>JAHREC010000013.1:4866265-7299398 GCA_020081605.1 Albifimbria verrucaria
ATTATTGGCGAGACGGGCTCGGTACGTCCCAATTAGGTTAATGTGGTGACGCTGCTATCTGTCTCCTCTGGTGGAAGCGTAAAAGGAATTGGGCGATGCAGTAAATTGAATTTGCAGGGGCTGCCACTTACCAGGGCCCCAGGATCAGAAGTTGTTTCTACAGATCGGCGATACTTCTTGTTCGTCCTAGGACATGCTCAGCGCCCACCCTGGGATCGGGGCCGGAGCGTTTGCATTCCCGTCGAACATGCAACGGCGGCCACAGTTCACTGGGTAGCGGCATACCTAGGCTACATACATGGCCCGCTAGCTGCTCCGCAGGACCGGGTCGCAAAGTGGGTGCTGGATCGAAACAGCACTGCGTCAGGTGTAAGGGCGGAGGGCTTCCAAAGAGGCATGGATGGTTTGCGATTGACAGATTGTGACCGGATGGCAATACGAGATCTTGACAAGTCTCCTTGATTTAGGGCTGCTCCAGAACGTCATGAGAACCCGCATGGCATGACATGTTCTAGGCACAGCATGGAAGCATGTCAACGTGTCGCGTAACCTTATTCGAGGCATGCAAACAAAGCGCAGCCATCGGTTAACATGGGGCGACCTTACTGCCACGCCAGAACTACTAATTCAATGTTGAAGGCAGACTGGCTTTGATTAGCTCCAGCCTTCGGTGCTGCTTGACATGCTTGACAGGCACCGCCGCTTAGAGAGAAGTAAAATAAACTACATGTTGCAGTGGCCACCTACTGTACTGTAAATCCGTCGCATCAACAAGAGGTGTTTTTGGTCACGGAGCATTAAATTGTTGTTGCATGATGCGCTGCTAACAGCATTGTCTCGATTCTCTTCATGCTGGTCTTGCTTGTTAACAAACTTGGCACGAGGCCCGCGCATGGAGCAAGCCGCGCAATTATTTTCAATCAGGAACGGGCTGATCCACAAGTCAGCTCACCTGCCCATCTTGTTGTGGAGTTGCAAACACCTGTGTCGATGAGGGAACGTAGAAGAAAGTAGGGCTACAAGCGGCGATATCGGCACCAGGACACGGGGTGTACGGTGGGATGGCTTTCAGGCTTTGCAAGCCTACCTCGGTGGATGGAGGGAAAAGAGAAAAGGACGGCTTCACGCTACCGATCTTGGTGGAAGCGTGGAGAGGCAGACGCCGTTGAAGAATTAGCGAAGTGAGAGCGGCATCTCCCATGACAAGTTTGCCGCAGAACTCAAGGTACACGCTCCTAGCCTAAGTGGGTAAGACACTGACGGTACTTGGAGCGAGGTACGGATGTACTCGTGGTGTGTACGCTCGTCTGTAGAGAGGGCTGTAAGGCCTTGCTAAGCTCTGCGGAGTACAGGTACCTGCCTCAAGGTACTCTGCACAGGTGAGTTGGCTAGAGGTAGGTACCTGGGCAATATGCATTTCAGGTGATAAGGTGGCTCTTCTATAGCAAACCCCAAAGGCGTGCGCTTAGCTTCATTATTAAGATCATCATAAGCACTTTTTCATAACAAGGTCTTTAAGAAGTGGCATGATTCGCAAGGTGAAGCGTGGTACTTGTTTGTCATGCTGCGAGGGGAGGGAATGGGAGGGGATGAGAAGGCTTGCTGAGAAGTGGTAGGCAAGTTAATCTGAGAGGCATATCCATCCATATCCGTACGTAGATTGCCTGTAGGTCCTGGAGGTAGGTGAAAAAGAGTGGACAGGCTCCAGGTCAGGTTTCACCATGACAGCATCACTCTGGCCTCACCTTGCGCGCGGGACAGGGCCCCTGCGATCGGTCAATTTATCGATTGCACGTACCGTAACGGCAGACAGGCAAACGGAGACAAGGCCCTAGGCTCGGTGCTGCATGCGGGAAATGGTGGGGGTCAGAAACAGGAATAATTTTCTTTTCTGTCTGGGATTTCCTTTTCTCAGTGTCTAGTTGAGGTGCAAGGGTCAGACCGTCAGAGGGTTAGTTGGTTGGCTGGTTGGCTGGCTGATCAAAGTCATTGATCGATTGGGCTGGGCTGGAGATGGGAGATGGGAGATGGGAGGTTACGTCATGCCAGCTGCATCCCCATCATCCCTACAACCTGGGGCTGGCTTGGCCCGGTTTGGCTTGGTCTGGGATTTTCTGGAGCCTGGCCAAGGAGTGTATTGCCGCTTCTCGTAGGTACACTTGGCCCGGCGGTACCGCACCTCCAGCGCTGCGACGGCGGGCGACGCAGGTATCTGTCCGTCCATCCTGACAGGAAGGGTACAGCCAAAGGCAAAGACAGAGGCAAAGGCAAAAGCAAGGCGACCTAGGCAGGTGAAGCACCACCGCCTGCGACTACCAACTTACCTACTACCTACTTACCACAGTACCGCTGCCATAGTACCTACATACTACATACCACTACCATCCCGTCTATCCATCTCCGCCCCATCGTGTGTACTCCCGAATTTCACCTTCGTCCACACCCATTACACCCAGTCGCTACCATAGTCACGCACGCTGTTGTTAGCCTCGACTCGTCGTTGCCCCGGCTTCCGTCAGAACCGCCGCCCCGGGTCTTCTCTTCTCTTTTATGCCTTCTCTTCTCACCTGCGGATGCGGCATCCCGCGTGCCGGACTGACCTTGCACGACTCCCACCTCCGTTTTTCCCACTCTCTGCTCTGCATGAGGCATGACGAGTCCTAGCTCTCCGGTCGACCAGAGAGCACCGCCCTCGACACGTCGACTGAAGCTGTCTCCTCGCTCTCCTGGAGGTTCTCAACCGACCCCGACCGAGTCCTCGAGCCCTACCACCACAAGACACGAGGCCGCTTCTGACAACCATGGCCGCGACGTCATGACCCATCGCCACCCACCGAATTCTTCCTCCTCCTCGACCCCCACTAATGCCCTGATTCGCCCGCAAGACGTCCCAGACCAGGCGCACCAGGCGCGCCCATTCGAAGAAATGGGCGAAATCAAATTGCATCAGTTACCTGGACGGCCCGTCGCTTCGTTATCCCCTTCTGCCGACGACGCCCTGCCTCTCGCCGTCAAAGCCAAGACTCTCGCCAGAGCACAAAAGGCCCTTGCCGCTGACGACACCGCCTCTCCCGGCACCGATTCGCAAAAGCAGCTCAATGAGTATCGCGAGAAACTAGCTCGGGACCTCGAACGGCGCGAGTTGACGGCAAAAGGCTTGTCTTCCGTCATGGCTGAGAAGGCGCGCGTCTCACCCATCCCAGAGGAGAGCACTTCTGGCTCCCCATACTCATCTCGGCTCTTACCACAACCTCAACCGAGTCTGGAAATACTATTCGCGGCGGCATGACACCTGCCGCCGTCGCTAGCACCCCTTCGTACCCTTTCCCCAGGATGGCTTCCGGAGGCCTCGCCCATCTTCAGCATACCCACAGACCCTTCACTACTCTCTCGCCTACTGGCGCTCCCCATTTTCGCAGGCGATCCCGTTCGAGCCTGCAGGTGTACACGACACGGTTCTTTCCGGCAACTCGACTCCCGCATCTAACCTGACCTTCCAACCAGCCGGTATTCCCGCAGAACCGGAGAACCCTGACTTCCCTAACCCTAATCTCTATGAGTTGTCTCTGATGCTTGCTGGTGAGCCTGGTCTCGATGCCTGGTGGGGTACCGTTGTCCAGATAATGAAGGATGTCTATAAAGCGGAGAGGGTAACGTTAGCTGTCCCTGCCGACACGACCGATATCGAGAATGTGCCCTGGGGCCAGAAGGCAACCTACAACGAGCACAGCGAGGATGACTTGAGTCTGGGCTACATGGCAAGGGAAGTAGTGCCATGCGCAGCAGCGAGGTCGAGGCATCGGAAGGCTCCACGCACACTGATGAAGCACCGAAGCCAGCCACACCGCTACGACCAGGCCTCATGTCCCGCCACTCTTATACAAGTTACGAGGAGAACAAAGAAAAGGCACATGAGAAGGCCGCGAATCTTTTGCGACGACCTAATCAGCTGTCAAGGAGCCGGAGCTACTTCCCATCAGGTCAAGCGTCGACTGAAGCTTCCCATAAACAAGCCCCTTTGAACAAGACTGCGCTCGATCAGCACGATGCTGCCGAGCAGCAGCAGACCATACCGAGCTGGGAGGCTCCATTCACAAGCCCGAGACCGGGCCAAGGGAGAGTATTGCCTGTCCTCCAGGCGTTGGATTATGAGGCGGACCCTTAATCGACCATGCTGGTGTTATGCGAGTGCTGGACCGTGGCAGGATTGTTGCTTTGACGAGAACATACCCATATTTGAACAGCAACTCTCCATTGGAACAGCACGCTAACTCAAAAGCACCCTCCAAGCCTACCAGTACGGATACATCGAAGCGCACCAAGAGAGCCCGTTCTGAATCCATGTCCAAGCTTTCAAACATATTCGCTGGTTCTACAGGTCGAGGAAAGTCTTCGAACGACAAGTCCAAAGGGACAATCTTCCGCTTAGAAGAAGAGATTCCGAGACCACCCACTCCTAAGTACGAGGAGTATGAACAAGCACTTCCATCTCCTTGGTCACAGTCTCCAGCACCGTCCCCTGCGGTTCGGGCCGAGCCCAAGGAGAATCCATTCTTCACAGATGCTATGGTAGACGAGGAGTCATTCAATCCTGATTCCGCACCGACGGATTACACATCTATACGCCCTCCCGAGGCAATAGGAGTCGACAATTCATGGACTGTACTTCACATCCCACTTACGCACGTTTTGTTATCGAAGCCGGCCAACCAGTTCCGGTTGGACAACACAATAATGCAACAGAAATCCAACGCCCGCAATAAGGACGACGCTGCTGCTGCTGCAGGCAGTAAGGAAGTACCGGAGCATGGATCGCACGCGCCCGACAGCACGAAGAAAAGCAAGATGGCACCTATAGCAATTCTGTCGGTCCTGAGCCCAATAATTCCGTATCCTTCTAACCTCCGCCACTCCCTTGAACATCTTGCCCCACATCTCGCCACCACCTTCTCACTATGTAGGCACTACACTCATCTCGAGACGGAATTAGCTGGTTTGCAGCGGAGGCGACCGACAACCACTGGTTTCGGGGCTGTGGCGCCGGATGGACGGCCTATTGACAACACGCCATACCTATTAGCAGCCGATATCACTCGTCAACAATCATTCCCTGGAAGCATGACGTCGCCGAGTGATTACTCTGCAATTTCAAAGAGTGCCACTGGGTCTCCTTCTGGAACACCAGGGTGGGACACGGGATCCCTTGGCTACATGATGGATAGGCGCCAGCCAACAGCCAGCCCGGCGGCCCTACCTCAGACTGGCGAGAGCTACTTTAGCAGCAAGCAGAGAGTAGCCTCAGCTCGGCATGATGTGTCAGGGCTTGCTAGCCAAAAGTCTAGACCAGCTTCTAAGGATAGCTCACCAAGCGACAAGAAAGCTTCATCTCGACCTTCTAGTATCAGAGTTGCACATGATGCTTCAGACAATGAAGACACAGTTGACAAAACTGGGTGGACATCTGAAGACTTTGTGAACCAGACGGGAAATAACGATGGCCAAGGTCTATCCGGACAAGGGGCACACGAGTCCATTGCTGAGCGATCGGCGGAGAAAACTCTTGAGACTGCAAAATCTGAGCAGGCACATTCTCGGCATGGGCACACCTTACTGCATAGTTACGGAGCTGACTTCGCCTCTACATTTCAATCACTTCCACCAAGCTCTACCCTAATAAGTCGACCACCACTTGCTCCTGCTCCTTCGAGAAGCGGATCCATTCCTACCACAGCTGTTGATATGCCTCCACCCTCTGACAAACTAAAGGGCCTCATGTTGGATCTGCTACCGGCCCATGTCTTTGTTGCGTTGCCTCAGACTGGGGAGATAGTCTGGGTCAACAGTCGTTATCTATCTTATCGTGGCCAGACAGTGGCCGATCTTGCTGTAGATCCTTGGGGCAGCATTCACCTAGATGACCGAGAAGAGTATCTGAAGGCATGGAGTCACTCATTGCGCACAGGCGAACAATTCTCCCGAACTGTACGCATCAAGAGATTTGATGGAGCGTATCGATGGTTTTATGCTCGGGCAGTAGCCTCGAAGGACAAGAGGGGTGTTATCATGCAATTCCTGGGTTCTTATATGGATATCCACGACCAACATATCGCTGAGTTGAAGGCGGCTAGACAAGAGGAAATAGAGGCTTCTGAAGCGAAACACAGACTCCTAGCCAATCTGATCCCTCAAATCATCTTCACTGCAACTGAAGACGATGGAATCACATTTGCAAACGAGCAGTGGCTGTCTTATACAGGACAAAGCTTTGAGGATTCATTAGGACTTGGGTTCCTGGACTTTGTGCACCCCGAAGACCTGGCCAAGTGTCGCATCCCCACCGACCATCCGCCTACGCCATCAGGTCGGAAACGCGATATGGAGAAGAAGAGCTACCAGGGTTCTGTGTCGTCTGAGGCCACATCGGCTAGCACAGTACAGCCAACAAGGTCTCCTTTCTCACTGGACCACAATCTGAGAGGCATGCACCAGGCTCTATCGCGGAATAACAGTTCAAGTAGTGACGAAGTCTACGAATTGCCTACCGCCGATCTATCGGAATTGGCACGCAAGGGTGTCATCAAGGTCGCCACTGACGCTAATGGCAGACTTTCTTACACGACCGAGGTCCGCTTGCGATCGAAAACAGGGGAATATAGATGGCATCTTATACGATGCGTTGAAATTGATACCATCGATTTTGGAAGTGGTGCTAGCTCTTACTTTGGCTCAGCTACAGATATCAACGATCATAAGATTCTGGAGACCAAGCTTAAAGAGGCTATGGAATCGAAGAGTAGGTTCCTCAGCAACATGTCCCATGAAATCCGTACACCTTTGATTGGTATTTCTGGTATGGTCAGTTTCCTACAAGATACACCATTGAATGAGGAGCAAAGGGATTATACAAACACAATACAAACCAGTGCCAACAGCCTAATCATGATTATCAACGATATCCTGGATCTCTCCAAGGTTGATGCAGGCATGATGAAGCTCAAGTATGAGTGGTTCCATACACGGTCTCTAATTGAGGATGTTAATGAACTTGTCTCGACGATGGCCATAGCAAAGCGACTTGAGCTGAATTACCTTGTTGAAGCCGATGTTCCAGCATGGGTCAAAGGCGACAAGGTCCGAATCCGCCAGGTTCTACTCAATGTCATTGGTAATGCGATCAAATTCACTTCTGAGGGCGAAGTCTTCAGTCGATGCAAGGTTTACACAGGAAGCAACCTATCATGTGGCAAAAATGAAATCATTCTTGAATTTGCTATTGTGGACACTGGCCGAGGATTCTCCAAGGAAGAAGCAGAGCTCATATTCAAGCCATTCAGCCAAATCGATGGCAGCAGCACGAGGCAACACGGCGGCAGTGGCCTTGGTCTTGTCATATCGAGGCAGTTGGTCGAGCTGCATGGCGGCAAGATGGAAGGTACAGCTGTTCCAGGTAAAGGCTCGACATTTACCTTCACTGCTCGGTTTGCGCTACCTACACCCGAGGATCGCCCTACACTGCCGGACAATCTCGCTTCTCCTGTGGCATCACCTCTCGGACAGAACCCCCGAAACTTCATCGCTTAACTCCAAGGCACTGCCAGCATCAATTCGAAACGACAAGACAGATGTGTCTAGCACCAGGGTCCTGATCTACCTTTCGCTTCCCCAGACGTAACATCAACGGGCAGCTCGAACCCTTCGGTTCATTCGAGTCGATCGCATGCGTCACAAACAACTGACAAGTCTTCTGCATCGTCTATCCATGCCGGCTTGGCACGCTTCAGCGAAGCTGCCAAGGCTAGCGGTCAAGATCTGTCCCAGATGAAGCTGGAGATGCCATCCGGTAGAACGTCACCGGGAAGAACGCCAACATTGGAGGGATCGGCTGACCATCATTCGCCTGAGGACTTCCGCCCACGCATGTACTCGATCCTGATCATTTGCCCACAATACCATAGCCGTGAGGCGACGACGCAGCACATCAAGATGACTCTGCCTAAAGATGTGCCGCATCAAATTACAGCCCTTGGAACCGTGGAGGAAGCCCAAAGATTTATTGGCGGTGATGACCCAATTAAGTTTACTCACATCGTTCTTAATCTCAGCTCTGCCACGACGATCATCAACGTGATCGACCAGATTACTCAAACACAGAAAATGGAGAAGACAACGATTCTTGTTCTGTGTGATTCAGTCCAGCGGCAAGCAGTTACGAAATTAGCCGCCACCGGAACTAAATACGAGGGGCTGCTGTCGGAGAATCTTGTGACTTTTATTTACAAACCTGTGAAGCCATCTCGGTTTGCTGTCATTTTCGATCCAAATAAGATGCAGGACTTAAGCATTGACAGGAATCGCTCGACGGCGCAACAAATGGTCGAGAGCCAAAAGGCAAGCTACCAGGAGATCGAAAAACGCATGGGCAACAAGGGCTATAAGGTCCTCCTTGTCGAAGATAACCCAGTTAACCAAAAGGTCCTGACGAAATACCTCAACAAGATTGGCGTTGAGGTAGAAATTGCAGTCGATGGTGTGGAATGTACAGACATGGTGCTTTCAATGCCGCATAAGCACTACTCCTTGATTTTGGTAAGTTGTTTTTGAGCTATACGAAGTGGCCGAATTGTTATGGCTAACCATGTTTTTACAGTGCGATCTTCACATGCCTCGCAAAGATGGCTACCAAGCCTGCCGTGAGATTCGACAATGGGAGCGCTCGACGAAGGCGCCGCCTCTACCTATCATTGCACTCTCTGCCAACGTCATGTCCGATGTTCAAGACAAGTGCGTCGCGGCAGGCTTTAGCGACTACGTCACGAAACCTGTGGACTTTATCGATCTTAGCAGAGCCATGGCGAAGTTTTTCTGATTGATAAACTTCATGACAAATGACCGCGAGTTGACCTTGCATCAAATCCCGTCAGGTTATTTCCATACATACGACTCTCGCATTATACCGGTTGCCTTTGATATGGGTTTTAGCTTATAGAAAAAAGGGTATCACTGCGACGGAATCTTCGATATCCGGACGTTTATTGTTTTCGCCTCTGTGTTACGGTTACAACTTCTTCTCTCTCTTCTCCTTGTCTTTTACACCAGAGCATACAGGGCGGCGGACCTGCCACTGCATCTGATCATATATATATTTTCCTCTCTCACAAGGCTGGCTAGCAGAACCTAGGCGCCCGGAGTATATTGGCCTCTCATTTCCTTTTCTGTTTTTCTTTTCTTATCTTGGCCTTTCTATCCCTTACGAAGTATTTCTGAAAGCAACCGGAACAAAATGAGGGTGGAGAAAGAGGACGCGATGGCATGGCAAATGGCAGGAATAGCTGGAATACATCATATCAATTTCTTCTTGATTTTATGTTTTTTGTTCTTTCTCTTTTATTAGGTTATTGTTTGCTGCATTGGCTGGGCTCACGGACGGAAATGGGGATAAACTATGCATGCTTTCATGGCCTGAGTATCTTTTTGCTTGTGTGGATACCCCACCTGCCTTGTCTCTTCCTCAGTTTCGCAGATATAGCATGGCGTGGCCTTGTTATGAGCGTTCGTATAAGCGCTTTGCTTGCTCGCATGAGGAGGGCCCCTTCGCGCTAGGCGAAGGGGAGGATGGGATCTGAAATGGATGGTGGTGGCAAACGCTCGTGGATTCGATAGACAAACATGGTCAGGGTGGAAGAGTGATATTCAGCATCATTCAGGTTAAATATTCATATATATAAATATGTCGATATACATGGATTCATCAATGCCTTCGCTACCCACGCATGAGCCGCGCGAGTTGAGCTTCGTTCATGATAAAATTGAGCCAGCCATGGCTTCATCGCCCCTGTTTAAATGCCTGATACTGTCCCTGAACTTGCCTATAAGTCATGCGCTGCATGATTCAGGGCGTAAACATCCGTATTCGAGTAATGTTAGGCCTCTAAGTCGTAATGGTATCAATTTTGGTGTCCCCGCATGGTTTTGTCGTTTTTTCCTGCCACAGTGCCCTGCCTGAGAGTGCAAGGTCGATAGATCGCTTCAGTAGACGCTACCTTGTATACTCCTGTCGTCCTTTTCTGCCTTGTCCAGGACGTCCATACCATCGTCTGTCTCAAGCGGAGCATCGCCACCAGAAGGAGCATCACCAAGTCGGTTAGCGCAGGCCAGATAGCGCCCATCAACTTCGTCCTCGGACGAGTGAGGGTGCTGTCGCCCTTGACTTGCCTAGCACGGCCGATAAGAGATTCATTCTGCTTTCTACGCAAGGCCTCGTCGTCCGAAGTGTCGTTGTCGCTGTTGGCGATGGAAGCGTGTCCAGAGTAGCTACCACCGAAATCACGGCCGGTATGTATGGTAGGCGACCTGTGGCTCCGCAGACGGACGTCGCTCGTAATAAAGGATGGGGTGCCATCGGGCGACGAAACAACTTCGTCTCGAGTCCGATCCACGTCAATTGCAGGCGCCGGTTTTACAGGGACCTGCTCACCATCAAGCGCACCTCCGCTGTTTTGGTTCTGTTGACGTTGCCTCCTGCTCACGATAGTGGAAGAGCCATTAGGGGAGAGGCTAAGTCGCTGTACTGGCGCAGCATCTCGATATCCTCGCGGCTTTTGTAAGAGATACCATGGTTGCAGCCGTTAGGGCAGCCACCCCAGCGGCGGTGAACAATGTAGGTCTTGGAGCGTTCCAGCTTGCCACCCTCTTTACCCTCCTCTTTTTCCTTGTTCAACAATGCACGCTGCCGCCGTAGCTCAGACCAGGTCCTAAGCTTGTTTTCCAGAAGGTATTTGCCGTTGTCCTGCTTGCGCATGATGAGGAGCTCGCAGTGGTTAACATTGCACAGGTCCTCGAAATACTCAACAGTAAAGTGATACCACTTCATGAGGAATACGCGGGACATGAGGCCGTGGGTGACTGTACAGCCCGTATGTTAGCTTGGCTGCGGAATGAGCTTGTTAGGGGTTAAGCAAGGACTACTTACCAAGAACACAGACGCTGGCAAAGTCATCCTCGCCAAATTGACGCCATAAACTCTCGTTGAAGCCACTGACTCGGTCGTATGCATCGGCAGCGCTCTCGCCATTGGGAATGCGGTAGAAGAAATGTCCGTAGTCAGCGCGTTCCTGCCACATACGCTCCATTTCAGCGCTGCATGGCTGGAAGTTGCCAAAGTCCTGCTCCCGCAGGCGTGGCTCTTCGTAGACTTTGATGTTGGAGCGGCGGAAAGGCGAGGGCTCGGGGTCGTCAGAGGTCAGGGTAGCAAGGATACCCTCGGTCGTTTCGCGAGTACGGCGGTAGGGCGAGGTGAAGAAATGCAGCTTATCGTCGGGGCGAAGGAGAGCGCGCAGGCGGCGACCGGCGTCGTGCGCTTGGTTCCAGCCATCCGAGGTGAGTTTCACTCGGTGGTCAGGGATGGTCTGGTGAATCTCTCGATTTTCTAAAGGAAGAAGAAGACAAGATGTGAGCACGAGGACGAAAGAAAGACAGCGAAGAGAAAATCAATAGAAGCAAACGAGAGGAGAAGACGGGAAGCTGGCGACGACTTACTGTTTCCCTCGGACTGGGCATGGCGGATGAGGATGATCAGCCGTGGCTTAGCCATGCTGGAGTTTGGCCACGGTCTGGAGGGCTTGTTGGAGGGGTCGCTGCTGAAGGCCGTCACGGCAGTTGATAGCAGAGACGAAAATGGAGTGTCGTCGAAGCCGTAGCAGAAGCTAGACTGGGGCCAGTAAAAGAAGTGGTGAGAGTATGGGGAGAGCGATGTCGGCTGGAGGAGTAGCAGCAGGAGGAGGGAAGTGTCGATGTGACAAGACGAGAGGAGGGGCGTATTATACGAGAGGAAGGAGGGAGGGAGGGAAGGAGGGAGAGTAAGTCTGGCCGTTTGTTTGTTTGTACGCGTGCCTGCAGAGGAAGGCGCTGAATGCAGGCGAGGTATGTAAGTGTCAAGTAGTGAATAGCCAAGTAAGGAAGAAAGAAGGGTATGGATGGGATGGAAGTTTGTACGAGGTTTTGGAAATTGGCGGCAAATAAAAATGGACGAAACGTTTCGACTCCCAAAAGGTCAGTAGGCAAGTAAGGTCAGGCAAGGTAAGGTAGGTACTCTCCAGCAACGCCACCCTTAATTAATACGTACCAGATGTACGGATACCGGTACTGCACCATAACATACATTATTAGTCGATACAAAGCCAAGTCAGTGCTGCACCACGCACGCAAGTACCTGCTCCTACTTGACGCCTCCGTTTCCATCCTTAATTCTGGAACATCTTACCCACACGAAATGGGGGAGGACGCTTACAAATGGCGTGCACCTCATTGCCCATCGTCAACAGCTTTCCATCGACACATGCAGGGAGGCAGATCGTACGGTACTATGTACGTACGGTATTTGTCAGGCGTTACACCCGCTGTGCTGCGCTGCCCTCTGCCGGTGCCTTGATCGGCCAAGGAGGGCAAGAGGGGTCCAAGCCTGTAAGGTACTGGCTGACTGTGCCCAGATAAGGTGGGACATCCCTGGACCTGCAGCCTGTACGTACCTGTGCTGTCCAGGTAAGGCAAGGCGAGGCAAGACAAAAGCTAAGGCAAGGTCAAGCAAGGTAAGGTAAGATAAGGTAAGGTAAGACATGGTATGGTAACAGACAACAACCTCGCCAGTGGGTCTAGACTCCAGCCAGGCCTGCGCAGCCCAGCATCACCATCTTTTTCCTCAGCTTCCATCGCCTCCATCTTTGTCAGCGCTGACAACCACCCTCATTCGTTCAATCCACGACATTCTTGCGGCGCCCACGAACATCAACATCGCCCCTCTGAGTCACTGCTTCGTACCCGTCTTATCCAAAACCAACCTCGCCTCGCAGCCTCGTCGCATACGCCAGGCGCATTCCCACCATACCCCCGTCCCCCCATCCTCTCAACCACAAAACATCAACCAATCCATCCTCTCATAATGTCCGGCGAAGGCCCTGAGTCCATTCCCACCTCCGCCGACCCGCGCTCCCACCGCCCGACCAAGAAGCGCGCCCTCACCCCGGTCTCCGCCCAGGCCGCCTCCGTCGATGCCCTCTTCGCAAAGCCCGACCAGGAAATCCGCGTCCCCGCCGCCTCCTCCGACCTCACGCGCTCCAACCGAACCGCGCCCCCGAAATCGTTACCAACGTCCAGGGTTCCAGTGCCGGCGCCGGCAGCGGTGAGTTTCACGTCTACAAGGCCTCGCGCCGCCGCGAGTATGAACGTCTCCGCGAGATGGACCAGGAGCTGCGCCGCGAGAAGGACCAGCACCAGTTTGAAAAGCTCAAGACCGAGCGCGATCGCAAGGATGAGGAAAAGACCAGGAAGAACCGTGAGAAGAGAGAGAAGATGAAGGCTCGCAAGGCGAACAAGGGCAAGGCCGGTCCCGCCGGTGGCGCACCTGGCGCTGCGAAGCCTTCGGCCACGCAGTCCGGGGAACCGTCGCGCGATTCACAGCTTGCTCGTGACGGACAGGACACCATGTCGGGCGATGCTGCTTCTGAGCAACCCTCTGCCGCCGCTGTCACGACGCCGGGCATCGTCATCCATGATGATGACTAGAAACCATGGCAGATGGGACATTGTGTGCACATAAACCTCTCTTACGTTTTGATACCCATAGATCGCTTTACATAGCCCTTACTTTGAGAGCATCTATATTGCTGTTTTCTTCTTTTACTTCTTTCTCCAGGGCACCCTGTCTATCTTCCATTTGATTTCACTTCTCGTATGCGCGTACCGAGCACATGGGTATGACCAGAGCAAACATACAATCACATTTCCATCCTCTCATTTAATCCGTCATTTATCTTTTGGGGTTGGTTCTGCCATTAATCATCACCTCCGCCAACACCAGGGGCTCCGCCCTGTGCCTTCTTAGCACTGCAGATGTCGTCCACTCTTAGTAGCAGGCAAGCCGCCTAAAAAGTCCTCGTTAGTCCATGTATGCACAAAGGCGGAAAATGAAAAGTAGTTCCTGAAACTTACCTCAACCGCGGTCTTGATGCTCTGCAGCTTGATCGCCTCTGGCTCCCACACATTGTACTCATTCATGTCAACAATAGCACCGGTGTCACCGTTGATGCCCCACGTTGTCTTGCCCTCGGCCTGCTTAGCACGGAGCTCTGTCAGCACACGCACGGGGCTCTTTCCGGCGTTCTGGACCAGGGTTCGCGGGATGACCTCGAGGGCCTCTGCCACGGCCTTGTACGGCCACTGCTGGACACCCTCGATGCTCTTGGCCAGCTGTCCAAGTCGCACCGACACGGCCATCTCGGTCGCACCACCTCCTGGCGACAGGCGAGGGTGGAACATGACGTTTCGGGCAACGCCCATGGCATCCTGGAGGTTGCGCTCGATCTCGTTGAGGATATCCTTGGAAGGACCGCGGAGGAGAACGGTGCAAGCCTTGGGGTCCTCGCACTTGGTCAGGAAGGTAAAGTACTCGTCGCCAATCTTCTCAATCTCAAAGAGACCGCATCGGGTACCGACATCCGACTCTTGAATGTCCTCAACACGGTTGACAATGGTGGCGCCAGTGGCACGGGCTATTCTGTTGTTGTCTGTCTTTCGTACTCGGCGGAGGGCTGTGACGTTGGCCTTCATGAAGTAGTGCTGAGCAAGGTCTGCTTCTGTTAGCATATCATGGGGACGATTACAGGGTTTCTCTCAAGACTGACCGGAAACACCCTTCTCCGTGATGACCAGGTCGGGCTTAACAGCGAGGATAGCCTCGCACATGATCTTGATCTGCTCCTCCTCAATCTGCAGGATGCGGTTCCAGTCCTCCTCCTTGGTGAGCTCAATGTTGGTCTGCGACTCGCCCTTCTTGTACTCTAGGGGCAGTCGAGCAGCACGATTCGTGGGTTTTCTATGCGGCGGCGCATCTTGGGATGTGTGATGTCCTTGTTCAGCATCAGACCGTCCAGCACCCTGCTGTCCTCGATCTCGCCACCAGGGACCTTCTCGACTCGTGCGTATCGCTTAATATCGACCTCGGTCTTGCCGTTGCCTGCCTCCCAGGTGACGGTGCGGACAGCCTTGAGGGCAAGGTCGCACATCAGATCCATCCAGCGCGAAACGAACTTGGTGCCGATCGAGGAAGAGATGAGCTGATGCATGGCCTTGTCGTCATTGACGTCGATGGGGAGCGAGATCTCATCGATGATCTTGAGGGCGTCTTTCAGGGCGCGCTTGAAGGCAGCAATGATGTTGACCGGGTGGATGTTTCGCTCAAGCTGGGGCAAGGCATGGGCCAGGATCTCACCAGCTGGTCTTGTTAGTCCTGCCGATAATGTGTACTCGTTGTGATGGCGAGGGCCCGGTCTTACCTAGGATGATGACAGTTGTGGTTCCGTCTCCAACTTCCTCGTCTTGTGTGCGGCTCAGCTCAATCATGCTCTTGGCGGCGGGGTGCGAGACCTCGATCTCTCGGAGGATGGCGTGGCCGTCGTTGGTCAGGACGATACCGCCCATGGGGTCCAGCAGCATCTTCAGCATGGCCTTGGGACCGAGACATGATCGAATGATATCGGCGACCCTGTAGGATATATAGGTTTAGTGGGGTTCCGTGACTGGCGGTGACAGTATCGAGGGGCAGACGTACGTTTTCGCGGCGGCAATGTTGGACAGCTGGGCTCGTCTACCGGTCTGTCTCTCACCGGCATTGGTATCTGCATCCCGATTGTTAGCTTCCGATGAATCACGTCGAGGAGTTGGGAATCTCGTCTCGGGGAGAGAGAGGTGGGCTAGGTCAGGCATAGGGCTGCTCACTCATAACCAGCACTGGGGCCTGCATGGTGGGCAACGATGAGGCCGGTCGGCTGTCAAGCTAAAAAGGGCGGGGAGCTCGAAGATGGATCGCACCGGAGGTTGCAGCTCGAGAAAGGACGTTCCGGAGCTTGCCAAGGGTGCAGAGCGCAGTTAGGAGTATATCGCACACTGGAAAAGTTCCCACCGTCGCCCTTTTTTGGCGGGGAGCACACTCGGATTTCCAGATAGCAGTCCAAGGGTCCAACGTTAACCCGGCCCCGGACCCGACCGATTAGATAAGCTGTTGCCTCCTGTGTGCAGAGTACCTACTGTTGGGAAACACGAAGGCTGTTGGCTAACTGTCTACAACAACGAAGCAGGGTGATTTATTGTGTCTTCTTCTTGCAGGATGAATCCTCATTTTTATTCTCGAAACCTCCTTTCATGCTTTCCGACTCCCTGTGATATTTGGCAACAGTGCTATTCTCATGACATAGCCCCTCCGTCGCTTACCTGCTCCGTGGCCCTAGTCTCCTCCAGCTTTCCACGGAGCCAGCGTAGGAACCATCAGAACGAACCAGCCACCGAACTTTGTAGCAGTTACTGGCCTTTTGTGCAAGCGTTTTAAGCAAAATGAAGGCCCCTTTGTCACATGTATCTTAGTCTCAAGTGCGACCATTATGACGGGAAACCCACTGCTAATACTATGGAATACATGTATTCAGATCTGAATATCGCCCCGGTGTTCTTATTGCATTCATGTTTCACTCGGAATAACCCCTATGGACTACAGATGCTTACTGATTCACCACGTCTTGCTATCTCTGCTCTTCTTGCCCCTAGCCTACCATTCCTTTAGGGCGTCTCGTGAAAGCGCCCTTCGTCTCTCCGTTGTCAAGCGTAGATCAACCCGACACTAGGCGTCCTTGCCGGCTAGCCGCCGACGTCAACCGCTCCCGAGCTCAAGGGCCATCATGGAGGCAGCTACTTGAAGCCACAGTCCCGTCCCCAGTGATATCTCAGTCACGGCGCACTTCATTTCGAAGACTAGAGCAACGTTTGCTTGCATCATTGGCCCACTTTGTGGCTTTCTGGGTTGGCCCAGTCACGGACCTTGCGTTGGCCTGCCTCGGGGCAACCACTGCCCAGCCTGTCCCGAGCTTCGAGGTAATCTCCAAGACGCATGAGAATTGCGCCATGGCTTCCTGTACATCTTCCCAATGACGTGCATCGTCCCAGGCCTTTTGCCGGAACTGCTGCCACCATGCATCGGTGTCTGTGTGGGAAGTCTGTTCCGGCATTTCGCCTACCCATAGAAATCCTCTATCCGCTTCTAATCTTCCTTTGACTGAGTTCCTCGAACAGTAAAAACTCAGGACACCGTCTTTGCAGATCCTTAAGCTCAGGCTCAGCCGTTGGGACGTCACAGGAAGGATCGCGGGGTTCTCTCTCTCGGTTGTATGAGTAGATTGGCGCATTGTCTTTCCATTATCTTCTTGTGGTGAGACAACAGAGGGCTCCTACACCTCTCTCGTCTGCTCTACCCGATCTCTCGGTACTGCGAAGACAAGACATGAGCGTGGCATTGGACTCAGCTCGGCTGGTCCTCGCCCTTCGATATGACAAAGGGTTTCTCAATCTTGAACCACATCCACTTCTTCATGCTCCCCATACGATTCGTGCTAAACTGTCAGTTAGTGAAATACTCGCTAAGCCCCGGTAAACATACATGTTGGTTTCGTGGAGAACGATGCTGCCCGACTCCGAGTCAACCCTCATCTGTTCCTGCGCTTGATCTGGGGTGAAATTCCTTCGGCCCAACGGTGCCTTCTGGAAACCATGCGGTGTCTCGAAGTTCGGGTCAGGGATTCTCTTGAAGACCAAGGAGTCCACTTCAAGCTTTCTATATCCATTCCTCCGTGAAGCATGCTCGAGGTACTGTCGAAGGCCTTGTACAGGCGGTGCCTCACGCTTCTTGAACATCGTTGTCTGGAGAGTCGGCTCATTCTCTGTAATATTCGCAAATCCTCTGCTGGGAGGACGATATGGAGCGAAAGAATGGATATCCGTCTGGCTCAAGACACCTTGTAGTCTCTCACTTGCCGCTTGGCTATAGTTGGCTGACATTAGAGACGCCAGGGAAGACATTCGGCTGCAGAGACTTACGCGTGCGGGTGCCTTCTTCCCAAGTGTCTTCGTACCTTGTCTAGCTCTCGATATGCTTCCACGCGTCCTTGCTTAACGTCTCGTCTCGAAGCCGGATAAATCATGTCGCTAAAGTCCGCATATTGGGTGGCAGACACACTGTTCAAACCGGCATCTGGAGATAGGGCCTCTGGTGCAGCTTCGACCTGGCCTCGCATTGGAAATCGAGACATCTCAGCGAGCCGGGCCTGAGCCAACCTCTCCTTTCTGAAACCTGCAGCTATACCGGCTTGGAGTTTCTCTCGGACCGTCAATCTTCTAGATGACTCTCGAGACGGAGTGGAAGGGTTGGAAGTGATGCGAAAGCCCTCACCGAATGGCATCGCCAGCTTAGAGCCATGAAAACGTTTCTTGGACTGCTGATGGATCTTGGTCGGGCTGCTTTCAGAAAAGGTACCATCAGGGCTTTCCACGAGATATACGGCTCGGTTTCTTTTAGCCTCGATGGTCACACGATCCACACTGCTCGCACGTTTGCCGTCTCTAAAACGTGAGCCCTTCATAATGAAGTGATAGCAGCAGCTCGGAATGTTGAAGGACAGAGAAATCTCCAGGGATGAGAAAAATGTGTGCAAGCAGTGATAAAGAAATCACGATACTATCTGTGCAGCTGCCAGAAAATTATCCAGCTGTTAGTTGCTAAGGTCATATCACTCATTACGTTAAGACGAAGTTAGACATGAATGCTCCCCGCTTAAGGAGCCGGCATCACGGGAACCCCATCCAGACGTCATGGTGCAAGAAAACAAGTCATCGATAGTGGGAGCATTGAAGCAGGTCGCTATAATGCCAGCTCCGCTTCACTGCTTGTTGTTGTTTTGACATGCGGCCTATCTGCGATGCGCACGTCGTCTTACGCTCTTCGCCTCGGCTTGCCTCACAGCCACTCAATATGCAACAACCCTCTCCACTGCTACGCGGAGAAGCTTGTTTGCTGGGTAAATGAGTCTCCGGCGGCCTCTTTGTGTGATGGTAGGTAGTGCTGTTACTAGGTATGCCAAGTGAGCCTTTAGGCGGTAATAAGGAAAAGGTGTCGGGACCACGAATCATTCCCATCCTGTATGGCATATATAAGACGGCTCTTAAGAATTTGATCAATAGTAACATACGCGTGTACTCTTCCATTTTATGCCTATGTCAGTTTTAGTTCTAACTATAATCGTACCCTCTCTGGTTGTTATCTTAAGATATCGCCTGTTGCGGGTTTTCAACTGTTCTTCATGGCTTTTGTCGTATGCTAGACCATCGTAGCTAGTATATCGTCATGTCTCCAGCTTGCCAATTTGTCAGTCAACTTGACACACCTAACCTTCTCCAGTCCTTAATCAAAGTACTTAACAAAATGAAACCCGCAGACAGGGGTTCTCTACATAGTACTCGTGAGGGGGCAGCAGTGTTTGGAATGTAACAACCACAAAACTCCGTCCACGTTTCCCGGTGAGCAGAACTACGAGGTAGAGTGTGCACGACAAGCTGAATTTATTCAAACACGGTCAAGACACTAGCTTGGAGCCGATGCTGATTGAAGCCTTTAGAACTGCCGCGCAGTTAACGTGTAGTGGAGCAAGAAAACTCGCGAGGCAAGAGATCGAGCATGGAGTTATGCTG
The DNA here is from genome assembly GCA_020081605.1 of Albifimbria verrucaria. Taxonomy (NCBI): domain Eukaryota; kingdom Fungi; phylum Ascomycota; class Sordariomycetes; order Hypocreales; family Stachybotryaceae; genus Albifimbria; species Albifimbria verrucaria. The sequence goes on from JAHREC010000013.1 coordinate 4,885,826, forward strand.
CTTTCGTGCCGTCCTATGGTGCCATGTCATCACCACTTACAGTCCACTGGAGCCTATCCACCTGCAGCATCTCGACAATCACCGATGGCCACATAATGCATGTTTGACGGAGCGCGCACACGGCTCGGCCAGCTCCGTCTGGACACGCCTTGTTCATAACAGAGTCCTTGCTCCAGGGATTGCGAGGCAGACCTAGACAGAGCCGTTGTCCGTGCCGTTTCATCGGCAGATGTCGTTGAAGGAAATTGTTGCTCAGAGAGTGGTGCGTGCACTTGCATCTCCCGTCACCCTGAAGCAGGGAGATGTCAAGACAGCTGTGTCGTCTGGATATCGTATGAGGTAGAGTGCCTTTATCCACCAAAGGTCCCCGTCTCGACCAACCAGGTGTGCTGTGTCCAAGGATCCCTCCGTCCGTTCCACCCCGGTCTTTTCCTGCATCCGCGGAACGGCACGGCCAGATCCCGTCTCCCTGCACGGCCCTGTGCTGCCCAATCCCCAGCCTTGGCCCCGTTACATCACCATGATCGACGTTGCTGCGGGCTGCGTGCCATCGAATGGCACGCTGCCACCTCGCCGTTGCCCCCGTCTCGCACATGCCCATCAGACGGCCGAATTCTGCGTGTAGGAATTACATGAAGCCTCGGAGCAGGCCGTTCTCGACCAACCCCTCGCTCGACGCCCGGGCCTCGAACAGGTCCGGGGAAATCAAGGTCATGACATCCATGCCCAAAGCGACAGGTATGAAGCAAACGTAAGGGGCAGCATTTTTGACAAGGGGCGGCCGACAATGATATTCCTTGGTGATACTCCACGGCATTTTACATTTTAAAATTGACGGGGCAACAGCAACAACTCTGCATCCTTGGTGCAACCCCGGTATGGAGCTCACCGAACCTGGATTTGGACGGTTCGGCCTCCTGTGGCATTTCTTGAAATGCCTTTTCAACTCGCAGACTAACCGAGTATCCGCCGGTGGCCTGGCCACGTAGCATTGCAGATTGTTGATTGAGAATTGTAATCCAGCCCGATTATCCTTGGTGCTGGTTGTGCCAGTGGCGCGCGTTGTCCATGTGCATAACTTGCATTGTACGCTTCATATCCAATCCCTTTGCAGGCTTGCCCATCTCGGCTATAACCGCATCATGAAGAGGCGCCCCGCGTACCACGGGCATGCGACCAGGGTTTTGTCGAGATTTGTCGAGCAAGAACATACTTTCTTTTTCTAATACATTGCTTATTTCAACTCTCGTTGTCGCCTTGTATCTCCGGTATCAACGTGCATATGGCGGCTGCCCTTTACTTAGTTCACTCACACATCACGCGTTGCCTTGCCTGATTGGGGACAGAGATATGTCTGGCATAAGCGAATAAAGCACAAACAACCCTCATTTCTCTCGAGAATGGGGCTCCCGCTGCACTGCCAGCTTTATCCTCAATTGAGACACATTTGTATCTTGGAGATATTTCGGTCACAGGCCTAGGCCTTTTCACAAGGCGCTCGAAGCACTACGCCAATACATGTTCCGTGCGACCTCAGACATCGTAGACTCCGAGTGAATTGCTTCTGTTTCAGCCTGTGGCGGCACTCGACAGCTCTCTCGGCGTGCGATGGCTGAGATATCGTTCCATTACAGCGGGTTCGTCCCAACCAATGTTGCAGAGGCGAGGTGAATCACTCGCTCATAAGCGAGACGTATTGAGAAAATTGGCGTGGAAGCATCCACCCTTCCATTGAACGGCGACCAGCAACCAAGATGGTTAGCCCAAGCCATTTGCCATCGGGCATTGGCACAAGAGGGTAAGCAGGTCGTACGGATGGTCATTGCTTTTTCGCTCATCGGTTCCATTCTCGAAGCTCTCCAAACTCGGTCATAATATGATAAACGACAAGTCAGGGCCACAGGACCGAGGCTGGCGCTAGCAAATTCCAAACGTAAGCTTTGGTCAGACAAAGGTGGGCACTTTGATAGCATGAAGATCTGATCATCATGACCATGTGCTGTCAGCGAAGGACGAGGCTTGTGCATTTTCTCACAAGGGAGAACGTGTCTCTATTGCGATTCTATGCCGTCCCTCCCTGGGCCGACCGTTAACGACACCAGTTAGCTCAGCTCACGCAGGCGATTTGTGCACAAGGTCAGCCCATTTACTCTTCAGGTCCACATGAGAGGGTTCCGCTTGTGGTGAGTTTCGGGTCGCTTTAGACTGGGCCGTAGAGAAGACCCCATGGTGTTCACCATCAGCCGTGATGTGTTGTACAGAAATTCACGGCCCTCACGGTACACGGCCGGGACGCCTGCCGCTCCCCACTTGGGTGTCCCGAGAGAGGTCATGGTAGAGATGGATGGGTTTCTTTCCTCCACTCCTCCGGCGTCTTTTCGCCTTGCGTGCGCGTCTCTCCCGAGTCCTAGCCAGGCAGCCGCACTTTGTCTGTTGTAGGTGTCGCTCTATACCCCCGCTGAGGATTTACAACGTGGCCAGGTCTTAGCTGTGAGCAACAGTGGATCGCTTGGGCATTGAACGGCTTTTGCCTGTAATCCATAGGTGCGTGATTGGATTATGATGGTCATATTGTCAACAAAAGCATCTCGGGCTTGAGATTGGTCGATTTTGCAGTTTCTTCCAAGCCGGCTGTGTTCAATTTCCTTTTCTTCCAGGGTCCACGACAGTCACATTGCTGTGCAAAGAGGGCCGCAAGATAAGTGAGACAAGAATAGAAATGTCGGCGAACCTTGGTCGAATGTGCAATTATTACAAGGGAGATATTTGGGGGCGCTCAAGGTGACCGGCTCCGCGGCGGTCATGGTCATTGGGGGTGGGGAGCGTTGTTTCGAGTGAGAGGTGCCCACACGGCGCATACCGTAGATGCCATGGTCCGGTAGTCGTTGGTGGGTGTTTTGCCAGCGTTCTCGTCATCCTGCCCACTTTCTGCAGCCTTGTGTTGTTTCGCGTACCTTGGTTTGATGTTTTGCTCGATCCTGCTTTTCGCCTAGCCTGGGAAGACGTGCGTGGCACATCAATGCACTAACATAACCTTAGCCTTCTGAAACTTGACGGGCTGCCAGGATGGTGTGCCATTGGCGGGACGAGACGACGAAACAACACAGAAGAGGGAAAAGGCCATCAACTCCGGCTCGGCTCCCGGGAGAAACCATGCGTGGATCCGAGCTATAGGCACCCCATCAGCAGCGCGAGGCTGCTCGGGTTTTGTTTATCATGCAAAGTGAGTCAGAAGAGCGTCCCAAGTGTCGATGCCAGGGTCCCCTAGATGGTAGCTGAGCCTTGCGGTCGCTCTAAGCGGAGCCAACTGCCGGAGTCATCCTTGAATGATAGCATGAACGAATGCCATGGAGAATTCTGGGACTGGCTGGAACACAATATGTCTGCGGCACTCTCGGAGCTTGCTCTCGTACACCGAGCCATCCAGGTCGAGACCTATGCAGCCTGGGGAAAGGGAAAAGAAAAACAAGACGCACGATGTGGGCTTGGCCAATAGGTCTGCGGCGGTTGCTGCACGAGGGACGTTGCGAAGAAACAAACATACGCATGCGTGCCAGCTAAATCCGCCTGCACAGATGTCGCCTTTGTTCCAGCCACAATGTTTCCATGTCGGAAACCGATGGATGCTGCGAACTGCTGCTGACTGGGGAATTGGTTGGAGAGCAATCACGCCGGCGGCCAATGCCCGATACCCGATGCCAGACACACACACGGCAGAGGCACCCTTCGCCCTGCTTCACTTTGCTTTGCTTTGCTTTGCTTTGCTTTGCTTTGCTTTGCCTTTCTCTGCCTTTGAGGGTGAATCACCAATCTAGCACAAACTATTCAGGCACAAGTCATTATTCCCACTGGAAGCATTACGTTTTGTGCTCGGTATTTCGGGCAGGCCCCGCCGGTCTGACGCTCGTCTTAGACGACTCTAGCACAGCACAGCGGTGCACTGCACTGCACTTGGTGTCGAGGCGTGTATGTATTGTATTATCACTGTTGCTCGTCTCGCTACACCCCATTTCGCTCCAGCCAGTGAGACCTGGCCCACGTCGTTGGTGGGTGTCGCTGGCATGCGGAACTAGAACCGGGTGGAAGAGGCCAGAGCCAGCGTTAAAAAAAAATGTTTTCCCCTTCCCGTGCACCCGACCATTGCGGACATTCAAGGGTCAATGGTAGGGAAGAAAGAGAGCCTCGAATACAGCCACGATGAAACCAAGGGTCATGGTGGATGGAACCAACAAAAACGTTAAGCGACGGCTGCAGCAGCAGGAGCATCTAGGCCACCCTGAAGCCATTGGCAAGCCCCCGTCATCAAACAGTCAGCTAACATAGAGCAGCCATGGCGCTTACGCCTCGGCGGGTATAAGTGGAAAATATTAGCTGTCGCTTTAAGGTGTGGTGCGGTGCGGTGCGGTACGGTACGGCAACGGCCCTCCTCCGTCCATCGCGATCAGCCTTCGACCGGGGATCGATGTAGCTCCCAGCTCTGCTCTGAGACCCCTGCAGTCGTCTGCGAAACACAGAGGCAAAAAATTTGCATCGTGGAGGCTTCTTCGGCCCCAGATCCCGCAGCGCCGAAGCTACATTCTGTACTTAGTTGAGCTGCCTTTGTTGAGCTGCTTGGAATGTCCGTGGCATGATGACCGGGAACGATGATGATGTAGCGCTGAGACAAAGGCCCCAGAAGCAGGTTTTGTGACTTGCTCGGTTGAAACCGGTTGTAAGCATTTTCACCCCCATTTTCATAAGTGGGCAAATATCGTTGGTCCGACTTGTGAAGGCGTCGATTGAGAAAGCTCAAACCCCCATCAACCCTGTCCTTGTCCCTACTTTTTTTTCCTTTCCTTTTTGTCCCTTTTTTTTTTTTAACACATTCATGTTCCATGCATGGGGCTGAAGGAATCGGATCGACAAGGATGGGTCCGATCGAAACGCAGCGTCAGCCCGACCAAGCATCAATGTAGTCAGCCCTCCATCAAATATTGTTACTCCTTTTGTATGAGAAAATTTTCCTGCGTAGAATCCTTTCCATTCGCTAGAGGCAGGAGCGAGAACGAGGGAGATTGGAAAATCCATCCACCAGGCTCATCGCACAGGGCGTGCTCTCCGCCTGCGCCGGCGATCTATCCCTCTGGGAGATTCCAACGTGTTCTCCTCTCCCTCTCCCTCCCACCTGCCTGCAGGGCCCTCCATTCAATGCAAGGCAAGGTATCTGCTTTCAGACGGCTGCATGAGGGTGGGGCTTCCGCTGGAATAAGGATCCTGGAGGCATCGAGACCGTACAGTATTATCTACTTGCAGATGCACAAAGCACCAGAATAATGATGCATGGGAATTCTGAATCACTACGTGACTGCACTAGGAATTCCAATACGCAATTGCGCAAATGGTGTACCTATTTGACATTGCATATCGCAGAGGCGCACGGTGCTTTGTGAAAGGTGAGTCAACATTCACCAACTGCACCTCATCTGTGCTCTTAACTAAGCCCTTACATAATCACCGTCTTTATGCAAACCTCCCACAGCAATGCCACATCGTCGAAACAGCGGCTCCCTCGGTTTCGTCTAAGCTGGCGCCGTTAGCCTCCAGGACCGGGTCATGGGATACGCAAACCCGACATGCCCAATGTGACGGAAGCAACTAGTGCTACTGCTGGGGCGGGCTGTCGATGGAACAGAAAAAATTCTCCGTGCTGGATCACGCGTGCAGCTTCGCTCGATGGAGCTTCTCCACCGGATGGCCAGCCGATGATGCCGTTGCTTGGGGACAATGATGTGATGCATTTGCCAGTTGGAAGCGTGTCCCTTGGGTATCAACCAAATCTATCTGTCATTGTGCCAAATCAATCGATCAGCCGAGGTAATGCGATGATCGGGTTAGCTAGCCCCTTGGTCAAAGGGCGCCTCCGTGCCCAAGTCGATTGGTTTACCTGCCAGCAACACATTAAGGTTGCCACTTGGTAGCATTGCAGTATAGCTCCTCTTTGCCCAAGACTTAGCGCCTCCAGGTGGTGTGTTCCGAATGTGCGGATACGCTGATCAGCGGCAAGCCAAAGGGCAGCAAGTCGGCGCCCGCCCATCTTAGCATGAACGTTAACCCCAGCCTTTGGTAACCCGTTTCTCGCCCCTTCCTACGTCCCTCCCGCCCTCCCAAGCCTTGGTCAAACTTTGGGTAGCTTTCGCCCATCGCGAGCAAGGTTCGCCTACAGCAAGCCGACATGTCGTGGCGCCCAGCTTTCCACACCACCATTGAACTCCCCCTCCATCAATTCCTATTTGGCCAAACTTTGGAGAATATGTTATGTGAAAATGCAAATGTCCGTCGAGGCACGAGGCGTCGGTCGTCCCCGGCTTCCTGCGGCCGACACGGCTCCCCAGTATCCAGGCTGCAGGGCGCATCTCCTCAACACACCCAATAGTTTGGGTCTAGACCATAACCATGGCTGCCCTGTTCTATTCACTAGTGAGGAAGACCAAGAAAATTCTATTAGGGGATGCTATCGTGAGTATCCTTGCATGGTCTGATTATCAGTCAAGACCGGAGGGATCGGAGCCGTTTTGTGACTCTTTTTTCCACGATGACTCTGCTCCGTACCGGCCCGAGCTATGAGGTGATGTGTCGCTGCCCTGTCAAATCGCTGCCCCACTACGGAGATTCTCTTGCCTGTAACTTAGCATTAGCAGCTCAGGGACAGCTTTGCAGAAACCAGTGCACAAGTCAAAGAAGTAATAGTCCAGTAATTGATGTTGTAACAGGGGTTGTTTGTGCCCCAATTGATTTGGTAGTCCTAACAGAGAACAAGCGTCTCTAGCTATTGTTTGGCTCTCTTGCCATCATTTCGTTTCAATACAGTAATACCCGTGCAAACCAATCCCATGCCATTTCGACCATTGGCTATATGCCTGGTCTTCCCTTGCGCCGTCATTCTTTGGTATCCATATCCCGTGTGTGCCAACCCAAAGCAGGTGGTCAACCCTCAGTATCCCTAGTATCATGATATGCCCTTTGGCCTCAACGTCCAACCCGAAAGGCCATGCTAATAAACAACGTATGATGTCTGGCTCCATCCTTCGTAATGACACAAGACGCCGCTCGTCGGCTTCTAGTACCCGTACTCGCCATGCAACTCCTGGATCCAGTATTGGTTGGGTAGAAGCGCCAACTGGTCTTCGATGAATGAGATGACAAAGGAAAAGAGAAATAAAACTTTTTGACATGCTGTGCTCCGGTATAATGCCCATCTTGTTACAAAGACAATAAAGGGTAAGAAAAAGATGTGCGATTGAAAGTAATGCGAGGTGAGTTGTAGGGGTAGCAGTGTAGTCCCGTGTGATGATGATGTAGATGTGTGAGTTGAGTGATTGCCTTCCCAAAGGAAGGCGGGGGTATCAAGTCTTGTGTCGGTTCTCCTGACCGAGTAGATCAAGATGGTTTAGTATGATCGTCGTCGCTGCAATCGAACTTGCTCGAATGAGACGGCGTAGGCACGAAGCTCCTTGCGGGCCTTGTCTGATAGTTGGATCGAGTCGGTGGAGGAGTTGGTGCTCTGCATGGAGCAGAGGCTGCTGTGGGAGCTCGAAGGACTGAGGGCGGAAGCCGGTAGCGAGGTGCTTGGCTGGTCGGCTTTCGTAGTGGAGTAGTTGAAGTAGGAAGGTTGGGCAGCGGAAGAGCCATATGGCTGAGCGTTGCTGAAGTCGTAGGCGGGAGACAGGTAGAACTTGGTGCTGGTGGGTTTGCTAGGCGCAGCCCAGGACGAGAGGGAAGCAGGAGTAAAGCCGGGGAGCTGGCTTGCGAGCTTGACGTCGAAGCAGTCGTCTCGAAGTCGGCCAGCCTGCAGGACTCGGAGCAGTAGAGGTCGTTCTCAGCCTGCACCTGCTTCTCGCAGGCGACGCAGTACTGAAGAGCCCAGGAGTCAAACATGGTGTTGATTGTTGGAGAGGGTCGATTGAAGAAAGGATCGTTGAGATCCTTGGATGGATATGGGATCGAAGTCGAGAGTCTACTGCTGTTATACAGTAGTCGCCCGGCGTGATCGAGGTGGCAGCGTGCAATGAGTCAGAAGCAAGTTGCTGTTGCAGAATAGCCAAGAGGCAGCTCGGTGGTGGTGAATGAGAAATGAGCTTGCAATGAAGTAAAGAAGAAGAGGTTGAGCGTTGAAAGGAAGAGTGAAGGTTGATGAAGTGCAGAGGAGGAAGAGATCCAGAGAGGAGCGGCGGGACGCATATGTATGTATTCTGGGCACAGCCTGCTGCGTGTGGAGGGTGAGTGGTGGATGACCAGTTCTGCAAGACAAGAAAGTTTTAGCGCAGAGAGTACTTCGGTACATGCCTAAGAAAATGTGGAGGAGGGCACTCAGGCCGCCAGCATCGTAGCAGCGACAGGGGCTAAGGCGGCAAGGATGGGCCTGAAACCCCACCTACTCCCTGTAGCATATAGCGCCTGCAGGGGGTGTCTAGAAGGCGTGAGGAGGGGTGAGGCAGACGAAGGGGTGTGCATGTCAAGAGAAGAAGAAGAAAAAAAGCCAAGGCAGTGCAACAGTGCACTCATCGCTACAGCCAGCCTACGTACCCCCATGCGCAACCAAACCTGACGCAGATACTTTCTGGCACGCCGGCGCAGGTACTGCGCTGGTTTTCTATGGGCCCTCATCAGCGGAATCGGAGACCCCCGGTACCTCACGTACGCAAATTGGCTTGTACATCACGTCAACATGCTAAGGTGGTTCGTGAAAGACACACAAGCACGCCCACCCACCAAGGCACAAGACAGAGATCGCAGGCCAGGTTCGTCAGGCCCAGACCAGGGAGGCGTCCAAATGGTGAATCGAACCCCAGGACAATTTTTTTTCTGCACAGCTCTGAACGACGGCCTGCTCCAGTTGGAATTTTTCCTCACAACGTCGTGAAATTGTAAAACCGCTCGCTCCGTGGAGTGTGACTCAAAAAGAAGGGGTCCAAGTCCCGGCGTCTCCTCGTCGAGCCGTCGCCCAACCTTAACAGCGAGTGTGCAGCGCTTGTGGTCTGATATTGGTCCTTCAACGACAGATCATCAAGGTTTGAATCGTACGGGCGGCGGCGATGGCGGCATCGGATTTGTAGCCAGGCGACTTTCGCCCCTCCAGCCAGGGCAAAGTGGTGTGCTTAGTGCAAAAATTAATGCGATTCTCGGCAGTGCCCCAGTGGCTGCTGGTGCTTGGTGCCTTTTTTGTGCGCGCTGCTGCACTGTCTGCATCTGTGTGTGCACTAACGACTTGTTAGCAGGGAGCGTGCGCGGATAGCGCTGCACAAAGGGTGTCGTTGTGCAGGCTCCGGCAGCCTGTACAGGAGGTAGGTAGGGGGTCACTGCCATTGCCGATTATGCATGTGCATTTTGTGCACAATAGAATGGGATTAATGCGCAACGCAAGCAGGCAGACGGGTGGGCGACTGCTGTGCTTGGTGGGCCCAGGCACGTTACAAAGCGGGTGGGTTTAGTGCTCTCTGTACGCTGTAGCGTTGCAGCAAGCAGCTGCGTGGATGGTGCGAGAGATGGTGTGATCAATGGCGATAGAATGGTGCGGATTGTGGTGTAGCCATCGTCCTGCAGCGGCCATCGCCTCCCGATTGCGTGTGTGTGTGTGCGCCCCCATTCTGGAGCCCCTGCTGGTCCGTTACGTTTGAATGATGATACACTCAACAAACCGCCGTGTGGCCAAATCTTGTCCTGGTTCTGTCCCTTCTGGACCTGCAGCGGCGAGGAACGGGCAAACCTAGCATAAACTTTGTCCGGTCCCTGTGATTGCGGGAAGAGGCATAGCATTCAGCGCGGGCATGTAAGGCACCAAAGCATACCTGGTGAACGTGCATAACCTCGGCGGTGCCCGCGAGCTAGCACCACCCATGGTTCGGTCTGTTGTTTTCCCATGTTTCGAGTGCGAGCAGGCAAAGCAGGTGAGTGGGCAGAGCTCAGGACGCAGAGCGCAGAGCGCAGAGCGCAGAGTACAGTTGAAATGTCAACCAGGACGCTTCCAGCCTAGCCTGTTTCTGGCCATGGCGGCCTAGACAAGTCCGGCTTAGCCGCCTTTCAAACCCCCTCGAAACATCCCCTCACTCATTCATTCATCCATCCATCCATCAATCAGGCTTCCACTTCCTCCCTACTATTCATGGTACGCACACCCACGCTCACACTCCCTCCCGCGCTGCATCTGTGCCTGCCTGTCTGTCTGTCTGCCTGCCTGCCTGTCTGCCTATCTTCGCCTGTCCCCTTGGTCCCCTCCTCCACTCCAATGCTTGGCCAAGATGCACCCAGCCAAGAATGGATATACCACTTCCACTCTCCCCAGAAGCCAAGGGTTGGCTCCCGTTGGCGTCATGTGTGAGCCCACACCCCGCCAACCTACTAAGGCCATCTTGGAGCCCGCACCATCGCAAATCACCTGTCATGGCATGTTCATGTGAGCGACCAGTGCCAAAGAACGTGCCAGGCCAAAGTCGACTCTCGAGGACTGACGCTCCACCTTCTCCCCACGCGCGGATGGACGACGGCCATTTCATATCTTGACGATCCCTTTCTCGGATCGACATTCGGCACTCCCTGGAATAGAAACTCGACTCGACACAGGAGCCATGCGGATGACGATTAGAGTCTGCTCGGGCCGGCCGCGTTGTCAATCGCTGCGCATCCTAATCAAGCAATGCCCCTATCATTCCAGATGGTCATGCGCATGGCCATCTCGAGCATCGAGAAGCTATCCCTACAAGTCAAGTTTCATCCAAGCCCTGAGGGAGCTAGTTGTCCGCTTTGGCTTGTCGATGAAGAAAGAAGCAACGATCAAGTCGCCACGCTTTCTTAGTTCAACACGCATGCCGCCCACCCAAAACTACCGCAAAAGCAAGGTCTTCAGGAACCAGTATGAACAACGTGCGCCGGCCTGGAAGATGCATCCCACGAATGGACAAGTGCAGCCGGCTTCTGCTGCAATGCAACGCCGTGGGTGCACCTGCAGGAAGATGTCCCACCAAGCTTCCGTCATTGGCCGTTGCTTGATGCACCCTGACCAGGCTATCCAATGCAAGGCCGTCTTCTCCCGATTTGCCCCTCTAGCGATCAGAGTCTGGTTGCTTGTCCGGGGCTGACGAGTGCGTTCGCACGCAGAAGTTATCATTAGTTTGCATTTTGTTCGTCCTTCCTATCCTCCGGATCCCCACCTTGGGAAGCTCTCAGACACTGGGGAAAGTCAGGCATCATTGCCAATCAGTAGATCCTTTTAGTGATTGACAGCAGGACGGCCGTGCATCTAGCCTGGTTGGACGTCAACCCTTTGATACCAGGGCAGCTTCGGATGATACGCTGCACATTATCATACCTACGTCCTACTGTACCATGAATGCTTGCTCCATCTGGTATGTAACACCCTCAAAAGCCAAGCCTTTCTGCCCTGGTCGGTTTTGCGGTGCTAGTTACCCCAGGTCTCCAGTGTTTGCCGGCGATAATACATCTCGCAGAGCGCCCGTAGGACCAGCGGCCTAGCCAATTGTGGACGTCATGAATCTTGCTATACCCTTTCCGCTCAAACCTGCTTCTCGATGGTGTGGTCACGGTAAATCACTACGACCGTCTCCCCACACCCACTTCTCTCGTTATCTAATGGGCAGCTGTTCCAATGTCTCCAACGTTGCCACCTGACCACCTGTGCGAAACCTGTTCTTGCCAGTCGTCTGGAACACGATTCGCGGCAGAACTAGGAGCATGAGTCTGCAAGCTCGTGTGGCCATCCCTCTGGTGGACGCCTAGGCGTGTTAATGAGCTCGTTTCGACTCAAGAAACGGCCTTCCTCTCTTCACTAGCCCCGCTCGCACCAACTACAGCCCCTGACTGACCTGAAGCTATCGTACTATGTAATCATGTGTTCTGTCATTTATCACCCACTTCTTCCACATGGTTGTCCCATTGACGAGTGAAGAGTGCATGGCCAGTGGAGTAGCCAGCTTGACCCTGAGCAGCCTGTGACCTAAGTACCGAGAACGACGACCGCGAGTGCTATCGCTCTTGTTCTATGCATCGAACTGGAAGCCGATGACTCTCCTTCGCATTTGCCTTGGAAAAACGCAACACGATGTCCCGTGGGTCCTCTGTGCATGGTATGCGCAGCAGCGTTGCATTGCCCTGGCAAGGAACTGGGTCAATCCTAGCGAGGGGCATGCAATAGTCGTCATGCCTGGCTTTTTGGGATAGGTAGTTGCCAACAGCATGCTCATGCACAGACATGGCGAGTTTTCATCTGCCGTGTCGTTTATTACGAAACCGTAGGTTTCACAGACAATGAATGTCGTCAAGTCTGGCAACCTCTTGCTGACCAGCTCAATCTACATTCATATGTAGAGGCAGCCAATAGGAGCATGTCAGCCGCAGCATCCTTCGCACGGCTGGCGCGGATATCAAGAAAACGTAAGCCACACGATAGGTAGGCGGGCTGGCAACGACCACCCACGCACGTATCCATAGTGCTGGAGCCCATAGCAAACCTCCTCCTGCATGGCTTAAACAACCCACCCACAAAGGCATGCGGGATGAAATCGACCAATTAAGAGCGAGGAGTGAGCAGAATGATCTACTGGCACCCTGATAGGCAGTGGCTGGGAGAGACAGCCAACTGCATAGATGATGTCCTGGCGTGGGGGACTGAGAAGGCCAATTTATTTCTCAAGAGGTGCATGGCGCCAACCCGACGTTGTTTGGTTGAAGCCGACAGCCATGATGCTGGTCAGGCAGCTCAGGGCTCAGCGTAGGGTGATAGCAACCCTCTACAAGTTCACGATCCACTGATTGGCTATTGCGCATGCAGCATACAGCTTCTTGCAGCGTGTCTAGGACATCAATGCATCCCCTCGTTGGGACCAGTATCTAAACATATCCCAGTGTTCGGGTGCCCTTACGTGTGAGGCTTTTCACAGTCTCCATAACATGCCGATCCCAAAGCGTGGTGATCTATAAGACCGAAAGCAGCCGTGTGGTACTCTGGAACCTGGCTGTCCGTGCCGCTTACAACGCGCCCTTGAAGTCTCACATTAAGCAATATGGTGGGCGCGAGTACCGAAGAAAGGCCACTGGTACGCCCGCTGGAGGAGCTGGCCTTCTCAAGCTTTCTATCGGCTGAGACACAGATGTCTAGGGGCTCACAATGGCCATGACGGGTTTAGCATTCCCTTATCGGGAGATGCATCATCGTGGAGCGACTTGCATTTGCCAGGTTTGTTCAAGGGGATACACATGAGTAATCCGCTCGATTACGCCATGAATTGCGGCCATGTTCTCTTTGTTATTTTACGCGTAATACGTGATGTGTCTGCTTTGCTGGACAAAAGTACGACAATGAACGTCTCATGAATGCCACAGGAGATTGTGAAGGCGAGCACAAACCAAGACAAAACAACCCCGGCTTACACACTGGGTGTGGGCTACGAACTACGCCGTACAGAGTGCTTGCTTCTTCTTTACAGTACCTCACCCCTGGCTGGCCTCTTCTGCAGAGTCCCATGGTCCTATCTGCGGAGTGCAGATAGACCCCCACGCAAGATTGCGAATGGCGTGGGTTGTGCTCCATAGCTGGGTGGTAAATTGCAGCATTGCGACGCTGCACTTCGCAAGGTATCTGAATGCTAATTCCTCCTCTCACCCAAGGGTCCATTGATAGGACGACTTGGCGCTGGCAATCTCGACAATGGTATTTTGGCGCTTGTGAGACGAATTGGGAATGCTCAGCGAAAGAGACACGATACTGCAGACACCAAGCTCGTACACCAGACTAGGCTCAGCACTAGGACAGCCAGAACAGGCATCGTCTCTCGCCAATCTGGTCTGGGGCAGCTATAGCGCTCATACTGGCTATCAATGTCATGGCCTAGCTTCATCGCGAGGAGCCCGCATCGGGGGTAATTCATCCAATTATCGCAGCGTCCAGGGAGGAGCACCAGGGCTCTGTATGCAGGGGCTTCCAAGTCTGTCGAGCACGGACCAAGCGGGATGGTACAGCTGGCCCTTGGCTCTCCCTTAGAGCACCGGCACTATGTGCTGGGGATATGGCAGATCACCAGGATCCTTCAACGCTGAAAGCTGAGCAGTGACCACTGGGTAGTTCTCAGACAGGCCCTTGCCCTACCAGTGCTGCGCGCTATCCCATAGTAGGGAGTAGACAAATTTGGTCGTGGCCCCGGTTAGCAACCTGCCTGGAAATTCCAGTGGAGTTGTTTACTGAAGGCCGTGGAGCTCGGAGATGTGTCGTATGGTAGCTGCACCGGCGAGGCCGGTGTCAAGTTGAAAGGTGGTCCGGGCTGCGAACGGTAGTCCAGTGCGGCTGGCTGATAAGTGCTTCATAGGGCCAGTGTACGTGACAGAGTCTAGAACGAGATGAGGCGCTTCGCCGTCCACATGAAGAGAACAGGCCTGTTGGTGAAAATTTTTCTGCCTCACATTGCATCCTTAGTCTGCCACTCATGTGTTTGGGCCAGGACCGATGTCGAGCCCATCAAGGCTCGCTGAGGGCTCGGTGGGAGACCCCGGACGGGCTCTCGAGATTACGCTTACAGACGACAACGAATAGCAGGCCTGAGCCCGTTCCCACGGCCACATCAAGATCACTGTCATGCGGGGCCGTGGCGCTTGTTACTCTATGGTTGATGCTCATCTCAATCAGGCTGACAGCGTTCGTTGGTAAGCTAAGCCGTCCCAAATTTGGACAACAGAGGCCTCACCTAGGTGTGACTCCCTCCTTGGATGACAGTACCAAAATCCACCTGCTCAGAATCGTGACCAAGCTCGTGACATGTCCCTGCAGTTGGTCTGTCTCTTCAGCCAGGGATCCCAGTCAGCACCATGCCTCAGGTGGCAACAGCCATTTGCTGATTCACAAGCCATTGCAGCTATCGAGCTGCCGAGATCCTACCCTGGTAAAGGCTACCGGGCCTCGCGGATTTTACGGAACAGCCTTTGCCGGATTTGTTTACGTGGTGAAGCACAGGGCCTTTTTCTCCGTCTTCATAGGAGTTGGTGGCGTCGTTGCTGACAAGAAGATGATGGAATGCAGGCAGGAAGAGAAGGAAAGAAAGAAAAAAAGCAACTCTGATCGATCTCATCGGACCAGGTTGCTTTGATGGTGGTCAAGACTATAGCCTCTAGCACGGCAGTACTATGTAGAGACATCGGCATGTGGAGGACGCCCTTTAGCCCCTGTCAGTTGACCATGCTAAGGAGATATCTGCCAGGGCCAATTTGCGCAATGACGATGCTACAATTTGCTTTTGTTTTCATCGACAGCAGGGGGTAAGGAGGCGGCGCAAGGACTCAAGTCCGATCGTCTTGTTGGGGTATGTACCTTGCATCGGCGGTTAAGAGACCGTTCGCCAGGCCCGCACGACAGCATGATGGGATGGGGTGTCCGTGCAGGTCAGGAGGCAGAAGCAAACAAGACGTTGGACGATGGATGACCAGTCAGAAAATTTTCCTGCGTCTTGACCACCTTGCGAATACGGCGTAGTGCCTGGCCATGGAGATTTGTTCGCTTCCCGTGCACACGGAACCAAAGGCCAGTGCTCTGGACGAGCGAGAAAAAGGGTGTGTGGACGAGAGGATGGGATTGTTCGCCTGATGGGAGGAGAAGGGAACGGCTTGACAGCTACGTTACTGTGCGCACAGTCTTGCGCGTCCGAGGCAGTCACAAGGCGTCCATCAGATGAGACAGTTCTGTTCTAGTTGGCGAGTCACGCAAAACGTGGGTTCTCCACAAAGCACCGAGCAACGTGCATGCAGAGAGCATCTCGTTGCGGAGAAAGCACAGGAAAAGCAAACCTGGAGTTGATGACACATAGGTAGGTAGGTAGGTAGCTTAGCCTGGTGCTCGGTTCTCCATTCGACCCCTGGAGGAAAAACGAGTGAAGCGCTCCGTGGAGGAGGAGGATTTTTAATGATATATCATCACAACACAACATGGCACAACGCAGGCCAGGATTGGTTATACAGCCAATACCTTGCAATGGAAGTTCAAGTTTCCGGTCTTAGTATGTCGGCAACCTTGAAAACGTCTGTGCTCAAGCTGCCGGTCTGTCCTTGACGAACGGTGGTGGTGGCCATGTCAAAGTTGCTTGCAACCTGAACAGGCCAGGGGTGTGAAGCTGCTGCTGCTGCTACTGCACAATTTTTTTTTTTCCTTGACCGGCCACAAATAGTAGTCTTTCAGGAGCAGCAGGCTAATCCGGGGTCATAAGGCGCAAGGGCACGGTCTTTTCTCCGCTATTCGCCTTGGCACAGAGAATCCCTGTCACGGTCGTCTTGGCTTGGCTTGTCTTGCATGTCTATCGACACCCTTGCCGCAGCTGCACACGCCTCTGTCCGGTCGACCTACCTACTGTAAGCTTGCGCGTATGAGGGGCCCTGGATGGTTGGTTTGTTGGTTCTCATGATGGAAGGCGAATCAGTCAACGCAACCCCAGCGTCGCAACACGGCCGCCTCACATCAACGAGGACCTTGTCGCATGATCGGGGGCGAAGAGGGGATCAACAAGGAGGAAAAAGGCCGATTTGCCCCGGCAGATAACTTTGGAGTGCACAACTCGGAGGAATTTTTTAAAACTGGCTGGTGCATGACCCTGTCGGAGGGTCTCCAGCTTGGCTCGGAGGGCTGCGTCTGCGTCTGCGTCTACACAATACGGGATGGGATATACACGGTTGTGCAGCCGTCGTATTGGCCTTGTGTGGCCTTGCCTTTTGGCCTCCAGTGCTGTGCTGTACCTTGTCACTAGGGCAGTGCAGCCGCTGTGGATCAGTCGATCGCCTAGTTCGTAAGAATTCCACCCATGCTCGCAGTTTTCCTGGTGGATTTTTTTACCCCTTCCTCGTCCCCATTCTTACCACGTTTTAGCCCAGGTGATGCCATCGTGAAGAGCCAAGGTGGGCCCGGAGCTGCTTCAGGTCACGCTACGCTGCTCTCAGCCTCTGTCACCTGTAACCAAACAGGTGTAGTACGTTTAAATAGCAATTGATGCCAGAAACGACGACATGCATGGCCATCTCCGTAAGTAAAACCGGTGGCGCTGACTGTTAATAATGCTGTCATCTTGCCGCTGGCCACGAAGCACTGGCCAACGAGGCAGGCTGCACATCAAACAGATGAAGCTGCCGCCAGCGAATGGCAGGGCGCGGAGGCGAGACGCTCGAAGCGTGGTAGCGCGGCCTCAGGGAACCGCCTGCGACGGCCGGTGCTTGCTGCAACGTACATACGATACGACGCTGCGGCTTTCGCCGCCAGCGAGTCCCCTTACGTGCCGCGCGTGGTATGGCTAATGAGCACTCTTGGATTAATCCTTTTTCCCGGCTCCTGTTGCCATTCCTGGTTGTATTGTCACTGTTGGTTGCTCGCCATCTCGCTTCTTCGCCCTTGAGGTTAGTTCATGCGAGATGTGGTTCCCTCGATGCGCTCAGCTGCAGGCAGGGCGGATAGCTGCTTTCGGGCGACGGAGAAGATTGATCAAGGAAAGCAGCCTTCTTTCCGAGACGGGCAACTAGTGAATCCAGAGCCAAAGCCAGCAGCAGATGGCTGATTGAAACCCCCTCCCGCAGCAGCATGCTCTGTTAATGGTGCAGTCTGTTTGGCTGCTCGGACCTTGTAACATGAAGCGATTCAGAAAGTACTTTGAGCTATCAACTTCCTTCTCCCTGCTTGTTTTGCCTGCATGTGTCGCCCAGGACAGTAATACCTTGCTTGCAGCCGACAGCCGGGCAGCATCACAGCGTCTCTCCCATGCAACCGCCCCCGCATTGCGATGCATTGGGAGGAAGACCAGTCAATTGGATATCTGACTGCGTTATTGAAGGCATTCTGCCACGGGCGGAAATGCCCAAACCTGCTGCAGGCCTCGCAGCTCCACGGCCTTCAGTAAACAACTCCACTAGAATTTCCAGACAGGTTGCTGATTAGGGCTCTGCGCAGTTGAAAGGAAAGAGCTGTGATTACCATCAAGGTGTTCGCGCATTAAACTTTATGTCTTTGCTCTTCCTTTCTCTCCTCTTATATTTTCTTTCTTTTCTTTCTTTTCTTTCTCCAAAGCTCAGTTACTTACGCCAGAAAATCATCAAGCCGCATCTTTCCCAATAACTTTCATCAAGCATCACCACCAGCTCGCGTCCAGATTATCACGTCTTATCCAGACTACGACTACATCGCGTCCAGACTACGATTACATCGCATTTAGACTACGATTACATCGCGTCCAGACTACGACTATATCACGTCCAGACTACAACTACATGGCGTCCAGACTACCATATCGCATCCAGACATTACCTCGAACCCTCTCGGAAACATGAGTCAAATGTCTGGTCTGATATACCATGTCACTGCCGAGGATTTCCAGAAAGATCGTGCCGCATTCTTAGAAAAGCTCGAAGAAGCAATGACTCAACATATTTCAGCTATGGACCAAAGAATTGAAAAAGGCTTGAATCATTCGAGAAAGAGATGCGGAATGGATTCAAGGAGCTCAAATCTGAGCTCAGGTCTGAACTCAAATCTGAGATACGAAACTTGCGTTTTCAGTTATCAAATGAGTACGTTTTCTTTCATCATTCATCTTACTTCTTATTTGTTTAACACAGCGTCTAGGAAGCATAATTCACGAGTCCGAAAAATGAATGCTGCCTCAATTTTGCTGGATCCATTAAGTACCTTGCAGCCACTTGTCAGTCTCAATGGACAACAAACCCCGATATTCCCTAAAACACTGCGGGAGATTGCGTTCTTAGATGGTATGTTTTACTTCACCAAGTTTACATAAGTATATGGCTAATTAGTTTACAGCTGATTCTTGCCGCAACATTCTTGAGTGTCTGGAATTAGATGGAGGTGGAGAGTTGGCTACCCTTCGCGAGTTCGTACGTCGTGCTATGGTGGAATGATTAAGTGGATATGTTATCTAGGTATTCATGCTAGGATGAATACGAAAGAACAGGGTCGATCAGCTAGTGTGTCTCGAACTGCTTACTGGATGCTGCTTGTTGATCCTCCTCTCGACCAAGAGGGATGTGTTGAAACGGACGTTGGCAACATGCTGCCTTGTCACGTTATTTGACTCTAATGCACGCTAGCTTACGCCATTCCTTTCGGGTATGAGCGCTCCTCTGCTTACCCGAGGCCTACGGTACGTCCTTCAGTCCTACTATATGGAGTGCTCCGTACGGGTCTCATTAATCAATCTCTCGTCGGGTGGAGTGGACTGAGCTTGGCGACGATTCCCCCAGGTTTCCAATCCCTCCCCATCAAACGAACTGTATCGTGTCATGTCGTCTCCTACGGCGTCATATGCAAGGTCCCAGCCCCTACCTCACCAACTGACGCTGCTGCCGTCACACCAGCTAGCTCGAGTGTGTGCCATTCCACGACGCTCGGCAACTAGCATGAACCCCTCGTTCATCCTTCCACTGTCAAGGGCTCCTCAGCCCTCCCTCGTTCACTAGTCGCCTGCAATCACCTGCACCTCCAATGCTAGGACCAACACATGATCCCTTTGTCTTACCCACCATTACCTCGTTGGGAAGTGTGACGGACCCGCAGTCTCGTCTCGGTAACCAATCACCCATCTATCGGAATCCCTTCGACTTGCTTTTGCTGCAGAGCCCCTGGCATGAACTGACTTCACTGTCTGGCACCTTGTCTCCAGCCCAGCCCGTTGCCCAGGATATCGATGACGATGCCCGCCAGCTGCGCCCTTGCTGTGGGCTGCCCTGCACCCCTCTTGTTTCTCACCCAAGATCAAGGATTGTGCGACCCTCATCTGCCCTTCGACTGGAAATGGAGCTATGCAGATGGGCGATTGTTGCCATGTGCAGTGGCTGGCTACCCTGGCCTAAGTCGAGAGCGGTCTGGTGCGGCTCTGGGCGCTGGCTGACAACGCTGAGCTATCTCGGTTAACGTTCGTCTGGTCTGTGGAGAACGATGAGCGGCCAGCATTCCGCTCTTAAAACATAGCTCCCGGGCGTCGAAGCACTCCATAATGGGGCTTCAGCAGAGTCTGGCTTCATGGCCGCATTGCAGGTCATAGTGTCTTGACCAGCTATGGATACGCCTCTTCTGTACTGTGGTCATCTGGTCATTTCTCCAGACCCAAGCAAGCATTCTTGCAAGCAATGTCGGCAAAGCTTAACAATGCTCAACCTTGCAATGTCCCTGGACGTGCCAAAGGTCGGTACCAGCCTTCGCTTGCTGGGGTCGATAACCCATCCATCAGCCAGCCAGCCAGGACTTCAGACATTGGCTTACAAGTCGCAATTTACCTCCAAACCTGACGAATGGTCATGCCAAGGATGAAGTTTGGCTCCATCAAAACACATGTATTGTAAGCTCGCGCGACATGGGTTCATCCACGGGAACGATGTGCAGACCCTGACACAATTTCCAAACATCCAACAACCAGCGTCATTGCTGTCTCGCTTTATTGAATCGACATGGTATGGATATTAAAAGAGGCAAAGCTCAATATTTCCACGCCTTGTCAGACGATTTCGGAAAACAGTCAGCCAAACCCATGCTATGGGTACCATCCCATCGGGACTTCGTGATAGATCACTTGCGCCCGTGGTCGTTGCCGTCACCAACACCATTACACGCCTAGGATTAATTCCTTCCTCAACATGCCTCGGGTCTTACGGCACGCCCACCACGATGAGCTTCTGTGACGAGCCTGCGTTAGCGCTTCCCAGAGCTGCGGGATCACCTCGCTCGCGGTGGCGAGCGTTCCAATGATAGGCCAATTATTGATGGAATAGGACCCCATCGTGAGACAGCGCCAACTGCAATACTGCGCGCCACTAATTAGAGCACCATGCTTGGCGGTTTTGAAGGATTCACAAAATGTGGAGGTGGCGTTGGCTCGTGCTATCTGTCCGACACAGCCTGATCAAACACTAGGAGGGATGGGAGGTCAAGCCCAAGCTGCGCGAGCCAGACAGGGTTGCGAACCAAAGTACAGTGTTTGGGAAGAGGCTGCAGTTGGCCTCAGCTGGCCCTCTTTGCTTCGGCGAGAGCGCAGATCACCTTTGCTCGGTGCATGAGCTGGGTCGTGTGGCTGTGGGTGTCTACAATCGAGACCCGGTGGCTCTAAGGGTCTTCACTACGGCTTGCCTAAAGGGGCTTTCAGCTGCACTTGGCTTGAAGCCATTGACGGACCCCGCCACGGAACTGACGATGGGAAGGGCAAGAAGACCTTTCAAAACGCCCCAGCCGCATTCTTGCCCATGCCTGTCACTGCAGATAGGCTAAGAAAGCACTGCAGAGGACGCTTGGTGCATCCTCTTGGCGAGTTTGGTATCACAAGCCAACACTCAGGGAAATATGCCCCTCCCTCGCCGGCCTTGCCGCCATGGGAAGGCCTGGATGTCAGCCTTCGATCTCCTCCTTTAAAAGGGCGCCTCAAGCTAGGAGGATTCAACAACTAGAAGGGGAGGGTGAATGCTTCGAAACAGAGGCATATACGTATAACGGTGGGGAGTTTTTGCCGCTCCCAACAACACGCCCTGCACCCAGGACACCACCAACTTGGTTGCTTACAACGTCTGGGAAGCTAGTCAAGTGGGTGAACTGAGAAAGGTGTTGTAAAAAAAGGGCAGCTAACATGGGCGTGTTTGTTTGCAGTTTGTTCCTGACTAATACGAGTCGCTGCATCAACCCTCGATGAACGACTTTTTCTTTTGCAGGAATGTCCTGTGTCAGGATTAGACCACGTTTGTCTCGCAGTTCCCTGTACGAATGCTCACTGGTTTGGAAGAGCATGATCCCCAGTCTCAGGATTTCTTGTCGCGCAGACAACGTGGGAAGGCGGGCAGGCAAGTAAGACTTTTTGCTTTGTCCGTGGGCTTATGATAGCATGATGCAGCCAGCGCCTCGAAAGTTCGAGGACTTGGGAGTCAAGTCGCCGATCCCAGGGCAAACTTTGCTCGCAAAAGCAACGGGATGAAGCAGATTTTTTTCCAAATACCGTCGGCCTGATCAGAAAATTCCCATACCTCAAAGGCCGGGATGCTCCATGTGGCTCACAAACAGACAGCCATGAAATGCTCAGCCAAGGCTCGCTTTGACATCGCCAGCCTGTTGGGGCGTTGTCCTGCGCCGAGTGGTATCATATGTCATATTCTAGAACGACCGAAGAAGACGAGCCACTCGCGAACCCGGAATACTCGAGCGATTCTAGAATATGTCTCATGGCTGGCGATGGTGAGACGGTCTTGGGTGTATTGTTTGTGACGAAGAGACTGCCCTACTTCTTGACCGGTTTCGTTGAGTCAGCCACGTCTCTCGCGACGGCTTGGGATAGCTATGAAACAACGGAGCGTGTTCCTTTGCCGCGGGCAGTTGGGTCGGTTGCGGCTTGCTGTCACTGTAGAACTCGGCGATGTCTTACAGTAGTTGTTGGTGATGAGTAGGAGACGCGGGTGTCTCGTCAGCCAGGCTCTTGTTTGTAGGAACGTGTAGAAAATGATATGGCACTATCATGACACGGCAACTTGCGGCAGTCAGAAGGTCGTTGTATGATTGCGAATCATGTCATAGAGTGCTCAAGGGATGCAAAAGGTTGAGACGTAGGTTTTAGTGCGCGGAGGATAGTAGTGCTCGGTCGAGGCAAAGACTTGCCAAACTTGTGTCATCAAGTCTATGATGATCTCCTTGTACGAAGTGAAGCTTTCGTCAGGTTGTAGTCATGCTTGACAAGAAACGGAACGATTATCAATTTGTGCATATGCCTAAAAATCGACAGATATCTGGCTGAGTGTCTAGCTCTGACGCGGTACATTCATATTAAGTAACGGGATATTCTATGACTGTTTATTATTTTTTATCTTTGTAAGATTCTATAACTCTATTTCAGAGTAACCAACTCCTCTGCGCTCGTGGGGTGAATGGCAATGCAGCTATCGAAGTCGGCCTTGGTCGCTCCCATCTTGATGGCAACGCCGAAGCCCTGCAGCATCTCGCCGCTTCCAAGACCCAGAATGTGCAAACCAACAACCTTCTCCTCAGGACCAGCAACAATAAGCTTGTAGCTGGTGGGGCCCTTGTCCTCAGGCTCCATCATGGCATAGTACATGGCGGTGAAGCTGGTCTTGTAGACCTTGATGTTATCCTTGCCATACT
This sequence comes from Albifimbria verrucaria, assembly GCA_020081605.1. NCBI lineage: Eukaryota > Fungi > Ascomycota > Sordariomycetes > Hypocreales > Stachybotryaceae > Albifimbria > Albifimbria verrucaria. Next base: position 4,908,975 of record JAHREC010000013.1, read on the forward strand.
TCTCGATAGCCTGGGGCTCAGTCAGGCCGATACTGCCGACCTCGGGGTGGGCGAAGACGACTGAAGGAACATTCTCGTAGCTGATCTTCTGGGCAGAGAACTTGGGGGCCGAAGAGGCGCTCGGCCAGACGACGACCAGCAGCAATGGCGACTGGGGTCAGCTCAACTTGGCCGGTAACATCGCCGAGGGCGTAGATGTTGTCGACGCTGCTGTTTTGGTACTCATCAACGATGATGTGGCCCTTCTCGTTAAGCTTCACACCGGCCTCTTCCAGGCCAATGCCGCGGGTCTCGGGGTTCGGCCAATGGCCCAGATGAGGTGGTCAACGTCGGAGATGGAGGTCTCGTTGCCAGAGTCGTCCTTGTAGGTAACGGTGAGCTTGCCGTTTGCATCCTTCTCGACCTTGGTGGTGATCGAACGCTTGTGCAGCTTGACACCCTGCCTCTCGTATTCCTTGGTGACGACCTCCTGGATCATGGGGTCGAAAGATCGGAGGAAGGTGTCGTGTCTGATGAGGAGGTGAGTCTCGGTACCGAGAGCATTGAACATGCCGGCGAACTCGACGGCAATGTAACCAGCGCCGACAATGGCAACCTTCTTGGGCTGCTTGTCGATGTCGAAGAAACCGTCGCTGTTAATGCCGAGCTCGGCGCCAGGAATCTCGGGCAGGGCGCCGGGCTTGCCGCCAACGGCAACGAGGATCTTCTTGGCGTTGACAACGACCTTGGTACCGTCGTCCTGGGTAACCTCGACCTGGTTCTTGGACAGGAGACGACCCCAACCGTGGAGGTACTCGACCTTGTCGTTGTTCAGGTTGCGCTCGTAGATGCCGTTGAGACGCTTGATGTAGGCGTCACGCTTATTCTTGAAGGTGGTCCAGTCGAAGGGAGCAGTGTGCTCGACGGAGAAACCGTAGGCTTTCGAATCATGGATAGCTTCGGCAAGCATGGCGGCGTTGAAGGTGACCTTCTTGGGCACGCATCTGGCGGGGAGGAGTCTCGGTCAGCATTGGTCCATGGACGGAGAGGATAGACGGGGAGCAACATACCCAACATTGACACAGGTTCCTCCCAGGCGCTTGTTCTCGACAATCATGGCCTTGGCGCCGAACTTGGAGCTGGCCATGCGGGCAGAGCCCAGGCCGCCGCTGCCGCCGCCGAGGACGAGGTAGTCGGTCTCCTTGGTGACGGGAGCCATGTTGTAGAAGGGTGCTGCAGCAGAAAAGTGACGGGATAGCGAGGCTATTCGGAGAGAGGCGACTCTAGGTGCGAAGGAGGGTGCACGCGCGACGAAGGCGGATAACGGGTGCATAGGGGTCGAGGAAATAGGTCTAAGATGGAGATGTGTGGGAACCGGGCTACTATATAGTAGTAGCGATGGGGATCATGCACGAAGGAGGCCCGGCGGCGCGCAGGACAGCGCAGGACAGCACAGCACAGCGTAGCGTAGCGTAGCGTAGCACAGCACAGCACAGCACAGCGCGCAGGGCTACGGCCAGAAGGAGAGGATGCTGTAAGAGTTACAGCGCAAGTTTGGTAAAGTATGGCGGGGTGGTGAGCGGGGATGACGTCTTATCGTCCGGAACGGGGGCCAGCGCTGCAAGGTCGGGGCGTTCGGCGAGGCGGCCGGCGAATCCGAGGCTCTGTTTGCTCGTCTTTTTTCTGCACTTCTGTATCTGGAGGAGCTATATGCTATGCGCTTGGCGCTGCGGTGCGACGCGATGCAATGCGATGCGATGCGGTGCCGGAGCTGAGAGACAATGCGGAATCAGCGAGTGGATTACCAATTAGTCACGGTCTAGTCTGGAATTGAGCGCGACGAAGACAAGAACAGGGACCTTGAGTGACAATGTAAAACAGGATTGATGCAGTATGCAGACAGACGCTGACCAATATCTCTAGCCTTGCGGGAGTAAGAAGAAAAAAAAATACGAACGAACGTGCTAGTGCACGAGGTGGGGATTTGAAATGAAGAGAACATGGGTTCCTTAGCAGTATGTAGCTGCCACTTGGCCAGGTATCTGCCTGTAACTACGGATGCAGCGGGCGTCTAGCTTCATACGTTGCAGGCGATACGGGAGCTTACAGCACTTGACTCCTACTGTAGCGGCACCTCAGAGCTACTGGGCCGAGGCACGTGTACTGCCTGTCTTGCAAAAATAGCAGTACATTTTACTATCCCCCTCCTCTATATGATTTGATTGAGGCAGGATCCGGGGACGGGGTTATTACGTGAACTCTTCATCTATTCCAGTTTAGCTCTCTCCTGTATGGCTGATCTACCTGTAGCGTAAACATACCGTTAGCACCCTGCCGAGGCGATTGGACGTCTTCCCACTCACTATTTGGAATCAACTCCATATATGCCACCACCATCACACACATGCGTTACATGATGAGTAATAACGTACCGTTTCGACCAAGCTTCACGTCTGCTTTGTCAACTGCATGTTTTGGGGATTATGCTGGGCTGCGATATCTCTCCTATTTGCATGGCAACCGCTTGGTTCCTTATGCCCCAGGTAACCATGCGTTCTTCTTGTAGTCTTAGCTGGAATGTACCGTACATCCCATCCAGTCTAATCATGTATCACACAACCACATCCAGGACAACGCTGTCAACTGGCACGAAAGACGGACCGTTGCCGTGTGCCAAGCCCACAAGCATATCTAGAATGCCATGCAACCTACCGGTCACACTACTCTACCTTTGCCCCCCAGTATACCAGCAACAATGAATGATGCCTCCTGGTCAACCAACAAAACTCCAGGGTAGCTAGTTATGATTTCATAGTCCATGCACCCCGGAATTTCCGCCCACGGGCCATGGCAGCAGCAGCAGCAGCAGGTACTTCCCCAGCTGCCCGATTTGGCTGAGCGTGGAGGTACCGCGCGGCTGGCAAGCCCAACGTCCTATCTGGCCGAATCAGAGCTCCGTGCAGCAACACCAGCCCCCAGGCTGACGATTGTCTCGAGCAGCGAGGCCAATCAATTACGACTTGCGTTGCCTACCATCGCAACCACACGATCCCGACCTCATAGCTCCTCCGCAAGGCGCAACCTCCCTCCTCCTCTCACTCCCGCTTGCCGCAGCAGCAGCAGCATCTATTCCAGCTCTACCCACCCGAGCGCAGCTCTGGTAGCACCCTAGCTACCTTGACGCCCAGGCCCCTACCCAGCCCACCTCGGCCTTGAGAGTCTCAAGCTCCTGGGACGCCTCGCATGCGACAATGTCTGCGGATACAGCAGGCGTTGATTCCGGTAGGCCGACAGCCCATCCCGATACCAAACCAGCGTTGCCCTCGTGCATCTAACCAACCCTGTGTTTGCAGTGGCGCTCAATCTCAACTTGAACCCCGAAGAGAAGCGCGTCTACGGTCAACTCTTCCGACAAGCAGATACCGATGGCGTCGGCGTCGTCACCGGCGAGACTGCCGTCAAGTTCTTCGAGAAGACACGCCTAGACTCGCGAATTCTAGGAGAGGTTGGCTTCCCGCATGTTCCGTCCAGTCCAAGTTGCGTGACCTAACCGTCTACTTCCCCCACAGATCTGGCAGATCGCCGATAGAGAAAACCGTGGATTCCTCACCCCGCGGGCTTTGGAACCGTCCTGCGCCTCATCGGCCATGCTCAAGCTGGTCGTGAGCCAACGCCGCAGCTGGCCCTCCAGCAGGGCCCGATCCCTCGATTCGATGGCTTCTTCCCGACCCCCGCCCCTGTCGCCTCGCCGCCGCCGCCCGCTCCTATCCAGGCTCAAGGCACCGGTGGTCCCTCTCGAATTCCGCCCTTGACCCCGGAGAAGGTTGCCCAGTATACCGCTCTCTTCGAGCGCCAGCCGCTCCAGGGCAATATGCTTCCTGGCGAGCAGGCCAGGCAGATCTTCGACAAGTCTGGCCTGCCAAACGAGGTCCTGGGCAGAATCTGGGAGCTCTCCGACACTGAACAGCGTGGCGCACTTGTCCTCACCGAGTTTGTCATCGCGATGCATCTCCTGACGTCCATGAAGACCGGTACCCTCCGCACCCTCCCCAACATTCTCCCTTCTGGGCTCTACGAGGCTGCAACCATGCGTGGCCCGGCGGCCCTCGCCAATCCCCGAGCAACACCGGCATGTCCGCCATCCCGCGGCAGCTCAGCGGAACGGCCCAACCACGCACCTCGAGCCCTCTTGGCCGGCCCCCAATGGCGCTCCAGCCAACCACCACTGGAAGCGACTGGGCCGTGACTCCCGCCGACAAGGCCAGGTTCGACCTCATTTATGCGGACCTCGACAAGGGCAACAAGGGATATATCACGGGAGAGGAGGCGGTCCCCTTCCTCAGCAAATCCGAACTGCCAGAAGACACCCTCGCTCAGATCTGGGACTACGCCGACTTTAGCAGCCAGGGCACCCTCACTCGCGAGGGCTTCGCCGTGGCCATGTACCTCATCCGCCAGCTAAGGAGCAGCCGCTCTACCACTTTGCCTAGCAACCTGCCTGCGAACCTGGTCCCTCCTAGTGTGCGCAATCAGAACCGCCCTCAGAATGCGGCTTCGGCCTTCGACCCTCCACCCGTTCCCGCAAAGCCACCTCCACCTCCCCAACCCAAGTCCGCTCTCGAGGACTTGTTCGGCCTGGAATCTGCCGCACCCACGCCTCCGCCCGTGGCACCAGCAGTCATCCCTGCTCCCGCCGCCCTGAAGACAATGTCCACGGGTGGCTCCAATGCGAACGACCCTTTCGCTGGTGGTTCTGTTGCTCTTTCTCCTTCATCACCTGCACGACCATCACCAACTGCTGCCAGCACATTCAAGCCATTCGTGCCCTCCTCATCTTTTGGCCGAGGCTTGACAAGCCACCCTACCGGGGATTCTTTGGGCTCGAACACGAATGTGCCCAGCCAGCTGTCCGCTTCGGAAGATCTCCTGGCTGACAATGACCCTGAAGCTAGCAAGAAGATCACGGGTGAGACGACCGAGCTGGCTAACCTCTCTAGCCAAATCGGCACATTGTCGAAGCAGATGCAGGATGTACAGTCCAAGCGAACTGCAACCCAGAATGAGCTCAACCAGACCAACTCCCAGAAGCAGAACTTTGAGCAGCGACTCGCTCAGCTGCGATCGCTCTACGAGAAGGAGGCCCAAGACACCCAGGCCCTCGAGGAGCAGCTTCGAAACGCCCGCAACGAGACCAAGAAACTCCAAAGCGAATGCCTGGCACTCGAGGGCACTTACAAGGACATTCAAGCGCAGCACCAGCAAACCCTGACAGCGCTGCAAACCGACCAACAGGAAAACACCAACCTGCGGGAGCGTATTCGTGTTGTCAACGCAGAGATTGCTCAGCTCAAGCCTCAGATTGAGAAGCTCAAGGCCGAGGCGCGACAGCAGAAGGGTCTTGTCGCCATCAACAAGAAGCAGCTGTCAACTACTGAAGGCGAGCGTGACAAGTATAAGACCGAGGTGGAAGACCTTACTAAGAGCAACGAGGAGCTTTCCCGACAGCTCGAGACGGGTTCTCCTGTCTCTAACAGCGAGCAGGTTGTCAGCCCTGCTGCTTCTATATCCAGTGCCAACAACCCTTTCTTCAAGCGCTCCGCAAGCACAGATATCATGGGCGCTTTTGCATCCCTCCTGCGAGAACTTTCTCGGACAAGTCCTTCGATGAAGTTTTCGGCTCGTCCTTCTCTCCACCCTTGGCTGGAACACCACCACCACCAGCTACCTCTTTCAAGCAGCAGAACGCCGAGACCTCTTCGGTCAACTCGTTCCCTACTCCCCGGCTACAAGCCCTAACCTGAGCCGGGCAGTCACGCTGCCTAGCGAGGCTCCCCTCCACCCGAGTCTCGCTCCACATTCCCACCATTCTCAGGAGAAGCCGAGTCACTGACGTCGTCCCGCCAAGTCTCCCTCCCATGTCCCGAGTTGATGCCCTATCCAACGACGGGGCCAGCCCACTCCTACTGAGAAGATTGTTGGCGACAACACTCTCCCAGGTGCATTCCCTACTGAGGATGCGTTAAAGCAAGACACCCCTAGCGCTACGCCCTTCCCACCAGAGGCGGCATCACCCAAGCCTGCCGAGAGTGCGGCAACGGCTGCTGACCCTTTCGCCAGCATGGACCAAGACCAGGCTAAGGCGAAGGCTGATTTTGACAACGCCTTTGCGGCGTTCTCAAGTTCTAACAATAACCGGAGCCAAACAGCTCCGCAAGCCTCTCACACAACAACCTCTGCATTCGATAGTGAATTCCCGCCAATTTCTGAGGTTGAGCGCGATGATGATTCGGATTCGGATAGCGAGGACGGAGGTTTCGCCGATGACTTCGCACCCGCCTCACCACCTCCCAAGGCTGTTACTGCCGACCGGTCCACCACAGAGACCACGGCTACACCTAGTGGCACAAGCACCGACACTCCTCAGCCAGTGCCTCAGACCACTGTTAAGGATGTTACTCCTCCGGCACCAGAGTCGACGGACCGAAGGTAAGAAATTTCTTGTTACACATATATCGACGATAACTAATTCAGAAACCCAGTGCTGAGCGCCCGGCCTCTCCTGTAACAAGCGCGGCAACTGGCCCTCAGACGTCATCTGTGGATGACATTTTTGGCGCTGCTGCCACGGGCACCACCTCCACTACTAGCCAGGCGGCTCCGTCGAACCCGCCGGCAAAGGGTGCCTTTGACGACCTAGAGGATGACTTTGAAGGCCTAGAGGATGCCAAGGAGGGCTCTGCAGACGATGACTTTGCCAACATCTCCCGCTCCGGCCTTGACGAGTTCAACCCGGTCTTTGACAGCAGCCCTCCTGCAAGCCAGGCCAAGAGCGAGTCTACCGCCTTTGGTAACGAAAGCAGCTTCGACTTTGTCCCCTCCAACCCTACCGGTGGATCTGCCGCACCCGCTGGCGCAAACCAGCAGAAGGCTGCTGACGCGCACGACTGGGACGCCATCTTCTCCGGTCTCGATACCCCACGGCAGCAGCCACTGATGCTTCCGCCCCTCCGGCTGCCTCCGGCGCCCCTGAAACCCCGGCCGAGTCTCGCCCTGGTTTGACTGGACGTGCGCTGACCACCCAAGGCGAGCACGATGACCCCATCCTCAAGCACCTCACCGGCATGGGATATCCGCGCACCGATGCTCTTGCAGCGCTGGAGAAGTACGACTATAATCTTGAACGGGTAAGTTTCAAGTCTAAACTACTATTACAGAAAGAACATAGTTGCTAACGCAGTGTGCTCTTCCTAGGCTGCCAACTACCTGGCCAACCAGTCATGATGTAAAAGATTGAACATGAGTTTCTGCTTAGACCAACCCAACATAAAGCGAGAATGCATCAATCCCCACGAGCCCTAAGCTCTTTACCGTTGAGATCTCTGCGAACGGAGATCAAAGTCTGCATTGAGGAAGCGTTTCTGAAGTTCATTTTCCCTGTTCTTTCTTTGTCTTTTTCTTCTTCTTCTTCTTTATTCTACTACATACAGCCCCCTTTATCTTCTCTCTGTGCTACTTCTATTGATCTTCCTATTTGCGACTCACCCAGATGTTGTTTGTTGGACTACGTTTGGGACCCCCTTTCCCCTTTCATTCTACGGCACTAATAGGAAGATGTTCGGAAGGAGATGGGAACGGATTTGGAGGAAGTTGAGGTTTTTGAGCACCAGGAACTTGCGTAGCATCATCGTCATCATTAATTCGCGGAGGAATCACATCCCCGAGAAAGTTGTATCTAGCTAGGCCCTTCTATTACACCACCTGATGGTTCCAAAAATCACGCCCCCTTCCGCCTCCCGCCTCCCGCTATTGAATGATGAAGAAATGATATCGCTTATTTGATCTTGCCCATGATGGTCTCCGGCCCACGCACGACGTCCATTTGCGCAGCACGCGCCTTGACCGCGTTGAGCATGCTCCGCTCGAAGTCGTCGCGAGCGCGCAGAACGGCCTCGACCCAGCTGATGTGCAGGTCCCAATAATTGCGTTTGAACTCCTCGAAGACGTCGGGGACGGCATCCTTGTCTGCGGTCAGGAGGCGCAGGAACATCTCGGTGACCCGCCATGTCTGCTTGATGGAGGAGGCGACGTCCGGGTTAGGCAGGCCGGAGAAGTAGTCGAAGGCGGTAGAGATGTCGTTGAAGAGCTTGTCCTGGAAGGGGTCGGCACGGCGGAACTTGGCGCCCTTGTTGCGGACGGAGGAGAGGTAGCGGACGAGGAGCTCGTCGGCGAAAATTTCAGTAAAAATGTCTATGAGAGAATGATGCAGGACCTGGCGATAGTCGCTGAGGTACTCGTCAAACGTGACAACCATTTGTTTCATGGCCGTGCTGGTGTACCACTTGGGCGTGAAGAAGTCAGGCATGACGTTGCTAAAGTCGACGGCGAAGATGAGGTGCGCAAACTTGTTGATGCACCAAGTGCTGAAGTCGACGTAGCCATCTCGCAGCTGGTCCAGTTCCTGATCCGCACGCTCGAGGTACTGCGGCGTGACGCCAACCTCGAACTTTTGCTTGAAGCTGGTCAGATAGCCAAAGCGGCCCTCGTCCTCGTTATCGTCGATGCACGCAATCTGATCGTTGGCCGTGGCAACCAGCCAATCCTGCATCGCCTGGAAGCCTTCCAGCTCGGGCACCTTGCCTGTCTCGAAGCGCACGGCTTCTTCCTCCAACATGCTCTGCCACGACTGTTGACGGTCACGCAGGCGCAGGAACATTGCGTCAATGACACCTTCGACGACGTCGGCTCGCTGAGAGTTGAGCGCCGCATCGACCTGCTCTCGCAGCATGCGCCACAAGGCGACGAGGTTCTTGGTGCGGAAATAGCCGTACTCGTCCTGGTCGAGGTTGGAGCCCTCGACGTTGCGCTCGGCAAAGTCGCGCTTCTCCTGGTCGAAGATACGATCGATCCACTCGTCGAGGAATTTGATAATGAGCTGGCGGAAGTCCCTAACCAGCTCGCCCTCGCGGTTGTCGATGACATGTGGTGAGAGGAATCCTGACGGAAGCCCATCTTGGCCATCTTCTTGTAATACTTCTCTGGGAAGCTAATAATCTCGAGTGTATGCGCGGAGCTGCTGTCTGGGCCATCTACCATGCCGACCAGGAAATCGTGCATGAGCTGGTGGTAGACATCGGCATATGTTTTGCTAATATTCCATTTCTTGGGCATCAACGGCGTCATACCAATCTTGACTGCGTTCAGGTCGTTGAAATACCACTTCATAATCTTCTCCAGCTTGCTCGGGTCGTCAAGGAAGTCTTCCTTGGCCTGTTCAAACTGCTGCTCGGCGCTGAGACGGATGGCCTGCAGGAACTTGTCCTTGTAGCCGCGGACCTGCTTGGCGCCGTCGGTGATGCTTTGGAAACGGGCGGCCATCTCCTTGTGGTTCTTGAGTGCCTCTTGAAGGGCCAGGACGCGCTGGTCACTCTTCTCCTCGGCCTCCATGACGACGGCAAAGCGCACAACTAAGCTGTTGTTGTCGTTGACGACGAGATTGATCAGGTTGAGAGCCAGGATGCCGACGTGCTCGTCGAACCAGTCGATGGTATCGTCCAATCTGGCAAAGTAGTCCTCAAGCGTCGACTCCAAGCCCTGGTCTTCGGCCCTGCGGATCTGCTCCATGGCGTCGTCGCGGATATTTCTCAGCTGGGTCAGCTCGTAGTGGCACGGCAACAGGTTGGGCATGTTCTCCTTGTCCTCGTCGTTTTGCCTCAGCATGTTCTCAACGACGCCGATGCGATCGTTGAAGGTCTCGAGATTGCGCCGCATAGTCTCGACGGCGCCGAAATTGCGATGGGCCTGGGACACGAGATTGATGCTGGCAAAGTCCTTGATCATGGTCTGGGACTCGGAGCACAGCTTGTCGATCTTGACCATCTCCTCCTTGATGAGCTGGACCGTCTTCTGGCCATCGCTCAGGCCGTTCATGCCGGACTGTGTGGTTTCCAGCTGCTCGCGAAGCCCGCTCCGGAGCTGGGAATCGATGGCGGCCTTCTTGCGGGAGAACTCGAGCTTCATGGCGGCGATCTTTTCGAGATCATCTGGGTGCCGCAGAAGCTCGGCGAGCTTGGGCGCGGGCGCGTCGTCCATTGTGGCTGCGGCAACGGTGACGGTGAAGCGGATACCATGCAGCAGCACACGTCGATATGGATCATATCATGGTGCTCGGGAGGCGCCAGTCGTGGGTGAATCGTGTCTCGGTCGTCAGCGTCGTCACGTTTCGGGGGTTCGTTAGGGATGTTTGATGCAGCGTTCCAGAGACAGGGTACCAGATGGTTGTAGTAGTGTGGAGTTGCTCATCAGGTACTCCGTAATATGTACTTACGTACTAGGTAACTTAGGAACCGGTGTGGAGTACTCCCACTCCACACTATCCCTTGTACATCCATGACCATGCCCAGGAGCTGCCCAAGCAGTATTAAATTCACCATGGAATTGTCCTTAACGTAGGGATAATACTACAAAATAGCCCGAATATATATACATTTTTTACTCGTTTCCAATCATTTTCTTATAGAATTACATCAATGAAAGTCAATTGGCTAAATCGTCGCAAGTTCAGGCTGTTACTGTTACGACTGTACGGTCCGTGTGGTAATAGTGATAATTGTATCGTCGCTGTTTGCTCTATCCATGTCTCCGAATGATAACGAGGCAACACACTTTGTTTCTTTGATTATGGGTATCATAACTACTATACATACAACACACGACCACCAGTCGTCCCATCACTCGCTGTCTGTTCCCGAACTACTCGTAGAGTCGTCATCATCTTCATCTTCCCCATCGTCGTCCTCTCCAAGGCTTTGCTCCGCAATCACCTCCCCAGCCTCGAGTCCAACGGCTCCCTTAGAGCCGCTGTCATCTTCATCTTCCGGCAAGTTATCATCCCTGCCATCCTCGTCGCTCTCTACCTCCCCTTCCTCCAAGGTATCTTTGCCTTCCTGTCGCTGCTTCTTTGCTCGCTTTGGGTTCTTCTGGCCTGGTGGTGCTCGGCGCTTGGTTCCCTGTGTTTCTATCATATCCTTGGGGCCTAGTGTCAACCCCCGAGGCAGTGTGTCGGTGCCGTTCAACACGTAGATGCTTGGAAACTCAAGGACGTTGGTGTTTGCAAGAACGTCTCGGAGGCAATCCGTCGGCTTCAGACTCGTGACGATTGCCGGCTTGTCTGCTCTTGTCGGCAATCTCGCAAGGAAAAATTGGTAGCGTCGTCGGCTCGCCTCGTCGACCTGATAGGGCCATTCCTCAATAGCAGATGACTGATACGACACCCACGTCCCGCCAAATGGATCCTGCACCGAGGCCGTCGCGTAGCCCCAAGTCGAATTAAGAGGATCCTGAAGATCGCCCCTCGAACGCCTCTTGGTATCTTGGGAGCCTTCGGGTTCTCTTTCCGCGATCGCTCCTCAAGCATGGCATGGTAGGCCTGGTAAAGAGGAATGTCGTCCATCACTTTGGACAGTACCCGCTGAGGCTTCGGCTTCCCATCAACCGTCTCCTCTGTAGTATTTTCCAGCTTCAACCATTCCACCTGCCAGTTGATTCTCCCAGACTTTCGATTCAGCGTGGTATTGTTCTCCTTCTGCCTCGACATGCCTTGGGGCACACACACAATCTTGATGTTCAGCTTCCTTAGCCGCTGCATCAGAAAGCGCTCAAATGATCGACCTTTGGCTTCGCGCAGCACGCGCGTTACCAGCACCTTTCTCTTTCTGCCATCCCTCCCGGGCTTCCATCGCACCTCCTGCACCGTCAGTGGTCGCAGTTCTTCCTGTTGCACGAGGCCCTTCTCCTCAACAATGACTTTTTCTCCCTGTTCCATGGAACGCTCCATTCCGTACAGGAAATTGTAATCATGATCGATACCGGCCGGGGTGCGTAGCTTAGATCGGGGAATGTATGTTGTTGGATCGCGTTCACCACTACATTCAGACCAGGCCTTGTGCTTCTTGATGCAAGGCAAGGAACAAGTACGGATGGCACAGCGAGGACATTTGTACTTTGGTTCCGATACGTGACATATCGCGCACAGCGATGTTAGCAAAGGGTCGGCCATGGTGGTATCTTGTGGTTTGACGTTGTGAGCGCAAGAAGGCAGAGAGTCTTCCATTGACCGGGGAACTTTTTAGCGGATAAAAAGTCTTATCTTATCGCCAACACCGTTATGACCCACCTTGGCTAAGACTTTTAACCAACGTGCAGCATAGCATACACACACAACACGCATGGGCAGTCATTCAAGGTGGGGGACAAATCAGTATTACAGTTGTCGTCAAGGAGAATTGGGATCATTTTGATCGAGTTTGGTGAATAACTTTGCAGCTTTTGGTATATATAAACTTGAGTAGATAGCCAGTCGGGCAAATGAGCGACGCGAATGAGAAAGCATGCCACCTGGCCCACGCCTCTTGCAAATAAACCCCAAGTATAACTCAAATAAATCCATCAAGATCAGGCCCGGCTTGCCAGGAAATAGACAATATGAGAGGCTACTCCGCATCTGCAGAGGTAATACACAGATAAAGGAACAAAACGCCGTCGTCCAAGGGCTTTCATCCAAAAGCCATACAACAAAATAAACGATGTAAGCTGAGCGCTTATAATGCAGACAATACAAGACCGGATCAACAGTCAGTTAATAGTAGAAATACCATCTTGGGCATCGCCGCTTGGACTTGATGCTCAATCTAGCAGAACCTTCAAGAGACCTCTTATCGGCTGTTGCCGAGCGCACTGATCCTAGCTCCAGATGCTCTATGCAGCATAGACTCGGAGTGCTTGGAAACAACGCCACGCTCATGAGGAGCCGAGTCGTTCTCCTCGTAGTCCTCTTCCTCATCATCCTCCATGATCTTGGTGGGAATGTCGTCCCTGACGGTGTACTGCTGGCTGGTACGCTCAGGGTAGTTGCCGTCGAGGCAAAGGACATGGCAGTGCTGCTCCGGTTGTGAATCAGGTCTGGGGTAGGGGGATGCTGGATGTACGACCAGGCTGCAAAAGGCTGTCGTCACCAGTCTCTGAAGTGGCGGCAGACTGGCCATCATCGCTCTGGGCAACGGAAAGGTTGCTGTGACGTCGGCTGTCACGGGACTCAGCATCCTGAGCCAGCTGCAGGCCCTCAACAGCGGCCTGACACTGCTCGGCGATATTGCGGACAATGTGCGCAATCGCGTCCGTCTTGTCCTTTAAGTGGCGATCGGCCACATCCACAAAGCTCGATGCTGACAATCGCTTGTTGCTGCGAGATGTCGGCTTCAGGCTGCGGCTGTCACCGTTCGACTCCTCAACTTCACCGTGCTCCTCGTCGTAGCCAGTCTCGAGCTCATGCATCAGCTCATCGGGCTTAGTGAGGGACTGGACAATGTGCTCAAGGTGGTGGCTCTGTCCACCAACCAAGCTGCGAAGATGGAGGACCACCCTGCGGGCCTCGTCGCGCTGGCGCAAAATGGTGGCATTCGTATGCTGGAGCTGAGCCAGCTCCTTCTTGTTCTTCTTGCGCTCACGCTCGAGCTCCTCGGCAATCTCTTGTTGAAGTACGAGGGCCTCCAGGGCATCATCACGCTGCTTCTCTGTGCCCGTGAGACGAACAGTAAGACGAGCATTGTCGTCCTTCTGCTGGTCAATGAGCGTAGCCAAGCGGCGGTTCTCGCGCTTGTGAGTCTCAATCTTGACCTTAAGATCCTGCGTCTCCTTGGTGAGTTGCTCAGCGAAAGCTTGGAACTTGAGGAACTGCTGCTTCCAGCTCTCGAGCTCCTCAACTAGGTAGTTGTTGCGCTTCGTAACCTTGCCAAGCTCGGTATCCATACGGCCCTTGAGATTGATGAAGTCCTGCCATGCCTCCATGGCGTCGCGGGAATACTGGTTTCGCTCTCGGACGATTTCGTTGAGGTGTCGCATCGAAACCTTGGTCATGAGCGGCTTCTTAACAGATCCGCCAAAGACGGCCTTGATGCCGCTGTTGCGACCCAACTTCTCACATACGTGGTCCATGACGGCCATGACAGCGTCCTGGTTCCACCATTCGGGGTCCTGGATCGACTCAACCTCGCCGCGCATGACAATGATCTGACCGGCAGGCACAAGCTTGCCACCACCGTACGCGGAGCGAAGGTGCTGAGGAACACCTGAGGGAGTGACATCGCCGTTAAGAGCCTGGGTCAGACGAGCCACGAACTTGTTGCGCTGGCCGGGGGTAAGAGCTGTAGGGGGCTGGAGGTGAGGACGAAGTTGCGATCAAGGTCAATGACCAAAGCGTCATTGGGTGCCGTGAAGAGACTGCGGCACTCGGCAGTGACACCCAAAATGTAGGGGCCGGGCTCTTCTACCAACTCCTTTGCGTGGCGAGCGTGAACAACGGGGACGTAAAGGCCGCTCCACTCGAAAACACGGACGCAGTAGCGGATCGTCTCAGCAGCCATGGTGAGCATGGCTGGGTAATGGCTGACAAAGATGATGCGGCGGGTAGGGGAAACGGCAGCCTCAACGACACCGACAATGTTGGGAATAGACAAACAGGTGAAGAGCGGCCACATGGCGAAGTTCTGGAAACCAGTGGGCGAGGAAGGGAACTGATAGCAGAGGGCATAGTCCTTCATGTCGATACGGACCAGGTCGTTCAGGCGAGGAGCAGGGAAGCTGAGGATGCGCGAAACTTCTTCGGCATGGAACAGGTTGGTAGCCTTGTTCCAATGAATCCACATACCACGGAGGTAGTCACCCAGAAGGTTGTAGAGAGGATATCGCGAAAGGAAGGAAAGGCAGTATGGGATCCAGTACGTCTCATCGGGGTTGTCGTAAAAGTCGGACTCGGTTCGCTTCCTCAAGTCGCGAATGGTCTCGGCTCTCTTGTCATCAGCTCGCGACCACACGCGCAGCGAGATACCGTAGAGAGTCTGGGAAGAGTCCTGCTGCAGAACGAAGGCGTGGTGGACGCAGTGCGGCTGGCTGCGACCGGTGCAAATCTCAACATCGTGAGGGAAGCATGCCTATGAAAGTTGCGTTAGCTTGCGTTACTCGCAATCGAACTTGATCAGTGTAGAAACCGGCAGTTTGGATATCACATACCCTCATAGCAGCGTGCAACGCACGGGCAATCTCGTTGTCCTGCTCCAAGCGAGGGCTGCTACCCAGAATCTCCGGGAGCCAGAACTGGCCCACGGCTCCCTTCATGTGTCCAATCTTGCCCTGGGAAGGCGCGGGCGCCTTAACCCACTGGGAGGGCTCGCGGCCAACACCACAGACCAGGTAGGCATGAGTAAGGGTCTTGGGGGTGCGCTGTTGAGGCTTGGAGTTGAGCATCGAGGGGATGGGCTGGGTGATGCGCGAGTGCAGCGACGAGGTACGGCTCGGGATCAGGAGGTTGTCGGCATGCTGGTCGCGAGTGGTAGGCCGACCCTCGCGGTCGCCGGTGCGAGGGCGAGTGAAGGAGGCGTGGGTGCTGAGCGAGGAGCCATCTTGGAAGACGGTAGGAAATCCGTAGGAGGCGATGGAGGGAGTGGTCAGGCTGATGCAAACAACCACCTCGCGCAAGCTCTCTTCTTCACACTCGACAGGTCGAGAAGATGTGGGGAGAGAAAGGAGACGGTCAACGAGCCATTCGACAGCCGAGAGGACTCGAAAGGAAGCTGGTTGAGGACGGGAAGGGAGAGAGCAAGGTAAAATGGAGCCCAGGAGGGAGGAAAATCAATGGCGACGAGGGTGATAAGGTTCGCCCGGTAGAAGGAGCTACTCAGCGGCGGGCACTTCTCAATCTTCTCCAGTCGGGCCAAGAGGCGAGACACCAGACACAGGGATGATAACCGTGCCTTAGTACTGGGGACGGGGAGCGAAGGGGGCTTGGGGGAGGAGAGGGTTTGTCTCCTCCAGGCTTGACCTGAGTCGGGTAGTGCCAACCTGCCCCCATGCTGCAGCAGGGCATCCAGGGGCAAGTGCAGGGAGCTTGGGTCACTGCAACTGCAAAAGGCAGAGACTCCCTGCTCGGTATTGTAGCCGGGACTTGGGCAGTACCCAGTTCTCGGGTGAGACATGATGTAGCCTGTACGGGGTCGGCCTGGGTCGTTCGGCTGCAAGCTGCAGGTACCCTCGGTACCCTGGCCGTCTGCACTGTGCTCTCGGGAGAGGGGGCACCTTAGGCCCCAGTTCTAAACGGCTTTCGCCTGTCCCTTGGTTGGTCGGCTGGCTGGGATTTTCTAGTCCCAGCCGGTCCTTCTGCCGGGAAAAGACCAGCGCAGGCCCGCGCAGCCAATGGGGTTGGTGGCACGTTCGAATTGGGCCCCAGCGAGGAAATTGTCTCGACGGACGATCCAAATGAAGCCCGGATGTGCTTGGTAATTTACCATGATCGGGCGGTTTTCTTTCCTTTTACTGTTGGCAGATTTTCTTTTTGCTTATTTTTCTCTCTCTTGGTCTCCCTCTTTCGGAGAATCACTGTGTCATGCAAGTATCACAAAATGCATGCATACTGTGCTGTAGACAAAGGCAATGAGGTACAGGCAATGCTGTACGGAACTGTTTCAACAGGGACTCATCAAAGGGCATCTACACTATCTCATCGAAGGCTGTCCGTCCCTCCTCGACAGACACCAATAGCACAGTGCAGTATAGCCATGGAGATGGTGGCACCCTCTTCGGCCGCTTGGGCCAAATCAAGTCTTCGGCACATCATCATGGAGGCGCCAGGCTTGCGGAGCGGGCGATGAATCAACACCCATATTGCGTCGTCCCGGTCGGTGGAGTAGGTACTGGAGTAGAGGGACCCATCGTGTGGGTGCTAAAACCAAAACCACAGCTTGGGTTGCTCTCCCCATCGCCGCACATGCATAATAAGAACGAGCTACATATATTACCTGTACCGTACATGTATTAACCCGGTCGCCGTGCCTGACAGACATGGCCCCTCCATGCAAAACATGTTCTGCACACTGCGCTGCACTCCATCGGAGCTTGAGGAGAGGAGCATGCAAGCTATAAACTAAACCTATGCGTGCCCGCATAGCAACCCGACCTAACCCAGCCCAGCTCAGGGCTGGGGGATGGGGATGGGACAAGAAGAGGTCATAGAGGTCAGTGAGCGAGGACGACAGGAGCGCTACATGGCGCTACGGAGCAATAGCGCAGCCAAATCATGTGGTTTTTCTGCGCGTCCGTGTGTCTGTGTGCGTCGATCTATGTGACTGCCTGTCAATGCACGGACGGCCCTGCGCATTGGCTGAATCATGAACACGCGAGGGAGGGACGGAGGAAAGGCTGGCCTGTCACCGTCATCAATCGTCAACACAATGTCCTGCAGAGCGCAGCACAGTATCACCGAGAAACATGCTCAGTCAAGTCATGAAGAAAGACGCCGCCAAGGCGTTTGACCACTTATCGCCCTCGAGCTGACATCTTCCTCCTCCCTACCTTGGGCTCGCCTCCAAAGTCACTGATCTGCACGTTAGCCCTCGACATGCTGCGCTATGTTGTGACTTGCGAGCCAACCAACAGCCCCCTCCCTGCCTTGCATATCCTCGCCATGAAACATACTGTAGACAGACATGGGCAGTCGAATGCATGCATGTACACATCGACGGTCTTCGAGCTCGTTAATTGACAGGTAGTTTTGTCAAAGCTAACGCTTAATGCTCGCCTCGTTTACGCCTACTGTTGAAAACTTGTAGTTCCCGACAGAGCACAGCCAAAAGCCGATCACAAACGAAATCCGCCCCAGAGGCTTTTTTATGAAGCAGGGATCTAGCTTCGTAACCAATTGCCCGGTCACGCTATCGTTTCAACAAGGGTAGGGTCATGTAGCTGTCAGCTCGCTCGCTCTGATTCTGCAGAAGCAATCACTTCTCCTTATCGACCTCTCACATTTGTCCGTATCCTCCTCGGCTTTGAAACCCCGAGAAGCGCCATTGCTATCTTCATGAGCTCTTCTCTCATACCACCCCTGATACGCTACGTGCCCACGTTGTCGTCTTCCCGTGGACGAGCAGACCAGCTCAGACCGGTACCTTGTTTCCAGCTAGCAGCTGCATTGGCGTCAAAGCGACAGCACCAGGTTGTGGCCAACGACACTGACGGCTCTGTCAAAATCCAACCAAGCCAAGTTGCTTCGCGCACGGACTCGTGTCGTACCCAATATCCCCACTCGGACTGCAGGTTCTCGATCGTAGCTCCGGCCCATCTTGCCACTGTCTTTGTGTGTCTTCCTGCAAACGGTCGCCTTGCTGGACCGCCAAGGTAGGGTCGTATGGCAGCTACCTAAGTAGGTTGATTGGTAGGCCCATATGCAGACTTGTCACCATGTACATCGCTTAACTGAAGAGTTTGCCTGCGTGTGGCGCGTTGCCCACCTCTGCCGTCCCATCCCGTCCCTGCTATACAGACCGTGGCTGGAGCTCTCAGCCGTTTCACAATGAGACCAGGCGAATCGACATGCGAGGACGTTGTGGGAGGTTTTGAGAAACAGGCGAGGCGTCGTTGAAGGTAAGGGCGCAAGGCGGGGCTGGCTGGCAAGGTCATCCCTGGGATATTTGATACGTTGCTCACGTAAACTACTCTACAGTCCCCAGGACGTCTCTTCCACTTGAGCATATCTAACCGTCTTGTCTCATCCTCCGAGTTCCACGATCATCCCAGCCTCTATGTTTTGATTAACTCCGCCAAGGCACATGGTAATCCGATATAGATGGAGCATCGACAGTAGGGATCCCACAACGTCCCCGCCGCCACAGCACGCCATCATTGACCAGCTACGGTTTTCTATAGCAGGGACTTCCTGCTTCGGAACTGGCAATTGTGAAAAGCTAACGTGTCGACCATGAACATCTGCCCGGTGCTTTTAGCCATTTGCGGCATTATTTCAGCTATTAACATTTCCACATTGTATTTCCAGCGGGGCGATACAAGCGGTCATCCGATCATGTATTCCACCTTGGGGTGGATATGTCTTGTGGTACTGTAGTTTGTTCTTGTCCATCTCCAGTAACATCAAAACCCAACACCGTCGCCCTGCGTCCTAACATATTGCTTTGTCTTAGCAGCTTCGGTGAGTATACGGGACAAGGAACCAGGAAGTAGAAAAAGAAAGCGCCTGTGGCCTCTAGAACTGCAGTGGTGATGTGGTAGAAAATTACAATAATCTACAGTTGTCTAACTGAAACTAACTAGTATAGAAAACAACACTGTGTAGCATACCGATACCCAAATGCCAATCGAAAATCTAAAAAAAATATGTTTAATATTGATAACCGAGATCTAGACCATATCGGATCCTCTTCCTTTCCCTCTTTCTTTCGTTGAGTCTTACAACTTGGACAGGCTACCAAACCTCCAACAAGAATCTGTGACGATGGTGGCATGTAGGTTGTCGGATATATCACCTGGCCCGGGTATAGGGTATCTCTGCCAGTCCCCAACACTGTGGCCGCTGACGTTGACTGGGCGTTCCTAGCGATGATCGTGGGCTGGGCTACTATAGATCAGCACCGGTTCCAAAAACTAGGTTTTGGTGCATGGGCCAGGGTCCAACCCAAGGCCCACGATCTTCTCGGATAAACATCTCAAGGAAGTCCATGGTAAAAATACCATGTATGGGTTCGGCAGATAGCCCTGGCGCGATAGGGTTGACCTCTGCCACCAGACAGGCACATTGGTGTTAATGAAAAACGTAGCAGAGTTGACACTCATGATATGGACCACAGCGCCCCAACAAGTGGCAGCGAAAGACAAGACTTTCTAAAACCATTGATAAAAAGATAGCCACCATTCCTTTTGCTGTCTGCAAAAGGCTTCGGAGGCATTGTCTTTGGTGTTGTCTCATGCTGAATATTCAGTGAACATAACCTGAAGACGAGATCTAGGTTCGAAAAAGATTGCTTAAAGAATGTCCTCATGTCAATGGTATTATTGCATATGTAGTAGTAAGCGATTTCCTTGCAGCCGCATCTTTTTGCCAGTAGATTACGCAATGTCCCCATGGGATCAAACCGTCCTTCTAACGTCCCATTGGTATCAGAACCAGGATCTAACACACCAACCATAACGATTATTGCAGAGGCAACTCGACAATTGGTGAATATCAACTACACCAGTAAGTCACGAAACCTGACAATATCGCAGTGTACTTTGGCATTGAACATCTCACAGTTTTACAATTGCAACCAAGTATGGTCGTCCCCGACAAACCTGACAACAAGAGAGGGTGGTCAGAATAGAATCAGGCAGGCCCTGTTAATACAGCAGCAGTTGGCATGTCCTTGATGTTGGGCCTGGTATGTGATTTCCCTTCTTCTGTTTTTAAGAAATGAATAAAGAAGAGCTATCATGGCCTGTTTCGTATCGACGGTCGCATATACTTCGCACAGCAATCTCTGGACCAAGCATCGTAGATAAGACACTACCATCGGACACGACAGCTCCTTTGACTGCCATACAGGTTATACAAACGGTAGTGCAAGCAGGCTTATTCAAGTCATGATTGGGTGACCAAACAGCACCCAAGACCACGTTTAATTGGTTATTCAGCCATCGTGTTAACCACTGTCAAAGTCCAGTATAACAGCACAGATTGACTGCAAACCCGCTAACAGTAGAAGATGAGCAGTAGGTACTGTCCGTAGAACATTCGTGTAAGTTGCTCAAGGCACGTTTGCTGTGGTCACAGCATTCCCTAAAATGTCAGTTTAACGACAGATGGCTATGAGAAATAGCCACAGCCAAGACGGTTGACGTATCATTGCACAGAATGTGCAACATAGATCAAAATATAATCAGGATTCAGTGTGTGAGCAAACGCGCACTCGAATCTCGTTTTCGCAGCAGGTTGGGTGGTGTTGGTTCTAATTCATGCACATGTCCCCGAATGATCCGGTCCAGAGTCTCGAAATATCCTTATGCCACCGAAGATGAAACCGGCCGAAATCGCTGAGCTAGCATAGCTCTTGATGATCACAAGACCTCATAGAACTGCAGCTTGTGACACATTCTAGTAAGCCTGGCAGCAGCTCATGGAAAGGGCTTGTGCTAGCGGCGAGCAGGATTCCTAGAAGAGGTCGAGAGCTTTCTGTCGGGCCGTGGTGCGGATGATGATGTTGAGTCTACTGTAGATGGCACGCGCGTCTTGAGGCAAAATAATGCCCTTTGTGACTCATGGCTTACGCAGTCGAAAAGCATTGACGTTGTTCAGGATCTCCTGGGCCATATTCGAGGCGCATACGACGGACAAGCTCAAAGAACGATTTCAGGCGCATTGGCAAAGTAGAGTATCCGCAAGACGAGGAGGCGGATTGCGTCGACATATCGGTGGCAAGTCAGAAATTGATAGGTTGCTTCGGTGCGAATTGCCGCCTGCAGGAATTTCTCAACATATAATCCCTGTGAGAAAAGCTGGACAAACAAAACTTGGATGATGGCATCACAAGCAAATATTTAGCTTTAACATGTGATTATGGTTTGGGTGGAGCATCGCGAGACAGGGGTCGAGGTGGGTAGATTCCACCTTGGAGGAACAGCTTGACGTTTAATCGGTATCTCACTACCTCAAACAGGTCATGGCTAGTTACGGCACGTTGCAGAAAACATCAAATTGCGACTCATAGGGAGCCTCGAAGCTGTGTCGGTTTCCGGTTGTAGATGTTCGTAATGAATAGTGAAGTAAGAAAGAAGATGGTTGTTGTCTGCGATGCTCTGTATAAACCTGTAAGGATTATCTTGACAACACCTTAATCATGCAACCCTGGTCTTTTCTCCCGCCGTTTACCCACTTGCCTTGAATTGTCGGGTCTGCCACGGAAATGACAGCCGCCAAAGACACGAGCACTACGTCGAAGGAACCCTGAACGTGGCTTTATTGTCTTGGAAGACGCAGCCACATAAGATCCGGGTTCACTTGCGAACCAATTGAGAACGGGCTGAGACAGCTAACAGGCATGTTTAATGACTGCGTGCTTTATCCAATGATAACAACCCGTGAACATCAACTTGGTTCGCCAGCTCTGAACTATTGGGCTTATGATATGGGCACGGAATCTCCCGTAGAATGATTACATTTCTCGTTATAGGAATGAGTCTCTAGAAAGGGGACCGTTGGGAAGCTCAAGCGAATGTCCATTCCAATTACCAGCTTTCTATGAGATAAACAAATAAAGACATATAGCAGCCGTATACGATTCTACGTTGCTTACAATAACACGTCATGGGTATCGAGTCATGGAGGAGTCGGATGTTGAGCTGGACTTAGTCGAACGATAGTCCTATGCGGCTCGGCTGGATGGTCCAGCACAAGATAACCCTGCCGATAGAATGGCGAACGTAATTCTTGGCACCCGAGGCAGAGGGCCATGGCTGTCAGAAAACACGAAGAGCGGAGATCAAGCGGCGGGGATTGCCAACCGCGGCAGATTCAACGGTGGTTGATTTAGGAAAGATCTGTTCTGTGCCATTATCAATAACTCGAGGGCCTAGTGCAGGTAAGAAGAGCAGGATGTGGCAACGAAGCTCAACGAAATGCTTGGCGTCAAGGAGTTCCGTCACCCGCAACACGATAAGCCCATCTGTATGCCACGTGAAGGAGGGAAGAGAAAACGACGCGGCAAGTGTTTGATGGGCGCGCATGTGATGATGGCCCGTCTAGTCTCCAACCGCCAGGCCAGGCCAGGCCAGGCCATGCAGCATGAATCGAATGTCAATTAATGTACGACAACGCAACGTGCTGCAATGCATCACCGAGCTGACAGAAGGGCACGAGCCAATAGGGAGCTTCCGCCACAACGTCTCCCTCCGCTTACCTGGAAAGGGGACGGGCAGGGGACCTTTGACCGAGATGCTGAGCCGTACGTCTGCTCTCAGAGGGCAGAGGGAGAGACACATGCATACCGTCCCGTCTTCTGCCGACGGCACCCACAGTTGTGGTAGCACAAGAAGGGACAAGAATTGCCCGGCGAGCCAAGGACCCTAGCCGATCTGGACGGATGCTACTGTATGAAGCGCAATCGGGAAGATTTCGTCGGACAGCATCCGCAGGAGGAGAGGGCTTGGAGGAGAGGGGCGCATGTGCTAGACAGGGATCAAGAAGCAGGGGTTTTTGAGTGCATGTGTGCGTGTATGCGTGTGTGTGTGCGTGTGATGAGCGAGTAAGAGAAGAGCAAAGCTTCTGATGTGAGTGCAGAGGTTAAAGAAATGGACTTTCACATGTCAAAGGGCAAAGCTGGAATGCGTCACAGCCCAGCGATAACACAGTCTAAAAAACATCCCCCACCACCTCGCTCCACCCGGACGTCCAATCCTCATCCATCCAGCTCAACCACATGCTTCTGCTCCACCCGCACCCAGTCGACAACGAACGACAAGCACATGCTTCGGGACCTGCTTTGCGCAAACCTGATGAAACAGGGCCCAACGAGGCACACGCTCCCGTAGTCCCATAGGGATTCGTTGTCGCAATCAGCACCAGCACCAGCACCAGCACCAGCACCAGCACCAGCACCAGCGCCAGCACCGGCGCCAGAAAGCATCAGCTTCGTCGCGACGCTCCCATGCTGATGCGATGCATGGATGGGTTCGGCTCAACCGCGTGCCTACAGTACGTGTGCCACTGAATGCGAGCTCGGCATTGAATCCGTCGAATGAGAAAAGATCGAGCCTTGCTTGCTCGCCAGAAGATTAATCAATCGTGACTGCTTGAGGGTCCCTTTCCACCCACCCCCAGTTCCTCCCCCTCCACTTTCGTTGTCCGTGATGGCGTGCCTTGCTCACTGTCTGCCTTTGGCCTTTTTAGCCTCTGCGGCCCAACCCAAAAATTCCTCGTTCCTGTCATCTCGCGCTTCTTCTTATTCTCCTCCCGTCTTATCCCTTCCTGCTCTGTGAGAGTGCCCCTGCTACGCCGATCCCATACCGATCTACCTTATCGCATCCTTGCATCCAAATACCATCCTACTCTCACTACCACTCCAGGCGCCATATCTTTCCCATCGCCGACAACCCCCAAACTCTCCCACCTTCTCTCTTTCTCTCTCCACACACTCTCTTTTCCATCGAATACCTGCAACGACTTAAGCTCGAAGCCTACTCGTATCCATCACAATGGCCCGTCCTCAAGTCAACGGCGATGTCCCCAGCTCTGCCCCCAGCTCTGCTTTCCTCCAGGTATGTCTCATGCGATCATGCGTCTTTCGAACCCTCCCCGAGTCATGGCGCGTGCTTCTTACCCAATTCAATCTCACTAACACGTTGCGACAGCACCTGCTGAACTACCCCATCGTTGAGTACAGCCTTGACAAGCTCAAGTCCAACGGGTACGCCCAGAAGTCCATCCAGCTCGGTGATTCTGCCTACAAGAACTTCGCTGCTCCTATCCTCCCTTACCTCGCCAAGCCCTACGGCTACGTCTCTCCCTACGTCAACAAGGCCGACTCTCTGGGTGCCCAGACCCTGGAGAAGATCGACGAGCAGTTCCCTGTCATCAAGAAGCCCACCGCCGATCTTTACAACGACACCAAGGAATTGATCCTGCTGCCCTACAACAAGGGCCTTGAGGGCAAGGACCACGTCCTCCAGATCTTCA
This sequence comes from Albifimbria verrucaria, assembly GCA_020081605.1. Classification (NCBI taxonomy): domain Eukaryota; kingdom Fungi; phylum Ascomycota; class Sordariomycetes; order Hypocreales; family Stachybotryaceae; genus Albifimbria; species Albifimbria verrucaria. The sequence goes on from JAHREC010000013.1 coordinate 4,933,495, forward strand.
ACAGCGAGTACAAGAAGAGCGAGCAGAAGGGCCTCGTTCCCCAGGGCAAGGCCGCCGTCACCACCGTGCTTGTCGTCAGCAACGAGACGCTCAGCTGGCTCAGCAGCTTCCTGGCCGCCAAGAAGGAGCAGACCTCGAACGCGGTCAACGAAAAGGTCAACCAGTAAAGACTGGCATTTGGGGAGGCTCGACGAGAGCCATGCCCTGCCGGGGCGATGCACTTCTTTACAACCTTTTATATACCCACCCTTTCCTTTGCCCAGACACGGCGCTGCCGCAACCTACTTTGGAGCCGGCTAATTCCAGAGTGACGACATTCGCAAGGCGCCTACGCTGAGCACCGCCACGGAATTTATCATTGCCATTGGTGTTGTTCATTTTTCTTGTTGTTTCTATTTCGTTGATAAGCTTCATAGCTGGATTGTCTCGGGGATTGAGCACGTTGCGACAATAGCAAGGGACTGTGTGAGACTTGGCCCGTTTTGGTCAGAGCGCTGTCTGTTTGGATCCGTTGGAATGGTCGATTTTAATCGTTGAAGCAAGGGAGGGAGGGGAAGGGCTCGGCGGAGCTGTAGAACAGTTGCGCGGGAGCCGTGACGGAGACTGCGATGGAACTGAAGCTCAAAATAGATTTCTATTCATGTCCAAATGTTTACCACGTTGTGCGACTCAACCGCAGCTGATGGGTGTTTGATTACGGAGGTTTGCGCCGGAGCGCAAGGCAAGCTCAACTCGGCATCGAGATGGCTCAATTGTTGGCTCTTGGCTATTTTTGCCTCGTCATGAAGGTGCCTTGCTGCGAATTTGCTTCTTCGTGCACCGTGGCCAGACTTGCCAGGCCAGTTGTGCGCGCTGCTTCATGCTACAGATAGCAGCGGTCAGGTCGAGGCATGTAGCGTGAAGCTTACCTCAAACTTAGCTGTCCCTCCCTTCAGACTGACAAACCATGTGGTAATGCTGATCCAGCCACGGAGGGGACCCACCTGACTTTTTTTTGAGCCACTGGCAATGGGGCCGCCTTGGGTCTCTTGGGTCTCTTGGGTCTCTCGGGGCCTCTTGGGCCTGTCGGTGCTTGTGTGTTGCTGATGCAATGGTTACTAACCCAGCCTGACCCCTCCATTAGTAAACTTGTTGCGCCACCTTTCCCCATCCCATCCCACCTCACACCTCCACCTTTACCGTCCATTGACAAAGACCGGCCATTACAGATATATTACCAGATAGTTTTCAAATATACATAAACAATTTCCTTTGCCTTCGATAGCATGCCTCCTCGTCCACACCACCACAATCTCCAGACCCTCCCCGACGTCTTCCTTCGTCTATATAGCATCCCCTCGTCCCACCTTGCCATCGTTTCCATGAAGTCCAATTGGCACATCACCGTCCTTCCATTGATCGTCGGCCTACTCTCAGTCCTCGTCTATAACTACAGCTACAACACCACGCTCTTATCTGACTCGGCTGCGTCTGCAATCCAGCTACTCACCAACCTCACTCGCAAAAGCACCTCTTCAACCACCAACTCCGACACCGTCCCCACACAGGCGGCCACCTCCACAGCTACCTCCGACATCCTACCAGAAGCTCCCTCAGAGTTCCTCTTCGCAAACGAAATGTCCGTCTCGCGCACCATCCAGAAGGCCTTCCTGGCCGTTGAACAGGCAGAGGGCGCGGGTGCCCGTGTCCGCCGCTCCATCGGCACTCCCCAGCTCCGAAACTTCTCTCCCTTCCTTATGCTCGACCATTTCTCCATCAAGCCTGGCGCCGGATTCCCTGACCAGTATGTTTCCTTTGCCTAATCTGTTCTTACTTGCCGTGATCTAACAATCCCACCACAGCCCTCATCGTGGCCAGGAGACCATCACCTACCTCCTACAGGGCGGTGTCGATCACGAAGATTTCGCCGGCAACCGTGGCACCCTCAGCGCCGGCGACTTGCAGTTCATGACGGCCGGTCGCGGCATTGTCCATGCCGAGATGCCCCGCCAGAACCCGGACGGCAGCGCCAACGTCGGCCTGCAGCTCTGGGTCGATCTCCCCGCCAAGCTCAAGGACTGCGAGCCGCGATACCGCGACCTCCGCGCTTCCGAGATTCCCTGTGTCGAAGTTGACGAAGGTCGCGTTACCGTCAAGGTCATTTCCGGCCAGAGCCATGGCATTGACTCCGTCAAGGACCTCGCATACACCCCTGTCTGGATCCTCGACATCGAGATCCGCCCCGGCGGCAAGATCACCCAGCCTCTGCCTCAGGGATGGAGCGCCTTTGCCTACATCCTGGAGGGTGATGTATGGTTTGGAAAGGACGACCAGCGCACCCAGATTGGCCAATACCACAATGTCGTCTTCAAGGCTGATGGCGATGTCGTGCATCTTGAAACCGACGCATCCGCCACAAAGTCCTCTAGACTTGGTAAGTCCCTCTCTCTTCACTATCAACCCGGCTGAATAATAAATAACATAATATGTTTGCATTAGTCCTCGTTGCCGGTACTCCTCTGGATCAAGAGGTGGTGCAGTATGGCCCCTTCGTTCTCAATTCCAAGGAGGGCGTATACAAGGCTTTGTTCGATTACCAAACCTTCAGCAATGGTTTCGAGCGTGCCAAGGACTGGGAGAGTGAAATTGGCAAGTCCATGGTGCAGTGATTTTGCGAGGAGAAAGGAATGATATTTTGTACCACTTTTGTTAAACCGGCGACGGCGTTCTCCATAGAAGGATGTGATGGATGGGAGCCCTGGTTAATTAGCCATTGAGAGGCCCATAGATTATGATTAGCACGTTTATGTCCATATCCAATTTATACTGTATATGAAATGCAGCTAGTAGCCTGGGTGCACTACATCTCTACGCAACTGAAGTGCATGCTCATACATCAGACGTAACTACCACTCGCATGAATAAATCGTTATCATGAATAGGGTTACATATAGCTAAAAGTCAACCAAAGGAGCTTCCCAATTTAGATGTCATGAATATCAACCACAATGACTTCGTAGCACAGATTTATGAAAACGTTGTAATTACTTATTATTTGAATGAGAGCAAGAAAGCCAAACCCGCCGCCAAGTGTGGCCATTGAAGCGGGTATCATATCGTCACATAGAACATGTACCTGAAACACCCATACAACATTACATAGCTGTTGTAGCATCTCGTCCGTCCTGACGCCTCAAGACTTACCCCTCGAAATGGTTCCCCTATTAAATTGACCTAGCCCTGTGACCAGTGGTGGGAGTGACAATCGGGACAGCATGTGATGGACGTCCAGGAACCATTAAGCCTCATTGTAAAATCCGTACAATAACCCATTCCGCATGAGATTCGTGGTAGCATCAAAACCAGATACGCCATATCCATAGCCGTAGGCAAAGTTTTCGGATCTGACGCCTTCATTTAGAGAAGGAAAGCAGCCAGACCAGCAGCAGCAATGATGCCGACGGGGGCAGCAGTCTTCTGGGGCACAGCCTAGAAAATGTTAGCTAAGCAAGAAGTATAACGTGAAATATAGAACTTACTGCGCCGTCAGAGGTCTCAGTCGAGGAAGCTTCGCCGTTTCCTCCGGTGGCATCATTGATGGCACTTGAAGCCTCACCCTGAGCACTGGTGATAGCAGAAGAAGCATTGTCAAGAACACTGGAGGCAGCCGAAGAGGCAGAGCCAGCAATGCCAGATGCTCTAGAAGAAGCAGAGCCAGCAATCTCAGAGGCTCTGGAAGAAGCCGAGCCGGCAGCAGAGGTAATGGTTGAGACAAAAGCGCTGCCGTCGGAAGAGATGGTAGTGACAACGGCGCCAGCAGCAGAGGTGATGGTTGACACGATGGCGCTACCGTCAGAGGTGATAGTAGTGACAATACCACCAGCGGCGCCAGAGATGGTCGAGACAATGGCGCTGCCATCAGAGGTGATGGTAGTCACGACACCGCTAGCGTTGTCGCCGTCACCGTTGCCGCTGCCGCTGCCGCCAGCAACGCCGCCAATGATGGTGGTGCCAACAGGGGTGGAGGTAGCCTCACCATCAGAGCTGAAAACGCTGTAGATAGTGGAGGGAGTGCCCTGGCCAAGTTAGATAGAGTCAGACTGGAAGTGGCATTCACAAACGTACAGTAATGGTCACGCTAGTGACGGATGCAGATTCATCTGAGCCCTCGCCAGTTCTCTGTATATGTGTTAGTTTATACAACCACAACAGTTGTGTCTACACTCACAGTGGCGGTGGCGGACCCTCCGTCGGTGGTAATGGCAACACCAGCGCCTAGTCAAGAGTCAGCTTAACATTCGCGCAAGATGAGGTTGTTTGAAACGTACCAGAGCACAGGTTGATGGCGTACTCGACGATGTTTGCCACCTCGTTATCATCGCAGATAGCGCTGGAGCAGTCTCGGACGCCATAAGTGAAGTTGGGGTTGAGGCAGAGGCAGGCTCGGTCGCCAGCGTCGCATCCCAACTCGGAGGCCTTGCTATCGGCGAGCATGTTATTCACGCAAGTTTGCTGAATGATGATTAGCAGGCCTGGTCAACCTGAAGCGGTATCCGGTCGCTGGAAATGGGACTTTGCTTACACCGCACTGGGGAGATCGGAGGCATTCTGAGCCGACGCAGCGGCAACAAAAGCGGCCAGGGTGACAAAGTTGGACTTCATTTTGACGGTGGTTGAATTGAAGTGAGCTGCGAGACTAGAATGGTTGTGTCAGTAGACGCTACAGATGAACCAAGAGGTAGAACGCTGTGTTGGTTTTGGTCGAGGACGAGTATAGGGAGAATGAAACGTGGTAACGAGGAAACAGACTCTGCCTTAAAGGCGGCGGAGAACAACAAAGACTCAGTGATGGATAGCCAATCTCGTGACCTGTGATACACGAGGGCAATTTGCGTGAGGCAACACAAGCTGCTGTGTAGGACGAGGAGCAAAAGAGCAATGGTGAATGAAATGAGGAGCACAGTGATGTAGGAGGGTGACAGTGGAATTGGTGGCTCTCCATCACGACGATATAGCAGGGTATGAAGGTGGAAGCCCACATGGGGCGGGCCAGAGTACCGCAGATACCCAGTAGGTAAGGTAGGTAGTTGAATTGGAAGTAAACAAAGAGAAAGCGCGGACTCACGTTTGCTTGGTAGGCTGGCTAGGAGGTGGTGTAAGTGGAAGAAGCGGGCAGGTCACAGGGCAGTGAACTTCTTGTCGTTGCGAAGTGCGGTGTGCGTGAGGAGGGATGGAGAGAAGGAGGAAAAAAGAATTTGTTGCAGGAGTCCAAGGCGGAAATATATGAACTCAGTTTGGGAAGGAAGGCTGAGGTGAGGTGAGGTGTGTTGAAGAAGGCGAGGCAGGTTTCCTTTCTGTGACCTCACTGGCATGGCACTGCAGGCATTACGGATCTTCAATCCCGGGAGACCTCCACGGTACTTGTCTTGGCCTGCGGGTCCCACGCAACTGCGCGGGTCAAGCAGTTCCCTAGCAGGTACCGCAGGCTGGACTAAAGGTGAGTGATGCTTGGGCAGCTGTACTGTGCCTTGCCTTACATGTACCTTGCCTCGACAGCTGCGCCAGCTGGCTAAGCTAAACTGAAGCCGTTCTCGCCCTTTAGACTTTTGCTCTGCTTTGACAGACCAAGGCAACCTACGTGTAATACGTACCTACCTTACTTACCTTGCCTTAGGTGCTGCGGTAGAGCTAGGTACCTTTGGATGTTGGAGGCAGGCACGGGTGTCCGTGTAGCTGCCGTCCTCAGCCTTGGTCCTTTTCCTCCTGTGATAAGATTATTACTTCATCGTCTACAAGACATACAAGGGACGATCTGGGCAGGATCCGTAATTCACCATGTTCGAACCGGCACGATGGCTAAGGCCCTGGAATCTACCATGCTGCGCTGTCGGCAGGTATCTCTGGGCATTAGGTTTCCTGACGTATGGCTTTTCCAGGATCTAAATCTTCGGTTACTCGGGAGGCACCCACACGATGGCCCATGCCTTGCTGGCCCACCGATGCCTGTCGCATCATTGGCCTCATCAATATGCCGTTGGGGTATGGCAGCAGTGAGCCGTTGCCCAGGCGCTTTGTGCTGGCAATCGACGATGTTGGGCGGCACACAACGTCCGAGCCAAGCAAGAACATTGTCTGTGATGAGGTCAGGACAAGAAACACCATGTGGGCGACGAGCCGGGGGCCCAGGGTGCGTCGCGCCCCGATCCTCGATTCCCTGCCGGCCAAGCAACCGCACTAAGATTGCTGATCCAGCTAGCTATGGATTTTTTTCAATCATTGGGCTGAGGGGGACACCAACAAATTACTGAGTGCAGCGGCATCCGATACCAAGGTTCAAAGCATGCTGGGGACTAGACCTCGTCATGTCGCGTCCAACGCAGCTGAAAGCGATGTAACGACGACTGAGATCGGGCCTCTACCCCACCGTTGACGTTGAGGCTAGAACACACCCGCCAAGCATGGGCCACGCCATCTCGAGGTCAGTCCCGCATCTTGGAGCTGGCGCCACACATCGGAGGGGCTGGAGCATCGATCTATACTCACGGCTCGTAGCTGTGTGGCACCATGATCGCTACATCATGATGTGAACTAGCCGAATTACTCATCGCTCACGGTGCTGGATGGGATGCCCAATAGATACGTGTAGGTATAGAAGGTCTTGACTCGGCACGGAACCATACTGCCACACCGAATGCAGGAGTACATAGCAGGCGCCACTTCCTGGCAAGGAAACGATAAAACCAATTCATCTTCGTTGGCCCGGAACCATCCTTAGCTCGGTTCGTTGACCACGAGCGGCGCACTCGCCTCAAAGTTTTCTCAAGAACAAGAAACTTCTCAACTACCTCGCCTTGCAGGAAACACCGTTGACTCGCGATATCGTCCATGAACAAAGCAAATACCCCCCTGGTAAAACAGGTTTCTGCCCCTTACGGTGGACTGACTATATCTCAATGAGGTCAGTACAGACCTCAGATCCTCCACACGGTACCTTGGCATGACATTATTGGCCAATTGCCCCTGCTTTAGATGCGGGATTCAAGGTGCCATGCCGCTCCCCAAGATTGCCACGTCCCCACCCAGTCCTTGGCCAGCTCAACACCACCCTTCTTTTCTTTGCGTCTGCAAGATTCAAAATACCCCTCGAATCATGCAAGGGTGTTGGCACACAATAGGCTTGGCAAGACCAAGGTCATAGACTTTACACCGACAGTAGCCTTGCTTTTTGGGGGCAGCAACAGCCTTGCATCCATCTGCAAACGATCTCATTCGAGTGGATGGAGCCACTTTCACTCATCATTCATCATCTACCCGGCACCTTTGTTCTGTCAAGCCTATTGCCCGTTATTCTCATTGCTACGATATCTGTGGAGTTCTGTCTTTGTTACGAGTACTGGCCGTCCACCCTCGCGTCTAGTTATCATATCATTGAGCTGATCTGATCTGGCCGAGGGGCCAGGACTGCGTCATACCTGTTGAGCTGAGAGGCTGCCACTAGGCCACGTCCGGCCGACGCTATCTGTTCCGACCTGCCTGGTGCCGCCGGACCGGCATTGCAGATCTGGTTGCTTGCCTCTTTTGGGGTGTAGCTCTGAGTTTGGGCTTGCCAGACCCTCCAAGGCAAGAAATGGAATTCGTCTTGCATTTCATTTCGGCCTTGTCAGTGATGCCTGTTGAGCTGGCGTCCTAGCCACTTCTAGCCACTTCCCTCCATTGGTACCGTGGCTCGAGCTGTTTTATTATTATTATTATTATCCCAAGGCTACTACCACCTTCGTCCATACCAAGCGTGTGCAGCTTGCCCAGAACCTGCTTCTTGACTTTCACCTTAGACCGCCACTCTTCCAACCACACGTTCGTGTTCGATTGGCTTTGGACTTATCATGGTATGCCGTATCCCTGGTCCGTTACCTAAAGGCAAACTCGAGCCATGATGGCATTTGTCTCACGCACGGGAAGCCAGAGCGGGGCCGCACTACCTGCCCCAGACTATCAGCGAACGAGGCAACCTATGAGTGTACGTAACTGGCTGCTGTCTTGTTGTAGTACCGCCGTCAAGCAGCCTGCCATTTGAAACACCACAAGCCCGAAGGCGTACCTCCGAAGCATTTACCCGAAATGAGGCTGCTTGTGGAAAGCTTCTACGGCCCGGTTATTGGCAGAAGAGCTCTAAGCCCGGTCACCAAGGAACGTAGGTACGTGCACATGTGAATGTGATAATGTGCACACAATCACTTGTGTCCAGGTTTCCAAAGGTACGACTAGCGGATTGCCGAGTGAATACGCAAGGTTAGCAAGTCCTAGTCGTAACATCTAAGGAGCTAAGCATGCTCTGTAATCAATTGACCTAGAGAAGCGAATGTGACATGTTCTGAGACGTGCAGTTACCCCAGGCTTTTTCACTAGTAGTGTGGTTACTGTGACAAAAGGGCACAGAATATCAAGTGTGGCGGACATCACATAATAACTCACAAAGCTGCTCTAGCGAAATCATGTAACCTATGGTTGTGACATTGATATCTGCGTGCCGATGCAAAAATACGGCTTCTAAAACAGAAACTTGCAAAACTAATGACTAAAGGCAATGCCTCTCAAAACAAAACAACCCTGGTCCGAATACAATACACCTTGATGAAGATCCAGGCACTCGGGAAACTAGTCGTCCCAATGCGCCCATACCCGTAACAAAATTGACAGAATTACCCTCCTTAGGTCCCAATATGCATCCAATCCATACCTTCGTGCTCGTCTCATCAACCATCAAATATACACGTACCATCATACTCAGCCCTCAACGCTTAACCACTGCACATAACACATGACTCAGGGTTCTCAATGCTGCCTAAGAACTGATTAGTATATGAAGAAACAAGGTCCATGTTAGAGAGAAGTCACTTACAAGCTAGAACAGCGTCTGAGTAGATATCTCGCTCACGCTCCTCGCTGTCCTCATCCTTGTCTTCCGACTGGCCGTCCTTCTTGGCGCCGGGAGCAGCAAGCTCCTCGTCCTTGATGCCATCAACGGGTTCAGTAGGAAGAACCTTGGGGCTGTCGCCCTCCTCAACATCGGCCTTCATCGTGGCTGGCACACTAGCGGAGCCAAGAGGGCGGGCCTTAGTGCCGGCACCTCCCAGAGGAGGAGGCGTTGTGGTAGGGGTGGGAATGCCGTTAGAGCCCAACGAGTTGCCATTCACATCCTCCTTCTTGATCAAGCCACCGCGTGGGACAGCAGACTGGGAGGACATGTAGCTAGAACCAGTAGGAGGTGCTCGCTTCTTGAGAGGACGATCCTTGCCCACGTTGGTGTCGGTAAGCTTAAGGGCTTCCTGATCAACGGTGAACTGAATAGGGCAGCCGCGGCCTGCGTGCGCAGGTAGTACATGCCGGTCTTCAAGCCGAGCTTCCAGCCAGTGAAGTGCATGCTGGTAATTTTGCCCATAGTGGGCTCACGCATGTGAATGTTCAAGGATTGAGACTGGTCAATGAAGGCTCCACGGTCAGCAGACATCTGGACAACCTGGCGCTGCGAGATCTCCCAGACGGTCTTGTAGAGTGCCTTGATATCAGCAGGGATGTTGGGAATGTTCTGAATAGAACCGTTCTCGGCAATAATACGGTTCTTCATAGCATCAGACCACAAGCCCATATCAACAAGGTCCTTCAGAAGCCAGGGGTTGACAACCTGGAACTCACCAGCCAACACACGACGCTGGTAGATGTTGGAGGTGTAGGGCTCGAAGCACTCGTTGTTGCCAAGGATCTGAGATGTGCTGGCAGTGGGCATGGGAGCAACAAGCAAACTGTTGCGGATACCGTGCTCCTTGATCTGCTCACGCAGAGTCTCCCACTCCCACAGGTCAGAGGGCTTCACGTTCCACATGTCGAATTGAAGGATACCCTCCGAAGCAGGGAGCCCTTGAAGGACGAGTAAGGACCCTCTTCCTTCGCGAGCTCCATTGAAGCAGTCAAGGCGGCGTGGTAGATAGTCTCGAAGATTTGCTTGTTCAGCTGACGAGCTTCGGGGACTCGAAAGGAAGACGAAGGGCAAGGAAGGCATCGGCGAGACCCTGAACACCAACACCAATGGGACGGTGTCGCATGTTGCTGTTGCGTGCCTCCTGGACAGGGTAGTGGTTGACGTCAATAATCTTGTTCAGGTTGCGGACGACAACACGGGTGACATCGTGAAGCTTCTTGAAGTCATAGCAGCCCTCGTTGTAGTCAACGAATGAGGGCAAGGCAAGAGAGGCAAGGTTGCAGACGGCAACCTCATCAGGGGCTGAGTACTCGACAATCTCAGTGCAGAGGTTGGAGCTGCGGATGGTACCCAGGTTCTTCTGGTTGCTCTTGCGGTTGCAGGCATCCTTGTAAAGCATGAAGGGGTTGCCAGTCTCGGTCTGGGCCTCGAGGATAGAGTACCACAGCTTCTGGGCCTTGATGGTCTTGCGACCCTTGCCCTCACGCTCGTACTTCTCGTACAGAGCCTCGAACTCCTCGCCGTAGCAATCGGCAAGGCCAGGGCACTCGTTGGGGCACATGAGAGTCCACTCGCCATTCTTCTCGACACGCTTCATGAACAGGTCGGGAATCCAGAGAGCCAAGAAGAGATCACGGGCACGGACCTCTTCCTTGCCGTGGTTCTTGCGCAAATCGAGGAACTCAAAGACATCGGCGTGCCAGGGCTCGACGTAGATGGCAAAGGCACCAGGACGCTTGTTGCCACCCTGGTCAACGTAGCGGGCCGTGTTGTTGAACACACGAAGCATAGGAGTAAGACCGTTGGAAGTGCCGTTGGTACCAGCGATGTACGAGCCGGTAGCACGGATACGGTGGACGTTGAGACCGATACCACCAGCCATCTTGGAAATCATGGCACAAGTCTTGAGGGTGTCATAGATACCCTCAATGCTGTCGTCCTTCATATCGACAAGGAAGCAGGAGGACAGCTGAGGCTGGGGAGTACCAGCGTTGAACAAGGTGGGGAGGCGTGAGTGAAGAACTTGCTGGACATGAGGTTGTAGGTTTCAATGACACGCTCAATGTTGTCGCCCCAGATGCCAACAGCAACACGCATGATCATGTGCTGGGGACGCTCGACAATCTTGTCATCAAGCTTCAGCAGGTATGAACGCTCGAGGGTCTTGAAGCCAAAGTACTGGTAGTTGAAGTCTCGGTCATATACAATGGCCGAGTCCAGCTCCTCCTTGTGCCTCATGACACACTCGTATGTTTCTTTGGCAATCATGGGCGAGGCCCGATCGTTCTTGGGGTTGACATAGTGGTACAGGTCACTAATGACAGAAGACCACTGTTTCTTGGTCTGCTTGTGGAGGTTGGAGACTGCGATACGGGCAGCGAGAATGGCATAGTCGGGATGGGTAACGGTCATGTACGCAGCAGTCTCTGCGGCCTGAATAAAGAATGTTAGAACAATGCAATACGACAGATAAGCCAATGCGAGTGCTTACCAGATCATCAAGCTGGACTGTGGTGACACCACCGTAGACACCAGAGATAACCTTCTGGGTGATAGCTACGGGGTCGATGTGCTCGGTGTCGAGGCCGTAACACAGCCTCGAGACACGGGCAGTGATCTTGTCGAATTGAACACGCTCTTGGCGTCCATCTGAAAGGAGTCAGTACGCAAGTTCGGCAGCGTCGGGAGTTGGGTCAAGAGGTTTGGAATGGAAGACTCACCTCGCTTTCTGACAAACATGGCGGAGATGTGCGAGAGGCTTCGCCGGGGAGAGTGGCGAGGAAGAGAAAGGGAGGGAGTATGCAGAGGAGAAGTGCTGGACGCTGCAAGTATCAACCAGAAACAAGAGGCTATAAGGAGACGGGAAGAAATCGAATTTCTTCTGTGGTTGTCGCGGTGATGGGAGGTGAGGGAGGATGAGGAGGGAGAGTTGCTCTGCGAAGACGGTGGAGCGAAGTCTTCTTATGTGCAAGACGCGTCTTTGACACGCGCGACGCCAATTTTAGCGTGTCAACCGCTGACAGAGCACTTTAACACGCGCAAAAACCCATTAAAAGTCGGTTACCTGTGGTAACGCGGTTTAGCCCCTCCAGGCTAGGTACCTTTACTTTACCTTAGGTGCCTGCTGGAGGTACCTACAGTGCAGTACAGTGCACCCACGTACCCGCGCTACTGCACCACCGGGCCCAAGTATGATCTGTAGGTACCTGCAGACCCTGCATTCAGTGCACCAAATACCTGCCTACGTCATCGGCCCTCTTGTAGACCAAATGGCATTTTGTATATCTGAAAAAGAAAAATTCCACACCCAAAGCAACAGGCTCGCATCTGCAACCTCAAATGCCTTCAACACGGCCCTGACCCAGAACCCTGGTCTCTGTTCCCTTTCCGGATCCCACGGTGAAATTTTGCTGGACGGGATGGCGGGGCAACACTCGTTGCACCAGGAGACGCGCTGTCACGAGAAAAGAAGGGCCGTGCTTAACGGGGCCATTAATAATTAATGGACCCTCCCAACCTCAAGCCCAGATTGGACAGGCTGCATCATGGATGATTTCTCCAGACACCCAATGAGGCTCAGTCCTGACTGACTGCACTGGCAAGGGCTGACTTGGTGACTCAACTTGCTTTCGGTGACTACCAACAGCTAGCCACATACCTGGTCTGGTCTGGTCTGTTCTGTTCTGTTCTGGTCTACCGACCATTCCCATGTGGTTGAAAAGGACTACTTGCTTCATCCCCGTGCCCGTCCTTGTCGATTCGTCAGAACAACCTTTACCATGGCTACCAGCCAAGTCGCCGCGGAGCCGGCTGAGGCCACTTACAAGCCCAGATACATCGATGTATGTATCAACTTGGCTCCATGACACTCTCCACTATCAGTGCTAACCTCAACCCTCTAGTAGATCGGTATCAATCTGGCGGATCCCATATTCCGGGGTAAGTATCATGGCACTCAGCGACACCCGGATGATCTCGCAGGCGTTATCGGGAGGGCCCAAGAAGTCGGCTGCTCCAAGCTCATGGTAACGGGCTCCGACTTTGATAGCGCAATAGAGGCCCTCAAGCTGGCTGAGGAATACCGTGAGCGAGCCTTGCCCTTAACCCTCGAAACTGTCACTGACGCAGACCCGTAGCCGGTGTGGTGTATGCAACAGCTGGTATCCATCCTTGCAGCAGCGCCATCTTCAGCGAAGCGGGCTCAACTAAAGAGTCTGGCCACACGGTCCCGTGCAATCCAGACCCTGCAGCGCCCATGTCAGAAGAGCACCAACCAGACCCTACCAAATCAGAGGAGATTATTGATCAGCTCACCACATTGCTGCGCAATGCTCGATCCTCCGGTCAGAAGCACCTCGTGGCTATGGGCGAGTTTGGCCTTGACTATGATCGTTTGCATTATTGTTCCAAGACAGTTCAACTTCATTCTTTCTCGGAACAGCTCAAAGTTGCCGCGGCACTGAAACCTCAGCTGCCTCTATTCTTACACTCAAGAGCGGCACATGCCGACTTTGTTTCGCTTCTCAAGTCCGTCTTTGGTGATAAACTCGAAAGATTGGAGAAGGGTGGTGTTGTACACAGCTTCACGGGCACTGCTGAAGAGATGCGAGAGCTGATGGATCTGGGACTGTACATCGGGATCAATGGCTGTAGCTTTAAGACGGTAGAGAACTGCGAAGTTGTCAAGGAGGTTCACCTTGACCGGCTCATGATCGAGACGGATGGTCCTTGGTGCGAAGTTCGACCTAGTCACGAGGGATGGAAGTACCTCATCGAGAAGAAACCAGCCCCTGAGGTCGCGGAGAACGGATCTGCGGAGCCGTCTGAGCAGCCACAGAAACAGAAACAGCAAAAGAAGAACCAGAAGAAGGAATCAGAAGTACCAGAGAGATACAAGGTCGTCAAGAAAGAGAAGTGGGAGGAAGGGGCCATGGTCAAGGGGCGAAATGAGCCATGTACTATCGAGCGAATCGCCAAGATCGTGGCAGGCATCAAGGGCGTCAGCGTCGAAGAGGTCTGTGAGGCCGCCTGGCAGAATACAGTAAAGGTCTTTGATCTAGAATAGACGAATATACATAGACTACATATATCAATAGGACATGAGAATCAAGTCACAGGCTGAACATATCATTCATCTGCTACTGAAGACAGATAATCAAGGTATAATGAGCAAGGCTGAGAGAGGGCTCCAAACATCAGATTTTAAGCAGCGGATGTGTAATTGAACGATATAGACAAATACGAATGATATCACAAGAGATGGTGGCACAAAATATGATTGCAAATGCTTCTATTGGCGGTATCCGCACACTCAACTAGTATATATACACGAACCTAAACCTGGAGGATTGTGTGCATTCACAACCTCCCCAAATGTACCCTGATGTCTATCGAACAACCCCTTACACGCTCTCAAAACTCTGAAACTATGTTAAGCAGAAGAAACCGCTTAAACACGGCGGGCGTGGCGCTTCTTGTGGGAGCGCTTGCGCTTGTTGCAGGTCTTGGGGGCTCGACGGGAGGGTTGGAGGGAGTACCAGTGGGCTGGGGAGCAGCGCTGGTGACGGTAGCCAGAGTGGTGGGCTGGGGCTGCTGAGGAGCGACGGAGCTGGAGACAGGAGCGACGGAGCTGGAGATGGGAGCAGGAGCAGCGGAGGTGGTAGGAGCAGGGGCAGCGGAGGTAGCGGGCTGCTCAGTGGGGTTGAGGGCAGAGCCGGAACCCTCGCCAGTCCAGACCTTGGGGCCGGGAATGGTGTAGCTGGAGACAGCGCCGTAGACGTTGAATTTGATGCCGGGGTCGGCGTAGGTGTAGTCCTTGTTGAAGTCGAAGCCCTGGTCGGGACGGCGCTGCCACCCTTGGTGACGTCGAGCTGGATGCAAGAGGGGTAGAACTGAGCACCACGAGCAGGGTTCTGGTCGAAGGTGGACTCAGCCTCGTGGCCGGCAATGATCTCCTGACGGAGCAGGTACTTGCCAGCCTTCAGGGCAGCGGGGAGGACGAAGTCCTGGCGACCCTCGTTCTTCTTGATCTTGTCAACGGCCCACTCGGAGCCGTCGAAGCCGTCCTCGGCAATCTTGGTCCAGATGGCACCGGTACCGTCGTTCTCGGTGTAGGGGGCAATCCAGGTGATGATGGGACCCTTGTGGGAGCCGTCAATGATGTCGTCGTGACGGGTGTTGTGCAGCCACTCGACGCTCAGGGTGTCACCAGCAGCAGCCTTGACGAACTCGGAGGCAGCCTTGCCACCGTTGACGTTGCAAGCAATGGCAGGGAGCTCAGGTCCTTGACGGGGTTGTTGTTGGGGAGTACGGATGTAGCTCTGGCGGCCATCACCCTGGTCAACATCGTTGACCCAGACGCCGTAAACGAGGGCGTGGGCAGAGACGGTGCTGGCCATGGCCAGAACGGAAGCGGCGGTGAAGTGCATCTTGGCTGATTTAGGAAGTGCGTTTGTGTTGTGTTTGAAACGAAAATGTGACCGAAGTCTGTCCTAGATGGATGTGTGTGGTAGAGAACGTGTCGGGGACGTCTAGTCCTGTGTGATAATCAAAACAATGGCACAGCCAAAGAGAAAGAGAGTGAGTGTTGAAGTGAGTGTGGGATACAGCACCAGAGAAGGGTGAAGAGGAAGGGAAGAAAAGATAGATTATGAGGTTGAGACGGTCATCTTATATACAAGATTGGAATGAGAGATGCTGGGGAACGGTAGCCCCCTCCCCTTGTCCAGCCCAGTTCTGTTCTTCATCCGAACTCCGGGATCCATGTTTGCCTTCACTTCGCTTGACACAGGAGAAGACCCATCCTACTCTGCTATCGCGGCCATCTGCTTGAGACGGCCCAGTCGGGAAGCAAGCCCATGGGAGGCCCTGTCAATTCCTGCGGGGACCAACAGGGACGAGATGTTAGACTCAGATTGGCTCATGTGCTAGGAGGGGGCCGGTAAGGAAGGCTGTTGCTGGGCCTTGGCCCTCGCAATGACGCCTCATGCGTTATGCTTGATATTAAGGGACTCGGCCGTGTGCTAGCCGGAAGAGGGAGGAACGCCAACTTGTTTGCTGCGTATAGAGAGCACTGACCAAGCAGAAAGAAAACTCGCAGTTATGAAACGTGAAGTTGGCCAGGGCCTCACGTGGGGCGCCGGCCTTTACGAGTGAAGCGCAGCTTGCCCCTTGCAGGGGTGACAGGTTCAAGAGCCTCTCCATCGCCCAGCGGATATCAGCATCTGTCGATTCGACCGGGGCCAAGCCAGGAGCCTCACCAAATCGTGGTTCTGCCCAGCTAGCCGACATTGGCTCCTGCACTGGACAAGGGCATGGGGTGGCCGTTTCAGGTTGGATGTGGGCCATTTCTCCAATTCTCTCCAATTCTTCCCAACGGCGACGTCGAGAACACGCAGGAATTTCGATTGCCACGGTGGATGGGCCGGTTCGAGAAGAATCTGGGTCGATTAGCCGCCGGGCCATGAAGCCCACATGGGACGGCGCTAACAAGTTTGGCACGGCAGAAGAGGACAGGAGGAGGAGAAGAAGGGCATTTTTGCGATTTGGGGTAATAGGTAGGTTGTTAGTAAATTACGATATCGTGAAGTCGGCGAGGCGAGGTACCTGGCAGGTTGGGGAAATGGCTGAGCAGCACGTGTAACCCCAAAGTACCTTAATCGGGATACGCAATTAGGATTCGCCGTCAGTCAGCAGAGCGCAGCACTCGAGGCAGGCGGTATAAAGATCGATCCAGCCCCAGCATCATACGTAAATCTACCAATGCCACCACAGATTCGCAATGCACTGGCCCCCATGATTCTTATTTTTACGCGCTGAAGATCACCACTACATACGACGTGCAGCTCGTCGTGCTACCATAGTGCACAGTTTCCTGTAGAGTGCAGGCCGATCCCATGTAGGCGCCAATTTCGCCGCCTGAAGCGTAATCTGCGAGGCCAATATATCTGCGGCTGCGGTTGTCATTTCGTGGTGGATCGGGCCCCCACCACTCCTGAACCCACTGCATGCATCCCATCCCATCCCATCTCACCCCAGGGCCTCGGCTGTTTGTCGACCAGGTTCACACTTGTTTCCTCCTATTTGTGTTTGCCCTCCTCTGTACCGCCCATGGACATACATATGTTCCTCATCAGCTCCTCTGCGGCACAGCATGTGCTGACACGCCTGAAGCTCCAGGACGGACTTGTCCAGCCTATACTGCAGCTTTACGTATAGTTCTAAATTGGAAGAGGGAAGGGAGAAAGTAGAAAATAGAACACGAAAGAAAGAAAGCAATCAAAAAAACAAACAGTGGACAAAAATAATCACTATTCTTTTTCTTTCCATTGCAGACCTAACTCCAACTACCGTATATCTTGTCCACCTTGTGTATCCACATCTACCAGGTAGTTAGGTATGCAGTAACAAGGCGGCTACTACGCGAATGTGATGTTTTTAAGCTTGGCCATTACCTTATGGCAGTCACTGACGCCATATTGATGCTTTATTAAGCTTGCCGGTTACCTTATGCACTGTCAACTCAAATATATTATCATTGCCGCCCCTCAAGTGAACCGGCTCCGGCATTGCGCCTCGTTCCCGCTCTGCCAGCCGCCGTCCCCTTTCTCACCGCGAATCTAATTGGATGCGGGTCCGGTGGAGGACGAATGTATTTGAAACGCCCTGTATTGAGCCGTGCAAGGTTTGAAACGCGCACACTCCTAGCAAGCCGCCAGCGCCCAGCCTGGCATATGTCGATCAGCAATTCAGATTGACGACAAAGCCTGGCGGCAAGCTTTCAAATCGAAACTCTTATATCATAATATCGCTCCACTTTCATGGACTGGTCGGTTTACGGCCCGGAATTCCAATATGCCAACCCAGAATCAAGCCTTGACTTGGCACTAGGATATGATATTGTAATGTCTATCAACTGCTAGACTTTGTTTGGGTATCGCTTCGTTACGTTACGTACAACATTTCCCACCATCATGACTATCCCTCTCCTGTCAATCTCTACAGCCCCGAGCCCGCGCGGCTCTGAATCCGACCTTGTCGAACGATCCCCGTGGTCACGGCATCCTCACCAGTCATCCAACCGGGCATGCGCTCGCCATCAACTATCCCAGCTTCAACTAATTGACGAATGCCTGCGAAAACGTGCTGTCCTTGAAATGTGATCTTGATCGTGGGCCTCCACGCGGATGGCTCCGACTTCTCAGTCGCCTCGTTCTCATCATCTCCGTCGTTGGCCTGCTTCAAGGCTGACTCGATCTGACTACGACGTCTTGCTGAAGCTTCTATAGACTCGGACTCGACTTCCTCCTCTTCCTCGTCGAGAACGTTCTTGCCGGGGAACGGATCCGTCAGTACCACTTCGACCTTTTCCACACCCTTCCCGTCGGTTACAATGGCTGAGTTTCCGAACCGTGCCTCGGCAATTAACCTGCTCCGTTTCGACTGGTCCTGCCGTATATTCAGAGAAAGGCTTCGTTTTCGACTCCCATCAAGCCCGCCAGCGTCTTTCAATAGGGGTGGAGTGGGAAGCACAGTGTCCAGTGGTGACGCCTTCTTCTTTTCGTCGGCGTAGATACTCCATCCTCCACCGGCAGAGTTGCCACGTCCAGGTCCCCTCGTAGCCAGCAATGCCGCCAGATTCCTGCTGGTGATGTGGCTTGGTTTTAGTGTATATCGTTGCCGGGGTCGAGAAAGAGCCTTCGGCACTCCATCCAAAATAAGACTCTGTAAACTCTTTGTTTCGCTGGCACTTCCGTGCCGGTGCTCTGGGATTTTGTAATGTATAAAGAGGATGATCCATCAGGAAAGGCGAGGTAAACTGTCCTGGCTGAGTGAAAATTCGCAGCGTCGTCGCTACTGCTGGGTCCGGTCAGGGCCAGCGTGCTGTTATACGGCGACTCGATGATGAATATACGTAACAGAAGAACCGGGATTTCTTTGGGGCGATAAAACTGATAGTGTGCCTTGACATCGGGAAGGACCTGGGCTTGAAGCTGCTGGAGGAATGTGGCTGGGTGAAATCGAGGAATGTCGAGACTCTTCTTGTCCACCTTCAGTATCTCATGTTCGTCTGCACCTTTGGATGGCTTCTGGAGCGGCAATATCTGGTAAGCCGACCATTTTTGGGAGGTCTGATGATCGTCTAAGTAGGAGAGGTCTGCCATCGCCAATTGGTACATGGTCAGTCCGTGGCGCCAGTCCCCTTCGAGTATGCGACTGACCACATCGCGCTTGGAGCCCTTTGTTGCTGCATGTCCAAATACAGCTGTTGTAGTTCCGGGAGTGTCCGGCATGGCGGGTAGAGATCATCAGAGTCCTCGTCCTCGCCCAAGTCCCTTCCATCGTCGAGGTACGGGATGGCATTTGGTACCGACTCTTCGTCGAGCCAATCCAGCGCAAGCGATATGAGAGTCTCACGGGAAAGGCGACCCAGAAGTTTTACCACAGACGGGTTAGAGGCCTCGACGCGTAGCGAAGAGGGCAGCCTCGCTGTAGTTGGTACTGATACACGAGCCATGGCCTGGGCATACCGCGAGATTATTGTGATGGAGTTCCGTTGTTGAGTTGGTTATACTGAGGCAGTGGATATCAGTGTAGTTTGTGGTAGGCGAAGCTGCCCTGGCGACATGGCTCCGGTAGACGGCTCAGCCAACTAGGTCTGGGACAGTTGCTCAGCAATTGATGGTGGACGATTATCAATATCGCGTCTACAATCGGACGCGGTCTGCATTTCAATATACGCGTTAGGAGTAACAAAGGAAAAGAGGGTCCATATTACTTGCGTGGTGTTTTCGCCTACCCTATAGTTGAACATCATACTTGTAAATTTAGCAGGTATCTCGTTTGCACATGTAAATGGGATAGAAGGTAACATTGTGAGCATGTGGTGTTATGCCTTACTCGGATTGATATCGTTTATCTACTTGGTTTTTTTATCGGGTTGTATACTTGTATGCGCACATGGAGTAAAAAGAATATGGTTGTGAAGCGAACTGCTGCTACGGTATATCAGATGCCACTTGCAGATTGCCTGAGCCAAAAATACACTGACACAAAAGCTTAACTAATCAACCTTCCGAGTTCGGCCACTTGCATTTTCGGCACCTACATTGTCTGCGTTCATCGTTACGTGAACATACGAAGTCACAAGCGTACTGAAAGTAATCACAGGCCTGCGGCATGTGCGGCATACGCAACACCTGGTCAGATGAACTGGGTCACCACCCGGCTGAGCCGTAACAACAACAAATGGGCCATGCAGGTGGGATGGAAAAGTGTTACATTAGATCGGGTATTGTCACCAGCCTCTGCAAACCAATGAATCACTTACTTGGCGAGCCACAACGAAGTCAAAGCAGGGTAAGTAGCCCTGAACAACACACTGATTCGTACAGACACATCGTGCGCGGTTATGCTTTGAGATCTGGCGACCCAGGTACGGCCCAATGGAACGAAGGCTGGGAGCCAGATCTTGTGCAGATTCAGATCGAGCGAAGGAAGATACACTAGCTACTACTGCACGCTTTCTATGGGGCCCTCGGGGGTAGTCGGAGATGCTCGATTCAGACCGGGTTCGAGCCGGTCGAGGGCTACGCCTGGATGTCTTAATGGTGCAGGCAGCCGGCCATCTCCGGTCCCATGGGACGCAGTTGGACTGCTACATACACACAGCATTCTGCTGCGACAGGACCAGCCGTGGCATGCCCAAGCGCCACGATTCGCTCCGACGAGTCCCTACTTACATCCTACCCCAGTCCCCATATGGGAACGGGCGGGGACCGTCCAGCGGCTGAATGGCGGGCTGGGATTGGTGGAGGAGGACACTGTGAGTAATCGACTCGACTCACGATGTTTGTAATCAGAGAGATACTGTGCCCAACATTGGTAATCTAGCCATGTGCGCTACCGGCTTCAATGATGAATGGGTCCACCAGCCTCACCCCTTCACCCGGGCATATTGTTCGGCTCATTTACGGGTCGTCGGGTCGCGCCATGCATGGCTCAAACGCAGTGCAGACGTCAGAGAAACAAGGCAGGATAAGGGTTCGGTTCGTCGAGTGTCGATCGGACTGTGCGGTTCTGGGCAGGGAACAAAGAAAAAATTGCTGGGCGTCATCGAGAGGGAAAAATCCTGGGCGATGTGCCTCAGCGATGCCTGGTCGGGTAGTAGGGTCCAGGCTCCCAGCCCAGGGTGGTCACGTTGAAGTGGGATGAGGGCGAGTGAACTGGTGAGCAGTGAGATTGAACCCCACCCTTTGGACTCGAGTCCAGGCCTGTGGTTGGCTCTGCACCGCACTACCCCCGCTCTGGTCGCTATGCTCGCTACGATGTGCTGCGCTGCGTGCTATGGGCTGGGCTCCTCCTCCCTTCCACAGCGCTGAACCCCACCCTGCTACCGAAGTCGGTTGGTGGCTCGGACCCCATCGGTCGTTTGTATTGCGGTACCTCGAGAAAAAGCCCGCAGGCTTAAACTTTGCAGCGTGCAAAGGGCTGGTTGTGTCTTCTGTGCAGGCTTGAAATCCGTCTTTTACCCTTTCCCTCCCTCCACCATCCAACATTGAATTATCGTCACCACTTTCGACTGCCACTAGACTTTCGATTTTTGATACCCATCCTGCCACCTCACCGCCGCCATCATCGCGTATCGCAGCGCGATTTCGATCACCGCCTCTACCGGTTAGAGCCGTCGTCTCGCCTTGCTTCGCACATCCGGGCGCCCTATGACCCCCAATAGACGCATTCGTCACGTTAAACCTCTGCGACAACGCGACCGCCGCTTGCTTGCTTGCCTCTCAAGCAACAGCTGGGCACCTCCACCTCTCCATCGAGACGTCGAACATCTCTCTTACTCAATCTTCTGATCGCTTCAGAAGCGCACCCGCTCCCTCCGAAATGGCGACTTACAACGGCCGCCGGGGCCCAACGTCTCGCAATACATCCGGGACCTCAACACCATGAGCCCCCAAGAAAGCACCGGCGAAGAGCACTTCATGGAGGACGGCTTGGCCCTCTTCACCAACACCGAGTTCCTCGATCTCGACTCCGGCCAGAACACTGATTTCCACTCGCAACCCGTCAAGGTGGACGTTGAGCCTAGCACGGAGGATGTTACTTCAGCGACTTCGGTCATTGGCAACATGCACAACCTTGACTTCATGAATGGTGGTGAGTTTTGACTTTTCTCTTTCCCATGCCTCTCGCCGACATGTCTGCTTCTCCCCAACTTCTTCACCACTCCTCCTTCATGGCCAATCTGCCTTTTCGCCTTACACTTCAGCTGGCAACCTACCCTTCCCTGCTCCCTTCGTTCCTAGCCACTCTGGACGCGGGGGCAAACCAGTTCTCTCCCACTTCCTGTTGGCCAATCACACCCTCCACACCACACCATACCACATCACACCACACCAACCTCAACTCTCAGGTTCACCAGATTTCCTACCACATGCGGTCCCCGCAGGCTTACTGCCGGCGTGGTCCCAAGTCCCTTGTCCATTTGGTCTTTCCTCCTGCTTTTATTGGGACAAAGTTGTCGCCTACCTGCAGCCACTATCCAGTGTGAATGGTGTGGGGATCGCTGCAACTCTGTGGCAGGATTACAAATTAGGGGCGATGGCGCAATTTCTCGTGATTAGCTCCTAATCGCCCCAGTCCGTTCCCCGTGGGAGCCTCTCCACCATCCACCCCCACGTCCACAGCCAAAAGAGGCCATGGATGATACCCGTTGCTTTGTGCATTTTGTCTCGGACACCGGCTGTGCCATGGCCCTCGCGGTCGTTTTCACTTTTCAATGATGAACAATCGCGCCATCTAATTATACCTGATCCGTGGCTAATGCATTAACCATGGCAGGCGACTTTAACTTCCCCGACTTCACGGCCTCATACCCTGCACCTAGTTTGAACGCCTTCGCAGATGTCCCTGCCACGTTCCCAGCTCTGCAGCCCAACCATGGGCCTGTTTATTCCAACCAGGTAGCTCCTCAGCAGCCTCCTCACTACCCTCAAGACACCGCCCGTGTTGGCGAGAAGCGCAAGGCCGATGCCTCACCCCAATCACAGAACCTCGAGGACGCCTCAAGGCACGCCGCCGAGGAGGACAAGCGCCGTCGCAACACCGCCGCCAGCGCCCGTTTCCGCTTCAAGAAGAAGCAGCGTGAGCAGGCCCTGGAGAAGTCTGCCAAGGAGATGTCTGAGAAGGTCTCTTCCCTGGAAAGCAAGGTCTCCCAGCTGGAAACCGAGAACAAGTGGCTGAAGAACCTGCTTGTCGAAAAGAACGAGGGTAACGAGGACATTGCTGCCCTGTGGAAGGAGTTTGCCAAGCAGGCCGGTGCCAAGAGCCGTAAGGAATCGTCCGACTCCGTCAAGGAGGAGCGGTGATGCACCGGGTGACGTCAATGAGTGACGATGCGATCTGAGTCATGAGGCGGGAGGCGTTCTTTACATCGGTCCTGGCGTTTCATAGTGTACGGGTTACGACTCGGCACCGGGATGAATGGGGAGTACCATTTAAGGGGAGGGGGTCATGAAATCACGGTTGAAGGGAGCGGAGGACCAGAGATATCAGCATATGGATACATCTTGTTTTATTTATTTTTTAGTTGTTGCTTTTACTGCTGAAGCAGATCTGCAACAGGCATTCAGAAGACGGACAGACGTGTTCCAAGAGCCGGGTGTATTCGCTCCTTTGCGGAGTCAATATGCTCATTACAGTTTTTCTTATTACGCTTATTTGTTAATCCAGAAAGTGATTCAATAATCAATCACTTTGGCCACCTTGGCCGCGGTTCAAATCAAATTCTTGTCCTTGCTCCTTCAACGCCGCTAAGCGGGTCCGGTTCCTCTTGCCGAGGACTCGTAGTGTGTTCTCCCGCTCAATCTCCGTCATTTCGGCCCAGTTGCTGATCCGCGACGCGGTTCCGTCCTGGTGGATAACCAACGGGCCGAGCGCATCGAACTTGACGGTGGCACCGCCGCCGCTAAGGTCGAGCCTGACTGCGCCATCGCTGTCGTTCTCGCCAGGCGCGGGTAGGGCGCGGTCCAGTGGGATGGTGTTCTCCTGGTGTGGCTGCTGGTCATGGGAGGCGGGGGCGCCTCGCCCTGAGCCTGGGTAGCAGGTGTGGCCGCCTCGGCGGGCTGTTTGAGGTTGGGATTGGGGGTGGAGTTGGAGGTGGACATGGCTGCGATGGAGACCCTGGGAGTCGTAGCCGATGCAAAGGGACCCGAGGCTACGCGCTGCGTGAGCCGAGACTGGACCAGGTTCGCCCTGGAGGAACTTGCGACGATGGTAGAAGATGCGATTCTAGTGGTGCGAATGACCCGCAGGAGCATGACGTGATGCGGCTGCAGGATCGCGAGGCTGGATGCGCGGGAGGGACCGAGTGGGGGTTGATGCCTCTCTCTGCGCGTCTTTGACTAAAGCTCGTCTGTGTGGTTGCAGCAATTAAATGTGGCAAAGGGGTTAAGGATGCCGGCCGAGAACTGCGAAAGCTACGAGCTCTTAGCTATGGGTGTGGTGTTTTGGTAGAAAAAAGTGACAGGGTTTGTTTTGTACAGAGAGAAAGAGACCAGAGACTAAGAGGTCAGAAAGGGAGTTGGCGTGTATTATAGAAGGGCTCCTAGGTACCTAGCAGGATGTGGAGAATCTTCTGGGCTGGGCCTGGCTTTCCGCCCAAGTCGCTGGAATTGTCTGGAAATCTCTAGCCGGCCGACAGCCAGCCCACCCCGTTCCACATCCCTCCCAACCGGAAAGATGCCCGATGTCGAAATCGAACGACAGGACAGCCTTGGTGTAATTCTGATTTCGAAGTGTCATACGCAACGTAATGAGCACACGTTACACGGAGAGCAGCTGTTCCGACCTGCCCAAACAGTGCAGCTGGTTGCAGCCCATTCCACAACTCCCACGCCCGGCAATCACAATCACAACCACAACCACAACCACAACCACAACCACGTAGACACAGACACACAATCATGGACATTCGTGGCCCAATGGCTTTCTTGAGAGACAGGCTACCAAAAGTCCTCGCGAGCTAGTCAACAACACGCTATGCTATGCTGCCTTTGCGCAACCCAAGGACGTCCACTTTCCTACTCGGACAGCATCGCCCCTAATTCCAATCCTTATCCAGATATGCAAAGGCTCATCTACGCATACGAAAAAAACACGCGGCGCATTGCCAGATTCCTCTAAGTGGTAGATGCAAGCGCAACGAGGCGAACTTGAAGAACTGGCGAAGACGTCACTATATTCAAGCCGTCGATGTTCAAGCAGTAAGAGAGACATGTAGGCTTATTAATTTTGTTTTTGCTTAGATTTAACCAGATCGCTTGAACCTGCGACACGATTAGTACTGGGTCAATAGTATTGTACCGGTGAGAATACTGACTTGTTAACAACGCGCTCGATGCCGTCGAGACCCATCTTAAGCACGTCCATTCTCGGACCATACGAAAGTCGAACGAAGTGATGGCAGGGACTGTCGAAAAGATCACGACGACGCGAGGGGTTCAGGTCGAAGAAGATACCGGGCACGACAATGACCTTCTCCTCTAGACAGGCCTGGAAGAAGTTCAGGCCATCAGAGATGGCGTCGGGCAGACCCTCGAGATTCAGCCACCTTTTACGAATTAGTATCCAGCTTACAGACACAAACAATCGTAATTTAGCGTAGGAGAAGCAACATACAGGTAGAAAGTGGAGTCGGGGACGTATTTGATGATGAAGCCCATCTCACGCAGGCGCCTGACGACGTAGTCTCGCTTGTCCTAATTCCACCCATTAGCTATTGTGACCGAGACTCAATCAGTATAGTCGACTTACTCGGAAGTGACGCTGGAGGTGTGTCATCTCAACCTTGACCAGCTCGGGGTCCAGCATAGGGACGGCAGCTTCTTGCAGAGCGTGGACGGCACCACCGTCGAGGTAGCTACCACATGATCCAATACTATTTACCTAATTAGTGGTGTAATGTCGAAGACCAATTCCTCATCACTTACGCGCTGATGTACTCTGCCACAATTGTTAGTTATCTGGCTCTACGTAGTTGAGAATAAGAAACATACCCTTGGGTCCGATAATCCAAGCAATTCTCCAACCGGGAAGTCGGAAACGCTTAGTAAGACCGTCGATGATCAGAACGTCGTCCTCGTCGACATCCTCGACGTTCTCAGCGGCGGAGATGGTGGTACCATCGCAGTTGCTGGTGTAGTTGTATCCGGAGTAGAACTCGTCGCTAATGAAAGTGGCGCGACCACGGCAAATGTCCTGGATCTCGGCAAGCTCCGGGTTGGCAACGACTCGGCCGGTAGGGTTTCGTGGGTTAGAGGTCAGAATGACTGAGGTACCACGGGCGATTTCTTCGGCGATCTTGTCGGGGTGAATGTGATATCCATCCTCCTCAGAAAGAGGGACAGGAATGGCAGCAAACTGCCAGAAAAGTCAGCATATTGAAAACATGCCGGATCGTTGTGTAAGTCGAGGAGCTTACGTTCTTGAAGAGACTCAACATCTCGTTGTAGGCGGTGTAGTCGGGAAGGAAGAAAGACAGGTACGCGCTGCCGAGGACAGCAGCGATACGAATGAGACCAGCACGGCCACCGGGAACGATGGCGACGTTCTCCCAGGTGTACAAGCTGTCCTTGCCCTTGCGGTGCATCTCGTTGTAGAGGTGGGCGACGGCTTCGCGCAGAGGCTTGATACCGGCGGTGGGGCCGTACTCTCGGGCGGCCATGGTCATGTCGATGGTCTCGGGCCTCTTGAAGCAGCCGGCGATGTCGTCCTCGACCTCGGGGCGCCCTGGCCAAGGTTGGCCCAGGCATCGGGCTCCTCGAGGAAGCCATACTCGGAGGCGCGCTCAGTGCACCAGACGACACCGGTGGAGGATCGGCTGGCATCGAGACCGGCGTGGGGCATGTGGCCCTCGTGGGCATTGCGGAACTGGCGATGGACCTTTGAGGAGAACTCTAGAAGGTTTGGTCAGTCAGGATTTGGAAGTCGTCGGGTATCGAAACTTGGAGTGTTTGTGGGGGCGGGGTTGAAGGGATAGATTGGGTTGAGACTGTGAAGAAGGCGGGGTGGAGGGTTGATGTGTGTGTGTTTTTTTTGTTCAAGAGAGAATTGACAGGAGATGGAGGCTGAAATCGGGAGAGTCCAAATCGCCAAGGACTTGACAGTCGAGGGCATGGCGAGAGGCAGGCTGGACATGGCGGTTGAAGCATTGGCTTGGCGCTTGTTTACTTACCGTTCATCGAGGGCTCGACATTGCTGAAGCGCCTGGTCAGGGGCTTGGGCACGCCGGTGTGACGGTTGATGGAGAACTTGCGACCGCTGAACATGGTGGGCGGATGCTATAGACGGGAAATAAAATAAAATAAAAGCAGCAAAGACAACCGAAGCTTGTCGAGGCGAAGGAGAAAAAAAGAATCGTCGACGATGAGCCGGCGTCGGAGAGAATTGGAGCAGCTAAGGAGGATGGAAGCTCGGGAGGGGCCGCCAATTCAGTCAGGGTTCTGCTTCACACGAGAACCAAGGAAATCCACAGGCCAGCGCACGGGTGGATCTGATCTCAGGACGGGGGACGGACGGACGAGGCGAGACAAGACGAGACGAGGTGGGTGGTAGGTTGGAGGTGCGTGTATGAAGCAATATATAATTTTTTTCGGTCTCCCTCTTTGTCACTACCGTACAATACTGTACCTATATGTGTGTAAGAAAATAATATACACGACGCCCAAAAAAAAAAGAGAGGCATTACTGATTGGCCTGTGTAAGCTCTCCCTCCTAAACAAAGCAACCCAAGGCAAAGCAAGGCAAACGGAAAACTACCGGTGACGAGAAAGGACAATCTCGGCCAGCCCTGCCAATGAAAGGCCCTTGCGCTCAAACATGGAGAAGCGAGCGATTCCCTCTCGGGCCTGGCCCCACGGAGACACCAATGGCTTGCCGGTGATGACCTTGCCTGTCCTACCGCCTGCGCTGCTCTTGTGCGTCGTCAAGCGCAGGGAAAGAAGAAAAAGCAAAAGAGAGACAAACATGCGCTGCAGAAATGCAGAGCATAGCATGGGCACTCCCTGGAAGGATGGGTTATTGGCAACTAGCTCGCTGCGACTCTCACCCTCTCACCCTCTCACCCATGACGATGCGACAACATGACAGGAGCTGAGAAGGGCCATTGCGCTTCTCGGTATGGCTTTTGGTACTGGCTGCGTGATTCGTGGCCCTTGGTTGATCTGATCCCTTCCTCGGTGAAGCAGACTTAGTGCCGTCCAACGAAACGGCTAACCGTGCCTCAATAGTCATACCGCTCGGATCGAGATGCCGATGCCGTCTGTAGGTAGCCTTTTCTCGATGCCGTACCTCTATGCGACTGACCGCCATTGCGAGAGTTGAGAGGACTCATGCATGTCAGCATCCCATCCGTCTTCTTTTGCCCGGTGCCCGTAATTATGCAACCAAGTAAGAACAGGAGCAGAGCAGAGCGGTCCATTTCCTCTTCAACTGCTGCTACCCTGCCCCGGCCATTACTGATTCAAGGGGTCAAGGTTGAATAGAGCCCTGGCAAGGCGCCGATAAGGCATACATAGTATCCTGAAGCTGCTCGCAAAGGTCGTGCTGGACCCTTGCTCCTGTTCCCACTTTCGCACATTGCTGGTGCAAAGGGTTTAGCTTTTGTCTCCGACACGCGATGTCTTGCATGAGGCGCTAGACGTGATCTTTCCTTTATCTACTTTGCAGAGGAGATGCGATCGATATGTAAGAGTCGCCCAAGTTGGACACGAAGTTGAAAGATGGAGACAGTTCAGGCAGAACATAAAAAAATAAAAATAAATAAAATAAAAACAAAAATAAAAAGTAAAATGATCCCGTGACATCGATGAATAACTCAAATATACGATCTTGATGAGTTATTTTTTCTGTTGCTTATTTACCCAAGTATCATCTCGCCAAACCCGAGTATACTACCTACCTACCTACCTAAGTAGGTATGTATGGCTCAAGTCCTGGTGGTTTTCATTGACCATGCGTCAGTTCAAGCATGCGGGAGGCCCCAATCCCTGGCCCTGGAAAATGAGCCTCGCCAGGTCTTGCACATCTAGATTGATAACACGCATCTTTGACACTGCCGAGAGTGGTTCATGCAGGAACTCGCCTCGCCGAAACATCACGGGGTACCGGCGCTCCGGTGAGATGCGGCCACAGCACGAGGGAGGCTGTGCCTGGCAGGTTGTCCCAAGGCTACCTCCTGTTACCGTAGCATGTATGGGCTTTGTATGGGCTTTGCATGGGCTTTGCATGGGCTGGTATTGCTGGTGGTGGGGTGGCTTGTGCGCGTGGATCGCATGGGCTGTGGCGCAGGGTACTTGGTACCACACGGTGCTTTGGTGATTTGCTAAGGCTTGCGCTGGCGGCCCCATATCCCCGCCTAACAGCCTTTGGCCCCACGAGGCTGTGCTGCTTTGCCTTGTGGAGGAAACTCTGCAGTCACTCAGCATATGTCACAATATGGCAAATTGCAGTATTCACCACCTACCTCAGTTCATTGTTCAGAGGCCCCAAGTCCAAAATGTGAACCCTGCATCCTCTCCTAAGCCCAAGTCTCGGTGCTCGAGGCGAATGACAAGGCGCACTGCTTGACAAAAGCCTATTTGCCGTTGCCACAACAAACATGTCTTGGCTCAATTACCAGCAACAGCCACCCTAGTTATAAAATCCATGTCCATGTCCTTCTTCCATTTTCGGTCGACACCAAAATCCTGTGACAAACCACTCATCACAAGACAAGGGATCTGACTTCGACTCTCCG
This sequence comes from Albifimbria verrucaria, assembly GCA_020081605.1. Taxonomy (NCBI): domain Eukaryota; kingdom Fungi; phylum Ascomycota; class Sordariomycetes; order Hypocreales; family Stachybotryaceae; genus Albifimbria; species Albifimbria verrucaria. Next base: position 4,963,254 of record JAHREC010000013.1, read on the forward strand.
TCAGCCTTGTGCTTACACACACACACATACATCACTTGCTTCAAATCGCCTCGCATCGCACATCTTACATATCGATTCACTACAGCACGGTCCAGCCCAGTCCAATCCAGTAGTCAAGCGCACAGTCAATCCATCAGTGAAGCATCGCACAGCCGGTGTAACTGCGCTACAAAAGCCCATCTCCCCTTCATATATCCCTCCCACATCTTACCCTCCTCCACTTTCTCGCCATCATGAGTAGGTCGTTGTTTGGTAGCATCAAAGACAAGTTGTCTAGCAGTAAACACACCTCGCTCTCCGACAAGCCCGCAGTCAGCGCCGCCGAAAGACAATCCCGGAGCACCACCAGGGCATCCCTCAGATGGGTGCCAACCCCTTTCTCAACAGTAAGCCGCTCCTCCTGTCGATGCCATACTTCTGTCAGCTAACACAAATACCCTCAGCTCCGGATGACTGTCCACCACCTTACTCTCCAACCGATGGCCTGACCGTCAACTCCTCAGCACGCCGTCAGAATGCTTCTCCTGCACCCAGCTTAGCCAGTGTCACCAATGATGATGACAAGTATGCCTTCCTGAGCCAGTTCGATACCGTCTTCCTCGTGGATGACTCGGGGTCCATGGCTGGCGCTCTCTGGAAAGAAGTCGACGAAGCCCTCCAGGCCATCACTCCCATCTGCACAGCCCGTGATAAGGATGGCGTTGATCTGTATTTCCTCAACCACCGCTCCCTAACAAAGGCGGCAAGGAAAGGGCCGATGGTGGCTACTACAATATCACCAATGCCGACACCATCCGTGGCATCTTCAAAACCGTTTCCCCGGCCCGTACCACCCCGACGGGCACCCGTCTGCATAGCATTCTCAAGCCCTACGTCGATAGTCTCGCTCGCGCCCGTGTCCTCGAGAATGTCAAGCCTGTGAACATCATCGTCATCACTGATGGCCGTCCCACCGATGACCCAGAGAGCATCATCGTCCAACAGGCGCGCAAGCTCGACCGCTTAGAGGCACCGCCTCACCAGGTCGGTATCCAGTTCTTCCAGGTTGGCACCGACCGCAAGGCCCGCGAAGCCCTGCGCGAGCTCGACGACGATCTAGCCGACCAAGGTATCCGTGATATGGTTGACTCTGTCACATGGGACGAAGCCGATGGCCCCAATGCCAAAGTATTGACTGCCGATGATATCCTCAAGGTTGTTCTCGGCGCTGTTGTTCGCAAACTTGACCGCAAACAAACATCTGGCAACCAACGCAGTCGCACCTAAGCATTCCGATTCTCACGTATCACCTGTTTCGATGCATTTCATTTGTATTATTAGACTGCTATGGGGCGGATGACGATTCGGAGGAGGATAGCCCAGAGATACCCTTGAAAGGTTGGCCACGGATACGGCGTTTAGGTGCTCTATACTTGCTTCACCATAGACAGGGTTTAGAATTATCAGACAGCAGCAATGCATACTGTTTTATTGTTTTGACTATCAACTATCCTCTCGGTCTAGTAGCCAACGTTTCTCCTTTCCCCTAGCAAACATGTCTCATCCTGATGTTGCTGTCTCTGTATCTTTTCCTATACTTGCCTCGTTAGATTTTCTGCGAACTTGTACCCATTCAACTAGGAACAAATGAGAAAACCTGCGAACTGGCTAGTCCATAGAAAAAGAAAAACCCAACCAAAACCAAAGCGGACTGTTTTCCTGCCGCGAACCATTTTCTTTCCCTGTAATACAACCACTCAGTCCCAAACCATAAGTCTAGGTAACGGTGACTATGTGTGCTTCGCCGGGACGCCCGTTACTGCATGCAGAAGACGTCAGCCAGTGCGACCGAATGCGCAGAGATGTTTGTGCCGGTATCGTTGCGGCAGGTGATGACCGGCGTGGTCACAAGTGCGACTCGCCAGTGCTTGGCCTGGAGTTCCATGGGGTCCATGGCTGGCCAAATCGGGATCATGGACTGGCAAGAGAATCGGCTGCCAATCTCCGGGAAGCGAAAGTCGAACGTGAGTCGGCTTGTCAAGATCTTGGAGGAAAGCTCCCAAGCATTCTCCGCCACCATCTCGAGGTCGTTGTGAACATCGATGGGGTTGGCCAACTTGTTGAAAAGTGGCTGGATGTTGTGAATAAGCGTATGGGTGACTTCGGTGACCTTGTGGCGGCAGAAGGGACGTCCATGGTTGCTGCGCATGATGGAGTCAATGATGGCAGCCTGGCGATCAAGGAGAGGCTGGCGGGATGCAGAGGGTTGGCCTATTGTCGTGACGACATGGTTAGGAACAGAACTTGAGAAACAAGGAAAGCGTCATGTGGAACAAACCTTGGGTGCGATCCAACTCCTGCTGCAGCTCTGTAAGAGCGTAAGTCGACTCAGAGTCGGCGCCAGTCCAGGCGCTGGGGACCCAGACACGGTTGACAACGTAGTCGACGATAACACGAGTCACAAGGCAAGACTTGGCGTTCTCGTTGCGAAGGTGCACGTACATGTAAGAGTTTGCTTCCTGGCCAGTAAGTGGGCGATAGGTCTCAGCAAGAATCTGCCAGAGAGTCGTAGAAGTGAGCTTGAGGCTCGAGGCGCTGTCTGGAATACCGGCATGGCGCTCCACGAAGCCACGGATTACCTGGTAGAACTCCATGATTTGGGCGTTCCAAATGGCCACTGTTTCCTCATTCATCTGAATGAGCTGGCCTCCCCGTTGCCATAGCCATGGCCACCGGCACCGCGACCCATAATGGCCATCTTGTGGTGGTTACCCATGTACTCGTTAGGAGTTGGGGAATCAGGAGTCGCCCATACTTATTGCGACCCTGAGGAGAAAGCATCGAGTTGTGGAAGCTGCCACGATGGGCTCCATAAGGAGTGTTGTTCTTGTTGGTGTAGGGGTCAGAATAGCCAGATCCAGAAGGCTGGAAGTCCGGAGCAGTGGGACGATATCGAGACCCGTTTGATGTGTAGCCCTGGCGAGAGGTTGTAGGTCGGCTGAAACTGCTTGACTGCTGATGAAAGACGCTGTCGCCGGTAGAACTGGGACGGCTTCCCTGCTGCCCTGGGTGAACCCAAGGATCAGTAGCTCGACGGTCGAATGGGGTAGTCGATGGCGCGCGGGGCGGCCCAGCCAGCAGCGGGCTGAACTTGGATGGTTGAGCAGTCGGAGTTCTAACAAGGGGTTGGAACACAGAAGGAGGTCGGCCAGGGCCAATACCGCGACGCATAGATGGTGGTGGCATGTCCACCTCGTCCATTGGGACCTGGGAGCCGTCACTCTTGGAAGAGTTGGTGGACGCGAGGACATAGGGGTTGCGAGCCGATTGAGCGTCCGGAACGGAGGCAGTCAATGTTTCGATAGCACGAGCGACGGAGTGAGGATCAGAGTGTTTCATGACCCACAAAGAGCGACGATTGTTGACCTGGTCCTCCAGGTGCTTGATGGTGTCCTCGAGACTCTGGCGCACACGCCGTTAGCTTTCCTGATAAATACTTCATGTTCTGTGAGTTGAGATGCGGCGAACCTTGATCAAGTCGTCGCGGCTGGCCTTGGACTCTTCTTTGGCGCCTGCCTTGTCCTGGAGCGTCTTGAATTCAGTCGCGAGACTCTGAAGATCGCCCATGACCTCCCGAACAGAGGACTCTGCCTCTTCTTTCTTACTCTTCTCCTCAGCAAGCTCACTGCGGAGCTTCTCGATGGTCTGGGCATGGCCCTCGGACTGCGCTTTGGCGAGGGTCGCGTCCATACTGAGGCGGGCAATGGCCTTGTCTGTGTCCTCCTGGTCAAGGCCTAAGCTCGACAGGGCATCCACGAGCTGGCTCGTCTCCTGGCTGATGACCTGCCCAACGTCTTGGAGTTCCTTGACGATCTCGTTAGATTCCGGAGCTGAGACACCCGGCATGCGTCGAAGAGACTGTTGGACTTTGACCAACACCCCTGCACATATCGAACATTCTCAAACGCTTTCTAAATGAGAAAGTGGTCAGTCGACTGTGATGAGGACTTCGGACGGCAAGGTTGGAAAGCGATAGATGGTTCAATTCGAGGGATGATAGAAAAGAAAATAATCACATGTTTGCTCGATATCTGCTTAATACGCTCAGAACGCGCGGCTCCTGCCAAAGGCGTACTGAAGTTGACGCAGAGCATGCTGCCGCCGTTGCTGGAATTCTCGCCAGTGTTGTTACGGTTGCGATAAGGGAGGTGCATTACATGCTCCTCCGAGACTCTCTCCGAGGGAGAGAATCGTTGTCAGCCATGGCTGCGCGTGATGCAAGAACCCGTAGTGCTAAGGTTGATAGGTGTCAAGTGTGTTTTCACCGGTAGCGATGTAGGCGCGCGGATGTTGCTGTCAACTCGGTATGGATACTTGCGTGACCTTGTACCCAAAAATGAAAAGCAGACTGGTCCGGTTCTGAGCCACGATATGTTAGCGAAAGTGGAACGAACTGGGAGGTTGGTGACCCTATCCACGCCGCGTAGAGGTCGCTGTTATGGCAGTGATGAGAGAGGCACCGGGGTATTTTGAGATTGGAAAAGCCTGTGCCCTGTGCGAAACAAGCTCGGTCACACGAGACGGAAGAAGAGATGAAAGGGAGATAAAAGAAAAGAGAAACAAATGTGAACAAGCCACACCACTGGTGATGCGGTCAGCTGCTTTGTGGATGCAAGCTTCCGAGGGGGAGGGGAGGCAGGGTTTAAATAAAGGAGAGGGTGCGAGCACGAGCAGTGTGAATTTGAGGTGAGAGTGAGCGGTCAATAAGGGGAGATGGGCAGCGCCAGGTGACAGGAGGCAAAGCACAGCTTCTCCGAGCAACGACAATAGTAAACAGCTGCTGCGTTCTCCGGACGCGGGTGTGCAGCCTCCTCGGCGGCCGGAGCAACGCGCTTGTGGGCCGTGAATCACGTTGAATAGCTTCAGCCAACCAGATCAGCCAGCCGGCGAGCGCGAGATGATGATGCCTAGCAGGCATACGGCTGGTGTGCAGCTGGCAGCTTTTCCAACCACCCGTGCTCTTTCTCGAGAGCTGTTGCCATGGTGAAGGGGACCGGTACATGCCCGGTCGAGCGAGTCTCATCGTTCCAGGGGCTGTCTGTAGTTGACAAGCTGAACAGTTATTCATCGAGTAGCACAATAGAGAAGGGCGTAACGGCGTGTGCATTGGCATCTTTGGAGCAGGTTTGCGGTTTGTCACGGCTGTTCATGAGCGCATAAGCTCTGCCAAAACTGCCGAGTCATATTTCAAAGTGGTGGTTTATCTTGTCTTGTCACGAGCACAACGTGTAAGGCACATTCGCAGTTTGCTGGGCTTATCCTTGGCTCGAAGATATACTGTTCTAGCCAAGGTCAATTTCACGGACGACAAGAGCAGATATTCACCAGGAACTACATACCACTGCTCGAGCCTAATCAAGCAGGAGTCACTCAACACAACACAACAATTTGCAGTTGAAAAAAAAAAAATCGTGATAAAACGTGCTTTTAAATGTATTTCCACTAAGCTTACTATGTCTGACGAAAGAAGCATTGAGCTATCGACAAAAAGTTCTTCGTTTTTGAAGGCCAGAAGTGACCATGCTAGGAAAGAAACATCATCAGTAGTGTGGTGCAGGAAGAGGGTAAGTTCTAAACCTCTCCACAAAAACGCAGTAAATTCGATTTGTGTCATGATCTGCTGATCGTCGTGGGAAACCTGTAGCAGCGCATTTTAGTAACCGGATGAACTGTAGTCGGAGGATGTTGGTGTTGGCGGTTCTGGAATGGAAACGAGACCAACTGGTCAGGTGGAAGTTAGGTGCCTATTAATACGGGCCCGAAGCCGGCAGATTCGCTAAGTTGGCTCTCGTCTTTCGAGACTGTGGTCGGGAATAAAGCAGAGTCGATCGATCGTCAAGGGTTACATGCCCTTGAGGTCTTCTGAGCAGCCAAACGCAACTTAGTCAAGCGAAACATGCGGCTGAGATGAACACTGCTAACCTTGGCAGGATCCTAGATGCGCAATGTTTGACGTGCCAGTATTAGCTCTTAGATAGCTCGGGTGCGAGAGAACAAACTGCTGTAGACCGCATCTACAACAGGAGACGCGTCGATCATTCGGCCGCCAAAGTATCTGCCGTTCAGTCCCTTGATAGCATTCTCGCCACCTTGAACCTTGTCAAATTTCAGGTAAACATCTCCCTTAGAGTTGGGGTCGACCGAAATGTGCACGACATGACCATACTGTCGCTCTGCCTCACCACGAATGTCGTCTTCGAGGTCCTTAACCCACGTCTCACCAGACTCTCTGTTTACGTGTTAGCAACTGACCAGGGACATTGAGCAAGGAAGGAGACATACTCATCTGGATCGAACATGTTGTGGAGGACAACGCAGCGGCTAGCCATGTTGACGTTGACCGGCAATGGCTTGGTTTCAGTCTTGGGTTTCAAAGTCTGTCGTTCATCACTACCGTTGGTAGCAGTCTCATCAGTTCTCGCCAACTTTCTCATCAGTGCATCGCGACTGTAGTTGTTAAAGTTCACGCCAGCGACATCTGTATCATCAAGGGCACTAGCCCTGCCAGTCTTCTCGCTGTCGCGACCACCTGCTCGGTCAAGGTAGACTTCTGCGAGCCACGGCCGCCGGCTCCGGAAAAGGCCGAGCCCTGGAAGTTCTGATTCTGACCAGAGAATCTCTGTAAAAGGTTGGCTGTACTCTCAGGTGTGAATTTATCATTGCCGAGACCGACACGGATTGGGCGACCAGCCAAGTCGAAACCGTTCATTTTCTCCAAAGCCTCTCGAGCCTGACCTGCGTCACGGAATCTGAAAAGCGTTAGCTTTGGTTTCTGCTTTATGAGTAAAGTAACTTACTGAACAAAACCATAACCACGGCTTCGGCCATTCTCATCTTTCTGGAGTTGAACGAATTCGAGCTCACCGAAGGGGCTGAAAACCGCCTGCAGGTCCTCTTCATTGACGTTGAAATGAATGTTTCCAACATAGAGACGATGAAAAGGAATTGAGTTGGGGTGAGCACCGCCGGATTCAGGATTTCGTGCCTGTCGGTTCTTCTCCGCTTCTGTAACCTGAACAATAACGGGAATGCCTAGGAGTTTCTGGCCGGTAAGCTGTAGAGCCTTTGCGACTGATTCTTCGTCTTTGAACTCAACGTAGCCAACGCTGTGGCATGTTAGCAGTGATTATAAACGGCTGAGAGAAAGACTTCACTTACCCCTTAGAACGCTGGCTGATACGATCCTTGACAATCTGGGCCTCATTAACAGGCCCAACTTTCTCGAAAAATTCCTTAAGTTCACGAGTTCTCAGTCGAGCGGCGAGCTGCTGCACAAATACAGTCCGACGATCACGTTCGTCCTCGGTGAGCTGTGGCGGGCCGTCATTTCTCTGCTCGTTGCGATCGTCACGGCTACGGCCATAATCCTGAGAACGCCTATCCGATCGATCCCGACGATCGCGGCGGTCGCGATCATCGCGGGGACGGTAATGTCTGTTTGGGGAGCGAGAGCGAGAGCGCCCTCCACGACCACTTCGGTAGTAGTCGCCGTCTCTGTGACGACGTGAGTAACCACCACGGCTTCGACTTCTCCGTCTTCCTTTATGACTGCCGGTATCGCTTCGGGGTGCCCACGTGCGCATCGTCGTCGGGGAGCCTCGTTTGGATCTGTTGGGGCTCAAGTCACGATCAGCGCGACGACGCCTGTCATAGTCCCGGTCGTCCCGGTGGGAGCTGCCATCGCGGTCTCGGCCTGAATCACGGGTTGTGTCTTTAGAATGGTGCTTATCCTCGCGAGGTGAATCCTCGGATCTAGACTTGGATGGGTTCTTCTGTTCAGAGGATTTCGCAGTTGCGTCCAGTAACGCCTCCACGTCGAGGTTGGACATGATGCCCTGTCTAGAGTCAATAGGAACCGACGGTCTCGATTAGGAACCTGTATGCCGCAATCTCGGGGTATATGTCTTTAGCGTTTGGTGGAGGATCAGGAAGGCGGGTTGCGCGATGTCTTGAGTTCGATGATTTCCTGAAGCTGACCGAAGTGGGTCGAAAGTCAAAAGTCCTCAAAGTATCACGTGACTGAAAAGCCAAGGCAACGCCAGGCATCTGGGGATGGTTCTTTACTAGGAAGTAACTCCGGGGCGCCTAATTGTAGGTATCTCCCTCGAAAGGCACAGCAGGTATGATTTGAAGAACATACCACTTTGAAAAGAAGTGACGCTGCCGCCTGGAGGCTCAAGCCTTGATGGAAAGTTGACGCATTAAGAAGTGGCCCATAAAGAGACTAGCCAATATTTTGTGACGAAACCAGACCTATGTGTAAGTTCACTTGTCTTAGACATTCGAGTTAATTAACTTGTGGTCAACATTAAATCACCGAAGCACTGATTAACAAGCGATAGTTACAGTTTTTCTTATTGGTATTTGTCCATCGTCCCATTCGTAAGCCTCATTCTATAAGCCCAAAAGCCGCCGTGACCCTATGACATGATTAAAGTGAATTATGTGCTTTACGTATTACAGTGAATGCGAAAATTGAAGCTAGCAGCCCTTGGTCGAACTTGATTACGTTCGCACCACTCACTGGGTCTTGATGACTGGGGCTTGTCCAGACCAGTGCCGAAAATGTCATCCCAGAATCTCGAAGTCACACCAAAGCCGTTCTCGTAATCGAGGAAGTGGTGCTCCAGGTGATACTTCTTGAGCTGCTTGTACCACAGGGGCAGGTTCTCGTGGTGCAAGAAGTAGTGTGTCATGTCGTAGCAGATGTAGCCGAAGATGCCACCACAGTACACGGCTGTCGCCGCGTGCCAGCTGTAGAAGAAGATGAAATGGGCCAGCTTCCAGAAAGGCGCTGCGAGAACAATAAACAGGGTAGGAGGCATGACTAGGCGGTACTTGTCCATGGGGAGGTAGTGGTGAATGCCATGGAGCAGGAAGTGAAGTGTTATGCCAACTCGGTTGTCTGGCAAGTAGCTATTCACGCAAAGTTAGTCGATGAGCAGAATATACAGCGTGTGATTAGAAAGCATACCCGTCGAGGTGGAAAAGGAAGCGGTGAAGACAGTACTCGACCAAGGTCCAGATGAAGACACCCAGACCCCAGTAACCAGCAAGAACAAGCGAAGAGCTTATGCCTTGGCTAGCCTGATAGGTGCCGTAGACGACGCAGGGCATCCAGAGGGATGGAACAACCCACCAAGGGGTCTTTGTGAGAGGTTCCAAGAAGTTTCCGAACAGAGGCGCGGACTGGCCTCCTTGTAGTGGCGGGGGCGATGGACTTGGTCGAGGTAGAAGTCCTTGCTGAAGCCACCAAACCAGATTTGAGGGAACAAAGGACGGCTGAGATCGAGGAACTTGTGCTTCTTGTAATCTTGGTTGTAATCCGTCTCTTTGCTGAGGTCCTCTTCGCACGACATGCCGGTTCGGGGATGGACAGCGGCATCGTCTTCGGTCTCGGCGGTGATGGCTTCTCCGTTGGCTTTGTCGCCCTTTGTCGACACGACGAAGCCAATGTGGTAATCGTCGAGGATCTCGTAGGCGGCCTCGGAGTGGAAGTGCGAGGCCTGGTCGTTGAGAATGTCCTTGACATCGCGACCAGCATAATCGAGGATCAGGCTGCCACCACCGGGGTGATCGTCCATGAACTCGGTCATATCATAGACGTTGGAGCCGATGGTCACATAGCATGATGAAGCAGTGTTATGCGACTCGACCTCGGCACGAGTAAAGGTTGGCTTCGTGCGGGAAGGCATGGTGGCGGATCGTGGCGATATCGACGGCCGTGGTAGGACAACAAAGGATCGGGGACGAGATGCAGCAGAATGCTATGCCCGGTTGCAGCCACCGGATCGAAGGCGAAAGACAGGAGAACGTGAATGAGCAGGCAGGCTGAGAAGGAGAGAGATTGGCAAACGGGATGAAGAAATAAGAAAAGTGACTGCGGGTTTGTCGGACGATCAGGAGGTGGACAGGGATGGGTTTTTAATTGACGGTGGCTCGATTTGTCTTAGTAGGTCCCCTAGCACGTTCGGAAGCCGAGACTTGTTCAGTGGCGTTACAAGTCAGAGGAAACAGACCACTGTTACTGTAATAGTGGCTCGACGTTTACGTGTTTGTTGAAGCTGGGTAATTGGAGGCTGATGCCTTCCCTTGTACAACGTGTTGTTTTCCATTCTTCTACCCTGTCCCTGTAGGCTGAGTCGTTAGCCTAGGTGCCTACCTAGGAATTGACAATGTATTTGATGGATTGGTGCAGGGCGTACGTACCACCAGACAGGGAGCAACAGGACAGCCGATCGCCGGCAGAGTCGGAGCCGGGCCCCTGTCAACTTACCGAGCATAGGCCAGCATATTCCTCCAGCTTAGCTTGCTCTAGCGGGTAATATGGCAGCCTTGTCCCAAATGCTAACGATAATCTCTCTGAGCAGCCCACTGTTGTTTACTATCCATGCATTTTTTCCCTTTGGATACCGGGACCCACTAGGTAGCCTAGAGGACGGTTGAACAGATACAGTACCGGTAGTCATGCAAGCGCCAATACCTACAAGGCAATACTGACTGTTATGCGTAATCGAAAAGCGAACAATCCAACGGCGAAGCATTTGAAAAAAGGAAGAGAAAACAGTGAATGCGATCAACTTGACGAAAAACGGAAAAGAAGCGAAAAAGAGAAAAAGAAAAAAAGGGAACCTGCCGCTGACACGAACGGACGCAAAAAGAAAGAAGTGTCTCCCCAACCAGAATCGAACTAGTGACCTTTCGATGAAATTATTCTCAATTACAGTCGAACGTGATAAACCAACTACACCATGGGGAGGTTCTTGTTGTTGGAAGGCATGCTGCCAATTCCGTACAGATACTTCGGTCCCCACTCCATCGTGCCGGCATCCCAAGGTACCTCGACCTTGTAGCTATTGCCTGGCCCCCAAACTAACCTCCAATCCCCACGCACCTGATCTGATGCCGTATGGAATTTCAATCACCCAACCTGCTAGCTTCCTCCCATAGCTAACGTTGCTCTTCCTATGACTCCCGCTGATCTCGTGCAATTTCAGCCACTTCAACACAGCCTTTCACGTCGCTTTATCGCCAGCCACGTCGAGAGCGACAGACAATCCTTTGGTTCCCCTCCCCACTACAGCATCTGTAGGGCTGCAGTAGGCATGTCGTCATCCAGTTGGACGCGGGGCAGTGGCCTGCTCATCCTTTGCATCTTCCTGGGCCTGGCGCTATTCCCACGCCAAGTCGCTGCCTTTGGAGCTGGAAACATCCCTCTATCGCACAGGTTAGTCGACCAAGATGACTTTGTCTTTTTCTTTTTCTTCTTTTTAAATACTGACATTGTCTTGTCTACCAGATCGAGGGTCATAATTGGCGCCATGGAGGTATGTTGAGACACATCCGAGGACTCACGTCAATATCGCGGGGCAACTAACACGCGTGTGCCCAGACATTGAGGATATGCTCTCCAGCATTGCCTTTCTCCATGGCAAGAAATGGACATCCATGTTGATCAAGCGAACCTACTTTGGCAACTGGCTTCGTGACTACTCTCAGGCTGTTGATGTAGGCAGTCTGAAGGGCGTCAATGCACCAACCATCCGCATTCTCGTGAGTGACAACTTCTCCATCGCCCGACGCTGGGGCATTTTTCTGATCCTGTCTAACTTTCGCAGGTTTGGGTTCTCTCATTTATGGCATTCGGATATGCCACCGATGAGTTTGAAGTGACTGAAGAGCGCCTTGGTGTCTATCGCCCTGAGGAGCACATTGACAATCCTTTAGGATATGCCGAAGGCCTCGATGCACGCACATTTGATCCGCGCTTACGTGGTCCTGTTCAGCCGGTTGAAACAGAGATTGACATGAACACTGGCATGAAAAACTACATTGCTCGCGAAACTGGGCAATGGGCTACAAGTGCCGGCTATCTTCGATTCAGTTTTGCTCGCTGCATCCACTACGGCCGTCTATTCACTCACGGTGCACAGGGCTCCGGTAAGGATGAGGATTTATGTGAGGCTCTGCGATGCCTTGGCCAAGCACTCCATTGCATGGAGGATTTTAGTGCACACAGCAACTATTGCGAGCTGGCCCTCCGAGAGCTTGGACACCACAGTATCTTCCCTCATTGTGGTTCTCAAACGGAGATTAACGTGCATGGCAAGAGGGTGTTTCCTCTAGTGACTGGTACCTTTGGAGCCGTTGACTTTTTGCACTCAGTTATTGGCGAGGCAACCGATCACTTCACCCAGTCTGAAGTTGACGAAGTTGATGTTGCGCTCAAGAATGCCGAAGGTTCAAGTGGAGGAGGCTCTTCTGGGCAGCGTGGTTTCCTTGGCGTCAATATGCCAACCGACTTTATCTCTTTGATCGCAAAGATCCCGGGTGATGGAAACGATTTTGCATCGCAGGCGAGGGGTCTCAAAGCCATGTCTGACGCCAAAGAGCGTGAGAATGAGTCGCAGACCCGAAGCCGAGCTGCGGGCAACACCAACCTCATCCCAGGTATGAGCCCTGACTTCGACCCTGTCAAGACAGCCGGACAGATCTATCCCATCCTCCAGTTCCGTGACCGTATTGTCAAGGCAATCAGCCGTGGCATCGCCATGGTTCCAGGACTTGAGAAACTCTTGGATCACATTGGCGAGACCTTGACCGCTTTCATCCTGGGCCTGCTTGCGCCATTCGTACGCCCAATTATCCAGCAAGTCTCCAAAGTTCTGAAGGAGGGTTCTTCGACTGTCATCAGCTCTAGTGCCAAGGCCCAAATGGAACCTTGGAACAACCCCCACTGCTCAGATCCTACTCATTCAATGCTGTCTAAGGATCACTTTACTAATGTTCTCAACTCTTGCGCTGGACGTGTTGCTGCAACAGTTCTCCAGTATACCGTGCCGTAAGTACTTTTTATTAAATCGATAATTACAACATACTAAAATTCTTAGACGCATCCTTTATGCTTGGGAAAATCCCAGCGTTCCTGTCGACGAAGTTGTCAACGATGTTCTTCGGGCGTTCCACCACCCAGCTCTGCGCAATGAAGGCATAGAGATTCAACGGAACATGTTCAACACCGTAAGGGAGTGGGCTGATAAACACCCCGTCGCCACCAATTGGATCATATGCTGTCTTCTGAGTCGGTGAAGACTGGCAAGAACCATATCTTGAACCAGGATAAGCACGGCTCTGGTGGTGGACATTCTGGTGGCGGCCATTCGCATGGCGCTTGGGACTCCTGCAACAACTCGGCCACGGCAAGGTGGCCGGTTCTCTGTGGTCACAAGTGCGCACCCGAGATATCAACTCAATGCAAGGAGGGACGGGAACCCAGCAAACCATTACCTCTCTACATCGCCAGCCCCTTCTCCTGGGTTGCCCCTAAAGGTGAAGCTTATGGATACACCAACCCTTCCTATTCGCAGCAGGGAGGCTCTGGAGGGTACGGTGCTCCAGAGCACACACCCGCACCCCATTACTCGGGTTACGATCAACCACCTCCACCCTCTTACGGCTACGGTGGACCACCACCCCCGGTCCACAATGGGGCGGTCCTCAGGGTCCTCCTCCACCACAGGGATATGGCGGACCGGGTTACGGAGCTCCTCCCCCAACCTCCATATGGGCAGCAACCCTCATACGGGCAGCAGCCGCCGTATGGGCAACAGCCTCCATATGGACAGCCTCCTCCAGGGCACCAGGAACCACCGCAGTGGAACCAGTATCCAGGTCAGCGTCACGGCTATTGATTACCTACTGTGAGCGGGAGCCAGGTGCGAGTGATGTCTTGGGATACGTAGAGAGAAAGAATATGCAAACTCATGTAATGTTATATATGTGGGAGCACGGGTCTTTCACCATCTGCAAATCATATAAACATTGCCATTGCAGGCTTCATGTTAAGGTAGAAAAGTTTCCTAAACAAGTTCCTATATATTCCACAACCGCCTTATGCTCTTACAATGGAAATCAAAGACCTTGTCATCTTGTCCTTTGCTCCCTCCTTTATCCAGTCCTCTTATCCTGAACAAGCCATAATGTCCCAACTCCACGCTCAATGCAGTTGACTACCTAGTTATGTATGCAGCTACTATAGACCAGAAATTCGAAAACGCTTCTCCCGTGATTACGCAACATTCTCTTCATGAAACACCACCACTCATGATGTTTATACCACGGGCGTGGTTAGAGGTAAAGTTACCTCTTACCCCTTCGGGGTCCTGAGCCTCAGCTTTCCTGATGTCTCTCATTTCCTTGGTCCCCAAGCTTCCGAGACCACCCTCGGAGCGACGCTCCCAGCCGCCGAGACGGACAACTTGGCAGGTGGCATTGTCTCCATCCTGGGAGACTTCAGAAGCGTACTCGACAACGCTGCGGGCGCCTTCTTCGGGGTGCGGGCCTCCTTAATGATGTCGACAATCTCCTGGTCGCTGAGTGTGCCGGAAACACCGTCGCTAACAAGGACGATGAACGAGTACTGCGCCGGGCCTAGCTCAACGCGCGTGATCTCAGGCTCGGCGGACACGCCTATGCGTTTACTGCGCATGTCGCCAAAGGCGCGGCTATTGGCGAGACCTGCTATGCGCTCCTCACCAAAGCTGTCTCCGGAAACCATGGACCCTGCGGGCGCATAACGCCGGAGACGTCGACTCTCTCCTGGAGTGGTGGGGTGGTGATCAGACGTCAAGGGTTGCGCAACACCGCTGGAAGTTTCGCAAAGGAGGACACGTGTATCGCCAACATGTGCAACGATGAGGGTGGACTGCGCACCCGGGTGCCAGAAAGGCACAGGGGTGGGCGTTGAGATGAGGACAACGGAGGCAGTGGAGCCGCCCTTGAACCGACTGTGGCCGCCGATGCCGTGACCGGAGGGCGTGGCATGTGGCACTCCGAGAATTTCATCATTGTTCAGAGGCACGTCTCCAACCCAGGCATCATCAGGATCTGCCTTTCGAGCTTGTGCGGATACGAAGTCAAGGTCCGCTCGGAGGAATGCATAGGCGAGCGCGGCCTCCACCGATATTGTAGACTCGTTGCTCGGCTCTGCTTTCAGATCGAAATGCTCTGGCTGAAATCGTCGGAAGTACCCGCCAATGGTTCTCCTGTACTCTTGGACAAGTTCCCTCTCTAGTTTGAGTGCCTTTGCGTAGTTGGTTACGGCTTGAGGGACTGTGTCCGCACTCTCAAGGGGTTGGCTATGCTTCGGACGACCGGTCGAGCTTACTTTGCTAGAGGCTTGAATGCTCTCCTGTACCTCCTCGGCTGACTTCAGATCCACGCGGCTGAGGGCCTCCTTCTTAGAGAGTGTATGATGGCCGGATTCCGAGGCGCTGTTTTGGTCCCGCCCAGGCTTGCTCTTACGCAAGCTACTTTGTAGGCCGAGTCGGTTGGCAGCCTCTTCGATATAGCCATGCAGTTCGTCCCGCAGGAAATGAGCACATTGCTCACCACCGTGACCGTCAAAGATTCCAAAGTAGAATATTTGGGGATCGCCAAGTGCGCTGTCGGCGGCCATTGGCTCGTCCGGCCGCTGCTTGACGCTCCTCGGCGCACGTTTGGCAAAGGCCGGGATGTTGATAATGCCTGCCTGATCTGCATCCTCGTTGTAAGGGCGACTACCTCTTACGCTGGCGGCGCCAAAGTGGTGCTTCGCGCGACGCAAAGGAATGCGCACAACCGTCAGTTCTCGTGTGGGCATGTTCGGCAATGAGCTCGCCGGAGCGGAGCCCGGGCCGGGGGTGTGAGGGTCGAAGCATCACGAGGAAGTTTGTGTCCCGGGCCAATGGAGATCGAAGAGTCAGGGTGAAGTGAGGAGGATGGTAGGTGTGTGACAAAATAGGAGTGGAAATGTCTTTTGGAGAGTGCGTATGTGGGCTTTGTGTTGGCTCGGGCCGAGGTTCGAAGCGTAGGCTGACAACAAGGAGCTAGGCACTGGCCTGGAGCCCGAGCTGGTGCGAGAATGGAGGAGAGCGATGCGCTGTGTGTTCGCTGTTGGCCGCCCGCGTGAGGTTGTCGTGAATACGATCTGTCGACAATATCGAGGCTTCGGACAAGACGCACGGGGCGTTTGTCGTGCCAGCGCTGAAAGACGGAGCGAGACGGCGAGCCGGAAGCTCTACGCGCCAGTGAAGCCATTGGTCCCATTGAGTGATGTGCAAGGCCTAAGAAAGGATTGCTTGAACATCGGCCGCCGGCACAATCACAGCGATGCGAGTTTGAGGCTATCTCCAGCCATGAGTTGATGGCGAAGCGAGAGGTTGAAGGAGAGAGAGAGGGGGCCGGCTGGACGGTTGTTGGTTCCGAAAGCTCTGCGACGAGAAAGAACTGGGCAAATATGGCAACGTGTGTGGGCGCTAGCGCTTCGAAGTGGTGGTGTCAAAAGTCGGGTTCCTGGCGGCGGCGGCGATCAAGAGTCAGGAGTGCTGATGCGATGACAGACTTGGTTGGCGAGCGAGCGAGCGAGCTGTTCAGGGTTGTAGCTACGAAGGTACTGTATTGTGGGAGAAAGGCGGTTGATTTAGTGTTTTGCTCAAGTACCCTTGCCTGGGGTTGCACAGGATTTTGGGCGCCATTTGCTGCGAGGTACCTGAAGTATTTTTTACAAGGTACCCCCGTACATATGCCGCAGCTATCCGAGCCAGAAGAAGCCAAATTTCAACCATCATGCACTGTATGCGCCGCAGCGCAGGAGCTTTAAAAAATTGCACCGGGCACTAATTGACCTTTATTTGCCAATATGGGAGGGCATCTCCTTTTTCCCCTTTTTCTAATTTTTCCTCTCCCGATCAATGCAACAGCTCCCCATCGGCCCGCCCCTTAGGACGGTCCAGCCGATCCGGCACTGACGTAGTTGTTCAAGATAAAGTACCTGTACCTCGGTCGTAGTGACTAGAAAGTAGAAGCCACACGGCCATCCCACTAGCCTCAATATACTCGCCACTTTCCAAGGTGCAAACGTCCCGAAGCGGAGCTCCGTCCACTCCTTCACAGCTTGACTTACATGATCATTGACTTTATTTCTCATCGCCTCGCCGCGACAGAAATGCTCACCGTCGTTCGTATCGTCTCTTTGATTATATAATATTTCTTTTCTTTCCCTTTCTTTGCCACGCGTCTCACTGCACGCTTGAACGCACGCCCTTGCTTGGCATCTCCTTGCTTTTGCATTTCCATGTCGGGCATCGCACCCTCCAGACTCCCACTATCAGAAAGATGGCCGAGGTTGCGGCGACCGCTCCCGCAGACGGTGATGCGTCCGAGCCGCCCAGCAGCACGCGGAACGGCCCCGGCATCATCGATGTGACTGACGGCGCTGGTGATGTTATTCTAGACGTGACGTTTGACACGTCCAGTGAGACGCTTAAGAGGAGCCGCAAGGCCGCCGCAGCTGCCGTTGTCAGGAGGCCCGGCCCGAAGAACCCCGCGGCGTCCCCGGCCTCTCCGGCTTCTCCGGCGCCGGCCACACTTAAGGCTCATGTCACAGTGCCATTCCGTGTTGACTTGGCTACGCTGAAACGCCATTCCAAGTACTTTGAGAACCTCCTCTCCAACGGGCAGTTCCGCGAAGCTAGCCTCATCGCATCCGCCCACAAGGCGCTTGCAGCCCGCAATGTAAAGCCTGTAGAGGCACATTCGGATGAACTCCCTCGCGTGCCCATCTCAGACGATGACGAAGCCACGCAAGCCGCGGGCCGTGAGCATGTGTTTGAGGATATGCTTCGCATCATGCATCAAAGGCCACCCAAGACAACCTCCCCACTATGTCCTTCATGACCACTCTGGCCATCACTGCTGATCGCTTCGATTGCACTGCCGTTATTTCCCGCGCGTTGAATACCCAGCTGAAGTTCAAGTGGCCGGCTACAGCTGTCGTGAAGGCGGTTCAGCCGGAGCACGAACGCTCTCTCCAAGCTGAGCAGGTTCTACGGCAGAAGATTCTTGTGTCATGGCTGCTCGCCCAGCCCATGCGCTTACACAATGCATCTCGTGAGCTCATAATGCGCGGGTCTCGCCTTTGGAGTCCTTTCCACGAACCTAACCCCAGCATGACTGCTGCTTGGTGGAACTTGCCCGAAGGTCTAGAACGTAAGTGTCATACAGCCAGCTTTCGGTGTTCCGAATATTAACAGAGATTGGTTATCAGAAGAGCTGCAATACCGCCGGGAGTGCATATTTAATACCGTTGCCTCTGTCCAACGTCACTTTCTCTCCTCTACGCCTCCCGCGACCGGCAATGCAAGCTGGGCTACGACTCGAGCGCCGCCTGTGACTCCTTTCAGCTTGGCCAGATGCTCAAGTTCCTCACCGGCAAGGGCCTTCTCTTCCTCGTTGACTTCAGCCCCACGTCCATTGATGCTGTCCCTGACACCTCGATGCTTGACGTCGAGGAGCTGTTACGGACCTTGCAACAATGCCCGAGTTATCAGATCGATAAGAACCACACAAACTGCGGCTTGAGGATACGTGTCGATCCCATCGTGACTTACATCCGCACTATGCTCGCCACCAACGTCGTCTCGATTTCCCATGCAGATTGGAAGAAACGACGCGCTGATGTATCATGGGTATCAGCTCGGGACGACAAAGCAGGCGACCACAAAGACTTAAAGACATTTGCATTTACAAGGGCTCTGGCCAATGATCAGCGATTACGTTACGAAGGCGCCCTTTACGCGGATCACATGGCGAAGGAGTTATTCACGGCGGATGCCTGGGATTGGACCCCAGAGCCATAAGTTCAACGTCCTCCAGACTCATTAATGTAACGTAGAGATGCATTATAGACAATGGATATTAGCGAAATGTTTACAACCGGATTATCATCCTTTCCCTATACTGTGCGCGTGGACTGCCCTAGCTAGCGCACCTGAAGCCAATACCTGCTGATAGTATCCTGATACTACAGCCACAGCCAGCTCCTCGCCTATGCCACCGTCTTAATAGTGACCGGGCCTTGCAAACCTCGATTGCACAAACCCATTCCAATCCAAACGATTCCACCCAACCACCCTGAATAATATAATCCCCGTTGCGCCGAGCCATGCAAATAATGGACGAGGTTGCGCATAGCTTCATAGCACCCTTCATCCTACCCCTTTCTTGTAAGATGCGGAAACACCATACATACACCCTAATCGCACATCGAACTCTGCTTATCTTTACATGAAAGGCGTGCATAGCGTAGCTATGAAGGAGATACTGAACCCCTAGATCTACGCCACCCGTACCCGAGTCTCTTCATGTTTCATCTCATTCTTGTCTGAGCTAGGAGCGGCCCGATTTAAGTGCTCTTGCTCTTGACCTGCCTCGGCAGGCCCTTGGCCCGTCGCGTCTTGATGTCCACCTCTGCGAGCTGCTTGCTGGCGTTCACCAGCTGGATCACGTTGATGACCTGCTTGGCAGCCATAACAGGCAGACAGACACCTGAAATGATCCAAGGCCAGGTCGAGTCCATCTTGTTGGCTCAGGCAAATTCAAGGGCGGCAGCACTGAAGGGGTCGGGAAAATCTGCTGTAGGATAGACGTGTTCACGGGAGTACCAGGCTGAAGGAATCCACCGCTCTTCTCCTCCACCGTCTTAATGAGGTGGGGCGACAGCAAGGGTGACGAGAAAGAGAGGAGATAGAGT
The DNA here is from genome assembly GCA_020081605.1 of Albifimbria verrucaria. NCBI lineage: Eukaryota > Fungi > Ascomycota > Sordariomycetes > Hypocreales > Stachybotryaceae > Albifimbria > Albifimbria verrucaria. The sequence continues at coordinate 4,982,863 of JAHREC010000013.1, forward strand.
CCAATGAAGAAAACCTCATTCATAGCACAAGCGATGAAAAGGACAGTCTGAGAAAGGTGTTAGTGGATGTGGGTGGGTTGACGGGATAGCAAAAGGAGAAACTGACCTTGTTGGTGTAGTACAGGCGCAACAACCAGTTCTGGCTCTCGTCGATGTTCTTGTGGCTTGAATCGGTACCTCCAACAACAAGGGAGGCATACATATGCATATAGTGGCTGGCGAAGTCCAGCGCAATCAATCCCTGGAAGACGATAGCCCAGCGGGGAACGCGGACGAGAGGAAAACGAGGAGGCAGGAGGTGGTGCATCGATCCGTGACCATGTCAAGGACAGCGCCGAATCGAGTCGACTGCTCGAAGATGCGGGCAAGGTGGCCATCGAGGGCATCGAGCAGGCAGGAGATGCTGTATAGGAGCGAGCACGTGCGAGGGTGCAAGGGCATGTAGTAGAGCGAGGCGATGGCGAGAACAATTCTAGAATAGCCTTGAATGGTGGTGTCAGTAACGAGGTCGCCGCATGAGGGTGCCGACAAAGTCTAGGCGTAGCGCATACCAACGATATTGGGCCAGAAGAGGAAGATATTTTCCTCGACTGCTGCGTCCGAAGCTTCCGGCGCAACGTGGACAGCGCCGTTGCCGTTGACGTTGGCTTGGTGCTTGTCGTCGAGGAGAGGCGCTTCCTCAGCAGCCTTTGCGGCCTGGCGCCGAGTCTGTCGTGTAGACATTCTGTCGTAGGTTGGCGTACGGAGCGGCGGTTTGTCAAGGGCGTCGCGACGTCTGGAGGGAGGCTCGCAGAGTTCTAGGTTCGATTGCGTGCCGATAAGGCTGGAGGACGGTAGATAGAGGTGGAAATCAGTCGAGACGTCGTCGTCAAGGTCGAGGAGGTGAGGGTCGATTGGTCCTCGCTTGGCTCGAAAGCATATGCCTGGCAACAGGAGAAGAAAGGAGAGAGGTGATTCCAGTAGGAGGAGGAAAGATTGCGGCGGTTGCTTCTTGATGATGATGATGACCTGTACCTAAACAAGACCTTGCCTTAGCTTTCTCGAAACTTACTTAGCTTGCTGGCCGTCTCGTCCAATTATCCCTGGCCCTGCAGTGGTGTGGTGGAGGTCAAGTATCTGGGTTGGGCAAGGTACTTGGCAGATATGCCACGGCCACCGGGCTTGGCTGGAGGGATGGCTCTTCCGGATGTCGCGTTGCTCCGTCGGTACCTCCGCACCGCTGGGCACCATCTGGGGCCCATGCCAATGATCAAAATTCCGCTCCTGCTAGGACAGGGGTTTCGGTGACTTCGGGACAGCCTGTGCGAGTCTCAAGCCCAAATAGGCTCAGTCTCAGAAATTGCTTGTTGTAAGAGCCCATTTATCATTATATATGGCATCCGTGTGTTCCTGATGCTCCCGTACCTCTTCTTGTGATAAGGAGAGATAGCTCAATCTACGTCTTCTACTTAGAATTGCTAACCCTAAGGCACTGAAGCCAGGACTGGAGTAAAAAATAATTTACAAAAATAGGAATTGAGGAGCGCCTCCTCTAACAATCCTTTCCGCAAAGAAAAGGCGATGATCGTTAAGGAGACGTAAAGGCTTTGCTTGGCGATTTTTTGTTGATACGTCTACCAGTCCATGCGAGCGAATTGTTTAACAGCGTCTCGTTACAAGTGCTTTAACCAGCATGGCACCTTGAATCATCATAAGATTGTGATTTTGCTAAATGACACCTCAATGCCAAGTGTGTGAGCCTCGACGTAGAGTAAGTGGTAAAAGTTCTAATTCTAATTAATCTAACTGGCACTTGCTAGGATACACAACTTAGTCAGCTGGTTATCGCATTAACCATTGTTCCCTCCAACGTCATGCCTGCCTGGTGCGACTGAAATACGTCTGTAGTAATGACATGTCTCGGTCCAGCAAAGATGCTCGCGCGTGCGAGCCACACGGGCCGAGCTATTCGCGTGCGCCGCCGCCGGGTGACGTGTAAATATCTTGGGGGCCACCTACGAGAAAGTCCAAGTACCGCAACTGTCTTTGACCGGTGCACAGATCACGAGCTGGGCCTTGCGCTGACCATTGCCAGCTGCAAGAAACCTGCTTCGGGGCTGCACCAGGAAAGCATCTCTTCAGCAGGGGGCCACAGCATCCACGGTGAGAAGGTTGTGGCCTGCATTGGCCTAAACGTACATCACATGGTAAATTTGGTGATGCCTTGGCTGGCGGCTGTGTGTCGAGGCTACACGACCCGTCACAGTAAGGATTGGATTGGCTGGCAATGTGACGGCGGGTTTCTTAGTTGGTTTACTGAGTGCCAGGAGCGGCGGCACCTTCATGGTTGTTGGTGCTGTCCGGGGCTTTAGCGTTGCGATTGCGGCCCGCGGCGGAGGATTCCCTGCATGGGCCTGTTGGTCGCTCAAACTCATTAACGTGGAATGATCCAGATCTGACAGCATGGCGGAGGAGAAGGGTTAGCCGCCCGGTATGGCCACGGTCTGGGCCGGTCTATGGAGCTCCCTGGGTATGCTCTGCTGGCAAAAACCTTGGAAGAAAGCTGGTTTCCTCCCCGTTGTACGACAGCGGTTTGCTCCTGTCCGAGACATGGGGCTGTCTGTAAGGCGACGCAAAAGGTACCGGCTGAAAACTTGCAGATTGGGACCACGGAGAGTCGGTGGAAGAGGAAGCAGAACAAACAAGCAAGTGGAGGAGGGGCAGATACTACACGTCAGTTGGTCAACGGTGGAGGGGCAGAAGTGAGCTGACTCTGGGTAACGTCCCCAAACGTCGGCAGCGTTGGCTTTAGGACGAAACTGTAACGAACAAGCCTAAATTCAGTTTCAGTACTGCACGCGCACGTCGTCTATGAATAGATAACGCCGACCAAACTGTAAGCAGGTGTGCTTTGAGGAAGAAGGATTGCCTTGCTCGCGCACAAACATCCAGAGGACGGCCCATCGCTTTTGCACAAGACAACCCAAGCGGCGGTAGAGTTACACGTAGTTGGGGATATGACGAAACGAAAGGCAGGGTCTGCATGAGCCAACAGAGGCGTCAAACATGCAGAGCGAAGATGCAGGAATTCATGCCGGGGCTCAGAGGAAGGGACTTGCGAGTTACCTAGAGGTACTTGGCCTAGCCGTCTTGACCCAGTCGACCTGGCCTGCCTTTGCTCGACATCGGCCGACCAACGTGTCATGCTGTAAGCTATCGGCATCAGACATGCTGTAGCAGCCGATGCTCGGATGTAGTCAGTTCGGGTTCGGAAGCGCATTACGCACCCACAGTAAGCTGCTGCAGCGACAGTACTAAGAGCCGCCGCGGAGCAGCCCAATCAGCCCCGTCCAGAAGCATATACAGTAGCAATGAGCCCTGCATATAGGACGGGCGATAATCAGGAGGGTCTTTTATGGCGGGGACTGTGGCACGCAATGGCGCACATCCTTTTCCTGGGCCCTGCTTGTCTTCGGGTCCTCCCTCCACAACGGCTGCTACCATCACGAAACAGGATCAGTAAGGGTACTGGTAGCTCGAGGTGGTCAACCAACTGCGAGGGGCAGAGATCGAAGCCCCCGCAACGAGCAGGACGCCACACGGCATTTGCATAACCGGATGCTGGCCATGATCATGGCGGCGCTTCTAAACTTACTGTCAAAAAATCATGATGGGTCGACAATCTAAGGTTGGCGTGTTGATCGTTCTGGCTCGGCAGAACGGTGCTGATCTGGAGCCACGATCTGTATTCGCCATGCCCATCTGGTAAAACGTTAGGTGTCGTCCGAGGTACCTGCATGGCATTGGGGGCTACCTGGCCTTAAATAAGGCGAGGCAGTTGGCCAGGAGCGGCTTGGCAAGCGGTATCAAGAACTGAGCACAAGGCCTGTCAAACGGCTCCTTCAACGGTACATGGGAGGTGCCTCAAGGAGGCAAGTGGCACGAAGATCATGAGAAAAGATCAGGGCTTACGGGTGATCTGCGCTATGGTTTAGGTTGCAATTTGTTTTTCTCTTGCCTGTTCTGCCAGAACTTATTACGGAGAGCTGCAATGGATGGGTAGAGACGATAACGTTTACTGGAGCAAACGGCGAGAGATGGAGGGTGGAGGTTGAAGTGATTTGTGGAAGTTGGCACACCATGACGGAGCATAACGTTACCTGACGACTTCCATGGTACCTTGAGTAGTGTAGATACAAGCCTACCCAGGTGGGCAAATAGGAGGTAAGCACTCTGTTAGAGGTAGCATAGCGCATCGTCTGGTACTCTGGCTTGTCTGGGTACCTTGCTGGTCAGCCCTTCTCCGCCTTTGGAAATCAAGAACGATTGCCCATGGATTTGGGCCCTGCGATGGCGTACTGGCAATGGAAGGATCAAGGAGGGCGCTTTGCGCAAGCCTTCTTCCCACCTGTACTGTGTGTTGTATGACCATGACAATATAGCAAAATCATCGCCTTAACACACTTACTTACTTACCTACTTACCTGCCCACCTAGCCACGGCCTGTCCGACTGCAACTCTACCTTACCTCAGAGACTCCGGAAATTCTGCCACACTCACTCACGCACTTCTCCTCCTCTCCTCTCTCCTCTCTCCTCTCCTTACTTCTCCATCCTTTTCAATCACACACACACTCATACACACCAACACATCCATCCCTTGGCCCCCAAGCTGACTGGCCAAAGACGATTTCATGTGCCTCTGCGACTTTTGCCTGTACCAACCCACCGCAGGCGCTGTCTTTTAGCTCAGTTCACTCCAGTCCGCCTGCACCCATTCCCCACACCGGCACCTTTCCGTTTGGCCTGTTCTATTCTCAGGCGCGTACCGTACGCTGTCCGATCCACTGCGCGGTCTGCCACTTCGCCCCTGGAATCCTCCTGATCCAGACACAGGACGGGGCTTCCTCCAGCGCGCTCCCACTCCAGGTGCCAGGTCGAGGCACGCTTTTGGCAGCGCTCGGGGCGCTGCGAGATACCGTACCTACCAGTCGGTATTCCCGACAGGCCTGATCCCAGCACCCTCTGTCTCTCGACCGGCTCCTTATTTGGAGATTATTTATCAATCTCTGCCTGCCTCACCCAATAGCCCCATTCATTGTCCAATTTTTTATTCTCTTGTTGAGGTAGCTTTGGTTAGGATTTTCCCCTCTTTTTCCTCTTGGTCTTCGCTCCATACTCCTATCCAGCTGGGTCCTTTTTCGGTCCGTAGCCGCGTGATTTGTCCCCGCAAACAAGTCTGTGTGTGGGCGTTTGCAATTCAGTGCGCCAGACTCTCTTGGACACGTCGCTTTGGGGCTAAAACCAGTCGAGACTTTTTTAAGCTGCTGCTGCTGCTGTTGCTGCTTGCGCCAGTCTTGCACCAAGTTCACTTCGGCAAAACGTCACCGGAACTTTTTTTTTCTTCTTCTTGTAGGGCAGCCTCGCGGGAGGGGTCCTTGGATTCCAGCAACCGGCAGTCAAACCACCACCCCTTGACCTCTTGGCTTGGTCTGCTGCACCCTTAACCTCTGCAGAATAGTGCGACTGACCGGCTCGTGCCGTCGTTGTCAGCGTCATGTCGAGTCACCCTACCCTCAAGGCGACCTACGCCAGCAGGGCCGAGACAGCTCACCATCCCCTCAATGCCTACCTCTTCAAGCTCATGGACCTCAAGGCGTCCAACCTCTGCCTAAGCGCAGATGTTGCCACCGCCCGTGAGCTTCTCTACATTGCCGATAAGGTCGGCCCTTCCATCGTAGTCCTCAAGACGCATTATGACATGGTCTCTGGCTGGGACTTCAACCCACAAACTGGCACTGGCGCGAGGCTCGGCGCACTGGCGCGGAAGCACGGCTTCCTCATTTTTGAGGACCGCAAGTTTGGCGACATTGGAAACACCGTCGAGCTCCAGTACGTCGCTGGCTCTGCTCGCATCATCGAGTGGGCTCACATCGTCAACGTCAACATGGTTCCTGGAAAAGCATCCGTAACGTCGCTGGCACAAGCCGCAGCAAGGTGGAGGGAGCGCTACCCTACGAGGTCAAGACATCTGTCTCTGTAGGGACGCCTACGGCAGAGGGCTTTGAAGACGACGACGACGAGCCGGGCCAGGGCGACGAGACACCAGTTCAAGATCTTGCGTATGCGCCCCGAGCCGCAGAGGGACGAAAAGGCAGCATCGTGTCGACCACCATCCTCACGCAACAGTACGAGCCTGCCATGTCTCCCCGGTTATCCAAGACGATTGCAGAGAACGACGACTCCCCGTTTGCGGGCATCGAAGAGGCGCCTCTGAGCCGTGGCTTGCTTATCCTAGCGCAAATGTCCAGCCAGGGCAACTTCATGAACAAGGAGTATACGCAGGCCTGCGTTGAGGCTGCGAGGGAACACAAGGACTTTGTTATGGGCTTCGTTTCGCAGGAGAGCCTTAACTCCGAACCGGACGATTTGTTCATCCATATGACACCAGGCTGCCAATTGCCACCCGAGGATGACGAGGGGCGTCGAGCGAAAACGCAGCACCCAGAGGAGATGGAAAAGGTCAGCAGTACAACACGCCTCAGAAAATCATTGGCATCTGCGGTGCAGATATTGCCATTGTGGGCAGAGGTATCTTAAAGGCGGGTGATCCCGAGGAAGAGGCTGAGAGATATCGGTCAGCAGCCTGGAAGGCTTACACCGAGCGCGTTCGTTAAGAGGGCAGGGCAGGGGTTGCCTGGGCCGGTGCCAACGTTAACACGTAACGTTATGTGCGGGTGTTCTTTACCCGTTGTGGCAGGGAGATGCTGCCTTTGGGATGGAGGTATTTTTTCTTCCCTGATACCAAGAAAGACAAGTAAGCTGTACAATGATTGCAGTATGACAAAAGTGACATTTGATACGTGACGCCCCTGGTCTACATCCATGGCTACCGCTCCGGCTACGGCTACGGCTGCGGCTACCCTTGGCCCGTCCTCTTCAGCCCTCATGCGGTCCATCCTTGTAGCTCCAGGTACCTCACAAGAGATTTCGAGAGTTCCCTGCTCTAGTCCGGTTATGCAATGCCGCGTGCCCTGCAGTAGATCTAGAAGGAGGGTGGGCGAGTGCCTTGGATGGCCCCGGGCCTGGCGACGAGCGCTCGAGCAGTAATTAGTCAGGTTTGCTTCCCCATACAGGCAGCCCCACCTCTGAACAGGGTCCAGATCCTGGACCTGATTTAAGGCTTCATAGCTCTCTCTCCCCCTCCCTCACGTCACGCTTCTTTCGGAGTTAAGCCCTCGAACGACGTAACGACAAAACTCGCCGTTTCCCAGGCGCAACATACCTAGCTCAGCCCACGTCGAGAAGCTTTCGACTTTTTGTTGTTCTCTCACATATCGTGGCAAATACCCTTCCCCGGACTCGACAAGAACAAAAACCCACTCCACTGCCAAGCGCAAAACCGACGTAACCACCGTCCCCAGGCCTTAGCCTCTTGTCAACCACCAGCGAAGCACGCACTAGTGACCCTTGGATCCACACGATATGGGCAGCGTCGCCGCTGATACTAGCACGGCTCGCGATCGTGCTCCTCCCAAGAAGCGCAGAAGAATCGTCATCTCATGTACTGAGTGTCACCGCAGGAAGCAGAAGGTGAGAATGCGCCCGGTCGCATAGCCCCTCGACGTGTCCCGTCGCAATTCGCAACCGTGCGCTAACATGATCTCATCCAGTGCGACCGAGAGCTGCCATGTGCCAATTGCAGGTCAAGAGGCAAGGAGGCCGTATGCGCCTACGAGCCGGGAGCACCTACGGCAGCGGCGGAGGCGGCCGCAGCAGCAGCCGCAAGCCGGAAAAGCGACAAGCATGACTCTCCATCTGAGTATCCCAGCGAGTCGCCGCAAAGGAAGAACAGCGAGCCGCTTTCAACAATGGCCGCTTCCTGGGGCTACTCTCAAGCCGGCACATCAACGTTGGGATTCTTAAGAAGGATCGAAGCCGCCGATGATTCCAACGGCGAAGAGGAGCCGCCCACACCAATCACGCCAACAGACTCATTACAAGAGAGCATCACCATCAGAGAGAAGTACAAGAGCCTCATCCGCCAGCTCCCAGGAAAGATGTACATGGACAAGCTCATCGACATTTTCATGACGAAATTCAACTACCAGTATTACGCCGTAGACCCCGGCGTGTTCTACCAGCAGCTCGAACAGTGGAATGCACTGCCATTCAATCTTCTTTCATCGACAGGGCCGCAGGGACTGCCACCCGATCTCCGCGTCTTCCCCGCCGTGCTGTTCAATGTTGTGGCAATCGCCCTGCTTGCACTTCCAGAGGACCACCCAGTGTTCGAGGGCCTCAAGTACGCACGTAACATGACGTTTGAAGATTTGGCAATCGACTACAGCGACTCTGGCGATGCCATCGTGAACCTGTTCGGCAAAAGGAATCTTAGCATTTCTACTGTTCTCACCCATTTCTTGCGGGCTCACTTTTTCAAGTACATTGCTCGTGTAACTGAATCGGTACGTTCAACTATGCATCGTTATGGCAATATGCTAACAACCCTCAGTGGCACATGATTGCCGTGGCAATTCGTGAAGCTCACGAACTAGGAATGCACCGAGACAGTTTAGATCCTAAGCCTGCTGACTCCAGCATTGAAAGCATCCTAGAAAACCAGTGGCTCATCCAAAGGCGGCGAAACCTATACACCGTGCTTGTAATCTGGTAAGACTTCAATTATCACAATAATATGCAAGATAAGCCTCATTAACATTCATTCAGGGATATAAATATGAGCCTTTGCCTAGGGAGGAGTAAGCGCACCCAGAAACGATGTGGAAACTTGTTTTTAATGCTAACGGTCTGTGTAGGCGGCTGTATGGACAGTAGACAAAGTCCCCAACACCTGCAGTAGATGCACCCATTCCAAAAGATACCTCGAAAACGCCTGTGCTACCCAGAGATGAGGAAAATGAGCCTCTAACGCCAATTACAAGAAATCTCTATTGGCTCAAGATGATGGAACCCCTTCGAGATATCCAGGACTTGGAACAAGAAGGGCCGTATCCGAAGGACTTCGCCAAGGTCGACAAAATCCACCAGGCCATCTCTGAACTGGAGACCAATATGCCACCCGCGCTCCGCGACCAGAACCCTGACACCCGCTGGGATGGGCGACCAGATACCGCGTGGCTTCGAGAGGCACGATCTGGTCTCAGGCAGTGCCACTACTTCAGTTTGATGGCCCTGCACCGGCCTTACATCTTCCACAGGAAGCAGAGTCGTGCAGAGGCGCTCAAGGCAAGCTTGGGAATGCTGGAGGTGCAACAACGTGATTTCGAGGCTTCAGAGCCTATCTCATGGAGGAAGTGAGTAATTTGATCATCGAGCCATAAACCAACCTATAGACACATTGCTAACATGTCTCAAAGTTTCATGAACTTCTTTGGAAGCTTTGACGCCATTGTGCTCATCACATCCATCTACATCGTCTTCCCTTACGAGCACCCAGAGCTCAAGGGTGTCGCCCTGCAGCACTTCCACGCAACCGTTGAGCGGTTCTCGGCCATGCAGCAGCGCAACCCCTTGGCACGATCAGCACAGGGTGTTCTCAAAGCCATCCTCGTGAAGTTCACCAAAGCCATCGGCAACACGGCGCCGCCATCGACCATAGGTGCCGAGGGATCAGCAACACCAGCCTCCTCCGTGGCACAGCAGTCTCGACACCAGCAAGCTTCCTAAGCCGAACGCACAGTGACAGGACCTCAAGTAGCGCATCTGTAGCAATTTTGGGAGATGCTGCATCTGTTGCGTCAAATCCTTACCCCGATTGGCCATCACCGGGAGAGTGCATCACCGGATTGGCAACCATGTATCCGACGTCTGACCTGATCTATAACGATCTTACAGCCGTGCAAGATGGTGCATTCATGCCGAACCCGGTGACGGATGAAGCCGCTGCGTTGGACTCGAGCGTTCTAGAGTGGCAATTTGGAGGTGACTTTGGAGAGGACACAGTCTGGCAGTTTCTCAACCAGTACCAGCCGGGTGTCGTCGGTTAGGGAGGACAATGGATACAGGAGACAGAGCAGGATTGAGGGGTCAGGGCGAATCAACAACCCAAGGGACCAGGGAAAGGAAGGAAATGTTTGCGTATACCTTGTATTGATTTCGTGCATTTTCGCGGCGGTTTGTTTTAAACGACATGATGAGGACATGGGTGGAATACCTTGGCTTGGAGGCGCTGATATATGGACGCTCATTGGAAGACGCACTTCCCTCTGGTTTATGATACTCACAGGCGGGCTTTTATGAACAATGTAGCTGGGCTTTTGTGTTTAGATAAAAATTCACTTGACGTTGCCATAAAGACTTGCCCACACGTTGAAGAAGGGTGGTATCTGGGGTGGATCTTGGCCGGTGACAGTGTTCAAGATGTAAGAAGCCAAAAGCTCTCTTTGTTGGCACGACTCCACGATTCTAACCACTGGATAACAGGAAGGGGGTATGATGATGACTGCCAACGATGCTCCTGCGCCGAAGTTTCCGTGCTGCCGTTCTTATAGACGATGGTGAGCTCTTAATCACATATTGTGGGATCTTGGGCTCGACCTCTCTGCAAGGCCGGGCTCCCTCCTATAACTTTTCATAGTCGAGTGGATCTTCGCCTGGGTTGTGCGGTTCCGTCTGTGGGAGCAGCGGGGTGGTGCATATTGAAAGCTTGGTGGGTGCTCATTTCTGACGAAGATTGGGTCTGAATGGTAGGTTGTCAGGTTGCCACGAGGTGCTGGATAGAGAGAGAGAGAAGCCAGACATGTCACACTTTATCCAAGTAAGTACCTACCTACCTTGCCCATGTTTACTTACGGGTCATGTTGTTGTTTTTTTTGGTTTTTGTTTGATTTTTCTTTTTTTTTTCTTGGGAATGTTGGGATATGGTCACACAGCGTTTAGTCTTTGTGGGTTTCTTTTCTTTAATTTAATTGTATTTTATGTTACATATTTTGCCGTTGTTTTATTCATGTTCGAATTTAATCCGCACTCTGCTGCGCGTCGGTTATGCTGTAGATCGCAACTCAGGGAATCAAATATAGGCACAATGGTTGAATAAGTCTTGGCATACGTAGGTATGTAAGAGACAATAGCATCTCGGACGAAACAATAGGGCTAAGCGCCCCGAAAAGAGCAGTGACACGACCAACAGACTTGTTGGGCGTCTGTTTGATCTGAGATGAAACCGGCCGGCACTTGTCGAGAATGGCCTGTGCCCCTGTCAAGTCAGGTCAAATAGGGAATAAACTGGGGAGGGGGTCGGTTGTTTGCATACATACTACGTAGTAGTAGTAGATAGGCGTTGGGCCGGGAGCCTGGTCGTCCAACCAAAGGCCTCCAGGGAACGTGATGCGCTAGGCGACATGTTCAGGGTCCGTTTGGTCAAGCCAAGTTAAAGTGGTACTTCATTTACCTGCCCTTTGCGCCAGGTTCATGGCTCTCAACCTTGATTCTTGCCCAACAGGACCAAGCATCCAGGCGCCTAACCAATATTCTGGAGTATCTGCCTATCGACGGTAATTTAAATTAGTGCGTACGAGGTGCTGTACCTCTCTCGGCTCTCTCTCTTTTCATCCATGCTACACTCTATCGATCCTACATGTTTGCCGAACACTGCCAGTAGTCACAATCCTAGCTTTCTTTTTTTTCTCCCTCTCTTCCTCTTCCATTGCTTCCCGTTTGTTTGCCTCAGACACCACTCTTCAATAGTTATTCATACAGTTACGCAGTCGTGCCTATGACGCTGCCTTCTGCCTGGCCACCCAACCACTGCTCCGCCTAACTTATTATTGATAAAACCGACGGCAGAGAAACACTCCGTCCGCCGTGACACAAGCTACTTGCAGCCCGAACTGCTTCTGTCTCGGGGCCCGGACACCACCACCACTGTCTCTTCCCTCCAGTGAAACAAGAACCAGGTCCGTTGCCGTGCAAGATCGGCCCATCATGACGGCCGTCCCCAATGTCATGGATATCGTCCATAGATTCCAAGGCCTACGAGAATATAGAGATTCCACAGACTCCATCATCACCGTGCGTCTTACCCCTCCTTTAGGTGCCTGCTTGGCCTGCATGGCCTTTATACATCATCTTCCTCCCCAGCTGGATCCCTCTGACTCGGCCCTGTCCAGGATTTACTCGTCTATTGCGATACCGTAGAGAATGCTCTGCGTCAGGAAAATCAGCAGCTCAAGACTGAGCTTCGCGACTGCAAGCTTGACCTTGACGATGCCATTAAAACCCGGAGAGAGCTGCAGCAGCATGTGCAAAATTACGAAAGCGACTTGAAAGTCATGGACATCGAAAACGACTCCTAAAGGTGGGCGCAAGCTTGGCTGCCCTCGTGCCCTGGTGCCTAACACTCGTCTAGAACCGCAACCCATATGTCTGTTTATTAATCGACGGAGACGGTCTAATTGTAAAGCTCGCCTCGTCCCACGCCAGGGTTTGGTTTTCTAACCGGGCTGCAGTTCCAAGAACGATGGATTAAGCAAGGCATCGAAGGCGGCAAACGGGCAGCATATGCTCTACGAACCGCCATCGCCGAGCAGTGTGTTAACCGCGGGAAAGACGTCGAGATTGTTGCCAAAATCGTCGCCAATCTCTCGGGGCTGACGAAAGCCATGCAGCGAGATGGCTGCATCGAAAACTCGTCCGATTTAAAAGATTTTAGCTTGGGATTTACACAGGCAAAAGCGTCCTTCGACTTTATTGATGTAGGATACGGCAAAGAAAGAGCAGACTCTAAGATTAAAGGTATCTTCTTTCATCGACTCAACTGACCTACCTACGTTTGCAAACGTAAACACTACAAACTCACCAGCAGCTTCGAGATATGCTAACGTGTGCGCTGGTAGAGCTGACCAGATGGAATCTCCAAAACCATAACTGTAAACAAATTTTGCTAGGCATCTCACACGATGCCGGCTATGCTCCCTTCCTAGACGAGATTCTCCAAGATGAGATGACACGGAAGCGAGTCATGGTTATCGAGGGCACCCCACGGTCCCAGAGCTCAAGGCCACAAACGTCGGGATCCTCAATCTTGCCGAGGACCTCTTCCGTAGTGAGAAGCTCGTGGAACGATTCACATTGCAGCGTATTACATCGGCACCTGTTCCGGCACCAGTGCCAGCACCAGTTTCAAAGAGACTCCCGCTGCCCCCTACGTCGAACTTCTCCACCGGCGCCTGCGGTTCAACCGCCCACGCAGCACAAGTCAAGAGGCCCTGTGCCTCCTCCATCTTACGCAACAGCTACAAAGGCAGCTAGTCCACCTCCGCAGGTGACCATGCCTTTGGCAACGAAGCTAGCAAGCACAGCTGCTCGACCAAGACAGCAACAGCAACAGCAACAGCAACCACCTTGGAATCCGGGGCATCGAGGAATAGATGAACCTATCGATGTAGAATACCAAGTCCTGGAGAACATCAAAAGGCGGAAAGACTCGGAAAAATTCTGCAATAACCACTATCTCCGAGGTCCTTGTGTGAAGGAAAACTGTCCATTTGAGCATAAGCATGCTCCAAATAAGGAAGAAAAAAAGGCCATCGCCAAATTGGCTCGCTTGAATCCTTGTGCGAGTGGGCAAGATTGTCAGGTTACTGATTGCATTTACGGTCACCATGTGAGTCAAGTCATCTTTGCTTTAGCCGTTATGTAAAACTAACGATGATGGTAGTGTCCAAGTTTGAAAGACGGGTGGTGCATGCATCCATATTGCAAATTTGCAGAGAACGCACATCCTCCAGGGACAAAGTATCGGACCACAAGTGTTCGTAATAATTACTAAGAAAAACCAACCAATTCATAATGGCCCGTTTGGAGAGGAGCTGTTCATATGAAAAGCCTAGTGTGAGAAGGCTGGCATGGACATCTCCCAGGGCAATGTGCGGAGAAAACTGGGAACTGGAGTCTCTGAAGCAGCTCATGGAGGGATTAAGAAAGATGGTACAGGGCGCATTTGGGTTGAACAAGGCCTACAAGGTGTCAAACTGCTCAAGAAGGCACAATATCTTGGTGGAATTTTCAATCTGAACTGTGCTGGGAGACAAGTGGTCAAAGTCAAAGATGGACATCTGAATCCTAGGTAGTAGGGATGGAGGATCTTTTGCCCTAGAATAACAGGTGAAGACGAAGAGGAAATTTGGCACATTACATCTAACTTCAGTTGAAAGAAACAAGAACTGAAGTTATAGCTTATAGGTAGTTATAGTTATAGTATTGACCACAGTTACAGTGCATGTACAGCGTCACCATCTTGAGATCTGGATCTGGCGTTGGTTGTTTACAGTGCCAGCTTTTGTTCTAGGTACCTTAGTTGCAGCACTTAAGTTACCCCACACCGACCTTTGAACCCCACCATCAACTTGATTTCCACATCCACATCATTTCGCGAGCCTCAATATCCAGTGATTGGCCGACCTCTGGCCCATTCAAGCTCACGCCGCATCACGACGTCCACGCTGCTCCCCAGGGTGAAGGCTCTGCTTCCCGCCGCGTCACCTCAATCCTATCCTATCCTCCTCTCCCCTCACCAGCTAGACACCACCGCCGCCCGCCATGTCTCACGCCCGCGTGGAGGAGGTCTCCGACAGCGACCTGGGCTCCGACCCAGAGGAGATGGACATTGACGACTTCGCCGAATCCGACATCATCCGCCGCGTGCCCGACCCGGCTCAGACGCAACAGCAGACGCTAAGGCAGCAACCGCCGCCGTCGCAACGGCCGCCTACCGTCGCCGCCGGGGGCATGCCGCACACCGTCCTCCCTCGTCCGCCGACCACTCCGTCTACGCCGACTTCCAGTGCCTCTACCCCGTCTACTTCGACGCCTCGCGCTCCCGCGCCGAGGGCCGCCGTGTCAGCGCCGACCTCGCCGTGCGCAACCCGCTCGCCCGCGAGATCGCAAACGCCTGCTCCCGCCTGCGCCTGCCCACGCTGCTCGAGCCCGAGAAGATCCACCCCAGGACTGGGCGAACCCGGGCCGCGTCAAGGTCGGCCTGCGCAAGGCCCCGGCGCCGTCGCCGTCAAGAACAAGCACCACCTCTACGTCCTCGTCGCGAAGCACCTCAAGGAGAACCCCACTACCGAGGCCAGCGCCGGCCTGCGCGTGCGCATCGGCGGCCAGCTGCAGCCCGAGGAGGGCAAGCCGTACCCGCGCCCGGCCGTGCCCCGCGGCTGGAAGATGGGCGAGCTGCTGCCCTACCTGAGCGCTGCCATGACGGGCGGCGGCGTCTCCGAGAACCTCTTCAAGGACATGATGCGCGAGATGCAGGGCGGCGGCGACCCCATGGCCGCCCTGATGGGTGCTGGTGCCGGTGGAGGGCCCAGTGGTGCTGAGGAGGGTGGCAAGAAGAAGAAGGACAAGAAGGGCAAGGGCAACTCTTGAAGGTAGAGTAGAGGGCTGGCGCCTCTGCAGATAGCAATACTATACAGTACAAGCAAAAAGAAAAGTAATTCAATTATCGATGGATAGGGTACAGGTTTTGGGTATATCCGTTCACTCGCTTGCGTCCTCCAACCCCATCTCCTCCTCCTCCTTCTCCTTCTTGCAACCTCGTCACACGGTAGCCAGCCTGCCTTGCAAGGCATCCCACTCGCGCGATCCCACAATCTGCACCTCGCGTCCGTTGCCAGCAATCAACTTCCCGTCCTCGCCGGGCAGCCTGATCTGCAGCCTCGCGACGGCCGGCTTGCGAGAAGCTTTGGCGTCCATCTGCCTGTTCACCAGCGAGCCCGTCTTCTTCAGCACGGAAGTCTGCCAGCTCTTCCAAGCAGCGTAGTCCTCCATCTGCTTGGCGGCGTGGTACTGCGGCGTCGTCTTCGCCGGTTTCCATGCCAGCTTGTCTTGAGGTAGGGCGTTGAAGTTGTAAATTGTTGACGACGTAGCCATCTTGACAAGCTCGCCGAGGACATCCTTGCCCTCGGCAACCACGGCTGCCTTTCGCTGCTCCGCTAGGCTTGCCGGTTTCTTCAGCGGCTCTACTAGCCAGTCGTACTTCTGCTGCTCCGTCAACCGAGCACGACGGTTGTCCTCTCGAAGATATCGCACGGCCGATTGTAAGCTCTCGATGTCTTTCTTGAGTGCATCCATCTCCCGAGCAGTAGCAACGGCACGCTCCTGGCCAGCCTTGTCGCCCGTGCTCTCCATAGCTTCGGTCATGACTTGAGCATCGCTCGCCAGCTTCTTCCACTTGTCACGCTCAGACTCCAAGCTTCTAAGCTCTCGGTCCTGCTTCTCAATATCCTCCCGCAAGCCCAAGACCTGATGGCCTGCCGCTTCGAGCTGAGCCTGGAGGTTATTGATGCGCTCAATGTTAGCTTGGGCATCCCGCATTCGCGACTCAAGCGTCTCAATCTTGAGCACAGCTGTGCTGAGATGCTCATCGCGCTGGGCAATGGTTCGGCGAGCCTCGTTGTGCTCCTCCTTGACACGTCTGAGCTCCTCCTCTGCGTCGACAGGAACGGTCTTCATAGCCTTGAGCTCCTGCGATCGCAGACGCCATGGTGCAGGGGTGACATCGAATTCCTGAGTTTGGTCCAGGTCGGTTGTGAGCGACACCAAGTCAGAGATCTGCCCAGTGGCAATACGGAGCTTGGACAAGTATGAGGCAAAGAGGTCGGCTTCGCTCTCCGAGATTGCTGACCGGACTGCCTTCTTAATGGCATCCTGTACCTCGGCATACGTGTATGGCTCGGTCCGACCCTCGTCTTGAGTTACCAATACGTGCACGCCGTGGCCAATTTGGCGGGCAAGGTTGGCAAGCTCACGAGTGGCAGACTCGCAGCTCTCGAAAGCGTCCCGTGTACCAGGTAGCAGCGATAGCGAACGAAGCTTGAGGTCTTCCAGCTCACGCACCACCTTGCCCGCAATAACCTTCGTACTTCTCGTTTGTATAATGACGGTGTCCGATTTCTTGTTGAACTGCTGTGCAAGCTCATCCTCGTCGTCACTCGATGGCACAACGCGCTGCACCATGCTCTTCAGTGCGTTGAACGTAGCAGCCGCTGAGTCGAGATGGCTTTGCATGATTAGTGATCTCATGTGCATATCATCAGCGACGCTTGGAAGGTCATCTGATAGGTGAACCTCTGCGAGATGTGACATGAGCGCAATAGTACGCTGAAGCTCCTCAGCGCACTTCTGCTCCTTGAGATCGTCTCGCCGAAGGCCATCAATCCATACGTTAAGAGCTCTCTCGACCGGCTCGAGCTCGTGCAATGCGTTTTGGTACTTTGTGAACTGCTCAATAGAGCAATGATTGATGTCATTGACGAATCGTTCGCAGATGGCTGACACCCATACAAGCTTGTCAATGGCATCACAGCCATAGAAGACATCGTCCTCGTGACCTGGATGAGGCTGTCCGTGAACACGCTCCCTGAGGAAGCCGTTGAGCAGGTTTGCTTTGAATGCCAGCCGACGGAATCGCAGAAGGGCCAGGACAGAGTCCTTGTCTTCGTTGTAGCTATCTGGCAAGAAGAGTTTGACGATTTCGAGATGCTGCTCTGCTTCTTGAGCCTCCAGACGTCGCATCTCCAAATCAATGGTCTTCGCCTGGGCCTTGGCAGCGGATATTTGGAGCTTCATGTTCAAGTCCATCATGGCGCGAGACCGATCGTTGAGCTTCTCGGACTCGCCCTCGGTGACAGCCTGGGAAGCGCGCATGTCATCCAGGTCACTCTGCAGGTTGGTGACAAGTTCTCGGAACTTGGACACGGTATATTCCATATCTTCGAGCACCTCTTCCTGCTGTCCAGCTCGTCGGGCTTGCTCTGCAATAATGGTATCCTTAAAATCGAGCTCCTCCTGCATCTCTTTTTCGTTTTGTACATGGTTGATTTCGAGTTCGTCATTGATTTCTTTCAAAGCCTCCAGGTCTTCAATCACGGCATGGAGCTCCTTCATCTGCTCTGCCATGCTCATGTTTCGTTCTGTCAAGTCTTCAATCATGTCCTCGGCGCCGAGAGCATCGTCGAGCTGCTGTCGAAGGCCTTCCACCGCTGACTCTGATTGTTGTAACTTGTCCTTCGTCGCAGTGAATTGTTCCTTCATGATGTTGTATTCTTTCAGGTCCTCCTCTAATCCGCTGATTTGGTCTTTCAGTTCCTCCTCTTGCGCTTGTGTCAGATCGCGGAGCCGGAGTAAAGCCTCTCGGAGTCTCTCGTTGGTTTTCTCCATCTGAAACCATCCAGCACTAGCACGCTCTTCGGGAGATAGACCCTTGTTGAACTCTTCATTCTCTTCACGGAGAACCTCAACTTCAAGCTCAAGCTCTTCCGCCTTTTGCTTCAAAGCTTCGACTTCCACTTTAAGGACTTCAGCTGTTTCTTCGGCCATCTCTCGATCCAGCGTGGCCAATTCAAGTTCGGATTCATGTTCCGCCTGCATAGCTTCGATGTTCTCAAACATGGACTCGGCTTCCTTGAGCTGCTTCCGCAATTCATTGTTTTCCTGCTGCTGAGGCGCATATTTCTGTTGTAGTTTCTGAATAATACCCTCAAACTTGTCTCGTTCTCCTTGTATCCTTTCCAATTGCTTCAGCTTGTCTCGGTCTTCAATACGCTTCCGTTCTAGGACCTTGATTTTAGATTTCAGGTCCTCGATTTCTCGGCTTGCCGCGGTGCTTCCAGAAGGGCGAGAGGAAGTAACAGTGCCAGCAGTCTTCTTCGGGGAGGCGGCGTTGAGGAGGCTGATCCTGTTGTGGTGGCTGCAGCGATCTTCTCGAGAGCCTGTGTCCTTCCAATAACAGGGCTTGTTGGCTGCGGTGACAGTATGTCTCCGTCACTCTTAAGCGGAGAACTAACTGATATCTCTTCGCTCCTGTCTACATTGCCGCTTTCCTGGCCGGACGTTGAATCGCCCGAAGGTCGTCGTCCCTGGTCTGGTCGTGATTGAGGCCGTGTAACCCCGATAGACATGCGAGTGCTTGTCGGTCTCGTCGTAGTACTGCTCGTCCTTGAGATAGCGGAAGATGTTGAGGGTTGTCGTGTCGTACGTGCTCCAGGAACCGCAGGTGGTCCCATGGACGTTCTTGCTCCAGTAGTGGCAGGGCGGGCTTTTGATCCGGCTGAAGGAGCTCGGGCTTGGGACGGAGTACCGGTTCGAGATGCAGATGCGCTCGGCGGGCCACTGGTTAGCTTGGTCGGGGACTTGGTAGGGGACTGAAATGGAGGTCAGTATACGAGAGGCTTCCAACTTGGTGTGCTCCGCGGGGCACCTACTCTAGCGATGCTCGAGGGTCTTGTCCTAGGAATAGGACTCGGGCTTGGGGCATTTATGCTCTTCCTCCTGGCTGCCGCTGGATCCGCGCCGATGGAGACTCTGGCCGCTCCTGGATTGAAGCTGCTTGGTCTGGCGGGCTTCTTTGTTGGCGCAGGCTTCGCAGCGGGCACCGGCGCAACGATGGTGGCCATCATGGGCTTGACAAACATGCCATAGCCCATGGGGCAGTCGAAGTAGCGCTCGCCTCGGACGCTGCCATCGTTCTTCCCCGTCTTTTCCTCGAGCTCGATGCCTATCCAGTCGCCCACCTGGAAGTGGGTTTGGCCAAAGAAGCGGACAATGCCCTTGCGGCCATCGGTGAGCTGCACCGTCTGGCCGGGTTCGAAATCGGGCATTATGCGAAGCTGTGGGGTGAAGACGCATCGTGGAGTCTTTGTCGGCGGGTGGTGGTCGTCGTGAGTCGGTGGTGGGACCTGGATGCTGTTGTTGGAGGCTTCTCCTGAGCCCGATGCTGTGTTGTCACGCGTGTACTGTGCTGTACTGATATACCTGGTATGCAGATAAACGCGACGGAGCTTGTCTAGTGCCTTTCAATGTTCCTGACACTAACAAAGACCTGGCCTGGCCTATGAGCAGGGTCCTTGTGCTAAAATTACCTCTTTCAGTCAACACAGTGCTAAACATCAACCACCATGCCTCATATCCACTCATCTTCAGGAGGTAACTATTGTATGTACAGTGCTGTGCTGTACACTGTACTGGTAAACACCACCCATCATCATCTGCATCCCCATCCAATGGTTCGGTTCCATAGATGCGTCAACGGCTCGTTCTACTATATTACACGGCACTCATTCGCTGACAATTTGCTCACTCAAACACTGTTAATTACGTTCGCCGCATCCTCTATCGTACAAATAGGTTTCCTATCAATCAATCCAATGAATGCCCTCCATCCCCGTGAGCGTTGAGCTCAACACCTCGCTGGAAAATCGCATGCCTCCCGCCGGGTATCCATTAATTCTGACCTTCAGTCGTCTAATCAGGAGACGCCGTCTCCTATTACTCCATCCGCCAGTGCTTCGACACCTCTTCCCTAAAGGAGCCTTCTCTCATCCACTCCATCACCTCAAAGGCGATCCTCCTTTCCATGCCTTCATCCAGCGTCCGCCCAGGGAATACCCTGACGAGGATAAGCCCCATGCGCTTAGAAAAGTCCACTGGTCCGAGCTTGTTAATCTCTTCCATGCTGCTGGGCTTCGCATACACAATTAGGTCTGGGCAAACTGTCCCACGCCAAAGGCTAGCGATCCACTGCCAGTGATCTGCTGGTGCGTATAAGTCTGTAATGGGAGTGTTGCATGAAAACTTGTCAGAATGTGTCAGGCTAAATCCCTCCTTAATCAGTGCCACTGGGATCCCATCCGTGGGTTGGACTGTCGTGTTTCTTTTCTCAACGAGTCCATTCGGGCTCGTGTGCTCTGTATCCCGTTTCTCTACTACGTCTCGGTAACCTTTCCTAGATGTTGCCTCACCACCTGTGATGAAGCTTATGATGTCCGAAGACTTTTCCTGCCACTGAAGGATGGCTTGGAAGTAGGTTGAGAAACGTTCACCAGCTGAGCGCTTATTCACATTATTCTTCCCCTCCGTCGTATTAGAAGTTCCCAGTTCACTGCTCCACGTTCTGAGGTTCACATCGCTCATAGCCTTCAAGCCTTTCTCCACGGCATCTCCGACATCCATCAAGAGCTGCTCGTCAGGACCCTCAACAGCAATAAAAGCTCCTCTTGTCCCATCTTCATGTGCTGGTGGGGCTGGTCGGCATATCCGTGCAAGCACACTCAACTTTCTTTTGAATGGCAAAGACATAATGACAGATTCCACACTTCTAGCAGGAGTTTCCGGGAAACACTTATGCCTAGTCCAGCGACCGCCATCTCAGGGTGCGGGCTATTCATAGCAAACCGTGACGGTGAAGGTGATACAGGTGTCTGTAGAGGGGCAATCGGAGAGACTCGTCATATGTGTTGAGCATTCCCAGACGACGCTGGTCACTCCAGGGGCCGTAGGGTGAAGGACGCGGAGGAGGAGCCATTGGACCACTCCAGGAGCGGGGAGTAGAGCCATACTCGGCCAATGGAGAGCCAACATATTGCCTGGTCTGATTTAGAGGTGTTCCTCCGAGAAGATTCGGCCAGGCTCTCTTGGGTGTCTGCCTCCATACGCCCCGAACACCCTGTTGGCTTGATGATAGCTACCGGCACCGTTGGCTCGCCGACGCTTTGATTCAGGAGATGCTGGCTCAAAGTCATCGGGGCTTCGATTTTTGCGGCTCGAGATGGTGGTGGGGAGTTTCTTGAAGGATACCGAGTCGACACTCTGTCTGCGGGCGTTGCGAAGCTCTGATGCCCTGTGACTGGCTGGGCTACTGAGTTCCGAGGTATGTCTTGTGATAGGAGTGTCCAACGGGGTTGGTGGAGTTTGTGGAGTTGCCATCAACCGCCCATTGCACTTGGCGCAGCGTTCGTAGTCATCACTTGGTGAAGGACCTGAACGACTCCTAAGCCTCGACTTCCTCGGCGCGGCTGATACCTGTATTCAGGATACTGCTTCTGGTGGCGTTGCTTCTCCTCATCGGCCAGCTTCTTCCAAACATCCTTGACCTCCGAGCCCTCGTTCTTCCACTGGATTCCAATGATCTTGGAAATGTCGGGATTTGAGAGCTTGGGGTTCTGCGCAGTGACCTGAGCTTGATGGTGTTGTCGGTACAAGATGAAGGCTACAGATTCATTCTATCAGTTCTGAAGACGGTGATGCCTTGCTTCTCGAAACGATGAAGCAAGAAACTAAATAAAAGAGATGGGGTTTCACAGGAATCGAGAGCTACTCACCGTTTCGTGGTCGAGGAATCTTGGGCGCTGGGGTGCAGATACACAACATGTCGCGAGAGTCATCCGGAGTCATGGTGTTTGCCGTATTCACTCGAAGCTGCTCGGGCCTTCCATCATCGATGTCTCCATCTTTGAGGGCTGCAGCGCGCTGGCGACTTGGCAGCGATAACGGAGGCGTCATGGAGCAGCGAGCACCAACACGTGGAGCGATCCTCTCCGTATCAGGGGTGGTATATTCCATAGGCGAGAGAGGCACCACATCCCCATGCGCTGAACAGGCAGCGGAACAGCTTCCGCCATGTTCGTGGTTGCAAACGGAAGACTGCAGTGTATTGCCGAAGAAGGAGAGAGGCGCCAACAAAAAGCTATCAAGTGGGAGGTGAAGTTCGATGAAGCTATATTGCGAACATCGTAACGAAATCAAAGGCACTTACATAGAGGTTTGGGGGAGCTGGTTGCGACAAGGGAATAAAGAAACTCGGGGTGATGAAAGATGAAAGAACGGCGTGGATGTGAGTAATGAACTGATTATGTCTTTGTGATAGCGAAAGCGTCCCTCATTCACAGCACCACACCACAAACCCCAAAGGTACGTACGGCCCAGTCCTGCCCTGTCCACAACATACATACATGCATACCTTTCATACATAATAACCATTCAGCGTGCTCTTATCTTTGGTTATCCTCGGCACGCGTTTAAGTGACAAAAGGACAAAGGTGAAAACTTCCCTCCAGCATGTCTCGGGAAGCCACAGCATCGTCATTCGCCGAAATTGCTTAATGTCAACGCATCAAAGCAAGCTCTTTGTCTACTGCGGTCTCGTCTCGGCCTCTTGTTTGCCCCGTGTCACTTCGTGTCGAGCGTAAACAAACCGTGTGTCCAGATCTCGTCAGTTCTTTCTACCGTGATGCTGCAGTACAATATACCAATCCATCGGCCCAAAACCTCTACAAGCAAACTCATGCGATCTCATGCACAGTAGGACTAGACTGTATGTACTTGGTGTTGTTCTCTTCAACGGGTTAGTCTCACTTCAAGCAAAATGGTAATATGTGTCGGAATGCAGGGTGTTAGCCGTGGAATGGACGCAAAGTGAGACAAAGACAATGCCTGCGACGTGTTGCAGAGATATCTGGGGTCTTCTCTTCCTATTACTGTGCTGTGCCTGGGAAATGAATGAAATCCTTTGCTCAAGCCTCGAACTCATAACTGCACTTGTGACCAGCCGTGTTATGAGGCTTTATAGTGGAACTTACCTACCATCAGTCCTCGATACGCAGATCTTAACTGTCTCGCCCGGTCTTCAAAACATTCAGGCCGATTTGTAAAATTGTTTAGATTCTTCAGAAATCTACCAAAGACAACTCGGACCAACTCCAAAACCCTAGGATTTTCCTTGGCCAGAACAAAGGCAGGTATTGCATTGTATAACAGCGGATAGCCCCTGGACCATGTAAACATCGCTCGCCCTCTGAGCGCCGCTTCTTCCGTTCCATTCTTTCAATCACCCACTAAATTACGAGATAAAACCGCGTCCGGCCTCGCTGCTCAAGAGCGCGGCGCTGCGACGTGCGTCCAGGAAGAGGTCCTCACACTCGGCTACATCCTGGACGTCAATCTGGCTGCGGCCGTTGGCCTTGGCAAGGATGCTGCCACGTTTGTCAGTACTGGCGATGCTTTACTACACATTCAAGGCTCTGTAGGCTCACCTAGCGGGGGTAAGAAGCTGCAGGCAGTATCGCAAGCTAATGCGCACGCCGTGCTCGGAGATCTTGTCGATGGCACCGTCTGTAATGGCCACGCCCTCTGTTGAGGCTCTTATTTTCACAATCTTCTTAATTTCGTCTGCTTGGTATGGTGCAGTGGGGATAATCAGGAGACGGGCGAGGAAATCGGTAGGAATGCCGTGGGCGGCCACCACATCATCAGTGCCCCTAATCGTGCACATTCCCCGGTTGGAGGCGAGAACAACAATAGGCGAAATCGGCGATTCGAGGGCACGGTTGAGGTACGTGAAGCACTCGATGTCAAGCATGTGAGCCTATCAGATCACGTTAGTTTACCCCAGCCTGCTGAGTGGACAAGCCATGTTGTGAACCGAGACACGACCTACCTCATCGATGAACAGTACTCCTGGCACCAGCTCCGCAACACCCTGGTCAATATACTTGCTCACCACCTTATTGATCTCTGCTCGCAGCTTCTCGGTGATCTCAGTCATCTTGGGCTTCATGAGTTGACCCATCATGCTCATAATATCCTGGCCACCTTGGGGTCGGGCGTTTGCGACATCCAAATCATGAAGTGTGACATCCTGTACAATCTCCTTCTTCTTGTGCACCTCTCCCTTTGGAATGGGAACGTACTCCTCGGCCTCGAGGTCGAACTCTGTAGCGTAGGCATCCGATCGACCAACACGTTTGCAGGCGCCCGTGTTGGCTTCGATGTATATCACGTCACCAACGGTAACTCTCTCCTTCTGGATCGCTTCGTAGATGCTGGGATCAAGTCGTAGCTTCTTCTGTCCCTTTGCGCTCTTCAGGCCGATGAGCAGTGTGCTGATGGTCTTGCCATACCCGCCAAGTGGGTTCTCGGCTTCCTCTGGGGTCAATTCTGTGACCTCGCCCTCAAACACCTCTTTTGTTTCTCGGACCTTCAGGCCAATCGCGCGTCGGAAGTTCTCCATGAGCATCTCCGTCTTCTTGACTTCGGTCGAGTAGACTTCGCTACCAACGATGGGGCAAAACGGGATCTTCGTTCCTAGCTCTTGGCTGATCGCGAGCGCAAGTGCAGTCTTTCCGGTTCCTGGTCCACCCGCCAGCAGAACGCCGCGGCCGGCCATCTTGTGAGCTCGAATCAAATCTACGACGACACCGCATGACTATTGAGCACGTTAGGAGGCGGACTCTTGGGTGAAGGGTGGCGAAGCTCTCTCACCTCTCGAGCTTGAGCCTGGCCAACGAAGCCAGAAGCTTGGACTTCGGCATATCCATCTGCCTTCAGACCCAATCCCTTGATATGGGTATGGGCAGCTGTTCTGTTGTCGCGCTTGTTGCCCTTGACCTCACTGATTTGAACCATCTTGAAAGCCGATAAGCCGGGCGATCGGCAAGTTGTAGGTTTTCGATTCTAGTTTGTTCGACAAGTGCGATTCTCGAGGCCCTATTGCATAGCTCGGCTGATCGGGGATGTGAGTTGGATCGTAGATTGGAAAATTCCTAAAAGATTTGCGACTGAAAACAGACCTGCAGCTCACGGCTTTCCAGTGTTGCCAGGCGGCGTAAGGCGCGTGTTGCTCAAAACGCTAAGCAGGTACGTACCGGCCATGCTCACGTAATCGGATACTTTTTACCTTACCCTATACATATTCGCGTAGAAGTCTTTTGTTCTATCATAATTGGAATACTATCTTCTCAACACAAGATCCTAATGATTATGAACAGAGATTGTCTAATACTTTCTGAAAGCTCATAGATACATTATATCGTTGCCTCTATATACGTTCTCGAAGTTCACAAATCTATCTTGTTCTATCATGCGGTGTCTCCCCAATGTTACCCCCAGCCGTAACAAGCATTGAGGACTGCTCAGAATCATCAGCGAGGTTGTTCTGCATTTCTGTATCGTTGATCTTGGGAGGGGAGAGGCCCTTTTCGAAAGTACGACGGTTACCGCGCTGCCAAGGATCAAAGAGCAACCCGCAAAGCTCATGAGGCCCATGTTATGTCCAAACACCCACCTGTCAAAAGCCGCGGCGAAGAGCATGTGTGTGTAAACCATGCCGTTCGCCTTGTTTGACTTATCTGCTGCAAGCCCAGACGTCAGCAAGTACTGCATGATGAAACCCACAGCACCAAGGGTGAAAATCAAGCACCACTGGCGGAGCGAAGTTGGAGTCTTCCAGCTTAATGCTGGCTGGCCAATGCCAAGTAGCGGAGCAAAGATCAAGACAACACTGCAGATCACAATGCAGGTCATGGCAAAGAAGTTTACAGAAATGAGAGGGTGAGCTCGCTTGCCGATAGTGCGTAGGCTCGTGAAGGCGCCAGCGGCTCCAAGCACACCCAGTAACGCCACGCCAATGGCGACAAGGCGTTCTTCGGGAGTGGCCTCATGCTCGAAATCGGGCAAAGTGCCACTATCATTTCCTCCGGATTTCGTATCCGATGCAGTGTCCGTCGATGAATGTCTAAAGAATGCCGTCGGCTGGGCAATTAGAACCACACCCGCCAATGCAACAAGCGTGGCAAGTTGCTCGGTTCGGGTGAAGGGTTCACGGAGGACAAAGTAGCAGATGAAGCCAGCCACACCCGGGGCGAGAAATGTGATCACGGTGGCGTCTGCGAGTGGTAGATACATCATCGAATACCACATCCCGTAGATGCCGAAGAAACCTGATATGCCCCGAAGCACAAGGAGTTTACGAACTTCCTTGGGCCCAACAGGATAGTTCGGGATCTGCGTCCACCACATGTAGAGAAGGCAGCAGATTGCTGTGAGACCCTGCCGGATGAGGAGGACCTGGAATGGGTGCATACCGGAGCCATCAAGTTCGAGTAATCGGGCACTCAAATTCATGAGGGCGCCAAACAACTGTGATAAGGCAACCAAGATGGATGGCTTGTTCTTGCCCCAGAACCTCTGGAGCACGGTTCCCTTTGATTGAAGAGGAAGCCGATCCTGGGCGTGATAGTATGTCAGAGGCACTGGCGATATCCTTCCGCTTGGGTCTGGGCTTGGGGACAGGCCACGGAAAGCCTCAAAGGCCGCCTGACCGGCTTTACCGCCCGGAACCGCAGGATAGAGACCATCTTGAGCATGATCCTGATATTCAGAACCACCAGCCTCTTCTGACTTGCCGGTGGACTCGGGGCGTTTTGTGGGACCCCGCACTCGGTTGTGGGGTCAGACTCGAAGCCATGCTCATGCAGGTGTGAGATGTGAATCAAATGCTAAAGGCTTCAATTGGAGTGCTAAGGTATGAATTCATGACATTCGTCTCACTCTCTGGCTAGGCGCTGCACGTCACACGTAAGCCTGGGAAGCAGTGAAGATGCAGAGAAGGGAATTTCCGTAGTAGGAACCAGGCGGTTAGAAGTTCGTGCCCGCATACAGTAGTCAGAGTATTAGTGGTCATCATACACTTTTCTTCCGGCCTCGCAGGTACCCTTGGCTTCCTGATTTGAACGTGGTGTTGTGGACCTGGATAACGATACAACCAGTCGGAGTTGATTGCAGAGTGAATAGCTGCATTCAACTGCGAACCAAAGCCCTCTTAGTCATAGCAGACGCAGCTTAACCAACACGGCAATTTCACTGACGCTCCTGCTTAGCGAAGTCGATCAAACATGCACCGATCCTCCCAAAGCCCAAAGGTTCTTTGGATTTGCCTCCCCGTCGAGTCCGATATCGCACGGCTTGGTCGGAAGTTCCGTCATCCACACACGGCCTCGAGATGTGGGTTTGACCCCGGCACTGCCCCGGAACTCCCGACCATCAACGGATGGATTTGATGTGGACACCGGAGTACTCTGTGGAGAAACAGCCTTTCCAAAATGCGCGGTCCTCTTAGTCTTGCATGGAGGCCGACGACCTTTGTGTTGCCGAGGAGTCTAAAAAGAACTACCCGTTTGGGAACAACCATCGCAAGAAGTTTAGTTCAAGTATTGGTAAATATGATGGTCGCGATGACTACAGAATACATCTAACCACAGTGTGTATCGAAGAGATGAATCCTGACACAATCATAGACGGGATCTATAGTCTTGTAAAACTCTCTGTTGTTCTCGTATTATGCAGGCAAACGCCCATCCTGCTGTGAAGAATACTGTCCTGTACCCAAACTGTTGCCGCTCTAAATGCCACTGTTCTGAAGCCCTGTCCGAAACGCCTATTCATAATGTCCGTGTCGTACCTTTTCTGAAGTTTTCATGCAGTTTACCGAAACTCCAAACTCGCGCATGCGAAAAGCCGAAATATGTCAAATCCCGTGAGGTATTCCTAATCACCGCTTTTTGCCCAAGGCATCCGCTTCTGCCTCTGCATCATCGTCTGCCTCGCCCAGCTCCTCTTCGACCCTACCAGTGCGCGTCTCAGCCTTTTCGCGCTTCTTTTCCTCATCGGCAGCGTCCTTCATGATCTCCTCCTCTTCACCGCGCAGGATCTCACGCGCTTTCTTGATTTCCTTTGCTTCTCAAACACCTCCTGCACCTTTCCGAGGAATGCTGGGTTCTTGCGGAACGCGAATTCAAAGTCCTCGTACTTGATCTTTGCCGGCCGGAATAGTGTGCCGCGCGCGTCGCCTCGAACGCGATGGATTGCATGAAGTCGGTGAGGATCTCGTCGAGCACTCGGATGGTTTCGGGAGCGGGTTCTTCACGTCGCCGTGAGCGAAGAGTAGCTGCGCCACTGTAAAGAGAATCTGTAAGCATCCAACCGGTGTTACGCATGAGACGGAGCAACATACGCTCGTTGTGAGCAAAATTCATCTTGCCGACATTCTTGCCGGCTCGTGCTCGAGGCTCCATCTTGAAATGATTGTGTCTGTGCTCTTGGAATAAGAGTAAACGGCCTGTAGAAACGATCGCGTGGAATCAAGAGGATTTAAAGACCGCGACTGTAATGGTTCACAGCAAAATAGCACAAGGATAAACGTGTTGATGATGTCTATGCGAAGCTCGTCCAGAATACCTTGCGTGGGGACCAATTGTTCACAGCGCCTGGTGTTGGTGGGGTAGCCAGTGGGAACCCTGCTGGAAGCTTTCAGTAGCGGGTCGGCGAATCTTTGCTCCTAACCACACCTAAGCTCTAAGGGAAGGCTGACAAGGCCAGCAATCAGTTGGCAGCCTTGGCCTTGACTTCATAGCATCTCTACGAAGCCAAACAACCTCGATATTTCTTCGGGAAAGAGACCGCCACCGCAAATATGGTAGGTCTTGCTTCCACCAGGTGCCCATCATGTTACTGACTGCCCTGCAGACCGCCCTTTTCAATTTCCAGTCTCTCCTGCTGGTCATCCTGCTGGTCATCTGCACTAGCGCATACGTTCACCACTTCGCGCCCGGCATCATGGACAGGAACAAGGACGGGTATGATCTCTGACGAGTACAATAAACATTCAAGTATTGACGACTACTAGTGTGACGGGTATCTTCTGGAAATGCGCCAGGATAGGCGAACGATTGAGCCCATACATCAGTCTAGCCTGCGTCCTCATGGCTGTACGTCGCCCACCCCAGAGTATCTGCGTACGCAGTTTGCTGATCTGCATAGGTCTCGATGCTTTTCAACTAAGTCGACAGCCGTTCTGCTTACGTTTTTACGATATCATCAAGCTCGGAGTTTGGGAGAGCGGAAGGGCGCAATGACCCATTTGGGAAGTGAAGCTGGGAACACAACCACAAGAACGGCGGGAATATGATGACGTTGTTATTTGCCGCTTCTGAACTTGGACGGTCATGTGAGAATATACTTGACTATGCATGCAGTCATGCTGGGAAGGGAGGGTGTAGGTTTATACGATTAAAATATTGCGATTGTTCATCAGTCCAAATTTGGTTGATGGCATCCTCACCGACCTATTCTTCGACGACCCCGCCGCCAATAACCGCGCGAAGGAGAGACCACACATAGCGAAAGGAGGGGCGATCTGCTCCAGGTAGTTGCCAAATATCGGGGTGAGACCATAACCAGACTTCGCATTGCCCTCATCACCCTACTCGCGTCACCGACTGTCTTATTGACCTACGTGCCCTCCGAGATGATAGCCGGCTCAGGGGTTCGATATCAAGGAGCACAAGGAGTAGTCTGATATGGATAGGTCTTGCTAGGCAAACTAAGGAGACTCGTCTTCAACGAAGGTCCTACCAAGGAAGGTGACAGTCATATCGTGACAAAGAGCCAAAGATAGAGCCAATTAGCACATAGTTAAAATACCTGTATAATGGCCAACCGTTACATATAAATGAAGTATCGTGAAACTGTCGGATCCTGACAATCAGCAGCCACTATGCTAATGAGCATCACGATTATACAGCTTGGTCTTGAGAGTGGATGTGGCGCCTCGCACGTGTTTTCTGCGGGAAACAAAATTCGCTAGTAGACTTGGAGTCAATATACATCTGTGAACGATGATGTAGCATTTCTAATGAACCTTGTTTGCTGCTGGTCGGACATGATTCGGGAACTCCCCATGACGAATCATTTTGTGGTACCGACATACAAAAGATGCGCCTAGCCTTCAGCCATGGCTAAAATCTCGGGCGGAACGTGGCCGCCACTGTGCAGTTTAGACACCCTACGATCTACGTAATTTATCACCTATCGAGGTAGTTAATCGGGCAAGCCGCGATAGTAGCTTCCCCTCGTAGTGACAACAACTGCTACTGAAATACAATTGAGTACAGTGCAGTGTTGTAGAGTATGATGCAAAGCACATGGACAAAGGAAGCTCCTATATGTCGCAAAGTGCAAAGAACACATTGTCTTTGAAAGGACAGTGTTGCGAGGTCAACTATCTCGAACGCCTCCACCTCGCACATCTCCTTGCATTTTGCATTGTCATCAAAGCGTTTATCTCAGGCAAAACCAAACAGGTTGCAAAATGGAAACAATTTAGATGAGGCATGCCTAATGAGCGCAGACTGTAGTGTCGAGAACTTACGGTGAGAGTAACAACAGCAGTCCGAACGCCTTCATGTTTCAACTTTTAAAATGGAGTCGTATTGCAGCAAGATTAAGGACATCAACTCCGATTGTCAAAACGTCAAACATCGTGAGCTCCACGTTTTTGAAGCACTAGACTTGAACCACTTAGAGGATGTGCGAAGATGGAGAATAATAAAGATGTTGCCCAAACCCCATGAGGAATAAGGAAAAGTTCCTGAACGACCGTATTCCGAATCTGAGCTGAACCGCCCAAAGCGTCAGGTACATATTTACACGACACACGCGAGCAAAATGCAAACAATTCCCAAAGAGGACTGGATGGTGTTTCTCGATATGAAGCTCCTTGGTTGGTCGTGGAAGAAGAAGGGGGCGCTGAAATGGATAGGCTTCGAGAAACATGTCAACAAAGTTCTAGGCAGGTCCGGGGCCTGGGCGCGATTTTGGGTAGGGGAAGAGGCTTGGGAGGGTCAGTAACAGTCACATCTCGGTCGGAGTTTAAGCCCCGGTCGCATGGCCTTGCCACGAGCAGCCAAGGATCTAACCAAGGGTGCGCGCATCATCACGACCGAGAAAAGGGGACCGGACTCGTCAAAACTCGTTCGTCTTGGGGGCAAAGAGCACTAGGGCCGCCATGTATCGCCAAAGTACCCTTGCCTTTCCCGCATCTGGTGGTCGGATCCTCCTCCGATGAGGCGAGCTAGGCCTCGAGCTACGAACTCATGGCGGCAGTAAAGTGGCTCCCAGGAACGCCCGGGAGCTCTCCAGAAGTCTGACCCAAAAGGCCAAGCAGTCAAGGCAATCTGATGCCCTTCGGCACCGTGTTTGGGGACCACCCTGTTTTGAATTTGATCCGCTATGCGCACGTCTGCACGACACGGAGGGAATACGATGCCAGACGAGAGGGAAAAAGGGCGCATGAGCTCCCTTTTATTACAGGTTATCAACTCGCCAGCGCCCCTGTTTCCTTGAGCCGGCGCTAAGGTGGCAGTGGACCGTCAACATGCTCTATGTAAGTCAGAAAGGCAATTTATATTCTGGTGGTCGGCCGGAGCGCGGAAATATTAATGAAACACGAGGAGGCAAGCCTTGCTAACGAAGCCGGGGCACCAACCACAAGGCGCACCGGTGCCCTCGAGTAGCTGGACGAAAGGCTGCTCCTTGGTGGTTTACATGAGTCGAAAGAGGCCAACGGTCGCTTCTCTCGAGTTCCTTCATCTCCCCTCCGCCCCGCCTAGGCTTTGTTAGACGAAGGTGGCGTCAGCGTTACCAGGCCTCGGTGTTGTGGTCCCGACGCAAACTTGCGTACAGGATCATGCGTCGGTGTACTATTCGTAAGATGACCTTTGTCGTGCGCCATGCAACTCATGGCAAGTTGTGTGGGTTACATCCTTTAAATCCGTCATCTCACGTCGTCATGATTGACCAGGCAAGTCCTCGAAACCACATATTAGAAGGAAGGGGGCGCTTTACATCGCCGCGTCTATTCGGACCTCAGAGAGAGTTCTAGATCTGCATGATCCGCGACCTGCATTCATCATATCAATCGATCAAATCGCCTTGTACTGTAGAAGATGTCACCAGTGACGCCAATGTCGTGCATAAAGGTGACTCGTTGCCGGGCTACTGCTTACTAGCAGAGACCTGTTTGAATCATCGAATTCAAGCCTAATTAACGACTGCAAGGGGCCATGTCGCTCAACTTCACTGCATTGCTACATCCTTGCTAGGAATAGAGATGTGATCGATCGAGGCTCATCGTATGTCCCGAACTGTGCAGATGCAGAGGCGGGACGCAATGTCCGTGTCATGCTTTAATAATAAACCCAGCTGATTCTTTCATGCTGACGAAACGAATTCGCGCAAAGCCGAACGTCAAGGCTGAAGCAGAGGTGCTTTTTCCACCCTCAGCCATGCGGCTGGATGCTTCCTACGGCATGACCCCAAGGCCTTCTGTGGTGAACACTGGCTTATTTTAAAACCTGCCCTCCTCGAATCCGAGAGGTAGGGCAGGTGTGGAACTCAGCACTGACTCGCAACTGGAGATGTGAGAGAAAAGTGTGTGACGTGGGGATTTGGGGAGGGGGAGTGGACTGGGTTTCGGAGGCATGGTGGATTGCGACAGGCCGACCCTCTGGCGTCACAAGTATGACGCCTCCAGACGGTGAGGATCATAGTGATGTGGGCTGGCATCGTTTTGAGAAACCCGCTGGCGAACGCAATGTGCCTCGCGGTTCCTAGTTTGGGGTTGGCACGCGAAGCTAGCAGGTGTCCAATTCGTCTCAACTTTGGGATGTGTTTCGTTTTGGTAGAAAACTAAAGAGTATGGGTGCTGGTGCAAGCCTTCTGTGGCGACTTGTGTTAGAAACTTGTTTTTTCTTTGTTATTTTTATTTTTCAACCCGGATTTTTCTCTTTGCTTTTTCCTGTTCTGACTCTGCTGCAGGGTGGTGTAATGTTGAGTCAGGGCGCCGATGATCAGAGTCGAAATCTGATATCTCCATAACTCGCACATGGCAATTCGTTTCAGATCCGGACGTTCCTTTTCGAGGTCTCTAATTATTCATAACCTGCATAGCGCTAGTGGTAGTAGCCTCATTTTTTTTACCATAGTACATAGTAGTGTTGGGTACCGAGCCAGAGGGCTGAGAACACCACCAGCCAGATTGTGAGCAGGACAAATGCCGAGTGTCACAATGAGAACATACAAATTTGTGGGACTTGATTCGAACCAGATGCTAGCATACGAGCGATGAGGGCGTTCCCACAACAGTTCACTGACATTATTAAGTATTATTTCGATAAGTGTAGTTGCATATAAACCTAAGACATAGGTGATTGGCCATCCTCCTTGTTTACTCGCCATTTGCCACACAAGGTATCCGTACTGTACGTTGCGCAGGATCTTGAGGCCAGCTAGCACTTCTTTTAGAAACCTACAGGCAGAGAAGGCTATGCGCCGAAGCGCCAGCGTCAAGAGGCCCTGCTGCTAACATCAGCGCAGCGCATGCACCAAGCTAGCTGCAAGGTGGGCAGGCCGCATGGCCGGACCCGAAGTACCATGGAGCCAACACCGGTAGGTGAGATTTCAAATCCACATGCGGGGAAGACGAAGGCCTCCCGAGGCGCCAAGGACAAGACGTAGACAAGAACACACGCAAATGGAGGGTGGCAGTGTGATCCGCGCGCATGCAGCGTCGGTCGGGCGGCCTACGTTGAAGGATTCGTCGCGTATGGTAGGGTATGGTAAGACCTAAAGCCGGCAAAAATGTGATATGCTGGCAGTGCAACCATGGCGAGCGTATGTACGCGCATGCTATACATATCTCACAAGTTTGTGTGGACTATCGTGGCTTACACGATCCGCACGCCAGATGCCTGTGCGGTGCAAGAGGCTAGGCGTCCAAGCTGAGATACAGCACGGTGGAGCTCGACGTGGACTCAGCGGCGCCGACCTTTGAGGGCCGGAGGGGCTGGGCTGACTTGGGCACCTCAAGCCATGACTTGTGGGCGTTGGAATGGCGCAAAGACATCTGGGTGAATTATGGGGATGGAGGAGCACGGCAGCAGGGACGTGATGTGGCGGAAATGCAGAGTGGAATAGGGCATGTGCTCCGAGATACAGGGAGACAAGGTGCCTGACCTCCCATCAATGCCTTGGCCGGCGGTTATCTGCTGCCCCTGAAGATATCATGTTGCAGGCGGATGTTCAGCCACTTATCGAATTCCATGGTCACGAGGCATCCAGATAAGGGAGCAATTTCGGGAGCTTGCCAAGGACTGACTTACCACTGACTGACGATCAGAGATGCGCGGTATCTTGTGAGGCCAGGCCGTCCCTCGGAACAGGGCCAGCCGACAGCATCACTCGCCCCTCCCGATAAGGTGCCATCCCCTCCATCCCTCGGAGCCGCAGAGGCATGCTAGCAAAGTAAACAATGCTGGTAAGACGATAGGGATGTGGCCACTGATACAATGTTATCTCCCATTCCTCCGCAATTTATCCCTGCTTTGTCTCTTGCGACTGAGTTAGAGTGATCCAGGGATCGTCTCTCTCTGTCTGGACCCCCAAAGGGCAGCAGGTACAGGACAGCAGCGCACCAGTCAGCTGGCAGGTACACATGGGGCCCCTAACGCGAACGTCCACCTAGTTGGGTAAGTTGCAGGGATATCCATTGGGGAGGGACTCCTGGATCCCCGGTGGTAGAACGGCCGGGTTCTTTTGTGGATTCTAACTCTCTGGCTGTGGTAGCAGGGTGGGGGTTATTTGGGGAGCAGAGGATGGGCGGCAGTGAGGCAAGGCAATGCATGGGTATGGCACTGTGTTGTTTGGAGAGCCTGCCTGCCTACCTAGATGTCCGTTTCGCGCGGTACGGGGTATATGTCTGAGATGGGAGATGGGTGATGGAATGGGCTTGGTTCAACCAAAGGGCGCTCTTACACGAAGTGACAAGTCACAGGCGAGGAAAGTGGCCTCTGATACTTGCGTCAGAGATGAACAAGATGATGTTGGGGAAATGGATGCATGTACCTTTTTCGACGGTGCTGTCCAACCCAGGCTCCGGCTGACTTACTATACATTTAACCAACAACAAACAAACAAATAAACAACATACATAAAATTCGTAGCAGCAGAAGAGGGCCCTTAGGCGCGACATTGAGCGCAACTAGCGAATTCGTGTGCCATGACAAGCCACTAGAAAGCCACTGCAAGGTCACCTGCGCCAGCGGCTAAGGAAGAGAAAAAAGAAGCAGAAAAAAGTCCTCCTGGTTGTTGGTTTGACTTCCGGCCGTGGCGACGGGCCTCCGGTGGTGGCGCGGGCGGGTTTTGACTTTTTTCTGTCTCCTACTGGATGGAACCTACCGCGCGGCATATCCGTCCAGTCCAAACAGCTGGGAGAGCCGTCGGGCGAGGATACTTTTTCGCCTGCGTGAGGAAAGACTGAAGGTGACGAGCACGGCCCGGGGCCAACAAAGAAACGTCATTCCCGAGTGATGCCCGGCCCGCTGCCACAGCCTGGCCGCCACGGGGCTGAGGTCAAACGAGCTGTCCCCAGAGACGTCGCATGGATGAATGAGTCGTGTCATCAGCCATGCGTCGATGATCCCACCTTTCCAGAAGGTACCTATGTTCGTGATGGCAGGTCTGCAGGCCGAGGGTTGCAGCGAGAGCGGCGGGCATGAAAGTCATTGCCAAGGATCTGTAGAGTCATGGCAGGAAATAATCCCACCTAGCGTCGCCTGCGTGCAGTATGTACTGTGTATACGCTGCGCGCCGTGTGTGTGTGTATGTGTGTGTGTGGTGGATGTGCATACATACTACAGCACAGTAGTGTACCTCGGTATACAGAGAGAGTCACTCGCTCGCCCTCAGAAGGGGCGGTCAAATCTTGGACAATGTTATGCGCCATGTTTGGGCTTTGAGGTGCGCTCAGCGCTAGCAGTCGCTCACCTAAGGTCAGGCATGGCTCGTTTTGAGTGGCAGTCGATTACGAGACGCAGATGCGCCCTTTGTGGAAATAACCCAATCCAGCCTGGCCAGCCCAGTCCAATCCAATCCAGTGCAGGATCGATGCCGTACTCCGTAATAATAAGGGTGCCTGTGGCGCTGTGGGGCGGTGGAAGGAAGGAGGCCCTTGTAGGCAGTGCCTTATGTGCTTCTGGTCCGCTTCTAGATCAGCGACGTTGCATTGGGGTCCCCCTCCCTCTGCTAGTCCCTTGGAGATGCAAGCGACAATGCAAGGGCAGCGACACTCATGCCAGTACCGGCTCCATTTCCCGTGTCAAAGGAAGATCCTAGGGGTACCGCTCTGGTAGCGTGTCCGAGAGCCTGGGTGGATGTACCTTGTACCTGCGACGCCGGAGGTTCCCTCCCAATCAATTCGGTCAGGACTTTGACCTTGGGGTTCTTTTTCCCCTTCCCTTTCCTGCACGCTGAGATTGCGATGCTTCAGTCATGGGTCAGGCAACACACGCATACCACGGGCTTGATCGTCGCGGACCAACGGACCGCCCGGAGCTACCTACCTCTCTCATGTGGGAGTGTTTTGTTTCTTTCCCGTAGAGATCCTCCCCTAACAAAAGATCGGACTGTCCCAGCTGACAGTCGGGTAGGCTTGAGGACGAGGACGACGAGGACGAGGCATGAGGTCTCGGGCAAGTTCCTACATCAAGACGGAATACCAGTGTGAGAGAGTCGGGTTAGCATGGAACGTGTAGGAGGCACGGGATCGCAATGGAAACATTTTCCCTAGCCCTCGCGTGCTTCATCGAACCTGGCCCGGGATCTAATGGCGACTCGAGGCAGGTACATGGTCTGGCCAGACGAATAAGCCCGGCGCAGGGTAGAGTCAGTACTAAATACCTGCTTGGCATAACTGGCGTCCATCGGTGCCAGACCCGGTCTCGGCGCCAGCACCTTACCCATCTCGTGGTTGCTCCGAGGGGCATTGTGGAAGCAATGGAAGCCCCGGAATTACCTGCTCTCAGGCACTCGAGAGCCCTAGAGACCAGTGTACGGAGCTGGTACTTGCGAGCCTCCATACCTACAGCACCATACATTAGTAGGTAGTACACATGGCGCTACGGGTAGACCCATACCGTACCATGCCTGATGTGTAGGCACCTTCGTGCCCAGCAGGCCAGCAAGCCAGGTACATGCTGGGCGCACTGGCAGCGCGCCCGCGGGTCGGTACCTAGAGCATGGCCAGTTGAGGGCCCCAGAGCAGGTACCGAGCGGATGAAAGACCCCCATTTCCACCTTTCTCTCCGTGGTGGACAAGGTGCCCGTCCTGCCCTGTCCGTGCCCGTACGTGCGTGCGTCGCACGCCCAGGCTCGTGCCTCCCTTCCACTGACTGACCCTGTGCAGCGGCCACACGCTCAGGCGAAGAGGAAGAGAGACGCAAGGTACGGTACGGTGCGGTGCGGTGCGGTGGCCACCCACCTCTACAGTACTTGTGCCCATCCTCATCAAGCGACGTCGGGGGCCTGCGAGGTACGTACCCGTTAGTTGGTCGCTACCATGTACTATAGCAGCCATAAGAAAGCTACATCGGGCAAGTACTTCACCTTCGCGGGCCTCGCGGAGCACCGGTACGTGGCCGCAGGCTGGTACTGTACCTCACCTTGGCTCTCGCCATGGGCCCCGTACCCGTCGGTACCGTCGCTCGGGTACCCTACGCGACCTGGGCTGGCCAGAACCCTGCCTCTGCCTTGCCTTACCTTACTTTCACTTTCACTTCCACTGCCACCTCCACTTCCACCTCGACGACCCTTTACCGTACTTACATTAGTTTCCCTCATGCTCACACCACACGCCTCGACACACCACACCACCCACCTTAGTCCTTACCCACCCACCCGCACACACCACAGCACACGCACACCCATCGAACTCAAGTCATTTGATTGATGCTAGTCTCTCTGTGCTCGTCGCACCCTCCTAGGGTCGCTCTCCTTTTCTTCTTACGCTTCGCTTCCCTTCCCTTAATTCCTCTTCCCTTCTTTTTATCTTCTTCCTCTTTTATTCCATTCTTGTCTGTCGAATACCCTCTTTTGTTCTTTTGGGAAACATAACTCACCCTCACTCTCTTTCCTTGCCAGCAGTCCTTGGGGGAACTTTATCATTTACAACTTCTCTCTCTTTGCGTCAACCCTGCCACTCCTTGGCCCCCTGTTCCCCAATACATACAGTCGACTCGCCGATAAAGCGACTCAACCGCTATAATACTCTCGCCTCTCCCTTGACTCCCCAGTCTTGCCTCTTCAGCTACACCGCGCGACGCAGCAACAATCTACGGCATATCCCGGCGGCTTCCCGTACTATAAGTGTCTGTCTGGGTGGCTACGCTGGTTTTCTGTTGGCAGAACCAGTCTTACAAAGACTCTCATCTCTCACCTGGCACATATCAACTCGGTACAGCCGGAGTCCTGCCGCTTACACGGCCATTGCGCTTTTCGGAAACCCGTTACATCCATTCACACCGCACGCGCGCACTGCGTTACCATCTGTAAGCACGGCAAACTGCCACGCTCCCTGCATGATAGGCCTCCATTGCACCACCCTACCTGCATTTCGGGCTCTCTCAACCACTGGGCCGCCTGGCGGTGTATCGACGCCGCTCAGGTCAACCGAGTCTGCATGAATTTTTAGTTTCTCGTTTCTGGCTGCTTCCCTGGCTTCCCACAAAGTCCTGGCACATTCCAGAGTTATGAATAAAGAAGCCATTCGCCTTTCGTGCAATCTTACTAACTCAAAATTGCTTTTAGTCTAAGAGAGTCAAAGGATCCCTTCTTTGATACCTGGCATCCCTTGCCACCAACAAAACACCAATTCATAACACCCTCAATTGCCGGACCATTTGCTTGACCGCTAGTAGGAGGGCACAAAAAGAAAACAATCTCTATATTTTTTTCCGTCACAACACAAGATGTTACCCGACCAAGGTAGCGGAGGATCGATCGAGCGGTCCCGGAGGAGTTTGTCCACCTCAACCTCGCGAGCTGCTGCTGAGGGCGAATCCTGCCAGGAGACCGAGGTTCAGATCCAAGAGCCAACTCACGGCGACGAAGAACTCAAGACTACTTCACAGACATCACAAGAATCCCCGAGGCAATGTGAGTCGGCAGCCAGGGCGGCCGCTTCTGGACCCGCTCCTCTGTCCCGACAGCCATCACACAGCTCGGCCGCATCAACACCCGCGAGCGAGACTGTTCCAGAACTTCACAACGGGCCATTCTCAGCCCCTCAAGCCCGGCCCGTTGAGCCGCCCGTCACAAGGGCCACACTTAGTGAGCTCGATGTGTCCAAGATTCTCCACAACCCCAAACTCCGACACGACATCAACTTTGACCCCGAGCTACACTTCAGACCGAACCTGGACGGTGAGAAGGGTCGACGCAAGCAGGACAGGGCCAACCAGTTCTGGAACGCACTGAAGGCTGAATTGATTGAGTTTGTGACGGACCGACCCAGCTTCTACGAAAAGCATGGACACAGCGACGACTGGACTCTTCCTTCTCTTCTCAAGGCTGTCAAGGACATCATTCAAACCCTAGTGCCCCAGCGCGACCGTCAGTTTCTCGATGAGGGTCTCAATGTGGAGCTCCTTATGCAACAGTTCCACAAGGGTATCGCAGATCTGGAGAAACTCGCCTCATGGTTGTCACGCGTTCTTAAGTCTCACTGCGCTCCTATGCGTGATGAGTGGGTTGACACTATGTACAACCAGCTCAGCAATGGCAACCGCCAGGGTGACATGGACATGCTCGTCACGGGTATGCGCAGCCTTCTGAGTGTGCTTGAGGCCATGAAGCTCGATGTGGCCAACCACCAGATCCGCTGCTTGAGGCCAGTCTTGATTGAGGACACCACCCACTTTGAGCAGAAGTTTTTCTACAAGAAGATTCAGTCACGCAAGCTGGACATCAGCACGGCTATGCAGTGGTACCGAGAGGCCGACCTCCGGTACTCGGGAAGTGTTGGCCATGCTTCGCATTCTTTTGGCGAGATGGGTGTATTCTTTGAGGCGCTCTCACGGCTAATGCTGCCTTCAAACGCCGAAAAGCGGCTGCCGAGCACGTTTCTGTTTGACGAGGAGCGTATGATGAAACTGCGATCAGATGCCATTGACGCCGTGAACCTGGATATCTGCATGCGCATGTACGAGGATCTGGAGCGTATCGGGCGCTTCAACACTCTGCCCATGTTTGGTAACCACAATCTCGAGGATGATGCATCAAGCACGACTGGAGAGTTCAACTTTAACACGCCACCTGCTACCTCTCGCCCCTCGAGCTTGGTTTTCAGCTCTGCTGGCTCTCAGTGCTCCTCTCCTAGATCTTCACTGGTGCTTCCGTCATACGTGGCGCCTGATCACGGCGAGTCCAAGGCTAAGGCCCGCAACGTCTACAACTCACTAGTAGCGCTGATGCAATCCGCTCCCCGGCATCGAGGCAATCTTCTCGCTGGGAGTCCATGGCCTCCTCGGTGGCTTTGCAGATCTTCCGATTCACCAACGCACCATCGGAGATGCTCCTGTCTTCGAGGAGAAGCTGACTTCTAACTTGTGCAACGTCACCTCGCCCATTTACCAAGAAATGGAGCAGAACTTCCACAACCGACTGATGGTCGAGCTGGGCAACCGGGTTCGCGACTTCAAGGCGCTCTCTGGTGTCGGCCTCTTCTCTGTTGCCACGGGTGGCCGTGTCCAGACCAGCAGCCACTCGGGCCGTGACAGGGAGGGCGACGCCTCACTGCGCGATTCGCAGGAAGAGGGGGCATTGAAGACATGGCCACGCGCCTTGCTCATCTCGGCATCCTGCACTGGAGGGTATGGGCTCAGCTAGCGTATGCTGGCGATATTGACCAAATGTCTCTGGATGTCACTCCCTCTCAAATCTAAGACAAGACATCCCTTGAAGATGGGTCTTTCCCTTGTATCAGCCAGAAAAAGCATCGCGTGGCTGCCCTTCTACATACTCTATTATACCCAGTGTTCTACTGTGGTGTGTGAACCCCTTGACCGACGTTGACTGCCGATCAGTGGGCGACGGAAAGGAGGTTTCAGACATCGTCAACAGTGCTGTTCCTCACTACAATCCTTTAATTACGCCTAGGCGCGCCACGTCTTTTAGACATCGACTGACTCGATTTGTCAAATCGAATGTTGTCATCTCCCTTTTCACCTAGGCCACATCATTGCTGCGACTCTGGTTGATCGCTAGTCGATAAGCTCTTCGGGGTGGGGTGTTTCGAGATCTCCCTCCGTTCGTCCATTGCACTTCACAGCATCGGCAGCCTGGGTATCTCACCAGCTGAAGATGCATTGGACTGAGCTGTTTTTTTATATTGTGCCGTAAGGCCTCATATACCATCCCACTTGGCTATGGGATAGAGATACTGGTCCTGCCTGCCATGGACATATCCCGTGCGGCAGATCTGCATATTCATATGGCGTATGCTGTTACATTTTCAGGAGTCGTCGAAACTAATTGCTACACAAAAGCTGTGGCTTGAGAATTATGAATTTAGTGAATTGTTTTGGAATTGAGCTGGGAGCTCTTCCCAGGGCAAGCTCGGGCTGTCTGCATCGTCTAGAATTACGGTGGAAGTTGGCTTAAGGTGTTTTTGTTTGGGCTGCTGGAGTGTAAGAGCCGAAGTCTGGAAACATGAGCGGACGGAAGCTGGTATATATATCTGTTTTGAGCGTTATAGATGGTTAACATATGCTTTGAGCGGGATAGATAGTCGAGGTCTTAGCTTATAATTGACCCCGCAACTTTGACTCTTTACAATTCTCTTGGATCCTGATACCTGATATGATGTGAATATGATGATGCTCTTTGCGACTGGTCCATGGTGTTTATGCAAATTGTTACGACGGTATGTGGCGATCTATTATATAATGGGCATATTCCAAGTTGTTACACATGAGGCAATATCGTAAACTATCCTAACATCCAGACAGAAATTGGCATCGTTTAACAACTCTCACATAGTCTATCCTGCAGATACAGTGGTATTAATCCCCAACAAACGCCCCAATATACCCCATCGTCTCTCGTCCCGCTTTCCAGCATTATTTTTTTCTAACGTCTCATCTACTCGGCGCTTGGGTATAAAGCTCCTCCCATCGCAAAGTCGTAGCAGGGCATGGGAGTAATTCCGTTGTTTAACGAGGGGACAAAGAAAAAGACACCCAAAGAACCAATAGTCTTCCATCATGAGAGGAAAATGTTCAGCCGTCTATCATGTTCGTGAAGCCATCCGGGGATTCCAGGAACCGTTATGGTACAGCCAGCGGGGCTCCATCATGCAAAAAGGGAAAAAACACCGGACACATGGTACACAGCTCTACACTGTAGATACAAAATCAAGGACAGACTCATGGCTTTCTTGGGCTAAGCGGGCTCTTGCCGGGTCCCTGGGCGCGCTTCAGCTTGTTGAGTTCTTCCTCGAGCTTTCGGGTCTTGGCCCGCTCCTCCTATAGAGAAACTGTTAGTGAACCTCGCCTGTTATGACTGGGCTAAAAGATTGGGAGGAAACGTACTCTGATATCTTCCTGGAACTTCTTGCGCTCCTCTCTCATTGTTGCTCGGAACTGCTCGCTCAACATCGATGCTCCTGCACCGGGTCTTGCCGCACCGCCCTGGCCGGGGACCGCCTTTAGTCGCTCGCTGTCCAGCTCCTCCTGGAGCTTAGCGATCTTCTCGCGTGACCTTTGCACTTCGTCTTCAGCCCGCTCGCGGATCGCAGCCAGCTCGCTGTCGAAGCCGGACCTGTTATCCAGGGCCTCGTTGAGTTGTGTCTCAAGTGAGGTCTTGACCGCAAGGGCGTCCTCCAGCTTGCTCTCCAGCTCGAGCTTCTCGCGCTCAGCGCCGATCGTCTCTTTGGTGATATCCTCGAGCTCCTTAAGAGTATCCGCAAGCTCCTGCTTCAACTTGTTGACCTGGGTCTGCAAGTTGGTTACTTGGGCGCCATTCTTAATAGCTGCCGCGTCCGCCGCACGCTCTGCTCGCGATCCATAGGCGCCATCCAGTTCCGCTCGGGCGAACGTGAGTTCTGTTTTGATCTCCACCATTGTCATGTTCAGCATGTCTAGCTCTTCCTCCTTCTGTTTGAGAGACGTCTCCTTGGTAGTGAGAGCAGCCTGCGCCTTATCCAGCTCCATCTGCAAACCAACGGCCTTCTCCTCTGCGGCCTGCTTGGATGAGCTTGCTTGGTCCAACTGAGCACGAACATTCGCAATATCTGCCTCGGCAGCATTTCTCTGCTTTGTGGCCTCATCTAGCTGCGAATTCAGGCTGACCAGGGCGGCATCGAACTGCGCCAGCTTCTCCGTCGTGTTTCTGCTGTCAGCTTCCGCAGCGGCAAGGTTGCTTTGCATTTCCTTCAGCTTGATTTCCAGAGCGTCTGCCTTGGCACTACGTTCCCTGGTCACAGCATGGGCAGTTTGTGCCTCGCCAGCTTCGGCTCGAGCCTTCTCGAGATCTTCCAGGGCCTCCGACAGCATCTTCTGAGCATCCATGGCGTCTTTCTCTGCACGATCCAGCAGTGCACGGCTCTGGTCAAGCTCCTCCTGCTTAGTCCGGATTTCATTATCCTTTTCGGCGTCAGATTTGTTGTTGAGTTCTCTCTGCTGCTTGATCTGTCGCTTGAGCACTGTCTTCTGGTCCTTCAAGGTAAGAGTCTGCTTCCAAAGCCACTGCACTCGTGAGGCAAATCCATCGAGACTGTACTGCTCAGTCGTGTCCATGGCGTCTGAATCAGACATCTCGTCGTCGTCTTCAAGCCCTTTTTCTAGACGGGCCTTGCGACGGTCTTGCTTTTGTTGCTTGATGTCGGTCAACTCAGACTGCATGATACCCCACAGGCTAACCAGCACTGATTCAGAGCCCATGTTGCCAGACGAGGAGCTCTGCTGCGCCTGGACAGCAGCCAAGCCATCCTCGAGATATTCAAGCTGACGTCTAAGCATGTCACTCGTATTGGAGCCCGCTGCTGCATATACATGTGGCGGTTCTTGATAGTTTCCGTACTCCTCAGCGTTAAAAGCAACGATCGTCTGGTGCAGAGAGCCGTTAAGTCGCGCCAGGCTTTGTTCCATGTCAGATAGTGACCTGGCTAGGTCATCGGTTTGTCTCCGGAGTTGGTCGTTTTCTTCCCGTAGTCGCTCCATGTCTTCACGAAGCTGGCTATGCTGCTCTCGCACCGGTGAACGTGGTGGAATCTCCATAGGTCTCTCCATGGGTCTCTTGCTAGGGGTAGAAACTCG
Organism: Albifimbria verrucaria; assembly: GCA_020081605.1. Classification (NCBI taxonomy): domain Eukaryota; kingdom Fungi; phylum Ascomycota; class Sordariomycetes; order Hypocreales; family Stachybotryaceae; genus Albifimbria; species Albifimbria verrucaria. The sequence continues at coordinate 5,027,402 of JAHREC010000013.1, forward strand.
TCAAAAAGTAGAGGCCGGTGTCGTCGGCGTTGACATCAAGGCTGCCTTGTTCCTGAGCGTACGTATATAGGCTCTCGGGGCTGCCAGGTACACCACCGTTGAGCTGGCCGCCTTGCAGTGGAGGCGGCTTCTTCTTGCCTGCCTTGTGTGTCATCTGAAGAATGCCAGCAGTATGTTCGAGGAGTCGGCGATGGGGCTCCATAAGGCGCTTCTCAAGGTTGAAGAGTTCAGCCGACAGCTCCTCGCATTTCCGCTCGCAATTTTGCCTCTCGGCTTCGGCCTCCTTGGTCTTCTGATCGCCGCTCAGACGGTTTGACAGGAGACTTTTCCTCCTGCCATCGCTCTTCGTGGGATACAACTTGGTCATGGAGGCCGCGGCATCTCGGTACTTGGATTGGATAGTCAGGTTGGCGCGCGTGGCCTCGATGCGCTGGTTTAGTTGCTGGCATTGCTTCTTAAGGTTGTCGACCTCCTCCTGGGACAAGATTTCGTATTGCTTGCTGTCGCTGAGGGCGGTTTCGGTGAGCAGATGGACTTGGATAGGGTCTTTGAGGTCGACGAGGGCCGAGCTCTGGGGGCGATCCGGGTTCAGCTAAGGATGTGTCAGTTTCTGGCAGACGCTAGCGGTGCGGACGGACGGGCGGCATACCGGGTTGAAGCGCGGCGCATCGGCCTCGAATCCGTTCATGATGTCCTTTCGGTATGCCTCGAGCAAGACCTTGCCCTGGGAGCCCGGGGCGAGGGAGGTGGGAGCATTGAAGGGCCGGAGGAGGCCATGTTGCCGCCTCCGTAGCCGTAGCCATCCATGTTTGCGTAGGTGCCGTTCATTGGGCGACTAAAGCATTATTCTTTGCGAAGAGACGTTTCAGGTAGTTTCGCTAGGGAGCTGCGCAGCTCGCCATATGATGTGGCCGGCTGTCGGTGGGAGGAGGATGGTCTATATATCAAACGGCGGGTCGCACGACTCGACGCAAGCGGTCGGCGATGCGATGCGGTGCGTGGCGATGTGGTGCGAAACGATGCGCAACCACCCAAGCCGTAGGTGATCGGATCCGGAGGTCTCGCGTCTGTCCTCTCGTCGTCCCGCTTTCCTCACTCTGCCTCAAATCCACGAGGTTGGAAGGCAAAGGATCGGCTTTTGAAAAAGGAGGTTCGGCGCTGATCCCTTTGGTCAAAATCGCAGTGGAACCCCCTGCCCTGGCTGCTTGTTGGAGATGCGGCTGGGGATTTTTGGGCTTAACGCTGGTGGGTTTATTGGGGAAGCAGATGGGGATGGGGAGGGGTCTTCTGGACCCAATGGACCCATTGGGCCCATTGGTGAGGTGAAGCCACGCAGCGCAGGGGCTGAGCCGCTAAATCACGCGCCAACGCCTGCCTGCTTTGGGTAGTTTTCCATCGCAGACAGGCACTAACGAGGCCTGCTGGACCCCCGTCTGCCAGCGCTCTGCCCTGTACTCTGCTGTGCTTGTAGCGGGCGAGTGAGACCTGGCCCAGCCCAGCCCAGCCCGTGTTGGACATTCATTTTGGCCTGTCCGCATTTGGGGCCGGCTTACCCAGCGTGGCTTTGGCTCTACCTACATGTGACGTGAGCTCAAGCCATGCATGCTCAGATATCAAAGCCCCAATGCGCTCATCACAGACAACAGGCACATTCAGGCCGACCGGATCCCCGTTCTGTGCACCACAATTCATTTGCTGATTCACTTATTCATTCAATAATTCATTCATTCCACCCCTCATGGGTTAGTCGAATATCTAGCACTGCCATTTGCTGCTAGTTCGAAGCTACCCAGCTTCTCCAATTTCAACAATGGAGCAGAGCTTTGGTGTTTGGGTAACCTTTTACTAGCGTCAACCCTGTCTGCTGTCTACGAAGACGTTGCTGCAATGCTGCCGTCCACGTCCCGCAGTTGAGCTGCCTAAGCTTTCGATCTGTCGCCCGGCCTTAACGATGATTTATCACTTTCATTATGTTCCTTAGTGAAGTCTAATATGGTCGGGAAGCCGCCTCATAACGCCTCCCTGAACTGATCAACTATCTGCTGTCCCATCGTGCGTCTCCGCTCGGCTTGGTTGTCCGCCTGTCCTTGGACACCTGTCGATGCGCCCGTAGATGCATTCTCTCCCTCTAGCCGTCGGCGTAGGCCCTCAAATTCGGCACTGCGTCTTTGGTGGCTCAGTCCGACCATCCATCCCGGTAATCGCCACGTGATGAGAGACGTCGGCATCAAGCCCTCCCTCCAAGCGTAGCCAATCACCCAGCCGACCAACGCCCCTATCACAGACCCAGGCCACTGCAGCAGGGCCAGATGAACTGCAAGCGCGTACTTGTATGACTTGTCCGAGAAGGTCAGCCCGGTGAAGGGCTCGCTCGTCGAAGTCGATGGAGCCGTGGCCACGCGGTACTTGTACATATGAGGGACCATAACATGGAACTGCGCAAGCGTGGCAAAGAGAATCGGTGTTGGTCCGGCCGGCATGTAGTTGAAAAGCGCGGGTGAGATGGGCCGCAGCACTGCTAAAATCATGGGCGGGATCAGGGCTGTGAATACAGACGACACCAACAGATATGACTAAACACTGGTCAGACAAGTCATAATTTCGACAAGTAGCCTTCAAGTGGACGAAGAGAAGCGTACCGCATATTTCCTAGACCCCACATGCGTTCGACAATCCTCAGGTTATAGAAAGACATTGCTGCGAACAGCACCTCTGTCGAGTTGGTGTAGCATAGCTGGTAGCTGAGCAGTCTCCAGAACTGCCTGTACCGCCAGAGATGCGTATCAATTAGAATAAATGCATAATGCTTAACATCGAGAAGGCTGGCCGCAATCGACGTCGACACGACTCCGAGGACGAGCAGCCTCGTGACAGGCGCATTCGCAAACGACGACATGCTATACTGATGCGATACTAAAACGTCGGGCCTGAAGCATTCTCGTGGGATGCGGCCTGGTGCTGCGGGGTTCTGGTCGCAGCGTGAACCCGGAGAATCGAAAGCCGGCGCGCAACAATCTTAACTCTTTTCTGCCTCGAGGTGTGCAAAGGAATCACCGATACGGCAAGATGCTGATTGTTGAAGTCCAAGGTGGCATCATTGCGTCACGTGGGCGTGGTGAGGTCAGATCCGTTACATGGTGGGGCTACTACAATGCAACTGCTGCACTCCCTCCTGCATTGGAAACATATTAGCGCCTTTTAGGCAAAGGTACGACCAGCAAAAATGCATGGCTATCAATCTAATCCACAAACTGGCAAAAGAGCAAAAAGATGGTGTCCTCGGTGAGACTCGAACTCACGACCTTTGGATGGCTGAATTTGGAATTCATCACATCGATAAGATATGAGACCAACGCTCTAACCAACTGAGCCACGAAGACTTTCTTGTTGTGATTGTTGACGGTGAGACAAATATTTTGGCTCATATTGAAATTTGGGAGGGAAACGTGAGATGAAAGTTACTTACCATCATGATTTCCCTTTCATGATACAGTTGTGTGGGGTACCCCAGAACCCATTAAACAGCAAGTAGGACTCACAGGATTTAGAACGGTGACGTTTCCACATGGTAGAACTCAATAGCCAGCAAAATGAATACCATTGCTCCTCCTACGGCACCCACTGGGTATAATTTGGGGCCTTTGATCGCTATTCTACAACACAGAGATGCTTGTATCCCTCGTGAATGATTTCAACGCCGCGACAAATGAGGCTGGTAGGGACAACATTGATTCCCTGAAAGTCCTCCGGCTTTAATGTATCGGTTTTCACAGCTTAGGCATGGGTGTATCATCAGCAGTAGCCTCCTCGTTCACCACAACCTCGCCAGTTTTCTCGCCGTTGCCAAAGAAGATGACCTGAACGGTAAGATCGTCACTGTTTGAAGATGAGTTAGCGCCATGCTAGGCTTAGAGGACGGGTTCGGGTTTTGTACTTACCGGTATCTTCTTGCGAAAGGCGCAGGGAGAGTGAGCAAGCCGCAGACCTGCTCGTTGTTGGAACCGCCCAGAGCATTGCGAACCAAGTGAGTCGCCACGTTCTTGTCCTTTACCACAAATCGGTCTTTGGCTTCAGGGTCGATGCCCCATTGCTGTACACGAATTGGCGTCTTCTGTCCCTCTGGGCCATCCGTCTTGCTCTGCTCCACTGGAAGAGGTCGGTTCGAAGATCCAAAGATCTTGGACCACGCTGCATCAAACTGGGAGTTGGACGATGCTGCGGTCTGGCTCTCAATCCACTGGCCAACAAGTCCAACAACCTCCTCGTTTGTCAACATCTCCCACAATCCATCGGTAGCAAGGACTAGGAAATCGCCTCCTTCTGGGTTAATCTTGGTAGTGGTGATGACTGGCTCAGCAGTCACGTAAGGAGGGACTTGAGCAGAGGAGACGGGCTCCTGCCAAAGAAGTTCTCTCTTAGCTTGAAAGCCACATCTCGGCTCCACTTGTAGACAGCGTCACCGAAGGCGCGGGTGGGCTCAAGGCCGCCGAGAACACGGCCGTTGCGGACCACGTGTTCCTCACCAGGATGCTCCTTGCGCATGCGGGCCGCCTCGTTGGGGTTGCTGCCAGTCTGATCTTCCGAAAGAGCAGTGGCCGTCCATTTGCCAGATCCTGAGCGGCGTCCAAGAATGGCTCGAGAGTCACCAGTGCAGGCCACTCGGAGAAGCTTGCTCCTGCTGTCGTAAAAGGAGAGGAGGGCACAGGAACCTGACAGCGCAGGCTGCAACAGCTCAGCAGCAACAGTCTTGGAGCTGGACTTGAAGACCTTCTCGACACTCTTGTGAACAATTTCGTCATCCAAGCGTGTGAAGCCGGTCTTAATTGCTCCCTCGATAGCCTCGGGAGCGGGAATGTCGCCGGCGGCGGCTTTGTAGGTGTTGTTCAGCTCTGTCGCGACGTAGTTGATAAGGCTCTCTCGGAGAGTTGCAGATGTGGTCCAGCCGCTGTAACAGTTTAAGTTAGCATTCCCGGACATGATCCCACAGAGCAGCCTATTTGATACTCACGAGTGTCCGTCGAACACGCCCCAGAACATCCAGTCGCTCTTGGGCCCTTGAGCGCCAACACTTCGGCTCGGAACCTCGACAATCTTCTCGGCGTGGTCATCCTCGATGGGGTCGTTGCTCGGCAGCTGAACCAAGTCGTAGCGCGTCACGCCCTCGCCACGGTTCACGGAGAATGACTGCTCGAGTTTGCGCAGCTTCTGGGTGGCCTGGTCGGGGGTCAACATCTCGACGATTCTGCGACCGTCGTCGCTGGTGTGCTTAGCGATCGGTCCGTCTCCTACGATGGTGCCCTGTCGCAGCTCGTCGGCGCCTACGACCAAGACGGTGCGAGTGGGGAGGGCATCGGTCTGAGTAGAGGTGAAGCTGTGCGACACAGACTGGCTGGGTTGGATGTTAGACGAATTGTATGAATACCAAGCACCGTATCCGACGACAATGCTGGACACCAGCGCAACGGGCAGGCGGCGGAAGTACATGGAGGACTTTAGCGGCTCATTTGGAGGAAGCGATCGCGGGATGCCGTGGTTGGAGAAGAAGCCTCTGCGCGGCGTGCGGGTGAGGCAGCGGACGGTGCTCAGATGTGTCGGCCGGATGACTCTGGAGGCTGCACGATGCATCGGGACTGCTGCGTGCTCTCGGTGGGCTCGCACACCTGAATGGGAAGTGAAGGGGATTGTGAGCGAGGACGGCGGATGGCTTCGCAGGATGCTGACACACTGTGGTTCGTCGGGCTAGCGGTTGCGTTGGCGGGCTTACTGAGTGGACGGCCACTGGGAGAGTTATGGGGTCCTTGCGTATGGGTCCACTGTTCCTATGGGGTCAGGGACGGACGGTGTTGTCTGCTCCCATGAAATGGAGAATCCGGGGTGCAGTGCGTCCTTTGTGCTTGACGTGCTTCGGTTTTCGTTTGTGTAAATTGCAAGGGAATCTTGTATTATGATTTTCTATGAAGGATGCGAAATGTTGGAAGGCCTTGAATGCGAATATGTTTGACAGCAAAGAAGAACCGCTTCGATAGGCAACTGGAGTGCTTATCGACTTGGAAAGGGCACGTGAGCTCAAGGTCCAGCACTCAGTCACAGGTGACCTGGCCCACCTACCCTAAGGCCAAGCCGAGGCTTTCCCCATGGTGTGCCAACCACCCTCGCGGAATGAGACATGCAGGTCATGTCCGAGGTTTGCAGGGCAGTGACAGCTGTTGGTGAATACGGTATCACAGGTCCTTAGTTGGCTGTGATCGCGGCTGTGATTGTAAAACAACCACATTAGGACATGGGGCTCAGTCGTGTACGATAAACCGGCGCTTATCTAAATCCTATCCTCACCATCAAACCTGGCTGAACCAGTGGCGCATTTTGTCTCGTTAACAATCTTCCGCACAACCAACCATGGATCAACCACAATCACTGTCCGGGGCAGACAGCATACGGTCCTTGAAAGACGATGACACCATCTTCAAGGCGTTCGATGCATATCCTTGGAAGAAGGACCCGGCTTTCATGGTGCGATAGTATCTTCCATGCGTCCTGGAAATATGCTCACCAAATCATAATAGTCGGGCTTGTACGCAATACTCGGTGATCCCAACTCAGGAACCCCTGGAGTCCTTGAGAGACATGGCGATACACGCACGCATATTCTACTACTCTCAACGCATTGGCACCACCATTGATTTTGCCAAGTACCAAGCCTGGCTCGCCAACCAGACGCAGCACCAAGCCCCTGACGTTGTGCCTGATGAGTTTCGCACGTCTGCACAGACCGAGGCTGGTGATGCGGCGGGCGAGGAACCGGCATCACTGCCATGGCAGCAGGCCGCTCCAAAGGCCGAGCTCTACGTTGACAAAAAGGTAGCGGCGCAGGGAGGCCCGGCAGGCGAACCGAACTACCCAATGGCTTTCGCGGAGATGTTGAAGCTGCTCCAAGAGGGCAAACCTATCCCTGGGATCAAGCAAATACCAAACACCATCATTAGGGATCCGGTAAGATATAGCCACATGTTTGTTGACTGAGCGGTACTCTGACAAGACGGGTCTCGTAGTCAGTGAAACCTGTTGGCACGAAGACGGCCCCGAGGAAGCCGTGGGAGAAGGATGCGCCAGGAATTGATGCCAGTTCAGGGTCAACAACACAGCGCGCTCACACACTTGACTCGGAATTCCCACCTGTTGAGACAGACGAGACGACCGCAGCCTGACGTTTTGCCTGCGACTAATCATGTTCTCTACATGAACAATTTGGATGGTGCTGGTAGGTATGATCGATTTATCCAGTTAGCGGGTTTCTAATTTTGTTGGTACCCCGGACGATGAAGAATAACATGGGGTTGAACCAACTACCGATTGACAGGAACCGGCAGCCTCCATTTCTCCATAACAAGTCACCGCATCGATGATGTAGGCTCAGCAGCTGGCTCTGCCTCTGTAACCGTCTCGAGATACTGCGACGCAGAGCCCACCCAGCTCTTGGCCAAAACCACCTACCCTGCAGTTCTTCGTATCCCGCCCTATCCCTTGCCTTGGCCTACCCGATTGAGCGCTACTGCGCTGATGCCGCCCTAATTATGGATCGCTTAAGCCCAAGACCCTGGATTTCCAGACTAAGATACTTTAAATCATTATTAGTTTTACTCTGGCTTGACATTCAGGGTCTCACATCGTCAGACACGGCCCGTTCAGCACCGGTGTCGTCTCCCTTTGCTCGCTCGCTCACTTACCCATTCACCGACCGTAACATGTCGTGAGCCCGCTCGGTGCCCAATTTCCTCCTTCATTCTTCGGGCTTGTGCTTCGTCTCTTTCTGCAATCCGAAACATGGCCCTGCTATGGCCTTCGCGGCGGCGCCAGGTCGTGCGCCCTCTCGCGCTTATGCTTGTTGTAGCCTTCGTCTTCTATACATTTTCCCCTACATTCCTCTCCTCCGCGACAACACGAGAATCTCCGGCCTTGGAGAATTACATGAAAGCTGGGTCCAATGCCGAACTAAAGGCCACTGCGAGCAGCTTTGATTGGAGCAAGGTCAAGTACGCTCATCTGCCTCCACCAGAGCTCACGAGACTGCCCGCAGGAGGAGCAGGCAGCTTCCCGCGTCCAGCTTGCAAGCTGGCATGAGACGCCCGGCGCTGCCAGGATCCGACAATCTCGCCGCGATGAGGTGCGTCGCATTTTTGAAAATGACTGGCAGAGCTACCGAAAGTATGCCTGGAAGAAGGATGCCATGAATCCTCTATCAGGTCGCGGGAAGGATCAGTTTTCTGGTTGGGCCGCCACCTTGGTTGATTCCCTCGATAGCCTCTGGATCATGGGCTTGAAGGACGAGTTTGACGAGGCAGTTGCTGCTGTGGCCGAGATTGATTTTGGCAAATCCACGAGTAGTCGTGTCAACATTTTCGAGACTAACATCCGCTACCTTGGAGGTCTGCTTGCAGCCTACGATCTTAGTGGGCGTAAAGCACTCTTAACCAAGGCCATTGAACTGGGCGACTTGATATACGCAGGTTTCAATACCCCGAGTCTCCTCCCAGTCGACTTCATCAACTTTGCTACTGCCAAAACTGGCGACGCCTTGACCGTTGAGCGATGGGTCGTTTCTGCATCGCCTGGGTCACTGTCATTGGAGATGACGCGACTCTCTCAGATCACCGGTGATCCAAAATACTATGACGCTGTCGCCCGCGTTATGCGGCTGTTCGCCGAAACGCAGCCAAAGACCAAGATCCCAGGACTCTGGCCGATCTGGATCTCCATGAGCAAGCCGGATCTCGTGTCTCGCAAGGAGTTTACCCTCGGAGGCAGCGCTGACTCGCTTTATGAATATCTGCCCAAGATGTACGCCCTTCTTGGCGGACTTGAGCCGATGTACGAGACCATGACAAAGAGCTTCTTAAAAGCGGCCAATAGCACGCTCTTTTTCCGACCTATGCTCCCCAACGGCGAGGATATTCTCATCTCAGGCAATGTCGAAGTTGGCGATGATGGAAGCATGCCGCTAGACCCAGAGAGCGAACATTTAACTTGCTTCATTGGTGGCACTGTTGCTCTGGCCGGTCGTCTCTTCGACCAGCCAGAAGAGGTGGAAACAGGAGCCAAGCTGGCCCAAGGCTGCGCCTTTGCCTATCACTCTTTTGAAAGCGGAGTCATGCCTGAGAGGTATAACATGGTGCCGTGCGACCCTCCGCGGGCCGAAAAATGCCCTTGGGACGAGAATAGGTGGGAAGAGGGGTAAAGAAGCGTCCGGAATGGAAATCTCACTTACCGAAGGGCTTCACGACGGCCAAAGATCCCAGGTATCTACTGCGACCCGAGGCCATTGAAAGTGTCTTCTATCTATACCGCATCACTGGCGACCCGGTATACCAAGAGATGGCCTGGAAGATGTTCCTTGGCGTATCCAAAGCATCGGAGACCAAGCTTGGACATGCATCGATCCGTGATGTAACAGTCAAGATCCCCGATTCGCAATCCAAGGACCACAATCTCGAGGACTATATGGAGGTAAGCATAGCCTGAAGCTGAAGCGCTTTCAAAGCGCCAGCGCTGCCCCTGCTGGAAACCATGCCGCTAACCTCGTCCTCCTGCAGAGCTTCTGGTTTGCAGAAACACTAAAGTACTTTTACCTCGTGTTTTCGCCTCCTGACTTGATCAACCTTGACGAGTATGTGCTGAACACAGAGGCCCACCCGTTCAGGCGACCCCAGTGAACGGATCAGACCCTTGTCGGGCTGATATTTGCACCTAAGCTGTATCGGGCCAGAATAGACGGCTTCTCGAATCTTTGACCCTGGAGAGAAGCCATCTTTGAGACACGCCCTCCCTGGTCTGCACCACGGGATTGGCCCCGTATCCCATGACAAAAACCAATCGGACACTTCATACTTCTATATCGTCCATGTCATGCTGTCGGTTTAAAAACAGGTCTCAAAAATACCTTGGAGTTCGTTGGCACTTGGCCAGCAGGGACAATTATAGTCCATAGGCCTAAGCCTAGGCCCTTTCTTTTTCTTCTTTTCTTATTGGAAGTCACCATCTTTGGGAACAAGTTAGGGGGCACTGGGACTTCTTGCAGGCGAAGGATCACAACGTTCCCACATGTTGCGATATGGCCCCTGGCGCACGCGGTACTGACGTTCGAGTCAAATCTCACACTGAAGTGAGTTCTTGTACATTATGAGATGCATCTAAAATTGAAATAATCGATACCGATACTACTGTATCAACCTTTGTATAGAAGGGCATATTATCCAACCTAAGAAATGAACATGATATTTCCTATTCCCTGCCAACGCCAAGTTTGCTCTTATAGCATTATAATAAGAACGTAATGACTTGCTCTCGCCATACCTAAGCGGGCTGTGTCTTTTTTCTTTTGTGTATATGATTAACCTGCCAATTCAACATGTTGCCTACCCGGCTGGCCACCGTTACCTTGAAGCTCGGTCCGTAGCCCATGAGGGTCGCTTCGATTTGTAGGCAGTTCATTCGGGTACTCCTCCTTGTAATCTTCATAAGAAGCGTTGATCGGTCTCATGGCTGTGATGACCGGCTGCTGCCAGCCTCCTTGGCTATAGGTTGGCGAGAAGCCATCGAGCTCAGGACCCTTGGGCGGCGGCGGTGGAGGCGGAGAGTCAATGCTCTCTCGTCTATTTCTTGTGTTGCGACGACGTTGGCGGACGAGAAAGACTCCGAGTAAACATATGATGGCAATGGCCGCGATAGAACCGCAGGCCACACCTGCGACCGCTCCTTTGGAGAGTTGTGATTTTTACCCCGATCTTCACTTCCTTCTGCTTCTCCTTCATTGCCTCCGTTGCCGCCCTTACCATCGTTATCAGAGTCGTCTTTGGGTGATTGTGGAGAGTCACAGAAGTCCGTTGACTCCGCGTTGTCCGTCCCAACCGCAACCAGATCGACAGCATCCCTCTGCTCCGCAGGCCAGAGCGTGAACTCATCAGCATCCTGGTTTACCATAATGTACGCAGAAGAGAGGAAGAGCATGCCCAGCTGCGGAGTTATCCCCGACCTGGTAGGAAGCTTCTCGAGGGCCACGATTTTATTTGATCCGTTGGTAGTGATATTTCCAGTCTTTTTATCAATGATGCGCTCCTTCTGAACCAATTGGTGATTCGGAATACGAATGCTTGGACCAGACTTGATCTTGATTGTCAGATCTCCATCATATGGGGTGTTGCGGGAGCTATATCGCATCGCACCCATAGATAGAACCTTCGCTCTGCTGGCTCAATGACACATTGGTCAGGTCTTCGAATTTTTTGAAGTAGGGATTCTGGCCCATAGACAAGACATTCGGATAATCGGGTGTGATGCAGGCGATGATGGAGTCTTCGGCATTGGCCAAGAGGCTTGAATTGCTGCCGTCAGGGAAATTGAGAACCAAGTCGCTGATGGTGACCTTGAGTCGCGACTCACAGCATGTAGCAGTCTTCAGGCACGAGTCTTTGTTATCCTGGGCAGACATCGGTATCTTGAAGCCATCTCCGGATACCTTGGCTCGATCGTACCCTCCAAATACCATGCCCCCGTCATGCTGGTTCTCGGCGTCGTCTCCCACCCAGCCGTTAAACATGCTCCATGTAAGCGACTTGATCGTCTTGGCGTCTTTGAGTGCATTCAAGAAGGCCGAGTTGTTGCCCATGCCTAGAGACATCATTGTATGGTGGTTGTCGTGTTTGTCGGCTCCGACTGCTATTGCTATCGGTATCTCAGGCAGGCTGACATTCCCGTTGACGGTGACAGTATCCCCAATCATGGCTGCAGAAGGATAGCGGCCATCTTCCAAAGGATACTGCCCATACACGGCGGATACTCGAGACTTGGATTTATCGACGTCGTAATGGCCACCCCGCAATGTTGTACAAGCATCGCCTTCTTTGAAGGACGGATCCACGCAATACCCTGCTGCTCCATACACCATGATGTTACTCATTGGCCTAAGGGTGTGAATGTCAGTACAAAGGTCGACACCCTAACCAAGGAATAAAGAGCCGACTCACCATCTTGGTAAGAAGGCAAGTTCTTGTTCCGGCGTTCCTATTGACAACGCCATGCCGCGAGCGGTTCTTCCGTTAGAGAGGGTTAGTTCGCGAATCGGTGAGACAATGGGAAGAGGCGAGCAATCCGATTCAGCGGTGGTGACACTCATAGATGCCGTGGCCAACAACAGCACCGCAGCCCCCGTGAACCCAACGAGCTCTGATAAGACCACATGATGTAGAGACTCTGATTGCCAAGATGCCGATCCGTATTGAGAAAGAGAAAGACAAAATGAGAAGAAACGAGTGACTGAAGAAGAAAAGAGTCCGGATCCCCAGGACAATGGGAAGTCCACCGCTAAGCTCTCCCTGTAGTAGACGGAGCCCAGCCTTATGATAACTAGAAAGAACTCGGAACATGCCAAGTAAGGATGCAGAGGCGAGATAGGATCAGGCGAAGGGAGCCATGACAAAACCGGCCCCAGTAGCTGGGTAGCCTATTGAGAGGCAACTCGAGAGGCGATGACATGATTGCTGGGACGGGGGTGCTTCTTCGCACTTCGCGGTTAACTTCAGGTGATGGGTCTAACAAAACTCCCCGCTGATCCATGGTGAGGCTAATTTCAAAAAAAATCAGCGGGCCTTGCCCAGTTGTGAAGCCTTGCACTCGCAAATGTCTCCGGCACCCCACAGGGGTATATACACCATGAGATGGAGACCCAGCTCGACAGCCCCAAGCCCTTCTTGATTCGATCCAGAACCAAAGCCTTTGCAAACCCATGGAACATGCAGTAGGATCGATAGTCATGTCGCCAGATATAGAAATGATGGTTGTCGTTCAAAGGCCCATTCCCCACATATTGTCGAGATAGTCAACTTGACCTTGCACCACCTCAACGGTCAGAAGATATCTTCTTAACCAATAATGACTCTTTGCACCATGAGAAATTTTTAAGGAAAGAAAGGACCAAACCGAGAACAGGATTTGCGTGAAACGCATGTTACACAATGGTAAGACGACTGGTGATCGAGGCCCGTTTCTTTGACCAAGCCCTACGTGTGAGGGTAAGATGAAAAGTCGCCGAACACGAATGTCCTAATTCGCATAGAGCCAACTAAACCCAGGTTACCTGAGTCAACCCAGCGTAATCAAACGCCAGGTCCAGCTTGGAAATGGGATCAATCTTGCGTCGAGCTGGGCGCTTTTACACGTCATGTTCGATCCTCAAGCATCAATTCTATGACGCGTCCTGACACTAGAGATGCAACCTCTTTGACGCTGTTCGTAATAATAGGGCTGATTTCGTACAAGATACAGTCAGCTGCCAGATGCTGGAAACTCTCAAAATGTCAATTAAACGATGGCCAGACAGCTGTATAAAAGCTGGTTGCAAGTCAACTTTGGTGTTGTGTAACAATTCGCTTGGCACGGTTGGGAAAATCATCAATCATTACGAAGAGCTGTGCACTTGTACTTGAATAAACACAGCCAGCCCCATTGTTCGTTTTCGAAATCATCGTGTCGACTTTCATCCATTGGTCGTAGCTGGGAAATGTTGACGGAGCGGATGAGTGGGGCTCAAGTCGGACACGGAGCCGAGTGGGGTTACCAAATCTCCGGAGCTCCTCTCCCTTCATCCACTCAGTCTCATGCTCAGTCAAGTTGCATGGTCTTCACCTGCCTTTAATCTGGCTCATCCTCCTGACTTACAGTATTGACAGCCGTTTGGTGTAGCTGTCTTGAATCCCTCCTCCCCGCCAGCGAGTAGTGATTAATGCAAACTTCATTTATTAACAAGCTCTGCAACGATGGAACAGACCATTGGGCTCTACTTCAATATCTGCCATGCTGTCCTCATCGTGTCCCGCCTAGCGATACTTTACAATGCTTCATACCTCAAGGTATGAGCTAATCAAATATGAACCACCGCAATCCTTTCCATTATTACCTTTCAAAGCAGGAGACCTCTCCCACTTAGGTTGGATCTGGACGTCCACCAATCCGTTATTCCGACCAACCTTTCATGGCTGCCGAAAATAGGATCGCAGCCATTTAAAAGAAAGGACATAGCTGCGTGAGGTGAATGCTTGTCGTAGCGCACCTCGATATTGCAAAATCCGTAACCATGATGTGTCCAATGCACCCAGACAGGTAGTAGCCTGCCGAGTGTAGCATGACTGGTGATCTGTAACTTTAATTACAAGGGAAAATGTTCTTAAGAAAGGGCCGACAAATTCTTCTTTAGGGTTGGCTATTTCGTTGTGAACAGCGTGGGTAGAAATTCAAATGGTGCAGTCGACAGCATGGAACCATAACATGAAAGATGCTGAACACACCCGCCGACGTGATTCGATGCATCGAGATCCTGAAAGAATAGAGTATGCGATAAGATCAACGGTATGTACCGCCGTAACGTGAACCAGGTCCCATGCGACCGCTCATTCCAGGTCCAACTCCAGGGCCTGGACGAGTCGTAACTGCATGGTTGGTACACAGCATGCCAACTCGGGATCCAAACTTGGACCCTCGAAGTGACACCATATGCTTCCTGATGTGGGCTGCGACAACTTCACGGTGCTGCGGTGTGGCATTGTTAAGTATCCACTGGATCAAGTAATTGCCATACTGGTCGCTCGCGATGTCGATCAAGGGAATGCGGGTTCGGTCACGTCGACCTTCGCACACTCGATCTAGGTAGCGACCCAGGAAATCCGCACCACCAATCTTCAGGCATTTCTCCACCACTTTGGAGGCGAACTGATCCGTGCTGTACTCAGCCGCATATCGAATAACGTGGTCAATAGCGCGGCTACGGTCAGGAGGACCACCATGTTCGCAGATATGCTGGATGCACCAATTCCCAAACTGACCGTGTGCCACAATGTCAATGTTGGCAAGAACTTCCTCAATACAGGGTCGCTGTTATTGCAAAATAATTAGTTTGATACCAAATGCTTCATAGATGTCTGACTTACCTTGTCTTCCTCAAGACAGTTCTCAAAAATGTTCTGGACAACCAGGCTACCAGTTTCACCTAAGGCAACCTCATGCCACATGCCTCGAAGTGCCTCATTGACATACTTCATGATTTGAGGAGGCGACTCAGTCCAACGGAGTTCAAAAAGCTTCTGCCACACATGACAGGCGTAGCGATGAATGACCGTCTCTGGAATTCGACGAAGAAGTTCATGGACCATAATGGCCTTATAATCTTCTGGGACCGAATCGAACGCCTTTTGGACTACATGACACCCAAATGGGTCCATGGACAAATTCAGAGTGTTACCACGAATGGCCTCGGCAATTTTTATGACCTGTTCAGGAGTGCCATGCTCGAAGCATCGCTGGACCAGGAAGTTACCGAAGCGATTAACCATCAATGGATAAGCCTGTGCGACAATCCCTTCAACAATCTCGTACTTTTGCTCAGGGGTTCCAACTTTGAGTTTCTGTTGGAGAAAAATTGACGCTTGTTGGTCATTATTGCAAACAATTTTGTCGACAATGTACTTCCAATTGCAGTTCACATTGCGGTCGAGAAGACGACGGTAATTGAGAGGCTCAGTTGGGGGAGATAAGTTACTCCCTCGGGTGAGACGACCTTTAATATGTTAGCCTGAAACTGACACTTTACCAAGACGTAGACTTACCTCAGTCTTCCACTCAGACTTTGATGTAAACTCGGATGCGTGTGGTGACAAAGGCGTACCTACAGGCTGCTGTTGCTGATATGGAGCGTACATTCCCATCCCCAACCCCAGGGAGCCGGTCCGGGCTGAATATTCATGGGACCATTTGCAATCGAGCCATTCAGAGGCTCGTAGTGATTCGTTCCTCCGTTGAAGGTGCCAAATGCTCCGTAGCCATTATTGTAACCGCTAGGAGCGTTTGTTCTGTTGTCATAGCGGCTGCCACGTCGATTGCTCGGAGGCCGGATAACCACATCGGGGTCTGGCGAGTTCTGACCAGTCCGATAACCATCCATCGAAGGGTAGGGCGTGCTATGCTCGGTAAAGGGTTGGCTAAAGACACGATTTCCGGTCCATGGTGCTGGTAGCGGATCTGTAATGGACATCTGCTGGGTGACGTTAGCGGTAGCATTGGTCTTCGAATTACCCCAAATACGATGATGATTGAAAGCCGTAGCCGACAACGCATCGCTCGTGTCAGACCGTGCATCTTCAGGAATGCCCCAAGAAGTGTTCTCCCGAGTGGCAACCTTCGTGCTTCGGTGGACACCGAGACCTTGTGGCTCGAGGTTAGGCTTTGTAACGCGAGTGTGTGCAAGCTCTTGATCGAGTTTCGTGATCTGAGTTTGTGCTTGTGCTAACTGCAGCTTGAGGCGAAGGACTTCGTCATTCTCAGAGGCCGATTCGCCAACCAATGCACTGGCTGGGCGAGTGCTTGGGGTGGTGGAAGGGAATGCGTCTGTCGCAGGAGTAATGGGCAATGAGTTACTGGAAGAGGCCTGTTCCAAAACTCCCGGCTGTGTACCATCGTCGTCGCCCGACTTGAGAGCAACGTTTTGCTGGTTGAGGATTGCCTGCTGTTCCGAAAGCTTGGCCATAAGTTTATCCATGGGGTGCCAGTCCTGACCAAGCGAGTTCTCATGGTCAACCTGTAGGGGAATGAGTATGAGCATATTCGAACCTTCAATTGGGAGGCAAATCTACCTTGCGAGCCTTATTAGCAAGCTTCGAAGTCATCAAGACGGAGACATCTTTGAGTGGTAGGTTGGAGTCTTCGGCTGATTGCTCAAACAAAGAAGCTTGATTTTCGTTACGCGAAAGCAGAGAGAGCCGGTCGAAATCGTTCAGGGCGTCAGAGAACACGGAGAAGCTCGCATGTTCTTTGGCCTGGGTGGAGGCTTCAGGCCTCATAGCCCCAGCGAAGGGCAAGCCGTTATTTTCTCGTCAAGAGGCTGTTTGAATGACGATTCTTGGAGAAAGCGAGCCGAGAATGCGACGGCAGGCTGAGTAGCCGGACCCTGGGGATCCGAGGTCGACATGTCAACGATCCAGCGGGTCGAAGATTGACAAGGAGAAGTGAAACAAACGAGATATGATAGAAGAGAGAATTAAACAACTCGAGGCTCCAAGCGAGACGCCTAAAGGAGATCAGATGCAGTGAGTGGATGGAAGTGCAGCGTGGAGGTTGAGAGAGAAACCAGGTGTGCGAATTATCGTGGATGATGTTCCTCGCCGCAGATGCATGCAGAAGGGACAAAAGAAAGGGCAAGCAAGAACCGGTTGACAGGAGCGAACCCACCAAACGCCCCAGGCCTTGCTCGGACTGGTGTAGGTGCACTCGTGCCCGAGTTGGGCAGTACGATAACGAGGGAAAGGATGAATTAGAAGCCGAGAGATTTCTCTGAGAGGAAGGTCAAAATGTGTGAGTTGGAGAGAAGAGGAAGATGCAGACGGAACACACAGTATAAATGTGGTTTAAGGAAAGACGGGTGTAGAATGAAGTACCTGCCTACCTAAGTCAAGGAGAGGCAGCGCGTGGGTGTGATGAAAAAGTACTTGGCGAGTGTTCGGCTGCAGAGAGGAAGGAAGGAAATGGGTGTGTAGGCTCGTGCTTGCAAAGAGAGAAGCACTGATTCACGGTCGAGCTGCTCGCAGGTGTCAGAACCTGCCCACTGCCTTAGTTGTGCAGAACACCGCCATGACCCCGTCAGCTGGTGATTTGAACATATTACCTTAGGTAGTCTCAATATTGTAATGCTATAATGTTATGATAGAAGAATAAAGTGAGGAAGGGAGCTTCAAATGCGGTGATGGTACACGTCTCATCTGACTGCTTCACGACTAACTTCTACCCGACAAATTATACCTATTTGTGAACCAGCTAGAGGGTGCAGAGCGCCTGTTGCAATGATTGATTTCTTCCTCCGCCGTAATGTTCAATAGCTGGCGGTAGCATTAACTATGAAATGTTGTACAAAACCTCCCAGTCGTCAAACAATGTCCGGGGTAAATGGTAGTTTAGGGCGTTCCCCTTTTCATTCATCTTTTCTTTCATATTTACCAGAAGTACAGAAACCCTCCAGGCCAACATACCTTACCTTACAGGTCAGTGCTCCAACATGTTTTGCTCTGTGATGCTGCACTTGCCATAGCTTGGTCGTTAAGCGAGCACCGTAGCCGAGAGTTGCCCAAAGGGAAAGTGAAGCGTGGCTAGTCACGCGTAGGCAGAGACAGCTTGAAGATGGCAACGCACATGCTCGTAGGAAGATGCATATTATTCTCGGAATTCTCATGATCACGCGTACCTCAAAAAGCACCTAGAGTCTGTAGACAAATACGTCGTGGGCTGGCCACAAGGCAAGTCAGCCTCTTGCCTTTAAATGGAAATGGCGAACATCACAGCCCCACGATATGGATTTATCCATCACGAATGAAAATGACCAGCCTTTTCCTTATTGTTCTATCGCAAGCCTGAAATGATGCCAGAGGAGTAATCGTACATTATGTTTACATGCAGTTGGTATCAAAATCGTTTGTGCCTTCTGACAGCTCTTGGCTGATATGTGATGCCGAAGCCAGAGTGGCATACGTCGACCGACGATACTAGTTGTCGGCATAATTCGACATCGAGTGAGGCAAATCAACGACTAGCAATGTGCGCCGTTACCTCTTCTTGCCGGGTGTAGGAGCTAAAACACGTCAGTTTCCTGAACCTTGGGGAAGTACATTCGCTGCACAAACCTGGCGGTCCAGTCTTCTTCTTCGGCGCGTTCTTGCCACGTGCTTTCAATCTACGAACACGGTCAGTATTCTCGTTGGTGATCTGGCTTGGTCCAAGTCTCGCGCTTACTCCTCGATGTAATCCAGTCGGTCCTCCTCGGCGTCATCCCAGGTTGTCAGAATAGGTCCGAACTCTTGCTTAACATCCTTGATCGAGGCGAGCTTTCGAGGGTAGTATGCGGCCAACGCTGGGCCCTTCAAGCGCTGTCGAAGGACCTTTGTTCCCATCCGAACGCCATTGGGGTTGTACGTGGTCGCAAAGACTTGGCTTTGCGCCTAATGGAGGTCAGCTGGGAAGTAAGAATAAACAGTTTTAAATCACTCGCCTTCATCAAGTCCAATATTCTCGCTCGTGGGACACTCATCTTGGCATCGTCGATGTCGCTATCGTGATGGTGGACGATTTTCGAACGTTGAAATTGAAGTCTTCAAATTCAAGACCAAATGAACGTGATTGGTCAATCGATTTAGTCATCTTAGTAAAGTGACTTAATTAGCTCTCTTCAGGTGGGCTAGCGGATTGAAGACGTTGTGGAACCTGCGAAGGTACCTACATCTTGAAGAGCTACTACAAAACTGACCTCACTTCGACCCCGATTCCATCTTTGTTTTTCACTAGCCTTTGAAGTGTTGGTATATTCTCCGGTCGCGTTGCTTCCGTGCTCATACTTACACAGACTTACAGGTATTTTAGTTCATCTCGGGCGCGGATCCTAGGAATGCAAACAGGTTGGACCTCAGCTATACATGAATTAGCCTAACTGAGATTTTTGGTCGACTCTCAATCTGCTGGCATAGTTGCGTCGCAAATACGACAAAATGTCTAAGCGCATGGCTGAGGAGCTTCAAGGAGGAGCTGCAAAAGAAAACGCGAATCAAAGGATGTGTTGAGTTCTGTGCTTGATCATGCAGATGAACTTATCGATTGCCTGCAATCCTTGAAACGATACCGCGATCAGCTGCAACACCGAGGCTCGAGTCCAGAAGTGTCTCAAGTTCGGGACCAACTATCAAAACTTAGCAAAGAGCTTCTTCCGTCGTTTAACTCACTGGCATCTAGTCGCGTTAATGACGAAAGTCATGACTTGGTAGGCGTCATATATGCCGGGCTTCTTCATGATTGTTATGATTTTAGCTAACCGTTTGCACAGCAGATCTCAAGACCTTCAGCAACATCCGATAAAAACTCAACGGCATCAAGTCAGAATGTTCCTCTACCAATACCGCATGTCTGCTTACCATGGGTTTCTTCCCAAATCCCCGCGGCTCAGCCACCGTTGCCGAAAATCCTAGATCCAGAACTCGAAAAGATCGCGTTCACACATCCAGGAATTGGAAGTCCCACTAATTATGAGCGCCTGGAATGGCTTGGTGATGCGTATCTAGAACTGTTTGCTTCGACGCTCATATTTCAAACGTTCGGCCATTTGTCCTCAGGAAGATGTTCCCAACTCCGAGAGCAACTAGTACGAAACACTACTCTCGCAGAGTATTTTCGTGCCTACGGATTGTCTTCTAAAGCCAGACTGCCCAAGGACTTCGGCAGCGGAAAGGGCCTAGGCCGCGGAAGTTCCAAAGACAAAGACTTGTTAAAGACACAGAGCGACATGCTGGAGGCATACGTTGCAGCAGCGATTATATCGGATCCGCAAGACGGACTGGCTAATACCATGGAATGGGTCAAGACACTTTGGGGTCAAACAATACGGAGCCAAATCAAGACAGCCGAGGTCAAGGAAAAGGCTGCAGTCGAAACTAGCGCTACAGGGCAGAAGTCTCCTCCGAAGGAGGTTTTGGCGCGGACAATAGGTGCCAAAGGGATTCTGATACAATACAAAGACCTCCCATGCAACAAGAAAGATGCCAATCTTGGACTTCCTTTATTTACTGTGGGAGTTTACCTGACTGGCTGGGGTGAGCGTGAGAAGCTCTTGGGAACTGGCACAGCGTTAGGCAAGGCAGAGGCAGGACACAAGGCTGCGGATGTTGCATTACAAAACAAGAAGCTGATGCAAGTATATGTGGAGAAAAAGAGAGTATTCATGGAAGCGAAGAATGCAGCACAGGAGGCTCTGGGAGGGCAGCCGGATAGCTGAATGGGCGGTCATGCCTGGAAGGGGTGATTGTATACAGAACTAGAACGAAGCGCAATTGGGGGAATGCTCGATAGAATGCGCGAGCCGGCAAATTGGCCATATACTTCAGTTATACCCAGTATTGTACCTACCTACCTAGGATCCTACCTACTTACCTACTACCTAGCTCTGTAATACATACATGAGAAGATACAACAGTGGCTGGCGACAGGGGTGGGCCTGACAGTCTGTCTGGACGGCCTGAAAATCGGAAGACGATGGGAAATGCGACTTCACGTGTTTTCCTTCGGTTATCGGCTCAATGTTTAAATCAGAATGTTACCAGTCACGTACAGTACCTGCGCCGAGCTAAGGCACCGCTATAGCCTATACCTTACCGGTTGGCTGGTTCTCCGGATTTACTGGACGTCCAGGCCCATTGACCTGTGGGGAAAGCTCTTTCAGGTACCTAAGGTACTAAGGTGGACATAAACATCCATTGATCACGTTCCTTTCTTGCCCTCGCAGGCAGTGAGTGCCCTTACTCTGAACAGAATACTTTTACGGATGTTCCGTCTCTTCATGCACTCCATCCGCATTATGATTGTGGATCGCTAGAAACTGGGGCGCGCGGGGTGGCATCAGGAGGTCGACTGAACCCTGGGAGCTGTCATTCAGCCAGCCAGTGGAGGTACCTGTTCTGGGTCGTCTGAGTTCGCCGAGGTCCAATTCTATGACCCCCATCCTAGCGAATCCACACTCGCTCCTCATGTCCTGCAGGCCTTATCTACAGCCGAATGCATGCCAGAACTCCCCAGCATCAACCACCAACGCACCCTTCGCACCGTCCAATGTTCCACGGCGCCCACCGACTGAATCTGCGGGCCAGGCGGTAGTCAAGCCAAGCACGCGCGTCCTTGTGCGCCGCGAGCTGAACACACCCACGGGGCTTCCGCTGTGGTTTTAGCATTCAGTCTATCGCTAGCCTCCTTCTTGCGCTGCAACGGCCTAACCGACCGATCCGTCGGCATTGCGCGCGTCATACAACCTCTTCCCTCGACATTTGAACAGCATCCGGACCATCGAGAGCCTGTCACGCTCTCAACACAACCGGCCTGATGGCGGACTCGGTCGGTACGTTGCGCTGCGCTGCCTTGTCTGAAAAGTGAACCGCATGCTGGCTCTGATGCTAACTCGAGACATGTAGACCGCGTGTTTGTCCACGCCCTCAACACAGTGAAGAAGATCCCCAAGACGGGCGCGTCTCGGCCACCGCCGTCCGACCGATTGCGACTCTATGGACTCTACAAGCAAGCGATGGAGGGCGATGTGGACGGCGTGATGGAAAGGCCTATGCCCAGCCCTGGCATCTCCGAGGAAGAACTCCACCGTGAAAGGGACAAGTGGGATGCTTGGAATTCCCAACGGGGCCTCACTCGAACCGAGGCCAAGCGGCGCTACGTCGAAGCTTTGATAGGAACGATGCACCGCTATGCAACCACGCCGTAAGTACAGCAGCTCACCACGCAAAGTAAGCTTCACCAGGACTGACTTTCCGTGATCCAGAGATGCAAACGAGCTCGTCGCAGAACTAGAATTCGTATGGAATCAAATCAAGCACAACACCCCCAGTTCCTCCAACTCCTCGCCCAAGGCTGGGCACAGCGAGACCAGACGTTTCCAAAGACCAGCCAGCGGCACGGATGGTCCCATGAAGATGCTCAGCCCCATGAGCGAGCAGGACGAGGCTGAACTTCGCTCGCAGCGGCAGATGGATATGGAAGACGACATGGAAGATGCTGAACATGAAGAGGAAGAAGGGTTAGAGAGGCGGAGCAGCCGTTGGCAAAGAAAGATAGAGCGGGCGATAACGCAACTATCGGCTGAAGTTGCCGCCCTCCGCGAACAGATCACAACAGGGCGAGAATGGAGATCTAAGAAAGAACGGAGTCTGCCAACATGGATGGGGTGGCTGGCTTGGACAGTCATGAAGCATGCGGTCGTGGACTTTTTCTTTCTCACACTGATCCTCCTCTGGATGCGGAGACGCAAAGACAGACGGCTGGAGGATAATGTGAGGGCTGCTTTGACCGTGATACGGGAGTACGTGCGAAAAGTCCTTCCTTCTAGGTGAGGGACCGAGTGCTCGACTGGCTAATACCAAGTTTGGGGGTTTGGGTAACCAAACGACACCAGTGCAGCCGCTTCACTGGCCTTGGTGACGCAGCCCACTGCGGTTTGCAGCATCAACTCAGATGCACGTCTCCATGGCTGCAAGGAGCAAAGCGCAATGCAGCCACGAGCTGTTTACACTTTGCAGCGCATCCATGCCATCACCACGTCAATGACAGCATTGACTGCACTGAACTGGGCATGAACTGGCGTCAATCTACAGAACTCACGGTGATTATGCCGTAGGAACCACCAAGGCTGACATGGTAACATCCACGACCCTTGGTCGGTTGTTTCGTTCAGAAACATGATTATTTCGGAGAAGGCGCATGGCGTTGACGACAGCATGATGGCGAGATAGGTGGACGACATGAGAGGGATCAACTGGATTGACTTTACTGTATGGCGTTTGGAGCATCAAGATCCCATGTAGGCTAGACCTGCCGTGTACCACTATCTACTTACGATTCTAATTAAAACAGTTGAAGAGCTCTATTATTGGCAGTGAATACGCGTGGCATTGATGCAATACACGCCAAGCCGTTCGCCTACATACTAGACTTGGTAGCCTCTAATCAGTTCTTGTGGTTTGAGGTTCGGGCCACGACCAACGTGCATTTGGCATATTGACAGGTCACCAACAGCCGCCAGCTTGACATTGTTCCGCCTATCTCCCAATATTCTGAAGCTGGCCATCTCCCACTTGCATCTCTGAAGCCCTATCTCGTACATCAAAATACCACCAGCGGTTTCGTCACGGACTGTACAGCACCACAGCGCATAATACGATATCCATCTGTCCCTTATGGCTGGTTCAATCCCTAAAAGCACCACCACCAACAATGGTGAAGCAAACAACTCTCGTACCGGCAAAGCAAACACCGGCAACGACAGCAACAACACACCCATCGTGAATGAGGAAGATGACGAAGCACCCATTCCACTTCTCACCGCGGTTGCAGCAAGCATCTTTGTCCCAAACACACTGGACTATTCGGCGCCTGTGCCACCCCGTCGTATCGACCGACTGCCCATCGCCATTGCGCAGTTAGACCATCACGCCTCCGGTGCGCGCGCCAACATGGTCGCCCTTCTAGAGCGAGAGCACGCACGCATCACCCGCGCCGCACGTCTCGAAGAACGTACCCTGGCAGCCGCTGGTTTAAAGGAAGATCCCACTCGAGCGAGCATCATCGCCAGCTCCAACGACATCGATGCGATGATAGCGAACATGGAGGCGCCCATCCGTCCCGCTACAGGAGCTGCATCACCAACGTCCCAGACATTCCCTTCCCCGTCAACGTCGGTGCCACATCCCGAGAATGGGCTGCCAACGAGGTGATGCGCCTGACCAAGGCGGCGCTGACGGACCTGCGTAACTTTGACAAACACGTCAACGAAAGACGTGAAACGTACGAGCTCGCGCTGAAGAGGGAACAAGACCGTCGCCCAGCTTCATAGGATCGAGCTGAGAAGGAAGTCCATCTCGAAAGGTACCAGGGGATCCAGAGCAAAACAACCTATTCCATATCCGCATGCCTTGGCCAGCAAACCACAAGGCCAACTGAAAACAGGAAAACAGGGACTTTGAAGCATCAGCAAGGGGATTGCAAGCTTCCTTATAGAGCATGAATTCCAAAGACGATGGCAATAGCTCTGTCCCTGGTGGTATTATTCTACATATGACGATTGACGTGGCGTTTACAAAGAATCAAGCCCAATATGCTCCTATGAATTTTTGCTCGCGATTTTGTTTTTAGAAACCCGAATGTAAAATAGAATGAAAACCAAGCATTTACAAACCAGCACCTGTTAAGTTACGTTGTTCTGTCATATTCCTGAAAGTGCTGTTTTATAACCAACATTATCGAGCCTTACGTCCAGTACTTACCAAACCCCTTGGTGATATCGTAGTCTTGGAGCTACAGGCCACGAATGAGAGCTCTAAGGAAGGATGCAGTACTCACCCCTTGCACAACGAAGGGCCAGGCCATGTTGATAAAATCGCAAATATCATGGCTATCATGTTTAAATGCGGTAATTGTAAGCTTGTGAACGTACCGTTACGTGTTAAGCAAGAGAGAACATAAATTGTCATAGGTGTATAACTATATCTATTTGCTTCCATGTCAGAATTCAATTTGATTCGGATAAACTCAATCGCTCCTTGAGTCCCTTCTTTTTGCTTCTCATGTGATGCCAAATAAGTCGTCTAGGATGAAGGTAATCGAGTTGATTGACTACAGAACTATGTTAGGTGAATTCTACATCAGATACACTGTTGAGGCATTGTGCTCCAGCCATGTTTCTAAAGGGTGTCACCAACAATAATGACATCTTGAATCATACAACTAAACGGTGATGGTAAGACGATATCATTCTGCATCAACTTCACAAATGGACGATAGAGCAATTAACAACCACACGAGGCAGCTTATTTACTTTCCTTCTTCAGCTCCTGTCCGACAACCTATATGTACAAAACGACACCGTAGCCCAGGAGCAGTAGAAAAGGGAAGAACAAAGAGAACAAAGCACGACCATCTAATTCTTTTACAGTCACTCCTCCTTTATACCCCGTACTCAACCTGGCCCATGGGCTTATCCTCCTCCATGCCGGGAGCCATGAAGTTTGTCCTCGGGTCGCCGGTGGCCTTGGCCGCCGAGCATCGTGCCATTGTTGGCGAGCTGTGAAGAATAATTGTTAGCAAAACTTGCAAATTGTTTGAAATGTGTGCTAGGGTGACAAACCTTCGAGAGATAACATCTGTGAAGTAGAAGTTCTCAATGACCTTCTTCAAGGGCTCGCCGCTGGGCTTCGATCCCTTGTTTTGGTCGACCAGCTGGACCTTGCTGAGCTGTCGCAGGAAACGGGCTCAACAACGTCGTAGGCAACCAGGGCAGGGCTGATCTCGGCCATACGGTCACGGACAGCGGAGACGTCATCGTAGGGCAGAGGAGCGCCAAGGAACTCGCTAGCAGCACGCAGGATCTTCCAGTCAGTTCGGGCAGCGCCGGGCAGGGAGGTGGCGGCACGGGTCATCTGGACACGACCCTCGGTGTTCACGTAGGTACCGGCCTTCTCGGTGTAAGCAGCACCAGGAAGAACGACATCAGCGATCTGAGCACCGCGGTCACCGTGGTGGCCCTGGTAGACAACAAAGGCGTCCTTGGGAATATCGGCCTCGTTGATCTCATCGGCGCCAAGCAGCCAGACGAACTTGGGTTTGGTCTCAGCAACGGTCTGGGAAGGAGGCACGAAACCAACGTCGAAAGCACCGGCTCGGGAAGCCTCACGCTGAAGAACGTTGTAGCCGTCCCACTCGGGAGTCAAGAAGGTAGCAGCGTTCTTCTCAACGAAGGCACCAACGGTCTCGTAGAAGGCCTTGGCATCGGCGTGGTCAGTGACACCGGATCCAACGATGATCATAGGTCGCTTAGCAGCCTGGAGCTTCTTGCCGAAAGGTCCGGCCAGGGCCTTCTTCAGGGCAGCGTGGTCAGTTCCGAGGTGCTGGAAATCGAAGGTCGACTCCCAGCTCTCTCCGACAACACCAATCTCCAAGTCAGATCGGAGCCACTGCTTGCGGATACGGGCGTTCAGGACAGCGGCCTCATGACGGGGGTTGCTGCCCACAATCAGCATGCAGTCAGCCTCCTCGATACCCCAGATCCTGGAGTTGAACAGGTAGTTGGAGCGCACGTCAACACCGTGAGCGAAGGGCTGGTTGCCGTTGAGGGTGTCCAGGGCCAGGTTCTCGGATCCGAGCTTGTTGGCCATGTCGCCTGGCAACGACAAGAGACTCAACCTCGGTCAGGGCACCAGCAACGACCTTGAACTCGTTACCCTGGGGCTGCTTGACCTCCCAGGCGCGGGCAACCTCAGAGAGGCCTCCTCCCAAGAGGCAGGCTCGAACTTGCCCTCACGGCGAACCAGGGAACGGTGAGTCGCTGAGTCTTAAGACCGTCGCAAGCGAATCGGGTCTTGTCGTTGATCCACTCCTCGTTCACGTCGTCGTTGAGTCGGGGAATGATTCGCATAACCTCCAGACCGCGAGAGTCGACACGGATGTTGGAGCCCAGACCATCAAGGACATCAATGGACTCGGAGTGCTTCAGCTCCCAAGGACGGGCGCGGAAGGCATAAGGCTTCGACGTCAGAGCACCAACGGGGCAAAGGTCGATAACGTTGCCGGACAGCTCAGAGTCCAGGTTCTTCTCGAGGTAGGTGCCAATCTGAATGTCGTTTCCACGACCAGTAGAGCCGAGCTCGGGAGCACCGGCAATATCGTTGGCGAAACGGATGCATCGTGTGCAGTGGATGCATCGGTTCATGGAGGTCTTGATCAAGGGACCAATGTTCTTGTCCTCGACAGCACGCTTGCCTCCAATCTCGTGGAATCGTCCTCGGTCGGCACCATATCGCATAGACTGGTCCTGAAGATCACACTCGCCTCCCTGGTCACAGACAGGGCAGTCAAGGGGATGGTTGGCCAGCAAGAATTCCATAACACCCTCGCGAGCCTTGTGGGTGAGCGCAGAGTTGGTCTTGACGACCATACCGGGCTGCACGGGCCAGGCACAAGAGGCAACGGGCTTCGGTGCCCGCTCGACCTCGACCAAACACATACGGCAGTTTCCGGCAATCATGAGTTTTCTAGGAATTTGTCAGCAGGGAGGTCGTAGGCAGGATCGTTCGAGGGCTTCGTACTCATGGTAGCAGTATCTGGAAGACGTTAGCATGCATTTCACGATGAAGCGGGCGAGCAATCGAAAGAAAAACTCACCTGGGGACGGTAACTCCAGCCTTCTCGCATGCCTGGATCAGGGCCGAGCCAGCTGTGTCAAGGTCAGTATCAAGCGCCGCATCGACTCAACAGCGACACCTACCCTCAATAGAAACCTTCTTTCCATCTGAGAACACGTTAGCCAACGTTCGGGGCTCAATGGCTCCTGGGACAAAAGATGCTCACCAATTGTAAGCTCCACCTCGGCATTTCGACGGGGCGTGGTCGCGAAGGTCCGCGTGACATTGGCAGCACGCCTGCCCGCCCGCCAGGTCGAACGAGCCACACACTGTCGAAGCATCGTGTCGCCCTTGACGGAGAAGAAGAGGTAGGGTGAGAGGTTGGGCGGGACACTGGAGGGGGCAAAGATAAAGGCTCAACTTTCGTTGACGTCTCTCCGGAAGGCAACTTGGGCCAGTTCAGTTGGAGTTGATTTGGTGGCGCTAGTGCTGAACAGCGATTAATTTACATGTCCCGTGATTGGTCGAAGCTCTGGGCAGTGCATGCCTCAGGCGCCAATTCTCGGAGCAGCGAGCACTCGCCAACAAAATTGAAGCGCCTGTGACCAATCTTTTTTCTCTTCTTTTTTCTTTCCTTTCCATAACAAAATTGTACCCGGGCACACTTTATTGTAGGTGAGCTTGAACTTCAGGCTTACGCTTGTCGTTTCTGTCGAGTCTTCCTCTATCTTGTGTCCCAGAGTAATTATTACGCCGATTATGGAAGCATGTGAGAGTCATTTCAATGAACGTTGCCTCTTACCGCCGGTCGTTACATCTCCATCAACATGAACATGAATTACTAGTATTTAGACAAGTAGAAATGCTCCGGCTGCTTCGCCACTAGGCCAGGCCACGCCGTGGCAACACCGGCCTGCGTCCGGGAGACTTAGGAGCTGCAGCTGCACTGTAGAGCGCGCTCAGACTTGGGCACATCCCCTACCCATCTCTGTTCCTCCTGTGCATCGCCTTTCCACGTAACACCGTTGAAAGCCTTGCCGTCCCACGCATCTTCGAATGGGTTCAGCGCCATGTGCATGACCCGATCTAAGACTTCCCTCTCTCCCCATCCTCAACGCGCTTGATGATCTCGTCAAGAATCCATCCCCTCGGAATGAAGTTCGGGTTGACTCGCTTCATCGCCTCCATCCTCTCCGCATCCTTAGCCTCCGATACATCGGATGTACCGTCATCACTCCAATCTTCAATGATCCGAGCCCTCCATTTCTCCAACCAGGTGGCAACTCGGCCACGTGCTGCGTTTTCGTCCCCTTTCATAGCCCCTTCTTTGTGGAAAAATGTGGTGGCCTTTTGTTTTCTAGCTTCCTCCGTGGCAATATCAGAAAGCTTCAGGTTGCCTAGTCGACGGAAGAAGTGGTTGAAATCCAACTCCAGAGCTTCCATGGTGTCAAGAGCTTCACTAAAGAGCTCCTCAAAGTCGCTCTCCTTGAATTGGCGTAAGCCCAGCCTTGCCGTCATGAGTTTCTTGTACTGAGCGAGGAATGTTGCCTTGTACTCTTCTCCGGCCTGTGTGATGAGCGTTTCCGCCCGCTTAATTACCTGCTCTTCCTCTTCGCTCTTGACGCCGTCAATGACGAAAGACGACTCATCCACATCAGGACCGATGCCCATAAGTTCGCCGAGGGTCTCTCCCAGTCGCACAAGATTCCACCAAATGATGGTGGGCTGATTCTTGTAAGAATATCGTAGCATGTAATCATCATGGTTTGGCGTATAAGCAGGATCAAAGTTGTCCATGAAGGCAAAAGGACCATAGTCCATCGACAGACCGTAAATGGATGTGTTATCGGTATTCTGCTCACATGTTAGCAAGGTCCATTTGTCAAATTCCATTACAAACGTACCAAAACTCCATTCATGAAACCGTAAGCTTGCCAATATGCCACTGTTGTGGCATTTCGTCGAACAATCTCGCGGTAAAGCCTGGTAAACCTGTTCTCGGCAACGTCTCCAGAACCCTCGATGTCTGACGCAGAGATTCCGCGCAACGGGACAGGCGAGTCTGCGGGGTGTTCTGGGTTCTGCAACCGACCAGGCAAAGTTTCCCAACCACCGAATACATCCTCTGCAACATATGTAGCGAGTTTCCGGATGAGATTACGATCTGCCCTGGCACGCAAGATATCAAAGCTACCCAGTCGAATCCATGACTGCGCGAACCGCAACACAATTGCGCCAGGCTCGAGTTTCTCACGTCGCACCTTCGAATGTGGCAAGAGGGTCAATGATAGAGCTCGTGTGGTTGGAATACCGAGCGCATTAAGTGCCTCGGAGACAATGAACTCTCTGATGCTGGAGCGCAGTACGGCCTTGCCGTCTGCAAATCAGGAATATGGGGTAATACCGGCACCCTTGAGCTGCAGCTCATATCGCACTTTGGTTGCTGGATTGGTTGCTTCGAAGAGAGAGATGGCTCTCCCATCACCTAGCTGGCCTGCCCACTGTCCGAACTGAAAGCCTCCATAGCATTGCGCCCAGGGTATCCCCTCGAGCTTTTCCTCATCCCATCCGTAAATCTTATTTCCAGCAACAAATTGCTTGAAATCCTCCGTCTTGACTTCTTCTGGCTTGATGCCAATGTCTCGAAGGGCGGCGGGACTCACGGCCAGAAGCTCCGGGTCTCTCTGCTCATCTGGCCTCACCCATGTGAAAATGGCATTCCGAACCTGACGGGGCGTGATCTCATCCCGGGGTGTTTTATGAGAGTCTGCCGGCGTAGGGAACAGCGAATCTGGGGGCAGCGCCTCGGTGAAACGCCAGGATTTGGGCAGCTCATCCAGCGAGACACCTTCGAAGGAGGAGCCGTTGGCGGGTTGAGACGAGGTTGAGTTTTGGGCTGCCATGATGGGATGTAACGAAGCTCGCGAAATAGCTCTAAGAAGCCCCGAACGAGCAAGCATCAAGGGCGAGTACTACTATGCTGCTTCAAGCAGAGGCAGATCTTTGCAATGAATGACAAGGACACAAAGCAACGATAACTTATATCTCACGAAGAAAGGATACTCGTCATTAGTAATTGACGATAGCTACCGGGTAGGTGACATGACGTGCTAGTGATGGCCGAGGGTGGCGCATCAACGTCAATGATCCGGAGCACGCGGGGGTCCCACTCATTGTAGCAACGATCTGACAGGACGGTAGACTGGGCACGATCTTTTACTTGCTAGAAGCAATTATAGTTGCACATGGTCAATAAGCACGTTAACACTAGATATTTCCTTGGTCGAGTTGCCGGATTGAGAATTCCCATGTTAAGCATTAGGTGTACCTAAGCAATATACGTGGTGTGGTGCAGGTTTGTCTCATGGGAGCTACTAAGTAACCGCATTCTGTGCCACTGTTTTGGTACTTCAATGCTGTCACACGATCACAGAGGCATTCTAAACACACGTTGTGTCAGCCAGTCTAACGTCGTGTTTTATTACAGTAAAATATTCACGAAAGGGACTTACACTAAGATGAGTTGGTACAAATCAATGAACGGTATACTGTAAGTTGAATTCTCGGGCTCGAATTCAAGCGTCAATTACACGCCATTGGTCCACCAGCTGCATTCCATCATCTACTCCGCAAGCAAAAAAAGGAAGACAAAAATTGCTATAACATCTACCATTCATGCCCATGAATTATTGTTTGAACACTCTACTAGGGTCACAGATAAGTATATTTATACAATAACATATCTCTGACAATACTCACCAACTTATCCAAACCAAATCCGTGTATCCATGGCTGCTGGTATTAGTCGAATCATCACTTTGCTACCTTACCTAATCATTATTCGGACGACATCATACATCATACATCATAGCTGATTAGCTGCCATGCACCATTTCCTGATCGAGGACAAAATACAGTGCAGAGTGGGGCACCACTTATGTGTTGTACATACAGCAATCCCTTCTTGGTGAAAGCAACCAGATCCACGTAGTCCCTCATCGTCTTGCGACAGCCTTCACTTCACTAGTAGCTATACTGGGACCAGCCCACACCACGCCCCTCCTCTTCTATATCACTCATTCTACTTTGTCTGGCATTTCCTCTCTCTCTTCCGTCAAACGATCAAAACCCATCAACCATGAATTCCATTGGATCGACATTTGAACCAGATGCTTCGGGCACCCTGCCCAAGCAGCTCCCGTATATCCCATATGTCAAGATGAATGACGGCAATGAGATTCCTATGGTATGGAGATCCCTCCCTGCTTTGTCGTCTAGAGGTGATGATTTGTTCTTCATATATCTGATTGAATATGGAGTAGCTTGCCTACGGCTTGGGAACAGCAAACTACAAGACGTCATCCGGCCCATCAGAGGAGGATATTCGTGATGCCGCCAAACAGGCCATTGAAGTAGGCTATCGCCATTTGGACTGCGCAGAGTGTGAGTAGTACCATATCGCACCCATTTTCAGTTTGCTTATGGATTCATAGCCTATGGCAATGAGGCGGAACTTGGAGCAGCAATCAAGGCGGCCAAGGTGCCTCGGGAGAAGTTGTTCATCACAACCAAGATCAGTGCAACCGCGAAAAAGTCGGCTGTGGAGGCATTGCAGGTGTCGTTGAAGAAGCTGGGGCTTGATTACGTCGATCTCTATCTTATGCACGGGCCTTGGTTCGCGGACACGGAGGAGGAACTTCAGCAACGATGGAAAGAGATGGAGTCTCTCAAGGAATCTGGCCTGACCAAATCTATTGGTGTTTCCAACTTTCTCCAGGAGCATATCGAGATAGTGCTCAAAACCGCCAAGATTCCACCGGCATTGAACCAGATCGAGTTCCACCCCTATCTTCAACATGGCGACCTGATCGAGTTCCTCAAGAAGAACAACATCGTCGTGTCATGCTATTCGCCTCTGACACCAATCACCTCAGCCCCAGGCGGTCCTGTGGATGATTTATGGAAGCGGCTCGCTCAGAAATATGGCGTCTCTGAATCCGAAATCGGCCTCAGGTGGTGTATCGACCAGGGCTTGGTGGTGATCACCACCAGCGGGAAGAAGGATCGCCTGGAAAAATACCTTGTCAAGCTGCCTCACTTTAAATTGACCCCAAGGGAAGTGGATGAGATTGCCGAGCTAGGCAAGCAGAAGAATTACCGGGGATTTTGGAAGAATAGGTTCGGCGAGAACGACTGGCGGTAAAGAAGACATGGATTTGTTTGAACCTGAAAGAATATGACGGAGTCTGGGCTTTGGAAAGAACCCCAGAATCACAGGCACAATATACTGAGATTTATTCCTCCCTTTATTGAGTTGTTCTAGTACTTTTAAAGCCGCTGTCACAGCTCATCGTCTGATTCGGTTTCGCTCTCATTCGTTGTAGCCGGCACAGCCTTTGAGGTAGGTTTGGCGGGCTTTCGATTTACGAAGGAAGTTCTCTTTTCGGCGGAGGCTGCTCTACCTTCTTCTTCGTTGTCTCTGCTTTGTTTGCTTCGTGTGCACCAGTTTTCGTGGCGTCAGTCACATCAGCGCTGTCCATATCATTATCGACATCGTCGTCGCTAGCAATGGACGCCGTATCTTCAGTGTCACGCTCAGACTCCGTCTCCTGAGGCTCGGGCTTGACCTCGTCGACATCCATCCGCTCTATACCCTCTTCATCCGAGTATTCTTCAACAGCAGTAGGGTGCACCTTGCGTTTAGTGGGTCTCGACTGAGCAGGGCGACGTTTCTGTTCTGGAGCTGGTGGCTGGGATGGGGGCACCGAGGTTTCACCCTCGTCATTGAACGAAGCCGCGGCAAGGAGCTTCTGCTGCTCTCTAATCTTGACCTTTTTCTCGTTCAAGAGATCCCGGAATTTCTGTAACAGAGCCGACTCATCTTCTTGCTTCGCCCGGACAAGCTCGTCAAGTTGCGCTTTTAGGTCTTCGATGATGGCATTGGATTCTTGTGATTTGGCTGTGGCGATGGCATATTCCTCTTTGTTCTTGGCCGCAGCATTAGCTGCGATGCCGCACCATTCAAAGAGCTCAATCCCTCGTTCTCATCGTGGTTTAAAGTGATTGAGCCAAGCCGTTGCTAAGTATCGTGAGTATGAGTGCAACTGTATTTCCGAGTCATCATCCACCCACAGTAATGCCCTGGACCTGTTTACGGATGGTAATTGAGATGGATGAACCACTCTGAACGCTGGCCGTAGCTTGGATGTCGGCGAGAGGCTCTTGACTCAGAAGTGAAGTAAGAATAGCGTGCCATTCTGTGTCCGAGGTGGGACAATTCTTCACCATCAGGGACGCGACCTTGTCGTTCTTTACTAAGGCTAAGCTCAGATCGGGTTTCCTCTGCAAAGGGCCGAGCCGGGGCGTGGCAAAGCTGGAACGAAGCCTCACCACGTCAAGCCATCTAGGGATAGACACTTACACGTGGCAACGTAAGGGCCTCACCCTCCGTAGCGATCAGCCTAAGGTCTAGAGGTTTTGACCCACTGGGTGTAATCTGTACGAGGACGTAGGCAGAGTCATCGTCACTGCGAGCAAATCGCGAAACGCGCGGCGGCGGAGCCATAGTGTACCGGCGAGGCCGTTTGAGAGTGAGGTTGCTGGAGTTACAACTCGAGGTGAGAGGGGCACTGAGCCTGAAGCAGACGTTAAGCTGGGACTAGAGTCAGGGACGAAAATGAGTGCCACAATGTCATTGATGCAAAGAGAAAGATGACACAAGCTATGTAGGTAGCTTGATTACTGAAAGGTAGACATGGACGAAATTATACCGACACCAAGTTCTGACTGGTGTCTGTTCTTGTGTTCCAGGCAGCTGCAGGCAACATCCAAGCTCAGCTCAGCAAACAGCAGCTTATGTGGGTTGTGAACTTGTGATTCAGGTCCCTGAGCTCGGCACGGTACCTTGGGAGGCAGCTGCAACTACAAGCAGAGCGGTAGAGTGCTCACCCAGAGAGTATGAGGGTAACACCGGGCGGTACGCCATGCTTAGGTACCTGGTGGCAAATAATTTTGTATTTGAACGGCCTGGAGTACCCACCGTGCTGAGCATCACAACGTCCAAGCTCGTTTGTTATTGATTGATTACAGTACGAGCAGCGACCGCTTGAGCCGTGATGAGGAGGTTTGAAACACTCGGTGTAAACCGCGGTCAATACAGGCTTTCGGCGGCGTCGAGCCAGACACAGTATGGAATTAAGAGCCGTTGGCTTGTTCCCTCGTAGCTCAGGTCCCTGACAGAAGCAGCTGGCTGGCCTTGCATGGCCACGCGAGCCTGACGCGTTTGGCGCGACGATGGCCTCTGAAGCTGCACGGCGGACCAATGGGGACGAGCGACGAGGCACCTTGCTGTTGTCACGTAAGCAGCGCAACGAATGATTCCTGTCCCCTTCCCTTTCCCCTCCCTCCCCTCCCCAGTGCGAGTGAGTGCATGCGTGCGTGCGGTGCGTGCGGTACGTGCGTTTTCGAAAATTTTCAGCGAGTGTCCCGGGGAGGGTTCAGGGAGGTAACGTGGTGGGTGGAGCAACCACTAAGCTGGCTGACCTGGCAAGCTGGCCAGGGCGCTCTTACCCACACAACCTCCACCACACCTTGTCCTCCACCAGCCACCTGTTGAAAGGCCCCAGCCATTTTCCATTTCACCACATTCCCACCAACCAAACATCCGACCATTCAACTCCGTGACCACATCTTTGGACCACAACCTGCTTGACCACCTCAACGTCATTTGCTGTACCGGGCTTGCGAGCAGCCTTTGAATGTTCGTCCTTGCAGATCCGTCGCATCACCAAATTCCACCTTTTTTGACCGACACGTAATTACCGACCCGACCTGTATCGCCAACTGCCCTTCAATCGGCTCACCAGCTCCTCCACCTCACATCGAGCTCATCGCTACCACCCTCACAGCCTCTCGCGACGTTTGCGCCCCGAATAATCGACTGCACGCCCTGCAAAACCGTCTCCGACTGCTCTTCCCGTACTTCCCTCGAATTATTTGGTTTGCGCGAGTGGGGTGAGACGCTTGTTGACGATTATGAATTCACTCAATTGATATCGCGCTTTGCCTACGGTTTCGATTTTGGATTCTCCTGCGCTCGTCACGCGACATACCACCTAAACTACCGAGAACATGGAGCCGTTGCGCCTAAAACCTCGACAGCCGGTGACGGATGAGATCGAGAACTGGGACGATGATTTGGACCTCGTGATAGATGGCGACGACTTGACTTTCGGTGGCGGCTCGACCGTCACAAATGCGGCACCCCGACGCCGCGATTCTGCTTCCTCCCACATGTCTTTACGCTCAGATCTGGAGTCATGGAACGGAGAGGAGCAACACGTTCATATCCCCGGCGACGATGAGAAGTCAACGCTGGATGCTATTACTGCTGCGGAAAACGCAGGCATTCCTTTACCCAAAATGTACCCTCATCCGCGCTGATGGGCGGTACGATCAGACGGCTTGGAGGAAGAAAGATTCGTCGCATTATTCACGAAGACTGGGAGAATGACCTGGAGTTGCCCGAGACGTCACAGGGCTTGAAAATCAAATCACAGACTCATGCCGACTTTCCCGAAACCTTGCGCCAAGTGAGCGGAAGCTCCACACATTCAAGCCCAGTCAAGCAGAAGAGGCTGCAACCCTCCATTGGCGAAGACGACAGAAGGGACTCCGGACAGTCCGGCATCAGCATCCTGTCTGCTAGTGCAAAACTCGACAAGTTTGTTGAAGATGACGAGGATGATGACTTCTTTGGTGAAGGCCCAGACACCATTAAACTCCCCAAGACTAGACAACTGGCCAAGCCAATTTCCTTCATCACACCACCTACACCACAGAAAATTGAGAAGCCCAGAGATCCTGACGACGACTTTGAGAATGATTTAGAGCTACCATCTGATGGCAAACTCAAGTTGTCAACAAGGAGAGATATTCCAAAGACGCCGCAGTCTCAAAGCGACGATTTGGATTGGGGAGAAGGCAGCCTTGGCACCCGCTATGGTGGCACCAGACGCGATGGTCGATCAAATAGAAGCTCGTCTGCTTCCGCTCTTAGCCCCAGTATCTCAAGCTCTATCACAGCAGAAAGCGAGGATGAGACGTTTGATGGCCTTGTGCTTCCTTCTGGCCCGGTCAACTTTCAAGAGAGGCTACAGAAGCGAAGGAAAAGCCGATCTCCTGAGCGGATTGAAGAAGAGCCTGAGGTCTTACCCAAAAATTACCACCTCGTGGGACGGACCAGGCCGATTTCCTTGATGGTCTTGATCTTGGGGATGGTGAAGTTTTCGATTCAGGGAAGCTTACACTGCACCGAAATGTCAAAATAAAGGAGACACGACCTATCAGCCCAGTCCGCCCCAAGACAGCTGTATCGCTCACTTTTACCAACAAACCCGCAGCCCAGACACGGATACCACGACTCAGCCATGAGCGTGCTCACTCAACATCACTAGAACCGGTATCAGAGAGCGGAGGGCCCATTCCACAACGCAGCCGTCGTTCTCAGTCCCGCCTGGGTCACTCAACGCAGTCCTCTCTGCCCAATCTCCCCACAACACAAACATCCCCCAATCTGCGTCAGGATTCCCACCTTCAACACCGCGAAGACGGGAGGTTGGTGCTAAGACATCACTCTCTTCTCTTCGAGGTGAACCTACGACCACGAGTGCTCAGCTCCTTAAGCAGAAGCGATCTTTACCTGCGATCCGAGCCTTACCCTCTCCGGTCAAATCTGCCAACGTTCGCTCAGAGCGGCCGCCATCGAGAACGGACATGAACCGACCTCCGTCCGTGTTACGGCCTAAAACTCCTGTAGAACGGCCTCGAGGAGCCGTGACTGAGAGTCCTGCTCTTCATTCCCGAAAACCTCATGCGCCATTTGTCGCCTCAGGAGGAGCGCAGAGACACTCGCAGATTCTTTCTTCCAAAAGCTCTCGGACGTTCCGCCGACACGACTCTGATAATTCCATTGACCTCCGGCCGAACTCACGTGCAATCTCAAGATCTACTATGCGGTCGCCAAGCCCGCAGCGCTATAGAGTTGCGGCAGATACTTGGGAACGCCTTAGCAAACCTAAGAACAAGAAGCAGTTTGGAGATGGCCACGAACTGGACGGATTTGACGACCTGCCTACATCTAGGGAAGTAGAGACTCGGTTCCTCAAACAGCCAAACACAGGTGGATCAAAGACAACCCTACGCAACAAGGTCTATTCCAATGTTCTGCCAGACCGGATGTCTACACCCTCACCTTTGACTCCTTACTCACCTGCAAGAGTGTCGAATGTGCCACATTTTGCTCGTGATACGGCGGCGAGTCGCATTGCCCGTGAAACATCATTGGCTCATCGGAGTTCTGGCCCAGCGCCTCTAGCACCATTGACTACCCAAAGAGTGGCTCAACTTTCGACGCGGAGCAACCTCTCTCCGCAGCCGCAGTCACCACTGACTCCTACCTTGAGGAGGAAGTCAAAGCGGCCAGTTCAACAAAAACCGCATCTCATTACAAATATGAACAGCGGCAAAGAATCAAAAGTAAGTGGACATTCCCTCAAAATGTATTCAATAAGACAGAACGATTAACAGGTTTGTAGTGGTGGGCGGAATGTATTATAACGCTGAGACATACCGATGGGAAGGCAATGAGAACGTTCTCAATGCATTCGATCCTCCTATCACAACGCCGACTACGGCAACTATACCGCCTCACATGATGAGAGAAAAGGAGACAACAACAACTCCACGACCGGCTCTGATTACCAATATCAGCGCAACCAAAGGAGTGCAGGTCGTGGGTGGCATGGTCTTCGATCCACAAAACATGTGCTGGCTCAAATTAGGCCCACAATCTGGCGCCAAGTCGGAAGCAAGCGATACTTTGGATGGCTTCGATGCTCTAGAAGATGAGGATGATGTGTTCAAGGACATCCCTGACCTCGATGATGCTGCTGCCGACGAGGAAGGCGGAAAGGGCCGAGTTAGTGACATCAAAGACGACTGGCTTGTGGGAGAAGAGTTCGACGTTGGTCCTGAATTTGTCAGGAGACAACGTGAAGAAGAAGAACGATGGCGTAGAAAGTGCGAGAAATGGGTGAGCCGCGGACCACGCGATCGCGACGCATGGAGATGGACAATTCGCGAGCTGGTGTCTCAGTTCGATGATTTGTCGGTGTAAAAACAACACCAAACACAACCGACTACCTTACATTCTTAGGCCTCGATGCTACTTGGCCTTGATTTAACACCATCACCAAACGTTTTGTAATAAACGAAGAATACCGACACGTGGATACGAACGAACAGCATACGGTTGCGACAGCGGAAAGGATTAACAAGCGGATTGCTTGCTATCTTGGTTTTGCTTAGACGGAAGCTACGATGTTATACGCTCTCTGGTTGCTTTCTTATGACGACAACTGCATCCAGGAGCAGGAGGTTAGGGGCTGAGAGGGTGCACGGACGCACTGGTCAGATGCCTCCTTTAAAGACATTCTTCTTTATGATGTGACATGTATCATATTGGATGACGGTTGGCCTGGGGATTTCATGATAGACAAAATTAGGGGCGGCGGTGCGCATGGCAATGCCGGGAGGGTTCATGATGATGACACGACGAACAACGCTTCACGATTTCCTATCTGTCTCTTCACTTCTTGGCGATAATGCCTATATTATACGCTTTTATTCTTGCTTTTCCATAGGTGATCGAGATGCTTTTTTGAACAAATTTCTTCTTGGTCATTACTTTTTCTTCCTGCGTTCTGCTGCGAATGACCAGCCTATATACATGGACTGGCTGGGCATAGTGATACTACATACACACTCCTTCTCTTACTTTGACTCCTTTTGGCTTTCTTGTTGCTGTTTGGATCCAAACCTCTTCGGCGCATGGCGTTCCTCCTTCCCTTCTCCATGTACTGCTTGTCCTCGTCATCCTCCCAGCCTCCGAAGTCGTCGCCAGTGGTGGCGCCCTCGTCCTCGTCAGCGCTGATGGGTGTCCTGTCCACGACTTCGTTGGAGCCGCTGTCGCGCTCGGCGGTAGCCTTGGCGGGCGTAGGGCCGATCTTCTGGAACTTGGCGACGTAGAAACCGTCGACGTTGTAGCTGTGGGGGTAGTAGCGGCGGGTGAGGCGCATGCTGGAGTGGAACTTCTTGCCCATGTAGCTGGTGAAGCCCTCCTTACCGAAGGCGAGGCCGGTCTCGACGAGCTTGACGTTGGGGCGGCGGCTGAGGGCGTACTGGACGACCTGCTCGTTCTCCTCGACGGTGACGGAACAGGTAGAGTAGACGATGAAACCACCGGTCTTGCTGGTGTGGTTGACGGAGTCGATGGCGGCAAGGATAAGCTGCTTCTGGATGTGAGGCAACTGCATGAAGTCCATCTCGGTCTTGTTGGTCTTGACGCTGGGATCCTTGGCGATAACGCCAGTACCGGAGCAGGGCGCGTCGAGCAGGACACGGTCGAAGCCGCCCATGGGCTTGGGGAAGTCACGGGCGTCGTAGTTGGCGACAATGACGTTGCGGGCACCAAGACGGTGAATGTTACCGATCAGACCCTTGGCACGAGCCTTGTTGGGATCGTTGGCCAGGATGAAACCGGTGTTCTTCATCATCGCCGCCATGTAGGTAGTTTTACCACCGGGAGCAGCTGCCATATCGAGCACTCGCTCGTTCTCCTGAGGGTCGAGAGCCATGCAGGGCAAGAAAGACGAGGCAGCCTGGAGGATGTAGTGGCCGGCCAGATACTCGGGCGTCGCACCCAGGGGCACGCTGCTCTCGAAGACCTGCAGACCAACCTTGGACCACTTGCCGACAGGCTCGAGGGTGACACCACGGTTGATCAAAGCCTGGGCCAGGTCTCGTCGATGCGTCCTCAGGGTGTTGGTGCGGATAACGACGGGTCTGGGGCTTCGTTGGCTTCGAAGAAGGCGAACGCCTCCCTGGGGCTGAAGAGGTTGTAGAGCTTCTCGGCAAGGTACTCGGAGTAACCGTAGTAGGCACAGATATCCTTGATCAGCTGTGCAGTGTACTCTGCTCTTGAGCGTCCATCCTCGGCAAGGTTCGAGAAGTCGTCTAGCACACGGATGTTCTCCGTGATTCTGGTACGCAGAAGCTGCAGATCGGGAGCGAGCAGCGCATTTGTCTTTGAAGAGAGCTCGTCGTCCTCATCATCTCCGAGCACGTGTGGCTTGTCGCCGTCAATGTTGGTTTGTAGAGCAGTCTCAGCCATTTCAGCGGCATCCGCAGCGGCGTCCTCCTCCATCTGGCGGTCCAATTTTCTCGAAAGACCCTCGATGTTGGCGGCTGTGAGCTTCTCCTCTGCGTCGGACTCGTCCTCATCCTCTGAGAACATGGGCTTGCCGTGGTCATCCTCGGCGTCAGAGTCGAAGACTGACGAACCAGAGTCAGAGCCAAGGAAGTCATCTCCCAGAGTGGCACCGCCCTCAAGCTCCGACAAGTCAAACTCGTCTCCCATGTCAGCCTCCTCGTCGTCGGACATATCCTCCATTATAGGCATCGGCTTCTTGGCTTTCGACTTTCCATTCGTCTTCGGGGCGGGCGCGGCCTTAGCAGCCTTCGCAGGGCGCAGCTTCTCCGAGCTAGCCTTCTTGTTCAGCGCGCCATTCTTCTTGGGCTCAGGCGCCTTGGCCGTCTTTCTCTTCTTCTTCTCGGGCGCTTCGACGGGAGGGTCGACTGGGAGACCAGCCTTGCGTTTTAACCGAGCAAAGTGCTCCTCTGACAGGGCCTCAGGGGCGCCCTGCTTCTTCATACGTCGGCCGACACCCATTTTGAAGGAATTGGCAGAGTCGACTGTGGAAAAATGTGCAATGACCGATGGGAAATACCGGTCTGCAAGTTTGTAAGTGAAAATAGCTGGAATCGCCCCACCGAAACTTTTCTTTTTTCCAACGAGTTTGCGCAGGGTCTTATCCAGATAAGACATTGTCGAGATAAGCCGTTATCCACACCTGACACGTGATAAGGTACGTACCCAGTCGCTCTGGCACTTCCCCACGATCATCGTGAGGTGACGAAGTTGCTTTCATTCAGCAGCTTGGTGTTTCGTGGATTGCTTCTTGTTGCGACGGAATCTTTTCGATAGACATTGAAATCACTGCATAAGCGAGGCTACTTGAGGATACACACAGAGAAATTCTCCTTCTTTCGTTTATTCTTTCAATCACCGCTGGGACACCTCACCAAGCTCCCTCAACCCCACCATAGCCCACGTCCTTTCACACAGCAACCTCGACAACTGGCGCCATGTCTGAAGCAACGTTCGCAAAGAACTTCCTCACGACGATTGATTCGCGACCAATCAAGTTGTCTCCCGACCATGTCGAGGACCCTAAGAGGTTCCCGGCGCGGGCGCCGGTACATTCCTTCCTCTCCCAACCGCTGTTGCTGTTGACCAAGCTTCTAACCCAAAGTGCGCAGTATATTCTTCCTCGTATGCCGAAGCCCATGAGCAAGCCCACCTCTCTTGCCCCCGGCCAAGAGAAGAGCATCACAGTCGCCCTCAAGTCGTTGCGAAACCCACCCCTCGATATTAAGCTTACCTCGCAACCCCTCAGCACTTCAATCCTCGATCTCAAGGGCAGCGTCTCGAAGCAGGCTAGGATACCACTCGACAAGATCAAAGTTCTACACAACAAGAGGCCTGTTCAGGATAGCAAGATTCTTAAGGACCTCGTTGGGAAACAGAGGCGGCTATTGAGTTCTCAGTGATGGTTATGGGAGGGGCTGCCTCGATCCTACCAGAAGACACAGAGCAAGGAACCGCCTCGCTGCCGCCCACTGGCGCGGCTGCACTGGAGACGGATGCGTTTTGGTCGGATCTACATGGATTCCTGATGCAGCGCTTGAAGGACCAAGCAACGGCTGAGGAGCTATCCAAACTCTTCAAGTCGAGCTGGGAATCAAGCAAATCGCAGCCGTAAGGGCATTAAATATCACGAATACAATTAGAGTAATGTTGCGAGCATTGCGAGTTTCCACACCCGGCATGTGATATATATTCCTCGACAGGTGCATCACCATGTCTGGTTAAACTGGAAGTTTATGTAACCGCTGACAATGAAAATTCGACGGGCGCATTCCTCGAGAACGTCCCCAATCTCCTTTTCTCCTCCTTCGTTATCATCCCTGCATCATCATCACCAAATCCGGAGGTTTGGCTGGTTAAGTAGTATGTTCAAGTACATCTGCGGAGAGACGCGCGGCGTTCGGAGATGGGTCGGAACGCTTAGACGGCACCGCCCTTGCTGACTATCTTGATGATAGTGTCGTACTCGATGTCATCGGAGTCGTTGGCCTGGTACTCGGTGGCGAGGCCAGTGAGGGATCGCTTGAGGGCCTCCTTGGAAGAAGCGTAGATCATCTTGGGCTGCTATGCGTCAGATAAAAGGCCACTTAGTTGAAGTAGAGGATCTCTACGAACCTGGACACCAGCATCATCAGGGGACCAGGCGATGAAGGCCAGCTTGTTGCTGCGAGGGGTTAGCTGGAATTCTGGCGCCTAGAAAGCGGTGGTCACGTACCGGAGACCGTCACCAGTGTTGTACTCAAAGTCGTAGACGGCGTAGCGAGGGCCCTTGCCGACAGCACCCTGTTCAACAATTAGACACCTGAAATAAAGATGCAGAGAATGTTGGAAGTACTAACAGACTTGCTCTTGGCGGTGGCATTGATCAGTTTCTCACGGAAGTTCTCCCAGTCCTTATCATCAGAGGCATCCTCGATGACGATCTCCTTCCAGTCGTCGGACAGCTTGAAGATGATGTACTTGTACTTCTTGCTGAGCTTGAGATCGTTGTAGGCAGAAATGCAGTCCTGCGAAACGGTGGCACTGGTGATGGCGCGACAAGGTCAGCACTGGCGGCTCGGAGGAAGCTATGAGAACCACGCCCCCTGCCCCGCGCGCGGTTATCGCAAGGATCGGGCGTGATGGGACGGT
Organism: Albifimbria verrucaria; assembly: GCA_020081605.1. Classification (NCBI taxonomy): domain Eukaryota; kingdom Fungi; phylum Ascomycota; class Sordariomycetes; order Hypocreales; family Stachybotryaceae; genus Albifimbria; species Albifimbria verrucaria. The sequence continues at coordinate 5,071,097 of JAHREC010000013.1, forward strand.
GGCCGGAGTGCGTGGTATACACAGAGGCGAGTCAAACATACCCGGATTGAGACTAAAACTGCTGTTAGAAAGCTGTGTGATCCAGAGAGCGAGAGGTGTTGGCGGCTTACCATGATTGCGGTCTGATGACGGAGAGGGTGGGAAGGCTGGGGAGCTTGTCAGTTCTCTGTCTATAGCACAACAGGTACAGCTCCTATCCAGACGAAACAGGCCGTTTCGGAGAAGAGTGAGTGTTTGGATCGGTTTGACGCACTGGAGTAATTAGAGCGATTATGGAGCTCTGGGAATTCGCAAGGCGGCGGTGGTGTTTGGGGAAGAGGTTGTAGAATGTCGACTGCCTTGTATCAATAAATGGAGGGAATTGCCCATCCGATGGGGGTGGTGGGGTTTGCGGGACTTGGTGCCACGTGACCTGGACAGGATCAAGGCAGCGTGGACAATGAAGCGAGCTTGTCGTTCAGCTTACAGCACCGCGTACTCTCGGTATTATTATTCCTGCTGGAGGATTGAAATGCTCATTCTCAGCTGGGCAATTGAGTAAGTAGGTTGTGTGTGGCTGTTTCCACTCACCAGGCAGCAGTAGAATACATTTGCAAACTGGGCAGCATGGCACCGTCTCAAAGATCAGGCAGCTCTCCATCACACATAGCCCAACCACGCACGCTTCGCAAGTTTCGTTGATCATTTGTCATGTTTTTCTGTTCTACACAGTCTGTGCTAGTATACAATCTAGGCTCCCATCTTCCTCAAAATCTCCTCAGGGTATGAGTGACATGTTGGAAGAAGGCGGAGAGGAGATTACAAGGCCACGCAGTTCACCCTTTTAAACACCAAACCTATGCCCCTTAGTTCCCAAGTCGGTTTCTTTTGTACAAGTCCACACCGGCCACGCGTTCATCCTTCTCTTACATCATTCCACCCATGCCGCCCATGCCGCCCATACCGCCCATGCCACCCATGGGAGGGCCGGCCTTCTCGTCAGCGGCCTCAACAATGGCAACCTCGGTGGTGCCCAGCAGGGAGGCAACACCGCTGGCGTCGATGAGACCAGTGCGAACGACCTTGAAGGGGTCGAGGATACCAGCCTGAATCATGTCAACGTACTCGCCCTTGGAGCTGTCGAAGCCGCGGTTGAAGTCGGCAGCGTGCTCGTCGGTCAGCTTGCCAACAACAACGGAGCTCTCGAGGCCAGCGTTCTCAATGATGGTGCGGGCGGGGCGAGTGATGGCGTTCTTGACAATGCTGACACCAAGCTGCTGGTCGAAGTTGGCAGTCTTGATGTTGCCCAGGGCCTGGCTGGAGGCCTTGATCAGGGCAGTACCACCACCGGGCAGGATACCCTCCTCAACGGCGGCACGGGTGGCGTTAAGAGCATCGACGAATCGGTCCTTCTTCTCGCCGACCTCAACCTCAGAGGAGCCACCGACCTTGATGACGGCGACACCGCCGGACAGCTTAGCAAGACGCTCCTGCAGCTTCTCCTTCTCGTACTCGGAGGTAGCGGGGTCAGCCATGACACCGCGAATCTGCTCGCAGCGCTGAGAGATGGAGTCCTTGCTGCCCTCACCGTTCAGGATGATGGTGTCCTCCTTGGTGATGGTGATGGAGCCAGTGGAGCCGAGCATGTCGGGAGTGGCCTTCTCGAGCTTGACGTCGAGCTCGTCAGTGAAGACAGTGCCGTTGGTCAGGACAGCAAGATCACCAAGGATGGACTTGCGGTTGTCACCGAAGCCAGGAGCCTTGACAGCAGCGACCTGGAGCTGACCACGGAGCTTGTTAAGGATGCAGACGGCAAGAGCCTCACCGTCGATGTCCTCGGCGATGATGACCAGGGGCGGCGCTGCTGGGTGGAGATCTCCAGAGCAGGGATGATGTCCTGAACAGCAGAGATCTTCTTCTCGGAAAGGAGGATCAGGGGTTCTCGAACTCGACCTTCTGGGCCTTGGCGTCGGTGATGAAGTAGGGGAGACGAAACCACGGTCGAATCGCATACCCTCGGTGACCTCAAGCTCGTCCTGGACGGTCTTGCCCTCCTTGACGGTGATGACACCCTCCTTGCCGACCTTCTCCATGGCGTTGGCGATCATCTTTCCGACGTGGTGGTCGCCGTTAGCGCTGATGGTGGCGACCTGGGAGATCTCCTCGCTGGTGGTGATATCACGCTTGTTCTTCTGGAGGTACTCAACGACGGCGTCGACGGCAGCCTGGATACCGCGACGCAGATCCATGGGGTTGCAGCCGGCGGCGACGTTCTTGACGGTCTCGGAGAAGATGGCACGGCCGAGGACGGTGGCGGTGGTGGTACCGTCACCGGCGACCTCGTTGGTCTTGGAGGCAACGTCTTGTAGCAGGCGGGCGCCGAGGTTCTCGAACTTGTCCTTCAGGGTGACGGCCTTGGCAACGGTAACACCATCTACTGTCGTTAGTGACGAGCTCGTGCGTATGGGATTGATAGTCAGGACTAACCCTTGGTGATCTTGGGGAGCCGAAGCTCGACTCGATGAGAACATTTCGGCCCTTGGGACCCAGGGTGGTAGCGACGGCCTTGGCCAGGGTCTCGACACCGGCAAGCAGAGCAGCGCGGCCCTCAACACCGAACTTCAGCTCCTGTGACGAGGAAATTAGCACCAGGTAGACATTGTCTCGCAGCGGCTGGACGTACCTTGTGAGCGAAGCGCATCTGCTGTCCCAGACCAGCTCCAGCGCGGTACTTGGAGGCGGCCGAGGACAGAGCCGAGGCTCGGGCTCGAGAGCTCAATGCGCGCTGCATGTTGATGTGGAATTAAAGGAAGAGGGTATAACTGTTATTACAAAGAGAAAAAGAACAAATGGCGTGCTGGGACTGAAGGCAGCTTGGGAATGGAGATGTCGAGGAGAAGGAGAGGGAAAAGAGTTTACGCTCCTGCAGGTCGGTAGCAAATTGGAGAAGCTTCACTCCCCAGAAAAATTGTCACGGAGCATCGGTAAAATATCCATCCACCGCAATGGGGGCGCTAGTCCCCAAGGGCCTTAGCGCATATTGGCTCTTCATTTCTAGAGGCTTCGGCATGAGACGGGTCCAGAAATCCATTCTCCAGCAACAGACTGTTGCCGCGGCATTGTCATTGTCAGCTTACTAAACAATTAAGCTGTTCCTCCTTATGTTCAAATAATTCCGTATAATTGCGAATGTGCATGTACAATTATTGTTGTTTGGATGTGAATAATTGGATCAGGGGAACCAAGTCAATTCATTGCATCGCGCGCTCCTCGCTGTGCTACAGCAAACACGGGCGAATCAGCATAATGTTATATAGCAACAACCCCTTCTGATTGGATATTAATCCCTATTTTCGTCCATACATGTCTATGGATTACTTTGACTCTCACCAGCTCTCTGTTCTTCAACTTTGACCAATCAAGCTACTCACTGAGGCTCTCTGCATCAAAGGTGTCATAAATCAAATCATCAATGTTGGACTCGTCCGCTTCCATCGAGCCAATGCTTTCAACAAGCTCGTCAGAAAGGTCATGCTTTGATTCCCTTGTGAACTCTTCACTGAATTCAGGTCCACGAATGCCAGAGACGTTATACAAAGGGCCACACCCTGGCTCAGTCGTGAATCGCCGTTGGTCCGGGATCACAATCGGGCTACCAAAATGTATCGGGATGTAACCGGTAGGTGTTCCATAACTAAATGGTGATGCGAACCATGGGACAACCCCTCCATAATATTTCTTCGATTCATCGAGCTCTGGGGTGCTGGGGAATTGGTCCTGAATGCATGTATCGCTCATGTTTGATTGCATCGAGTCAAATGTGCTGGTAAAGCTCAGACTATCCTGTTGTGTCCTGGGACTCACAAAGACCTGCACTGGATTAGTACACACAAACCACTGACATCTGGGGTGCACTCACGTCATCATCCACGGGGATAATATGACCTTTCATGTCAGTGATTTCTGACTCGGAACACAAACCGTGACTTGGAGCGATATTGTGGGGCAAGCCCCTACCAAGCTTCGAATATGATCGATGCTGTGGTGTTGGCGATTCTGGACACATGGCTTCGGGGACTGACTGACCCAAGTGCGCATCGTCAGAGACTCCGTGTTCTTCGTCTGGAAGAAAACCAGGTAAATCGAGTTTAGGATCGTCCATCTTCTCCGCGAACGTAACAACTCGGGTGGTGTGTCTGTCATTGCCGTCCATGTCTTGTCGAACATACCCTCTGACTTCGGGATCAACAACTGATCCTGCCACACCCGCTTTCCCAGCAAGTGGTGGCACCAGGTGGCCAGTGGTGATCAGGTCGCGACGTACACGAGCTAAATGCTGAACGATTGCAGCGCCAGATGAACCTGGATGCAATCTATGTGCAATCGCATCCCATGGGAGCTGGATATTGTGTCTGGCGCATTCGTACTGCATGTGCAGGAGTAGCTTATCCGTCATGCGAGGTCCTTGGACAAGTGTTAGCAAAGGCCAAAGCTCGGGACTTTTCAACTCACGATTCCACATAATTAGATTTCGACCAGAATGGCGTCCATTTGCTTGTCTCTGCCTCCCCGTAGGAAGGCGATGGCTATATGTAGTAGATTTGGGAGTTGTGGGTGGCTTTATGGATACTGGTGAAGAATCCAAATGAGAAGCTTCGGTAGCGGAACGCCGCTCCGCGGTTGAGACACGGTTCTTCGACGGTGTCTTCTTTTGGACGATCCTGTTCCCATCTTGTTTCTATCTTGTGAAGATTGTATCAGTCTATAGGGTTTATCTAGATCGAGACGAAACTGTTAGTTCACTCTTGATCGCAAACGCTGGATTATCAAGCCTTACCTCTTCTAAAAGATCTCGATTCCACGTCGCTTTTGGCTGAGAAAATAAATTGATAAAATAAAAAGATACTCTATGCCTTTGGAGAACAAGCAAAAAGCCGAGAGTTGCTGTCGAACGATTTCCAACGAAGCTGCTGTGGTTGTGTTGTGGAGCTGAGTGCAAGGTGATATCAGATGTAGGACGTAAGGTGGGCTGTGATCCCAAGAATGCCTATTGTTGTAAAGAATAATAACAAAAGAATAGGACTGAATGCCCGCACAAAGCTGAGTTGGCTATTCTGTGTTGTTGGGCTGTCAAAAATGCCTTGCACGTCTCGACAGCTGGCAGCCCCAGCCATGAGCATTTGCTGTCTCACACCAAAGCTGCGATGATGGACACTTACACGAGACAGCAGGGAGAGAGCCAGTAAGATTGGTGATCCCAATTGACTTAATGATATGTAATATCTGATTGCACTCTGCAGACCAAGGTAATTCTGTACTGTACCCATCTAATAGCAAGTTTCCTTCATCACTACTCAGTCTAAGCCTATGTAACCTATCCCCGATATTAGCAACGTTTACCACCTAGACGGAAGCATCCTGTGAGCTAGTGTGCGAAGCCTGCCCTTCTTGTGCCTGCATTCTGGTTGCATTGCGTCTCTTACTCTTTGAGGGTAGATTTCGCTGGTCCACTTTGGACCGTCTAAAGCTGTAGGTTCTGATTCCGAGACAGAGTGATGCTCGTCAGGAATCTCTGAATTGAATTGCTGAGCATGATCTTGGACTGCAAGTATTGCTTGTTGCTGCGCATCCATGACATCTTGAAGCGCCGCTTGTACATGTTGCTGAATGGCGTGATACACAACCTGATTAATAGCGACAGGCAGGTTGACAACTGTTTGAGATAAGTGGTTGATGATGCTAGCCACAACGAACAGGCTCTCATTCGTCGCCTCAATGTTCCTTGAGTGAGATTCAAACATTCTGTCCCAGGCTCTGGTGTGGTTCTGGAAGGTCTCAGTGTGTTGCTCGATGGTGCGGTAGTGGAGATCAAGCTGCCGACTCAGAGCGTCATTCTGCTCCTTTAAATCCGTGTTTTCGAATCGAAGATGCCGAAGCGATTCATTGAAGCGGTTGAGTCCGAGACGTAAGGGTCCAGTGGCAGCAGCAATGTTGGTTTCAACGGCGTGTTCAATGACAGATAGGACTTCTTCGCCAACACTCTCAAGACTGGATTGAGAAGAACCACCACTGCTCGGAGCTTTTGGAGAGTACTGGGGGACTCATGTTCGTAATTGTTTGAATCAAAGGGGTTGATATCCGTTTGCGCTGCTTTATTCTGCCGACTCTTTGTCGCTGAGAAAGAAGGAGGCAAATCGAGCCGGAGCTGTCGAACAGTGTCTCTGGTTTTTGACAACGAGGCACCCTGGACAAGATCTTCTGCTTTGGGAGAACCGTAAACGGAAGGACTGAGTCGCAGTTGAGGGCTCGAGTCATTGGGATCCTCGAGTGACTGAGGAGGTGTTACGGCACCCGAACAAAGTCCTTTGCAGCGGTCGATAGTAGCCTCGCTCAATGGGACATCGTCAACTCTCTCGTTGACAGGAGTGGAGAGAATGTTTGAAAATGGTGTCTGAGAGTGATTAAGCATGATGGAACCCAGATTTATGATATGAATAATGAAGGATGTTGGAATAAAGCGTTTGATGAAACCGACAACGATAGATGTGAGAGGAAAAGTTCGACCAGAGTCAAGAGTAAACGGCGATGCAAGATGATGAGATAGATGCAAGGGAAACAAGAGGATCATTATATTCAAGATCAAAGAAGATGATGTGCTGAGCATTCGTTACGTCCATGGCTATTGATGGCTCCCAAGCTGTGTGACAATCAATGAATAGAACTTGGTGACAGAGTCGTGGAACTGGTGGAGTTTTTCTGGTATTGTCACCAGAGTACAATAGAAATGACACTTACTTGCCTTGAATGTGCACCAAGCGAATAATGCCTGAGCGTGCACATGCACAGAGGCAAGTAGACAGTCGACAGCTGACAGCTGGTAGAATAAGAGAATTCTGTGCTTGCTGCTCCTTCTGTGGAAAGTGATGCAAAGAGTAAACTACTGATGCTGCAGAAGGTCAATTAAATACGAGTTTCTGTGTATGCCTGTAAGAGCAAGTGTTGTGAGTTGGTGATCAGAGTAGGGTGAGAACGCCCATGCTCGTCGACCAAATTATGTAACATAATGAGCTCCAAAATGATTTACTGTGTAATTTGGAACAACTAGATCTGTTAGTTTCGTTGATCTACGAATTCTTTGTGAAGAGTATCAGACCAGAGAGTATTACAAGAACGAGGAAAGTATGTGTAATCGGAGATTTGCTTCCTGACTATCCACGGTGAAGTCTACTTCGCCATGGCAACTATGAAAGAATGATCTATCCACGTTTATATTCCGGGAAAGAAAATACCGAATCCAAGTGGATGTCCTTCCACTGTGTAGCCATACCATGCCCTGAGTGTCATGGGCAAAATGCCCCAGAAAAGCTCGATCCAAGACAGTCAACGAGTCTTTCTCCTCTAGCTCCATGAAAAATTGAAATCTCTAGAGCTACTACACGAGAGTAGTTTGATTTAATCCTCAGACTTGGAGTCAGACGAGTAGTCTTCCTCAGGAGGCTCTGCCAGACAATGTCAGCATGGGGGTAACAGACCTGAAATAGAACTCTTCACTTACCAGAAAGAGCAGAATCCTCATCCTCTTCCTTCTTGACTTTGCCCATTACCTTGGTCTTGGGCTTAGCCTTGGAGGCGGCAGTAGGCAGCTTGCTGAGCATGGGGTCTTTGACATCTTCATCCGAGTCGTCCTCTGTTTTGGCCTTCTTTACGACCTTGCTGGACTTTGGAAGTGCCTTGCGCTTCACTGGAGCCGCCCTGGCTTTCTTTGGCTTCGGAGTTTCCTCATCGTCATTGGAGGCGGACTTTGCAGCAGACTTGCTAACGTTGTTCGCCTTCAGCATACGCTCATATCGCTTCTGCCTGTGAGAAATGATTAGTAGAGCCCGCGCTAAGAGACCGGTATGTACTTACGCTGCGGCCTTGGAGACGATATTGAGCTCTTCTGCAACAGCACCAAAGTCAGGCTAATCTATGTTAGTGTCATGGACTGAGATGGGCTTGGGGTTTAACTTGCTCTGCCGTTGGTGGCGTGAGCAATGCAGGCGACCAAGAACTTGACCTGCTCACCGGGCTCCTGCTTAGACATCTTGACTGATGATCCGTCTGAAGACTGTTAAGTTATTGTTAGAAAGAGTAGTAGTAATATGTGTGACTAAGAATAGGACTGGAAGTCGTCGCAAACTGAAGGTGAAGTCTGAAGAAAGGAGAGATGAGATCGAAAGAGGGGCCGACTTCAGCTGCAAGACAGATGAAAGATGGGCAAGAAGATACCTTTTTAAAAAAAGCTGAAATAACCGTGATACGCAGGACGTGTTTCTAGTAGCCTCCAAGGTGAAAAGAAGTGGTTGCTGTGAGAAGTTGGGTGTGTGGTGTGATGTGTGTGAGAGAAGTTGGAAGGTCAGGAAAGGACCAAAGGTGAGGAGAAAAGAGGGAGGCGCAGGGACCGGGTGAAAGCAAAGAGAAAAGCAGAATTCCACGTGTAGTGCAGAGGGACAGCTGACATGGACCGTCCAAGTGAAAAGATGTGGCAGGGCGGAGTGTCCAAACCTCTGTGTCCTGAGTGAAGTGAGATGCAAGTGAGAACAGCTGAGAGCCCTGCCTATCTGACCATGGGAAATTTTACAATGGGGTTTGCATTGAGGTAAGGCAATGAAGCAGATATGAATAAAGTCCTTCTGTAGTTTCTCAATATGGTGCCAGTCAGCGCAAATCACCCAGACGGATGGAAGTGGTAGATATATCGACATCATGAAGTAATGGAAGCCATTATGGATGCTGGGAACGACACCATACAAGATGAAACATGGTGAGGAGCTTAGGCTAATGTCAAGATGATCAGACGGCCAGGAGCGGACCACAGGGAGTGAAGATGTAGATTGCTTTCAGATGGTGTGCCCTAGCTACTCAATCTCACTGCTCTCCAAGTGAATCCTAGATCAAGACAGACCGAGTGAATCCCAAACCACCACAGCAACTGAAGCATATGACTGGAAAGCTAGATAGTTCCAGGCCACCAGACGTCACCGGAAATAACAGAAATTCCCGTTGCGTTGCCCCTGAAGACACATTTCCAAGATACTTAGAAGACACCCTCGTCATCCTCATCCATCTTCACATCCTTGTCCTCTTCCTCATCCTCATCCAAGTTTTCCTCCTTGACGGGTTCCTCGTTCGGTTCCTCTTTCTTGGCCTTCTTGGGGTGCGAGGCTTCTTGGTGACTTTTGCGTCTGAAGTAGTAGCCTTGGTCTTTCGAGGGCTGTTGTTGGCGGAGCTTGAATCACGCCAGCCATGGCGGACAGACATCTGGCGGAAGCGTTCCTTGGCGCATTTGGCGTCCTTGAGGCTGAGGTCGGTTGCAACCATGGACCAGTCGGCATCAGGCTTCTGAGTCATGTTGTCGAAGACGGCCTTGATGAAGCGCAGCTCGCTGTCCGTGAGACCGATGGGAGTCTCGCCCTCTGCACCGGCGGTCTTCTTGCCACGAGGCATAGTTGAGCTGGAATTATTAGTGTCTGTCTTGCAAATCCTGGTGTCAGAAAGGCATACCTACTTGATTGATGTAAGCCCAAGGGTAGAACCGAAGTGTGGTGATGAGTGGAAAAGCCGAGCACAGAGCGGATGGGATTGAAGGTGGAAGTTTTAAAGTGCGTGAAAGGAGTCAAACGCAGCTCTTTATTCTGGCCACAGGCAAAGGACTGTCCCGAATCTGCTTTGGATGGGTGTTGCTTCAGCCTGGCAATGCAGCTGTCCGACACCTGACAGCTGTCGGTTTACCAACACACCCTGCAAATCGAACAAGCCTGGGCTTCACTGGCCTCAGGTGAACTTCGTAAGGCGGAAGTAGTTGCAGAATTACATTTCACGTCGCGAAAACAGTGCATTGGACGGAAGAAACACAATAGACCCGTTTTAGAGGTAAACGCAGCGTTGCGTATTCATCGTGACTACTACTGGGTAAATCATCCCAGGCGTCTAAGTAGAGGCTTCACTACCTAACCGGATATCCCAGAATGCAAATTCATGTGTTGCAATCTTCTCTCATGTCGTAAATTCATCCCTCGTAAGTTCTCAACCCGTCAAATAGTTTCACATATACTGGATGAAATCGGAAGCAGCCTTGTCACCATCTTCCTCCTTGCAGGGAGAGGGCGAGGATGTTTGGAAAGGATCCTCTGATCCAGGGTCTTCGACTGGTTCCTCTTTCTTAACCTTGCCTCGGCCCTTGCCCTTGGTACCGCTACGACCGGTGGCTTTGGTCACCTTGGCAGGGCTTCCATTGCTGAGGGCGGCATCTGACGCCTTCTTCGCAGGAGCGCTTCTTCCGGGAGACGCAGAAGTATCGGTTGTCAGGCCCAACTTGCGCTTGACTTGTCCAAAGCGAACCTGGCAAAATCAAGTCAGATATGTCCTGGGAGGTGGGGCAGGCAATCAACTACCTTGGCAACTTCAGCATTCTTGAAACCCTGCTCCTGAGCAACGGAGTTCCAGTCCACATCGGCCTTGTTGCGGGTGTGCTTGACAATGGCGAAGAAGAACATGGCCTCAGAGGCAGTGGGCTCTTTCTTTGGAGTTTCGTCGGCCATTGCGAGTTCTTGGTTGTACTTGTATCCCAGTGTCAGTGAGGAGGATTGTCATAGGGGTGACGAAAGGAAAGTCCAAGTTTCTTACGTTGAGAGAGTTCGCTTGAATAAGTTTGCGGAAGAAGCCTGAAGGCGAAAGCGTTGACTAAAGGCAGAAGATGTATGGAAAGGTGGTTAAGTAAAGAGGGAAATGCGTTGATATCTGAAGTGGGTAAAGAAGGTGAAGTGAGATTCTAGACCTGTGATGAGATAAGAGAAAAGTGAGAAGGCGGCGAGCAGCAACTTCTACCACTGAGAAAAGCGTGGCACACAAGGTGGTGACAGCTGTCGCAGCTGGGTGCATACCATTTTGGAAAAATTGAGGCTGATGCTAAGCGGAGTGAGCAGCAGGTAGTCACATGCGCTTCTGCTGTGAAAGGCTCAAAAGATTGGTATGCTCAAAACATGCAAAGAATTAATGTATTGCTCAATGCCACTTGAAGTAGGTAGGTAGGGGTAATTAAGGCGGTGGATCGTGTAACGTGCATGTTCTTATGTCCAAACCACGGCAATCGGTAGATGCGTATAAAGCATAGAAAATAATGTACAACTTTTATGATCATACGGGAGCAATTTCATAATGCCAGAACCGTCCATAGGAAACTAACCATTAGAAAAGCAAACCGAAACTCCTTTTCAACGCCAATTGTGAAGTCCAGGTTGTCAGAAAAGATCACAGATCTGCAGACACCGATGGCTGGACCCCAAGTTGCAGGTACATAGTCTCCTTTGATCTCAATCTCAGCAAACAGTAGTTAAGAAATCTAACCCTCCCCAAACCTCATTTCGAGTACGTAAATCATCAGTAGGGTAATGCAAACAATCAACCACGGTGTGGCAAGTGCATACGCTCATGCCAATCAGCCATGAAGTCAATCAAGGGCGGGTGTTCGTTGATGTTGAGCGGGTCACCGGCCTGAGGGCGTTCAGATGGCCCAGGTTGGTAAGCCGCCATGTCATAAGCTGTATCAAAAGCAGAGAAAGCTGGGAATGACCCAATCCCGCCTGTTCATGACCAGCTGGGCTCATGTAATCGGTACAATTATCGATATTAGGCGAGAACAGGCTGGCATCACTGCGTCTGCCGTTTCGAATGGATGCCGGGTTGATACAGAGACCACCTGCCATGTCGTCACTGCATGGAGTGAGGAAACGAGGATTGAAGTCGTCACGCAGCTCGCTTATGGAAGGGGATGTAATGGATGCAGGTGATAACTAAGAGCCATTAGGGACTGAACAGACTTGTTTGTATTCACAGGCTTCATCTCACCTGCGCATAAGATGAAAGGCTGGTGCCAGACTCTGACTTGACAATGCTGGCCTTTCTTGGCTTGTTCTCTTTTTGGTAGACTTGGTCACCCGTGCCTTGTCTCCAGGCCGACCTCTCTTCTGAGACTCGAGATTGAGGATCGTCGTACGGAAGCAGGAGAACCTCATGCGTGCAGCATGGCCATTGGTAATGGGTTGAAGAAGTACGGGGTCCTCAGCAACCTGATTCCAGTCGATCTAAAATGGTCTGATTAGCTGGAGATCCTTGGCAGGGTTGAAGTTCAACATGACTTACATCCTTAAGGCTCTTCTGTTTTAGGATGGCAAACAGAAAGCGAGCCATGGCATTGTCGCTGTTTGGAGACATTGTGAATGGTTGTGGTTTGGCGAAGTGATTAACGGGAGCTGAACGGAGTGATGCTGGGATGAAGCACGAAGCGGTGACAGAGTAGGAGCGTGCTCTTTGTATAATCGTCCAAAGACAGGCAGTGGACGCCTCAGCAACGAGTTTGATGATAGCAGCAGTGGAGCTGCGTCGTACCCAACGTGAGTCACGCTGAAGACGGGTGATGGAAGATCTCGGGGTTTACGTGGCGTCGTTCACGGTGAATGAGGAGATCTCGGCCAGGTGAATTAACCGAGATGTGCGGGGAAAAGGAGACGAAGCGTGAGAATGTAAAGATGGGAGTACGAGGCAGATGACTGGTTGGGAAGGAAGAAGACCTATAGCCTGACAACCATTCTTGTCGAGTTTGCCTGAGGAAGAAGGAATAAGATGGAAAGCAAAGACGAAGGGGAAGAGACTGATATTAAGGCAGCGTCAAGCTCCAGAGGAAGGGAGTGGCTCCTTAATACCTAAACAGGAGAGAAGGCTATGATACTGTGATCTGAGAGGGAGGGAGTGTCTACAAGGATACGGGGCAGAGGTAAAGTGCATGCAGCAAGACCAAGACCGAAGCAGGTAGGGTACAGGCACGGGTGTGGGTAAATGCTTGCAGAGCAGATCCCAGCGCCGTGGCGCAACGAACCAGAGCTGGGCGACAGGAGGGGCCATCTGAATGCTGGCATGTCGATGGATTCATATGAGGTAAAGGCCGTGACCGAAACAGGGCCGCCTGTCTGAGGACGCTGTGTGATGATGTTGGTTGGAGGGCATGGTTGCCTGGAGCATCACCGTCAACAAAGTGCTTCCAAAGACAACAAGGTACGCTAAAGGCCCGTGTTGAGGGGCTGCAGCCTCCCTGGCAGCGCGTAAAGTGGCTTTCCCCGCCGCTAAGACGCACTAATGACGGTTCCCTGGAACAGCGCTAAAAGAGGCAAAAGACGGCAGCAAATGAGATGCGATTGAAACACTGCGTCGTCGCAATGAGATTGAGAGCCGCTGATCGATGCGAATGCATTTTGCCTCAATTCTTCTCGACGCTGAAGCGGCTACACAGGACCATTGCGTGCCATGAATTCGCAATTCGTGCAGGCTCCCTGTCCTTCTACCCCTGTCCACGTGCAACACAGCTCGCCAGCCCTGTCAATTGACTGGCGACAAGCTGCAGCGTTGCCGGCCATTTGACCACATCCATCAAACAACGAACGGGATTATCTGTGCATGCTAGACAGGGATCTAGAGCTTTTCGAACCTGTGACTCATCTAACAAGCTGTCGCAGAAGCAAGGGCACATAATTGTGGAGGGGTGTTGCGATAGCATCTACCATTCCGGCCAAGCCCATGCTTGGGCCTTACACATCCCACACTTGATGAGCTGCGCATTGCATCGGAAGTTATACAGCAAATAGTTTTGACAGATGGGAATGATAGAACTATCCTGAATTGCCATTGCTTCCTCCTGGAACCGAGTCCAAACTTGCCTCTTAAAACTGCAGAGCGAGCGCAATTAATGGACGACGAGAACAAGCGGTGGGCTGCCTGAAGCACACCATTCTCGGGTGGCCAACAGGTCAGCGACAAAGAAGGAAAACTCAGTCAACAGTGTGGATCAAATGCGTCGGGGAACCGGCATTTGCAGAGCAAACCCCTTTACGATTGAGTGGGATGCTGGGGCCAAGCTCCGTCGCAGGCTGTGCGCTGACGTCGCAACCATCGCCAGCTTCTACGAATATCAATTTTTGCAATTCAAGAACCAAATGAGCTATTGAGGCCAGCTTAATTTCTAAATAAATAGAAGCAATCTTTTCCGTTCCATTGATACCACTTTTGGGACCGTTCATGGTGAGGGAGGGCTGTGGATTAATATTTTGTTAATGGAGGGATGGAGTGTCGTCCAGGCAGAACCGCGTCGCGCGAACTTTCTCAGGACACCTTGGCTCGAAAATGTCGCCTGATCACATGATTCAAATGAGCCCGACTTTTGCCCCCTCCCTTAGCCTGCCTGGCTTACCTCACCCAAAGTACCTTGTCACATCTCGAGTACATGCATCCCACCTGGACCAGCCGCGGGATCCCACTACGACAGAGCCGGTTGAGATAGGTGGGAAGTGTTTAATTGGATAATTAAAGGGCGGAATTCTCTGTGCTGACATAGGGCCCTTCTAGGAGATTTCATCTTTGGGGGCTCCACGGTGACAGTGGCATTTCCATCAGCAGCGCCTGTACAGAGTACCCATCTGAGGTATCTGAGGTACAGACGCTGCCTCCATACCTCTCCCGTATCGTATCTCACTTGGCCGACGCTAAGAGCACGACGGCTTCGCCTAAACCCTGGTTAAGCTGCTGTCATCTTGGATTAACAGATGATAACTATGATGTAAACATGGCATGAGACAACGTATTCTCGCGAAAATAATCACAGATATGGAAAGAAAGCCCATGGTCTTAATCGCCCGAGCTCTCTGGATCACTTTCCTCCCAATTATTGCCCACCCCGGCCATCCTTCCAGCTCTCTCCAATCACCGGGACAACATTATCCCGGGCCGAGTCACGTCGCACGGACCATGCACCACCAGCCTCCGGGTAGTGTTCCAACTTGGCGTGCCTTTCGTTAACAGATCCATTCCACTCGGTCGCTGACCTTAACAGTCCTTAACTTCGACAAAGGTCACCACCAAACGCTTGCGTGTAAGACGATTTATACTGCCCGTCGCGACCCACAGCAAGCCGCCTCCCAGCATAATGAATACCAAGAATTGGAATGATCGGGCAGATAAGGATCTGTTCTTTACCATTTTGTCCGTCAAGAACATCGGCGTTATCAGTGGCTCAGAATGGACTACCATCGGCAATCATATGCGCGGCCTGGGTTATGGATTCACCAATGAAGGATGTCGGTAAGTCGCGTCGCTTCTTACGCCAATCTCATCTCAATTCATGCTTCTCATCTTTTGCTGTTTCTGTGGCTCACCGGCTGGGTCGGTTTGTGTAATTCACCATGCTCGCGCCTATGATATGATGGCTCTATCCCCAATTATCTTGATGTGATCACATTCACGATCATGAACAATCCGGCCACTCCCCAGTCCTCCAGTGATATTCAATCCACCATTGCTTGGCTAACGACTTTCCAGCCAACATTTTCAAGGCCTAAGGAGAGCCCAGAACAAGGCTGAAACTAATGGGGTGACTGGTGAACATCTCAGGCGGGATCCGACCATGAATCCCATTACTCGACGACCCGGCCCTGGCCGAGGTCGCCCTCGAAAGCTACCAGTCGATGGTGTCTTACCTCCTGCTTCAGATGGCTCTGGCGCTCCCTTAATGACACATTCTCACTCTCTTTCTCCCTCAAGCCCTACCGTCGACGCTTCAAGTGCGCTGCCCAACCAAGCAACTCAAGCACACCCAGTGCCTCTGCATTCTCATGCATCGGAAAAGCTCGAGCAGCCGGAACCGTCTGGAATCTCGCAGAGTGTTACGTCTCAGATGAATTCTCAACCCTCATCTGAGTCAATAGCACCTGTCCACGTTCCAGCAGAACCAACGCCTGCACCACCACCTGAACCCTTGCCTTTGGAAGAAGACAACGACGACGATGACGACGCAGACGAGCATGCAGCGAAACGCCAACGATTGATGGAGTCGGACCTTGAACAGGACCAGTCTTTAGATGATGAGGCTGTTCTTGCCCTTGCAGCTCACAATGGTCCCGGCTCTGCTGACCCTTACCAGTCAGAGTATGTCAACTGAAGCATGGCGTGCGAATACAACTAACTGGGAGTTATCTAGGTTCAATTATGGCGAGGCATAGTACCCTGAATTATTTGA
Source organism: Albifimbria verrucaria (assembly GCA_020081605.1). Taxonomy (NCBI): domain Eukaryota; kingdom Fungi; phylum Ascomycota; class Sordariomycetes; order Hypocreales; family Stachybotryaceae; genus Albifimbria; species Albifimbria verrucaria. The sequence continues at coordinate 5,087,175 of JAHREC010000013.1, forward strand.
CGTATGATTGCGACATTCTTCCCATGATCCCGATTAGCCTGCACAGGGGTTGCCCTTGCCATTGTATCACTATGAACGTTTGACTTCATCTTGAGCAATAAGGGGCTGTTTGTTATGGTGTTTGCGGAGTTTGAAAGCGTTTCGGTTCAGTATTAGCGATGACCTGAGCACGGAGTGGTGGCAACTTGCTTAGATGGTGTATACGGCAAACTGTCTATCTAATATTTTTCTGCCGGTGGTCTCAATCAAGGGTGGACAGACTCAATTATTAGTACCTACTTAACGACGGCGAGCAGACGGCTAGTTGTACATTGGCAGCTGGCGGTTGATGCAATAAACAGGAATTACTTGGAGTGACTGCGCCTGACTTGCATGTGACCGGCCACAACGCCTTCCCTCTCCATCTGCCAGCAATGGTTGCACGCATCTACGTTTACATCTGAGATCTCGCGTGCTCGCTTTCACCTTGCAACAACATCAGCATCGCGGTCCCTAACTTGCACAACCCATACCTTTCATCAAACTACCACATTTCCTGCCTCATTTGCATCCTTCAACAACTTCACAACAGGAAACATGCCTCGACAGATGGCCCCCGTTTGGGATACCCCCTCTTCCTTAACGATCTCATCATTGCCCTGTATCAGACCTCGCAAGACGGAGGAAGCCTCAAGCCTGATGCTCGCAACGCGGTGGTCTCGTTTCTTCAAACCAACGGCCACGAGGTCTCCTGGGAGGCAATTCGGTAGGTTTCTCTTTTCTCTTGGTTCGATTTCAAAAGCTCTCTTTTCTTGTTTTCCCGCCTGACCACGCTGCCACATCACCTGTTCCCGCCCGCCAGCTGCGCAGTGCCTCACGCATACGTGCATGAAGTGAACCTCAGTACTTATATCTGAGACTCCGCTTTGCTCTTCACAGGCCAACATTCACCTGCTTACACTCATACCCGACCATCACTCTTTGTTCTTCTGACCTACACAACCTCTGCTTTTGCAAAATCAACACTCTTCATACTGCGCTACACTCATCTGCCTATCTCATATTATCACCCACCATGGCTACCCGACAAATGATGAGATGGGACCCCAAGGTCCATGAAGATATCCTCATCTCAATGTTCCAGCATCTCCAGCTCTCTGGAGATCAATGGTCCAAGGTCATGACAGACCTGCGTGCCCTGGGATACACTTTCACTGATTCTGCCTTACGGTACTTATATTTCCTGACTTCCACTTCACTTGCTCCATTTCTTGCACGCTACCTAGCCTGCCACCTCTCCCTACCTCTTATGACAGTTGTCAACACCCTGGGTTTTACTTCCTCTTTACCCCAACACTTATCATTAGCAATCACAACCTTCGTCTCGCTTCCTTATTTCATCTTCTCTCACCTCACATCACAACATTCCTGTTCACTTAAGTTCATCGAACACCCCAAGCTTCATCCACGCTGCTTCCCACACAACTCATTCATTAGCACTATGGCTGCTCAACCTACTCGCGCTGGCACATGGGATACTGCTACCCATGAGATTCTTCTCTCAGTTGTTCTAGAGGAAGTCAAACCGAACAAGGATATGATTACTTCTATCACTGAGAGAATGAATGCCCAGGGTTACAACTTCACTTTCAGCGCCATGAAGTACTACTTTTATTCTCTACTTTTTCACATGGTTATAGCGAGGAGCTTACTAACAACCTCTCAGACAGCATGTACAGAAGCTCCGCAAGAACCGAGACACTTCCAGCCTGCAGCCAGGATCATCTCCTGCAAAGGTTACAAAGGGTCAGCCGTCGACCCCTCGTAAGAGGACCCCAAAGAAGGCTGCCAAAAGTCACCCGCTATTCCCGAGCCAGAAGCAGATGACAGCGACGATTTCAAGCTGAAGCAGGAGTACGATGAGGATGATGAGGATGGTGAAGATGACGAGTCTCCATCTACCCCAGCACCTAAGCGCGCCCGAACTGAAGGTAGTTTACCTAATCCTTTCATCTGTTTTCATTGAGCTAACTGCAAAACATCTAGAGTAAGCGCCTACACTCGAAGAGTGGAGGCGACCATCTTTCGGCGAGGATGGACTCCGACAGTCATGGAATGCCACTCAAGTTGGTTGATATCTCGTTGCGGAAATGAAGTTGAAGATGGATTGCCTATTTGACAGAGGACAGCAAGAATGGTTTTGCATTCTGCTTTATTTGCTTGGTGAGATCACTCACACATCTAGGAGGAATTCCTCATTTAGCAATCAAGATGAATACACAATATTGTGCCAACCTTTAAACTGTGTCCTGCATCATAAATCCGTTTGATATTAGTTCTGTGTGTCATACGAGAAGCTCAGCTTGACACATATTGCTTCCCAAAATCTCAGTTGAAAATGATTTTCTGCGAAATGCATGCCATATCATAGAGACTTTACGTGTATGATACGGCCCCAGTAATAAAGAGTAAACATCTTGTAGATACGGCACAAAGAATCATATCAGGAGAAGCAGGCGTAAGACATCTAGCTTAGAAAACATGTCCATGTGAATGAGGTTTCGAAATGCTTGCATTTTGGCAATATTTGCTCGGTCTATTCAGCTCCTAGGCTACTTCTGAGTAATATCAACGGCCCAGATGGTCAAACCAGCCTCTATTTGGTGTTAATATTCCGAATAGGAGCTACCGCATCTGTCTGCCCTTCCCCATTGCTTGCCATCATGAACCAAGCCAAATAAAAAGCGCCCATTTACGGCCACTTTAGACCGCATCCCTCACGTCCTAGCAATCTTAGATTCTTCAGAGTTCTCTGGTTGAGTGATGAATCTATCTTTCGAAATCCCAAATTTAAGACTCAAAGTTATCTGCATTGAGCCATGCCTGATATTCGTCCTCGTTGTCGACCAGGGTGGCGCTGCCAAGGTTAGAAATTAATATTACGACAGCGATAATGAAAGCTTTAACATACCTGCGATCACGACGTTCATAGCCTTCCTCAGGCTTGATGTATTCATCGTCGTCGTCACCGTCGCTTGTTGGGGGTGTTTGGACTTCTTGGTTGGGGTTTCCATGTCAACGTCTGCATCTGGGCTGGGCTTGATGGCCTTTGGACGACCACGCTTGCCAGACGTAGAGCCTCCTCTGGCAGTTGGAGTCCGCTTCTTTGGGGTAGATGGCGCAGAACCGGTGCCGCTTCTGCCTCCAGTGTGGCGGGCTTTAAAGTCCTTCATGATGACCTTGCTGAAATGCTGCCTATTTGCCAAGTACAGTTAGATTTCTGGGTTCAAGATGGTGAAAGCCTCTGGAATGCGGCGTTGACTCACGAGATGGCATCCTTGGAGAATGGATAGCCATATGTCTCCATGAGGGCGTGAACCTTGGCCCAGTTGTAGCGCACACGGTCGGTTTCCTGGTTGCCCATAATAATGGCAACGCACAGGTCCCGCTCAGCAGCGGCATCCCACTTCTTGTCGGCGCCAGGCATGGTGTTGAAGGGAGGAGTTGTGACGGGGTAGAAGAGAATGGGCTGGTGTGGTGTGGAAGCTATCAAAAACTCAAGCTCGCGGGTTTGTTTGGCGAAGGTGGGAGGTCAAGGAGATGACTCGGTTGGGGTTATATAGCTGGTATTTCATTGATCAGCTGGCCTCACTATGAGTGTTGCCAGCTGTTGTAGGCTGTATATGAAAGTGGCAGTGCTAAGCATAGTAACCGCCAGATAATCTCATATTAGGGATCGAGTTAAAACAGATATAACCATTCACTTTACGCTCGCGCCAGACTCCAAATGTAAGGCCTATGAAGAACATGCTTATAGCAAGCAGAATTACGCTACCTTGGTGGACGACCATCCAACCTGTTGCCGTCACCAGGTCCCTTCTTTTCAGGCCCCTTCGGCTTCTCCTCCGAGTCTCCCTTTCTCTTCACAGCCCCTCGTAAAGTCTGTCCCTGGCCGCTGAAATGAGGTTTGTTACCGTTCTCTTTCTCCTGTTCCTTATCCTCTTGGGTCTTAACAGGCTTCAGCTCATATCCAAAGAAGAGCTTGTTCGGTCCCAATCGCAAGGGCGCTGGGGCACCCGTTTGTCGACGAGGCACGGCTTGTGGGTCAACAGGGACAGGAGTTGCGGGTTTGGGAGTTGACGTCTTGCTTCCCTTCTTGGTCAAGCGCTGTCCTTCGCCGAGGAACCTGGTTGGGTTGCTAGTCACAGATGGAGCTATAGAGCCGTAATTGATTGTTTGTGCCATGGTGCCTTGGCTGTGGAGGACACCTCCAGCAGGTGCTCCGGCTCTGGTACTTCTGGGTGTGCTGGTTCCGCTCTTCCTTTCAGGCTCTACATAGCCAACGGGAGGTGCAAACTCAACCGAAACGTCGGTTTCGATCATACTAACACCCATCTTTTCTGTCTCGGGCTTGACATCCAAGACAGCGACATCGTAGACCTCGTCGTTGTACTCGAAGTTGAAAACGTCACCCTTGGTGAGTGTGGCGAAGTTACGGAACGCCTTTTCGAGAACAGCTTTAGGGTCACTAATCTCAAGGAAGTTGACCGACTGAGGTTGCAGTTTCACCATTTTTGCCAACTCCAAGGAAGTCGTTCTGATTTGGATCATATCGCCGACGTCCATGCCGAGAGACACCATCATCTACAAAAGCAAGAGTCAGCACAATCCTGGTAAGCTACACCGTCATTAGTCAATACATACCCACTGGGAATGTATGCTCTTCCCTCTTCGGCAATGAACTCGAGCACACCGGCGTGTGAATGCTTGCCCTTCTCTCCGTTTATCATCTCCATCAGCAGTGGCCACTGAACATGTAGTTTCGAGACTTTGTCGAGGGCCGATGGGGAAGTATAATCTTGGAGCCGTAGTTAAGCTCCGGTCTCTCGGCACCGGGTGCCATGATGATAGGATAGCACCGGTAGTACTCGTCGAAACGTTGGATGATGGGTCTGCGACCATGGCGAGCCATGTTGTAGAGGTGCTCCGGATTCGCCGGGTCGAAGCCACCTCCGAACCCCGACTGATACTTGGAATAGTTAGAGATAGCTAGAATCGGATGTGATGAGATCCGCTTACCATCTTGACGTTTGCTTAAGCACAAGCGTCTTCTGATGTTGTGGTGACAGCCTTTTGAGGTGCGCTTGGAAGGCCTAGGTTGCAGGTAGAGAATGGTTCCCTTGGGCTCAAATAGCGGATGTTATAAGCCGGTAATATCGAAAACGAGCTTAACGATCAACAAAATACCATGCTCAGCACAGTGGGCGACTGCGAAGGTCAGAAAGTTGTGCAAGACGAGGTGGCAGAAGTGAAGTTGTCGGTTGACGTGGGGCAGCCTCTCGAGGCAGCTCTAGCATGACGCAGGGCAGCCTTTTGGAGCTTGTCGGGCGGCTACATAAGCGATACGCATAAGCCCCGCCAATTTAAGTGGGAACTTTGGTATCGCATGAGTACTTCCTAATACAGCTATGGACAGGACCTACAGTGACCAAGGTTCTTTTCTGCGCCTTAGAAGTAAGTATTGGCTTTCTATCATAACAGAAATCATATCCAGTTTTCGTTATTTTCGACAATACCCTCGTCCTGTCATTTTTTCCTTCGTTGCTCATTTTCCCGACACTACGTTGTAATCAACACTCAGTCCCTTTGAGGACCTACACAATGTCATCACGATACTCTGCTGCGCGACCGAAGCGCGCTGGCGAGGACTTTGCTCGAACACATCACAACGATGAGGACACCGACAACAAGCGACCCAAGTTCGACGTTCGCAATCCTTCGATACTTGCCCCCGATGCCCGCGAAGAAGACGCTGTTCTTGACGCCGATGTCATTGGCGGAAGTAACGCCACAAAGCGCGGAGCCGTAAATCTTGATGGCTACGACAGTGATTCCGACAATGAAACGTTCAAGGCAAAAGCCGAGAGCCGTAGGAAGGGCAATGTCAGTCTGGCGAACGAGTTAGATAACTACGATGCAAAGACCAGTGGTCCTGGTGCAAGTGCGGCCAAGCCTGCTGCTGACGACGACGACGATGACGACATGTTTGCGGCCGACGACGACGACGCTGGGTTGGGTGCAGATGCGGACGATGGCGATACCACCAAGCCTGACAAGAAGACAGTACGCTTTCTTGATGCTTCACAGATCGAAGGCCAAGACAGTAGCAGCAGAACAAAAGGCGAGATCAGACTAGACAACCAGGAGAGTAGCGATGATGAAGCCGACGTCGATCTCGCTATTGAAGAAGAAGGGATCGATGCTGAGGTTGGCGCAGGAGGCCTGAAAAAGCACGCTCCCAAAGTAGAGGCGTTCAACTTGAAAGAAGAAATGCAAGAGGGTCAGTTTGACCAAGATGGTAACTACATTCGCAAAGCCGGCGATCCCGATGCTATCCACGACAAATGGCTCGATGGGCTGAGCAAGAAGGAAATGAAGAAGGCAGCCGCTGCACACGAGAAACGCGAGGCAGAAGCACGGAAACAGCGTATACAAGAAGACGGCGTTCTCGTGTCAGAACTATTGGGAACGCTGATTAAACACTTGGAAAAAGCAGAAACTCCGATCGAAGCCCTGGCGCGCTTAGGAAAAGGCCAGGCAAAGGTGAAGAAGATACCCAAATGGAAACTGAAGAAGATGAACAAGGGTTCGGAAGGTATGGACGTCGACACGGAAACGGCGGACGACCCCGAACAGACTCGCATCAAAACGGCCATCAATAACATTACCGAGGCTGCCGACAAATTGCTGAGCCGGGACTTTGAGGACATATATGACCAGGAGAGGGAGATGCTAGTCAGGGAATACCGACGTGAAACCGGAGAGGATTGGGTCGAGCCTACCGCCCAAACTACAGAAGAGAACGGAAGCAAGGCATCTGCAAAAATGTGGGAGTTCAGATGGACAGATGGCCGGGATGGCGATGCAAAGCAGGGCCCTTTCGACAGTCAGACGATGAAAGCGTGGCAAGATGCGGGTTATTTCCAAGGCTCCGTCGAGTTTCGCCCTGCTGATGATGAGCTCGGCCAGTGGACAAGCGTGGCCGACTTCGCTTGATTGTCATAAGCCGGAATCGATCTGCGCAGGGTCTTCCAAATCAATTGGCAAGAAGCCTGTTACTGCTGCAGGGGTGGCACCGATCTGGTCTGGAGCAATAATGCATGTGAAGTATCTGTCACATTTGCCCCAGGGTCTCGAACGGTAGCGGTACGGAGGTAGATCGTTCTCGGGCTGCGACCTCCAGCATCTGCAATCTTACTCTGCAGTGCATCGAGTCTTGAAGGTCATGACGAGAACGAGCCGCTCAATTATCTCTTGAGAAACCGGTTTGTGTCGGGATCAGGAACACGGCTCCTACAATTTCCGAGTAAACTCGGGCCCCGGCTATGGAGGGGCATTCACGATGAACCTCGAACCGAGCAACCCGACTTATGGCGATGGGAAAATCTACAACAAAGCCACGAGGAACCGACAATTACCGTTCGCAAGTCTCCAAGTGGAGATTCAATGCAGGAATCGCTGCCAAGGTCTGTGTGAGGATGAAGTAGGCAGGGAGCGAAGAAGTGGTAGTCAGTCGTAGGTTGCAGTAGTGTAAGCCGCATCGCAACATAAACACCAGCAAGGGCAATCAATGTAAGCAGAATTTGGAGGGTTGGATAAGGCTTTGCCGCTGACGAACGGTGCTCGTGACGGCAACACCGGCAGCCGCCCAATGAGTCAATGAAGGTTTTGTAGGAATCAATAGTCACGAGGGGACGAGGTGAGTGATTTATAAAGGAATTTCGCAGACGCTTTGATCCCAAAATGTCTCGTCCGGTCTGTCGCCCCCTCGAGGTTGATGTAAGAGGACGAAAGCTGGAGATCCAATGGGTCAAGCAGTTTGGACACGTTCCTGCAACTCTGGTCCTGAAACCAAGCAGCTCGGCGAGCAAAGCACAGCAGAGTAGAGCAGAGCAGAGCAGAGGGTCAGGGTCTAGTAAAGATAAGGTAATGGAGACATGTCATGGATGAAGCAGGCGGCGGCTACTCCGGCGATACCTGAAGCATGAGCGAGGCCGGACGGGGCATTCGGGCCGTATCGAGGTCACTCAGAGGTTCCCGTTTCTACCTTTGCGCTTCGCTCCGCGCTGAGCGCCGCTCAATGCTTGCAGTCCGTAAAACCGCGCACGACTGAATGATCGCTTTGGGATTGGTAAGCTAAGGGCCGGGCTATAGCTCCCCACCTTTGGCATCGCGTCTCCCACGCCCAGCCCACGCCCGTCCATGTACCGCCCCAACGCTATGCAGCAAGGTACCCATCTCCATCAAGGGGTGGTGGTGCTTCTACTTTTAGGTTGTTTTTATGATTTTTGTTTTACGTTGCGCCGTGGTTTCCCAAGGCCATTGGCAGGCAGCAGAGGGAGCTGGTGGTGAGACGGGGTCAGGGCGGCGGAGACGTTGAGTTAAGGTAGCGAGCGATAGGCTGGGCTTGGGCCTGGGCGTGTTGACGAAGGTTTGGTTGAGATTCCAAACCGATCCCCTGTCAAGAGGGTTTCTCGTGTCTGAGCTTTTCGAGCTATGGCCGCCTTTAGATATTCACATCCTCTTACATGGGAAGAAGGAGGGGGAAGACGGAGAGGGAGATGGGGCCGGATGGGTGAATCGCAAAGCTCCGGCGCGTAGCTCGGCAAGACGAAGGTGTTTGTCTGGGAGGAGTACCCACGTAAGAATTACACATGTAGGTAAATAAGGCCAGACAAGAGGAAGTGTAGTGTAATTGATTTTGGTCGTCGTGGGCTGGGCCGTCGTTCCGCTGCCTGGGCCCGGTTCGGCATGGCATGGCATGGTATGGTGTGGTGTGGTATATGGTATGGTTAAGCTACCTGGCAAAGGCATGTAGGCTAAACGACCCAGCAGCAGGTATGGATATCGGCGAGGTAAGGTAAGGTAAGGCAAAAGGCAAGGTGTAAAAACAGAGGCGAAGGCAAAAGGCCAAACGCCAAGGCATGCCCTCCGGGTACCTGTAGGATGTCCGGTGTCGCAGGCGTCATAAGTACCGGTACTGCGGCCGGATGGTGCCCCTCCACCAGCTAAGGCAAGGTGGGTGGAAGCGCAAGGAGGCGATGGTACGGCATGGTACGTAAGATGAGATAATGGACTCGACGGTGCGGCAGGTACATGAGCTTGCTGGCAGTTGGTACAGTAACAGCAGCAGTCATGTCAGGTCAGGTAAGGTAAGGTAAGGTAGATGCGCAGCAGTGCGTGCAGCAGACTCAACTGTCGAATATTAAGCTTTGGCTCCTCCCATCTACTTTTCTTCTCCTCTTCCTCTCTTCTCTTCTCTTTCTCTTCCTCTTCTTCCCATAACCCCTCCAACACCTCTCCTACAGCTTCTTACTACCAAACAAATGTACGTGCTTCCGCTGCTCCCTCTTACTCCTTCCCCATAGCTGCCTTTTTTCATCTTCACTCACCTTCATCATCACTATCACCATCATCTGCTCTTCTCTTCTTTCTCCCCATCTATCTGTCTGCGCATTGATCGTGCTACAATGGCTTCCTGCTCTCTCTCGCTGCTTCGCCGTTGTGCCGTGGCGCTGGAGCTCTCTCCTCACCTTTTTTTCCCTTTCCCCCACCTCCTGCGCGGACCTGAGCTGAGCTCAGAGCAACGGAGCGAGAGCTCATCACTCTCTACCCCACCCCTCATCAATTCTTGCTCCTCGTCCCACCCTGGTGTGACTTGGTCTCTGGTCCTGGTCTGGTCTGGTCTGGTCTGGTTTGGCCTCGCTAACTCGGAGCTTCTCCTCAGCAGAAATACCCAAAATGGCTATCAAGGTCGGCATCAACGGTTTCGGCCGCATTGGTCGTATCGTCTTCCGCAACGCCGTCGAGCACAGCGACGTCGACATCGTTGCCGTCAACGATCCCTTCATTGAGCCCAAGTACGCTGTAAGTGCTGCTTCACCTTAGTCAACAACCAGGCAAGCAAGCTGCAGTCCACCATGCACTTGCAGGGAGAGGAGGGGCAGACGCGACACGGCCATCTCCAAGTGAGGGGCAGAAAAAACGCAACCACTCTGCCATTCACCCCACCATCACACGTCAATATTTGCCCCTCCATGATGATATCATGCGTTGGTTCAGCTCAACGAGCCCTCTCTCACAAGACGGCGGCTGAATTGCCGGCCAATGCTATCGTCATGGCAAGGGGCTGCTCCTCCTGCCCACACCTCGTCACGCCCCAATTGCTGTCTCTCTGCCTCTGCCGGCCATTCCGCTGACCGCCCCTGTTCCCTAGGCCTACATGCTCAAGTATGACTCCACCCACGGTCTCTTCAAGGGTGAGGTCTCCGTCGACGGCGCCGACCTCGTCGTCAACGGCAAGAAGGTCCGCTTCTACACTGAGCGTGACCCCGCTGCCATCCCCTGGAAGGAGACTGGCGCCGAGTACATCGTCGAGTCCACTGGTGTCTTCACCACCAAGGACAAGGCTGCTGCTCACTTGAAGGGTGGTGCCAAGAAGGTCATCATCTCTGCTCCCTCCGCCGATGCCCCCATGTACGTTATGGGTGTCAACGAGGAGACCTACGACGGCAGCGCCGACGTCATCTCCAACGCTTCTTGCACCACCAACTGCCTGGCTCCCTCGCCAAGGTCATCCACGACAAGTTCACCATCATTGAGGGTCTCATGACCACTGTCCACTCCTACACTGCCACCCAGAAGACCGTCGACGGTCCCTCCGCCAAGGACTGGCGTGGTGGCCGTGGTGCTGCCCAGAACATCATCCCCAGCAGCACTGGTGCCGCCAAGGCCGTCGGCAAGGTCATCCCCGACCTCAACGGCAAGCTCACCGGCATGTCCATGCGTGTCCCTACCGCCAACGTCTCCGTTGTCGACCTGACTGCCCGCATTGAGAAGGGTGCCAGCTACGACGAGATCAAGCAGGTCATCAAGGATGCCGCCAACGGTCCCCTCAAGGGTGAGTTAACGATACCCGTAATCTGATAACTTTGTGAGCACGAAACTAACTACTCTCTCAGGCATTCTCGCCTACACTGAGGACGAGGTCGTCTCCAGCGACATGATTGGCAACACCGCCTCCTCCATCTTCGATGCCAAGGCCGGTATCTCCCTCAACGACAACTTCGTCAAGCTGGTCTCCTGGTACGACAACGAGTGGGGTTACTCCCGCCGTGTCCTCGACCTCCTGGCCCACGTCGCCAAGGTCGATGCCTCCAAGGCTTAAGTTAGCCCGCCTCTAATATACGCCGGCAACCCCTAATACCAAAAAGAAAAAAGAGAAGAGGAATCAGACGTCCGCGAGTTGGGCCATGGTGAACATGGCAGCAAGTCCTCTCATTTGTCATAACAAAAGACGAAGTATAAAAGCAGGAACAACCAGCACTCGAGCGGCACACTGTCAAAGTAGGAGCGAATAACACTACTTACTCTGGCAGGACGGCTGCTCCAAAGGCATAATGCGATTCTAGTTTAGTATAGCCATTGAGAATAGACCAGTCGCCTCTCACTCACGTGTTCCCTTTGTAATTTCTCAAACAATAATTGCTGTCATGTTCACGTAGACTACCTAGCGTCCCACCGGGCTCCAACCCCCGGCATGTCTGCGGTATGGCCCACTGTACCCATTTCTCTCTTACTCCTCGAAAACACAATCAAGACTGTAAACTAAGGCTTCCCATCTCTGTCGAGCGGGTTGGGGATATCATGATACAGGATAAAAACAAAGAATGGTTTGTAAACATGAACCATCGGAATAGCTCTGCCCTTTGGATCGACAACTGGGTCGTACTCCTCAACTCCCCAACACATTCCTCAGCTCCGTTTTTCTAACCCCTTCCTCTCTGCCTTCCTCTGCCTGGCTATGATCTGCTTGTCGCCAATGTCGTAGCCATTCGTTTTTGTTTTGTTTTTCCCTCTCGCTCAAACAAGAGGTGTCATGGGCGGGGCCCAACCCATCAAAGTCTTGAGAACGTGTTGAGCCGCACGTTGCAAGACAAATGATTGTTTGCCTCTCGGGTCAACGCTTAGCTAGGGGATATGATACACCATTGTGCGTTCATGGTCTCGCCCATTGCTCTTTACTTAGACCCTTGAATGGGTGTAAGTTGGCTGGGATGGCTTGTTGTACTGCGAGCTAGTACTCCAAGTACAAGGCCGTCGTGGCCTGTATCTAATTATGCCGCGGTCCTGTAATCGTCAGTTCCGTTGGCTTCTCTGGCCAGATCGGAACGGGAAAGGCTGCCGTAATAATAGCAAAGAGTGTCTCTCGTCAAGACTCTGGTTTGGATAATCACCATAGTACAATGTGGTTAATACAAATGAGCATCGTGCTCGCAATATCCTTTCTCAAGGTGTGCAGCGCTCTTTTCGCGCATGCGTGAAATCTGTCGTGACGGCGATTTATCTTCCGCCGCCTTCTCTAAGATTTACCTCCGGGGTCCAATCGACCTTTTCTTCAGCGCACCAGCGGCGGAGGATGCGGAGCGCCGTCTCAGCAACTTCGTCGATGGTCGACCAAGGCGTGATGGAGTCTGCACGCAGTCCTGGGCTGCTGATTCGGGCGTTGTTCTCGCGTATTTGCGTCCAGCCTCTAGCCCGAGTGCGCTCGTGCTTAACCAACGTCTCAACATTGATGTGCGTACCCGGATTCTCATAGGTGAAGTAACACTTAATCAGCTCGTCGACGGCAAATGTCTGCAGCAGTATCAACAGCGCAATGAGCGGCCGGAAGCGGTCCTTATCGAGACGGCGCATTTCTTTCTGGTGGAATTCCATAAGAGGGAATAGGCTTTCCCAGCTAGTAGGCTCAGATGTTTTGTTGCAGAGGCTGCGATGCTTGTTCTGGGCCTGAAAGCCCGACATGAACGCGATGATACTCTCGAGGCCAAGGACGAACCTCACCCTAGGAATGGCATCAACCGTACCGTTGGCGGAGTTGGAGGCAGGTCTCCTATTCATTACAAGGTCGGCCTTGTGCTTCAATTGCCTTCCTAGCTGCGAGAGTCGAGCTTCTCTTTCCTTCAACGCGTTGATTTCTGCCTTGTCACCCTTATGTGGATCCAGGCCGTTGTAGATACGATCCACAGATCCTCCAGCTGATGGAGTCGTGTTGGGTAATTCTCCAGGTGTGTGTGCCATTGAGTTTGTCGAGCTCACACGCGACATAGAAGCACTACCCTTCTTGGACGGGGTTGCCGGTGCTGGCAAGCGAGCTGAGCTCGTGAGCTCGGAGGTGCGAGGTCTCTTGACAGCGATGGAGTCTGATATCGGGGCCTCGATTGAGCCAACAGGTCGTTTCCGCGCCTGGGATAACTGCGGGGATTCGGATATGCTCTCTTGAGACTCTGCCTCCTTCCTAGGCGACATAGTGAGAATTCTTCTAACTGCTGGTCTCAATCGCTTTGGTATCCGTAGCACAACAATCAATCGGCGCTTGGGAAGTGTCTTTCCTCCCTGGCTTTCTTCAGAGTCCTTGACTGGACCCTTCTTCGCGGTTGGCTGCGTATATGTCTCTTCTTTAATTTTAATATCTGTTGCTTTTGGTGGTGTTTTCTTCATCCGTTGTAGTTCTGCCTCAATCTCTGGGGAAGGGTTGGCGAGAGAAGAGCGGGTAGTCGCACCGGAGACCTTTGTCGCCTGGCGGAAGAAGGAGGATCCAGCCTCTTAGGTTTTGGCTGCCTCGTAGTTTCTGCGACATCCTCTCGCTTCTTCTTCGCTTCCTTTTCTCGGGACGCCGACTCGCTCTGGTCTTGTTTTTCAAAACTGAGGCGCAATGGCGATAATAACGGCGGCACAAAGGATTTTGAATCGGCCTTGGTAGGGGTATGTCGACTGCTCGTTGAAGCAGAAGGGCGAGCGCCGTTAGGGGCGTCCTCCCGCGGCCGGGACGCAGGTGAAGCGGTACGACTCGAGCTCGACGGTCCCTTGAGGACGCTTCGTCCATTCGTCAAAGAGCTGGAGGTTGATGCCTTGCCATCTCTGTTGGATATCGAGTCGCGTGCCGGGGTAACTCCCGATCTCTGCGTCTGTGTTCATCGTCACGGCGATGCGATTGGGATGGTTCATCTGAAGGTCGTCCGGCATCAGGCCTCGAACGTTTCTGCGATCGTGTCTCGTCGTTGTTATCGGCGAAGCGCTTCCTGTTCTCGGGGATGGTGGTCGCGGGGGCAGCGAACTTTTGGGTGGAGGTTTCGGTGGAAGCCTAAGATTTGTTAGCCACAGATCGGACCCCGGAGACCCGGTTCAAGGCTCACCTCATGTCCACGGCCGGCTTAGGGCGTGGAAGCGATTGCTTTCCATCGTGTGGAGAGTCAGTCTCACGCGGTCTGGATGCGTCCCCGCGCCTAACTTCTGACGAAGAGCGAGCGCTGTGGCTGGAGCCAGCTGGAGCGGGAGACGAGGCAGCAGGTAGAGGGTTAGATGTGCGCTCATTGTCCTTCCTCTGTATGGAAGGCTCTGGTGGTGAAGTCGAGACAGCGCCTGCGGACTTCTTGTTCTTATAATCGCTGAATGACAGCTTTTTCTTCTCGCCAGGCTTACTGGCGAGGGCACTGACGCCTTTCGGCACGGGTTTCGGAGGTTCCTCACGCATATCGTAGTCGGAACGCGTCAAAGGACGCCTCGGTCGGCCTCGGAAACAAGAGTAAGATATTGCATGCGGGGTGGTTCCATTCCTCGATTCGCTTGCGATCATCAACAGGATGGTGGCGATAGCGCCAATCGGCGAAGTAGGACAGGTGATGGGGATGCTCGGGCAAGATGCGCTGGGTCAGCAACTGGATCGTCTTCGCCGCAGCTTCCATGGTTCATCGGCGTGCGCATGCCGGGTGACGCGAGCGGAGCGTCTGGCTGGAGAACGGATAAGGGGAGGCGTGACAAACAGGCGCAATGGCGTGAAGGTCTGGGTATCGTGACGTGTCCAAGCTCGAGTGCGCGCGCGCAAAGGCAAAGGGCTGAAAGAAGGAAAAGATGTTGTAAGGGAGTGATGGCGATGGGAAGAGGGCCGGGCGTCACACGAGGCGCGCGAGAGGGCGCTGGAGCAGAGCTAAGAGCTCCGTCCACGGCCGCCTGTCAATCAACAAACGACGCACGAGTGGCTCGTCGCGCAAGTACAATAGGCCATGCACGAGGCAGAACCGTGTCGGGGGTGACAATGGTCGGCGCCTACTGTCGTCGTTGAGCGATGCCTTATTGTTGCTCCCAGCGAGCGCTCGCTGGCCTGGCGGTTGAGAGTCAGTTGACGGGCGAAAGAGGTGACAATAAGGTAACGGGACCTGGCCCGAGGGGCTTGTTTGCCAACAACATCCATGACCGCCCAGGTTTGGGTGGAGCGCGCGTACCAAGCTATCACGCCAGCCCGGCATCGGTACGTACCTCTCTAACTGGTCCTAATCACATTTTGGCCCTCTCAATTGGGGCATCCTTGCGATACTCCTACTGTACTATGGCGCAGCGTATCGCCCACGTCTCATTCTATACCTTTGTCTTGAAGTTCCAAGTACTCGTCAAGTCCTCACGCACACTTCACCCTCGTTCCAACCACAATGGCCCCAATCGACGTGAATGCGCCTCTCCAGTGCTCGATCCACACAGACAACTTGACAGGCGACCTCTCCTCCAATCCCTGTGATTTGCGACAGTGTAGAATGCCTGGGTGTACCAATAACGTGCTCGTGACAGGAACCACCACTTTTCCTACACCGAACTAGCAGCTCATGTGTTATTGATGTGTATTGGTGTGCTGTGCTGTAATCGCATCGCCACATGTCACTGCGACGGCTTCAGCAGGGTCCTGCCCGCATCCCTTCCAGTACCAAACCCTCATTCAAGTCATTTTCTTTGTTCAAGCAAACCTAGACCTAACACAGCAGTAAATTACTGAATGGCGAGCCGGCGGCTGTCAGGTCAGTCCCACAACCTCATTCGTGGTGACATCAGAGATGCATCACATGGCGAAGCTCTATTGAACCGCAACCACTCAGATTCGGCGCTGACCATGCATATTTGGCAGCGCGTCTGGCAAAATTGGCTCACTTGTCTCTGTACCTCTCGTCCCTGACTGGTGTGCTCAAGAAGCGGTGTCCAGTTCCCATCCATTATTGGCCGTGTGACTGTTCTACTATATGCGTTTGCGCACAGTTCCCGCATACATTGTTTGTCTGGGCCAAGGCGCGATCATGGCAGGCAATGTTCTGCCGTATTACTATGGCAATGAAGTTGCTTTGTTGAAATTTCTCTAAATTCACAACGGGAGTACATATTTGAATAACATGACATGATCACCTTTGGAAAGCCGATTCCAGCGAAGCGCATCACTCAGGGAAAAAGGATGAACACGTACATGGACTCTTGAATTATTAACAGCTTCATGTACACGGTCTACTTACTTGAGTTCAATTCAAGACAATAGTGAAGATGTCAAGATTGCCCTTGTTTGCAGCCAATCATTTGTCCCACCAGATGCCCAGCACTCCATGTTGAGCGACCCTACCAACGCCTGCATCCTGTCCCAATGTCCAATATCATAATGAAGTGCAAAGCAAGATTTCATGAAGAGGCATGAAGAGTCGTGTTAGTCCCGTTCTGTGTCTTCCTCTTCTTGTAAGGCAGCTCATCTGATCCATTATGGACTGTCTTTTCGAGGGCATCTAGTCGAGCGAGGGCTGACCGTAGCTGTTTAGTGAGTCCACTCGGCATTGTGTCGTTAATATGCTTGACAATATCTTTGTAAAGGTCTTTTGTCGTAAATTGTGTCTGCCACGCGTTTAGACATTGCAACTGCATGAGGAGCGCGTCTGTCGTCGATTTCGTCTCAGCTTTGACTAGCTGAAGTTGGGTTTCCTCCGAAGTTAATCTTTGGTGCATGGTTGCTAGCTTCCCATCATACTGTGAGCTCACAGCTTTGGCTTGTTTTATAATTTCGTCGATGTTTCCTTTAATCCCTTTCATTTCGCTCTGTATTGATTCGAGGCTGCTTTCCGTGCTTTTCGTACGCTCGGTTAGCGCACCACGCTCTTCGGTCTCGAGGTTAACGATTACTAAAAATCTATCCACAGCACTTTTCAGACGTTCGCCAATCTCCTTGGCAAGCTTCCCTAGTTGGGATGACATGGATCGTTCCATGTTCTCTTTGAAGTCTTGCGTCTGCTTTCTGAGGTCGTCCAGTTCCGTAAGGATACGGCTGATATCCCCAGCCATGTCCTTTCGCATGGGAATACGATTGGATTCTTCTGTGTGATCCTTCATGGCTGCTGCGTGGCTGTCTACCTCGATCTTTAGCTCAGCTATTTGCATAAAAGCTTGGTCCATGGCATCTTGACTAGGAAACTCTGACTTGAAATTCGCCAGTTTCTCCTCTATTGTTGGTCCATCTTCGGAGGGTTCAACTTCGGTTTCCCTTTCTCGGGAAGTGATTCACGCACACTATTGATGGCCGCCATCGCTTCCGCTCGTAGGTTCTCGATTTTCCTAAGGGCAACATCAAGATCATTTTGCGTTATGTGAGCCTTGGCATCATTCCCGAGCTGTGTGACCAAATTGGTGATTTGTTTTTCTTGGGACTTGATGCTTTCCTCGAGCTTCATGGATATGCTTTCACCATTTTGTTGTAATGTGGTGAGAGCTTCTCCAATCTCATTCATCTGGCTGTCCGTTCTTTTGTCTTTTTCACACATCGACTCGAGCTTAGTTGTCAAAGCTTTGACCTGTTCCTCAAGGGCCATATTTCTTTTGCTTTCTTCAAACACACGATTTTTGAGTTCCTCGATTTCCAAGTCGTAGTGGCTTTCAATCCGCGATGCAGGATTGTCGCTTGTGCACGTTTGGTTTGTATTTGTCTTTAAACTCTCCAAGGTCCCTAGTCGGGCCTCTATTTCGCTTATGCGCTTGCCAAGTTCACCATCCTGCAAGGAGGATTCTTGGTGACCCAAACTTCGACGCCGCTCGACTGACTCCACGAATGAGACAAGGGCATATCTTGCTTTTTGTCAACCATTTCGATCTTGTCGTTAAACTTGGTAATCTCACGAGACGCCGTTTTCTTGGAGGTTTCGGCCAGTTGATGGATACTAGCGAATTCTGGACGAGATGGATCATTCTTCACTTTGGCATCCCATTGATCATACGTCTTCTTCGATTTGTCCCGGTTGAACCACCAGAATATCCTCTCACTCAAAACATCAAGTAGATGCCGGAAGTCCGGATCCATATCAGTGGTCAAATGTGTTGTACTTGGCTTAGAAGAGCCTGCTGAGCCTGCAGGAGAAGCTATTTACGAAGCGGATGAGTTAGGTGCAGATGATCAGCTGCTGTCTGTTTGAGATTGCTCACCATTGTCAAGTTCCATCCTATCATTGGGAGATGATCTGGAACCTGGATTGGCACGTGGATTATTCGAATGTGCGTCGCGTTCCATTGGGGGCCGCCGTGACTGGGGCATAGTGTCCCTGTAGTAGCGTTGGTCTGGGGAATGTGGACGGCGGGTGTAGTCTCGTTCTCTGTCTCGGTTCCTGTCCCTATAGTCACCATCATATCGACGGCGATCGTGTGTTGACGGTCTGAAGGAGCCTGACATTGTGAGAACATGAAAAGCAAAGTAGCACTGCGGAGCAAAGTGTGTTGGAGATGTGATGGAACTCTGTTGCCATTTGGTGGGGTTTTGTAGGAGGGAAACAAAGAGGTCAAATACGCACAGATAGAACGGAATTGCTCACCGCGTTGTCGGAACGGGAGCTGACAGAATAGCGAATGAATAGATGGGATGAATGAGCGAATTACGTCGTTTGTGAGATGTGACAGCGTGCAAACACCATCCGGCTGCGTTAAGTTGTTGGTTGCTAGTTCATCTCCAGTAATCCTCGAGTGCAGCAAGCACTAGGTAGGTAAGTACAGGTCAGGGTGTTGTTGACCCTACCTTCCTTGGGGGTGGGTGTCACTCCCGTTGGCAGGCACTGCCAGTCCCAATCATACTCACCCGCATGATACCTTAGGGAAGGCACTCTCCTCGAGCCTGCAGCCTGCAGCCTGTAGCCTCAGGCCTGTAGCCTCAGGGCTGCCTACTGCCTGCTACCTGCCGGATCTTCTTCCTGCAGCTGCCAATCACAAACCTGCAATGTCGGCTAATGGCGTTCGTATTTGTACAGTATCAAAATTTGTTACGCTTTGATCACCTGTTCGCAGGTGCCCATTTCAAACAGTCCGGTACTGTACTTGTAGATACACATGCACGGCATAAGGTACCTAAGGTAGAGGTAGTCGTTATTATAGGTATAGTAGGTATAGATGCTACGTCTGCCTACCTACCGTAGGTACTCTGCCTCAGACGGCCAATGCTGATACCGTACAAAGCTCATGGCTGGGATAGACCAAGGTATAGACGCTTGTAGGCTGTCTACTATAGTACGGATCTAATCTGATCTGACCCAATCTGAATCAATGCCGGCTCGCTGTTCTCCACATATTTTGCGATAACCGACCTTCCCTTGCCGTGCCTAAGGCAAGCAAGCTTGCTGCTCTGTGCAGGACCAGACACATGCTCCAGGATTGTTCTAGCGCTTATTCCAGAATCGAGCGCCTGGTTTAGCCGCCACAACCGCGCCGTGCTCTTTTCTCCCAGACGCGCAAATCCATAGCAGCAGCTTCATCAATAATACTTCCGCCAGCCTGCTCTGACATTACACAACCTGACCAACCCCACGCTTGGAGAAATACCTTCATCATGGCTGCGGTACGCGTCTCTAGTTTCCACGAGCAGCTCGCCCCCTACTAACTCAATTCTACGTAGCCGGTTGTGACCGTTTCCGAGTCTAAGGACCTTCGGGGCCTCAACCTCATCGCCGCCCATTCTCATATTCGCGGACTCGGCGTCGATGCCACCAGCCTAGAGCCTCGAGCCTCGTCGCAAGGTCTTGTGGGCCAAGAGAAGGCGCGCAAGGCCGCTGCCGTCATCCTGCAGATGATCAAGGAGGGCAAGATTGCCGGCCGCGCAGTCCTCATTGCTGGTCCCCTAGGTAACGTACCATGCTTCCCTTGGGCGCGCAAACAATAATTGACCATGAACAGCACCGGAAAGACCGCCATTGCCATGGGTATGGCTCAGTCCCTCGGCCCCGACGTCCCCTTCACGTCCCTTGCCTCCTCCGAGATCTTCTCCCTCGAAATGTCCAAGACCGAAGCCCTTACCCAGGCCTTCCGCAAGTCCATCGGTGTCCGAATAAAGGAGGAGAGCGAGATCATGGAGGGTGAGGTTGTGGAGATTCAAATTGACCGCAGCGTCACCGGCAGCGCCAAGCAAGGCAAGCTCACCATCAAGACGACCGACATGGAGGCTGTCTATGATATGGGTAGCAAGATGATTGATGCCATGACCAAGGAACGCGTCATGGCTGGCGACATCATCTCCATCGATAAGTCCTCGGGCAAGATCACCAAGCTGGGCCGCTCTTACGCCCGATCAAGAGACTACGATGCGATGGGCGTCGACACCAAGTTCCTACAGTGCCCCGATGGAGAGCTCCAACGGCGCAAGGAGGTCGTTCACACCGTCACACTTCACGAGATTGATGTGATCAACTCTCGAACCCAGGGATTCCTTGCTCTGTTCTCTGGTGACACTGGTGAGATTCGCAGCGAGATCCGTGACCAGATCAACACCAAGGTTGGCGAGTGGAAGGAGGAGGGCAAGGCCGAGATTGTCCCTGGTGTGCTCTTCATCGACGAGGTTCACATGCTTGACATTGAGTGCTTCTCTTACATCAACCGCGCTCTGGAGGATGATCTGGCACCAGTCGTCATCATGGCCAGCAACAGGGGCAACTCGCGCATTCGCGGTACTGATTATCGCAGCCCCCACGGTCTGCCTCTCGACTTCTTGGACCGCGTCGTCATTGTGAACACTCACACATACTCTCCCGACGAGATCAAGCAGATTCTTTCAATCCGCGCACAGGAGGAAGAGGTTGACGTTTCGCCCGACGCCCTTGCCCTTCTCACCAAGATCGGTCAGGAAGCTGGACTCCGTTACGCCAGTAACCTCATCACCACATCACAGCTGGTCGCGGCCAAGCGGAAAGCCAAGCAGATCTCCATTGAGGATGTGCAGCGAAGCTTCAAGCTCTTCTACGACCCCACCAGGAGCGTCAAGTATGTGACTGAGTCTGAATCACGCCTGATTGGCAACGACGGTGCTGTCGACTTCTCCGTGACCAACGGCACAGGCGAGAAGAACGAGGAGAAGATGGATCTGTCTTGAGCGAGGTGTTCAGCAGGATGTTGACTAGTTACATGACTTTCAGGGTCGGGTTGTGAGAGGATATGGATGCGATGGAATTTTTTGTACCATATGACTTCGGCGCAAGAGGTTCCCGCAAAGGGAGATAAAAGAGCATTGTTTGATTTGGCCACCCGGTCCCTCCTTGGTGGACTCTATGTTATCTCAGTGATACTATGATGAACTGACTTGGTTCCGGATCGACGTTGGTTTGGAATACTTCGCAAATGCCTGCCGAGGCAGGGTAGCACAAGATAGTGACGCCAGAGGCTCGATCAAGTAAGGTCCCGACGCTTAACTAATGGAAGATCATATGCATGGCACAAGCCTTTTCAGCGTTGCCTCGTCGATTTTCTAAGGCTTTCGATACGCGACTGACGAAGCCTGTCATTCTATCTACTCGATTGACTACAAGACATGGCATGTACTACTGCATCATATCGAACATTGTCCGACAATATATGAGGGACATATAGAATCATATTAAGGCTAGCTAAGGACTGACATGAAGAATACATTTATTGAACCAACTCTTGCAAACGAAGACATATTCGCAAGCCATACTATTTGCGTAGCGTAAACGCTAGAGTGTGAAGGCGGCGAGAACGAACTCCTTACTGCTCTAGCCCAGCATTAGGCTGCGTGCATGGCTGAGCAGGTGTCTTGGTGATGTTGAAGTGTGCAGAGAAAGGGTCGTCGTTCCAAGCTCGTGGGACGTGCTCGATGATACTGGCAATTCTTGTCTTCAGGTCAGTTCCCCAGTATAACTCCACGAAAGCGAAGGACATATCAAGTGACGACGTGACCTAGAAGATGCAAAAGTCAGTATATGAATTCCAGCTGCCAATTACCTCATAACGGTATCTTAAACGTGGTTTAACTTACTCCTGAAGAAGTCCAGATCTTGCCGTCGATAGTGTACCGTGCGGGCGACACCCAGTTGACCTCAGGACCCCACGGGGTAATAGTCTTCCAAGCGTTCTTGTTCGTCGTTGCTAAGGTGTTGTTAAGGATGCCCGCCCTAGCAGCGAGTCCAGACCCGGTACAGACTGTCATGAAGACCTTAACCTTGGGGAACATCTTGCGGAGGTATTCCAGAATTGGATCTAGATTCGGGTCCCTGACTCCAGGGCCTCCAGGGACAATCAGTACATCGAGGTCAAGATCATCTTCAAAGGTAGCTGTAGGGGCCAGGGTAGGCCAGAAGCTTGAGTTGAACCGACTAGTGCCGAGAGGCGCCGTGGAAACAGGGTCGAGCGTGGCGGCAATGAAATGCAGGTTC
This sequence comes from Albifimbria verrucaria, assembly GCA_020081605.1. Lineage (NCBI taxonomy): Eukaryota > Fungi > Ascomycota > Sordariomycetes > Hypocreales > Stachybotryaceae > Albifimbria > Albifimbria verrucaria. The sequence goes on from JAHREC010000013.1 coordinate 5,109,704, forward strand.
ATTTGCTGAGTTGTAATGGCCATTATCTGCAGTACATCGAGGGGCCCGAAGACGTCGATGACATCGAGCGCCGGGAACAGTACGAAACCATAGTTGCGCAGTTCACTTGCCTCAACGTCCGGGATAGGTCGTGGGGCGATACAGCCTCCGTCAGAAGGGATGCCAGCAGCGAGGGCCGGGAGGAGTGCAGTTACCAGGCTGCTAAGGGTAGAGAGCGAGAACTTCATGTTGAACTAGTGAAAATGGCAGTACAGTATTCAACGGGTATAGATTCCTGCTCAATTGTGAGGTTATAGCAACAATCAGTTGTAAGAATATGGAGCAAAGGACGAACAAACTCCCTGTGCTGGTCAGCATAAGAGAGAGGGTTGCCCCGGGAGGGCTTCTGACTCAAGTATTTGTACTCATTCACCTACAAGCAAGACTCGTATCTGAATGACAAGAATGGGATCGAGCATCCCCTGTACCCCTGAGGCCAAACTGCCGCAACGGGGCCAAGGTGACGATCTCCCGAGACACGACTCATTTACGGCTACATAAGAAACTCCACCGGAAGTTCAATGCGGCTAACAGCCACTGTTTGAGTGAGTTAATAATAAGCCGCCAAGAGGTTGACAGTTTATGGGGACTGGGTCGCGAGGTCATCTTCTTTCACATATCTGAGTGGTGCGTCTTTGCAGGGTTTGGTTAATATGGACGATACAGTCCTAGACGTAAAGTCTGAGGGTCATGAATCGAAGCTGAAGCGCGGAGTCTAGAATCATATGAATCTGAAAAAATCATGACTTAATTCCATATTTATGTATGTTAAATGGGGTGGTTGCTGGATGTACAGTAATTCGGCAGTCTCCTGCCTCGCATACCAGCCATTTTCTTGTATTGTCATATATGACAATCCTAAACGAATTACTATGCGATGACCGTGCAATAAACACTTCAGTGATGATATCAGGAGACCAGAAGCGGAAAATGCCCAGGATTGTCGACCATTTACTTCTTTTGTTCTTGTCGTATGCTTCACAGCCCAACCCTTCACCCCATACACCCTGCCACACGGTAATAAACCGAGCCTCCATCATCAACCCCGTTCAACGCTGCTTATCAACCAGGCTATTCCGGCTGGTCTCGGTTCATAAAAACCTGCTCACTTTACCCCGATAGGCTAACAAACGAGAGCGAGGTTCTCCACGCCGGAGACTTATCTGACCTACCTATACGCACCATGACAAAACACGATACGACCGAACTACTGCAGCGGGTGCGTGCACACGGCACTCCCTTCATTTTGATTCCATAATCTCTCATGTTCCCGTCCGATGTGAGAAGCCGGGAGCACAAAGCGGATAGGGCGTTGCTGTCGGTCCGCCCACGGCTGACGGCGTGGAAATGTGCTGGCTAGTGAGATGACAACGTTATGTGCTCGGGCTTGCAGGGGTCTTTAATGATACAGGATGCTGTATGTATCCGGGGTCAACCTACAACGACGATCGGAAGCCAGTTCTCGTTATCGAGGGAAATAGTACCGTGGATAATTGAGGCTTGTACTCCGCCGCGTAATGGATTCTTCATGGTAGCGTGGAGCAAATCTTGTGACATTAACAATTTGCTCAAAATCACGCTGTCGCCTTGCTTCTTCGCCACAGTCGCCTTCTCGGCAGTTGCACCCAGACGGTCAGGCTTAACGGCTTATATATTGTCAAATATTTTGCTCCTCGTTTTAAAACTATTGTTTCATGGCGCTGGATAGCGATATTCCTTTCCCAGCTGTAGCCACATTACAGAGCTCCCATTCATCTGCAGCTTCATAAGTCATCCATAACACCTCCTTCGCTTACACTCTAAGAAATCAACACATTACATGAGGACACAATCTCTCCTCTCCAGTGGGTAGGTGATCCAAGCAATAGTTGTCGATCCCTAGGATCGGGACATGAAACGCCGTGTCGTCCGCCGGCCGTGGCCTTACTCCACCCAGTTATACGTAAATAAGCCAATCCATCATGAGCCCGTGGGAAGAACATGAAAGGAAATATACATGATTCAGACACCCCGCTGCAAGGGTATATCATTATTGCCTCTCTAGTGCCGAGAGCTGTGCAGCCAATGCTTCGTTTCCTTTTAACAATTCTTCGAGCCATTCTGCCGCCATCGTCAGCATGGTGCTTTTGCTAAAGCCACCTCCCTTGAGCCCTGGCACGAGCTCGCAGAGGTCGTCGAAGCCTTCCTTGATCAACGTTCGGCGCTTCTGTTCGCTGCGAATGTGGTTCTCGCGTTTCTGTTCTTCTGATAGATTCTCCCGCGAAGGCTTCGCTCCATTCACTGCTGATTTCCGCCTTTTACCAACACCGCCGTTTTCTGCTTGAGAAGGACTGGGAGATGCTCCCCGCTCAAGCTTGGACTTCCTCCGCCTTGATGTCTTAGCAGTACTGACGCTGTTGATGTCGACGTCATCGTCCACCGGCTCCTCTTTAGCGCTCCTGCTTTTTCGTCTCTTCCGTGGCGGTGCGTCGGTATCGTCGTATTTCAGTGGAGGGTTGAAAGCCCCTGGTTATGGTCGTTGACTATTGCTGAAGACGACTGGCCGTTGACTGGGCTACTAGGTCTCGTCGTGGCAGCGCTCTTGGACACCTCAAAACACTCGAGAACTTTGAGCTGTTCCTGCTGCAAAGACTCTGTTTCCTTAGTCACATCGGATATGTAACCTTGCGCAGGATTGAAATTAGAATCCGACCCCATTGCAAGCTTGTCAAGGCCGGGTGACGCTGCGGTTGACGTCGCTCTTGCGCACCCCACATCCATTCGCTATATGCGTTGTCATGTTCTTGCGCCATCATGCTCCTTCGGTTCTCTTCCTTGAACTCCTCCAGGGGTTGGTGTCGCAAATGGCCAACCGGTGGTCCAATAGGTCGCCGGGGAATACCGAGCCCATTACTGCTGGAGCCATTTACGCGAGAAGCCACGCCGTTTTGAACAAGCGTAGCGGCAGCGGTTAGGACGTCTTCGGTATGGTGAGAGTGGTGAGGTTGCTGGAGAGCTATAGAAGAGGGTGGTGCCTGCGGGGGCGGGGGTGGAGGAGGCGGAGGCATGGAATGCGACTCTGGGATAATTCTCGAATAGTCGAACTGGTCGGTAGGAAGGCCTTGCATGTTGGCGGCCGGCATGGAAGAAGATCCGGGCTGCTGACCAAACGAAGTGGTGGTGCCCATGAATTGGGGTGGAAGGTTAAGCCATGCATCGCTGAAGTTGAGACCCTCGCCAAAGGAAGGCATATTGTATTGGTTGGCGGTCATATTCTCGAAGAAGGAGGAGAGGAATTTGTTGTCGGTCTCGCTAAGCAGCGGCGCCCCGGCGCTGGTTCCGGGGTCGAAGAGCGGTTCTTGGTCTGTGTCGACGGCATCTGCAAAACCATGATCGGGTCAGTCAATGTTCCTCGCAGAAGGGCCAGCAGAAGGGGCGCAGGTTCAGAAACATACACCCAAAGGGCAGATACGGATCGGGGAGGCTGCGAAGAACCCATCCTGGGAGCCTGCTGAACTGCGAGCATGAGTGCGTCTATCGAGATTGTTGGTTCGGCTGAGGATTCCGGGGTATAGACCGTAGGCAGAGGAATCGTCAAATAAAAATATATAAAACGAAGTGGCAAAGAGAGGCTCGCTCAGTGTCCCTGCCAAGCCACCGAATGGGGAGGACTAGGAGACGATCGTGTGTCTGTCCGTCAAGGGCCGCGCGTGGTTGAAGACCAGGATGTTAGCACATGATGAAAGACAGAAGGTGTCGAGCGCCGCGGCGAGGCTGGCTTGGGTGGGTTGAAGGGAGACACGCCAGCCAAGGGAGGTGGTTGAAGGTCTGGCAAAGGCGAGGTTGTGAGGTTTAGAGGTTTCGGGTCCAAGGGCGCAGCCAGGTAGCACGGCCTTGTAAGAGAGATGGTGGTGGTGGTGGTGGTGGTGGGAGAAAGAAGACTTGGTTGTGGTAGAGTAGCAGGTGAGGTGGGTGTGGGGAGCGAGGTACTCCCATGTACACGAGGCCTCTGGAGCAGCAGTGGAATGTGACAAGCCAGCACTGTGACAAGTGACGGGCCCTGCAGCAGAGCGGGGCGGGAAAATACAAGAAACGGAAGAAGCCCCTACCTCTGAAGCTATTCTGCTGCGCTGCGCTGCGCTGCGCTGTGGCGTGCTGTGCTGTGCTGTATATACTGTAAAGGGGAGCAGCCGGGCTTTGCCCTTACAGTTTGTTGAATACTCCGTCTACGAATTGGTGAGTCACGGTGGGCGCACTTAGCGCACCTCTACAACAGACGGATGAAGCCTTGTGCTTGGCCTGCGCAGCCGCTTAGGGAGGAAGCGTGATGTTGTTGGCCAAGCACAGCTTGCTTGCTGGTGAGGTATCTTTGGGTTTGGCAGATGATGGCCAGGTACCCCGAAGTACCTGCTAACCTGCCTGCATCTCACACGAAGGTTGTCTCGAGAAGCTCCGACGCCAGTGAGAAGAGAAAGATAGCTCGTCTCTGTCACGGCGGGCTCAATTGGAAAAAACAGCAAGGCGAGCTTGTTTCACACTTCTTTTGCTTCTCTTCTCTCAGTGCGGGCAGGTCTTGAAGTCTTGAACAAAAAAATGCTACGGTACCAGCCAATAATCGACGCCTCTTGCCAAGGTACATGGCAATGCGACTGAACACCAGCTACCAAGGCTCCTACTACCAGACCAGGTAAAGAGACCGTGCTGTGGGGAGGAAACAATGCTGTTCATGTTTCGGCCACTGCAACATCTGGGGCGCAATCTGCCAGGAGGCGCTTGGCATGATGCGACGGTGCGCAAGATGAATTCGCTGGTGTGTTAACTAAGCCATGAACGTTCTCGAAGACGCAGAGACAGCCCTTCACCTCCGGGGCTGTCGTGCATGGTTTGGGATCGTGGGAGCAGCTGTACTCTGTAGGGCGGACACACACGTGCCTGTACCGACCGATCCATCCAGGTTGGCCAGGCCCTGGTACGTGGACGTGGACTTTTGGACATGTGAATGACAGCCTCTGGCCTCCCGCTATTTGCCTAGTCGAATTGGCCATGGCGGTTATACCCGATTAGGTAGGCATCCTACCGTCGAGAATCACATGCTGAAAACTTGCACCAGCTAGCCCCACTGCTGCTGCGAGGTACGTACCGTCTCCAACGTGAACGTCACCTTTTTGTCTGGCTGCAGATGCTCAAGCTCTCAACTTCGTCCATCCAGCTCACGCGCGCTAAAGCCCCTCGGCCAGCTCCGACGAGCCCTCGCTGCGAAGTAAAAGGCGCGAAGCTCCGTCGTCCGGCCGTCTACCTGTCATCTCGTCATCGTGTTGCCAGCAGAGAGCGTCGGGTGACAGGTCCCAACGATGGAAGCTATGCATCGTAGGGCAGACGACACATTCAGCAATCTGCTGCTGCGGCTGCACCTCACCTCGTCCCGCCACTAATTTAGCCATCGCCCTACTACCACAAGGTACCTGCAAAAGCCAGGTCAAGTAAAGTAAGGGGGTATGGAGGGGGCAGGGGAAGAAAATGGCCAGGGTGGGCGTCAATTGACCGAGCGCATGGCCCGCGTCGTGAACTTTGAATACTGGTATAACTAAGGTAACTATATCGAAGCTTGGGTTAGTGTGTAGAAGGCATCATCGTTTGTGTCGCTAGCCTCCCGATCTCCATGTCAGCCCCTTGGCAAAATACCAGATTAGCATTATCATTCGTGTTAATGCTGTATTATACCCTCCCAAATTTTTGCTTATTTTTTGGTGCGCAAATCGATCCAAAGTGTCGCGCCCTTGAGATGCTATGCTGTCAGATGGTGCAGGTCAAGTTAAGCTCTTTTTGGTTACAATGGCCCGGGTTCCCCATCTCCGGGCATTTCTCCCTTTCTCATCCTCTGTACAGAGTACAGTCCCCATCTTCCCCATCTTCTCTCTGCGCTGCATGCCATGGTGGACCCCTTCAGGCACTTCATTGCCGACTTTGGCAAGCCCAGCTCCTGTCATCCCTGCCGGCCTTAATTATTTGACTTCCCATGGCCATTCCTTGACCACCTGGCGCTCTCCAGAGTACCGAGGTCCGGTCACCAGCAATCCAGAGACCCGGTTCACAACCACCTCAAAACTCAACCGCGGCCTTCATTTCCGGTATATCCTTCGCTGGATCTGCACACATATAGCCATTATTCCTTGGGTTATAGTCGCCTGCCGTCACCTTGTCTTGCCCCATGCGCGCACACGCTGTACGCTTACCCCATTAGCCTATTTGTCCTGCACTTCTTCTTCTTCCTCACTGGCCCTGTTAGTCGCAACAGGCACTCGCTCTTCGTGACGACATCGAGGCTTTCACCAACGCTCGTTCTGCCCAACGCGACAGCGTCGTATTCCTTCAGCAGGCCCTGTGGACGACGACCTGGCCTTCGCCTTGGGCCAATTTGTATGCGCCACCGAGACGCATTGCCCACCCCTGGCTGCCCATTCTCTTGCTTGCTGCAGCCAGCCAGCCAACCAGCCCCCTTTGTACCTCCCTGCTAGTGTCCAGGTGATGGTTGCATCTTAAACTTCATGCCTCTGGCAACACAATCCGCCCGGGCCTCCACGCCCAGGCCGACTCTCCGTTTGCTTCTTCAGCTGGAGCCCATTCCTGCTTCTCTACGGCCTTTGGCGCGTGCCTACGTCCTTGGCTACGCATCTTCCGTAGTCCCGAGGCTTCTGGCCCTGCTGCTTCGCCATGTAGCTGCCAAGAGGAAGAAGAACGGCGCGACCCCGGTCAAGCATGATCATCCAATCGCCGACTCTGTCGCGCATATCTTTCGAACTGCCCTTGAGTTGCACCGCTTTCCAGCTTTCTGCGCAGCCTTGGTTGGCGTCACTTCTCTCCTGCAGGTTCGTGTAATTGGTTTCTTAAGCGCGTATTGCCTTCCAGCACGATATCCCCATATATCTAAACTCTGATGGTCTGATCATCAATCCATCTCAGGAATTGTCATTCTCGAGCGTCATTCATAGCCAGAGTCAAATTGCTAATATATTACTTCTTAGGGCCCTATCAAAAAGCTTGTTGATCAGTTCCAACATGGATCCGTCACTACTCGCGTCAGGTATGTATCTCTTTATACGTTGTAAACCACCACTAATATTTTACAAGGCTAGCAAGATGGATATCGAGCTTCGTAGCAGGCTGGCTTAGTCTGCAGCTTCTCCATTCATGCAATCAGGACATCAACCCCGCTACAAGCAAAGACGACGATGGCCAAGCTCGGAGCTCCTCGCCTAAACCCGGCGCATTCACCAGTCGAACGCTTGATCTGACCCTCTTCGCCGTGACCCGAGCCGTTGATGTTCTCGTTGGCGAGCTATGGTCACAGCACAGGGCTCGTCGCCAAGCGGCGCAAAAGTGGACAAAGGTATGCCCTCATTATATATTTAACATAAAGAACACTTCATCTAACCTAATCTCACAGCTAGAGCAATGGGCTTCCCACCTGGTGGACCCTATGGTATTCGCTGCCTCATCTGGCCTCATCATGTGGGCCTGGTTCTACAACCCGGACAAGCTACCCAAGGGTTACGGCAAATGGATTAGTTCTGCTGCGGCGGTGGATAACCGTCTGATAGAGGCCTTGCGCCAGGCTCATAAGGGTAACCTTCGGTATGGCGAAGACACTGGGCACGCGGATATTCTCCAGCCAATGTGTGAACGATACAAATGGCCCTTGATCTGGGGTGACCCCGCAAAGGTCATACCTTTTCCTGCGAAATGGTTCACATGGGATGCGGTCCTTCGTGCGAATACCATGCCATAAGCCGTTTCTATCGATCATGGAAATGGGCCATGATCACCTACGTACCACTTTCCCTCGCCCTTCTCTTGCGAAATCCAACCCGCAAGGGCCTCATCAGGGCTTTCACCTCGGCCTCCCGATCATCGGCCTTCCTTGGCTTGTTTATTAGCTTGTTCTACTATGGCGTATGCCTTGCTCGCAACAGAGTTGGCCCACGGGTTCTAGGCAAGGACATCGCCAGCTGCCAACGAATCGACGGTGGCATCTGCGTCGGAACCGGCTGCGTTCTTTGCGGCTGGAGCATACTAGCCGAGACGGCTGGTCGACGCAAGGACCTGGGGCTGTTTGTCGCCCCGCGAGCGCTTAGGAACCATTGTTCCGAGACAGTGGTCCAAGGAGAATCAGTGGCGTGAGACGGCGGTGTTTGCCGCCAGCGCTGCTGTTGTATTGACATGTGTATCAGAGAACCCGAAAAGGGTCAGAGGTGTATTGGGTAAATTATTGGCCATGGTCATGCAACAATAGACGGGACTGTCGCAACGTACATTTGTAAGATTTTCAATGGCGTGTACGATTCAAAGATGGGATCATATAGATGCATTGTGATGGGTCAAGGTGGCAATAGGCCGATATTGTAAGTGTTGAGGTTGTTTATAACCCAAATTCGCCGGTTTCTCTTTCGGCAAGGGGTATGGGTGTATGCAATATGTGTCCGACAGGGTTTATCGAAGCAGTGTTTTAGAAGATCTTTGTATTATATTCTAGCAATAGCAGCCATGCCTTGTTCACTGGCCAGTCAAGAGTTCAACACCAAGTCATTTTTCATCGTTATAGGCCTCCTCGCCACCAAGCACATGCACCCAGCACAAACATGCAGGCCATCAGATCCGACCGCACCGTGCCAAAGATCTGCCAATAGTGTAGGCCGATCATCATGTAGCCCTTAAAAGGCTCGGGCAGAAATCCTACGACAGTGTTGAGCATGCCTGGAGGTGGAGGTCGGCGCTTGTCGAGCATCAGGCGAGTAGTGAGCAGGACGGCCTCGGCGGTGGTAAAGATCCAGAAGAAATTGCGCTTGTGGTGCTCGAACTCGGCGGACAGCGGGTCGGCGGAGAGGGCCTCACGCTCGCGCTGTATACGGGTGCCGTTGAAGGGTGTGAGTACGGCGATGTACAGGCCAAGGGTGATAGCAACTAATGCGTGGAGGATGCGCCAGATGGCCGTGTACGGGTCCGGTCGCTGAGCTTGCTGCATCGCGGGGCCGACACCAGGCATCGGCGGCATGCCAGGAAACCTCCAGGGAACCCGGATCCCGGCTGGCCACCGGCACCTCCTGCCATCATCTGTGTCATCATCTTCATAAGGGGATCCTCGTCGCCACCGAGACCGGCGTCTGGGAGGCCAGTGCCAGCCTGACCGGGACGGTCGAGCCCGAGCATCATCTGGCGCAGCTGAGCCTCCGACAGAGAAGGCTCGGGGATCGGCGAGGCACATTTCGAACGTTCGGGGCCGGCTTGTAGAAGTGCTGGGAGATGTCAACCTCTTCAGGGTCGGCGTGTGATGAGGACGTCTTGGATGGCGTTGTGGTGGAGCAGCAGCGGATGGTTCTGAGGTGGCCGGCTGGGGAGTCGGGGGCGTAAAAGTCGTCTCTGTCATGACCGTTAGATAACACAGTACCGCACGAGAGCTCCATCCTTTGGTTGAAGCTTACCACCAACGACACGGCCACCCATGCCCGTGATCTTGTTCAATCTGGCCGAACCACCAGCCTTGATCTTGGCCTCACGGCGCTCCTTGCGCAAACGGGCCTGCTCGGCTGCCCGCTCAGCGGCGGCGTCACTGGATGTTGCTACGCTCTCTGTCATGGCTGCACAGCTTGTCGGGAACCGATCCGGTGGGATGGAGGACAGAGTGACGTTTTGATGTCGTTGGGGTGGATAGGAGCTTGAGTGGCTTCCAACGTGGGGCTTATTTGAGGTTGTGCTTTCACACGTCACAAATTCCAGGGCCATCCTTTTTGGGCGGTACTTACCCTAGACCGTTTATTGAGTGAAAGCGGTAAATGCACATGTGACTGACATCTGCATTCATCACTGAAGCCGTGGATAATACCAGGATATTCCTATATTTACTCCAGTTATATCTTGGTTTAACTTGAATAGAGGCGCGTATTTGTTGGTTTCATTCTCTCTCATTATTTCTTACAATTTGCGTGGTCCTTTTCCGTCCTCAAAGTTGCGTATTCACTTATTCAACACAATTGCCTTCGCATCAAGTAACAATCGAGCGAGCGAACAGAGTTCAAGCAGATTAAATCATGGCGGCAACCTGAATCAGGGCCGGAGCAGCCAATGTGGCATCTACCACCTCCTCTCCTGTCTGGAACTTGTCAGCCGTTGTGAGCGCTGCATGGCTGAATCCGTGGGCGACTAATCCCGTGTAGTCAAAGCTGGCATCGAAGCTAATCACATCTCCTTTCCAAGATACGTTCTCAATCGGCTTGAAACGGGCGTCAACTGACCCACCGTGAATGTTGCATATAAGCCCTTGCCGTCGCCGCCGATGTAGCTCTGGGCAGGATCACAGCCTGTCAGGTTGGCTGAGAAGTGAATGACCTGGTCCTTCGCTTCAAGCACGGCAATCGGCCCGCCATTGGCCAGCAGTGGGGTGAAGATGGGTAGGTTGATCTTGCTTAGGGATAGGGGCATGAACCGGGCACGACGAAGAGTTGAAGCGCGCTCCAAGCAAAGGCAGCCGGAACATGGGTCAAGAAAGGCGACTCCGAAGGAACGAGATCCAGCTTATAGCGATAGAAGCCGTTCTGTTCGCCTTCCTGGCCGATGACTGATGAGACTATTTGCACAAGCGGGAGGACATTGTCCTTTGCAAACAGAACATTTGCGCCCTGCAGAGCTCCAAGAACTGCCGCAGTAAAAGTCTCTGCGACAAGAATTGCATCCTTCAGCGTTGCAACTGGGAATTGGTATTTGCAAGGATCCGGCGCAAAAGCGCCAGCATTATCCAGCACGTCTCTGGCCGCCAGTGCGTGACTCTGCTCTTGCTATTACATGAATATTTGTTAGCCCAAGGCAGCAAGACTCTGAAATGTTCGTTCATCTGATAATAGGCAAGGAGGGTCCATACCGCAAGAACAGTACTGATGATGTTCGCTATCTGACCATCGCCTTCATAGCCAACTACATTGTTTGTGATGTTACTCAAGAGCGAGGCAAAGTACGCCGTCTCGAAAAGCTCATTGGCTGTGATGAGCTGAAGAGCAGTCATGCTCCCTGCCCCTAGAGTCGATGGGAGTTGTCCATCAGGGCCACGGCCGCCGGCCTTTTCTGAAATGCTCAAGCGTTGCTGAGCATCGGGTGAAGGAAGCCGTCAGTCGTGGGAACCTCGAATGAACGAGGAATGCTGATGCCAGCAACAACGCCAGCAAAAGTCACAGTAGCAATTATCCTCAAGAGGCCCATAGTTGCTTGGTTTACAGAGGACGAGATCTCTCCAGATGATGAATTGGGACGGTCTTCATCGAAGTCATTAAGAGGATTCAAAAAGGAGCTCCTATTATAAGCCCCCAAGTATAGGCCGGCACGAGTGTCATCCGAGCCGATGCTCGGGATTTCGGCAAGGCCTGAACAGACAACTCATCTAAGACTGAACTCGAGCAGCTAAGCCTGTTCGCCTCCTCCGTATATCGCAGCTACGGCAACGCGAGTCCCCGAGCGGAACCGAGTGGAAGAAACAAACCCCGAAAAAAGTAAAGCTTATGCCATGTGTTGTGAGTTCTGATTTAGCCATGAGTTCAGAGTCGAGTCGTCAATGACAGAGGTAACCTTGGCAGCCCAACGACCCACGAATAAATTTAGATGTCATATCATGGGACACTCTCTTTCTTACAATAACAACTAACACGTTTGGTGAGGAGTGCTAGTGGTACGTATATCCATTTCGCTAATGCTGATACTGTTCTGCTACCACCTCTGGTTCCGTGGTCTGCATTAGCCCGTGAAGGCGCAGTTAGCCATACATTTTTATTCGTTCATCTCCTCGTCATGAATCACTGCATCGGCCAAGTCTAGATGCTCTAGATGCTCACCAGTGCGAAGTATGAATGGTTATGGAAGGTATCACTTCCGGCTCGGCATCAGCCGTTAGCCCCGGATGTTGAAGATGCCATGAAAGTTAATTCTCTGGCGGTGTCCAGACACATCCCCGGCAATACGGTAGTGCACAGCTCTTCACAATGAAATCTCTCATCAATGTGATAAAACGCTGTTCATCGTATAATTTACTAGTCTAAAACGGCATGTCCACACTCAACCTACGGCCAACTTCTTTGAAACACCTCCTCTTCCGCTAACTCCACATCTATCGTTATGGTGCTGCTGTGGTCATCACCGATTCTCTCCTTGTTGCGTACTAATCCTCCGAATTAAGGGGTAGCCTTGCTCATACTGATGAGCCGCTTTACTCCAACCTATGTCTTGGTTAGCATTTTGTTCTGATCAGCCATAGTCCAGGGGTCATCTTACCATCCAGTTACCACACTCCTCAGTCTTGTCGCGCTGAATCTCGAGCTGCAGTCGCTGTGCAGTAGTGTAGTCCTTAGCTTGGATGGCATCCGCGAGCTGAGACAGCTGCTCGATCGTGGCAGGTTGAACAAGTTCTTCGTTGTTAAGATGATCGAAGAGCAGGTTGAGACGCTTTTCAGTATCCCTCACTTGAGGAGTGAAGGTAGCAGGGGCTCGGGAAGCAACGCGGTGCATGTCTTCGTTAAGAATGTCAACCAATCGCTGAGCGTTTGCCGGAATGTGTGATCTGTCACCGGGTGGGTGCCTTGCCCTGGGCGGCGCCGCAGCAGCGGCCGCTGGCGGTGGTGTCTGTTGGGGGCGCCGAAGGCGGGGGCCGCTCGGCCCATCGGTGGTGGGGCTGTTGGCATACCCTGGGGAGGACCTTGAGGCGGAGCCTGGGCTGGCGCTGACGGCTGAGGGCGTAGGGCGAAGGAGCATACTGATGCGGTGTTGACTGCTGTGGAGGAGCGCCATACATGTTCGCCGCGGGTGGTCGGCTAATGGGTGGTGGTGCCATGGACGAAGCGGGCGGGAGATTTGCTTGGGGCTGAGGGGCAGGGACAGGAGTGTACCTGTTGGATGGCGGGGCACCGGTTGGAGGAGCGTTGTAAGGCGAAGCGGTTCGTGGGACGACACCCGGAAGGGGAGAAGGGTGGCGCCAGGCTGGGGAGGTGGAGGCGCATACTGGTTGGCAGCAGTGGAAGGAGGACGAGGTGGACCAGCGAAGGATTGGGGAGGACCCTGAGCAAGACCGTGAGGAGGAGCGGCTAGGGGTGACTGCATGCGAGGAGGAGCACCCCTTAGGAGGTGGAGGAGGGGTTGATCCAGCAGCTTGTCCGTAGGCGTTTGGCGGAGGAGGAATCGAAGCACCCTGCTGCCCTGGGAAGGGTGAAGTAATGGGCGCTACGCTAGGAGTAGACTTTCGAGGAGGTGCCTTGTTAATGACAGGGACATCGTTCCAGTTCTCCATGTTCTTCACCTTAGCAGCGGGCGTCATAGAGGGTGTCTGGGACCTGGGGGACCACCCATAGGGAGGGGAACCACACCCCGGTATAGGCGGGCTGGGCCTGTGGTTGATAACCGTGAGAGGGTTGGTATCCCTGGCTTGGCTGGTACGGATTGGTGGGTGGCGCATACTGTTGCTGAAGACCCGGGTTGGGGGTCTGGTTGAAGCCAGGGTAAGGGGCGGGGTTGGCACCACAGGCGCAGGCTGGGGAGGTTGATAACCCGGAAGTGGCTGCACCGGCTGCGTCCTGCTCGGGGCACGGTTGACCGGTGCCGTCTGCCTGGCGGCCGTCTTGGGAGCAGCCTTCTGCGTGGCCAGTCTGACACGGTTCCTGGCAATCTCCGCCGCGGGATAGCTGACGGGAAGCAGATCCAGGTACTGCTGGGCTACGGCCAGTTGGCCCTGTCCAGCCAGGATGTCGGCGTACTCTGTGTACTTGTCGTAAAGCGAGGCCAGTTTCCATCCAGAGCTGAGATCCTTCTCGCTGTCTTGGAACTTGGTGACGTGACGGAAGATGGTCACCTTCTCGATGAAGTCTTGCAGTGAGCGAGCATGGACAGAGAAGGTCGAGTCGTCAGATGGCTGCTTCATGCCTGCCTGCTCCGCCTCCTGAAGCTCGGCTGCCCAGATAGTAACTACCTTCTCAAGCTTGGAGCCAACTAGGTAGCAGAAAGAAGCATCCTTTCTCGAGCCTTGCTCATTGATGCGGTCACCCAGGGCCTCGCAAAGGTCTGGGAATTCGGTAGGGCTAGAGAACGTGCAAATAACGGCCATGGTCTCCTTCCAGTTCTCAAGATCCGCGTTGTAGACAACGTCCCAAAGGTTCTTCGCAATAACTGAGCCAAGCAGGCGCATGTAGCTCGGCACACCATTCTTCTGGGCAATGTAGGCGGACTGGACCTTGTCGACGAGCTCTTGGCCCCCACAGTTGGCAATTAGGAAAGCATCTGCCATGCGACCCTCCTTCAGACAGATATCGGTCGCCTTGGCGAAGTCACCCAATAGGAGAGCCCTGGTGACGTTCTTCTCGACAGAAGTGTCACTGTCACTGAACAGGTGGAAGGGGTTGTCTGTCTTCGCTCCCTTGGTTGCGGCAAGGTTGGAAAGGAAATCCTCACCCTCGCCGTCTCCATCACCACCGCCAAAGAAGTCTGAAACACCCTTCTCCTTCTCTGCAGACTCTTCTGTCGCCTTGGCGGGGCCTCCTCGGCCTCTTCCTCAGCAGCTTCGGTCGTCTCACCGTTGGTGGTAGCCTCCTCCTTGAGACCCAGGTATTCAATGATCTTCTCGCGCGTATTTTCCGCGACAAGGCTCTCCATAACCTTCCAGTCCGCCTTCTCTTCCTCTGATTTCGCCTGCTCTATGCGTTCCTCACAAATGGCAGCGACGTTGCCCGACGCAAGCGCATTCTGGAACTTCTCGCTCGCAGTAGTAACATCGGAATCAGCCGAGAATTGGGAAATAATGATCTGCGATGTCCTCTTCTGACCTGGCTGTGCGGGAGAGGCCTTGAAGACTACGATCTTGCCTCCAAAACCAAAAGAGGCACCGATGGGGCGCTCGAACCATTTGGGGGCTTTGGCGAGAGACCATGAAGCACCCTGGGGTTGAGTCTGTGCTGCCCGGAAGAACTCCTCGTCGTCGAGGTTCTTTTCGGCCGCGGTCTGAGAGGTGTCGGGGTTCGTATTCTGCAGAGTCTGGATGGTGATCTTGCCGTCGAAGCTAGCGGTGGCAGAAAGGTTGGGGTTATGTGGGTTGAAGCGGGTCAAAAGGTCCAGTTCGTCATCTCTGGGAGCTCTCCGGAACGCTCTCCAGTATGAGGGTTCCATACTATGCACTTGTTGTCCTTTCCGGCAGAGAGAAGAAGCTCGCTGTCCTGGGGACACCACGAGAGAGAAAGGATGCCCTGCTCATGGCCCTGGAGTGTCTTCTCGGGCGCGTTAGAGTTGCGAAGATCCCACAGGAGGATAAGAGGAGAGTTGTCATCGGGGGTAGCGGTAAGCAGTTTAGTGGAGTTGTTGGGATCCCAGGCGATAGCGCTGACGGGCTTGCGGTTGTTGTTCAGGGTCAAAGATGCCTTCTTGGTCTTCAAATCCCATACAGTGACAAAGCCACCGGTTCCACCGCTGGCAAGAATGTGTGAGACCTTGCGGTTCCATGCCAGGCACTCGATATCATCCGACCGAGCGGCTGCGTTGCCCAGACGGAAGGGGTTCTCGATGTCGTTGACGTCGTAGATGAAGAGCTCACCCTTTGCGCCTGCGGTAGCCAAGATTTGGGGCTTGAGAGGGTTGAACTGCAGGGCCTTGATGGCACCGGTATGTTTCGTCGTTGTCGAGATCAGGGCATCCGAGGCTCCGGCTTCCAGCTTCTCGGCATCCCACAGGCCAAGGGAGCCGTTTTCCAAGGCACCAGCGATGATTCCTTTCGGGTGGTCGGCGTCAGATGGACCCCAGGCGAGATCGTAAAACCTATACGGATGTCAGGGGTTGTTTCCACGTATGTTTCTGACAATTGCCGTACCTTGATTCTGTGGTAAAGGTGGCAATGGGTTGGAGCTCTAGTCCTTGTTGCTGGTTGTCGACAGACAAATCCCATAGTTCCAGCTTGCTCTCGTCGGAGAAATCAGCATCAACAGCTCCGGCTCTAGTACCCGTCACAATGAGGGGCTTTCCCGAGCCTGGCGACCAGGCAAAGGTGGCCGTTCGTGGGATCTCGCGAAGGCGCACCATGTTGGCGGGGGCAGCTTGAATGAGACCAGTTGAACGGCGTTGGCACGAGATTTCGGAATTGTGGTTGTTTCTAATACGCAATCAGATGCATTGGTTTGAACCCGAACTGAATGAGACACAGAAGTAAAGTATTCTGCCAGCAGAAAGCACCAACGGCTGAGGTAGAGATCCTATGCCAGCGTGGGCGACTTCAGGTTGAGGTATGATGCCAGATTGCAGCAGCCCACTTCCCAGAACTCCTGAGCTCCTAACGCCCCCAGCGGTCAGCCTAGCTCCTCCACTGAGGTACCCGTACGCCCAGGCAGTGCCTAATCCAGCTGCATCACGTGATCCAGACCTGTTAGCTCAATGTACTGGCCCAAGCAATGAGTCCAAACCAGTGAGATCGTTGCGATGCTTTAAACCTGAAAAGAGCCTATGGAACGGCTTGCCTCGGCTTGAAAGGCCCAAGAAAAAATACCGAGGAGATAGACGGTTTTTTCAACCTCCAGGTCCTCACATTCACGCCCAACATGACGGACTCAGCTCGGTGGAAAGCCACAGTCTACGTTGGTGGACTGGCCCCAGTCGTCACCAGTAGCCACATTCACGATGCCTTCATTCCTTTTGGCGAGATCGTCGAGGTGCAGCTTCCCAAGCCAGATGCGCCAAACTCCACAGAGCCGCATCGAGGATTCGCCTACGTAGAGTACGAGGATGTATCTGACGCAAAGGAAGCAATCGACAACATGGATCAGTCAGAGCTCTTTGGAAGGGTCCTCAAAGTTTCACAGGCGAAAGCCCCAAGAGCGCCGACGAGGGCTCGGCAGCAAAAAGGCCCTTTGGGAGCAGGTAAGACTTATACACATCCTATGAGGGTTTCAAGGCTGACATGACAATTGCAGGAGGGCTGGCTCGCAAAGCATGCTGCTGACGACGAGGACGTTTTGGCGGCTTCAGCCAAGGCAGGAGAGGATTCAGTGCCGGATCCTATGCAGGGCTTGGAAGGATTGGATGTAGCTGGCCCCAAGCCCCAGTAAATGGTTTTGTTTTGTCTTCATACATTGTATAGCGGCGGCGTTTGGAGAGATGGAATCAAAAAAATTATGTTTGATAGACATAGGAAAAGACTTGAGTGATGGACGGTTTCAATAGAGGCCTCTATTCGGTATTCTGCCCCCTGTTCTCATATACAGTGGCCCTCTCCTGCAGCTTTGCAGCTGTCGATGTTCCCTTTTCCTGCCAGAGCATGCGAGTTTAGTGGTGCTCGGCACGACCAGCGGCACCGGTACGCGATAGACGGAGGTTCTTGTCGACGATGAACTTGCGGACACTGGCGTAGCCGGCAGCGAAGACGGCGAAGCCAACGACGGCAGCTGTAGACCCGTTAGAACAAAATATACTTCGTCTGCATCAAGCACTCTGGTGGCGTTACCAAGGGGATCAGCTCAGGTGGAATGTCCTTGAGCTTGCGAAGGCGCTGGGAGATGGTGTGGCCTGTCGAAGAGTTAGAGAACCGAGGTGAAATGACGGAAGCGAGCGATGCAGCGGTAGCTGGGTGTTTCCGCGAGAAAATCAATTGGCAAGGGCGGGCCACATACCAGCCTGGTCCTCCTTCTGCACAACCAAGAGAAGTCAGCTTCGTCACAGACGACGCATGAGGGAAGATGGGTTGGTACTCACGGGAACCGGTCGCAGCATGCGAGCCGTAGGGCGGAACATCTTGAGAGCAGCGGTGGCACGCATGGTGAATTGAGTGGAGATGTGCTAGCTAGGTGTCCAGCAGTGGTGGTTCAATGCGAGAATATCGCCAATTGTGGTAGAAGAGGTGGTTTCTTGAGCCGAGAAGATGAGGTATCTGATGTTGGAGCTCGGTTCCACCCATGTGGGCGTGCCATTGGCTGGTGCAGCCTGAGGCACACATCCGCTACCCAGAATCGGACCACCTTATTCGACCTGACAAACGTCGACGCATCACATCCAGCAAAACCACCCTTCGAGCTCCAACTCGCCCTTACAAACCCCAGAAAACCAATTCCCTTTCCTTCCAATCAATTCATCATGTCTGAGGAAAACGGTGAGGAGCTCGTCACCAAGCCCTTCAAGTTTGTGACTGGTACGTCGATAATCCCTCTCCGAAAAATGGTCTGATGCATGATCCGAGGCTAATCTTTTTGCTAGCTGGTGAGTGATTCCGCAACGACACGATCCCTCGAAACGCCTCCCGACCGACTCAATTGCCCCGGGACAAGCTGTGGTCGGCTAACACGCTCTCAATTAGGCACCGACGCCCGCTTCCCTAACACCAACCAGACCAAGCACTGCTGGCAGAACTACGTTGACTACCACAAGTGCGTCAACATCAAGGGCGAGGATTTCGCTCCTGCAAGCAGGTTTGTCTACCATCATTCAGAACAGCTGTAGACTTGCGTACTAACTCGTCGCTAGTTCCTCCATGCTTACCGATCACTGTGCCCCTCTGGCTGGACTGCTCGATGGGATGAGCAGCGCGGTAAGCTTCCCTATGGCGCATTTTGATGAGCAGCACTAACCTGTCGCAGAGGGCGGAAACTTCCCCGTCAAGCTGGATGCTTAGACGGTGAGCGGGCAGCTATGGCTGATACCGATGCTTGTGTATAGATGGGAGTTGAGCAATCACGCTGCAACTGTGCTAGTCCCGAATCTCAATAGACAAAACGCGCACAGCTTGCTGGCTATTGGGCACACTGAGACTTCAAACATGCTGTGAACTTGTATCTACGGGAGTGCTGTCGGCCGTACATGGCGTCGTGTTAATAACAGACCTTATTGGTATCATTAAAATCTAAACAATAAGAATAGACGCTCCTTTGAACACCCAATGTTTAAACGCTCCAGAACTCCTTGCATAAGACCCATTATATCTGGAGAGCCATATCCGACCTTAGAGTCAAGCCGGAAAGCTCTTTAATCCTTCTTCGTATCCTCTTCGTCGGAGCTCATGAACTCATCATCCTCGTCAAAGCCAAAGAACGTTCTAGCTTTGGCTTTGCCCTTATCGGACTTCTGGTGCTCAGAAGGAGGAGTAGAAGCTTTGAGCTGCTCTTCTCCTCTTCTTCATTACCAGACTGGCTGTCACTCCGTTCTGTCGAGCCGGATTCGTGAGATGAGCTGAGTAGGTTGTCCTTGTAGTTACCAGCCTTCATGGCAGCAAGGACAGCATCACGCGTCCTCTCACTGCTCTCCTCCTTGTCCTCCACCCACTTTCCATCAAGGCGACCTTTGCCCCCAGACTTGATCTCGGCCTCTCGGGCTTCAGACGTTTGCACAATCTGCTCCCATCTCTCTCGTCGCTTTTCCTTCTCCT
The DNA here is from genome assembly GCA_020081605.1 of Albifimbria verrucaria. NCBI lineage: Eukaryota > Fungi > Ascomycota > Sordariomycetes > Hypocreales > Stachybotryaceae > Albifimbria > Albifimbria verrucaria. The sequence goes on from JAHREC010000013.1 coordinate 5,129,130, forward strand.
TCTTATCCATTTCTGGCTTGATGGCGAGATATTCGGCCAAAGCCTTCGCCTCGTTGACGGTACGTAATCGTCGACCATCAAGGTTACGACTTGAGCCGTGATCATCTTGGGTCTTCTTCTTCCGAGATGACATGCGACCACCTGCCGCTCGGAGCTGAGATCCGAAACCACCCTTGCCACCACATAGCGGCACAGATAGTCGCAGCGAGAGGAATTCACTGGCTGCCGATGGGAGAAGAGTTGAGATGGGGAGTCAGACTTTTCGGGAAGTTGTTTGTTCGATAAGGTGGTTAAGATGAGTCTCGAGTCGGTGGCGGGGATTCGTTCCTCGATTAATTCCCTAAGGTCGGAAAGGCTTGTTGACGAAGACAAGGGAAGTACAAGAGTCGCAGGTAGCCCAAGGCCACCAAAGGTAGATACCAGGACGTTCAGCATATTCGAAGCCATGGTAAGGTAAGGTAGGTTGCTGCTTTGATCGAGAACTCGACGCCGAGGTTGAGGCGATGCGGAGGCCAAAGGATTATCCTAACCAGCATGGACTTATCTTATCATGTGGCTAGGAAACAAACTGCGCCACATGGAGTCGCCCACCATCACGTGATATTTCGATCAGGGCTGTGGCAGGTGCACGCCGCCCACGCCCCACCTTGCTCTTTCCTGGTTTCGCCCACAAAAAGTTATTACCACTTTCCTTCAAGGCCGACGAACAAAATTGTCACTTCCAACATCGATTCCCGAGCAGCACAACCGCCACGATGTTGATTCCCAAGCCCGACCGCAAGAAGATCCACGAGGTAGATCTGCTCACCATCAACAGTTTCAAACGAATGCCGTTCGCTGACCAATTCTTCAGTACCTCTTCCGTGAGGGCGTACTCGTCGCTCAGAAGGACTTCAACCTTCCCAAGCACCCCGACATCGACACCAAGAACCTCTTTGTCATCAAGGCTTGCCAGTCCCTGACTTCCCGCGGCTATGTCAAGACTCAGTTCTCCTGGCAATACTACTACTACACCCTGACCCCCGAGGGTCTTGACTACCTCCGCGAATGGCTTCACCTCCCCGCCGAGATCGTCCCCGCTACCCACATCAAGCAACAGCGATCGCATGCTCCTCCCCGTGGAATGCTCGGTGAGGGCGAGCGTGAGAGACGTCCCTTCGGCCGTGGCCGTGGCGACCGTGGTGACCGCGGCGAGCGTGAGGGCGGCTACCGCAGGCGTGAGGCTGGTGAGGGCAAGGAGGGTGGTGCTCCGGGCGAGTTTGCTCCTCAGTTGTGAGTATACGTCGAAATTAATCGCAAACCCGGCGATTCGCAAGGACAAATTACTAACAGATTTCAACAGCCGTGGTGGCTATGGCCGTGGCCGTGGCGCTCCCCTCTTAAACGAACCAAATTTATCTTACGGTTTTGAAATGTGGAATGCATGGCAGGCAACGACATGTATTCTAAAAAAGGGAGGGCAATTATGACCATGAGTCCACTCGTGTGACCGGTTGCGTCGGGGACATCGTGGGAGTTCTGGAAGCTAGATCCTCGGAAATCATTTGCATCAGGGTCTTTGTTTTTGCCATCAGACGAAAAATAGTCGCTCGGGAATACCTGTGATTACCTACTGTGAACCTTCCAGGACGGCGAAGCTGTTCAATGTGACTGTACCAGAGACGTGTGTGTTGGAATATGTCCAATTGTGGAGGGTCACTTGGAAACAGGGCAACCTACAGTTCCTCGCCATCAATTGACCTTGCCCGTTACAATGAGGAGCTCCTTGTGCTGTTTTCGTTATACGCCGCGCTGAACTGGTGCTCTTAACCCAAGCCCTGCCATAACCGCTTTTAACACATTTCCACGCACACACCATCATAGGTACTTGACAACAATTTGAATCGCACCTAATACAGCAACCCCAACAAGGGCGGCCAGTGCGCTGTGTTAAACTAAAGCAGCTTGTTCTTTTTATTCCTTGCCGAGAACTTAGCAAATCCCCACATATTCCCTCCTCAATGAGCTCACCAAGTCTCGACCGCTTCACCTAATGCAGCCATGTCACTTGTCTTTGTCGCTGCCGAATCATAACATAATTCTCTGGAAGTAGACATTTGTGGGTATTCCGATTTTCAACCTGTTAATATACGACTGGTGTGTGGTGTGGGTGATATCTTGTTACATTTCCGATATATCCTTCCATTATCAACGACTTACTTGGTCAATGCCATTCACAGAACTAGAACCTTTCCACATGCGTCTGCTTAAACAAGGATAGCCTCGCCAAATAAAGAAGATTTGGCGGTGGACATAGATAAGTTGATCCTTGTAAAGCTTCATTCTACAGAACGAGTTGAGATGATAACCAGCCCTGCATGGTTGAAGCTCAACGCAATGGAGTTGATGGTGCGCCGCCGATCCGATCTGAAGTCTGCTTAGAACAATTTGCATTGAACAATACATTGGTAGATTTTAACCCAACAAACTAATTTGTTGTTCTGCGTTCGCAGACTCAGTCAACTGTTGCGTAGCTGCTTCCGGTAATACGGTATATAGGCTTTCATGGAATGGGGCCCACCATGTCTCGTTTCCTGGATTCGTCCAGAAACCCGTTGAGATCCCTCAAACCAGGTATCATCACAAGATGGATAGCTTACATTGAAAGCGGTATTAGTAAATAGTTATGTTAGATGGAGGGTGGGATGTCTTGTGGCTGCAAGTTATGATCAAATAGCAGCCTCCGTGGTTAATAGAGGCCCTTCCCACTCCCCGGACTTCGTATAGAGTCCAAATCTCCTAAATTCTGTGATTTTGCTGTCACCCAAGTCCAAGGCTTACATTCGGTTGAATATCGTCTCAAGCAAACAGGCCATTCGACAAATCGTTTCTTTGAATAGCTTACTGCCGCCGTAGCTGGCATTCCACATCTAGCTTAACGACAACATCTACAATGGGCTCTGCCGGTACTATCCCGGTGCAGATGAAGGCTCTCCGGTAAGTGCATTCTGTGGCTCTCCACATCTATCGTTCTTTCCTTGAGCAATACATTCGTCTATCAAAGTGCTCGAGTCTAGATCGTAGTTGTGGCTACTAGATTACCGCTATCCTGTTTCGAGCATTTTCTAATCGTGAATATCACATCTGTAGCTATGAGAAGCCTGAGGATTGGTCAATCGTACAGGTTCCTGTACCAAAGTTACGAGATAACGATGTTCTGATACAAGTCAAAGCTTGTGGGGTTTGTGGCACTGGTATGTATATGGGTTCTCATCCAAGATGAAGCTAACATCGTTGACAGATCTGGTAACTAAATCTCCCACCATGAAAGGCGAACTTTCCACGCTCTCTAACCTGTTCTCTAGCACATTCATGAAGGCGAATTCATCGCCAAGTTTCCTCTGATTCCTGGTCACGAGACTGTTGGCTTGGTGGCCGCAGTGGGCAAGGTATGTGGGTGCCACTCGCATAACGAAATACTCTTCCTAACAAAGCGCCAGAATGTCCAAGGTTTTCAAGTAGGCGACCGGGTGGCCGCAGATAACAGTGAGCTCTGTAACGAGTGTTTCTACTGCCGTCGCGGTCAAGCTCTGCTATGTGAGAACGTAAGTACTTGAAGTTGTGCCAACTTGGTAGAATACTCACAGCTCTCAGTTCAACGCTCACGGAGTCACGATGAATGGTGGTTTCGCCGAGTACTGCGCCTATCCCGCCGCTAAAGTTTTTAAATTCAAGAATTTATCATGGGTTGATGCCACTCTTTTTGAGCCTGCATCCTGTGCTTGTCATGGACTTGAGAAGATTCAACCCAAGCTTGGCTCTCATGTCCTTATGTTCGGTGCTGGACCAACCGGACTGGTGAGTTAATGAAGAATGCTAAATAACAATACATCTAACGGACAATTTTGCAGATGCTTGCCCAGCTCCTACGCCAGAATGGCGGCTGTCAAGTTACTATTGCCGCACCCCAGGGCCTGAAGATGGATCTGGCTAAAAGCTTAGATGCTGCCGACACCTATATTGAACTATCACGTTCCAGCCCTGAGAAGCAGTTCGCACAGCTGAAGAAGGACAATCCATACGGCTTCGATATTGGTGAGTAATCGCTTCTTCTATGCTGCAGCCGCCACACTGACATGTCGAAGTTGTCGAGGCGACCGGCTCCGTTAAAATCCTTGAAGACTCTATCAACTACGTCCGTCGTGGTGGCACTTTAGTTGTCTATGGGTAAGTGTGCCACCGCTCCATCAAGACAAGGGAAAGGATATAGATCCTAATGCGGACTCAAGCGTGTATGCCGATAGTGCCAAGGTGTCATGGCCACCAGCAAAGATCTTTGGTGATGAGATCACTATTCTGGGTTCTTTCTCAGAAACATTCATGTTTCGTAAGTTCCTCCTTGTCCCATGTCTGGGTGTCTATGCCTTTAAAAGAGGAGTTGCTTATTTTGGTAATTCAGCTGCCACGATTGACTACCTTGACTCGGGCAAGGTTAAGACGAAGGGAATCGTCAACAAGGTCTTCAAACTGGAAGATTTTGGAAAGGCTCTAGATAGCATCAGGGATAAGAGCGCCATCAAGGCTGCTATTGTGTTCGAATAGTGGAGTTGTAAGCGTCTTCCTTGGTTTGCCTATCGTGGTTTGTTTCTTAGTTGACCGAGCAGGGATTGTTGGGTGGCTGTTCTGCCAACGAGGTTGCTAGTAATGATATTTGCCTTGTTCAATAAAGATTAATATATTTGTCTGTCAGCTATTCGTTGTTTCATGCATCGTTAAGCTGTTTTCTCTACTTATGAACTGTGCTTGCCAGTGACAGATCACCTCTCAATGGGCGGCTAATATTACAAGTCCTCACGAGTGTGATAAATCTACGACCACGACTGTTTGCTGTGAACTAGTCCTCTCCTGTCTCTGGAGTTTTGTTCAATTTTTTAGATATGTGGACTTAGCTTAGTTATTCGTCGATGTGCTGAGGGTAGTTTCACAGAGTGGCAAGTCAAGGTGGATCGGATCGGTGAGCAAGATTAAATATAGCATCGGCGCTACCCTGCATGCATGCCTAAGCGGATTATCAGATGAATCTCTCCGATTGCAATCTGTTCAAGGATTTTGCAATACCAACACCCCGATTCACAAAGCCAGCAATCATATATGGAGCGTCTCACAATCATTTCGCGTCACCATGGACACAGTCATCCAATATTTGATGAGCTTCAGTCAGCAAGAGGTCTCGCTGGTCAAGATCGATAATGCCACCAAAGAGTAGGTCAGCCTCAGAGCGGTCACGACAACTTCTCGCATAACTAACGATGCACCTATCGCCTAGCTCTTATGTCATAAGTATCAAGACCCGGGTCACGGGAACCGGACCCATCAGCAGCACGGTCAGCGCCATGGAGGTAGACCTGACCTACAATGGGTCCTGCTTCAGCAAGATGCATCTACCTGAACTGCAGACGAGCTGGGGCGGGATGGATATCATTGTCCAAAAGCAACACGTTAAAATCGTGGACATGGCCGCGTACATGGAATATGTCCGCAGCGTGATGCTTGACCAGGAGACAGGGTTCAGGTTGGAGAACGGGTGCTGCACAATCAGTGCACTGGGGTTGTCGGTCAATAGTGCCTATGGGCTTGATGTTCCAATGAAAGGCATGGACGGGCTCCAGGGTAAAATCAAGGAACTAGAGCGGAAAGACGGCGCCCTGTTGGTGGTGACTGTGACATTCCATAACCCCAGTCCCGTGGAAATCGACCATGGAATGAGCATCTTTGAACTTCAAACCGCAAGTGGGCAAGCAATGGCACGACTAAGGGAGGCTTCAAGACAGAGCGAGGAGTCTTTGACTTGGTTCTTGAGGGAGAGCAGATCCAAGGGGTCGAGGCGACCGCTTCGGTAAATTTTGTGGGAATCGGAGTGGGGGCGATTCGTGGTGCAATCAAACAATCCCCATGATACGGCAAACCATGGTTTTGACGCCCGAGCATTTGGGGTGCTAAAGCGCTAGAAGGTATGTGGGAAAAGGGGCTGTCTTGGGGACGATGTAACGGTTACAGGGTGGGAGTGATACCTGATAGAGCAAACGATGCACCAGCAGGCGATCTTAGAATAGATTTTTATTTACAAGTGCCGTGCCTTGCATGAAAACGCAACCACATTATGCATTACAAAGATGGAGGGTTCCTGATGCAAGTTTTCGTTCATCAGGCCATCATCATTATATTAGGCATATATGCCCAACATTTAGCGCCCTGGGACCCTAAGAATTACTTTTCTGGTGGATTGCGGGTACCAGTACCTACCTATTTTCTCTCTCTCTCTCTTTTTTCTTTTTCTTTACAGCACGGTACCTTTGCTGAAAGGTACCTGTAAAAACAGCGGGGGTGAACAAATTCGACGTCATGCCAATGCTGGGCCGCGGGTGTGTCTGTGCATGAACGCGCGGTCTGTCAAAGGTCCCTATTTCCCCATCCTTTCGGTTTGCCATTCAATGCCGAAACCATGTGGCACTGACTATCTTGGCTTCCGAACAAGGCCTCATACCGGAGGCGCAGCACTCGCGCTCTGATTTGTAAGGGACTCTTCAGGTACAGGTCAGGCAGAGTGAGGATCACATAGGTAGGCTATGTACGCGTCAGTTTGGTGGTGCACATGCACTACTAAGGTATAGTAGGTAAGGTAGGTTGCTCAAATACGAATCTCAGAAGGGTAAAAAGGTTGTCAAGGTACAGTACATACGAGAATACCTTGTCCACCTACCGCCTACCACCTACCAAGGGAGTGCCTGAGGTGAAGCTGTGGCTGCCTCGTCTCCGTCTCCAATCGCGTCGTATCGCTCTGCTTTACTTTGCTTTGCTTTGCTTTGCTTTGCTTTTCCTGTGCCTCGCACTCGCCATTCTACGGCGGCTTCCTCTAGCTTCCTGCATTTCCCCGTTATCCAACTAGACGTGGCTGTTGCTGCTTGTTCCATCTTGCGGCCCGTCTCATTCCAACCCAACGACGACCGTTGATCCTATTTGCTCTGCGCTGCTACGCTGCTACTACCCCATGCTTTCTTGTTTAGATGCAGCTGTCGCTGTCTCCTTCAAGGACTGTCCTGGTGACATCTACGACCAAGAGTGGCTATGACTTCTTTGCCCTCTTTCCAGAACCACTCCTCGCCTCCTCGTGACCTTGCAAACCGCCCTCGGCCATCACGCGACAGCAACCGAGCTCACCCACCTCCACCATCCTCCACAAGATATCCTAGGCCTCGAAAGCCTTTGTTACAAGCCGATGCCGAGTCGAGCTCGTCCGAATCCGATTCCCTTCCGCCTCGCCGAAACCCCGACCGACCCCAGCATTCCCGATCTATGAGCCATCCGTTTCCATCGCTGTTCGACGGCAAGAAGAAGCGCCAGGATCATACTACAAACCCGTCTGGTCACCTTGATGGTGCGCTCAGCAATGCTCAAATGTTTAGTCAACCCAATCCCGACGCTCACAGGCGTGGGGGCCTATGGGAAAGGACTTTGCGACAGGCAATTGCATGACTTGCGCATCTTTGATGAGGTGGCCCAAGGATCTCAGAGTCTTCAAATGCACAATTTGCTTGACCATCAACGACTTGGCTCTCACGCCAAAGAGCACAAAGCCTAGCGGTTCAGGGAAAGATGTCGCAAGTCATACTGCCGAGCCAGCATCCAGTATGTCTCCCTCTAGAGGTATGAATGTATATGCTATAAGCAAGCCGGTATTAATTCAAGGGGTTGTAGGTCGCACCCTGTCACTCGATCACACCAAACGCCTTGTGCGGCAGTGCCTTCGTTCTTATATGTCCAAAAAGCTGTCCAGTAAGCCTCAGCAATTGGGTGAGAGACCATCGCTTCCATCAGAGCTTCCCTTGCCCCAAGCTGGAAATTCAGGCAATGTCAGTAATTCTGCATTCGAGGGTCCGCTGCACCTACACCCTGGTCAAGCGTTGAACAATGTTGGCCGAAGATCTGGCCCCAATATCTGTTCGATGAAGAGCCTATCTTACGTCCAAATCCGGACCGCACCCCTTCCAAAGCACCACGCTCAAATTCGTCTTCGCATGGTGAGCGACCTTACTTACAGGCGCCGCCACCGGAAGACGTCTTGAAGCAGCGTCGCAAGAATTCAATCTCTGGTTTAGACGACGACTCTAAGAGAATTTTCAAGCAACTAGAGGATTATATTGTTGACTCTTTCGGCTCGCTCGAATGCATCAATAACTCTTTCGCTATTCACCAGACCCGGCCGCAGCCGCGACCACGAAACGGCTCGATAACCCGGAAACCAGTTCCCATCCGGGAGCCTACACACCCACGACCAAGAGATGCTTCTAGAGTAGAACCTTCTCCGGGCCCCGCTGTAACCAATCTAGATCCTAAAATGTTGTTACTCGGAGACTTTGTCGAGAATGGGACTTGGTGGACGGGTGGCAGTCAGAATCCAATGCCGCCCCAAAAACTCCCACGACCCCGTAGAAAACAATATTGCATCGCCAATTATAACGAAACCTTCCCAAGTCAACTGGAAGGATATTGAAGAATGGTATAGGACAGTTGTCAACAGTGCCGAAGGCTGGTTTGGTCTATATGAAGAGATGGTCGAAGACAGCAGCCTTATTCGTCTCACGGAGCGCGAGATGGAGGCTATGGAGCAAGACATGCTACGCGCTCAAGACCATGTTCAAAGAGTCCTCCTCAAAGCTACAGAGATGCTCCTCAAGCGACCCGGTCGACCACTTTCAGATCCAGGAGATATTCGATTCTTGCTGGTCCTGGTAGAGAACCCGCTCCTCCACACAAACCCTAAACTGTTTCGTGGATTCTTACAGCCTGAGTATGTCCGAAGTCCACACAGACAGGAAGTCTCCAAGCAGAATGGGATACCAAGCTCAGGACTTCTGTCTGGTCAGCACTCTGGAATTATTAAGCGCATCATCGGTCTTTTGTCAAACTCATCCACTCAGTGTCATAGCCAGTTCATTAATTGGGCAGCCAACTACCCAGTTTCCCGCTTTGGTCAGACTAAGGATCTGTTTTCTGGGTTTCTTACCTACCGGATGCTACGTCAGAATGAAAAGAAGCAAAAGGATGTACCAGTGGATATTACCGCTGGTCTCATCCCGCAGATGCCGACAGGTCGCTCCGGTGCGTATCTCTACGAGGAAATAGGCACTTCCAGCTCCACCAAAAAGCCCAAGGAGCAGACCAAGAAGAGCACATACATGGATGATTGGCAGGTCAAAGCTGCCTGCCGTGTTCTATCATTACTGTTCGCAGCGAACAACCTCGGCAACGCCCGCCGGCCCGATGAAGGCACAGATGGGTCTTATGAGTTGAAGGGTCTTGCGAGCCGGGACGCCATCCATACTGCCGGCCAAATGCTCCCTACAAGTGACTTCTATAATTCAATGATTGATAACATTGATCTGGTTGCTGATTTTGAGGCTTGGGAATCAAAGCGGAACTGCTTCAGCTTCTGCCAATATCCTTTCCTGCTGAGCATATGGGCCAAAACGAAAGTACTCGAATATGATGCACATCGACAGATGCAAATGAAGGCTCGTGACGCTTGGTTTGATAGTATTATGAATCAGAGAAAGACCACACAATACCTATCTCTTACTGTTCGGCGCGATTGCTTAGTCGAGGACAGCTTGACAGCTGTGAGCGAGGTCATAGGAAGTGGAAGCGAGGATGTCAAGAAACGTCTACGTATTGCGTTTCGGGGAGAAGAAGGCATTGATGCCGGAGGGTTGCGAAAGGAATGGTTCTTACTCCTCATCCGGGAGGTCTTCAATCCGGACCATGGTATGTTCGTTATGAAACTGTACATGGGGCGGCTCACTAATAACATTTTAGGAATGTTTGTTTATGACGAAGATTCACAGTTCTGTTACTTTAATCCCAACTCTCTCGAAGCACCAGATCAGTTCTTTTTGGTCGGCGTCGTAATGGGATTGGCCATATATAATTCAACAATCCTCGATGTTGCTTTACCGCCAGTAGCATTTAGGAAGCTCTTGGCTTCGGCCCCTACCCATGGCGTTAGTGTATGCGCACATCCCCGACCTGCTCTGAAATATACACTGGAAGATCTGGCAGAGTATCAACCTCGTTTAGCTCGAGGTCTCAAACAATTATTGGAATACGACGGTGACGTGGAGACAGCATTCTCTCTGGATTTTGTGGTGGAAAATGCCAGATACGGAGCTAGTGTTCAAGTCCCTCTCTGCCCCAACGGTGAGCGAAAACCAGTCACTAACAGCAATCGACGTGAGTATGTCGACTTGTACGTTCGCCATGTTCTTGACACCTCCGTGACTCGGCAGTTCGAGCCATTCAAGCGTGGATTTTATACTGTTTGTGGAGGGAACGCTTTTTCACTCTTTAGACCAGAGGAAATTGAGCTCCTCGTAAGAGGCTCAGACGAGCCCCTTGATATTGCATCACTCAGAGCTGTCGCAGAATATGATGGGTGGACAACAAGGAGGCCAGATGGTGTGGAACCTGTTGTTAGCTGGTTTTGGGAGACTTTCCAACAGGCGAAACCGAGTGATCAGCGCAAAATGCTGCTATTCATTACCGGCAGCGATCGAATACCGGCAACTGGCGCGACAACACTTCACATCAAAGTATCATGTCTTGGCGATGACTGTGGCAGATATCCAATCGCGAGGACATGCTTCAATCTGCTATCGCTTTGGAAGTATAGCTCGAGACAGAAGCTTGAGTCGATGCTTTGGAGAGCAGTATGGGAAAGTGAAGGCTTTGGCATAAAATGAGACATCTTGACAGCGTCACGGGTTGATATAGCCTAGGGGTCACAAGCAGAGCATTGGCGAGGCGTTGAAGGAACATTTCTTGGGCGTTTTGCCACCCTTGGTTGTTGTTCGTAGCTGATAGTACAACGCCATATATGGACAGCGTGAATTTACAGAGATATTGTACAGTTCTCCATCTGCGTGCTACTAAGCATCCTCCGCCATTCCACCAGCAGCCCTGGCTCGCTTCAGCATATCCTGCTCCTTCTTCTTCTCTGCCAGCAGTTGTCGTACCCGTTCGCGATCCACAACGGCCTTCCTCTTGAATGCCTCCATTGCTTGCATCTCCTTGATGTCTTCCTTTGTGGGATTCACAACAGCGGCCCGTGTCTCGGCAACGAAAAAGTCCAAAATGTGTGACGAGTGCTTGTCTTTCATGTCGATCGTCACGACGCGCTCGTTGGGTCCCGGCGCTGGCGCCTTGGACTTGCCGGTTCGGGAGGAAGTGGTTTGAATAACAGGGGCATCAGCTGGAGAGCTGGCTTCGGCCTGGCGCATGTATATTGACATGACGGGAGACTTGTTGTTCCTCTGGTGGGTGTTGACTATCATCGGGACCGCGGGATTATGATATTTCAGACGAGGAGCTGTTCGCGCCAGAATTTCCTGTGATAAAAAAACGGTATAAGACAATGTTGCAAAATGGTTCGGGAGTCGATTGGAAACGTACTTGGCTCCCATGTGTCCTCCGCCCAACTTTGTCGAGAAATCCATGTGGATTCTAGTGACCTCGGCAGGAAGAACTGCTGCACCAGGACCGCATCGCAAATCGAGGAGCTGTGGGAAAGGGATTATAAGCAGGAGTTCGCGATACTATTTTCGAGTCTCATACCTTCTGCAAGAATTGTCAGTGGACTGCTAGGCTCGATCATTGGAGACTCTTTGACTTACCATCCTCAATTTGTTAAACCGCTCTCCTAAGGACCTCATGGTGGCGGTTTGTGGCCTTGATGCAAGGCTTCCCGTCACTCGTAGAATCGATATTAATGGACTGCAACTTTCTAATTGCAAGATGCTAAGGTAAGGTATCTGAGAAATGCACCCAGCACGGTCCGGCTAATCATCCGGCAGGGGTGGGTGCAGCGCAGCGGTACCTGAATGGGGTGTGGTGTGCTGTGGCACGCGACTAATGAGACCCTTGCTGGAAATTTTCTAGACGTGTAAATGGAGCTTGAGCTTCTGCCATTTACACCCGCCAACCTTGACGAATCCGAGGAGCAATGCACCGGGCACTGACGGCTCGATGGCTCAACCGAGCCTTGCGGATAAGCGAGGCTTCTCCTGCGACAAGCGTGCCGCTCTTTTATGCCCAGCCATTTCGTACTCTAGGAGTTATGCGCAGCGGCGCATCTCCCCATCCCCGGTTTACCAACTCCGAGCCAACCATACCGGCACTGTAGTTCACGATGATGTTTCAGCAACGGCTCCCGCAGAACCGCTTTCCACTGCTGCGCAAGAAGCTACTCCCTCCCGGAGGCTTCCGTTGACTTGCAGTGGCTGCGGCGCCTTTTCTCAAACGAGCGACCCTGAGCAGCTTGGCTATTACGATGTCACTAAGAAGCGAATCAAGTCATGGCTGTATCCGCAAGAGCCCGAGATCAGACGCCCAGACGCTCGAGAAACTGAGGAAGATAATATTGTGCAAGAATCTTTGAAAAGGCTTGACCGCAGCCAAATCGAGGCCCTGGGTCTAAACCCAGACGCTATGGTGGCTAAGGACACTGATCAAAAGACCTTGAATCCAGGTATGTAGAGATACCTTATTTGGTCAGAACGGGATAGAAGCTTACACTCCGCAGTATCGAACGTCGTAAAGCCTCCTGTTTGCGAACGATGCCACAACTTGATACATTACAATATTTCAAGCAACGCAGTGGTTCCTGTCTACCACCCCACAGTCGAGTCCTTGCGAGAAACGATTGAGGAATCACCCTACAAGTACAATCATATTTATCATATTATTGATGCCGCCGACTTTCCGATGTCTCTGGTCCCGCGACTTAACGTTCTGCTCGGCGATATTCCGCTACGAACTCGAAATCGACGTTCTCGATCGGCCAAGTTTCAGCATGATCGGAAGCTAGAGATGAGTTTCATTGTCACACGAAGCGATCTGCTGGGTCCTACGAAAGAGATAGTGGATTCTATGATGCCATATCTGAGAGAGGTCCTACGTGATGCCCTGGGTAGAGTTGGTGGTCGTGTTCGCCTTGGAAGTGTGAGATGCGTCAGTGCAAAGCGCAACTGGTGGACGAAGGAGTTGAAAGAAGACATCTGGGACCGTGGCGGTGCTGCTTGGATGGTTGGAAAGGTCAATGTTGGAAAGAGCCAACTGTTCGAAGCCGTTTATCCCAAAGGAAAGGTTGGCGATGTGAAGAACAACGCCTTAACCTCGGGTAAGGAGTCCACGACAAAGGAGTCAACAAGCGAAAATGACAAGGTGGAAGACGAAGAGGATGTGGAACTTGGAGACCTCCTTCCACCTCCACAGCCAGCTACGGACTACCCTGTGATGCCTGTGGTGTCGTCCCTCCCAGGAACCACAGCATCGCCCATTCGAGTGCCTTTCGGAAAGGGCAAGGGCGAGCTCATTGATTTGCCTGGGTTGGCGAGAGGAGACCTAGAGCTATTTGTGAAAGAAGAGCACCGGCAGTCTCTGATCATGAAGAAGCGAATCGTGCCTGAGCAGGTTTCGGTGAAGCTCGGGAAGTCCCTGCTACTTGGCGGTGGTCTGATTCGAATTACGCCTCGTACGCCAGACTTGACATTTCTCATGTACAACTTTACTCCACTCGACGAGCATCTCACCAGCACTGAGAAGGCGGTCGGGTTCCAGGAGCAGACACGCGAAACCGACGTGGTGAAGAATATTTCTTTGCCCGGGATCGGCGAGAAGATGAAGCACGCGGGAACGTTTGAGCTCCGATACGACGTGACGAAGCAGAGAGCTGGCCCTCTGACGAGGAAGAATGCTGTGGGCCTCCAGGTCGAGCGCCTACCCTTCCGCGTGGTGTCCGTGGATATCCTGATCGAGGGTGTTGGATATGTAGAAATTGTCGCTCAGGTCCGGGCCAGAGACTTGGAGCTTTCATCAGCTGTCAAGAGCGTTCCAGGTGACCAGAGAGCACCTGAAACCTCTGACGACCCATTTGACAGCATGAAGACTCAGATACGGGGATGGATGAAAAACCCAACCCTCCCCTCGAGCGAAGGTGGCCAGAGCACCCACGCCTACTGAACCTGACTGGCCATCGATCGACGTTTTCACACCCGAGGGCCGCTTCGTGGGATCTCGACAGCCCATCAATGGATGGTTGAACAACAAGAAGCTGGTACGTGCTGAACATAAAAAGAGTCGACCACGAAAGAGCATGAAAGGAGCCAAGAAGAAGGCCAAATTTGAGCAGAGAAACCGTGCAACCGATTTCAGCAGTTAAAGGCTATGCGGGAAATGTTTGTATAAAACTGTAAGAGTAGAATATTTGCATAGCGGAGCTCGGCTGTCAATTTGTATCATAGTATTAGAATAATATTGACTCCTCTCTGAGATGACTTGATCGTTCCTCATGGGTCCTTTGTGGCAGTACCAAAGAGCAGCTACCCTATATACGAAGAGACAATGTGTTGAGCAACTAGCATCATGAAATAGCCCATACGTTTGATTAGACTGTAAGAGTGTGGGTCATGGAGTGAAGAGTAGTGCTTGTTTCCAACGGTGATAGTTGTTTTGTTGATATAATTGCTGAATCCGGCAGTATCAAGGATGAATATCCAACAAGATGTGGGCTCAACAAGACGAATACTAACATACTTGGTTAAGCACCACGGTTCATCTGATTATCTATAGGTCGTTGCATTAGGCTCTTGCGGTACTGTGGTACTCAAAGCCAGCGCGGAATATTGTTGATATCGCGCTTAGATGACGAGGAAGGTTCTGGAGCCACCAGTGTCCTCTATCCCGGATGAGCACATCACGTTGAGGTGCGTCTCTTCGAAGGGGTTTGGTGGAGGTACCATGTACCCCAGGCATATGTGGGGCCGTGAACGATTTGCCCCTCCATCAGGTACTGCAACCGATTGAGGCACTGCATTTATTTTCCTTCCACTTCTGACGTCGGCATTTCCATCATATGATTATCATTCAAGTTTCTTACAAAACCCTGGCTTTCCGATTCTCACGATCGACATCACTTCACTAGACTGAGACAAAAACCGCACATCCCGAATAGTTCACTACTTTCGCTATAGGATCTGCACCAGAAGCACTTAATAATCACCATGTCGCAAAGACAGCAACAGCCACAATCTGCGCCGTCGCCTGCGCCAGCCACGACGACACGAACCACAACACAGACTGTTACCGCCGGGCAACCCCAAGCCGAAGCACCAAGAATACTGCGCTTGCGAGGACGGCACACGGCAAATGGACGTTCTGTCCAGTGGGCCGAGGATGTTGTAGACAACGAGGGCTTAGGCCGCAAGAGTTCCAAGGGTATGTTATACACTCCTCCCAGCCTCTCCACCGCCCCACCGTACTGACTGGGCCAAGTTTGCTGTATATATCACCGACCGAAGGCCGTAGGCGAATCGAGCGATGAGTCCTCTTCAGACTCCTCCTCAGATTCCGATTCCGACTCCGACCTAGACCGAAGGGGCCGTGATGCAGACCACAAGCACGGCTGTGGGCACTCACACGACCACAGGCAGGGCCGCAGCTCGCAGGAAACAAGAAGCAGAAACGAGCACCGAGTCCAAATGCCTATGAGAAAGTCCCGAAACCGAAGCCACAAGATAAAACCGCTGCTCCAAAGTCGTAGACGGAGACGGTGGGCTTTGTGAAGCTGCAGCCTAGCGTCACATGTTTGCTAGTCGAGGTTGCGCAATGGCCGTTGATTGTTATTTAGGAAAGCAAGCGAACATCATGGACAGGGCTCCAAACATTCAAGGATCAACGTTAATGTGCTGCTGTAGACAGCTGGGTATCGATAGTTTATGATTACAATGAGTTGAACACCATCCGTGAGCCGAATCGCTAGCCCTGAGCTTCTTGGTCCTGGGTCTTTGCGCTCTGTACCACGAAGTACTTGCCAGCTTTCCTGGAGGCCGTTGCCAACGCATCCCACTTCTCCTCGTCTGGAGAAAGCTTCTCCTTTACCCTTTGGGGTCTCTGATAGTGTCCAACGTGAACTTCCTTTGCGAGCGCCTCCTTTAGATCTTCCAGACCTATCGTGTTCTCACGGATGGCCTGTTCCGTCTCATCGTGAATGGCGCTCAGCGGCTCCACGCCTTTCGTGTCCACCCGTTGCACAGCGCGTACAAACGCCAGTTGGCTCTGTAGCGTCGCGATCATGGAGTCTTCCTCGGCCTGGGACTTGGGGAGCGGCAGGGCGGAAAGGCGGAGGAGGTGGTGAAGCTGTGCCGGGGTGATCGTCTCTGATGAGGTGCCCGAGGATGGCGTGAGGAGGGACTGGACGGACCAGGTCGGTTTGGACAGGATGTCGTTAACGGAGCGTGTGGATGACCAGCGTAGCTGACGAGGATGGGCGTGGCGCAATGCCAATCGCCGGACGGCCGCGCGGCAATTGATGCACAGCGTCATTGTAAAATACCGTAATTCGAATTTCTTTGTGATGAAGGAAGATGTAAGCGTAGTATTTTGACGGCGCTGGTGGGTGACGATGTGGATGAGAACCAAAAGCGTCAAGGTGTGAATGAATTTGGCACAAAATGTCTTATCGACGATAATGTTACCTACTATGGAGGTTTGGCGGTACCCGTCTTAGGTGCCCTGCTCCCCAAGGCAAGGCCCCTAGCTACTAAGGTAGGCACTAAGTACCTATGTATCTGTAGGGGACGCACCTTCAAGTGGCTCAAACGCCCAGACGCCCCCCGCAGCGTCATAGCTCGTGGCCACGCCGAAACGCTTTCAGGCAAGGTACATGTTTCGTGTCAGTTACTGTACAGCACAGTAGTCGACTTGACCTTACCTTATAATTCCTATCCCAACCCTCGGCCCATTATCCTCCATTTTGCGACCCATACCTACTACCCAGCACCAAGATACCCATAACCCCTCCAAGGCCAAAGCCCAACACACACATCATGGCACAAGATCCTCGAGCCTTGCTCCAGAAGGTCCGTCCTTGCCTGTACCCCTCCCCGCCATCGTCAATGCTGACGCGCAACACAGGCAGAGAAGACGCTGCAGGGCGCCAGCGGAGGCTTCAGCTTCTTCGGCGGTCGCGAGGAGAAGTACCAGAATGCCGCCGACCTGTTCATCGAGGCAGCGAATGCCTTCAAGATGCAGAACCAGTGTACGTCTAACCGCTGCATTCCCTTAACCTCCCAGGACCTGACCCTGACGTGCTTCACCTCCCCACAGCCATCGAGGCAGGAAAGGCTTTCGAGAAGGCCGCGCAAATACAGACCCAAAACCTGAAGGAGCCCGACGATGCCGCCAACACGCTTGTCGACGCCTTCAAGGCCTACCGCAAGGAGGACCCGGCCGCCGCCGCCCGCTGCCTTAGCGTGTCCATCGACAGATACTGCGCCAAGGGCAACTTCCGCAGAGCTGCCGGACACAAGGAGACCCTGGGCGACCTGTACGAGAACGACCTGGGTGATATCAAGAGTGCGTTGCAGTGCTACGAGGCCGCCGCCGGCTGGTACGAGGGTGATAATGCCTCAGCGTGAGTCCTACCCTTCTTTGAGAGCCTAATCGAGCCCACGCGCGACCGGTGCTGACGACGACAACGCATAGTCTGGCCAACAAGCTGTGGCTCAAGGTAGCTGACGTTGCCGCCCTCGAGGGCGACTACTACAAGGCCATCGAGAACTACGAAAAGGTCGCCGATCAGTCCATCAACAACAACCTCATGAAGTACAGTGTCAAGGAGTACTTCCTTAAGGCCGGCATCTGCCACCTTGCCAGCGGCGACCTGGTTGCCGCCCAGCGCGCCCTCGAGCGATACCGCGAGATGGACCCCACATTCGCCGGCCAGCGCGAGTTCAGGCTGCTGACGGACCTGTGTGAGGCCATCGAGGCCAAGAGCCAGGACCAGTTCACCGACAAGCTGTTCCAGTACGACCAGGTGAGCAAGCTCGACAAGTGGAAGACGACCATCCTGGTCAAGGTGAAGAACCAGATCGAAGAGGCGGACGACGAGTTTGCGTAAAGCCGCTTGAGGCTGGCGAGCTGGGGAGTTTGACGGGGCTGGGAAACGAATCAGTATGAAACATGCACCTCTACAGATAAGGTGAAGGCGTCTTGTTGCACTTATGTTTTGAGACAATACTCGAAGAGGGGTTTTGGGCTAGTAATACACAAAGACAACTCATCCGATCCAGCTTTATGTTTATATGATGAAAATGATCCATATTTAAAAAGCATGTCCTGTTCTCTGTGCTTTCGAATCGCCACTTACTACGCTGTAATGCTCAAAAGAGAACCCTTATATTCAACACCTAAACACAAGCATATAACCCAAGTCTGTGAAATGAGCAAACCAAGTTCATAGTAAACATAAATATCCATTCTGGTTACATCATTATTGAAGCTGAATTACACCCGTGTATTCACAAGCCCCTTTCCAGCCTACCGCGCCTTACCGCCAAACAATTGCCTCGCCAACCCCGTTACTCCAAAGACATTTCCGCACGACCTTCAATTAACCTAGGATTGCCACTGATCTTGCTTGGTAACGGCAGTAGCACAGCTACGAGGCACCGTGTACGTACGGTTGGGATCCTTCTCCCAGGTCACGGCTCCGTTGGAAGCCACGTTGATGTACTTGTATTGGATGACTTGGCCGGCGGCAAGGGTGATAGTTGCCTGCCACAGCGGGTTCTGCGAGGTGTATCGCGAAGCATCCAGGGCCACGGCGTTGGCAGGGTTCCAGTTGCCCAGAGCAGGAATGTTGCCCACGATCTTGATGGTTTGACCGTAGATTGTCGTGACGCGGTCTTCGAATGTAACGGCCACAGCTGTAGGGGTGGTGCACCCACTTGCGCTGGAAGTCGTAGAGGTGGTGGTGGCCGAGGTTCCGGTTGCAGTGCTACTGGGAGGGGCACACCGGTACCGGGAGTCTGGTTTGGTGGGAAAGACGTGGCCGTGGCTGAGGAGTAGGATCCAACGATGGATGTAGCATAACAAGAGCCAGGTACACTGTTAGATCCAGCATTGGACCATGATGGTGGAACGACTCCAGCACGGCGTGCCGCGGCAGTAAGGAAGGCGGCATAAGACCAGGTCAAGTCCTTGGCGGAGAGTGGTCTGCCATCATCCTTGGAGAACTGCTCAGACAATGATCCGTTGGAGGCAGCATAGGTAGCAACGACGTTGACGAAACCATCGGCGTAGTTGGAGACTGCGTTGAGAAGCGAGGTATAAGCAGACGTTCCTGTGTTGTAGGTGCCAGCCGAAACGCCCGAGACCAAATCCCTGAAGAAAGGAAGTGACTGAGAGGTGACTGTAATGGAACCTTGCTTCTTCCATACAAAGACTGCGTCATACAGCTGCTCCGCCACGGCAAGGGTGTTGAGGTACCATGGGTTGCCGCTGTAGTAGCTGTCTTCCGAGTATCGACCAACAGCAATGGCAGTGCCGGTAGGAATACCGCTGTTGATTCGATAGAAGCGGAAAGAGTCTACGACAGCCTTGAGGTTGGACAAAGCCTTGTCACTGCAGGGCTGGAATGTGTTGGCATCGCATCCAAGCACGGGGTCGAAGATGTGGATGGAAGCAAGAACGGTGTTGGCATCCTTGCCACTGCGGCCGTCGTTGGTGTTGACTATGTCTGTGTAAGCAATGAAGGAATTTTGAGCAAGACTTGAATGGAACTTACTGTTAGCATCAATATAGCCGGACGAGGGCAACCAGAACGTCTGGAGGAAGCAGAGAACCTGGGGTGCGATGTTCGAGTATGCACTGCCGGACTGTCCAATGGATTGGGCAAAAGCACTGCCTTCAACAAGGGCTGCATGCGAAAATCCTCATTAGTAACTATCGAATATGGGAAAACATAGACACCTACCTCTGTATGAGCCTGCAATTGTGAAGAAGGAGCTGCCATTGACTTCCTCCCACAAGTCAAAACCAGTTCTGTTCCTAGATAGATTATCAAATAAGTATGAATAGAGACCCAGGGCTTGACCACGATATTCTTACCAGTACTGGGCTACGTAATTGAGATCGTTTCGGACGATGGGCCAGACAATCTGTCTTGCCGTGTCCGAGTAACCATTAGCAACTAGCCAGTTGCCGTATGAGACCAAAGCAGTTGCACGAAGCGCTGGTCCATCCCGCTGGGGTCGTCCTATATACGTGTAAGTGTTTGTAGAGATTAGAAAATAGGAAGACCATGACTAACCCCATGCGCCAGAGTACTGGGTCAGGTCAACGTTGTACTTGGCCTCACCGAGACCGGAGCCGTCAGACAGTTGACCAGATGGATTGGATACTCCCTGCACCCTGGCCTGAGCGGCAATGTATTGTTGGATCTGGCGCTGCAAGCCGGCATCATATTGGTTGGTGAACCTGTCAACGATGGACTTGAAGACAAGAGCACTATCACGTGTCCAAGTATAGAAGTCTTTCGTTGTGAGCCTTTTGTAATCTAATTGAAGATTTAGAGGATATAAATGACTTACAAGGCGGGTCAATCTTGTCAGGAGAAGCAATGACGACACCGGAGCTGGCGCCCTGAGCGTGGCAGCCATCGGGTCCAATGTTGCAAAGCAGCTGCTCCAGGGCAATAGGCGACTCCCTCTGAATGAAGTCGTCCGCAGAGCGCTTTGAGAGCCTTGCACTCTCCGAGATGCCTGGTCGCCCCAGGACACTTTGAGGGTAGCAGCTCCAAGGAGCAACGTAGCGGAGAGGAAATGCATGACTGTATGAAGCAGGAAGGAGGTGTCGTTGACTGCCACTGCTGAAGCAGACTCGTCGAAGATGACTTCCATGATAGCTCAACTTATAGTCGTGAGTTGGTGGAGGATGGTGCTTTGTCTGGACAAGCGCATTTCCCACGCGGTGCCCCATGGGGAAGCAGAACCGCCGAAAGGGCCGACTAGAAGATAGTGAGGCCGAACGGACGCTTGAGATGCAGGAAGAATAGCTTACATCCGGGGTCGGGGTTGGAGGTGTAGGCAGTGGGGTCGGGGTGAAGCTCTCAAGAAGACGGGGTTTGCCACGGATGGGATGGATGTAGTTTGTGTCACGAAGTGAGTGTATGAGGCTGCTTACATGTATGTGCCTTATGGCTTCATACTCGCCAAGCAATAGACACAGTTGAGGCGAACTTGATGCCAAGGTTGATGAATGATGCAGGTGTTGCGTTGGTCAAGCGATTGGCCGAGGGCGAGTGCGGTGTTGAGCTGTGGGGTAATTGAGATCGATCTAGATCCCTGGCACCTCGTGGTCTGGAGACAACGAGCATGTTGGGCATCGTTTACACGGCCAGTGGTTCTTGTTCTTGGATTTATACATGTAAGACATGGCGAGGAGCTCCTCAGTTGTTTAGTCGCCCGAATGTTTGCAAAGGCTTCATCCACTTCAATACACAATAGTGTCTATCTACCACATGAGTCCAATCACCGTCCAAGTTCATGCCCGAGAAAGAATGATACCAGCTCAGATTATGGGGAGTTACATGAAGAGACCCATCCGTACCTACCTCTGACAGCTCTGCATCACCAATCATCGAAGCGCCGCAGCCTGGCCAGGGTCTCAAGGGGCCCCGGATATGTCGGTCGGTAACACGGCAGTCTCGCTAGAAGAGGCAGCTCAAAGCTCGTCGCTGTCAAGGCCGACTTACTGTATTGTATTGTATGTACGTCATGCCATGCGAGCCACTCATGAGCTTCCGTGGTCCAGAATAGGTCAAGTTGTTGGCGTTGGAGTCAAGTGCACAACCGAGTGGCTCAACTTCTCCACAAACTCGAATCGGCCCGCGCGACCATGACAGATGCTTTTCCGCCTATAGCAACGCAGATTCTGCACCGGGCTGGTTGACATGTATGGAGACGGCTGATATTGCAAGTTTTGCATGTGGCTACGATGCATCCTGGCGCTCTCTCAGAAGACGCATCTCTTCTGGTCCAGCCCAAGGCGGTGGAGTTGCACGCAAACAAGGTGGAAATCACAACTTCGGGCGTTTACCCCAAATCAGCAAGGTCCGTCGCCGGCTCAGCACCCTACGAAAATCTAGCTAATTAAACAGCAAAGCAAAGCGGCGTTGGTATGCGAATCGAGAGAGCCAGGATTCCTCGAGTAGGCCCGAAACTCTGCAGAGCATGGCTTTGGTCTGCGGACCGGACCAGCTCCAGTCTTCCTTCTCTCTGTTCTGACTATCACTCGTCGACCAGAACAAGCGACGAGCACGTGAATATGATATGTAGGCTGCCATGGTTTGCCCCAACCTCACCGACCGACGGCCTCGGATAAGGGGTTCGGAATATAGTGCCTTCGGTGTTGACCACAACACTCAAACCGCCTTGCGACGGCGAATGAAACAGTTAACCCGATCGTTCTGGGACCTGTCGATAGGATGAACACCATAACAGGTTGATGGTTCCATAAGTTATCGAGCTGCAGAGCAGTCAACCCTGACTAAAGCAGAGGACCGCAAAGCACAGATCCTGTGATGAAGAGAAAAAGAAAAGAAGACCAGAAATTTTCGCGATGTTGAAGTTACTTAAGTGCACCCAAAACGCGGCATCACGTGACATCTGACTAAGCCGATTTGGCATGCACGTTCAACCAACATGCGAGCGTATCCACATAGGCAGTCGCCATCATTACATTGCTCTTTGCTATCTCTACCTCACGCATAGGCAGAAGAGCGACGGGCTGCACGCCTATATACGATCGAGATGGACGCCGCAACCATCGAAGAGACAAACCGCATTCGGGTTTCCTGGGCATGAAACCGCTGCCCGTGCCCGGTGCCGACAACTCCCGATCTGATGAATCGAGTGGTTCAGAGAGCGACACTGAGGCGCCCAGCACCTTGGAAAGCAGACAAGCACAGGCATACGACAACTACCAAAAAGCCCAGGAAGCTGATGCAGCGAAGAAGAGACGCGAAGAAAAGGCTGCAGCAATCAGAAAGGCCCGTGACAATGCGCAGCGCCTCGCCGTCCTGGAAGGCAAAGGCTTGGGAGAGGCCGACGATGGAGCCGACCTCGACACAAAGGCCTGGCTGTTGGGCCAGAAGAAGCGCCAAAAGAAGATTGAGAAGGCGAGGAAAATGGAAGAGGAGTTTGCTGCTGCCGAAGCTGCTGCTGCCGCCGCCGTTCAGTATACTTCCAAGGATCTTGCCGGCATCAAGGTCGCCCACGACACGTCAGCTTTCCTGGACGGGAACGAACAGATCCTCACGCTCAAGGATGCTACGATAGATGAGAACGAGGAAGAGGGCGATGAACTGGAGAACTTGGATTTGCGCGATCAAGAAAACCTGAAAGATCAACTTGATCTGAAGAGGAAACGACCCGGATACAACCCGCTTGACGAGGAGGAGGAAAAAGGCGGTATACTGGCGCAATATGACGATGAAATCAATGGCAAGAAGAGAAAGAAGTTCACTTTGGACTCGAGTGGTCTTATTGCAGAGCTTTCAGACATTCTCAGCCAGCCTGCTGATGCGACAAGGAAGCCCCAAGCTGTAAGCCTGGACGACATTATTGGTATGTAACCTGATCCATTATTGACAAAGATGTGTGACTTACTAACTCTTTCTTAGACGGAGGAGCGCCGTCATCTGATTATGTAGATGCCACGAAAATCAAAGTCAAGAAACCCAAAAAGAAGGGAAAGCAATCTAGACAGAAACAAGTGGACGAGGATGACATCTTTCCTCCTGCAGCTGCTGCATCTGATTCCAATGCAATGGATTTGGATGACAAAAAGTCTTTGGCCCAGAAACGCAAAGTTACAGACGATGATCTTATCGACGATGACGACCTTCAAGCATCCTTGGCCATACAGAGGAGGAGCGCACTCAAGAAACGCAAGAGAGCTCGACCGGAAGACATTGCGAAACAGCTCAAAGACGAAGAAGATGACGCAGCACAAACTCAAGAGGAGTCGAAAAATGAAGGCCTGGTGATCGGAGAGGTATCTGAGTTCGTTGCCGGGTTGAGCAGGCCAGATGAAGCGGAGGAAAAGAAGCCCAGAAGAATCCAGACCGTGTCTAAGACCCCTGAGCCAAATGCAGATCACCATATGGCGGATGAGGACGAGGATGAGGACGAGAGAAGGTCGATTAAGGAAGAGTCACCCGCAGATGGTAATGTGGATGAAACTGGTGTAGAAGAAGAGAAGGCTGTGGGAGGCGGAATGGGTGCCACATTGGCCCTACTCCGAGAAAGAGGTTTGGTCAAGTCGAACGACACCAAACAACTTTTCAATTCTTTCAAAGACCAAGAAGAATTCCTCGCCAAGAAGCGAATGCTAGAGGAAGAGTTGGACGAACAGACGCGCCAGCAACGAGAGCGTGATAGAATGAGCGGCAGGTTGGACCGCATGAGCGTCCGCGAAAGAGAGGAGTGGGCCCGCCAGCAGAACACCTGGCGCGATCAGCAACAGTCACGGCGACTGGCCGAGCTCTACCAAAACGGCTACAAGCCCAACGTCGAGTTGAAATACACAGACGACCATGGGCGACAGGTAGACCAGAAGGAGGCTTTCAAGCTGCTGAGTCACCAGTTCCATGGCAAGGGCAGCGGCAAGGGAAAGACCGAGAAGCGACTGAAGAAGATCGAAGACGAGAAACGACGCGAGGCACGGAGCATGTTCGACGCCAGCCAGAACGCCGGAATGAGTCTCGCAGCGCAACAGCAACTCAAGAAGCGCAAGGAGGCTGGTGTACGACTGGGTTAAAAGGAAAGCAGCAATTGTCACGATTAGTAGTATCAAGGAACAGGGAGGGCGTACTGGTATCAAAGCGGAATATTCATTTCTCTCTCTAAGGTGCATTACCCTCTATATGCGCTCCCATCATAACGTTTGATCTCATGTTTGCTGACACCCGTTTCCATGAAGGCACCCTGATGCTGAAGGTTCGTCCACTACATTTCATCTTTTTCAAGATCCACGTCTTTCAGCCCAAGCTGCTCTCCTCACGACTAACCATAGACCGGTGCCCTACTCTTATTTCGTCCAATGTGTAGACTAGCCTTTGCTTGTAAACTTTGCTTGCTATACCCTTGTATTGGGCTTCGTCTAGTTCTCTAGTAGACGTAGGTCCGTGTAGTTGAGGTTACGAAGCCCACATCGTAAACTGTCTGGCAGTTATTACTACTATATCATATCATTGGATATTGCGTCGTCTTTTGATACAATCGTGCTAAATGTTCTATAAATGATTCTACACTTATTTCTTGTCAAGTTCTAAACTATACAGTGAACTTTCGCGTTGGAATTACTTGGTTTGACGCAGCGATACCCGAACCACAAGAGTTGAAAATCATAGCAAAGGAGAGCACGCTATTGAAAAGAAATATTCATAAAAAACAAGGATACATATGATAGTAAATCCAACGCAGTGGTTATCCAACCAGTGTACGCTTCCCGTAAGTGCCTGCTCTATGCATAACGCCTTTGATTTCACCAAAACGCCTGCGCACGATGCCCCTAGTGCTGGTTAGAGAGAAACTCGTGCCCCAAGACCTCTGCCCTCGTAGTGAATCCGCTCGACCCAGCTCCCCAGCCTAACGGTCACGTTTGCCAGCGCGTCTAGCTTCAAGGAACCGCCGAGGGCTTGCTTGAGCTTGTCATAACCTACGTGACTCGCTGACCACTCAACAGGCAGTCGAGGAGTTTGTGACAAGCCCGGCGGGGCGGGAAATGGCGTGTCGTGCATGATGTGCCCAACAGGCTCAGTGTGGTTATAAAAGGCCGTGGCACTAATATGCTCGAGATAAATCGTGTCGTGATGTAAAGGAGAGGCCAGGGTGAACGATGCGGATGATGAAAGAATGTGGAAGGTTGCATCTCGGATAAGCCGCCCGCTGTCTTCATCATCTGGGCCTTTTCCAGGCAGTTCGAGTCGAGGGGCTGGAAAAGTCAAGTTCAGCCTGGACAGAGCTTCACCAATTACGGGTAACCCAGGAATGCTTCCTCGATGTCCCTGTAGAGTGATTGTTGTGTTCTTTCCAGACAAATACTGTGACAGCAGATCTCGACCAATTTCGCGTGCCTTTTCTCCTCCAAGACCTGCAGGATCCCATGTGGCATCTACAGAAATGCCAGTGTTGTTGCCCAGCTTCAAGTCCACGTCTCGTGCCACCGCTTGACCGATTACGCGCCCGTGTCTAGTGTCGTGAACATATATATGAAAATATGGAATGAATGCTGTGTATGGTGTTGGATTCGTAACGTTTACTGATGCATGCATAGAGATACCAGTGTCTGATGTATTGAGGATTCTCAAATCGGATAAATGGGGTGCTAATGCACCCAGGGTCTTTCCAGGAAGTGCTGTGAGCGAGTTAGCAAGCTCAAACTATGGCGTTTGAGATAACCCTTAAGTACTTCAATGGGATTGTGCTTGCATAAAATCCGGGAGAGATGGAGATCACCAAGCCGAAGACGGACGTTTTAATGGAATTTTGCCCTGCGCGGGCACCTCCTTCAACACCAAGTTTCCTAGAACGGTTGCCACATCGACGTCGACCTTGGCGTTAACATCAATAAGGACATTCTTATCCCCAAATAGCATCTTTTGCAAGATGTCGCTGAACACGTCGCTATCCGTAATGTTTACTGGCACGTCGACGACGCGGGACGTGATGTTGAGCAGGGTTTCGTCAGTTCCAGAGCCCACAAGCTTCTCAGAGTTGGCCTTTTGCCAGCGGTGAAGGTCAAGCGACCCGAAATCCTGGGATTTGTAGGAGAGTTCTGCGGTAGCACGAATATTTTCAACAGCTAGATCAATACCAAACTCGCGAGGAAGTGCTGCAAGAACCTGGATTGTGCCAGACACTTTGGGTGTGCCCTCAGGACTATCGGGATCGGCAAATGGGCTGGGTAGCTTGAAGTTGACATTGGTCAAGGCAAAATTACGAATGAAGTTGTCGAATGATCGACCGGGAAAGTCAATTGGTGCAGTGACGCCTTCCAGCAAAGATCCGATCCAGTCTGGGTTGTTTGAGTCCTTGGCCTTCTTGCCTCTGACATAGACTTCGGCATCCTCCCCGTTCAGATAATGTTTCATGAAATTATCAAGCGGAGATGAATCTGTCTGAGGGCAAGCTCGTACAAGAGACTCGGAGAGCTCGCGGATGACTCCCTTGGCATCGGCAGTGATGTTGGCGTTTGGTACAACGTCGATCTCACTCGTCGTAGCGTCGCCGACTTTGATGTAGGGCTCAGACGGGTTGCAATTGGGAACGAGGACTTCAAAGGCAAGGGAGGGACCTTGAACGAGACCGGGTAGCCATTGTGAAGACTAACGGACACGTCTGCCCCAACGGCCTTCTTTCCATGACCATCGGGCGGTAGGTCGTGGAAGTCAAGCCGCTGTATCTTGAAATCTGGCATGGATGGGATATTGCTGGCTATAAGCACGATATTAGCAATGTTCAACACAAAATGATTATAAATTAATGATTAAGGTTTTAGTGTCTTCTCGCCGAAATATAGGGAGGCAAAAGAACGGTAGAGGTATTGACCTTCAAACACAAGGGACTCAACAATATCGTGAGTGCCGAGCGGCAAGATGCCCGACTTAAGGCTCAGCGCGGCGGCTCCTGTCACTTTGATGCGATGGAGTTCGCCACTGAGCCAGTCATTAGCGACACTGCGGATCATCTCCGCATCGCCTGGCGTTAGGTCTGCAACGAAGTCCAGGGCAGTTGTTTGACCGTTGACTAAAGTGATGGACAAAGGAGGCACTACAGCCGTGCCAAGCAACGCATTGTCACGGTGCGGAAGACGCACGCGAACCTGCGTCTTATCTGTCTGGAGTTTTCGGATGATGCTGGTTGCAATTTTTCCAATACGTCGCGAGTTTTCATTCTTAACTCGAGAAGCGTCAAGGCGGAAGTTGGCCTGTATACGAGCGCGTACACCATCCGCTGTTATTGACTCAAGCGACAGATCGGTGGGCTCGAGCACGGCGGCGGATTCGGCATATTCCTTCACAGCAGGAGGGACAAGAAAGCCGATAAGAATGATGAAGATAATGAGGATTCCCAGGATCACAATTGCGATGAGGGAGGCCCACCGCCGCCGGGGAGTGGGCTTTGTATTGGCTGGGTGCGCGGGCGAGCGAGACCATGGCCACCAGGACCTCGAAGCAACCTGCTCGTGGTCACTTGAACGAGCCTCGCCGTTGCTCTCTTCGGGCTGTGCGCTCAGCAGCAGAGGCGTTGTCTCAGTCGCAGGGGCAGGGACATCTTCGTGGTTCTGCGGCGAGAGGAGGGGTGATCGCTCGGATTCAGACATGGTGGTTATCGAGGTAGAAGCGTATCGAGAAGCTCCTTAGGCGCGGGCGAATATCATGGCAATGTGTCGCATGCAGGTTTGAAAGCGACTGACAAATCCGTTGCGACGTGTTGAGATAGGCTTAAGGTTGGAGAGTTGAAGAAGGGCTGACGTCGTCGTTTGAACTGGGCGCCTTGGTTTGTACTCGTCATCTGAGATCAGCGCCTTGGTTGTCCTTTATGAACCTGGGCGGCTGTTGTAGGTACCTTGCCAGGCATGCTTGGGGGAGCAGCAGGGTCAGGTACCTGCCTGGCTAGGTCGACAGTCCCAGCCCTCCGGCGGCACGTTAATGGCTGCAGGTCTTGGGTACCTAGAAGTGGGCCAGCCTCATCCAACCGCAGCCAGGCATTGGCCTCAACATGTCACGACAAGCTCGGTGCCTTGATCCATCCTGCCCAAGGCTCGAATCGGAATGTTGGACCCTTTTCCCCGCGGGGCGGCTTTGCAAAAAGCGTGCAGTAGACCCTGAAGTGAGGGTAGTGTCTTTCACCTCCACGGGTACGGATACCAGCAGAGCAACTCGCTGACCGCTAGTGTCCCTTGCAGCGATATCCCTTAGCTTAGCTGTAAGGTGCCTGAGCTACAATAGGTACCGATAGCCTCAGACCCAGACCCAGACCCAGCTGCGTGCACTGCAGATGTGGGGAGGGCGGTACTTGGTACTTAGCGTTGCCGGCTCTCCCTTATCGCCAAGTCACTCGATAACAGTCACCGCCAAAGATTCCGATTTCAAGTCCGATGTTTGTGAATGACTCTTGAGCCTGCAAATTATCCACGACAAAACCCAGCCTCGATATCTGAGTTTGTGAGACCATTGTCTCCTCACTGATCCGTAACTCAATTGATTATTTAAGTGAAACAACACAATCTCACAGCAGAGCACCATGATGCGCTCCTCAGCTTTGCGCACTGCCCAGAGGGCCGTCACCGGCTTCCAAAGCCGTACCTACTCCCACAGCACAGGACCCAGGCATTTGTTGTCAATTGCCGATCTCACTCCATCAGAATTATCGACGCTGGTTCGAAATGCCGCAGTTCGTAAGCAGGCTGTCAAGGCCGATGCTACACCGAAGGATCTCGCCCTTGGCCTCTCTGGAAAGACAGTCGCCATGATGTTCAACAAGCGTAGTACTCGAACAAGGGTATCAACTGAGGCGGCAGTGACAATGCTCGGTGGTCATCCCATGTTCCTGGGCAAGGATGACATTCAATTGGGTGTAAGTTGTCCCGAATTTTTTATAAACAGCTGTCTTTTAACACGCATGGTCAGGTAAACGAGTCTCTCTACGACACCTCTGTCGTCATCTCTTCAATGACCTCCTGCATGGTTGCTCGTGTAGGCCCTCACTCTGATGTTGCCAATCTTGCTAAGGACTCGACTGTCCCCGTTATCAATGCCCTCTCGGACGACTTTCATCCTCTGCAAATCATTGCCGACCTTCTCACTATTCACGAAGCTTTCCCTTCATCTAGCCAAAGCAGCAGCAGCCTTGGCCTCAACGGCCTCAAGGTAGCTTGGGTTGGTGACTCCAACAACGTCCTTTTCGACCTCGCAATTGGCTGCGTGAAGATGGGAATCGACATTGCCGTTGCATCGCCAAAGGGCTACGGCATCCCTGATGCTATGAAGCAGGTCATAACTTCGGCTGCTGCTGGTGTTCAGTCACCCGGCAAGCTCTCGGAAACAAGCGTGCCCGAAGAGGCCATCAAGAATGCGGACATCCTCGTTACCGACACGTGGATTTCAATGGGCCAGGAGGCAGAGAAGCAGAAGAGGCTGGCAGACTTTGCTGGCTATCAGATCACTAACGAACTTGCGAAACGGGGCGGTGCCAAGGAGGGCTGGAAGTTCATGCATTGCTTGCCTAGGCACCCTGAAGAAGTTGCCGACGAAGTTTTCTACAGTCCACGATCGCTCGTTTTCCCAGAGGCTGAAAACCGTCTCTGGGCAGCTGTCTGTAAGTGCTGATGCCTCCAATCCTGACCAAGCCCTTATCACTAACACGAAACAGCTGCTCTGGAATCTTTTGTGGTGCAGAAGGGTCATATCAAGTCCGTGTAGACATCAGTAGTATTGGCGGATGCTTCTTGCGAAAAGTTCTGTATTGTAGATACCACAAAAATGGCAGCATTTTTTAAAAATAATTGAATAATCCACCCGTTCGCCAGACTATCACATTTGGGGACCATATTTTGCTATCTTCATTGACAATCGTTTAGCCAGGGGCAGCTGGCTGACATCAACAACATCCTCAGCTTCCTTGACATGAGTATCCTCAGTTGGCTCACGGAGGGGAGATCGAGGCAGGGCCATCAGACCGGTACGAGCCGACTCGAGAATGCCGAAGGGAGCAACAAGCTTCAAGAAGGAGTCAATCCTCGATTGCTTGGCCGAACTGGAACAAGTTGTTAGCACAAAAATTCTCCTTTGACGGTGTTTTTGCTGCAAACTTACACCTCCACAATGCAGCTGTTGGTGCTGATGTCGAGCACCTTGCCGCCGAATTGGTGGGTAAAGTACGTGATGGTCTTCAAGTGCTCGTGCTTGTGTCTCAGCGCCTCGCTGGCAGCAAGCCTGGTGGGGTGGAAGTCCTTGGCTGACTCCTCCAAAGACTGGTTCTCGGCAGCTTCGCTACCGTTCTCTCCATAGTGGTCCCCAGTTGTGATCTCGCGGTGGTGAGCCAGAAGCTCCTCGAAGTACTCGGGTCCGAGGATGTTGATCTTGGCCAGAAGCAGCTCACGCTGCACGAGAGCAGCATTGCTGTAATCCAGCACCGCCCAGACAGGAACGAGATCCTCGAGCTGTCTGCGTGCCTGCTCAACGACACCGTCTTGACCCGTAAGCACAATGGTCATGCGGGAGAGGTCCTCGACCTCGGTGCTGCAGACGACAAGGGAGTCAATGTTGAAGCCTCGAGCGGCGAGAATACCGGACAGGCGAGACAGGACACCGGGCTCGTTCTGGACCAAGCAGTTGAGAATGTGACGCTTGGGCGGGGCCATGGAGGGAGTGGGAGTCTCGTAGAGGATGTTGGAGACGGCGGCCTGGGCTGACCATGCTGGCGGCGCATCCGTGACGGGAAGAGGGGCGGAGCGCCGTCGCAGGGCCTTGTAGGCGATGGCAGATGTTGAGCTGGTCTGGTTGAACCTGACAGCACCTAGCGAGCTGGCGGGGATGCGTCGCGACGACGTGGCCCAGCGCAGCGGCGCCGCCATAGGGCGAAGCGAAGCCATCTTACTCGGTCCGTCGGTCTAGTAAGACAGTGTCGGACGCGTAATTGAGAGACGTAGGTTACAGACGATTGGATGACTTGCAGTCCCAAGTAACCTGGGGTTCTGGTTCTGGGGAAGCCGTAATTAAAGCTTCACTCCGATGTATCGGAGGTGACGGTGAGGACGGAGAACGGTCGGCCCGTGAAACCAATACGTCGACTTGACCCTTGGCTAGGACCGTGATGTCCGAAAACGGAGTGCTTCCAGACCGGACCTCGCTTGCTACTAGGAACACGTGATGGGATCTGCCGGACCCTGCAGAGAGGCTGGCTGGGGCGGGCAACAGGGAGGGACGTGCTAAGAGTGCTCGAGCTTGTGTTTGGAAAATGCGAATAGCGGTATTCAGCAGAGCCTCAGCGACGGATCCAATTGCTTGTGATCAATTACATGCACAAGTTGATTTTGACTTTTGTTAGGTACCAAGTACTACTACAGTAAGGTACTGGCGGAACTCTGAATCATTTGGTGAACGATACATCCAGCAAAGCAAATATGACATCTAATTGTGTTTAGCTCTCCGAGGAAAATTCACCAGCAACCATGCTTCTTCTTTGAATAAAATTTATTTCTTTGTTCTTATGTCCCAGTAATGGTCAATTGATACGCTGGAACAATTCTTGCAGCTTGTTTCTCCATTCAAGTCAAGGAAGCTCCGAGTTCCCTGCGGTGGAGGAAGATACGAGGTGCGGAATTGGTCCGTGCTAGCACCAACAAGGTACGTACTTTCGCGGGATTGTCCTCCAATTTTCAGGCGACTAACCTACCTCTTTATTGCTGGGTTGGATATTTTGTTGGCAAACCTCCGTTCGCAACGTGCATCAGCACTTCTCGCGCGATCGCATGTGGTCCAAACCGGCAGCACATCACCCTCAAGTAGCCGATATCTGTGCTAGTCATAATATTTCAGCCAGTCGACGCCTGCCGCTATCGACAACCTTGCGCAGTTGCATCATATACGGGCATTTTCTCTTGGTCCATCTTCCACCGAACAACGCCTGTCGATTGCATCTCACACCCATCGCCATGGACGATTCCGATAGACGAACGGTCAAGCGCTCCCGCTTCGACCAAACCGAGCCGGAACCCAAGAGAGCCTCGCGATTCGACCGTCGATCTCGCTCCCTCCATCCCGCCGCTCCGAAGCCAGAGATCGCAGCCCACTCCCTCGAGACGGCGGCGCCACCGAGGGCACCAGGTCACCGTCAGATGCTGCTGCTGCTGCTGGTACGACACTATTCTCGAAACCAGGTTTATAGCAGAACACAAGAATGGATTGCTAACTCAAATTCTTTAGCGGCGGCGGCTGCAAGGATCAACGCGCAGCTCCAGGCTCGCAGAGGTATCCAGCACGTCGATGTTCCTCCCATCAAGTCGTCCTCAACCCCCTCCAGCAAGGACCGAAACCCCCACGAGCAACTCGAACCCGCCTCCTGCTCTCAACGGCGAGATGTATGTTGCCGACGGAGACTACATCCAGGACATTGAGGTCAACGATCTCAAGAATCGTTATCTGTTGACCAAGAGCTCTACACAGAAACAGGTAAATACGCTTGCTGCTTCTCACTGATACTCCCAGAGTCTTTCCTTGATTTTACTCCAACAACATTTCACCTTGAATCAAGGATGCCATGCTTACTTGGCAACACAGCTCGCTGTTAGGCTCCCGTCGTTTCTCCTGCTGACTCCCACTTGAACAGATTATCGAAGAAACCGGCGCTGGTACGCAAAGGCCCTCAAAACGTGATATTGTAGAACAGTTGGTTGACTTGTCAAGATATTACCACCCGTGGAAGCTATTTTCCAAACAAAAGCATGGCAACGGCCTCGGTATGGTGTTGAGAGAACTCGCTCGCGTTCAGTATTCAAGCTAACAGAACCTTAGAACCCTCCTCTGTACCTTCACATCACGAGTACATCGAAGTCTGGCCTCGAAGCTGCCGTCGCAAAGGTCAAGGAGCTCATTCAACAAGAACTTCCTCAGCTAGTCGACGAAAGGCGCTTCCGCCGCCGCGATCAGGAACAGGGCGAGAGACCTGAGTTTCAGCGCGTAAGATAATTCTCAACATGCGTTTGCGTTAGTTCTTGCTAATCAAGGCGTCTTCAGCGCAAATGGCTGGAAGAAAAGATTCCCATAGATTTGGAACCCACTCCAGGCTTTAACCTTCGTGCACAGGTTGTAGGCCATGGTGGCGCTTATGTTAAACATATTCAGCATGAAACTGGCTGCCGTGTCCAGATTAAAGGTCGTGGATCTGGTTATTACGAAGCCGCAACGAACCAGGAGGCGGATGAGGACATGTTCCTCCACGTCACGTATGTCATGCCACACCTGCATTTCATGGAGAATTCAACTAATGCCTGATCCTAGTGGTCCGGATGCAGATATGGTTGCGAAAGGCAAGGAGCTCTGTGAGGACCTTGTCGCCAACGTGAAGGAGCAGTACAGAGAGTTCAGGGCTCGCCCCGTTTCCACAACTCTGGCGGCTACGGAGATCACGGCCGTGGCTCTTCGCATGGCGGCGGCAACAACAACAACTCATACTCGTCTTACAACAGATATGGCTCTGAAGCCGGCGCATCCAACAGCCCTGCTCCTCCTGGAGTGCAAAGCCCATCAACGAGCGCAGCCGACTATGCTGCTCAGTATGCGCAATACTACAACGGCGCTGATCCCTATGCTGCTTGGGGCGGCTACGCAAAGTACACAGTACCCCGGCCTTAATCTGCTCTCGAATATATGCTAATCATTCAAATAGCTATGTGGCCATGTACCAACAGTATTATGGTGCTCAAGGACAGGCTCAGGGCTCCTCTGCTGCCCCGGGACAATCCGCATCGCCGCCTCCTCCTCCACCCGGTGAAGCAGCGCCGCCGCCTCCCCACCCAGTGCTGCTCCTCCACCCCTCCACCTTCAGGATCCCCTCCTACTACTGGTGGTTATAGCGCAGTAAGTTCCCATGACTGTTGATGTCCTACGAAACACCGTTGCTTATTAGATGATTCAGGTACCACCACCACCCGGTCTGTAATAGCTTAGGAAGCATTGAGCAAGGGACAAAGAGAATGGCGAGGCTTCCATGCCACCGTCTAGAAATTGGAGACGGCGCTGGTCAGTAAGGTGTAAATATAACTTTAATCTTTTGAGCCATAAAGCAACAAGAGATACTTTCCCTTCAACATCATCAAATTGTGGCCTCGTGCGTGTCTTCCCAGTCTACTTGGTCACAGTGTCGTATTGAATGTGACTTCGGCTTATTTCTTATTTGTTGTTCTATTTACCGTTTGCATGCTTCAAACAGAAGAGTTATCACAACAGGAGAGTGAAGGGTCGTCTTAAACGTACCGACGCATACCCTGGCGGCAGATGTCCTGATGCGGTAAGCAAGGTAGGTGTCTAATTACGGCTTATCGATAAGGAACCAGCTACGTCTTGTCCCACCGCGCATCATTGCTATGCTTCAACTCTAACACGAAGCCCGTAATGGGCCAATGATTCGCGTGCATTGACGACATGAAGTACGAAGATCAACATGAGCCACCAGAGATACCCTTCGCATGATCCGGTTAAGGAGCCGCATGCGATTTCCTCAAAGTGCTGCGGTGAGTAGTCGTCAATGACATTCAATGTAGACTACAGCTGACATGTGCTTCCTAGACTCTCTCGGCCTTCCTTGGTGACGCAGTATCCTGTTGATCCCCTTTCGCTCCATCTTCAGCTTCGCCGACTCCCGTTGCTGCGTCGCTAGCATACCGCGCCAACGCCGATACCAGCACCACCCCTTCCTACTTAGCCCGATCCTCAACCTCCCCGTGTCATTCGGCTCCGCATACGTGGGCGAGACCTTCAGCTGCACTCTATGTGCCAACAATGACCTTCCTAGCGAGTCAGCGAAGCACATTCGCGATGTGAGGATAGAGGCAGAGATGAAGACGCCGGGGTTCGGCTCGGTACAAAAGCTAGCATTAAGTCCCGCTGGCTCTGACTCCACAGATCTCCAACCTGGAGAGACCTTGCAGAAGGTGGTCAGCTTTGATCTGAAAGAAGAAGGAAACTATGTGCTGGCCGTGACGGTGAGCTACTACGAGGCTGCTGAGACGAGCGGCCGCACGAGGACATTCAGGAAGCTGTATCAGTTCATATGCAAGGCGTCCTTGATTGTACGGACAAAGATAGGACCACTTAAAGAGGATGCCGAAGGCAGGAAGCGATGGGTTCTGGAAGCCCAGCTGGAGAACTGCAGTGATGATCTAGTACAGCTGGAAAAGGTCGTCATGGATGTACAGGACGGCCTCAAGTACCAGGACTGCAATTGGGAGGCCAGCGGAAGCGCCAGGCCCATCCTTCACTCGGGAGAGGTCGAGCAAGTGTGCTTCGTAGTGGAGGAGACGGATGTGAACAGCAGTGTCAGCACCACGTCGGATGGGAGAGTAGCATTTGGCGTGTTAGGCATTGGGTGGAGGGGCGAAATGGGCAACAAGGGGTTCCTATCCACTGGCAAGCTGGCTGCTCGGGTAGCGAACTGAGCATCTATTCTGAAATGATGTTATGCAGACGTAATGGCATTGTGACGGCTCAGCCTTGTGTCTAAGTACATGAAGGCATTATCTGTTGATAATAGCATCCACCTCCGTCAGTAGCTCCACCAAGGGAAAATTCTATGGACTAAGACGGCTCGGATCAGTTTGTCCGTCGTTGACTACAGGATTCAAGACATGAATCCGAGTCTGCAGTTACATTGTCAGCAAATTGCAGCAGAGGGCGCCAAGGGGATGCAGGAGATTGAATCCGGCATTTGTGCTACCTAGGTGTTACCGGAACCACGGATCGTATAAACCGTGCCAGGCACGAGGGCCGATTCATCTCAGAATAATGCCCTTAGCCCTACCTTACAAGGCGTGCACCTATATCCGCTTCAGCCCTGCGCTGGGTTGTTAGAACCCTCGTTATAGCCTAATTGAACACCCATGAGATTGCAACCTAAAGCGTACAATGGTGCGTGGCTGCCCCTTTCCCAATATATATTGAACCAACAACGGGCGGGTAACTGAGACCAACTGGGCACTTTTGCGTGCGTTGCCGAGACTGAGGCTGGGTTGGTTCCAGGTCAGGTCAGGCCAACAGCATGTCTGAGATCCTTCTACAAAGTAACACAGCAGGTTCGGCGTAAATTGCCAGCCATCTAATCCGTAGGTATTACGTTTCTCCTATATTGCCTGTGATTACACGGCTATACCATGCACAGTGTGGATCCATTCGATTCATGCGCTGAAGACAAGATGCTCATGGCACGAGCGCTGAAATCGTTTCTTTTGCCCAAGCAAGATGCCTGAAACAGTGGCTGGAGTTAGAATGCACTAGTGATCCGAATCTCTGGTTCGGGATCAGGTCTCACTTTTGGAGAAGATCAGGGCTGACATATAGCCCGTTGGGTGTGATAAGGTAGCCACCCTACCCACAGGCGTTGATGTGAAGCTACACATGGATTTGGTGTAGTCTGGTTGATGATCGGCTTAGACCCGCGGAAATGGCAGATGAATCTTTGCTTTTTCCCGTACTTTTCGGGTGTTTAAACTCCAACCAGTGACATCTCCTTGATTCGTTTGGTGACAAGAATGAGGACTGCACACCAGGTAGGCCTTAGATTTCTCCGATGTTCTTCGTCGAATATCGGAAAAAGATTGTGGAAATTAGTATACAGGTGTGATGATACTTACATATGTACCCGGATTATGTAGATACTTTATTGGAAAAAGAATACCGACTCATGTTCACCCTACTTTATTGCTACCCACATGGCATTACATCGTCTTGGATCTTGGGCGGCTTAGATCCTAGCCGGCTGCCCTTGGCCCCTCGGGTTGCATCATACCGCACCCGACAAAGTGGCCTAGTCAGTTTACATCAGATGGCGCGCTTAATTAGGTGTTGTCTTGGCGTAGATATTAACTCTCAGCTGCTATCTTTCTTCTTTGGGTGTGCCAGTGGCGTCTGCCTTCATTTCCGTCCCAAAGGAGGGTGTGTCTAAGCGGTCCAGACACCGAGAACAGACAATTCCAAAGGGCGTCCGACTCAGGAACATGGATGGAAGGCAGTGAACCATAGTTCCACGCAATGATGGCGATGACGCTCTCAGATGCGTTGTGTCAGTCACGCGATGGCTCTCTGACTGATATACACACGGACATGAGAGGCAGTGAACGTCTGATGCCCACGCGAATGCCCACTAAGCACCACGACGCCAACGAATACCTGCATGATGCGGCCACACAGACAAATTTGGGTCCGGCCAACGACAGATGGCTGGCATTGGATATTGAAAATCGGCGCCGCGTCGTTAGGGAAAAAAGCAAAATACCCGCCGGGCCCCTTGCAGGAGGTGTGGACCAGACACGGATCGCCTGTGTACCTTGCAGGTACGGACTGGAATCTTGATCTTTTTTTTTTTGGCCTTCGAAGGAGTGTCCTGCAAGGAAGTATCCGGTTTGTGTAAGCCGAAGGTCCAGGGAACATTACGCAGCTAGTTGGAAAAATAAATAGAACGATGCTCGGGCGGCCCGCTTGATGAGTGATAGCACACGGGGCCTTCTGTGGTGCAAGCTCGTCCGTCTAGAATCCAGGGCAGCCGTGATGCCATGTTCTTTGTGGTTAGTTAGGTCTCAGCAATTGAGGGTAGAAGCGGAGACCAAGATAGCAGTGTCCTACCTGGTAATTGCCATCCTTGCATGCGTTTGGGTTCGCTCGGGCTGGCTAGGCTCGGATGCTGGCAGTTCGGTTTTGTCTTTGACATAAAGAGGTGTGTCGGGATCTGATTTGCTGCTGATCGAGGATGTTAGGAGCAACAGCAGCAGCAGCTCGAGGTTTCGATGTGCCTCCCCATGCCATGCACATGCAAGACCAGCGAACCCATGCTTCATCACTCGCGATTGCCACCAAGGCACACCGCAGCATCCATAACATCGCATACGATGGCAACGAGTACCAGGGGCTCTGGATCAGGATTTCCTTTGGCCATCGTGGTGGTGGCCGTCTGGGAGCGAGGGTGCGTGTTGGACATACGTAGGCCCAACGCCGCCCGCCCCCTCACCCGGGACGCTCGAGCGACCGTAGTGTCCCATCCCATCCCCACAGCAAGGTGGGTGTAGTTGATTAGCGCTTGTCTCAATTCGAGGTTGGTGGAGCAGGTCGGGCCCTGGACTAGCTCCGTTCCTGTGACACACACCTCTCTTTTGCAGGGCCAGGGAGACACAGTCTGGGCACCAGTCACTTGGGCCTGTCGAGACAGTCCAGAGCGGAAGAGAGGCGCAGATCGACAACGGAGAACAATTTCTTTCTCGATCAGGGTCCTCCAGCTCCACCAGGAGTACGGAAAGTCAATCAGCGACGATCGTCAAAGAGCAAGGCAAGGCAGGGCAAGGCAAGATAACGCGGCCCATGGATACCTAGCCCCTCCGTGGGCAGATGCGATGCGATGCGATACGCTGCTGCATGTTACAAAGGCTTTCCGTTGCTGTTTGTTACCTTGTTTCGTGTAAGGTAAATGCGAGGCGGCGTCGGGCCAAACAGTCCTGCAGCCGGCCTACCGGCACTGCACCAAGCCCGCACGTCTCCATGCCCTGGCCGTTGGAGGGCCGGCCTACCTCATGCATGTGGCCCAGAAACCTGTAACTCACAGGTACCGGCATCGTAGCGTTGCCGTAGCTGTACATGGTAGCTGTAGCGTGTGCTGCGCTGCGCTGTGCTGTGCCTCGGTGGGAGTGCCTTGGTGGGAATGCCACGGCGAAGATGGGTCGCCCAGCAGCCGTGCTGTACTGGCGCGGGTGCGATGGGCACGCACTACCTTGGACTAGAGGGATTGGCATCTCCAGAGACATGCGAAAGCCCCAAAGCCATGATGTAATTAAGGGGATAATGGGAATAGCAGGCAGAGGGAGAAGACGAAGACGAAGGAAAAATCGATCGACGTACATAGTACCCCCAATCTACCACCGCACTCTTCAGCTCGCCGTCTTGCTCCCATGTCCTAACAGAGAGACAGACAGGTGGAAGTGATTGCTGAATCTGGGATGGCATGGTCAAGCTAAGACGCGCCATGATGCGTTTTGGGCTTGGGCTGTGTCAAGGATCGACGTTGCCAGCTCTCAAACCAGGCTTAGCGGTGGTGGTTCCAGGGGCCCTCTTCCAGGTGGTGGTGGTTGATGATGATCATGGTGGGAGTGGGAAGCAAGCACACAAAACCATGTTAATACGTACAACACCTGCAAGTCAAGGCTCCGTGCCTGGTGTAAGGCAAGGTACAAAAATAAAGACAAGGTCAGGTAGTAGGCAGAAACTCCGAGTAGGGTAATTGATTCTTCCTGGCTCACGGTGAGGTTATGCTTAGTCTCGGGCATTCCTTCACCGCGTCCTTCCATCTTGCCCGTCAGCCATTATTGTTGGCTTGTCTGTTTTATTTCACAAGCATCCATCCCATATTGGAGGCGCACCCCTTCAAAAATTTGGTGGTGAAGGGCTGACCATTATTTTCTGCCTCCCTCCAATAACCGATTTCGACATACTATCATCCTATTGACAACTTCATCCCACCTTGGGTTGCATTTACCTTGGTCCCACGCTGTTGTTGTTGCCGTTTTACTTTTTTCCCTCCCATCCACGTGCTTTAGGTGTCATCTTCTTTTTCTTACTGCACACGCACGCAGCACAGACTCTTCATCATCATCGCCATTTTCATGGTGGTGGCACTCGGTTCCCTCTGCGGTTGGGTCTTGACCGTTGTCGTCCTGTCACTCACATCAACACGAACGAACTGACGCACACCAACCTTCGCACGCACCCCTCTGCTCTGCTCTACTCTACTCTCCTCTCGTCCCAAGGCACGCAGCCTACGCACGACGCACGCACACACACACGCACATTCACACACGCCAATGCACAACTTCTCTGCCATCTTCATCGCTCGCCCGTACATTCACATGGGGACACCAGACATGCGCTCATGAGACAATACCCACCCCTCCCCATTTCACTCCCAAGACGCCCCCCTCCTCTCTATTCCTCTCTGATAGTCCCCTCTCTTTTGAAATCTTCCACCTGCGCTTCTTCGTCCAATCGTGGTTAGGGGCCTTTGACGCCCACCTTGAACGTGCCTGAGCGAGAGAGGCAAACCCCGTCCTGTATCTGGCACGTCGGAGGGTCCCTGGACAGTCCACCGTGAGTTACTTCATCTACCGCCTCTAGCCCCTTGACTTTTGCCTCTATATGCCTAGTTACCGCCTTCACGGCTGGCCCTCTCTCTCCATGCCCTTATTAACAAGCTCCCTTACTTTCATGCAATCCTTCTGATCTAGCGTCTCTCAGGACCCCTGCTCGACATTGCGGTAACGCCACGGTACTTCGGTGCGCCGCTCCACACATATCTAGAAAACGGGGTTTTTCAAAAGGGACCGACCGACGCAGACACAGCTCGGCACAAGCTCAGGCTCAGGCTCGACGACGCTCAACGGCGGATGGGCACGTCTTCCATCGCCAAAGAGCTCAACCGAACCACCAAATCCCCACATCTGCCACGCAGCTACCGCCCCAACTGCTTGGTTGCTCTTCCTCCTCCCTCCTCTTGGAATTGCTCCAGCTCAGAGCCCTCCTGGGCGATTGACATGCCATGGAGAGCTCCTCGATCCCGCTGGCCGATTACTTCTGGATCGCCGGCGTAGAGTCGATATCCTACGATGACGGCCCTCAACCGAATGCTCCCGTCGAATCTACCATTGCC
This sequence comes from Albifimbria verrucaria, assembly GCA_020081605.1. Classification (NCBI taxonomy): domain Eukaryota; kingdom Fungi; phylum Ascomycota; class Sordariomycetes; order Hypocreales; family Stachybotryaceae; genus Albifimbria; species Albifimbria verrucaria. Next base: position 5,170,469 of record JAHREC010000013.1, read on the forward strand.
GAGGATGGCGAGCCCGATGATGGCCTGGCTAGCGTCCAGTCTAAGAACAAGATTCGACACTCTCGTCAGAGCTCGGCCAACCGCCTCCCCAGGGCTTCTGTCGACGGCAGGTCCTCGATCCATACCCTCGACGAGGTAGACGGCAATACCAGGAGCAACAGAAGCAGTGCCACCATTAGGCCCGTCAATGCTCCCACACCAGGCACCACCCTCGGTGAGGGGCCTTTCATGATGGGCGATGTCGATTTTGACAAGGCTCTGGTCAAGTTCGCCGCCGAGCGTGAAAACTTCTTGGAAGACCTGTCATTCAGTGCCGGCGCCAAGATTCAGTCAAGGCCACCCATGATCAATCCTCGAGCTGAGAGAATCCGTGCCGAGGAAGCAGAGCCCAGTGGGAGGGTAAGTCCTCTTATGCGGAGCATTAAGGGCAGCATTCGCCGCAAGATCAGCTTTAGGGACATGAACAGCACACGCAAGCAGCCCCCTCTTCTGTAAGAGTTGTTGGCCAAGCCAGACCCCGTATGTCTCCCACAGTTGCCATGTTCTGGTCAAGACTCCATTTCGCTAATCCATACTCGCAGCCTCTGTTCGCACGGCAAGACGTCTAAGCAACTATAATTCCGTTATCCCTCCTCCGGAACCTCTAAATACCGACCCTAATATGCACCCTCTTAAACGACGCTTCGAACCAGTTCTGCTCGATCGATACCCCCGAGAGACGCCGCTGACGATGTAGCTCGACGGGGAAATTCCCAGACTACGTACCAATGTTCGCATTCCCGAATGATATCCAGATTGTTTCATCTGATGACCGCCCCTGCTCTACATGGCACGGATTCACCATGACCTCGGATGACAATGCCAAATTATACGGCATCACAATCGTCGTTTGGACAGCCCTGACCAACGATGTAGCGGACCTTGTGGAGAGGAAGTGCGAGGAATGGCGCCAAGGTCACATGTCAAACGAGGAACGCGAGCTGGCTGCGAGCTTGGGCGTGCGGCTTGCTGGTGAGCGCACCCATCTGTCGCAGCTGCTTTCGAAATTGCCGACGATGCCCTCCGGCTCTCCAGCCCGCGATAGACTCGAGGACCAGATTAGTACCGTGGAAGAGAAGATCTCTCTGATGACAGACATGCTTCGACCCCTCCGACATGGTGCTGCCTCCAAAATCGAAGGGTTAACAGCTGGGGAGAGCGGACTTTGGATACCTCGAGCCTACGGCATCGTTGGTAGGGATCCAGCCGGCATGTCATTCTGGAAGGAGTGGCTCAAAGCCGTCGTTGTGCCCATGACCGATGGCGCAGTTCTCAGGATCCCCCTACTTCACCCAAGGTCGGTCGCTGGCAACCATTGGAACGCTACGTCGTCAACCTCTGCACAGAAGCATTCAGCCCACTTAGCTCCAAAACCCAGGTCGAGCTGGGGTGCGCGAGCTACGACTCTACGCTCGCAGAGAAGCTATCAACGAACTTCCAGGCTCGCGAACAGTCGATTTATATGCCTTGTTCCGCTGCCTGTCACTCGAAAACATTGTCGCTCTGTTCGAGTATGCAATGTCCGAGTCTCGTATCATTTTCCTGTCCTCTCACACCAGCATGCTGCACCTCGCATGCCATGCCCTCGTTAATTTGTTGTATCCTCTTAAGTGGGCGAGCATCTTTATTCCCGTTCTCCCGGCACGACTACTTCAGGCTCTTGAAGCTCCCTGTCCATACATTGTCGGCGTTGAACGGCGATACGAGCGGATAGACCTACCGGAGGATGACTATGTGCTCGTGGACTTGGACAAGGACACAATTGATGCGACGGCGCATCCCACACGACTTCCTCGTCAGCATCGACGCAAGTTGCAATCCCTCCTCCAGGCTGCAGCACCCACAAGCTGCGGTATGGAGTGGCCACTGGCCCACCCCATATGCCATGGAGTCTTTCCCATACGATTCATTTTCCAGCGAAAGTGGCTCCATCTTCACCAGCGTTGCACCAGCAAGCACGCTTGGCAAATGGGTGTCTCAAAGCTCATCCTCCTTTACTGACCGCGATCCACCGCAGGATCATGCAGCCGCCGGTATTCAATGCTTTTGCAACCGCAGTGGTGGACAATTCAAAGTCGGATCGACCCGGAACTAGCAAGTCGAGTAAGACAAGTCCGCAGTCTTCTGTGTCTCCAGTATCAATGAATTTCCTCCAATGCCCACTACCCCGGTAACCCCAGTGACTCCGGTATCTCGGAGTGACTCGGGCTTTGCTTTGACGGCAACCCTCCGAGAGAAACGTTCTGGGCATTTCGGCGAGGAAAAGATTCGACGCAGCTCATCATTTGGCTTGGAGAAGCAACCTACTATTCAACGCCCGGGTGCGTCACTTCTCAACGGCCATCAACCAAACCTCTCAATATCGGCCATCTCTCTCGACTCCCAGTCATCCTTTGGCGGCGGTTATGCCCCTCCACATATGCTCAGTCGACGCTAGCAGCCTCAACCATCATGCCAAGCATGCAAATCCATCCAGTCCATAACACCGACACAATGATGTGGGTAGAAGGCCACTGCTTCAATTGGAGTCCTCGAGATACCACATCCACGTGCACAATATGCACAGAAAGGACCGAAGGCGATGGCATTTACAAATGCTCTGCTTGCAAGACGCTTGCTCATGGCAGGTGTCTTGGCTACGTCTCTCTGGTGTGCCCCGACGCTTTCCATGTTGACAGAGTCAGAGCTGCCTTTGTTCGGTGCCAAGCGAGTCTGCTCTACACGTACCGCAAACATCTTGGACGTCCTTCGAAGCAGCAAAAGAGCAATGGACAACTTTACTCCTTTGATATGGACGGGTTCATTAGGAGCTTGCCATACGAGCAGCAGGAGTATGCAACCATGATGCGGGAAACACAAGGTAAATCCCCATTCCTAAAATGATGAAAATTCCGCCTTCTAACATAGTTACCACAGGATTTAACGAATTCATTCATGACCGCGAGATGAAGCCGGCATCAGACCCATCAATACGTCTCTTTGATGAAATCCTCATGGCGAAGAAGGCTCGTGGGCGGCCTGGCCTAACCGCAGGACTATCGCGTCTTTCCACGATCAGACAATCTCACGGCGTGTCTGTGAACACGTCGTCTTTCAACCCTCCATCACGAGGAGCCAAACTCCAGGGATACCTCAACGACACATCGGACCACATCTGGCGTACGGCTTCAGTGCCGCTGCCTAAGGGCAACTTCCCGGTGATTACCGCTCCGTCGTGTCTAGGACACCATCTCGGCTCGAACCGTCCTACATGCGGGAGCCGCGCGCCATCCAGGGTGTTCCGCGGGCCGAGCAACGTGGAGCCAGGGGCCTTGTCCGGAAGCAAGTTCCAAGCATGCTGGGCACAACCCCGCCTGCCTGAGTCTCGCCTTTTGAAACTTCGTGTGGGAAGTAATGTTTGGAGTTATTCTCAGGAAAGTCTCCAATGTCGACCGCTTGGTGCAATATGTCTTGTTCCAAAGTATAAAAAGAGGTCTCGTTTATCTATAGACTAATGCCATTTGCTCAGCGATGAGACATGATGGTAGCAGAGGGAAGAGATTGAGCGAGCGAAACAGATCTGGGCAGGCCGAGACCATGTACAATACTAAACTTGTAATTTATTCATAGTATGGGCGGGAGGAAGTAGAAAGATGGCAGAAGGGGAATCTAGACGGCACGTCCCTACGACGCGATGACGAAATGTGAAGGAAGCAAACAACAAAGGGGCATCGCCCAAATTTGCCTCTGAACTTTAATGAAATGTGACGGTTGTTGAGGTGTGGCAGTGCTTCCTGATAGCAATGTATCACACCGATTCACCACGCTGACGTCTTTGCTGCATGATCAAGTATCATAGAAAGCGAGTAACATTATACATGTGATATTACCAACTATCAACCAGAAACCTCTCCCTAGACGTCGCAGCTACCCTCGGGAAGACGCATTACGAGTAGTAAATGCTGTCTCCGTACCGCAACGTGAGCTAATATCTTACAAAGCCAAATAGACAAAAGCCATAACTAAGTTCACTCTCCTTCACCCTCTTGCTGGCAACTCCACTTGAAGTTCAACAATCTGATAGCCAAATGATCCACGTCGTCTTCAAGTCTGAAGATCCTCCCAGCCAATGTCCTTAAGAATTTGTCCCAACATGGACTGATAGCCCAGATGGCCTCGGGGCATATGTTTCACACAATAGTTTTCCACGCCGGTTGCGCCTTGGATTTCCTGGAGGCCAGCAACGCCGAACTGGATGTTTGACGTCCGATATAGAAAGCCCAGGATGAAGTCTTGCTCGGAATACACATTGACCAATCGGCCAGAGACGACACTTTTGAGTGTGAGCCAGACTCGGCTCTCGGATGGTGCTGGGGTGCCCATCATGACAACTGAGTCTACTATGCCAAATTGACGGCGCTCTGCCAGTACCATCAAGCACGCGTATATGGCTCGAGCAGCAAGGCTGTATCCGATAAGAGAAACGGGACGATCTCCTTGAAATTTGCTCCGCATGATGGCATCCGCCAGAACCGCACCGGCTTTCTCCGCGCGGACCATTCCCATGCTCCAGGGGTTATCAATAATCTTACTGACCTTGAGGAGAGTAACTGGCCACTCGGAGTCCATCAGGCTTCTGAAAACTGTCCGAATTATTTAGACAACATACTGGATTGGGGTATAGACGTCACTTACTCGTTCGCGAGTTAATCTCTTCCTTTGCACTGCTCCAAGCGGTACTCTTGATGACGGTCTCGAGCGAGTTCCCAAGGTTCAAAAGAGTGGCCTCCTCCCACCGCACTGCAAAGGCTTCGGCTTGTGACCCTAGACAGCGCCAATGAACTACCGCATCATCTTTATCGTTGAGCCAGCCGCTCATAGCAATTACTATCCGCAGTCTTCGGTCCTGGGCCACGATCTGTCTAATGTCGCGATACTCAGAACGTATGTCGCCATGGAGGCGCAGGAAGGCGAAGTCTTGGATCTCTCGTGAGAAAGACTCCATTATCTTGCTTGTAGGCCTGGATGCGCTCATGCCAAAGAGACCTCCAACCACTTGCCCATGTTCGGCCATTGCGCCTAACAAGGCAGCAGCTGCAGTTGGATTCAATCCAAGGCCACCATGATTGGTACCTACTCCAATGGCAACAAGGGGTTGAGCTAGGCTTCCGCTTGTCTTTGGACCAGCCGAGCCTCCCAATCCTAGTTTCCATTTCTTCAGTGGTTTGATTTCCTCGGGCTTCTGATCAGCATTGTCCTCGGGCAACGCGTCAAGCGCAACTTGGGCAAATCCGCGAGCCAGGCGTATCTCCTCCGCTTGAAACACATCCAGGGGTAGGTTGATGGACGAAGCTAGATGGAGGAGAAGCAGACAGGAGTTGGCTGTGTATTCAGACAAAGAGAGCAAGAGCAAAAGACGATGTGTAAAAGAAGCTTCCGTCTTTCGAAGTCGAGCTTCCACAGTGCATTGGGTATGGGACTATATCGTGCCGCCAGCCGCTTATCGACATGATTCGTAGGAGTTCGTGGAGGGCCTAGAGATGGATCAGTTAGGAGACTTATAAACAGCAGAGCGAGGTTACCCATCTGGGCATTCCTTGCTGTCATGGGTACTTCGAATATCCATACCTATCGCCAAAGTCAAGGTCCTCGACAGGCTCGACCGCCACGTCCCCACGTCCTCGAGGAGCACCTCTACCACCACGTCCTCGGCCACGCATCTGACCATCGTTTTCGGAAAGCTCTATGACATTGATGTCTCTGATACGCAGCAGTGCAATTGTCTGCCATTTACTGAAGAAGGTCAGTGCCTCCTTTTTGAGCTCACGGAGCTGGGGTGTCATGGCTTCAGCCTCCTCCTTCTCGATGATATTATGGGTCTTGTTGTAAGCTTTCGAGCCATCGCCAAGAATTTCGTGGGTAGCCTGGGACTTCTTATCGCGGCGGTGCAGCAAAGGTAGAGATAGCCAGTGAATATGGCCGTGTTCTGTCTTGAGCGGAGTGACGGGAGGTGAATCGAAGATGGCACTGATATCATTGTGCATCTTCTCGGTGATGGCGTTGACCAGAGTGATCAAGTCATTCTTCTCAGCGAGAGAGATGACACCGGTCAGGTCGACGAGACGACGAGGGGCTGTTGACTGCCACCGCGACCTCCTCGGGCCATGATGTACTAACGAAAGGGTAGTCTTCGTTGATTTGGTTTATGGGTTGGTTGTCGGGATTAGAGGCTAGTGGCGGAAGACACCCCGTGTATGGCTTGGGTGTAAGCGAGATCTGAGAAGTTGATAGTCGCCAAAGAGGGCATCTGGCGAGAGAAGGAAAGGAGACGATGCCGATGAAACAGCAAGCCTTGGGCAACTATGAGGACTGATGGGTTGAGTCGGACACCTACACGAAGCACTGGGTGCTGAGGAGAGTAGAGTGTTGGATCGGTGAATGTCGAGGAATAGAAGCAACGGTGATGGCAGATGGATCTGGAGAGGAGGGAGAAAACAACAATAGGACCAGAAGGCTAGAAGGAGGTCCTATCATGCCGCTTCAGAACGGCAGCGGCCGCTTCGCTCTCGACAATGCAAAGCGAAGCGTTGGTGAGAAGGAGAGTGCGGATGCGAAATGCGTAGAATACTGCAAGCACAGCTTATAGTACCCTAAGGTGAGAAAGAAGGACGGTGGAGGCGGAGGGAGGGTGTAGAAGATGAAAGAGGTAGGCAGAGAGGCACGAAGGAAGAAGAGAAGGAACAGGAAACAGAAGATAGGAGGAAATAGGATAGAACCCTGGTGTTGAAAGGAGGGCAGGAAGAGAAAGGAAGAGAGAAAAGAGAGCAGAGAAAAAGGAGGAGGAGGAGGAGGAGGAGGAGGGAAGAGAAAGAAAGAAAGAAAGGAAGAGACCGACGAGGCAAGTACCAAAGTAGGTCAAGGCAATGAATGTACCTTGGCTTGGAGAGAAAGAGCTTTTGGTTTCGTCCAAATACATGGCCATCACCTCAGGTCTACCAGCGACTGACTGCAACAAGCATCGATCTGTTGGCGCAGCTGGCACTTACATGGCAGTGACAGTGGATTTCAGCCAGTCAAGTTGCTATGCGATGCCATTCGAACTGGGCCTCGATCTCTCTAACCCTGGCCAACGCTTCCTCTCGTCACTCTCAACCGGCAGACGAGAGAGAGGCTGAAGTGATGCTCAGGTGATGTGGTAGTTCAGTTCGGGTACTGCCTTGCCTCGCCTTGTCTACCAGAGATTCATCCTATGTATTTCTTTGGCCTCTATCGAGAAAACTGGTGCGCGTCGATACCACCCTGGCAGCTCGCAGCAGACGGAACAAACAACAAACATGGGGCCCTTCTTTTCTAGAATTTCTTTTCCCACCTCGTGCCATTCACTCCGGCTTCCATGTCGATGTCCGACGGCCATGGGTCCAGCAGGATTAAACAACCGTCCCGAGTGCGGAAACTCAGGTGCTTCTACCCGTCCGCCATCGAGACGATCCAGAAACACCCACCATGGCAGCAACTCAACCACGCAGCACCGTCTGCGTGCAATGCGAATAACACAGATACGCGCCAGCCCCGTTTTCTTCCGGTGCTACCGCGCAGCTTGCTCCGTTTATGGTTGACAGTTGGTTTTCTCATGTTACAGTAGAGCCGCTTTGTCCCACCCATCCCTCATGGCATCGTGCCACCCAGATACCACCTCTTCACATCCCACTTCGAGCATGATAGCAAGCATTAAACCCCGAAAAAGATGGCATACAATCCATTCTTGTTCAGTTGTCTCGGCCATTCAATATTAAACGAGTAACAAATTGTTATCTGAGTGAGGCCCTCTCGCCAGCCATCTACTTCGAACCTCTCACGCATTGTTCCACATTGTGTGACCTGGCCTGCTCGTCACCAAGGGTAACATCAAGGTCTATTGCACGTGGTGACCTTCATGCACCGGTCCTTGTGTGGACTCATACGCTGCAGAAATCCATAGGCCTAGCTCCTGTGGATCCGTTGATGTATAGTCATGCTCTGCAATATGTAGCTCTTGAATCTGGATTCTATACTCTTGCTTTAGGGGTCTTTTTCCAGATTAACTTGTTAGCATCGGCCAAATTTTGATTGTTTCATCATCCTTACTTCTCACAGCTACATACGGCAGGGCCTGTTTGCCTGGTGTCTTTCTTCGAGCAGCTTGTACAGCCAAATCCTCGGACCCAGGCTACGTACAGAGGTGGTCACAACAGCGGCAGAGGCGTCGGCAAGACAGGGAGCCCCTGTTTCCATTGCTTTCTAAACAAAATACTCAAACGTGATCGGGTGTGGCGTCCGTCACTGCCACGCGAACATGCCGACGGCTTGCATATCTCTGCTCACTCATGGACAGTTGTGGAGATATTTATAGGGCTGACGCCTTTGATCACTCATAATTTTTACAGATGATACTTGCATACCAGAAAGTAAATTGTTCGCCATAACTTTCAAACAGCGCTTAATAGCTTCCACTTGGTGGTCGTGTCACTTATTCAGCATATGCTCCCTCGCTTCAGTGGCACCACTTGAGCCAACACTCGTTTCGCGAATACCGAGCCGTATGTGTTCATCACAGATAAAACTTTTTCGTCTGGTGATTGCTCTTTGTAAGTCTGTATTGCTACGATGTCTCTCTTGTATCACTCGTGCCGTACCTGGTACGCTCATCTTAAAGGCACTTGCAGCAGCCACGCGTGGCTGCCACGGCCAGCCTGCCCGCACCACTTAGGCTGTACCACAGTTTGTTGGTTGTTCCTTATTCTCAGTGTTAGTTTGTTTTCATCTCAATCATGGGTTGCTCATCCTCCGTTTCGTGAAATCTAGCATGAGCGGTCATGGCAAAGGCTGGAATGTAATGTCCGCAATGAGGACATGCTGGTTCGCCTGAAGATTCCCATGATATAACGTCTTCAGTTTCATCCGTATCTGGCTCCTCCCAAGTCTCTTGCTTCTCATCATCAGTGGAATGGATAACTCTCCATGGCTTCAGAGCCTCATCTTGTTTCCTGAACATCGTCGATATATCTCTATCAGCCCCTGCTACCATATTGGCCACGCAGATGTTAATCAGCTGTAAATTCCAACGATGGTTCTTTTCGAATTGGAAGCGTCGAAGAAGTGGGAGGAGTGACTCTGAAACCAGTCGTTCCGCGATACGTTCTATGTCCAGCTCGATGTCAAACACAAAGCTAGGCAACGACCCTGACCGAGATATACGGCCAAAGTTCTGAGTCGGATACTCTCCAGATTTTGGCCATGATCTTATTGATAGACGCAGTGTTCGAGGTTTTGCAATCCACTTCCGGGTGTTAGCCGACTCATCTTCATCGTCTACCACTAGAAGGTCAACCCTCATCCTCCTGACCAGTGATACTGAGAGTTTGTGAAGTTCATCAGTGATGTGCTTGAAGGTCTCAAGCCCCTTGTATGTATCCTCAATGCTGATTTGCGTAGGGAAGTCCGCCACTTCTTTGACCTCTGAATGGTCTACACCGTGCAGGAGACCCCAGACTCTAGTGCCGATGCCCTTTTCCGCACCGGGGCCGCCAAGGATATTTTCTAGAGACCTAGGAGATATTGACGAGTGGTTGCGGACTTGAGCAGCAGTTATCGTAGGCTCTGGCGACCGAGAATCCGCTTGTTCTGGCTGTTTGGCAGATATGTAAGCCTCGAGGAGGTGTCCGCATTTGAATCCTATGCCAGGAATTGCACGAAGGTTGTGTCCATCAATGAAATCAACTACTTCTGCATCTCGAAGTGCAAGCAAAGTTGTCTGGTTGCGAGGCTTGTTTTTCGCACCCACCAGCTTGCTGAGAAGCCTGTTTGTGGAGATACCACAGGTCGATGTGTAGCCGAAATCTAACTCCATCTTGGTACGGAGATAATTACCAAGATGCGAACCAAGAACAAGCCGAAGGAAAGCGGTTTCTTCAGCATCGCCAGCGGCGCTAGGGATACTACCTTCGACACATCCAGCTATTGATGTGAGATCACACGGAAATCCAACCAAGGGTCCTCTTTCGATAGGTAGAAAAAGGAGTCCTTGAGAGCACCACGGTTCAGGCACAACATGTTATACTCGACGATATCTGTCACATCTATGAAAGCTTGTCAAGAAAGAGCTTCGAGAATTGGATGAACTCTTCGGGTTTAGAATACTCACCCATGAAGACCTCATCAAAGCCTAGACGCTCGACTTTATTGTTCCATGAATGTGAGCGCAGGAAATTGAAGAGCACCTTGCTCACATCCCGGAACGGCGTCAGATCCTCGCCGTCGGCGAGAACAAGTTCAGGGCACAGCTTCTTTGCTTCCGAAGCCAACATGAGTTTTCTCACCCTAGTTTTCGCGCATTGTAGTTACATGTTGCCAGTATGTTCTTCTGCCTGATACCGAGGGGTTTGGACTTGAGGAGTGGGTTCTTGGCCTCTACGACCTGAGCATAGAAGCAATCGTAATCCTATTTATCCATGTGAGGTTACTATTCCTGGGCTGGAGAGGATGAGGCGCACGAATTGTAGAATTATGCGGTTGTCTTTTGATCGTGGGGTCGTCTGCCATTTGCGTCCATCTTATCGTGTGAAGGTGAGCACGATGTTGTGAAGAGACGGTAGAAAAACAGTGATCCAGGTAAGCAATACCTTGGGCATTCACTTTTTAGTAAGTGGACTGATGTTAATGAAAACACCGCACATGTTTATGATTTAGTTCCCCAAATAGTTTGCAACATATTAACTCATTGCACATCGAATAGCACGAGTATAGTAATAGAAGGTGGTTTTGCAGTGCACGCTTCCTATTATTCAATTGGATGCCTAACGTTGTTTACACCAAGCGAAGGTCCCGGGTAGGTCGCAACTATTAGAGCACCCTGGTGCAGCCCAACTTACACGTGATAACCAGAAAGGCCATTCACAATGAGGCTGATGCTACCTTACACTCATGACATCCTCATACCATGTGAGAAACGAATGCATGCTGTCCTTTCGGAATGATCTAGTTCATTCGGAAAGGATTATTGCTGCCTGACTCGCAATATGCTTCCCCCAGTATGCCTGCGTCAGAAATCAATTATTTTAAGCAAAGCGTTGCGTCGGCTACAACCATGGCACGCCGGACCCGACGGCATGGACGATGATATAAATTGGACCTATTCATGGCATCTGGGGTATCTTGGCTCAAAGCCACATGTGGCGACTGTGTAATCGAGCCAAGACAATAATTAGTGGCGAGAGCTCACGAAGAAGCCGTGGGCGGAATCGGCGACTCCTCCTCGCACTCTCGCATTTCTCGAAACATGCATCGCCCCTGTTTCGGAGGGCATCGTGTTTCTATTCTGCGGGATGAATATACTATGTTGGCAACAAAACATCTGCGATGGGGCTTGGCCTGGGCTCTGAGCCAACCCTGCTGACATTGCTCGCTTCCCTTGGATGGTCCGCGCTGCTCGCCAACGTACCAGTAAGAACGATTGCTGCTTCAGACCAAACCCACCGAAGGCACCAAAGAATAGAAATGGAACATTTGTATAAAAGTGGAAACGGTGATCAGGGGCTCCTGATACACAACCTTGCGTGAAACGAGCAGAGCACGGATACCATTTTTTGTATGCGGCATATCCAAAAATGGTAAATCCTCACGTATGTGGATGAGATCCAAAAGACCAAGTGTGGGAATTGCGATGGGTAATCTGTTACATTTGCTGATACGATACGGCTCCATCTAGACATATTCATGGAGCCGTGATTAGGACGCCTCGACGACGGGGTCAGATACTCCACTCTGCTCGGGGACAATGGACGCAGATCGAAATGATATGGAGATGGAAAGGGAAACAATGCTAATCCGAATAGGAAAAGAAAACGAGAAGAAGCTTAAAAGGAAAACTTGCTAAAAAGTCAAGCCACAGTCGTGGTGGTCCTTGGATGAGAACTGGGGGCCATGTCAGAAAATGCTCCCCGGAGGATCGTGGGCCCTGGAGCTGTCATGAATCTCTCCAGCGACCCGCAGTCAGTGCGGCTTTCCTGGTCGATCGGGGGATCAGAACTGCACATGGCTGCCTTGAAACGAAACCTGCACGACAGCTCTCAGACCAGCCACTGTGGTTGCTCGGTGGATGAGGAAAATGGCAAGCGTTCACGGGAATGGTCACGGACGGCGGACTTGGCCGCAAGAAGATGGCCAGGCAGGCGACGATGCCCTGCATCGTACAGGTTAGGCTCAGTGGCTGCTCTGACCCGTTGTCTCCCTGCTGCGCAAGGGCGGGGATGTTGGCCATGGATGAAGGCAGTGTCGTCAGACAGAGGAAATGAGAAAACCCCTCCCTCCCCTACAGATACTGTCTAGCACATCCTCGTCTAGTACAGAGTATACGGGCAGCGATGGGCTGAAGGCCAGGACAGTAGGTAGAATACGCTCACCCACTGCCTTGCGGACGGGGATCAGGGAAGAGGCTATTTGGAGTCTCGGAATTTGGGACTTTCGGAGGCTATCGTGGCTAGGTAGGCTTTGCTAGCCCACTTGGTCCGTCCTTGTCAGCTCTGACGACGAGGACGACAGACTAGTCCGGAAACATGTGTCATGTGTTGGCTGGTATCACCAACGACGGACGGACAGATAGATAGATATGGGAGAGAGACCACGTCGTCTCCTCACTCCTCCTCCTCTTCTCCCCCTCATCGTGATGGTGACGGCGTCGAGATGGCCTCCCGCAACGAGACAATAGGAACGAGACGAGCGGCTTCTCGTCTAAATGGCCGGGGCTGCCAAGTGACAGCTCAGGTAGGATTTAGACGCGAGCCATGATTGGCGACAGCCGACGTCTGGATTGTTGCAATTGGGTGAGTAAAGCAAAGGCACAGTCGCAGGGGTCCAGCTCCTGGTTCGGCGCTTGAGCCCAGGCGAATCCTTGCATCAGACAGGGTGGCCCCCTGCTCGCAGCTCCAGGAATAGCCCAACCAACAATCGCTGTCGTCTCCGCCCCTCGAGGCCTGCCCAATCCCTCGCCTCGGCTTTCGCGCCTACCGGCTTGTTTAGGACTCTCATCACACTGCATGCGTCACAAGGGGCGCTTGTCACTTTGCTGAGCCCTTGTCCACGTCCACCTCTCCGCCCTTGTGCTTACTATTGGGTCATTTGTTTCCGTCTATTGCTTGGTTGGCTGGCTGGCCTATGCTCTCTCTCTCTCTCTCAATCCGTTGACAGAGAGTGTGGGTGTGCTGCGCGCAGTCGGAACTGCGGACAGCCAGTCTGCCCATAAGCAAGCATCATCTGTATATAGCCGCCGGGGCCTGTCCTCCTCGTTACAGCTAACGCTGTTACCTTTTGCATTTCTTCTGAGTTCATATTAGTCCCTGGTGAGGTTGCTTCGACACTGGATCACCACCTCAACCCCTCATCGCCATAGACATTATATCGAATTGTCTTTCCTTTCGCCCTCTCCCAAGAGCAACTCTTCTGCCTTTCCTGATCCATATACATAATACACAATCTGCCGAGCACTTGCGAGCACCGGCGCCATGGCGACGATGCAGAACCCCTCCAAGAGGCCACGGCTCTCTCTCCAGATCAAGACAACCATCAGCCCTGCTGTAAGGACGAAGGGCTACACCGTCGACCCTAAAGATCCCACTACCTTCAACACACTCTCCAACGCCTATGTCACAGCCATTGAGAGATCTACGCCGGTTACGGCCATCAACACCCTCAACTCCTTCAGTCTCCAGTCTCCGATCGAGCACAAAGACCCCAAGCAACGGGTTGCGACTCCATACGTCGCCTCGTACCCAGAGACACCACTGACAGCCCACGCGACGTCTCCTCGGCAGATGGAAATCAGCTTCCCCAGCACCATGACGGCCACCCCCACTGTCCGCTGGCCCTGCCGACTCCAACTCTGCCCAGGTCTTCACCTTTTCCGCTATCGACACCGCTGTCAAGCCCAGCGTGTATTCCTCACAAGTCCCATAGAAGCCCGCAGCCCTCGCCGGCGAGTGGCTCCCATACAAATCAGCAGCATAGCTGCTCAACCCCTTATATACATCCTCGAAGCCTCCATAGCATCCTCCGCAACTCCCCTTCCTCCCAGAACTGCCATTGCCCCGGCATCCCCACGGAGGCAGTCCCTTCGCCTTCAGGAAAAGGCCGCCAAGAGGGTCGGGTACAACAACCCGCTTACACAGGACATTATCACAAACAAGTACATTAAGTCCCATATCGATCTGCTGACAGAGGAGGCATCACCAAGCTCCCCGTCAGACCCTACCGAGACGGATGCTATGATAGACTTGGCCGCGGCATTTGCCCCCAACGAGATCCAAGATGGTGGCCAGACACCCGGACCTTTTGACGATGTCCAGCGCAGGATAATGGCACAAAGTTCAAGCCTGCCAGCATCGCCAGCTGGAATCCGTAAGCGAAAGAGAAGAGAGAAGAAGCGTCGATGGGTGTGGACTATTGGCCAGGAGGATGAGGTGGATGAGGACGAGATGGGCGGCGCACTCGCCGCTCTCAGGACAGAGGCCAACAGGGCCAAGAGAATAGATGATGGCGACGTCACTACACCAATGGCACCAATCCCTCAAATCACTTACACGGAGACGCCAACTCCCAGCATCGAGAGCACAGACTCCGGCGCCGAGTCTTTCGACGTGGACATGTCCGACGCCAGCAGCTTCACCTCAGAGGAACGGTGCTTGACACCCAGCGACGCTGATCTGGACATGAAGACGCCGACGGCGAGCAACAGGAGCTCACCTATGCTGGACGTCCTGCATAGTAACCGGGACACACCAATCCCATCAGGGAAGAGAACTCCCAAGCGGGACACACCGATACCACCGGAGTAGGGTAGCAATTTGAATTTAGGCAGGGAAAGCGGCATGGAAGTGGCGTATTATTTTTGTGCTCGGAACAACATCAGATAGCCTATTTGGCTGCGGTCAGGAGGCGGCACAGCATAACATTGGAGTTTTCTCGGTCACAAAAGCGGTTTGATATTCTAGTTATAGTATTAGTAGACAATCTTGTCCATGACAAGCCTGATGATTCACGAATAAGACTCGTTACTACTACATTTTCTCGCTCTTTTTTTCTTCTTCCTCTTTTTTCTCTTTTTTCTTTTCTCTTTTCTTTTTCAAGTATATGCTATCTCGTATACGGCAAATACGACCGTAAGCCGTAACCTTGCCATTGCATATCTTAGTCTCCCCGATCTCGATGGGGCGCTATCTTTGGAGGCCGCTCATTTCCACAAAATCTTTGAATATCTCAGCCTTGGCATACTTGATCGCAATCCGGGTTGATCAGCCTCCACAAGTCGATGCCTCACGGGAACTGAACATCGTAATTTCAAACTCCGGACTTCACATGAATATATAAATAAAATGATACATAAAATCCTTATGATGGAAAGGAGGTAACACAATTCGAAGTTTCAACAGGAGGTCAATATACGAGCGAGTGGGTAATAAATGAGAATGGCAATAACATTCGTGCTCCTGGGTGGTGCATGCTGACAGACAGGCTCCGTCTGGTAACAAGTCTCTTTTGGTATCAAGAATCTATCTCTGTTCTATGATTTACCGTTTGCTTTTTGTTGCTGGTGATGATACAGCTCTTCAGCCGATTTGATGCAGTGCGTGTTCGCCCCGAGCTTGTTGATTGTCTCCATCCATTCGTCGTACTCGTCCGAGTCAAAGACAATACCGCCTCCTTTGAAATGGTTAGCAAATTGCAATCACTATGACAAGTGTGTGCTGAATCCTGGGCAGAAATGGCTTACCGGCTTGAAGGTACGCAACTCCGTTCTTCACCATCATTGTCCTCAGTGCAATGCATGTGTCCATGGCTCCCTCCACCTCTTCTCCTTCTCGTTCACGCCGCCATACCCAAAGTATCCGACGGCACCCGCATAGATACCACGCTTCTCCTTCTCCAGCTCGGCGATGAGCTCCATGGCCTTGACCTTAGGCGCACCCGAGACGGTGCCTGCGGGGAAGATGGATCGGAAGGCATCGAAACGGGTCTGGTCAGGTCGCAGTACGCCCGACACTTGTGATACGAGATGCTGGACGTGACTGAACTTCTCCACAACCATAAGACGGTCGACACGGACAGTTAGCGGGTCGGCCACGCGGTTGACATCGTTTCGAGCCAGGTCAACCAGCATGACATGTTCGGCGCGGTCCTCGAGGGAGCTCCGCAGCTCGTCAGCCAAACGCTTGTCTTCCTCCAACGTCTTTCCGCGCTTGACGGTACCGGCAATCGGATGTGTGATAATTCGGCCCTCCTCGCTCTTGACCAGCAGCTCCGGTGATGCGCCAACAATCTGGAAGTCCTTGCAGTCGATGTAGAACAGATATGGTGAAGGATTAACTGTCCGGAGATGTCTGTAGATGTTGAAAGGGTGTAATGATGTCGGGCGAGCGAACCTTTGTGATGGCACGGCCTGGATGATATCACCGCTCACGATATGCTCTTTTAGTTTGGAAACGTGCGCCATGTAGCCCTCCTTGCCAATGTTCGACGTGTACTCATGGCCGAGCTCGATTGGGCCCTGCTCCGGGAACGGCGTCTCTGGCGACTCCAGGACTTCAACCAATTCCATAATGGTCTGTGTCGCTTTGGCGTACTCCTCGTCCAGGCTCTGGCCGGCACCATCCTGAGGTACTGAGACGTAGGTGATGACTTTGATAACGCCGAGGAATCGGTCGAGGGCGACAATGGTGTCGTAAAGCATGAATAGCGACTCGGGTATCTCCAGGACATCCTTCATCGGGCGCGCAGTCTTGGGCTCGAAGTAGCGAACGCAATCATATCCCACGTAACCGATGGCACCACCCATGAGTGGCGGCAGCTGCAACTCCGGGACATGGGCGACGACGTGCTGGGCCAGCTCCTTCTCAAGGGCCGGCAGCGGGTCAACCTCCGGTCCATAGTTGGGTCCCGTGGTCAGCACCTTGCGAGGACCGGCTCCGACGAAGCTGTAGCGGCCGACCTGCTCGGTGGCGGCAGACTCGAAGAGGAACGAGTACTCGGAGGACTTGGTGTGCGAGGAGATCTTGAGGTAGGCGGCGGACGGGGTGATGAGGTCGGAGGAGAGCTGGGCGTATACGGGAATGAGGGTAGGCTTCCTGCTCTGCGTCTGTGACTGGTCGACAATCTGTCGCACCTTGTCCAGCGAGGGAACGATGCCGCGCTGCGCATCCATATCGGTCAGCAAATCGACTGCGACTTCAATGTGGGATAGTACTAGTTTGTAGATATGGGGGATCAACGCACCACGCCCGTCATGACGAGCAATATGAGAACCAGAGGTTGGGGAAGCGAATGTCGCAGTGGGAGTGAGTCACGATGTGCGCCTCTCCCGGGTAGTGGATTTGATGCCAAAACTTTTGTCGGTGGTGATGGTTCCGACCGCTGGAGGGGTAGCGGGGTCGGAGCTGCTAGCTGCTGTTACCTTTGTTATCGCCTGTGCTGTGTGACGGATCGCGTATCGATCGCTAGGTCGGCGCTTACGCACTTGGGCCTGTTGGGCAACTATAGTGCCTGCCTCAGGGCCTTGCTGTTCAGAGCAGCAGTAAGATCATGGCATTTGTGCCGGCTTCGGATGGCACACTATCAGAGGAAGCAGCTGGGCCAGAAACGGTTCATCGCAGGAGCTCGTATGCATTGCAGAAGAGCAACTTGTCTATTAATCTCAGTGCCACAAATAGCGTATCAACCTCGACATGATACTCACCATGGGCCCCAATAGTAGATAATTGAAAGTGACATACACAGTAACATTCACCATAAAGAGACAACATCTGTGCAGTCGTTCAATAATTCCTTCCTTAGTAACAACAAGATATAACTGTAATCTGACACGGCGGCGTCAACTCCTCAGCTCTCCACGCCCAAAGCCTTAGCCCCCACAATCCTATCTTCATCTCTCGACACGATCCAGTATTCTACCCTTGTGTGATCCCTCACTACCCGATAGACCCTCACGTCGTTGCCTCGGCTCGCCTCTCGCACTGCGTCTATCACCTTTGCATACTGGCCACGCTCATCCCAGTCTGTCGGGTCCATGATGGAGATGTCGGCGTTGTCGGCGTCCCAGTGGTTGATCAGCCTAGCGAACTCAACTGTGGCAGAATAGTCAGTAATGGCCCTCTGTGAACAATCCATCTGAGCAGCCATCATAGGCAGGGCATGGCTCAGCATGGCTTGCCATTAACTCGACAAGGCTTGGCAGGGTCTTGCTCCAGTATCATGTTACCGACATACCTTCATCCGGCAGGCCGCCCTCCCCGTTCCACTTCAGTGAGACGCCCTGAAAAGGCTCATCTGCCTCGCTCACGTAGACCGCGTCTTGAACCACAGCCCTGATTGACTTGGGTACCTCGCTGCCGTTATCCTGTGCCTTGAACTGTGGCGGTCCCTTGTTCTGCGCAGCGACCGACTGTCCCTCGCTTGTATCCTGGTTCGCCTTGTTGAGGAAATTCATGTAATCGTCGTCGGATGCCATGGTGGAATGCGATTGCTCAGGCTGGCTCTGTATCTGGGGTTTGCGTCGCGAGAGGTGGAATAACCGGCACGGTAAGAGGATATGTTAAGTTTCGTTGTTGGTCGGAGAGTGGCAGGCTTGGCCGCTATGGTAGAGATTCGAGATGTTCTGAAGCTGTGGCGCACTCCGAGATTCAGAAAGTGACTGGTAATATGTTTAGGAAGAGTCATGGAGATGGATTAAGACCAGAGTGGTCGCATTTGTGAAGTTGTTTCCTGGCTTTGGCTCAGCTGAAGTGGGGTGACGTCAGGTACGCAGATTGGGTCACTATTTTCTTGCCAGTTCAGACGCGAGCATTTAGTACTGACTTCGTCCATGTAACTAGGTAATTAAAAAGCATGGAAATCGAGGAATGGGATATGCCTCAGGCTACAACGACGAAGTAATACAACTTTGTTTCATGGACACGCAAGAGTGCATTTCACATGCAGTCACCACGAAAAAATGGCAGGTCACCTTCGCATCACCAAAGTCACAGATTGGGCCGTTAGTCATGAGAATACTGGAATTGCCATTGCTACACCCAACCATACAACACTGCACATGGCACAGTAGGTAATTGGGAATCATTGAATTTCTTTCGTGTCCTTCTAGTGCGGACTTTTTAACGTTCATTCCATTATGAAACCTAACCCAGGCCAAAAGGATGGCAAAACCAGAAACCTCGACACCGATGCAATGGCCAGAACACAAAAGGAAAAAGACAACCGCTTAAGCGGAAGCCAGATCCTTCTTGAGGGTACCCTGGAACTGCTTCTTCTCGGCAGGGGTCTGGAAAGCACCGTGTCCGAACTCGGACGAGGTGTCGATCCACTTGAGGCTGATCTTCTCGAGAGCCTTTCTGGAGGTGTGGGTGAACATGGACTTGCGCAGAGTCATGACACGCTTCTTGGTACCGGGAACAGAGCCCTTGACCATGACGAAGTCGTTGTTGACCTCACCGTAGCGGACGAAGCCACCCAGACTAGATTACGCATGTTAGTTTTGCTTTGTTGGCATAGCGGAACTGAGTTCAACTTACGGAGTGATGGTCTTCTTGGTGATGTCCTGGTCGGTGGAGGCGTTGTCCTCAGCGTCACCCTTACCAATGCGGTAGATCTTGTGGTTGACGGAGGTACGGTGGTGGTAACCGTCCTGACCGGCACGGGCAACGGTCCACTGGACGTGGGAAGGATGCCAGGCACCGATACAGGCGACCTTACGCAGACCCTTGTGAGTCTTACGGGAAGCTTCTTGGTGCCCCAACGAGAGGTAACACCGCTGAAACCGTGACCCTTGGTGACGGCAATGACGTCGATAACCTCGTCCTGCTCGAAGACGCTGTCGATGGAGACGGGCTTCTCGAAGAGGTCCTTACCGAACTCGACCTTGTCGGCGACGGAGCCACCGTTGAGCTGGATCTCCATAAGGTGGGCCTTCTTCTGCTTGAGGGAGTCTTGCGGATCTGGGTGTGGGCAAGAACACGGACGACGGTGCAGTACTTCTTGATGCGCTCGAGCTCGCGGGTGATGGAAGCGCCGCTGCTCTCGGAGTGCTTCTTGGCGTACTTGGTGAAAGCCTTCTTCTTGCTCTTGTACCAGTTCTTGTAGAAGCGACGCTTCAGCTCGTCGCTCAAGTGCTCAGCCCAGACGGTGGTGAGGAGCGGAGACCACGGGGGTCTCGATGTAGCCCACAAGACCAACAACGATCATCTAAAAGCAAGATGTTAGCCATAGGCACATAGCCAAGCGGGCTGCATTGTTCGTACAGGTGGGGTATCAACGATCGTAACGGCCTCGACGACCTCCTTCTTGTTGGCCTTGGCGCCGGGTCGGTCGAGGTCACGGACGACGGTGGTCATACCGGCCTTGTAGCCCATGGCAGCGGTCAGGTGGACGGGCTTCTTGGCGTCATCCTTGGGAAGCTGCGGTGCACCGATTGATCAGCCCGTTGTCCTCGAAGAGTTTTCTCTGCGAAGAGGTTTCCAAATGAACTTACGACTTGACCTTTCCGCGGTGACGGGCAGCGCGCTTCCTGGGCAGGTAGGCCAGGGAGCCGTGACGGGGGCCTCGTACTTTCGGTGCTTTATTCAATTGTCAGTTTCGATTCGACATGATTGCATCGCATCCTTTGGCGCAACTTACACTCATCTTGGGCTGCTGGGCGGTTGATGGGTTAGTAGGTGAGTTGACGAGGAATAGAAAATAATCCACGGACTTTTAGAGAAGAAGTGAAAAAGAATGTGGGAAAGACCCACCGCTGCCCTAGCTAAATGCGGTTTGGTGTGTCAGGGCACTTGCCAATCGAGAGCGTCTCGAGTTTTTTCAGTGAAAAAAGCGTGCTGACTAAGGCTATTGAGCGGAGCGAGGCACGCTGAGGGGAGAAGAAAAAACATGTCAAAAATCTGAGAAAAAATGACTTGTGGCTCAAGTTAAGAATATTGACGGGGAGTAAATAGGTACATATCAAATTTCTATTATTCACCTATGTATTTCGGTTTTTCATGTAGATATCCTTCTTCCGTTTTTGTTTTTATTTCTTCCTGCCGCTTATGATGAAGATTCTTAAATGTACATTGGAGAAGGATAAAATGCATTCCTCACTTCGTCTTTTTGCTTACCGTCCACCTGGGTCAATTCCTTATGGAGATACTCTCCTCTCTCACACATGGCCAAGTGGATACCTAGGACCCTTATAACGGACGAATCACGCCATTGTTCAACATCGTCTTCATTTGTTGGTATGATAATGTGGTGGAATAGCTACTTGAAACAAAGATAGAACTACTTAGTAATACTGTTTGCGTGTCCTTTGACTGACAACACGCCTGATCCCAAAGTAGCCAATGATCCTCTTCGTCAGCTGGGAATCCCCAAAACAAAAGAAATTCCGGCTTCCAGACTTGGTATACATATGAGAAGGAAAGAGTTTTCGAGTCTTTAACACATAATTATCCGAGATTTAGTGAGGCGCCTCATGATCAAGTCTACTCAACCTTGGGCACGGGGCCCGAGGCTCCATTAACGCTTGCGGTGGCAGGAGTCGACGTCTTGATTTCTCCCGAAGTCGATCCTGGAGCAGAGCCGTTCGTGAGGACCGCAGCCTTCTTGTCGTCTTCGCCACTATCATCGTAATCTTCGTCAACCTCCATCTTCCTTGCCGCCCGCTCAGGCTCAGCCACGGGAGGAGCAGCACGAGCTGGCGCGCTCTGCTCGTGAGGCGTGGGGCGTTCTTCCTTTGGCGCTACAGGGGCTTGAGGCTTGTCATGCCCAATAGCGCTAGGCCCTTGCTGCATAGGTGGGAGGTGACTGGGTCCAACAGAGTGGTTTTGAGGGTGGTGGGCAGCCTCGGATGGGTGGTAGCCGTCATTTGCATGGCGGGTTTCCTCTGGGCGTCGAGGAGGCTCCTCGGGACGTCGCTGATCTTCAGCTCGTCGGGCCTCAGACGAGTTGCGACGGTAGTTATCACGCGGCGGAGTAGATGGCCTACGGTGTCGCATATCGTCGAGGCGAGCACGGTTCTCTTCATTCGCCTGCTTCTTGGCAGCCGACTCCTCCTCCCAATCGCGCATGCGCTTGGGGCCGACCGATGGGGGCGGTCGTCGGCACGCTGAGCCGCAGCTTCAGACATGGGAGCCTGAGGAGGGGTGGTGGGCCGTCACTTGCAGGAGGCATATCCGGATGATGATGGTACAGAGGTGGAGCTTGGTGTTGGGGATATGCTGACTTGGGTGATGGCATTCGGTTATCGTGGACAGGTCGACCATCAGATCTAGGGCTATTGGTCGCCCTGAAGGGAGGGATGCCATTGGGCGGGGGTTACCGCCATTCGCGTTGGCCGAAGGAGGCGGAGGTGCAGACGCTGAGGGAGTTGCACCTCCCCAGTTAGGGTTGACAACCCGGCGGTCCTGTGCAGAAGGGGCTGCGACTGCGCCGGAGGCGGTGGTGGAGGCGCTTGATGCTGGGGAACTGGTGAGCCGCTGGCGGAGGGGATGGGCCGCGTCGAGGGGACCGCCCTTTGCGGGTCCGGGTAGGGTTGACGCAGCTGCTCATGCTGAGGGCTTGGCTGGCGCTGTCCCGGTGGCGGCGGGCCTCGGAAGGGCTCACGGTTCTCATACGGGTTGGGAGGCTGGGGAGGAGGGTTGACGTTAGACAGTCTACCGGCCCAGTTGTCGCCAGCTCCCTGAGGCGCAGGTGGCGGGCCATTGGCAGGAGGCTGCTGAGTAGAACCACCCCATTGAGGGCCAACAGGGCCAGTAGCTTGGTAGGCTTGAATATGAACGTCGGCAGGCTGAGGAGCAGCGGGAGGTGGCCCGCCGTTGGCACTACCTGAGCGAAGGAGCTGCAGACGGGCCTTGATATGAGGGTTGCCGGGGTCCAACTCTGCAGCTCGTTGATAGGCGTCCATCGCATCAGCGATCTGGTTATTGCAAGACTCATACTATGTCGGGTCAGAAGCAGTTCTGGATGGAGATGACGAATGAAATGATGTAAGGGGCCAAACATACCAGAGTGCCGAGGTCATACCAGACTTCGGAGATGTATGGGTTCAAGCGGATTGCACGAGAGTAGGCATCAAGCGCATCTCGGTACTGATTGATCTGGTAATACAGCACACCAATTGAGCACCAAAATGTCGGGTTCTTGCCGTCTCGGTATACAGCTTGCTGGTAGGCTTCATACGCTTTGGGATACTTTTGCTGGGCCATGTAGCATCGTCCCAACAGGTACCAGCTCTGCGCATCCTGGTTGTCTATACTTATGCATTAGCTATTGGACACGTGCAGCAACAATAGGTCAACTCACCGGCTGATACGGATTTTTCCAAGTATTGGATGGCACGGTCCTGGGTCTCGTAAGAGTTGCTTTGCTGGTGATGGAGCCAGCCAAGCTGTTGGAGGACCTTGGCGTGATTAGGTGAATGGTCAAGGACCCTCTGGTAAGCGGCCTTGGCACTGTCGAACTGTGACGGTCAGGTTTGATATTCGTGAGAATGAGCAGTTTAAACTTACGTCTTTTTGTTGCTCGTGAACATGGCCGATTTGGAACCAAATGTCTTCCTGGGTAAGTGGCCCTGGAGGAGCTGACGATATATTTGAAGCACTAATGATAGTCAGTCAGGTATACTTGAAATGTGAAGGCATCCAAATCATCGCCATCAGCTACTTACATCAAGACTTTGCGAAAACTTAGATTGTTGTTTGTATATGATGCCGAGTCGGAAGTATATCTCGTTGGCCTTTTCAAAGTTGGGCTCGATCTGCATGACTTGAGAGAAAGCCTCCTCTGCATAGTCGTAACTGCCGTAACGATCGTAAAGGATACCAATTCCGTACCACAACATAGGGTCCTGCTCACAGTCAGAATGGTCATCGTGCCATGTTGCTCATGAGGGTTACCAACCTTGGGGTCTCTGAGGTTGACCAGAGCTTGCTGGTACGCGTCATAAGCCTTCTGAAGATTTTCCGTCATAAGGTAACAGTGGCCTACAAGGTGTGAGCGCTAGATTCGCGGTAGACTTGATAGCGTAACAAACCTAAGTTGCCCCATGCCTCTCCGTTGTTCTGCTCCAGCTGGACGATGGCGCGGAAGAACTCCAGAGCCTTATCAAAGGCTTCGCGGCCCTTTAGCAACATGCCAATGGCGTTCATGGCGGGCGTGGACTGAGGGTTGGCCTGCAAAGCTCGCTCGTAGGCGTGCATGGCCTCGTCGGGGACGCGCAAGAGTTCAGAGACGCTGCCTACGAAGGATAAATCAGCGCGACGAAAACTTTTTGACGCGGGAAACAAGCTTACCGATTTGCATCCAGACGGCCTCGTTCATGTTTGCGATGGCCTGGGCCGGAGGGTACTGGCCATGCTGAACCGGCGGGCCTGGGGCGGCGCCTGATGCTGCATCTGCATCATGGTTGGCGAAGGATGATGATTCGCCATATTTGAAGGGTCGTCGACAACAACGGGCCAAGGTAGCCCGTGCGAAACCCCGAAGAGCAAAAATACAAGCTGAGGGTGGTAGAAGCGCGACGCGAAAGCGTGGCGGGAGGTATTAAAGGGTAGCGGACAGCTCCAGACGAGAGCCTGGGTTCGGTGAGACTACAATGCCTCGCGAATCGATGAATCGGTGCGCCGTGATTAGCGGTGGCGCATCCAGCGGGAAAAGGCCAGGCCGGGCCGAGTCAGTGATGGCAGGGCAAGGCAGCAGGAGCGATGGGTCGCGAAAGGGTAGCGGAAGGAGCGGGCGCAGGATCACCGCGAAGAGGTTATGGGGAGCGCCGGCGCCGATGAAGCCGTATCCAAGTTGACGAAATTGGGAGGAGGGAGAGGAATCGGGTCGTTGGGGAGAGGCAGTCTGGTGGAGGAAAAGACACCCGCTGAATTTCGAACTCCCTAACCCTTGACACCCCCGGGTGATCATATAGCGCCGGGACCACCCAAGCGCACTCCCTCGTACTTTATTTACCGTCCATATGAGCCTTGATGTCTGTCGGGTGCGGTGGAGCCATGGGGTGGCAGAGGCTGCAGATGGGGGTGGGCGAGACGTACCGGCTCGAGCGAGAGAGAGACTACGTGAGTGTGTGTGTGACTCCACACGGGGCTTGACGAGGATGCGATGTGGGTCGTTGCTCGGGAGGGAACCTTTGGGGCCGTGTGTTTTGGCCGATGCAATGCTGGCGGCCTGGGCCCTGTTCCTTTTTCCTTTGCTTTTCCTTTTTCTCTTTTCCTGACTGCTTACCAAATCATGCCGCATGCCTGCCTGTCCTGGCCCTGGACGACGCTCCCGACGCACGGTTTGAGTAAGGTGAGGGCGCCTTGGTACCTTGGTTTCCCTTGGCCTTAATCACGATGCGCTAAGCTTGAGGAAAGGATGGTCGCGCGCCTTGAGAGGCCACTCTGGCAGTCCCCATTTTCCCGCCATGACAGGGTCATTCTCAGTGAGTCCTGTCATCCTTTCCTGTTACTACTGAGGAAGTGCTTCTACTATTCTTGGCCGAGCACATCGAGTCCATCAACCGTCGTTCATCGCATATGACAGAAATGAATGCATGGTGCCGCACGCAGCCGAACTTGAAGCATCTTCGGAGAAAATGTCAGGGAGTTGTGCTGGGCGGGACGTGCGTCGTCGAAACTGAGGGACCGCTTTGCCGTGCTTGTGGTCCACTGAAGAAATTGCTAAGCTCATGGTTGTTGTGATTAAATTAGTGCCTTGGAACGGCACCGGTATCCACTATTGTGTTTCCTCTTGTTATGAGACGGCCGCATCACGATGTCATGCCAAAGGGTCAGCCAAAACGCGAACCATAAAACATCTTCTATAAAGCCATGGATTATTGAGATAATGCTGCCACTCCAACAGAAAAAAATTGCGTGGGGTTTTTTTTTTTTTTCCAATGGTATTCCTCAACCCTGCAATAACCAGCTCCTGTTCTCGTGGCATCTTGAGCTATTCCTACTTTAGAGTCGTGATTTCCTCCCTTCTTCTTTTTCTCGTGAGCTTGGATGATTTCCGTCTGGTATAGATGGAGCAAAATACAAATATAGCAACACGAAAAATCTGCATAAAAATGCAAAGACATGAGATTAAATTTGAATTGAATACGCAAAGTTAATTTTTATTCTGTACGAATGGAAACTAATAAACAAAAGAACATTACTCAAATAAACCCCTGATATAAATGTAATATGTGGTTCCCTTTGGCTTCCCACTGAGCTACGTACCTCACCTCTCATCCACAGCGACATCCGCCAACCGAGATTCATGGCGTTTCTGACAAAGAGAACCACGTTACTTGAGGGTTAGGCGGCATTGTCGACGGCTCGCTCGGGTGCTTGCATTGATTGGCGTTCATGACCGGATGCAAGACCCGGTTCTTCCTGTCGACCTTCCTTTTTCCTAGTCTCTGTCTCGCCAACCGACTACGCCATCATGACGCCCACTGCACGGTTGCGACAGTGTGGACAGGCCGGGTGTAGTGAACTTTCAGCAGTGGCTTCAATGCCCCTCGGAACAAGATGGGCAGAAATTAACCGTGCATGATATCACATACACTGAATCGCATCCGAATCCAAGTCTGTGGCTCTCAAAATAGCCAGCCCATCCTATTAGCCAAACATGGCGCTGGCTTAACCAAAAGCATGTCATACACTCACTGGCTGATGATTGCTACGGTTCTTACTCCGTACAGAGTACAGTCTTCCCGTTGCACATCGCTTCCGGGGTAGCCGCTAAACCCATCTGGAAGTCACCCACGTGTTTTGGCCCCTTCCAATCCCCAAGATGCGAAACAGCATGCCTTCAGACTACTGCATCACAAAGGCCTTGGTGTCAATAATTCCTTCCACAGAGCACGATTGACGATTGGCGAATTTACAAGGTTGTGCTTCAGCGTGAGCACTGAAAAGTCCGTCGCTGTCCACTCACCTCCTAATGTTACTGTCATTTTTTGCCATGACCCACAGTGGTCATTGTGCAGACAGATATGCTCACCAGCAATCCTGGTTTCAGCCCAGGCGTAATCAGGAAATTCAGTTGGGGAAGGGGTCCATCGCCATGTAACGCTGGCATCTGTACGGAGACTTGGGTCAGAGGGTACGTACACAGCACTCAGGGCACTCAGCCTCAGCCTATCGCGGGATTTTGAGAGGCAGCCGGGCCATAGCTTGAGCTGACGCACGACCATAGCTCAGCAAGGAGCGACGAACCTAAGCACGGGCACCATCCGTCGATAGCATGGCTGCCTATAGATGACCAAACCAACCTCCTTGTCCTGATTCAGCATCCATCCATCCATCATCCATTCATCCACCCATCCATCCACCCATCTGTTCATCCATATCGATCTTGCCAGGAATCAACAAAAGCAGAGGGATGAACCAACCACAGCTGGATTTTTCCCGTCACCATCTGCACATCGTCTGGTTTCAACCAGCGTGGCCGATGCGTTGCAGCAGATCTCTCGCCTGTCGCTTGGTTACTGCGCATCCGGTGGCTGCGTGATGCCGACGGCGCCTGGGATGGGGGCGTAGGACCATCGAGGCAAAAGAAGAGACGACGAGCCAGAGGCGCGGAGGGGGACAGGGCGACAAACGAAGCCCCGTCAGGTTAGGAGGGGTGAGGCACGCCCTCATCACAGTGTTGGGTCTGGGATCTGCTCCCAAGGGCCAGGAGCCTGAGCAGTGTCATGGCAGGGTTTACCGGTGTGCCGATGGTTGGCCAGCTGCGGTCCGGCAATATCCTGCGTCGCTCGCGCTCTTGCTTCCAAGTGTTTCTTCCAGAGCTGTGTCATTCACTGGCTTCGCGCTAGTCATAGCGGGAACAGGGTGGAAGGGGAACGAAAAGGACCAGGGGGAGCCTCACGATGTTCGAAAAGAGCTCAGGGTAAAAGCCACTCAGAGTAACAATGTACTCATGGCCAAGACAGTGGGGAAAGGGAGGGAGATGGGTGGAGGATGGGTGGAGGGTGGGACAGGGGTCTAATGATGCATTGCTCGCAGCCATGATATGCAGAGTCTCACTTGGATGGGCAGCCGTTGATGTTTGTGGAC
The DNA here is from genome assembly GCA_020081605.1 of Albifimbria verrucaria. Classification (NCBI taxonomy): domain Eukaryota; kingdom Fungi; phylum Ascomycota; class Sordariomycetes; order Hypocreales; family Stachybotryaceae; genus Albifimbria; species Albifimbria verrucaria. The sequence continues at coordinate 5,198,575 of JAHREC010000013.1, forward strand.
GCCCTTGTCTGTCTTGCCTCCCACCCACCATCTTGCATCGGTCTGGCTGTCCTGACTTTTTGTATCCACCCGTTCTACCCTCCTGGATGCACGCCTCTGTCCCCCATGTGCTACCTTAGCTTTGGGGTCCAGCTCGCAAACTGAGCCGACCAGCCACCCCACCCCTTTTCAGTTGCCTCGATTTCCTTTTGCTTGTCTGTTTCCGCCAAGTCCTTACTGACGTGACCCCGGCGGAAAGATCTAGCCATCCACCCTCCCATCCGAGGTGGAGGAGGGCCTGTCCGGCCATGGTGGATGTTGTGCCACGCACACACTCTGTCTTCACTTGCCTAAGGCAACGCGACGCACTCCCGCGCATGCACCTACGTGCCCTCACATGCACATACGCACAAGCACACAGGGGACGTGGAGACACATGTTGCACCTCTTGGATGGATGGATGGATGGATGGATGGAGGAGGAGGGGCAAATGAAAGAGGAAAACCACCAGCACATCCCATCCGTCATTCTCCCCACGCTGTGCTGTACGGTGAGGATGGGGATGCAGCAATTGTATGCTGCCCTCGAACCCTTTGCGCCTTTCCCCATGTGCTCAAGCTGGCTGCTGGTAGCCGCCACGCATCATCGGCCGAGGCTCGGCGTGCCCCCTTGTTCAGGACCGTTTCTCGCTAGACCCGATCGTCTGTCAGATACCTTTTTCCTGACCTCGCCTTTGCGTCCCAAACCTGTAACCAGTACTTAAGGTTGTAGCTGGCCGATTGCCTGTTCTTGTTTTGTTGCCTTCCCTGTGACCACGCAAGGTGCAGAAGCAACTCAATAATGTGGCGCATCGGCCTGTTGAACCAACCTCCCGCTACATGATGCATCCCGTGAGCCTAACGTGTTTTGCTTTTGCTTTTTCTTCCTGCCCGCCTACACCATTCTTGATCGCTTTCCGAAGCCCGGCCCTTGGGTCCCGCTGGCAGACTGTCCGATGCGGAAACAGGCAGCACAGTAGGAGCCCAGTTCGACATTCACGATGCTCCTGTTACGTCGTTATCTTGTCCGTGTCTTGGGTGCGGCATCGTATGCGCCTCGGAGAAGAGTAAGTTAGCTCGGATGGGGTAAGTCACAATGATTTCACATATGGTTTATTGTCTGCTTCTCTACCTGCAGGGAGCGTAGGGAAGTTCGACCTGCTCCGTTAGGGCTGCCTCTGTAGGCGCCACCGCGGCCTCATACAAACCAACGGCCGAGAGCCAACTGGTGGACGACAATGTTTCTCATCGTCAACCGCCCGCCAATCATGGACCGGTGGGTCTCTCCGCATGCGGGAGCTCGCCACTCCTGCAGCCCCTTGTTCTCGACCTAATCCAGCGGTGTGTACTCCGTGCAGATTACAGGCAGTCAACCACGAGAACCCCGGGCCGTAAGAGCGGCTTCGCAAAGCAAGAATAGCATTGCATACGGGCTACGCGGGATTGCAGTTTGGTGGCTCGCGTCGTTTCCTGCTTGCCGCTGGTGAACGCGATGACCACTACGTTCTGTTTATTAGTGGACTCACTCCTGACTCTCGCAGGAGATGACTAGTGTAGCCCGTCTGTCATGCCCAACTCCAACGCCCTGGGCAGGTGAGACGTATGCGCAACGATCTTCGCCTCGCTCTCATTGATGAAAGATGGGTTGCGCTATTAATCGATTTCTTTTTCTTCCTTCTTCTTTGCTTCGTGCGAGAATACATGGTTGCTTTATTATTCCCGGGCTCCCAACCCCAAGTACATAATTACAAGCTCCAAGCTTCACCATCAACCTAAAACCTGTCTCAGAACTAAGCTCAAGCCACATAACTGCCACAGACAGCCCTGGCTCCTGACGGTAAGCCACAGCCCCAGGGCGGGAAAGGGAAAGGTGAGATGACATAAGATCACCCTCTCTGCGTCATTTCGCCCCCATTCCAGCCAATCCTTCTAATCCCATGCAGTGGTTGATGGATGGGTGGGTGCCTGGGAAGGTTGTGCCTAAGGTTCAACTTCTATTTCCGACGCATTGCCCACATCATGGAGCATCACTTGCTTAATTTAGGTTCCACCAAGAATTGAGAAACGGCTGCGTTGCATGTTTTCTCGGCCATACTTGGGGAACGCATGAGCAAGCACAGACGGCAACGCATTTGAATTTCTAGTGTTTGAACCTTCCGGCTTCAGCATATGATTCCTATCTAATTGGTATATTGTTGATTGCAAGGATGGATGCATGGCGAGTCTTGAACCGACCTAGTTATTTGCCTACGCCGATGTACGACAGCATTTTTCCAGCCTCCTTACAATATGATGAAACTAAACTTAATAAGACAATTTCATCCAGAATCATATCGAGCTAGTACCAGTTTTATTGCCATATTTACATCATCCACATAGCAAAGTCTTGCCAGCTGTAGTGCTAGGTCGTTATTTATCTTCATAGTTATCGGTGACAAGGCGCCACTGTCGGGTCGTAATTTGCATTTGCAATTTTGTCAATACTGGCTTGTCTTCTTTATTGCGTGTATCACAATAGTCAAGCCAGTTTTGAAACTTGGCGTGCGTTTAAAACTTGAAGAAAGAGTAAAAGGTCCAGACTAAGTGAGGCCCCGGTATGGTGAGGGACGACAAGGCGTGAGACACCAGCGATGACATATATTTGAGGTACACAACGGCTTGGCGGCTGTTTGAATAACATGGAACTTAGATGAGGACCACAAGCGAGCAATAAACCAATATTAGGATGTTAGTATCTATATGCTCGCTTCATCTGACCTCTTTGATCTTAACCCCATTTATTATCATTCATCCAGAAACATTTATAGCTTACACCAGACCAGCAATTCCAAATACAATTTGAGCTCTCCCTCCCTCACCGATGTTATAGCTTCTAGGCAACTATTCGGCCGATTTACCCGCCAATCCTTTAAAAGTAGCAGTTTCCCCAGGACAGTCATAGCTCAGTTACTTATTTGATTGCAGAATTGCTAAGGGCACATCAGTGGTATTACGACATGCTTCATCGCTCGCTTGCCGGTTCAGACAGCCGCGCCCTTTTCACCCCGTTCCCAACTCCAAATCCAGAAGGAAGTCCCAAAATCCATGAACCAGTCTACCAATTTGATACAATACCAGATGCCGGTGAGCTGCTCACAGGCGCCTTATCCTTAGTTCTTGTCTTCATCATCCTCATTCCCCGGCTCAAACTTGGTCTCTCCAAGCATGGACCCAGGTTGGGACGTCATGGCGGTTTGAGTGTTTAGCTGGGGTTGCGACTGAACCGTTGGCCCAGCAGGCTGGGACGGTTGCTGTGTTGACGGACGACCAGCTGGGCTCCCTGTCGCCGCATGTAGACGCTGATCAAGCGCCCTCAAAGCGATAGCTCTCCTCCTCTCGGCTTCGGCGCGAGCGCTTCCTGGGGTGCCCCTGGGTAGAAGGTTGTCCCCACGAACCGCCGACATGTTGGCTGGTGAGAAGGGTGTGCAGATGCGCATTGCCACTAAGATATTGAAAATTTGGTCGGAAAATGCGGCAACTGCTGGCTTGACTGGCGCAGGGAAGAACTCGGCGAATGCGAAGGTCTCGCTAGCATCACCCCTCAAGGACGCCTGCTGGGATGAGTCGAGGTCGGGGAAAACAGTCTTATAGAATCGGAGGTATGTCCAGCTCGTCAGGAGTCCGAACAGTGCAAGCCATGGCGTAGCGCCAGGTAGAAGAGGCGTGAGCGACAAGACGGAAACGAGGCTGACGTATAGTAGCGGAAATCAGGGGACCCGTAAGGAGATGATGCCACGGAAGAGCGTGACGGTGTGTGCGGGAACAAGCTGGCTAAAGGCCACGAGGAACGAGACTTGAACTGACACAGTTCCGGCAATGAACGTGAAGCTGTAGCGCAGATGGTAATGTCAGCGATAGCCAAGCAGTATGGGTTAGAATCACCAGGAGAGACCAAGGCTTACCACCAATCGGAGTTTGACGTCGCTGCGCAAAAGCTCACCATGACCAGAATCGTGAGGAGATTGGGCACCAGCGAGACCAGAAGCAAGAACTTGGCCAGCTCGGCGGACGACCAGGCTCGCTCGAGATATCTACCGCCCTGGAACAGGGTGACACCGGCGACGGCCAAGGTGAAGATGTTACTCTCGACCAACGTCGTGGTCAGCACGGTCCAGGGATAGTTGATGAACCATTGCGGTACGAGGATCAGGTAGGGCACGACGACAAAGGTCTCTGCGTCCCATTGACGGTATCGGATCGCGGCGTTGAGGATGGACTGGAAGAGGAGCACCGCCAGAAGGCCGCGCGTGACCGGAGGGAGGTTGAGTCGCGGCGTCATGGCGATGCGATTGCGGCTCGAGGTCGCTCTGTGGTGCTTGTCTGGTTCGTATCGACGGCGGCAATGATGGGTTGCTACGACTTCATCGAGAGGCCCTGTGCGTGGATGTTTCGAGGTCGGCCGGTTACGTACGCGTGTATAGCTTCGTCAGGTTGCGTAGCTGTATCCCTTATTAAAATCTTCCGACGTTGATGGTTTTGGTTGCGATTCGCTGTCCTGACAGGGTACCTCTTTGCTTGTACCCGGTCTAGAGGGGCAGGGGCTGAGCCACCGCAAAAATGGAGAATTAGCAAGCGTCAGGTGCTGTGGTCAGACGCTCTCGGTACTTAGCAGGCTTGTATATACGCAAAGGCCAATAACTGCAAGGCTGGTCTGACATTCAAGGGGTTTCCCTCTGGCTGGTTCTAATGGGTAACCAGGCAACAATTTACGAAGTGAAGTTTCGAAACGACCTAAGCCTGCTTCGGTTTGATTGGAAGCTGAACGGGACTGGATTATGACAAAACAGGAGTTCGTGTTGCGGGCTTGATAAATGAATTGACAAGTCTAACAGCTTACCGACTCGCCTCACTCGTTGTCGTCGATGCCTCGGCCTCAGCCTCAATCGCTACTGAGTGGTCGGATCTAAATGGGCCCCGATGTGATGTGATAGGGCATGGGCAGTATCTCCTCAGGTAGGGGTTTTCCTTTTTCCCTGCGAGTCACTTGTGAGCGCATCGATGTTTGGGTTACTTGGTTTCACCAGCCAGAGTCGGACACAGTGGTCCATCCGACGTGATCCAAATTCTACCCATGGATATTGTTGATAGCATCACTCGATGACGCAACATTGCAAGGCGCCATTTCAGTACTCGGGTTTGATAGTCCGCTGATCCGTGTATGTGTGGGCTGTGGACAGCTATTTGCTCTGGCTGCACAATGTCCGCTTTGTCGGTAGCATTCATTATGGGGTTCACCTGATTGTTCGTGAATATACCTTCCTCAGACCTGCATGAAGAGGTCCTGTAGCGATGATCACCACATCGGCACGACCACCTCCCAGCTATATCATCCCAGGCCAGGCCAAGCACCCAAACCACCGAAGATTCAAGATGGATGGCATTAGATAAAGACAACACCGAAGAAATGTGCTCACGATGCTCACGATGCTCTGCACAAGGTACGCTCTAGGGTAGCCTCAATCGTGTTCAGGCCTAAAAATCCACGGACCGGCGGAGATCAAACCCGAATTGGCAGCAACACAAGTGAGGTCACCGACCTGTTAAGTCATCGCCCTTCTCAGCCCAGAGGAGGCCCCATCGCGCTGTATTAAAATCATCAACGGTCGCATATGACCCCCATTGTCCTACAATGTCTCCAGCCCATCGTCAGACCACCTCTGCTGACAGCGCCAAGCCGTGGGATAGAAAGCCGATGATGGTCATCGCATGGTTGCAGTACTCTCTGCAGCATCCCGCGTAATCTAGCACTGCACCCTGCAAGGGTCGTAGCGGCGCGGGTAGACCATTGGTGGCAAACAAGGGAGCTTGGCACATTGGGATGGTCAAAGACGTGGCAGGCAGTCACAACGAGTCGACGAGTGGTGCCTCAAGCCAACGCACACGATTTAAGCAGTCAGTTGGAGATAACGGAAAACTACAGCCGGGGCTGCAAAGGATCAACATCACCCTCACGGACCAGGAAAAGGCTGCTGCGGACTGCATGCATGATTGTTTTTCCCCATCCATCTTCAATTGTAGGTATACCCACCCACCCGGAGGTAGCTCTGGTACAACAAGCGGCGGAGTGTCTCTCCCACGTCCCGACTGCCGATGCCCATCAGGGACGTACCGTCGTAGAAGACACGAAAGACCAAGCTGGGGAACATGATGGCGGCATCGCCTGTCCAGCCAGCATCGGTTCCGCAATGGGCGATGCCCAAGAAATGGCCGGTTGTGGTGATGCAAAAGGAGTAGCTGCCAGAGAGTCTCTAACGCCTTCGCTTGATCATCCGGGGAATTATCCATGCTCGTCCTTCTGCCCACCCAGATCCCCCAAGCCAGGCTTGCAAGGGAGGGGGCCACGGCTGCAGGCGAGCGACGCCATCAGACTTCGGCGAATGCAGCCCATCCCCCATCCGGCCCCATGCTCAGCTACAGATCCCTGCGGCTTGACACGCACATCAAGTGTCGGCACGACTCTGGTGCACATGCACACAGGCAAGTTCTTGGAGACTGGCTGACTGACTCTTTGGTGCGAGGGACGCGCATACCGACCGTGTCTGAGGCTAACGACCCATTTCGACACCCCGGCCGCAGACTACTGTATCTGTCCAAGCATTTGGTTTGTGATCCGTTATGCCATGTAATAGCCTCCGCCGTTAGTTCGCGTCCCCTCTTGTCAACTGGCCTGTCACGGGCGTTCAAGTGCACATCCCTTTAACCCTAACCATGTCACGTAAGGTATGGGATGGTAAGGCCACCCACCCACCCACTGGGCTGGACTATAGGACAAGGGGCAGATCCTTGAGTCTAGGCAATCCGGGAACACGCCGCAGGCCATGAACGATATTTTATTGGGAGCATGCGGGCGGACGAGCCAACAGTACGGGATGAGGGTGTCGTCGAAAGGGGTCGGATGGGGAACAAAGGTCGACATTGTTTCGTGCCCGTCTGCGGCAACCGTACGTAGGTAGAGCCCTGACTGACCTTGTCGGACAGCCCGTATCAGATGCGGTCCACTCTGTGCTCTGCCTGCAGGATACATTTACGTACCCACCCCTGCACCGATGGAATGAAGGTGTGTGAGAGTGTGTGCGTGTGGTTAGGTTAGGTAAGGTAAGTCAGTATCACCAACCGGCCGACCAGGGCCGCTATTCTATTCTTGCGAACCCCATGATGAAACGAGCTTGGGGTTTGTCCGCCCAGCCTGGATTTTGCTCCCACAAGGGGCCCGGCGCCGACTTTGAAGAATCGTTAGGGCCCAGCGAGAGGCGGTAGGTAGGGAGCAGTGCGACTCATTCAAAACGGAGGCCAGCGAACCCTAATGGCGTTGGCGAAGGCGCCATTGCAACGCTCCCGTGAGATGGCACAGCTGCCTGGATCAGCGCACTCCCCATCTTCGAAGGTGAAATGAAGCACGACGGCACAAAAGGACGGATGTGGTGAGCACAAATCGAGGAACCTAGACGGTGTGCACACACACCATCGGTGGGGTCGTGGGTAGCCCACAGTAACCTTACCTGGCCAGAAGAGACGTGCTTCAAAGGCACGGTATCGGTACTTTGAGCGCCCCATTTAGCAACGGATCTGCGTCACTCAGATTGAAGCCAATGCAGGCGCCCATTGGTTCGTTGTGGAGGCGGCTGCCTTATGTAAAGCCGCATGGCCGCCGTCAATCCCCGTTCTAGCATCTTTTGGTGTTTCTGGTTGCTTTTCGCTAAAAGGTACGATGCACCACATACAGAGAGGGAGGGAAAGAGGAGAAAAAAAAGAAAAAAGGAGTGAGGGCCACGTTTCTCCCCGATTTCCCCCTACTTTTCTTCTCTGCCTCTAGACCAGAACGACGAAGACACTGAGTATGCGTGCATCACCAATCATCTCTCCTGAATGATGGAGCAAGTGCCGGTGCCGTGCTTGGCGGACGAAGATGAGGTCGGTGTACTCTGTACTGTACCTCCCGTAGGCTTGGTCGTAAGCAAATGCAAAAAGCAAAAGGGATCACTCTCATCTGCTCTGCCGGCGCCTGACGATGGAACATGGAACGACTGCTAGCGTGATAACAAAGACCAAGGACCCTGGCCAAAGAGACAGACTGACCATCGGCATGGCCCCGGTGGGCATAGTGGACCATCCGATTTCAGCAGGTCAAGCCAGGCAGGCAGATGAGCAAACGAAGGGGAGCAAGAAAAAAAAATAGCTGGTTCCTTGTGACTGTCTGTATCCGTACACGGAGAAATTAAGACTGTTTAGTATGCGGGGCCGACGCTGCTGATTCTTTGTTTTGTCTAGGATTCGAGCGGGACGAGGAACGCCTCCCTTTGCGCCTTTCCAAGCATGGACAGAGATACAGTACCTTATGGCAAGTACCTGCAATGGGCTTGGCTTTGGGAGCCTCCACGTCTCTGCCCATCCACGAGGCGCCCAACCCGGGCCAATGGCAGCCCAGCAGTCGACAAGCGCCGAGGTACCCGATACATCTTCGCACCACCGGCTCCAACCCAATGGAAGGGTCTCTGGTGCAGCCAGCCTTCTCAGTGGCTTCCATGGTGCCAACCTTGCATGCCAGGGCGCTGTATCCGTAGCGTAGCGCCAATCGCAGTAGGTGGTGACAAGAGTACAGGGGACCATCGGATGGCGGTACCTTGGCCGCGACCCCAAGATTTGCATTTTTCTTCTTTTTTCCCTTTCTTTTCTTCGGCCTTGCTCCTCTGCCACTGCACGAAGGGGCAGCCTTTTATGCAAGGCTTCGAATAAGAAAAGGGCGTAAATAATCGTGTGTGTTTTATCTCTGCGACCAGACGACTCCGTCCCCGCATAAACTTCCAATCGCGTTGGCATACATGAAATTATTGTTTGATCGTGAACTAGGTACACGCGGTAAGGCAACCCGATCTCGCTGTTTTTGGCCACTGGCGGCTTCAGGGGAATCTTGGGTCCTTCATCTCTCTATTCCTCTCAAGGTTTCCGGTACGTGACGTGCTGGGGCTGGGCTGCAGGAACATGTACAAGTACATGTGGGGATCCGCTCTCTTTGGGGGCTTGTCGGTACCAAGCTTTGTAAATTCGTTGGCCACCGCAAAGGAGGTAGGTACATCGGTACATGGTACCTCGACCACTGGAGATGATTGTTTTTGCGCCCTCTCTGCGAAAGTGTACGTACCTACCTAATGTATCCTTGCTCTCTTGCCCCGACCCATGAGAAGTGGGACCAAGAGTACCAGTAAGAGCCATTTTCGTTGCGCTCAGGATCTCTTCGCTTTCTCAACACCAAGTCATCAACTCATCCAAAGCCCTTCGCCCTCGACGCGCCAATCTTGCGACTGCCAGACGCCGGCAGCCTTGAACCGAGCCAGCTCGTCATCAGCGCCGCTCTTCCGCGGCTCCCAGCCTGCCCGCCGCCCTCACCCTACCCGCCGCCCCTTCAGCCCTTTCTCGCGGCCTCTGGAAATCACCACGCCGCTCTTTTGCGGCTCCGTTGGCCATCATGACGGGCCGAGAGTATCTGGACTCTGACAGAGTCAACTTGCTGATATGGAGGTTGGTCCCCTCGTCCTAATTCTTGCCCTTGTTTCGCCTCCGTCCCGGCCTGCTCTGCGGTCTGCGCTTGAACTGGCTGCCTTCGCGAAAGCGGGCCGCCGCGCATGAGATTCACCACCATCACCGGCAGTCCCTTCCCCCTTTATCGAACCTCAATTCTAACCCGGCATGCGCCTCTAGGTATCTGCTTGAAGGAAGTACGTGGCAATCCACTCACTCACCGTGAGTCGTCTTGTGGGCACGGGCACCTCTAACCATCTCATGACAGATTACCGAGAAACCGCCGCCAAATTCCAGAAAGAATGGCACGTCAAAGAACCTCACCGGGATTTGCCATTTGCGCGACATGTCAAAGGTCACGCTTTAGTATCCATCATCAACAGAGGCCTTGTGTACCAGGCTCTGGAGCGCGAGTATGCACGTAGCCAGGTGAGTGACGCCCCTCTCACTTTTCTCATGCCCCTTGTCTCGGCTCTGAGGGACGATGTTTTGGTCAACGTGGATCACGGTGATGCACTTTTGAGAAAACCGGAACCTCCGAAAAACTGACCGTTGGCGCTGCAGCTGCCCCAGGATGCCGCAGCCGAGGCGGAAGCGCTGCAAGTCGGTGTCTTTGGACCCTTGGAGGTGCAGCCTCCGGCCAAAATCGAGGAGGAAGAGGAGGACGAAGATGCAGAGGGCGACGAGGTCGAGGTTTCACGGAAACGGGTACAGCATCAACTGCCAAATGGGTCGCCTGCAAAGCGACCGCGACTCAGCAACGGCTACGAGAATGGGGCTGGCGCAGCCACCGTCACCACTCCAATGGAGGTAGACCACCAGGACAATCACGCCTACCCATCGCCCTTGGAAGGCGAGCAGGCCACGACGCCGATTGTGCGGACGGACGGCCCTGAGCAAGGCACACAGGTGGACAAGGTCGAGGAGCTGTCCCACGACACCACCTTCATCCGCCTTGTGGACGACGCCCGCGCTCCCGACTCGACATCGGCTGCTTCCCAGCAGGCGCTGAGAGCGCTCCCATTTTGCTGCAGTGCGAGTGGAACCCCAGAGACCCGTCTTTGCTAGCCGCTGCTGGAACCGATGCACTAGCCCGAGTTTGGACGGTCTCGCATGCCACCATGCCTGAGCCTGGCCAGGATCACGTGTCACCCCACGCTCACTCACTGGTGGACCCGGCTGCGACCCGATCGACAACCGTGACCGCCCTATCGTGGGCTTCTGATGGCACCATGATTGCCGTGGCCACCGACAATGGTACTGGTGCCGCGGTGAGTCTTTGGAACGCTGATGGCGGACGCATACAGTCCGTAGAGGTGCCAGAGCCTCCCGTCGTTAAGCTTTCTTGGAACCCCAACAACACGGCTTTCCTCTCCATCTCGCCAGACAAGGGAGGCGCTCTGGTCACCGTATATTCCATACCCGCTTGCAACTCGATATCCTACTTTTTGCCTGGACACGATATTGGCGCGTCGCCTTTGGATGCCGCCTGGACAAGCGATTCCGAGTTCCTCCTATGTGGGGCGACCTTCTCGTTTGCCTCCAATGTACCGATTCATCAATATCCCAAATCCGCAAGTTCGAGACGAAGGAGGATGATAGCTTCACGCAAGTACTGTTCGACTGGAGGTCCAAGTTGGCAGCTACGTCAAGCGACAAAGGCACTTTAGATGTAAGTTCACGATCCCTTGCAACTTGCCGTTGGAGCCTAGTGCAATGCTAACTGCATATGTAGCTCTGGGACGATGCCGGACAGAGGAGATCTATTTCAGCTCACCAGGGCGCCATTACCACCATGGCTTGGCAGCCTTTACCATCGACACAGCCAGCTGCCGACGACGAGCGCCTAATAGCCACGGGTGGAGATGATTGCGCCATCTTAATTTGGAATGCGCGCGTACCCGAGAGTAAAGCCAAGTGCTTCCTGACGATGGACTCTCCCATTGTGAGACTTGCATTCACCCCGATGGAGCCTTCATCGCCGGTGCCACATCCAGCCAGGTATTGATCTGGAAAGTGGGAAGCAACACGATTCCTCGTGCTAGCTGGAGCCGACCTCCCCACCCCGGATGGCTGAGTCCTAAGACGGCGTCAGAGTCTGATGAGGAGGATGAGCATTGCCTAAGTTGGGATGCCGACGGACAGAGGCTGGCGTATGGTTCAAATAGCAGGGTAAGTTATGCGAGGAACTTTTCTTGAGAAATGTGGTACTGACACACACCGCCTGCAGCTTGCCATCATCAAATTCAGCAAGTGATGGACGATTGCCGTGCGATAGGGTCTTTGGAGCCTTGGTTATTAGACGTCTTGGCGAACTCTTCCCATCGATACCCCTGACAAATACTAACAACAAGGCCGGTCCATGCCGCCTTGCCATTCTATTCACGAGGCGCTTAGCGATACAAAGCCTCATTCAAGAGCCTTATACAGGCATACGATACGTGTAACAATATTTCTTCACATCGTTCAGAGCAACTCACGACACAAGACGACGTGTTTAATTCGTTCAATCAGCCTCTTTGTGTACCACCATTACTACGCTCATACACGATGTTGGGTAAAGAGCCTACCGATTCACAGCATATGATGATTTCCTGCTTGTCAGTCTTTTTGTTTAATGAAAGGCATGGATAGAGGACGAACGGAGTTTTTGCAGATGACGGGATCTATACCATTCTCATAGGGACATACAATCACTGGCTGGTTGGCTGATGGGTTGGGTTGGGTGGTTCGCCTGTCGATGGAATTGGTTGGGAACTTGCAGACGCAGGTAGGTGGAAGGAAGGATTGCATTTGGCGCTGGAGATATGGTTGATGGAAATACTGTCGCCAATCTTGTACGGATACGATTCGCAATAGCAAGAAAAAGGATAGTCCAAATTTATTCTAGACGTTCAGCTAAGCAAGGAGTTTTATTGAGAGCGTGACCTGCGTAGGGAATTGTGGACGTGACAAGAGGATGGATGAGCGAGAGATATCATCTATTGTGGCGCCTAAGTAGTGGCGGTGCATCCAGTCAGTCAGTCTACGATGACTTTCCACATCATCACTTCAATGGTGGACAGACGTAAACTTCTACGTACCTACTTCAACGACAGTCAAGAATCGGGGACTCGGCCAAACGTTTCGGACGGGGCGCAGCGGCTTGATGTAACAACAATCCAAAGCTAGATGTCCGTCGTCTCTAGAGCTTGTTCTTCATTCATGAGTCTTGGCTGAGCATCTGCTGGACCTCCGCTGCTAACCTGCTCACTCTGTTCAACGAATGTGAACGGCACGACGAAAAAACCCACACCCCATCCTTTTTGGAACAGCACCGAGACATAAAAAGCTTGGCCGCGGTCTTTGCGCAGAGCGGTTGTATAGAGCGCCGGGCTTTGGGTAAGACAAAATCCAGACCAGCAACGGGAAGCACCATGTCTAGCAGCAACGCCGGGCCGCACGCGCGCCAGGGCGGCGGCGGCGGAGCCCTGTTCACAGATGAGATGCGCGACCGGCAGGCTCGCGGCAAGGATCCCTATGTTCGCCCTGAGCAGGAGGACGACGACGATTACGACCGTGAGGGCGAGGACGGTGGGCGACGGCGGCGGCTACGGTTGGGTCACGGGTATGTGTAGGGCTTGTGTGCCTGTCCCTCGCTCTCGAGGCTTGTTTCCGCTGCGCTCTACGGGGTTAGGAGTAATGAGCTAATGAAATCCGGCAGACCACAGGCCGATTCGTTCGAGGATAGAGAACGGCGCGGCTATGCCATGTCCGTGCTGGACAGCCCGGACCAGCTTATGATGTATGCGCAGAGCACCGGTGACGTGAGTTCCCTCATCCTGGAATGGCCGTATGGCAACCCAGGACGCCTGAATTTGTGAGGTAGCATGCGATATTGACCACAGAGCTGATCACCGTTCACAGAGTGTCCCGGGCAGCGCCTCCGCTTCATGACCATGCTCTGCGGCTTCAACCCCCGTTGCCAAGTTCGGCGCAGCAGCAGCAACAGCAGCAGGAGGGCAAGAAGGGTTCTTCGTCGCGTCGGGATACGCAGGGAGGGAGGACGGGCGAAAGAGCTGGCCGCTGAAAAAAGACGACGTGATGATGGCGCATGGTGGGTGACATGCATGCAAACTCACAAGATAAGCAAGCTGGTTATGTTATTACGGCGACGGATGATGAAGCGATCATCTCAACAATGATTGAGAGGCACTGGGTGTCTATTATCTGTTTAAAATTCCAATGGCCATGAAGTGGCTGCAACACAAGTCAATCACCAGCAAACGAGTTATATCTCAGACAACAGTTCATGATATATCATATCTAACCCAAAGGCCATGTATGTGGTCCTCTATCTTATACAGCCATCTCATGCCCACTGCCATGCTCTCTGAACATATATAAAGGGTAATGTCCAAAAACGTAATTTAGAAAAAAACAAGCAAAACGCCCAGCTTTCTTTAAAGCCCCAAAACGCCGGTAGTCATGCAGAGGGCTTCAGACGGGTGGTTATCAAAACCCGTAACCGCTGACGCCAAGGAAAGAACCAGCCCACTATATGTGTATAGCTTGCATATATATAACTCCTAACCCAGTCACTCATGCTTATGTGAAACGGACGGGCTATCCTGATTATGCATATCTCACGCTGCGATGGCGGTTCCACTGCTCCTGCTCGTTTGGCAGTGGAGAGTATGTATAAGCTTGCGGCGGGTTGTTGCCACCATTGTTGCCAACATTGTTATTGTAGCCGTTGTTGAAGTCGTTGTTGTACGCCTGGGTCGTAGCCTGTGGGGGTTCCCACGGTACGAGGGCCAGTTGCTCGTAGCGGCAGGCTTGGGGGCTGCGCGGACACGACGTCGGCGGAAGCAGCTCAGGAAGCAGCTAGCAACGGCAATGAGGACCAAGACACCGACGACGCTGACGACAGGGTAGAAGATGGTCGGGTTGTCGTGGATCCACTGCTCAATAGCCTTCAAGGTCGAGGTGCCCTCGCAGTTTCCGTTGGAGCAGTGTCCGCCAGCATCGCAAGGAGTACCGTCCAGGAAGTTTTGTTGGTAGGTTCTGCAAACCCTGGAGGGTAGGTCGTCGCCGGAACAAGTGATCTGGCAGCCTCGCTCCTGCGGGCAGTCACCCGCATTGCTGTTAAGACTGCCAGCCATGTTGCGGCACTGCATGTCCCTGGAAGTACACTGACCAGAAGCACACTTTAGGCCGTCGCCGCAAGAATCTCCGTCGTTCTTGTGTTCATCGGCAGGGCAACGACCGGAGTCACCAGGACACTTCTCCTCTGGGTCACACTCGCTGGCGCTCTCGCGACAAACGGTGCTGGAACCGGCAAACTTGCACTGGCTAGTGCAGCATTCTTCGTTGGTAGGGTCGCAAACAGCATTATTGACGTACTTGCAAGTTTTCGGGTTGCAGCACTTGTTGTCTCCACATCCTTGTTCACCGCCGCAGTCGCAATCTTCGCCAGACTCGACGATGCCGTTGCCACACTGGCTACCGGACACCGTCTCGACATTGCGGTTGTCTTTCAGACAGGTTGCCCGGTTGCTGTTTTTGAGGAAAGAGCAAATGTTTCCGATACTACAGGGGAGAAACCCGTAATTTCGCCGCTGGTGGCGGGAGCCATCATAAATTTGCCTCCGGCATTGCACGTGCCCGAATTCTTGGTGAGAGGGCAGCACTCAGGAGAGCTAGCGCTCACAGGACAGTCACGCGCGTCATTGCAATCGTGAATAGCACCGAATGTGTGGCCTGTCTCGTGAGCAAAGATCTGCCATTCTGTGTCAAGCCTGACGACGACATTGGTGCTCGAAACGGTTCGGCCGCCACTGGAGTTGCCGTCTCCGGTCTGGTCGCCTGGGTTCTCATGAGAGCCTTGACGGCATAGCTCACCTCGCCAGGCCAGTCCGACCGCTGAATCCATGGGGCATTTGGTGAGAAGGGTCCAGTAGGCGTTGTCATCGGAGTGCTGGCCACGCCAGGCAGAGAACCGGCTGAGTCGCTCATTCATGTCTGCTCCTCGCACTTAACATTCCAGGAGGCGGATTCAGATGGTTGACCAGGACATTGGTTTTTCTCACCGGGAATGGTGATGTTTCTGATACCGAGCGAGATGTTGAAGGTGTCCTCGTAAACCTTGGAGGCCTTGGCGACCATGTCAATGATGTGCTTTCGCACGTCTTCCTCCGATTCGTTCTGCTCCCAGTACTCGCAGTCGACGGCGATGCCGACCAAAGCGACTCTCCTGGTCTTAGGACATCCATCTGTAGATCCAATGCTGTCGAGGATGTTGACGCCGAGGCTGGATCCGCCGGACGTATCGTCATTGAGCTGGCGGCCAAAGAGGTTTCGCAAGTTGATGCCGCGTTGGGAGTTGGTGTCGCGGCGTTCGACGTCGTCATAGTTGGTGTCGAAGGTTCCAAGATCATCAACACCGCAAGTGGTCACGTTGTCGGAAACACCACGCTTCAGCTCACTGTGCTCCCAATCGGGGGTGCTGACGTCTGAATCACGCCAGAGGACCATCTTTCCATCGTCCTCGCTTTTGGGAAAGGGGAGAGCGGGATCCTGCGGGTTTCCGAGGGTGCGGTAGCGAGCCGCCATGTGGACGTGGTGACCATCGCCGTCGATAAAGAAGGAGCCATCGAACAGGGGCGCATTGCCGTCGCGGAGGATAGAGACTCTGGCCCAACCGGCATTCTCCCAACCTGGGCGGCCAGGACGCTGTACGTAAGCATGGCCCTTGAAGATCTTGTGCTCGGAGCGGGCGATGTGCTTGACGTTCTCGACCTTTCCATCCGCATCGAGGTATGATACAGTTAAGAAGTCAGGAAGGACGTCGTGGTTCGGTTCGAGGGCCAGGCGGACTTTTTGTTGGCCATCGTGGAGGGTGAATGTGAGATCGAACTTGGAGTCGGAGTGTACTCGGTGGGAGGGCGTCTTGATGAGGGCATCGTCGACGAGAGTAACGTAATTCAGGGCATTCCGCCTTAGCGAGTGAGCTGGAAGGTGGGAGAGCAGCTAGTCAGCAACAGAGCTCGGCACGAGGAGCGCGGGAAAGGAGGAAGGGCTGACATACCCAACGATGATTGACAAAGCAGCGCTACGCTGGCGACGGCGCCGGCAAGAGAACGGAGCGTGACCATGACTGGAGCGTCTTTCCGAGTCAACAGTCAAAAGCGACCGAGAGAAGGGCCCAGGCGGGCCGGGGAGTCAAGTTGAGGAAGGGTTATTGAACACAAGCCATTCACGAATGGTGGTGTTTGGCAGGAGGCTCGGTTGCCGGGTAGTTGTACGTTCGTCCGAGGAGGATATAGACGGGACGGTTCTCGGGGAAGGGCGTGCAGGGAAAGTAAAAAAAAAGAGACAGAGAGAGAGAATAGAGCAAAACAAGAATCGTATCAAGCAAGCAAAGGCAAGAAGGAAAATGCGCCAGCTAGCGGGAAAAAAAGAGGATAGGGTGTATGGTACAGTCGAGTATTATGCAAAGAGTTGGTGCATGGTGGTGGCAGTGGCAGTGATGGTGGTTTTCCGCTGGACGGGGGAGGATACGACGAGCTACCTCAGATTGGCTGGGAGCAGAGAGGGAGGCGTAGGCGGTCTTGGCTGTGCCGCGTAGTCAGTCGCAGCGACAGCTCTGGTTCGTCTGCCGTTAACCGTCTGGGCACATGGTTCCTCTTTTGGTCGCCTTTTGACGGGCGTGCCAGGATGCACCACCAGCACCCATCAGCGCTAAGGATGGACATCGGCCCCCCATGCTCGTCTCGTCTGTCTCGTGAGAAGCTGTGAGACTCGATCCCCGCCATAAGGCGCGCAGCAGCAAGTATTCCTTTGAAGGAAATTAAAATGAAAATGAAAAGGAAACATATTTGTGTTCTTTCTTTAGTGCTTCCATCTTTCCATGCATGTTCCTGTTTTCTCTGCGTGCTTGACAAAACAAATCGCATTCTGATTTTGATTCTTCATGCGCCAAGTGGCAAGGCACTGTCCCCCTTGTGCCCAGAGTTGGTTGTCTCCTAGCAAAAGGCCAAGCCTGGCCGGGAATGACCTAACAGGAGCGACCTCGGGATTCTCAAACACCCCGAATTTTGACACACCGGGAGGTTCAGTTGACTTTTGGTCGCTCGTCATGTGTACCAGATTTTGGCTCTACCTTTGTTTTATTTTACCATTTGCGTAGTGTGCTACTCTATTTGCTTCTTAATTCTTAATCTAATTCTTTTATTCTTTCTTCTTTCTACCCCTCTTTTTCAGCCTCTTCAACATCCATCCTCACTTCTCCCTGAGATCTAACTGCCAGTAAATACCTACTGATAAGGTAGTAGGTACTAAGGTATTGCTGCCGCCCTCCCTGCGCAGGTGTAATGCTCTCCTAACCATGTACCTGGGTACGGCACAGGCAGCCCTGTGTAGCCTGCAGCTTAAGTACCTGTAGCTAGGGGCCGCACCACGGTACTCTGTACCTCTGTAGGGGCGTATTATTGCCTGTACAGAGCGCCCAGGACGGTGAAATCTGCTGCAATGCCTTACTGCTATGCTACATCGGTGGTTTGTAAGCAGTCGGTCCCGCGTAAAACTGCGGTTCCAGAAATTGGGTTTTTCTTTCCAGAACTGGCTGCGGCCGATCCTGATCCTGATCTCCCTCATGTCATGCATCGCCCTATTTATGTTCAGCGACTCTGCCTTAGCGCTCGTTTCAGAGCCATTTTAACCAACCGCTGTGCAACCAGAAAGCCCCCTCCCCGTCTGTCAATCCCAAACCAACACCTCCTCTGAAGGAGTTGAGACGCCAGCATCTGGCAGCCGGGGGCGGGCCATTGTCGCATTTGCCCAGCACTGCAAGGTGCCAGGCGTGATTAATTCCGACGTGTGGTGTGATGGAGACCGAGGGTCCGTCGATCCCTTCCATGACAGGGGCGCTTTTGCTCTAGAACTAGCTATCCGACTGCTACAGCACACTAACTAATGGTTTCTTTGTTTTCCCCATCTTTCGCTTCCTCAGCAACGGAAAGCTGTTCCTGTCTGCATCACATTTCCATGACCAACATTGCGATGCTTCTCCATCTCTCCGGGGCAAGACTTGTCATCCTTGTCCATTACCCTATTTCATCCCATCGCCGAATAAGCTCATCTCCTAGTGGACGTTCGTTGTTTTGGTGCTGTGCTGCCCTGTGAACCCCTTGCCGCTGTCTATTTTCGGTATCGGGGAGCAGATGCGGTTTTTCGCCGAGATTTGCATGGCCAGCCTGTGCTGTCCACCCCTGTTGATCGAGTGGCTCCCAACCCGTCATCGGCACGCGGCGTGGCTGGATACCCCATTCTATGTCGTATTCCAGCTAGCTATCTCGTTTTTCTTGAATTTGCTATGCTTCTTGACCCCGCGATAGCGACAGACACAGCCGCCAATTTTCACCGGTTCAGTAGCTTGGGTCTGGTGAAGTCTCCCATGTGGCTCGGCACACGAAGAGCCGGGCCCACGTCGCTTCGGGCGTCGTCATCACCGGCTGATCCGAGGGCGGACTTGGCTCTCTTGGCAACTGCACAACTATGCATTTTTGTTCTTTTTCTTATCCATTCACCAGTAGACAACGCGCTCGCAGGCGCTCCGTCCGAGTCAGCAAATTATTCAAGCGGCCAGTCTCCGTGAGGCTTTGTTCATGACGCTTCATACGGTCAACTTGATCCAATTCGCCAGTGTCGCCTTATCTACAGTAAAATCCTGCATCTGCATACGTATCCATCCCCGGGCCAACCTGTGAGGCCTCTCTCGTCACGCCCGGGTAGAACGTAGATGTCTGAGTGTTGCCACTTTCAATGGCATCGCCACGCCATTGCTAAGCAAACCAAAGCAGACTCGTTGCAGCTTCCTTCAAACAGATTACCCAGCCTCGGACTTCCCCTTGTCCCGTAGCCCGAACCGCTGACTGCACGCATAAATGGTATCAACTGGCTGACGCCGTAACTCGCTCCTGTCAGAGTCCCCTTCTTATTTACCCTTTGCCGCATGGACATGGTTAATAATCTTCTCCACGATACTCGGGTCCGCAAGCTGTAAAATTTCTGTCAGCAACCATGTGTCATAAGCTCCATTAGGTACGTTTGGACTTACTGTCGTGATGTCTCCTAGCTGGTCCTCCTCGCCAGCCAAGATCTTTCGCAGGATACGTCGCATGATCTTGCCGCTTCGTGTCTTGGGAAGGTCAGGGACCATGTACACCGTCTTGGGCGCCGCGAAGGGACCGATGCTCTTTCGCACTTGCATGATGAGCTCCTTGCGCACCGCCTCGCTCGACTCGTTTCCGTCGCCTGAGAGCGACGAAGGCGTTGACGGCTTGGCCGGTGAGTTCGTCTGCTACACCGACCACGGCGGCCTCGGCGACCGAGTGATGCTCGATAAGGGCCGCCTCAATCTCGGCAGTCGACAGACGGTGACCGCTGACGTTGACGACATCGTCAACTCGTCCTCGGATCCAGTAGAAACCCTCGTGGTCTCGGCCAGCGCCATCGCCAGTGAACTATAAACATGACTGTATTAGCAAGACTTGTTCTCTTGTTGTCCTCGGCTCCTGGGATTCACTCACGTAGTAGCCCTTGTACACGTTGAGGTATGTGTCCATGTATCGCTTGTGGGCGCCCCAGACGGTACGGGTCATGCTAGGCCAAGACTGCTTGATCGCAAGCACGCCCTCGACGTCGTTGCCGTGGATCTCCTCGCCAGAGACGGGGTCGATGATGGCAGGCTCGATACCGAAGAAGGGTAGTGAAGCGCTACCGGGCTTCGTCGGGGTGACACCGGCCAAAGGAGTGATGATGTTGGAGCCGGTCTCGGTTTGCCAGTATGTCTGTCACCAACGTGTTAGCATCAAGCTTTAGAAGTAAGTTGGGGCCCGACTCACATCGACAATCTGTGCTTCCTCCTTACCCACAACCTCGAAGTACCACTTCCAGACCTCAGCGGCAATGGGCTCGCCGACAGAGCCAAGAACTCGGAGGTCCTTCATGGCACCACGCACGTGCTCGTCACCAGCACGCTTCAGCAGTCGCAGAGCAGTAGGTGCAACGTAGAACTGAGTGACCTTGTGCTTCTCAATAATGTCCCAGTAGCGGGAGAAGTTAGGGTATGCGGGAGTGCCCTCGAATACGACGGTTGTGACACCAAGAAGAAGAGGTGCGTAAACTACGTAGGAGTGGCCAGTGATCCAACCGACATCGCCACCGCAGAAGTAACGATCTCCGTCGTGGATGTCGAAGACGTACTTGCCAGTCATGGCGCAGCCGAGCAGGTATCCGGCAGTGGTGTGCATAACGCCCTTGGGCTTTCCGGTGGAACCGGATGTGTAGAGGAGGAACAGGGGATCCTCGGCGTTCATCACCTCGGGAGCAATGTAGCTGGGCCACTTCTCAACCTCCTCGTGCCACCAGTAATCACGGCCATTCGTCCAGGGCACGTCGGCGCCGGTGCGCTTGTAGACGAGGACATGAGAGACGTCGGGGCACTGCTTCAAAGCGTCGTCGACAATCTTCTTGGTTCCGATCAACTTACCGCCACGCTTACCCTCATCAGTGGTGATGACGACCTTTGAGTTCGCGTCAATGACACGGTCGCGCAGTGAGTCTGCGGAGAAACCGGCAAAGACGACTGAGTGAACGGCACCGAGACGGACACAGGCAAGGATGGCGACCAGCGCCTCGGGGATCATGGGAAGGTAGATGGCAACAGTGTCGCCCTTGCGGACGCCCATCTGCTTCAGGGCCCAGGCGGTCTTGGACACCTCGCGGAGGAGCTCGCTGTAAGTGACATTGCGGCCCTGGTCAGGCTCATCGGCCTCGTAGATGATGGCGACTCGGTCAGGGTCCTTGAAGGCGTGGCGGTCAATGCAGTTGTAAGAGGCGTTGAGCTGACCCTCAAGGAACCACGAGATGTCGCCGTTGGCGAAGGAGCCGCTGCGTACAGTCTGGAAGTCGCGGGTCCAGGTAAGGAGCTCGCGTGCGCGCTCAGCCCAGAAGGTGTCGGGCTCTGTGATGGACTGCTTGTAAAGCTTCTGGTACTCTTCGAGACCTGCAATTGGACGTCAGCATGACATAGGCCCAGGCAACACAGGCAACACAGGCAACACAGGCAACACAGGCAACACAGGCAACACAGGCAACACAGGCAATACAGGGGCGCATTCGGCTGAAGGGAAGGGAACGCAGACGACTTACTGGCGAGGTGGGGCTTGCTCGGGTGCTCTGCAGGGGTGAGAGACAAAAGGTCAGCCATCAGCATCATGGTGCAGTCAATGGTTGGTTGAGCTGGGAATGGGAAGCCAGCATACTTGCGAGCATCTTCTCGGGAGGGTCTGCGAGGCGCAAGTCAGTAAAGAGCGTTTGGGGATTCTCTTGAAGAGCGCGGTCTTCTCGTACGGAAAGTGTCCACCTCGTGGGCCTCAGCCACGACGGGTGATTTTTGTTGTTGTTCAGCCATGGTCGCCGTTTGCTTTGCCGTGATCCGATGGGGATTTTTTTGGAGGGAAGCTCCTGAAGCTCTCTGCTGTAAGTCGTAATCGTATGCGGGGTAGCAGCTGGCAAAGTGCGATAGAGAGCTCGGGTCCGTAAGGACCTTGGGTTACAGGTCTCTGCTTGGTCCTACTTGACGAGGGCAAGTAATGTCTTCCAGGAAGAAGAAGAAGAAGAAGGGAAAGAAGAAGCCCTGTTTCAGAGCAAGACGGATTTTACGAGCGAAAACCGGACCCAGAAAGGGGGGATAGAAAGATGTTGAGTAGCTTAGTAGAGGGGAAAAGATGGTGACAGTGGAGCTGGGAATGGGAAAATGGGGAGAGAGGGGCATCTATATGGACAGCAAGGTCCGGTCGTGTGGTGGCCGGACGGCTCTAATGGTGATGCAAATCAGAGCAAAAGCAAATCAAATCAAATCAAACCAAACCAGATCCATGCCGTTAGCAGGTAGAGCTACTTCCGTCCCTCCATGCGCATCACGTCGCATCAACCGAGGGTGCGGGTTAGGTTGGGGTCTGGGTCTGGGTCTGGCTGGCCGTGTAAGTGGAATGCGGTGATCCGTTCTCCGAAGGCACCAAGCTAAAACCCTAAGGGGAGCTTGGTGAGATGGACCCTCCCTCTCGTCCCTTTGGCCTGCTATGGAGACGAGGGGCAAGCTGGGTTGAGCTTGGCGACGAGTTAATTCTCTGGCATCTCTGGCGTTGGCGTCATGATCTGGCAGATGCAGAGAATGTGCGATATCCCATGTGCTCCGCGGGCCGCGCCCTCGGAAGCAGCCAAGCATTTACTTTTAGAAGAGAGACAGAGAGAGGACAATAAAAGAGAGCGGCACGGAACTCTTGCCAGTTAGCCGGGCTGAGTTCGAATTTAGATCCCGCATGCAACATCCGACACCATCCACGCCCAAGGCCAACGGATGACTGGATGGGGTCAGCCAATTTGGTAGCGAGGATGGGTCCCGGCCTACCGGAGATTATACTGCGCTGCACTGTTGAGGAGCCGTGGAATCAACCAGCCGAGGAGCGAGGCTGCTCGCGTTCTTTTTGGCAAAAGTGAAGTGAGTGAGTGGAAGTGGAAGTGGAAGTGGATGCGGCACCGTCCATGGCCTTGCCTTGCCTCGCCTCGCATCCCATCCCATCAGGCCCTCCCAATCAATATCAGACAGCCTCCCACCTCTCCCGCACACACGCCAGCTCTGGATATAATAATGATAATATCGCACGCTGCTCTCTCTCCGACGACACTCACCATCCCATTCGCGCATGTACCGTAACATGCACGACCAGCCCTCTTGCACGATCCCGCATTAGCGTTCCATGTGCAATGACCTTTCGCATTACGAATGCCCAGCCAGCCCAGAGACCAATGGCCAGGCGATCCTCTTCCCGCAAAAGGCGAGATCGCCCACCTTCGTCCCCGCATTCTGATTTCTGGAGCCTCCCCTCCCCTCCATCTTCTGTCCCCCTTCCCTCCCCATCTTTCGCTCTGCCCTCCCTGCCCCGGATTGGCCTTGGTCTTGGCCCTGGCCCTGGAATCACGCGCCGGCTAAGCTCCAGCATGGGCTTCTCCGTAGGGCCCATTTGCGTTCCTCGCCGCTTTGGGCGTAGATGGGCGTCATCCACCCTCTGGGAACCGCAGCTCCCAATATATATCGCTCGCTCTACTGCGCGCCACACACCACCCAATGACACCTGCTCTAGCCGGGTGGCCTCGATCACCTCCTTTGTGGCCCTCGCTTTGACCCATCCGTATGCAAGGCCGCTGCTGGTGGAGAGCCACTCGCCCGCTGGGGTCACGCCTTAGCATACGTAGTAGTCGTGTCTTTATATTCAAGGTTGTTGGTAACCATCCTCGTATCGAGGCCCCGTACCCTGGTTGGCGAAACGCAACGTATCAACCCCATCGCCATGGTCCCTGCTTCCATATCGCTCAGGGTTTCCCGTTACCGTGATTATCGGATCTTCCTGTTGAAACACTTGGACTCTTAACGAGTGTCTCGGCTCTATGGGTCACGCGAGGGCTATCGCAGGCGAATGTTGTCTGCCAGACATCATATAGGCTTAGCTACTCCAGCCTGGCTACCCGATGTCTCGTTCGCCCGGTACATGCCTCTCCTAAGCCGGACCATTGTCCTGCCCGACGCCGTTCCGCACTGGACGATCCTTGGTTCCCAATCGCATCTCTTACCAGTTTATCGGAACTTATCGCAGCTTTTCCACACACACGCCCGTAACGGTTGTTGGCGTCGGCGCATCAGGAATATATCATGGCCTCGCTCCAACCTTTCGGCTAACCTACCGCATCAGCCGCCCCTCCGTTTACTGAACTGGATTAACACTTGACAAGGCCCGACCTGCTCGTTTCACCTCCTTTGTCTGCCGTCTGTTACTTTCCCAAATTCATTGTTGCTAGATTGATTCTGGTCGAGGCCTACTATTTCTGAATTGTCTGAATGCGTTCTTACTCATGTGCATTTTGATATATATACTTATTAACCAAGGTATTCATATAATGCTTACCATAAGTAGCCGGCTACATGAAGTTCTTCATCTGGTGGTCGGCAACCGTCAAGAAAAGCTTGAATAACCGAGCAGTATACGCCGGTCCTTGCACGAGTTGATCGAATCACAGCACCCTCTCCTGTATCCCATCTAATTCCCGACACTCGCTCGTTAGATGCTACAATACTGCTATTCATAGCACTGCAGTTATTATATCTCGACATCACAACCGTAACCCCCTACATCAAAGCAGCAACAGAAAAGCTCCTAATATTTCAGACATTGCGTCACTGATAGAATCCTTTGCAGCGCCTATTGACACACGGTTTGGGGGTATTGCCACAGGAAGTATTGGTGTTAAAAGAACCATTGGCAGCGATGTTGGGAGGCACCACAAGGCCAAGTTGGAGATCGAAGCCAGCCTAGGGATTCCATACCATCTCTTGGAAATTGAGTATGTGAGCATAAGAATTAGAACAAGCGGCACTGGAATCATAATCAGATCAGCAACTCTGAAGTATCACATCCGATATGGTGTAGTGGCTAACATCGCTCGCTCTCATCCTCTGAGTGTCCGAGCAGCCCTGGGTTCGATTCCCAGTATCGGAGCATGTCTAACGCGATTTTCTTTTTTGCCCCGAACGATAGTTTTTGTTCCTTCTGGAGGAACTCATGTAAGTTGACACAAAGAGCAAACAGTGTGCGAGATCAACCCAGGTGTCAGCTTAATCAACCATATTGCTCAAGATCTTCGAGAAATGGGCTCAGAATTTTTGGTTAGGTGAGTGGTGGCATTTGTTAGTCGAGATTAACGTTGGCACACTGATAAGATTATTGTGTTGTAGGCAGTAATGGGAGCCAAGTGTGAACGTTTTCCCTAAATTTTTCACCCGGTCAGAGACTTAGTAAAACCAATTATCAGAAAAATCATTCTCAGTAAATACAAACTCAAATCACATAGTCCATGGAAGAGAGAAATCGTATTCTTGTTCAGAATTTAACATATATTTTAACAAATAGTTGTCACAGCTAATTCAAGTTGTGCCTTTGACAACACTCTGTAATGCGTAAACTCCCAACGCCCCAAGCCCGCTCGTCCGCCTTACATGTCTATGCTCATCAAGTACATCTCTAGTATCCTCATAAACTTGGCAACAAACGCCTCTAGATGGAAAATGACCTTGGTGCCGGTCTTGATGCGGTGCTCGTAGAATGCTGACCACCGGATCACATCGCCCTTGAGCGCGTCATCGGTCATGGCCAGCAGCTTGAACGTCAAAGTCTTGAGGATGACTGTAGGAGGAATGCAGTGTGTCAAAAGATCGTACAACTTCGCTCGGACTTGAAGTATCCGTGCGGGTGTATGCTCCTCCATAATCTCCTTGGCAATTTGACCAATGAGTGCCTCCCAGTCTGCTGGTGGAATCGGTGTGCTATCTGTAACTTTCTCACTGCGTTCGTGTTAAAACAAGACGTATCTACGTTGGATTGGTCAACGTACTTTTGAGCATGTACAGCTTCGTACATGAGGAGTGCTCTTCGTAGATTTCGGCCGCTCTCCTCGGCTATCCTTTGATGCAGTCCCTTGACCAAAGGAAAGTTCTCCTTCTTAGCCACTCCGGCCAGCACTTCGCAAATCTCGTCATGTGTCGGGGCCGCCACTCTGACAAGGAGAGTTCTCGATCGGATAGGTGCAATGATGTTGGCGGTCGAGTTGGCTAATAGGATCAATCGCAGGTTGGGAGAGTATTTCTCCATGGTGCGTCGCAGCGCAGCCTGTGCATCTCGAGTAAGGTGGTCCGCTTCGTTGATAACGACCACCTTGAACCGCTGCTTCGCTGACTGGTCCACCTGCTGTGTTTGCGCCACCTCCTTTAAGAGGTCTTGGATAACCACTCTGTCATAGTTCCCTACGTCTGAAGGCGTTATCTCCAGATGGTAGATGGATGTGACGATATTGAATTCGAGCTTGCGGTTGCTCGGTGTTTGAAAAACGCGGGAGTCGATTTTGATCTTCTCTACACCGGGGCCATAGAGCTCCTTCAAGGTTGCCACGATTCGAGTTTTCTTGCCTGCACCCGAGGGACCGTAGAATAGGAGGTGAGGAAAGTCTCCGCTTTGTGCCTTCATTTGGAGTCAGTCTTTGCACATTGCATAGTGGATGAAGCTCCTTACCAGCGACTGAAGTCGATCAGACAGCTCGCTATGATATGTCAATGCCTCCAGTGACCGGGGCCGATGCTTGTCGACAATGAGGGCCATGTTGGCGATTGTTGGGTAGCTTCTCTGTCGGGTTGAAGATATGATGGTGGTTTTCTTGAATAGCCAAAGATTTGGACGCGTCAAGGCGCGTAAAGTGGGATGAAGAATGATGTCTATCGTTAGTGCTGGACAGGGGTTGGCTGAGACTGGCCCGTGCTCGTTGCCAATTCACACTGTATCTGGCTAACTGCGCATCTTATCACCATAAGAACAAGAGGAACCTGTCATAATTGCAGCTTCATATCATAATGGTAGATATTAAAAGTTCACATAGATCAGATAATTTGATGCTATTGCAAGTCACTCATTCGATACGAAATTTCATTGATACAAATTAAATAGGGGCATTCACAGATAGTATCAAGTACTAATAGGTCCTACAGGTAGGTAGGTAGTGCCCAACCTTGACATTTGCAAGAAAGAACGAGTTTGGAGGGAATTAATTCTATAAACGCCACAGTGGTGGCCAAGCATGGGCATCGGTACGCTGATGATAAGACAATCGAATATAGGGCTGCACAAGTAAAGTCAATGGTGCTTCGAGATTATAAACCTCAATCTTTGGGAGCTTATGGTACACGTCTAAATCTGGCTAATGTACATACAAGGGTGCCTACAACAATGTAGATGCTTATGAAGAGCCGGAGGCGGCGGATGTGCTCGCTGGCTCAGTGACTATAGTAGGCGACGAAGCCTCCAGGAGCGCCTCCGGGGCAATCTGTCTTCTCGGCCTCTTCAGCTCCTCCAGCGTCACGCCATCCAGCTTGGTGATTCCGACGACAGCGGGATCTCCCTTCTTAACAAATTCCCATTGGCCTAATTGCAGTTAGTGAATGCTCGGAGAGAGCAATATCGAACAACTAACCTGGCAGCTTGTTTCCTGCAAGTCGGAAAGCATCTCGCACCACTTGCTCGTGGAGTCGACCCCTGATCTCAAAGAGCACTTGGCTGACAGCCATTCTGGTCGCCCAATGATCGAAAGAACCCTTACCCTTACCCATACGCATCTTTGACGCATTAGTCTCCAAGTCAAGGCCAGGCAAGCGGCATATCCCTTACCTCGTTACCGCTGATGTACACTCCGACGTTGCAGCACTTTCGCTTGTACAATCGGTATTTCTCTCCTCGCAGTCGGTTCTTGATCGTGTCCTCGGCCATCTTGAGCTGCTTGGCGCTGATCCTCCGGTCGTGGTCAGCCATGCGAAGGCCGTAGTCGCCCCAGATCACGGTTGTGCCCTTCGTTGAACCTCCTGTCGGCACGCGCGGTCGGCCCTTTGCCATCTTCCGCTTTCGGTTCAGGTTTGGCTCCAGCCAGCTTCCCAGAGTCGGGCTGGTCGTCGAAAAGGCTCGGACATTGTTGAGTCGTTGCGCCGCACCGAGGAGCTGGGTTTGCGCAGCGAACTGTCGCAGAGGGTCGGGCTGCACAATTGAAGGCCTCGGAAGGCGCTCAACAGCGACGATGTGCTGATTGGTCTCATTGCGTCGAAAACTGCTGGCGTATTGCAGCCAGTGCTCCCCAACGTTGCGATGTCCCTTTGAAAATATTCCTGAGCCTGGAGTGGAAGTGGATACCTCGACCTGGTGGAGCCTGAGAATGCAGGCTACAGCGAGCTGCACCAATTAAACTCAGGTCACGCCTTTCGCGTCAGCTTCGCGTTTGTAACGGAAAGCTATGGCCGTGGTTCATTCGCATCACCACTCCTACCATAGAATACCGACGCCTCCCCAAATCCTTCACGCCGTCCGTCTGCCTGGTTTCTCAACCCATCGGTAGATTAGGCAACCATTGCCTGGGAGGATGTATTAAATTGAGCTCAACCTACTTTTTCTGAGGAGATTTGCAACATTAGGCACTTGCTATACACAATGCCCGCTGACATCAGATCGTTTTTTGCTCCCAATGGTGCCGCAGCTCCCAAGAAGCCTGCTGCGAAAGAGGCCGAAGAACCTGCCAAGAGCAAGAGAGGCAGTATGTTATCTCTTGCGTTTTCATATTCTAATACTAACTGGCTGCACTAGAGCGCAAGGTAGTTGAGGATAGTGAGGATGAAGATGAGGTTGTCGAGTATGTGAATAACCGTTTGGTTCAGCATTGACGCGAGCTGATAATGGCTCCTAGGACTAAACCAGCAAGCTCTAAAGCAGCTCCCAAGAAGAAGCCTGTGTATGCCATATCTAGCTATACGTGCCCAGAAGCTGGACTAACGTGAAACAGGAAGGATGAGGCTGCTGGCGTGGCAATCTCAGCCGAAGACTACTTTGCATCGAGCAAGAAGAGTAGTGCTACGAAACCATCGTCCAACACAGCCGATGCAAAGTCGAAAACGGACGTTCCAGTTCGCTCAAGTCCCCGCAACAAACCGGCCGCTTCGAAATCGGTCAGTGCCACCAACAATGCGATTGCATCGGCGAGCCCATCCAAACGGAGAACGGCAACGACCACCCGCGCTCATGTGAAGCATGAAGACGATGATGTTTATATGGATGATGGTGATGAAGACGGTGACGACATATTCGCTGCGGATGCTAAGAGCAGATCTAAACGCAAAAATGACGATTACGAGGAGGATAATTCGGACGAGGATGTCCTCCCGCAGCCGAAGCGTGCTGCTCCCAAGGGCCGATCATCTGCTGCCAGTAGCGCCACTCAAAGTGCGCAGAACGCCAAAACCACGCCTGCGGGCAGAAAGCGCAAGTCGCCTGAACCGGATGCTGAAGAATCTGAGGAGGAAGTGCCCCGGAAAAAGCCTGCAACCAAGCCTAGGGCACCACGTGCTTCCAAAGCCAAAGAGCCTGAGGATACCGATTATCAAGACATCCTAAACAGTGTCGCAACTGTGAGGGCGCCGACGCCGCCCCCGAAGGATCCCAACGGCCCCAAGTTCGACTGGAGGAAAGCAACGGGTGGTGGTAATGCCGCCGTACAGCCTGCGCAACCCACGGCCGAACTTCCAGAAGGCGAGGAGGAGTGTCTCAGTGGTTTGACCTTCGTGTTCACTGGTATTCTACAGACTATTGCCCGAGAAGAGGCCCAGGCCCTAGTGAAGCGGTATGGAGGCAAGGTTACAGGACAGCCTAGTAAAGCTACCAGTTTCGTTGTCCTTGGCGATGATGCTGGACCAAGCAAACTGGCCAAGATCAAGACTTTGGGTATCAGAACAATCGATGAGAACGGACTTTTCGATCTCATTCGGAAGCTTCCAGCATTTGGTGGAACAGGCAAAGGAGCCCAGAAAGCGCAAGAAAAGAAGAAGGCGGAAGAGGACAAAGTAAAGCAACAAGTCGCAGAGATGGAAGCCGAGGAAAAAGCGCGACAAGCGGAGGCAGCCAAGGCAGCCAAAAAGCTGCTGCATCCCAGGGTGCTTCTGCACCACCGAAGCCTGTCGTTCCCCAGAATGCCCAGCTGTTGACTTCGAAATATGCACCAACCCAGCTCAGCCATATCTGTGGCAACAAGGCACAGGTCGAGAAAATACAGAATTGGTTGAGAAACTGGCCCAAGAACAAGAAGTACAACTTCCAGAGACGAGGTGCAGATGGCATGGGGGCAGAGCGAGCAATCATTATCTCAGGGCCGCCTGGTATTGGCAAAACCACAGCTGCTCATCTTGCTGCGAAACTGGAAGGATATGATGTCTTGGAGAGTAACGCCAGTGACACAAGAAGCAAGAAGCTCGTCGAATCTGGTGTTGGTGATGTGATGTCGAACACGTCACTCCTTGGGTTCTTTGCAGGTGACGGCAAGAATGTCGATGCGGCGAAGAAGAGGATCGTGCTCATCATGGATGAGGTCGACGGAATGTCAGCAGGAGACCGCGGAGGAGTTGGTGCGTTGGCGAAATTTTGCAGGAAGACAGAGATTCCTCTTATCTTGATCTGCAACGAACGAAGGCTACCAAAGATGAAGCCGTTTGACCATGTTGCTTTTGACATTCGATTCAACCGACCGACAGTCGATCAGGTAAGATCACGAATTATGACAATCTGTCATAGAGAAGGTCTGAAGCTGCCGCCACAAGTAGTCGACGCTCTTATTGAGGGCAGCAACAAGGATATTCGGCAGATCATCAACATGATATCTACCGCCAAGCTGGACCAGACAAATATGAATTTCGATCAGTCGAAGGCCATGTCGAAGGCCTGGGAGAAGCACGTTGTCCTGAAGCCATGGGACATCTGCCAGAAAATGCTTGCTGGCGGCCTTTTGCACCAGCGAGTAAGTCGACGCTAAACGACAAGATTGAGTTGTATTTCAACGATCACGAATTCAGTTATCTCATGATTCAAGAGAATTATCTTCGGACTAAGCCCATGGCACTTGGTGGCAAGAGATATTCTGAACGGGAACACAGGCTTAAGACGCTCGAGCTGTTTGATAATGCAGCGGAAAGCATCAGTGATGGTGATCTAGTAGATCGCATGATTCACGGGCCTCAGCAGCAGTGGAGTCTGATGCCAACTCATGCTGTCTTCAGCACTGTTCGACCTGCAAGCTTCATTGCAGGTTCTTTGATTGGTTCAAACTTCACCTCATGGCTGGGAAACAACAGCAAATTTGGCAAGCTTGGTCGATATGTGCGAGAAATCCACTCTCACATGCGATTACAGTCGTCTGGCGATCATAATGAGATTCGCCAGCAGTATCTCCCTGTCCTATGGCATAGATTGGTCGACCGTTTGCAGAAAGAAGGAAATGAGGCAGTGGGAGAGGTTATCGAGCTCATGGACAGTTACTATCTCACTCGAGAGGATTTCGACGCGATTCAAGAGCTTGGTGTTGGGCCTCTAAGTGAGGAACATGTCAGCATTGAGACGAAGACCAAGGCTGCCTTTACTAGAACGTGAGTTTACCCGTGCAGTTGATTGGTTATCCTTTATATGATTATATGACTGACTTGATTTAGCTACAACGCGATGAGCCACCCCTTGCCCTTCCTGAAGGCTAGCAACGTTCTGGCGCCGAAGAAACAGGCCAAGGAGGCTCCTGATCTGGAAGAGGCCATTGAAGAAGAAGATGATGCCGATGTGATCGATGCGCCAGATGTGGAGGAGGACGAAGAGCTGGACCTAAAGAAGGACAAGTACATCAAGCAACCCAAGACGAAGAAGCCTACCAAAAAGTCAGCCAAGGCAGCGGCAGCGGCAGATGACGATGACGGCGACGCGAAACCAAAGGCCAAGGCCAAGGCTAAGCCCAAGGCAACGAAAGCCAAGAAGTAAGGCTTGAATATCTCCCACGGCATGAGCTTGCACATGTTTGGAAGACCAAGGAGTATCATGTCCTGTATCATCATGGCTGACTGTACACTGAAATTGAATGGGTGATGGGTAATGCTTCATTTGGTAATAATCTCCTCAGGTGCCAACGGCTTGATCGAGATTTACGTAGCACAGCATACATATAGTACGTTAGAGTTGTAAAAATAGGGATAGACGTGGAAATTTTGTTTGATGATTGTGGTACATGGTCTTTCTACCAAAACGTTTCGTAGCATTCCTTCCAAGCACCCAAACCTCAACATGCTTTTTGATACAAGTCCTTGATATATACACATCCCGCCGTCATTCGCTTTTTATCTGTCCAAACCTGGGATAGAGGGAGGCTTTTATGTCGACCGCCATACAACCCAAGATGTCAGCATACCACCATGAGAGGAGCATTATTACAGTGTCTGAACCCAACGCCGGCCCATGACTTCTAATGATACAGGTCTGCTGGGCAAAAGCCCACAGCAGAGAATACACGAGATTGATTTCCCGTTGTTTATTTGTTCTTGACAACACCGACCTTGGCGGCACGGAGGACGCGGCCGTTGAGCTTGAAGCCCTTCTGTTGGACGTGGAAGACGGTGTTGTCCTCCTTGTCGGGCTGGGGAGCCATGAAGGTGGCCTCGTGCTCGTTGGGGTTGAACTTGTCGCCCTCGGGGTTCAGACGCTCCAAACCGTGCTTGGCGAGGGTCTGCATGAGGATGTTCTCGGTCATCTGGAGACCCTCGTGCAGGTTGACGAGGTCCTGCAGGTGCTCGCTCTTCTCGGAAGACTTGAGCTTGTCGGCAGGAACCATGGTGAGGGCACGGTCGAGGTTGTCGACGCTCTCGACGAGGTCCTTGGCGAAGCGCTGGATGGCGAAGTCGCGAGCAGTCTTGACCTCGCGCTGGGTGCGGTCTTGCAGGTTGCGGAAATCGGCAACAGATCGCATGCACTTGTCCTGTAGAGCAAAGGTAGGTTAGCTAAAGCGAATGGGGCCATTGGGGAGCTCGTGCGCATTTGCAGCACGCGCAGACGGGCGTGTACGAACCTTCCAGTCACGGGCCTCGGCATCCTTGGCCTCGAGAGCCTTCTTGAGCTCGGCCACGGCATCAGACTCGCCGTTCTGCTTGGCCTCGGCCTGCTCTGACTTGGCACTCTCGGCTGGGGACTCCTTAGCATCGCTGTACCATCTTGACGCGGCGGGCTGGATAGCTCTGGAGGAGAAGACGGGGAGGTCTGGAGGAAGGGCTGGCGCAGCAGAGGCGAGTTGGAGCGCAGAGCGCGAGTGGAAGTGGTGAATGCCCGTCGCATCATGATGAAGATGAAGGAAGCGTGAGAGAGGGAAAAGAAGGTGGTGGATTAAGGGAAGCAATTAATGGCTATCGCGTGAGCTGGACTGAAGGGTCTTAATCTTTTGACTCTGGAAATTTCAATGCGCCTCCACCCGCTATCGGGAGCTCCTACAGGCTGCGGATCAACGAAGGTCCGATACCACGACCGGGGTTCCTGGAAGTACCGAGCCACGCTATGAGCTGGGGAAGGTACAAGCACAGGTACCTTAGCTTGCCTTGCCTTGCCTTTACCTTAAGCAGTCCAAAGGCCTTACGTCGCGCCACGGCAACCTGGAAGTCCAACCGCTGCAGTCCAGTGGACGGTGGGGAGGCTGAAGCTCATTCTCTCATCCTCCCATCTTCACCATATCAGCCACGCCAAACGAACCCACCCTGCCACCCTGTTGCGTCACGACGACAATCCACCCGTCGCGTTGAC
Organism: Albifimbria verrucaria; assembly: GCA_020081605.1. Classification (NCBI taxonomy): domain Eukaryota; kingdom Fungi; phylum Ascomycota; class Sordariomycetes; order Hypocreales; family Stachybotryaceae; genus Albifimbria; species Albifimbria verrucaria. The sequence goes on from JAHREC010000013.1 coordinate 5,232,419, forward strand.
TGATCCAGACTCATTCCCGGTCGCATAACCGTTTCCTTCCCCGTCCCGCCCACGAAGCACTCTCTCAGAATGGCCGCTGGCGACTCGACCCGGGTCCAGGAAGCCCAGCAGCTCGCCAAGACGGATCCCAGGAAGGCGGAGGCTATCTACAAGGAAATCACAGCAAAGGCGCCCCAGGCCACCTCCGATGCTGCCACTAGAGAATATGAGGCTGCGCTGATAAGCTTGGGAGAGCTCTACCGGGACGAGAAGTAAGCGCTGCCGTCGCTCGGTGCCGCCACGATGCCGGAGCTAACAACGTCGGTATAGGAAGACACAGGAGCTCGTGAACCTGGTGCGAGAGAGTCGCACAGTTTTCTCGTCGTTCGCCAAGGCCAAGTCTTCAAAGCTGGGTATGGCCCCGTCCCTCCCTTCCTGCGATGCACGGGGTCCAACTGTTCACGGTGACTGACGTAGTTGATTTGTCCAGTTCGCCAATTACTCGACCTCTTCAAGGAGATCCCCAACAGCACCGATGTCGAAGTCGCCGTGACGAAAGACTGCATCGAATGGGCCACGTCAGAACGCCGTGCTTTCCAGCGTCAGGACCTCGAGGTCCGTCTCGTCGCCCTCTACATGACCAAGCAGTCCTACTATGACTCCTCACTCTCATTAACGGCCTCCTGCGCGAGCTCAAGCGCCTCGACGACAAGCTCCGCCTCGTTGAGGTTCAGTTGCTCGAATCCAGAGTCTACCATGCCCTCGGCAACATCCCCAAGGCTCGTGCCGCCCTCACGAGTGCCCGTACAAGCGCTGCCAGCGTCTACACTCCCCACTGCTACAAGCCAACCTGGATATGCAGAGTGGCATGCTGCACGCCGAAGATAAGGACTTCAACACGGCCTTCTCGTACTTCATCGAGGCGCTGGATGGCTACCACAGCCTGGACGAGAGCTCCAGGGCGCAGGCTGCTCTGCAGTACATGCTCCTCTGCAAGATCATGCTGAACCTGGTCGACGATGTGAACCAGCTCATGACCTCCAAGCAGGCCGTCAAGTACGCTGGCAAGAACCTCGAGGCCATGAAGGCCATTGCCCGCGCCCATTCGAATCGCTCGCTTGAGGAGTACGAGCGTGCCCTGTCTTCGTACCGCTACGAGCTTGGCAGCGATGCCTTCATTCGCAACCACCTTCGCCGCCTTTACGACGCCATGTTGGAGCAGAACCTCATCAAGGTCATCGAGCCTTTCTCGCGTGTGGAGATTGACCACATCGCCAAGATTGTTGGTCTCGACACCCAGCAGGTTGAGCGCAAGCTCTCCCAGATGATCCTCGACAAGGTCATCATCGGCGTGCTCGACCAGGGCGCCGGATGCCTCATCATCTACGACGAGACGCACCGCGACGAGTCCTACGACGCAGCTCTGGCCACCATCGACAAGTTGAGCAGCGTCGTCGATGTCCTGTACACTAACCAAGCTTCTTTGCTGGAGTAAGCGAGGATAGACGGGGCGTACTGAAAAGCTGGACGGGGAGACTTCATTGTATTGTATCATGTCACGGTAGATTCAGGCGTTCTAAGAAGGGCTCGTCCATTACCGGACGTTGACAAACATGCATCGTCGACTGGGGTATAGTGGTATTAGTGATATATTTGCTAGGCAACGTGTGATCGAGATGTAGGCTTCGTAGCCCAGCTTTCAATTTCCAGTCATAATCGTAGAAAGACATACTGCGTTACTAATGCAATATAGTGTGGTATCTTCGTAAAACAGAAACAGACACATTGCCCGTCCAACGCCAGTTCATGCTTAACCCCTACCCCTTCTCTTTGTCCAAAAGATCCATTCTCGCATATAGCTCTCCCCAAACAAAATCATGGCGTTGGCTCAATGAAACATCACAGTCCGCTTCTTCTCAGCGACGCCCCTTCTTCTCCTTTCCTCGCCTAACAACAGCGCGAACACTCTCTTGACAAGCAAGCCCTCGTCCCAGCCGCCCACCTCAGCCCTAAAGGCGTCCACGCAGTCGAGATGCCATTGCTCGAGGCGCATTGCCTCGCCGTGGCTTTTGACCGTCTTGCCTAGGAACTTCTCTGACCGCCGGTCGAACGTGAAATCGAAGGGGCCCTGGCGACGAAGCTGCAGCAGCGAGTCAAGCAGGATCCAATGCTGGCGCGTCCAGACAGTCTGTGACAGGGGCTCATCCAGTGGTTGCGAAGCCTGCGCTGGCTTTACAGCTGGTGAGGCCTCGGTCATTGAAGCATCAGACTCGTAGTTCTCCTCATTGCCAGAGGCAAGCGATATCGCCACCGCAGGAGGCTGCGCCGTCGAGTCTGGCTGAGAGGCAGCCGTAGAGTTCGAATGACGACGCTGGTAGCGGGCTCTGGCCTGCTCCACAGGGGATAGCACGCTGCTCGTAAACTCGACAACACGACCAGGCGTGTGAGGCTTGAGCGGCGATCGCAAGCTAGATTTCGTCGGCGACGCGTTCTTCGGCGGCAGTGGTCGGAGCAGCGGTCGCCTAACCTCCGGCGACTCCTCACTCGCATTTGATGTTTCCTGCTGCCATCTCTGTATGTCCGCGTGCGACAGCTGCATTCTCGGGGTGTGGTGACGGTAGATCGACCAGCGGTGCTGGGCTGGAAAAAGCTCTGGTCGTGCTGCTTGGGATTCGGAGTGAAATTCTTCTTCTGCGCAACTGTAGGCAACCTTTGCTCCGGGGTGGAAGGAGACGAGCGCTCGTCTACGTCTTGCTCCATGGGCTGGTCTTCAACAGGTGGATGTGAACGTGATGCGGCAAACATGTTGTTTCGAGCCCGAGTAGCAGTTTGAGTCTGCTGAGTTGTCTGGGAAACATCGATGTTGTCGGCATAACAGGAGGGGCCTGAGCAGGTTCAGAGTGCTCAGCAGCCGAATCTGCCAACCCAGAGGCCTTAGATGGTAGAAGTTGCTTGGCCAGTATGCCAGGGAAAGCAGCCGGTGAAGAGAAAAGGCCAGCAAGTCAAATGGCTTCGACTTGCCCGTCGATTCAGGTGCAGCAACGGTATCACGGGGTCGCTGTTGGGCAAGCATTGAGTACTCGGCCGCCTCATTGACCTCGTGATCTGGGGCGTTATTCCTTTGCGATGGCATGGGCTGCTTCCTCAGGCTACCAGTGGTCTCGGCCCGCTGATCTGGCTGCGATCCCACTTTCTTCCATGGGCTGGGGAGACCGCGTCGACGTTGTACAGACGTAGCCACCCTATTCCCGAACGGCTGTTGCCTAGTCGATGCAGATAGATCACGGCGAGCCTCAAATTCCCAGATGTCGGTTTCGTCATCAGCAGCAGGCTGCAGCTCGTCCTCCTCTTCAAACTGTTCGTCTCCGCCATTGTTGTTCTCGATAGGCTCATCAGCCGCTCCATCAATCTGGCTCATTGCAAAATGCCTAGGAGTGGTGGCGGTTGATTTGACCGCCGACTGCACAGTATCCTTCAGACTATTATCTCCACGTAGCCGAGGGCTCAGAGGACCCTCGTCTGCTACCCAACTCATCTCATCATCATGATGCGAAATCCGCATGGAGCTACCCCAGAAGCCCTGAATGGAGATTTTCTCTGCCAACAGAGCTTGCCATACTTCTCGCAAGAGCTTGCATGAAGCCGGCTTGTCCACTGCTCCTAGTCGATGCAGCAAAGGGATCTTCACTTGGTCGGCCAGTAACTGTTGGCTGTTCATGCGTCAAACTTGCCTGTCGTGGAGAGCTGGCACTTAGTCGTCGACTATTTTGGCTTTCTTTTGATCCTGACCATGACTCCTTGCTCACAGAGCTCCTAAACGGGCTGCCGAGCTGCCTCTCTGCCCTATCTGGAGATGGAGGGTCTGATGTGACACTCTGAAGCGCCCTACCAGCTCGGACTATCGGAGATAGAGCCGGCCGCAGGTGCCTTTCGCTCAAGGGCTCAATTCCTATCGACTGGGGTTCCTGTACAGGCGATGACATCTGATTGACTGGTGTCATTTTCGTGACCACTGTTGGTACAGCCGTTGCTACACTAAGCTGCGGCAGCTGTTCAGGAGCAGGGGTAACACCTCAGATGGTGCGCTTGGCTCATCGATAATCTCGGGGCTAGAGGCGCTAGGGAAGACTCCGTAACCTCTCTTGACTTGTCCGGTTCTTGTTGTTCGGCCTCGTTGTATGGCGGTGTATCATCTGGGGTAGGAAGTCGCGTGTTGTCGGATCGAGACACTATGCTTGTATTTGATGCCACGGGAGGTTCATCAGCTTCGTCCATCGTCACCATCTGGACCTCATCTCGCTCTTCCTCTTCCTCCTCCACCTCTTCCTCCATCATCTCCTCAACCTGCGCTGGCGCCCCTCTGCAGGTGTCTCATCCACTACCATGGTAGCTTCTGCCTCGAAGCCTGCGTTTGTGGGTTGAGTTGTGGGCCGCCGCGGAGTGGCAGCTGCAAGTATTTCTTGGGGATTTCTGAAAATGAGTCGTCATATAGATTCGACTGTTCGCGGTATGGGCTTTCCTGTGTGTTTGATCCGGTGTCTCTTGAGTTCTTTCTTCGGTCTGCTCCACCTCCCGGATTTGAGACATGGCATGATCCTCGGCCTGCCGGGCCGTGAATTTCAGAGCCTGGCGTCTCAGAGGGAATCATGCAGTTTGCGGGGCTTCGACTCCATCGACCAGAAGATCGTCCCGGGGATAGGTGACCTTCCGAGCGAATAGGCGTGGCCTCCTCTCCGGACTCACGGCCGTGGGCTCAACAACAACCGGCGCAGAAGGAATTTGCACAGCATCGAATACTTCCATATCGAAATCGGGTTCCGCTTCTGCTTCCACCTCGGCTTCCACCTCCACTTCTGCTTCCACCTCCACTACTACATCTTCTCCCTCAGCCTCAGCCTCAGCCTCGGCCTCGGCTTCCTGAGCGAACTCCTGTCTTATAGACTCTCTCAGGGATTCTAATGTGTTGTTGATAATAAGGTTTGTTTCTTCGCCAATCTCTTCCTCCTCTGCTACCGGTAAAGAGTCGGCATGCAGAGACGCGTTTAATGATGGGATTGTAAATATCATACTAAAGTCCTCGCCTTGGGCGATTGTGTCGTTTGTCCTTGGAACAGCTTCGTCCACTGACGAGACATCACTACCAGCTGGGGCGAGATAGCCATAATCGTCCTGGATTTCTTGATCCTGCGGAAGAGAGTCCCGTACTTCGTGTTCCATGATGGGATGTGAGGAACCTCTCGTCTCCTGGGCATAGGCTCTGGGGGTGGCGTCGTTGGATAAAGTTGCCATCCAAATATCTGAATCATCGTCTGCACCGGCATCGATATCATTTGTTTCCGTATCCATTCCCGCACTTGTGGCTGTAACTGCCTCGGCCCTTGGGTCGTCCTGGATGACCCTCTCGTCCGGAGGCGCGATCAGATCTACCTCATCGGGGGCCATAATCAGGTCGATCTCGTTGTCGCTAGGAGGGGCTTCATTAATATCGTCCTGGATTGAAGCATTATTTGTAACTTGATCCGCCAACTCGATTAGTTCTTCGGGGATGAATGCCTGACGACGTCGCCTGACCGATCGCCTCCTAGTTCCAGTCTGCAAAAACTCTGGGCCAAGCTCACTAGAGGGCTCAACCGTGGTATTCCGGGGCGGGCGTCCGCGTCTCTTGGGGGTTGGCGTAGGTTGAGCGACAGGATCTATTGATGGTGCCTCTTCCGCATCGTCGACTCGTATCGCGCGCGGCTGGCGCGGGTCCTCCTGACTGGCGTCGAGGCCTTTCTTTTAGCTCCGCGCCCGGCATCGGCGTTCCATTGGATTTTCTGGGGCGCCCTCTACGTCGCGGGGTTGTGGTCGCGTTGGCGATCTCATCTTCGATGGAGTCTCTGAGCGGCACGGTGGTGGTCGTGGCAACCGCGCCACGGCGCCTGACGGACATTGGGCTCGAGGATTGGAACAGCTTGCGTCGCGCGCTCTTTACAGTGCTGCCAGCCTCGGTTTCTACCGTGACCAAAAGTTTCTGAGGAGCCTTCCCGTCACCGACTTCCAGCTCGAACGTCTGCTTTCGCGGCGACGATGTCTCGGTGGAGCGAAACCTGGAGGAGAGCGCGCTGCGCGTGACACGGCTGGATCGGATGGAGGACGGCACGACGGAGTGGACGGAGTGAACGGTAGGTGAGTCAATGAGTGGATCGGGCGAGGACATAATGTCAGCGCTCGGTGTTGCCATATTCGCCACGCTGTGCCAGCGGATGGTGAATTCTTCAGGCTGCTGCTGACCGGAGCGCCGACGCCGTGGCATTGGCGTGGTGTGCGCTCTGATCGGGTGAGGATTCGGTTTCGGGCATGGAATGCGATGCTGGGGAGCGACCTCACGGGGCGGCGGGCGCGGCGCAAGATGATGCACGGTTTGCCGTGGTGGTGTAGACCGACAAGTTGATACCGTGCCCAGATGCGGCAACAATCGCAAGGTCCCTGGCTTTGTTTACTGCAGGCCCGGTAGGGACTAGTGCCCAGCGACTCGCCCGCAATTATGGTTGCTCCATGGCTCCGAATCCGAAAGGGGTCTGTCAGCCTGCCTGTCTGTCTGTCTCAACAGGAGTACATTGGCCTTGTACTCTTGTACCTTCGTACCTGCTCTCCCACGCTCTGTCCCACGCCGCTCTCTCCCCATATACAAGGTACCTACCTATAGTACCTACTAACTGAAAAGCGGATACCAGCACTTTACCCCACAGCAATGTCACATGTAAGGCCTAAAAACCCCTAAGGGTTAGTTACAGCGTGCTCTACAGCAGCTAGCTGGGGGAGGGATCCCTTGGTCCCATCCACTCGGCAAGGCCTGTGACTTCATCGCATCCGAGTGGGACGTATGCCACTCACCCGGCTCTAAACCTTCCCCAGACCTCGGCTTCCTCACTCCAACTATGCATCCTCTTCCGAAGTGATATATACAAACCCTATGCTTCCTGAGACCCCTTCTCTGCCAAGGATCCCGTTTATCTGAATTCATCTCAGATGTCAAGTCGCTTCTGCCAGATCTAAAAATCAGCAACCTAGTCTTGTCGCCCTCTCATCCTTTCTCAGCTCCCTTGCTCGGCTTATCATCACAGCATCACCATGTCTTCCCCAAGGCGCCAATCCCCAGAACGACAATGTCGCTCACGCGCTTGCCGGCGCTGGCGGTGGTCTTCTCTCCATGATCCTCACGTATGAGCCTCGCGCCTTACCCAGCTTACACAGCGTTTCCCTGTTGCTAAACCCCTTTAGGTACCCTCTCATCACCCTCTCAACGCGCGCTCAAGTCGAGTCCAAGAAGGCCGAGAGCAAGTTCGTCGAGGCTGTCCAGAAGATCGTGGCCCGCGAAGGTGTTGCCGGCCTGTACTCCGGCATCAACTCGGCTCTCTTCGGCATCAGCGTCACCAACTTCGTCTACTACTACTGGTACGAGTGGAGCCGCTCTGCCCTGGAGAAGGCTGCTGTCAAGGCAGGTCGCGCCAGCAAGAAGCTCACCACGGTTGAGTCCATGCTTGCTGGCGCCCTCGCCGGTTCCGCAACCGTCATCATCACCAACCCTATCTGGGTAATCAACACCCGCGTCACCACGCGCAAGCAGGAGAAGGAGTCCGATGTCGAGAGCGGTGCCGTATCCAAGCCGCAGAAGGCACCGAGCACCATCGGAACCCTGATGGCTCTCCTCAAGAACGAGGGCCCCAGGCTCTCTTCGCCGGTGTCATTCCGGCCCTGGTGCTGGTCATCAACCCCATCCTTCAGTACACGCTCTTTGAGCAGATGAAGAACTCCGTTGAGAAGAAGCGCAAGGTTACCCCTACCATTGCCTTCTTCCTCGGCGCCCTGGGCAAGCTCTTCGCCACATCAATCACCTACCCATACATCACCGTCAAGAGCCAGATGCACGTCGCTGCCCACAGCGACAAGAAGGAGGGTATGGGCCAGGCCCTTAGCCGTGTCGTCAAGGAAGAGGGTTATGCTGGACTTTACAAGGGTAATGCGAACCAAAGAATCATATGGCAAGGAACAGGCTAACACGTGAAATAGGTATTGTCCCCAAGGTCACCCAGAGCGTCCTTACCGCGGCGTTCCTCTTTGCCTTCAAGGATATCCTGTACGAGCAGACCGTCCGCCTTCGAATGTCTTCTGCTGCCCGTCGTGTCAAGGCTTAAATTGTGACGAATACTTCGGTCCACTTTTGAATCGATGTAAATGTAGTCTCCATGAAATACGTTTTCGGCGGTGAAAACGTGGGAGAGTAGTAGGAGCTTATGAAGGAAGGGTTGACATGGAATTGGGGTATGTCATCTCATGTGTAACATTAGTATCTACAAAAATGTAGACATAAAGTAAAAGTATCACCAATTAGAAATCCACGACTGAGCATATGGTTAAATAGTTGTGTATGCGTATCTATATAGAAGGGTATAGATTATTATTGCAGCCAAGTGGTAAATTTTTAGATAGGCGAAACCCTCGGTATGAGCCACCATCCGTGGTAGGCCTTATCCGGCGTTGGTATCTCCACTTTGACCTTCAGTTCATCATTCGACGTCGAGGTTTTTAGTGCTCGCTGCATATTCGACAACGCAATTCCTGTGGCAATGCATGATTTGAGACTGTTCTTGATTCCCTCTAGCCATCGATCATGCGACCCTATCGAGAATGACTCTTCTGCCGACAGCTTGCTCAACACCTCGAAGCCTTTCTTAGCTCCAGCAAGAGCCCTTTCGCCGTAATCGAGCAGCTCCTCTGCAGAGCTATCAGGCTGTATTGTGCCGGCCGAGAATTCCTCAAACGTAGGCAGGACTGGCAGCCCGATAGCAGTGAATGGCTTCATTCGTACCTCGTAGCGTAGCTCATCACTGCTGTACGGACGGCTCGGCATCTTGACGAGCTTGTAACGGTTGAGTACTGTGTAAAGGCACGAAAGCGCATCGGAAAGCTCCCAGGTCACGGCGGCGTCTAGCAATGACAGACGCGCAAAAGCTAGTGCGCGTTGCAGCTGCTTCTCGGTAAAGCTGTCAAGGCTCGAGTGTTGCGCCCGAGCTTCATCGACTCTTTGGATCACAAAAGTTTTTATCCGCTCCGTATGCTGTACTCGAGACTTGGACAGGTAGTTGAGGTACCAATACATTCCCGCCAGCTCATCGGGTTGGTATACCTCAAGTTCAAACCCTAACTGCACAATGGCCTCCATGTGCTTCAGCTTGTATAGATAGGCCCAAGACGACAAAGGAAGCGCGTATGTCTCCATGGGGCCACCTCCCAATGACGGCTGATATGTCACTGGGCGCTCTTTACTCTTGACCTGGATAATCTGATCGATTTCTTCAGCATCTAGCTGCAGATTCTCCCAGTCGCGAATACTGTGACAGAGCGTTCTCCTAACACGGCATCGGTTCTGGCAATTGGTGCGCAGAATGTCGAGAAATGGCTGCGCGGCCCTTTGTCTGAAAAGTTCCGTTTGTTGTGAATAGGTGAAGCGTGGATCTTGTATCGCTTCAATCTCGTCGTTATCCCGATCTAGCAAAGGACTGGCTGGGAGAGTGATGATAGATAAGTCGTCGTCCAAGAGCTGACGGATGCTCATCGAATTCAATATTTCCATTTCATGAAACAAGAACGTCTGTAATAATGTTCGCACAAAGACCAAAGGTTGGGGCTTCTTGGCTTGGAATGTAGCAACAAATGTCTAAAGGCAAGTTAGAACCCGTCATCAACGAGGCAAGCCAAGCTTCGTTTTACTTAGGCTTGGGTTGGGAGGCTCCTTAGGTCTGAGTGGGCTAAGCAGGTTCTAGTAACATACCTGAAGACATTGAGAATCTGTATAATTGAGGACGTCAATCACCTCTGCGCCGTCACGAAACAAGCGCTGCAGATGTCCGAAGGCGTCGTCAAAACTCAACTCAACAATCGGTCTGGGTGGCATTGTGCTGGCCAATTTTCTCTGCAATTTGGCGCTGAACGCATCTGGTACGGGTGTGCTGAGCATATGCGTGCTCTTAATAGTAGGTAGCAACTCCAATGCATCCAGCCAGGGTTTTCTAGCCACGCCGGGGTTACCCATATGTTCAGGACACTCGGTGGCATCCAAGAAGGCTCGTCTCAGCTGAAGGCGAGCAATCAGGGCATTGAAAACATCGTCGTTTCCTGATCCAAGTTGAGAAACTAGAAGATCCTCTGCGTCGACGATGGCGTAGTGGATAGCCTGTGTAGGAATTCTTTCAAACAAGTTTCGATTGTACGTATTGGTGACAAAATCCTCTTCCTAGTCGTGGGTTCAGTATGCATAACTCATCCGCTTACAAAGGGATTGATTCTAACCTCATAGTAATGCTCAGACCTGATGCGCTCATTGATGTGTCCACTTGCTTTCAGCACACCTAAGCAATATGCTCTCAAGACCTTGAGCATAGGGTCTGACCGTGACTCGTGACCTGGGATCCGAACAAACTGTGCATCTTCGATATTCGAAACTGCAGGCATCAAAAGCGCTTCTACATAGACACTTGTGAAAATTGTCTGGGATAACGGATAGCCCATCTGCCATGACATCTAGAAGAAGTGAGTATGTGCATACGTTAGGCCGGAATCCGTTGAAATTCACCTCGTGACATAACAGCTGGTCTATTATTCCAAGGACCTCTTCAGGGAGAAGAGGCCTTGAGACGTCATAAAGCTCTTCGTACTGAGTGCCCGGTTGAACGCAGCCGCTGTCCATCTTGGGATCCATGATCTATCTCATTTTAGCAGTGTTATTTTTGCATCTCAGATTTAACTCACCTCCAGGGCAGCGACCGACTCAAATAGAGTAAAGAAGCCATCCTTGACCAATTCACCCGGTGATAAGGCTGTGGTGTGAGTCAGCCACTGCTCGGGCATGCAGCAATCTCAACGTACTCTTGACAGCGACAGAAAAATCCTCAAGTATATCGACAGCGATCACACCCTGACTTTGAATATCTGGGGAGGAGGCGGCGGCGGCTCCAACTCCTGGCCCAAGGATAACCGAGCGATCTCTGCATAATGGATGAGAAAGTGGATCACGGCTGGTTCGGGAGTTTGATAATGGACATACCGTCTGGGACCATGGCTTCAGAGTCGGCCATTGTGTCAAAAGGATATTAGAGGCCTTCTGCAATGAACCGGCTCAACCTTGTGGCAGACGATAGGCGATCGCGCGGGTTTTGGGGCATGAAGGGATGACAGGTCTAAGATGGTTGGGTGGCCGAGGGTTTCAACACACCTCCAGCGGCAGATGGCGCAAAATATTCAAACTACCCGTCCGAACAGCCAAAAGTGACGCAAACCACGGAAATGACGACTTTCTTGCTATTGTAGGCGTAGGTAACTATAAAGACCCTTTGACATGCGGAAATATTGCAATACGGTTCAACATTGGCAGTCTCACACGGCACGAGGACATCATTTAGCATTGGGTAGCCCATAGGCGAATTGCACTGGAACTCCCAACACGTACGCAGCACGTAGCACACGCGGTAACGGCAGCAAAGCGTTTGGAGGTGCAAATTGACGGATTTTATATTCATTGATTATGATACAGCGGCAACGGGTGCTTGTAGCCGGTCTATCGCACATTGCTCCCACCACTCCAGCCCCTTTGAGTTCTGCCCACTCACTCACCCCCTAATCGTCGTCGTTTCGAGGGGTATTCATCGTTTAAGAGGAAGCGCTCTCGGCCATGGCGGCGGCGTTGGCGGCGGCAAGGTTCTTGGCCTCACCCTGCTTGCCGTTCTGTTGAGGTATTAAGCGTCAGTTTCCCCTTCACCCAGGCAATGCACTCGTTCAGACACGTACCTCCCACTTGGCAAAGCGCAGGTCCATATCACCACGGCGCTCAGCAGCGAGGCGCTTGTCCTCCTTCAGGCTGCGGCGAACAGTACGGGCCGCGATGGCCAGGTAGCGGTTGTAGCTATCGAAGGAAAGCAAGGTCAGCTTCGTCCCGACTCGGCTTCGTGGAGCGACGAAAAGCACGGCAGAAAGCTGCTGCCAGTCAAGGGAACTCAATTGACTTACGTCATGCCAGCGGCCTTCCACGCAGCAGTCATTTTGGCGGTGTTTGGAGGTTTGACGGGATGGTCGAGCTTTTCGTGAAGATGCCGATTGCTTTGTCCGATAGAATCGAGCAGTAGACAGTAGCTCCGAGCCTGAGGCACAGATTGGATTGAGTCACGTGTGTGATTATGTAAGGTAGCTTCTCCCTTTGGTGTACAGTACTTTAGGCTTGTACCTTGCATTTTGCTTCACCAAACGCAATACCCTGGAGCAATTCTTCGTCCATGTGTGATTTTATTATAAGCTTACCAACAATGCAAAACTTGGTGCTCGCTGTAGTGAATTGTACAATTCAGTGTTTTCGGCTTAAGCAGAAGATACCGAACTGACCAAGTTATATATATGTTTATGTACAAATGAACGATTTATTTGAAGATGATCTATCGTCTATATGAAAGAACCACAAATACAAACACAAGTACATACACAAGGAAATGCCCGCCTGTCCTTTCAACTCGATCCAGCAGCCCCAGCAAGCACCATAGCTTGGCAAAGTCGTCTCCGATCAACCTCCTTCTTGAGCATCACCAGGCAGCTCGCGACCGTCAGGGCCTCCATCTGCTCTTTAGCACCCTTCTCATCAGTCCATTCTCTGAAATCGATCATGAGCCGGCCGCCATTGCCAGCCGTCCTTCGACTAGTATGCTCGCTGCGAAACTCCTTGTTACGGACTAACTGAGCAACTCGGCGACGGCGCTCCTCTTGCTTTCCACCTTCGAGTGCAATAGTTGTGATTTTCTCCAGGACCAGAAGACTATCGGCACCTTCTGCGTGGCGCTCATCACGGTCTGCATATCTCCACATGAATGTGCCAAGGTGTGTGCGGATGATCTGTGAGCGGGTAGTGTAGCCTCGGCCAACTACCTCAAACTCCTCTTCATGCGCGGAAGATGTTGATTCGGCAGACAGAGAGGCAGCGCGGTGCAGACTGATACGAGGCGGGCGGTTTGGACCAAATCGGTATGTGGTGCTACAGAGAGGCGATTCCGCGGAATCGCCAGCTCGAACAAGGACGCAGTTTCCGGAGCATCTGGTAGCACGGATGGAGGTATAGACCTCCGGACCAACATCTCCACCAGGCAATACCTCATAAATTGTAATCGGGTATGGTCTCGGAGGGATAGGAAGCGAGACTAAAGGATGACCCGCAGCCTCAATCTGGAGGACACGAGTCGCATGAAAAGCCGTGGTAGATGCGGCAGTGGCCGTATTGTCTCCATGAAGACTATCATACTTGGGCAGAGATGCCGTGGAGGCGGTTGTGGCAGGGGTGATGGCACCTAACTCTATAATATCGGTGGCATCATAGTAATTAGGAGGCAAAGATGAACGGCTCGAAGCTGATTGAGGAGAGGTTGGCTCCAAGGCAGCATGGGCCTCTGTTTTAGAGCTAAGCATGGTTGTAGTCATGTCGTGTAAGTGAGGGTCGTAGAAGTCAGTAGGTAGGTGGTGGGATGTCAATGTGCTTAGATAGATAATGGCTGTACTCTAGAGGATTTGTGATTGTTGACAATTAAAATAATAGGTGAAGCCTTGCTCTTGTCACGAATCAAGTTTCCGCTGTGTTTCGAAGTTGTGATTCTACAATGAATATATATCTTTTGATGTCTCTCATGATGATGTCCTTCGAGATCGCCTAAAGAGGTGCCTTATCCGAACTAGTCCGCTGTACAAACAAATGCGAAATACGACACTAGTCCCATCACCGCACTGCCACAACGCCCTATCAGATTCCCAAGCTGCCAGCCTCCGAACCGTCCATCTGAAGGTTCAGGTAGATGCAAACACAGCCTCAAGGGCTTGGGTGATTGGTCCAGCACAGCGGCGTTCCAAAGCATCGGGTGGAGAACCGAGTCAGCCTTCGATAATCACGGGCAATACGACCAACGCGAGCGGTCCCAAGCCAAGCATGACACCATGCATCTGCGAGCCCGACGCCCGTGCGGCTCTGGCGATTGCCGGGTCATGGGCACCTGTGGCAACACTGCACGGTGGCGCTGATAATCACAGGACAAGCTCGCGGCCATTGGCTCTTGAAGCTAGAAATGAACTTGTTCCATGCAGATGCCTGTCATTTCGTCGACCCCCATCACGTGGCTGTCGCGAAATACGATGCAAACGACCTTCACCCCGTATTCATCGTACATTGCAGCTTATGCCAGCAGCGTGAATCGGCCTGATACCCTGATATCCCATAAATTCGCAGACCGGAACCGTAGCCTGATCACCCCCTCTTCCGGTATGCTCGGCAGAATATTATCTCCATGTTTGTATGCAGACACGTCTCGAACGAGCCATACTATAAATCCGCCATCCTTGGCACCCACCGTGACAAAATGACCTTAAATGTTGTCCCCAAACCCCATCCGCCCATGTAGGCGCAAGTGAAAGCAACAAGGAAATGAAGAGTAAGAGAAGCAATCCATACTACCGTTACCTGAACTTTCCAAAAACGCTAAGATCCCTATCCAGCTGCTCTTCCACCCACATTGGCCACTGGTTGTAGACCTGGTGCTCGTAGTCGATTCGGGCGTTGAAATACTTGAGCCAGCGAGCGAATCCAGGATCGATCGCTTTCCCCATACCATCCCTTGACTCCTCCTTGTCCCGAACTGTGTGTTCCTGTTGCGAGATGAAGGCCATGATCTCTGTCAAGGCGAGCCAATGCGTATGAAGGAGAAGAATCACCTGGTTGTTCAGGTTGATAAGGTCCAGAAATACGCCGTGTGGTAGAAACATCCACCAGGCCCAGTGCTCGCTACTTGTCTTGTACGCTGGGTTTCTTGTGAGCTTTGTCGGTTCTAGGAATTTCACAAGGTTCTTTGTGGACTCACCATCATACGAGTTAATGTAAAGTTTCTCGGCGATGCCCATCAATCTGTTTTGATAGTCCATCTCCAAAGGCTCTACACAAATCGGCCGCAAGTTGCTGATGCCCTCGACAGCAGAGTCAACACAGCCTCTCTGGGCGAGTGGTAGACCCTCCATGACTGGGGAAAGGATTGAATCTTGCTCTTGTCCCATCATGTTACCAAATAACGGTTTGATCCCCTTGAACATCATTTGCATCCCCACAACGACTATGCCCCTGATGAAGGTCATGAACTCGGGCATTCCGTCTTCAAAACCTACAGACTGAAATGTCAGGGCAAAGCAGGCGGCGACCATCGCGTTCGTCTCCTCGTATGCCATGGTGGTTTTGGGGCGTCCGCTAAGCGTTTCTTGATTGCTTTGATGGCTTTAACACGGTGATTCATAGCTGGTGTAACAAGACTTGCGTCCATTAAGGCAAGCTGCGTTGCTGCAAAGCCTAGGATGGCATGCATTAGAAACTCGTGCTGTGCCCTAAATTTAGCCATGTTTCCAATGCGCGAGATGTTTACTACTTGGTGATCGCTCAGGCACTTACATTATGGGCTATGCACGGGATCTCGTGCGTCCAAATCTCCTCTTGTTTCAGTGGATGGTGGGGACGCATTCCGTAAGGAAATGCTGAAAGAATCGCATGTCTTGAAGGCTGAAAAGAGGAATCTGGTTATGAGGCTACCGAAGGAGACCGTTGTCAGCGATGGCATCAGGCAGCTCTCAGTGCATACTTACTTGATGTGTTATTTGTGGTAAAGATGGGTATTCGCACTTCAAGCCCGTCTTGACGCAGTGGCCGCATGCCGGGCGACTCTCCTGGCACTATCCCATCACTTGTATTAGGTTCTGTCTGACCTACTGGCTCTGTCATTGGAGGAACAAGCGTTACCTTGATGCGTCTCCTTTTGCAGTTGTAGCATCCGCGTCGGCTCTTCGTATGGCCTCTCCTTTCGAGTCTCTGCTTTTGAGCCGGCAGTCGAGGAATCAGTTCGGAGCTGGCCACTGACGAGTGCCTGTTGTCAGAACTTGGGGCGTCGTCTTTCCAGAGGAATCAGAGAGGCCGTGCGCGGCGAGGGGTCCTGGAACTCGACGCTATCGCCTTGAAGAAAGGCGACATAGTCGAAATCCGAAGGTTCAGCATAGCTCAAGAGCGACGGATGGAGGTTATGCAGGTCCATGGCTGAAGAGGCTTGACGCAAGCCGTCGGGCCAAATTCCAGGATTTGCACAACTTGTTGTCCGCAAGGGTTGGTGACCGCTTTTCGTCTTTATTCACGCGCCCCGGATCCTTGTCCAAAAACGAAAAAGAAAAGAAAAGAAAAAGAAAAAGGGCGAGCAGCAATAGGAGAAGCACGACTTCAACACAAACTATGCAAAACTGGCGCAGGGCTCTAGCTGCAGCACGAAGATGGGATCTTTAGAAAATCTGGTGATCTTTGATGAAGGGGGCATGGGATGGTTAACTGGGGATTAATGGAAGCAGGTGAAGATGCTCTCAGCTGCGTCGTCACGTGTAACGCAGGCTCAGGAGTGATGGACCGGGGATGGCATCAAACGATATGCCTCATGTCACGGATCCAGATCAAGAAGATGAAAAGGGACGGATGGGCATTGCCGCGAGCTAGTGATTACAGGAGTGCAATGCGAGAGCACTGGCAGGGGTGCGGGCGCGGTGCCATGAGTTCGTCCACAGTGTCTACGGTGGAAAACAGGACCTGAGTTGCTGAAGAAATACCGAGGATGGACTGTTGTGACTTGTGACTGCCTGGTAAGAGTGGCAGTGTTACGGGACATTGATGCACCGCTCCCCACCGACCACCGACCACCTGGAGCCTCATCCCCAGAGCCAGAACTCTTTTGGCCATGTTACGGCCGTAGCCGCCGCCCTCTACCATTTGGGGGCAGTGTCAGTCCCTTTAGGCCGTCCTTTTGGGAAGTATGATTGGGGTATTTCATGGGCAAAACAAGCGACATCGTCCAAGGCCCAAAGAGTTGTTCACCTGTGCAAGAAGCATAGTTGAAGAGCTGCCCGCTTGAACAACTCACTTCAGCAGTGATCCATCAAACTCCAACTAACCCTTCCCTCCTTTACCATGTACCCTGCGTTCTGGGAAGCGAAGCCTTGTACAAGCACGGCTTCGCCACTGTATCCGTAAGATGAAATGTGGCGGCGGGGTCCAAGATTGCAACGCTCTATGCATTCAGCCTCAGCCAGCATAGCGTTCCAGAAGCATAACCTTCCAGCCCTGTCGACCCAATCAGTGTCGCACAAAAGATGGCTGTGAAAGTCGGTGCCTGATTATATTTCTGCAGCCTGAGGGTTAAGGAGCCGTAGTGTCGGTGGTTTGATTAGCAAAATGAAGGTTTCGTCATTGTCAGGTTAGGCAGACACGATATTCCCTGTGCTTCGTAGATAACCTCTCGCACGCTGCCCTATGTTGCGTCACCGAGTTACGTCGATAACCTACTTCTTCACACACTGTCTCGGAGCAGCCGATAGTTCAGCTGGCTTAACTAAGAGCGAAGAGAATAGCTGACACCATCCATGATCATCGTCTTAACCGAAGAGTCATAGAGCTTGGAATATCCTTGGAAATAAGCTCATGCCCATGGCTCCACAGGTTGAGCATTTACCAACTTGAACCTTCTAGCGCAGTTACCCCTCAGCAAATCCCCCACTCGCCCAGGCATCTTACCTTGACCTCTTCCTGGTCTTATATTGCGCCCTTGCTGTGATCTGACGCCTAACGTTATGATCCGCACGGTACTGAACAGGGCTGTTGAATGCTTCCACAACTTCTTCACGCAACATGATTAAAAGTGCCTTGGGAAATAAAACACTGGATTGATTCTTAGTGTTTTCTCTGTTTCTGTGTTTTTATGGGCCGATCTACTGAACTGTAAACTATGTGGCTGCTCGTGATTTATTGGTAGGAGTTGTCCTATTGGTAGGATGCCGAGCTGCATGCTCTAACGAAGCAGTCAGACTTATCCTTTGCAACATGAGTCCGCGATGAACGCACAGGCTGTATATTGACTCCTAGCCAACGAAGTCCTTCTCTTATTGCCAGGATATGAGCCGGCATCTAAGTGTCTATAACCTGTACATCGACTATAACCACTCTGGCCCCGTTGGTCCCCAACAGGCTATCTTATCAAGTATATGAACGACTCAATTATGATACCTCTGTGGAGAAGGAGGAGAAGGAACCAAAAAAAAAAAAAAAAAAAAAAAGAAGATACAGGACAAGTCATGGCCATACCAGAAGCCAGGCGTCAATACTAGCCTTTCTCAACCGGACTCTCAAGGTGGAGGCTGCCGGTGGGTCTAGGGTATGGCTAGTTTTCACTGGCCTCGAAGCTCTCCTGGCTGCGGCCACTACTAGTACCAATTATCGAGTCTTGATCACATACTGCAAGCCAAACCCACCTGACAACGAACAACATCCACAAAAAACGCCACAGACAAAGAAAAGAGAAAAAAAGAAGGGAAAAAGAAGAAAGAAACCACTCACGGAAACTCCATAAATTTTCGTGAATAGAGTTATTTTGCTCCATCCGTATGTAAGCCACGTAAGACATTGTGGGTTCCTAACCCGTTACTAGAGCCATCGTACTACCCACATCTAGCAGTAGTTCCCATGCCGTTGAAAAACCGTAGCGGTGTTCTCCACGTCGGTTCGGTAGTTAAATCCTGAAGGAAGAAACACCGCAAAGAAGAACATAAGGCCAAGCGTCGCTGGCCTGATTTGTATGGCTAGACACAACGGCTAAAAGACACAGCCGAGTCGAGGCTGGTGGATTCCGGTTGTAGTTTGTCAAAGACCCAGATTTCCTTATCCCTACTGCTTACCATGAACCGTTTGGTTGGTCCCATGTGGGTTACCAGCTCAAGGAAGTAGTCTTTAATACTCCATAATTGCTACCCTAGTTCTACTGTGTATTTGTTTTCGAACCCAGGCTTTCGACAGTCTTGCAAAAACCAGCAGGCGCATCCGTTCGGGCTCATGATGTCGGATGACGGGGTGGTTCCAGTTGGGAAAGGGCCGTGATTAGGTGAACCAGCCTGGTCAGAAACCCCGGCGACTGTATCCATTTTTAGTGTGCACCAAATCACCAACCAGGGTTGGCAACAGCTTGTCGTCCGGTCAGTCCGACAGAATAATTACAGAGTTACAATAGGATGACTCCCAAGTCAACAGTACCATACCTACGAGAGCACAATGGTCTCGGTAGAAGAACTGTACTGGATGCTGTTTACATAATTCGTCCTTGGTCTAGAAAGACTTTGGACGAATGACTTACTATGAATGTGCGATCCAATCCCCATGTACCTCACGAGTCAAGTTGAAAAATGGGCCTTTCGTTGATGCCATCAGAGCTGCACCGTGGCATCGCATGGTCGGTACCGAAGGGTATGTATTTTGAGAGTGATCTTCTGAAACTGGAATGCTCGCAAGGTGTTGCTCTGGAGTTTGTTGACTACCACCAGCCATGTCTTGTAGGAATGTCTAGCATCTTACCCTTGGTCAAAAGCCGGGGTATATGGTGATGGCCATGGGTCCGGAGGATTTCGATGCCAAGCTCATTTAATGTTAAACCAGGATAAGAAATGATTTGGTTTTCCGTGCTTGTTTCTAGAAGGCTTGAGATGAGGCCGAAGCTTGACACCTGCCTTTCTTTGATGCTATGTAAATGAGATGGAAGCTCGCACGGGCGGTGGTCGACGCCATGGCTCTACTCCTTGACCAGCACAATCGAGGTGGTACTCTACAGTGGCAGCAATGCTGGTTCAACTGTTCAACTAACAGGCCTTATGCGCAGGCGTGCTCCGTCGCTAGACTCTCCGAGAGGGACCGGCGCCGTTGACTCGGTAGAGCCAAAATGGCGTACAGCCCATCGGTCAAAGAAGCCAAGGCTGGGCCGTTTCTGGGCTGGCTGGGATGTGGATATGGACGCGTCAACTCGACGAAAACATGCTCGGCCAATGGCGAGGTTACGAGGACAACAAGAGGTTGGCCAAGCTTTTGATCCCCGCTAGAGAGAGGGTATCGAGCCCCACTGAGAAAAGCAGAGATGGATCCAATGCTCACCCTGTGGCGGCGGGAGTAATTTCGCTTGTTGTTTCACCAGGCTCAGAATAGGACTAGTGGTGATGGGTAAACGTGGTCGTTCTCCATCCCATGGTGTCCAGAAGAGCCGGGAGGTCGGGACCACCCACACATGGTGGAAGAGGGCGGGTCTGGAGGCTTTGCAACGTGGAAGTCCTGGCCAAAGGCTCTGGTCATGGTGTGGCTATTCATAGAGAAGGTAGCGATCTGAGGGAGATGAGCCAAGGGGCTCTTCTTAGGGGCTGTGTAGTATTGGCTGTAGACTTTAATGGATGAGACAGATTTATTGTCAGATGTTCGATATCTGGGAAGAGATGGAACGAGTCGACCCAATATTCGTTTTTAGAGGTCTCGAAGTGACGGAGCTGTATTGTGAGTAGGGTGGCAATCTATTGTGGAGTTGTCCCATTCTTGAGGCCCTCGAATCGAGCGCTTACACGTTGGAATGCTGGACCATGCAAGTGACACAAGGTCCGGTTCGTATCCGGTGAGGTGAGAAAAACAAGGCAATCGCATAATGCTGCCGACAGCGGTCGCGAACGACATCCGCGGTGCCCGCTGATCATCCACATCCATGAAGACTATTGAATGGGAGCCGGTGGGTGGGACCTGGTGAGCGAGTTGAGGCACGGGCGGGCGGAGGAGGCCCAGGCCAGGTGCACACAGTACGAGGTACTTGATGGCTCCAATTCACACACGCAACCGGTGAAACAATCGAGACAATAGAACATATTCACACGTGAGACAACAGCTGCGGTCGGAGGTGGTGACGCAAAGAATGGACGGCAACGGCCGGACAATGGACAGGACAGGTGACACAATGGCGACGGATTCATGCAGCGTACGCAGGTGAGAGTCAGGATGAGGTCAGGCGAAGAGAGAGAATAGAATCCGTACCTGCAGCGGGAAGGACTTGGACCCCAGAGCGAAATCATCGTTTCAGTCTGTTTGGATGATGGATGGTGGCATTGGGCTCGGATTGGATGACAGGAGAGGGTTGTTTTCTTTGTCAGATTTTTTTCGCCTGGCCTGTGCCTTTTGCTCTCGCTGTGCATTTTCCCTGCATCCGGTGAATTGGCGCTCGGGATGGGTGGATGGGTGGATTTGCTGGCCAATGGTGGCTGCAGAGCCCCTGAGCTTAGCTTCCGTGCCCCTGGCGGAAGCTGCTGCTAGCCTGAATGGCGCACCAAAGATGCCGCTACGCCCGATGTCCAGCGGTGCCTGGCGATGCGACCCACCATCTGGCGCTACCACGAACCCTGGCGTGGGTCTGACTGAGAGTCCAGCATGGGGGCCCCTCCTTCTGGGGCCAGGTTGCAAAGGCCAGGTCTTGGTCCCAGTTCGAGAAGGAGAAGGACGAGAAGGAATTGCCTCGATTTGCCTGATCCTAGGGCACGCTAGGAGAGAAAATGCAGAGGGAACTAAAAAACCTCCTGCTGGGGAGGGGAGAGGAAGCGATCGGTGCCAGGGCCAGGGCCAATATACGCAGGTGCAGGTGCAGGTACAGGTACGGGACGGGTACCTCGCGCCTGCGGATGACCGGACCCGGGCGCTACCTCACCGTGCCACCTGTTTCGCACCTGCTGGTCATGTCGTTCTGGCTGTTTGCGTGCACTGATGCCCAGGTACTACGTGGTAGGTGGTGCCCTGTGCTCCCAAGTTTCCGTTGACAGCTCCAGTCCGCCTAGCCTGATCGACTGACTGACTGACCAACCCACCTTCTCCCTCCCCTTCATATACCATTGTTTCGCTCCCTTCCATTCTTCTCCCCTTCTTTTCTCTTTAACCAACATCACCAACGTCTTTCCTTTCCTTTGCCGGCCTTTTTCGGCTCTTCACATTCCTTCTCCAAGCGTCTTTGAAAGACTGCATCATACGCTCCCTTCGGCCGTGCCGACCACCAGCTTTGAAATTCAACTCAATTTCACCACCACGCACCTTACAACGCAGCACTTGAAGCGCCGCAACAATCGTCACCTTCTTTCCACTTGACTTGATTTGATTTCGGAAACGAGCCTCACGTCAGCATCAAACATCATCATGCATTCCAAGATCGTTGCCATCGCCGCTGTTGCGGCTCTCGCCGAACAGGCCAGCGCCTACAACCACAACCGCCACTCTCACAACGTCGCCAAGCGTGCCCTCGAGACCGTCTACGAAACCGTTTGGGAGACCGTCTATGTCACCGAGGGCCAGGAGGCTGTCCCTACCGAGCCTGCTGTCGACCCTGTCCTCCCCATCGTCACCTCCACCTCGGTCATCGTTGTCCCTACCTCTCAGGCCCCTCCTCCTCCTCCTAGCGAGGCTCCTCCCCCACCTCCTCCCGCTCCCACCACCACCCTGCTCACCTCCATTGCTCCCAAGCCCACCGACTCGGCTCCCATCGAGAACCCCGTCGAGGGTGACCCTCAGCCGGAGCCTCAGCCGGAGCCTCAACCCGAGCCTCAACCCGAACCCCAGCCGGAGCCCCAGCCAGAGCCTCAGCCGGAGCCTCAGCCTGAACCCCAGCCTGAACCTCAACCCGAGCCCCAACCCGAGCCCCAGCCAGCTCCTTCCAACGGCGTGCCCACCAAGCGTGGTATGGCCTACAACAGCGCCGCTCTCGCCAACAACTTCCACTCTTCTTGCAAGTCTTGCAGCTGGGCCTACAACTGGGGTTCCAGCGCCCTGATCTGGACTCCAGCGTCAGCTACGTCCCCATGCTCTGGGGTGAGAAGGCTCTCGGCCACTGGCACCAGGACGCCGAGGCTGCCCTCTCCGGTGGCGCCAAGGCTCTTCTCAGCTTCAACGAGCCTGACCACGCTGACCAGGCCAACATGTCTCCCGCTCAGGCCGCTGCCATGCACAAGGAGCACATGGACAAGTACTCTGGCCGTGCTCTCATCGGTTCCCCTGCTGTCACCAACGGCGGCGGCGATATGGGTGTTACCTGGCTCAAGAACTTCTTCTCTGCCTGCGATGCCCAGGGTGGCTGCGCTGTTGACTTCTGTGCTGTTCACTGGTACTCTGAGGCTCAGTATGCTGACACCCTGCTCACCCACCTCGAGGCTGCCCACGAGGCTTGCGGTGGCCGCCCCATCTGGCTGACCGAGTTCGCTCCTCTGGGCGACGACAACCAGAAGGCTGAGTTCATGAACAACATGATCCCCAAGCTTGACGCCCTCGACTACCTCCACGCCTACTCCTACTTCTGGGTCGACACCACCAGCCTGATGACCTCTGAGTCCTCGCTCAGCTCGTTCGGTTCGATCTACGCCTCCATCTAAGCTGGGAGTATTGTTGTGTTTTTGCGTCGTTATTTACACTTGCTTGCTATGGAATTTTACCTCCCAAACATGATATCAAAATGGGGGTTTTAGGGTCAGGTTATTTAGAGGAAAAGGCGTGCTTTACATTTCGCTGTACATAGTTTGCAGAGCTCCCATTTGGATCCGACATTCCTGGATCAAGGGAACTTAGCTTGCTTAGCTTGAAAATGGTTTATCCATGCACCTCGTTCTCTTCCAGCTATATCTTGTGAGAACGTGGCAAGCTCAACTATATACCATGCCTTCAAATATGACGAGTTTCATGAATCTGATATTGCCTGTCAATTGTGTATGCTATGTGAAGTTTGCCGTGCGACGTGCATCTTGAAGTTCTCCACAGCGCGCCATAGGACGTTGGATTGGACCGCGCGGGTACATCCGCCGCCCTGTTTCATCCGATCGAGTTTAAATCTGGGCCACTTTGGCTTGAACGCCACTATATCTATTACTTTGACACGAGTTTAATCCAAGAACTCTCTTAATTCCAGACACCGGGTCCTATGTGGAGTTGTTTATGCGGGAAGTGATCAATCAATATCAACGGCATTGGTAAAAATGCACCTATATTCCTTCTTCTGTGAAGCATCACCATTGTTAAGAAGGCAACACTACCATTCAACTGGAGGGACTGAAACAGGGCTTGTGAAATTGTCTGACAAGCCTTGCGTACGTGAGTATGATGAGCATATGACGAGATGTTTGTGGATGTTGAATATTTTTCTCATCCTTAATGAGTCTACTGTAGAGAAGATCTCACATTTCTATATGTACAACCTGGTCGTTGATGAGCATGCAATGACGTTTCTGATGCTATATACTGAAGGCTCAATGACAGCCTTGCGGATGGAAGTAGATGCAAGTCAAACTAACGATGACGATTGTATCTTCAGAGTTACACAGGCACCTTTTCACTTTTCTTCTCAAGTAACTCGGACGTTCCGGCGCTGACTATACGATGATGAAGATGATTCACATTCAGCTAAGCTGCAAATACAGTAGCAGTAGCCTTCGCTCGTGGGCACATATAGATCCGCCAGACAAACCAGCCCAGAGCCTGTGATCCCCTTTGATACCCAGCCGCTCCCTCGTCCACCCAGAATCCCATTTCAACAACCCAGAGTGGGTGTTCAAGTAATTTGAGGTATCCATGCCAAATACGCCGTGCAATGCTGCCCATAAAACATTCCAAAAAGAAGAAACCCACGAACCATATCCGTACCTGACGCCAAATTCTTGTTCAATCTCCTGATTCACAAGTCTTACACTGTAGCCTGCCGCGTTCCTCTACATGCAATTTGCACCATGTGCCCTATCGTCATATTCTGAACATTGTGCGCTCATGGGCGGTTTAAACGAGTGCCTCGACGAGGCTCAAGCTTCAAGCTCTAGCCCTCGTTACGTTGTGGCGATTGTGCCCTTGTGCGAATCCGGAATTTCTCCTTGAGCTTCTCCGTAAAGCCGGTAGCTTGGCGTCGCTCGTCCAGATCTCCCTCTGTCGGAGGGTGTTGGCGTCTTTCCGCAACTATCTGCCGCAATGTCTCCATCTGCTCTTCTCTCGTGGCTTGGCGCAAACGGTTGAGGTCGAAAATGCGGGACAAACGGTTTCGTTGGGGAGCTGATGCCCCTTCTCCGTCATCATCTTCGGCATCCCATGCCAATGGTGGTGGAAGGGTTGACCCGTCTTCTGCTGTGGAAACCCTGTTGGAGTGTCCTTTTGAAGATCGAATCGACTAAGCCAATGTCAGCAAGAACAAAACCCATGATATGAAGAAATATCTTACCAAAGGGGCAGGTCCCCGATACGTTAATGAGCCAGGGATCAATGCAGTTTGGGTGGAACTGATGACTACAGGGAAGAACTCTAACGTCTTCACCAACCTTGAAATCTTCAGTGCAAATGGTGCATCCTAAATGAGCCCCATCGGGATTTTCAACCTGATCGGGAACACTGGAGCTTCTTGGTGTAGCGGCCGCGTGGCCGGCAACTGCTGCGCCACCAGACATTTCCTTGCTTGCGTTCGAGTTACTTCGGTGGGGTCCAACATCTTGACCATCCGTTGTACCCGTCTCCAGTTCCAGCTCTGGATCCGGCTTTGTAGGCTGCTGGTTGTTGAATTTGACGATAGGGATGGTGTCGAGCACAGCACGAGCGATACCCTTTGCTCGACTTTGTCGTGGTCGGCCCCAGCCGCACCACGAGGACCGTACCTCTCCGGATACCGATGTGCGCGCACGGCACCCGTAGCAATGATGATGACAAAGAGCAACGTAACCAAGCCGGTGATGGTGTATAGGATACTCATGGCGACAGACGATTTGTTGGGGCCGTGGTGTGATGAGCCAGTGTCCGAGCTCGTATTGTTGCCGACAATGGTAGCCTTAACCGTGCCAGTGGTTCCGTTTAGATAGGTGAGCACTTGCTGAGACTCGGCCGTGTCTACCATGGAGAGGATGGTGGTGTAATCCATTGGGCCGGTTTGAGTGAGTGCGCACCAATTATTGCTGGTAGAGTAGAAGATGATGGCTTTCGGCTTCACCCTCATCAGGTCGTTTAGCATTTTGTCGGGTTGGATGAACGAGTCGTCGTCGGGAGCATCGCAAGATAAGTAGGCGATGTCGTCCGGCTTGTTTATGCTGTTATAATTCGACTGTGTAGCGATCCGAAGATCGCCGTTGATCTGGACAATCTTGAAGGTGACTTATTAGTACGTTATCTCATAGCAGGAGCGGGATAAACACATACCTCGTGGGCAGGGTTCGACATGTTGGCTCCCAGATTCTCGGTCAGGGGCACGACGGTATACTGCTGGGAAGCCATTCCCCTGCCACCGAGAGGTTGAGCTGCATGGCATCGTCGGCAGCCCAGGACGGAAGCTCGTCCTGGGGCGTCACGTAGGCGACATCGTCGGCGACGACGGCTGCGGCAGCGCAGACCAGTGCCACCAACCAAGGGCTTGTTCTGCGAAGGGCGGTTCGAGTGGACATGGCATAGGACGCCGTTCCGGTTCGGATTCCGGCGATCGAGGTGTCCTCGCGACACCTGCAGGTTGGCACCGAGCAAAAATGCCCGAGGGAGCGGGGAGACGGCCAGCTGAACGCGACGGGGACGGCAGCGCGGGTGTTTCGTGGAGGGCTCTTAAGTACTGGCGACGGGCATATCTGGAGGCGGGTAGAATTCTCCCATCTCAAGCCCAGAAGAAGGGTTGCGCACGGCGAAAGTCTGGGGATCAACCATGAAAGGACTGGTGATGTGAGGAGGGCGGAGGAACAAGCAGATCAAAGTGGACCTTCAATCGGAAATAACCTGGGTGATCAGCGGGCGACGGATGGGCTGGCAGGTTCGTCGAGGCAATGTACCTGCCCGGCGACCTCACGGCTACGAAATACTTAAACAGCCGACGGGTACGGGTCAACGCTACCTGTAGCCACGCGCTGAGCCAACCATCACGACGCTAACTCTGGGTACCAAGACACTAAAACCAGCATCATGCACACCAAGTACAGGCGCTTTAGGCGTCTTGGCTGCTGCTCCCAATTGATTTCGTCTTACTCACTACAAGTCCCTCATCAAGTTGGCCCAAGCCCGTGCTTGCCTGGAGTCGTCACCGTCATGCATTCTGCTCCATCCGGGGACCCATGGATATATCTTGAACTCGTCTCCAGCCAGGCGAAACCCGCGAAGCGGTCCCGAAGCAAAGGCTCCTCTACGTAGGCGGACATCAGCCGAGGCGGACGCGTCGCACAGGCGTCGTGTTCCATCGTATCAGGCATAAACCAGAGGCCTCACAGGTCTAGACAATGGCTACTGGTCTGGGCATTCTCTCGGCGCTGTGCCTCCATCCAATCGCCGCCGGCCTACAAATGCCCAGCCTGGCGGGGTGGTTGAGATGCCCAGCCTTGGGCATAACGCAAAGGTTCCGCTGGTCATTCGTCGCGGCATTCAATGCTCGTTATGCGCAAGTGCTTAGGCGGAGAGTTCGGCATGCAAATACCCTGCATTGATGCCTCCAAGTGACGCCGTTTGGAGCACGATTGCCATATCGAGGGCTTGGTGTGGCCGGTCCAAACGCACACATGCTTTCTCGCCTACAGCTCGCGAGCAGATGGCCCTGAACCCTCTGGTTCCCGGAGATGCTATTCTTCTTTATCAAGGCCCAGGTCCTGGAGAGCCCCCAACCCTGATAGGAACGGCATATGCTCCGTGGATGTCTTACGTACGCTAAACCGGCCCCAAAGATGCCGAAACCAGCCAAGGATAAGGATCGTGGGGTTTCACCAAACCCCACCACTGCCCATCTCCAGCTGCTTCAGATGCTCGACAATGCACAGACCGACCCTGCCTGGCTTGACGTCAGAAGCCGGAAAAGACGCTTAAACAAAACATGGTGATTACTGGCGGATTGGGCCTCGAATCGGACTTGGATCGAAGGGGGCGGGGGTAAGGGAAATGCATCTTGCCTCCGCCTTTGATGCGATTCATTTTGCCAAGGCCCGAAGCTCTGGGCAACAGACGGTAAGTTGCATTCTATCATCATGGTGGCGGCTGTGAAGGAAATTTTCTCGAGCATCGGATCTGTCTGGCTCACCGCCAAACCGCGATTCGGTCTCGAGCGCCCAGTCTTGGGCAATAATTTACAGTTGAATTTTCGTGTCGCCCTGAGGGCAAAAAGTGAGGCGGTGAGTGAGCGCTTCGAGGCTTCGTGCTTGTCCATACATAGCACCCTGGACCTTGTATATGCAGAAAACAACCCTTTTTCTGCTGGCGAGGCTTGACCTCTGACGTGAAGATTGCTTCGATGTTTGATTGTACTTGGACCCATCGCGCCAACTCATTGACAACGTCAAGGTTGTGAGAAACGCCATAATGTAACCTCGAGTTCCTGCAATTGGAAGCTGCGTTTATGCCTTGTAACCTCGGACAGTAACTGTCTTTGCTGCGAGAATTAGCAGCATACACCACCCATCACACCGCTGGAACGCTGGCCGCCTTTTGTCGACCGTTGCCGGGGTTCCAAGCTCAGCTATACCGTTCAGAATAGACACAAGCTCGGGCTGTGACGCACCGAATGCTCGTTCTGCGCCCTTATAGTTGCTTGGTTATTATGCTCGTGACACAATTCATAGGCTCGCAACTCTTTCCCAGGATTTCGGCATCCTGGTCACTTATAACAATGTCTTTATCAAAACTCATATTCTCGAGACCATCATGACGCAAGCTAGTCTAAGGTCTTAGTTCTGCAACCGCAGTTCCTCGCGTCGCGGCATCTAATGCAGACGCGGTGTACTGTATGATTAGAAGGGAGGGGCGTATGTTTCCGACACGTCACAATCTATCCGCCCTAGCCCTTGTGCCTGATGCTGCCGCCCGCCGTGGCAGTGCGGATGGCTATCGGCTTGCGGAAACGAACAAGTCGGTCTGGAGACTCTGGTGCTCACCCTGAGGCAGTGACCCGGACCTAGATTTCCTCCATGTCCTCGAGATCGTCCAGAACGGGATAGTCCCCAACCTCTACCCGTTCAGGTCGGACAAAGACGCCGTGCTTCATCTCCGAAGGTTTACCCCAGTACCGCACACCCGCAATGCTGCCGTCATTCTTTCCGACCGGCTCGTCGAGCTGGATCCCTACCCAAGGCCCAACACCGCCGGGGATTTCCTTGACGTCTCCTACGTACATGACAACGCCCCGACGTGTGTCTTCGCCACCGACGCGGCATCGCTTGCCTGTCTCAATGCCACGTTGTCGGATCTCCTCCTCCAGGGCGGAAATCTTGGCTTGTTCGTGGCTGGGTGCATTCGGGTCGAAACGACCAAGTTTTTGCGTCTTCTTCCATGCTAAGACCGAGTCGGTCTTCTTCTCGTACTCATCCTCCGGCATCACATACTTCTCTACACCGGATGTGTCTGCAAAATTAGGACGAGCACCCGGGGCGGGTGTCCACAACCTGTCACAGTGGCAGAAATTGGTCAGCCTTGTATTATGACTCGAATGATTGTGTATGGGAAGAGATTTTTGCTGCCCAAGCCTAGCCTGTTTCTATCTCAAGGCTATTGAATAACCTGAAGGTTCCTAGAATCTTGAGGCTTGTAGTCCAGGCTTTCACAACGTAGACAGTGTATTTGGTGATATCAAACTGGGGAAAAGGGGCTCACATGAAGTTCGGCATATGGTGTTAAAGGGAAATTTGACAGCTGAGTGTTGTCTTCATCCGCAGCCTCAATAGCAATATCTCCAGAGCCAGGCACTCTTAGACTGAGCCTTTGAGAGGATGGGGAATACCGGTGATAGGCTCCAGTTTGGTCCTAAGCTGGCTGATGGACCATGATGGTGTGATGCGCCTTTCGGAGGCCGCATTCTCCGAGACGATGTTGAGAGGAACGTCGGCCATTTCGAAAGAAACCTTGATCCTTGTAAGCCGTTAATTCAAGGCACCTGAGAGACGTCGTGGAGTTGACTCACCGCTCAAGCCTGGGTCAACACAACAGAATACTGTTCCGGTGGGATGTATGTGGGACAGCTTGAGACAGTGCTTGCCAAGATGAAGATGCAGGCGCAGATGCAGACGTTGCAGGCGAATGCACCTAGAGTCGAGCACCTATTCTGGAACTGTCTAAGGAGATCGTTGACGTCGTCGTGTTATCAGATGATCAGGTAAGGCAGACGTTGTCGTGAAAGCCTCGAGTTGCAACTCGAATGAGCGCAGTCGCAAGTCTAAGAAATGTGGGGCACATGGCATTGCAAGGCGATACGTCTCTCCTTGTAAAGCCAGTGAACTGGCACCTAAAGATGCCCTAGGGGCCGCCGGTACCTGTACTGGACAGGTGCCTAAGGCTATGTCATCTCGAGAGTGGCAAAATAGGCCATGATACCTGCATAGACGATGAATGCAGGTGCTTGTACCTGCACGCAATTGGGACAAGATCTCTCGGGCTCTACTTTAGGTACGTCGATACCTCTATTTACCTCCTTACTGAGCTTGGTACTATCCATGGTCATGAGAAGCACTTACATGGCTATACCGGTCATTGTGCCTGATGAGTGAAGCTGATACTACTCTTGCATATCGAAGCCATTACCTTGTGTATGGTGTCACATTTCATCGGAATTTCTTCTCCTAGCAGTTAGGCTATCCGTATTGTCTTATCTCTGAGAAGGCTGTTCAGGCTCCTCAATTGCACGTATTCGTCAAGATCCCCGTTGCAGACAGACCCTTATCACCATGTCCATGACCATGCACAAGCACCCTGGCCACGACCCCATCTCGGCCATCACGCACTTGACACAACAACGGCTCTTGATGCTCTTTATGGTACGTAAAAAAGCCTCCTGATGCGGTCTTTAAGGCCGTGATCGGGGTCTGGATCGGATACATACCAGTTGTGGCTGGAGAAGCGTTGCGCTGGCCAGAACCACATAGCTGGAAACCCTCCCGTACGTCGCCCTGACAAGCATCAATGCTTTGCCTGCCTGCATATCCTGCTGTACATACTGGACACACCATGCCCTTGTATGATCGCCGCAAGGGGCCTGAAGGACAGTGGTTGGCACTGGGCTATACTTACGTTGGAAGCTGCGTAATGCGGCGGTCCCCTAGACACAACGTCCCGGAGCTGTTATGGGTTTGAGCCTTTTGGGTTCGCGATCTCCCCTGGCCGCGGTTGGTTCGCTTCTAAATTGCCGCACAGCCCAACCCACGCTCCTGGGTCGGGAAGGTGTTGGCAAATGCGCCATGTTCCAGCAACACGGTTTCTGCTTACCACATTGAGAACCAGGGCGTGCCGGGGCGTGGGCTTTGCCCGTCATCCCTTAAGGGAAGGGGATGGGAGGCGAGGAGAGGCAAGGCAAGGGAGCAGCGACTCGGTCCTGAGGCTGAGGCTTGGCAATGATGTTATAGGGGACTTGAATGAACGATGATCCGATTCTCTTGGGGGTTGGCGCAGTTTCCAGCCTGAAAGCCAGCAAAAGAAACCACAGAGACCGGAGGAACCGAGCCAACATAAACCGTCCTGCATGATCGTGACTTGTCACATAGGGCAGCGCTGACACCCTCCGGGAGGTTGGAGGAACATGTGGGCGGGAGAAGCAACAAGAAACGTACCATGCTGTCACGGTTTCAAGCTTGATGATCTTTTATCATAATGATAACACGGCTCGTTGGCAGCAATGCTTGTCATTGAGCTTGGGCGCGACGTTTCAACCCATCCAACTTGGGGTTTTTGCGAGCAAGAAGCAAACCTGCTCTCTCATCTCCCACGAGCTTCGCCCTCCCACAACTGGCGGAGTTTGTGCGTTTTTTTCTTCTTTCTCTCTTTCTTTCGTTTCTTCTTCTTTCACTACCGCTGCCCGACATTTCTTCACCCCTCCCTCGAATGTCTCACCGCCAGGTTGTGGCGTCGTTGTCCATTCTTGTCTTGCCCACAAACCGACCGTGTCAGCGCGGGGCGGCGGTTGGGAGGGTTCGGCGTGCCACTTTGTTTCCGTTGTGTGACCGATCCCTAATAAAGCCTCTGAGGCATCAACGTGGCCCACAGGATCAAATGTGGGGAGAACAAAACGCGGCGCGGGTGATGACATGCGGATATGTCCGTTGCGGTGTGAGAGACGTGGGTATTGTGCAATCTAACCTGATCACCGTGTGTGTTGCCTGGCGGAGCTTCGATTGTTCTCTCACGACACACCTGCGTGCAAGGGGCCTAATGCCATCTATTCTTACCCGATCTTGCTTGCCATGACATAGAGATGCCTGTATCCGCTCCTACATTGTTTCCGGCGTGCGAGGCCCTGGGATCTTCCTGTCAAATTAGGTACCGAGAGATTCAGCTAGGTGGGTTTTCAACCTTCAGCAGCAGACTGGTATCGGTGACAGAAGCGACGCAATGTGTGTTAGCATACCGAACATGACGTCGCCTATTCTGTGGGATCCCATCCTTGCGTGAGACAAGGCAGATCCTCGCAAGGGTCCTGGACAGCAACACCACCCAGCTCTGTCGAGCAGAATTGCGCGTGAGGCAGGGGTTATCAACAGCTGTGATGTGTGCGAATCGTACAGCATGCGAGGCGACAATCTAGATTCATCCGCTCTGGGGTTGCGCGTTGACCAAGCGATGCCAATGAAATAATAGCCTCGTCTTTTGCACGCTTTACCCACTTGACTTGTTGCTGCTGCCCACTCGGCTCCCCACCGCTCTGACCCCCAGCTCCAGCGATTGCTAGGTAGCGTGATGGGACGCGCAGCATTAGGATGGTGCTACCACTACCACATACATATACCGCAGCTCACTTGACCCAGCTTTCCGGGTGGTGGGCGAGCCGAAAGGCGTTCAAGTCTGATCGGGAATTGTCTCCATTTGTCACGGTCTAGGCACAGTGGAAGCAGTTCCGTCGTCGGTCCCGTTCAAACGTAGTGGATATCCTGGGTCAAACGAGGTTCAGGCAGCAAAATCAGACTAGGCCCTTGTCCCCGTCGATCAGCTTGCTCTCGAAATGACTTATACGGAACATCACCAGCTGAGGCAGCCGGGGATCATGGCCCGGCAATTGAACCCACCCGCTTGCTGGCAAACAAACTCCGTATGCTGGCATCGCCGGTGCCCTGGTCCTTGACCGCAGATCCGCCTCATTTGCAATTTGTCACTGCCACGGTGGCAGAGTGGTTGCAGTGGGCATCTAAAGCCGGGTATGATGGCAAGCCCAGCGAAGAGGAGGGGAAGGGAGGGGAGGGGGGAGAACGTGGGAGGCGGTATAGGTTCTCTGGGCACAGACTCTTGGGTAGCCATCAGTGTGGTAAACTGGCCTCGACCAGCACATGGGCAGGAAGCAGGGCAGCCCTTTGGCCTAATGGTAAGGCTGTGCTCAGAAGGCGTTGGAGAGACAAAGGAGAGGCATGTCTCGGAGGCTTGTTGGCAGCTCGCATGACGCATCCACCAAGGAAAGGGAGGGGGGAGGAGCCGACAGCTCGGGCGGGCAAAGAACCAAATGGTTCGAATGTCTTGTGGCTTGAACAGCAACGTGCGTGGGATGTGAAGGGGGCGTGGCCGATCACAGTTCGTACACGGCTCAGCACAAACTCACTCATGCTCACTTCTCACACGCAACCTCCCGGACTCGTGATATCCACACACACACACACACATGCAGGCTAGGACGAACAGTTGCAAGCCTGATCCTGGACGCACAGGACACGTCCTGACAAAGAGATGCCGTTTGCAGCGCATCAAACCCAAGGCTTGTTGGCGAGGATGCGCACCAGGCATTGATCTTTGACCGCTAGTTCCTCTCATCAGTGTCCCACCAAGGGTGTTCCTGGTTTTTCCTGAGGCTTTACTTTTTGGCCCTGGGGCTGCGGATACTGTCTTGACCTTGCTGCAAATGCAGCCACCTTGGACCGTCATTTTGGATGGTGCTTGATCTGGTGCATCATCCGTGGGTGTGGCAGATGAATCATTCATTCATTCGTTCTCCCTTGCCGCAGATGACCGGCCAAAGCCAAGAAGAACGCGTGAAGATCCCTAAGGTTAGTGTCGTGTGCTACATACAGCGGGGTCTCCACGATAGCATGAGGCAGATGAGACGATGGCGGTGGAAGAGACTTCGGCGTCCATGCTCTGGTATCCCCTTTGGTCCGTAGCCCTCGTGGTGGCCTCTGCTACACCGTTTTACCTTGGTCTTTCTTAAGCGCTTGACACAAACCCTCCACTCCAGGAGCGGACCAGACCGCCGCCATCCGCGCCGGCGATTGGCGTCGAAATCCGTACGCATGTCGAGCCCACCGTCTCACGTTCTCCACCATGGATATAACCTACGGCAACGAGCTATATGCTTAGCGTCCGGTTGCCACGAACTCTACTCTAAGCCCAGGCAGTAACGCGCCTCGAACTGAGTTTGTTTTACGTTGGCGCGACCACCCGGTAGCGCAGAAGTCTCCGGGATCAACCGCCCGGATGCGAGACGGAGCGTTGCCGTCTTTACACGCTCGTGGCTGTACCGGACTGGACCCGGCTCAGGGCTCCCCGGCTATGATGAAGAGCGAGGAGGGAAAGGGGAGGAAGAGGAGGGGGACGAGATCCGCGAAGCACGGGACGAGAGCTTGTGTAATCATTAATCACCAGCAAGTTTCATGCCATGAGCATAGCATGGCATGAAGGAAAGCAAACCACATGAAAAAGTAGGAATAATGAACAAGGTAGAGCCCCCTTGGAGGAAGAGGGCCAGGATGATGGAAAACCCCTTACCTTGACCATGGGCAGCATATACTTTAGCTAGCCATGGCCACAAGATGGTGCCCGTAAGATCCAGCTTGCCAGGCCTGCCCGGAGTGGAGAGAGGACATGGCGCATGTATGACAGGCATACGTTGGACAGCACCGGTACCTTATCGTTTGCCTTGCCTTGCCTTGCCTCGCCTTGGCTGTGCCGAAGGGGTCGACCAGTCTCCGTGGGGGATGACACCAGGCACCTTGATGTCAAGACCGCCACCCTCCCTGGCTTTGTCGTACAGCACACAGTACGGTACCGTCCAGAGGTCTGTTTGGTCATCGTGGGAAATGGCCGAGAAACGCTCGCTCGTCTTATCAATCTGGGCCGAGACGAGCAAACGAGGTCAATGCCAGCCCATTCGCCAATCGCCGCCTCGTGCGCCTCTGCTGGCTCCCAATTAATTTTGTTTCGTAGTCGCCCGCTTACTTCAGGCGCTACTCATTTCGTTACGGAGAACCCTCGTCCTGTCGTGCGAGGACCGGTCTACTTTGCGAAACCGTGGCCCAATGGCCCGCGCGCGCCTATGCCTCGTTCGTTACCGCTTGTCTGATTCATGCCACCCATTAGTTGGTCTATTATAGCCATGCGCTCTGTTTCGCCTCTCTTTTCTCTCTGTCCCTTTTTCGGAACGCTGCCTGCTTGCTTGCCTGCTTGCTTGCTTGCTCGAGATTGCGGTATGCTCATAAAAACATTACACCGCCGGCTGCTGTAATGGATGGCTGGCCCCCTCCCCTTCCCTTGGCCGCAGTTTGGGTGCATGAATGTGCTGGACGGGACGCCAGCGAGTCTCCAGGGCCGCACCGCCCCAGATTGGAAGAAACTCGGGAGAAGGGAGAAGGAAGAGGGAGGGGGGCGAGATATGCGATGATCACCTCGATTTACTGGGAGGACAGGGGTGTGTCTTCAGATCACGTCGTTGTGGTTTGGCGGTACTTTCTGACCCTCATTTGATTCTATGCTGTGCTGGATTCTGTGCTCGGCACCCAAACACGGGTGGGCTCGATCCCTGACCCGTCCGGCGCCTTAAAATGCATGCTACCTGATCTCAGCTTGGTACTTCATCCGTACCTAAAATTAGTCCGGGCAAAGGCAAAGGGTAGCCACAGTTTTGCGTGATGGGAGGTACAGCACAGCACGGTAGGTAGAGCACACATGACCGGTCAGGACGGGCGTATCGAGCGGGATTGTTGAGCCCAGCGGAGATGCAAATATTGAAGGCTATGTGAATACTTCAGCCACTGAAGGAGTCGCAATCTCCAACCAACGGGGGTGCGAGTGAGCTGTTGCGAAACTATTGTGTGTGTGAATGCGTGCGTGTGTGTGGCTCGTGTCGTGTTGTGTCGTGTCGTGGTCGTGGTCGTGTGTGCAAGCAATTTCGGGGTGTGCGAGAATCGGAATTCAGTTGTTCTTTGGCTTGGCTTCGCTCACGACCTTACATCTGCCCATGTTAGGGTATTGAGGCGCGAAGTACCTGGAAGGGAGAGAGAGAGAGAGAGAGAGAGTTGGTCTGGGTGTGCATTGTCATGTTGAACTAGGAAGAGTAACAGGAAAGGGGGTGCATTGTGTAGAGAGAAAAAGCGGCCCCATTTGCTCTCCTTGGAACCGACTGTTACATCAGGCTCATAATTTTTTTTATAATTTACAATTTATTTATTTTTCACCTTTCATGGTTTCTTTTCCTATTCTTGCTTCTCTCGGAGCCTCCTCAATCAAATCCTGCTCATTTTCCCTCGCCGTGTCGTGTTTCTTCAGCGACCTAGAAGGCTGGGGCGGTCACCGTGCGCAACGCAAGGTACCGGTTCACAGCCGTGGGCGACGATGATGTGGATGGATTAGATTGTGTCTTTGGCAGCCCTGTCCAGACCAGAGAGAAGCAAGCGTACGTGCACGCCCTGTAGTCGTGTGTAGATTGGGCTGTTCTGTGTCGTCGCACTCCACACCTGGACCTTGCAACAACACCCCTCCCCGGTCTTCTATCCATCGACTGGCCATGGGACATCTGCCTCTCAGGCTTCTTAATTCCTTGAGTGCCGTGCCGTACTTCACCAGTAGTAGGTATCAAAGCTGTGCAATGGTCAGACGATGCTTAGGTACCTGCTATTGTAGCAAATTGCTTGACAGGCAACGAATCGGGCGTTAAACTGGCCGCCCACTCCTCCCCTGAATCTCAATACACTCTCCTGGACCCTTTTACTTGGTCTGCAACCTCATCGTCTGCTTCGACTTCTTTCCCAGGCTGCCCCACTGTTCCCGTTGGACTATCAGAAGCCCAATTCCAAGCACCCGGACCATTTTTCTTCTTCTTCTTTTCTTTTTCTGCTCCGTTTCCTTTTCTCACGCCCTCAGTCTCCTCTTTTTCTTTTCCTTATACGCAATCCACATCCCATAGTACGGTCCAAGAACCTGCGAAAAGCGGATCCTGTTCTCGCCGCTGGTCTCAGGGCTCGCCCAAGTCTCTCTCTCTTCTTTTCTTCTTTCTTCTCCTCCCCTGATAACCACACACCACCGACCCTGCCTTGGCTTTACCGACCCAGGACGTTTTGCTATACATATTTCTATGGCAGAACCTCCGGCCATGACTCTGTCTCTGCCTCTGTCAATCACTGGCTCCAGCTCACGACCCAATCTGAAATAGAGGCGACTCCCGCACTGACGTATGGTTGCCGCTCTGCCTCGTCTCTCTCTCTCTCTACTACGCCCATTGGTGCTTGCGTCTCAGCATAGCACACCAATCACCTTAGTGCTGCCTTATAAACAAGACGAGCCACGCCCTCCTTTACTAAAGAGACCTACTCGCTGCTCCTTCGAAACAACCTCTCTTTCAACTCTTATCCGCCTTCTTGCCCTGCCACTCCCTCTTTTCTTCCCCTTCCCCCTCCCCTCTCCTTTGATACCTTTCTACGAGGCACAGCAAGATCTGCACTTTCCACAGCAGTCTCGATACCCGATTCAGCCGTCTTCTCGTCTTCGCCCACAGCTCGGACCTGGCATCTTTCTTCACCTCAAGCCACTTCCTGGTCTCGACCAAACGCTAGCTCCTTGGGCGTCACTCCAGAGCTGGAACTCGTCTTCCGTCTCCCCTTTCCGTTGTCTTGATACGCTGTGTTGTTTGGGCGACGCGAGACGTCTCCCAAGCAATACTTCGGTTGAGGCAAGGACAGGCATATCCCGTTGCAAAGCTGGCTCAAGTCAAGAGCCAGGCGCCACTCTGCCTCTTGCAGGCAGAGTCGACGTCGAGGTCGATCCATCGGGCAGGCCTTGATCTATTGCCAGGCCCAAGGGTCTGTACCAGTGGTGCCCGAGACGGTATTGGTGGAGGTGGCGCGGCAACCGCAAACGTGGATATCACAGCTCTCCTCAAGAATTCCGACTCAAATGAGTCTCCCTCTCCCATCCTCGCCGACTGCGACCTGCAACTCTCTCACCAACCACCCCCAAGGACACCACCCGCCGCATGTACCGTTCGCCGTGGCACCAGGCCCCATTCCTAACAACCGGCGAAACATGTCGGCTCAGCACTCAGACCAGCCCGTTAAGAAGCAGAGCAAGTGGTCGCCGGAAGAGGATGCTCTCATCATCGAGCTCAGGGGTAGTGGGATGAAGTGGGAGGATATCTCGAAGCGTTTACCAGGGCGAAGTGCTATTAGTTGCCGGCTTCACTACCAAAACTACCTCGAGAGACGAAGCGAGTGGGACGAGGAACGCAAGAACAAGCTTGCGAGGCTCTACGAAAGGTAATTCAATCCAAAACTTGGACGCTGGCAACGGGATATTTCACCGTCATTGATACCCCCAAAGCTTGTGTTGCAGTGATAATCATAAGAGCAACAAACCCGCTAACACACTGAACAGGTTCAAATCAGAAATGTGGGCAAAAGTGGCCGAGGAACTTGCCGTGCCATGGCGTGCGGCCGAGGCTATGCACTGGAGAATAGGAGAAGTAGATATGGCTCGGCGTGCCGGTGTAACACCCTTCTCCCTAGCCCCCGGCACAGTTGAAGGGAGCCATCGACACTCGCCGGTCCGTACCCACAGCCACTCGCAATCGCAGACCAGCATTCCACGCGACATGATGCAACCTCAGTCACCGCACTCCATGTATGCCCGACCTCAGCCGGTTCCAAATTTGCCTACCAACCGGACAACTCCAGCACATCGAGAGTCGCTCCATGCCCCTCCACCGGGCTTGAAGCTAGAACCGACCGATGCGTACTACAACCCGGGTCCTGGTCTTCCTCCGATCCAGAGTCAACCTCAACCCAGAGGCGCAGGGTTGTTGCCTGGAGTCGCCGAACTGACCACGGGCGTAAGCCCCTATAGTGCGCCGACCGGGGCACCCAGCCCAGTTTCCATGGTGGCACCACCCGGCCAAGCCGGCGTCTTCACAGCTGGCTCAGCATATGCAAATGTTGAGACTGTGGGGTCGAAAAGACGAGCAAGCCCTGATATGTCACGACATGAAATCAGCAACAAGCGACGGTTGGAATAGTATCCAGAAGCTTGCCATGAGCTACGAATCACCTGAAATATAGACCTGCGTTATAGAACCGAACAATATTTATTCCCGATGCCACCCCTGGCCTAGTTGGACATGGGGTCCATTCGACCCCGGGCGTCTACTAGATGGCGGCGGATGTTATAGAACTTCCCTTACAGCGACTTTTTACCACACAGCGATATCATGCATATAGCTCAGTTGCAAGTTTAGCATATGAATCCACGATTTTCGAAGCGGCGCCAACGAACATGCGGACGGCCGGCCGACCACTTGATCATTTCTTATTTTATTTTATTTTCCACTGGGAGAGTTTGGTTATGTATAGGTAGACGGCGTATAGAGAAACATCCGGAAGGAGAAAAAAGGCAAGAGGATTGTTTATTGTCTGTAGATGGCGTATAAATGATAGAGATTCGGACATACTAGGAGAAATAGGCTTACCTCGGTTGAGGAGGGCCCTTTGGTTGGGTTGGGAGTTCGCGGCTGGGCTGGGACTTGCAGAGGGGCTATGTCTTTGTCGACAAGAAAGACGGACCCCAGGTTCGGTGGTGATCCTGGATGGCATCTGAGAGCATGTTAAACCTATTGATTATTTTCATATTACCTTTTGTTACTTCAAAGGAGAAGCACCCTTCGCAGAAAAAAATCAAACCAGATTCGAAGCTATACTGGCGTAGTTTTTCTGAAACATGTTGCATCGCTTTATTGGCCAAGTTTGTCTATTCAGAGTCCCTACTACATATCACCCACCAATTGTCCCGTTCGTAACCAGTCTGACGAACAGATCCCCGGCAGCAATGACATCCTCCTCTAGCTCGCCCTTCTTGTAGAGATGGTAGTAGCGCTGGTACGTTTCTCCCTCCTGTCCCTTAATTCTCAAAACCCAGGGAACGAGCGTATCCTGCTCAGACCCTTCGTCCCAGCCTCTACGGCTGGTCCCTTGTTCCAACGCCCAGACGTAAATGAGGACAGTACCCTCACCGTTCCCGCGGACACACTCTAGCAGCGCACTGATGGCGGCACGGCGTCGCTCTTGCGTCGAGAGATGGTGGATGACGGCTATGCAGATGACGAAATCGACAGCACCACGACGATGGGGCAGGCTCAGGCCATCAGCGACGACAACCTCGCCACCACGCTCGGTGTGAGCAAGGCGAACGAGGGCGGCGCTGCGGTCTGAGCCAAGGATGTGGACATGCGGGTTGACGGGGAGATACTTGCCGTTGCCGCACCCAACATCGAGACCAATGCTACCCGGCGGGCGGGAGAGGAGGTATTCGGTGACAAAGGGCCAGGGCTTGTGACGGGTGGCAGAGAAGTGCGGCGCGATGGCCTCGTACACGGCGTGGACGTGGGTGGCCTCGTAGTTCTCTGCGCCCTCTGTGGGTGGCTGCACAGGGGTTGAGGCGGGGGCTTTTGGCTTGACCTCTGATTTGTCTATGGGTGGCTCCTGGGAGGCAGTCGTAGCCTTTGACTCAGGATCCATGGCTGCGAGGTTGCGGGAGGGTGGCAGCCTCTGCTTCTTTGGTTCTGTGTAGGTGGCTCTGTCTGATGAAGCAGATTTGGATGGGAAGTATTTGTTGGTGGGGAGGGAGGGGCGATATGGGATTCAAAATATGTAAATCCAAATCACCTGGTGCAAAATAGAAAGCTCAGAATTTATAAGTTGCAAAAAGACTATGGCTACCTAGTTCTAAGAGTTTTGTGAGATAGTTGATATTTGGTAATGCATAGTTCTCGCGAATGTGGTGAGCTGAAGTTGAGTTGTCGTTGACAGGATCAGCCCTACCTTACCTTACCTTACCTGTCTTACGTCGTCGAATATTTACAAGCCAATGGGTACAAAAACGCCTGAACTACAGTGGAATGAGGGGCTGGCGGTTGTGCTGGAGAGCATGTACTATTTGAGAAGTCTTGCCCAGTGTGATGGGTGCAGCCACATGAAAGACAAAGGCGTGCAGATGCCATAAAATCACATAATAATCCTACATCTTGTTTCTCCGGATATCGATTCAATCAAATGTTTGTGTCACATGATACCATAAGAAGCTCATTTTGGTAAAATCCTTCGTCCAGGTTTGTGATGGGATGGAGTGAAGAAGCTTAGGTAAGACAAAGCTTGAATCCTCCCCTACCCCCTACCAGGTAAGTTACCTTCTTCGTCCCCCTTCTTCTCTTACTGATGACACACCCTCTCGTTGTGGGATGAGCCCAGATGAACGGTTTCTGCATGTTTCAAGAATGACCCATGCTGGCAATGCATGTGCTTAGCTGGCTGTAAGATCAGCCCGGCAGGCTCCCGGGAGCGGAGGACCATTACGGCATCTGCATGCGAACGCCCCAGGAACCCAACCCTCCCTTGCAACAGACGGGCCTACATCGGACCCGCCATTCTGGGCAGCTTCACCCGGTCGCCTCAGTATCCCCATCGAGGCTGTCGCACCGATGTGCGGTTTGG
Source organism: Albifimbria verrucaria (assembly GCA_020081605.1). Lineage (NCBI taxonomy): Eukaryota > Fungi > Ascomycota > Sordariomycetes > Hypocreales > Stachybotryaceae > Albifimbria > Albifimbria verrucaria. Next base: position 5,273,975 of record JAHREC010000013.1, read on the forward strand.
CTCAAGGCAGAGTTCCGGATCCCTGCCCAGCTCCATCAAGGAAATCCCGGGAAGCCTTCCATGAAGCATGGTCAAACACCCGGTGGACGGGCTATCAACTGCATGCCCACCGTTAGCGCCTAAGCTGCGACGAACACCGCATGGGTTCACCAATACTCAAGACCCCTGTCACGAACCATCATGCGCATTTTAGCCACGAACGAGCTCCGTGCTACTCAGCGTACGACCTACGCAACGATTGTGGCCGGGACCTAAGTTAGGACATCGGTCCGTTCGCTGGCGCCAATCCTCAGACCACAATCACTAAGATGCCCATCCCTGTGCGATGACCGGCGTCGTCTCACAAGGGCTTACGCACCATGATGGCTATGAATCGTGTCTTGCTCGGCTGAGTGTACCACGAGCCCTGCGCTTTTCTCTACCGCTACAAAGGTGCATTCGTCCGAGAGGTCAACGCTCGTGCCACCCTCTTACCCTGGTAATGTAATCTTTCTGGAAGCACGAATCTGCTGCGCATGAAGGTTGTTGGTGGCCATGCAATCTCCAACAGCCTCAGGGATGGTGGAACGTAACGTACGTGTGTGCATGAGAAACCTCCGACAGCTGCGCCTACGTCGTACCCGCTGGGCCTCGTGACAGGGATTGTTTCCCGGGAGCCGAGCGGAGGGCTTCGCTTCTCGGCGCAAATTCCTTCTTCGATAGACGGCGAAGCACCAATATTCTGCATAGAAACGATATCATGCTTCCACGTGAGACGTTGTCAACGTGGCTTTTATATTAGGACTGCAGCAATGACAGGTGCGCACAGCGCCCATGTGCAGCAACTTGTTACTCATCGCCTAGCCAAGCAGAAGCACTACTACATGTACACCCCTGTTCAAACCGCTACTTATTGGTTGCCAGTGTTCAGAGGGCTCTTTGCATCATACACGTCCGTTGTGATGAGCTCTGCGTACTCCACGCCACCCTGCTTCAGCGCAGAATCCATCGTCTCCATGATGACAATGCTTTCGGTCCATGGCATTGTGTCGCTCTGCTTCTTGCCGTCTCTTAGGCAGCGAGCGCACTCGTCTGCCTCCCAGAACATGCCGTGACCCCAGTCACGCTTGGGGTCCTTGGGAATGGGGCAATCCACAACCTCGACCTCGCCGGTCTTGCTGATGACCTTGTACTGCTTCGGCTGGTACGCCGGAGCCGCTACTTGAATCTCACCTTTGGAGCCCTGAATGCGGATCGCGGGACCGGCGACGTTCTTGGAGCCGGGGTCGGTGGCGACGTGCAATGAAGTTGTAGCAATGCCAATGCTCTTGTGCTGAGGGAATTGGCAGATGATGCTGGTGTTTGCGTCCGCGCCCGTAGAATACTTGTTGATGGCGGCCAGAACCTTGGGAGCCTCCTTCTCCTGCTCCGGCTGTGTGTGGTAGAGGGTCTGGAAAACCCAGGTCAATGAGTAGATGCCGAGATCCAGCAGCGCGCCTCCCGCCAAGTCGGGGTTGACCATTCGGTGGCTGTTGTCAAAAGTGAGTCCGCCGTTACCATCGTCATTGTTGAGGGATAGATCAGCTGCATAGTTGCGTTAGTTGTAAGCAAGATAGGTTACCGAGACAGGCGGCCTAGGCGAGTGCTTACCAATAGTCCTGTAAACTGTGCCAATAGCACCGGACTGGATGAGCTCTCTGATCTTGATGCTTAGGGGAAATAACGAGTCCAGACAGCCTCCATGAGGAACAAGTTCTTGGCCTTGGCAGTCTCGACCAGCTTTCGGGTCTGGGAGGCCGTGACTGTGAAGGCCTTCTCACAGAGGACGTGCTTGTTGGCCTCCAGGGCAAGCATGGTGTTCTGGAAGTGATGGCTGTGGGGAGTAGCGACGTAGATGATATCGACGTTGGGGTCGGCGACCAGCTCAGCGTAGGAGCCGTATGCTTTGGTGGATTCGTCGCACTGCGTACTCTTGATGAAGTCCTGGGCCCTCTGAACAGAGTTGGAGGAAGAGACAGCAACGATCTCGTGGCGCACATCGTGAACGTCTCGTGAAGCCGGGTCATTGAGAAGGTCCTTGACGAATGCTGTCGAAGGAGTTAGTCATTTGATATGCAGTAGATGTGAGAAAGTTGAGTGACGAACTGGTCGCGATGCCACCCGTAGCCATGATGCCCCATTTAAGGGTATAGGGAGTTTCGGATGCCATTTTGACTTGTCGCTGTATGGTATCACTGGGAACAAAGGACAAATTGATGGTGAGGTGCAGATGAATTCACGTTAAGAGAGGCAGTGGGAGATTTTTCTGTTCTTATATTATCACGAAGAGCTATCCCTCCTCCCAGTGAGGGGTTTCCCAGCTCTCGGAGCAAACGTTGCTGCGGTGCTTGCGTTGGCCCGCTTTGCGGCCGCTAGAGGGCTTAAAATGCCTGCGGCAAAATGCCCGTCTCGCCAATCAGGTTGACAAATTGTATCCAGAGCTTGGTAAAATCGCGTATAGATGCGAAGGACGACTGAGCAGCAGCCCCTCGGAGGGGCAGCCCCGCATCGTCATTAAACCCCCACCATGGAGAGCTGAACCGATCGATGACAGTGCGCAGAATGTTAGGTTAGGTAAGGTAAGGTGAGGTAAAGAGACGTCATGCATGCTGGCCCTGAGGTAGATGGGTCATACGTTAGTGTCTCGGGCCTGCAAGCCGTTGATAATAGTGCTTGTCGTGGTGCGGTCTTGATTAGCACATACAGGCGCCCAGTCACGCAAATGTGCTGTAACCTTGACCCATAGCAGCTATCAATGGTAGTCATACAGATATATTGCTGAGCTTTTAGTGCATTCCTCTATATTTCTCTTCTCCTTAAATACAACCAGTGTGATTTGCATCTCCTATCGGTGCGACGACGAACCAATAAAGGAGCAGCACAACTCCGAGTTGAGCATGTCCACATAAGGTAATCCCAACTACCCCAACTTCCGCATTTGGCACTCTACGGATTCACATCCAACTCACTCAGCATCGCTTGAGACTGTGAAAGTATGGCGCAGCCCACCATTGGCGCCCAGGCATCACGCCTTGCCAAGGACCTCACTCTCAACGGACCTGCGGCGACCAAGATTCCGAAGCTGATCTACGGCACCGCATGGAAGAAGGAGCAGACTGTTGACTTGGTCCACAAAGCTCTGCAGACCGGCTTCCGGGGCATCGATACGGCCGCGCAGCCAAAACACTACGATGAGCATGGAGTCGGTGCTGGTGTGAAACGTGCTATTGCTGAGGGAGTAGTAACACGTGAAGAGCTTTACGTGAGTTTCTCATTATGTCATGCCATTGCATGTCGAGAGAGATAGCTGACATCGGAACAGATTCAAACCAAGTTCACCGCACCTGGCGGCCAGAATCATATCACTCCATATGATCTTGAAGCTCCCTTGGCAGACAAGGTGCATCAGTCCGTTAAATCATCTCTAAGCAATTTCACAATCGATGGCCAAGAGCCATATCTGGATAGCGTGGTACTGCACTCACCTTTGGATACCCTTCAGGAGACAATCACAGCATGGAAAACTCTTGAGACATATACGCCGCACAAAGTGCGTAATCTCGGCATCTCCAACACCAGCCTGCCCATCCTCGAGGCGCTGTATGACCAGGTGACGGTCAAGCCGGCCGTCGTCCAGAATCGCTTCCATGACCGCACGGGGTATGAGACAGCTCTTAGAGCTTTTGCCGTGAGAGAGGTATTGTCTTCCAGTCCTTCTGGACCATCACCGCCAACGAGCGTCTCGTTCGTAGTTCCCCTGTGGCAACTGTAGCCCGCGGTGCGGAGTCGTGGTGACGGCCGCGTACTACTCTCTGGTCCTGGGGCTGGAAAGCTTATCTGTTTTGGATGGAACGACAAACCAGGAACACATGAAGGAGGATTTGTCCGGGATTGAGGCGGTAGGAGTATGGGCCGAAGGCGAAGGCAAGGAGGAGTGGACAGCGGCTTTGCAAGAGTTCAAAGCACTGATTCGAGAGCCTTGAGTGCTGTAATTACTCTATGTTGCACTGAACTCCTGCTCTACGAGTCCTCCGTAGTTTATATTAGAGTAGTTGCACTTGTTTACCGGCACTGGTACATTGCAACTTCGGTGAGCCACACACTCTTCAAGCAAACATAGGAATCATGAAAAAGCGGTTCATGTGTTTTTAATGAAATTCACTTGTCTACCCAACCCAATACTTGTAAAAAGTTGCTAATTGCAATCTCCTTATTCCCCGTGATGGCATGTTTGGGCAAGCTCAGCTGGCGCGGGTCTTCATTCATAACCCAAAGGTCAATGGCCGAGTGATAGCCTATGTTCCGACCGGGAAGCTTTGGAACAACAGTCAGCAGCATGGGGCAGATGGCACGATCTATCTTCATAGCCCGATGATATTTCGCTGCGTGAACTCTGTACCGTGGTTGATAGGGCCTTGTGCAGGCTTGCTGACCACACGTATCATTATGAGTTGGTTGGCATCTCTCTGGCCATGGCGTCAGTCCACCGTAGAGCCCGCCTAGAAAGGCGGCGCATAAGGCCTTGCGTCCCAACGATTATTGTCGAAAAGATGCCTTAAGCCATTTCAGGCGAGTGCAGGCTTCGCATGCAACATACTACAGGCCTTCTTGCGGAAGGAAAATATACTCTGCCCTAGTTGTTGGTCTGGGTGTCTCCTTTGGCAAATGTGTTGGCTACTATCAGTGGGAAGCAAGCCGTTGCCTCAACATAGACCTTTGAGCGATCTGTTAGCTGCTGAATAACATGCGTTATCAGACAAAACTTACCTTGACGTGATCAGCGTCAATCTTGATCTTGCCCCACGACACTGCCTCGTCTGGTCGCGCACCCGCGTCGCTACCGTCAAACTCCTGTGCCGTATTGATGTAGACTGCAGACTCGGCTCCGTTACGCATGAGACAGGCGTTGGCGATGTGGTGCTTTACGATACCACCGCCTAGGATGATGATGCCTGCTCGCTTGGCTCGGACAGACATCGTGTTGATACGTCGGATGTCCTCGACAATGTCGACCTTCAGCTGCTGAGGGAGGACTTGAAAGTGTGAAAGTACAGCATGTCGCCAAGACTGCCGTCTGTCAGAGCTGGGCAGAAGACGGGAATGTTGTTCTTGTAGGCCCAGTAGTAGACAGATCTCTCATCGTTGATCTCCTTGCCTAGCCTGTGGATGACCTTGGACGGTGTCCAGTTGATCTCATCCTCGGTGCCCTTACTTTCCTCTTGCTCCTGCAGCATCTTGTCGAGAATGGGTACAACCCAATCTTCAAACGCGCAGTAGTTCGCGTTAGGCACCACCAGGTTACCGATTCTGTTCATGCCCTTCTTCCGCAAGTCGGCGCCGACGGCACTAAAGGTGCTCATGTAAGTGTCACCAAGACACTTGATGAAGTCCTCCTCGACACCTCCCGCGGTGGTCACAATGCATGAGACATGGTTGTGCTCCACTAGCCATCGGAAAACACCTCTCAAACCCGATGAAATGAGATTTGAGGTGTAGCCGAGGAAGATGGTCGTCTTGTCTCCTGTTTCGGGATCTCTCCATGCTCGCTTTAGGTTTATGGGTTAGTGAGGGATCAGATACAGGTGCAGAACAGTGATATGCGGGCCTTGCTGACCATGTCGTTGATAATCCTGACAGCCTCGCCAATGGAGGACGCTTGAAAGCCCATATGACGCATGCCGTTGAGCAGGTCTTCTGCCGTGACAGGACCTTTGAAGTTGTTGAAGTCGAGCTCCTCCACCTTCTGGGCATCGTGGGGCATCTCCTCGGATTTGACGAGGACGGCATCGGTGGCCTGGGACGGAGGGGCGTCCGTGGGGTTGGAAGCCATGGTGGCGGGTTCTGGGGTTGAGGTTGCGTGTATAAAGAGGGCGGCTTTCACAGATTGTCTGAGATGCGAATTCAAGACAAAAAGAAAGTGAGTGAGCGAGTGAGAGAGAGTCCGCCACGTGGATCCGAAATCTAGTGGAGCGAATAAGAACGGTGCTTTTGATGGACGGTGTTTTTGGGCATGCCCACGCCTATGTACTGCCCTTATTTGTTCCTATTTTTAAGTATATTTTTTAATGATTGTTTTTGCTTGTTGCCTATTCTGTAGAGTTCTGATGTTACTTGCTACCTTGCGCGTCCATGCCATGTAGATATATATAATTCAAGGTTCCATTCATCGAATGCATGTCTCAGACAGCTGGAAGGTTGTGAAAAGCCTGAAGCAACAGCGTCCATTTTCGGATTTTTCTTGAAAATTCCTCCTCCCCTACCCTCGCGGGTACATCCCTCTGGGCGAGTCTAGTGCGTGCTCCGAGGTACCTTGGTGGACAGGGAATGCGACCCTGCAAACTGGTGCCTGTAGCGGTACCTGCTGCAAGTCTGTACTAACCTTGGCTTGTACTAACCGCGACTGACAAGTCCCACCCTACTCCAATTGCGGCCTAGCGCATCGCGGCAGAAGGGCTGAGACGAAGGGCAGTTGGGCAGCACCGGCGCAAGGTGATTGGCCTGGCTGCAATTAAGCGCCTCCCATGTACACAAGGTACTAATGATACAGCGCGCTCTGCCAGTGGCTGTCAGTGAGTGCAGGCCCAGCGCTGTACAGTACTGGCGAGGTACCTAACCTTATAGGGATCGTGGATGCACGTCCCTCTCCCCCAAGGTGAGGACCGCATTTTGCAGGCTGGGCGGGCCGGGGCCAATCTTGCAACTTCAATCCTTTATTCTGGCTGCAACCTCTCGGCCACTCGAATCGCCCTGCCCGTGTCCACGACTGTTTGGGAGCTTGCTTTTTTCTCTTGGGATCACGGCGAACTGTGCGGTCATTGTTCATCCCTCCTTTTCTTTTCCCCGACCCGCGCCGTCGCCAGACGCTGTGCCGCCAACGCGCTTGGAGTCCTTGACTCTGCGTCCAATCCAGTGTCGAACCACCACACATTCGACGACGACACCCACCAGCCTTGCCGTGATCACCCTTGCTTGCCGGCTCGCTCCGGATGGTGTTGATCTAGCGAGCGAAGGCTTCTAACGGGCAGCCGCCCGCCATACAACATGTATGTCACCCTGCGCGCCCGCAGACTTCTTTTCCTTTGTTGTCCCGTCGTGAACTGGCCCCCGTATTCCCCAAGCACCTCATGTTCTCGAGCCCGAACCCACCATGCTGTGGTGATAATCTCCCTCTCCCCGTCGCTGACCTCTCGCAAGGGCTTCCAGGTATTCTAGGTACGATTCAGATCGTCGGTCCAGGTCACCAAGGGATCGTTCTCCCGACCGCTTCGAGCGCGCTTCGCAGTATAGCGACGGAGACCGGCGGCGTTCTTCAGCCGAGGCGCGATCCAACGCCCCAGGCTTTCAGTCAAATAGAGATGTTTTCGGAGACCAGCTGCGACGAGAGCCCCGCGCGGGCCCAAGGCTCTGATTGATCCCCAGCGGTCCTAGGGGAGGCGGTTTTGTTGGGGAGTTTAGAGGCGGCAGAGGCCGTGGGAGAGGACGCGGCTGGTCGTCAAGAGACGAGAGCAGAGACCGTGGAAGAGATCGGGACATGGATTTCCGAGACCGGGATCGATATCGTGATGAAAGAAGCCGTGAGCGCGAACGTGATCGGGACAGGGACTGGCGCGAGTCCCGTGACTTTAGGTCGAGGCGCTCACCCATCGGAAGACCGAGATCACCAGGCCGTGAGTTTCGAGACAGAGAGCGCGACGGGCCACTTGGGGTCGATGCTGAACGCGCCCGACGCGGTTCTAGAGATGGCGGTCCTCCATCAGCTGGATCTTCTTCATCCGATCCACAGTTCAGCATGTCGCCCTTCTCTCGTGGAGGAGCCATGGTTCGCGGGCGTGGAAGAGGAGGCAGAGGTGATTGGTCATCGGATAGAGGCCGCGGGAGGGTTCCATACGATGATCGTGGTGATCGATACCCTCGAAGCCGCTCCCAGGAGGGGCGCTGGGGCCGTGATCGGGACGAGCGCGAACGAGGTGACCGGTATCCAGATGCAGACATGCGACGCGACCCTCGAGACGATCGTGATAGGGGCGATCGCGAACTTTTCCGCGCGAAGATGGAGGCCCGCGCTTCGGCTGCTCAAGAACCACCACCACTACAGAACAAAGAGGTCTCGCCTCCACCAGTAGCCCCGTCAGCGCCTGCGTTTGGTTCCGTACCCAATCGCACACCCAGTATCGGCGAGGTACCTGCAGTTCCCGGCGGCACAGGAAAGCCGCCTCCCACTGCCCCCAGGGCATTTGGTGAAAGGCCCGTCTCTGCTGGCCATGCAGGTGGCCCTGAACCGACCACTCTACAGCAAGGACCTCCAAAACCAGCCACTCACGATAATAACCCTTCGATTCCACTAGGCCCCGGGCTCACACGCAACCACGGCCTTCGAGTAAGCAATGGATCAACCCAAATCTAAAGAAGGGTCCAGAGTCTCCGAAAGCCGTTAGATCACAAAGTTTTGCACCGCAGCGATCTACATTCACCCATCGCGACGATCCCCAGGCTGACCAGCAGCTGGACGAGAAGCGACCTCGCAGTAGCGATGGAAAGTCCGACTCCCGTCATTCCGACATAGAAGTACGATCACGTATCCACCACAGCGCGGAACCTGGAGAGATCACAACGAACTCGGAAGTGGATGCCCGGAGTGAACGAGGTCAGACGGATGACGAAAGTGGGCCGGTTCCGTCAACGGAAGTTTCTCACAATGGCCCGGATATACCCCTAAGCAATCGCCCGTGGATTCGAAGCAGCCAGAGTTACCAGAGCCACAGTCAGAGAGCATGAATGGTGTCACGCAAGAGAAGCCTAGAAGGAAGCGAAAGCGTCCTGTGATCACGGCTGTCAAGTTCGCCGTGCCACAGAAAGCCGCTGTGCCAGAGCAAGGCTCCGAGTCTGACGATGATGATGATATGGGCGAGTTCTTCAATGAAAGGATAAATAACGCCGAAAAGGAATTATCCAAGCTACAGAGCACCAAATCGGTTCCCATGGAGGTTGTTGAGCGCTTCGCTGCTTTATCTCATGCCTCGATGGTAAAGATACTTAAAGAGGCTGAAGGGCTCAACGAAATGCTAGAAATGACGGCAGAGGTGATAGCAGAAGTGACGGCAGAAGCGACAACAGCAACGACGGCAGAAGCGATGGCAGAAGCGATGGCAGAAGCGACGGCAGAAGCGACAGCAGAAGCGACAACAGAAGCGACCGCAGAAGTGCCGCTACCTGTTAAAGAGGACGAAGAGGTGCCTCCTCTGAAGCCTGCCGAACCGAGCGATGCGACAAATCCAGTTGACAAGGTTGTTCCAGAAAACGTTAACGTTGCAGTTGATGAACCAATGAAGGAGGCAGAACCAGAAGTGGCTGCTCCTGAGCCTGAGACTACCGTTGAGGAACCCGCACCTACAGAAGAGGTAGCTGAGCCGCAGCCCAAGGTAGAGCAGATGGATATCGACGAGCCAGCAGCGCCGATCCCTGCTATTCAGCCAGAAGAGGTCCCAGCCGCTCCAAAGCCTGCCGATGAGGATACTGAGCCACCTTCAGTCCCTACAACATCACAAACCTCTAAGATGGCCAAGGATCCGGCTCCAGAAGAACAGCCACCAACTGAGGTCGTGCCAATTCCCGCCGCTCCGTTAGAAACAACAGAAACTGCTTCGAAACCCCTAGTACGCCATCTCAGGTTGAGGACGACGACGAAACTGAGTCTGAAGATGAATCCTTCATGAATGTTGAAACGGTTCGCCAATTCATGACTACACCACCTATCGATAGCCTACCAGATTTTGGGGACAAGGCATGGAACAAGGATCAGGATTTCCTGCTTTCCATGGGAACAGATTCAATGGTGGATGACTTCGTGATCGAACACCTCAACAAGTTTCACCTTGGCAAGACTGCTGAGCAGGAACATGAGAAGAAGATTTACGCCGACAATTACCGTCGATATTGCAGCTTCACTAGGTCGAGCGATCCAGCAGCTGTGAAAAGCCGTGATAAGTTTTCTGTAACAGTTCCTACCACGGACGTTGTTGCTCCCGTTGTTCCTGAAACCAAACCAGAGGGACGTACGGGTGGCAGAAGATTTGCTAGCGAGCGTGATCTTGAACGTGTTCTCCAGGCTTCGATGAGGGAAGACGAGGAGCGGAAAGAACGGGAGCTAAGAATGGAAAAGGAGAGGTATCGTAGCGAGAAGGAAGCCGTGATACCTGATATGTACTGGACCGAAGAAGAGAAAGAACGGGACAAGTACATTGATCGCACCGGTTATACGCCACAGGATAGGCTTGTCGCTGCATGGGAGGTTCTGCCTCCTGTCAACAACTTTACTCCAGAGGAGGCAGAACTTTTCGAGAAGCGGTATCTCGAATTTCCAAAGCAGTGGGGTAAGGTTGCAGAGGCCATACCTCATAGGGACTTTGGCGCGTGCATCCAGTACTACTACTTGATGAAGAAGGAACTCAATCTTAAGGAGAAGCTGAAGAAGCAGCCTAAGAGGCGCAAGAAGGGCGGGCGAGGCAAGCAGAGGTCAAGTGCCTTGGTCTCGGAACTCGGAAATGGCGAGCCTGAGGGAGAAGAGAATCAGGAGAATGGTGAAAATGGTGAGAGACGACGACCACGCCGAGCGGCCGCTCCTACATGGGGCTTCGAGCAGCCACCGACTGACACCGACAATGGAACTCCAACTGGAACTCCTGGGCGCCGAGGAGGTTCGGCTGCCGCCAGGTCTGATCAACCTGAGAAGGTGGATGGCAGGAAGGGAAGGAGAAAGAATGCCAAAGACAAGGAACCCAAGGTTCCAAAACCGAACCAGACCCTCGCAGCAGCTCCGGCACCTGCAGGCGGCAAAGGACGCTCACGGTCGAACTCGAGGCCTCAGAACCCGGAATTTCAGCCCAACATCGCTCCAGATGTGGCTCGTCTGCCTACACAATTCGAGCAGCCCATGGTTGGCATGCAACCCGCTTTCCCTGTGCAGCAGCAGCAGCAGCAGCAGCCACCGCAACCGCAGCCGATAATGAGTATGGAACGGCCACAGCCAATATCTGCTGCACCAATTGCCGAAGTGATGGCTGCTCCATCCCTAAGGCCCGAACCGCCTATGCCACCTAATCAACCTGCCATAACCACCTTCAATCTAACACCAGCAGTACCTCAGCAGCAGCAGCAGCAACAACAGCAGCAGCAGCAGCAGCAGCAGCAGCAGGAACGCAAAGCACCAACGCAGGCTTCCAGCTACTGGAGTGTTTCAGAATCTAATGATTTCCTCTCTTGTTGAGGGCGTTTGGTTCGGATTGGACAGCTATTGCCGCGCATATGGGATCCAAAACCGCGGTCATGGTAAGTAATCTGCGATTGTGGTGTAGAATCAGAAACTAATGTGATTGTGTAGGTCAAGAACTATTACGCTAGACAGAAGGATCAAGGCAAAGCTGAGTGGGAGGCTCTCGTCGAAGAGGCCAACGCCAAACGACAGAGAGGCGAGAAAAGACCTGACCCCCACAGCCTACACAAGGAGGACGTGGCAGGAGGTACGACAGTTCTACAGCCAATACGTCTCGGCCTATTGCCGTGGCCCCTGGCTTGAAATGCACCCGAGGCGCCCCTGACCAAGATCGAGCCTGTACCTCAGCAGCCAAGGGCTCAGCCATTCACGAACTACGGCGTGCCGATTGCACAGGCTCCGGTGCAACAGATGCCGCAGCATGGTGTGGCTCAGCCAGTGACTCAATCTATGTCTCCAAGCACTCACCCCTCAGAGCCCCGCTGCAGCCATTCGGATTTCCCGAGAGGAGCGGGAGCCTGTTCAATCTGTTCAACAACGAGTGCCTCTTCCGCAGAAGGCTCCCGCAGGACCTCCTGCTTCTGAGATCCGGGAAGCACGTCCGATGGGTGGAAACCAGCCTTTGCAGGCAGCGCAACCGCCAGAGCCCATCCTCGACCGACAGAAGATGGAAATGCACCAACAGCAGCCGCCACCATCACACCAGCACAGGGATAGGGAGAGAGAAAGAGAGCGAGAGCAGCGTGATCGTGATCGCGACCGCGAACGAGAAAGGGAGCGGGAGCGGGAGCGAGAACTATCTCGTCAACCAGAGCGGCAGCCTATTAGGGCCAAACAGGAGCCGGATGTCCCACCTCATCATTACGATCCTTTCGAGTTTCAGCAGAAGTCGTCTCATAGACCACCAAGAGTGGAACATCATTCACATGGTAGGCCGATGGTTCAGGAAACCCCTCGAGGAATCCCACCCCAGGCTATCCCTTGCCACAACAAGGCTCAAAGTCGATGAGAGGCTTGCTGAGCGACCCGGCTCCAACTCAATCACCCCACTAGCACCGATGTCTTCTTCTCGGCCTATGTCTACTCTACAGCAAAGGCAGCCTCCAGTGTCCACACAGGAACCGTACAGAGCCGCGACTCCTCAATCTGGAACGCCTACGCCTACTGCTGGTCCTGCAGCAGCTTCGCGTCCTCCTGAACCTCGCAAGTCGAATATCATGTCTCTACTCAATGACGATCCTCCTCCTCCGCCGAAACGTGTTAATGACGTGTCGAGCCATTCAGCCCGACCATCGCCTACTCCTCCACCTCAACCTATGAGCCGTCCTCCACCAGCGGCAGCCGCACCAGCTCAGATTCGCCGCGAGCAGGAGCAACAGTACTCGCCGTATGGGCGGCCACCAAGTACCGGTGCGTCAGCGATGCCATCATTGAAGCCAACGTATGCGCCACCATCACAACCACAGCATATGGGCGGCTCCCGGGCAGCTATGGGTCATCCGGGCGAAGCAAACGCAGGAGAGCGGGACTACTATAGGGGACACCCATATCCGTCAGGCCCAGCGCAAAATGCATCAAATTCACCCCAGGGATCGCAACGCTATCTGTCAGGACAGCAAAGTCAGGCGCCGTACCAGTCTTCAGCAGGATATCCCACATCTTATGGAGGAGCTTCACAGCCCCACATGCGTCATCACCGCCACCACAGTACGCAGTACATGCAACAGCGCCTAGGACGCGCGAGGTGTCACAGAGCAGTCGTGAAAATTCGTGGCCATCATCTGGACACCCGCAACAGGCATCTGGCCTGCAGCAACAAGGAGGCTGGCCAACACAGCCGCCGAAGACAAGCCAGCCACCCCGGCTCCTCAATCACAGCAAGCTTGGGCTTCTCAGCACCCTGGCAATGCTCCAAAGCCTTCGACGCCTGCCCCAGGCTGGTCTTCTGCACCACCTCCGCAGCAATCACACCACATGGGAATGCGTGATGACCGTGGACCACCGATGTATGGATCAGGAAACTCGAGCATGGCGTCTCAGCAGCAACAGCAACACCCAATGCAGGGTCGGTATGCGCCACCCACATCGCGTGCAGCCGAGCCGGTTCCGCCACCAGCCTCGGCCTATCCCAGATACGCCTCAACACCCGGGCCAGGACCGAGGGATCCGAGGGAAGTGCCAGGCCGCAGCTATACGCCGGCGGGGTACGATGCACGGGGCCACCGCCCGCGCCAGGACCGGGCCCAGGATACCCGGGACCAGATCCTCGTGATGTGCAAATGAGGGACGGAAGAGATCCGCGAGACCCTCGTGATCCCCGTGATCCCCGTGATCCTCGGGATATTATGGCAAGGGGTTTGAGGCCGCATGAATATGATAGGCACCCTGACCGATATGGGAGATAATTGAGGCGATTGTTTTCTCTCTCTCCTCCAATTACAGAGTGGATTTGATTTGTTATAAGAGCGATGGGCAAGGAGGCAAATTCTGGCCGTTGTTTATACCAGGCTTTAACACGCTGTTTAGGAAAGACAGTGGTTTGAAAATATGTATTTAGGGATCTTAAGTGTGACTATTTAAGGAGGTGTATCATATAGGTGCGATCTAGTAACAAATCCGATGTTTAATGTTTTCTATGTGGTTTTGGTTTTGTTTCGTGTATGTGTTGATGCTGGAGTCTGATATTCAAGAGCCAGTTGCCAGAGACGGTGGACCACACAGACCTACGAGCTGCCCCTCTCCTCCCCATTCAGAGCCTCTTGTCACCCCACACACACACTTAAACCAAAAAGAACCCCGCCAAGAACGCGTCCCACGCGACGACACATTCATTCAACTTGCCCATGCGCCATTCCAGCATATCTTGAGCTGTGCAATCACAAGACACCAAAGCCCTCATCCGTCTCGGCAATGGAGTCACGCGGCGAGAAGACGTACTTTGAGCAACAGCGAGAGGCGCTCATTGGGGAGATCGCCATGGTGCGTGCTCAGCTTCCCTTCCAGTTCCATCTTGATACAATTGCGCGAAGCAGCTCTTGCGCCGCGCATGTATAGCCTATCGCCGCTTATGCTAACGGTACTGATATACTAGAGCTTTGAGCATGTTCTAGCCAACATCAATAAGCTGAACCGGTCGCTCGAGGCCGTCATAACGGTACGCTTCTGGTCCTTTTCTTTTCCCTATTCCCACTTCACCAGACGGTCACAAGCTTCACAGTGCTGACCAGGACAACGGTTCATAGGTCGGTAACGAGTTCTCTTCTGTCGAAGCGCTGTGGTCGCAATTCGAGGGCGTTATGGGCAAAGACGAGGAGAACGCCAAGCAAGGGGATGCGCAGGAACAAGAGCGTCAGCAGCAGCCTACAGAAGAGAGAACGAGCAATGCGTGATACCCACAGACAACAAATCGGAGATATATTAGATGAGCGCACAGTTGTACAACGAACGGCCTTTCGGGTGAGCCTGAATAATCACAGGGTGGGCTGACAAAAAGTTGGTATCACATTGGAACCACCAACATCGATATCAATGCTCACATTATGAGTGATTCACTATACACAGAGGCACTCAAACACGTCACAGAGCAGCTAAGGGGAGAATCAGGGAAGTGAAAGGATGGATAATTGATGTATCATGAGTTTTTATGTCCTATCCGAAACCCGAGCAAAGTCGAGAACATTTGAGGCCAGCCAACACAAAAAGGCGGTGGCCAAGAAAAATACAACGAGAAGAAAAAGGAAAAAAGACTATCAAGAAACCCTGAAAGTACGGATCGCCAGAGATATCTACCAGCGTGCCGAGCAAGTAACCAAATCCATGCTTAGTTCGTCTGTGCTTGAACCCGTCCTCCATGTTCCCTGCCTTTCGACTCCAAAAACGATGGGTTGAGGCAAATGATAACTCCCCGTTGCCCGCCATCATGCTGGTCGCATCTCCCAGAGACTCCACCAACTAATCGAAGAAGCACTCACCACCCTCGAGCGAAACCATGCTTCGCCTCTAGGATTTCTGTTCATGAATCGATAAAGTCATAAAAGAAAATGAGAAAAAATGGGGTGGGACAATTCATATGAGGGTCATTACAACTTTATATCCGGCTGTAGATGTCTGCCCATTCCG
The DNA here is from genome assembly GCA_020081605.1 of Albifimbria verrucaria. Taxonomy (NCBI): domain Eukaryota; kingdom Fungi; phylum Ascomycota; class Sordariomycetes; order Hypocreales; family Stachybotryaceae; genus Albifimbria; species Albifimbria verrucaria. Next base: position 5,289,381 of record JAHREC010000013.1, read on the forward strand.
GGCAGTTGTCAAGTTGACAGAGCCAGAGCGCAAGCGCGTCTGATGAGAGCGTTGCTCACAGGATCTGGCACTTTGCCTTCCGCTTCTTAGGGGCTTTCACTCCCGGTACACTTGATGAACCTTCGTTGTGGGTGTTCTGGGACGCGGCTGAGGCTTCGATGGTTCTGCGGTCGTTGGCGACGACTGTGAGAATGGCTTGCTCAAAGATCTCGTCGACTCCACGCATCTCTTTGCTGCTGCACTCCATGTACTGGGCGCCCATCTTCTTTGCTACAGCCATGCCCTGTTCGGTAGTAACAGGGTGAGGCCCTGGGTCTTGAGCATGTCGATGCAGGTTTTTTTGTAACGAAGGTCTGACTTGAGGCCAACAAGGACAAGCGGCGTGTATGGGCAGAAGTGGAGGACCTCGGGGTACCACTGATGAGAATTAGTATTCGCGGCTGGTCTAAGTCTGGTAGCACGAGAGGGATGCTTACCTTGTCCAGGACATTGTCTAGCGAGTTGGGGCAGTCGATGGCAAAGCAGACGAATATCAGATCCGTCTCGGGGTATGAGAGCGGACGGAGGCGGTCATACTCTTCTTGGCCAGCAGTATCCCACAATGCAAGCTCCACCGTCTTACCAGTGGGAGGATGCGTGGGGTAGGTGATGTAGTTCTCGAAAACAGTCGGTACATATTTCTGTAGCACATTGTGTTAGCATGAAACTGGCTGGGTACAAAGACGAGGGAGCAGTCTCGGCTTACCTCTGGGAAGTATCCTTGGCTGTAGCTGATGAGCAAGCAGGTCTTGCCGCAGCCTCCGTCGCCTACAACAACAATCTTCTTGGAATAGGTGGGCGCCTCGGTTACATGGGTGGCAGCAGATTCACGGCCCGATGCTGAACTCATAGTGGTGCTGACCGTGCCCTCGCTGGAGCGTGCTCGCTGGTCCCGTCGGGAGTGCTCGTTGTTGTTCTGGTAGTAGGAATTGCGGTATTGAGACGAGGCCATCACGAAGAGACGGGTGCCTGCGTGGGGTGTTCAGACCGTGCGATGTAGGCTTCGCGGCGGTATCAAGGCAGCAAACCCCTCCGAGGTGGTAAGCGTACGAGGATGTCGGGCTGGGACTCCTGTGAGAGACTGATTTGCCGTCTGGCGGGCTGCCTGCAGGGCGAGTCGAGGTTCGATGCGGTTGTGCTTGGGCAATAATGCCAGAGAGGTGTGGATGGCCGAGTGGGCAGAGACGAGAACAATGGGATGGTGGCGGTCAAGCAATGTTCTCAAAGTGACAATATTTCTGAGGACAAGGACAAGTATGTGGAGGGCTGGAGGAGTCAGGAATGTAAGGTAAGGGAGTGGGCGGAAAGCAAGACACTTTTGCATGCGAAGAGTCGAGTCAACCGATTGGGGAACTTGGAGTAAAGCACGGGGTAAGCCAAGGTAAACAAGTTGACGAGGCAACGGATAAGGTGCCATGACGGCATTGGTCGCGGGGTACCTTTCCACTGCTGAGCTAACGCGAGGTGGTCGAGGTACCCGCTGGACACCAGCAGGACTCGCGTCAAGTGGCTGTTGCCAACAGGTGCCTTAGGTACCTCTTTTACTTACCTTAGCTAGCGCTGTAGGTGCTAGAAAAAAAGTGGCCCAGGCACCTTGGAAATTTTATCTGTCAATTTTCACCAACACCTCTTGTTCCTCTTCTTTCTCTTCCTTTCACACTCTCCTGCACCGCGCGCGGCCACGCATCTCCTACCTATACCAGAGAGCCTCGTCTTTGGCAAAGAGAAGAGATGGATTTCAAGAGCCAAGCAAGTACATCACGCTCGTGTCGGCCGACGGCTTTGAGTTCGTCGTGCTGCGAGATGCTGCCATGGTGAGCCCGTTCATCAAGAGCATGCTCGACCCAAGGAGTGCGTCTGCAAGCGAACCCTTTCCGGGCCGCACAGCCCTGTGATCCTCTGTCCCCGAGATGTCCAAGCTCACACAGCCCGTCCTCGTGTAGGTCAGTTTGCTGAGGCCAAGGAGGCACGCTGTGTTTTCCAAGAGATGAGGTGAGCCACATGGATCCGTTGCACCACCGTCAAAGACGGCGATGCCTCGTTGGGATGACGAGAACCCGGAGCCTGCACAATTCGCGTTGTGCTTTGCGACAGAACCGCCCGCTCCTACTCGGAGTCCGGCTGGGTCCGCATGATATGTCCCCAAAACTACACTTGAACTGACTTCCCACACCCTCCCACGCCTTTCTTTGACATTGTACTGCCGCCTTGGGCGACGTGACAGCAGCTGATGCGTCTCTGGGGCAGTGGCATGGTCCTCGACAAGGTTGTCGAGTACTTTCACTATTGGTACCGGTACCGCAAGAGCGAAGACGTTCCCGACATGGAGATCCCAGTGGAGCTGTGTCTCGAGTTGCTCGCTGCTGCAGATTATCTGGGCTTGGACCAGTAAGCCTCAACATGAGCTCGATACCCAAGGACGCAGCCGTGGCCTAACTTTACCCAGGGCGAACATGAGTATGAAATGATTACAATGACACGAGATGTTTCTGGAACAGGCGTTGCGGCGTTTGGGGAACGGTTGATACAGGACTGTTCGCTACCATAGCGACAACAGGTGTACTGAACTAGATTTCAGTCTTGTGAGGACAGATTGTCCCTCAAGCAAACATTCCCAACACCATCGGTCTGTACGAAAATGATGAAGTTATTTTCCAAAGCCTCACCTTGCAGTGCACAAAGCAGCATCACCCTGCCCATGGGCCTATCAGCCTTGAAACACTCCATTTCAGCATATGCGTTCTGCTCTACTACTCCTCCGTGGGTCGAACGTCTATTAGAGATGGAAGATTGATGAATCCCTCTCACTCTGCGTTGCTTGCTAGAAATGTTGAGTCTTCGCTTTTTCTGTAGGGACACATTCTTGAAATCAGATGATGATGTTTATTGTATTTCGAAATGAATAAATTAAAGTACACTAAGTCTATGGTGATGAAGTTCTAAAGCTCTACATTCATTGTGTTTCTCTGTTCCATGTCTAGACGTCGCTATGCATGTCATCATCATAGTGGATAGTAGCAAGATGATGATCGTAGCAGTTGGATTATGAGTCGCTCGCCGCCCAATAGTAATCAATCATAGATGCGACAGGCTGCCGTATGACTCGATTTGCTTCCAGGCATCTTGTTTGCTAAATTTTTGTTTGAACAGAGAATGTCAGTAATTCATGCTGGGGCAGGACAAATCCACGTCGCGTGCCTCCCAGATTGGAATCCTCAAAGACCTTTTTAGTCAAGGCTGCGCTTGACGCGCCACCAAAGCAACCTCCTTCTTGCAAGACATCGACATTGACAATGGCTGCCAACACCTTCGAGACTCAGGGTGTCCGAGTCGCTGTAGAAGGCTGTGTTAGTATATCTGCATCTCACATGGTCCAGTAGTAAGTGCTGACGACTTTTTAGGGACACGGCACCCTCAACGCCATATATGCGTCGGTCTCTGAGTCGTGCAAAGCTCGTGGCTGGGATGGTGTTGACCTGCTCATCATCGGCGGTGACTTCCAGGTCGGTTTTCTCACTTAACGCTGAATTTCAAGCCTCTTTGGAGCTGGTCAGCTTGGGCCGAGGTCATGCTAACAGCGCCCGCAGTCCGTACGCAATGCCGCTGACCTGACGGTCATGTCCTGTCCCGTCAAGTACCGCCATCTTGGCGACTTTCCACAGTACTATTCAGGAGAACTCACCGCTCCCTACCTTACCATCTTCATTGCAGGCAACCATGAGGCCAGTTCACACCTATGGGAGCTGTACTACGGCGGCTGGGTAGCTCCAAACATCTACTACATGGGCGCCGCCAACATTCTCCGTCTAGGCCCTATTCGAATTGCTGGTCTTTCTGGTATTTGGAAAGGCTTCGACTACCGCAAGCCACATCACGAGCGTCTCCCATTCAGCGCGGATGATGTCAAGTCATTCTATCATGTGCGGGAGTTTGATGTTCGCAAGCTGCTGCTTGTTCGCACCCAAGTAGACGTGGGACTTAGCCACGATTGGCCGCGTGCCATTGAGCGACATGGCGATGAGGAGTGGCTTTTCAGGAAGAAACCAGACTTTAGAAAAGAGTCAAAAGACGGCTCGTTGGGAAGCGTCGCGGCAGAATATGTTATGGACCGGCTACGCCCACCATATTGGTTTTCTGCCCATATGCATACCAAGTTTGCGGCTTTGAAGAAGTACGCCGATACGCCTGTTCCCCAGACAGAAGAGCCGGTGGAGGCAAAGCCTGTTGAGCCCCAGACGAAGGAAAGCAACCCGGACGAGATTGATCTAGACATGGACGATGGTGATGATGGTGCATCTGCAGGCAAGCCTGAGGAGACCACTGCTACCCAAGTAGAAACATCTGCGGCCCCTAGTGAAGTTCCAGAGGAGCTCAGGGCCCAGTTACCAGCTTCCTTTGCCCGCCCACCGCCAAAGCCGAGAAGCACACCTGGCCAGCCAGTGCCTCCTGGCATCACAAACAAAGAGGTCAGGTTCCTTGCCTTGGACAAGTGCCTTCCTGGGCGACACTTCTTACAGCTATGTGAGATACAATCTATCAACGAGCAGACGTCGCCAGACTTGCAAACTACCTCGAAACCCCGATTCCGGCTCCAATACGACCCAGAGTGGCTCGCCATCAACAGAGTGTTCCATGGCTCTCTAGAGATTGGCAATCGGTCAGTGCAGACACCGGTTGATGAAGGTGAGGAGCATTATCTGCCTCTTATAGATGCGGAGCGAGCATGGGTAGAGGAGCACATTGTTAACAAGGGCCGTCTGGATGTGCCGGAAAACTTCCAACAAACGGCACCACCACATATTCCTGGAACACCTGAGATTGTCCAGGATCAGCCGGAGGAGTACACTAATCCACAGACGGCAGCCTTTTGCGAACTCCTAGGAGTTCCGAATATCTGGGATGCCAGCCCGGAGGAACGACAAGAGAGGCAAGCTCGGGGAGCGCCGCCATCTGAGAGAGGAGGCCACGGTGGTGGGCGGCCTTTTAGAGGGCGTGGCGGTGGAGGCGGAAGAGGAAGAGGCCGTGGAAGAGGAGGAGGAAGGGGTCGAGGAAGAGGAGGCGGTCGGTGGTGATTAGCAGAAGTATATTGACTTGTGCCTGCATCAACTTGATGGGTAAAGCTGTGAGGGCTGCCATGGTCGGGATGTCTACGACTACGAGTCAAAAAGCTGTTGCTAAAATAATTCTATCTGTCATTGGTTGACTGGTTGACATTGTCTAATGGCCTTTGACAAATTGAAAACAATATTTTATGTTGTTTCTGCAGCTGGATATTCACTCAACAAACATATTAGAGTGCAATGAATTTGTAAATGCTATTGCCAGAAGCTGTGACGAACATGAGAGCTGCTTCTCAAGTCTGGCTCTTATTCATTCACTGAACTTTGGTTATCAGGCATCTTTTATACAAGCTCGATTGAAAACTGCAAAAATAGAAACCAGGACTTGTGATAATCAGGTGTTGTTGAAGCTGAAGCTAAAGTCTGGCCTTGTAAGTTCAGTGACAGCTGCTAAATTAATGCTTAGATAGTGCTACTGGTGCTGGGTCTCTGGTGATTGGGCCGCCCCGGCAACCGCACGGATTGGGAAAGTGGTGGTAAACATGGCATGCTAGTCGAGACCACATTTGACCCTCCGTTGGACGTAGAGAAAGCACCTTCTGCATATCCGCTCCACAACCTTTCCGCGGTGGGCACTGCATCCATTCTGGACCTGCGCATTTCCATCCGACAAACCGACCTTCATCTGGTTCGCTACCAAGTTCCGGCGTGCCCTCCCACGACCGAGCCCTACACTGTGAAAGGCATTCCACCTCGTCTCAACACCTAACCAAATGTCGAACCGATTCCGCCAACGAGTCGGCAAGGGCGGCGCAACAAGCTATCAGCTCAGACAATATGCTGAGGTTACACTGGGCGGTGGCAGCCTGAGGAAGGTAGTGAAACTGCCCGAGGGCGAAGACGAGAACGAGTGGCTTGCAGTCAACAGTAAGGCCGCTCAGCTCCCTGACAGGACCATCGGTGGTTCTCGCAGCGACCTGTGTTAACGGTACCGCATTTAGTGGTCGACTTCTATAACCAGATCAACTTGCTATACGGTGCGATCACGGAGTTCTGCTCGCCACAGTCATGTCCCGAGATGAAGGCAACAGATGAGTACGAGACGCAGAAGCGCGACCTGGCGATGCGGTTTGGGACTGACCCCGGAACAGGTTCGAGTACCTCTGGCAGGACAATGAGAACTTCAAGCGCCCAACCAAGATGCCGGCCCCTGCGTACATCGAGCAGCTTATGACGTGGGTTCAGTCCAGCATCGATAACGAGTCGGTGCTGCCAAGCAAGATTGGTACGATTCTGCCCTATCTCTCGTGAGCCTCGTGAACATAACTAATATTCTCGTTAGGTGTTCCCTTCCCCAAGTCATTCCCGGCCCTTGTGCGTCAAATCTTCAAGCGCATGTACCGTGTCTACGCCCACATCTACTGCCACCATTATCCCGTGATTCGCGAGCTGGGCCTCGAACCGCACCTCAACACCAGCTTCAAGCAATATGTGCTCTTCATCGATGAGCACAGCCTCGCCAGCGGTCGAGATTACTGGGGCCGCTGGGAGACCTGGTCGACAGCATGCTCAAGAGCGACTAAGAGCAGGCGTGGGCGAGGCGGAGCGGGGCGTGCTACTGGTTTGCATGGGATACAGGTGCTTTAGTGCGGCGTTGGGAACTTGTTTGGCAAGGGATATGCTTTTGCATGACTTAATGACGGTGACAGAGAGAGAGAGAGAGAGAGAGAGGCTGCGATGTGATCTGCAGAGTTGGATTGTAGACAGAAGGCCTGGCGTTTTCTGAGCATATGACGAAACAGGGAGAACGTGGCCCAAGGACACGGCATAGAATTGAATGCATGCTTGATTTCAATGGCTAGGGTTGTTGAAGCATTGACTTATAATCAGATCTGTTTTTTATGAGTGAACACTTTATGGCTTTCTGTTGTACCTCTTACAACCTTTGATATTATGGTAAGTAGCTGTTAAGAGCTAATGAAGTACCTACATTGATCAGTGCTCTATAAGCAGTAGATATTAGCACCTCCAATTGAGCAGCTGCCCTTCCCCTTCTTCGAAAAATTAATAAAAGAATTCTACTGAGAATAAAGAATCATTTTACCGTAGCTAAATTCTTCCAAAATACTCGAGTCTTAATCCAACAGTATTTTTGAGAGAATGCATACAGCAACTCGTCCATCCGGAGATGCGCCCTAATTACCGAATCCAGCAGCCTTGGCCTGACCCAGCTTTTGTACCATTAGGTAAGCGCTAAAGTTGATGCCTCACCGGCTTTCCCAGGCATCACTTTTCCAAAACCTCAATCCACGAAAACCGGGAGCTCCAACGCCGATACCTCCCAAAGCCCATACCCGCAAGCACGGCGCCTTGTCCCTCTTCTTTTCCTCCCTTCCGTTCCGCACATCCAGTCCGCCGTCCTCGACAATGTTCTCGCGACAGATCGTCCGTTCCGTCCGGGCTGCCGCCCCAGCGCGCCTTCGCCCTCCGCGCGACCCCCGTGCGAACCTACGCCGCTGCTGCCAACGCTGCCGCCGATGCTCAGCCCCCGTCGCCGTCTTCGGTCTTGATGGCACCTATGCCACCGCTCTGGTACGATTTACTCCTTCTCCTGTTGGAATTGGCTTGAATTGGAGGGCCCTGGAGCAGCCGTGAGCTCGCAATGGCCATCTTGTCAAATGACGCAGTGCTCCGGGAAAAGAAGCCGACGTCTCGGGAAATGGAATTGCACAAGGGAAACGCCAGACAGCTTCGGATTGCTAACATGTGCTGCTTCAATGCCTACAGTACACCGCGGCCGTCAAGTCCTCCAGCCTCGATCCCACCGCCAAGGCCCTGACCAGCCTCGCCGCCATCGTCGAGAAGGACCCCAAGCTGTCCACCATCCTCCAGGCCCCTACCCTGAGCAACGAGGACAAGTCCGCCATCGTCGCCGAGCTCACCAAGCAGGCCGGCTCCAGCTCCCCACCGTCAAGAACTTCCTCGACGCCCTCGCCGAGAACAACCGTCTCGGCCTCCTCAAGGGTGTCTGCGAGAAGTTCAACGAGATCATGTCCGCTGCCCGCGGTGAGGTCGAGATGAAGGTCGTCAGCGCTCAGGTGCGTACACATTTCGCTCCTCCTTGTTCCCCTTACGAGTCACGCAAGGCTCTGGGGGACACAGTTGTGAGATTGGTATCGTAGGAGACACACCCGGCTAACCACAATCACCACAGCCCCTGGACAACAAGACCCTCAACAGGCTCGAGACCGCTGTCTCCAAGTCCTCCTACGTCGGCCAGGGCAAGAAGCTCAAGGTTACCAACGAGGTATGTACCTAACAAGCACAAATCTCGTATAAACACTCAATCTAACGTCTGTCCCTTTTCTCCCACTACAGGTCAAGCCCGATATTGTTGGCGGCCTCGTCGTCGAGATCGGTGACCGAACCATCGACCTCAGCGTCTCCGCTCGCATCGCCAAGATGAACAAGCTGCTGACTGACTCCTGTAATATTACAACTACTATCTTCAAATCCCCGCCAGCCTTGGAGCAAAGAAAGAACCTCGGTTATTGAAAGCCTTTTTCCTTGCGTCGTCTTCTTTGGAACTCTTGCTCGAGGCGGCAATCACAGTCACAGGCACTTTAGCCCCCGCCATCTTCTACTCGTGGCGGCTCGGAATGTTATTGGACCCAAGCATGGTCTGCATGGAGAGGGCTCGCTGGAATCCGGCAGTGTAGGAGGCAGTGTATATGGTCTTTATGGAATAGAAATAATTCCCCACTCGCTTAGCCATTCGCTTGTCGTTTGAATCATGTGACCTTTGCCTCCGTTACAGTATTGGTTCAAGAATGTGTTCTGCTGTATTAGAATCGGACATACGAGCCCAGGTCGTCATCCGCATCACTTAATCAAGTCAAACTTTAGTGTTCATGCTGGTAAATATCGTGTACGCATTCTTTTTGTTCTCTGGCTAACGCCCCCATGCAACACAAAGGTGCAAAACTCCTTCATGCGCATGTCTGGTTTTATAAATTGCCTAGTGCCCGTTCTAACGCCATTACCACTATGGAACCCGTTTTCGTGGAACCAATATCGCCAGGTTGCCTCATGTAGCCTTTGTTTCAAACTCATCGCCGTTCTCGTACAACCCTGCGCGGCCCTCATCCTTGTACCGAGTGAGCTGGTCCGAGATGTACTGATGCATGTGCGCATCAGCCACGGACTTCTCTCTTGTTCTCTCGGGGCTATCTGGGAAAACAGAATTGCTTGTGGAGCGGACATCATCATCAGCCCCATTAGGGCCTTCGAAGTCGCTACGAGCACCGATTGATCGGGCCGTAGACGAGCGTCTCAGGCGAGGCTTATCGCCGGCATGAGGTGTGCCGCCGTCAAGACTCCGCTGGAACATGTCATCGAAGTAGTGTGCCATGCCAATAGATGGAGTACGAGGAGTGTGCGGCAGGCGGCAGTTTACACTGGAAGATTGTTAGCATTGTTCACCCCGGTTCCAGCATTGAGATAACATACCCTGTGTCGTGTATGATACGAGCGATCAATCCAGTCCAGCCACACTGGTGGGTGGCACCCAAGCCTCGGCCAGAATCACCATCGAAGAATTCGTAGAACCACAAGTAATCCTTCCAGTTCTCATCGAAGTCCAGGCGGTCGTCCCCGGCGTTGATGCTTCGCCTTCCATCGTCGGTTCGTATGAAGAGATGCTGAAGGCGGTGTTGAATTTCTTCTGAAACCCTGCCTAGATGCATGTAATCACCACTTCCGGTAGGGCATTCAACTTGGAACTCGGGCCCGTAGAAGAGGTAAAAGCGCTGCAAGGACTCAACAAGGAGGAAGTTGACACATAGCCAGATGGGACCTCGCCAGTTACTGTTGCCACCAAAGAGACCGCTGTCGGAATCTCCAGGGACATATCCAACACAGAATGTTTGCCCATTGACATCCATAGAAAATGGGTTTGCCTTATGGTACTTGGATAGAGATCGAATACCGTGATCACTGAAGAACTCCTCTTCGTCAAGCATGCGCTTGAGGATCTTCTCCAGCCTGTCTTTGCTGACAATGGACAAAAGAATACGGTTTCCCTTACCCCTCTTGGCAATACTGGCCATATTTCTCTCAGCCATGTCGTTGCGGTTCGCAATAAACCAGTCAACTCTCTTCTTGAATGATGGCAGTTTGTTGATAAGCTCTGGCTCGAGTGTTGTTGTGGCATAGAGGGGATGAGACCGACCAAGGAACGGACAGGTAGCTGTTGGATCCAAGGGCCACCCCACGAGATAGCATCATAGTAGAATCCATCATCCTCGTTCCACAAAGACTTTTCATCCTTGTGCCCTGCTCGGAAAGTCATGGCATCACTGATGAAGATGAAGTGCTCAAAGAACTTTGAAGCAATATCCTCATAGATGCGACGGTGCTTGGCCAATTCAAGCGCGATGTTCAGCATGGAAAGGCAGTAGAAGGCCATCCAACCAGTGCTGTCTGCTTGCTCCAACACACCACCCGTAGGGAGAGGCTCTGAACGATTGAAAAGGCCGATGTTGTCCAATCCAAGGAAACCACCTTCAAAAACGTTCTTGCCATCCGCATCCTTACGGTTGACCCACCAGGTGAAGTTGAGCAGCAGTTTCTGAAAGACGCGCTCAAGGAAGTCGAGATCTTGGCGGCCGTAGAGTTTACGCTCAATTTTGAAGGTTCGGAAAGTAGCCCAGGCATGGACGGGGGTTGACGTCGCCGAAGTTCCACTCGTACCTATGTGCATAATTAGCGAAATCCATCGCGAGCTCGATTAAAAGTAACATACGCGGGAAGCTGCCCGTTCGGATGACAGTACCACTCTCTCGTAAAGAGATCGAGTTGTTTCTTGGCGAAATCGGGATCTATCATTGCCAGAGGAATACAGTGGAACGCACTGTCCCATGCAGCAAAGAATGGATACTCCCATGAATCAGGCATTGAAAGAATATCATCGCAATGCATATGTTTCCATTGAGAATTTCGTATATTTTTCGGTTCGCAGGAGGCGGAGGCATAGTCGGATCACCATTCGCCCAGTGGTCCCAGATGAACAGGTAATGTTGCTTTGTCCACATCATACCAGCAAAGGCTTGTCGCTGAATATTTCGCAGATCATCAGTCATAGGCAAGGGGCTGATTCTGTAATAGAATTCGTCGGCTTCCTCCCGACGTCGCTCGATGATGTCGTCGAAGTCTTCTTCGTCGAGATATGAGATGTTCTTCTTGGTGAAACGGAAACGAACGACTAGCTTATGTCAGTATCTCATATGGATAGTCAATAGGACGTCGGGTCTCATATTACCAGCACACTCTCCGGGGTTTACACCACCATCCTCATTGAAGTTGAACCAAGCGCAGGCTTTCGTTCCCGTCTGCGCTGGGTTGACGGCTTCCTTCTCGCCATTGACGATGTACCTATGGAACGCATCCTTGACATAAGGCTGTTTGTTCTCCTGGTCATACAGAGCCTTGAAATTGGTGTCGTTCTCAGTAAACAGCATCTTGGGCATAACATCGTCTCCACTGGATCCAACACCGGGAGAAGGTGAAAGAAGCATGTATCGGTCTCCAAGGCTCCAATGCTTAGACTTGGCGGTGACCTCGTTTTCCAAGGAAATCGAAGGCTTCTTGTCTTCGGGCTCACGTCCCCAGCTCCAGGTGTTGCGGAACCAGACGTGAGGCATGATATGAAGAGGCGCCGGGTCAGGGCCTCTGTTCCAAGCCGTTACACGGAAGAGCAGCTCATCCGGGTCATTATCCTCCTTGGCCGTCTCAATGAAGATATCCCAGTATCGGTTATCGTCGAAGACGCCGGTATCGAGTATCTGATACTCCTTGTCCTGTCTCGTTCTCTTGGCATTCTCCTTCAGCAAGTCTTCATAAGGGAACTTCTTCTGTGGGTACTTGTACAAATACTTCATGTACGAATGCTGGGGAGCGGCGTTAGCAGAAGCCTCGGTGGCGGTACGATCGAGACTTACGGTCTACGCATGTCGCGTTAGCAGCTTCAACAGTTGGGTTTTCTTCATGGTAATCAACTTACTGGTGTGTTGTCGACATGGAAGTGGGCCTCCTTGATACTCTCACCGTGGTTGCCCTGGGGTTTGAAAGTCCGAACAGGCGCTCCTTCAAGAAATCGCTAGACGATGTTAGAACGTCAAGTGAGGCGCGGCACAGATGTTGGAGACGTACTCCTCCTCGTTCCAGAAGGTGAATGCAATGTTCTGGAGGCCATGGGTATCGGAGACACCAGCAATGCCATCTTCACCCCATCTGAAGGCGCGGGACCGGGCATGTTCGTGTGGGAAGTCTATATCAAGAAACGATAAGCGACGGATGGAAGTGTCGGAAACGGTTTACCTACGGCTCCACGCATCACCGTCGGGGCTGTAATCCTCTCGGACTACGCGCGAATTAGCACATGTCAGCGGCCAAGTGTCCATTGAGGGAAGAGGGCATTGTTACCTGTCGCCCATTGTCGTTCGGCAACGTAGGGACCCCACTTCTTCCAGTACTTGGTTCGCTCGCGATCCTCCTTGAGGCGCTTCTCCTCCTCGGTGAGATACTCGTGGCCGTCGAAGACAACCATGGTGAGGGTCGGTAAGGTCTAGTCAAGGAGGGGCTATGGGGAGGGAGAAAGAAGAAGGGAAGAGAGGGAGAGAGAGAGAGGACGAGGAGCAGAGAGGGCTGCCACGGAGGAGATAAAAAGAAGCGGGATTAGCAGACGCTTCAACCCACAAGGTCTGGAGCACCTTAGCAGAAGACGAGGGTGCTGGTCAAGCCCGGTAGGTAGGCAGGTAGGTAGGCGAGGAGCACGGCAGCTCAATTGGGAGTCGCGCAAGCTGCAGGCTATCGACGATGGAGCTTGCATCGTCAATTCCGAGCCAGTCGAGCCTTGTCCCATGGCGGGGCAGCGGCAGCAGCAACTGAGGTGCAGCTCCGAATGTACCTGTCACAGACCCCCACCAATGGCCACCAGGTGAGCGCTTACTCTTGCAGGACAGGCATGCACGGCCAACGATGATGTCAAGCCCAAAGGTACTTGCTGTACCTACCACAGCCTACCACAACCTACCAATATACCTATAGTACCTACCTGTACCACCAGCGCTAGTAACACCAGCAGCAGCACAAGTAACGCTTAGGAGGGGCCTACTATGCCTAGAAGGTAGTACCACCATTATACCTGGTAGGTCATCACTCCTGGGTGCTTACCCAGGTCCCGGCAGGATGCTGCAGCCGGTACGCTCTGGAACCGTCAGAATGCACCTCCAAACGCCCCGTTGCTTGTCTTGACCGACATGGACCATGTACTCTCAAGGTGGCTTTTTAATTCAGCACCGAGGCTCTTCAGGGATTTGCTCGTATGCAACAACTGGTTTTGTGTCAGAAGGACGACGCTGGGCTGTCGCAATCCACTAAGGTACTGACAAGCTATGTACCTACCTCTGGGTACCTTATGTACTAAGGTATCTTAGGTACCTCGGGTTGGGTGGGTAGGCCCTTGGTAGCTTATCTCGTAGCGGTGGCTCTTAAAGACCACTTATTTCACTACTCAAATCGGTAATGTTGCCTTTATCGATTTACGGGATTCTTTCTTTACGACGAGTAGACATTGGGAAATCGATGTCCTCACTCGTGGCGCATCGCAAATACCAGCATGGGAAGTTGATTTGAACACAGCAACTTTCCAAGGTGCCGGCCCAGACGCACCACAACCTTGAACCCGATGGCTTGGACAGGGGTTGTTCCAAACCCATATGCATGGCTTAAGAATGACGTCTTGACTCCAGGTTCTAGGCCTTTGCTCGGCTTAAAGCCCCAACTACACTTCTTCGTTCAGCACGGAAGAGGATTAGCCATCTCGACAACGACGGCGCCGTACCTGCGTCAGGATACTTCCGGCAGCCTCTAGCGGTCATGCCTAGATAACAAGGGCCCCGGGAAGACCAGGTTCTTTCTTGGTGCTTTAATCAGTTGAAGCAGGAAAACCCCAGCGTTTCCTCTTCACTCCTCTGCGCCTCTGACGCTGCCTGATAGCTGAGCTGTGGCTGGCATGCAGTCCTTGGTTTGCCTGCAGCTCATTCGTTACACCTACATGTAACCGCGAGGATGGCCTGCTTGACCAACCCAGCAGCCTGGGGAGCCGTTGACCTGGTGGTTGACCGCCAACCCACCTTCATGCAGGTAGGCACGCATGGGTGTCGGTTGTTTAATCAAATCAGAGGCACGGGCCAGATACGATTGCTTTCAACAAGCTTATTGGTGTACATACAAAGCACAGGGCACATGTTTTCCTAGCCATCATCATTCGTCTGCCGCACGCCTCCATGCCCATGATCTTCTTGGTGTATACCAGTATCGGGGCAGGGTTTTGGGTGGCAAGAAGTAAATCAAAGGTGCATCTTATGTCAACCAGGAGTGACATTGCAGTGTTGGCATGCTTCGTCAATCTGCATATGTAACTGCACCAATTGAGCCATAGGGTAGGCGGCTCTCCAGAGGTCATCGGACAGCTTTAAGCCAAAGACAGCCAGATGGTACAGTATGATACCATGTGATTATTGACAGTGTTGGTGATGTTTTCGGTTCGGGTATTTTTAAGTTTGTCTGTACCTATCCAGGCAGATGGAGGCATTGGGCAGGTCAAAATTGGACCATGAGTGATAGTCTGATGGTACGGTATGCTCGCCAACTTCATTTACTTTAAGCACACCAATCACGCTTGTATGCACCCCGTACCAGGAACCGGAACAGAGAGGAAGAAGGAAAAGGAGGAACGAAAGAAAGAAAATGAATGAATAAATACTGTATATACATACGGTACAGTACGAGATTAAATGCAATAAAGAGGTATCACTATTTTTATGCACACCATGAATCCACCTCGGCGAGGCTGTCTCTGCCCGCAAAATGGAGAATGCACGTGTCAAAGGTTCTTCAATGTCAAGCCCCAACCGTTACAGACAGAGCGGTTGAGGTGGCTTGACCGACTCAAGCACCAGCCTCAAGCACAAGAGAGAAAAAAACACGGTTATTTCTACACTGAGGAATGCCCAGACCCTGCGCCGAGAAAGCTAGCTCAAAGACCCTGTTCTACCAAATCCAATTGGTGCTTCAGCGCACCACTGCCTTTGAATTTGTAGGCTGGGTCACTAGGTGAGTTGGTGGGCCGTCGTCATCAGCCGTCCAACTTACCGCTCCGCCACGTACAACTCGTGGCCAAGTTGCGTCGCCGCATCGCCTTGTTTCAACCAAGACCAGAAACGAAAACCACCCAAGAAGGCTCTGGAAGCCTTGACTTGGCTATCGGATCTTCATCTTTCCCTACACTCCCTCGATTGCTCCAGCACACGTTCATTTTGTTTCCTTGTGTCGCGCTCTCTGTTCTCTGAACTCCGTCGCGCAAACGCTACAACCAAATTCCACAAGGGAAACGCGAACAACCAACGCCATGTCCGACGCTGTCTCCTCCCTGCGGAGGTTTATACTCGAGTCTCCCCAGGCGAATGGGCACTCAAGCAGCTTCGCGAGCTGCTGATAGGCTCCCTGAAGCAGGGACCGATCCCGATGCATGTCGCGTTCGAGATGGACGGCAACAGACGTTACGCCAGAAGCCACAGAATGGAGACGGTAGAAGGCCACCACCGTGGGTTCGAAGCGCTCGCTAGGGTAAATGTCATGAGCATTCGTTGCGACGGCCAAGACTAATGGGTAGTACAGATCATGGAGGTTTGCTACAAGTGTGGCGTCAAGGTGGTCACCGTATATGCCTTCAGCATCGAAAACTTCAACCGTCCCAAATACGAGGTTGAGGGCCTTATGGAACTCGCCAAAACGAAACTCGAGCAGCTTACGACGTACGGAGACATTCTTGATCGATATGGCGCAAGTGTCCGCGTCCTCGGCCAGCGCGAGATGATTCGGGACGATGTCCTCGAAGTCGTCGACAAAGCCGTAGCAAGGACCCGGCACAACAGCAAGTCAGTATCCCACGCGCTACCACTCGGCTTGAAAGGGCTTCCACTAACATTTTACACAGGGCGGTGCTGAATATCTGCTTCCCTTACACGTCCAGGGCCGAAATAACAACTGCCATCAAATCTACAGTCCAAGACTTCCTCTCCCACACCCGCCCAGAGCCACGCCCTTCTCACAGTCCCGCATCAGACAAAAGATTCTATCACGGCAATTGGATGGACGCGAGCCATTACCCACAATCCGAGACGAGTCCCCCATGATGATACCACTGTTGTTAGCGAAGACGGAGTGAGAGACGATGATGCTGAAGACTCATCATCAACCACACTTCCTCCAGACTCACCGCCGCCTCGCCTCCGTGCGAGGAATGGATCCGCTGATTCTACAGCGCTACCAAACCCAGAGACAATCACGGTTGAAGACCTGGAGAAACACATGTACACGGCCCAAGATCCCCATTGGATCTGTTCGTAAGAACGAGTGGCGTCGAACGACTTAGCGATTTCATGCTATGGCAGTGCCACCAAAACACTCAAATATTCTTCCTGTCATGTCTGTGGCCCGAGTTCGACCTGCAACACTTCCTTTGGGTGTTGCTGGAATGGCAGTGGCGGCACAAGCAGCGGGAGAGAGACGAGACACCAAGGAAGGGCAGCGCTGGGCCGCGACGATTGCGAACGGACTAAGCCCTGAGACAATCCGTGATACCCAGGCCTGGTTTAATGGAGGCGCTATAGTTTGATTCTATACTCATTAATCGCACATAATATTATACATATCTACCAACGCGTGCAACCGCCATCATTGTGCTGTAATTCTGAGCTGGGCAGCGTCGGCAGTGATATGACGAAACGCCGATCCGGCCATGTGCTTATCGTTATCGGATCATTATACCCGAGCCGGTTATATGTTTCCCCGCTGCGCTGTCCTTGCCTACGCTCACCCCCTGTAGCCACTGGCAGTCGAAGTGTACTCGACGAAATTCCCGTCCTGATGCAAGCAAGATACGGCAGTGATCTGTGCTAAGCCGTCCGTCACCCTCCCTCCTCTCTCTGCCAACGCCCACCGCCAAAGCCATAGCTTCGTGTCTGGCCCTCGCATGCGCCGTTTGGCTGGTCTCTCTTGGTTTTCTTTTTACTGCAAGATGACCTAGATTGTACGCAACTTTACCTCGTGCTCTAGTCAAGGTTGACTTGAGTATCCTCTCCGCGATCGCTATCCACCAAAATCCTCTCCTCGCGACCAACCTCCCGTCCTCTCACAGCGTCGATTCGGCTCGAACGTCGGTGAAGCCGCGACCTACCGCATATACATATACAACTTCGTCATGAAGACTGCAAAACCGTCGGCAATCGACGCTGCGGCGCAGTCGTCGCAGCGTCGATCCCAGCCTGTCCGGCAGACGCGCACCAACCCTCCACGAAGCTCAGCAACCGTCGCCCGCCCCAATGCCGGGAGAGAGTCCCTCAGCGCTGGGCCTGCTGGCGATCAGCCCATAGACATCTTTCCGGCCATCACTCACTTCGCAGATGCCATGACCGCCCTGCCGAAGGAGCTGGTTCGCCACTTTACCCTCCTCAAGGAGGTAGATGCTAAGATTTACGCGCCCGAGGAGCAACTCTTCAAACTCGTCTCCGCCGCTGCCAGTCTTCCCGTGCCTGAGACCCGGACGAACATAGATATTCGGAATAGCACAGCGCCGACGTCGGCCCCGATGAGCGCGCAGAACAGCTCCAGTGGAATCCTACCACACCCCGCTGCTCCGTCGCTCTTGTCCGCTGATGATTCCAACTATGCACCTTCGAGCGTTTTCGACCCTTCCAACCTCCAGCGTCGACAACACTTCCGTCAGACGGCTTTTAAGATCCAAGAGATGCTTGTGGCCCTCGAGGAGAAGAACCACGTCATCTCGACTGCCAACGACGCCCTCCAAAGACAATTAGCACGCGTTGAGGACGTCTGGCCATACGTCGAGGGCGAATTTAGCGACGAGGCAAAATGGGGTAGCACCACACATTGGGCATACCCGAGAACCGCACAGGAAAGGCTGCTCAGGCTGAGCAGAGCCCGTCGCGATGGAGCTGCGGTCATTTCTGCTGCGGCTCAAGCTCTAGCCGAAGAGGCTGCGGCCCGAAGCGATGCTAGAAAGCAGGCCGTTCAAGCCAAGAAGAACCTGAAGAACCAATTCCAGGAGTCTGAGCTTGATGATCAGGACGCTCGACATAAAGGCGAAGGCGGCAAGAAATCTGGCCAAGGCAAGGTACGCAAGACTGCCGACAGCAATGGTGTAGGGCTTGGAATTACGACAGGCTCAGGCGCCAATGGCAACCCACCACAGAAACGACGTAAGGTTGAAAAGGTCACAAACGGAGGAGCTCCAATGGAGCGAGCCATGAGCAGCGTCTTTGGAGGCTCAGCGCCAAAGGCAAAGGCAAGCAGTCCTAGAGCCACACCTGCTCCAGAAGGTCCCAAGAAGCGCAAGGCACTCCCTTCAGGAAGCGGCCAAGCAAAAAGAAGTATGTCTTGATCTTGATATTTGTATGAAGATTGTGCTGGTGCGGAAACTGACCATGTTTGTTTTGTACAGGAACGGTGCTCCTGGCATATCGCCTTCTGCTGCCTCATCACCGGTACTCACCACGCTCCCAGACCCCAAGATTCCGAGTCATGCATCACCTACGCCTACGAGTATACCTCGACCAGCTTCATCGCGCGCTCGACAGAACTCTATACAATCCAATAACGCAGAGATTGGCAAGGCCAGACCGGCTTCTGCCGCTCCGCCGAAGCTGAATGGGAACACTCCCATAACGCCAGATGCATCGACACCAGCCAACCCGCAGCGACCGATCACTGAGATAAAACCGTCGAAGGAATCGAGCGTAACTCCTCGAGTGGACGCGGTCAAGAATGAGTCTGAAAAGCCGGAGACTAGCGCTGCACCGACACCCGTCGTTGTGGTCACCGCGAAGAAGGACAAAGAAAAGGAGAAAGAGAAGGAACCCGAAAACGACAAAGAGACTGACAAGGAAACTAAGACAGAGGAGATCGAGAGGAAGAGTGAATCCGTGCCTCCTGCGCCGCCGGTCGCAACAACAGTCACAACCAAGAGCGGACGAGCCAGTAAGCCCTCAACTCCAGCTTTATCGACGTTTCAGGAGGCGGCACGGCCTCGTTCTTCCAGGAATTCAGAAAGCGTCGGCGGAAACAAAAGGGTCACAGGAAGAGCAGTTCGGTGGCCCAAATCATCATCCCCCACCTGCAGAAGGAAACACGACCGGCAACTTACCCGGAGACGCAGAAGATGAGGATGCGGATATTGATGCAGACGAGCCGACATATTGCTACTGCAACAGTGTCAGTTATGGTGAAATGGTTGCGTGTGATGCAGAAGGATGCCCGCGGGAGTGGTTCCATCTGGCATGCGTAGGACTGAGAGTGGCTCCCGGATCAAAGAGTAAGGAACCTTTCCCTTCTAATTTTGTTTGCATGGTTTCATTGAGACTAACATGGCGTGCTCTTTAGCGAAATGGTACTGCGAAGACTGTAAAGAGCGATTGAAGATGGGGGCTAAGAAGGTCAATGGCCGATAGATGAGATTGCTCCACGCCGGTGATGCGTTGTCATATCGAATTATGAGGGAAGGTAATGGGTAGGAGTTATCGTTTGTACATGGCCCCATAGCGAGCTGGTTTGCCTGGGATGGATTATGCGGCAACTTTGAACACACAGAAAAAGCATGGGAGCGGCTTCTCGGACCGAAGCTTGGCCCCAAGCTGGAAGTTGAAGGCCTTAGAAACCTTTGTTGCATGCAGATGAACGATAGTTGGCCTTAAGGCCGAGAATCCTTTGAATCATGGCTTACATGTATTGTTTTAGCTATAGATGCACATAGCATGACGAGTGGCTGGTGGAGTTTGCATCGAGGTCACGAGGCCAGCAGCACAGCTTACTCCCATCTAATGTAACTTTTATGAGACAGTTCTAGCTGCGTCCCGGCCCCTTGATGTCTGACGGCAGGGACGAGAGCGGGTTGCGGTGTGTGTTCTGGTTGAGGGTTGCACGAAAGCCCGAGAGCGCATGGTTGTCCGTGTACACGCATGATTGGTTCCTGCATGGTGGTGGCCGAGGATGCGATCTTGACTGCACGAAGCTTCAAGCAGATGCAAGGCCTGCATTGAGAATCCCCAATGGCGTTTCTGCAAGCAGAGGGACGAAGCAAAAGAGGGACCATGTGAGCCATCGATTGGACACTTCCCAGAATTCAGTTCGCTCCGCGTGGCCATGTGTCTTCGTTCCCATGCATTGGAGGGTATGTAGTTACGTATAATTTAGGTAATGAGTAACCAGCGGCTAAAGCTTGGTAGCGGTGCGTTTATGTCTGGTAGGCTGGGAGCTACGGTGTTCCAGGGTTCAACTGGGGCTCTGCGAAATCTCCGGGGTTAATACCGTAGCTTGACGGCTCCGCAAGTACCTGGATGCGCGACGCACTGTGGGCTATTCCTGTCGGTGTTGATGCATCGTGAAGGTTCCATGAGGTTCACGAGCCGAGGGAATGTCGGAGATGCAAGTCCAGGCGCGGGACGGAGGTAATGGAAGACATGTCCGGTAACACCAGTGCCCTGTGACGAACCTTTTTTTTTTTTTTTGGTTTCGTCGACAACGATCACGAACAAAAGTGTTATGTCGACTCCTCCGAACAGTCCGAGCGATGACCGGGTCGAGGTTGGGAGGAGGAGCGGCTGGCTTCGGTATATCGACCGCCCTACCCAACCACGCCAACAGCGGAGCAGCCTTACTTAGTACGGTAGGTAAAGGTGAATGAATCAATGGGCACGGGCTATTTGGGAGCTTTCAGAGCCCTGGCCTGCCTGCTCAGCGTCTACTAAGCTCAGCTCAGCTCGGCTACTTGTACGGCACTGCGCCGCCTGACGGGCAGTGAGGGACGCGAGTGAGGACTGGAGCAGAGCGGGTTGTGTGCGATACGAACAGCCCAAGACGGGTCAGAATGTTGGTCGCTGATGAGTCTTTGGGCTCTGTAAGCAAGGCCTTCCCCGTCAGTATGCGCCAAGGTGGGGATCCAGAGCCTTGGGAGAAGGGTGAGACCGTGTGGCGATGAAGACCCCGTGACACGCAAGAAAAATTCGACCAGAGCCCGAGGTTTCGGTTTGTCAAGCCTATTCGGAGACGGCGCACTAGACGTCTGCCCGTCTCGCTAGGAGGTCAGTTGATGTACGGAGTAACACAGGCGCTTGTTTGTTTGGGGTTTCTTGTTAGTCACGACAAATGCAGGCGGAACGGCTCAGCGCATCAGAACACGCTCCGACACCCTCACCATTTTTCCCTTTACCTTGTTGAGGAGGGTGGATAATGCAAGGTGTGTTGTTCCTTGATATGATGCGCATTCGTGGTGTTTTCTTTTACATAGTAGACTATTGCGTGTCGCCTCTGCTGGGCCAAGAATTGATTGACTCGCCCGCCAGGCCCGTATGTCTTGCCCGTTTGCTCCTATGATTTGACGACGGTTGGAACGGATGGGCTAATTCAGCGGGCGTTGACGCGGAAGCGCAAGCTCATAAGCGACGTGGCCTGTGTTTAGCATGATTCATAGCCCAATGCCATGGGGAAATTGAGCGGTCACCATCATCGTCACCCGATCAATGTGGGCTATGTGTCTATGAATGGCCACATGACCTAGGCGGGAGACGAAGCACGGCGGAGAGTCCGGGGCAGCGAGCCTTATTTCGGCAAGCAGGCTAGGTGCTGTAGCGCAGGTAGCCATTGGCAAATCTTGGCTCGTTCCCAGACCAGGAACAGGAGTCAAGTTCGGCATGGCGAACCCCTGCGGTTGAGTTGCATGCAGTGGTGTGTTCCGCCGTGTTGCTTTGTTGGTGCTTCTGTCTGCTCCGGGTCGGGTCACGAGGCCAATGGCGCAAGGACGAGAAATTGGCTGGCCTCCCTAGAATAGGATTTCCATTACTCCATTCTTGCATCTATTACGTTTCCGAAACCTTCGCGTCATCCCCGGGCTTGCTGAGGGAGAGGAGGAGAGAGAGGAGTAGGAGTAGGTGTAGGCGTAGGCGTAGGCGTCGGTGGTGTGCGTGTGTCTGTTTTCCCCATTCGACAGTGTGTGTTTGTTTAACGTTGGTGCGTGTCTTGGATATGAAGCGAACCAAGGTGGGTGCAGCACGGCGTGCTCTGCTCTGCTCTGCCCTACAGCTATAGGTGCTGGAGTTGCACTGGGTGTCCCCTGTGCACCTATCACGGCTCTGAAGGCCGCCACTTGGGAGCCGATCTTCAGTGGAACATCAGTGCAACAGCACATTTACCTAATGGCATGGAGCTAGAGCCAGAAGCAGAGCCAGAAGCAGAGCCAGAAGCAGAGCCAGAGGCCTTGATGGGCAGAGGTCACTGCCCTTTTGCGACACTGTGCAGTTAGTCGCTTGCATTACTCCCTCACCCTCCTCTCTTCTTCCCTCACCCTTCTTCCTCCCATCCTTGCCGGGGCCAGAACCAACCCCGTCTGCCCCAGTCCCGATTTTTTTAATCCCTTACCCTTTTCTTACCCTGCTCATCTGCTCGCCTGATGACGG
Source organism: Albifimbria verrucaria (assembly GCA_020081605.1). NCBI lineage: Eukaryota > Fungi > Ascomycota > Sordariomycetes > Hypocreales > Stachybotryaceae > Albifimbria > Albifimbria verrucaria. The sequence continues at coordinate 5,312,071 of JAHREC010000013.1, forward strand.
CAACGTCCAGTCCTCTGTTTTCATTACCAAATCTCTACCATTCCTGAGCTAATGGCGCGCCGCTTGCTAGCACGTTCCTCCCGGGACACGGTGGGAACTAGACGGTGGCGCCCCTGGAATGGGTGAGGTTCCTAAAGATGGGGAAAACGTAACGGCATCTTTTTTTTTGCTCCCGGTCTTGGTCTTGGTCTTGGTCTTTGCGCCACGAACGGGGCCCTTTAAGAACATCCCCAACCCTCCCTCGGCCGCGCTACCTTGGTGTTGCTTCTAGACCTCTTTCTCTCTCTTGCGCCTCGACTTTATTACGTCTGTTCTTAGACACGGAGACGTATTTGCTCTTGTGTCTTACACCGTTGCGACCTCTTTTCGCCTGTCTGCGCTATCGGCCGATCTTGCCTTAATAGTGACGTGTGCCTGCTTCCGTGCAAGCAGCGAAGACTCAGCCTCCACCACACACTACATCATCCTCCCGAACTCCCCACCCTATATATGGCTGTTGCAGGTGGCACCCGTCCCAACGGGGTGCTTGACCTGGAGAGGACTTTGAAGATTAGACCAGCAATGTCGCGAGCAATCTCTCCCGCCGAGACCGCCTCCCGCTCTTCCTTCTCATCCGTCCGCGAGAACGATGACGGACTGGCCCAGACCTTTACCCGTTCCAAGATCTCTTCTTACACTCAGGCTCCCGAAGATGTCTTCGATGAGTCGCCCACCAGCGAGATTGAGCAGCCGTCTTTCGCACCGCCCTTGACTCAGCCTCATAGCAAGCTTCACGGATTTTGGTATCCCGCCGATGGATTCAGAGGATGGAAGCAGATCCCCGTCAAGGGAAGATGGCGAGTCGCAGTTGCGAGGACCTCCACAAGCTGCATATGACTTGGAGCACTCCGGCTCCTCCCGTGAAGAAGGCTCAGGATGCGTACCCTCTTGGAATCGCTCCATTGGAGAAGCTTCCCACCGAAGTATTGGGTAAGTCCTGCCAATGAGCAAGGTGATGGACCTTGAAAATCAATGACTAACACGATGTACAGGTGCCATTATTGATCTGCTAGTCATCGAGCTTCCTCCGAACGGGCTCACCACGCGCAATGCAGACCTCATGGCCCTTCTCCTCACCTCCCGAACCATTCATGCTGCTACTCTTGATACCCTTTACCGCCACATCACCATCCCCCACTCCCGAATCTTCCGCAAGTTTCTCAGCACCATCGCCAACTACCCTGCCCTTGCTTCTGTGGTTAGACGCCTTGACTTCAGCCACTTCAATCCTTCTACCATCTTTTCCACTGCTAGCGAGAGGGCGAAGACCCGAAACCTGACTTCAGAGACGCTCTTGCAGTGCTTGGAGTTGACCACATTCCTGCAGGAGTTCCTGGCGCAAGAGTATATTGACGACGATCTTGGCCCGGAGGTGTTGCGGAAGCTTTTACTGGCATGACGCAGGTGCAGGCTATCGATCTGTGTGGCTGCTCCTCTAGGCAGTTCAAAACTTCTTTCGAGTCGATCCTGGACGGCCCGTGGCCTGAGACTCTTACTGTTACTAGGTTGTCGCTGCACAAATGTCTGAGTCTACCACCATCCGTTTTCGAGACAATTCTGCCCCGGCTTGGCAGAGTGACACACCTTGATCTCGCAGGTACACGAGTTACCGATGCGGCTCTACAAATGATCCCGGCTACGGCTCGAATCACTCACCTGAACCTCGCTAAGTGCAAGGAACTCTCTTCTGAGGCCGTGGTCAAGTTCATTTCAACCCACCCTGCCGTGAAGGATTCGCTCGTATACCTTAGTTTGGCTACCGATGCAAGCAGCCATCTGCTGCTTGGCAAGGATGATGTTGATGCTCTGATCCCTCACCTTCCACAGACCCTCCGCTCGTTGAGCCTCAAGGGCAGCAGAATGGATCCCTCGCACATGGCTAAGCTTAGGCCACTTGTTGAACACCTCGAAGAACTTGCTGTGGGCCGTGGGTTGGAAATGAACGATGTTCAGCAATTGTTCACCCAAGATGGCCAATGGCTACCACATAATCTCCGCTACCTTGACATTTCTGATGTTGACACAATTATCGGCAGTGCCAGCACACTTCTTGCGCCGGCATCTGCGCCTCTGCATGTTATCGAGGTGGAAGAGCGTGCCTATGAACGGGCCGCCAAGGTGAAGAAGAACATCGAGCGGGTTGGGTGGACGGCCAAGGAATTTGGGAGCCGCTATTGGCTCGTGAGGATGAACCCTGATGGCACGACTGTGGATAATGGAGGGAGGTGGTGGAAGCACGGAGCTGAGAGCTGGGGCATGCGAAAGATCCCTGTTGCGAATTCCGAGGTTGGAGGGATGTACGGCTCTTTCATGTTTGGACGACGACTCTGATCTTTCTTCATGACCTGATGACGATGGCATACCTTTTGATTTATTTGGCATGCATGGCGTTTGGAAGAGTTATGATTGTGTGGAAGGCAAAACCAATTTTGTATGAATAGAACGATGAAGTGGGAAGGAAAACTCATATCAAACAAAAGCGATAAAAAGTAGCTGACATTAAATGATTGCATGACAAGAAGGATTTCGAGAAACTATGCCTCGTGATGGATGATGCACGTTGAACTCAGGGTTGCCACGATACCGCTTAAGACACATGATGCATACCACACCGTCGATTTTAATTGATGTTACCTGAGGAGCTTGATCCGTAGTGGGCTGGTGTACAGGCAACGTTCATTGTATCATTCTGTCAATCCATTGTTGCTGAGCATGATGAAATGTCTTAGCTGAGGTTGATATTGCTCCTAGTCGTAGTGTACTAGGTATGTATGTAGGTCGCACCTCAAGGCCCAGATAGGTAAATTCGCACTACTTACAACCAATCCGGATCCCTCGAACCCTCACGTCATTAAGGGTACGTACTTGATGCTAATCTTGGCCATGCAGGTGGCGTCACCCCTGGTAACAGCCTGGGTGATGCGTTTCGACTGGCGTGGCTACCACGTGACTTTGAATGGTTCGGAATAACAGCTGACCCGGGCAATACGGGGCGTTCGCGACGTAAAGACGCTCAGCTTGGCTTGGAGTTCCCGGACAAGCTAACAACATAACCTCAATTGCCAGAGTCTTGGTGCCCGCGCCGCATCAACTCACCATGGCTCCCCAACATGATACGCCGTTCCGCTCGGCGGCTATGAGCATGGTGCAGCTCTACGTCTCCAACGAAATCGGTCGCGAGGTCGTGACGGCTCTGGGTGAGCTAGGCTTATGCCAGTTTCGAGATGTACGTCCTCCTAACCCACGGCTGCCTTGTCATCGTGCAAACCGTGTATACTAACACCATATGCCTTTTAAAGCTCAACGATAATCTCAGCGCCTTCCAGCGAACCTTTACCCAGGAAATCCGACGCCTGGACAATGTCGAGAGACAATTGCGTACGTCATCACCACGACGAACCCGAAAGGACTAGTCTGACAAAACCCTAGGATACTTCTATGCTCAGATGGAGAAGGCTGGTATCCCGCTTCGAAAGCTGGATCTTGATGCCGAGAGACTCGCCTCCCTTCCACCTCGGAGATTGACGAACTTACCGAGCGAAGCCAGAAGCTTGAGCAAAGAGTCGCCGCGTTGAACGACAGCTACGAAACCCTCAAGAAGCGTGAGGGTGAACTTACGGAGTGGCGTTGGGTTCTGCGCGAGGCCGGCAGCTTCTTCGACCGCGCTCATGGCAATGTCGAGGAAATCCGAGCTTCCACCGATGATGACGACGCCCCTTGCTCTCCGACGTCGAGCAGCACAACTCGGCCGCAGATGTTGAGCGATCTTTCTCTGGCATGAACATCGGCTTTGTTGCCGGTGTTATCAACCGGGATCGTGTTGCCGCCTTCGAGCGAATTCTGTGGCGAACCCTGCGAGGCAATCTCTACATGAATCAGTCCGAGATTCCGGAGCCTCTCATCGACCCCACAAACAATGAGCCCATCAACAAGAACGTCTTTGTCATCTTCGCACATGGCAAGGAGATTCTGGCCAAGATTCGCAAGATTTCCGAGTCTATGGGTGCCGATGTTTACAACGTCGATGAGAACAGCGACCTCCGCCGTGATCAGATTCACGAGGTCAACAGCCGTCTCGAAGACGTTCAGAATGTTCTCCGGAACACACAAACTACTCTAGAGGCGGAGCTTAACCAGATCTCTCAGTCGCTCTCGGCTTGGATGGTGCTCATCACCAAGGAGAAGGCCGTTTACAACACCCTCAACCTTTTCTCGTATGATCGAGCACGTCGTACTCTTATTGCGGAGGGTTGGGTGCCCACCAACGATTTGCCTCTCATCCGATCAACGCTGCAGGATGTCACGAATCGAGCTGGCCTCTCCGTGCCTTCGATTATCAATGAGATCCGTACCAACAAGACGCCCCCAACTTACCTCAAGACCAACAAGTTCACTGAGGGTTTCCAGACCATTGTCAACGCTTATGGTACTGCTACATACCAGGAGGTTAACCCCGCCATTCCGGTGATTGTTACCTTCCTGTTTCTCTTTGCCGTCATGTTCGGTGATCTTGGCCACGCCGTCATCATGCTTTCCGCTGCCTTGGCTATGATCCGTTGGGAAAAGTCGCTCAAGAAGGTTACTTTCGAACTGTTCGCTATGATCTTCTATGGTCGATATATTGCGCTTGTCATGGCTGTTTTCTCGCTCTTCACTGGTCTTATTTACAATGATGCCTTCTCTAAATCCTTGACACTTTTCGAAAGTGCTTGGGCGTACAAGAAGCCTGCTGGTTGGACGGAGGGTGACCCCGTCACTGCTGTTTTGAACGACCGCGGCTACCGCTACCCGTTCGGTCTTGATCCGGCCTGGCACGGCACCGAAAACGATTTGCTCTTCAGCAACAGTTACAAGATGAAGATGAGTATCATTCTTGGTTGGGCTCACATGACCTATTCGCTCTGCTTCTCGTACATCAACGCACGTCACTTCAAGAAGCCTATCGATATCTGGGGCAACTTTGTTCCTGGCATGATTTTCTTCCAGTCCATCTTTGGTTATCTGGTTGTTTGCATCATCTACAAGTGGTCTGTCGACTGGTACGCGGTTGACAAGTCCCCGCCTGGCCTTCTCAACATGCTTATCTACATGTTCCTGAACCCGAACGAGCTGGACGGTGTCCTTTACCCTGGTCAGAAGCCCGTGCAGAAGATTCTTCTGGCGCTGGCTTTCATCCAAGTTCCCATCCTCCTCTTCCTCAAGCCCTTCTACCTCCGCTGGGAGAACAACCGCGCTCGGGCTAAGGGCTATAGGGGCATTGGTGAGACCTCTCGTGTCAGCGCTCTTGATGGTGACGACGAGAATGAGGGTCTGGTCAATGGCAACCGTGACAGTTTCGATGATGGTGAGGAGTTGCCATGATCTCCCAAAACATTGACGAGGAACACGAGGAGTTTGAGTTCAGCGAAGTCATGATTCACCAGGTCATCCACACTATTGGTAAGTTGTTCCCCAATTGCTATGCAAGAACTTCTCTAACGACTACGTGATAGAATTCTGTCTGAACTGTGTTTCCCACACTGCTTCCTACCTGCGACTCTGGGCCTTGTCTCTTGCTCACCAGCAGCTCAGCGTTGTGCTCTGGGACATGACCCTCGGCCCTGCTCTGACCACCGGTGGTGTTCTCGGCGTTGTCATGATTGTCGTCTGCTTCTTCATGTGGTTCTTCCTCAGTAAGTCATGATACCTAATTCGTATAATCTATAACAAAGCTAACATGTCCTAGCTATCGCCATTTTGGTGTGCATGGAGGGTACCAGTGCCATGTTGCATTCGCTCCGTCTGGCCTGGGTCGAGTCGTTCTCCAAGTTTGCCGAGTTCGCTGGTTGGCCGTTTGCGCCATTCTCTTTCAACACTCTGTTAGAAGAGTCGGAGGATCTCAAGGAGTACCTGGGATAATTCGTCCATACACTTAGTTTCATTCTGTTTTTAACACATGTAAACCTATCGTCCGTTGTATGATTAAATACATAGCATCTTAGAACAATTGACACAATACCGTCATTGCCTGTTGATGCATAGCCTGCGCCAACTTCGTCCCTATTTGTATACCTACCCCTTTCCACCCGAGATAGCAATCATACAGTGCAACCAACAATTTCATCCCCATAATGGCGCGGTGACTTCGACGGCTCGCTCAACAACGGCCTTGACACGATCCGCAAACATCTTATTGTTTGATTCAATTTCCAAATCTTCCAGCCATACCGTAGCCGTCATCTTATCAACCTTGATGGTGACGCCTGGCACAGGAATGCCGATTTTGTGTAGTCTCTCAATCTCCTTCTTGCGTCTGGCCTCTATCTCCGCCTCGTCAGAACTGTCATCCGTCTCCATGGCTTCATCGCCGCCACCCTCTTCTGCAGCCAGGGCCTTTGGAGTCGCGGCAGCAGGCGGCAGCTTGGGTGTCTCGAGCGGAGCGACGTTGTCTGCACCGAACTGAGCCTCCAGGAACCACAATAGCCGCTCGAGGCGATCGGCGGGCGAGGGTGCGCGTGTGGGTTCTGGTCAGGCAGGTCATGTGAATGCGAGTGCTTCGCCGATGAACGCTTGACGGCGGCGGGGAGCTTTCGACCGAGAAGAGCACGGCCATGACGGAGTCGGCGATGCCATCGTTGAGCATGTTACCCTCCCACTCGAGCTCGACCTCGCCATTGCTGCGGTAGCGTACTGCGACGCAACCCATGACCAGGTAGGCAGCTATAGGACGGGCAATCTCTTCATCAGCCTCCTCAGGGTGGCATCCTCTTCGTCGCCGTGTCCGTTTGTGACGGAGTTCTTTGCACGCCGCATCTCAGGCAGCTCCTCAACGGTGCCAAATGTACCCTCAAGAGCCCACTTGACAAGGTCGACGCCAGCAGCGCTAAGCGTGAGGCGTTGCTTGCAAGTGATAGTCGTAGTGTTGAGACCCGCATAATCACGCAGATCTTCAGGGTCCATGAGAGACAGCTTGAAGTCATTCTGAACTAGCACACCAGTGACTAGAGGTGCGGAGGCGGGATCGTGTGGTGCTGTAGTGGTGCCATCGTCCAGAGCCCGAGGAATAGGAATCGAGGCGAGTTTACCAACAACCTTGGCTGTCTTATCGGCTTTGAAGGGAATGCGTAACTCCTCGCAATTACGGGAGAGAAGACCTTGACCTTCTCTGTCTTGCTGGCGTTGAGCGAAAGAAGCTTTGACTTGAGTCGCATCATGTTATGTTGCTCGCCGTGAACGAGAATCTGATAGACAACAGGTTAGCGCATCAAACGACCGAAACTGAAAGCAAAAAGAACCCAGGGCTGGAACAACATACCACTACCGGAGCTGCAACCTCCTCAATGAATTCCCTATTCTCGACACCATCCACATGGGCTGCAAATGAGTATTCCTGTACACTGCAGCGCCTGGGAATCATCACCCTCTCAGAGTCACCTCCTGGAGCTCGCCGAGAGCCTGCCATACGCCTTGACATGACGGCAGGAATCTGATCCGGCTCTTGCATCACTTGTCGCGCCATTGTACCCTCGACGCTGTAACCCGTAATGATGACACCATTCTTGTCACTTGGAGCCCAGCGCTCAAAGAGCTCTCTGCTGACACCGTTTTGAAGCATACCAGGACTCGCCAGCATGACACAGCCGCCGACGTCGTCGAAGCGGTCAAGATTCTTGAGGGCCCGGATGTATTTGAAATCCCAAGGACCGCCCTTTCCAGCACCGTCTCCGGTGCTCTCAGCCTCGGCCATGCGTTCACGGAAGAGTCGCTTGATGTTGTCGTTCATGGCACCAACGTAGGTCTGGTAAACAAGCATACACTTTCGGGCAAGATTACTGGCGTAGTAGATGGGGTATTTCTGGAACTCAGGGTGTTTGCTCCAATATTCATCGAGAATCAGAAGCAACTCTTGTGCTCGACCCAACGCGAACACTGGCAAAAGAGCACGACCGCCTCGGTTAAGAATACTGGTAATGGATTTCATGAGAGCCTGCTCACGCTCGACACGAGGAACGTGCGAGGCAATGCCGTAGGTCGACTCGGTGATCAGAACATCGATCTTGACACCCTTGGGAACTTCCGCAGACACCAGATGCCTGTCGTGCTCGCGGGAGTAGTCTCCGGTGAAAAAAATGTTAAGACCAGCAATCTCAATTAGGAACATAGCAGCTCCCAACACATGGCCGGCAGGATACGGTGTGATTCGGATGGATGAGATGGTGTGAGTAGTATGATAGTCGATAGCCTCGATTTGCGGGAACGTGTTCAGGTGATCCTGCTCGGTGTAGACGGGCTGAGTTGTTGGATTTGAAGACGTGTTGCCTACTCGGACACTATCCTGGATGAGCCACTTGTAGATGGCCTTTGTCGGATGGGTCATGAAAACCCGGCCGCGGAAGTTGGTCTTGGCCAGGACATAAGGTAGAGAGGCGGCGTGGTCGACGTGGAAACTGTCATGCCCGTTAGCCAAACTCGTCTTGAAGGGACATGGCATGGCATGGCTGGGTGGCTAGCTAGCTGGGACGGTCGTGACGGCTTTGGTATTCAGTGACGGACAGGCCCAGATATCACGGACAACAATGAGTGGCTCGCAGGAAGCAGGAGGGGTCAGAAAGTATTGTATTCATCTTGCATACAAGTGCGGAGAAGCGAGTCAATAGAGATATCGATATCACACAGGAAAGAGCATGTATGGGCAGTGGGGACAGCAGGACCGTCTTCCTCCGTCACATGAACACCATCGCACGTTGTCCTTTCCGCCCTTTTCCAGCTTGCAACGACATTGAGGGTATTTGGGTTGGGTATTCGCTTACTGGCTGATGAGGAGCACATCTACAGTGCTAAGATCGAAGTCATCGTAGAACGGAAGCGCCGCAAGGCCGTCGTAAGCGGGATGTTGGCCAGCGTCAAGCTATCCGTGGAAGAGGTGTCAGCGCATTCGCTACAAGCTACCATAGCTTCGTGCTCTCTTACCATGACCGTTTTCCCCTTATACTGGATGATGTGGCATGATCGTCCGACTTCGTTGCCGCCACCGAGACAAAGGAACATGAGCTCATCAGATGGATCGATAGCCTCGTCCGTGGCGGCGGCGTTCATAGCCGATGCCTTTCGCTTTGAGGCCATGATGAGCGTGGTCGCTTAATATCGGGAACCTGATCACATCTGTCAATTTTCTAGTGCTGGTGCTGGGCATTCGCGCACACGGGCGCTCGCGAAAACGACACCGGGTCGTGTAAGGCAATGCTACAATGCGATGCAAGGGATATAGAAAAGGTATCAAGCTAAGGTAGTAAGCGGCTGTAGTCAATGCGATGGGTTGAAGGCTAGAGCGGCTAAAGCTCGGGCGAGAGAGAGCGTGACTGGGGAGGACGCGTTTCGCAACTCGAGCTCCTCCTAGTCTCTGATGCGCTGTAGCAGGCTCAAGCTCACGTGACTTTAAATTTGCGCGACCCCATTCAGTCGTCGAAGCTCCCTCCTCCATAGCAGGTCAACGAACTACCAGCTCTGCTTCAAAGCGATACGCAGCACCTTCATCCATCGGTGCTGCACTACCGGACGCATCGCAGAGCTTTTCGATCCTTCTAGCAAACACCGACCACTTTTCTAGGGCGATTCTCTTCGCTGCAGCGCGTCGGATGGGAGGAGCAACATCAAAGACGCCAGGCTTCTTTGCCTGCTGAGTGCACTGTCACCACCTGCCGGCTGCTTGTCTCTTGTTTGCTGTCGGACAGGCTCGCATTCAGGCATCTCCAACATGGCCCAACCTCAGCCGCAAGCCCCCGCGGGCCTTTTCGCCTCCGCAGCCGACCCCTTCGCCGGCCGCATCGCAGTCTGCCTTTGCGCTTCCACCTAACAAACGGGTTCGCACCGACGGTCCACCATCACAACCCGAGTCTCCCTACGCGGCATCCCCTACGCAGCGAGCCCAACTCCTGGCAGCAACTCTCCAGCCAACATCGCCTCGCCTCAGTACGCCCAAGGCGCGACAACACCGGGCGGATACACGACACCATACGTGAACGGGCAGCCTCCCACTGGCCTGAACTTGCCGGACACCCGAGCTAGCACGGCATCCCCTACATACTCCACAACCTCCTCTATTGCAGACACCGGTGCCCCAGTATACCACGGCAACCATGGCACCAATGCCTGGTACACCGACGCACGCCAGCCCAGCACCGGGTGTCATGGGCCCTCCACAGCGACCAGCGGATCGCCCGACCAAAGACTACGAATACGATGTCACGGATTCCTTGGCTGGTACCGGTATCGATCTGCGCGCCGAAGAGCAATACATGTCTGAACTATACTCTACAACAATCGACAACGACACGAGGTCCGGATTTCCCACCATCCGGCCGGGTCTAAAGCTACATTCTTTGGCGCAGGTCCTGCAAACCAGCCCGCGCAGGCGGCCACTGACCAGGATCAAGATCGTGCAGCTGCTCAAGCTGCCGAGCAAGCTTGGACAGAATCGTCCATGCGCCTGGCTATTTCGAGGAGCCAGGAAGTTAATGACCCATTTTTATTGGTTGCAATTATGCACCGGCGGGCAGACAAGATTGCGAGGGAGCATCATATTGGGCTTAATCTGGATCTCAAGAACAACCCAACTATTGGCAGATTGCGACATCCTGACCAATTCCCCACTCCCAAGGTTACAGTCAGGACTACACCGGGTCCAGACTCTACTCTTATACACACGTCCGGGTCATATATCCCCATGACGCATATCTTGCAGACCAACTGGCATTGCTGTCAATCGCAACCAAGCACCGTCTACGAGAACTTGTAGGAGATGCGCATATAGTGGCACAAACCAGGCAGAAGACATCCCATGGTGATGTCCCCGAGGACTGGCAACCTGCTGCGGCACCTATGAATGTGGAGCCTCTGGAGAAGACTGAGCCTGAGGTGGCGGAGTCGGATGATCCTGCGACTGCTAACGCAAACGCCTTGAAACGTAAGTATTTCTTTGTGGTTCCCCAGCATCACAGCATAGCTCACTCTCTTTCTAGGCTCCGCAGACTCGGCGAACTTGACGAACGGCACTGGTCCGGCCAAATTACCAAAGATTGCGGCATATATGACTCTGACAATGCGTGAATTGGCTAGACAGGAACGTGAGTGGGAGGAAGCGCGCCTGCGGCGACGCCAACAGCGCAAAGACGGTATAACAGACTCGGGCTCTGCGCCATCCAGGTCAGGAAGCGCTGCGCCGAGAACACCAGGGTCGGTGGCGCCAGAGCCTGAGAAGTCCATGTCCAAGAAGGAAATGAAGAAAAATCAGGCGCTCAAGGCGGCAGAGGCCAACAGTCACGCAAACCAGAACATGACGAGTAGCATGTTTGCGGGACTCGGTGGCAAGAGCACTCTATTTGGTAAAAAGAAATCAGGCAAAACATACGACTGGATGAACGTCGGTCGCGGAGGTAGTGGAGCTAGTACGCCCACGAAAACGGCGGCGGGAGCCGGAAAGGGTTCGGGCGGCGGCGCTGGAGGAGGACAAGCGCAACAGAACCTCGCCATGACGACGGAGGGTCGAAATCGACTAGGAACTTGGCGAGAAGATAAGGAAAAAGGCAAGAATATCCAGCTGCGAGACTGGGTGGTGGTGCTTGAAAGAGATGGAAGGGAGGCAAAGGCACTGCAGCAAGCCTACGTCCACTTGGACAGCTCGACTCCGAGATAATGAAAGGCCGTTTAGACCAGTATAGTTGGAGAGGATTGATTTGGGGTTGGGCCGTGGGAGATACCCTGCGCCGTGTACGTGATTTGAGAGGTTTCTTTATTCTGTCTTTGTTCCTCGTTAGCCCGGCGTTGATATCAAAAGGGCGTTGGGCAGGGTCAGAGAGGGGTGGGAGAAGGATGGACAGGTTGCATTCGATAAGGGACTCGAGCGGAACAAGCTTGAAGCTTTGGGAGGTCCATTTTTGTACAGCACGATCAGACGTCTGCCCGTAGATTCCTGCAAGGAGGGCATGGCGTGGAGCAGCCTTAGCAATAAAGCAAGATGAACCAAGCCAATAGTGTGTGCGTCTGTGTGTGAGTGCGTGAGTATAAAGATGTCAGAGCTTGTGCTTGTGCTTGTGCTTGTGCTTGTGCTCGCATAGACGGTGGTGGCTCAGCATCCGATGGGAACACCATATGATATCCCACGGTGAGCTCGGCGCTGATTGTGCAGTTGCTACGATGGCTGTTGGAGGAGGGAAGTTGTTGGAAACATGGAGCAGAAGAAGATTCAGAAAGTGATTCAATTAGTACTGCTTTACAGTGGCTACCTCCCTAGAAAGCTACAGTACTTGCGGCCCCGCCTTGCGATAAGGAGAAGTGTACGTACACGTGGGGACCTTCCCAAGGTGGAATCACGCCTTCATGTGATGCGATACGAGCTTGGAGTCGTTACAAGTATCTTAGCACAGGAATGATACCACTTAGTGCGTCTTTCTCAGCTACAAGCCACTTACGACGTACATCGTATCCAGCCAACAAGAACGACAAGGAGATAGGTTCCGATCTCCAAACGCATTGACAATCTCCGGACAGATAGCAGTCTGTGTGGCTTCTCACTGTTACTATCACCATCAAGTAAACCTGCTCAACGCCGCCTTGGCGTGATAATCGATACAACCCACACGCAATCGCTGCTTCACACACCAGCAGACGGCACAGTCATGGCTACAGCGGTGGGCGGCGAAGAGTGATCCCCTTGTCTCGGATCAAGGCTGATGATTGCTGCCGGTCACAGGCCATAGGACAGATATGTGCAACGAGCAATATCGCGGCCAATCTAGGCCAGTGCGTTAGGTTGGTGGCAAAGGCTGCCGCTGGTGGAGCAAAGGTGTGTGTGCCGTCTCTTTCTGTCATTTACAGCAGGGGCTTTGCTGTTGCTTGCTTTTTCACTCGCGATGGGCCCGAGCGAGATCCGATCCCTTGTCTGAGTAGAGATGATTGCTCAGACGTTACGCATACACAAGCGGTACCGGGCTGGCTATCCAGAAACACAGCTCCCTACTCTATCACGCCACGAGCTGCGGCATTGGCCAGCCTTGGGAATGCGGGCCTGGGCTTTGATGCGCCATGCTGTCTGAATATCTCAGCCTTGACAACCATTTACTCACAAATCAGACAGGTTCTCTTTCTCCCGGAGGCATCTGACTACATTGCCCCAAACGCTCAGGCATCATTGGATCTTGCCGTGTCACAGTCTACCTCGCCATTCGTCCTCGGCTGCGGGACGCTGCAAAGCAGCACTCCGTTGCCGTTCATGTCGGCATCCACCACCCTATCGACGACGGGCCGGGCCTGGTCAGCCGCAAGATGCTGAACCGCGCATTGTACATTGCCGCCGACGGCACCATCCACGACTCGGCAACCTACGACAAACTGCATGTGTTTGACTATGGGTCCCTGAAGGAGAGTGCCACCGTGCATCCAGGAGCTAGGCTGACGCCGCTGTTCGACTCGCCCGTTGGGCGTATCGGTAGTCTGATATGTTTTGACGTGCGGTTCGCTGAGCCCGCCATCGCATTGGCGCAGCCTGGGCCAAAGAGTCGCTGGGCAAATCGACCGGCACAGATCTTGACGTACCCGAGCGCCTTTACGCTACGCACCGGCGAGGCACACTGGGAAACGCTGCTCCGGTGCCGGGCAATCGAAACGCAAAGCTGGGTGGTTGCAGCAGCTCAGGTCGGTAAGCACAACGACAAGAGAGCGAGTTACGGGAGGAGCATGGTGGTGGACCCATGGGGAAGAGTCGTCGTCCGTCTGGGTGGTGCTGATGCAGAAGGCAACGCTGAGGACGGCGCGGTAGAGGAAATTGGATTTGTGAAGGTTGACTTGGATGAGCTGGAACGGGTGAGACGGGAGATGCCCCTTCAACGTCGCATGTAAGTGCATCCATGGCTGTGCCCAGCAGTCGATGATTCGCCAAGAAAATGCGTTAAACTAACCTCACCAAAATACAGTGATGTCTACCCAGAATGTACGGAGCAAGTTTCCTAGACGAAAGAACCATTACAATGTTGAGTTGGCTTACAGACGGCCATGGCTCCGTTCTGGTTGAACAATCTAGCATAGCCTCTTTAGGATAGATAAGGTATAGGGCAATGTCCGTTCTCAAACACAATAGACTCATATCTCAAAGTAATAAAGTAGATTTCGAACTTGTTTTCACGAATGTACTGTATGTACCGAGATGTCGGGTCCGCTTGGGTGACTAGTGAATGGAGCTTCAAGGTGCACGGTAAGCGAGCTTGACTAGCAAGGCTCATGATGGTTCTTTGGAGATCAAGTACTGTATAGGGATCCGGCAAGGTTCAAGGAAGAGCAACTCCCTGCTAGGACTCTGGCAACGCCGCGTCTGACGCCTCCACAGTCGCCAAATGGTTCCATTCTCCCGGTACTTGTCAGAGCATGGGATATTGATGAAGGGGCCGGGCGGTCCCACACGTCAGGCAAGCCGAGTAGACCTACCCGGCCGGGTTTTCCGTTACAGGTGCCGACAATTAGGCACCCCGGTTCGTCTGAAGAAGGAAAAAAAAGGAAGAAAAAACTTTGCCTGGCAAGGGACAAACTGCACCGTGCCGGGCTAACCATCGGGGAGAACCCTGCGTAAGTTGGTGGGCCGTCCTCCCAGAAGCTCAGTGTTGTCCGAAGCACCGGAAGCGAGGGCCTAGGTCGGCCCGGAACAGGATACCCTGTCCTCGCATGGCCGGCGAGTCTCGCAGGAGAAGGATGTGATGGCCACCGGTAAAGAGAGGCGAATGGGTCGTATCCCAGAGGAGGCGCACCAGGGCGTGCAGCGTGTTTTGGTTGCCGCAGGCTTTTCGGGATGAGGCTTGATATGATGTATCAAACCACCGGCAGCTCACATCCCGAAAGACAGGTGGTCAAGAAGGCGTAGATGATGGATGGCAGGCAATTAAGTTGTCTCGCGGGCATTTAGTCCGTTGAAGACGGGAAGATGATTGAATCTTCACGGCCTGGTGTGAGAAGGGGCTTAGGTACAAGCCATCTCTCAAGGTCGTTCGTATGTGGAAAAAGTGTTAGTGGTGGTTGGGCAGGCTAAAAACGCCCGTTTAATGACCTCTCGCTCAACGCATCCACTTCCCTTTGCCTCCGGAATTAGATTGCTCCACTTGAAGATGCAGTACAGTACTAGGGAGAGAAAGAAAAGAGAGAGAGAAAAGAAGAGGAAAGATGGGGTAGTTAACAAGAAGGGTAAAATAAAATAAATAAATAAAACTTTAATGTGGAAACAACAAGAATAAATGTGGAAAGAGAATATATTGGACAGGCAGCGTACTGCAGTAGACGCACCAACAAAGCATATGCGCCAAGAGACACGTCGCGCAGTCATTGTTATACTATAGTGATGTATGTGTATGTCCGAGGTGCATACAAGCGGAGCTTCGCGGCGCCGTTTCCTCCCCATGGAGCGGAACGAGGTCGCAAAACTTCCGCGCCTTTACTTCAATAGGCAAATGCGCAGGTGAGGTAAGGTTCAGCAAAAACAAGAATGTCGTGTTTTCCACTGCCCAATGACACTCTGTGTCTTTGGCACACACTCGCTGGGCTCTCAGTCACCTCACACACCACCGCCCCCTCGTCTCCACTCCGTTCTCCGACAAGCCCAAAACAGGCAAGGAAACGAAAGTGAGAGAAGGGGAGGGAGCGAGAAAAAATTACGGAGTCGAGTTTACCTAGTAACAGGTACGTGACGAATGCAGAGCAAAGTGGAGACGCACCGGGCAGCGGGTCCCGTTCCCGCGTCCCAGGAGTTCGGTCCCGGTGCATTAGCGTCGTCACCATTGACCTGGGCCTTGTGCCTGTTCATGTCGCTGTCCGAGGCCCTCCGGTTGTCTTGTCTGGGTTGACGATACAGTAGCAAGAGAGAGCTTGCGCGGAGACGGCGTCTTTTCCGCGGAGTTGGTGGGACACGATGCGTTGTTCAAGCACATTGCGGAATGCAAGAAAGGAAGAAGAAAAAAATATAAGGGAAAAAGAAAGAAAAATCAGTAATAAACAATTGTACTGTACCTATCTAGGTAGGTACGGTGCTTGTGCTGTATGCACTACCTCAGCTCAGGTACGTACCTGCGCCGTTCGTGCTGTCATCATGCATATCCCACCGCGACCCGGTGTCCTGGGCCTCTGAGACGCCAAAAACATGCTGCCTGCTGCTGTCGCAAAGCCCAGGCATTTCGTTCCCAACCGCTTCCCTTTGCTCGAGTGGAGTGTTCAACAATCCTGCCCGCCTGCCTGCCCTGGGGAACTCCCAAGCAAAACTTGAAAAGGAAAGGAAAAATCTTTGCCTTGCCGAGACCACGTCCGGGCGACTCCATTCGCGGCACCCGGAACTTGGTATGAGTAAGAACAAAGACATGGACATATCTCCGTCGGAGACTCTACACCTGTCAGGAAAAAAAAGACGTGACATGATCATGAACCTCCAAAAGAAAAAAGAAAGGAAAAAAATCTAAAGCATTGTATAGCCGTGAGCGCCACCAGCCACTGCTCCGGAAACCAAACCCCATCTCTCAGTAGCATCGCCTTGCCTCTTCTCTTCCCCGGCAACGACAAGCTCATCGATAGCCAAGAACTGTCTCTCCTTCTCCTCCAATTTTTTTCTTCCTTTTTCTTTTCTTTTTCCTCCTTTTCCTCTTTTTCCTCTCTCATGTCTCTCTCTTTTCTTATTCTTGCTTTTTGTTTATTTCCTTTTTCTTCATCTTTCCCCCTCTTTATCTGAGCAGTCCTCTTTCTCATGCCCGATGCCCCTCCGTACCCAGATCGGTCTCAGTCTCAGTCCCCACCATGGCCAACACACCAGGGAGAGATCTGTCACACCCATTTTACGACACAGAAGTGATATCAGGAGAGACGCTTCTCCCAAAAAGCCTCTTGTTGTCTCTTGTTCTGGACCCTCTTCCCTCCCTCCTTGCCCTCTCATCCCCTCTTTTTCCTCTCCTCTCTCTCCGAGTGGTGGCGAGTCTTGCATTGCCGCGAGATGCCTCCTTGCTGCGTCTTTCTCCTTCTCGCCGCGAACACCCCATTCCCATATTCTGTTCCACACATCGTGAATTGCTGTGCCAAGCTACGGCTTCTCTCAAGTGTCACATGTACTCTGCATATGCCCTTCGTCGTCATGTCATAGCATGCACACCCATTCCCTGCTTCCCCAATAGCTACGCCTGGCTGTGGCTTGTCTCTGACGATGGCGTCTCTTAGTGCTTCCCCGCGTTCTCAGTCTGTACCTAGCCGAGGGGATTCAATCATGCATCAGGTCTAGTCACGACAGAGGCAACATGTGCAGATAATTCCTGTCCGGCCTTACTCCCGCCTCTGAATGGCACATCTCATGCTAGCATGTCACGCCAAGTACAATTTCTCATCAGATGCTTTAGATTGTCACCAGGTGGATCCATATTTTATCAGGTAATAGAAAATATCATTCGTGCGTCAACGCTGTGTAGCTATCCTCGATCTTATGTATGTTATACAGGGCAGTAGTAAAATGGGGTATCTTCCGCCGTGGTTCTGAGCCCAGCCCAGAGCTATGAAAGCATCCAGCTTGCTCGAACTCGTTTCTTGCTCCGGCAGTCTTGTACAACACAGTGATTGGTACAGTAATAAACAAGAATGGATAATCCGCAGGGCATATCCATCCAAGACGTACCTCCTTGCGGAGATGTCGCCTCAAACATAAAGAGCAGAAACAGGCCCCAAAGATATCCCGGAACGGACCGGGGCGAAATGTAGAAAAGAAAGAAAAGATAAACAGACGGCGCAAGCCCAAATCCCAAGTCTATATGCAGTTGCCCAAGCAAGTCTTTTTCCCAGCCCATACCCAAATTTTGTGATCCGATCCCAGTAGTTCCAAAAGCGACCAAAAAGTAAAGAAAGAAAAAAATCCAAGAAATCGCGCGGGCCGTGGATCCATCGCAATGTGCCGAAATGACAATCGCGGCTTTCCGATTATCGTTGAGGTGGTCCCTGCCATCTCCGCATGTCCAAGACATGTTGCGACATGGTTGGATCTGCATTCCAGGGCGATCCGCCCTTGACATTGGTGCATGTCAAATTTCGATGGCAAGGGAGGTAGGAAAAGTGACGAGTAAGCCCGATCTGTCAAGCAGGTGGCCACACGTAGAAACCAGGCCCAAATTTCGTGAGTTCGCCGTCTATGGTTCAACGCCGCGCATGTCGAATCCTTATCGAATGCGAGTAAAATAAAAAGTGCAAAAGAAGCGCGCCCTATCGGTAGTGCTGAAATCCTCAGCAAGTGTCGTGAGCGACCCTGCTCCTGGGAAGCAACGAGGTGACCTAGCGCCCGTGGTATATGTCGCTTCGGAGGAATGCGAATTAAAAGGTCGTATCGGAATGCATAATACAGTGCGTAGTACAGGTGTGGCCGTGATGCCGATTATTAGGTGTGGTAAGCGAGAAAGCCATGTATAGAAAGGTCGGCGTTTAGGAGGATTGGTCCTCTCCGTCACGCCTCTGGTCTACCACCGCGTGTTCACATCAAGAACAACGGGGCCATCCAGGTGAGTTGATTTAACACGGCCATCGCAGAAGGCCTTCGACAATGCCATTATCGCGGCTGCGGGCGTGGCGGGGCTTAGGAACGCCGGTTGTGTCGTAGGCTCCACGGCCCATGTTGCAAGGGGTTGAGTTTCCGGCTATCATTGTGACTAAGTGGAAATGATGACTGAGCGTGGAAGAGTGCTGCGTAGGCAAACATGTTAGCAAATGGGACTCGGTGCGTGACGAAGGTTGGCTCATTTCTTATAGAGCTAAGCTGATGATACGAGCGGAGCGCGCCGAGGGGCTCCGGTGCGAAGTGTGACATGACACTGATAAATAGAAGATTAGGAAGCGACGGTGACTCACATTGTGATGTGCGCGGTGTCACAGCGAAGGCAAACTGTGGGCAAGGCAGATACAGATGAGTGAGCGGCCTGGGAAGGTTGCGCGAGGCGATTGGATGAGATGGCTAGAGACTGCCAGATGGCGGCCGTATGGCGAGCGTGACCAATATTGTTGCTGTTTCGGAGGGAGCAGCTCAGGCGGATGAGGTCGTTGTAGACGAGGCGAAGAAATCGGCACCGGCGCGTCGGGTATGGCGACACGAAGAGAAATTCCTGTCGCAGACGAAATTCGACTGAATAAGTCGAAGGTCAGGGTTTTCGTTTGTGCGAGGGTTGGTCGGGCGATGCGGCGCAAAGTCCAACTATTGACCGGGGAGATAACCGAGGTCGCGTAGATTTGACAGAGTACCCGGCGGTTGAGCAGGGTGGAATTTCGCAGACAGATCGACCAAGTGCGAAAGGCTGTTGTTGTTGGTACTACTCTCTTCTTGATCCGGGAGAGTAAGGGGTACGGGAAAATAGGCGAGTCGTGTAAAGCAAGGCAAATGTGTAGACAGATGTGTCCGAGTGTCGTGAGTAGCCCGGGCAAAGATTCCTGGGTTTGGGAGCAGACTGCGTACAAGCAGATAATGTAAGAGAGTCTTGAGGATTAGAAGATCAATGGAGGAGCTGGTGAAGTGCTTATGGAAGGAAGAGCAGGACCAGAAATGAGATGAAGTCTAGAGGGTGCGGAAACGAGAGCTTTTGTATAAGACCCAGCTTCATCTAGCCAGGGAGGAAGGGGGCGTGGAAATTCGCAAGAAAAAAAAATAGGCAAGGACACTTTGGGCTGTCTTTCCGTAACTACACCCCGGGGAAGGAAAGAGTCAGAGGGAAAGGCGCCCTGATGCAATCAGCAATCAAAAAAACGGGAAAGAAAAAAGCCCAGGCAGAAAAAATAATTAATTACAGCCTACGCAGGACCAGGCTGGGAAATTTCCTTTCCTTCCCCCTGGACGGAATGAGCCTGGAAGGGTGTGCCTGGCCCCAAAACCACGTTGGTGGGCTCTAGAAGGTCAGGGGATGTACGTGGTGTGGTTACTTTAGGTACCGCAAGCAGGTACGGTGTTCCGGTGGAAGGCCAAGGGCGCCGATCCGTGAGAAAGGAAGCAAATGACACTAAATGCTTCCCTGCCGCGCATTACATGTGCATGTACCTCTTTGCAGGTACATGCCAGGGCGCGAGGGCCTACGGCGCAGTACCTCCGGTACCTGGGCGCATTGCCCTGGGAGCGCTGGGCCTGAGGTACCTCGCTGCGTGGTGTGGGCGCCGGGGAGAGCACAGCAGGTACGCACGCCTACATATCTGACAGACAGGGGAGGGGCCCCAGCAACGCGACTCTTGGCCAGGTAACGGTACGGCAGGGTGCCGGCCCCACTGTATGGGAACCGTGGTAAAGCTACCTACTGGCTCAGGGTGTCCTCACACGGGTAATGGGTCAGCATGGATTGGGTCATGGTCATGGAAGAGGTCAGAACGGGATTGAGGGCCCTTTTGGAGGACCGGCCTGGCTCCCCGTCGCACCGGGACCGACTTTGGGGAGCAGGGGGTGGAGGCCCAGAGGAGCAGCAGAAGCAGAAGCAGAAGTGGAAGTGGAAGCAGAAGACGAAGAAGAAGAGCTCACACAGGATGGTGGAGACTTGCCTTCGGGTACCTGGCAGTAGGTCCAGTAGGTACCTTCTTAGATGCTTCTAGTTGCGGGGCCTCCCACCGTAGCTCAACAAGTCGCATTTCATTTCGACCGAGGTACCTTGCACTACCTGCTAGCTGGCGTGCGACCTTTTGTCTTTTTCCTTTCGGTCGCCCAAGTTAAGGGGAGAGAGGAAGAGAAACCTCAGGTGCCTCTCGGTTGCTGGCAACATGGGGTTTCGCCTGCTGGTCTTTTCCCTTTGGGATACGATACTGTACTCGCAAGTACTGTACAGCCAGCATCTTACAGTATGCTGCTGCAGTCAGGATTCCTACCCCGTCTTTGTCATTTACGAATTTGGATTTGGTCCTCGCATCCCACTCATCCATCCATCCATCCATTCATCCATCCGTCTCCCCGGCAGCCCAGCCCAGTCCCAGTCCCGTCCCCTGCCCGCCCCAAGTCTCCGGGATGCTCTGGGTGGCTTTGATTGTCAAAGATGGCATCCGAATCATTCGTTTATCTTTTTATTCCTTTTTTTTTGTTGAGAAGATTTTTTCCCACGGCCTGGCTAGTCCGCCCTGTGTTTGCGACCTCTCGGGGATTGTCCAGCTTGTGGTCATTTCCCGGTGCGTGCGCCGAGTGTTTGTGACTCGCGCAGCAAGCGGCATCAAAGCTGAGCAGCCAAGCTTGCCTGCGCAATGACTGGAGGTGGTGTAGTTATTTGTCCCCTGAATCAGTCCTGATGCACGGGGTCGGTGCTAGAGAGGTCTTGCAACGCCGTCGCGGGTTCGACAATAGGAGTGGCGCTAGTATTGGAGCTGGCTGTTTGTTTCCTTTTTCTTTTTCTGTGCAGGTAAGAAGTTACTGTACTGATTGATCGTGTTATCTCATGTCTCTGTTGATCTGGAGAAATGTGACAGAAAAGATTTCTCCCATTAGCCACATTTGTGAACCCTTTTTTTTTTTTTTTTTTTTTTTTGAGGCACTCAATTCCGCATATTGTATGTTTCTTTTATTTATTTATTTTATTTACTTGTTCTTGAAGAAACTACCCACCCAAATCTCCCTCTCCTCCTCCCCCTCCCTTGCCTCCAGCTCGATCTGTTGCTTGTCTCATCTCATATTACTCGTCACTTGCCCGTGCGGCGCAATCTTGCTTCCGTCTCGGGCTCGAGCGAGTCTCACGGGCAAGGTTACAGAAGCTCTCGGAGCCGCTGCCATTGATTCGGTATCTTAGGTTAACCTAACGTTAAATCATCACCCGGCCCGTTGCCGCTGCGCTAAGAGGGCAACGCCACCCAAACGGCTGCAGCCGTCTAGTCTAGACTTCACCACCATCAGGTATGTACGCACGTAGTGTCTGCGCGTCGAAGCTGGGGTTGCACGATCCTCTCAGCTCCTCGTCGTTGCGGCAATCATGGCTTGAATCAGGGCACCGCCCGAAACCTTCCAGTCCACCCTTCAGTCTAGAGCCAGTCGTTTGCTATTCATGACTGGGACCTTTGTCAACTTGCAACAAGCCACCCGACAACGCAAAGCACCCGCAAACTTGGCAACAAATGACAATTCCCCAAACAAGAGGCTAGGCATTGCTCCCATATCGGCTAGTTTTCCATCTATAGCAACAATCATGGCACAAGGCTTAGACTATCCCTCCGTATTGAAAGGCTGAGAAACTAGTCGGCCCACTGAGTAGGATGGAGGCTCCAAACAGCCACATAGTGCCATCTTATTCGCCAAGTACCTGCATTGCACCCGGCTGTCCGTCTGCGTTTTCTGGAAATGCAACCTCCCGCGGTGGCGGTTTTATTCTTAGTTCTCCGGCGGTCTTCTGCCTGCTGCAGTCACGGCTGACCAATGGATACATTTAGGTCGCATTGCATTACATATGCGTATCCATTCCCGGCTCCTGCAGTGAGACACCGGGAGTTGCCATCTTTGATCCCTTTGGTCTTCTGTTCACCTATCAGAGCAATGACTCTGGTCAGACTCCCATTCAGGCAGCATCTTTTTGTGCCCCGGCTTGCGGGCACCTTGAGTCATGGGGCCAAATTTAGCTAGCCAGCCAGAGTAATACGCAGCGGCTCCGGTTACTATCGACGTTTGGTCAGCGAGAATGCTGTGAACTGTCGAGAGTTTCATCAGCGGCACTTGCGTGGGCAGCATCTGCCTGCATGCCCAAGGGTCTGCACTGCTGTTCACCACGTGGAAGAGTCGTAACCGGCGTACATGACGCAATGGGCCGCCATGCTCAAGTCCCTATGCAATGCACGTAGCCATTGGGAATCGCACTCAGCACGGCCAAGCCGACACCTTGCATGCTGAACCGCTACAGCGGTACCGTAGCCCCGTACGTGGACAAACCCCAGCCGCCTAGGAGGTTCCCAACGACGCGGAGGGTCCGTCGCCTAGGCCTTGCAAACGGACCTGCCTGCACAAGGGATCTTCAGGGACTACATGGGGTCGGCCAGGAAGATGGGACGACAGTGCGGACCCCGTTATGGATTGACTCGAGAATGGGGACCTAGAAGACCAAGTGCAAATGGCTTCACCGGACTCTTGGTGGATCGCAATTTGAGGTTGGGTTGGGCTGGTGCTCTTGCTAGGCCCCTTTTGGGTAAGGAATACCCTGAAACGGGTCGCTACCCAAGAAAGGCTCTGACGATGCCTCCATTCATGGGCATGGCCTCGTGTGCCCCAACAAGATATACAGTACCATAATGCCGGTTTTCTGATACAACTGGGAGCCCCGGCAATCTAGTCGAGTTAATGAAAGGCCTTCAGAAGATGCGCGCCACCTTCTATCCTAAACCCCAGGCGCCGGCAACACCAACGAGGTCCACCATGCTATTAAGCTGGCAGCATAATGTGGGCCTCATCCGATCGCCCGTGGACTGACTGGTAGGGAATGGGCCAAGACCAAGGATGACCGAAACGACACCAACCTCCAAAACTGGGCAAATCGACGTGGGCGCGTGCTTGACCAGCCACACACACACGCACGCACGCCCAAGCACATATCAGAAAACAAGGAATCCCGCGCAGACAGTCCTCGTGGCCTCCATGCCAATTGAGGTGCATTGCCAGATGCGTCATTTGCTACAAATCGCCTGCTTGTATGGCGACAAGAAGGGGGCGTGCAAGAGTGGTGTGCGGTCCCGTTAGAGACACGTGGGAATCCTTCTGAAGTGAGACTGGTGGCCTTCCATGCATCAAGGAAAAGTGGCTCGCGATCCCTGGCAGTGGACACGGGTGCATGCATTTCGCCTGGTATTTCTTCGTCAAACGCCTTCTCACCGCGAGCGGCTTTCTTCTCTTGCTGTGAATTCCGCTGCGTCCTCGCACTGATGAAACTCCGGGCAGAGGCAGAGACATTGGGGGCGTCTGCGTGGCTTTGCCTTACTTGTCTCGTATCGGTAGATCATCGACAGCTCCAAGCCATGTTTCTCCGTGGCGCTGCGTGCTAAGCGAGAACGAGAAAGGGAGAGTGGGATGGCGGGAGTCTTGACAACGGGGCGTCATGGTGGGTTTCGGTGAGCACAACAACTCTTCAAACGGGCACGACTACTCGGTGAAGCAAGTGAGTCGCGTGGGGGAGGGAAGCCGTTCCGGTAAGCTAAGCAAGCAACCGCCCACGACATGGAGATAAGCGGGATTCCACACGGGAAGAAGGCTTCTGGAAGTCTTCTAGCGAACTGCAGAGAAGACGGCTAACCAAGACGCTAACGGGGCCTTGTCCATGCAAGTCCACCTCCAACTTGGTGTCGCGGGTTGAGGCTTCGCATTGGATTGCTCTATGCAGGCTTCCGTTGCCGCTCGCAAGCTGCTGACGAAAAGGATGGCATGTCGCCAGGAATAGGCAGCGAGGGTTGCAATGACTCTGTTGTTTGTCATCATGAAGTGTAAGGGGTGGTTGAAGCGTCCTTCAAAGGCTTGGACATGGCCTCTGCGAAGAAGAAGGGAGGGGCGTGCGTATCAACAGGTCTCTTTGCTTAATTGTCCTTCTCTTTCTTTCCTTTGTTTGTTTTTTTGCCTTCATACCCGTTAGCAGGTCTTCATTATTGACGTTTCAGGAAAGTGAGATTACAGCCCGTCATGCCGCGGATCCTCAAGTCTCCAATTCACCCACCCAACCTTAGCCGTGGCTTCGTTTATTAGCCGCGGAGCAAGTTCCATGTATGGTCGGCTGTTCCTCTTGCAAATCAGCTTGTACCAGCGAGTATCTTCGCACACGAGCCAAGTACCTCGCCTAGGGGCGCACTTCTGTCAAGGGGGAGTGGATGGACCAAGCAGACGGTAGGGTTCCATCCCAGGAAGCGTTGCAGCACACGTGTCGGCCCAGCTTACTCAATTGCCCAGCTAATCAAACCCGTCCTACACCCTTGTTCCTGCATTAGCTGTCCTTCCTTAGGTAAATTTGGCGACCCGCGGTGCTTCAACGGCCAAATGTAGCCTGCGCTGGTCGCCGAACCGTTGGAACAAGGGGCTTGTGGGTGTGGTGTTGTCTGCTCACCGAGTGAATGAGCGAGTGAGTGAGCGAAGCCATGCACCAATTCTGCTGAGTCGCCTTGCCTTCCGGGTTCTGGGCGACGGCCACACGTAACATTGGGGTCATAAGTCAGTGCTCATTGTGCCTCTTTGGCCTGAGTCGTCAACGAAACACGACCCCTTCCCTCCCGCGACATGCACGGCGCCGTCATCGAGTCAAGTGGGACTGAAACATTGCTGCTTCTCGAACCCTTCCATCCGTGGCCTCTGCAGCTTGCATCGCACTGCAAGGCAATCATGTGACAAACACTGCAAGTGGCGTGTTTGCTTGACTGCCTTTGCTTCCCCTTTCCATTTGCTCCACGGAGTGTCTGGGGCACACCGAGTGAATGAACCCACCACCTAGGTACACCGTCAAGGTGAGGTAGCCTTGGTGGGCTCGGCTTTGCGAGTTTAGGAATCTGTACAGTGCAGTCCTCCCAACGGAAACACCCGCGCAAGCGCGTACACTAGGTCATTGGCCCACACGAGGTGCGAGGAATAGAGCTCTGCTGGGAACTTTGGTAAGGCCGGTCTCTTTGTTGCTCTCGCTACCACCAGCATCCCGGCCACGGCAACATCAACAAGGAAGCCGTGCTCCGCAATCCGTGCAATCGAGGGACTTGCCCGAGGGTACGGTTCTGCGGGCGTTCCAATGCCCATCCCGGCCGGGCCCCCGGCGGCCTGTTGCCTCAGAAGCAAGCGTGAAATTTCTGCAAAACCTTGCATGGTTCCGAAGGCGTTGTCTCAGTGAAGTGAGGTGAACCCTACAATTCGTTACCGGTGAGATGGCGTCCTCGTGGCGCCGGACAAGAAGTTGATGGTCCAGCTGCTGTGTTACTGTACATTTGACGGATAGTGTCCGCTGGTTTGGTACGCTAAAGAAGCATCGCTCCATGGGCAGCCAAGTGCAGCACAGGCCTGCCACTCTCAATCTCCTTTGACTCTAGAAATTGCTGTTCCGAGTCAGTTTCTCGAAGCCTCAACGTCGGTTTATGCCCGCCAACACAAATGCCGACGACTGAACCATGCTCCCTCGGCAAGCTGCCGTGATACTGAAGTGGCTGGGTTCACCTCAAATCGTTTGAGCTCGGCTAGCGTGTCTCCTCTTGGTTTTGTCTTCCTGGCTCGCGTGGGTGTTTTCTCAATCGTGGGCCCTGAAGCTCGGGCCTGAAGCTCCAAGGTGTCCTGTCCTGTCCCGGTCCTTGACCCTTTCTCTCTTCTAGCCTTCTTACGGGAGTTTGGGCCGTACCTTGGCACGTCGCGCCCTGCATACACCAGAGCTCGACAATCTCAGTTCCACGTTGTTTGGCAAACCCCAGACAAACACCAAGCTGTCGGGTTCTAGCTTGGAAGGTTCTAGCTCCGTGGGCCCCGTTGCTTATCCAGGCCTCCGGGGAGCGCTCCCGGGATACAGGGCCCGTTATGCCAATAAGCATCTTCGTTTTAGAAAATTTTCCATCCAGTCTTTGAATCCTGGAGTGGTGGAGCCTCCATCTTCCCATCAACAGGCATCCTCAATCGGGAAAGTCAGGGGCTTTCTGGAAGCATGCTTTGCCGGGTCTGTTACGGATGGACCCAGCCATTGTGTCGTGGATCCGTATTCGGTAACGTTGGCTGGATGGCTCCAGGTCGTAATCTAGCAGTACCACGCAATGAATCAGTCGGCGCTTTATGCAACGGGCTGTCGTCCCGCTTTTGCGAACATCCAAATTTGAGAACCGTGCGGGTGGAGATTCCTCATGGCAATGCCACGTCATAACATTAATTGTGCGATGCTCAAGGCTATGAACCGAAATATGGTTAGTGTTCCTGATCTACGTCTCCGGTCCACTTCTGGTGTTTTCTTTTGTCTCCTTTTTGGGATGCCCTGAACTTCACGTTCATATATCGGATATGTCATGTGTTTCGAGACGGTTTCCATGGCCGTTGGTTGGGGTGCAGTGTTGCTTGCGCATCGCCAGATATGGCAATTTGTATGTAGACACCTTGTAATACAGGAAGAGCAGCCGGAATTCCGCGCCAGCATCTACCCCTGGCTCGATTACAACGTCTGCAAGCCCTTTATTCTGGGGATCATCCGGTTGGTGCACGAGGCAACGCCCGACCAGCCCAGTCGGGTAAGCGATTCGTTAATCTTGTGATCCTGTATGTCGATGTCCCAATGCCTTGTTGGGTGGTGATTGGTATCCAATTTGGTAAATCAGAATTCCCATCTAACGCATAAGCAAGTCATAGACATGTCGGTGGTCCAGGGTAGGCCGTTGTATGATCACAGGTCTGGCTTCTGATAGCAAGCCTCCTACTCATGCCTATCCGGATTGAAGGATGTTGATCTCCTGTAATTAATACATCGTGCCTATGCATACTGCATCTATATTACTGTGTTTTGCCTGCATATGAATTGGGATATGACATGAGTCGGTGTATATCAACTCATTGTGTGTGTAATCATTCTGGCAATCAGTACTATTCTGGGTTGTATGTCCATATGTACGCACTAGGAAACTGAAACACATTAAAAGGAAAGAAATACCCGTAGTAAAAAGAATCATCATGTCAGATTGAACATATGGCACTATAAATCGCACCCGTGAATTGTTTGAATTTAGATGAGAGGTGATGTGATTCTACTAAAGTCTTGATAGAACAAGCAATGGTGGGTCTGGTTAAGCTTGCTCCCCGGCCAATGACAAGCACTCTTGTTCCACCTTGTGTTGTCGCACGCTCAGCCTCGTGCTGTCTGCACTGCTGGTATCCGCCCCGCCATCTGACGCAGCTCAGTGACACTACACCTTCACGCCCGTCCTCCACAACTACCAGCCGTCCACATCTCCGCGACGACGACCTGCTCCAAATTGGACTCTCTCCCACCGGGGTCACAGGAAGCAGCAGCCAGACAGCATGTCCATTATCCAACAGCACACCAGCGCCACGCTGAGTGACGCCTGGCGCACCATCAACATCGATGCCCTGACCGAGGACTCAAGCGTCAACTTCGATGTCTCCACGCTCCAGCCCCCGCAGCCCGAAATCAGCGAAGCCGAAGTCAGGCAACTCTCTGGACAAGTCAGGCAATTGCTCAGAGGAGGCGATGCCGAGGGTGCGCTGCGAGGGTGCCTAGAGACACCCGTGTACAACGGAACCGATGCGGCAAAGGCACGTCAACCTGGAATATCCCAACCAGTGCTAGAAGCACGACGGGCAGCACCCGAAAAGAAGTTGTAACTAACGGTCGTGGTGTTGATACAGGAGGCGCAGCTGCAGACGATCACCGAGGTTCTTCAATCCATCAAGGCAAGCGACATGAGCCCCTGCTCAAGAGCATCTATGGATCTGAAGGCGGTAGCGAGTGCTTGGATGTGCTGATGAAGTACATGTAAGAAGAATCAACAAAACACCGCCATGAATCTTCACTGACCTTCCTGCCCTTATAGCTACAAGGGAATGGCCGTCGGCCACCCCAGCGGCGCCGCCTCCAGGTCACCCGCCAAAGTCACGCCCCAATCGACGGGCTTCAGCCAGGTCGGTAGCCGCCCCGGCGCTTCCAACGAGCCGACAGCTGCAGCAATGAGCGTTCTTCTGAGCTGGCATGAGAAGGTTGTGGAGGTGGCGGGATTGGGATGCATTGGCCGAACGATGACGGACTGGCGCAGGGTTTAAAAGCACGTGTCTACTTGCTACGGGACAAGACAGTCTGCGGTTACGAAGTTCAATATTCACAGCAGGGAAGCGGACAATGGGGAATAGATTTACATGCACATTTTTCTTCCTTTGAGGCGGTTTATGCAACAAGTAGCTACCGTAAAATCTTACACCCGTAAGTTCATCGTACATACAGCCCACGCCATTATGATTTTGTTTCCAATATATCCTTCAGATTCACCTGGCCACTTCCCTGGCTAGAGGTGTTGGCTGAGAGTCACTTTCGTGCCAGCCAATCATGTAAATGATCCTGAAAGTTGCAGGAATTGACCCATCCTCGTTACCGTGGAGTTCACGATATATGCCCTCAGCCGCCAGCAACACGTCTCGCTGAATTGGTCCCATCTCCCTGCCTAGGATCGCATTGCCCTCTCCCATGGCTTGAAGATCCTGCATGAGTGCAAAAGTATCAGGGTAATCGACGATGATGTCATCGACGTCGACGGTGAGCATCTTGAAGCCGGCCTTCTGCAGGAGACCGCCTACATCTCTCACGTCCGCTAGTGGAGACACTCGAGGGAGATACCGCCTCTTCTTTCCTGATCGGCAAGCTGTAGAGATGTCCGCAGCTCGAATAGCGTGTCGCCTCCGAGCATTGCTCCTATGAACGGGCAGTCCGGCTTCAGCACGTTGTTGATCTGTGTCAACACTCCAGGAAGGTCATTGATCCAATGAAGGCTTAGGAGCTCATCACCATGTCGAATGTGCCGGGCTCGTACGGCAATGTCTCTTCATCGTCGAGGACTTGGCGTGTGATATTTAGCTTCTTGTTGAAGTCATGGTCGACGTCCCGGTAGAGGAGTGCCTCGGAGGAATCCGCAGCTATGAGCTCTGAAACTCGGTCGGCCAGCGGCGGGGAATTCGGCTTTTCGGGATCTGGATCAGGGTTTTCTCTCACCAATGCTCGCGCTAGGTTGCAAGAATTGGCACCCAGGTCTAGGACTTTGGGAAAGTGTCGATTGATATCCTGATGGACAGTTAGCTTCAGGTCGAACAAACAAGCACAGGAGTTTCCTGACCAGCAGCCTTTCCGACAGCCGAATGGCAACCTCATCCTTAAGGTAATCTGCTTGGCGACTCTCCTCTGGGTTTGAGGCGGCGCGCTCCTTCTGCAGCCATTTCGTTCGTCGATTAAATACTTGAAAGCGAGGAGCTCCAGCTGCTTGGACAGCGTATGTTCGCTTAAAGGCAAAGCCAGCGCAGAGGCTGGGCTTGCGCAGAGCTACCAAAGAGTTACGGGCGACGAGAGACATGGGCGCGCATCCTGACATTACATCGTTTGCTGCAGAACGAACCTGCAGACAGCAATGTATTGCAGAAGATGTCATTGAACAAAGCTCTAAATTGCCTGTTTAGCCATTGGATGGCTTTTGTCTTAGGTAATCATTCCTCGAGTGGACGTTGTCGAGTTAGTACATGAGCTTTCTCCTTTTGGTGATGGGATACTACGCTAAGGACAAGGGTCATGCTTCGACAAGCTGTTAGATTTTGGGGGATTTTTAGTTCAGATGAAAAGGAGAAGTATGAAAGAAGCCTCGTGTGGGAAAATTCCTCGAGAGGTATGGGTGTTGCATGTCAAGTGATTAATGTGGTAGCTCATACAGAGAGGTAGATAGCATCAGCAACAATTGCACGCAAGCAGGTACCTAAGGTATGGTCCCAGATCGGGGCTGTACTACCTTACCTCATGAAGCTTGGCATGTGAGGTAGCGTAGTGGCAGACCCTGAAAGACTGCCCGACATGTCTCTTGAGAAACAGGTCGAGCAACGAACGAGACAATCAAGCTGTCCCTGTAAACACATTGTCTCTGGCAAGCGGTGTCGTCAGCAACCCATCCGATGGGCAACCTGTCTTGGCTTCCGTTGCAGCGAAGCTTGGCGGTCGCTAACAGTGCTATTAGGTTGGGTAGGTACCTCTATAGGTGACTCTATAGGCAAGGTTAGTACTAGCACCTACCTGAAAGCGTGCTGGCGGGGGCAGAGGAAGTGAATGCACGGACCAGACGCTTACATTACAGTGGCGGGTCGCATTGGGAGAGGGACTGACCATCCATCTCTACCGTCTGGCTTCGAGTCGTCGTTGAAGATCGTCGACCGCCCACAACTTCACGCGAACACCTCCGCTTCCCCGGGCCACCCGCGAAAGCTCTTTCTTCGTAACGCGAGGACCTTGCCGACTAAGCCCACGCGCTCTGGGATATCACGCTCGTGCCAACCCTCGCAAAGCCCACCCCCGGCCCTACCGACCTGAAATTGCTTCAGGTCCCAGGAGGAAATACCCTTGACAACGACACCGGGCGGTCATGATCGCCGCTTGAGCCACGCCACAAGGCCAACTCGACTATGCGATTTCGACAATAGGCGCCGCATGTATAGGACAGCCCAGGATATATCGGTGTTCCCATCTCGCTGCATTTCTCCCGCACCCATCATTAAAGGAGGCGCCCAACCAGCGACCTAAACAACATCGCCCATCATGTCGTCCTCCGGCTCCGGCTTCCTCGGCCGCTCGAGCAATAACAACTCAAACATGCGCGGTCTCGTCCAGTTCATTGCCGATCTCAGAAACGCGAGAGCCTGAGAGCTCGAAGAGAAGCGCATCAACAAGGAACTCGCCAACATCCGACAGAAGTTCAAGGACGGCAACTTGAACGGTTACCACAAGAAGAAGTATGTCTGCAAGCTTCTCTACATCTATATTCTTGGATGGAATGTCGACTTTGGCCATCTCGAGGCCGTCAACCTGATCTCGGCCACCAAATATTCAGAGAAACAGATTGGTTACCTCGCCATGACGCTCTTTCTGCATGAGAAGCACGAGCTTCTGCATCTTGTGGTCAACAGTATTCGCAAGGATCTTCTCGACCACAATGAACTGTTCAACTGTCTGGCTTTACACGCAATTGCCAATGTCGGAGGTAGGGAAATGGGTGAGGCCCTCAGTGGAGAGGTCCATCGCCTGCTGATTTCACCGTAAGTTGACAAACCGGGACCTCATCAAAACAATTACTGATTTCCATTGCAGAACCTCGAAATCCTTTGTCAAGAAGAAGGCCGCCCTTACTCTGCTTCGACTTTACCGAAAGTACCCCGATATCGTTTCACCCCAATGGGCCGAACGTATTATTCACTTGATGGATGACTCCGACCTGGGAGTGGCTCTTTCCGTCACGTCTCTCGTAATGACTCTGGCTCAGGATAACCCCGATGGCTACAAGGGAGCTTATGCCAAGGCAACGGCTAGGCTTAAGAGGATTGTGGTTGACGGAGAGTACACCACTGATTACCTCTACTACAAGGTACCTTGTCCTTGGCTTCAGATCAAGCTGCTCAGACTGTTGCAGTACTTCCCCCTTCAGGTATGTATTCGAAATCGCTATGATGAGACGACGTTTTCTAACCAGGGCTCAATTCCAGAGGATACTCATGTACGGGAGATGATTCGCGAGACCCTCAAGAGGATCTTGAATCTTGCAATGGAGCCAAACAAAAATGTCCAGCAGAACAATGCCCAGAATGCTGTTTTGTTCGAGGCTATCAAC
Organism: Albifimbria verrucaria; assembly: GCA_020081605.1. Taxonomy (NCBI): domain Eukaryota; kingdom Fungi; phylum Ascomycota; class Sordariomycetes; order Hypocreales; family Stachybotryaceae; genus Albifimbria; species Albifimbria verrucaria. The sequence continues at coordinate 5,344,408 of JAHREC010000013.1, forward strand.
CTGATCATTCACTTGGATACTGAGCATACCCTTATGAAGCAGGTGTCTTTGCGCCTTGGAAAGTTTATCCAGAGCCGAGAAACCAATGTCAGATATCTTGGCCTCGAGGCTATGACGCATCTTGCAGCTCGCGCCGAGACGTTGGATCCAATCAAGCAACACCAGGACATCATCTTGGGTTCGTTGAAGGATCGAGATATCAGTGTTCGGAGAAAGGGTCTTGATCTACTTTACAGCATGTGCGACTCTACCAATGCTCAGGTTGTCGTAGGGAGCTGCTGCACTACCTCCAAAATGCAGACTTTGCGATTCGGGAGGAGATGGTCCTTAAGATTGCAATTCTCACGGAAAAGTACGCCACTGATGTACAGTGGTACGTGGACATATCTTTGCGACTGATTGCCATGGCCGGTGACCACGTCAGCGATGAAGTCTGGCAACGAGTGATCCAGATTGTTACAAACAACGAGGAGCTTCAGGTTTACGCAGCCCAGAACGCCCTCCAATATGTCAAGGCAGACCACTGCCACGAGACCCTGGTCAAGATTGGTGCTTATATTCTTGGAGAGTTTGGGCACCTGGTTGCCGACCAACCCCAGTGCAGTCCTATTGAGCAATTCCTGGCTTTGCAAGGAAAGTTGGCGGCTTGCTCACCGAGTACGCGCGCCATGATTCTTTCCTGCTTCATCAAGTTTGTCAACCTTTTCCCTGAAATCAAACCGCAGCTCATGCACGTCTTCGAGATTTACAGCCATACGCTGGACTCAGAGTTGCAGCAGAGAGCTTGCGAGTATCTCGCGTTGGCGAGACTCCCCACCGATGATTTGCTTCGCACGGTCTGCGATGAGATGCCTCCCTTCCCTGAGAGGGAGTCGGCACTTTTGTCTCGCCTGCATCAGAAACATTCAAACACGAGCGATCGTCGAACTTGGGTGGTGGGCGGCAAGGATGCCAACTCCGATCCTACAGAGCTGAGCATGGCCAAGACAGGTGGTCTTAGGAGGACCTTCAGCATGGCCTCGCCAACTACTGGCAGCAACGGTTTCGCTAAGTCCAATGGTGTCAATGGCCACGGCAATGGAGCATCCGATCTTGCTGGGCTCGATATGCACTCTCCAGTCCAGGCCGAACCCAAGATGCTCAAGACTCCGAACCTGGCAAGTGCAGCTCACTTGTCTCCTGGTTGGGAGAAGGGCTTCGCCAGGCTTATGTTGAAACCCGACGGCATTTTGTACGAGGATGGCCAACTTCAGATTGGTGTTCGATCTGAGTACCGAGGCCAGATGGCTTGCCTGATTACGTATTTCAAAAACAAGGCACCTGCGGCTATGACCTCTTTCACCACCACGTTGGACTTGGACGAGGCTGAGAAGGGCAAGCTGACATGGGATATCAAGGGACTTGCGGATAGTGTTGTTAACCAAGGAGGGCAAACGCAACAAGTAATCATGTTTGAAGCCAAGCAGGTTTTCGACAAGTCACCCACTGTGCGGGTTAGCTACCTGGCTGGTGCTCTCCAAGCCCTGACCCTCAAGCTTCCGGTGGCAATCCACAAGTTCATGGACCCAGCCGATCTTTCTGCGGAAGACTTCTTCAAAAGATGGAAGCAGATCGGTGGCGCTCCTCGTGAAGCACAGGAAATCTTTGGATTGTCTGGTCCGAAGAATGGCAGTCAGGAGATGACGGAACAGTTTGTGAAGAGGACAGTGGAAGGTTTCCGATGGCGAATCCTGGACATGGTTGACCCCAACCCCAAGAATATTGTCGGCGCAAGTGTGGTGCATACGTCTGAAGGAGGCAAATTTGGCTGCTTGATGAGACTGGAGCCCAATTATACAAGCCAGGTAAGGATACTGGTCTTAACACGTGTCACGACCTTGCTAACTTCAGATCTAGATGATTCGCCTTACCATTCGAGCCACTGATGATTCTGTGCCCCAGATTCTCCTGAAGCTCATGCAAGAACGACTGTCCGAAGGAGCATCTACCCACGTCGAGCCACCTACGCCACAGGACATCACAGATTCCTTCGCAAACATAATGGTTAACTAACCGAGGTTGCCGTAATAATTCCTATGACATATCTCAGGATAATGAGTACATATATAATTGCCTGTCCGGGATTGCCGTGGAGCTCATTTATATATTGCGGCGTTTGGGATCAGCATTGAAGCAGGGGCGGATGTTCCGATGGGGCCCTCAGCGTTCACATTGACGACTTGGCGGAGAGCTGGGAGGGTAAAAACGAGAACGAATGAGACATCAATGGGATACTATTCCAATATACCATGTATGGAGAGCATGAGCAGAGCAATAGCTAGTAGTAGTTCGGCACTCCGTGAGAGAAATGTGTATTAGTTGGATTACCACGTTATCTATTCCTTAATCTTGGCGTCTGCCTTTGCCGGCCGTTGGCCGAAGATGGTGCTGCCAACTCGCACCTCGCCACTGCCCTGCTTGATCGCGCCCTCAAAGTCCTCGCTCATGCCCATGCTAAGCTCGAGGCGGTCTTCATCAAGCCCCAGCTCCTTAGACACAAGATCGCGCTGCTCTCGTAGGGTGTCGAAGTCCTCGTTCTCCGTTTCGGGGTCGTGGCCTTGCTTCGGGCAATGGCGCCGATTGTCATGAGGCCAAGCAGGTTCAGGCTTGGACACGAGTGGAGAATTTCACGGCACAGCGCCACAGTCTCGGCTCCCGGAGCGCAGCCTGACTTGGCCTCTTCACCGGAGGTGTTCACTTGTACGTGAACAGAGAGCTTGGGAGCGGACGGCTCAGAGGATAGCAAGTTCGTGCGGGCTGTGTTGAGGAGCTGGGCCTTCTTAATAGTGTCGACGCTCGATACACAAAACAGGTTGGGAATCTTAGCAATGGATTTGCAGTGACCTTGAATGAATTAGTATCATTTAATACCTAACTTTAACTCGCGCAACGTATACCTGACTGGAGACCTCCGATGAAATGCCACTGGATGGTCCTGGGTAGCAGCTCGGCCTTCTGACTCAGCTCCTGGGCATAGTTTTCGCCAAAGTGTGTATGGGACGCAGGAGCCTGGTGAAGAGCAAGGATATCGTTGGCAGGCTTGAGCTTGGAGACAGCTACAAGTCGAACCTGGGATTATGGATGAAGAGTCAGACGGAGAAGCGCTGTCATGGGAATAGGCCAAGGCGTACGTTACGACCCCAGCAGCAGCAATGCGCTCCTTCACAGAACTGAGCTGAGAAATGAGCGCCTCGGCTCTGGCTGGATCAATTCTCATCTCTTCGACCTTATCACTCATGTCCCTTTCAATTCCTGACGATTTCTCAAAGACTTGGTCCAAAGTTTGCCTGGTGTGAGACGTGCGCTATGAGATGATGTAGGTGATGAGTTACGGCTGGCGCGCACAGTCGGATTATCATCGGCTCCCTCACTTGAGAGCGGTCTTCTGGCGACTGCCCAACTTGGCTCTCTCAACCTCCAGCACAGCATTTTGAAAAGCTACCCCACGGAAGAATTCTGATAAAAAGAGACATCTAAATTGGCGACATTTCTAGCGATTCCCAAGATATTGCTACCGGCCCGGGGCGATAGAGAATGGCGTCAGAACCCAAGCACACCCGAAGGCGGACGAATAGCAATGCGATTCACACGTTACGGACAGGCCACGTTCGTGGAATGTCAAGACATATCCCCAACCAAAGTCCAGCCACACCTCGGATGAGTTTCTGCAAGACTTTCTGAACCCGAATTTTGACCCGGCGGCTTATCTCAACTCTACACTGCCGCCACTTTCGCAGAGAGGGGGTCCGGGCCCCAGGGCTCCGAGGCCGTGCCTCTGGCGGAGCTCTCATCGCAAGCGCAGACGCTTCTATCTCAACTGAATGCGCAAACCACCAGACTTTCAAACACTCTCACGCAACTGACGGACGACATCCTGAGGAGCGGAAGCCGTCTCGCTTACGAGGTGGAACTCTTGCGGGGTGAGACTTTGAGCTTGACAGAGACTATGAACGACACATTGCAGGATGAAATCAAGATGTTTATCCCGGAAGGATTAAGTGCAGCCATTGAAGCGAAACATGGCGCGGCTGCAGACAGCAGCGGCCAGCAAAAAGCCGCTGCTGAGAGCTCGGATGCAAAGCCAGAAGCCCCTGTTCTGAATGCCAACGACCCTGAGTACATCAAGCAACTGCAAACGTTGACGCTGGTACGGAGTCGCCTAGAATTGGTCATCAAGACATTTGGGGATGCCATGGAATTTGTCTTCCCTCCATCGGAAGTCTCTGTCAGCTCATCCTTTCTTTCCGTGTCAGCCCCTGAACCTGGCTCGCAACAGCAGAGCTCTGAGGAGAAGGGCCAGCAGGTGCTGCAGACGATACGAGACGAAATATCAAACACTCTAAATACAGCAGATGATCCTATCCAAGGCATTGAAAAGGCTGCTCAAAGGGTCGAGCAGCTCAAGGAGTTGACTCGGGTATGGAAAGACACGGCCGAAGAAAGGGCCGAACCAAATTCATCGAGAGCTTGGCGAAGATGGTGGAGGACAGACACAAGGAATTAATGAGAGAAATGGAGCAAATTGCAAAGAGGGATGTTCGAGGAGATGTTTCTCGGTCGAGAAAGGGAGTGTCACTAGAGATGCAGCGGTTGTGGAGGATACCAAGGCGCTGCCCGGCAGGTTTGGATTGATAAGTCAACTACAAAGACTCCGTACAGGTCTATAAACAAGTAGATGCCGTATAGAAAAGAACCAAAGATTCCATGAACACAACAACATATGCTAGACTGGATATCTTCAGTAGTGTGAATGCTCCGTAGTAGACACTAGACTCATACAGCCGGACAGTGTCGCCAGTAATCGGACACTGTAGCGTCCTTGGCATGCACCAATCAGGATGACCCTCTCGGAGCTCAAACATTCCATTTCCGGAAGGCGGTAAGCCGCCCCAGATGGTCATTCTGAGAGGTCATGCATCGAGCCGGGCAACTTGCACGGCAGAAGGCTGACAGCGCACACAATCCAAGCACCGCCTTTCATACCCTTCGTGGTGGCCCTGTTGCGTTGCTATTTGCGCGTATAGCGTCCCAAGAGTATACCACTTCTGGCCACCGATTGGACTTACTCTCTGCACTTTCTGTGTTGATTCAGCGAATGCTCCCGTTGGGAGAAATTCCCTGTTTGCAACGAGCAGACCAGCCTCTCGGACCTCTTGTCGCGGCACCGCAAGACTTCACCTCCTTGCCCTCCTCCGGTAACCGATACGGCGCCGGCCACCTACATTACTTCCAAATTCTTTGTACAAGAAGAGAATCACTATCGTCGTTGCAATGGCTGCGAACGAGGCTGCTGTCTCCGCCGTCGGCACCCGCGTCGATCGGCGAGCGTCTCCGCCGGCTTCACAGTCGAAGCGCGACCGCAAACGCCAGGCTCTCATGGATAGGCTTGCCACCATGAACGAAAAGTTCCAGCGCGACCGGGACTTGACTTACCGTGACCAGCTGCAAAGATCCAATTCGAGACCAACCTGGTCCAGCGTTTTGACCCTTACGCACAGGATGCCCTCGAGGCCATCGCCGATTTACAAAGGAGCACAGGCAGACTCAGGGATCTCCGGTCCATGCCGAAAGCGCACGAAGCGTCATGGACATGGCCGGCATTCGTCTCCCCGATTTTATCAGCGAGGTTGAGGACTTGATTGAGATTCGTGATTTTCAGTTTGCTCAGTCCAAGGTGAGCGCCATTACCCCAGCGCCGTTAACATGCCACTGACAGCTTTCACTTCCAGAACGAGTACGAACGCAAAGTCCAGGAATACAAAAACACCCACGCCTACAAAGTCGAGACGGCTAAACGCGAGCACCGTGCTCTCACGAACACGCTCCGCGACCGACTGATCAATACTCTCACACAAAAGAAGAACCGATTAAACCGAGAGAAGGAGATTTTGGAGATTAATGACTCGAATGCCTTGCTCCTCAACCCCAATCAGTTCAGCCTTACCAACCCTGCCAGCCCAGGCGGTGCACATGGCAAGCGAGCAACTCGTCTACGTAAAGACGCAGACGATCTCCAAATGTTCTCGGACGGCAAGAAGCGGAAGCGCAACCAAGGCGAGGACGACGGATCGCCGGTTCCCATGCGACGAGGCCTGGACCCGAACAGCACCACGCCTCTCTGGCAGTCGGAGAAGGCTCGCGCTGCGGCGAAGCAGAACGGTCCACTTTATAGCATCGACAAGCTTTTCACCGACAAGGAGCTCTCCCTTCACTACAACACGGCCGCTGTTGCCGCGCATCAGTACATCTTGCGTAACCGCGCAAACGGCGCATCTTCTCCTGACGAGAGCGACTCTGGCAACGGCGACGACAATGGAGATGCTGATGGTGACTTGGCACCGTCTGCTCCCATGATGGAGCGCCAGGTTTCGCACGCAACACGTAGCACCCGTGGAGGCGCGAACCAGAACTTTTGGATGACAAGATTCTTGGTATTGAGGGCATTGCCAACTTTGAGCTCCCCGCCAACCTTGATCTCGTCCATGCACAGGAGCCACCAAAGATGCCGCCGCCCGTGCCCCAGCAGTACCTGAAACCTTACCCAAGAAGCGCCGACCAGAACTTTCCGGTGCCTTTGTCTCAGGATGACATCGTCTCGGATCTCTCAGTCATGGGTTTCTTCAAACAATACGACCAATCACATAAGCCAGGCGCTCACCTCGATGCCCCCAATGGGCTGCGCAAGATCCTCGAAGCCGTTGCCACGCCATACACCCAGGGCAGATATGTGGCCTTCACCGGTGCGCCCCGCGATGACCCCGAGTCAATCCGCGACAACCTTGGTCTTCCAGCAGCGAGCAACATGCGAGACCAGCCCAGTCCGGGTCATGGCGGCTCAGGGCCTTCGCTGGCCGCCTTGTCTAACGCTGCTGTGCCCATGAGCCGACAGAGCAGTCTCGGCGGCGTGGCTATGAGCCGACAGGGAACCGGCGGCAGCACCCGCGGTAAGGGCCGTCGCAACTAGGTTCACACAGGGTGGCGGTTCATTTCATCGCATGGTCTAGCGCGGCGTAAGGAAGTATTGTTTGTCGACCCATCGGCTCATTAAGGATTGGTTTAGGATTTTGGACCTTTTGACCCTGGTATCAGCGGCAGCTTTGGTCATCGTGGTTACTATGGCGGTTCTTGGAAGCGTTGCCACATAGAGGTCCGGTAGCTGGTCAAGCGCTTTTCATACTACAGAACGTTTGGAATTGGATTTAGCATTAAGAGGTTGCTTTTATGACATAGCACATGTGTTTCTAGAAATTGATTCTCATTATCATATGCTCGATGAATATCCTAAACAAACGCTACATAACTGCTTTACAAGACATGTCGTCGGAGCCAACTCCGCTCAAGGTCCGAAAACCAACGCTCGGACTTCAATGCTCTCGCGGCCTTCGGCCTCGGGTCTCGTGCGCGGGTCTTCAAATGCGGTATGCGGAACCCTACCGCCGATCTTGGAACCGGGCTTCAGCGATTCACTGTCGAAGCACTCGAGCAGCAGCCGCTCGCTTCCGGTCATGCCGCTGAGGTAGTACCACTGCTGGGCTGGGTTGTACTTGATGGCGGCTGTCTCGCCGGTGTAGCCATCGGGGTAGCGGTGCGCAATGGGGATCACGTCGCCGTTGTCAAGGGTAGAGGTGGATGCCACAGCTAGAGGGAAGGACTCGACAGGGCTCTTGTTCAATGGCCTCCAAACATTCACGATGCGGTAGCGGCCCTGGAGGAGCTTGTCGGCCTCATCAGGGAAGTAGCGTCGCACGCGCTTCTCGACTGACTTGGCAGTCTGGTCAATGTGCACGCGCTGGACAGGAGAACGGTGAGCATTGGGGTCGGTGCGGCGGATGGTGTGATCAAAGAGGAAGATGCGGTTGCTTCCGGGGATCTGGTCAAGGAGCAGCTGCTCTACCTCGGGGTAGTAGTTCTTCTTGATGGACTCGTCCTCGGCGAACTCGGTCTCCTTGGATGGGGCAACGTCAGAGATAACCTGGAAAGCATCGCGGTCTAGAGTAAATTCAGACTCGCGACCACGCACGTCCTGGATGGCGACGGGATGAGTGGTGTCGGAGTAGTTGCGTTGAGGCTCGCCTGGGGAGGGGCCTCGACGTAGTTGAAGGAGCCGAGTTATCAGCCGGTGGGCTGTAGAAGCGCAGCGGTGCGGTTACTGTTCCGCGGGGCACGGTCGAGCCAACAGCCATGGTGGAGGGAAGGAGTTGTAGGTTGTAAATGGGTGGTGTAAGTGGTATAAATGATGTAATTGAGGTAGCTCGAAGCTCGAGGAGGGCTCGAGGTATGGGGTTTCTTCAAAGCTCAGGTATTAAAAATTCTGAAGCTTGATATAGAGGTGTACGGGTGAGGTGATTGATGATCTAATGTATATATATGTAGGATTGCTTGTGATTGCTGGTGTATTCAATGCTGGTGTATTCAATGCTGGTGTATTCAATGCTGGTGTTAAATAGACTGTGATGCTGAATCTGATGATCTAGCAAAACAGCACGAGAGCACTTGCTTTTGCCTTATATACTGATTCAACCTCTGATGGAGGCAGATTACCAATTCAATTGCAATTGTAATCGTAGTCTCGTTCTACACGGCCGATGAAGCTCGGCGCTGAGCACGTCATGGTGGACGACGGTCATTTGCTGGGATTTGTAATTCCATGTGGCGCCCTTCGGGAATGACATTGCTTTCTAATAATCCCGCCTCGACGAGCATCACGTGCCGGCAACCGCATGCCTCTTTTGTTTGGACTTTACTTGACGTAGAGTTTTTACCCTGTCGTTTTTTTCTTCCTCCTCTGCTTTGAGATTCAATTTAACTGGGCTACTATGGTTATCATTATCTTCATGTTTTGGTATATGCTGTTGGTTCTGTAGTGATGCGTCTCTACGCCTTGTATCCGCAGGAGCCCGGACTGTGTTCAAATCCGGCACGTACGTGACCTTGGGAGCCGTATGTTGGCTAAAATGATATGGCTCGTTGATAGCCATTGATTCCACATTCGTCCCGATTCCCGTCAAGATGCATGTGCACATGCAACGGCAGGGTTGGCTGCAGGTCCTGACTCCGGCCCTTGGATGATGCTGTGCCTTACCAAGTATGCATGACTTCACAGAGAACCGGGGCTCGAAGAAGAATTCCTTCCAAGAATAATCTAGTCATGCTGTAAGCACGTCTTCACCAATGTCTCAATAAAATCAGCGATGACGCTTTAGATGGTAAGAAACGGCACCCGGTGAGACATCTGTCTGGTGCAACCATAGCGGGGTCTGCTGTCGGTCGGGCGGGCATCTGCCGTTGGCTTGGACCAGGTGTTTTCTGGTTCGAGGTAATGCCTTGTCTCCAGTTGGTTTGCCTATTAATGATCCTGGAATGGTTGACGGAAGATCGGTCCTAGGGTGAAGCGGACCTCGGCCCAGACGTCAATCTCAAAGTTAGATGTAGCGAAACTGCCAATTAAACTGCTGGCACCTCTGTAACACGTACCGTGTCGCCTGACACTCCCCAGACTGTACAGATGCACCAACCCCGTACCACGTCAAACAGTGTGCGGGGTGGGAAATCTCAAGTACTCCTATATTTAGTCCACTTTATGTCCAGCCGCGCGACCTAATTTTAACCTCAGACTCCTTCTCAGCAACTCCGCGACGGTATCTCCAAGACACGCCTGAATCCGGATGAGCATGTTCAGCTGCTAGACAGACCCAATTAGCTGCGCGTACCGCCGCCTCTTAGGCTTGCCTGTCCGGGCTTCGCTCTCGGGCCTGGGTGCGCAACACCTCGGCTCGGCTTCACCCGCCGTTCATTCGGCTATCTTCACGCTGCTCTCAAATGATATGCGCCGCATGTCTTCATGATGCTCCTCACCCTCACTCTCATCCTCACCCCTCACCCAGTCCCAAAGATGGCAGCCCGCCGGAAGCCTCATCAGCCGAGCCTCCGGTGCGCCGAACGCTTCCAGAGAGGGACGTGACTGAGGCCACCATCGAGGATGCCTTCGTGCGCTTCATTTTCTACTGCAACCCCGGCTTGCCACTGTATCCCGACACTCAGAGTCTACGGGAGGCTTTCAGGAATCCGCCGAGAAGTGGAGGGCGTATCTTCAGCCCCTACAGAGTCTATGAGCTAGTCAAGGAATTCTATCAAAAGACATCAAAACCTGGACCGAGTTGACCATCAAACTGGGAGTGGAGCCTCCAGACCCATCCAAGGATGAGAGCACACAAAGGTCGCACAATATGGCGTCCGCTTAAAGGTAGAAATACCGACCCCATCTGTCTACGTGACGGGCAGTTGCTGACATGCTGTGAAGAAATGGATGAATTCCATGCGCGTGAAGCCTTTTTTGAGTACCTGATGCAGATACCCAATGATTATTGGACCAAGATTCCTGCTGAGCCCAACCCCGTCGCATACCCAGTGCGCGACGGTGTTGCTGTAGAGGACGATATGGCATTGCGCGCCCTTTACCACACATCCGCCCTAAAAGAGGCCGAAGACGGCCTGATGGTGATGAAGCTGGTGGCTCTCCGGCCGCTCAGAGAGCCCGCTTGTCACCACCCTCAGCAATCGACGACCCGCGCCAGGGACGTTCGGGCCTTTGGTCAGCGCATCCTGACACTCGGCCAATGGATTCCTTCAGAGGACAACCTCCCGCCTGGAACCAGCCGGAAAACAACCTAACTCCTGTTGCCGGGTGGCCCCAGTCGGCTTTAACGCCGACAAGCAAGACATCCTTTTGGGATGACACCATGGAGCCGCGGTCAGCAGTGACCCCATCGAAGCCACGACTACCTGGTCAGCGCCGCGGTGTCAAAAACGTCTCTTCGGCTTGGCGGCCGGGCAGCTTAGAACCGGGCGCCAAAACTCGAGGCAGACCACCGATCAATCGCGGTGTGACAGACGAGCCACCTTCATTTTCTCAACCAGGATGGCCAGCATCAAAGGAGAGTACTTCGGAAGAGACAAGCACGCCCGGGGTACACCACCAGTACATTCAGGGCCAGCGCACCACTACTCGTATAGTCAGCCGCAAGTTGCCAACGGCATGTCTCCTGTTACTTCCATGATGGATCATCGTGGACCCCGGATAACCAGAGGCCATCCAGACCAAGCATCTCCCTTCAGGTTCCTGAACGCCCGCCTGGCTCTGTTCGTTTGGCCACGCCGCCGCCGCCACCACCACCACCACCCCAGTTGCTCCTGCCAGCAACTATCAGCAGACAGAGATGCATGAGTCTCGTGAAGCGGAACAACCAAATGGTTGGGCTAGAATAACGAGGGAGGCAGCCGAGCGGCAAGCCTCTTTGAACAACCTCAACAATACAAATTCCTCAGTGGCATCAATGAATTCGGACATTTCAGAGTTTCTATTCGAGAAAATGGAAGATCGCACCAACGTGGATGTTGTGATTGCTTTTTCACTCGTGCAATGCACGATGCTGATTGGTTTGACGCCGAGGGAAACCCTGCGGAAGCAGCATGCTTGGAGGAGTGCACAGCCATTGTCAATTCAACGATGGAGACGATGTATAAGGCGGCGCCGACGGCACAGTCATTTCTGGTAAACTTGGCAGCATTATCAGGTGCCAGAATGCTCATGACGACGCGGGCGAAATGCACGCGGTTAGGCGAGGACGAGGAAAAGTACATGTACAAATTGGACTGGGAATATAGGTTTGGCAAATTCAAGGGGCCGTACACGATGATGCAGAACGTTCCGCGAACGATGTGGGAGCGGCCCAAGACGGACATGGGTGACGGCAGCCAACAGGAGGGAGGTGGGCTACCGCTCACAGTGGCGGATTGGCAGAAGAAATATCAGAACCTGCTACAAACGGTACGGGACAAGGACAAGGAGTTATTGGAGCTGCGGACTAAGGTGACGCTTTCTCAGAGGACGATGTCGGCGAGTCGATGATACCATTTGGGCTGCTGTTGGTGTTGCTGTTTGTGCATATCTTGGATCTCTTTTTGTTCTTTCATTTTGCTGGATGGTGGGTTGTCAATATGTAAGCTGGTGTAAAATCGTGTATATTTCACTATCTTCTCTGGTCCATTTCATAGCTGTATCTGACGATATAGAGAAGCAACTTATTCTGCTGCCGATCCAGCACCAGCCTTGCCAGTCTCCTGAACGACGAAGTGGCGTGGCGTGTAAGCAGAAATGTCTCCTGCGGTGGTAGTCTGACGAAGTTACCATGGCCAATGGAAGCGAGCTTTGTTCATGCACGAGTGACACATCAGTCAAGTGTGGTGGTTAGAGTGGTACCTTTGATGTGCTGAGTCGGCCGCATGTGCAGGATCCAATAGCGATATGCTGCATCAAAGCCGCCCGGCTTACCTCACTGTCCTGTTCCAGTATCTTTTGCAAACGCCCCGTTTAGCCGTCTCGTGGCGTCTGAGTGCCGCACGCGCCAACACCGCTTTCTTGGTTTTATGCTGCTGCCTTGTGCTTCGAGGCGGCGGCGAAGTTGCCTAAAGATGGCAGGTCGAAGGATGTGGAATGTACAATCAAAGCTCATGATGGAGGATGCCATCACGTTGCAGACAGGCTCTCCGGAGGGCGAGGCCGCGTATCGAATACCCAGCCCTATGGAGAAGCAGGGTCTGCAACAAGAACCGAGACGTGCCGGAGGGTTTTGTCTGGTGTAAGTCAAAGGTGAGGTACATAGACGGAGGGGAAAGTGGGGAGGGACAGGGAAGCTTAAGGTTCAGGTAAGCATATATACGGAGAGTACTGACGTACCGGTACCGGCACTGCAAATTGTAACTACCTGGTAAGGTGTGCAACGGCAATTCGATCGACGGCATGTGCGGAGTAGATACCTGGGCTACCTAGGAGGTAGGTAAGTTAGTACCTACGGATACGTGCTGTAGCATTAAGTTAGGGTGTGGCTGGAAACAAACAATGGGGAGGGGTTGCCATTAACATTATACGAGTTGTAGCTTTGGGCTGGCAACGGCACGCGATGTCCTCGCTTCAGCTGGCGCACGGCCAGGTGTTCAGCGAGAAGCAAGTCCTGGATATTTTTGTACTGCGTTGTCTCGGAGCGTGTTGCGTTCTGGCGGGATCTCGGGCTGTCCGACGATCAGCGCGGAACATCCACATCCACATCTAAATCTACATCTACTCCATATGTGCAGTAACTGCAACTGCTAAGGTAGGTACCAGAGCACAACCCGCAATCACAACTGCGACTGTCATCGCAATGGCTCGGCCTGCATTCCGTGGTGCGGAGACAGACAAAGCCCGACGGTCTCGCGGGGATCTACTCCGTCTGCCCTATCAGCTGCCGGTTGTATGCTTGTCTTAAACATGGCTGAAATCTAGAACTGAGCAGAGCTCCAGATGCTTGGTCCCGGCACGACTACAGTACGACCCCTGGACTCACCACTCCGAGACCCCCAGATCTAAGGGTTGCTTGAGTATGGTATGGCATTCGATAACATTGTTGCCCGTTTCTTTCCCTCACTTCTTCCTTTTCGTTTCCCCTCCGTCCTCGCTCCTTGCTGGCGGTCGCTTGTGGCGCTTTGGTTGTTACAGGGCAGGAGAACGACGGTCGTCTTTTAGATAACAATGGCCTAAAGCGGTTGGGCCATCTCACTGACCACCCCTAACCTCATCCTTTCCCATCGCCACCTCATTCGCCAATCCTCCGTCTGGCATCATCTTGCATCAATCTGCTGCACAGACAAGTGCAGCCTGGGAGAGCCGACCTACCGGACTCGGATCGCCCCTGGGAATTGCAATTGCCTATCTGGAGCATGCTCGCCCCGCCAGCTGTTGCTTTTTGCTGTCCTCACGCATCGTTCAAGCATCATGACGAAAGGGAGCCATGCCATCCGCCTGTCACACCTAAGCTGGACAGACCCCTCGCCAGCCAAGACGATCCGTCATCTTATTACATCTGCATTGCCCAGATACGATACGATACCTCTTCGCAGCCCTCTGCTGTCAAAGTAGCGCCATCTTGATTGATCCGCCTCTCTTGGCAAGGTCAGCCCTGCTGACATTTTGACCGCCGATTTCACATCACACATACGCGCGGATTGCTTCTATTGAGCAGACCCTTCAACTATATCCGTCCCCTTCAATATCATTATCAGACGTCCCTCCTTCTTCGACCTTCTAGTTGTTAGTACGCGCCAACACCTGCAGCGGCTGGTGGCCCCCCTCCCTCGCCTCCCACCCCCGGCTTCACCGACGCCTGTCCTCGCTAGTCTCCTCCACCTCTCCACGTTTTTACTCACACAGGCAAGCTATAACGTACGGTCGGCTCCCTTGGCACCGCTTTGCGGGAGGCTTCTCTTGGGCCAGGGTTGGTCAAGCGTCCCCTGGCTATTTTCCGACCGGATTCCTTCGGCCTGCCTTTTCGCGTACTTCTCGAGCTGCTTCTCCCTCTCTTCTTCTCCAGACCGGGGCCATTTCTAAATCCATCTTGCATTTCGATACGACGCGACGCCCTAGCCTCAAGTCCCCGCTTCCCCTCCCCTTCCGAGGGACCGGATCGTCTCCACCCCGTCGTCTCTTCCCCGGACGTCTCTCACCTCAGAGACTCCTCGATCATGCAGTCGGTCACGTCCAACGGGGTCGAGGAGGCCCCACGGTAAGCCTCCTTCCGCTCCTGTAACTCCTTTGTCTTTATCCTGTTCCCATCTCGTCCCGGTCCATGGCTGACGTCTTGCTCGCTCTCTTCGCCTCTCTTGCAGTGTTTCCAACGGCTTCCATTCCTTGTCCATAGGCGAAGCTGGTTCCCACGGCTCTGAGAGACACGTCGATCTCAACGCCAACGTCGAGGCTAAGTACGCTCATTCCCACCCTTGCTTCCGGCACGTGGTCTGCTGCGTGTTGCGCATTCCTGACGCATGCATCTCAGAATCAAGAACCCCTTGATCGGCATCCCCGCCGCCAACTGCTCGCCCAGGTTGATGAGTTTTGTCGTGAGAAGGACCTGAACGACTTTCGCGACACCCTTCGCAAAGGCGCCCTCGTCGCCCAGGACCCTACGGGCTATGAAGATATCACGGGAGACGAAGCTCTTGACCAGACCGAGATTGACGCCCTCCGCGATGAAGTCCTTCACAAGTGGCGCATTCCCGGCGTCCTTCTTCTAACTGTAATCACATGTTCCATAGGTGCTGCTGTCCAAGGCTGGGACCAAACCGGCTCCAATGGCGCGAATCTTCATTTTCCTGCCGCCTACAACATCGACGGCGACAGCACCCATGATAAGCTCATCGTCGGCCTCGTCAATGCCGCGCCCTATATTGGCACCGCCGTCCTAGGCTGTTGGATGTCCGACCCTATCAATGACTTCGTCGGCCGTCGGGGCACCATCTTTTCTCTGCCAATTTTTGCTTGTGGCCCGTTATTGGCAGCGCCTTTTGTGCAACGTGGCAGCAGCTTCTCGTCTGTCGCCTGCTGCTCGGCATCGGTATGGGAACTAAGGCGTCTACAGGTAAGATTTTGATACTTCCAGCTGCCATTTATGCAATTGTACATCTTCCTTGGGGCTTGCTTGGCTTACACACCTTTCTGCAGTTCCTATCTTCGCGGCAGAAAATTCACCAGCCTCGATCCGTGGTGCGCTTGTCATGAGCTGGCAGTTATGGACGGCTTTTGGCATCTTCCTCGGCACATGCGCCAACCTCGCAGCTACAAAGATTGGCAACGACGCTTGGCGATATCAACTGGGTTCCGCATTCATACCGGCCGTGCCACTTCTCATCCTGATCTACTTCTGCCCTGAATCACCCCGTTGGTATATCAAAAAGAACCGCTATCGGGAGGCCATGAAGTCTCTGCTGCGCTTGCGGAACAACCCCGTCCAAGCGGCCCGCGACTTATACTATATTCATGTACAGCTCCAGGTAGAAGCCAAGTACATCGGACGAGGCAACTACTTGACACGTTTCTTTGAACTCTTTACGGTCCCGCGCGTACGTCGTGCAACACTAGCAGCATCTACCGTCATGATTGCGCAACAGATGTGTGGCATCAACATCATCGCCTTCTATTCTGCGACCGTCTTTGCGGACGCGGGCGCTAGCAATTTTGATGCCCTCCTTGCTTCCTGGGGCTTCGGGCTCGTCAACTTTATCTTCGCCTTCCCTGCTATTTGGACCATCGATACCTTCGGTCGGCGCTCACTGCTGTTGTTCACCTTTCCACAAATGGCGTGGACTTTGCTAGCAGCTGGACTTTGCACTCGGATACCTGGACCGGGAGGTGTACATCTCGCCTTGGTGGCCTTGTTCGTCTACTTATTTGCGGCTTTCTACTCTCCTGGGAAGGCCCAGTGCCTTTCACTTATTCTGCCGAAGTCTTCCCTCTGTCGCACCGTGAAGTTGGGATGGCTTGGGCGGTAGCTACCTGTTTGTTCTGGGCTGCCGTGCTGTCGATTACCTTCCCTTGATGCTCGTCAAGCTTGGTGTTATAGGGTCGTTTCTCTTATACTCCGGTTTCAACGTGATTGCTTTGGTCATGATATTTCTTTGGTTGCCCGAGACCAAGCAGCGTACGCTTGAGGAGTTGGATTACATTTTGCGGTTCCCACACGCGTCTTTATGAAGTACCAAGTCACAAAGGTTTTGCCGTGGTGGTTCAAGCGGTGGGTATTGCTACGGAAAAATGAGCTGCTTGAGCCGCTGTACCAGCTAGATCTGGCCGAGCACCCGGACACCGATAGCACAGAGATGATGGCGGAGAATGACAAAGCCAGGGTGGAACTGAAAGACATGGTAGGCTTTGCAACCGCCATGGACACGACCCCAGGTCGATGAGGTACGAGGCCGTCGAGTCTTGGTGTTCATTATGGTGCGCATGACGCTCGTGCTACATGATTATTTGCTTACTCTTATGATACCACGGAAAAACGGACGGAAAGGCGCGCAGGAATTACTGTTTAGGATAATGATACCCATTACTTAGTTGTACGCTACATTCGCACAGCATTATAGGTGTAATTGAAGTTTAGTGCATTACGATGATGGTCCTGATGATGCAAACGAGGTATAGAGAGGCATGGCACCTTGGTCACACGCAGCATTGCCATTACATCATGGTAGGATTTCAGGGTCTTGGAATATCCGAGGTAGCGCCAAAGCGCGAGACGCCAACTGGTGGCAACGGTGTGTGGAGAGCTGCAAGTTACCTGCGCTACGAGAGAATATCAGGGCCCTCGATTCCGAGATGATAATGATACAGTGCGGAGGAGCTGATCACCACGTGGAGACACGAGCACAGTCCAGAGGATGCCACGATACAGAACCTCGGTTGCGGTATTGCGATCGATGGTGGTGGGTTGCAACCCCCAATGATCTCCCTCTGCAAGCGCCGCGGGATCGACGCGGAAAAGGTGCTGGTGGAGACGAAATATGGACATTTGTGGGCTTGGCTGTGGGAGGAGGAGATGACCATGACGCAGGGAGATGAAGGTAAGCGAGGTAGCCAGCAGCAGGTTCGGCTCCAGAGGGTTTAGACAACGTTTACTTCAGCATTAGGTTGGAAACTATCGACGTTGAAGGGCCTGGGGCTGAAGGCGATGATGACATTGTGGCTCCCGCAGATGGGTATTGATTTCGGGAGGTGTCGGCGGTGAGATTGACGGCTCGAGGGACGGCATTGACGCAGGTGCTTGGCAAGTTGGAAACGAGCAGAGACGGACACGGGGCTTTTGTTTCTTTTTCACTGTTGGAGAGGTTGATTGCTTTGGCCTCGCGTGTGCCAGTTTAGTAGGATATCCAAAGACCAGCCAGGGGTGGCGTCTAACTTTTCTTCTCCCGAAACATTCAACAACGGTGCCGTGCCCACATGGTAACAGAGCTCTACTATAGGAGGGTTTTCGCTTAGAAGCCGGTAGGCAATTGAAGAGCAGATACGCAATACCCAAGTCCACCAGCGTCCGTTACGGGTGGGTGGGAGTGAGGGAGGGAGGACACAAGGGTTGCTGGTGTTGGTTGCATAACGCTGTGAATGGATGCGTCGTAAGCCCCAAGGGAGATCTAATGAGCAGATACGAAAGGGCCTTGCGGATTCCCCACACCGAGCAGCGAAATCCCGAAGATACCTGACCCAGAAGTGCAGGTATTGGAAGACTGTGAAGGGCGCAAAAAAAAAAAAAAACTAAACAAAACGAGACCCCATACGGACGAACAAGGGCATATTTTGCCCAGCCGGGTGGGAGAGGGAGCAGGCCTAGCGAGGCAACGGCGTTGGTCTAAGTCGAGCGTGGCGCTGCCACTAGAGCAGCATTAAGGAGGTTACAGCGCGCGTCTATACTCAAAGCGGGCTGGGCCTGGCCCCGTCCTTACCAGGCCATGATGCAAGGCACGTCCCGGAGGCCATTGGGTTATTCTTTTGCTGTTGGCTGTCGCTTGGATGTGGTGGAAGAGGGATAGTGAGCGCGCAGCAAGGGCGGTGCACGCATCGAGCTCACGGCTCGAGCTCAACATCGGCCTTGACTAAGCGGCTGGAGAAGGCTCGATCTCTGATCCATGGGGATCAACAACCTAAAATCCCAACTTTTGATGCTAAGACGGCATATACTGGAGAAGAGGTCTTGGCTCCAGGTGCGGACACAGTACGCACAGTAAAACAAGCAAGTTTAGGTAAGTGAAGCCTCCACAGGCAGCTTAGTAGGGAGGTAAACCACTGAATACCGGCACCTCTCCAACTTACCTAATACTGTGATAAGCGTCGGCTCGCATTGTTTCACTGCGGCCTCGGTCTTGATCTTAATAGCGGATGGACCGACTAACTGACTAGCTGTACTGTGTGCTTCGTATTACGGCGACTGCCACATGGAGTACTCCGATCTGAACAGTAACAGTGACACAAACTCCAGGCCCGATCATTTCTGGTCAGCACTTCAATCACACACATGGCACAGGCCCCCGTTCCCCTCCCCTCCAGGACTTTGGTTAAGACCTTTGGAGCGGCAAGCAAACAAAGTCCTACATGATTCTCACGCGACAGATTGATAGATGGAAGCAGTCAGCAGCATGGATGGTTCAAGGCTTGGCCGTATGCCGGTAAGCCGGGAGAGTGAAGAATGGGATTCTGGAGGGATCATGCTTTGACAGGGCCTTCTGCTTGCAGTGGATCGAGACCTGGAAATACAGTGCATGGAGCTAAAAACAGACACTCTGGTTTTTTTCCCTTCCCATTCCCCTGGTGTGCTAAGCTTGGCACCCACAGCACTGCGTCCAGGCCAATTGGCAGCCGCCAGACCAAGGTGAAACGACGCGGACAGGGGCCCTCAGTGGCGCAATTGGGAACACACTGCCAGCGTCCCACCCTGCAGCCCTCTGCCACTGCTCCCTGGAGTCTCCCCCAATTGGCCACATCCTTGCTGGTGCTGGGCCTGTTGGACCCCTGACGTTGCTTCCTCTTCCTTATCCGGTATCTGGACTCCACTCCCGTCATTGATCCCATTGACGCCCTCAGATTCCCTTGGATCGTCCATTGTACATCAGCTCCCCAATTCGCAACTTTCCTAGACTTGACGCGTCCTTTTGGCTTTTCTTTCTCCTCTATTCCCCCTCCACTAATTCCTCTTTTTACGAACTTTTCTCCATCTCCCTAGACCTTTCTTTACCTCCCTCCTCCCCTCCTCCAAAAATTTCCTATCATTCTTTCTCTTTGTCTTTCGTTTGGCCTGGAGAAAAGCCCTTCGTTAACCATTCTCTCGCCCTCCCTGCAACCTCTTTGGCCCGTACGACTCGAATCCGCACGTGCAGAGGTCAAATATCACCAGCGAGCTCCCGTCCTGTCGTCTCCTGGTCCTGCGACTCCCGCCGTAACAGTTGCTTCCCCGTCGACCTAGAATTCGTCTGTACTCATCCCAGTTTCACGATCTTCCCCTCGCTCGCCGCGTACGGAGCTAGACTTCGGCCGCTGCCGCATAGACTACCAGAGATTTGACATCTCTTGCCGTGTGTTTTTCTTGCATTTCCTCAGCATTGACGTGCCACGGCTTGTTTTACCTCCCGCGCGTCCTAGCCCCAACGGGACTACTCCTGGGAGTCGACAATTCCTCCTCGGTTTCAGATTGACGCTTGCAAGGCACGCAAACGACGTGATTCACCATCATCCTACCGCTTCGACCGCCTCCCCATCATCCGTGCGTTTGAGTGGGGTCCCAAGGGAAGAAAAGTGTCGCCGCTGCGATATAAGGATACGCTGCAATGGTCACTCGACGACCATCCTCCATATCGAAGAGAAATTCTGGCTTTATCCCATTAGACGGTGGAGGCGACATGGCTGATATTCCCTCTCCACCGTCCGGAGCAACGTCTCTACCGGCGCCCGCAAGCCCACCATGCCCACCAACACCTCCTCCAGCAGCGAGTCTGGTTCCAATGAGAAGGGTGGTCTGAACTTCCGGGGCGGTCGCCGTCGCAAGCTGACTGGTGATGACATCGGCCGTAAGGACGACGACACCGTTTCCGAGGACGGCTTCAGCCTCAACTTCATGGGCAAGCTCTACACCAAGGTCGTCGGCTGGTCCCCGTTACACGCAACCTCATCTACATCGTTCCCGTGGCCCTCCTGCTCGCCGTTCCACTTATCGTCCTTCCAGCTGCCGGCTTCGACAAGGACAGAACAAATGATGGCGATGGCAAGAAACAAATATTTGTAGGCCAGGTCAAGCTTGACGGAAAAGATTCGAATGGAAACGAGAGATGGGCACATGGACCTCCACTCTTCCAGCTGTTCCTTTGGATCGAAGTCGCTTGGCTGACTTGCTGGGCCGCCAAGCTGGTTGCGTGGATTCTGCCCCAGGTCTTCATGTTCTTCTGTGGCATCGTCAGTGTCGGTACCCGCAAGTACGCCACGGTGTTAAGCAATCTTCAACTCCAGGTTTCGCTTCTTCTTTGGGCTTTGGCTAGTTGGTTGACCTTCTCCAACTTCCTCAACAAGCAGAGTGACCCTGAAGTCTCATGGACCGACACCCTGCAGACCATTCTCCTTGCTCTCTTCATCTCTTCCGCAGTCCTGCTGGGTGAAAAGGCCATCGTGCAGTTGATCGGTGTATCCTACCATCAGAGATCTTTCGCGAACAGAATCAGGGAGTCCAAGAGAGAAGTCTACCTTCTCGGTCTCTTGTACGACGCTTCGCGTACACTCTTTCCTATGTACTGCCCGGAGTTTGAAGAGGAGGATATCATCATCAACGACAGCATCGAAACCCTCCTTAGGGGCAAAGGCAAGACATCAGCCGCCAACCCCGCAAGGATTATTGGAGACGTGACTCGTCTCGGAGACAAGGTCACTTCCGTCTTTGGTAACATTGCATCTGAGATTACCGGCAAGCAGGTCTTTAACCCCAACTCGGCTCACTCCATTGTCGTTGAGGCTCTCGAGAAGATCAAGCCTACCCAAGCTTTGGCGAGGCGTATCTGGATGTCTTTTGCCGTCGAGGACCGGGACTGTCTGATCATCGACGACATCAAGGAAGTGCTAGGTCCGGCGTACAAGGATGAAGCTGAGGAAGCCTTCAATGCCATCGATGGAGACGACAACGGCGACATCAGCTTGGACGAGATGATCCGCAAGGTGACCGAGATTGGCAAGGAACGCAAGGCCATTGCTGAGGGTATGAAGGACATTGGCCAGGCCCTCCAGGTCTTTGACAGTGTCCTGCTCTTCGTGGTCTTCCTCATTACCATCTTTATTTTCCGTGGGTACACCTTTGTTCGATTTTTATATCTCTTACTAACAAGTCTTGGTAGTTACCTGCTTCAGAAGCCCTCTCGTCACTAGCTTGGCTACTGCGGGAACCACATTGCTCTCTCTGTCTTTCGTGTTCGCTGCTACCTGCCAAGAGTTCTTGGGTTCCTGCATCTTCCTCTTCGTCAAGCACCCCTTCGATGTCGGTGACAGAGTCGAGATTACCTCGACCGGCATGTTTGTGGAGAGAATCTCTCTTCTCTACACTGTCTTTACCCGTGTCGACACCAACCAGATTGTCCAGGTATGTCATGTCATTTCTAATGAGTAGATCTTGTTTGTTAATACGAATTAGATTCCCAACATTGTCTTGAACAATCTTTGGGTGGACAACTATTCGCGTGCCAAGGCTATGGTAGAGTCCGTCGATGTCGATGTGTCATTCGACACTTCTTTCGAAGATGTTGAGCTGCTTCGTATTGAGATGGAGAAATTCGTCCAGGCTCCTGAGAACTCTCGTGACTTCAAGCCGGACTTCACTATTGGCATCGGCAGCGTTGGTAACTTGGATAAGATGACACTGAAGCTTGCCATCAAGCACAAGTCGAACTGGCACAACGGTGTTGTCAAGGCTACTCGCAAGTCCAAGTTCATGTGCGCCCTGGCCCAGTCTATGAAGAAGGTTCCCATCTACGGTCCTGGCGGTGGTGGTGAGCCCCTGGGCGGACCTACCAACCCAAGCTACTCTGTTGCGGTTTCCGACGACGATGCGGCTAAGAAGCGTGAGGCTGCTGCCAAGGCGAAGGAGGCTCTCCGCATGGTTCCCTCACACGCCGCTCAGTCTGAAGAGGAAGCTAGGAACGCCGAGAAGCAAGCGGTATCTGACCTCAACTCTAACCCGCCTATCCTCGAGGCGATTGGTGGCTGGGATCTGCGTGACGACAGCGCCGCGGGACCCCACGATAACGTAGCCAGGGGTGGCGAGCCCAACCTCAACGACCTCAACAGGCAACCCAGCCACAGCGGCGGCCGCAGAAAGGCTGGCGAAGGCCTTCCCACACCTAGTCTTATGACCACCGACACCAGAACCTCTATGGGTGGTGGAGCCCATTCGCCTCGCCTGGAGGTATTTGACGAGGAAGCTCGAACAGGCATGCCATCTACCTTCTATGCTGCCAACCGAGCCCGGTCGACCAGCTCTGCATCGCATCACCCGCCCGCTGGTTCGGGCAGCAACCTGCACCCGCTGCGTAGCTCGCCATCGCAGCGTGGCCGACGACACCCGTCGGGCTACTCTGAGCAGACCCACGGCACCCTGGACCCCGCGCGCCATAGAGGGCATCCCTGCGTACGGGCCGACGCTAGTGGTCAGTCTCGTGAGCATGTACATGAAGGATAATGGTCCTAGTGGACGAGACGAGAAAAATGATTTCTTTTAGAGTTTTGCATTATGGGATATCGGAACTGTACGAGATCAGAAGGCGATACCTTACCCTTCTACAATAGAGCATATGCTTAGGCAACCTGCAGACGATCAGGTTGATACTTGAGCATTTAGAACATGAATTAAATATGATATCATTTGACGTTCATTTCCTGGCCCATACAGTGATGATGTTATCCCGCGAGAGGTTTTCCTGAGCTTTTTAACAGTCGTGTTCAGGGGTGCAACCGGGCCGTCCTTGGGGCCAAGATCCGTTTTCAACACCCGGCCAAACAACTCGAGCAGAATCTCGAAGCAGACCTTGGTAATGGCTGGGTCATAGCGGCCTTTGCTAAGCTCATCGCGGATGAAAGCATGCTGGGCCCAGGCGAACTCGTAGAAGCTGGCAACGACGCCAGCCTCGCGCAGTTTGGCGCGGACAAGGTCACGGCCGGTGTCAGGAACGTGGGTATCCTTGACGCCGAAGATGACGGCAATCTCGCCCTTAAAGTTGTGAAAGAGGTCGAGGGTGTGATTGCTGTCGGGTGGAGGAGTAGAGGAAGTGTTTGCCGACTCGTAGGGGCCGAGGGTACGGGAGTGGATGTCCGTGGCGAAGTATGAGACGCAAGCAGAGATGCGAGGATCGAGCTGGATGTGGCTGCGTGTTAGATGATACGGGATACAGGCGAGGGAGAGGGCATGAACGTACTGCTGCCCTGGTGGCTAGATGACCACCGAGACACATGCCGGTTGCGCCGATGAGACCCGTGCAGGTGGGCAGGCTCAGGAGATAGTCAACGGTCTTATACGAGTCGGCATCGTAGGACTCGAGGGTCTGGATGGGTTATGTTAGCTTGGTGTAAGCCGATTTGGTCAGCCGCCGGCATTGCTGACCTTTTCGATCTTGAACTTGTTGCCTCGGTCAGTGTCGGCGACGTCGTAGCTCAGGGGCTCGGGGCCGACAAAGTCGTGGTATGAAGAGGGCGCGGCAACAATGTATCCATGGCCAGCGATCTGTCTAGCGAAGCGGGCTACGGGTCCGGTGACTGGGCTGGTGTCAGTAGGGGATGTGTAGATGCCGGCGATTCATGGTGGGGTTGGATGACCACGGACCTTGGTAGATTTCGCTGAAGAGGCAGACACCAGGGAAACGGCTGCGCAGGGGTCAGGGATATGTTGCTTTCAAGCTAGTTTTGCAAAGAATATACAAAGACACTCACGCATTGGGATATCCGGGGATGGTTGGGTGGAAGAGGAAGATGCCTTTGTCTTTGGTGAGCGAGCGTGTTATAACGCGGAACGGATGGCGGGGTTCAACGCACGCATAGTGCTCTCCTTGCCATTGGCAGTGACTTGCACGTCGACGGAGCTCTCCTTGATCAACATGGCGGCGGGTGCTTGGTGAAACTGTGAGGGTAAGGTTAAAGTGATTGGGACTATGTGTTTGCAATCCGTCTGGACGTGGACGAGGCTAACTAATGGGATGGACGTTGGTGAAGCTGGTGGTGCAAGTCGTCCCGAGCTAGTTATCTCCAATTTATTTACAACTCAAGTGTAGGTTGGAGGAAATCCGCCGCCGAATTTAGCTGGCACTGGCCGCCGCCCTAAGCGGCGTTCTGTCCTGAATGCCAAGAGCCAACCATTCTGGTACTCCTGCTATGTCCACGCCCCGCGCTCCTCCAAACCGACCACCACTCAGCGGGTTAACAAATTTCCCTCCGCGAGCAGGGTCCTTAAAACATCGACAATATTCTCTGGTTTGACGTCACCCTATATACATCCTGCTTAATGTAGACAGTTAAGAAAATCGTTCATGTCAGAAGTCTACTAGTAAAAATTCTTTGCGGCTTTGTTCCTTATAGGCAACATACTGGAGAGTACTGAGTATTACGAGTTGTTTACGTTTAACATAGTTGAGCATTATTCCCACTAGACATTAGTCCGAGCTATTAGGACTTGGCGTGTCTACTACAAGACCATGCAAGCAGCAGATCTAAGCATCTAAATCTAGTAATCTGCAGTTAGTGGCATTATTAATGGCACAAAGCGTCTCAAGTTTGGCAACAGTCTCTTTACAACCTACGCCGAAATCCTTCAAGACGTATTCAGTCTGCAACTCCCTTGCGATCACCACCTTGCATAGGGCTGTGTAGGAGTGGATTCTTTTCTGCATCTGCTGGAAGTTCGATGTTGTGTGACGAGAACCATCTCGGTACCCAGCTGTCAAGATCAAAATTATCGATCTGCCTAGAGTGAAACATCAAACCAGGCCGACAGAAGGGGATTTAATTTCTTATCCTGAACGGGCAGCATATTGCGGCCGTTCTTAGCGGCAGTTGCTTTAAGTTGAAACTATTAAGGATATAGGTAGTCATCGAGAAGAAAGGGAGCCGGCTTGTCTGCTAGGGCTAGTTGCTTCATGAGAGCCATGAAAGGCAGTACATGTTCCATCCCATTGTGTCTGTCATCCTTGCCCCGTAGCTCTTGGAGGCGAGTCAAGTAATACTGCAACAAGGCAGCGGATGAAGCTATTGTTATATCTGACTTGTATTTTAAGTAATAGGCTTTTATATTTGTTACTTATTTAGCGACTGGTAGGGCGCATCGTATAGGTCTTCTGTTGTCTGTGCCCTTTGTAATTAACTAGTATTTTCTCAACCAGTTTTCTGTCAACCACTGTTTTCCTCCACTACTTCTATTCTCGACTCACGCTTTGAGAATCTTAACCAGCTCAGCAACGATGGCATCTCCTGCTTCTGCGGTGCTCGTATTGCCCCCATATCCTTAGTTTTTAGCCCGGCATCAATAGCAGCGCGGACCGCATCCTCAACGACTTTAGCCTCGTGGGTAAGATTCAGAGAGTACCGGAACATCATAGCCACAGAAAGGATAGTACCAATAGGGTTCTAGAAATAATATTAGCCTTTAATTTATCGCAAGTAGATAGGAATCACCCGAAATGAGGTCTTGACATACGACAATCCCTTTCCCTGATATATCTGGCGCGCTCCCTATTATCTACGTTAGCATAAGGGCTCTAGCGGGGATAAAAGTCTTACCATGAATTGGTTCATAGATAGCAGGCACTCCAGAGGATGGAATCCCGCCGAGACTTGCGCTTGGGAGAAGCCCTATGCTTCCAGCTATAGCACTTGCCTCATCGCTGAGAATATCTCCTAGAAACTTATTAGCTAAATTAAAATAAACAAAGGGCCTTACTTACCTGCCAAGTTCGGCGCTAGTACAACGCCATTTAGCTGCGTTGGGTTCTTAACCATAATCATAGCCGCGCTATCAATAAGCTGATGCTCAACCTTTAGATCAGGAAACTCATTTGTAAAAACCTCCTCAACTACAGAGCGCCAAAGTCTGCTTGTTGCCAACACATTTGCTTTATCTAGCGAGATAACCCGTGAGTCTCCTCTAGCCCTAGCTAGATAGCCGCCTAATCGCGCAATACGCTCGACTTCGGGTTTTGTATAAACCGCAGTATCAAATGCATTATGCCCGTCGTATTCTCGGCGCTCACCAAAGTAGAGCCCAGAAGTTAATTCGCGAACAATCATTATATCGGTGCCACGGCATATAGATGCCTTTAGAGGAGAGGACTCAACAAGGGCGTCAGACACAAAGAAGCAGGGACGGAGGTTTCCATATGCACACATTTCACTGCGTAGCTTTAGGAGGCCCTGCTCAGGGCGCACGGCGCCGGTGCCCCATTCAGGGCCGCCAATAGCGCCAAGGAGCACAGCGTCGGCAGCTTTGGCGGCAGCAAGGGCCTTATCTGTAAGGGGCTCACCAGTCTGATCAATGGAGCACTAGATAGAGAAACGCCAAAGTTAGCAAGCTCAGGGCCTATGTAATCTGTTATCAAGAGAAGACTTACCCTCCAAGCAGGTGGTCCTCTAGATTAAACTTGCCAGCAGTCGGGCTCAGCTCCTCAACCGTTTTAATGACCTAATTCCTAGGTCAAACTTGTTTAACTGCAGGTCGCGAATACCAAATTCATACCTTAATTGCCTCAGCAATAACCTATTAAATAGTTAAAGTCAGGCTCTCTTTATTTATACAAAGTCAAAAGTAGGAAAGCTCAGGTATAGTTAATTACCTCTGGGCCACAGTGGTCGCCCGCAAAAACAACAATGTTGTGTTGCGTCATGATTGCAATACTTGTCCGATGATTTCTGTTCAGAGAAAGGTCCGTTTTATGTGATGAATCATGGAAGATGACGTGGGAGGTCTGACGGAGACTTATGTTTCTTCAAACACGGATGTGTTCACATCCACCTGCCCAATGATGAAATATGGTCAATAAGGGAGATTGGAAAAGGAAGCGGGAGATTCGACTAGAAATAGAGTAGAGTGAGCCGCTTGTTCCTCCGAAACTCGCTGGCAGCGCAACTCGGCCCCGCCTCACGGAGCTAGAAGAGAGCCAACCACTCCACCCCTAACGCCCACCTGCCGAGACCGGAGAGGGAGCGAAGTTTCAACAGCCGTACCGCTCGCTTCAAGCTGTGTTGCCCACGGCGAGAAGCTTAATATCTGTAAAAGTTGGTCTTATTAATTAATCTCTAAACCTCTTATTTCTTTTCGTTAGACTCGCACGCAGAGGAACCCAGGGCCATCAGCCCCAAGGTTTTTCCAGCTCCGTACTTGTGACGCCTTAGTAGGCCCATGGCCCTCGCGTCACGGCTGCTTTTGCCCGTGACACTACACATCGGACTTTCCGACATCCATCAATTCGTCATCTAAGCCGAGAGGTGGAACTCTCATTCATCGCGAAGAAGACGCCTGTCTCCTATGGCGAACGGTTCTTTAATCACACTGAGACCAGAAGCAGCTGAGACTGCGAGCAGCCCTTCCCCAAACGCCACCTACCAAACGCTTAGATGTCCGGTTCCAGGTTGCGATGTCTAGTACAACACGCCCACAGCCAGATCTTCCTTGCAAGATCATATCAAGAAGAAACACCCAGGGATCCCTTCACTCAAATGCGACTTTCCAGGTTGTCACCTTCGTTTTCACACCGGCCAAGAAAAGGCAGCACACCATAGAAACAACCACAATGGAGGCTCAGACACCACGTGGCTCTGCCCCGTGGTCGATTGCCAGCTGGCATATAACAAAAATGGCAAATGCACAAGCACGTTAGGACATTGCACCCTGACCATGACTGCATACCATGCTCTAGCCCTCTGTGTCCTGAACTGTTTAGGTCCGAACAAGACAGAGACTCGCACGTGTTGGATGCACACGCGGAGAGCGTTGTACATTGCCGCCTCAAGCACAAAGGCTGCAAGACTTTCTTCATCGGCTTTCATTCGGAGCTCCAACACTTCAAGACTGTCCATACCGCTGAATCATGGACCTGCCCAATTGAGGAATGCAGCGAGGTCCTCACATCCTCTCGCCATCGGAACCGTCACATGCGGTCCAGTCACCCAGATATCGAATATCACAAATGTCCAGCAAAGAAATGCAGTGAGATCTTCCTTAACGGTTTGGACATGCAATCTCATCTCGAACAGAAGCATCCTCACATGCGGACTTTTTCTTGCCCACACCAGGATTGTGAGGTCGTGTGCAAAAGCCAGAATGCTCTTAACCTCCATCAGAGATCTGAACATCTCAAGTTGGAGTTTCGGTGCCCAGTGGAAGGCTGCCCAAAAACGTTGACGTCGAAACTCGGGATTAAGGAACATGTCAAGTTTTTGCATGAGGCCATTGTTTATCCCTATGAAGCAGGCACATGATCACGCACCGCCACTGATCCACGTGTGCCCTATGGCAGATCGAGAAGGATGCTCGGAACGATTCCCAGACTCGCATGCGGCAGCCATGCATGCCAACGTGGCGCACTATGGAAAATTTCCTTGCGTCTTGCATGAAGAGAGCGGCTGCACACAATTATTCGCAGACAAAGCGGCGGCAACATGTCATGCATACAAACACCGTCGGTGGATTTGCCCCATCCCGCAATGTGTGGACAATGTCATGGGTCGAGGAAAATGTCGAGATACATATCTCGAACATGAAAAGCAGCATGAAGAATTAGGTCATTTCACCACTCTGACGGACGTTCCGAAACCTAAGGAGTTCATCGTACGCACAGAATTTGCGGATGCGGATGCGGAAGCGACTACGACTGCGGCCGAGAGCGACGAATTCCTCGATGAAGATGACATCACTGGTGATTTTCAAGCTGATGACAGTCCGGGAAAAGCCATTTCCACTAGGTGCCGGGAATTCTGGCCCCTCCCTCTGTCACGTGCTATTTTCGCTATTGACACGATTGAGGAACAGCAGCGCGCCTTGTTGACACAACAAACTAAACTTTGCCATGCGCTAATGGCGAGAAATACTCTCATTAGTTTACCATCCGCCTATTCTTGGCGTTTTATAGTGTTAACACATCATGTTGGTAGTAGATAATAGGTTCACATACGGCCTGTTAGAGAGAGGAGGGGAGCTAAGGTGAGTAAAGGTGATGCTCACTGAGTAAGGGTGATCAAACCTGAGCAAGAGCGGCGTTACTGACTAACCAGGCCCAGAGGCTAGTCTCTCAGTTTTCGTGGTAGACTACAGCAGTGCTACCACTAGCACCACAGTTTTGCTAGCACTACAGACTACAGCCTCGCTAGTAGTACAGCATTGCTCATTGCTAGTACTACAGGTCCATCTCACCACAGCTTTGCTAGCACTATGACCTTGCTAGCACTACAACAATGCTAGTACTACAGCAGTGTTAGCAGTGTGATGCCCTGTCTAGCCGCCGACCGCCCGCTCGTGACATTACCTGGTGGGCGATAACTGGTTGGCGGATAGATCTGTACCGCGTGCTGCCATGCGTTTTAAGAATTAATATGCTTCACTTGCCCGCACACTAACCCAAGTGCTCAGCGTTTCTAGTTTAACCAGTGTTAAACCATACGATTGAAAGAGATCATGCTTGATTGAATTGTCTAACTTTTACCCCTCTTTTGCTGATATTTATATGGGTTAATTAGCGTAAAGCATATTTAACATGGACATGACCCTTTGAACGTATCCATCGCAGTTTCTTTTAGTCATTCGAAACGCGTGTGCATTTTTGCGCCAGTTTAACAGTAGAGAAAAAGAATATGCCCTAATCAATTTACCGAAAATAATAGGCTTTCACAGGTGAGGTTAAAGATAGTATATTAGGCCATGTTGGAATAATGGAAGGCTGCTAATTTACCCTAATTATCACTATCGAGATCTCACTGAGTTGTCGTGATTGGCTATCTCCGTATGCTCAGCCTTGTGGTGGCCGCTTATGCCATGGACTGGACCCCGAGCTGAATTCTGGAACTTAGGCGAGTCCGAGTGGATCTCCAACTCTGGTTGTTCCGCCCCTGTATCTCCAACGCAGTGGAGCCCGATATGCATACTCGACGAACCAAGATTTGAGACCTGCGAGTAAGAACTTGAAAATGCCTCCACTAGATGATGAAGGGGTTATAGTAGCCCCAGACGTGCTGACGTCGTGGTGAGCACAGCCAACCAAGAACTCACGATGCATCTCATACGAGAAGCTTGGGCCCTAAACCATGAGATGATTTCAGCTTGAATGCAAACACAATAGAATAGAATAGGAGGCCTTCAAGCAGACCGTCAGAACTTTCCTTGAAGATATAAAACCCTACACAACCTCCGCCTATAACATGAGTCTATAACAACTTACAACAGCCAGAGCTTCACCACCACACTCTTTAGCTTCAGATTCATTACACTCTTTTAACTTTGATAACTTACGAGACCTTTACTCCAAAAATGAAACTTTCTTTTCCGCCAGCACTTATACTGCTGGGCTTTAGCAGTGCTATTGCTGCTGCTCCTCCAACATCAGTGCCAATGTCCGAGTTTTAGGACCTCAGTGCAGCGATCCGCTCATTAAGGATGCCGCCGCCAACCCTGCGGAGCGTTGGAAGGCAGCCGAAGCGCAAGGAGCGTTGGCCGAAGCCACATGGTACTGGCTTGCGAACAAAGACAACTCGCCGCTCAACTACAGCGCTTACGTTGCCGAGCACTTCGATGCCAAGGAGTCCATGATATGCGAAAATGTTGGCGACGGACCATGCAAGGATTCAGTCAAATGCGAAGACGTTTCGACCCCGGGAGGGTATGTGCTACAGCGCCCTTCTATCTTCTTCGAAATTGACTGATGAACATAGATTCTTTGTTTTGAACTCTCTTGTCCAACTGCACCTAGTAAGTGGTCCACCTCCCTTCTGTCGGCTAATGTGCTAACGAGACATTAGCTGCAAAGTAATATCTACGAGGCGCTGCAGGACGCTATGAACGATATGCAAAACTCAATGACTACCTTCCAGGAGACATTTTCCCCTCCAAGAGAGGAGAAAGGCAACTCATGGCTTGCGAACGTGCTGGACGGTATTCAACTCTGTGTTGGTATATTCAGCGGATGGTCGTTCAACGTCGGTAAGTAGCCCCCAGGCGAAGGCTGGAGCAAATGCTGATGTATATAAATAGCTTTAAAGGGTACAAAGCTTGCGACCACTAACGCCAACAGATACGGCCAGGTCAAGGACGGCGTGAATTCGGCAATTGGTTTTGCATTTACCTTTGGCAAATCAAAGATTCCTGGGTAAGTGGCTCATTCTCGAGCGGAGTGATAGGCGATCATGATGATTAATATTCTTTCAGTCCGCAAACTCTGCAAAACGACCTAACTACAGCCATGGGCCAAATTTTTTCATCTCTGATCGAGGGTCAAATTAAATTTATTCAGTTCTTGTTCAGCGGAGACGTTGAGGCTTATGGTATTCTGGACAGCATGTTCACGGATGGTGCGGCTTTGAACCTTGCCAAAGGTCTTGACCGTCTTGCTATGATCAAAGAAGCCCAGAAGGTCATCTATGCCCTGATGTTGCCTCTGGCCTGGAAGAACTCACCGGTTGAGATTAAGGACAGCCCCGAAAGGATTTTCCCGATGGTCCTGTAAGTTCTACCTCGATCTAGGACAGGCAAGTCTCTTCAAAAACACTAACACTCATAGGATGGTGCCGGATGACTGTGTTACTTCTGGCGATGACCTGCACTGGATGGTTGATTCGGACAAGTCCGAGAAGATGGGCGTCTGCTACGATGGCCATACTTTCTTTGTTGGATTCCCAACCTTTACTGGCTATAGCAGCAGTGAAAACCCTACTAGACTCAGACTTTGGGCTTTGCCTGGAGGTGAAGATGAGATCATGGATGGAACAAACTGGGGTGGATTAAGATTGAAGGATTTGGTTATCAGGTATGTTATCCATTCACTTTCTTGAAAACAGCTTACTGATGCATTCTTCTTTAGCGTGTACGAGGGCTATCGCAAGAATGGCTACAAGAACGGATACTCGCTAAACATCACCGACTCGGCTGCAGATGGTGATGGAATCAACCTGGGCGGCGGAGTGCAGACCCCTGGACTTGTATCGCTCCCGATCTGCACCCCTGGGCGCGTCTATTCCGAGGCTAGAGATTTTGGACCCAAGGCATTGAAGTGGACGTTCGAGAATCCCGGCAAGGATTACGACGGGGTTCTTACCCTTGCGGAGAGGGTATTTTGACGGACGAGGAGAAGGCTAGTTTCGGCTTCAAGTAGTCGGCGTCCAGATATTGCGGCCAGACCCAGATTGGCCAGTGTATAACGTTATAGACTTTTCCATTATAGACTTGTTTTGGGCGGTTGCTGCCGATATTATCTAGAATTTTGCTCTTGTGGAGATGTATTCTGGTGATGTATGCTTGTAGGATTTTTCATTCTCATTCTCATTTTCATTTTCGTCTCTGACTGCAAGTAGTAACGCTTGCTGAGTGAGGTCTTGAGTGAGATGTGGGTGAATACTTAGATAGAAGGGCATTGGGACGTTTCCTCGGCCTGTATCGTCCTTAATGCGTCTCATGCTGCAACTGTGTTGTGCTGCGAGTTAGTGGGAGGCCTGTGCTGTACTAGGCTAACAGCTATAGCTATAGCTACAGCTACAGCTACTGTGATGCGTGTGGGGAGGGAAGGGGAGACGTTTGGAAAGCTTGGTTCTCGGGAAAAGTAGCTGTAACCCCGGAGAAAGCTTCTTCCTTGGGCGGTCGCAGGTGTTATTGGCCTGTCTTACCTGTCAGTCAAATGTCTTGCAACCACCCTTTTGGGGCCCCACCTCCTTTTACCTGAGTGGCGCACACTCCCAGCTTGTCCATGTGGCTTGTTCCGTCATAGTTCACTTCAATCACAAGCGTCCACCTTGGTCACAGCAACCCTATTCATGACCTGACGACCTCGACCGGCCAGATTGACCCCGTGTCTGCCCCTGCAACCTGCTACAACCACTCTGTCTCCCATAAGAGCCGGGCTTCTGCGCCCTACTCATGACCCTCTAGCAGCAATTCCATCTCCTCTCACCCCGCTCTCTTCATCCATCTCGCCGTCATGAACGGCCACTTCTCTGCCGTCGGCGACACGCCGGCCGCCGGCACCTTCGAGCATGGCGTCCAGGTCATCGACGAGGACAAGGAATACAAGTGCGTATGAGCCGCGGTGTTGCGCCTCTGCCCGTTCCTCGAGGAAAGAAACCCTTTGCTGATCAGGCCACCCCTCCCATAGCCCCAACATCAACCAGTATCTCCAAATGGTCCATGTCGCCGAGGCTGGCTTCAACTACCACATCATCTCTGTCTTCGGCTCCCAGTCGACCGGCAAGTCCACCCTGCTCAACAACCTCTTCGGCACCGAGTTCTCCGTCATGTCCGAGACGGAACGTCGCCAGACCACAAAGGGTATCTGGATGTCTAAAAATAAGCGCGAGGAGAGCGCCGGCACCAAGATGGCCGACAACATCCTCGTCATGGACGTCGAGGGTACCGACGGCCGCGAGCGTGGTGAGGACCAGGATTTCGAGCGGAAGAGCGCGCTGTTTGCCCTGGCTACGAGCGAGGTGCTCATCGTAAACATCTGGGAGCACCAGGTGGGCTTGTACCAGGGTGCCAACATGGGCCTCCTGAAGACGGTGTTTGAGGTCAATCTGCAGCTGTTCCTCAAGGACAAGCAGTGAGTTTCAGGTCTCTTGGCTCATCCGCGATTTACTTGTACTGACAGCATCAGATCCAACCCGAGGTCCCTGCTTTTCTTCGTCATTCGCGATCATCTGGGCACCACCCTCTCTCCAACTTGCGAAACACGCTGGTCCAGGATCTGACCAAGATCTGGTCCTCCATCTCCAAACCACAGGGGCTTGAGAACTCCAAGATTGAGGACTACTTTGACTTTGGCTTCGCGGCCCTGCCTCACAAGATTCTCCAGGGCGATAAGTTCGTTGAAGAGGTTGCCAAGCTCGGAGCCCGCTTCACGCCGGCTCATCGCCCCAGTGGTGGCAACCAGGGTGAGCAGGAACTTGCCGGTGGCATCTTCTTGCCCGAGTATCACCGCAGAATCCCCGCGGATGGTTTCTCTCTCTACGCACAGGGTATTTGGGATCAGATTGTTAACAACAAAGACTTGGATTTGCCGACCCAGCAGGAGCTCCTTGCCCAGTTCCGATGCGACGAGATTTCGCGCGAAGTCCTACTTGCCTTCGACCAGGTCATTGCTCCTTTCGAAGAGCAGCACGCCGAGGCGTCCAAGCTAGGAAAGGCCACCGTCATTCCTGACTTGGGCTCGACTGGTAGCGAAGCCCGGGACAAGTGCACCAAGGCTTTCGAGGTTCAGGCCAGCCGATACCACAAGGGCGTTTACACCCGCAAGAGGCAGGAGCTCGAGAGCAAGGTCGATGCCCGCCTCAAGGCGCTCTACCAAGGACAGCTCGCAGCAGCACACAAGGCTGGTGTTGCAGCTTTCAGCGAGGCTGTCAGCAACAAGGTCAAGGCCGGCCAGAAGGCTGGTGGTGGCTACGAATTCGCCGAAATTGTCGAAAATGAAAAGAAGAAGACCTTGGAGATCTTCAAAACCGAGGCTCAGAGCCTGGCCATTGAAGGTGTTGCCTGGACCAACTTCAAGCCACAATACGTTCTGTTCGAGAAGGACTTGGATGAGGTCAGCAGCAAGCTGCGAAAAGAAGAGATGCGACGCCTGGCTACGCGAGTGGAGCGTTGGGTCAAGTCCCGACTTGGAGATGCTGTCGGCCTCGAGTTCAACAAGCTGGGGTCTGGCCGAGGTGGCTCTGGAGCTCCTGAGACCGGCGAGAAGCCCGCTACAGAGGCTGGTCTTTGGGATCGTGTCTGGAACGTTTTCACCAGCATCGTCAAGGAGGCTGAAGATCGATTCGCAGACCGTGCCAAGAGCTTCGATGCCAGCGAAGAGGAAATCGATGTTGGCAAGTGGCGCTTGCGCAGGAAGAGCTGGGTGGCTCTGCGCGAGAAGATCGACGAGGAGGTCATGGAGGGCAATATTCTAATGAAGCTCCGCGAGAACTTTGAGGACAAGTTCAGGTACGACGAGGCGGGCGTGCCACGCATCTGGCGCCCAACCGACGATATCGAAGGCATTTACACCAGGGCCAGGAGTCAACTCTTACGCTCATCCCACTGCTCTCGAGGTTCAGACTTTCTGAGACCTATGCCCCACCCGACCTGCCTGCTTTCATTGGATCGCAGCCCAGTGGAGTTGAGATTGGAGACGAAGAGGACCTGGTGCCGATTGGCGGCCTCGACGAAGGCGAGGGTAAGACCCTGGAGGAGGAGATGACCGTGCTGAGCGAGAGCAAGCGCCAGGATCTTGTGGTCCGTTTCAAGAAGACAGCCGATGGTGTCTACGTCGAGGCCAAGCGCAGCGCTATCGGTGGTATCACCCAGGTCCCTCTGTACTTCTATGCGCTGCTCCTGATGCTTGGATGGAACGAGATTTTCATGGGTAAGTCCCGTTGCAGTGCGACACTTTATGAACCACATACTAACAAACTGCACTATAGTCCTCCGTAATCCTTTCCTCTTCATCTTGCTGCTCATGCTTGGTGGCGGTACCTATGTCGCTTACACGCTTAACCTTCTCGGGCCCATGATGCAGATGAGCAACGCTGCCATCAACCAGGGAGTCGACATTGCCAAGCAGCAGCTCCGCGACTTCCTTGCCAACAACGAAATGGCACGCCAGGCACTGGCCGTCCCTAGCGAACAGATCAACATGGACACGTTGGATAAGCAGGGCAAGAAGAAGACAGCCGAGGACGACGTTGACGACATTTGATGATTGGTATCTGAAATTGACCATGTCCCGGGGTATGTTTAGAAAAAGCAGGATATAATGTTTATGAAGATGTACACACAACAAGGTTGCTTTCCAAACCTGACTCCAGTTCGCCTGTGCCTAACCTCCCGATAACCCAGTTCCAAAAAAAGATGAAGAAATCCAATGCTCAGAACGCCTCTAATCCTGCGGGTGTTCCATACCATGTCCCAAGCTCGTCCGCGTCTTGGCCATCCTTTCCGGCTGATGAGAAGTAGTCTGTTAGTCTTATGGCCGAGGGGTCCTCCTCTTCCGGCCACTCCACCTTGACGCCGTTCCCTTTGCTTCGAGCATATCCTTTGCAGTTCCCCAGCTGAAGCGACATTCGGGGCCCCACCCGAAGACGGGGTGCATGTTCGCCTTCATCCAGGAAACGCAGCGGGCGTCGGACGGATATCCGGAGCCCCACGCCATGCCGTTCTCGGATGTCGCTGCTTCGCCTCTCAGCTGCTCCCGTCGCATGGCATCGTACATTGTCTCCAGGGCGGCGTCGCGGGTGACCTTTGCGCAGACAGAGGCCGCACTGACGCATGGGTATAGACTATCGGCCTTTTTGGCGACGGTGATGTCGGCGGCGGGGAAGAAGGTCTTGAGCTTGGCCTGGTAGGTGGCGGGCTGGCCGATGGTGTCGACGTAGATCTCGCGGATGTTGACGCCCATGGCGTAGACCTTGCGGATGAGCTCGACGGTAGCGTCCATGGCTTGGGCGTTTAGGTTGTATGAACCCACGGGACGGAGCATACCGGCGGCGATGTCACGGGCAGACAGGGCGGTGGTGGCCCAACCGCAGGAGTCGTGCAGGTCGGAGCCCAGGGTGCACAGAGCCTCCATCAAACGGGAGCGAACGACGGGGTGAGGACCTTGGAGTCATCGAAGCGGTGAGCCTCGCGGAGCAGCGGATCGGAAAGCGGTATAGGCAGGAAGAAGACGCCGTAGACCATGGGCCCAAGGACGGGGCCACGGCCGGCTTCGTCTACGCCAAGGACGCAGGGAGGAGCGGTGGACGGGTCCGAGGGATCGGTAGGTAGGAGAGCAGGAGGGATTGGCGAGAAGTGGGAGTATGAAGCACCAGATATGAGAGTGTCGGTGTGAATCGAGGGTGGGACAAAGGTGGTGCCGGTGGGCGGAGGAGTGGCATCGACGGGCGTATCTTCCTCCATGGCTTATGTAGTAAAAGAATGAGCTGGATTGCAGCGTTTTTTATACACAATTGGTTTGTGAAGCTGAAGGAAATTTAACCACAAAAATTGTAGAGTTGTACAATTGGGGAGATGCTGGACGGTGCACATTTGGAGGGTCCAAGAAAGCCGTTATTGAAGCTCTATCTACTAATGTAAAGCTGCACGTGCTGATGCAGCCCTCAGCGCGTCCAGACGCGTCTTAGAAAAAAGAGAGGCGCCGCGCATTGGTACAAAGTACATTGGGTACAAGCTGGGACCCCAAATCCCTGCTAGAGATATGCCTCCAGTCAACAAACAAAACACCAGCCAGCCGACTACCGCGTCGCATCACCGTCGCATAGCGAAATGCCTCTTGCGCCGTAGGCCTTCGACTCCAAGTATTTACTTATTCGAGCCGGGCGTCGTTTCTCCAGAACCTCCTTTTTCGTCCGAACTTCCCTAGCCTACGCCTCCCGTGACGTGGACGACCAACCAGCGAGCGAAGCATTGGACAGGCAACGATATGGCTCCTCGTGCCAGGCGCGGCGACGTCGCCGAGCCGGAGGCTCACTATGAGTTTGGAAAGCAGGGCCGGTGCGTTGAGTTTTCCCATCAAGATCACCATCGAATCTCTGACACCCGACCGCAGCAAGACCGGTGTAGTTCTACCAGATGGAGGGAGCGCGACGAATACGGCATGCAACCGATTGACAACATCTTTTCGTCTCCACCAAAGGCGCCGGCTCCTGCGAGCATACACGATGATTCCGGGAGTGAGGACATGGACATTTCGTCAAGTAATGCAACACCCACTCTGCCCTGCCATGGGCGACTACTTCGAGCTTGTTCGCTGACAGGAGGCTTACAGGTGCCGGCCCAGGCCCGCAAACTGTGCTTAAGGGGCAGCGGAATATCCAGTATCCCATTCCACGAAGCCGATCGCCAGCCAAGACCCATCTCATGTCGCCGGCGCGGCGCAACCCACACATCGCACGAACCTCCTCGCCTGCGGGCGGCTCAGGTTTAGAGGACGAGAGCGAGATCACAACGGCTAAGCGGCGCTTGGATTTCGCTAATAGGAATAGCGGACGTCAGCAGACTGCCAGGAGTAGGACTAACGGCACGAACGGCGTGTCGCGGCCGTTCCATCGGGCGGATCCAGATATCGACGTCGAGCCATCCTCGGACTTGGGCCATGCATTGAACGATTCCTTACGGTTGATTGAGGATGTGGTAGATGAGGTAGATCTCCCCTGAGGTCCCAGACGATGTGGACGAAGTGGATGAGGTTTCAGTGGTGAAGTCTGCGCCGGCAGCTAAGAAGGGGCGTGGGAGACCCAAGGGAAGCCAAACCGGTCCTCACAGATAATGGAGCCTGTTGACGATGCAGAACCTTCGACCGTGGAGGAACCGATAGAGGAGTGCAGCAGCAGCAGCTAGACGAGGTAGACGAGGCAGAGGAAGAGGAAGAGGAAGAACCGGTAAAACGAAGACCAGGACGCCCGTCTAGGAAGGATCGTTCGCAGCCCGAGCCAAAGCCGGCGCAGCCAACGTCACGCAAACGACGCTCGTTCCGGGACTCGACGGGCGGAGAAGAATCAGATGAGCAGGTTGAGCCGCAAGATGAACCACCAGAGGAGCCCGCCAGGCCACCCAAGAAACAGCGAACCCAGGCTTCAACAATCCCGAAAGCGCCCATCCCGAAAGCAACCAAGCCTGCCAAGCCGACGCCCCCAGCCAAAGCAGAGGCTCCGGTCAAGTCGAGAGGCAGACCAAAGAAGGCGGCCAAGGAGGCGGAGACTGGGAGCCCGAAGCTGGAGAAGCCTCGTTCATGGCATTGCAGCGAGGGCCGCCTATGCCGAAGGCTCGTGGTCTTGTTTCGGTACGTCGCGACGCGGATAGTGTAACGCAAACAAGGTCAGGAAGACATTCGTACCGGCCGTTGCATTGGTGGAGGGGCGACGAGGTCGTACGTAACGAGGAGGAACAAGGCGATCTTTTCTACCACGATGAGTTTGTCGTCAGCAGTGTGAAGGAGGTTGTCCGTGTCCCCGAGGAAGAAGCCCCTCGAAGCGCTCGTCGCGCGGTCGCCCACGGTCTGCCTCCGCCAAGCCCAAGACCCGCTCTAAGCAGCGTCGCGCACTGTTGCAGGACAACGAGGAGCCCGAGGAGTGGGAGCTCAACGAGGGCAACGTGATGGGCGAGGTAGTCATCTGGGAGCCGGAGCACGAGCAGCACCCGCCCGCCGACGACGAGCCCGTGCAGATCACCGAGGACCAGATCGCCATCTCGGCCGACGCCGTGCACACGACACAGATCCGTGACGGCACCTTCCGTTTCGCCAAGACCCTGACGATGCCCTTCATGGGCTCCGGTATCGTCGACCTGCCGCCCGGTGCGGAGAAGAGGCCCAAGAACTCACGCAAGATGCACATGGTCTTCTTTGTGCACTACGGCAAGGTTGTCGTGACCGTCAACGAGGCGCAGTTCCGCATTTCCGCAGGCGGCATGTGGTTTGTCCCACGAGGTGAGTCCTACCCTCTACCCCTGAAAAATCACCATGGCTAATCTCGATCTCGTCAACAGGAAACTACTACAGCATCAGCAATGACTATGACAACCCCTGCCGCATCTTCTTCGCGCAGGCGTGCGAGGTCTCCCCGCAATCCCAGGCCCAGCAGCAGGACGCA
Source organism: Albifimbria verrucaria (assembly GCA_020081605.1). Classification (NCBI taxonomy): domain Eukaryota; kingdom Fungi; phylum Ascomycota; class Sordariomycetes; order Hypocreales; family Stachybotryaceae; genus Albifimbria; species Albifimbria verrucaria. The sequence goes on from JAHREC010000013.1 coordinate 5,384,621, forward strand.
CCGGAGATGTCCCAGTCGATGATGAGCATGGCGTGAGCTGCGTTGCGCGGTGGCCCGGATGGCGGTGGATGAGCTACGGATTGATACCCCTCTTGTCGTCTTTTTAGCTTTTAAACATTATTTTTTTATCTTGCAGATGCAGAAGTGGCTAGGTTGAGCACCCCACGGCTCCGTGGAGGCTCATCCCTGGACGGCAAATTGATTGTTTTATATTTGCTCATCAGGTTTGGGGTTGGCGGCGTCAGGCGCATAGGACGGGCAAATGGAGTGCGGAGGCTTCTCGTTTTCTTCCTGCTACGGGATCTATGAGATTGTAAATGCGTGATGCGAGTCAGAGAAGGACGTTGTGAACATGGAGAAAGGGGCCTTGCTCGAAGTAACCTGAAACTGAAAGATTTCTCGCCACTGAGCTTTCATGATCTGTTGCCTGGCTGTGAACAATATGGTGCTACTGAGATGGGTATCTACAATTATAGAATCCTCTGCTATTCCCCTGTACTCCTGCTTCTTCCCTTGCTGCTAATGTTCCATGCTCTCGACTATGTCCACAATCCCTCTGACCAATTTGAAATACGTGTATGAAAGATAGATTCATGCTCCTCGCTCAACCTCTCCCAGTGTTGAGATATCATACATGACACGGTAGTATGCGTCCGCGTTTCTAGTACTCTTCGTTCAAAACCTTCTTCAGGCCTGCCATCTCCTTTTCGAGCTGTGTGATCTTGTTCTGGCTGCTCTCCAGCTTGCCAAGCAAGTACGAGATTCTGCCAGCGCTCTCAGAGGTCTGCTTTGGCAGACTACCCAATAGTGCTAGCTCATTCTCCACGGACGCGATGCTCTTGGATTCGGTCTTGGTCGTCTCAGTCAGGACTGCCAAGTCCATCTTCGCACGGAGTACCCTGTCCCGCTGAAGGACCCTGAAGGCGGCTTGGTGCAATGGCTTGCCGGCTGTGATGGTTTGGGGTCGACCCTTGTGGAACTTGACTGAGATGAGCTCGGCACTGTTAAGACCTTCGAGGGCTGCCTCGCCATCGGCGGCTGAAGCAGTTGTCGAAGACGCAAAGGTTGGCGAGAGGAGGACTTGGTTGTAACGCAGGTTGGGGTTTTTGGCCAGTGCTTTGACGAGATGCCATGCCTGCTGGGTAGACCACTTCTTCTCTGTATCACCTGTCTTGCCTAGCAAGAACATCTTGACGATGTCGGTAGCGTTCTCGTCCACAATTTCGGTGAGTGCCTGCTTCGGCGCTTGGCCGGTCCGAAGACGACGCGAAAAGAATTCAAGGTCAGTAAGACGGCCCCCAGAATGCCGATGCACTCATCCAGCTCGCTCAGATCGGGCGTCAAGGCTTGCGCTCGTGTAACCAATTCCTTGGACTCATCCGAGTTTTTAGCCTCTTTGGCATCGCTTCGCTGGTACTCGTCTAGTCGGCCAAGGACAAAGTTTCTGGCGACTTCGGGGTCTAGATCTCCGAGTGAGAGCGTGCGGAACACACGGTCTGGGAGCGCTTTGGTCAGGGTTTCGCGAAAGAAGAATCTCTTGTGAGGAAGATGACGTGGGCCACGTTGTTTTGTACAATGGACGCCGCCCATTCTGCGATCTTGTCGTAGACGATTGACTTTTCCTCATTTTTGTGAAGGAAGTTGTCAATGACAACGACTGGGCGTCGCTCAGGATGCGCCTCCAGGAAAGCATCTTCAGAAAGCTTAGCGTCACTGTCCTTGCTGGAGCGGCCTGACATTGCTACATCTTTGAGAGATGCAGCGGTGATGTGCAAAATCTTGTTCAGCTGGGACTCTAGAGTCTCAGAGAAGCCAGCCTTAACACCGGTGGTGCTCTGAACCGCAAGATCAATCATGCTGCTCATGCTGTTGGCCCACGAGAAGACAGGTCGGTAGCCCACAGCAGTAGCAAGCCTCTTGATGGTTCCTGATTCGCCGCGTGCCTCCACAATCGGTCTGCAGTCGATCATGAGAACGTTCTTGCGCCCTTCCAGACCTTGATCCATGACCATTTCTGCCTTGCCGGAACCTTTTGGACCCGTCACGACGATGAAAGTGTCGGAGCTGCCATCCAGCCAGCCGCGCAGTTCGTCGATCAGATCGCGTCGATGTTTCCAAACCGTGTTCAAACCTTCGTTCTTGTCTGTCTTTCGGCCGAAAGTGAACCCATCTGTTTGTGACTTGAACCACTTGTATATCCTTGAGCTTGTAAAGTGCAAAGAGTGCTGAATATGCAGTTTGACAAAGAACTGGCGCATAGGATCAAAGACGATGACTGATATACCAGCAATGAGAGCCGCAATGACCGGGACTACGATCCTCGGGTGGCTAGTCAACCAGTTCCAAATACTGTGCGACTTGATCCTCTTCTCGTATGACATGCGAAGTTTTGTGCCGTCTTTACCACCGCCCAAGACCTCCTCAACAACAAAGCCATGCATGCAGTTGCGGGCCATGATAGCATCCCGGGTAGCAGGGAAGCCGATGAGAGCATAACGTGGAGTGACTTTGGAGTCGGGAGGTTGTGGAATAATATCAGCGATCTTGCCGTATCGGCGGAATAAGGTGTAAAGCGTTTCCTCCGGAAGCTCGACCGGCGAAGTGCCCGGCTGGGGAGGAACGAATTCAATCTTGACAAGGCTGCTCGGATATCGGTAGAGATCCTCGAGCCAAGGGTGCCACGGACCAGCCGGGCTTTGATCTTCTGGAAAGGGTTGAACCACGGCTTGAGGGGTTTTCCTCCAACTTCTTGGCTAGAGTTTCTGCTATGGGTTAGCAACACTTACTAACATGATAAAATTGAGATGGCACGCACCTTCAATCTCAGTAGCCTGGAGTTGAGAATCATGCTGTACTTTAACAAATGCACCACCGTCTTTGAGGCGAGGTAGGATCTCTGTGACTTTGATAGCCATATCTTGAGGGATCGCCATCTTGACTAGACGGATCGGGTCCATGATGCCCAGGGACGAGCTGTCAAACCGCTGGATCAAGTCGGTCAAGTCTCGATCAGTCCTCAGGGACGAGTGAGAATGCTGCTAAGCTTGAGGGGAAATATGTCTAGACAAAGGGTGGTGTAAGTGAGCGCCAAGACTGGCTAGAAGCAGGGCTACGCGGCTTACTGTTGAAGAACAGGACGGATTCATTGGGCTGTACGGATATGTGGCCATGGTCCTTCGGTTCAGGATTTACGGTGCTCTCCCACGCTCGGGCTGTGGGCTGGTGCACCAAAGCCATCGTCTGAGGTCGCATCAGACTGACGGCCAGGGCTGGGCGAAGCGCAGGGTGAGGCCTCAGCCCCGGCCGAGCGACCGTCGGTGCCAGACGGTGTATCAACATGGTTTCGTCGCAGCTCTCTCGCAGCCGCCTTAGTATCCCATTGCCAATTGGAACAGGCGAGGAGAGGTAAGGAACGAGAAAGGGAAGCGCGTGATGGTGAAGCTACGCGTATAACTAAAGTAGCTTGCAAGCACCAATGAGGTCATCAAGTTCTCCATCGATGCGACTAAAGTGAGACCCACGAAGCTGAACCTGGACGGCGTTCCGGCGGATCAATTTAACCGGGGCAGACATCCAGGTACAGGTAGAGGTACAGACACCGAGGTACCTGATAACTGAAAAGAAGGGACTTATCAATTAGCAGTTGCACACAGGTACCTGGGTACTAAGTTATCCATGGTTGAACAAGGTAAACAAAAATGCGCAAGTAGTTACTATGGTAAGAACAATAATTCAACTGATACATTTCATCCTTACTTAGTCCCTTGTATATCAATTGATCAAAAGAATAGCATGTCGTTGCCGTCGTTGCACCATGCTGTTGCTGTTTTGCAGTTCGTGGTTTAGATACAGTCCTGTACCTATCGTCGCGCTCTAATCCCCGCTAAACCCTCTGAACACGCCTAGACCCTCCCCTGTCAACGCGCTCTGTCTATCTTTACTCCAATCGCTGCCAGAAAAAGTATCCAGACACAACGAATCCAACCCCAGCCAACCAATCGCCCAAGACCCAAGCCTTCAGGCGTCCTTTTCAGGAAACACTTACATGCACACACCATCACGAGCGCGCCTGTGAATTGGACCTATCGAATCCTCGTCTCCCCGCACACCAAACTCCGAGGCGCTGCAACTCGTCTCCTCCGAGCCCAGTGCACTCAACTTGCGATCCCTCGTCTGGCAAGCCGTCGCGCTCGACTCGGTGCCGAACTACATCATCTTTTCGACTCTCACACACATCATCGTCACAATGGGCTGGCTCTGGGCCTCAAACTCCTCCGACAAGTCGTCAGCGACGGCTCAAGAACAGTCTTCGGCGGTACCCGCATCACCACCCCTTCAACAGCCACTGCGCCCAACGAACCAGTCGATCCCGAGATTCAAAAGTTCTTCGAGCTCTTTAGCAAGGACTCGTCGAAGCCAACCGACCAGGCACCTACCTCTGAACCTAACGCTTCCTCAAGCGCTTCCTCAGACAAGCCAGCAACATGGTTCTCATCACTCCGCATGCCCGCCGAGGAACCTGCCCTTCCTCCGTCCACCCTCCCAGCCCTCTCCGAAGACTTGCTCCCATCTGATATGAGCTGCCGCCAGGCATTCGATCTCGCGTGGCAATGCAACTCACTCGGCGGCCAATGGAACGCCGTCTACCGTTACGGATCCATGCGGTCCTGCAGCGAACAGTGGGACGACTTCTGGTTCTGTATGCGCACCAAGAGCTATTCGCCCGAGATGCGCGAACGTGCTATCAAGGAGCACTATCGCAAGAAGGAGCACGCAAAGTACGGTTCAGGTCGTCCGAGCAGCGAAGATATTTGGGAGGCCAGGACCACGAAGCTTGAGCCTGGCACTGTCTTCGTTGAGTCATTCGATCCTCCGAAGGATGTTGATGATGATGAATGGCGACGACAGGAGAGCGAAAGACGACGGAAGATTAGAGATGGCCTGGGCTACAACAAATCTTCTTGATATTCTTCTTATAATGTGTGATATATATGGCTATGCTAGCTCAACAGGCAGACATTATTGCCGTAACCTAAATAATACCCAACTCATGTCCAAAGACTACAACAATTATATTTCTAGTTCCCACCACCACTCATATCACGATTACAATGGCCGACAACCCAGGGGCGGACGCCACAATCAAATCTCTAGTAAATTTGTATAGTATACTCACCCTTATGATGGTTTGCATAGTAGCATGGCTTCCTCAACTGGGTCGATGGAAGCTAGAACAGAATAGCAAACTTACAAGCTTTACACATTAGTTCATTATCTCTGTGAGATGTAGGTGTTGTGGAAGGTCATATTGGTATGGGCTCGCTTATCTGAATCGTTCATCATATTTCTAACCATTCGGTACAGTGTAGTGAGCCCTACATCGTGTATGCTTCTATGGCAGCCATATTACACGTGGCCGTACAATTCACTGGGTCGTCAGGTGGTAAGTAGCAACGCCCATTGCGTGGTCAGGATTGTCTTCTGTTCTACTTCCAAACCTTCTCAGCTGGTTACGTTTGACAGAAAAGCTCAGCCATTATGCCGTGGCATCGAGTAGTCTGCTGTGGATACGGTTAAAGCAGAGGATGTATCGGGAAGGTGAAGCATGGTCTAGGGTATTGCTATTTTAGGTCAAAAGCACACTGATGAACAGCTACCATATGAAATATGAAGAACCGGCAGCCAGGCTTTCTCGAGGCATAAATGATGTGGGTACTTGTGATTGTCTGAAGGCCAATGAAGAGGCTGAATGCATCCTCTCTGCCACTCATGCCAGGTCAGCCCGTTATATCACAACACTGTTTCGTTGACTCTCACTACCATATAGTGTCAGCAAACGACATGAACAGATGGTGTTTTCTTCACTATTCCAAGTCTTATCATGAAGTCCATAAGCCACTGTCTTTAGTATTCTGCGACGAAAAGTCTTTGTTCAAGTTCGCAGCCCATCGACCGGAGCAAGAGAAAAGCAAAGCTAGGGGTGCTCTCTTGGGATATAATACAAACATTTTCTTCATCCAAGAAGTACGTTTACCCTCTCAACCAGTGTTTAAGCTTGACACACGATTCGGCAGTTCAAGCAACCAAATCAAGTGAGCTGAACGCGGAATCAATGACCATCATCTTGACCAGGCTAACCTAAAGCAAGATGATAGCGACTTTGAACCACTAGTAATAACTACGAGTGCCAAGGAAACTGGGAGTGACGATGTGAAATCTTGTCAGCAGAGGTATGATGACAAGGTGGAAGCTTGAAGCAATTTACGCAGTAGGTTGGTGGATATAGCACAAATTAAGGTTTACGGTTGGCATGCTTGGCTTCATCGCGGGTTGCAGCATACAACCATGGACTGACGACGGAGGACCGTCATAAACGAGCCAATGCGTTGCTAGTAAACCTACGGTAATGAGTCGATCGATGCTATGTGGTTAACCTGGTCATTGGAAGTTACGATAGGGTGTGATGGATGATTGGACGCAAGGCACAGTAGGTACTCTAGCAAACGATAGAGCGTGAGCTGCCACGGAACAGACGCACGTACATGCGCTCCCTTGCCAAGGATTTCCCTACGGAGCAGCCGGTTGACCAGGCACGGGGTCATCCGGTGAAACTAAGCACGGGTGGGATCTGGACGGCCGTGGAACGTTCTGAAGCCCACCAGAGCATGGCCCCACCAGGCCGGGATATCGTGGGAATTGAGCGGTTGCCCCCTGCAACAGATCTGGAGTACGGTAGCTAGCTGCAGGAGGGGCGTCCAATGCCAAAATTGGCGCTGCCCGGGTGAGGGCTGCCTGACGTTGCATGGCCGTTGCGTTGGGTTGCATGGGGAGGCATCACAATACAGTAAGCCGCATCAAGGCAGAAGTGCAATCTGCATGTCCTGGGTGCCTGCTCACCGCCGCAAAGAGATACCGAGCCACACCCACAGCCAAACCATGGCGGTGCAGCAGCAGCAAGGCCTGAAAGCGGTAAGCAATAAATTGGCAAAAGAATTTTTATCCTTGATACAACTACAGTACGAGTGCCTTGCTGTGATTCAATTCTCCTCTTGGTCGTAAAACGATGACACCATCTCCCATAAGCTCGGAAAGGTAGATAGCTAGCTACAGGCAAGCCACCATGAAGTTTACCTTGGGCCTCAAGCTGTGGATGCCCGTCACCCAGATTAGCTACGGTAGCATGCTGTCATATCATCCGATGGTTCGATGGGCACAATCTGGTCCCAATGCGCAACCTCGGAAGCCTAGCTGAAAAAAATTGAACCATTTCCTGTTCGCCCCCAATGATGAGGCACATTGAGTGGCGTCCCATGGTATCATCTAGATTTTCCTTTCTGAGGAGGGGCAGATAAAAAAATCAAGGTGGGGCAAGGAAAAAGGCGAAAAGTTGAGCAGGGAAAGGGAAAAAAGAGGTAGCCTTGGTGACATGGAGAATGGAGGGAAGCTTCTGCTGCAGAACTGTGGGCGGATGGTGGGCGGATGGTGGGGCAGGTATGCGGTACCTCTGCCCCGCCTGCGGTTGCCTGGCAACTTCAGGTTCCCTTGACCTTTTCGCCTCCATGAGCCCCACGTAGGAATTTTCGGGAGCATGAATGACATCAATCAGAACGCCGTGGAAGAAGACGCCCAGCTGCGAGATTGACAATGGGAACTCCAAGAACCCGCAGGAAAATCACAAAATAGGCACATCGGTGGGTAACCGGGTCCATCTCTCCCAGGGGCCCAGAGAAAAAGCAAATTGGGCTGTGCAGCGGTGTTTCTCCCGCCTACTAGACACTTCCCGCAGCCCCTGCATTGTTCTGGTGTGGGCTCCTTGGAATAGTGTAGAAGCACATCGAACCTTTACATCGACCTTTATTAGGTTGCCCTCTGAGCTGCATCCTCCGATCAGAACTCTCTTTTTCCCACGCACATCACTCAATACCCCAAATCACACACACTCTCAAAGACTTCAACTCTTAATTTGAAGCATTTCCCGCGATTTTTCCTTTTCCCTAATCTCAACTCCGCCTTATACCCCCATCTTCAACACATCAAATCACACACATCACAGCCATCATGGGTCCCGCTGTCGGTATCGATCTGGGTACCACGTACTCCTGCGTGGGTATCTTCCGTGAGGACCGATGCGATATCATCGCCAACGACCAGGGTAACCGAACCACCCCTTCCTTCGTTGCCTTCACCGACACCGAGCGTTTGATCGGTGATGCCGCCAAGAACCAGGTCGCCATGAACCCCCACAACACCGTCTTCGACGCCAAGCGTCTGATTGGTCGCAAGTTCAGCGACTCTGAGGTCCAGGCCGACATGAAGCACTTCCCTTCAAGATCATCGACAAGGCTGGCAAGCCCGTCATCGAGGTCGAGTTCAAGGGCGAGAAGAAGGTCTTCACCCCGAGGAGATCTCCTCCATGGTCCTGACCAAGATGCGTGAGACTGCTGAGAGCTACCTTGGCACCACCGTCAACAACGCCGTCGTTACTGTCCCTGCCTACTTCAACGACTCTCAGCGTCAAGCTACCAAGGACGCCGGTCTCATTGCCGGCCTCAACGTCCTGCGTATCATCAACGAGCCTACCGCCGCTGCCATCGCCTACGGTCTTGACAAGAAGATTGAGGGTGAGCGCAACGTCCTCATCTTCGATCTTGGTGGTGGTACTTTCGATGTTTCTCTCCTGACCATTGAGGAGGGTATCTTCGAGGTCAAGTCCACCGCTGGTGATACTCACCTGGGTGGTGAGGACTTCGACAACCGTCTGGTCAACCACTTCGTTAACGAGTTCAAGCGCAAGCACAAGAAGGTTAGTGACTCCTCTTCCAATTTCCTTCGGTTTTTCTTCGTTTCCCTCGCTCTTCCATCCATTTTTATTAGAGAATTATTACTAACTTCTTCCAGGATCTGTCTGTTAACAGCCGTGCTCTGCGTCGTCTCCGCACTGCTTGCGAGCGTGCCAAGCGAACCCTGTCTTCGTCTGCTCAGACCTCCATTGAGATCGACTCTCTCTTCGAGGGTATCGACTTCTACACCTCCATCACCCGTGCTCGTTTCGAGGAGCTCTGCCAGGATCTCTTCCGATCCACCATCCAGCCCGTCGACCGTGTTCTCACTGACGCCAAGATCGACAAGAGCCTCGTCCACGAGATTGTCCTCGTTGGTGGTTCCACTCGTATCCCCGTATCCAGAAGCTCATCACCGACTACTTCAACGGCAAGGAGCCCAACAAGAGCATCAACCCCGATGAGGCTGTTGCCTACGGTGCCGCCGTCCAGGCTGCTATCCTGTCTGGTGACACTTCTTCCAAGTCCACCAACGAGATCCTGCTGCTCGATGTCGCTCCTCTGTCCTCCGGTATCGAGACTGCTGGTGGTATGATGACCAAGCTCATCCCCGCAACACCACCATCCCCACCAAGAAGTCCGAGGTCTTCTCTACCTTCTCTGACAACCAGCCCGGTGTCCTGATCCAGGTCTACGAGGGTGAGCGTCAGCGCACCAAGGACAACCATCTGCTCGGCAAGTTCGAGCTTACCGGTATCCCCCTGCCCCCGTGGTGTTCCCCAGATTGAGGTCACCTTCGATGTTGATGCCAACGGTATCATGAACGTCTCTGCCGTCGAGAAGGGCACCGGCAAGTCCAACAAGATTGTCATCACCAACGACAAGGGCCGTCTCTCCAAGGAGGATATCGAGCGTATGCTTGCTGAGGCCGAGAAGTACAAGGATGAGGATGAGGCTGAGGGCCGCCGTGTCGCTGCCAAGAACGGCCTTGAGTCTTACGCCTACTCTCTGCGCAACACCCTCAGCGACCCCAAGGTCGACGAGAAGATCGAGGCTGCTGACAAGGAGAAGCTCACTGCTGAGATCGACAAGGTCGTTGCCTGGCTCGACGACAGCCAGCAGGCCACTCGTGAGGAGTACGAGGAGCACCAGAAGGAGCTCGAGGCCGTTGCCAACCCCATCATGATGAAGTTCTACGGAGCTGGTGGTGAGGGTGGCATGCCCGGTGGCATGCCCGGCGGTCCTGGCGGCTTCCTGGCGCCGGTGGTCCCGGTGGTGCCCCTGGTGCCGGCGGCGACGACGGCCCCACCGTCGAGGAGGTCGACTAAATTTCTTGATACCCTCGCTCGGAGTTGGATGCGGTCGGACGAAACGTGGAGGATCCATGACGACACGATTAGATATTTCTTGCGTTGCTTTTGCATTTTACGGTTATGAACAGGGGAAAAACTAGGTGGTTAAACCTGGAATGTACTCTAATGATTAAGGGATTAATACAATGCCTTTAGAAATAAGCTAAATGTGCCTCAGTATGAACATGATGTGAATGTGAAATTGAATGTGACAGCCTTAGTATGATTAGGGGTGTGAAGCCCTCCTGGGTGGTTGTTCACTAAACTTGGTCTTACAACAAATGAGAATGGAACAGATTGCAGTTTGCTAATGGTTCGTGTTCAGGTTTGGGCTCTGTGTAGTTGGAAGAAGCTTGTTGTCATTCTGGATGAGACTTAGTCGCGTGTTTGCCGAAATCATGCTTCCTCTCGTTCAAGTTGCTATGGACATCTCATCAATTAGACGGTTAAGATACTGCGGGATTTTTGTCATAAATCCTCCAACTTCTTACGATCTATGGAGCGCATCGTCTAGTTTCTCCAGGGCTGGGCCAGCGCAATGCAGATCATGCGTGATTACATTGCTCCTGGGCGTTTCATTGAACAACTCATAAAGAACCTCGATCTACTGACGTTTCCTTGAAGACCTATTGACCACCCTGAGACAGCCCGTGGTTTTGGCACCGTAACGTAGCTCCCACCACGCCGTCATCTCCAGGGTAAGTCCCCAACATGAACAGGTACGGGGTTTGAAGTAAACTACCTACTTTGTTAGGACAAAACAACACCACACCCCAGATCGCAAGACCGGTTACTTCGAAGGTCATGACAACAATCTGAGGGTGATGATAAGTGGAATTGGATGTCACATAGCATTCGACCAATTCTATAAGAATGTAAGGTAGGAAGCAATGGAGTATATTCATACAGAAAGATCAAACGTGCTTACTTGTCTCTCTCTTCCTTTAAGGTTGGGCAGACTGCAGTCTCTATCCCTTCGAGACGGGGAGCGAAGTAAAACTACCTACCTTAACTCAGGAAAGCCAAAATGAAACGCTGAACCTCGGTCCTTTCCCTTCCATGCCCAACACATTACCACACCTTATATTGCCACTAAATATGGGAGACCCTCGCTTAATAACACGTACGTTTCTTGTAGTTCAGCATCGTCAAGTCTCTATGGTATGTGCCTATCACCCTGCTGAGCACGTCGAAGATCGCATTCTTTGGGTATCTGAATCTGCGATACCCAGTCGTCGATAGTTGCCAGACAATCACCTATTCTTTCGTCTTTGTATGGCACGTCGTATAGAGGATTTTCTACATATCTACAATCTCTGGTTCGAGCACATGGATCGACCTCAGTAAGATTCTAGATAAGGCAAATCAATGTGGACGTCTTGCAATCCAGTATCATTATCTGTGTATTCACGCAGTGGCAACTGTCACCGCTCATGTGTAGAGCTGAAGTTATAAAATGTAATCATATTGACATTCAGGAATAAAACCTCGGACCTCGTATTTAACGTGTGCATAAACTCAGATCTGATCTCAACATGTACCCACTGTGCTAATCTTCACAAATGCTCCATGGAGACGTCTACCGTCTGTACCATTTTCATGTGACTCGACGTGAGCTTGGAAACCGGTCGCCAATTTCTTTATGACACTCTCCTACCTCACAGCTCTCGTAAGAGTATCACCACGCTTTGGCTGTTCCAGCAACCCTTTGTGCGACTTGACGAGATTCTGCCTTTTGAGTTAGTTTGACATAGTTATTGATAAAGATTGGAATAATTGAATAGGTACACAAGGGGCTTATTCACATGCTGCCGCGAGACTCGCACTCTCATAGGCCAGGGTTTCTTTCATGCCTTCATATTCCGGTACTGGAAGCCGTGATAAAACCTGTTGAGTACTCATTCTCCTTCTTACAGATCCCTGGATCACATTTTTTTATATCTACGTGTGGACCTAACGTTAGCATACACCACTTTCACACATGTTTCACATTGAGGTTACCATCGATGGCTGCCTCACCATCTGAGCGGTCGTTATCATGTCCCGGTCGATTGGATTGTTGCGACGTTTTTGGCACATCCGCGGTGCAATGTGACAGTGAGATGGCTTGTTGGTATCTTGTTGCTAGAATGTTTACGTTGAAGCTAATGGGGATAGTAATAATACATGGAAGTTTTCCAGGTTTGAATATAATTAAGTGGTTAAATATTAATAAATGTTTAATAGATATCTATATAGATGCCAAGCATAAGGGCATATAGGCAATTAAGCACCAGTTAAATGTGACTCGGGTTTCCCGGATTTGCTGTGAGCCTAATATCCCGCTCCTCATCTAGCGGTTGCCGTCCTCTGATCAAGTTCCATAGATACATGCCTTCTTGCACATCACGGTCACTAGGACCATCACTTTGAGCATCCTTGCTTAGCCTAACATTGCCGAGGAAGAAAGTGCATATCCAACCCTAGGTCTCGTCAATACAAGTCTTGCATAGTGTGGAGTGAATTTGCTACATACCGAGATCATCAATGGAGTGATCGCAACAAATGCCCAAACGACACCCATCTGTCCCCACGAGTTAGCCATTATCCTCCATACAGCTTTGAAGTTCTACTAACCTTAGCCTTATGTATAATATGTTCTTGTACCTCTAATGGTAGATCCTGGCTTGGAGCAAAGCTGTCTTGGCTGGAGTCGAACCCGGAGACGTTGTTAAAGACAGTGGACATGACGGTTAAACCGAGAGTGCCTCCAAATGGAATGGCCACCGACAATAGACCAACAACGGCAGCACGGTGTTGTCTGAAAATGCCGAGGCCGTGTAGTGGTGCGGCCATGAACCTCAACCCAATACCAGCTCCAACAAGGGACATCATGCCATACACCGTCGCAGTTCGCTCCGTATACATGGCCCAGGCGAGGAGGCCAACGCCTATCGTCTCCACGGTGGTGCCCAAGAAAATGGGAGGAAATGTCATCCGTGGCCAGGAGTTGCAGAAAAATGAACAAAGCAGAACACCACCTGGAGAAGCGTATGTTAGAATCTTGCACCAGACAATTTCCATGATTGAATCTATGCACTTACCTCCAAGTCCAGGAGTAAAGTACAAAAGTTGCACTCCTGATTTATCAGAACTGTAGCCCTAGAAGATCGGTCAGTGACACATTAAATATCGCCTCTAATTCCATCCACATACCTTGACTGCAATAAAGTAGATGTTGCAGAAAAATAACACCTGATGCTATTAGCTTATTTGTCGCAGTTTAAAGCATAGCACAATACAGTAGCTTACCGCATATAAAGCTACACCACTCATACATTCGGTCCACCAAACGAGCCCAATATCCTTGTGCGTCAGGATAGACCATGGGATCATAGCTTTGGCCCAAGGCATCTTCGCTGATAATGCCCTTCCAGGTGACATGAGCCGTTGCCAGATAATGAAGCAGACGACTAATATACATCCTATTATAAGGGGTGTGAGGACGGCAGCGGAACTCCAAGGGTATGTGGCACCACCCCAAGTCAAGGCAAGGACTATCAACCCAAATCCGAAGAGGAAAAGTATCTGCCCACCAAAGTCGATAGTCTTCAGACGCGCAACAAACACCATTCGACGGCCGGGCTCGATGGTTCCGTCTACCTCAGGGATGGGTTGGGGGCCAAGCAGTTCCTTTCGCAGGATGAAGAAGGCAACCAGTAGACCCGCCGTAGCAACAGGAAGATTGATGGCAAAGCACCACCTCCAGCTGGCATTGGTCATGTAACCTGTTCTCGAGTTAGCTAAACTGAGTGCCCCCTTTTAGACAGAGAGACAACAAGTCGCACCTCCAATGACAGGGCCGATTGAGTAGGAAATTCCTCCAACTAGTGCTAGAACTGTCCAATTTTTTGCATTTTCCGCGAGAGATACCTTGTCAGCAAGAATAGTGCGGACAACAACGTTCAGGCCGGCGGCGGCGACACCTTGGAAGCCACGCCCCAGCAGAAGCACAGGAAAGGCATTTGTCGGTGCTCCGGTACACAAGGCACTGCCGATGAGCATTAGGATTAGGGCAGCATTGAGACTGGCATTACGACCAAATACATCGGCCATCTGGCCCCAGAAAGGGATAAAGGCGGCGGAGGTGAGGTTAAAAGCCGATGCGATCCAGTTGAACTGCGAGCCCTCACCAAAATCATGGGCAATCCACGGTAAGGCACTCGCTATACTAGACGGTAATTATTGGTTAGATACACGCAAGAAAAATAGACGAAAGGGCTAGGATTGGCGTACATGGTTGAGTCGAAAGCCTGCAGGGCAAAGGGAAGGATAAGACCGAGAACAAGTTTCCATCGATACTTTGTTGCGGCACGCTTTTCAGCTTTGCAACTCATGCAAGGCTCTATTGACGGATCATCGCGGTGGCTGCAACCTGTAGGGGTTGGCGTATCGTTTTGTTTCTTGGCGGCAAGTGCACGCCGGATAAGGGTTATAATCATGGCTCAGACTTTTAGAACCACACAGAGGAGATGTCAAATGCAAAAGAAGATAGAATGAGATGTTTGCTTGGGTATGCCAAGACAAACATCCTGAGGTATAGACGAGCCATTCTGGTTTATATAAGTCGTGAACCCAAGGCTCTAAGATGACTATAATTTCAGAGGCAACGCGGCTAGCTGACTACAACCAGGGCGATTTTTCGGGAGCCGGCACGTATGAATGGCTATGCGATCCATACGATTGCGTGTGAGCTCGAATGGGCTTCCCAAGGAGGAAGAGCCTGGCGTGCTGGACGCAACGGCATTGGACAGTTGGTGAGAAGCGTCTTTGATGACAAGGGTCCAGCCTCAGGAGCCACAGGGCTGAGCAGAGCTCGAATCGGTTTCCAGAATGAGTTTAGGCTCGAATGGGCTTCCGATTTGGGCTTGGCCTGGCTGGCTGCAGGGCAGAGTTGGAATGACAAGGATCAGCTACTGCAGCTCTCATTGAAGAAGCTGACCCGGCTAACCCAAGCCCTGATAATCGTGATATCGAGCGTAGCGAGGCCGGCTCGATGCAATCGCCGCCGGAGGCATGTGCTAGGCGCCCGTAACGTTGCCCTTGATGTTGCCTTTGACATACCCGAGGGCCCACACGGTTTCCGTTTTGCTTACCCCTACGGGAAGGGCTCAGTTCCTGTAATGACTAGTTTCATATAAGCATTCGATTCTGTATTATCTATTTGTATCAAGTTGATGTTCATTCTTAACTCGTCAGCATTAAATTTGAATCCTACTAGAATATTCGAAGGCTTCTGTTTTATTAGTATGCACCCCTAGTTCGCTTGCCTCCCGCTCGTCGCCTTCATTGCAATCTGCGCAGTAAAATGTCAACTGGCGTTTTGCGAAGCAGACATGTCTGCACGCCTGTTTCTCGAATCAAGAGGAATCGCTTGGAGTTGAGCAGGCTCCAATAGCATATTTGTTAACGAGAGTGGCGAATATACCTGAACCAGGTCCACATACCTGAGCAAGAAGACACTTTGACACAAGATGCAACCAAGAAAGGAAATGCAAACCCTTCTCTTAGTATAACAGCAGGGATATTTGCAATTTTATATAAAACTCTTCTCTGTAACGATTTTATTTCACTGCGGACAGAAGGAAAGACATTTCATCACATTTTGCGGATCTTGGTCCGCTCACCATCTGACAACCACGACCCCTCCAACTGACGTCGCGAGCCCAACACGGCTGACTCGTCTAGGTGCTACACAGCTGTCTCTTAATTCCGCCCAAAGCTCTACATCAGAACTAGAGGAGGTGAATGATGGGCGATCGCGAAGAGGCAACGCAAGACTGTTCCGATCCTAAGCTCTGGCTCGAGTTCCGGACGTTTGATGACGGGCTGTCGGCCCACGCACACGCTACCCCACCATTCACCACGTTCCCGCAGTTCGCACAGCTACCGACAGAGCTGCGGCTGAAGATCTGGTCATGCCTGGTCCAGCCTCGTGTCGTCGTGGTCTGCTGCCTCCAGAAGGGCAGACAGGTGGAGCAACGGCGCCAGGAGCTGCGCCGGCGGACTCGCGGGGCCGGGACGCCGGTCCTGCTGCACGTGAATCGTGAGTCCCGCTACGTCGGGCTCCGGCACTACGAGGCCACATTCAGCTGGAAGATATCCAACATCGTGACCGATACCCCGGCGTCGCGGCCCGCCCAGGTCTACTTCAATTTCGCCCTCGACGCCCTGTACCTGACGGGCGAGCTGGAGGCCTTCGACACCAATGGCTTCAACCTACCCATGGTGTACTTCCTACGGCGCGAGGACACGCGACGGGTGCGGCACGTGGCCTGCGCCTTCGCAGAGCTGGGCTACCCGGAGCAAGAGAGCGACCAGGTCTTTGGTGCCTGTGGCACGTGGTCGACAGGTTCAAGGGCGTGGGTCGCCTGCTGCTGACGGTGGGCGAGGCGGACGAGGAGCAGATGAAGGGGTGCCTGCTGCGGAGCACGGACAATGTCATGCAGAAGATCTGGAACGGGTGGATGGCCGGCACCACAGTCACCAACTCGACCATGGCCAACAAACAGATGCTGCTGGTCAAAGAGGATGACTTGGCTGAATTTGTGGCGAGCCACCCTGGTGGTTGACGGAGAGAGAGCATGGAGTACTGGTAATGACAAAGGAGTTGAGGTATTGCCTTCTTGATTAGGTGTGAGACGTATATTATGACATTTCTCTGAATTGAACATGCTTTTTTTTTTCCTTCGATCATTTTGAGTAAAAATTGAAGCGTCTTGTAACGTATATCTTCATACTGCACTACATTATGGTGAATCTCAATCTGTCCGTCTCCAACTCATCTTTCCCTGATGGTATGCACTTAGCATTTCTTTAGAAGACCTCACTATGTCTTGGGCTAGCGACTTGAGGTCAGCTGTAGTCAAAGAGAGGGTGAAGACACTGTGTTAGCGCTAGGACCGATAAATAGAAGCAGTGTCAGAATCAGTCAGAAGCTGAAGGAGCAACCTGGCAGGGCGAGGCTGCTGCTAATAAATAGTCTTAGGAGGTGGATGGATGAATGGCCAACAGCGACGCCAGATGGTGATCCTGAGTTTCCCAGCGTCAGATCTGCCCGCTCTACCATCTCCTCCGATATCTATGATACATTTTCCCACAGGACAAGTGCACCAGCAATACCTAGACGCAAGCAAGCAAGCAAGCAAGCAGGTAGCAATAAAATAGGGACCGCAAGCACTGATAAATAAGAAAAAGGATCAATGCATATCAGAATAATATTCGGATAAGATTAGCATATAACTTGAATAAATATCTAAGTATATCCTTATATTTTTATATTAATTTAAGAATTTTCTTCTGAGATTCATCGACTAGTATTCTAAGAAAGAGCACAGGGCTTGCAACCTGCCTCTCTCTTTTTTGCTCGCCAGTTGGCAAGCAAGTGGCAGACCGGCAACGAGGCAATCCCTCTCCAGGTCTTCCATTGCTGGCTTGGTCACTTCTCGAGCATTTTGTGCTCTTCACATCGACCTCAACACCAAGGTGAAAGCCAACCTCCACCTCAACACCTACATCATCACCAACCACAGCCGAGATTCTTCATCACCACATCTTGCAACCGTGTGAACTTGATACCCTCGTGTTATTTCATAAAATCATAAGCAGCATTCATTTTTCTTTTTCTTTTTCTCACCGAATCGCATCTTACGCCTGTACGTTCCTTACCTTGCATGCTCCAACTTCGTGCTCCCTTTCATGCTTGTCTCAATCTACTCTGCACATCGTACAATACTAACTCTTGTACTCGGTGGCTCGGTAGAACAATTGGAACGGCGGTAAATACATTTCCTCGCGTTTTATCTTCCTCAATGTCCATGTACTTACTAACCAGGATCGTTAGGAAGTATTTAGTAATTACCATGCCTCCGAAAAGCCAGCACATATGGGTACGAAGGTTCCGGGACAGCCTTGAGAGAGGCGAGCCCAAGCTACTATATTATCTTGGCGCATGCCAGATATATGCAGGAGAGGATAACCTACCTGGTAAAATCCAGGAACAAACTAAAGATTGGGCTACTGGAAAGTCTGCCACGCCCGAAGAATTAGAAGCTCTAAGTAAAAAGGAGAGAGGGAAGATCTTTACAGCCTTACGAGAGGCTGTCGCAGAGTTAGAATATACAACATTCAACCGCGGTCCAGCACCGCTCCTTGCGGCAAAGGTTGTTATGAGCTGCACACCCAGGGGGCAATGTAGCCGTTATTAAAAGGAAGACTTAAATACTACCCATAATTTTCATTCCATTATTATGATCATTATTATTATAACTTGCTTACAGTTTCGATCGTTTATTATTATAAATTACCCACAGTTTTGCTCGTTTATTATTATAAATTGCTCACAGTTTTAATCATCTATTATTATAAATTAATTACAATTTTGGTTGCCTATTATTATAAATTGCTCATGTTTTTTGGTCATTTGTTCTTAAACACCTTGTTCATTATTAGTTGAGATACCTGCGCTAGGTATGCGAAGTTTCGGTCCTCCCATTGTATATACACAGGAATACTGTGAAGAAAGTGGGATATTTTGCCAGCTGGTGCCCACCCTCTCCAGGAAACGTAAGAGTATTAGTACCGCATCACATAAAGGCAAATCGGCAAGGATTATCGGTAAAGCACTGAGATTCCCATTCACCACTACTCTCGTGCATCTTTACCAGAGTCCCGAGTCAATACCTACTATACGAGCCGAGGTGAAATGCCCACGACTAACAGTACTCCCTTCCATTGTACCACCGGCAGTTGGTTGATTCATTGCATGAACTGCACTTGCTGATGGACCGTATGCTTTCAAGTCGCTTCACTAAGGCACTCAGGGCAGCATACCGCATCAGGTTTGGGCCTCTCACCAGGCATTTTTTAACCTAGAGGTATTCGGATCAGAGCATGCGAGACACTTAGGGCGGCATGTTGCACCAGGTTTAGACATCTCGCCAGCTGTTACTTATTACCTGGAGGTATGGGGAAATAGAATATTGCTATCCTGTTATGGACGTATGGACAGCAGTAGTGTCCATTGGCTACCATATCATGCACAACCTTGATCCTAGATTAAATAGCAACCTTATCCTGCTATGGATGGATATAACATTAATATTGTCCGTTACTTACCATGGTATGAGTTAAATGAACAAGTCACCCACCTTTGCAAGATAAGCTTAGTTTGGTCTCCTAGACATTTCCCAGGTTTGGGTGGCTGTATCATAAGGCTCACGAAGCAGACTGGAAACGCTTGGACAAGTCTCGTGAAACCCTCGAAACCAAAGTCGTTCTCGGCAATTTAGATGTTTTACAGACAAGAGCTAGAGGATAAAAACCAACGGAAGGGTATCAACCATTTGACTAGTGAAGTTCCCATAAGGATTTGAACGAGACGAGATGAAGGGTGCGCTTTGTTCCAGTCATTTTTGTATCAATCGTTGTTATACTGGCCAGGGTCAAATCCATCTGACCTCCAGTGCTGTTAGCATGTGATAGCTCCCTCGGTGTGGCTGGTGGGTGAGCTTTCCCATAACCAGCCTAGGAAGCCAGAGCTGGAAGGCGCCGCAAGCCTTGAAAACGGGTCATGAGCCAGAGGGTTGACACATTTTATATACACTTGGCTCCTTTGCACATGCATTTGTTTCGTATATATATAATATCTTTCTTCGTCTCCTGTCCATTCAAGACGAGCATGTGGTGAGATGAAGCTTGTGGAACGCATCAGCCACAAGGTAACGTTAGACTAAATCAATGGCCAAAAGCTGGAGAAACCCCCACAGAGAGAGGGATTTGGATCCCCGCAGTGGGAAATAAGCACAAGCAAATGACGAAATACATGATGGTGGCTACCGCTTGGCGCGCATCCTTTGGTCCGGAAGCGATCGGTGCCAGCCATGAGGCTCCTACAGCTTTAGGCACGCACCTTGTGCTGTATCACTTGCGGTTTTAAAAGTGTAGGTACGGCACCACGGAGAGTAAGAAAGGTTACCTTGGTGGCTACCAAGGCAGTGAGGTAACGTTAGTAGATGGGTAGATCCGTAGGTCTACAGGTACCTTGGGTTAAGGTACATACATTGTTTGCCAAAGTCGGCCATGATGATTAATGAAGGGTCTGGATGGAGCTCTTTGTCTCTGTACTGTTTCTCCCTCCTTCTCCCCATGACATCTGCTGCACCAGGCACGATGGAAATCAAATCCCTTGACCCTGCTTGGCGGTTGCTCCCCACAGAGGCAAAGGCAAGCGCAAGCCCAAGGCCAAGTGGACCCGGTTTGTCGGGTGCGGAGAAAAAGAACAGCATCATTATGGACGCGACTGTGGTCGAGGCTTGGACTGTGGACTTGGACTTGGACTTGGACCTGGACTTGTGACATGCGACAAGACAACATCCCGTCGTCCGAGCCGAGAAAAGATCCATTTCATCCTTGGGCATTCCCCATGCACGTCGCCCCCATTTGTCCGATCACACTGCACCCTTCGCGCTGCGACATCCCGCTGCTGCTTCTGCGCCATTGCTACATAAGTGTGTAACTGCATTTATCCAGGCACTCTCTGACTCTCCAAGACCTCGTGTTTCCGGCACATGCCCAGCCACAAGACGCTTATCCCGTGCCCACCATTACCACCACCGCCAACACCACCACCAACAACGACTCTCGCTATAGCCGCCATACACCACATCTCGGTGCTACCTGGCCCTACGAGTTACTCCGTGAGTTCTTTTTTTTTTTCTTGTCTACCATATCAAGCTCATATCCCTCCTTCCGACGTCGTCTTGGTCGCCTGCTCTGCCTCTCGGTCTGGCTATCTGCCTGTCTGCCTGTCTGTCTCTCTATACACTTCATCCCAATCATCAACCTCTGCCAATCCTTCCCTCGCCAAGCGCCCTTCTCCAGTTCTATATCCATGCTCACGGGCAACCTTCACCTCCCCTTCCCTCCTTGACTCCTTGACCCACACAGCCTTCAGCGCTTTGCTTCGTTTCACGCCAATTCACTGCTTGATAACCAACCTCCATCCGGGGCCCTGAATTTCTTTACCGGCGCGCTCCACCGAGCTCCTTGCCCGAGCCTATAAGCCTAGCTCCCGCTGCTGCTTTCCCATACCCATATCCATATCCATATCCATATCCGTCTCCTTTCCCCATCCACTCACCTTGAGTCGTCTTCCTACATAAACCGTTGCTGCGGCCCCTGCGACCTGCCCTCCTCGTCTCAGCTCGAGCTTTCGCTCTGGTCTCCCACCCTATCCCTCTGATGCCCCTTACTGTCTCCAAGACTGTCACTACTTCTACCGCACGGCGCTGCGAGGCCTCAACATCAGCACAGCCATCTCCCCTCTGTACGCTTGATTTGCACTCGTTCACTGACACCATGGTGGCCAAAGTACAAACACTCACCTTCGGATCTTCCATAGCCGAACGGCTCGCTACTGCTGATACGCCCTCGGAGAACCGGCATGTGCCGCGTGTGACACCGCCTCTCACAAACGGAGATCGGTTCAAGTCACCCTCTGAGTATAAGCGAGTTCCTATGGCTACCTATTCCGAGAAGCGGAAAGAGGGCGGCGTTACTTTTGCCGCTCAGGACAAGCTTCCCAAACTCCCAATCCCAGAACTCGAAAGCTCTCTCAAGAAATACAGCGAGGTCTTGAGACCGTTGCAGACGCCTCGAGAGCGTGCGGACACCCAGAATGCCATTGAGGAATTCCTCAGAAGTGACGGCCCTGAACTCCAGGAGAAGCTGAAGAAGTATGCTGAGGGCAAGACAAGCTATATCGAGCAATTCTGTAAGAGCCATTCATCACATCTCCATATCCCCAATTCTAACTTCCTATAATAGGGTATGATTCATACTTGAATTTTGATAATCCAGTCGTTCTCAACTTGAACCCTTTTTTCCTCCTTGAAGATGACCCTACTCCTGCAAGGAACAACCAGGTCACGCGTGCCGCTTCCCTCGTAGTATCCGCCCTGGAATTCATCCGGGCGGTACGAAAGGAGGAACTCCTCCGGACACCGTCAAGGGAACGCCGCTCTGCATGTACCAGTTCTCACGTCTGTTTGGAACCGCTCGAGTTCCGACTGAGGCCGGTTGCCAAATCGAGCAAGATCCGGAGTCCAAACACATCATTGTACTCTGCCACGGGCAGTTCTACTGGTTTGATGTTTTGGATGACAACTCGGATGTCATCATGAGCGAGAGAGACATCGCAGTCAATCTCCAAACTGTCATTGATGACGCCGCTCAGACGCCCATTCAGGATGCCGCCAAAGGTGCACTTGGTGTCCTCAGTACCGAGAACCGCAAGGTATGGTCTGGTCTGCGAGATGTCCTCACTCGTGACCCTGAGTCGAATAACGCAGACTCTCTGAGCATTGTGGATTCGGCGCTGTTTGCATTATGCCTGGACTATACCGAGCCTCGTGACGTTGCCGCTTTATGCCAGAACATGCTTTGCGGGACAAGTGAGGTTGAGAGAGGTGTTCAAATTGGCACTTGCACCAACCGTTGGTATGACAAGCTGCAGATCATCGTTTGCAAGAACGGTAGTGCCGGTATCAACTTCGAGCACACGGGTGTGGATGGTCATACAGTCCTAAGATTTGCAAGTGATGTCTACACCGACACGATCCTACGCTTTGCTCGGTCAATCAATGGGAAAGCTCCCACGATGTGGGCGTCAACGAGCCCCGATCCTACTAAACGAGATCCTGAAAGTTTTGGGCAGGTCAACACGACCCCACGCAAGCTCGAATGGGACATGCTGCCTGAGTTGAGCATAGCAGTACGCTTTGCCGAGACCAGGTTAGCCGATCTGATCGAGCAGAACGAGTTCCAATGTCTTGATTTCGGCACATACGGCAAGAACTTCATCACATCAATGGGCTTCTCCCCGACGCGTTTGTCCAAATGGCCTTCCAGGCAGCATACTATGGTCTTTACGGCCGCGTCGAATGCACATATGAGCCTGCCATGACCAAGTTCTTCCTCCATGGGCGCACTGAGGCTATCAGGAGTGTATCCGATGAATCCGTCAACTTTGTACAGACCTTCTGGGCCGATAATCCCGCCGAGCAAAAGGTAGAAGCTCTGAAGCATGCGTGCGAGAAACATGTAAACAGGACGCGAGAATGCGCCAAAGCCGAAGGATGTGACCGGCACCTGTACGCTCTCTGGAGTGTCTGGCAGAAGTCTATTGACGAGGAACTAGAGAGTGTGGTCAGCAGCACGGGCTACTCTAGCCCCAACGAGGAATACTCGTTGAATAGCAACTCGACCAATGGTCGGGCCAGAGGAGACTCTGCTGGTTCTACAGACGGTGTTGAAGTGAAGCCTACAAGAGATAGGCTCGACAGCACCACGTCTAGGGCACGAGATAACCATCCACTACCCCTTCTTTTCGCAGATCCTGGCTGGGACAAACTCAACACAACCATTCTTTCCACATCCAACTGTGGAAACCCGTCTCTTCGGCATTTCGGATTCGGTCCCACCTCCGGGGATGGATTTGGTATTGGCTACATTATCAAGGACGAGACAATTTCGATTTGCGTTTCTAGCAAGCACCGACAGACTAAGCGATTCATTGCCACGCTCGAGAGCTACCTTCTGGAGATTCGCCGCATCCTTCGCATCACCAACCAGGCTCACACCAAGTCGACACGTGCCCGCGAGGCCGAAATGGCCAGGCCGAAGCCTGCAAGCAGGCTCAAGTCCAGGGACGCCCGTTGGCGGGACCCGAAGCGCTCAAGGCAATGAGGACGAATACTGGGTCGACTTCACCGACTGAGGAAAGCATGACGCTTAGTGAGGACGACGAGCTAGGCGGATGTAAGTGATGAATAGATATAGTCGTTTTTAAAAATCTCACCGCTAACGTACGAATTAGATGGCTTCTTCGACGCAGGTATGCTGCTGCAAGCACTCAAAGCTCGCGGCGATAAGTTCGACGCAGGTGAAACCAAGGCTTCGGAGCGCGCAACTGTACAAGCTCGACGGAGGGAAGTTGGAAAGAAGTTGAGACTTATTGACTACTAAGATTGGCAGTGTCTATGCTGGGAGTTGTCGGGGTTGAGGGTGCAATTTGATTAGCATATAGCCAGTATTCATACTACATGGAAGGGATGATGCTATTTTATTCATATTCGTGGATGGTTTCTGGAACTTCGTTTTGCAACTCATATTCAGGGATCAGTTGAAATGATATGATGACAGCGAACTGGTTAACGATTCCTAGTATTTCATTGGGGCTCTAGTATGTATCGTCATAGCCTAGGTGTAACATCTGGTCAAATCACATTGATAAATATACCTTTTAAAAAATGTTATACACATACATAAAGCTCGGTAAAAAGCACTAATATGTGTTGTTTGAGGAGTGTGGTTTGGTGACGCCTCGATGCAGCAAGTCCTCTGAACTAGACAGTGCACTTATCTCGGTGCCCGATAAGGATAGTGCAGGTCGACAAAGATTCGCACTGTCCTATGCACCAAGCCATGCGGCGTCATACAGTGTGAAAATCGCACGTCAACCTCACGCCTCAACTTCACCACAACGTCTGACTCTCACACTTCACATTGGACACGGCGGCTTTCGCGTGGGTGCTCAACCATTCTGGCAGGCGTTTTGCTTTCTGAGACACATTGCTTTACGTCTTTGGATGCTATACCTGGGCCATAAGATACCTGATAAAGAACGACGACGCCAATCAGAGTTGGGCACATCGAGCTACCGTTCGGCTTCGCATCCTCCTTGCTTCATAGCAGCAGATGCTGGCTCTGGGCTACTCGCATCGCTTCAAGGCATCTTCTCCGTTGGGGTGGTAGAGATACCTCTGGTCATGGGCTGACCTACGATTCCTCCCATACGCGTCTGGCCCTCTCCTTGTTCATCTCTGACCATCCACTTATACGCTCCTTTCACATCCACTCATCAAGCCATCCCCAGTTCTGCCTCTCCCATGACCGACCTTCTTCGCATACTACCCTCCTTCCCTGCCGCCCGCTTCGCCGCCCTTCTCCCGAACATCGAGAAGCACGGCCTCACGACCACGGACCTGCTGGCTCTCCATCCCGCCGACATCGCCAAGCAGACTGGCCTACCCATCCTCGATCTCAAGCGGCTTGTGGCTGTCATCCAAGCCTCCTATCCGATGATCTGAAGCCGCAGCAACTAGATCTTTGGATACCTCATCGTTGCCGCCATGTTCTGCTATCAGCACCCTTGATCCGGACCTTGACGCTGCCCTTGGGGGTGGCGTGCCCGTGGGCTGCATCACCGAGTTTGCTGGCGAGAGCGGTGCGGGCAAGACACAATTTCTCTTGAGCCTCTGCCTTGCCGTACAGCTGCCCCTCCGCATGGCCTCGGGAAACAGGCCCTTTACATATCCACCGAATCCGGCCTTACCACGAAGCGGTTATCGCAAATGATGGACGCCAACCCAGCGCTGCAGGACCTGGGCGAGGATGGCACCAAGCCCTCCTTGACAACATCTTGAGTACCGTCACCCCTGATCTTGAGTCGCAGGATCACATTCTCGAGTACCAGGTCCCCGTCATGGTGTCTCGAGGCAGCATCGGCCTGCTTGTGATCGATTCCGTTGCAGCGAACTATCGCGCCGAGTTTGAGCGCCAAAGCACGCATGGCTCTAACATGGCCGCGCGCAGCACTGAGCTTGTCCGGCTGGGTGCCCTGCTGCGTGATCTTGCACGCAAGCACAATCTCGCTGTTGTGGTTGCGAATCAGGTCGCAGACCGCTTCGCACCCCTCCCATCCCCGGAGTACGCCGCGCAGCTATGGTATTGCTTCTCAGGAGAGTCCTCTCGCCTCGCGAAGCATGCCCCCGCCAAGCTCATCCTCGTCACATGCACTACCCATGTTCTCCCAGGACGAACCCTCCATACCTCCAGCCCTGCTCCTCGATCACCAACAGCGCTGGTTCACCGGCTGGGGCGACGACCCCGCATCAACCACTCCCTCAAGAACCCCAGCTTGGGCCTCGTCTGGTCCACTCAGATATCATGTCGCATTGCACTCTTTAAACGTCCGGTCTACGGAACTACTAGGATGGGCGCGCCCTCGAGGCAGACGACGACGACCCAGACGCAGGCAAGCCAACGCTGCGGAGCTGGAGGCGCTGGATGAAGGTCGTGTTTGCGCCGCACGTTGAATCGTCTGGTCCTGGTATGGACGGCGCTGTGGAGTTTGAGGTCACGATGGCAGGCCTCAAGGCTGTTCAGCGATCCCGAGGTAAGAAGGTAAAGTCATAGTTAGTGTACATGGGAAACGATGGTGGCTTGATAATGAACGATGTTAAGGGTTGGCAAGACATCAATAGACGCGATTGAGTAATACACTTTTGAGATACATGGTTAACAGAGCATTTGCAATAAGTCCTATCGTCGCTTGCAACGTTGCCGTCTATTTCACGTCATATATCTATGGTGCAGTTCCTAACATTCGTACATTTGTCCTAACTTTTAAAACCGTTTGCGCCTAGCCCCTTCTACCTGGGATGTGGGAACTCGTCCTGCAGCTGGAGGCGCACGCCGACGTTCATGCTAATGAGTTCCTGCACGAGCAGCTTCGCCGCGTACGGCATCGTCATCTTCGTCACTTCCCTGGTGCTCTTGCACGTGTTGCAGTAGCCCTTGTATCCGAAGAGGCCGCACTGCTGACAGATGTCGAGCTGCACACCGTCCGAGCTGATCATCAGTCGCTCCAGAAGAAGTTGTGAGGCTCCGTACGCGATCAGACAATCACGCTCCATTTCACCCAGACGAAGACCACCATCTCTGGAACGACCTTCCGTCGGCTGTCGGGTCAGGATAGCCCTTGGGCCTCGTGAACGAGAGTGCATCTTGTCCTGGACCATGTGCTTCAAACGCTGGTAGTAAATGGGACCGTTAAAGATGTATGCTTCAAGCGGTTCGCCGGTGAGACCAGATGTGAAATAGTCCTTGCCCTCCCACGAGAAACCGTGATTCAGCAGCGCCTGGCCCATCTCTTCCACAGGATGAGATCTGAAGGCATCGCCAAAACCGTAGTCGGGGCGGCCATCAAGAATCGATGCCTTACCGGTCAAACATTCGAGAAGCTTGCCGACTGTCATACGAGACGGGAAACCGTGAGGGTTCATGATAATATCCGGAGTCAAGCCTGTATCAGCAAATGGCAAGTCCTCCTGCTCCACAATGATTCCCACGACACCCTTTTGACCGTGACGGGATGAGAACTTGTCTCCTAACTCGGGTCGACGAGTCTGTCGAGTTTGGACTTTGATAATGGTTGTATCCTTCTCGGTCTGCGAGATCATGACCTTGTCGATATAGGCAGGGTCGGGGATACGGTAAGAAACAGATGAGTCGCGGTACTCACTAGGACCACGATCAAGGCCAATGCCAGTTGTTGTCAGGTCTAGTGGGGTTTCCTTCTTAACCATTGCCTCTCCTGAGTTGATCTTGTAGCCAACAATTGCGAGACCATCGTCATCTAGCGCTTCATGCTTAGCGATTCGCTGCTTCGCGGCACCCTCGCCTTCGTTCTGAGGATCACCAATACGTTCTCTCCTTCCGTTGGGGTATTTTTGTAACTCTGTTGTGTATTTACGGAAGACTTGGCAACGTCCGAATCCTCTGTCAATAGATGCTTTGTTGAGGACCAAAGCATCCTCGATATCGTATCCAGAATACGACATGACAACGACTGTAGCATTTTGGCCAGCAGGAAGCTTGTCATAGTGTACCAGTTGAATGGTCTTCGAGATAACCATTGGTCGTTGCGGATAGACGAGGGTATAAAGAAGTGTATCAATGCGGTTGAATTGGTTGTAAGCAATAGCGCCAATAGCTTGCTTACCCATAGCACATTGATAGGTGTTTCGGGGTGACTGGTTGTGGTGAGGGAAGGGAATAAGGCCTGCGACAGCACCAAGAAGCGTGAAGGGCTCAATCTCCAAGTGAGTCGTGCTCTTTGTGACCTGGTTCTCGTAGATGGTAATAAGAGCATCCTGCTCCTCGTTGACATCCAGATACTCCACAATTCCGTTTGTCAGGAAGTCGTCAAAGCTCGCCTTGCCGAGCTGCAAAAGTCGAAGATGTTCCGGCTTCAACTTTTGCTGTCCGTTCTTAACAATGATGTAAGGACGGCAGATACGACCTTCATCCGTAGCTACATGAACTGCGTTGAAATGGGTGTTGAGGTTGATGCTAACAAACGGAGATATCCATCCTCGGCGGCGCATTGTACGGAATTTTTGTGCAAATCTCTTAGGATACCGAGTCAGAGCGAATGGCGTACCATTCACATGGATGATGTAGTTCCCTCACGGTGCATCTCAGCGCCTGAAAAATTTCGTATAGGCTCAACACTTGCATCAAGGGTAAAAATCCATCGTTTAACAGGGTCTTCGTCCACGTTGGTCGTGATATGTGTCATCATAGCCAAGTTCTTGACCAGACCACAGGCCTCACCTTCAGGCGTATCGGATGGACACAGCATACCCCACTGAGATGGCTGAAGTGCTCTTGGACCACTGACTTTTCTTGTCTTCTCGAACTGACTGCTGATTCTGGTCATCATACCCAAAGCACTGATGTAACTAAGTCGGCTGAGAACGTGGGTCACACCAGCACGGTTCATGTTGAATCGCTTGACACTCCAGTTTCCGGTCTGGATTGCTCGGTTGATACCAATGCCAATGTTGTTGGCATGGTTACTGATCATCTGTACCGCATCCAGGGGACGGCACGGTTGTTCTTTTCAAGAACTTGTCGATAGAAAGCTTGACCTCACTCGTGAATCGCTTGAACAAATCCTCGAATAGGAGGGACAAGAGCTGGCCAGCAAGTTCGAGACGCTTGTTACCCACGAAATCTCGGTCGTCTACCTTCTTCGGGTCATGTGCCGCAATAAGAACTCGACGAGTCATCATGGCAACATAGATCGCCTTGGGGTAGAAGTCCAGACCTTCGATTGGCACATGGGCGATGACGATGTTTGCGAGAACGTCCAGACCTTCTTCGACATTGTTTCTTCGGACTTGAGGGTTGAACTGGCCCTTCCGTGAGCCCATCTTAACTCTCGCGCCAACATACTCCAAAGCCTGGTGTTGCGTGAAAACATTGGCCCTGGCAGCCTCTTCGAAGTTGATGGAAAACAGGTCCTGGTAGCGTCCATCGGATCCAGCAACGAGCTGCATAATTTCGTAATCCGAAAGCCCGCCAAAGGCCTTGAGGATGATTACAATCGGGATACCCTCCACAAGCGAGTTCTGTGTAAGCACGATCTTTTCTTTCTTCATGGTGACGGTAGTCTTAGATTTTCGTTCGTGGGTAGAACTGGTAACCGAAGCAGAGATGATGTTGTTCTTCTCGTCGGCTTCAACGATAACTCTGTTCTTGCTGAGCTGCTCCTGAATCAAAATGACCTTTTCTGTGCCATTGATGATAAAGTAGCCACCAGGGTCGAGCGGACACTCGTTCATCAGCTCCATCTTCGCGTTGTTGGCGCCACTAAGACGGCATTTTGAACTTCGCAGCATGACCGGCATACGACCTAGAGACACATTCTTTCGGACAATCTTCTGCTTGTCACGAATATATGCAATGTCGACCAGAATAGGTGCGGCATAGGTCATGTCGCGAAGTCTGCACTCCATTGGTGAGACCTCGTTTCGTGATTTCGCATCGTTGAAATCTTGGCGGCAAGGACGCTCGACGCGGATATCGGTGAACCTAGGTGGCGAAGTTAGAGAAAGGAACCCCTTCAGGTTTGTATAGCCAAGGTTACATACTCGAGCCAGAAGTTGTCGTTGACATCGCTGCGGATGGTGCGGTTGGCGCGCACAATTTCCTTGATCTCGTGCTCGACAAAGAAGTTGTATGAGTCGATGTGCCTGTGATGAGTCAGTGGGCTGGACGCAAGCAGAGAGAGGAATCGAGATCATGGGCGCGTACTGTTTGACAAGTCCTTCTCTGCGTTAGCTATTGATCACGAAGTAGCACATAAAACTGGGCGAACTCACCTTTGACCTTGAGGAAAGCGGGTAGAAGCTGGAACTTATCCTCCTTGGTCGAGATAGGATCCGTGAGCTTCTTGCCGTTGTAGAAGGGCTCTAGGAGCGCCTCGAAGCCATCATCAATCCACGGCATCTTGAATGTCACCGCTCCGAAAACATGAAGAGGGCGCAAGGGTTCGGCACCGTCTGGAGGCGGATTCTAGTGCTGCTGCGCCGTTGGCAAGATCGCGAGAGTTGCGACTCGAAAAGTTCTGCCCCGCGATGATCGTGAGTGGGGCCGTGAGAGGCGAGCATTCCGTTTCGGGTGGGTGACGACCAGTCAGCGTCGATAAGATACCGCCTGTCTTATCTTATCGTAGCTCCAGCTATGCCGAGGCCCCAGTGGAGTTGAATTTCAAACATGATGTAACTTGGGGCTCTGGTCAAGAACGCTACGTGAAGTGTATAGATAATTGGACAAAAACATTCAACGGTTTTGTATCAAGTTTGGCTATTGGTTGTTATGTGCGATATTGTAAGTTGTTTATGTGGTATCAACCCAAACCACTAGACGAACAGGTGTTCGAGAAATGGCACTTGGTAATCCATGGCTGTCTTGGACCCCTGGTATTAATGACTACCCTGTAGTTGCAGTTAGATATTACAAATCCTTGAAACATTTGCTTTCCTGGTTGAAGTAGGGCTCTATGAATATTTTGACACGGAGTTATAATTATTTTCTTTTGGTTTTTTACTTGGCATATCTGTTTTTCCATCTCCAATCAGACAGCATGCGTTGGTTGTGTTGAGCACGCACTCATTGGCTCCATTCCCTACGCAGAAACGCACGCCCATGTAGCAAACTGCCTCCACATGCTGCACGTTGCGTTGGCAGGATTGCTTGTCTGGAGTACATATGTCATATAAGTTAAAACAACGACCTGAATAGACAGCCTGCAGATATACGGTCTAGGGTGAAGGATGTGGCCTAGGATTAAACCCAAAGAAAACATATAGCTTTGTTACAGTGCACGTCTCTTGTTGGGGTCGACACTCAAATAACCAAAATGTGCTGGTTTCCCAGTTGCTCAAGGGAATGGGAGCATGTCATGCAGCGAAGGATCGAAAGTGTGAGGTGGTAGCCGTAGATCAACGCCCACCGAGCCCATGCTAAAATCCGGCCTCCATTCGCTGGACACGAACCGCCCGTTTCCGACTCGTCATGGTGGCAAAGCTCAACAACAAACATCAAATCAGAGCCAAGGGGTCTGGGCAACGTGTAGATTCCTGCTGCAGCACCTCCCCGCCTATCCTACCTACACCCGGACGACCTAGTTGAGGGGTATGCAGGTGGCATAGCAGCAGGCTAGAGCCTTCCAGGGAACTACTGGAGAGGAGGGATGGAATCAACGTCAAGGTGGGACGCTGTAGCGGGAGGGGCAATGCCAGGGAGAAAAGTCCTTCAAAGCAGGGTCAAGGCACCAAGCTTGACAGGCTACGGCTCGACTCGAGACCCCACATCGTTCCGCCGACGAAAAGTCGACGACCGGTCCACAGACGGCCGAGTCTTGCGAAAGTCGGTGAGGCCGGAGGCCTGGTGGGTGAGGTAGGAACACGGGCCTTGTCGAGGGCGTGCGAGTGTCAGAATGGACACGGGGGTTGAGGAGTAGGTAGCAGGCGAGAAGCGCGAACACCGACCGGGAGAAAAGACGTCCAGCGAGAGGTCTGGGCTGGCGTCACGGCTTTGTCGGTTGACCAGCTCATACCCAGGTAGGCGACAGACAGCCACCCGGGGTTTCGTTCAACCCTACATATGTGGTGCAGGCGAAAGATGGGCATGTCTCCATGTTCTTACCTTAGCATGCGTAGTGCTGCATAGCCTGCCTTCATGTACGAAATGCATTCTTGTGGGACTAGGGCTAACGGAGAGAACGGCAGCTGGATCTCGTGCTGGGTCAAGGGCGGGCGACGAGGAGGAGTCGTCTGAAGAGTTGAGGTGGAAATAAATGGATGGATGGATTGAGATGCAGCAGCCTCTTTTCCAAAACTTCCGAAACTGCACACGCCAAAGGGAATGGCCCGCCTGTAGCGCCTCGTTGGGTACCTACAGTTCAGCGCCTGTTAGTGCCTCAGAATGCACGTCACGCGCGCTATGCCTCTTGTGGCAGTTCTTAGCTCATCCATTCAACCAGCCAAGGTAAATTGATTAAGGGTCCAGTTTCCCGTTCTTCCCTTGACATTACTACTGTATGCAACCGGGCCGAACATGATGAAATTTTTAATTTTTAATTTTTATTTTAAATTTCTTTCTTTTTTTCCCACCTGGTCAAAGCAGACAAATTTCATGAGTTAATGGGCACCACCGAGATGTGTGTGACATGATCGAGAGCAAGCACACGCCTCTTCGCCAGCTTTGGTTGGCATCACACCCGAGATCTGCGGACCCGGCCAGGCTCCCTGTGGTGAGGAGTGCCTCACTGGCTCCCTGGTAAGGCTTGGCGATCGGACGTGCCGCTACTGTGTGGGCGCCAAAAGCCGATTGAGGCTTTGGACTCGTCCTCCGACGCCATGGGTCTTTGGTCTCGGTCTCTGCTCATCCTGTATGCCCCTCAATTAATATGGATTCGGTCGCGGGGAGGGCGGGGATTTGGCTCGCGAAAGGGGATGCTCTGTGCCTAAAAGCCCGCCGCAGCATGTAGATTGTGTCATGAGCCGGCAAGTTGAGTTTGATAAAATCACTCATTTGTGGCATCTTGGGCGAGCCCACGCTCGGCAACACGAGAAAAAGTGCGGTTGGCAGAACAAAACAAACGTGACTCAATATGGCGGTATGTCTGCAGATGTCGTCGCGCTTGGGTGTGGAGATGGAGAGGAGGAGGAGGAGCAGGAGGAGGGAGAGCTCAAACCCTCTCGCACCATGCTCCAACGGGCTCGTAGCAGCTGGCTACTGAACGACACGAGAGACTGGACTGGACGGAGAGCGTCCATCCACAGCCAATAGGCACGGCACCCCTAACCAGGGCTGGAACTGATTGTCTATGTTCATCCCTACTTTATTACCGTTTACCCGCGCGGGCCAGGACATGCCTGGTGCGGACGGGGTAAGTTACACACTGGATGGCCAGGTTCTGAACGACAGCCTGCACCTGTCTTGGATGCTTCAGGTGGAGGAGGTATCCATAACTACCTAGGTAAAGTACATAGTAGGTAGGCATTTGGTGCATGCGGCTCCAGACGCATACGTAGAGCTTGGGGTTGAGATGAGCCGCATGGCTGCTTTGACATTCACGTTTCCCTGAGCCCAGGCGAACCTTATTAGCCACCTACGACTTGCGACGTGTATGGAGTCTCGGAAGCTGCCCTCCAAGGGACGGAGAGTCGAGAGACGTTCAGGAGTGGGCGGAGGGAAATGCCGATGAATGAATGACAAAGAGTCCGTCTAAGAGCCAGATTAGGAAGTCGGCGGGCTTTGTGGATGCGGATTCAGGAGGCCCAAACCATTCAGCGGACAAGCGGTGCTGCTGGGCTGGGCTGGCTGGGCTGGCTGGGCTGTGCCATCTCCTTTCCAGTTGTTTCCCAAATCGGGCTTAGAAAAGTACACCGTGCTGTTGTGCTTTGCAACCACATGGCTACTAAGGTAGTCAACTAGAAGGCTCAATCTCAGTCGATCTGGTGTGCCCGTGCGGTAGTCGATAGATATCAAGATCCGACTGAGCGACGAAACCAACTGCCCAATTACCAAGGCAACGTTTACGAACCCTGGTCGTAATCCGTGGAGCACTTGGGTGGGAGATCCATTCGAAAAGACCGTTTCAGACACATCCCCTCCACCCCTGTGACGAATGTACAGCACAGTACAGCATCTGGCAGAACGAAACCATTAAAAAAAAAAAAGCTAGCACTAGGAGGTTGGTTGCTGTCTCCACCGCTGGCGGCGCTTGAGCAGGGTCTGATCTTAAAACAAAACCAAGCAGAAGGCAACCGAAAAGTTTAGGCCCTCAGGCTTCTTCTTCTGGTTGCTGCCAGCTAGTACAGCTTCAGCAGCGTCGCAGGCACCTGGTACCTGCTCCGCACGCCACCGTCCGCGACCCCTCCAGGTACCTGTACTTTCGCTAGCCTTGGTGGACTGGTGTAAAATCACAATTCCTGGTAAATTGCCTTGGACTAGCCTCTCTCTCACCTTCTTTCCCAACCCCATCTGTCTGTCTGTCCATTTTCCTTTACCTCCCAGTCTCGTATCGTCGTCGTCGTCTTTGCTTTTCTCATATCGACGCGCCTCTGTCGGCGCACCTGTCTACCGCCGCCAGTTTTCTTGCGCGTGGACAAAGTCGCCTTGGCCAGCTTCGACAGGCGCACCAGCTGTCGAGTCTGCCCGAGTTCGGCTTGGGTGAATCGACCTCGACCGACCACCAGCCTACCTGTATCAACACATACGCACATTATACCTGGTATGTCCATGTCTCTGCTGCTTCTTGTCATGGCCCCAACGTCTTGGGCGTCCACTTGTCCTCCCCTCCTCCCTCCTCGCCCCAGCTTCAGCTCGTTGCCAGAGCTGTGTGTCTTCCCCACCACGCGAGATGATGGCATACATGGTGTCCTTCGTGTCGGTGGGTAAGGGTGGTGGCGGTGATGGAGCTGACATGTCTCGCTACCCGCCAACCACCAGACGCTGTCGTGCCCTTGTTGGAGAGAAGCCCTCGCTACCCCTACCACCAAGCCCCTCACCCCCGTCGGTGTCCCTCCATCCCAATCCCTAATCAATACTCTACGGTATCGGACAGGCCAGACCACATCCTGGACCGTTACCCACAGACCACAATCCATCCCATCACCTTCATCCATCCAGTCACCCCGCCTCGCTCGTCGACGTCGTTGCCTGCCTCATCGTCGTCCTTGCCCTTGCCGCTTGATGCTGATGCTTAGCTGCGTCTCTTCCATGTCTGCAGTACCATAGATTCGATCCGTGTTGCCGATTCGGGCGTGTACGATTGTTGTTCCATTGGCCCGCCATGGACGAACTGCGATTCCATTCTCAGCATTCTCCTCGAAACGAGAACACCATTAATCCCCTCGTTTCGCCTCTTCGCAATGGCTCTCGTCTTCCTCAGCAGATGCCTATTCATGACCCACGCGCCAACCTCCCCGTCGCTTCACCACCGACTCGGGCCGTGTACCAACATTGTCGTCCTTGACGTCTCCCCAGCGTCTTCCGGACCCGTCTCAAGACTTTCACGTATGTTGTACCCAGGATCAGTGGATTCCTCACCTTTATATCGAAGGCGCATTTCTCGGCCGAGATGCTTCACCGTTGCGCGACACCCAGCTAACGTGTTTGGTGCTTCAGGCAATTCACAAAGTCCAATTGGTATGTTCAGTCGAACCATTTGCTAGCCCTTTCAAGCATTAGCCGTCCGACGCCATGTGGTATTTCTCTGGCATACGCCTCAGCCGCCTTGCACATTTCGCAACCGCCAAACGAAAGTACTGTTTACGACGGACTGAGACGGCTGACATGGAATCCAGATCGAGAAGAAAAAGCTTGAATATGAACGAATTCGAGAGCAAAGACGGCGTTTCGAGCTCGAGATGCAAAAGCTGGATCAACAGCAGCGCAAGGAGGCCCTTGAACTGGCACAGATGGAGGAAGAGATGGGCAGATTTGGCGGCCACCAGTCCGAACCGACAACACCACCGGAGTACCGCGACGCTTCCGGCTTTCCGTCCATGTTCTCACGCCCCAACCGTTATTCGATGTCCAGTTTGACCTCTCCTCCAGGCTTTCTGAACCGACCAGCTCGATCCGGCTCGCAGTTGACCTCCCCGCCTTCTGGCCTTGTGCCGAACCGCTTTGGTTTCGAAGATCATCAGCTCCCGTCACAACTGCCCTCGCGTTCCGTGCCGACTACTCGTAGGAACAGTGATGACGAGGAGAAGGAAGAAGCCATTCGTCAGGACCCTTCCAGTCACAGATCTGGCAATGCGTAAGTGTTTTCATTCCTCAACTCTTCTGCATCGCGTTGTATGACCCAATCTGCCCGGCGGTTGTCTCTTGCAGCTGTCGGAAAGGATGTTTGATTTAACATAATCTCTTGCCTTGACCCCCTTCCTACTGTGTTATACCTTGGTTTATGGGCCCTGCAGTCAGTTGGGACCATCAACTCACCGATGGGTAACCGAATCTGTAACGGCCAGCGCCTTGTTGCTAGGGACAAACGGCTTCAGTACTCTGCAGAATCTCTTCCCTCGTTGGGATCAGCATCCCTTCGCGGATCCTGAATCATGGCACGTTGATACACGTTCTTGAATCAGGGCGCCACAGCAAGCGTTGTCGTTTCTTCTTGTTGATTCATGCAAGTGTTGGGACAAGTGTCTGTTTGCTCTGTTTCGTGTGGTTATTCGCTTGTCTCCATTTGAGCCGCACCAATGCTTTCTCCCCCTCACGTCCTAGGGAATACCCAAGCACCACTGCAGGTAGCCCTGGAAGCCCTTATTGTTAAGGAGCTTTAAGCTCCTCCTTTTAAGAACTGCCACCATTTTGTGTAGAGCACTTGATGTTTCGAGACCATACCAAGCTAATATCAACCCTCGTAACAGCCTTAACCGATATTCTATGCCTGTTACGCGATCACGCAACGGACTGTACGAAATCAACCTGGATCAGACCAACACTGCTCGCTTCTTGTTTGGCGACGACAGAGCCCAACGCCTTACCTCGTGGCAACACCCTGACGACCACTTCCCAACGCTTGTCCGCCGTGAGGATCAGATGGTGAGTGAATCTTCATTTTGTGCTCTTAATTTTCCAGTCTTTCGTGCAAGCCCTCGATCTGTGACTTGTAAGCTGCAAGCAGCTATCCGTGCTCCAGGCTGGCATGCATTGACGGAGCTCCACCTGCCAGCTGGAGTCACTTCACCATCACGTCACATTACTCTGGAGTTAGCACTCTGCGATAGCACCGAGGTTCATCTGTGCTATAAGTACTTAGTCTGCCTCCTCACACTCTTACACATTTCACTCACAATCCTTTTACGGATTTTGGCTTCAATCCCTGACTTCTCACCTTAATCCTCTGTTACCTGCATCACACTGCATCCTACTGCGTGTTTGGTATTTTTCTTATCTGACCTTTTACCCTCCTTGCTCAGTTATCCGCGTCTTCGACTGCTCTCGACCTTGCATTATCCGCGTCACCTTTGCCTGAGGCACCTTCTACCAACGGTTGGAGCAATATTAACCGTCACCGACCCCAGCAGAGCCTGTCTTCCATCAACCTTCCATCGTCGAGCCAAGCTAGCGACGTAGGTAGCATCGGCAGCCGCCCCGCGTCTTTGCGCCACTCTCTCGATCTCAAGTACATTGCAGAGAACGGAATTGAAACGCCTACCAACATTCTTTCTCCTCAGGGCAGTCACATAATGGCCACTCCCCCAAGCTGCAGAGCTCGTTCTCAAGCAATGATGTCCCTACCATTAAGAATGGATCGGGCCCCTCAACGATGAACGGCAACGCAAACAACCATGCTCAGCAGCACTTCCACAACCACAATGCAAGCATTGGTCGCATCCCCGCTGGTGCTGTTCCAACTCGCCACAATCGCGAGCTATCCACTGATACTAGCATGGGTGCCAACCGTGAGCAGAACAATGCTTTCCAGTCCCTGCAGTCAGCCCTCCAGGCCAATGCAGCTCCTTTTGGACCCAACACGAGTGCGCCTCTGAGCTCAGCCGCTGTTACCTCTCCTACTGGTGCCAATCCCATGAGCTCTTTCAACGGGTTCTTCCCAGGCAACGGCTACACCTCCCCAACGGCTGCGACGACTGCTGCAGGCTCTTTCAACGTGCCCCTTCTGACTGCTGGTATGCAGCAGATGAATGTCAATGGCGGTACGAGCGGAAACATGTATCCTCCTCAGAACTATACAGGTTATGGCTCTCTGCCTTATGGTCAAGGAAACCAGCCTCGGGACAGCCAGGCCCGTGTGATCCAGCACCGGCGCCAGCTCGACAATGAAGGTACGTTTTCCATGTCTCCAGCATTTGTGTTCGCCTAACTGACTTGAATAGCAATGTCTCGTTATCAGAACATGCCCCTGGACTCGTTCCGTGGCCAAATTTATGAGCTTTGCAAGGACCAGCATGGCTGCCGCTACCTCCAGAAGAAGTTGGAGGAGCGCAACGCTGAGCAGGTCCACATGATCTGGCTAGAGACGAACCAGCATGTCATGGAGCTCATGACGGACCCCTTTGGTAATTATTTGTGCCAAAAGCTCCTTGAGTTTTGCAATGACGATGAGCGAACGGTCTTGATCCAGAACGCATCGCAAGACATGGTGCGCATTGCTCTTAACCAGCATGGAACACGAGCTCTCCAGAAGATGATTGAGTACGTTAGCACACCGCAGCAGGTTCATCTCATCATTGAAGCCCTTCGTTTCCGCGTGGTCGACCTTATTAAGGACCTGAATGGCAACCACGTCATTCAGAAGTGCTTGAACAAGCTCACGGCTGCTGATGCCCAGTTCATTTTTGATGCAGTTGGCACAAACTGTGTTGAAGTTGGTACTCACCGCCATGGCTGCTGTGTGTTGCAGCGCTGCATAGATCACGCATCAGGGGACCAGAAGCTCTGGCTCATACAACGAATTACTGAACACGCGAGAATCCTCGTTCAAGATCCTTTCGGCAACTATGTCGTTCAGTACATCATTGACTTGAACGAGCCAACCTTCACCGAGCCTGTAGTGGAGATGTTCCGGGGTTGCATCAGTCAACTCTCCCGTCACAAATTCAGTTCCAACGTCATTGAAAAGTGCTTGCGTTGCGCTCAAGCCCCTTCCAAGGATCTGATTGTGGAGGAGATGCTGGGTCCTCAGGAAATGGAGCGATTGCTCCGTGACTCCTTTGCCAACTATGTTATCCAGACCGCGCTTGAGTATGCCACGCCCCATCAGAAGTATCGCTTGGTCGAGTCAATCCGACCCATTCTTCCTCAAATCAGGACCACTCCTTACGGTCGCCGTATTCAGGCCAAGGTCTCTGCCTATGACAACCGAGGAAGTGCTGCTTCAAGCGGCCAGGCGACTCCCGCTGACAACACCCAGGGCCAGATTCCACTGCGCCCAAGCCACTCTCGCGGAATGTCAGGAAGCACCACTCTTTCTCAAAGCAACGGAGTTGCTAATGGAGGCACAATGACCCCTGGGGCCGGTAACCAGAACGGTCGACAGAATGTGCAGACCTATCCTAGCAGCACTGTTCTTACAGTGCCTGCCCCTTCTGTACCTGCCACCTCGCAGCAGCCCCAGTTCAACCAGAGGATGCCGAACTTCACTCCTGCTCGCTCTTCCACCAACACCTCCACCGATAACGGTGAGGGTCAATGGGTGTAACAACAGAAAACGCACTGCCACAATTCATCACGACTTGATTGTATAACGATGCCTTCTTCACCCGGGGTTTCTCCACTCGCCCTTGGGTGGCACGCGATTTCATGTAGCGCGGTCATGACACCGCCATGAACTGACGACTTTCCCTTTATGTTTGAATAACTCGACGCCGTCATTAGCCGCCATTTCTCAATCCACCCGGCACAACTTCTTCCATGGTGCTTGGTGTGTACATTACGAACGACGTTTCTAGAACAGAGCATGTCATAGCTTCGATCGACGTCTAAACCACCTTGCCTTTCTCATTGATGAGATGGCTGGTGGGAGTAACGAAGCCACGACAGCAAGGTGTGAAGTGTACGTTAGATCGTCACGGACACGCCACCAGCATAGACAAGGGTTCTTTTGTCTCATTCGATGATTTACTATTTCGGCCATCTGGCATTTTCTTCTCTTCGCCTTCTTTGGACCACATGAACCCAACGGTTTGGATCTTCTTGGCATGCTTCCGTTGGAGCCACACATCCCCAGGCTACACGCGATTCACCTTTGTCTGGACGCATGGAGGCTTCCACATCCGCGGGACTCGCGCGACTTTTCATTGGGTATGATGCACCGATCTATCTGCACTTGGTAACTTGATCCAAGCTCAGTGGGGAGGTACAAGCCACGGCTACGAGACATGTCTTTTGGCATTTTCCTTGCTTCTTTTCTTGACTTCTATTCGCATGTTTTTGTATGAATCTTAAGGATTTGGACCTGCTACATTTTGCTTTGCTCAGGAAAGCTGCTTGGGGTTTATGGGAACTTCAGCTAACCATTGGCAATTCTGTACAAGACCAATGGTTTCGGCCGGGGTCGAAAAGAATGGTTCTGTGCCCATGGGCCCCGTATGTAGAGGGTGGTAGTTCAAATATGAGTTGATTTCTAAGTTGCTGGCTATGGTTGATTGTGATGTGTTGCCGCTATGCTGCTATATTGGTGAAGCTCGTATCCACTAACAGAATGAGGGAAATGAGCGGTGTTTAAATTCTCTTGGTCTCGTAGCAGACTTTTCTTTGCATTACTCCACTTTCTCGGAGCCAAGCAGCACTTAATTTGAAGATGGCATCTCACTTCATGCAAAACGAGTGGCTCTGGCGGATCCGAGGGACGAGTGCACCATGGTAGGTAGGGTGGCTGCGGTGTGAACGAAGAGTAGAAAACTCTCTTTTTAAACCAGTGTATTTGCTCTTGGGAATATATCTAGCATAAACCTCAATATTACTAGATACATCACACGTGGAAAAAAGAGGTCGTGTCAAGGAGCATGTTAAGTACTGCATGTACGAGCTAACACATAGACCAGGGCGACAGATAGTGAGAAAGTCATAACTGGGAATTATCATTTCGATCCCATTTTTAAGCTACCGGAAGTAGTACCCGACTCCCTGAGTCCAAGCATGCAATGCCAAAACCAGACGCGCAAACCCGGAGATAACCATCTCCCAACCGACACGCCCTCCCCACGAAGCCTCAGACGCGGCGATGCGTCTATCGGTAGCGCCAGAGAGACAGGGTGTTGTGGCGCTTCCAGGTCTTTCTGCGGCCAGCCTTGGTCTTGTTGTAGCGGTGGCCCTTGTTGAGACCGCGGGACTTCTTGCCGGTGGCGGTGAGGCCACGGGACTCGCGGTGCTTGTGGACGGGGTTGACGATCCAGTTGATGCGGGGATCGATGCGGATGGCCTTGTGCTGGGGTCGACCAGGATGACCTCGAAGTACTTGTAGGTCGAGTCCTGGTTGATCCAGTAGGAGTTGAGGACACGCAGGTTAGCGCAGCGGCGACCGACACGCTCCTCAGCGGTGGCCTTGAGGAGCGCTGGTACTTCAGCTGGTTGATACCCTGGTTGGTGGGCTTGCCTGTTGGAGGGAAGAAAAATTAGCATTCTGCTCTCAAGACGGGCCTTGATCCCAACTCTTTCAGGGACTCGAAAACGTACCATAGGTGGCACCCTTGGGGGCAGGGCGCTTGCGGCCACCACGACGGACGCGGACGCGGTAGATAACGTAGCCCTGCTTGGCCTTGTAGCCGAGACGGCGGGCCTTGTCGAGACGCGAAGGGCGGGAGGCGCGGTGGATGACGTTCAATTGACGGTACTATATTAATGCACTCTCAGCAAACGTTCAACGAGTGTATAGCACAGATGGGCCGCGAAAATTGCCTTCCCTGCGTCTCCTCCTCACACCCGTTTCGCTCATGAGACCAGCGAGCGAGTGCGAGAGAGGGAGAACGCAGGGCTGACAAGGGCCGCATCCACAGTATGGCCAACGTCGAGGCATCGAGGTTGAAGGGGGTAAAAAGCGAATTCGCAATGGTGTATGGTATCAACGTACTTCCCAGCAGCGCACGCGGAGAAGGAAGCGCATCACATCGGACTGCTTCTTCTTCTGGAGCTCTTCGACATACTTGAGGGCACCCATTTTGGCTGTTTCGGTTCAAAGGTCAGCAACGAGAACGGACAGCGCGGGCAAGCTCTCTGAAATTGACGGAGCGAGACGAATGATCTCGCGAGTCTTCGTAAGAGCGATGAGGAAAGCAAAGGCAATGGAGGATGAGGGTGTAACGAACCGGCTTGTGGTGCAAAATTTCCCTGCCCGTGGTTAGTAGGAGGAAGCGGTTTGTCAAAATAGTTCGAGCGAGGAGGTTCTGCAAAAGTTGCACGAGGGTGAGAAAATTGAGAGCCATGTTGTGTGGGCTAAGCGACGCGCTAAGCCCCTATGGGCGATAGTACGATAGGACTTGCTCCTCCAGCCCTCAGGTACGTACCCACTCTTGCCCACCACCACAACAGCTCAAAAGTCTCAGTCAGGGCTTACCGGCTGACTCAGCAGACTGTCCTACTGACCCGATAAGATAAGCCGACACAAGCAGATCGGATTTGATTTATTCTAGCACGTGCGCATACTGTATAGACACGGTACGCCGACATACAGACGGTCCGTCTCATTGTGCCTTTACCATCATATCAC
The DNA here is from genome assembly GCA_020081605.1 of Albifimbria verrucaria. Lineage (NCBI taxonomy): Eukaryota > Fungi > Ascomycota > Sordariomycetes > Hypocreales > Stachybotryaceae > Albifimbria > Albifimbria verrucaria. The sequence goes on from JAHREC010000013.1 coordinate 5,427,172, forward strand.
ATCACATCACATCACATTACATTGTTTCGCTTTCTGCAAACAGCTTAAACACCCCTGATGCAACCTGGAGTATTTCACGAGCTGCTGAGCCCCATGTCTGACCAGATTTTGGTCTGACCTCTTCCAGCAAATCCCATGCGACCCTCTCAATCTCAGTTGCCGTATCGGGTGGGCCGGTTGCCATGGTAGATATAGTGGATGTAATGCTTTCATGAATCGAGCGTGCTGCGATGCCCATGGCTTCCTGATTGAATATGCGTAGATCCTCCTTGTCTTGCTCCCATCGCATCCAGGTCGGTTTATCAAGCTTGGCGTGCTCTTTGCTAGCAGCCTCGTAGTCTCTCGCCATGGAGTTGAACTGCTTGATGGCTTGACTGGGTTGGTAGAAGGCGCCGCGCTCAACCCTTCTGTTTGCTGTTGCGTGGAAAGACTTGGTGTTGGCTCTCAGAGCTGTCTCGTCCAGTTTGAAGCCATCGGTACTGGCCGCATACTGTGGCAGGTTGCTTTGAAAGATCGCCAATGTTAGCTCCACGAACATGAACAAACGAGGAGCCACTTACACTTGGCGTTGGCTCTCTATAAATTTGACTAGTTCCGCTGCTTTACCCCGTATATCGGCTTTTGCATCACTTACACTCGTCCGTCCCTTCTTCGAAAGTGGAGCTACCCGTGAGAACTCTCTAGGGAATAAGGCATTAGTGTGCGAGTCGCACAGATAATCATGAAGTTGGGCTAATAGCCTCGTTACCTGTCACTGTCGTAGTCGCCACCATCGGCGGACTGATCTTCTCGGGAGCGGTTTCCTTTGGCCTTCGATGGGGCCTTGGCCTTTGCAACTTTGCGCGCAGGCTTTGTTGTTTCATCATCATCTAGCCAACCGGACCTCGTCAAACAACAGTCATATCGCAGGAAGCTTAACCCACCAGCTGGCGATAATTTTCTTTTTCTGGTGGCGGAAGGCATCACAGAAGAATCACCTTGGCTTTGCCGCACAATGTGATCACAGGAGCGTCTTAAAATATGGTAAACAAGGTATTGACAAGCTGCGAACATGCAGACGTTCTATATGCGATGGATTGTGGATATTGGAACAAGAATAAATTGGACAAATGTTGAAATTTTACGTATGTGGTACTTGGCTCCTTCCCTAGGAGACGAGGGGTCCTGCCGCTCCTGCCTCTCTTTGAAAATGCACTTACACCCGCCCAAGTATGATTTGCCTCCTGGTGCAGGCGGTTGCTCATATGCTCATCTTCCATCCAGCCATATAATCATCTTCCACCTCTAGAGCCATGCCAAGCTTTGACTTACTAGATTCTGCTACTAATGACAGTCACTGGGAGACTACTGAAAGCGGTTAATGTATAAGCCTAGAAATGATCGTTATTCATTCTTCTTTGACCGCAAGCCTCATAGTCCACTTCAGGTGGCCACCAGAAAGCCCAATTGATGCATGTCCTTCAGGAAGCCAAGTGATAGCAAAAAACGATGTCAGACTATGAAAGTTCTTTGTCATACATAAATCCGTCCGTACCCAAAGCAGTGCCTCTTTTCTCGTTGCATATATTAATTACAGCGTGCATGCGTAAAGGTTTTGGTCTCTCTGTCTATAATCTCAACCGTTAAAAAGCAATAGCAAATCCCATACCTTTCCCTGTCTCTCTCTACCGCGAAGCATCCCAAAAAGAGAAAAAAGAAGAAAAAGAGTGGGCATATACCCCAAGCCAAATGCCACGGCATGATCCAAGCAGTACCGAGTGCAACCATGACAAAAGTTGGAACAACGAACAGACGGTAACGAACTGAACAGTCGCGGGAGCTCAAGCCCAGACGTGAAAAGCGTCTGGATATCTGCCAGGCCGCGGATTGACTCTACTAAGTTGTAAGGAAAGTGTAAACCAAGTCGAAGAAGCAATGGAAACGAGTGAGAACCACCCATACATGAGCCAGGGTAGGCCAAGCTCAACATCAGCATTGGAGCAGAATGTCTAGATTCCATAGGCATTTTTTGGCCTTTAGGGCTGAGCGAAGCGCTCGAGGCCTAGGCAGACGCGTTAATGTGTGTTGAGCGAAAGGCTCTGGAAAGCATTGGCCCAATCATTCTGTCCTGCGAGAGGGAGACAGCCTGAGAATGCGGGTTGGGGCTAGGCATGGTTTGAGGTGTAGGGAATCTATGCCGCGACGACTGGAAATCAGCCGGCTGCTGATACCCGACGTTTGCAAACCCATCTACCCCGGGGCAAGACCGGGTACATAAGCGTTATTTCGAACATTGCCGAATGCACCTGCCTGTCCATAACCGTAATGGGATGGCGGATAACCTGCAGTTTGCGGAACTGCCCTGTCGCTCCCAAAGGGCTGATTGTACGCTGGCCGAAACCCGCGGCCAGCCTGTGCGCCCACGGCGAATGGTTGGGGTTGCTGATCTTGCTGTTGTTGATTCTGGCGGCGATCATTGCCACCTCCGGCACGTCCGACACCGACAGCTCCTGGTCCAACGCCGCTGGGAGCCTGAATACCAAGCGTTGGGCTGGCAAATGAGGCGGGATTGATTGCCGACATCCAGATTCGGGTCTTGTAGATCTTGAAGAGGTCTGTGACCAACGAGTTGAAATTGATGTAAGAGTCGGCGAAGTAATAAAAGGTGAGCTTCTTCCAGTCCCTAACACAAACATGTGAGTATGCACGTTCCCCTTTCATGTTCAATGATGACTTACATTTGAAATTCTGCATCAAGGATTTCCATGTTGAGACCATGCTCCTTGACCTTTTGCATGCAAACTCGCTTTGCTTTAGCCTCTTGGCCTTCTTTCTCTCGTAGCGAGTGAATCTCATGGTTTTGGGCCAAGCGCTTAATCAGCTTTGGCCGAAGCTCCCCAGCGTTGGGCTCCTGCATGTGGTGTTGGCTTGGAGGACCCATTCCACCAATGGCACTGCCTTGAAGACCAGCAGATGAAGCCAGAAGCCCAGGACCAGAACCATCCTGGGTAGCAGAAGCACCTTGGGAATACATCATCAACCACTTATACTGCTCTTCAGCGTAGTGTTCCTTGAGCTCCTTGGCAGTTTGCCAATCCACACTGTCTTTAGCGACAGTTCCAAGGTCGGTACCGCGGTCGGCTTCAACAATAACCAAATCACCTGGTTTGACAGTAAGACCTGTACCTTCCTGTATGTAAAAGACATCGGCTCGTGCACACTTGAAAAGGACAATGTGGAGGAGCTGGTTGTGTCGTGGCTGAGCCATGTTATACACATTCCGATGAGGAGAGGGTGCTCGATTCTGAAATTGAGGTTGCATCGCGAACGGCGATTGATAAGCATTGTTGTATACTGGAGGCAGCGGGTTGCCAAGATTGCCAGGCCCAGTGAAGTAATTGGAGGCTACTACTATCGAATTAGTACATGACAACATTGCATGACAATTATACTCACCTGCGTTGCTCGTAGCGTATCCAGGGCTCTCGACCAGATTGGTGGTATAATCTTGAGGCTGACCATCGACTGTTGAGGCCTCGAGTGTCGCAGTCGAATCAGCGAGAGAGCTGATGGATCCTTGACGAGTGGGCATGTTAGCGAAAGAGTGACGGCGACTCTGTGAAACGTCTCCCATTGGAAAACCAAGTGAGCTTGACCACAGGGCCTTTTTCAGAGCCGTGCTGTCAGTCTTGCGAGTTTCCAATCCTATGGCACCACGCATAGGCGCAGCTCCGTACTCGCTCATGCGTCTGTTCGTGGCCCGTCTGGCCAGCAAATCACCACCGTCGCCAAGCTCATCCAGTTCATCAATGGCAAAGTCCGACTCCTCTGGCACCGTCTCCTGCACGGGATAACCATTGTTGAGAAATGAGGTGCTGGTGGATGCGCGAGGTCGGATGCGAGCATTGAATTGTTGTTGCTGACGCAAGATGGCATTCTCTCGGGCGAGTAACTCAATCGTCTTGGCCTCAGAGCTCTGGTGCATTGAGGCCTGTAATGACTCCGCTGCAGCTTCGTCCTCATCGCCGTCAACTTCCTTCACTTTACCCAGGATAGAACCATCATTTGACATCTCGCTGAGCATACTTGGTCGCGAGGGTCGATGTTGTAGGGCGGGATGCCTGGCACGCCCGAGGACAGCCGAGGACGTCATGTTGACGAGCGGGTTTACTTCAGGGTCCATCTGACCTGCGGAGTATGATTGTGATCGATAAGTCTTGGGAGTTGGATGGAGAGGAATTGCAAAGGAATCTGAGAATTCGACCCTGTGTCACGAGAAGCCGGGGATGTCTGCAATCCGCTGTCAGGACCGAAGAAGGAGTTGGCGGTGGCTCCAGGAGGAGCAGCGGAAGTTGGCGAAGGTAGCACCTCAGTAAGTCTCGAGGAGGATCCTTGCGTTCTGGATTCCATATACCGGTCCCCATGGGAAGGTAGCGGACCCTGAAGCTCGGCCCGTAACCGAGGCGGAGGCGTGCGAGCCCCAAACGCCCGCGCCAGTCTCAACAGAGGGCGTGCTTGGGTTGGATCCTGTAGGGGACATAGTGCTGCTGGCAAAAGATCCTTTTCTGGGACGAGCTATGGGTTGAGAGGTGTCATTTAACCACGAAGAACGACGAACTGGTTTGGGTGGGGCAACGGGCTGAGCTGGGCCTTGACGATGGTCGACCTCGTCGTCGGAACTGGCGAGCGCCTCCGAGTCTGGGGTCGAGGTCCTCGCGTTGACCCTCCCCAATAGTATGTTTTGAGAATTTGGTGGTGCTGCTCCTTGAGCCATCTTTATGGATGACCCCGATTTCAAGGGTCCGGAGCTCATGATGAGTAAGTCTGTGAGTAAAAACCCTGCTTCCGCGTGCGAGAAATCCGGCACTTGACGTCTCAAGGTCTCTTAAGCCCAGATATCCGAGGAAGAATGATCAATAAGCCTCAAGGCCAAGGGATGAAATAATATGTTGCGGTAACGGCACGAAACCTCAAAGCCGGCTGAAGAACGTGTCCCGTGATGTCTCCTGGTAGTGATGATGGAGCTTTTGAACAGTTGCAAGACGTGAGTTATTGCTCGTCGGTGAGTTTAGGGTATAACCTGCTTGAATGTCAGCTGGCCAAGGTCACGATGGTACGGCATAGATTTTTGGTGAGCGTGAATTAGGCGGCAGCGCTCGCAGAGCTCGAGATGCTGCGCATGCTCTCAGTAGCACCATGAATCAGAGGGTCTTCAGTGACACATGACATGTGACGGTGGAATCGTCACGGCCACGGCGCGCAAATCACCGATGAAGCAGAGCGGCAGTGATTGAAAGCGCCTGTTTCATCGCAGGCACCGTGATTGAATCAGGGACGACTTACCCAGCTGCGTAAATTTCCAGAATATTATCTATAATTTCTCAAAACCGGTTGGAGGTCCTCTAAGTCGTAAACGAAAAACAGCAAGTCGCGACGGGGCAAGAGCCTCGTTTGGATAACTATTATCGAAGGAGCCGTGAAACGTCGTGGCAAGGCCGTTGGGTTGCTGGACGAGCGTGGTTGGGATCACGCCGCTGTATGGGAGTGGCGATTAAGGATGAAATATTGATAGAGGTATACGAGATGTCTAAGCCGGCGCGTCTAATCCAGAGCCCAAAAGGAAAGAGAAAAACGGAAGAAGGAAGAAGCAGCAAAATAGCTATCGCGGGATTCAAAAGCACAGGCGCATGCGACAGCAACTTGATCGAACCACGCCAACGAGAGAGGAACGGGAGAGTGGAGTTGCCGGTCGAAGAGGAGGCGGGGAGAGAGGGCCGAGGAGTGCTTGTGTCGGAGAAGTCCTACTCGAGGCCCATCGTTGTCGCACCCGACTGAATGACCCGTGTGCTCAAGCCAGCGAGCGCCGGCACCGGGTTGGGAGTCGATGCACGATGCGCCTCCTTCAGGGCGAGACGTTGCCGTGAGGAAGGGTTGTTGACAGGAACGGGCGGCTGGCGGCTGGGTGGCGCCGAAACGCGGCAGCAGCAGCAAGCACTTGGACGCTGGTGTGCGTGTGTGTGTGTGTGTGTGTGTGTGTGTGTGTGTGCGCGCGTGTGCGTGTGGAAGAGGCGGCGGCGGCGACGACGGCGACGAAGAAAAGAAGCCGACGGTGAGGCGATGCGCTGTGGTGGAGGATGGATGAAGGATGTAGTGGGTGGACGGTTGAGGATGGGATTGAGGCGGAGGAAGAGATCGGAGAAAAAGATCAAAGGGCAGGGGACCAGGGAGGGAAAAGAGGCAAGAGGCAAGAAAGAAAGATGGAAGGAAGTTTGGCGACACGAGACCAGCCCAGGTTGAGGGCTGAGGTTGTTCGAACAGGCTGGTCGGTGCAGGACCAGGGCGGGCGGAACGGTACGGGGTCAGGAGGAGGGTGGTGGTGGTGGTAGTGGTGGTAATGATGGTGGGCAATGAATGAATGGCAAGGCAAGGCAAGGTACCCAAAGTAAGGTCAGGTAAGGTAAGGTAAGGCAAGGCCAAGCAAGGTAAGGCGATGGAAAGGTAAAAGAGCAAAGCTAAGGCAAGGTAGCTCAAAGGCTGTAATGGCTTGCTCTCTGCCGGTCTGGATCGTTGGCTGGACTAGGCCTAGGTGGATTCGGCTGATGCTGGGGTTGTTTTGGCCGGTTCGTCCCCCAGCACGGTAACGTGGATCCTGAGCGGAGGGGTGAAGGAAGCTGCTTCAGGCGCCCTGTTCGCTTTTCCTCGCTCTTGGTGGAGGTGGGAAACAAATGCCTGCGAAATGTCTCGCGTGCGCTGCTGCTCGTTTTGATCTGAGCCACAGACGGACTGCGACCAGCGTCCGGTGAATGAGAGCCACAACAGAGCGGATTGGATTGGAACAGCTGCTCTCCAGACCTGTGCGGAGCAAAGAGGAAGAGGAGCAGAAAGAGGCACCTGACAGACCCCTCCGTACTACGCCAAAGTCTGTTGCAGAGAGGTTCGGTAACGGCAGAAGTGGGCGATCCGGGTGCCACAAGGCCGCACCGTGGAAAAGGTCAATTGGAGGGGAAGAAGAGGCGAGACAAAGGCGAAGAGCCTGGGAAAACGGGGTCCAGGCAAGGGGACACGGAGCAATACCACAGCAGAAGGGCCATGGTGGGAAACCGGCCTTCTGATATGCTTTTCCGGACAAAGGAGGGGGTGGAGGCAGCGGCACAAGGATGATGATGATGATGGTGGTGGTGAAGGCAAAAGCCGCCCACAGCTACACGCGGCTTCCCCGTTCTCCAGTGCCTCATGTGTGTCTAGAGAGACCCCACAGCGCTGAATTAACAAAGGTGGTGGTAATGGTAGTAGCGACAAACGATGATAATGATGCTTATGACGGCGACGACAACTACTACTACTACCACCTGGTACCACCACCACCATCACCACCACTACCTCATACTCCTCCATCCTGATATTGGACGAGGAAGAAGAGGGAACAGATTGGGCCTGCTTCGGGAGGAGGGGCAAACCCGCAAGTACCGTGCCGTGTAGTGCAGTACGGGCAGCTATGGCATCTCAACAGCCATGGCGAGATGTCCATCGTTAGCTACGTTAGACCGGGTTTGGCAAGGTGGGTGAGTGTGCTTAATTGCTGAGCTGGGGAGCCAACGAGACTAGGGGACACGGCCGTGCACGCCAGCAAACCTGTGGGTGTGTGAGGGCGTGAAGCTGTGGTGCATGTACCCACACATTGCACAAGTGCGTCTGTCAATGGGATGGGCCTTGGGACAAAGGACGTGAGGGGCAGATGCAAGCAAAGGCGGGAGGCGCCAGACTGCATTCAAGCTATACCTACCTCTCTCTCGCACCTTGCCTCACTTCTGCGGCCCGGCGTGGACAAGGACACAAAAAAAAAAAAAAACTGAAAAGGAAGAGCGTTGCTCTTTTTGTCTCGTGCAGGGCACGGCACGCATGCTACTGCAATCCGTACAGTACCACTGTATAGTTCTGTACTGCATGTTATATGTAGCTACCCATCCGTGGTATGGGGTGACAGAATGGTGGATTCATCCGTCCCCATTATTGGTCCAGGTCCAGGTCCAGGTTCTTTTTGGCTACCAACAGAAACCAAAGCGCCAGTCCAGTAATCGTCGATCAAGGCACCTGACAGGCAGAACAACATTCCTTCGACTACCCAGAACCCGTACGGTGCCACGACGAAAACTACCTTATTACTATCTCACGTATACCGAGAGAACCCGCCAGCTCGGACAGTAACGACAATTACCTAATGTTATCCAGTTAGGTTTTCACATGAACGCTGCGGGACTCAGGACAAGTGACGAAGCCTTACCGTAAACATAAGGTACCTTGGCCGTCTCGGAGACAGCTCCAGGTACCAAAGGCGTTGCATCCTGCAGCTTTGTACCTGAGCATCCCTCCAGCGCGACCCTATATCCCAGGTACCTATCTACCAACCTTACCTACTAACCTCTGACTGATAGAGGTAGGTACCGTACATACCTACCTATCTACATTGTGCTTGGCTCTATCTTCAGGCCACCACCGATCCGTCTCCCTAGCAAGCCTGGGTAGGGTTCACGAACGTGCATAGGTCACTTAGTAGGGTAAGGGTGCTGTTGGTACCTGCGCTCGCATGAGTACCTACCTAGGTACCTACCTCGAAACTTCAACTTGTCCTGGTTCCTATCCTAATCCGCTCCCAAACCACACTGCCAGGTTCAGGCATTCCCTCGGAAGCCACAGTTGACCGGCTTCGCCTTAGCAAGCCTGCAGGCGTAAATCAGGGTTTGCTTCCCGTCTCTTGGATTGAGTTCGTCTCTGTTGGTCATCCTCGCCGTGCAGGCATTCAACTTCTCTGGTCCCACCAGTCATGAACGGACCTGGTCTAGTGTGCGCCTCCCTGCACATCATCTCTTAATAGGTTAGACTCTTTGGTCGTTTCTCCAAGGGTTCAAGTTTTCAATGCTCACAAAGTTGATGGTGCTAGGACCAGCATTGCTCATAATTATCCGATGCCCTTCCCGCACAAACTCTGGTTCACCAACTCGGCAAAGCCAGGTCCTGTAGATGAACTCGGCCGGCGGGTGGCACAGCACAGTACACCGTTTTGTTAATGAGCATTGTAGGCGAACAACAAGCGCCCATTGACATTGCCTGGACCTGTCATTTCAAATGAAAGGGAGAACCCAGTCCTCCGACCCATCGGCTAGGGCACGCTCGAACTGGGAACTCGATGTGATCCGTACACCCCAAGTTCTCTCGTCCCTGGCACTGTGGCTGAAAAAGGGGCCACGTTATCCCCTTCATGCTTGTTCGATGTGGTTCGGAGCTTGTGCTAGGCGCACAAAGACCCTTGTCGTTGCTGTCTTGTGCAAATTGCCTGGCTGGCCACGTCCGGGGACGGGCGGGGTGTGAGTGGACGAAGTTTGCCCCTAACTTCAAAACCTGGCTTTCCCATGCAGGAGATCCTCTCTGGAGCCCGCCCCCTTGTGAAGGGCACCTGATTCAGTTCTTAGGCTGGATTCGACCAGGTTGAATAACCAGATTTTTCTGTACATGTCGTCGATCAGACTGCAACGTTAATCGCCGGCCTAGAAGGTTCGGCTTTTACTCTTCAACGAACGAAGAAGGCCCCATACAAATTTGCCATCAAGCGAGAGGCCTTGCAGCCTGTCCTTCAGCATTGGCACATTGGCACACCGGCATACCATGGCACGCCAGTCGTGGGTACCTACGGCGGATGACGCAAGGTGCCTCAGCAACCAGAAGTTTCACTGAAGATCGTCACCCCGCAATGTCGCGGCTTGGTCTCGTGCCCTGGGCCCCGCCTCCCAACCCAGTGTACCTACAGCACCCGTGGCCGGCTTGCAATTTCTCCAATTGTTCTCGTACCGGACGCCGTTCGGGTCAGGAACTCGGGGATTTGAGTTTACCATGCCAAACGCAACATCATCTTACGCAACGGGGCGAGAAACGTGCGACGAACCATTGGAGCGATACGTCGAGACCACAATGCATCTTGGAGGTCAAGGAGGTGTACAGTTTCCTCTCCTCGCCGCAACCCCGCGCGCCGGAGCTTAGAACAGGCCACCGACAACTCGCCCACTAGGAACGATGCCAGCCCTATATCTCGTTTCTTAGTATGCTACTCTACTGCCTCGACTTTGTTCGGAGTAGTTCGTCCACAGGTACTGGGTCGTCAGATTCGTCCCTCGCTATGGTTTTCTGCTTCATCAAAATTGCACGCAACAGGCTTTGCCATATTTTACAGGGCTTGTCACCTGTTCATTCAAACTTGCTGGTGCATGCTGTAAGGCGGACCTGGTGAAATGAAAAACAAAGAAACAGTGGATAAAGCAAACGTGGAAAAGAAAAGAGGGCAAGGGAAAAAAGGAAGAAAAAGAAAAAGAAAAGAAAAAGAAAAGAAAAAAGAGGCAGAGACGATTGGACCCGCCACATGCGAGCCTCAACGGCGCAGCATCTGACCGTCAAAGACGCGTGGGTTGCCCACACACCGGCCAGCTAACATGTGGATATTGAAGCAAGGAGAAGTGCCTCTCAAACTCAAGGGTTTCATGCCAAGGTCAGGTAAGTTGGCGGAGGATTTCTTCCTTCCTTATGTCCACATTGTTTGAATCGTCGATGCATCTGTTGATGGAGGGCAGAGTAACTTCATGGCGTACGACATCGTTCGATCCTACAGTACAGCTGGTACCAGTATCTGTATATCGATTTCAATTTGAGCTCGACAACCTTCAAACCACCGGCTACGTGATTGGCTAACTGAGTTGCAACGGGCGTGCAGCCCTTTGGATGGTGGGAACCCCTACGCACCTGAACACACGTCTCACTCGTGCGCACGTATGTATCGAGACCAACGTTCAAGTCACCAAGGCTTGGCTGGATCAACAAGATGTGGCTTGTGGCAGGTGACGTTGGGCCAAACGGCCCCACCTTTGCCTGACCCAGTCACAAGAGATCTCTCTTCCCTACCCCGGATTTTCCTTTCATTTCCCGCGTGCATGAGCGGACGCATGCGAAGCAGCTTTCGGTGGCTCGGCATCGAGTCCCCGATTTGGAGACGGCCGCAGCTGAGGAGGTACCTTGCTCCCTCCCGGCGCCCAGTGGGCCGTCTAATCAGCAGAGTTTTGGAATGCTGGAGCTATCGAACTGGGCCTCAGTGTGGCACGTTGTTCAGAGTTTGCCCTCACGACAGCCAAGGCCACGGTCGGATCCTATCCTATCCTATCCTTATTGCCGTTTTATTGCCTACTACCTTCAACGTCAAAGGCATTTCCGGCCAAAGTCACCACCTAGCTAGGTACCTACCTACCTACCTACCTACTACTTACTACTTACCTCCTCTTCCTCAACTGGTGGGGCACGAGGCCAGATCGCGCCGCTACAAGTGGCCACACGCACCCGCCGTATTTCTGCAGCATTGTGGTGCAGTGCAGCGAGGTGCAGACAATCAGGCCAGCATCCTGGCTCACCGAGTTTCATTAAATGGATTATGCATACAGCCTTGGCCAGTGACGCATCGCACCGCACCGCACTGCTACCATCCGGCGCTGCAAAGCATTGCATCCAAAGCTGCAGACCCCGGCTCCGCATCACACTCTGTCTTACGGGATTCGTAGCTATGCAGCGTCGGGAGGCCCCGGGTACAGTCATAGGAAAGCCAGCACTTACTATTGGACCTCGACAATTGCTAGGCGAGCACAGACATGCTATGACCGCCGTGCTGTTACAACCTATCTCCGTGAGTCACATACGTAATCTTTGGGCCCGAACCATGGGTGCAAGCCATGTCCAGGTCCACGACAACAAAGTTCTTTGACATCCGTCCGCACGTAGAGGCGTTACTTCAGCATTTCTTGCCGAGACGAGTAGAGAACGGAGACGTGTATGTATCGTATTCCGGTGTATCTGCAAGAGAAGTGCCTCGGCAACTTGCACACTTGAGGGTATCTATGACATTTTGTACCACGAGTCGACTACTGTACAATCTACTACTATACTATAACATGTAGCTCGCAATGAGCTCACGCACTTGAAGCTTCCGACGCCGGCTTTTCAGCACCCTTCTGTTGCTTCAACTTCTCTTCAAACTTGGCGAACTCCTGCAGGGCAACCTCCTCCTCTTGGTCCAATACCTGATGCACTCCTTGACTTCCTCAATCTAGCAAAACTTGTTAGCACGACGCCGAGTATTCGCGTAGTGGACCACTCACATAATGCATCAGCATGCCCTCGATGCCGTTCTTCAGTGTCACGGTACTTGAGTCACAAGTACGGCAAGCTCCCGCAACTTCAATGATACGTAGCCATCCTCGAAGCCTCGAAACTCAATGTCACCACCGTCGTCTTGGATGGCAGGTCGGATCCTTGTCTCCAAGAGCTCCTTGATCATGCCTACCACCTCACTGTCGTTCTCGTCGTAGGCGAGACTGTCCTGCTCGGCCGCGTCTTGTCCCGATTCCCCCTCCTTGCGCTCCACCACGTTGACCATTTTCTCACCGGATGTGATGGCCTCGGTAATCAATGCGAAGATCTCAGGACGCACATGTGCCCAGTTGGCGTCGCTGGCTTTGGTGACGGTGATGAAGTCTGCTCCGTAGAAGACGGATGTAACGCCATCGATGTTCATGAGCTTTGCAGCCAGAGGAGACGGGTAGGGCGGCGCAATAGTCGATCGAGGGTTGAGGTACTCGATGAATGGGGCATTGATCTCCTCGGGCAGGACTCGATGGTTAGGCAGGAACTTGAGCGCATCGGGGTTGGGCGTGTTCTCGGTCTGAATAAATATCGTTCGCACGGCTCCAATGCTACCGGAAACCATGCGCTGGGTTCGCCTCGCCAATGGTCGTGATCTCGAACTTGTGACTGGAAGCTGGGCGCTGACACTGAAGGCTCGGGATAGGCGGGCGCATGCTGGCGCGGCGACAGACTGCCTCGATGCCGTGGCAAGCACTCGAGTCGCAATCCTAGAAGTCCTCAAAGACGCCATTTTTGGAAATATAGGAGGATGTAGATCAAGATGCCGTGAAACGAAGCAACTTTGCTCTCGAGAAATGTCTGGTTATGGCTCTTACAAATCCGCGTCCCGCCACTGGTCTGCATCACGTGCATGACTAATCTGAGTGACGTCCCTTGCGTATCCAGACCGGCGTCATATCGGAGAGACCTCCGTTCTAGACATGATTCCTAGGAAAAGCACTTTTCGCATGTGGATATGGGAATGATCTTACATCACATGATGAAGGAATTTAGAGCAAGAACACACCTCCAAATTTACTCCGAACCATTGTTAATAGGATGGGCGAGTGAACCTCTTGTCTGCATTCCAATGCTACCTAGTATAGTTCTTGTCGTGAAATTCTTCGTTGGGACCATGTCTCTTAGCGAGCACATCTCCAAAGCTTTGCAGCTATCCCATGAGCTTAAGGGCAAGTCTTTGTTTAAGAATGAGTGAGCGATTAACCTGTCGCTTTCATTGGAGGTTTACATGGATATTGTGAATATTAGATAATATGAATGCACCAACACCAAAGCCCATAACACCATATCTGAGTACCATTTGCGTCAAATAATCTTAATATGAATATACAAGAGAATCAAATGCAACTCATAAATACACCTCGACGTAGTTGTTTGAGTTATCAGTCTGCAAGCCATTGCTCAAATAAAACTCACCAAGATTTCGCTGGTTGAACACTTCAGATTCCCGACGTAAGTGAGCGAAACCAGAATTACAATATGACAAGAGCTTCATTTATTAAGTCTCGACACCAGAATGTATACTTTCTGAGTTCACTAGAGCTATCCTGTCCTTTATCTTTTCCTCTGGACATATACTAGAGTCCCCATTTGACTACCCTATGCCCACTTCCCGCAAGGGACGAAGACGTCCTTGTACATGTACCATGGAGAAGTTATGACAGACAGAGAGTGATGGCAGATTGTGTAGAAGACGAATACCGTTTATTTCTGTGTGTGGAACAACCGGGATGCATACGATTATGGTGGCCTTTAGGCTAACATACCGGGTTTGTACAAAACGACCTCGAGAACCTTTTGCCAAAATTCTTATTATATTGACCGGAAAACCGTCCCCATGTGTCAGCACATAACAAAAGCCAGTAGTAAACTAGTCATTTCTCACGCTGCCTAGTAGGATTTGAGCCAGAGAATAAGATCTGATGTCTAAGGCAAAGATACATGCGGTATGAAGGAATCAACTGATTCATGTATCTTTGAGCAAAGCCATAGTCGCCAGTATATACACATAAACTATACAGGCGGGACTCATGGGTATAATGGACACTTTAATAAGGAAACGTACCACTGTCATCTAATTGACAAATGGTGGGATGTCTCTGATGTTAGTATATCTGGAAGAACCCCAGTGCTTCACTTACACCTGTATGAGCTTCCGGCATGTTTTGAAGACCTGAAGCAGTGACTAAGAATTTCGAGGAGGAGAGATAGTATTTGTTCATGGAGTTGAGATGCAGTCTCTTAGAGAAGCATTTATGATGGTAGAATCTGTTGGAAATTGTAAAAGATCTGCTGATAGTGTAGCAATGAGCATATTCCTGAGCATAAGGGAATATAAAAAGCTATATATGGAGCCAACCGAGTGAATCATATGTTGCAATAACGTCATAGCTTCTCAATCTAGTGAACTGTTTTAAAAGGAGAAGCACTTATGCTGCCATCGCATTTCCATTAGAGAACGTGCACCACTGGTGGCTTGCTATATCCTCTACTTAAAGGATGTCAATTATACACTCACCAATGTTACAAGAAATAAGAGCATAAGACGCCTCGTCTCATCTTCCATTCATTTGATGAGGCCAGGGACTTGCCACATACTTGATATACGACCCCACGACCGTATCACAACCTTGTCAGAGTTATTTGTTTGGAGAAGGTTTTACAACAAGCGAGGGCCTGCTATTACTTCTACACGGTAGTATTACTTACCCAGCCCTATGTGGCTGCTTGATGGTGTTGCGAGCTGTAATTTAAACAAAATGATGTACTGGCTGGTAAGGATACATCTCTTACTGATAATCGGCTATCTTAGGCTACCTCTGCGTTTCTCTTCTTTCAATAGGAGTTTACATGAACATCGGATCCACTGGGCCAACGCCTAGTCTGCCAAGTAATTCTTCGTGAATGTGTGTGGTAGTGGAATGGACGATTTGTGTACAGTCTAAGAAGCGAGGGTTGAGTGAAGGTGCTTGAGTCGCAAGTCAGTTTCCTCGTACAGTATGTGCTGATACCATCACACCAAACAAGCCATAGGCGATATATCCAGGCGGTATTTCTAAGCGAGGAGCAAATGAGTGACTAGTTACAAACCACTTATGTATAGCCATGTGGCTAAACATTTCAAGGGTTGGCACTTACAACAATAAGCTACGATTACAATGTACTGGCATACTTTACGATCTGCTATAGATTCTCAATTCGGGTGAGAATAGCATATCCCTGGAATTATTCTACAATGTCGCACCTCGTGGGCATTGCGCAGAGGATTTCCTGTTATAGTAGGTGAGTATGTGAACTAGGCTATCCCTACGCTGCAGCCATGACTTAGCCCTGTTTCATTCGTAGTTGATGTCACATTGCATCAATCCCCTTGCTCAAAGGTAGTCGGTCTCAGTTTGTCTTCGAGAAATTCCTTTGCCATTAACGCGCAAGTGGTGGTCAGCCGGGTTGCAAATACATCTACCAGTACGTTGGTGAACCCTTCCCTTGCTCGATATATAACTTGGTATTATGCAACTCCCATAACTTCTCAGGATACAGTATGTGTTTGGATGAGTGGTTGATAGGCATTTGCCGTGCTTCATTGCGGTGGGAGATGCAGCCACACCTCAATCCTTCCATGGGTCCCATGTTCGTCTGTTCTCTGTATTGGGCTATGACCACAAGACGATCTTGCCCTCCTTGGCTGAATCAAACATGTGTTACAAGGATCAAAAGCCAGGTGCGTGTGCTTCCGGAAGCTTACTTATCTTTCTGCCGACATGTCCTGCACCGGTTGTTTCCGTTGCTTAAGCTCTTGCCAGCCGCTACTCGCTCCCCCATTCTCTTGTTTCCTGATTCACTTGTCAATAGGCCGTCATTCCACTTCATTACTTCCCTCCATGCTTTGATGCATCCAAGTACTCCTCCTGAATGGCATTTCCAAAGTGACTACGATCGGCATTCTGATGAGACTGTACAACCTGGTTGCCATTGGCATTGTCGCGGTTGCGCGCGCGCAATCTAAGGATAGGCAATGCATCCAAGCATGCCACGAAGAATCCATTAAGAACAACACGGACTGTACAATCGAAGACAATGCATGCATCTGCACATACTATTACCGTGTACTTCCCCGGCCTGGGACTGTGTGAATGCGAACAAATGCAACGCCACTGAAAGTAAATCACATCAAGTCCGTTGTAAACGTAGGAAGGCAAGAAAGCTGACCGGTTCACGCGCAACAGGAGATCTTCAAGCTCTCGTCAACAATGCTTGTCATGCTCCTCAAGGGAATAGTCGATCACAAGGTTCGGAGCACCCGAACTGCCCAGCTGCTGCTTGATCCAGACACTGACGGATTATTGTGGCAGAAACTCAGCCAAGTACTTCTATTTCCACATCTTTAGCTACAAAATCTTCAGAACCGAAGAGTGTCACGTCAGGTAGGATAAACAGTACAACTACCTCTGCATAGTGTATATCTGATCTGATTGTGCAGACAAAACGTCCTCCGCAGCACCTACCGCCTCTGCACCCACCACTATTTCTACGACTGTGGTGAGCGAAACCCCAGCCAGTAGCAATGCAGGTAAGTTGAACTACAGAGAAATGGCCTAGTACTTCATGGAATTCGATAGTTAACTTACTGTTGAAGACCACACTGAAGGTAAAAACGAACCGTCATCCTCTCAGTCAAACTCATCTTCAACATCATCACCCGGGAAGCACAGAAGCCCGAGGAAGGTATGATTTGCACGGCCTATTTCTGCTCATAACTTACAAACGGTTTCGCAGGCAAAGCAGAGAATCGAGCTTGGATAGCTGGTCCGATAGTTGGTGCCATTTTTGGTTTACTACTCCTTCAAGGGCTATTATTCCTATGGTATATACGAAGACGAAGAAAGGCAAAAACCAATCACCACAGCTGGAGAAAGCGCAGCTACATTCCGAGTGCGTCGCCAGATCAGATACCAGTGAAATGTCTGCCGAAGAGATACATGAGCTAGGTTATCAAGGAAACGAAGCTCACCGGGTGGAAAAACCAGCAAATGAGCCACCTGCACACGAATTGGCAAGCTAGCATGAGCGAGGTCAGCCGCCAGAGGCTTGAATAATATCACAAACAGCTCATGCCTGTTGCACACTGCCCAACGGTGCCGTATTGTCGGTAGAGAAAACATTGCCAGGGGCTATCACGATTATGGAACGGTTAACACGAATACTTGGCTGGTCTGAGGTCGTAACCTGCAACTCCCGAAATAATAAGTCTTGACCAGAGACTTCACGATGATACACTCAAACTCTGTTACACCCGCACAAATAAATACCGGTGTTAAATGGCTGTTGAGGGGACAAAGCTCGGATAGCGGACGCCGCAAAGACAGCAAAATCTTCAACCGACCAGTCGCGTGGATTCGGCGCAATCCTTGTTTTTATCATGGTTCTCACAATTATAAGTATTGGCCCTCTCATGGGTCCCTATAAAGACCCAAGACTCAGATACACTGCATACAAATATGTTGATATCCGCCAACCAAGATGTCTTTCAATTTACTGGATCACATAATGGAACAGAAAGGAAGAAAGAATTTGATCAAACGGATTTCTTTGCAAAAGATATAAGAATGATGGCATTGAGATGAAGAGAGGACAAAGATTCGAGAGAATCTAATATACGCAAAGGGGTAGCATATAGGAGTGAGATACACACTATCCAGAATCAGCATCATGCTTAAGTTAACATTCAGTATAAGCATTTGATGTTTGGGGCGTGGTAAGATCTTGCAAAAACATGTAAAATAAGCACAAACCAATCGTAAATATTACGTGCCATTGGGCATGGAAATCGTTCCTGGTAATCTGCCCCAGCCATTAAGGTTATATATAGATTCACTTAAACGCCATGTTGAAAATCAGCCCTCTTACCTTCCAGATCCAGTTTGGATGGCCCTAGAAGGGTCGCACTACGCGCTACATGCGCATGCGTACTGGTTGAGTAGCAAGGATCCAGTATTGGGGCGAGTTTCATGTAACATTGTGGAGGCTCGGACCAAAAGTACAATTTCTTTACAGCCTCGCCTATGCAGCACGGGCAGCTTACAATGGCCGTTTTGAGATCTTGGCATGCAAAGTAGTTGGAAAGACATCTATCCCGAAGTCCTTCCCGATTCCTTCCCGATTCCTTCCAATACAAAAATTACTAGGGGTCGGTATATAGATGTTATCCCTCCCAAGCCCTACTATTTCCACTCACTCCTCGGCTCACAACCCTCGGCCTGACGTCTAGGTGAGAGAGTTGATTCATCCCGTGGCAGCCCAGGCTGCAACGTCCCTTGATTCTCCAGGCCGTTATCAGCAATTGAAGTTGTCAAGATGAGGTTTCTCCTAGGTGTACTGGCCTATGCAGCGGCTGCATTGGCGTTCGAGCGCTACAACATGATACCTTCCTGTGGATTGGATTGCTTTAATGAATCTGCCGAAAAGAACACAGACTGCGAGGATCGTGACGACGTATGCATGTGCAAGAGCCTCGATGCTGTTTTGGATGGATGTGGAGATTGCGTTTCCTTTGCTTGCAACAACGCTGGGATGAGTTAGTCGTCTCCCGATCTGGTATGGAACTCTCGCTTGAACGAAGAATCTGACATTGGATAGATAATTTCTGGTTGAGAAGCCTTGAGTTCTGCAGTATAGTGTCGGTGTTGCACGGTACGTCCGTCTTTGGTTTGACAGAATATGCTGGCTGACTTGAGAAGAGCACGAGGCCACGAAATCTGACGCGCTTCCGACACAAACATCCTCGACCAAAGTCACTACGACTTCTTCGTCTGGTTCTAAAGGCCCACAGTTCTTCATCACCAAGCCTCCTTCCACATCGAGTGCGCCAAGTAAGTGAGAACTTAGCCCGCATGGCTTGACACCCTCGTAAAGTAGCTAGCTAGCTAACTGCCACGAAAGCCACGACAAAAAGTCAAGTAAAGGTATCCTCAGTGACAGCCCCAGTTTCGATACGATCTTCGTCTACCGCCCCTACTCCAAGTCCAACGTTTAGTTCTACGCCACCCTTAAAAGATGAAACATCCGGTGAGTATAAAGCCATTTTCTGGCTTCTCTTGGTAAACGTTCTTCTCATTGACGATGTATGACAGACCCAACACAAGGCCAGGTGGAGAATCCAGCCCCAACACCCGGACCAAATGGTACCATAGAGAGTCCAGCCAAGGGCACAGAGAAAGGTAACCGAGGCACTTAAGCTTACCATGTACTCCAATGCTAACTCTCTAGACCAATCCGAGAGCCGAGCTTGGGTTGCCGGACCTGTTGTTGGCGTCGCTGCTGGCATGCTAGCTCTCCAGGGAGCCTTTTGGTTTTACCGAAGACGAAGACGAGCAAAGTCCAGAGACTCGCCACTCCAGGCGGAAGAGGGAAGCTCTAGCTCGGAGCAAATATCCAAACCAGATATTGGTGAGGCACCCTCATGGTAATATTTTGAGATATGCTTACAAGGGAATAGAACAACGAGTAGAAAAGCCAGCGAACGAGCCCCTGCTACCGAGTTGACAAGTTGAGATGATGAATAATAGCGCGGACGTTGAGTGCGAAACAAAGGATTCCACGGGATCAAGACACTTGCAACTACCGTACGGGCTCTTGCCTGTTACCGAATGGGTTCGTCTCTGTATAAAAGGAATAAAAGGATGCTCAATACCAAATGAGCTCTAAGTGTACATTACAGCGGAAATGGCACTCCAAATTTGGTGTATTTGGAGAGGCTATTGATGGTACGTGGTCATTCATTCCTAGCGGTCTCTGCTTTTCCTAAATCACTGGTATATCAAGAGCATTAGTTGAACGCAGCTGACAAAAATATGGTGAGAACAGCAATATTTAATGTTCTAATAAAATATGCATTACGTTTGAGAAAGATATCCGCGTTAATTGCCTATCAGCAAACTTTTCTCAAACATGGACTACTTATACGACCTCTGCTATAAATTCACGATCACCACAAGAAGATATTCATGGGTTCCACATCAATGGGACAAAACTAAGCCTGAGTTTGATGATAAGATCTATACATTTATTTCGAACTTCATGTCATAAAACTGTAGAATCACAGTGATTCTGTGATGCACTCGTAATTTAGACCAGTGAGAGTTCCAAAGTCGCAAATGGACAGACAATTGCAACCGTCAGAGGGTGTATATATGAGATTGAGAAGGCCTTGGATTGTGCTTGGGAACTGGCAAAGGCATTGAATCAATTGTATAAGAAATTAGGCGCAGCCATATCTTAATGACCAACATCAGATACCTCCCCAGGTGTTCCGCTTGCCGCCAAGTCTTACGGTTCCATGCGCTTAACCAGGCCAGTATTGATGACCTTTCCAAATTTTCATTCAAATGCATGGTATTAATAGTATGAGATCTACCTTAATTTCCGTAATTTTCTCCTAGAAATGACAGGGGCGCACATGGACATGCAGCCTGGGTGCAATGCCACACTCCAATTCAAGCCACCCCAGCCTAGGGACTGCTTACACCCTCCCTACCTCTGCTCAATCGATTTACCTCATAATTGCATACATAATCCCTAATGGACGGACCCTAGCCGTTCAATGTCCTTTTGATGTGATGCCTCGTCTTCTTTCCCCGTAGGTTCGTACAGGCATCCGACAGACTGACCCAGCCCTCTCAGCAACACGATGAACCTTCATCAGGGCACCTTCCTTAGAATGGAAGTCAACTATGCACTCATTCCCATAATCTTCGCGGCCGTGGCAAATGGGCAGACGCGCGCGGACATGCCCAAGTGTGCCATTCCCTGCTGGGATGCTGCCGTAGACAACTGGACCAGTTGCGACGTTGAGGACTATGAGTGTGCTTGTGAACGCGAGAGTGATATAAGGAAAACTGGTGCACAGTGTGTTATAAACGCATGTGGTAACGATGCTGGTGTCAGTAAGTTGGTTTCCCTCACGCCACGAACAGCCTTGCGGTCGTACATGTGCTAACAACAAGGAGATGATGTCCTACCTGCGTGGAACCAAATCTGTAGAGCAGTCAGAGATAACTCTGCGCTTAGCTCTTCAACTAAGCCTACATCTCGTGGTTTTGAAACCGAGTCGACAGTTAAGAACCCCCAATCTACAACCACATCGACCCAGTCATCGACGACTGAGGACGCGAACGTAACCAAATCCAGCGGACCCATTACTTCAGTTCCGTCTTCAACCTCGACTTCATTTTCGTCAATACCGCCGCCAGCAGAATCAGGCTTGGGAGATGGAACACAGTCTACAGAAGGTTTGTATGGCATTAACTCCTTCAGTCATCGTTTATCTAACCTCTGCGTCAAGTTCAGGAAGGAACGAATAACCGCGGTTTGATAATTGGAGCAGCAGTTGGGGCAGTAGCCGGCCTTATAATTCTGCTGCTGGGCGTGTGGTTTTGGTATAAACAAAGACAAAAGAGGACGAAGGAACAATGGCCTTTCGACAAAGCCCAGTTGCACTCCGATTGTGTACCGAAACCCGTCATTGCCGAATTACCATCAGACTCTTTGCAGGAACTACACGGCAACAGCGGAATGGGCCATCGCATCGAAAAGCCTGCGAATGAACCGCCAGCGACAGAGCTACCGAGCTGAGTGGGAGCTGTGATGAAGTCAGAAACATACAAACTTGAACAGGTGCTGAGACCGTGTGGTGGTGTCGTAGTGATTCTATACCACGGTGTATCCCTGTTTCAAGTAAAAAGACTATAAGCCCAGCAAAGGCATTAGTCTGGAGATGGCAAGGCGATCAGGACGGCAGACCCAACTCAACTGGAACCGAGATCGTCTCGACGCAGCACGTCATAGAACTATTCGCGAAACCCAACCTGAGTTGTTAAAGTTATACCAATATCTCAGAGAACTCAAACTTATCATGAACTGTACCGTTATACTAACACAATGGCATTACTCAAGATGACCATTTGTGCGAGCTGATCACCAACTTGGAATGGTTTCTGTACAATACGGACCACAATCCGATAATATTAGATGCGAATACACCTGCCGGCAACCACATGATAGCTTCGACAGGACCAACGAGAGACTAGAAAGATAAAAGAAGAAAGAAAAACATAGCAGACACCTCGTCTCTTACAATATAACCAAGAATGGTGTCATGTCGAGGTGCTTGTATCCTGATAGGACAAGGCAACTGAAGCTGTTCAGACTGCAGTTGCATTAGAAATTAGAAGGAAAAAACTGTATAACATGGCTTAATAGAATCAACCATAAGACAATTTGTGTTCCTCGTTGTGATAGCCAAAGCCAAGAAAACGGTTGGCATATATAGACATATCTGGGTGGCTACAGTGGTCGGCACTTGATTGACCAGAAAGGTTGGTGGACAATTAATGATGTAATTCCATTTAACGTTAACATAAGTAATTAGACGCGTGCAACCAGCAGCGCGTTTAGCTCTTTTTTTTTCTTAATCCCGGCCCCAAAAGGTGCCTGAGACCAAACAGTCAATTATTTTTATCACATCCACTCTCAGCGGGGCAAACCTCACGTTGCTGAACCTCTTTGATCGACAATCTTTTTCTCTTTCGCTGAGACATACCTCGACCTACCCTTCCAGGCTTTCTAGTTCTCTTGCATGCTGCTGGGCATGCCCAGGTAACGCAAACCATGGGATCCGACACTGAGAGCCGAGAGAGCAAAGAGAGCCCGAACATGGTCTCAATGGAGATACAGGCCCCTGCTGCACAACCGCAACCTCCAACCGAGCCAGCTTCAGATGCGCAAAATCAAGAGCCTGCCGTCGTAGCTCCTGGTCCCAACAACAGCGGTAACGGCAGCGGCAGCGCGGCAGCCAAGGCCTCGGGGCTCTGCGGCGTTTGCCAGACAAACCCGTCCAAGTACAAGTGCCCTCGCTGCTACTTGCCATAGTACGTCAATCCCACCATGAAACATCTGCATCGGACAGAGTATGGCTGACTTGATCTACAGTTGTTCTGTCGCTTGCAACAAAATCCATCGAGAGAATCACCCTCCCGACCCAGAGCCTCAACCAAAGCCCCTGCGCCGGTTCTATCCTCCACTGACACCTCCTCGCAAACGCCAAACAATGACGACGGCGATCAATCCAAGAACCCATTCCGTGCGCTAGACACATCCCAGAAGCTCAAGCTGCTCTTCCAGAAATATCCCAGCCTGCCGGACCAGCTTCTCAAGATCCACGCCGCGACTCTACCGCCAGCAGACGCCGGCCCGGACAGCCGTATACCCGCCTCCATGATGAAAGGCGTCCCAAAAGGGACAAATGGAACCACGACATAGGCCTGCGCAACGGCAAGGACGCCCTTCGCAGGGCTAAGAAGGCTAGAGGAGAAGAAGGAGAGGCTATAAGGGAGTACTCGGAGCTCATTCTACACCTGCTTAACGAAGAGAAATCGAGCAACGACACCACGGCTCTTCTACAGCAGCAGGCTGCTGACCAGGACATGAAGCTTATCGAACGCCTCCTGGCTGAAGAGAGACGGTAGGTTTGTTATGAATGGATTTTCTTGTGAACAATGACTGTACCACCTTCAAGCCAACATCATAATGCATATTTAACTCGAAAAGTATTTCTTCAACTCGGAAGGTAGGCATATCATACTCATTATTACATTAAACATTATCATGGGCTAACTTATCGCTTGAAGCGGGCGAAGAAGCCGCTTTTAGACCATTTGGACGACTCATCCGATGCCACCTTCTGTAGGGCGCTGCGGCCGCCTTTTCCTCCTTGCTGTGCCTATTAAAATTCACGATCCGGCTCTTCAGCGCCCATCTAGACTCTTGTTTACGAGGCGCCGCCGTGGCCGTTTGCCGCGGCACGGTCTCGTCGCTCTGCGTCCAGTCCACTCGGTGCTCTTCAGGGTGGGCGGCGAGCTCATAGTGATCACTCAATTCGGGCTTCTCAGACACGGCTGCTCCGTCGAATCCCCGAAAATCTTTGGTTGATATCCCAGCCGAAGAAGGTGCCGGTGCTGATTCTTCGAGACGCTTTCTCGTCGCTGTGGTCTATCCACCTTGGTCTTATCTGAGCATCAAAGCTACGTCCTTGGGTCGGGTTGACAGCATGCTCGTCAGACTCGAGTGTTGTATGGAGTGCCGACGGATGCTGGAATTGATTCCGCTCGTACAATCGCTCTCTCATGCTCTGCGCTCTTCTCAGCGCCTTGGCTTGCTCGCATGGCGAGCTCTCCGAGCCTATATCCGCCATTTCTCGGCTAGCGTTGGGGCCGTCTAGATGGAATTTCATGGCTGATCGCGACAACCTATGCACAAGGTGCTTGTCCACAGGCTCTTCGGATTTGGTAGTACGAGAGAACTGAGAAGCTGCGACTTGGGGTATGTGCCGATAGGTTGCTGCTCCGCTGTCTGCATCGGTCGTGGCTGAGTTGGCTGACTCCGACTTCTGGGATTTACCATCGCTCGCATGTCTGTGTGAGTGCTTTGAGCTGTGTAGGTCACCCGACTTTGGCCTCGATGCTGATGTCTTTGACGAAGGGCTGTCCTCCTTTCCGCTCTGAGATGGCGTCGCCTTGCTATGTACGCTGTCTCTAGCAGTTGCCGTTTTGCGCTGTTCAGATACACGCCTGTCAGCTTCCGCCTTGGCCTTGGCTCGCCTCTTCCTCTCGGCGTAGGACTTCTGCTCGGCGAGGACGGCGTATAGCTTCCTCGACAGCTCATCGGGATCAAAGGGTTGTGACTGTGATGGACGGGTCTTTGGCTTTGGAATTGTGGTCCTGGGCATCTTTGGCATAGCGTGGGCCCCATGATATTGGGGGACACCGAGTATCGTGGATCATCATCTTGAGAGGGCTCGGCTTGTGACGTCAGAAGCCGAGGTTATGATGTTTGAGTGTAAAACCGTGTGGAGTACCAAAGGGAGTTGATGTAACTTGGTCGTGGACCTGGATCTTTGAGATCATATATAGATATAATGTGTTAAAATACTCGGTAAATGACCAGGTTAAGATGAATCCTGTCCAGGAGGGCTGCTCTGGGGTTGCGGTTCGTCTGATTCAAGGGCTTGTCAAGGGATTCGGTAATACAAGGGTGGCGGCAGAGAACCCTGGTCGAGCAAGTCAGAGGATGGCGCCGAGCAGATGCGATGGAACAACAAGCGAAAACAAATCGTGAGAAGTTCTGGGACGAGCGAGAGTGAAGGGAAATTTGCGGTTCGCAAGCCGGCACGGCAGTTATAAAGCTACTGGGGGCATAGACTGAGCCGAGATGCCACACGAGCAGCAGGACCCGTTGTAACGTCACCGTGCAAGCGGTTTTCTGGGTCGCTAAGAGTTGAATTGGTGGGCGACGAGGAACGGGGCCCACCCTCTTCTGATCAGTCAAGTCATTCAGTTGATTAACGCCGTGACGCTAACAGCAGCCCATGTCATGGTTTCTCGCTGCCCCAGACCCGCCAAGAGAAGGCCAGCCCATGGTCTCTTTAGAAACGAGCAAAGCGCCGCCTACGAAGGCTGGTCACGCTGGCAAGTTGGACCGGATCCTGTTGGTGCGCCTCCGGTCTGGCAGCGTGATAGGCTGGTCGAGGCAGAGCGTCCCTGGTCAATTTCCGCGAATGCGCGCGGGCCGGCCGATCTACGATGGCGCCGTGACCGGACACTCAATGACTCTGGTAATAATTTCCATTAATTCTACAAAGGACACGGCCCTATGCAAACACTGATGCCGCCGACGGCTTGTGACGAGGGCATGTGTGTGCATGTGTGGAGGTGGGTTGGATCGTGGAACAGACAGACAGACAGCAAGAGGAGCGATGGTTTGACACATGCTCTCGAACCCTTTCGGCCTTTGGTCTTCCCCTGGTTCGCACACTGTCAAGCAAGCGTTTCAAAAGCAACGCCGCAGATGGAGGGTTGGGTTGCACGCAAAACCCATAACCGGCCCGTCTCCACAAAGACGAGGACTGCCTTGCATGCGGTGAGCGATTGGGCTTGCTACCTACCGGGGAAGGGGCGTCTTCTGCGGAGTCCCGCACATTCCAATGTAAGATTACACTTCAGGGTCCTGACCTACCTACCTCTCTCTGCATCGCTCCGGGCATCATGCAGTCGGTTCAGTCAGTAGGCGAGCCATTCCGCTGCAGTGCGTCGTTACCACGGCCGGACAGCATCGGCCCGCAGCGCTGGGCTTCAGCAGCATGCACAGAGAGTTACAGCACAGGCGAATGACACCATTGGTCTTGGACTTTTGAGCGGGCAATTTTGGACAGGCCCGTGGCGACGACGGGTGAAATTGCATGAGATGTTGGTGGTGCCATCGCGAGCCCAAGCCGGGTGAAAACGAGCGAAGACTGTCGTGTGATCGAGGCCCTCTGTCGGTGGGGCGCAACTGAGGGTATAAAACAGGTCACTTAAGCCGGTGGAGCAAGGGTCTTTTCCCTCTAGCTCGATATCGTTCGAACACGAGCTACAGCGCAGGCTATCGGTAGAAGCTCAGGTGTCTGTCAGCGGACGGTGGCTGGCCCTCGGAGCGTGGCCTGTCGCGAATGCAGACGACAACGCCAGAGAGCGGACGAAGATGCAGCTGGACAGAGGCAGGAAAGCATGAAACAACGCAGGGCGAGAGGCGTCGCGGGGAAGGGGACGCCACAACTCGGCGTCTGCAAGGCCTCTCGCCGACTCTGTGACTGCTCAGTGTTGGTTGGCCATGAAGGGAAATGACTTGTGGCATCGCGCTGCTGCAAGCCACCGAGGTTCATGTATGTACGCACACACACGCACACGCACACGCACACATAGCGGTTCTTGGACGACGTCGACGACGACGAAGACGGGACAGGAATCAAGGCCCCATCGTAGCTCTGCAGAAACGAGAAAACAGCGGCAGCGGCAAGGAGCTGCAGCGCATATTACGACAAGGATCGGTGGCTTCGTGGCCTGACAGGCCAATTTGGTGGTGAGGTGACTGACTTGGGTGAGCTCTCTTTCTCCGGTGGGTGCAGATCTTGCAACCCATCACCAGACCCATCCCCGTCCACACGAGAAGACTAAAGTCCCAATTGGGAGCATGCTACCTCCCCTCTTCTCTGTTCGGACTCGACTTGGCACCTAGCAGCAGCAGCAAGAGCAGCCACATACGTTCTGCGGCGGACCAGCCAGTCCACCGCCTTGGTTCACCGATCAGTGAGGGAGCACGGATCGCCTGGGCGCTTCGGAGACGCGGCAAGTCACGGGGCCTGCCATCCGTGTGGCTCAACCGCCGCCGTGCACCCCATCCATGTTCCTATGCCCATGTGCAGTGAAGAAATGGCCGATGCGACAGAGTTGGTGAGAGAAGGGCGACGGAGGCGGGAAGAAGAAAAGAGAAGAAGGAAGAGGCAATTGTCCCAGCCACTCGAACAAAAAATAAACAAAAAAACACCAAAAGTAATCACAACATGTACTCTGTAAGAAAATCAGCGCAAAACAAGGTAAAAAGCAAAAGCAAAAGCAAAAGGCGTCGGACCCGACGACCAGGACACGGCACAAGACACTTCCGGGAGGGTCCGGCGCCGAGGCCACAAGGTACAGTCTCAAATGCTTAATTGCCTTTCTAGCCAAAACCACAGCGCCAACGGCAGGGGACGGTTCGTTTTTAGCAGCCTGTGCTCTGTTCCTTTCCCCTTCATGCTATGACGTTTGACGGCTTTTAACTTCGTTCCCGCATCGGCCCTGTTCTTCTACTTCTGGACTATCCGGAGCGTTTCAGAGCTTGTCGTAGTTTGATGTTTGATGCTCTCTGATCCCCGTCCCCTCCCCTCCCCTCCCTCCCTCCCTCCCCAGCGTTCTGGACCAGGACCTGGACCAGCTTGACGGATTTTTTTTTGCCTAGGGGCTTGCTTGGAATGGGTTTACAGGGGTTGTGTCCCACGTGCTGGCGGCTGAGCACGTTGTGTCTTCAAGCCTACCTGTTAGCCAAGCGATGACGACGTCTTTCTACATCGGTCAAGCTTTTGAGATACCGAGACGAGCATTTGGCATGGCGAGTGGCAATGGCCTGAGACCGGGCATGTCCGTGGATGGGGGCATTCGGTGCACTTGCGAGAACAGGCGTAGTAACTTAGGTGCTTCTCGGGGTTGAGCCAGGGGATCGCCGGTGCCGTGCATGAGTGCCGGCTAGCCCAAATGCACAGAATGCTCAAGCCATGACGATCTCCATCTTCAGCTGTTAGCCAGCATAGGTAGGTAGGTATGCACCAACGGCATTCCGATCTGTCCTATCTCAGTTCGCTGCCCACCACGGTTGTAATGCCTGCCCTTCGGATATATCTTTTTCAACGGCCAGGCCAGACTTCCTGACAGGCCCATACATCGACTTACACCCAATCGGCCTGGACGGGTGCAGCCGCTGTAACTAGTCGATTATACCCGTGTAATACGTGATGGTGCAAACTCTTGGCCAGTCTCATCATGGCCCCGGGCTATACTCAATGCAGGCACATCTAGACTATCCTGTAACGGCGCAAGAGGGAGCAAAGGCCAGACACCGATCTTTTCCCTCTTCATCGCCGTAGGTCGAATCGCTCGCAGCTTGCCCTGGCTCCCAGGACTATTGGATGCCTGTCTGCCAGTGCAGCTCAGCCCCAGCCGTGCATCCAATCCTCCACTCCCAGTTCCCCCCTCACAGGACTCTCTGGTTCTTTCTCCCCTCCTCTTCCATGTTGTTCCCCATCCTATGGGATTTTCCAGGGACAAGGGCAGCGTGGGAGAAACCGTCTTGCTTGATCTGAGTGCTTCTCTTACCCGTGATTGTGAGTTGACGACAGCGAGCGCCTGTTCGTTTACCGACCAACCAGCCAGCCAGCAAGTAAGCACGAGCACGAGCACGAGCACCACCAAACCGCTATCTTACCACCACTTCATCCTGCGCCAACCACCACCGCTATTGTTGGTGTTGCTGCTGGTGCGCGCTGGTGCTCCCACTGTCACTGCCGCTTCTGCCAGAGCCGTTTTACACGCCGATTCATAACACGTTTTCCTTGCATGCCTCGCTCTTGGTCCCCCTTGCCTGGACCATATTCATGTACGTCTGTATCTTTTGTCTTGTTAGTTCCAGTCTTAGTATCCTCTTTCAACCGTCCGGGACCCATCCGCCCTATCCAACGATCCATCGTCTTGTCCCTGCCCTCCTCCTCCCTCTCCCTTGCTTGCTTGCTTTTTCTTGTTTTATAATTTTTTAGGCTACTTCCCTTGCCTATATATCTCTCAGCGCAATTGAGTCCATTCCCATGTTGGTGGTGCCTGTGCCAGCCCTTGCGCTCCATCTTGGCTGCTGCACTTTTCCATTCCGGCTTAAATCGCACGCAGCCTGAGCGCATCCGATAGCTCCTTGGCCGCTGTCGCTCCTCGCAGCCTCGTCGTCCCTTTTACTTTCTCTCTGCCTCCCCCTCCCTCAATTCCCTTTCCTCCCCATCGTCCTGTCCTGTCCTGCACTACCACCTGTTGGTTGTCTGGTTGTACAGCAGCCTCATGTCCACGTTTCACTCCACATCCCGTCGCTAGCCTGCGACAAAATGGTCCCGGACGGCAACGCCGACTCTTATCAAGCTCACAGCTCCTCCAGCTCCAAGGACGATCCCTGGCCCTTGCCCACCTCGCCCTCGTCCGCCGCTGCTGCTGTTGCGGTTGCACTCGACCTCGACTTCAGCACCACCTCCACCTCCAACACCTCCAACCCCAAATCCAACTCCCACCATCCCCTGCATCGTCGCCCTTCCGTTGCCGTCCGCCACGACCTGCCGTCCCCGACGTCGCCAACGCTGCGCTCTCTCGCTCTGCCAGCGTCTCGAGCCCGCACCATCGTGCACGCCGGCACTCGCCCGCGCTCCCCGTCTCCGCCTACCGCGAGGCCTTCGACTCGACGCCCCGCGACCCCGTGAGCCGGCGTCACGATCGAGACGTGCACGCGAATGCCAGGACGAGGCCCTCGCCCGCAAGCACCCCCATCGCTGAGACGCCCGACGACGGAGATGACACACAGAACGATCAATTTCCACCACCGCCTCGCCGAGAATCCCTAAGAGTCGGTCATTCACACTATTGGGTATGTTGCCTCCCGACCTGCTCGCCTGCGATGTGTTGTTGTCCTGTTCTTTGTTGTCTTGCGTAGCTCCGCTTCCGTCGCAGGGCAAGCCATGCCGAGCCAGCACCTCCAAAATGTGTCTCTTCGCTGACCGTCGCAATCGCCCCCTCCCTCTAGTCCCTCAAACCCGCCAGCATGGAGAGCTTCAACATTGCCATCATAGGCGCCACCGGCGTCGGCAAGTCTTCGTTTGTTCAGCGCGTCCTCAATCTGTCCCGCCCACCCATCACCAATGCCTCGAGCATGCGTGTCTCCGTCGACAACTCCACCCACCTCGTCACCCTTCTCGAGCTAGACCTCGAGTATTTCGAATTGAACCCCTCCCAGCCGATACAATGGCCGAGGCAAATAAACGGTCACATCGTTCCCCGTGTCGATGCAGCCCTCCTCCTTTACGACGTTATGAACCAGGAATCCATCCGCGAGTTGCCCCAGGCTGCTGGTAAGCACCCTCCATTCCAGTCGCTTGGCCAAGAAGTCTTGGCGCTAACAGTACCAAGGTGCACTCGCAAACTCCAATCTCCCCGCCATCCTCGTTGCCAGCAAATGCGAGCACCCAATGGACGAATGGGTCGTTGACGCTGACGGCATGACTAATCACCCATACTTCAAATCGTGCTTTGCCTCCTACAAACTCATGAGCAAGGACACAGAGACGAGCCGGGCCTGTTTGCAAGCGATTGTCGGTGCTGCTGTAGCCCATAGGAAAGGTTGTGGCTCCTGCACGTTCTCCCCTTCGTGCATAATGCTGACATGGGTTGCAGAAGAATCCACCGACACCCTACTACGGAAGCGAGCCCAGTCCGCCGCCAACATCGATACTTTTGATACCAGCATCCCGCGCCCCGTCAGCGAGCATAGCAAACATAGCCGTGCCAGCTCTGATCTGTCGGCCTTGCGCGGGTTTCCGAATGCGCCTCTGATGGAGAAGCGCCGGGCCCAGACCTCCCGGGGAGTGCGGCCAGGTCAGCAACAGTTCGACGCCAGCAGTCTAACCCCTACAAGCGAGTTCGGCGAGCAAGGGCAGCAGAGCTACATGAGAACGTCAGGCATCCGGGTCGACAGACCTGGCAGCGACATTATTCTCGACATCGAAGAATCCGACGCAGAGTCACACCGATATTCCGATGACATACCCATTCTGCAACGGAACGAGGACGCTGCCTCTGACAGGCAATCCAAAACTGCCGGCGTGTCTTTCGACGAGCTGGTAGATCGTCTGCTTGCTCCCCGCCTCACCCGGGCCGACAACAACTTCTCCGACATTTTCTCTGTCTCTACCGCAAGTTTGCTGCACCCGGACAGTTATTCCTGGCCATTCTTAAGCGTCTTGACCGTGTGAGAGAAGACAAAGCCGCCCACTACCTTTCCAAAACAGCTACGCAGCTGCGAATAATCGAAGTTGTGGCCAAATGGGTGTCATTATACCCCGGCGACTTTGCAAGGCCTACGACAAGACGTAACCTGGAGGACTTTATCAGACACTTGTCGACAGAGCCGATATTCTCTATTGCTGCGCAACAGATGCGCCGGAATCTTCATCTTAACGTGGTAGAAGATGATGACACAGGTTGGGCAAACGCAGATGAGCTGGGTGACAAGGTTGCCAGCGAGCTTCTACACAAGGAGCTGGATGAGCTGGTAGACGGGGTCAGCACAGTTCAGTTTGATGATGATATGGACGGACGACCTTCTGGAAGCTCGGATACGTCGGTCTTGGACCGCGGAAGCAGTGTGGGAAGTCAGTTCCAGTTCCACTCGTACGATGAATACGACCGGGAAGCCGCCCTTCTGGAGCCTACCGATCACCTTCCGATGAACAAGTTCCGATACCACATCTTCATGGACATTCCTGACGACGATATTGCCGATGAACTGACCAGGATCGATTGGATCATGTTTTCGTCAATTCGAATCCGCGATTTTGTACGGCATGTCAGCTTGCCCTCAGGCCAAAAAGAAAAATGCAAGAGCTTGAGAAATGTGAACCGGATGATTAGCCACTTCAACCACATTGCCAAGTGGGTTGCAAACATGATTCTTTTGAGGGATAAGGCAAAGCATCGAGCGCAGATCATGGAGAAGTTTATGAATATTGCAGTAAAGCTGCGGCAGCTGAACAACTATAATGGACTGGCAGCTGTCCTGGCAGGTATTAATGGTACTGCCATTCACCGCCTGGCACAGACCAGGGCGCTCGTATCCCCGAGGCCCAGAAGCGGTTTGCCCGGCTGGTGATTCTCATGGGAACCCAGAAGAGCCATTTCGCGTATCGATTGGCATGGGAGAATTCACCACTGCCCAGAATACCGTTCATTCCCCTACACCGCCGAGATCTGGTGTCTGCTGAAGAGGAAGCAAGACCTTTGTCGGTGCTAACGGTGACCGAATTAACTGGAAGAAGTTTGAAGTACTGGGAGAGGTGCTACTGCCGATTATGAGGAGTCAGGGCACGGCATACCCCAACCTTGCGAAGCACGAGATTGCTCGCGAGTTGGTGTTGGGCTGCCGTATGCCAACTGATGAGGAGGTAAGAACCCAGCCAGCCGGCATCTGTTTACTGTTTGGAGGTCCCATGCTAACGCAACGTAAAGGAAATCTATCAAAGGAGTTTGCAGGTGGAGAGTTCATCTTCTGGGCCGGTAGATCCTTCCAAGAAGAAGTTTCCTGGTTCGCTAAATGATTGCGGGATAGCGATGGAGTTTATTTACTTGATCTGGAGTGGCAACACTGATATAACATTTTCCGTTACTTCATGAAGATCCTTAGCGGGCCGCCGATGTGTCGCGGAGTATTATAGAGGTGTGGACGGCAACGATGGATTCTAGAGCATCTTAGGCGCATTTCGAGGATTGAAGAAAGATATTTGAAGGGTGTCCGTGAAAGTACCCTGTCCTAAGACTTGACTCTCAGTGAAGCGAAATAAGCGTGTGTTTGGTGTAATTACTGAATACCTCGGTAGGCGCCTTATCGATTCGCCCATCTCGAGGGAAGGAGCTGTGGCACGTGGCAGTAGCTTGTTCCTTCTTTCATTTCGAAGCGTGAAGAATGGAAGGTGCTCTGTTTAAAAAACATAGAACAGAACCAGGTCTTGGGTCAATTTCTCTACAACAATACAACAATATCCACTTGAACAGTCGAGCGAGACTGTAGGAATTGATACGAATCGGCTCAGCCATGCATACATCCATCATCGCCTTACCGAAAGTACACATTGCCGAGAAAAACACTGGAGTAAACGTACTTATCTATGGCTCTCTATACTTGGCCATGCCTAGTGGGTATGAACACTTAGTCACGGCAGATGGTCTTCTTCAAACGGTGAAGGAACAGCATCTCTGGGTTGCAAGAACTGGAGCATGCCAACTTATGTTCTCCTTATCATCTCAGGATGAAGCCATCGACATCAACCATGTCATTGACTATCTGGCAGAATGGATATATTCATGGGATGTTCGTCTACAGCTATCTTATTAAGTGTCTATCATCGCTAACCAGTTTAGGGCTGGAAACAGCTGGGTCTACGCCTTCAGCGAATAGATTCCCTAGAAACGAACCCGACTGGAGAAATCGTCTTCTCTATCCAACATCCCGATCTTTCTTCTGCACTGATCCCACCGAGCGGTGCCCGAGAGCGGGATTTCTGTCGGCATCATACACCCTCGTCATGTTCCAGGACAAACCTCCAGTTACCACTATTCCACCTACACCAAATAAGCGAGCGCATAGCCGCAAGCGAAAGGCTGGAGAAATACAGACCAACGATACTGTATACCTTATGGGTACCAATACGATGTATCAATGTCTTGCAACTCATGACCAGAAAGCTGTTGATGAGTTCATATCCCGCTTGAGTCCAGGATCCTTGGATGATAACGCGTTTGGTCTGAGAGACAGAGACAATGCCGCATCTCGAGACACCACAAATGGAACACTTTGCCTTACAGATATGGGGCCTACAATGCATGCAGTTCTCAGGGTCATTATTCTTGGTGGTAGTCAAAGCCGTAAGGCTTTCAGGGTTCTCGAAGGAAGACTGCCACCAAGCTTAGCAATATTGACACCGGCGGTTTTTCATATGCCATATCTCAAGGTATAAGACTCCCAAACATCACTATCTCATGACTAACCTGCGGACAGACAGTCTCGGACCGAGCAAATCTTATGTCAGTGATTGCAACCTCACTCGCACGAATGAGCAACGCAGAATCGCCTCAGTTCAGACAAAAAGTCTTGTCCTTGAGAGCATTTTCCAGCCTAAGTCCTACAAGCGCAATCGCCAACGAAGTCGACGATGAGTTCATTACAAGTCGGATTGAGGAAGCCACGTGGAGAACGATCTTATCAACAACCCAAGTGCCTGTTGTACGATGCAAAGCGAACCCCAAAGACCATGGGCCGTTGCCTCCAAGTAAACACGCAAATTTGGCAGATGCGAACCTGGGGATAGACTCTGAAACATCATCCTATACTGATGCCACGCATAGAGATGCAGTAATGATCGAATATCCATACAATCCCCGTAGCACCAAACGTCTCAATACCTATCTCGGCAACATCTGAACACTCACTGTCATCTAAGACTTTGGAAGGGCTGCATATGAACTTGGCCACATATTATAGCGTTGAACCAATGAGATTTCCAACGAGTGAGCAAAGTGAACCCATACCACCACAAAGAATGAACGATAACCAGGACCACATTATTTATAACCACTCTTATTTAACGGCGCCGTCAAGTGCTCCTTTGGGGACAGGTTTATATTTCAACTCCAACAGTGAAAACTCCTTCGATCTTAATTAGCATGAAACCAAACAGGCGCTGGAAGGAAATGCCATTCTGAAACGCTAGAAAGTCACCAAACCTCTCCATTAATTAGGGCATGCGGTTGCCAAGTTAAAATGCGTATGCATGAATGGCAACTGGACGTCGGCGCATCCATATATTATATTCATCTCCTTACGAAATAACATAACCAGCTCGGCCATGGAATGGTATTCCAGCCCTAGGCTTCTCTTGCTGCAGTTGAAATCTATTGATGCTGTAAACACAGCCGCTTCCAAAAAGAATAACGCCATTCATAATGAACAAAGAAGTAAGCCCAACATCTCGTCCAATGTTGCAGCGACTTTGAGAGGGATGAAGGGCACAGCCCACGTCACCCAAGTTCTATCGTTTTCCCAATCTGCGCTTCATTTAAGAGAATTATTTCTTGCCTCCTTGGCACCACCCTTGCCCTTGCCATCATCCTTCTTCTTCTTTTGCTCGGGCTTGAGGGTAGCGTAGTGAATGAACCACAACAGGAGGCCCTGTGCGATGAGGCCGACGAGAACGAGGATGAGGGTGGTGAACAGCTGGGGTTGGTCATTGAGAGTAGCGACGGCAGCATCGGTGGCACCGATCTTCTTCATCCAAGAGAAATTGGCCATGGTGGGCGAGTGGACGGGGTGGTTTGATTATGTGTGAGATTCGTTCGGTAGGATATCGTGCGCGTATGTGGCCAGTCAATGGCGCAAGTAGCAGAGCAGACGGGGAGATCTGTTTGAAGAGAGAGGCAGCGCTGCAGCGATATTCGAGACAGGAGGGCTGAATGGTTGAACGCAAGAAAGCGACAGGCGCAAAGCTATCAGCAGAGCGACGCGGCGAGACGAGTTGGGTCGAAGAGGATGCGAGTTGGATATCACTGAGAAAGAGTCGGGAAAAGAGCCCAGAACAAGGAGAAATGGGAAAAGGAGGGAAATAGAAAGAAATCAAAGAATAGGTAGAACGAAGAGTGGTACGATGATGCGGCAAGAGAAAGGCCAGCGGAGTCGTTCGAAACGGGGAGCGTCACGGACTGCGGATCCAAAAGAAGGGAGTGGGGCCTCAGTCAGACAGAGAGACGGCGTTTCACATGTGCTGCAGAATGGAGTTGGCTGATGACGGGCGCTTACTGAGAAGAGGCTGGCCTGCAAATGTGCCACTGATCTGTTTGAATCAGGGGCAGAACAGGGAACGTGCAAATAAAAAACGAGTCGCAAGCCGTGAAGATGCCAAAGTCGTTGAATTGAGGTCGAATTGGATTCATATGAAGGGTCAATATGGGAACATGTACGGTTCAAATGCTGTCCTGGTTCATCCTCAAGGTACAGTATAGTACAGTAAAGGCTGTACAAGCTGTGTCTTATTTTAGCAAGCATCTTGGTAGGTATGTAGACTTTCCCTGAGTAAGTGGTATGTTCATTACAGTAAGTCCCATACTGCAATTTGAACACGCCGAAACCTATTTCTAGTGTTCCATTCGTAAGGCTTCGGCGTCAATTATATCCTCTGCTAGCCTGGGAATTCGAATATTTCTTTCACTTGCCTTTCCCTTGGCAGAAACCCCCTTGTTCCTCGACCCAGCATCAGTCGAGGTACCGGTACACCATGGCCTGTACTTCAACCTTCAACACACGCAGCGGACCAGGACCGTTCAATTGCTGACTAACAAAGCTTGGGTGGATCTCTACCCTTTCCTCGTCCGTCCAATCATGATGGGCCATGCCAGGTTCATTTTCCTGGGGCCCTTTTAGAAAAATCTCCAAAAGCTCGTTGCAACGAAGAGCACAAGCACGTCGCGCTACGCCTTGGACGCCGGACACGGGAACACTCTCTCTCTCCTCCAGCATCCCCGAGGTGATCCTTCCCACCGGCCTCCCCGCCTACCCTCGCTCAATTGACCCTTCATCCAACTCTCAGGGTGGCCGGCCATGAGCGTCGCACGACCGGCGCGCAGCCTCGTCGGCCGCTGTCTCGCCTCGACAAGAAAGGCACCCCTCGCCGTCTCTTACCAGTCCTTCCACACCTCCTCCCAGTGCTCGCAGCGGCGGTCACGCTTTCGTAATGTCACCGCCGAGGAGATGGGGCTGCTCAAGCCCGAGAACATGGCCAAGTACCGCGAAGAGAAGTTTCCCGAGTTCACCAAGGAGGAGCTCCTCGCCTTGGAGAAGAAGTACTCCCCGAGCACCTCGAGGCTCTGAAAGCTGGCGAGAAGGCCATCAACCCCGATGACCTCATCATCCAGGGCCGGTTACGAGACGATCCCTACAGGCCCAACTACATCGAAGACTACACCGTCCTCGACCCCAAGTACGATCTCAAGCCTGACCTTGGTGGCACCCCACGGAGCCCGAATGGCCCAGCAACAGCAAGTGGATAGACGACTACGGCATGAAGATGTCTGGTCTCCTCGACAAGAAGACGGACGAGCAGCTCACCCGGGCCATGGTCCGAGCCCTGAGGAAGGTGAAGCAGGGCGCCGGTCACGACATGATCGACCTGACCGAGGAGGAGCTGAACGAGATGGAGAAGGACCCTGAGCTGGCTAAGAAGTACATTCTTACCGAAGACGATGGCCCTGAGCCTGATGCCAACGCCTCTGGCCCGGAGTACATG
Source organism: Albifimbria verrucaria (assembly GCA_020081605.1). NCBI lineage: Eukaryota > Fungi > Ascomycota > Sordariomycetes > Hypocreales > Stachybotryaceae > Albifimbria > Albifimbria verrucaria. The sequence goes on from JAHREC010000013.1 coordinate 5,464,913, forward strand.
ACCCGTGCTCAGGCCATGCAGCTCGACGAGGCTGTTGAGGCCGAGTGGAAGAAGGAGCTGGACAGGATCGCCCAGATGGGCCTCACCCCGATGTTGAGCCTTCGAGCCTCGAGCTCGTCGAGGACGGTCCCGCGGGTGTCATCCGACTGCACACCGCCGAGGCCGTCGAGCTCGGCAAGGTGCCTGGTGTCGAGGGCATGTACAAAGCCCAGGCCGACCCGGAGGACGAGGGCCACGACGATGGTGGTGAGTGGCAGGAGATCAAGCGCCTCACGGGCATGACTCTCAAGGATATCATGTCGCTCGTCCGCAAGGTCCTGGTCCAGCGTCAGGTCGTCAACCAGACGCGTCTGGGCAAGGTCCGCAGCCACTCGGTCCTCGCCATCGCCGGTAACGGCAACGGCCGCCTGGGTCTGGGCATCGCCAAGTCCACTGAGCCCAGAATTGCTGCTGAGACGGCTCAGATGCTTGCCATCCGCAACATGAAGCCCATCCGCAGGTACGAGAACCGCACCATCTTCGGTAACTCCACCGCCAAGGTGTCCGGCTCGGTGGTAGAGCTGGCTGCTCGCCCAGCAGGTATGTCAATCCCCCATTTTCCATTTTTATAACATTTCCTTTTGTATTCCTCAACCATATTATACAAAAGGCTCAGGTTTACTAACATACTTCTCAACCCACAGGCTTCGGTCTCCGCTGCCCCCACCGTATCTTCGAGATGTGCCGTGCCTCTGGCATCCACGACCTGGCCGCCAAGATGCCCCGTTCCAAGAGCCCCTGAACACGGTCAAGGCGGCGTACGAGGCCCTGACGAACCAGCTTGACCCGGAGGAGATCGCCATCGGCCGCGGCAAGAAGCTGGTCGACGCGCGCAAGGTGTACTACGGCGGCGCTGTGCATTAAGCGGGAGAGAACTTTTGTGCGTTGATGTATTATTTTTGGGAGGAGATGGGGCGCAACACAACCCCTTCCTGTTAGACCTACCACATAACCTTGTACTATACATGTCAACCAGATAACTTTGTAACATCAAATGGCATCATTGGGCTGTAGAATCTAGTCACTGAGGCGAGTCCGTTGGGGATCATGTGTTTGAGTGTGATGGTGATATTGATGTCTCTTTTGAGTGGCTCCGTATTGCGTATCAAAGTCCAGTGTTGTTTGTATTCATCCGCGCTCATCGCCTGGCTAAGCGCAACACTCCCCCTGCCCATTCTATGAGACTGATATCTTGGAAACATAACGTTTTACCAAACACACCCAGTTGTACCTAGAGTTAAGTTCCACATTCTGTCTTACGGGAGGGTACTGAGGTGCCACCCAAGACGCCGAGGCCGCGGCCCGAGCCATTCCCTACCTTCTCACGATAACTTCAGTGCGATCCCTAAACAAGAAGTAGTGTGGCATACACTTGGTGCTACCCTCACCTACTTGTCTACCCCAGATTTTTCCTGCATAACTAGAATGCGGGGGATATATTAAACTGATATATCATTATCTGACAGCACATGTGATGCCTTGAATTGACCAATAAATACAATGAAGAGCCTCATCGTTCGTTCAGCCTCAACACCATACGTGGAAAGTCCCTCCTCTGATACGAGAGCTTACTATGCGCTAGAGATCCTTCTCGCGGCAGAAGGTTGTCACTCATTGTGAAGAGTTCGAGTCATTATCTTCTAGCTTAGGTTCTATACCATCAATGTCAAGTTTGTCGGAGTGACTATCCATCCGGCAAGTATATTGCTTATGAAGATCTCTTTATGAATTATTCTTTAGTGGTCTCAATATCGTTTTGGTGTATGTTAACTTGCCACCTGGGCTCTCAATAACTGACGTATAAATATTCCTGGTTTCGTTCGGTAGATTGAAAAACTCAGCCCAAGTGTTTTACCCACTTCAACCGCTTTCTAAGACAATTGATCGAATATACTATAAACATACTCTTACAACCTAAAATTGGGCTTCTTTTTAAAATGAAGCTCACTCTGTCTTTGTCTACGCTTCTTTTGGCCCTCGTCTCGATTGATGAGGCTGCTGCTTGGGGGTTCTACTATGGCAGTCAGGGCTTCAATGGAAACAGGAACGCGGACTGCATCAGCATCAATGTCAAAAAGGAACACACTTTGAATGGTTCCGGGACCCGTCTGAGGACTGTTGCGTGTATTTATACGCCAACGGGAGATGCTCGGGCACCGAAGCTGGATCGTCGTGCAATGACTGGGCGAAGGACGCGAGTAGATCACTAAGCAATCTTGCTGTAAGGAACTGTTGAGATGAAACATATAGGGAAGGGTAGGCATGGTAAGGGGGCGGGAGAAGGCTTTGGAAGCGAGAACAGGGTCTTATTTGAGGGAGGTTCTAGGGAATAACAATGTATCTTTCCTGTCGAGCCTATATATGCTAAATTGCTGAACTGTTGACATATTGGCGGCGACTTCATGTTCAAGGCATGTTGAAGAAGGTCACCCCAAAACATCAATATATTGAGGCTGAAAGATATACAATTCTTTCATGTAGTTGCAATGTAGCTACCTATTCATAAACAGGGTCAGCATTGGTACCTCGACTATAGAGACAAATGCCCCCTAACTGAATATTATCTCTGCTCCATCCGTCTTCATGTATCAGCCAGCATGGCATGATATGGTATCTTCTTCGATTACATGTTACTCGTAGCCGTCGTTCATTCTTTTCCGCAAAGGTTACTCCTGTGCGTCTGTACGGTTCCGTCCGTAGTGTAAAGGGATGCGGCCAACATTACGGCGACTGCGCATCTCCAGGGCCGCCGCCACTGCCATCACCCCAGTCAATCTCCTGCTGCAAAACTATGCTGTACACGCTGGCCTTGAGCAGCGTAAACGCTAAGCTGGTCTTGCGCTCGAGGTCGCGCAGTCCGTCGAGGATTTCGGTCGAGGGTTCGACGCAAGGTCTTCAAGTATCATAGCGAGCTGCCTCGAAGGAAATCAGGTCAGCAGAAGATCACAAAAGCGATTTGAATACAAAGCCGGCAGTGTTGCGCAGAATTAAGTGCAAAGCGTTGGAACGACAGCGGGGAGGGACCGTCGCCTTGTGCCAATTTACCTTCTTCATGTTGTCCGCCAGCCGCTCATACTCATCGAGGACCTCCTGCTCCAGGGTGTGAGCTCCGGGGCGACAGCAGGCTAGAGGACCTTGATCCATGGCGAACGCGGGCCTTTAGCCAGAGATGCTCTTGCGGTTGAGGTGCAGTTGAAGCCCAGTAACGCGCCTCGCGTGGTGGGGCAGAAGAGACAAAGCTGGGTTCAGTTACAGTGTATCCGCGGCCCTATTGCAGAGTACATGGCAAGTGTGCATACCACCGTTTGTGACGCTAGGTATATTTTGTTAACGAAACATTTATTAGCACTAAACACCACTTATACATGTCATATTCCGTCTTTCAAAAGTCATGGTCGAAAACAATATTAACATTCCATTCCATATCATATCCATCATCAATGAGCAATCTTTGCGCCAGTCCGGTAAAACTACATACAGTCGAAGCCTGTTCCAATCCACACATCATCATAAACGCTTGCGAACTCGGTGTCTACATCACCGTCCATACACCACGACTTCATTTCCTTCCACTTCCACCTCGCTTGGAGGCGGCCCGGCGTCTGTCCCCAGCGAGCTGCGCGTGCCTACTGCACTCTCCGTCCATTCACTTCCCGTATAGTCGTCATCGTCATAGTAGTCGCTGTACCCTTCTGATTCCGTGTACTGTCCTGTGCTGCCAGATATGACTGTTGTGCCGATACTCTCGCGCCGGAGAGTTCCTGTATCACTCTGGCCATCATCCTCCCCTTCCACTGCTGTCGAGACGTTGGAGTCGGTTTCCACCGCGGTTGTCACGTTGGATCCTTCGTCGCCTGGGAACGGCGCAGTATCGTGATCCTCCGGAGCCGGGGTCTCAGGTTCGTCGACTTCTTCGACAGTCTCACTCATCCGCATGTTCTCTTTGTCCTCGACCCCGAAGCCCTTGACGACATCGCCTCCCCAGCTACGCTTGCGCAATCCCTTGGCTTGGCCGTTGGGTGTCCGCACGCTTTGGCTTCTCTTGACACCGCCAGTAGCTGCATTGTTGTTGATTTGGCTTAACGATACGATACGTCTGCCTGTCTGCATCGGTGCTGCCAGATTACGCTTTGCCGAGAGAGCTATATTGACAGCTGGCTGGAGCGATCGTGCCGCTTGAGGCTCGCCGGTCATGGAAGGCTTCTTGACGCGCTTTCGGCTCATGGCATCCGCGGACTTCATCGACTTAGACATGAGAAGGACTCGAGAGTGATCCATAACGCCCTCCAGAATTCGGCGCTCAAGCGCTTCAGCTCGTGATTCCATGTCGCAAAGCTCCTCCTTGCGCAGGTGAAGCGCCGTCTGAAGTGAAGAAACATCGCCAGTCAATCTTGTCTTTTGTCGGATCAGGCTTTCCTGTTCGGTTCTTAGGTTTATGACACTGCTGCGAAGACGCTCTTCTTCGTCCCTAAGGCTTCGAACAGCTGCTTCGACATGATCCCGTTCCGCAAGCTTCCGCTCCAGTGCAATGATTGTGTCTTGGAGCGTCTTCTCACGGTCTTCGTGATCATCAGCGATGCGTTGGGTTTGAACGGACAAAAATGATGAGATCTCAGCTGCTGTAGCGACAACGGACTTGTGAACCTTGTCCAATGTCTCAAGCTGCGAGAGAGCCTGTTCTTGAGCGTTGCCTTGGTCTACCAACTTGTCAAGCTTCTCATGCACCGAGGCGTCATCGTACTTTGCCTCGATCAGTGTGTCAAGTCTCTCACGAACTTCCGAATCGTCGTACTTCTGTATCGCGAGAAGGTCCAGTCGCTCCTTGACGTCGGAATCATCGTACTTCTGCTCCAAGAGCAGAGTCAACTTTTCGCGAACCTCGGAGTCATCATACTTTTGCTCAACCAACTGATTCAGTTTCTCGCGGACCTCGGAATCATCGTACTTTTGCTCAATCAACTGACTCAGCTTCTCGCGCACCTCAGAATCATCATATTTCTGCTCAACCAGCTGGTTGAGTTTCTCACGCACTTCGGAGTCGTCATACTTGAGAGAGACCAATTGATTCAGTTTCTCTTGGACTTCAGAATCATCGTACTTGAGCTCCACCAGCTTATCCAAACGCTCGCGGATCTCGCTATCATCATATTTCTGATCTGCGATATACTTCAACTGTTCGCGGACCTCGGAGTCGTCATACTTCTCTGGCGCGGGAAGGAGTGGCTGCTCAATGGGCTTGGCTTCTATGATCTTGTCCTGGATGTCCGTCACAGAGTTCTTGGAGTGTTCGAAATGCTCACCAACCAGAAGCAGGACATCCTTTAAGGCTTCAAGTATCTTGGGTTGGAAATCTTTCATATCGCCTTGCATTCCTTCAACCATGGACAGTGCTTGCTGGATCTGATCCCGAGTCTGTTGATGCTCCGTCTTGTGATCTGCGTGGTTCTCATCCGTACGAGTGACAAGGTCCTCGACCCTGGAGAAGACGGTCTTGGACGCTTCTTCCATCTTCTCCAAGGAGTCAGTGACGGTCGAGCCCAGAGTATCGATGAGTAGTTTGAGCTCATCAGCAACCGCCTTTGTGCCAACGACTGCAGCCTCCGTCTCAATATCACGAGCCTCGCCAGCCTTGTTCTTTTCATCAAGGAGGGTCTGGAACTCATCATACTTCGCGATGAGCTCACTAATCTTGTCCTCAATCTTGGTACCCAGAGAGTCGGTCGCCAGCTGAAGCTTCTCGTCCGACTCAAGCTTAGCTCCTGCCACGATGGCCTTTGAATCTTCAAATTCTGCCTTCATCGTGTCGAACATTTCCTTCAGGTCTTGTTGGATATTCTCATTCTTGTCAATCTTCTCGCCCATGGTCTCGAGAAGCTTTCCGACTGACTCGACTCCGGTAGTGCCCTCCTCGAGCTTTCCTTTTACAGCCTCCTGGAACTCTTCGAGGAACGTTTTGACTTCGGAGACACGCTCGCCCACGCCGACGATTTCTGCTTGACGTTCATCCAGGGCCTTGATGGAAGCCTCAGCGTTGGCATCGTTCTTTTCTTGGGCTTCTCTGAAGGCGGCCTCCAAGAGCGTCAGGTCGTCTTTGCTTGGCAGGTTGGAGAAATGTGTGCTGGTCAGAGCATCAAGTGCCGTCTTAATCTCTAAGACAACAGTTTCAACCGCCTCAACATCGGTCTTGGTGACATTCTCAGGGTTTTCGGGGTTTTGCTGGTTTGCTCCTTGATTTCGTCAAGGCCAAGAGACAGCTGAGCGATGAGAGACTCGATTGAAGACAGGTCTTCTTTGCGAGAGATTGTGTCTAATTGTCCAGTGACGGTCCCCATTGACTCTTTGGTCTCTAGGAGAAGAGTCTCAATGGTGTCAACATGCTCCTTGCGAACTGCTTGGTCTCCATCGATGAGGTCATCCAAACGAGACTTCGTGTTACGCAAGATGGTCTCAATGGCTTGAACGTCTTCTCGTGATGCTGCGTCTGTACTCGCAGGCTCGGCGTCAGCGGCTGCTGCCTTTGGCACACTTGTGCTGATTTCCTCGACTCCTTGCTGAACGTTGCGAACCATTTCCTCAAGGCGAACCAAGTCATCCTTCTGAACAGTTTCGGCTTCTGGCTCCATGGCTTCGACCTTGATACGCAGTTGGGTGATCAGAACTTCCAAGTTCTTGATATCATCGTGCTTGAGCATATCGGCTGGGATGATAGCCTGGTCCATATCTGAGTTGTTGACCGCCGCAACAGCCCTATCGTTATTGTCACGTAGCTCTCCAATATCCGATCTGACTGAATCAAGGCCTGACTTGATAGCCTCAAGGATCTCGTCATTTACAGCTGGTGCAACAGCAGCCATCGCTTTCTCGTTGCTTGAGTCACGCAGCGCCTCAATATCCGACTTGACGGAGTCCAAGCCTGATTTAAGCGCGTCCAGGAGCTCATCATTGGTCGATGGTACGACAGCTGCCATTGTCCTCTCGTTGGTTGACTCACGCAGTGCCTCGATATCCGACTTCACAGAATCTAAACCTGATCTCAGGGCATCCAGAAGCTCTTCATTGGATGATGGTGCAACAGCTGCCATGGCTCTGTCACTGCTCGAGTCCCGAAGAGCTTCAATGTCAGACTTGACAGAATCTAGACCTGCCTTGAGGGCCTCGAGAAGCTCATCGTTCACGGTTGGTCCAACAGTGGCCATTGCTCGGTCATTGCTGGAATCACGAAGTGCCTCGATATCTGATTTGACAGAGTCAAGGCCTGATTTGAGGGCCTGCAGGAGTTCATCATTGGCTGCTGGCGCAACCGCTGCAACAACCCTTTCACCAGTCTCTTCGCGCAAGGCTTCGATATCGGATCTGACTGAGTCGAGACCAGCCCTGAGAGCATCAAGGATCTCGTCATTTGGTGTTGGGGCCGCCGGTGCAATGGTAGCCAGAGCCCTGTCACCAGAACTGTCTCGTAGAGCCTCGATGTCAGACTTGACCGAGTCCAGTCCCTCTTTGAGAGCATCAAGGATTTCGTCATTTGCTGTCAAATCAACAGGCTTGTGGCCTATCCTGTCGATTCCGGCTCGTAGGTCGTTCAATCCGTCATTGAGAGCATCGAGAATTTCGCCGGTCTCAGTGCGCGGTCGCAGAATCTCTTGTCGAAGGCTGTTGAGGCCGCTGTGCAGGGCCTCGAGGACCTCCTTGTTATTTGAGTTTGTAGAAGGCGTTGCCGGTACCATAGATGAGTGGACAACATCTCGGAGCCCATCCAGTTCAGTCTGGAGCTGCTCGCGTGAGCTATTAGAGGAATGGGAAATGAGCGATCCAATGTCCTCTTTGAATTCTTCGAAGCTCTTCCACAAGCTCTCCATAAATTCCTGGGTGCCTGCTACACCAGCGGCACGGTCCACATAGCCCTCGATAGCTATGCGAAGGTTCTCAAGCCCATCCTTGGTAGCATCAAGGACCTGCTCAGTGTCCCTGCCATTGGCTGCCACGTTCTCCTTGGCTTCTTCTGAAACAGCCTTGAACTCAAGCTTAATGTATTCCATGAGGTCTTGCAATCGTGAGACGATTTCACCGTTGCTCGAATGGGCAATAAGATCCTCTGTTCTTGGCAGGTCCAATTCGCTCAGGCCCTCTCTAACAGCATGAACCATGTCTGACCGTGTGAGGTCTGTACCAACTGCAGATGCAGCCACTGGAAACTCGAACTCTTCGAGGCAATCACGAACTGCCTCAATGATCTCGTCTCTTGACATGGATGCAGGGGTCTCGACTCGTGGAGGGACGAAATGCTTGAAGCCCTCTATGACTGCTTTGAAGACTTCTTCGCGGGTCGCACCAGCTGGCCTCGTGTCGCGTGGCGCATACTCGCGTAGGCCTTCCTTGAGACATTCAAGGACCTCGTCCCTCTCCAGACCAAGTTGTTGAACTTCGATCTCGGGCTTATAATTCTCCCAGGCCTCCCTGACAGCTTCGATAACATCATCCCTGCTTAAGTCAGGCATGTTGCCATGAGACGCCTCGTTATCTCTAAGCGCCGCCCGCATGGCGTTGTAGATCTCTTGGTAATCCACGGCTGTCTTCTGGGACGATGCTGAGGCAGCGGACTGGCGTCGATGTTCTCGCAACACGTGGTTGAGTTGGTCCTTCATCTGTTCAAGACCCTCATCGATGATTCGGGAAACCTCGTCTTTGCTGGCAGACTCTGGTTCTTCGATGGCCTTTTGACCGACCTGCTCCAGCCTCTTGCCGATTTCACGGCCCATGCCAAGAACCTCGCCTCGGAGCTCACGAACCAGCGCCTTGACTTCAGCTGTTAAGCCTCCGCCCTGGGCGACGCTGTCCTTTACTGACTTGATGATCTTCATCAGGTCTTCGTTGACAAGTTCTGAGCCCCTGCCAGTGGGAGCGGATGATCTACGAGCATCCACTGCACCACTTCTGGCCCCTCCCAGCTCCAACTCCATTGCGTGGGAGTCTCGGTCGAAGCTAAGGTTTCGGTTTCGGTCACTGTTTCCGCCAGGGCCACCCAGCACGATGGCATTATCGGCCTGTGTTCGGACATAGTGAGCAAGCTCATCAACCTTTGTTGCCGTAGCCATGCCAGAAAGCTTCTCCGATAGCTCGTTGAGACGTATCAATAGCGACTGCTGGCCCTCTTTCGTCCCCATGTCTCGAATGATGCTCTCAAGGAGCGAAGTGGATGCAGCAGCATCTTCTGTAGGCGCAGGGGGTGGCACCAAAAGACTTGAGGTCGATTGATTCAGAAAAACTCTTGGGTGATGGTATACGTGGTAGCTGGATTTGGCGGGTTGCGGAAGGAGATGTGTTGTGTGGTTTGTTGTCGAGATACAAGCCCGAGTAAGACTCTCGGGAGTTGATGCGGGCAGTCTGTTCATTGAAATTGCCAACAAGATCTCTAAGACTCTTGCGGATGTCCTCGTCTCTGGTCTTTGTAGCTTCCTTCAAACTAAGAAGGTCGGTAGCATTGTCACGACTTCGCCGACTCAAAGCATTCATCTCTTTTTGCAGAGACGTGGCAATGTTGGTCAGACTGAGGATCTGGGCGGACAGATTGTCGAGAGGTGGCGGTTGCTTCACCAGTGCCGTGGCTCCATTCGTGATGTTAGCCAAAGGAGCCTCCGGTTCCTTTGCCTGGGACTGAGAGGGCATGTTTTGGAGGGCAAGCATGGTGGATGATTGGGGAGGTGTGTTTTCTCCCAGGATGCTTTGAGGAGGAGGCCGGCGAACCGCCGTTGGCCGGACTATTGGGGTCAAGCTGGGCCCCGGTACAGGGCTGGAGCTGGCAGAGTCTCGATCGAAGGACCGCATATCAGATATGCTGTCTCTTGACCGTATGTCGGAGATGCTGTCCCTCGACCGAATGTCGGAGATGCTGTCTCTAGACCGAATGTCGGATATGCTGTCTCTTGAGCGCATTGATGTAGGTGTTGAAGGGCGGTGTTGCTTCTCTGGTGATTTGGGCGGTGACGGGGTGGGGCTCTGGGAGCCTTCGATCATCAAGCTCAGATCCCTCACTGAGCCAGGTTGCATCGATTGCATACGACGGTGGGAGCCTGCCTTTAGTAGTGATCGCTCCGGTGACGAGTCGGCCATGCGCTTTGCGAGAGACGGTACCAGAGCGACGCTTTCTCGTGCGCGCTCGCTGAGCGCCGCATGGGCGGACTGAATTGCACTAGACGTGCCGGCACGCGAAGTGAAGCTTGGTGACTGCGGGTTGAGTGGTAGAGGAGGAGGCGCTCGGTCAGGGTCTGAACTATCCCACCTGTTTACTGTCAGTATCTGCCCGAGGCGATGAACACGCCAAGATATCGCGGCCGGTCAGGACGTACATGGGGACGAGCGCTCTGCTTCCCTGGTCCGAGGACGCAGAATGTTGATGTCTCAAGTGTCGATCCCTTCTCGAGAAGGGTCCCGGTCGGGATGGGGCACGTTGGTGAGCATCGGAGTGGAATGAAGTGTGGTCGGGAAGAAATGCGGAGGCGGCGCTGCCACGCCCTGGTTGTGAAGAAGCGTCCAAGACAGCGAGTAATGGATGGGTATTGTAATTCAGGATGTAGAAATCAACTTGTCCAGCTTTCGCCTTACGCCAGACAGGTTTTCCCAAGCAAGATCGAGTTTGTTTAATAAAGCAAAGACTGGTAACGTCGACGCTGCAATAGAACGAATCCTCTATGACAGCGGGTAGATTGCATGGGGTGTGGGTTTATTTTGTGTTTCGATAACGACGGCGGCCGTTGCTGGGCAACCGCGGTTGGGCCACAACTGTGCGCTGGCACCACCCAGCCTCGTCACCCAAATCACATCTACCGCCCAGGCTAACAGGGACACCCACAGCAATGTCTTGGTGCTTGATGCTTGTTTTCATGCAACGTGGACCAGTGGTAATAATAAACCAATTTACATGGCAATGACAGCCTTGGAAAATCAAGGTTAGGCGTTGATTTTTTTATTTTTATAATTACTAGGTAATGTATATGACATAATAATACACGAGGTGAGTGCAGTGCTGTTCATACATCAATAGAACAAGATCCAAACCAGATCTATATGCTGCATAAAAATCGCTTGCATTTCTCTATCCCTCTTTGTGTGAATGGTCTCTTGTATCGTCTATTGTATCAGTGCTCCCCAACTCGTAACTCCGTGGTGATTCCTTGCTTCGATTATTTGCGGAACATGGTGTCGAAGGCAGGGATGAGAGTCTGGGCCAGCCAGAAGGAGAAAACCAGCTTGGGTCCGGTCATCAACAGCTAAAGAAATAAGTGTTAGCATTTGAAGAGAACCTGGTTCGAGAGATCAATGGACAAGGCCGGGTTTACCTTGGGAGTCAGGCCCTTGAAGAAGCTGCCGAAGCCCTCATTACGGGCCATGTTGGACAGAATGCGGAAGCCACTCTCGGGGTTGTCGAAGTTCCTGTTCTGGATTCGGGTCTTGATGACGTCGAGAGGAGCGGAAACGATCAGAGAAGCAGAGGCACCGGCAATGGAAGCAATGAAGTTCTGGAACCAAGAGGCCTTGTTGTAGTCCTGGAGGTGGAAGAGGTACTCCTTAGCGAAGGCAGAACCACCGAAGAGCTGTCCGAGGCATGTTAGTAAGAGCTGCTAGATGATATCCAACGTATCCATGATTTCTTACAGCGAAAGAGCCAGGGGCGTTTCTGGCAGCAGTCCAGCCCCAACCACGGTACAGGCCAAAGCCCTCATCAGCGACAATCTTGAAGACACCACGGCCCCTGAAAGCCTCGGGGTTTGTCTGGCGCTTGATCTTGAGGACATCCAGAGGCAGCAGAACGATCTCACCAATACCGATCAGACTAGAGAACGTCAGTCAACAGCCACAGGGGTCGCATCGGGGAGGCGGGTATCCGTCTTACCTGCCAGCGGTGGAGTGCATGATGGCCTTGCCAGTCTTCTTTCCGAACGCCGACTCGAAGTCCTTGCCGTAGTGCTGGGCGAGGTAATCGCGGGCGACGGGCTGACCGCCATACTTGTAGATTCTCTGGAGGACCTTGTAGCCAGCGGCATGGCCCAGACCGGGGAACAAGGAGATGAACTTTCGAGAGAGAGGGGCGCTGGCCTTGTCCTTGAAGATGACCTGGTTCAATTGGGATGTGCTGGTGACCTGCGTTGACAATTAGCTCAGTCGTTGTGACGGGCGGGTGCCCGACAGGATAGGATACTCACTCGGCTCTGGTTGCTCATCAATCGCTTGGCAATGGTGTCCACCTTGATTGAAGAGTCAGCATGGTGAAGCCATCGTAATACTCGGCGCTTCGGGGACGAACAGGGTGGAAGATGGCCAGCTCGGCAATACCAGCGGATCCTATTCACAATTGAGTCAGCGGAAGCTGTCGCGGAGCGGAAAGCGAAGTGCGCAGAATTGGGCGCGGGCGCGAGAGAGAGAGAGAGAGACGTACCTGATCCCAGGAGTCTAGCGACGTTGGACTCCTTCTCGCGTCCTGCAACCATGGCTGGGGAGACATTTTGACGGGTGACGGGTGAAATGTTGCTGTGGTGGGCAGGTTGATTTGCTACTCGCAACTTTTTTTTCTCACGCTCGATCAGATCAGACCAGACCAGACCAGCTCCTAGCTAACGTTAAGTGGTACCGATTTCGGGGCGCGCACCCACGCGACAACCATGTTCCTATCTAAGTTAACCAATCCAGCCAATAGGAGCCCATCCCAGGACCCCATTCCAGGGCCCCCAGTCTCAATTCTCAACTCAACGTCTTGGTTGGCACTTGCTGAGTTACGGCCCCACACAGCCCGTCCACTTGGACCAGATGCTTGGACACTGACACACGACAGCACACTCACTCCTCACTACTCACTACTCAATAACCTACATTGCCTGAGTCGTATAGCAGATCACGGACGAACCTGACGTCGCGAATCGTCCAATCCTGTGTCAATACATAACGTCACAGTACAACTTTGTCATTTTAATTCGATTCACGGAACACGTCTTGCAAAAACATGCATGCATTTTACCTCAGTGTCTCTGCCATTCTGATGCTCCGAACATACAAAACCTATGTACAATCCGTCGTAGCAATAGAGCAAGCAGTCCTAATCGGGCACCCGTAGCTTTTCGTCTTGGAATCCCCTGTCCTAATAGTCTCTCAGCACCGCCACCATATCATCCAACCTCATGACCTGTCCCAGCAGCTTGTTCTGTACTTCAAGATGCTTGTTGTACTTGTTGTAGTGCTGCTCCGTCATCACTTCTTCCTCCTTGCCCTGCACATCCTGCCGCTCCACAAATGACAGGATGTTCCGTTCCTCATGACGTTCCACCTGCAGTGTCAACAGACACCGCAGCATGATTTTATATATGTTATCCAAAAGCTGCGACTGTGTGCGTTCGCCGTCGAAAAACCAGAAGAAAAGGGTTCTGTTTGCGAGACGACTGCTGTCTTTCGGCACTTCTTGGACATCCACGAGACCCGCCATTTGCATGGCGAGCATTTTCCCTAGGACATCCGGTTTCTTCATGAGAGCAGCAGATGGCAGCATCTTCTCGTCCAACTTGCCCTTCTCCCGCAGGATCCTGGTCAGTCGCAGGCCATGCCGTCCAAATGATTGTTCAATAAAGGCATCTAGCTCGGTTTCCCGAAGACGCCCGAGCAGCTGTCTAAAATCGACCGTCCATTGGCCACGGCTTTGCGTACCACAGTGACGTATAAAACGGTGTTTGCTCTCCGCGAGGAGTAAGAGGTGCTGCCGCATCTTTTCCAATCGATCATCCTTTGAGATCACGTCTTCTTCGAAACGAACTCCAGCCGAACGGTCTCCATTGAATCGCGATACCGAGCGTCGTTTCAACGGTTTCGACTCCACGCCGTTATCTGAATCATCAGAATCAAACTCGTCGCCGTTGGCATTTCGTGAAGGGCCATCGGAATTGTCTGAATCATCGTCCGAGTCCGGTCGCGAGGCTCTGACCTTCTCCGCGCTCTCAGTGTCAACTTTGTCGTCAGGTGCCTTGCCTATCCCACTGAAAACGTTGACGGTCTCGTCCAAATGGTCGTACACGTCGAGGGTCGTGACAGTAACCTGCTCCTCTACCCCAAGCTCATCATCGATGAGGGCATCTCGCCTACATCGTGACAGCTTAGCAGTCATGAGGCTTAATAAAGTTCGGTAAACCTCGCCAGTGACTTCGCCAAGTGTATCTGCGGCAAAAGTCGCCAGCCGCTGGTTACGCAATTCCACCAAGCATTTCTCGTGGTTGATCCTCACCACAACGTTAGGCTATGACAGGTTAGACAAGAACTTCTAGTACCTAGATGGTGGCTTACATTTAGCTGGGGAGCATCGTCAAAGTCGTCAGAATGTCCGTTCTGGTCATGTCCATTTTCCAGCTTTCTCCTCTTGGTGACAGGACCCTGCGTTGATCAAGCTGACGCTTCAAAATGGTGCTCTGGTCGCGGAATTGTTGCATTCGTTCAGCAATGAGTCGCTGCGATTCGGCCTTGTTCTTGCTGCTGGCCTTCTCGCCAGGACGGGTTTTGGTAACATCGCGCTCAATCTCAAAGTAAACATCCTTGGGATTCCGGAAACTATCAGGTCGTACGGTCTCAACAATCTCCGCCTGGATTAAGCGGGCCAAGACATGGTTTAATTCTCCTTCGGATTCAATCAACCCCGACGAAGATTGTATAGCCCCGTTCGAGTGTCCGTTGACTTTGGGCTTTCGTGATTCAAACGCTTGCGCAAGATCGGCGATTCTAACGTGGCCCAGCAGCATAAGTGTTTGCACTAGGTCTCGTTCTGAATTTCCATATTGAGTTTCGACAATTTGCAGGATCTTTCCTGAGCGAACCAGGTTATAGCATGCATCGGAATTGGCTTCATAGGTGGTGCCTCGCGAATCTTGGTCTGTGTGATGGAAGAGGAGGTTTTGTTGGACGAGGACTCCCAGCCCGTGACGGATGTGTCTAGGGCCAAGTGATGTATAAGAGGCTAGTTGGCCGATGGTTGATCGGCCCTTTGTGAAGAGCGCGATCAGTATTCGCTGTTTGCGACAGTGGTTAGCCCGCGGTTCTCCAGGATCTACACAAGGAAGCATGAGAATGCGCAGGCAGCTGTACCGAAGGAAGTTCGCCATAGAGGTCGTTCACTAGGAGAGCACAAAGCTCGGCGGCATGTTTGGTCTGTCGTGGCAAGGTCAGCGGCAGGCTGGGAAGGGTCGCCTCTGTGGCTTGACTCACAACAAGCATTGCTTTGCTCCTAGAGATCCTCTCACTATCTCTAGAGCTTCCCTTTCGCTACCGGAGCGTCATTGAAGATTTGCCTATGTGTTCAATTCGCCGAAGCCCCGTAGAGTCTGGTGGAAAAAGTGTAATGGGGAGGAAGAGGTGGAAATTTTCAGAGTCGACTAACAAACAAGCCTACGCGATTATAGCCGTTGCATACTGGGTTTTTTCCGTGAAGGTTCAGTGAGGGCGGGTAGGTGGGGGTTTCCTCTGGGTACCTCAGGTTAGGTACTTTGATGGCTGCAAGCCTCATTCTGCGCCGAGAATTACCGCAGTCAAAATCACCCTGTACCTGCTGGGAGTCACCCAATTGAGCAGCAGAAAATGAGAGTCATTCGGTACCAGTCATTTTATTGTTATACCTTACAACGGCGAATGAATGCTGCAAGGGCGTCAAGAAGAACAGATACAGGTAATGACGAAAGGAGAAGGAAAATATGACATTCACAATTGTTACAAAGCAAAAACAACAAGTCAATATTTAGTGGCACTCCTGGCTGAATTATCTGTTTTCTACAGTACAATTGATGTTTTTTCTGTCACCTGGCCATACGTACCTACTACTAAGGTAGGTAGGTACTAATTTACTCTGGACTCCGTACATGCTTGTAGCAGCTGGTGGGTCCATCTGCACCACCAGGTAACGAAGCAAGTAATAATCAAAGGCTCATGAGTGGTCGGCCAATCACGTGATGCTCGAGAGTGGCCTGCCGAAAATTAGACGGGAGCTTTTCTACGAGGCACTTCTTAGGTGATCAACTGCTTCATCACGACGGAAGAACCGCCAATTGCCAAGCAATCACGCTCAAAATGATCTCTAGATCGGCTATCGTGCGCAACGCACAGCAGGCTGCTCGTCGGAGTGCCCAGCCGCTGCAGCGCCGGGCTTACGCTGCTGCTGCTTCCAACGGATCTTTCGAGGCCTCGGATGTCTCCGGTTTGAAGGTAGCTTCCAGAGACGATCACGGCCCAACCACGAAGCTGGCCATCGTCTCCAAGGCCGGTACCCGTTACCAGCCCCTTCCCGGCCTTGCCCTCGGTCTTGAGGGCTTCGCTTTCAAGGTAGGAGCTGTTTCTCGAACCACGATGGGGCCATGAGCTAAATTTCCTAACCTCACCTCAGAATACCCAACGACGATCTGCTCTCCGTATCACCCGCGAATCCGAACTCCTTGGTGGCCAATTGCACGCGTCGCACACCCGAGAGGCCTTGGTCCTCCAGGCCAGCTTCCTCCGCGAGGATCTGCCCTACTTCGCCGAGCTGTTGGCCGAGGTTGTTTCTCAGACCAAGTATACCAGTAAGGCTCCTTCTCCACCGGCAACTCATCGCCGGAGTTAACAATGGTTTAGCCCACGAGTTCCACGAGGACGTCGACAGGGTTCTTCACATCAACACCGCCGTGGCCAACTCTGATGCCCGTGCTCTGGCCCTCGACGGTGCCCACGCCGTCGCCTTCCACAACGGTCTTGGTGCTCCCTGAACCTGACCTCCTCTGCCCCCTACCAGCGATACCTCAACGAGGAGTACATTGCCAGCTATGCCGATGTCGCCTACGCCAAGTCCAACATTGCTGTGGTCGCCGATGGCGCTTCCACTGACAACCTGTCGAAGTGGGTCGGCCAGTTCTTCAAGGACGTCCCCGCGACTCCCAAGAGCGGCCAGACTCTGCAGAACGAGGCCACCAAGTACTTCGGTGGTGAGCAGCGAACCAGCCTTGCCAACGGCAACTCGATGGTGATTGCCTTCCCCGGCTCCAGCTACTCTGCTGCCAAGCCTGAGATTGCCGTCCTGGCTGCTCTCCTGGGCGGTCAGCCCTCCATCAAGTGGTCTACTGGATTCACCCTGCTCTCCAAGGTTGCCGCCAACACCTCGGGCGTTTCCGTTTCCGCTTCCAACCTGGCCTACTCCGACGCCGGTCTCCTGACCATCCAGCTCTCTGGATCGGCTGCGTCCGTCCGCAAGGCCGCCGAGGAGACCGTCAAGGCTCTCAAGAGCGTTGCCGAGGGCTCGGTTGCCAAGGAGGATATCAGCAAGGCCGTTGCCAAGGCCAAGTTCGATGCCCTGACTGGCCAGTCCCGCGACTCCAGCATCACCCTGGCCGGTTCCGCCCTGGTCAACACCGGCAAGGCCTTCGACACTGCCAGCCTCGCCAAGGCCGTTGAGTCTGTTACTGCTGACCAACTGAAGACCGTAAGTTTCACTCGTATGTCCGATATATGCCTCTCCGGTGCGCTAACGTCCTGTGTTCCAGGCTGCTAAGACTCTCCTCGAGGGCAAGGCCTCCGTTTCTGCTGTTGGTGACCTGTTTGTGTTGCCTTATGCCGAGGAGATTGGCCTCCGCGTATAGAGAATTTGTTCAGGGGCGTAGCATATTGTACCAACAGTCCAAGTCATCCAGATAGAGAGGTCCGGGTGGTCATGTCTGTGAATATCTGTCTGTAGTAGAAAGTCTTTTTGTTCAACCTGCACGCACGACGCAGCAAAGTCGCGATCCCGTTTTGATTGTGTTTCTGCCTACGAAGTAATAGCCTATCTATTAATTGCCTTGGTTGATCCGCATCCAGCTGGCCGGCGTCCTTTTCCGCTACGGTGTTTGGATGGTACCAAGGCCTTGAGCTAAGGCATATGGGAGTAGTAGTTATCTACTGATGCCGAGTGTTGATACCCAATGGTGGTTTGATGAATAACGTCACATAGCTATCTTACGATTAATAGTGCATCATTACATGTGTTTCAATATCGCGGATATGATGTATTCTGGTTGTTTCTTGTATCCTCGCTTTATTCGGTGTTCTAAAATAGGGAGCTCAGGTTGTACTTGGTTCTCGTAACTATAGGTAGATACCGTTAGGTGACCTGTTTTCCATCAAAGTGTCCCTGTCCATGTTTCTGCTTACGGTGACACTACCTAGGTCGTCTGTGTCCATAAGCGTACTTACCTATTTGCAGAGCGCCCCTGGTGGGGCGGCACTCATTCAGGGTGCATTGAAAGGGCTGTGTGTCACCCTGATTTGCTCTCAATGATATGCTGGGACGATCTCATTTATGGATGGTCATATCTCGTGCCCATCCCGAGTACCACCCACGTGCTCGACTCGGCATGGGGGTTTATTGACCGTTTGCTGTATATGGTTTGTAGTGAATGTTTGCAGCTACCTCGTGAGATGGACACTGGGCGATAAGACATGCCATCCACAGTTAATTAATTTGATACTCTATAGAGGTAGTCAGGGACAGGTTGCTTGGGCAATAGCATCGATTACACAGTATAAAAATAGGCTGATCTACTCTCTAGAGCAACGATGATGCTGGGGCCAGAGAGAAAAAAAAAGAAAAAGAAAAAAGGTGAGCAGCAAAAAAAAAAAAGAAAAAAAAGAGAAGAGGTCAGATCGCACACAACACCAGGTTCGACGATTACGAGGTCAGGTGCATCAGGAGGAAGAGAATGATTTGCCCCAAAATGATTGAAGTTGCATCGTATAGGGTACCTCAGCTTGAGCAAGTAAAGGTGCACATAGATGGAGCCAGCAACGAAAGGGGATCAAGTGTACGAGCAGGTAGGTAACACTGTGCCAGGTCACAGACCCCTAGGGCATTGGGAATGTCAAGTGGTTCTGCCAAGGCTGGCTGATGTGCCCAAGAATAGCTTGTAATCACAGTGAACCTGAGGGCGTTCGCACCGTGTCGCAGCAGCTTTGGGGATGGGGGATTGGGGGTTGGATGCTCGTGTGTCGCACCTACTCTGCTACCCGTGTCGCCCGCCACGGCGCTCGGCGCACCAGGCCTCTTTCTTGCTAGACCCAGCCAAAAGTGACAGGGTAGGGGGAAAACAAAGCCTCATCACAACTCCACAACCTAACCTCGTCTCCCTTTCTCGTCCCTGGAAACCCGTCCCTTCCCTAAGCTTCACTTGCCCATTGCGAGGCAATTCTAGCACTGTCGAGCTGGACGGCCCCTTGGAGATTCCGAACCCTTTTGGTTTCCGCCTCTGCCTTCGTTGCAGGTAAGACACCGCACGCAACCCCATCCCATCCTCGCTACCCTGGCCGCATTCTTGGAGTTGTGGCTCCTGTCCATTCTGACACCCACCAAATCTGTCCCAACCCTGGATCTTGATACCCTCACCACCGAATCGCCCGTCTGCGGCAGGCTATGCGACCAACTGCCCGCCTGCTGGAATTTCGCTGACATTCCGTGCCACCCCAGTGAACTCTTCCATCTCGACACACAGCTCCCGTCTGCGTCCTGAAACGCCTCGACTCAGTGCCATCCTTGGAGTACACGACCGGAGACCGTTTCCATCATCAACTTTAGGTTAGGGCTCTCCCCTTCGCTGCCTTTACATACACTTGATCACACCACCTCCTCTGAGACCCGTTGGTGACACCCTGCCTTGTTACCCTCTTCACTGTCCTCTTCCAACAACCTACCGATGCCTTCTCCTCCCCGGTCTCACCCATGGAAAATCATCTAACAATCCAAAAATCACAGAACAGGGACAAAGCGACTGTGGAAGAAAAACCATCGAACTTGCTGGGACGAGGACGACATCGAGACTGCCCTTCGGTACATGGTTGTTTCACGGCGAGTTCAACGGGCGACCTGAGAAGCTGCGGCGTGTCACGAGGACGCTCAATATGCCCGCTCCAAAGAAAGATGGCATGATGGGGGAAGGTTGATGGCAGAGCACAGAACGGTCGGTAGTGCTCTACGGCATTTCATTTCCAACAACTGACATCATCGCAGGAAACCGAGGCGGGTTTCGAACCGATCAAGCCATCTCCAACAGCCGTTTTGGTAACGAGAGGGTCCTAAAACCATGGGTTCCCGATTCCAACGATGGAATCGATGGTTCCCTCGAGAACTCTTCCAACAGCGGTCCATGGGATCAATTTGCGGAGAATGAGAGGCGTTTCGGCATCACCACCGATTACGACGAGAACATTTATACCACCGTTATTGACAAAAGTCACCCTCAGTACCGGCGAAGAATGGCTGAGGCGGAGAGGAAGGCTAGGGAAATAGAGCGCAGTGCACCAACAACGGCACATGTCGCCGAAGAGCGTATCATGGACTACGTGGGCGGCTCAGACAAGGGTGGTGAGGACGAAGAGGATAAGTGTGTTCCCCAACTTACCAGTCTGTCAGGCGTTCGCAACTGACATTCCTATTTTAGATACAGTGGTGTACGTCGGCAGGACTTCCCACCCTCACTGGCGGAGGTAGGGAAAACAAGTACACCCCGCCAGCCAAGCGGGCGCCGACAGGTCAGGCTACTGTCAAGGGTGCTCCAGTTGATCCCGCCATCATTGATGCACAGCTTCGAGCCCCTCCCAAGAAGCAGGCCACGCCTGTGCCAGAACAGAACAAGGCTCCCACCCCGAGCTCAACCAAGAACGGCGTTCCCCCAAGCCGGAGGCTCAACAAGCTGTCGAAGTTAAGCCAGCCGAAGAGAAGAAGGTCGAGGCCGAGCCTGCTGCTACAGCATCAGAATCCAAGCTTTCTGATGCCAAGTCCCAAGATTCGGCCGCTTCATCCGCACGATCCTCTGGTATCGCCGGGCGTCACGCATCCCCTCCGGTTAAGCCGAGCGCGACCTCCACTGTCGAGCGTGATGTGTTGAAGGAATTCAAGAACTTTGCTAGCCAACAGCGCATGAACGCTGAGAAGGCCCGCAGCAACAAAGCCAAGGCGGACAAGGAGGTCAAGTTGACTGAACTGAAGAAGTTTGCAAACAGCTTCAAGCTATCCACACCAGTTCCCACCGATCTGGTATCCATTATCGCAAAGGATCCTGCCAAGCAGAAGGAAATTCAAGCCAAGGCAATGAAGAATGCTGAGGAAATGGCCAAGGCAAAAGCCGATGCCGGGACCAAGGATAAGGTTCCTGCTACTAAGGAAGCTCCATCAAAGCCCGCCGAACAGCCTGCAGCAACGGCCAGCGCGGAGTCTCGATCGTCGCGGGTGGCAACTACGCCCCAGGCGAATGCAGCAAACACCACACCGAGCCGCAACCCCGGCCCTCGCCAATTCCCCAGGCGTACCATGCGCAACAGTATAGGAACAACCGTGGTGGACCTCAGCACCCGGCATCTCAGCAGACGGGCAACCTTGCTCAGCGACTTCGCAACGTGGAGCACCAAAAGTATGCCCAACCTCCAACGGCCCCTCAACATGGGCTTGGGCCAGAGATGCGTGCGCCACCAACCGGACCAGCAAACGCCTCTGAGTCTAGCTTCAACCGCCGACACAGTGCGCTCCCAAGCCATATGGGTGCTAAGCTGAACCCAAACAGTCACGAATTCCGACCAAGCCCATTTGCGGCCTCTTTCAACCCCAACGGTCACCCGAGTGCAAGCTCGAGCCCGCGATCCTCCGTCAACGTTGCGGAATCATCCACGCCTGCGGCTCCGGTTGGACAACTGATTCGCCGAAAGACCAAGGCCGTGGATGTCACGAAATGCTTCATTCTCACCCACATTAAAAGCATCACCCCACCAGCAGGCCGCAAATGGGATGACAATGGCGGTCTCCGTCCTGCCTATGACACGCTTCCCACTTGGCGACAGCTTCAGGACGATGAGAAAGCTGACTCCACCATGCATCTCACATATAAGGAATACTTCGAGCGCCAGCTGTTCTCCGGCCAGTCGGTTGCCACGCCGAACCCCACGCATGTTGTTCCGCAGATGGCTCACCAACATCAACTGCCGTTCCACCTCCAGCACGGGGCTCACAACATGGCACCCCGACACTCACCCCACATGCCACCCATGCAGATGCACACAGGCCAGCACGGCCACATGCATCCGCCGTATGGTAATGATGACCATCGTATGATGCATTCCAACTCTGCTCAATCGTTTGCCTCGCCCCGGCTGGGTCATGTCCCTGTGGCCTATCCTGGTGTTCAATCTCCGGCCCAGGTGCCATACAACCAGCCAGTTTTCATGGGACCTGGAGCGCCTCAGATGGGGCAGTTTAGGAGCTTCTCCAATACTCCCCAGTACATGCCTCCTCAGCAAGGGCAGATGGCAGGTCCTATGATGATGCAGCCGCAGTTCATCCCAGGGCCGCAAGGCATGGTAGGCACGCCGCAGATGATGTATCCAGGTGCACACCCTCAGTTCATACCCCTACGGGACCACCCCAGCCGGTGCCTGGAGCCAACGGTTATCCCAGCCCGGACGTCCGTCGGCTCCGATGATGGTCCACCAGGGATCTCAACAAGGCCAGCCCATGTACGGCATGAGCCCGAGCGTCCAGTACAACCAACCAGCATATGGCCCTGGGCAACATGGCGGACCCAGTGCGTAGGACCTGTACATGATGCCTCGCTTGGACAGTAGCACGGCTAACATGTGGTGACTAGTGAATAACGCGCGGTCTTACAACGGGCCCGGTCCGCAGCACTTTGGCACGAGCCCTCAACAAGTGCATCAATATGGACCGCAGCAGAGGAGTGGCAGCAATAGCTACAACAAGAACTACACACCGCCGGCTCAACATGCAGCATCACAGGGTAATCATACCTCTCCTGCTGTGACGCAAAGCCGCCCAAGCGAGGCCTCGGATGAGGCGAAATAGACGAAGTGCATGAGCTTAGCATGAGTTATTCTGCGTTGGCAACGCTGCGTTTACCATGAACACTGAACACGGAAAGCCGATACCACGATTTCTGGCCTTCGCCTCAATTGTAGGCTATCAGCGAGAGTCGATAGGATAGGGAAGCATACCATGTAGTTGCCATATGATGAATCCATACGCATTACGACTAGCAAACAAGTGTCCTTCCAACGGATCTTAATATCACACACGAGACTTTGCACCTGGGGCGATGGTCAATGGCAGCAGGGAGTGAGACGAGAACAGAGGAGCCGGGCAGTGGGAGTGGCCAGGGCATGACGGCTAGCAGAAGGTCATGCTCTCTCACCTCCACCAACGGTTCTAGAGGAGTGATATATAAGCCCGTGCGTACTCATGCCAGTGGATTACATGGCCGGGACAATCGGTGGCTGCGCGGTCCGGGCCACCAGGTGTGTGCGAGACAGGGGTTTGAATTTCCATCGGCAGCTTCGATATTAGACAAGACAAGATGTGGTCTAAGCTTGGACGCTGCGAGGATTATGGTATGCTATATTCCATGAGCAAGCATGTTTTGTGACGTCGAGGCGACAAGGGCAAAGAAGGGGCGGCAGATGCATGGAGAGTCTGGTCCAGGTATGCTGGATCATGATGAGGTTGATAGCGAGAAGAAAGACAAAGTGATGTAAAGGTAGAGTTATCATCATGAATATCTGACCTGCATCATTTGAAAAAAAAAGAGAGAGGAAGAAACAGCCACGGCTGGACAAATGCGACGTAGAAACTTGCTTATGATGATGAAAGTGTCCAGTGATGTTCAGCTCGACCACGAACTGCAGAGAGCTTGGATGTGTTGGGTGGTGAAGATCCCAGATAATGAGGAGCTCGTAGTTTAACCACGACGCAGGTTCTCGTTGCAGAGTTATGCTCGAGTTTGGTAGATTACTCGGGTGAAGTAATTATTAGGGCATGTCAATTGATGGGACAAAAGTAGCTCCAACGTTAGGAGGTGCATCATGAAAAGCCACTAGGCTGCTGGAGCCATGACAGACAGGGTTGAGCTGCGACAGAATAAAAAGAGCATGGCTCTGGAGACAGGAACAGTGATTCGTCAATTTGATAACAAAATGGAAAGAAGCACCAATTTTAGCCACGGACAAATACCTTGTCAATGATAGCTGATTGTGGATATTTTGTTTAGCAATCCACCGGACGGTGCGGCAGAATGTCATGTATGGGGTATGGTCTGTGTGGTGAAGCTGCTATCTTTACCTTCCATGCTCCCTCCCCACATAAACCCGGTCGAGGGAATCATAATCTTAAATTTCCGGCATGGGCCAGGATGTGTCTGTAAATAGGACTCACTGACGAGGGCCAAGGGTCCAGTTTAGGCAAGTCGAGGGAACGATTTCGGATTCCAAAACTTCTGTTGCTATTATCATGGGATTTGAATTGTCACAGGAGTGAGAAGGGGAGTTTTCGGATATTAACTGGCAAAGCATGGACAGAAACTACTGCGATCTTGGATAGCGCTGATGATGATGATGATAGCCGTGATTGCCATGATGCTATGCTAAATTTAATTTTGGAAACATTTCGTGGTAAAGTTGCCAGAGGCCCAATCATTATTACCACTTACGAGTGCACCAGTAGGAAAAAGCAAGGAGACATATGGACGGACTAGCCCACAGCAGCAGCCAGAGGAAATGAAGCTATCACGGACAGGTGCTAGACTCGGCGACGGTGAGCCTGGCGCCGTTCGACCTGCACGTAATACTGTATCACGTCAAGGAGCATGCCCACAATCTGACAAAATTGAATCCTTCGTCTCTTAGGTGGCAAGTTTACCGAAATGATATATTGCGTGGTAGGGAGGAGCTGACCCATGATGACAAGCGACAGGGAGGCTGATATTAGTCCACCCCACCCACTACCCGTTGAACCGACACAGTCAGGTCATGTTGCGCGCAGTTAGTCACCGCCAGCTCCATGGTGTGTTACACGAAGGAAGATTTGTAGAAAGCGAACAGGTCCATGTAAGCAATGCATTCGGCAAAGTGGTGGGAACCGTGCGGCCGGGAAAGGGGAGGGAGAAGGAGGGTGGTCGGACCTCTAGAGGATGTACAGGAGGGCCCTGGCATCTGAAGAATAAGAAAGAAAAAGAGGTACAATGGGTATGGTATTTACCGTTGACAAGATGGCAGCGAACAGTGCGTTGTTCACGACAGGTTTTCTCGCCGGCTTGTTTGAGTTTGAGTAGTGGTGTTGCAGAGTACGAAGAAGATGGGTGGACGGCTAAGCGGGAGAACTACTGTGCTATAACCACTAGCTTGCTTTAGATATCTTAGTTTACTAACGTAGCTAGAACTAGCAATGCCAAACAGCACCAGCAAGTGACACTTGACATGGTAAGCTCGTAAGGTAGATCTCTAGACAGCTAGCTGGCCAGCTGCAGTTTGACGGCAATATGAGGCTTGGACAACAATGTCATGTCTCGTGCCGAGAGATTTGGAAATTTGACAACCCGTCTAAACGGGTGCTACGTTGTATTGGAACCACGGCGCACGCAAACACAGGGTAGGGCAGCCAAACATGCATTTGCTGGGGCGGATGCACTACCCAGGCAATGACATCGGATATGTGCAGATGTAGCCACGGACCGAGTAAGTTGCTAACCTTAGCAGCCAGCTGCCTGACTGGGGCAAGAAGAACGACGGCGATCGACGGGTGCATGGGTTTCAGGGGCCAGGTCAGCAGAGCCAGTCATGGTACGGTGCCTGAATAAAGAACAAACCCAAGACCAGGAGAGAGGAAAAGAGGGACCAGGGGAGCCAATCGATGATTTTTATTTTGGGCGTGGTTCACGTTTCATGATTCAGGGAAAGCGACGATGTGATTGGCCACGGCCCCGCGGCTACCAGCAGCTGTGAGCGTTACGTCTCCACCACTCAGCCAGAGCAAGAGCACCGTCCGAACCTCGACTAAACACAACTGTCGTCAGCAGAGCCACTCATTGGCATCCAGGTCAACGACATGGCTCTGTCGAGACAAGGTGATGTAGGACACACCATGGCGGCAAATCCCCAAACCTATCTGGATTTATCGTCTATGGCTGATTCTTTGCTTGCTCGACAAACGTCATTGCCGTACCATACCTACTGTATCGCCAAGCCCGCGCAAACGGCACCGCATGGCATAACATGGCATGGCAGTGCAGCTAGTGCACTCGCCTCTAATCCACCTCCACGACCCCTTACGGGTACGGCAGCGCACACAAACCGCACAATCGTCTGTTTCATGTGACAAGATCACCGTGCTGCTTACTGGACCCGAGCCTGGGCCAGCACATGCGAGCCTGTGGAGACGCACAATGCGATCTCAGTGTGCCGAGCGCTGGTCCCTGCTCCTGGCCCCGGTCCCCTGTCGAGCAGGCATCGAGTGGATGTCGATGACTGAGAGGTGGATGACTGACCGAATGGTCCGTGGATGTGCGATCCACTTTCAAGGACGGCAAGCCGTCGTCCGTACAGCTCAACGTTCCATGTTACCCTCGATTGTTCAGAGTACAAAAAGACGGCCGTGTTCGCCTCAATGGCCACTTCTCTTTCTCTTCAGTCTCAGCAAGCCTTTCACCAGCTGTTTAGTTTCACTTTCACTTTCCTTTACTTTTCTTCTCTTCTTAAACAATTCAGTCCTAGTGACATACACTCCTTCAACTTTTACAAACCAACCTTTTAACTTTCATCTTCGACCAGAACATTCTTGCTTGTGTGCGCTCCGGTAGACACATTCCAACAACTTCTTCGTCGTCATCTTCTTGGAACATCAAGAAGATCATCCGAGTCATACCTGCAACTTTTTATATCGAGCTGTGCTTGATAACCCAACACAACTCTTCATCACTTCGCTTCGTCAGCTGTGGCCAGGCCCTGATCACTCGATACCCCCAACGATCAAACAGATTTCCATCACCACCACACCAACGCAAACATGAAGACCGTCCAGTCCCTCGCCCTGGCCGCCGGCCTCGCCTCCGTCGCCTCTGCCCACATGGAGATGCTTTTCCCCGCTCCCTTCAAGTCCAAGGCCAACCCCACGCCGGCCAGGACATCGACTACAGCATGCTTGACCCCATCAAGGGCAGCAACTTCCTTGCAAGGGCTACCACAGCCTCTTCGGCACCCCGCCGGTGCCTCCACTGCCGACTTCACCGCCGGACAGGCCTACGAGATGACCATCGCCGGTGGTGCCAACCACGAGGGTGGCAGTTGCCAGGCCTCGCTCTCCTTCGACAAGGGAGCCACCTGGAAGGTCATCCACTCCTACATCGGTGACTGCCCTGTCTCCGGCGAGTCCAAGCTCCCTTCACTGTCCCCGCCGACACCCCCGCCGGCGAGGCCATCTTCGCCTGGACCTGGTTCAACAAGGTCGGCAACCGTGAGATGTACATGAACTGCGCTGCCGTCAACATCGTCGGTGGCGGTGCCAGCAAGCGCCAGGCTTCCACCCCATTCTCTAGCCGCCCCGACATGTTCGTTGCCAACGTCGACAACGGCTGCTCCGTCGCTCCCGGTATCGACGTTGAGTTCCCCAACCCTGGCCCCGATGTCACCACCAGCAGCAACGCCAAGAAGGGCGCTCCTGATGGCAACTGCGGCTCCGCCGCTCCCCATCCCCGGTGGTGACCAGAACCCGGTCCAGTCTCAGGCTCCTGTCCAGTCTCAGCCTCCCGTCGTGCCTACCCAGGCTCCTGTTCAGTCTTCCCAGGTTGCCCCTGACCCCGGCATGCCCACCGCCTCTGACTCTGGCGATGTCTTCATCACCGTCCCCGGTGGTGTTGCCAGCTCTCAGGCCCCTGTTGCTCCTCCCGCTGCCAGCTCCCAGGCTCCGGTTGTTCCTCCCCGCCGCCAGCTCTCAGGCCCCGGTTGTCCCTCCCGTTGTCACCTCTGAGGCTCCCGCTGTCCCTACACAGTCAGTTGCCCCTCCTCCCCGCTCCCGCTGCTTCCAAGACCGACGAGTGTAACATTTCTTCCGCCACCAGGCCCGGTACTCCTTCCACCATGGTGACCGTCCCTGCTCCTCCCAAGCCTACCGGCCCCTCCACCCCCGTCGCTCCTGTCCCTACCCCCGGCAACCCTACTGGCGGCGCTGGCGGCTTCGCTGCTGGTACTGCTTGCACCACCGAGGGTCAGTGGAACTGTGTCAGCGGCTCTCAGTTCCAGCGCTGCGCTGCCGGCCAGTGGTCTATCCTGCAGCCCATGGCCTCCGGCGTCACCTGCGTCCCTGGCCAGTCCGACAACCTCTCCTACGCCAAGCGCGCTCCCCGCGCTCTCTGGTGGGTCTAAGCATCCCAGGAATGGGATCTACGACAGGATCTTGAAGGAATGACCTTCTAGTACATTTCTCTTTCTTTCTTTTTCCTCCTTGGGAGGAGGCACATATAGACTTTTCTTCGGACAGTATTGGCGGAAACTCATTGTTGGAACTACGGAGCATAGCAGGCATGTTTTCGGTACCGGGATGGCAAGACCCAGATAGGACCAGTACCTTCATGAATTTCAAATGGATCTCTTTTGATCAGACAAATATCTTTTGACCCAGTTCCCTGTGCTTGAGTGATTGATGTGATGTTGTGTTTTCCTTTTCGACGAAACAAGTATAAGAGCAATCGTGATACACTGTTTGTCACTACGAAATGACAGGAGGTTGAACTCCATTCTGACTAAACCAACTAAATGGCTGTGACACAAACTAGGCGTAACGGTTACTGGCTGGAGGGCGGCTGGAGGGCAGCTGCCCACTACTTTTGCACGGATTAAGGTCAAACGTGTTGTGGCTCAGCCCAGCCTCAGGTGTACAGTGCCAGATTCCAAGCAACGAACGCCCAGAGACGGGACCTAGGCTCGTCTTGACACGGTGGTCCCTGTTTTAAGGTATGGGCGAGACAGGACGAATCGGCAGCAATTGGGCCTATTGGGGAAACACGTCCTGAAGTGGAGGGACGCCATCCCAGCAGCGAGAGGGTGGCTGTGCTGCCGGGACCCCTGCCGGGGTTTCGCTGGAGATGGATGGCTCGCATGAAGGAAGCTGAGCTTCGCCACTGTGGCCCGGGTGTCGGTCGGTTCGCGTCCTTGAGGGCGGTCGCGGCACACACAATGGCGCTTATCAAGAAGGTGAGGCCTCTCGGGTGGAGGTACAGCTATTGCGCTGCCTCGGTATTGAAGCTGGAGAATAGGACGGCTGACGGAGCCATTGTGCTTGGGGCAGAGGACAATTGCGGTGACAGCTAAGCTTTGTTCCCCATATTAGATCCATGATATGTATGTAAGGTAAGGTGTGCATAAGACAGCTCACCCCGCGAGGCCTTGTCCGGCTGACTGCGACGAAGCGTGATGTCCCTGATAAAGAAATACCCAACCTAGCATGGAAACGTAGCACGCGACATCTTGTACCTCACTAACTTCCCGCCAGCCCAGGTACTTGTTCCCTGGCCTCCCACTTCCCCACTTCAAGTCCAGCCTGCTAATGAGGTGCTGGGGAGACCCTCCAAAGCGATATTTACATAAGGCATCAGACGGCACCCGCCCCTACTGCGACCTCTCTCTCCCTCTCCTCTCTCTCTCGCGTGTGCGTGTGTCTTTGTGCCCTGCACCTCGACCCTCGCTCCCAACTCCACCCTCTCACCTCCATCTGCCTTATCGGCATTTGCCCTCTCTCTCTCCCCGCCTCCCCAGCGGTAGTCCCAGAGCCTACCGGTAACACATCTCTCAACAACAACCACTAGACAAGAAGCCAGTTGCCGCGACCGCAGAGCACAACCTTTTGCCTGTCATGGCTGGGCCTACGTCCCCAGCGCCGAAGGCCCCACGTACGCTCCCCGATCTGCCCACCGGCTGGATTGCGCAGTGGGATGGCGCGAGCAAGAAGTACTACTTTGTCCAGCTCGCCACAGGCGTGTCGCAGTGGGAGATTCCCACCCATGCTGTCCAGACGGGCAACACGCCCGGACAGCACGTCGAACACCCTACGGCACCCCCAGCCTCAGCTCATCACGCACCCAGACGGTTCGCAGACGGTCAAGCATGCCGATGGCACTATGGAACCTATCATGCCTGATGGAACGAGGGTGCGGACGGCCCCACTGGAGATAGGGGAGGCCTTGGTGTAAGTGTCATTGAGATATCCTTCCCGGTGTTGCGTTGTTGGATTATGTGTTTGGTGAGGCCGCTTGGGAGATGCGAAGGCTAACAGAAACCATAGAGCATGGCAATGAACGCCCTCCTTGGCGGCAAGAACTCCGGACACGGTGGTAGCGGCGGCCACAGTTCGAACCCGCTCGGCGGACTCGCCAGTCAATTCCTCGGCGGCGGCAGTCACGGCGGACACGGCAGTAACGGTGGCAAGAACTCGGCCGGCAAGCTCGTGGGCCAGCTCGCGTCCAGCCTGCTCTCGTCGAACAGCAACAAGCCCCAGACACCCCAGAACTACCACGGTGGACAATCCAGCGGTCAGTCGCACCAGCAGGGTGGATTGGCTGGTGCTGTCATGGGAGGCGTGGCTAGCATGTTCGGTGGCAAGCATGGGCAAAACAGCAACGTAAGTGGGCTCCTTTCGTGCTGAGCACAGAAATGGTATCTTTTGAGACTGACAGATGACGCATAAACAGCAAGGCCAGAACTACGGTTACTCCAACTCGGGAAGCAGCGGCAGCTACAGCGGTCAAGCACCCACCTACAACCCTCCTGGCTCGGGTGCGCCCACGGGGTCCTCGCCTTACCACTCTCCTCCTCCCAACCAACACCAGAACCAGCATAGCAACCAGTATCCTCCGCCGCCCTCCTCGGGAGCCGGGTCGCACAACCAGTCGTACCCTCCCCTCCCCTGGGCAATCACCTTACGGTCAGCAGTCCTACTCGCACAGCCCGGCACAGCCTCAGGGACAACACGGAGGGCACAGCTCCTACTCCCAACACCAGCCCAGCTATGGAACCCCTCTGGAGGGCAGCATCAGCAGTACCCCCTCCTCCTGGCGGCCAGCACCAGCAGTATCCCCACCTCCAGGCCAATACCCTCCTCCTCCTTCTGGTGGTTACAACTCGCAGTATCCTGGGGCTCCTGGCGGTCAACCACAATATGGTGGGCAGCCACAGTACGGTGCCGGTTCGGGATCTTACCCTCATCAGGGTGGCCAAAACCCTCCGTACTAAATCGTATATTGAGTAGACCAGCCAAAGGGCTCCTGATCCAGTCGTCACCGTGACCGAGATCAATAATAACGGATGACTTGAGGAGCTGGGATATTCGTGCCTCAATGCGAGCCTTTCAGTAGTATGGTAATCGATGGTTCTGCACGAGGGGCGGCATACTTGGATACGCTTTGTATCCTCAATGACAAAGACAAGACAAACCAGACAAAAAGGGATAAAGAATGCGACGGATAGATATTACATATATGAGTGGATATGATGATGACGCAGTCGACGAAGATGCATGTTTCATGGCGCGCTCCAAGATCGGAGTGAGATTCAATTTTGTGTAGCTAGTGAAAATATGTTCACTGTCGTCGCTTCTTCACGCTCTGTGGGAACAAGAGCTGGTCATGATTTACAGAGTTTTGAAAGGACCGGTGCTTTCTACTTGTTCTTCTTCTTCTTCTGCTTGGCTTGATGATCGGCGGCGCCTGCGATAGACTGAAGCTGCTTGGCGATCCATTGCGCGGCGAACCAACTAAGGATTGCCAGAACGACTAGGTAACCAGCAGTGGGTAGCAGGGAGCGAGGGACCACGTTGAACACATAGGGATCTAGGATCAGATCGACCAGGACCGGTGGTGGGTTCTGCATCAGGGCAGCATCGTGAGTAAAGTAATCTGCCGCCGCTTGTATGTGTAGCAGTAGCACCGAAGCAGTCCGCTCCTTGAGGTCATTGGCTACTGGTTTCTGGGAGGCCGAGTCCTTGTCTTCCGACAATGGATCTGGCATTCGGGAATAGGCGTAAGTGGCCAGGGACTGAACCAGCTCAGGCGTCTGCCAGACAGTGTCCAATTCGTAGACATCTAGAGTGAAGCTTGTTGGCTCCTTTGAAAGCGTGAGTGAGTATTGCCCGTTGTTTTCCAGCTTGGTAAACTTGATATCCCTGGAAAAGGGCGTGGTGAGATAGACATGAAAAGAGCACTTACAATGGCGGCCCAGCACACGCGGAATTCATACCGTTGGCCCGCGGTGAGATTGTCGAAGAGCACCCATGCCGGCTCTCCGACGATGAGCTCCGCTGGAGAAGGAAGACGCGGCTAAGGTTCGTGCGCACCGACGAGTCCTCAGGCGTTAAGGTGGGGAGGTTGAGCTCCGGCAGGAGGGCTTGGTCAATGGGATGTTGACGGCTTCCGGGCCAAGGAAGATGACCTTCTCCACGTTGGCCGAGACGAGGGCGGTGGCGGCGGAGAGGAGGAGGATGAGGGAGCGGGAGAGGATGCCACGAGGAGGCGTCATGGTGACGATAGAGAGGCAGGCCGTAAATCCGCGCAAGCGCAGCTCTCTGCTTTAAAGAACGGCCTAGATCGTTGCTCGTGACGGCGCACCAACCGATTGGTGTAGTGTCTCGAGGTCGGTAAAGCTTCCTTATACGCGGTATGTCCGGGGTTGAGCCACGCGTGGCCTCCGGGGATGTTTGGCCAGCAGGACACGGCCCCACAGTGCAGCTAACGTGGGGTGTGCTGACAGACGTCCCTCGGTGAGGTGTATCTAGAAGTTACATAGAATGAACATGATGGTTTTATTATTGCTCTACATACATTAGATCTTTTCACATTCCATTCTTTAGGTTGTTGTCTGGGTCCTCTAGGTCGAGCTATCCGGCGGTTTAAGCTTAAATACGGAGTTGTCCTCCTGTTGGTTAGGTATGTTGGATATGGACATTAGTTATGGCAACTTCGCATATCTATCTGCTAATTGATTCAAATGATCGCGGTAATAGGCAATGATTAGATGAATTTTCCAATCCAATACAAGCACCAAAGCCTGTTTTTGCCGCTGTCTTCCTTCACGTGTAAGAGCGCTACCACATTGGGTGAACGACCGAGCGGAAGCTCAACGGTGATAGTGATATCTCCGGGTATTAGGTGATAGGATGCATCTAAACTATATTCCTAGCCAGGGTCTGGTATAGTTCTATAAATTGATGGGTAAACTACTATATTCCCAGTCGCGGTGTTATTGAAGAATGAAGAGCACGACCAGCTTATTCGTAGAGCATCAATATGGAGCCTATCAAGCGTGATATGCATGACATTTATCCCTTCATCTCTGCACGTGGGCGTCTTGCCGGCGCCGCTCAGGGAAAGACGGTAATTATCACAGGTGGTGGTAAAGGTATCGGCAAGGTATGTTCCCAAGTTCTACAAATCCCTGGTTGTTAGTTGACTGTTGTGCAGGCCATTGCTCGGCAGTTTGCCCTCGCCGGTGCCGTCAAGGTCATCATCACAGGTCGAGATCAGGAGGCTTTAAACAGTGCAAAGGCAGATATAGAAAAAGAGGCCCCGGGCTGCACCGTGATAGGTGTTGCTGCTGATGTGGCCAAAGAGGAGGACGCCGCCATCGTCTTCGCTGCATTGGCTGGTACCGTTGCTGATGTGCTCGTCAATAATGTCGGAGTCAATTCTTCGGCTGTTTTGATAGCAGATTCGGACCCCATCGCTTGGTGGAAAGATTGGGAGGTCAACGTAAAGGGCACTTATCTGATGACGCGGGCGTATCTGCGGAGCCTGGAGGGTCGGCATGGCACTATCATCAACGTGACGACGTCGGTCGCGGACATGGCGGTACCCAACATGAGTGCCTACGGTTCTTCGAAGCTCGCCATTAACCGCCTAACACAGATTGTGAATGCCGAGTACGGCGCGCCACAGGGCGTGCGCTGCGTCTGTTTCCATCCGGGCGGCGTGGCTAGCACCGACATGGGCCAGCAGGCGCCGGCGCAGTTCCGGGGTTCGCTGCTGTGCACGGCGGACCTGGGGGTGGGACGGCGTTATACTTGAGCACGCCTGAGGCAGCGTTCCTGGACGGGCGGATGGTATACGCGGACTGGAACATGGAGAGGGTCGAGGCGATGAAGGAAGAAATTATCAGAGACAACCTGCTGGTGTCGCGGATCAACTTTGGCTCAGCTTTGAGCACTGAAATAGTCGGACTTCCAAAGAAGTAGAAGCTGTCCTAGGACGAATCGCACCAAGAATCAGGGTAGGAGTACAGATTTATGTCCATCATTTTACACGAGTGGAAGAGAAATTGTCGTATGTTGCTGATCAATGTTGGAGCAGATGTTTAACACTACTCCTTTTAGGTCAAAGCACATTACACTATCAGGATGAAATAACAAGACCCTGCAGTGTTTGCGGTGGATGGTCGGACCAGGTCAGGGTACCTTATGTAGCGGCTGGTTTCCCGAACACTTCCCAAGGTAGGCATGGGAGTGACCAGGGAACGTCACATGTTCATTTACTGAACGGTCAAATGTGATTATCTACTTGTGCATAGCGCAACGCTGTTCGTGAGATCTTGACGGCATACTCCTCTTAGGTGGCATGGAAATGGTGATGGCTTTCGAACCAGCGGTGGAAGCAGTCAGGCGGCAGCGTTTGAGCCGAGACTTTTTGTCCCTTGTCTCTGCGATCTGGCTGAGTCGCCAACATCAAAAGGTTCCGGGGACGTCGGGTTAAGAGCATGGGATATGCCTGACGTGTCTTATGTAACTCATCTCCCCAAAGGATAAGATATTCAAAGCTGGATAGCGGTACGTGAGTAGTACTGTAACTCCTGATGTCGGTTATGACGCCTGCACCGGGTCAGGCTCAAGTGGTTCTGTGATTGTGGTTCTGGATGGTCCGTCGTATCGGCTGCGTCCCCGGTCTTGTTGGCCTTGATAGGTGGTGACTGGGGACGTGTTTGATTACCACCCATCGAGTGAACCTTGGGTCCATGCGGCAGTGCCCAATAATTTGCCGAGAGCGGTGAGCACGACCGTGTGAGTGGGCGGGAGGGAGGGAGGGAGGGGGCAGATGCGTAGGTACGAAGCGCTTCGCAGGTTGACATAGGACATGGCATGGCGGTAAAAATAATAGGAGGAAAAATGATACCGGTACATAAACAAATCGTAGACTATGTATAGTTGAATTTCATGTGCTGATTCCGGTTTCTATAGGGGTTTAACCAAGAGCAAGGGCGGTATCCAAGCCAGAAGATGTTGTTTGTTCTACCCTTTGTTGACTGTTGTCCTCGAATGGTCCCTGCTTTTTGCTAATCACCTGCTAGGGGTTAGGGTGGTAGGAAGTAGGTAGGTACCTGTGGTGCCTGTGAGGCAAGGCCCGGAACGTGTTCGAGAAAGGTACCTCGCCGCCTAGAATATGAGACACGGTACCTACTGCCCTAAACTGCTGCCTGTAACAGCGTGAGCAAAAGAGGGCACGACCGCCGCCGGGCTGCTCCAGCAAGACAGCTCGGCCAGCTCATAGGTCCAAATTAGCAGTAGTTGAACAGCACAGAACAGCACAGCACAGCAACAAAGGCAGCGCACAGGACGCGCTTACCACTTCTGGGACCCCGACACGCCCGCGAAAGCGAATATCAACAAATCCCAGTTGGGCAAACCACCACCCCTGTTCGTCCAAATTTCCCACCCCACCTATTTTCTCTCCTCCCCATCGACCCGAACCGTGGTTCAACTTCTTGCTCTCACTCCCTCTCCCCGAAAAAAAAACTGAAAGGCCATTGCTTGGGGCTTCTCCTTCGGTCAACCTTCTCTCCGTCTTCACCTCTCCTCGAACAACCGATTCCTCTGCATCTGAAGCCTCGTCCGACCCCCATCCGTCAACATGCGTGAAGTTATCAGCATCAACGGTGAGCCCGCTTGTGCCTTGCTCGTGGCCACCATGCCACACCGCATCCTCCGCTGCTGTGGAGCTGCTTGCCTCGCACCTTGTTGCTAACTCTGCCTTCTCAGTCGGCCAGGCTGGTTGCCAGATCGCCAATTCTTGCTGGGAGGTGCGTATCCTCTGCTCCCCCTCTCCTGTTGTCTCACCCTTTTTGGCCTCTGAAACTGACTTGCGTATATAGCTCTACTGCCTCGAGCACGGCATCCAGGTATGCTCGTCGATGCCCATCTCCGAACGCCCATCTCTGCTCGTGCTAACATCTCCCGCCTCTACAGCCTGATGGCTACCTCACCGAGGAGCGCAAGGCTCAGGACCCTGACCAGGGCTTCAGCACCTTCTTCTCCGAGACCGGTATGATATCTGCTCACCGTCCGTCAACTCCGAAATCTAGTTCCTAACTTTGGAGGATCCTTACAGGCCAGGGCAAGTATGTTCCTCGCGCTATCTACTGCGATCTCGAGCCCAACGTCGTCGACGAGGTCCGCACCGGTACCTACCGCAACCTGTTCCACCCCGAGATGATGATCACCGGAAAGGAGGATGCTTCCAACAACTACGCCCGTGGTCACTACACCGTCGGCAAGGAGCTGATTGACGGCGTCCTGGAGAAGATTCGCCGCGTTGCCGACAACTGCGTTGGTCTTCAGGGATTCCTTGTCTTCCACTCCTTCGGTGGTGGTACCGGCTCTGGTTTCGGTGCCCTCCTCATGGAGCGTCTGTCCGTCGACTACGGCAAGAAGAGCAAGCTCGAGTTCTGCGTCTACCCTGCCCCTCAGACCGCTACCTCGGTCGTTGAGCCTTACAACTCTATCCTGACCACCCACACCACCCTCGAGCACTCCGACTGCTCCTTCATGGTCGACAACGAGGCCATCTACGACATCTGCCGCCGCAACCTCGGCCTCGAGCGTCCCAACTACGAGAACCTAAACCGTCTCATCGCTCAGGGTATGCATGTCTAGCTTGCGGTGGAACGTATTCTTTGCTAACACGGTCTTTCAGTCGTCTCTTCCATCACCGCCTCCCTCCGCTTCGACGGTTCCCTCAACGTCGACCTTAACGAGTTCCAGACCAACCTGGTCCCCTACCCTCGTATCCACTTCCCTCTGGTTGCCTACGCTCCCGTCATCTCCGCCGCCAAGGCTGCCCACGAGGCCAACTCCGTCCAGGAGATGACCATGTCCTGCTTCGAGCCCAACAACCAGATGGTTAAGTGCGACCCCGCCACGGCAAGTACATGGCCACCTGTCTGCTGTACCGTGGTGACGTCGTCCCCAACGACGCCCACGCCGCCGTTGCCACCCTCAAGACCAAGCGCACCATCCAGTTCGTCGACTGGTGCCCCACTGGCTTCAAGCTCGGTATCTGCTACCAGCCTCCTGAGAACGTTCCCAACGGCGATCTGGCCAAGGTTAACCGTGCTGTGTAAGTTTTAACTTTGTCCTCTCCACGTTGATTTGTGCTAACATGTTCCCTTTCAGCTGCATGCTTTCCAACACCACCGCCATTGCTGAGGCTTGGTCTTCCCTGTCCCTGAAGTTCGACCTGATGCACTCCAAGCGTGCTTTCGTGCACTGGTACGTTGGTGAGGGTATGGAGGAGGGTGAGTTCTCCGAGGCTCGTGAGGATCTTGCTGCCCTTGAGCGCGACTACGAGGAGGTCGCCGCCGACTCTCTCGGCGATGAGGAGGTTGAGGCCGAGTACTAGATTATAGGCCAGTAATTGTTTGTACCTCTTGCCAGCACTCATAAGGTACCCCTGAGTCGGTGTATTTGCTTCACACGATGATAAAATCAAGAAAACTTTATTAATACTCAGAACAAGACTTGTAAAAACACATTAGTTAATTTGATACTCCATTCGTGAAGAAGGGAATTGCGGTGTAGTGGCCTTAATCTGGTGTCATGGATATCAGTATTCGAACGTGCCTTGCTCAGGTGTGTACTCTGTATTTGTGTTAGAGTGGATGGTGGTGGTGGTGGTGCCAGCTCCCAGCTGCCGATTGGCTCTGGCTCTCTGGGGAAGCCGACGCTATGCGACACCTCTGTCTGTCACCGAGGAACTCCTCCCACTCCGCATCACTTCACCCGCATAACTCTGTCCACAATTCGAACAAATTGCCGTCCGAAATTCAATCATGGCCCTTTTACGCTCGGCGGTCTGCAGGGCGTGTAGGCGACCGCAGTTTGGCCTCCGTCGAGGCCTTGCGACCGCCAGCAGCCAGCAAGCTTCGTACGACAACCGCGTCAAGCTAGTCGAGGTCGGCCCCGAGACGGGCTTCAGAACGAGAAGAAGACGATTCCGCTTGCCACCAAGATCGAGCTCATAGAGCGACTGTCCAAGACAGGTCTTTCGGCCATCGAGGCTGGGTCGTTTGTCTCGCCAAAATGGGTTCCTCAGGTATGGTCGCGGCGCAGGTAGTATGTTCGGCAGCATGCTAATCATCGGTTCGATTGTAGATGGCGAATTCGAGCGAGATCATGCAGCATTTCTTGCAGAAGAAGACG
The DNA here is from genome assembly GCA_020081605.1 of Albifimbria verrucaria. Lineage (NCBI taxonomy): Eukaryota > Fungi > Ascomycota > Sordariomycetes > Hypocreales > Stachybotryaceae > Albifimbria > Albifimbria verrucaria. The sequence goes on from JAHREC010000013.1 coordinate 5,503,242, forward strand.
CAGGCGCCGGTTCCCTTGACGTATTCGTTCCTAGCTCCAAACGCCAAGGGCCTGGAGAATGCCGCGGCGCTGCTCAAAAGAACCCCGGAAGCTACGCATCGCAACTCGATCCCGCCACCCCGCTGACGCGCTCTCGAAGCCCGAGATTGAGATTGCTGTCTTTGCGGCGGCAACGGAGAGCTTCTCAAGAAGAACCTCAACTGCGATATCGACACGTCACTGGAACGGTTCAAGGTCGTGATTCAGGACTCCAAGGCTCTTGGGCTTCGAGTAAGAGCTTACATCTCGGTTGTCTTGGGCTGCCCCTTTGAAGGCTTCGATGTCGACCCTCACCGTGTTGCCGAGATTGCGACAGAATTGCTAGAGGCGGGTGCAGATGAGATCTCGCTGGGCGACACCACGGGAATGGGCACAGCGCCGCGAACGGCTGCTTTGCTCAAGTGTATGTCGTCGGCGGGCATCCGGTCTGAGGACATCGCGATGCACTTTCATGATACATACGGCCAGGCGCTAGTCAACACGGCTGTGTCGCTGGAGCACGGCATCAGGACCTTTGACAGCAGCGTCGGCGGCCTGGGCGGGTGCCCCTACAGCCCCGGTGCGACGGGCAATGTGGCCACGGAGAACATGGTCTACTTCATGGAGACGCTGGGCATGGACACGGGCGTTGACCTCGACGCCGTGGCGGATATTGGAGCGTGGATTAGCGGGGAGCTGGGCAGGCCGAATGACAGCGCCGTGGGCAAGGCGGTGCTTGGCGCGAGGGCCAGAGATGCAGCGGAGGCGACCAAGGCATAGAGCATTTTTGGCGATGGGTGAGTGAAGGGCGGAGCAATGAGGCATGTATATCAATTGTCTTGCAGGTGCATCAAAACATATGTTCCTGGTCTTTGATCTATGGTGATTACTTGTGGTTTATACCAGTAACTATGGAGTTTAGCCAATATGTGAGGCTTGTTGTCGTGTCTCTTTTCCATTCGGTGCTTTTATTTGTTCTGAGCTGCGTGTTATAAGAGAGAGCCTACTATGCTTCAATGATCGGTTGTTGTATACGCTCAACTTAGTAGGCGATACAGTGATTAATTCAAGTACACAACGTACAAGGAAAACAACGATGCCAATTTTAAAAATCAATACTTATATTATCTGTAGAATATTATAATTGGCTTGCCTAATACTAACTGACCACCCCATAGTATTAGGCACTTTAGATAGGAAGCACTATCAAGTGGTGTACAACCATTATGGCTGTTGATGCAGGGTAGCTACACCGTCATTCTCGGCCACGAAGCTCCAGCTTCAGGAGCTTGGAGGGTTTCTCAGTCATGTGATGTCACCGTCACCCAATCCCTCACTGGCTCTGGCACTAACCGCCTATGGTAGGCTCTGGGCTCCACCAAGGCGAAGCAGCTCAACCTCCCTCCAACCTCGTCTATCCAGCGTGAGCCAAACCGTCACCAGCTCAGTCCTCTCCCTGCACGCCATTCTCCGAGGGTATTTCCACCCGTACTCCGACGCCCGCACACCTCAAACCAACCCTCGAACCCTCATCCGATTCGCTTCAGCTGCTCGCCATGGGAGACCCGCGCGAGTCGTCATCCTACTCGATCCTGCCGAGGATTCGATACAACACCGTTGGCGGTATCAACGGTCCGCTGGTCATTCTCGAGAACGTGAGGATGGGCTCCATCAAGGTCGCGAATGAGTGATTAGTTTCTGACCAAACTCCAGGTCAAAACCCTCGTTACAATGAGATTGTAACGCTCACCCTGGCCGATGGCACGGAGAGATCCGGACAGGTTCTGGAAGCTCGAGGTTCGTACCGCATTCTGATCCATGTTTCGCCAACAAAACTAACGAAAACCCCGAATAGGCGACAAGGCTGTCGTTCAGGTAACTATCAACGATGAAACGACTTTCGACATGCATTAACGGAGCGCCCAGGTTTTCGAAGGTACTTCTGGCATCGATGTCAAGAAGGTAGGCGATACGAAGCTGCATATGTACCAGGCCAAGAGCTAAAAGTGAGAATAGACAAAAGTTGAGTTCACCGGCCAGAGCTTGAAGCTCGGTGTCTCCGAGGACATGCTTGGTCGTATCTTCGATGGTTCCGGCCGAGCTATCGACAAGGGCCCCAAGGTGTTGGCCGAGGAGTACCTCGACATCAACGGCAGCCCCATCAACCCTTACTCTCGTGTAGGTCCCGCCAAGACATCTGAATCTGATTGCAGCGCCTGACTTTGCCTAGGAATACCCCGAGGAGATGATCTCCACCGGTATCTCTGCCATCGACACCATGAACTCGATTGCCCGTGGTCAGAAGATTCCTATTTTCTCTGCCTCCGGTCTGCCGCACAACGAAATTGCCGCCCAGATTTGCCGACAAGCTGGTCTCGTCCAGCAGAAGGGTGTCACCAACAAGGGCGTGCACGACGGTCACGAGGAGAACTTCTCCATTGTCTTTGGTGCCATGGGTGTCAACTTGAAACCGCCCGATTCTTCACCCGCGACTTCGAGGAGAACGGCAGTCTGGAGCGTACTACTCTGTTCCTCAACTTGGCCAACGATCCTACGTATGTTTTCTCAAGGAACCAGCTGCTGGGCCGCTTTGAGTGTTCGCTTTTAGTACTAACATGCCGATCAGGATTGAGCGTATTATTACCCCCGTCTTGCCCTTACGACCGCCGAGTACTACGCCTACCAGCTCGAGAAGCACGTTCTGGTCATTCTTACCGATCTGTCTTCTTACTGCGATGCTCTGCGTGAGGTTTCTGCTGCCCGAGAGGAGGTGCCCGGTCGTCGTGGTTACCCCGGTTACATGTACACTGATTTGTCCACCATCTACGAGCGAGCCGGTCGTGTGTCTGGACGTAACGGTTCCATCACTCAGATTCCCATCTTGACCATGCCTAACGATGATATCACTCACCCTATCCCCGATCTTACGGGCTACATTACGGAGGGTCAGATTTTCGTCGATCGATCCCTGGACAACCGTGGTATCTACCCTCCCATCAACGTGCTGCCATCGCTTTCTCGTCTGATGAAGTCGGCCATTGGTGAGGGCATGACCCGAAAGGACCACGGCGATGTTTCCAACCAGCTGTACGCCAAGTACGCCATCGGTCGTGACGCTGCGGCCATGAAGGCAGTCGTTGGTGAGGAGGCTCTGTCGAACGAGGACAAGCTGTCGCTAGAGTTCCTGGACAAATTCGAGCGCCAGTTCATCGCCCAGGGCGCGTACGAGTCACGAAGCATCTTCGAGTCGCTGGACCTGGCCTGGAGCCTGCTCCGCATCTACCCCAAGGATCTGCTCAACCGTATCCCCGCCAAGGTGCTCAACGAGTTCTACCAGCGTGCCCAGAAGGACTCCAAGTCAAAGGACAAGGCAAGGGCCGACGTGCGGGCCAACGACCAGGCCCAGAACCAGGAGAACCTGATCGACGCATAGAGAGAGAGGAGGGGGCAGTAGTGTAGATTGAAGGTGGAATAGATGGAGGGATGCGCACACATGGATCGGTCGCAGAGCAGACTACGCGTTGTGCGAGTTTGTCTTGTTTGTGTATAAGAGTGAAGTACGATGCGATTGTTTTCAGAGAACCAACATAGCAATATCGTTAGTTGGGGTTGTGGCATGCACATAGGAGGCACAGTTAATGCGATTCTCTTTCCCAAGCAAGGGCTTTGTCGGCCATTGGCCAAGTAGCTGCGATGTGATGTCTGCGAGCGCTGATCTGGCGGCCTGGGACGGGCATGGAGATGGAGATGGGGATGGGGATGGGGACGGGGACGGGGACCTGCAGGGCCTTGCTGGAGTTGAATTGGCATCGTCACACGCCAATGGGTCTGTGGAGTCGCTGTGGCCTACCTAGTTGCCGTAGGACCACCCCGAGGTCGGGCTAGCTGTGTAGCAGGAGGAGCAGGTCGGTTGAGATGACTTGAGGAACCTGTGGACCTCATCTTAGAGTCAGTCTCATATAGGGTGGTGGGCGCAATCGTGGTAGCATCACATATTGTGGCTTCATCACCCAAAGGTTCCAGGCCACGAGCTGGCCCTCGAGCCCAGGTGAGTTTTACCGGCCGCATGGCGCATTGCGTACTTTTCATTTCAACCGGGCAAACGACACGCGGATTTATTTACCGTCGAGGCCGAGAGGTTGGAAGCGATATCCAGGCCAGCAGATGCGCACCAACCAAAAGGGTCGGCATGGGGAGGCCCAGGGCCAGGGTCAAGGGCCGTGACGGCATATGTAAGGCAGAGGAGAGGAGATTTGTTTGCCTGGCCCCGCACGAATGACTGCTCCTCCTCCGCGATCCCCGAATTAGTGGAATGCGGGGAAGGGAAAAAGGTCCTCGATGAATTTCTCGTAGGAGCTAGTTTGCTAGCAGATGCAAGGAAGACGACGCGGAGGAGGAAGAGGGGGCGGATCTTGTACTGATTGTTTGGCGCACCAAACGTAACCCTTGGGTTGCATTTTGCCGGTGCATGCATCTTTTGTTACTGAGCCAGGGGAGTGGGAGTGTTGGAGGGAACCTTTCCATGTTGACATCATGATTGTCGGTGTAAGTCTGTGCTTTTGGTGTTTCCCTCGTTCGCCCTCAGCCTCCCCAACTTTGGATAGTGGTGGTGGGTGGTGGTGGTGATCTTCTGCAGCGTTGACCTATGGCAGGCAGCCTTTTCTTTTCGGTAGCACGAATTGATTCAAAGCTGAACGAGCAATTGCAATCCTCTTCCCGCCTCCAATCTCTGGTATGCGTGAAGACAATAACTAATTTGTTCTGGAAACGGCCAGGTAGAAAGAGCCGGCGGAAAGTCAATTGACGGCATCTTGCTCTAAGCGGACCCCGTCCCTCCAGACCCGGAAGCTTCGTCCACTTTCATCCCAGCCAGCCGGCACGCCACTGAGATATTTCCAAAGGGCCGAGCTACCCCACAGGTAGGCATTCAAGCAGGCAAGCAGGCAGGCAGCTGGTGCCGGGCCAGGCGAAGCAGAGGACTCTCGCGGATGGGGTCGAGCATTGCGTCGCGTCGAGTCGAGTCGAGTCGAGTTTCTCCGCAACCGTTGCACCCCTCCCTCCACCTCGCGCATGTGAGGATGCGACCCGGGACCAAGGCACAAGCCCTGGATTGGATCGTCCCCAGAAGCACCCCAATCGTCGTCTGGGGAACCAAGACACGAGAGGAGCATCTGCTCTGCGTAGCGTTGCGTTGCATCGTATAAGCACGCCCATCCCCCTCTGTCCTTCTCTCCTCTCCCCTCCTCCTCTTTCTCCTCTACCTGCTCTCGCACGTCGTCTGCAGTCCCGAGTCCCCTCTTCCAGTGCTCCCTCTGTCTCCAGCATGCAATTGATCTCTCGTCTGGCCGCTCTGGCCCTGCTGGCCCTGCCGTTGGCAAGCGCCGAGGGCACCGTCAAGTGCAGCAACTCCTCGACGCCTCGCCCTGACAAGGACGGAAAGTACTGGATCCACGGAGATGGCATCAAGGCTGCCTTCATCCCCTACGGCGCCTCCATCTCCGACCTGGTCATCAAGGACAAGCACGGCATCGAGCGGGACATTGTCCTGGGCTTCGACAATGCCACCCACTACAGCATTGACAAGGCCCACCCTCACCTGGGCGGCGTTCCTGGTCGCTATGCCAATCGTATCAAGAACAGCACGTTCGAGATCGACGGCAAGGACTACCACATCACTCCCAATGAGAACCCTACTGAGGAGGCTCCCGACGGCGCCGATACCTTGCACGGTGGCCCCGACGGTTGGGACTGGCGCAACTTCACCGTCGTCTCGTACTCCAAGTCCAGCATCACCTTCTCCATCGTCGACCCCGACGGCAAGGAGGGCTTCCCAGGCGAGGTCGTCTCTTACATCACCTACACCCTGACCGGCAAGAACTGGGACATCAAGATGGTCGCCCTCGCCACGACCAAGAAGACGCCCATCATGCTCAGCAGCCACACCTACTGGAACCTGGACGGCTTCGGCAACGACGAGACCGACACTGCCCTGAACCACACCCTGCACCTGCCCTACAGCGGCCAGCGTGTTGCCGTCGACAACATCCTGATCCCTACCGGCGAGTTCCTGCCCAACAAGAAGGGCTCCGTCAACGACTTCTGGAGCAAGCCCAAGCAGATTGGCGCCTCCTTCAATGACCCGGAGCTGGTGGACAACTGCGGCTTCAACTGCACCGGATATGGTAAGTCTTCTTCCTCTATGACAGGTATCACTCGGGGCACGATTCGCTAACTCGACCTTTCCAGACAACTGCTACATCGTCAACCGCGGCCAGCTCGGCGCCTACGACTGGCGCACCACGAAGCCCGTTGCATCGCTGTCGTCTGAGTGGTCTGGCATCAAGATCGACGTCTACTCTGACCAGGACGCCTTCCAGGTGTACAGCTGCAACTTCCAGGACGGCACGCTGCCGCTCAAGCGCAGCCAGGGCCACTTCGACAACGACAAGTTCCCCGCACCGTGCAGAAGTACGGCTGCGTAGTGATGGAGGTCCAGGACTACATCGACGGCATCAACCACCCCGAGTGGTTCCGCACCAACAAGCAGATCTTCGGGCCCGGCGACGAGCCATACGTCCTGCAGGCCCGATATACCTTTAGCGTCGACAAATAAGGGGCGCAGGAAGCTGTGGCTACTGTCGAGGGAAGAGGATCGATAGAGCGTTTTTGAGTAATAACGAAGTATTAATCAAGCGTGCGCATATGATGAGATTGTATCAAATAAATGTGACATGTGAATACCGTACATTTTGTACGATCGAGCCAATTCTTACATCTGATTGGAGTGATATGTCAGTGTCGTGGGTGGAGACGCAGGAGCAGAAAAGAGCGAGGATGGAAAATAAAATAAAATTGAAAAATGAATAAAAGAAATACCCTTTTGGGCCACGAGCTGGGGAGTAGGGGAGTATTGAGGGGAAGAAATATCTATTAACATGAACTCTTTATTACAACATTCCTTGCACTGAATGATTTGCTATGAAATAATTTTGGTCAAATAAGCTGAATACTGTAGGAAGCCACTAATACTTTTACTTATTTTCTTTACTACAACTGACTGAAAGCTCTATATTCGCTAAGGCTAGCAGTTCGTGCTGGGCCTTTGCACGATAGAAAAGGGTTGTGCGTTTGGACTGTGTGGCAAACAAGCAAGCAAGCCAAAAATATAAAGTAAAGGATAAAAAGGTCTTAGTCGATAAAAGACCCTGGGCTTTCAGATGCTAACTACTTATATATAACTCTACACATCTTGAGCAAGCCTTTGGTGATGTTTCTGTTGGAGTAGGCGGGCAGAGTAATCCGTGTAAAATCCGACTGAGCGGAGCCCAAGCCAGAAAATCAAAGCAAAACTCGCTACAAGCAACGCCACCCGCCAACAGGCAATATTCAGAGAGAAAAAAGAAAAAATCCTCGTAATTCAGTACAGCGCAGTCAGGACAACGCAAGGTTGACAACCTGGTATTTGTTATTTTCTTCGTCGAAGCCGTGCCGTCATGGAGGACGACCGGGCCCAGGTTGATCTCGGCATCGCCGCAGACATCGAAGAGGCACAGATGGCTCAGGCGAGCCCACAGCCCGTCGCCGAGAGCGAGGCTTCACAGGCCTCCGAGTCGGCCGTGAAGCAGCCAAAGAAGCGTTTTGTTGGAAGGCGCACGGCGGCGGAAGCTGCTGCGAAGAACGGCGTTGCAGGCGTTGAAGGCGAAAGTGGCACGATACAGGGTGAGTATCCCTCATTTACACAATCCTTCATTACAACACTCAGTCACTTACACGGGTCGAACCCTCCAGCTGCCAAGGCTAGACGGCCTCCTCGTCTGCTTAACCAGGTTCCAGCTGAGATCCTGAACGATGAGAACCTCAAGGCCGCCATCGCGCTGTTGCCGGCAAACTACAGCTTTGAGATCCCCAAGACGATCCACCGCATCCGCAGTTTGGGCGCGAAGAAGGTGGCGCTTCAGATGCCCGAGGGTCTGCTGCTCTTCGCCACTACCATCTCAGACATCCTGACCCAGTTCTGCCCCGGCATCGAGACGCTCATCATGGGCGACGTCACCTACGGTGCCTGCTGTATCGACGATTACACGGCCCGGGCTTTGGGGTGCGACCTCCTGGTGCACTATGCCCACAGCTGCCTTGTCCCGGTTGACGTAACCAAGATCAAGACGCTCTACGTCTTTGTCGACATCAGCATCGATACGTCACACTTGCTGGCGACGCTGGAGCGCAACTTTGCAAGCGGCAAGACTATTGCCGTCGTCGGCACCATCCAGTTCAACGCCACCATCCACGGCGTCAGGAGCACGCTAGAGAAGGCAGGATTCAATGTCCTCGTCCCGCAGATCGCGCCGTTGAGCAAGGGAGAGATCCTCGGATGTACCTCGCCGCGGCTGAAGGAGGAGGACAAAGTCGACCTGATTCTGTACCTGGGCGATGGCCGCTTCCATCTTGAGAGCATCATGATCCACAACCCCTCGATACCGGCGTACCGCTACGACCCGTACTCGCGCAAGCTGACGCGCGAGACGTACGGCCACCAAGAGATGCAGTCGATACGACGTGATGCCATTCGAACAGCCCGCGGCGCGCGCAAATGGGGCCTCATCCTCGGCTCGCTGGGCCGCCAGGGCAACCCGCACACCATGGCGCTGATCGAGCGGCAGTTGGCGGACCGCGGCGTGCCAATGGTCAACCTGCTGCTCAGCGAGATCTTCCCGGGCAAGCTTGCCCTCATGAGCGACGTCGAGTGCTGGGTGCAAGTCGCGTGTCCCCGGCTGAGCATTGACTGGGGCTACGCCTTCCCACGGCCGCTGCTGACGCCGTACGAGGCGCTCGTGGCACTCGGCGTGAGGAGGAGTGGGGAGGAGTCGTATCCGATGGACTTTTACGCAAAGGACGGGTTGGCGAGGGCGAAGCCGATCGACGTGGGTGTTTCGGGGTAGATAAATCTTGCAAGAGGAAAAATAAAATAAAAACAAGGGCGAGAGTTGAGAATGATATTCATAAAGTCATATTCTTTCACGTGGTGATGTTGTTCTATGTATACCCCAAAACCGTGGACGCTGGAAAAGCACAAAGCATTATGAAGTAGCCTGAGTGCCCACAGGCTCTGGCCGGTTCGAGAACATTAGCTTGTACTTGACGATCTCAACGACCTCTAGGTTCTCGCCCTGCTCCTGATACTGCCCGCCCGAGCCCTCCTTGATGCGGTTCTCCCGCCGGCGCACGACCGCAATGGCCTTGGGCAGCTTCTTGACCTCACCGGTAAGACGCTGGTGCTGGCCAATGTAGAGATGGACGCGCTTCATCCACGACGAGTCGCCGCTGGGCGCAGAGGAATCATAGTCTGGGAAGTCGATACGGCCCACCTCGACGTCCGAGGAGGGCTCGCCGTCTGGCCCTTGTGGCAGGTTGACAACTCCTTGAAGCTCTAGAATGGCTAGCCCGGAGGGTGTCTGTAGGAGCTGCGGTAGAGGACTTGACGCTGCCGGTGCAGACTTGTGTATGGGAGGGTAGAGCTTGACGGTGGATGCCATTGTGAGGTTGATGTGTAATATATATCGTTTACAGAGCTTGTGTTAACGAATGCGACCTTTTGCTCCACTGCATCACTTCTCTCAAATCCTCCGATCAAGGGGTTGGCTGAGTCTGCTCCGTGATATCTAGCGTTGAAGTACTGTTGATATCACATTGCAGAAGTGGATTAACAACTGCTCTCATTGAAGCTGTGACTGGTTCCCCTTGTTCCCATGGAGCATAGCCAGACTCCACGATGTGAGGTACGTACCTGGCCAAGTTCGGCAATCTTGTGGCTCCAAGGGCTCCACTTCACGGCTCAGGTCGAGACCAATCGCGGAAAAACACTTCGCCCGGGGCTACCAGACCCTGATGCTCCTGATTGGCCCAGGCTTCTACGACTCTTTCAGCAGCCCTAGCGCACACTTTCTCGATTTCGCCCAAATTTTACTACTTTGAATTCCATCAACCACCACCGACAACTTCACGCCCGAGCCAGGTCAAGTAAACTTGCACCACCACAACTGGCAAGATGAAGGTATGAGATAACCACAGCGCATTCCATCTCTCTCGGCTGCTCGCGTGCATCGACGCAATCACATTTGGCTGTCGCCGGCCTCACGATTCGTCTGGAGCACGCGAGCCCCGAGCATCACCGCCGGCGAAGACGACTCTTTGCTAACTTTTCTCCTTCTCCAGTTGAACATCAGCTACCCTGCCAATGGCAGCCAGAAGCTCATCGACATTGAGGATGAGCGCAAGCTCCACGCCTTCATGGACAAGCGCGTACGTTTTCCCACCTCGATCACCGTGGCACATCGAATCGACGAAGCGCCGAAAACTTTCTTTCTCAGGACAGACCCGCTAACATTTTTTCTTCCTTTCAGATGGGCGCCGAGGTTGCTGGCGACTCTCTCGGAGACGAGTTCAAGGGCTACATCTTCCGCATCACCGGTGGCAACGACAAGCAGGGTTTCCCCATGAAGCAGGGTGTCATGCACCCTACCCGTGTCCGCCTCCTGCTTTCCGAGGGTCACTCCTGCTACCGCCCCCGCCGCACTGGCGAGCGCAAGCGTAAGTCCGTTCGCGGCTGCATCGTCGCCATGGACCTGTCTGTCCTTGCCCTCAGCGTCGTCAAGCAGGGCGAGAACGACATCCCCGGCCTGACCGACGTCGTCCACCCCAAGCGTCTCGGCCCCAAGCGTGCCACCAAGATCCGCAAGTTCTTCGGACTCACCAAGGATGACGATGTATGTTTTACCCTACGCCCATACTCGATCATCGCCTATCCGGTACTGCAGTCGCAGTCCGGGTAGAGTGTGAGATGGAACCCCTTTGGCTCCTTTGTAGGGACAAGGGGGAAAAGAGTTAAGCAATATGAAAGTTACGTGAAACTAATGTCACCGGCTGGGATAATAGGTCCGCAAGTACGTCATTCGCCGCGAGGTCCAGCCCAAGGGTGAGGGCAAGAAGGCCTACACCAAGGCTCCCAAGATCCAGAGGCTGGTCACTCCCCAGCGTCTCCAGCACAAGCGCCACCGCGCCGCCCTCAAGAGGCGCCAGGCTGAGAAGGTCAAGGACGAGGCTGTAAGTTTTTTCTTCCCTGCTCGATGGCAACAACGATTGCCGTGAGAACCCCTGACGCTAATGCCTTATCCACAGAACGAGTACGCCCAAATCCTGGCCAAGCGTGTTGCCGAGGCCAAGGCCAACAAGGCCGATGCCCGCAAGCGCCGCGCCAGCTCCATGCGCAAGTAAGGGTCTGGTGTTTTTAATGAAATATAAAAATTGGGAATCTTAACCCTGGTCCTTGTGGTTTGCATGCATTGGGAGTGTGAGGGTCTCTTAGGCTCGATTAGGGCCTGTTAGGAATGTACTAGAGGCATTTCGGACAAAATTTCAAACTGCATCGTTGATGCCATGCGCATTTTGTACAGTTCGTCTCAGCGTGATGTGCCTAGGGGCTGGCTTGTCCATAGGAAAGGCGAGTTCTTGCAATCATTACCAAGCAATCAATCTTTGAGGACCACCCAAACACATCTGTCCCTACATTGAGTGTTCTTGACTTGACATGTTTACTTGGCCGAACTCTTCGGTCACATCCCACGTAGCCATCCACCGCACACAGCCAGGTCCACCCCTGGCCACAGGCAGTCCAGTATCATAATGCTCTTCGTAGGACGTCACGCATTTAGTTGCATGTACATGTGAATGTGGATGAATTCCCATTATATTTACAAAACTCCATGTCTACACCTAGTTAATCCATTTTCTCCATAGCCCGGCCAACTCCTACCGCTCTCATGCCTCTATCTGTATGGCTGTCAAGGAGACCTGCACTTCTCCACAACGGCATACCCATCAAGGAACACGGTTCGGATCCTAGGGATGGCCCAGCTAAGCAACTTGGGCGACTGTCAACGTTGTCATAAAAACACCCCATGTGACGCAGTAAAAAACGAAAAGAGCTGAGTAAAATGCCGAAAATGTGGCTCCCTTATGGAACAGTCTTATCCACCATCTAGTCGGAAGTGATTTGTCCCAAGCGGCAAGCTCATCTATGCGAATCCGAAGTACTCGCTACCTGCCGTGATGGCCTTGATGATCTGCGAGCGTAAAGCGTCGTAGCTCTCATATTCGGGAAGATCGAGTTCTATATGCTATTAGCGATGTGCATATTTTGACGTGCAGAGGAATATACTTACGATTGAAGCACGTGTGTGACGATGGTAGACGATCCTTGTTTCCGTAGTCTCGATGGATGTTGAAGCGGTTGACACCATTCATGCCCTCCAGCTCTTTGAATCCGTTGAGTGGGACTTTACTTGTGCCTGTGACGAACTGCAGCAACTTGGCTCGTTCTTCCTTGTCAAAGAACGCACCGCTCGCCAGAACCATTGAATCTGGGGCGATGACGGATTATAGTTGTGGTACTCAGTGTTGCTCTTCCAATCGTCGATATCGATATCCGGAAGACCAGAGATGAGAAGTTCTAGTTCTTGCTCGTTGAAGATGGAAATAAGTTCTGCAGGAATGATGTCGTGGAAGCCTGGTTTTACGGTTAGTCGAGTGCTTGCGAATGAGTAAAAATCGATGACTTACCCTTCAAGAAGTGCTCCATTTGTTCCTTCACTGATGAAAGGAGCTTGTGCTCAACGACAAGCCGGACATACTCGTGCTTATTCTCTTCCGTGACTGGAACATCGCGGCCATTTGGAATCAAGTCGACAACGTTGGTAACGCCGAACTCATCATCCTCAACGGAAAACGTTTCCGTAATGATGTCCGTGATGTCATTCTCAAGCATCCAGCATAGAGATTTATAGTAATCCGGGTCAAATGACTCCATATCCTTCACTGACACAGACTTTCCGAGAATGCGCTTGTAGACGGCTCGACTGAAGTAACAGTCAAGCACACGCCCCTCGTACAAAGCCTTTCCGATAATGCGACCAATGAACTTGAAGAACATCAAGTGTTCATCGTTGATACCACTAAGCTTGTTGGGGTGGAACGTGGTTCGGTCGGATGAGACAGGAATGAATAGGGCATAGTTAGCATCGAACATCTGGCGGGCTAGGACCTGGAACCATTCGCGAGTAACACCGCCGGCATCGACTCCTTCCTCACCATGGAATCGAATGTTGAGCTTGCCAAATTTCATCTCGTCGCCTGATTTGAAGTACAGCGACTTGAATGAGTCATGGAAAACGTGCTCGCGGCGTACGGACAGCTGAAGAGGCGGATACGAGGGCCTATTTTGATTGGGACCAGATCTCGAGTGCACACTGCGGTTGAAGTAGTTGCGCTTGTTATCAAACTCGAGGACCTTTGGATTCTTAACCAAAAGGGAGAATGTGCCTGACATGAGCTTCGGGTTGTTCCTCACTAGCTCATTGAGAATGCGCCTGTGATCTTCAGTGAACGCGAAGAATAGACTTGCAGTACGAGACTCTGGTGCTGGGCTAGACATAACCATCTCCTTTCCGAGCTGGCTCTGGGCGGGGTCGTCGCTAGTCGTGGTGTTCTTGCAGACAACCATCAGGGACTCAATCAATGGTAGCAGAATTGTTGCGACGTTGAGCATATTTTCACGCTGTCGAATTGCCTTCAAGCAGGCGCTAAGCTTCTCCCACATAGCAGAGAATGTTGAGTTGTGGTAGAGAGAAGTGACTAGATCCTGCTTCTCATTGTCTGCCTCGTCGCTCTTCGTGGTGTTACCATTGCTCCTCTTTTTCTTGCCGTCAAAGAGGTGGTCCAGAGCAGTCAAGACTCGGAGAAGCTTGTTCTGCTCTGATGCACCTGGAGAAAACTTGGCCAAGGCGATACCTTGAATCTCGGTACCCGATGTGGCCTTCTCAATGTGTGGGAGAAGATTGTCAAGGTCGGACAAGATGTTCTCACTGAGGAGACGTGCTTGGTTGACAAGTTCCTGGCCAAAGATTGCCTTTGCTCCAGGTATGGCTGACAGATTCTTGATAGTTGAGATCGTGTTCTGGAAGGTCTTCGAGCTACACTCTCTAGCCACGAAGATCCTTACAACTAGTGTAAGGTTCTGCGCTGGGACAACAGGAGGCTGCAATTGTCGAGGCTTTCTTTGCACGTTATCGGTCTTCTCAGTCTTCTCAGTCTGTTTCTCTTCCTCCTTGTTCTCAGTCTCGGTCTCTTTTTGTTCAGGCTGGTGGCTAGGGCCAGGAGCTGAGTCGCCTGTCTCGCCGGAAGGTGTCTGTTCAGCCTGAGCCTGCTCGCCCTCAATACCTTTACCCTTTGCATCGGATGGTTTCCCATCCTCGTTTTCTTTGAGGCGGCGTTCCAAGTTTTGCAAGGGAAGCGTAACCCGATTTAGTAAATCGGCGAGATGTGTCATCACCACTGAGCTTTCGATGACTAGCTCGCGGTCGAGGAGCGTAAGTAACGAATTGATGGCGAATTTGTGAGCCCTCGAATCCTTGACCTTTCCCTTGCGGCTCAAAGTCCGTTTGAGATTCGAGCCGACTGTATCATGCTCGGTTAAAAACAACCAAGGGATGTGCGGGTTTTTAGCACAAAGGTCTACCAAAAGATCAAGGCATTGCTGAACGATCAGCAAGGGGATGTCTCTGAGTTGGTAGGTGTAGTGCCAGTGTGTCCCAGTGTGGTCAGGGTCCTCTTAAGGTTCTGGGGGTTTTCTGATCCATATCCTTCTCCTTGTCTTTCTGTTTCCTTGCTTTGAGTGAAAGCTGGCCAAAGCTACGTTCGACTGCAGTCATGTCTGTGCTACCCTCTTGCAAGATCTGAAGCACGGTACTGATAACTTCCAAGCGATTTTGTCGATTCTCGCACACATCTGTGAAGACATTGAATAGATAGTTGCGGATAGATCCTTGCTGGGGATAAACATAAGTCGCAGCAAGGTTGCCACGCCGGCTTTATCAAGCATTTGCACAACAGTCCGTCGCTGTGGCTTGCTCTCGTTCTCCCCACCAGCTGGCGCATGGGAAGCTGCCTGGCCCGCTCCAGATGGGCTTCTGCCCTGGACAATGCTTTGAAGTGTCCGGTGCTGCGAAGACAAAGGTGGGTGTTGCTGCGTCAGAGCGCGCGCCTGAGCTGCCAATTCAGGAGGCAACTGGTCCATAAGATCCTCTCCTGATCAATCAAAACCTGCTCTCGTAGCTCAGGAGGGAAGGTGAGGAGAATGCTTGCAGTGTCCATGTCGGTGGCGTGTGCTTCTTGTGCTCCAGCACCGGCATTGGCACTTGCAGCTTGGCGACGACTGTCCTCGCGGTTTCGGCGGCGTTGTTCTTGTCTTTCTTGCTGGACAATCTCGAGTCTCAGTTCCTCTGGGAGGGCATCAAGGAACTCTTGGAACACCTCTGTCGATTCCCCTGTGGTTGCCTCCTCTCGGGCCTGTGATCTTCTGGAGCTTACGGTCTGAGCAATAACTTCTTCTCGGAACTCCTCAGGCAACGCCGCAAGGTAGTCGGGGTCAATGCCAAGCTCAGTAACATCTACTTCTTCGCCTCGAATTGTCGTTGTAACGCGGGGCTCATCGGCACGCGCAGAGGTGTTAGCCTGAGCATTGCCTGATAGGCTTGTATCAGTGCCTTCGACTCCTTCCATTTCGCCAACATTGCTTGGCTCGTCGGTTTGCCTGGAGGCTTGTGTATTATCGGCAGCAGCGGCGGCAGCAGCTCGCTCGGCAGCTTCGCGCTCTTCAGCCTCCTTACGCTCGCGCTCGGCCTTTTCTTCAGCAGCCTTTGCCTCTCTAGCGGCCCGTTCCTCCTCTTCACGCTTCTTCCGCTCCTCCTCAATACGCTTTTGCTTTTCGGCTTCTTCGGCCTTCAAGTTCTTCTCAAGCTCGATAGCTGCTGGTGTGAGCTTCGCACTTATAGCACTTGTGAGCTTAAGTGCTTCTACCGCGTGGTTAGGACCAAATATCATTCTAGCCTCTTCTTGATAACGGTTCAGCGTTGATTCAATACTGAATGAGACAGCTTGATGGGGCTCCTGAGTAGAAGTTTCGCGGCGGTGCTCAGTCCTTGTGGCACGAATTGGTCCAGCTTCACGGTTGTCTCGAGGCGCGCCAGGTCCAGTAATGTGTAAATGGAACGCCTGTTGTCCGTTGCGACCCATCATAGGAAGAAACTCCATGAGCTCTCCCAAGAAACCCATAGGACCATCAATCACGTGCCGACCACCACCACCAAACATACCATCTGGAAGTCTAAGACCGATAGAGTGTGAGTGGCTAGGTCGTGGAGCGTTTTCTTGGCCTTGTCCACTACGGCGCAGCAAAGGATTGATGCCATCTTCAGAGTTAGACTGAGCTCCAGGTGCACGGTGACTACGAGAGAAGAAACTGCGGAAGTCTGGATATATCGTCAGTGGCCGTGTATACGCATCAAAATGACAAAACATTACTTACCGCCAAGATGATCTCTGTTCGATCCAGCCATAAATCGGGGAGGGAATGAACCACGGTTGTCCATGCGAGTAAGAACCGGTCGCCTGTTATTGCCTTCAAGCAAGAATAGCTGGCGTCTGTCCTCAACTTCGGGATTAAGCCCATCCCAGCCCAGCGCTGGCATTGGTGGTAGCTGATCGTCCAGAGGATAATCGTCATCGTAGATATACTCTTCGTCTTCAATGTCATCCTCATCATCGTCGTCATCATCAGGCTCGTCATGGCCATCGCCCATAAAGTGATGATCAAGACCATCCATCAATTCCGGTTCAAACTCATTCTCATCACCCATAATAGCACGAGCCAAGAGATCCCCGGGGCCCATAGGATGGCCATGGAGTTCATCCTCGTCTTGTATCTCAGCTTCGTAATCGAGCTCGTCCGCTTCAGGGTCCTCTTCGTCGTCACCCTCGCTCTCACTCTCCCACTCTGAATTTCCATCATCTGAGAGTGGGTTTCCATCTTCATCAATGATCTCGACGTGGTGGTCCATGTGATCCATTTCAGCAGAGTCCATATCATCGTCGTCGTCCTCGTCACTATCGTCATCGTCGTCGTCTTCGTCATCATCATCATCCATGATCACTTCGACAACGCCAGGTTCGCCGGAAAGACCTTCGATTTCACCCATTTCGCTCAACTCCTCGTCATCATCGCTTATATCGTCCTCTCCATCAGAGATATCGTCCTCGCCATAGTCCATTTCCTCGTCATAATCTTCGCCATACATGTCTTCATCATCATCTTCGTCCTCATCCTCGGACTCGTCATCATCCCCACGGGGCTCGAGCATTCCCAATGTAGAGTTGCGATATAGATCTGGGGTTTCTTCCCGCTCGTCTTCGAGATCTGAGAGAGATGATGCGGACGCGAAGTCGTCCTCGGTGTTGTCACCTGCTGAGTCTGAGGGCAAGATGTTGGAGTGGCTAAGTTCCTTGGCAGTGTCTGTGAGGACACGCAGCACACGAAGGATGTACTTGATGGCTCGCTTGACACCCGGGTAGTTGAGATTAATCTCGGCAATGGACGATGTCAACTTGTCAAGGTAGCCCTTCTCATACATGAGTCGGCGGAGCTGTGCCTGAGATCGACTTTGACTATTGTCAGTATTCCGACTGCCTGAGTTTTGTTCCTTGTCCTTTTCGCCAATCATATGGTTCATGAGTTCGGCAAGACACTGTAGTCGCGAGTAGCGGGTCTCAAGAGGCTCGTCAAAGGTGGGAGCGCGCTCATAAGCCTTCAACACCGTGTCGAGCACGAATTTACGGACAAATAGAAGATCAGGCTCATCATCGTACGCGAACTTGTCACGAGTGCGATCGATGGGTTTTTCATTGGTCCTAGCAACAAGCGCAACCAGGACTTTTTGTGTTTGCGAGGATGTGGCAGCCTTCTTCTTTGATGCAAGACTGTCGGTGGTTCCACTGAGGTTGCCCTGACACAACAGGTCATAAATAAGGTAGTTGAGAACACTGGAGCGAGGCTTAACCGGAGTGTTCGTTGTGAGAGGTGGCGCGCTGCGCTTGAAGTTGATGAACTCAACCTTCGTTCGGTTATAACTTTGCAGAAGCTCCGCCAAGCAATTGAGCAAGAAACATCGATATATGAAGATGGGGTGTTCCTCAGGCTTGAAAGCGGGCTTTGTTGGCTTTTTATCTTTGCCATCTTCAGCAGTGTTGTCTTTAGTCATAGGATCTGGTGTCTCTGTGCCAGATGAGGGCTCCTTCTTCTCCTCAAGACTACTGCTGCTGGGCTCCTTGTCGTCTACCTCCCTATAATTAACCAGCTCGCAAAGTAGGAAATGAATAACCCCATCTGGGTTCTCCACTACCGGTCGCTTGCTGTCATGCAATTGCTTCGGCGCGTCTGTCATTTCCTTATCCACCGGTTCAGTTGACTGCTTAATATCTTGACCGGCGGCGGCGGCGTCATCCGATGGTGCATTCTCGCGGTCCTTTTCTGTGGCTTGCTCGGCCAGAACGAGAGGAGGTGTACGGCCACCTTCGTTTGATGGAGGAATCCACCTTGAGAAGCGAACAATTTCGTTGGAAACCTCTACAAACAAATCCGGGGCTCGGAGTGCAATTGGCGCGAGGGCTCGCAAGTAGGTCGTTACGTCAGGATGGCCACGCTGACTGCGTTGCAAATTAGGAAATTCGGCTCGGACTTCTGCTCGCATGATTTGCTTGACAATATCCTCGTCTTCGATGACATGACGTAGGATGGTAATGATGTGAGCAGTCATCTTGGTCTGCTTTAACCGTTCAGATCCGGAGCTAGACAACTGCTTCGCCATCAGGAAAAGACGCTGCAGGTTCTTCTTGTCACCAACTAGCTTTGCAAGATGACGTCTCCGGGTCAAGATGACCAGGACTCGCAGAACAGCGGTTGCAAGCACTTCTTCCTTGCCCACACGGGGAAGCAAATCAAGCAGAGCATTGAGCACCTCGACGCGTTGTTCATCGTCAACCATTGGAGTCCGCATCTCAATGACGGGCTGAGCGACATTCTCTTCCAACGACTTTGGTGGCTTCCATTGCGCTGCCACGGGTTTTTCGTCGTAGCACAACAGTATTTCAAGGACAAGAAGTATAAAAGGTATCCAAGGCGGAAGATCGTCTGCGGACGCTGACGGAGGGAGCTTGAGAAAAGCAACATACTCCGCGGTCTTATCGCGGAGACTTTCAATATTGCTGTCAAAGAACTTCTCGTCCTGCAGTAGGAGCGCCAGGAGATGAGCGTATGCAGCTATGCATTTCCCATTTCGCTTCTTCTCTTCGTCATCAAGGCCAAGTGACGAAAGGGCAAAAGTTAAAGTTGAGCCAACTTCTTCCTGTGTCTCCTGGTTCTGTTGTCGGAGGACCACAGCATTGATAAGCTCGGCAACCTCAATCGCAGTATCTGGGTGTGCACGAATAATGTCCAGACATTGGTCAATGAGGTCCTTACGAAGCTTTGCACGCTCCTCGTCCAGATTCTGCTTAATCGTAATGAACAGTGGCTCTGAGGGCTGGTCCTTCTTGACATCCCCGTAGAAGCAGCCGGATCAGTATTGGTGCCCTCTCCGGCTTCATCAGGCTGGTGAGTGCGGAAGGTCAGATCCCTGGGCCCTCTATAGAAATGTCAGGGATGCATCCAATGACATTCGATCAGCGTCCGATGTGCTTGACGCCTCCTGTCCGCTTGCAGGAGTTGGTTCCGCCAATGCAGAGGTGTCTGCATCTTCAGTCGGGATAGGGTGCCGTGACCCAGCGACCCCGGTTTTGTGCATGTGGCAATATTCCCGGGCGCCATTGGCATTGCCATTAGCACGATAGACAGCTTCGTGGACAAGATCTTCGGGAATCCAGCATTAGAAATGGTCTCTACCACGCCGCGAACTGCTTGCCAATTGAAACGTGCGTTGGGATGCTTAAAGAGTGTAAAGATCGGCTGTTGTCATTAGAAGTTAGCGATAAGTTCAGAAGATCCAATCACTGGGAGGATATGCATCTTACCCGATCTTTAGATACTGTCTGCTGGGGTTCATGATCACCAATAGAAATAATCTTCAAAATGTCCAGGAGTCGTCTAACGGTCGGTCCTGCTGCCTTCTCGATGAATGTTGGGTTCCACAAATCCATAAGTGCAGGGAGAATGGCAGCTCGAAATTCGGCAACAATTTGTTGGGCAATGTTCGAGACGCTTTGCGTTCGATCCGCTGCGTGTCTCTGCAAGTTAAAATGACTGCTGGTTTCCGAGATGTACTTTCCGTTGGCTAGAACCAAATACAAATCCAGGATCTTCTTCAGGCCAAAAGCTGCCACTCGAGGCTTCGATGAATCATCCGGGAGATTATTCCCTGTCTTACAAACATTGTCCACAAAGGTCTTGAGGATTGTATTCAGGACTTCAAGGCCACCTTCCTCCTTGAAGGCAAGAAGAACAGGCAAAATGATTTGCACGTTACCGCGATCGCTATGACGAGCTATGAATCAAGGTCAGTATTGAATCCAATAAACTTGTAGAAGGGAATCTCACGATGATCAATAAGCATTTCATGTATAGTATGCAGCATAATGATCCAGTAATGGAAATCCTTGGAGGTCGGTTCAGCAATGGCAACAGAAGGTCTCAAATGGCTGAGCACACTATCCGCCAAAGCCCTTGCAATCTCCAAGTGTCGGGATCTATAGTATGGGTCTCCATGGTTTGGTTCACGGCGAGGAGAAGCGCCTTGCCCAGAGTCTGGAAGAGAGGGAACGTTGTAGGGATCAGAGGGTGGAGCAAGATCCGCAATGTCTCATAGTTCTGGAAGCGTGCTGTGGATTGCTCTTGTTCCGTAGGCCTGCCGGAAGTTCGCGTTGCCCCTTCGGCATTAGAATCCCAAGCTCCAGTACTGTTGATGACATCAGGTATTGACGCAGCGTCAACTTCAGCTTCGTTGCTTTCAGTGCCAGAGTTTCCTTCAGGGAGAGGTTGATGACGTCTTAAGGACCAGTGCGAAGGCACCACTGTGAGTTCTCCAGCTTCTTCTGCCAGAACCCCTCGCAGGAGTGGGCTGATGGATTTAACCAGGTCCAGGTAATAGTCATAGACATTGACAGGGTAGAACTGCAAGTTATTTGACCTTGACGTAGGAAAGCAGTCCGATATTATCTTGATGAAGGTCTGGGCGTTCAGCAGCGCTTTTACCATAGCCGTTCCAGCGGAAGCGAGCTCTGACAACTCTTCCTCGGACTTTCCAGCCGGAGGTCCAGCAATAAGGAATGGGGCAAAGTAGGGTGGAACAGCTTCTTCTTTGCTAGCCAAAGGCTTCAAAACACCGATAGCCACCTGTGCGCGCTTCAAAAGGGAAGGTAGCCCACGAATTGGTGAATACTCAACTAACTGCGAAATGAGCGAGTTGAGCACTCGAGAGGCCATTGAGTCTCCGAATGTGGCAGGCAGGCTCGGCGATTCACATATATCAAGAAGCAGCTCAATACCACCATGGTCAACGAAGTATGTCTTCAGCATGGTGTTGGAAAGGTACGAGGTGAGGAATGTTGCCATGCCATGAATATACGGAGTGAATCCATCTGTCGTTGAGTCCTTTTGCGATTCATTCCGTGTCTCAGCTGCGGGATCTTGAGATGCGAGAGCGTCAGACATGTCAACATCGTTATCCGTCGAGCTCATGGGCAGTTTCCCTTTCCAGTCGACGTAGTAGCCTCGTCAGATGATGTGGTCGCAATTACTGCATCGTCGCTCTTGTTAGATTGGGGTAGGGTCAGCTTCACCCCCAGTCAGCAGTACGGGCTTTTTGGATTCCTAGAAAACGAACGCGAGCAACCATATCAATGACAGCGTTAGCTATGGTACCACGTAGAGGCGGGTGGTGTCGCGAGAGCTCGTCAAAGCTTCCACCAACATTATGGGCCAAGTTTTCGTCCGATTCCATGCATCGAACATGAGGAGGGCTCTCGAAGATTTCAAAGAAGCTATCAAATGCTCTCGAGCCGACAACCATACGCATGCCCGCGGTGTTTAGACAGATCGAGTTCAGGACTTGTGGAACAACGCTTATCGCATCTGGAGAGGACAGGATACCAGTTGCAAGTTCTTGACGACTCTCCTGGTGTAGCTGATCTTCTGGGGGTGGGTGGGGGCGATCATCTCGTGCAATAACCGAAGAGTCAACAGAGCTGTCGGAAGTGTCGGAATCATTGCCGTCGGATTCTTTGCGCTTCTTTTCCTCCGGCTGATCTTCAGAAACGGGACGTCCAGTGATGGCTTCGAGGTAGGTTCGAATCATTCCTGACTCAAAGATCGCTGCGAAGCTAGTAGGGTCATTATTGATGAAATCGCTGAGAATGGTAACGGTACTGGTCCACACTACAGAACCGAATGCACTCTTATCCTGCATGGTCTCACGCAAGCTGGCGAGCAGGTCAGATTTCTCAGCCAAATTGCGGAGCAGACGGTCAGTATTTCCGCTGTAGCTAAATGAATTGGACATAATGTGGTGGACGAATTTTAGAAGCCATTTGAGGGTCTGCTGCTGGTAATAAGGAATTTCATAGTCGACCGCGTTGGACTGCTGATCTGGTGCGATGCCATGTCCAGACTTGCGAAGGGCTTGCGCTTCATTAACAGTGTCCACGACCAACTTAGCAACGGCATCTAAACCATCTGCGTTGAAGAAGGCTGTGAACGCATTTTGGTAGGTCCAGATTAGGCCATCCAGAAAAGCGAGCACCATAGAGTGGTGACGCTGGGCGATATGAGATCGGATATTCAACATCTCCACCAGTATATCCATCAAGCCTGCCGATACCATTTCACTGCCGACACGAGTAGCCATAGACAGCTGCAATGTTAAAGAAAATAGGTTGTTCCGCCAATCGTCAGCCGGGGTGACCTGATCGCCTGCATCGGTATCTGCGTCGACCTTCATGCCAGCCACTGCCTTTCGGATAACGTAAAGAAGAATGCCATGATTTACATTCGCGTTCAATGCGGACAAGACGTCCTGGCACTTTGCGTGGAAACCCGAGATTGCCTCCAGTAGAGCCAAGGCAAGAGTTTGAAGCCATAAGGGCACCTCTAGCGAGCCGTCCGCGGAAGGGTGGATAAGCTCAGCAAGCTGGTAAACGAGCTGATATCTACGAGTTTCATCGATATCGTGACGCAGAACCTTCTCAACGAAGTTGGATTCTGAATGGATATACGCCAAGTTCGTGATTGCGAGCAGTCGAGTGGCCAACAGCTGCTGACGTGATTCAGCAGACTCTAGCAGAGCTTTGGCAACTCTCAGTCGATGGAAAAATTCGTACTTGGAGGCAGGCGGCATATCACTCGGACAACGACGGAGAAGATCATAGATCGGTGTGGCAATGACTACTGACTGCGGCAGCTCGAAAGTCTTCTGAGCCGAAGCAGTGGAGTGATCTTCTGTAGCAGCCGGAGTCCGGGGCTCAATGGGAGACGAATCGTCACCAGTAATGTTACGATATCTCGGTGTAGACTGCGGCCCAGTCATGGTGGAGCTCCTCCGCAATGGCGTAGGGGTAGAGGGAAGCGATGAGCGGCCATGGTCTGCCTGAGCAGCGGCAGCAGGAGCCTTTTCTTGCGGGTAGTAGAAAACTCTGACATCCCCAGCCATTCCAACGCTTGTCGTCGTTTACTGCGATAGACACGAGGTCGTTGGCATGCATAGCAGCTGCATTCTTAGGAAGCGTCGGGAGCTTCTCCTTGTTTTTGGAAGAAGAACCAGGTGTGTTAAAGGGTGATGCATCGACAAAGCTGATTATGGGTGTCTTGACGAATGGCAGAGCCATTTGCTGAACACGGTCGAGGTCGATGTTGTAGTGGTTAGCGAGCAAAGCAGCGCTAATCTGCCTGGACGCGTTCCCAATACGCTTCACGGAGGCCTGATATCTCTGGGCCAGCTCGGAGCCGACCTCCAAGGTGGCAATGAGGATAGACAAGGCAGTGGTGTTGAGCAGGTCATTCAAATGTGCACTGCTGGCATAGATGCTCCTGTTGCCGCAGTGCTCAAGAAGCATACGAGTAAATTTGAGTATCGACTCGATGAGCTGTCGGTCTCCATCGGCAGCGAATCCGGCCTCAACAAGCTGGGACTCGTCCCACTGTTTATCGTCGCCATGGTAGGCTTCCGAGGAGCTGTCGAGGAGGACTTGGCAGCCGAAATCGCACGCCTGAGGTCCCTCGTTGAGTTTGTAGGAGCCGCAAAATTGCTCCAGTATACTGTCAAATCGGTTGAGAAGCGGGATCCAGTGGTAGAGGTCACCTCGTCCGAAGGGCCATCGAGACGGAAAGCTTGCAAGCCGCTGTGGCAGGAGGGGTAGAGGGGTTGTGACGGCGGACTCAACGTAGCCTTTAAGCCAAGGAGACTGGGGAGGAGACTAGTTAGCACGAATGGCGAACAAACCAAGAACAGCGGTGAGAACATACCAGAGTCTCCTTATGCTTGGGCTGCATCGACTTGGTAATCTTCCCCATTTTCAAAGTAAAGCGGCAAAGCCGCATGGAAGAAAACAAGCTCCCCTCCACTACGACTCGGCCACCCGCCGGAACGTCAACGCTGCTGGACCAAGTGGAGTGTCCCAGGGCGGACAGCTCCTCAAAGATGCGAGAATATGATCGGCGCAGGGAGGCGACAAAGACGTTGAGCGCTTGGCGGCGTCTCGACGTAGCTATGCGGGCAACGATATTTGCGTGGTGGCTTGCAGAGTAAGAGGGCTCGGAAGCGACGACGAGCTCTCGAACGGCTTGATCAGATCGCGTATCGTCAGGTCAGGTCGCTTCTCGCAGTTGGGCTGTGCAAGGCGGGCTGTGGCTTCGGTATCGATCGGAGGTGGGATGTAATGGATGATGGTGGTGGGCGTGGATGGAGCTTCTGATGCCGAAGTACTAAGACGTGTGCAGGTCGTCGTAGAACAACTTCTTCAGAGGCTCGATGATGGATAAAAGGACAATAGGCTGAGACTAGAGACGCCACCTCAGCTATCGAGTACGGAGATCGCGAAGAAGCCCGGGATCTGGCAGAGATATGAAGGAGGTTTGGAGAGATGGTTTGTAAGGTAGGAAAAAACGGCCGTCAGGTCTTCAAGTGTTGGCAGGTGGGTGGGCCTTTGCGTAATAGCCTGCTAGTGGGACTGCAACTGATAGTGGATTAAGGTGAGGTTAGGTGGTCGCGGTACCTACCTAGGCGGCAGATATTCTGAGGAGCCGGTGGTACCTCTCCATTACCTGCAGGCGGCAGAAGCTCGAGGCTGAACTTATGTTAGCACAGAGCACCGTGGATCAATGGAGCACTGACTAGACTGCTCATAGGGTGATGCTACCGGGTGATATCTTCCTTGATTTACAATATTTATTTACTCGCCTGCCCGTACATGTTCTTTTTAAAGAACTTTATTTCACCAAAGAAGAAAAATATCGAATAATAAAAAAATCCAAAACAGGCATTGTTACGACCTTATGGAGGGACGAGACCATAAGACTTGAGGCGGGGAGCTAGCAGGCAACATCCATCCGCTGGCAGAAAATCCACCCACATTCGGCAAGGCAAGGTACATGATTTTTGCTGTCGCGCTATACGTCGACGCAGGTAGCCGAGTCTACAGGTCCATGCCCATTCAACCTTCAGCCTTGCATGATCACTCGGGAGGAAATATCCGCGGATTAGTCCAGGTACTCGAAGCGCAATAAATCACTTACCAGGAGGACTAGCGTCGGGTTATTTCGATGTATGTTTTGGAATAACGTTAAGGGTACCGAATCAGGTGGTCAAGCTGCATATGTCGCTGCACACTATCATACACACACACACTTACTTCATGTAATCCCTTGCATTGCATTCACTGCACAACACGCTGTTGGGAGGGAACTCCATGGCGACCAGCTTCACCCCGAGGTCTGCACATGGAGACCTGCACAACGCGCTCCTCTAATTACATTCGCAGACTACAGCGGTTCCCCATGTCTGTTTTTGTAGACGGCGTGATGCATTTCGAGAGCCTACAGGGTAAGCACCCACCAAGCCAAGCAAGCAAGTGTGACGGCAAAGGTAAAATGGTCCGACATTAAACATCCATCAATCAATCACGAACCTATCAACTGAGAACCGTACGCCAAAGTCGCAGGAAGCGGACGCTGCTGATGTTGGGCATGCACCACCGGCCATTGTCATCATTGTCATCATTGTCAAATCTGATCCTGCCGGCTTGCAAACACGCAGCGAGTCAGGGATTCTGGCGGTGGAGATAGGAGTATGTGTGCATGAACCGAATCACACCAAGAGGATTATTATATGGCCCATTCATAACAGTCGGGATACTGGTCTGACAACCCACCAGCTCCGAACGAACCGCGACTTTACTCAGCAACTCGAACGAAGGAACATTAAAAGAAAAAGAGGTGGGATGCATGACCAGCCCCAACCTCCCCTTGCGGCTCCATTTCCCCGAACAAACCAGACCGTCTATTGTGTTCGATAGTGGTCCAGCGTAGACTGATTGTCTGGACGACTAGAATGCGGGCAGCCAATTGCAGCATGATCACGTCGTATTGAGACATGCTGTTTCAAGACCCACGGAATGCAGAACATCATTCACCGGAAAGGAGGGTGGGCTCGATGGGAAACAATTAGCTTAGCCTAGTGACTGTGCATTGTCCCCTAAGGTATGGATGGTATGCAACGCGTCTGCTTAAACGGTTGGTATTTTCGCTCGACGTGTTCTGTTCCCTCCCCACCCCTAGAGGGTTCACTAAGCTGCATGTTGGCTGTGCTGGACGGTATGTGTAACGAGAGAAAATCCTCACAACCAGCCCAGGTCCCTCACGCAGACAGGTACGGTACGGACTACCTACCTCACCTACAGGGACGAGAGAGGTAGAGTACAGAGGTGTAGCGTACAGAATGTAACGTTGGAGTACAGAGCATGTACTGCAGGTACCTCTGTCCTGCTGCTCACTGCGTGCATGCATGCCCTTGTCTGGAAACACCTACCTTGCCTACAGGTACCTTGCCTTGCCTTGGTACTGCCCTGGACCGGCGGTCCTCCACCCAGAAAGGCATTACAGTGCACAGCGACCAGCCTCCCCTAACTTTGACACGCAAGGGATCACCTCAACGCTACAGCAGCTGCCTTGGTCCCCACTGTCGTTCCTGAGAAGCCACGCTAGCTTTCTCTCACCCGGTCACGGCCCGCAGCCAGGACTCCTTGGACCAGGTGCAATGTGGAATTCAGTCCCTACCTCCTCCGTCCGCCTATTGCAATCCTCCTCTTCCTCTTCTTGTGCTCCCGAGTATCCTTCAAGGGGCTGACTGGATTCTGCCTCTACCTGCATCCGCTTCAACATCCGACGCTGGACTCGTTACCGTACAGTTTCTTTTTGGCGCTGGCAGCAGTTAATGGCTAGACGTTGAGGGGAAAGCCAACCGTCCCCATTGCCTCCTCCCAGCACGCACCGTGCCTTTTCGAGAACCATGTCGCAGCAAGACCGAGCACCCTCCCCGGAGCCCGAGGCCGACAAGACACCATCGCCTGCCATTGTTACCGAGCAGGATGGCCCGGAGACGGTAGGCCTTGCCCTCCCCCGACCTGCAGCTGCGAATAGGAGGCCGAACCGTGGCTAACATCACAGGCTCGTGAACAGGACTCCTTCGAAGATGCCGTAGAGGTCGCCTCCGTCCGCTCCCTGACCAAGAGGTCCGTTTCTGCCTCGAGGCCTCCTCCGCCCGACGAGACCCAGAACACGGATGACCAGAGCACTTATAGTCGGGAGGCGGACTCCGTCAAAGACAAAGAGCCCGCGAAACGAGACTCACAACAAGACTCACAGCATGACTCCCAAAACGACGTACAGCAAGACTCTCAGCAAGATTCCCAACGAGACTCTCAGCGAGTTACATCCCCGATCCCGAATCGCATCTCCCACACCCTGATCTGGACAATGTCAACCTGGATGATGATGCGGCACCCCACCGCCTGAAGGTGCGGCCAGACCTGTCTCGTGCCCTCATCAAGCATTACGTCTAACAAACTTTGTGCATAGATCACAGAAGCTCCATACAGAGGGAACAGCCTGGCAAGACTGCATCAATCGGTAGCGTTAGCAGCGCATTTCCCTCGGCCTCGTGGGCCCCTCACCACCCATCGAGTCACCTTTGAAGAGCCCGGCGCCTCCTGTTCCGCAGTCAACGCCCAACCCTCCTCCTCCAACTCGAAAGCTCACGAGCCCCTTTTCTTGGCTATCTCGGAATTCCTCAAGCAAAGACAAAGAGAATAACTCGGCACCCCTATACCGTCACCTCGAAGAAATACTGCTAGCTCTGTGGCTACGATGGCAAGCAACCCCGAGATGATGCTTAGCAGATTAGATGAGGAAAAAGACGGAGGATCTCGTTCAATTGATGGGATCGCCCGTACCAGCCTCAAAGATCGATTCAAGCAACTGCGAATGCAGGAAGAGGTTGGAGCCCCTCCTGTTCCGGGCGATGACGAGAAGCCAAATGCAGCTGCCCTCTCAATCCCACAGACGGGCGACGACCCCAATATAGACAAGCCATTGCCCTCGCCTATTCCGCGACCTAACAGCACGCTTGCGCCGGGAACAATGTCTGGCGTTAATGCCGGACCATCCACCATGGCTGAAACCCAGGTTGACTGGGATTTGTGGCAGGCTGTCGTGTACGAAGGGCCCGCAGTTGTAGCCAGAACCAGTGCCGAGGAGTTGAACAGGGCCATTGCAACTGGTATTCCGAATGCTATCCGAGGAGTCATCTGGCAAGTCTTGGCCCAAAGTCAGAATGAGGAACTTGAAGCAACCTACAGAGAGCTGGTGGCTCGAGGCACCGACAAGGAAAAGGATCGTCATAGCAATAGCACCACGACAAGCTCATTGAGCAACGCCAACCTCAGCGTTCAGAGTGGTGATGCTGTTGCCTCGTCTGCTTCGTCAATCAACTCAGAACACTCCACGGCAAACGGATCTACCTCCCCACAGCAGGAGAAAGGACAAGATGCCTCACTCAAGGTGCAGCAAACCGCTGCTGATCGCAAGCGAACCCAGAAGGAGGACGCCGCAATGCTTCAAAAACTAGAGAAGACTATTCGCCGTGACTTGGGGGCCAGGACGAGTTATTCCAAGTATGCTGCCGCCTCAGGTCTTCAAGATGGTCTCTTTGGAGTCTGCAAGGCATATGCTCTTTATGATGAAGGAGTCGGATATGCTCAAGGCATGAACTTCCTCATTATGCCACTCCTCTTCAACGTGAGTAATATGACTTCTAAATGCGAATGTCAAAAATGCTGACCACATTCTAGATGCCCGAGCAAGAAGCATTCTGTCTGCTAGTTCGATTAATGAACCACTATCATCTGCGCGACTTGTTCATTCAGGACATGCCAGGCCTACACATGCACTTGTATCAGTTTGAGCGTCTGTTGGAGGACTTTGAGCCTGCTCTCTATTGCCACCTCCACCGTCGTGGAATTTCGCCGCATCTCTATGCTACTCAATGGTTCCTCACGCTCTTTTCTTACCGATTCCCACTGCAACTAGTACTTCGAATTTATGATCTCATCTTTTCTGAAGGCCTATCAGCAGTGCTTCGATTTGGCATTGTCTTGATGCAGAAGAATGCAGCTACCCTATTGGGAATCTCCGATATGCAGCAGCTTACCACCTACTTGAAGGACAAGCTTTTGACGTCTACATTGATAAAGATCCTAGTCAGGGCAGCCTCCTTGAAAATGGGTTCTTCGGTAGTTCCAGCTCAAGTCTTGATAAGGAAGTCTACAGAGCAGACCAGCTGGTCACGGATGCTTGTGAGGTCAAGATCACACCAGAAACACTCAAGCTGTATACTGCTGAGTGGGAAGAAAAGACAAAGGCGGAGAAGGACAGAGAGACTGAGCTGCAGGAGCTACGTTCAGCCAACCAAAGCCTTGCCATTCAGGTTCGAAAGCTCGAGGAGCGAGTCGAGGTAGCCGACCGCGAGCAAGCCGCGCTGGCGACTGAACTTGTCCATACCAAGGTGGAGAATGAAGATCTCAAGGACGAAAATGAAAGCCTGAAAGGCCAAGTCAGAGAGCTACGGGTCGTAATTGAGAAACAGCCCATTGAAATCGAAGAGACTTGGAAGCTGGAGCGCGATGACCTAATGAAACGCAATCAAAAAGTGCACGAGGAGAACCAGAGACTCGAGCAGGAGCTGGGTGAACTGGAGGAACAGTTGGTACAGACGAAGCTGAGTTATGCCGAGGTACGTCTACAATTTCGTTTACACAGGCACGGAACTCGTTTGAAATTATTTTACTGACCACACCTTGTAGATCAATTCTCAGCATGAGACGCTTACTCGGAGGTGGACAGAGCTAAAACGTCAGTTCGCGTAAAGTGGATATTATTTAGCCAACGTGGCGCTTTTCCACTTCCACTTTTTTCACCGGTTGCTCTTTTTCTGCACTTCATGTACAAAAGGTTGTGTTTGGCCACGCCGCCTTCTATTTGAAATGTTTGCTGGTGTTTGACTGGGCGCAAGACGCTTAGTTGGAGGGGTTCTAGGACTGAGGCGCAATGATGTTACGGCCATGGTGGCCACGGCTTACATGCTTTGATATCCCAAAGAAATATGAGAGATGCCTCTGACATTAGACAAGGCGACGGCATGGACCGGCGAACTTTGCTGGGCGTTCACGGAGGTGCTAACTTTGTGCCTGTATCACGGCTTTGGTGTTCCAAATCAGGCCCGTAGCAGAGCAATGGACATTGGCGATGGGAAACTAGTTATCTTTTTGGTGGTAGACTTAGGACACAAGTGAACACCCTTTGAATTCATTGCACGTAAAGTTTTGAATGCCCTATGAACCCGTTCCGATGCTTAAATGAAGCTCTTCATGCCCTTAAAAGACAGCGAGATATCCTCGAACACCCATACCAAGGAGCGACCAACCCGGTCGAACCAGCTTATTTGTGGAGCTTACGCTGGTAGAAAGCGAGCTCCTCACCCTCGAGGATGTAACCGTCGCAGCGACCGGACTGACCGGGACGGCTGGAGATGACAGCGTACAGACGACCGGCCTCGAACTGCTTCTCAACAGCGGGCTCAACCTTTCCTTGGGCCGAGAAGCGAGCAGCCTGCTTCTTCTCGACAGCCTTGCTCTTCTTGACCTCCTCAACCTCCTTACCCTCCTTGGCGGCCTGAGCCTTCTGACGTCTACGGCCAAGACCCTGGCCGTAGTGAGCCTCGTACCATTGACGGAAAGGAGCAGCGTCGACCTGGACGACGGCGCTCTTGGTCAGGGTGTTGGTGCGGACAAGTTCGTTGTTGGAAGGGTGGTAGGCGACAGCGATGACACGGGTCTTGCGGGTGCAGCCCTCGGAGGCCCAGGCGAAGTTGCCAGAGTCGAGACGCAGGGCACGGTACTTGTGGTTACCGCCACGGGTGCGGACGGTGTGAACGCGCTTAGGGCCGATACGGGTGTTGGCACCCTGGCGACCGGCTTCGAAAGCGCGCTTCTTCCCTGTTGATGAAGGTCAGAACGTATGTTCCTAAAAAGAGAAACCATACGGGCTTTCGAGTGTTACGCACGGTAGTAGGCGCGCTTGGCACCGGAGGCGGAGCGCTTGTGGCGGGAGTCACGAGAGATACCCATGATTGCGGATTCTGTACAGCCAAAGCCCAGATGGTTAGCCTTCTTGATGCCACCTGGTGAGGAATATCACCAAACAGGAGATGAAGGAAAAAAGAGCTGCTCAACAGAACAAACGGCGGCACTCAGATTCAGTCGTGTCGAATTGATGGAGAAACTCGCATTGACAGATCCCGCGTCGTCGTTATCCTGTGTCGCCCTTGTGTAAAGGTATATCACTGACCTGATGAGGCTGCTGGTCACCAGTTGCAATCGAATTGTCGGATGTGAGAAGGGAAATGAACTTTTGGCGGAACGAGAGTGGAGGACGAATTGCTACAAAATTGTGGTTGTGGGCTGGGGTTTCGCTAGCTTGTGGTACGTACCTAAGGGTTATTGCGGAATATCCAATATCCGTGCCCCTCTGTCACGTGCCTTTGTCAAGATCTTTTCTGCTTGACCTTAGTCCCGAAAAGGAAAGGTGCAGAAGTCCTAAATTAAGTACGTACTGTAAAAGTGGTTCACAAACAACTTCTGTTATGCTCGTGTAAAAGACCCAAGGTAGTGAGTGGCCTTCGTCTACTGTGGTGGATATAACACTTGTGGGCTCTCTGCAATATCAGAACCTTATGAAAGCAAACGATCCGACCCTCCTTGTCACGGGTTCCCAATGAATAATCCAACATACCCTAATGGGCCTCAAGCTATCGACACCAGTCCCCCTCAACTCGATCTTGTGCAATGCTCATGAATCCAATCTGTTGCTGGCAGCCAAGCACTGTATCCCTCCCTCTCAGTCATATCAAAGTCCTGACTCCTGCTCTCCTTGTTGGCTTTCGACAATCTCATCTTCCTGTACATCCTGGTCTATCTCTTCCAGGAGCGACTGCATCCAAGGTGAAAGCTCAGATGGAGCAATGGTGACGGACTCCTCTGTCGCCGGCTCTGATGCTGCGACTGGCCTGATGTTGTGTAGTTCCAGTTTGACTGATCGCTTCTCCCATGGAATCGATCCATCAGAATTGTAAGCTCTCTTCCCTTCTTGCTGAAGAATTCGCTCGGCGACAACGTTTGTACGGGGCAGCGGGAGATAGCGGTTGTACCTGATCGCTCGTTTATCTCCCTCCTCTTTCAACTCGGCCAAAGAAGGCCAGACCGCCTGGGAATGGGAACCGGCTGGGGTCTCTTTATTGAAGCAACTTTCGGAAGCAAAGACTGGTGACAAGAAGTCGTCAAATTTCTTTCCCCAAAGAGCTCAACTTCACGCTTGGAAGACGATTCTTTCTGCCCACCGTTGCTCGCTTCTGATCTATTTCGCGCCAATCTTCTCTCTACTTCGTGGGTAAGCTTTCGCTTTTCCACCTCAGCGACATCCGCTCTCAGAGCCGCCAACTCAGCTGGACTCTGAGGTATGAACGGAGACTTGCTTGCTCCTATGTGGTGTAGGTTGTGCATGAGTCTGTAGTAGGCTGTACGTTCCTTGGTTGCTTGACTCGTCCACCTCTTAGAGTGAGACCAGGAACCGGAATCGGCAGAAGTTTGGGTGCTGACCATCTGTGGCGGTATGCTCAGATACTTGGAAGCCTTCCGGACTAGAGCTGGCCCAGTTGGCGCAGTAAGTGGTGGGCCATCCATACAAGACGTGGCATTCATGCGCTTATCTTTCTGCAAGCTATCTCTTTTTGTATTCTGTGTGATAGTTTGCTGACGAGTATCGGACTTTGATCGCCGTGTCGTATCTCCCTTGGTTTGGTAGTGGTCATAAGAAACTCTAGTTACCTCAGGAGATGGTGTTTTGGAGAAAGGTGTAGTGTGCCTTGATCCGATGTGTGAAGTTGAGGAGGCTTCGGAGAGCTGGTAACTGCTTTGTGACATATTGTTTTGAAGAAGATCCTTCTGTATCTGTTGCCCTCTGTTGGCTGTATTCCCGAATTTGGGGACGTATCTATCATCGGTGAAGCAAATGGTGATGTATGGGTCAAGAGATACTGACCAGGAGTTGAAGAGGAGCCTGGTGCTGTTGAGTAGGTGTATAACATATTTGAACTGGATACGGCTCCCACGTTACCGGCGGAGGCAGCTGGCAGCGGTTGGACGAAGCGTCCGTTTTCCGAGTCCATAAATACACCATTGGAGTGACTCGCAGCGTATGGAATGTATTCCCGGGCCATATTTACCATGAAGCAGCCTGATTCCGCAGGCCATGGGCTGTGCTCAGCCCCGATTCTAAGCTCTTGCGCATTGTAGCTGCGGAGCTGATACATGCTCTGGGGACCCGTCTTGGATATTTTGATGGCTGGGTTGCTCACCGTCTGTGTAGGTTGATAGCGTCTGCCTTCCCTTCGTATGGGGTCTTGCATGGTTGGGATATGGAGAGGCTGAGCTGGTGTCATATTCGGATGATTGTTGATGGGTACGCGCATATCCATCTGCAGTGACAAAGGCGTCTCACTGTTGGTGACGGACTTGCCCCGTTTGTACTGCGAATTTACGACTTTATCATGGCTAGTGGAGGATCAGCGACAGCGTGCAGAAAATTCCACGATATGTGATCTCATAAATGTGCAATGGGGGATGAGCAAGCTACTGACGCTGTGTTGTTTGGGCGATTGGCGTGGACAACAGGCTGACTCAAAGCAACAGATTTCGGCCAGGATTTTACAGGACCGTCAGGATCTTGCCAGAAAGGCACTCTTTCATTCGTGCCTTGTACTCTTTTCGAGTAGCCCCAGGAACCGTTTACCACCAATGGACGAGTTCTTGAATCCGGAGCCTGTCGACGTGAGCTGCTGTCTTCAGTTTGCTGATCTTGTAGACGAGTCAGAAATATACAAACTTCCAGCAGAGGAAGTTATCGCACTGTTTTTTGAGGGCGGTTCGCTTTTCTTGCTATCCGTAGGTAAGACAGTTTGTCTAGAAGTCGAGGAAATGTTAGGGTGCCTTGTATGAGGTGACGAGGGACAAGTTGGCGGCGCCGTCGGTGTGTTTTGTTCTGTAACCAGAGCTTGATCAGCTCTACTATCCAAATCCTTAGTTGTATCATTTTCCAAAATGGTATCAATGCGTTGCTGGACAGCATCAACAACCCCGGGGTTGAACGTGGGTGCGCAGGGGTTCATGGGGCCATTTCCTTTGACTACTTCCCAAGTGGCAGCATCTGATCTTTTCTTCTGTGTTCGACTTAACGAACCATGGCGTCCCACAGCTTGTGAGCTTTGATCATGACCCTTCGATTCTGAGGAGTCGGAGGCTTGATTGTGTTTTCCCGTTCGCCATGACTTGTTCAGGTGAGGTTTCAAGCTTATCTGGCTGCGAAGGCCTCGAGACCCGCCGGTCCGCCATGATCCTTCGAGCCGTCGATCAGACGTAGATGAGCCCATGACAGGATGAGTCAAGAAGCTATACGATATAGGGAGATTGAAGTAGGCCCAACTTGTACACAACTAGCTAGAGAGGGATAAGGGAACGTTCAAAGAACTCATTTGAACTACTTACTCATTTACTGCCAGTCTGTATGCCGAAGTCGTGATACCGGAACGGAAATGAAAGTCCTCAAAGAAGTAGCGAGAAAAGAGCCAAAGTGAATGTTTATGAAGGTGATAGTTGAGAAAAAGCAAGTGAGATGATACTATGACAGTAGAATCGTATAAGTGACGATGAGTTCAGCAAATCAGACTCATGGCGACTTGACGCGTCAACGTCGCGATTGGTTGTGTGGAAGAAGGAGGAAGAGCATGCATGGTGTTTGTCCAGCTGGGATAACACAATATCAAGTGACGGACAAACGACATACTTGCCAGCTGCAACAACTGGCAGAGTTTACCCATGGAGAAGGCCACCGAAAACAAATACAGGTTGCAAAGAAATGGCCCATAGGGGCGATAAGGAACTGTTGGCAGCTGCCAGGACAAGGAGAACAGTTGTCGTCCACAAAGTTCTCTGAGCCCGGCTAACAAGGACTAAGCGTGCCGTTTTGTCGGGATATCTGTCAGTTGAGTTATCTAGTGGTATTCAACTACAACACCGGATATGTCAGTAAGACACACATGGAGTGTTCTATGTCTTCTCCTAGTCAATGCTAGCTAGACTCCATGGACTTTTTAGAGTTGTGTAAGATGTGAATAAAAATACGATCAAAATCTAGCATGGAACACAATGAGGAGGCCTCGTCTTGAAATGCATACAATTCTATGATCTGATACACACCTAGCGTTCACGGTTGGATAGGTAGAAGTAAAGCTTGCAGATGATGTCTACATCGGTTTGGTGGAGCCAACTTCAGTATTAGTGCTTGATCAAGTTTGTTTAACAATAGCAGTCTAAGTTGGTAAGCATAGTAAATCAGCTGCGTAGGTAAAAAAATGATCTATGTGAACTGATAGTCTGTGCTCAAGTCTCGTTGATGGAGCAGTATCATGGATGCCCATGATTTTCGTGATATTGTGTAGATGTCGGGATCAGCAAACCCAAGTGATCCTAGGCTGGAAACTAAGCAAAACAATCAACCTAACCTCTTTATGTCACAGATGATCTTCAGGAGAGGAACTATCCGTAGGTGAAGAACTATAAGTTCACGGGTTGTTAGTACAGAAATGATGTAAGTCGGAGGCTTCGATGCCCGAAACTGTGCAAGCCACATGCCAAATAGTGCCCCCTGCATTCCTAGCAATCGGTACGGCATAGGGTACTTTTTCGGCAATGCTAGGTACCTGATGTCCCGAGGCAAATCTCACCCAGCACGAGGTACTGCGGTACCTGCCCCACGAGCTAGGATAGCTTCGGGACAAGTATTTTAGATCATCTCGATTACAGCACACCCCGTCGGGTTTTGCAGCGTTGCGTTGAGGAAGTCATAAAAAGTTCCCCTCCACTTCTTCTTCCCTTAGCCACCTACTCCTGGGACAGCTTCATTCTCACACTCCCTTAACCGACTTGATAGTGTCAGTGCGACTGTCACACATCGCCGACCATGTCTTCCACCGGGACCACCACGATCAAGCTCACCAATCGCTGTAAGTAACATCTTCCCTCCCCAACAATTGCACTGGAGCGGTGTCCCGCTAACTCAAGCTCGTCCGCCAGCACCGAAGCAGCCCATCAAGAACCTGCCTGCCTCGGTTGAGCTTCCTGCCGATGGCACTGTCGAGGATCTCAAGAAGCAAATCGCCAACGCCGCCAGAATCAGCGATTACAACCGCATTGGCATCTTCAACCCCGCCACCAAGAGGACACTCAAGGACCGCAAAGCCAAGCTTGCCAACGAGAAGGATGTGATTACTGCCGGTGAGGTCCTGGTCAAGGATCTAGGTAAGCCCTTCTCTCTCTTTGTTGACTTATTCACATACTGGGTCTTGAGAGGAATCAACTTACTGACACTCTTCAAGGCTACCAAATCGCCTGGCGCACCGTCTTCGTCGTCGAATACTTCGGTCCTATCCTGATCCACCTCGCTTTCGTCGCTGCCCGTCCTTACCTCTACAAGAATGCTACCGGTGATATGTCCTCGACACAATGGCTCGTGCTTAACATGATTGTCGGCCACTTCGTCAAGCGCGAGTTCGAGACCCTCTTCGTACACAAGTTCTCCGCCAACACCATGCCCTGGTTCAACATCTTCAAGAACAGCGCCCACTACTGGCTGCTCTCTGGTGTCTTGTGCGCATACTTCCTCTACAGCCCCACCTCGCTTACTGCCACGGCCGATAACAAGATTGTCGATGCCGTTGGCTTCGCCCTCTTCCTCTTTGCTGAGATTAACAACGGCTTGGTCCACCTGTACCTGTCCTCGCTGCGATCCACTGGTGGTACCGAGAGGAAGATTCCCGTTGGCTACAGCTTCTCGCTGGTCAC
Source organism: Albifimbria verrucaria (assembly GCA_020081605.1). Taxonomy (NCBI): domain Eukaryota; kingdom Fungi; phylum Ascomycota; class Sordariomycetes; order Hypocreales; family Stachybotryaceae; genus Albifimbria; species Albifimbria verrucaria. The sequence goes on from JAHREC010000013.1 coordinate 5,540,694, forward strand.
CTGCCCCAACTACATGTTCGAACTTCTGGCATGGCTCGGTGTCATCATCGTGAGCCGCAACTGGGCCGTCCTCCTCTTCGCTGCTGTTGGTGGTGCTCAGATGGCTGCTTGGGCTAAGGAGAAGGAGCGCGCGTACCGCAAGGAGTTCGGTGACAAGTACAAGAAGAAGCGTTACGTCATTCTTCCTGGCTTGTTCTAGACGGCGATGGCTACTCGAGTCTGAGCAGCGCTATATGGTATGCACACTAGGTTTTATACCACAGTCTGCTGGTCTTTCGTGGGAGCACTGAACAGGATGGACGCTGGATAATAGCTTCTTTGCCTCTAAGACAAAGCGGCTGAAAATGGGATGCCATGTATGCGATAGCTGCGAACATCAAACTCATTAAGCCTGTAAACCAATCACCCGTCGCGAGTTGTGCAACCACCGTCGACTCCTCTCCTGCGTATAGTTCACGGCGCAGTCGACGTAGATGCTGTCTCTGAGCCCTTGTCACGCCCCGTGTCTGTACCCGTGCTGGAATCAGGCTCAAGCAAGCTCCGGCTCGCACCCGACCATGTCCCAGGACCGCTCTCGCTATCCGTTGCCAAACTCATATCCACATCTCCATCGGCGTCCAAGGCGGCCTTGGGTCCAGCCTTGGCCTTGTCGCTCCCTGCGTCTCCGTCCGGCTCATCCTCCGCCTTGCCGTCCACCACTGACCCACACTCGCTGCAGCTACAGCTACAGCTGCTTCCAGCGTAACTCCCGCCGTCGCTCGTGCCGCCGTTGGCCAGTCGCACTGTCTCCTCGAGCACGAGGAACCCGCGCTCGAGCACCTCGGCCCAGTTCTGTACGTTGCCAATCTCCTTGAGACGCCGCGCCGCGCCGTCAGCCTCGCGGGCGAGCCGTTCGCGCTCACGCCGCAGACCCTCGGTCGCGCGCAGCACGTCCCGCTCCTGCTTGTCCAACGCGGCCGCGTTATCGTGCAGGATGGAGGCGCGCGACTGCAGCTCCGAGTCGACCATGTTGCTGAGCGAAGCCACGACGGCGGCGCGCGCCTCGGCAACATGTCGCTGGGTTTCCGCGGACGGCAGAGTCGACTGCAGCGGTGCCGTTGCGGGCTGCTGCGGCCGTGGATGAGGCAGCTGTGCGTGCGCATGGATGGGCTGTGCAGGCATCGTCGTCGCCGTCGTCTGGCTCGGCACTGGAAACGATGAGGAAGAGGGCGAGGTTGGTGGTTGAGCAGACGAGGAGCTCGATGGCGGCCTGCGCGCCGCGACAGAAGCGGATGTTGGTTGTGCCGTTGGTTGTGCCGTTGACATGGTTGGCTCTGCTGGTATTGTATATTTCCTTCAGATCCAAATGTTTAGAACAAACTGATGCTATGTAAACGGTAACCAGCTAATTGTCCGTCTCGACACCAGCATGTAGTCTATGAGACAAAGTGACAGTGGGGTTTGCATACAATGAATGTATGCATATGCATAGCTCCTCCAATAAGCACATAGTCCACTGGAGCGATATCTTGATCTCAAGAGGGACCATCTCTAGTTACTGTCGCTTAAAACAATGTTGGGTTTTAAGACAACATCTCTCTACGAGTCCGGGTCACATCACGTCAGCTAAGGAGGCATCCGTTCAATCCATCATATTTGATATTAAATATACTGCTCCGCCTTGTCGTAGCATGTCCATGTCTGCAAGCACCACACTCATTGTCCCTTGCCTATGCTCCAATAAACAACGTTGCCAACGCCCAACACTCCCAGTACGTCGTTTTCCGTCAAATGCTCCAAAATTTTAGATGATTGTACATACTCAATGCTATAAGAAAAAGACCAAGCAAAAACGCCGAGGCTATGCATGGGTAGGATCAAGGCTGGCTGTCTGGCCTTCAGCATCAACCCTCGAAATATTCAGAATTTTTGAACAGCTAGCTAAAGCTAGTTGTCCTGATTTATCCCATCAGGGCTCTGCCGCCATTTAGGCGGAGGGTGCGGGTCCAAGGGGTCCGTTCGAGTTGAACCCATCCGAGGACATGGATGATATAGATGATAGAGAATTGAGACCAGAATGGCCTCTGGTCATGGTGTTGGAACGGGACATTGAGATGCCCGGGTTTGCAATTAGTGCATCGGCCCGGTCAAACACGCTTCCATGAAATGCCGAGGCAAACGATGCGCTCTGCGGAGTGGTCGGAACCGTTGCTTGCATAGCTGGGCCAAGGGCAGCGGTTTGAGGCGTTATTGGTAACTGAGGAGTTTGGGGCGCTGACGTATTAAAGGACATGCCGACGCCTCCATTCCCACTGGAGACAAATAGATGGCTCCATGGGGACGCCATAATTATGTTGGTTGTTTCCTTCATACTTCGCTGGATCGGACGCAGCCTTGCTCGAGTGTCTGGCGGAAGAGGAATGTTGGAAATACCATACTTAATGTCCGTCAAAAGCGCTGCCCATGATGAGATGAAGTTCTTGCATAGATGCCAAAAGTTCTCCTGCGTCCTGACACCAGGCTCCTTAAGCTTCATGACAGATAGCCTGCTCTTAAGAAGTTCTGTCTGTTGAATCGAATCGTTACACATTGCTACCAGACGTTTCCAGTCACGTATCAGTCCGCTGGGGCTCCTTGGCTCATAGCATTACGAAGGCCACCCGTTAATTGCATGTTAAAATTCGGTAGCGTATGAAGCACGAAGTCTGCCGAATTCTGAAGCGAGAGAAAGATCTTCTCAAATTGAGCATCTTCATCGGAAAAGTCGAGGTCTACCGAACGATCATTTGACCAGGCAAAGACTCGCCTGATCGAGGCGTGGCTGAACCTAGCGCGGCGGTACGTCGAGAGCCATTCATAAAAGCACTCGGAGGATCGACTGCGACCCGTAGGTTGCTCGGATTGTGCGTCATTGTGCCGCTGCGACTGCGGGGAGGCGCAGGCCTCTCGGTTGTCTGGATACTTGGAGGTGGCTGTCGTAACCGAGCTTTGATAGTGTCGCCATTCCTGGGAACATCTGCACCAGCGGGTTGGATGCGTTGTGATTCAGCAGTGACAGTGGAAAGGGTGACTCTGAGTTCCATAATACTGTTGTACAAGAGCATAAGAAGAGTCCGGATATATCGGGCATCCCCATTGTTGACAAATGTGTCGATGTTGTCTGCTAGCAAAGTGCATACATGCCCATATGCGCTGACAAGAGTCTGGCAGGCACGGTGAACATTTTCGTTCTCCCGCGACGAGTAATTGTCTCCTTCGAGCAACAGAGAATCGTGTTTCTGAATCTCCTGTTCCAGTTCCTCAACGTGGCAGTTTGTATTGTAAAAGACAAGCTCAAGACTTGAGCGTTTCGCCGATCCGTCGCTTGTCAATGACATGAGCATCTGGATCATGGGGTGAATCTGAAATACGGAGTACAGGATGCCTTTCGCGGCCTCGATAACGGGGTCAAAGATCTTTGATTCACGACGGCGCTCGGGAAGGACGGAAAGGCGTCGGACGTAGATCGGTCGCTGTGGGTATTGCTCAGTAGGAGTTGCTGGGCTCTTGGAGCCAACAGCACCACCTTGCATCGCAGAACCGTGACTCAATCCTCGGTAGTGACTGAAACGGTTATTGGCCTGTGTCTCATCAAGTGTTCCGAGCTCAGATGGCCTCTTGGACACTATGCCCATACGGCGCTGGCGGCTGCTGCTGTCGGGCCTTTCTGTACGAAGGACAGATTCGGAATTACTTCGGAGGCGCTCATTAACGTTCCCTATGGTCAGAGGCATTACACCAGGTCTTCGAATCGTTGTGTTCTGTTGAGATAAACCACGATAGTGCGACCTCGATGGTATTGGGGTGGACGAGCCCCCACTAGGCGACCGCATATCAGGTACGTCCGTACCATTGACTTTGATTGGGAACCGACCACTTGCAGCTCGTTTCAAGGGCACTCGAGGTGTATCGGCACCTTCACTCGATTCGTCTCCGGTATATTCGGCTTCCATACGCCCCGTAGCAGCATATTGTTTCAAGAATTTCTTGATATTTGCTGTTATTGCCAACTCCGACAATTCGCTTTCTCTTGGCATGCCGTCCTGAGGTGGGCTTGACGCTTGTGATTGTAGAGCATCGCGTGGAGGAAAGCTGATTGGGTTTTCTTCGAATTTGAGCACTTGGAGGGAGCCCATATCGGCTAGACACAGAGGGAGCTCGCGGATTTGATTCTTGGGTACCGAGAGGACCTTTAGGGACGTGAGTTTGACGATTTCGGGAGGAAGTACGCGCAATTGGTTACGGCCAAGATCTAAAATCTCGAGTGACTTGAGATCGCAGAGCTAAGGGAGAGCGTCAGACAAGGGTGGCACAGAGGGAAGCTTCGGAATCACATACCGGCATAGGAAACTCCTTAAGCTGATTGCCCCTGATATTGAGATATCGTAACGAGGTACATTCGGAGAATCGTGCGGGTAGCGACGTGAGCTGGTTGTGGGATAATGCAAGTCTGCGATTGGCACATGTTAGTCAACATAAGATTTCATGTCTGCGCATGGTCAAACATACCGTTCCAATTCGTCCTTTAAAATGTCGACAACCTCCTCGGGCAAATTTTTGATATTTTTGCGGCTCAGATCGATGGTGACGCCGGTCTTTAGCCCAGAGCCCACGGCAGTAGCATCAGCGGCCTGGCTCTCGTTTTCCAAAGCATGACGCATCGCCTCGCGGGCGAGGGCAATGACTTGGGTCGGGGAAGCAGCGTTCGAGGCGGAAAGGCTCGAGCCAGCTGGTGGCATTCGAAAATTCGGTATAGGTGGTGGCGGCGGTGGAGGATTTGGGCCATTGGAGGTCGCGGCCGAGTATGGCACGAGACGGCGTCCCTGGGCTGGATTCTCGGGAAGGCCTCTAGGGTTGGGAGGTGGCAGCACCCCAGGAATTCGGTCCGGTCGCTCCATGGTGATGGAGGACGTTGGGTTGGCGAGGTGCCTCCCAGAGGAATGTATGGGAGATGAAGAAGAGAGGCTGGGTGATTCGGAGCCGGAGGAAATCGAACGAGATGGCGTTTACATATGTCGCCGGGCTAGCTGATGGGGCCAAGATCCGGGGAAGGAAAGTGTTTCAGACGGGAGCCTCTTCGGGTCTCCTTCTTCTGCCTCGTTCTGTTTTTTTTTCTTTGGTGGTTGTTGGCGGTCGAGGAGGACCTGGCGCGTGGACCCCGGCGTGTCGTGATCGAACCCCGGGCTGGCTGGCTGGCTGTGGGAAAGGGGTGGTAGCTAGCTGAAAGGACTGCCGCAAAGCCTTAGGCCAATGGCGACAACAAGTAAGTGTTAGGCGAAACTACCACATCTGTCATGGTGAGGAATGGAGCCCGCGGCAGCCAGGGGTGGGGAGGACGTCTGGACAGGGTAAGGCAAGCTGGAGGTTGATGCTTTGCGAGTTGAATGGGGACCTTTTTAGGTTGATGTCTGTTGCATCTGCGACGGCGGGTTTTAGTTCAAGTGGGAACGGGGTGCGTTTCCGAAAATGGACCGCATCTGTAGCGTGGGAAAGGCGTCCACAGGACCGGGTAGGGGACAAGTCGGTAGGCTAAGAATATCTGGGAGGGTGAGAGGATGCCTGTGCTGTGGCAGCTTCGGTCTCGTCACTCTGCTTCAAGCAATGGCACGCATGGCTACCATATGCTGGAAAGGGGAGGGGGAGAGGGAGAATCGATTCTTTTCGTTTTACGCGCGATAGGGATCGAGTGGTTGGTGGTTGTGGGAGCAAGAGCTGGCACAGTGCGATGCTCCGCCGTAACAGGCTGGTTGACACCTGTAGCAGCCACTGGGCCGGGCAGGGAGTTCCTGGGCTGCACTGATCATTGGGTGGGTGTGGGCGGCTGAGAGCCCAATCGGAGCACAGTGCGGTAGCTGTCGCAGATAAACGGGTGTTGACATCCCAGCACTGCTACGTAAGGTACCTGACCTTAGTAGTACTAAGGTAGGTTAGTAGGTAGCGGTTACTAAGGTACAATGTGCAGGTACTTCATAACCCCTCCTCCCTTCTCTTCTTTGCGTCGTATTGATGATACATAAGACAGGCAGCCTCAAAAGCACGGCCTGTATAAATAAAGAAAGAGAGAAAGAAAAGGGAAAAAAGAGGGAAAAGGAGGCCAGGCGTACAGTAGCAACATGCGGTGCAGTGGCACACCACCCTTTCCGGTCCACCTACCTCAAAGTGAGATGGGCTGCTCGACTCTAGTGCACTTTTCGTTGCATGTATGCGTCCGTATGGCGCTGCTTGCTTGCTTGTTCTGTGCCTGGGCCATGCCATAGCCATGCCATGCCTTGCCATCGTGTGGGACCTGGGACTTTTGAGGGAATAGCACTGGTCCTCAACACCCTGTCTAGAGTCTGCCACCAGCCTGCACCCTGCAAGGGACAACCGGATGTTCTCGCGGAAAGAAGCTTCCTCGCCCCTCCAGAGGTCAGCCCCTTGGCCTAAGCATTGGGAGCCTGTTTGCGGAAAACACATGGGAACCCCTGCTTGTTGAACAAGGCCCAGCTCTCGTGCGACTCGTACTGCACATGCACAGTACACTTTCCTGCCAAGAACGCGGAAGGCAGCCAACCACGGTGCTGGTACGTGTGGCTGCTCCAAGACAGCTCTCATGTTCGAGATGCTGGGCAGGCCCGTGTCTGGGTTGGACGTGTTTCGTGAGGCAAAGACGACGTCAAAATCAAGTTTCATCCTTACTGCACTGCCTATGCCTACTATGTACAGTAAAGACCTGTGGATACCTCGACGAGGACTTGCCACTGGTGAGCTTGCCGGTTCGATGCACGTGCGGATTTAGTACCTCCAAGTACCTAATTCCTTTCTGCCTCGTCTTTCATCATTTGCATTGTGAAAAGACTGTACGGTACGAGACGCCGAGAACCCGGTCCCCTCGTTCCCGTCACGGTCATCTGTCGTTGATGCCGTGGCTACCAGAAATAGCCATATGGACGGCTTGGTCATAACGCTCAGCTGCAACCACGGCGGTCTACGCCGATCGTTAATACCCGTCGACTCGGCTTGACCGACCCCAGGCCATGCACCATGCCGAGCCTCAAGCGGACTGATTCCTTCACTGACATCGGCTTCACTCTCCGCCGCCAGTTCCACAAGTCAGACTTCAGGTCAGCTCGTCCCCGTTTATCGTAGCTCTTCCGGGGCCGTGCGTTGATTGTGCCACTGGGCTGACCCTCACACTCACAAAAAGGCCACACCAGCGTGAGATCATAGATGCTGCGTTGCAGGGCTACGATGTCTACGTCCAAGCTGCAACCTCGTTTGGGAAAAGTCTATGTTTCCAACTCCCTGCTGTCGTTGACCACGGAAGTACGTTCCAGACCTAACCGAGTCCATCTGAAAGTTTTGCCTGACGTGATTATCACCAGTCACTGTTGTTGTTTCGCCCTTACTGAGCCTCATGGTACCTACTTTCTCGTCATCTCGCTATTATGCTTGCGCTGACAAACTCTGCAGCTGAACCAGGTAGAGGCATTGAGGGCTTCTGGGATCGAAGCCAGCACTCTCAACAGTAATACTCCTTACCCAGAGAGGAACCGCATTCAGCGTGATCTTGAAACAGGCCACCCCAAGACAAGACTTCTATATGTGACCCCGAGCTATAGTTCAATGTCGCGCTTCCGAGAGCGCCTCCAACTGGTATACACGCAGAAGGAGCTGGCTCGAATCGCGATAGATGAGGCTCACTGTATTTCCGAATGGGGTCATGACTTCCGCAAAGACTTTAAACGGCTGTCATGGTTCCGGGAGACATTCCCGGATGTGCCTATAATGTGTTTGACAGCAACAGCTAACCCGCGGGTGCGACAAGACATACTCTCTATCCTCAGGCTTGATGCCACACCGGAGCGCACAAAAACTTTCTTGATGAGCCCTCAAAGAAGTAATCTTCACCTAGAGATACGATATACCAAGGACGAAGAGGACAATCGTCTTTCTGATTTTTGCGATGGATCCGTGGCGTATACGAGCGTCGCAAGACACAAGACCGGCAAGAAGAGCTCCGACAGGCCGGTGAAAGGCCCGAGAGCGTCCCCGGCATCATATACACATTATCCAGGGATGAATGTGAATCACTCTCCGCGGCACTTCGCGACGAAGGCATCGGTGCACGGCCCTTCCACGCGAGGCTTACCAAAGAAGCCAAGGAGGAGACCTTGGCTCGGTGGATCAATAACGAAGAGGGCTATGATATCATCGTAGCTACAACAGCATTTGGCATGGGCATCGACAAGAACAACGTGAGGTTCGTGGTTCACTGGCGGATTCCCAAGTCATTTGAGGGATACTACCAGGAGGCTGGCCGTGCGGGCCGTGACGGCAACGCCAGTTACTGCTTTCTCTATTACAGCCGCGAAGACCTAGAGCGGGTCACTCGCTTGATCAAGAGTGACTTCAAAGAGGGGCGAATTATGAAGGGCGTCTTAGGAGCTTGCAGGCCCTGGCTTTGTACTGTGAGAACACAAATGCTTGCAGACACGCTCAAATCTGCAAGTACTTTGGAGAAACCACGGTGCCGGACTGTGACTACGCTTGCGATTGGCATAAAGATGCTCGCGATCTGCAATCGAGATTTATGAGAGGATTGGCCAGTGAAGAGTGGGTGAGCACACAAGCTATGCAGGGCACCTATGACGCCTACGACGAAGAATGAAACAAAGGGGTCTCTTCATGTTTCGTTGTTTCATTTGTGTCGTTTTTGCAGAAACGAGGCCACGTCGACGATGACACGGTCCTGTCGCTCTATTACATCTCAAGTTGCTCCTGATCAAGGTTGGCTTGCGCCGTTTCAACTTTCTTGGTCCCACCGGACGTTGAGATTGTTTCTGGTTGCCCAGCGACATCTGCGGCTACGTGCTTCGAGAAGCATTCGAGGGGTTAGGCGATGTACGCACAGGCTACTAACGCATCAGCTCCCGCTTTAGCGAGTCATGCAGCCTCTCGACGCTAGGCTTAGGGCGCATAAATAACCAAATGCGAGGCAATCAGTTCGACGACCTTGAGCAGCTGGCCTGTGCCCCATCTCGATAACATAACTTGGATGACTTAGAGTGGCCTGTGATTAGAATGGTCACATGGCGACAATAGCGATCAGAACTGATCTCTCCGTGGCACGTTCGCGACTCTCAACCTGTCGTATGTTTCTATCAAACATACTAGGCTGATAAAGTATACAGCACGCACAGGGCCGGCTGGGATCATGATATGGTGGACCCTTATGTGGGGGTGTATGAGAGTATGCCAATGGGTAACGCATTATTTGAAGCTCGTATCAAGCCGATGGATAAATGGGCAGCTGGGCGCATGGCGATGACATGTTAGCAGAAACGTGCCGAAACCTTGGACTTTACTGCTCTCATGGTTGCTCATACGCTGTGCATGCGTATCATCAGTACGGATGCCGGCACCGACGCCGCAGTTTTCATAAACAAGGGGCGAGTGGTGGAGTTCAAACCTCTGTGTGAAGCGGCAGGCTGCAGCTTAACCATGATGTTGTTAGAAAACCCGGGGCGTTCTCTGCATTACAGAGGCTGGCCAACTCCGGCAGTTGAATAAAGTAGTTGGTTTAGCGAACCCATTCCTATGTCATTTCCAAACCGTTGCAGAGCCTTGCCACAATAAATGCTCCTGCTGCTGAATTCAGAAATAAATTACAACGTTCAATCTCTACTGTCTTATATTCTTTGTCTGCCCGGGTGTCAGTGGCAATAAGCAATGAATAAACACGAGCATATAGCTCCAGATTCCAGTGCAAAATGCTCTCTCTACGATGGTTTGGTGGGAGCTTGAAGATTTGGATTCTCTATTAGGAGACAAGCTCCCCTTGATTTATGGGAACCACATGGGATAAACGGCGCGTCGAAATATGTGACTTGTTCACAAAGGTCCTAAAACAGACTTCCAAGCCACTGGTGGGTTGCCTCCGCAGTCGATTGGAAGTTAAGGGCAGATATGTGAGCTTCGTGAATTAAAATAGTTGTTCACGACATATGCCATCTTTGGTGATAACAGACTTGAGTAAACCCCAGTGCTTCATTTAGGGCATAAAAGCACCACTACTGCCTTGTGGGCTTATTGAGAACCATGGTATATTGTAGTTGAGAGAGGCGTGTAACGGGCAAATCGGTCCTCCATGCTGTCATGAGGACTTGACTCCTGGCATTGGCCAGGAAGTTGGCGAAGTAACAGAGACAGTTGAACCAAGATGTGTCATCAAGACCTGAAATCAGACAGTCTTTATTCTAGTGGCATAGAACCCGTAATATAATTTGAAGAATGGCGTTAGAGTCACTCAATCGCATGTCGAAGCCGTACATACAGTGTTCGTGCTGCTCTCAATCTCCCAACATAGTCTCGTTTCCCTGGTTTCAAGGCCAACTCTCCACCTCGCCAAATAGGAACTCCTGCTGTACTCGAACAAACTAAGCTCAAGGACAAACCCAAGAGCAATAGATGAATTCTCCATTATATGCATCTCCAACTAGAGGACTTGTCAGCCGGGGACGACCTATCTAGGTCTCTCTTGCTCTGATTTGGCCAAATGCACTCTACTTTGAGAGCTCTACGAGAAAAAGTTTATAAGCAGCCTCTGGTGAGTAGTTCTCAAGACTTTATTCAATGTCGAGTAGAGTTATATAACCATACGTTCCCCGGTTCAATTCCTGTCTCCAACTTCGACTGATGGCATGACTTTAATTGCCCCATGCGAGAGATTCTGCGAGAGTAATTCCTCTTGAGCACTAACCTGATTTCATTCTTCTTGTGTTCGTTGGAGTATTCTTCTTGGACTCTTCACTAACCAGTTAGGCCTTCTCCGAACCACCCGTGATCTCCTATAATACCATCACTACGTTCCTCTTCAGATTGCATCCTTCTTCAACCGATCGCGCAGGATGGATGCCGAAATGTGGGACGAATGCAAGGCGTCTCTCTCCTTTTCTATGATTGGGATCAGACGAGCACCATTATAGCATTTCTGGAAGACCGGTATCCTTCCCTCCGAGCTCGAAGAAACCCCTTCCCAGCATACCACCGAGATCACTCTTCGGTGGAGGTCTTGAGGGACTGGCACCATGGCTAGATACAGGACAACAAACACCGCCGCCACTTCTCTCACAGGTGTTGCAACAAGACGTGTAAACAAAGCCACCGCAACTGGGTCATCCTCGAGAGTTATCTACAGGGATATCATTTTATCCCCAGCCTCCCATAAACCTCCGTCTAAGCCTGCAACCTCTCGGCAAAGATGTGGTCCTAGTCATACTCCCAAACCTTCCAGGCTAGGAAAGACAGTACGCCCAGGCTCGTGTGATTGGTGTCGCAAAATCAGGAAGCGCTGTTCCAGTCGAGAAGGGACCTGCCACGGTTGCCAACTACGTGGCATTGAATGCATCAGGTGAAAAGGTACGCGCAACTAGAGTTCAGTGTTGGATGCGATTACCAAGGTCATACAGGCACCAGCTCTCATTGACTTTGATTTGAATAGCCTCTCGAAGCCGGAACTGATGAGGAGATGGGGGAATCGAAGAGGCCACCAAAACCCAGCATCCGTGACTTTTGTCAGAGTATCCTGATCAACTAAATAGTTGTCCTAGGAAAATAGAGCTACGAGTTTCATGGAATTTGACAAGTTTTGATGCCGTTTCTGCATATAATTTTTATTTCACTAGCATTGCAAACCTGAAGTTCCAAGGTTGAATGTCTGTGCAATGGAAACAGGACAAAGCAACTTTATGGCTGTCTATCCAATATATTTAGTCTAGGTTCACTATTGATTGCTCTATGTTTATGCACGACTCGCTTGACTTTGTTTCTCTGCACGGCTGGAAAGAAAGAACATGCTGTAGGCGACAGTCTATCAGTGTGACTTGGCGTCTTTCTCCGCCTTCTTGCGGGCAGCAAGATGGTCAATACCTTGGAATGTCGGGTATCCTACAATAAAGCAGTTGATCACCCAGAGCCACCACACGCGAGACCACTTCGGCACGCTGTACTTGTGCATCCGTGTCTTGGCAAAGATGACAGCCTCGGTCACATGGATCACGATGACGGGCCAGAATATGGTTTTGACGATCCAGCGGAACGTGCTGGCACCACCAGGAAAGGCGGGATCCAAGGCGCGGAAGGCTGGCGACCCGGGGTTATCCAGGGCAGGGTGAAGTAGCATCCATAGTAGAAGAGGATGGAACCCAGCGTCAGCGCTGCGACGCCCGTCGGGGCAACCCATTCATCGATGACAACGTCGCTGATGCCCAAAGCGCCACGGGCCTCCACGTCCATGGCAATGAGCCTCTCCTCGCCTCGTCCAAGGTAGCCAGGGGTGGCGAAAAGGGGACGGTGAAGTCCCGGCCGTGAGAGGTGATGATCATGCGGTCAAGCGACATATCGCTCAGAGTCGGCGAGGAGGCCGCAGCGGCGGAGGCGCCGACATAGTGCTGGAGGTAATGGGAGAGCTCACGGGCATGGCCGCGATTCATGTGGGCAATGATGCGACCTTTGCGTTGATCGGAGGCGGCCATGGTGAACGGTGGCTGCAGGGAAGAGGTGCGTGGAATGAGGGCGTTGGTTTTTATTTGGTAATAGGGTGGCAGGCACCAGAAGTCAGTCTCAGGGTCGGAGGGCAGCCCGAGATTTAGACCGTAGAACCGCAGAGCGATGGCGCACGCTTGAGGCTGAAGGGCAGCGAGTCCGGTGGTTGCAAGGTCAGGTGTGGTGAGGTGGTGGAGGAGTCGTGGTTGTTGGTTGACTTACGGCACCAGCCTATCCCGGTCCACGGTGGAGGGTGACGGTTACCAGAATGTCTCCATTTGAAACGCCACTGTATTTGGAATCGGGCCTAGCGAGGTCTAGGGCGTTAGTGTGCTGGTGTTAGTGTTGGGTGAGAGAGTGGTGTCTGCTTATTACACCTCCAGCACCCAAGTGTAAGCGCCGGCAGAAGTGCCCTTAGACGAACTTTCATGTGAACTCTGTCGTGTGACGTCGACTGTAAGTATGTTTTTTATTTTTTGCTTTTTTCGTCAAGTCATTTTTATTCAAGTCTTTGAGAAATAAAAATAAAGAAGATGCACCAGAGACGAAAAAAAAGAGAGAAGGGAAAAGGTATCTGCCGGTTATCCCCAAGACCTTCTATGGCTCCAAACTCCGTATGCACCAGTGCAATATCTCCCAGCCGAAACTCCGTTTTATCTCTATTAAATCCATGATATTCCCTAACACTACCGGGGATCAGACTGCCGCGGGTTGAGCTCACTGCTGCACAGCGACAGGCTGCTCTTCCGGTTGTGCCACCCATTCGTGTCGATCCTCGTTATCGTGGTTACGTGGATCCCGTTGTGCTGTAGGTCCATCAGGCTCCCGGGTCGGGGTAAATCTGCGTCTGCACGTTACCATGCATCTTGTCGCCCAGCTGCGGGCCGAGTTCGATCTCACTGTCATTGCTACGGCCGCCGTTCGACCTGTAAATCCCGTGCCGGCTCTCCGACCGCATTGAGCGATCCGGACGTAATGCCGAAGGCTTGGTTCCTCCACCGCTCGCCTCCTTGCCCGATGCAGATCGTGAGAATCCCGTCTTCATCCATCCTGGCTTGATACGATCGACCAACAGGCGGATGGCCGGAAGACAGACGACGATAAGTGATACGGCAACTTCCAACCCGCTCCAAATTGCCGGGTCCGTGTAGTCCCAAGACGGATTGTGCGTGTGGCCGAACCCAACGATGTATTTCAAACGCACGCACGAGGTGACGAGCACGAATATACCCAAACTGAACATGAGCATGATGCCCAGCTTGGATCGCCACCCAGCATGTAGCTGGAACACCAGGGGCACCGGTAGGAGAAGCACCATGACGTCTTGCAAGATGCTTGATCCTGCAGCCGCATATGCCAATATGTTGACATCGAGGCATTTATCGCCGCGGCTCGGGATGTCCATCCTTCCCAGGCGAATGCTATGGGTCGGCATTGGAAGATCTGGACGAGGATGAATGCCACGGTTGAGGCCACGACGTAGCCGATGCAGGCGAACGTGATGTATCGGAATGTCCGCTGCGGGAAGATGCGCAGGTAAAAACACATGACAGAGACCTTTGTGAGGCCTAGACAGAGGAGGTATAACGACTCGCCAATGAAGAACCACTGATCCAGGCGTCAGTGATGAAACTGGTGGTGAAATAACAGCAATGCATAGTAGATGGAGTACACACCTTCAACCCCTTAGTCATCTGTTCTATTTCCAGGGTCCAAATATCGACACCAAATGCGAGGCTTCCATCTATTTACTGTTAGCATATTGCCGTTTGTGAAGGGCCCAAAAGTCGAGGCGTACTGATCTGGGCGATTAACAAAACTGCAATGTAGGCAATCTAATGCTCGGTCAGTGGAGGTCTGCGTGTAAAGGTTCGTTTCAACTAACCCCTGCAATAGTGACGAGATAGTCATCCAGGGCAAGTTTATGAATGGTAGTCCATCGAGCATACATTCGAATGAACGGACAGAAGACTGCAGGTATTTCGACAATCAGGGGCAGCAGGAGATCCACCCTTCGACTTCGCACCGGGAAGTTGCATGCTTCTGCCTGGATTCTGGCGATTTCTGTCCTTTATTAGCATCGTGAGTGTTGCCAACTCGCATACATGAATACATACCCACGGCTTCCAATGTATTGCAGTCCTTAATGACACATGCCTCCGCTACATCCAGGAAGGTCTTGTCACTGCATACGCAAGTCTCATCAAGCTTATTGGTGCAAGAAGAGGCAGGGAGGGACGCCGTCAAGCAATCAACCTATTAAGGAGTTAGAAACAGAGGACTCTTCAGGAGGACCGGTGACTGCTTACGCCGCATTGTGGCAGCTTATCGATGACCGAAAGCAGACCGTCGCCTTGAACACTAGCAGCCAGCAGGCATGCTGTGAAGACGGAGTATAACAACTTCATCTGAGACTCCTCGCTTGCTATCAGCTGCTTGACATGCTCGAAGTGCGGTCTTGCCGTATGTGGTGTCGGTGCACGAGTGTCGACAGCGGCAATTGTCGAGGTTCGCTGAAAAGTGCAGCCCAGCAGCACAACGCCTCGATGACCAACAAGACGAGGATCAAAAGTCCGGAAATAATCCCATCGGAAGACCCGGGTCGGTGATACCAGGGATCATCTGCTTTAAAAGAAATTGACACGGTCGAAGCGGAGCGATCCCTCCAGCATGTCCCTTGCAAACAGGTCGGTAGCCACGTCCTAACTGCGGTTCGCTTTCTCCATCCTACCGCGACGGCGTGGAGCCGGCTGCCAGGCCATGGACGGGATTAGCCCGAGTCCACCAGGCTAGGATGGGCTCTATCACCCAGTTAGCCTGCCTTGGCTAGGTTGCATATCATGCTCCCTGACGCTAGCCCTTCACCCTCAAGAGGCCACCGTGAACATCGAGCATGGAGAGCCCCGCAATTGGCAGCTTCGCATCCCCATATCGCATCCCACGCAGTTGCCCGGGCTGCTCACGATATGCTAGGCCAGGGCTGCACATGGCGCGCACGGTTGAGCGCCCATGGTGGCTGACCCCTTGAGCATGCGCCGTCTTGTTGGACGAGACAGTGGGAGAAAAGAACAAGATCACACTTGCTAGCGTCGCGAAACTTTGTCTCTGTGACGCCTTGCATCTTCGCTGGGTCGGCACTTCAAAGGGGCTTGTGATCGCTCCGTGTGCCTCCAGATTGCCTTCCTTGGCGGTCTCGGTCCTATGACATGACCCGGACAGCAAAGGTCGCCTAGGCTCGATCGTTACACACAAGCCGGGGTGAACTGGACAGGCAGGGCCAATGTGGTGGCCCCAATTACAGGGCGCTCTTAATTGTTTGCCAAAAGCCACTGACTCAAGAATCAGAGACAAAGCCAAAGCATTGGGCCAATCGGCTCACGTCCTAAGGCCATGGGCTACCCGCCTTTCTGACTGCGGTTCCAGAGTTTTGGTCTGAAATATCGGGGTGCAAGGGTGTTCAGCCTCGATACTGGCATGATCTGCCTATCCCCTGCTTGCCCACAGACTGGTAAGGCGGGCGCCCATGATACTGGCACCCATATCCCTGCGTGGTCAGCCTGGTCAACCTGTGTCAACCCATTAGGTCCTACCATTCAATCCGCTTTTGTCGATGAGTCGGTTTTCTCCCGAGGAACCTTCTCAGCAGCATCTCAGTTATTATTGTTTTTATATTCATTTTATTGTATTTTTATTTTTTTCGTAAACGCATCAAGCGTTAGTCAATGTATGCAGGTCGCAAACTGGTGGTCATAGCGGAGGCGTCAAGGCTTTCCAAACCCGGGCAAACCCATACGTAAGAGCAAGTTGGTCAAGCGGTGCCCTTCAATACAGTAAGTACGTGAAAGAGTGTTGCTGCCGAAGCGGCGGGTCCTGTAGCGCGAGGATCGTGCAGTCTCCTTTGCCTGGCTCTTCAAACGTCCCTAGGCACATGGCGTGCAAGCCAAGTGAGGTAAGGACAAGGGTCCGAAGCTCAGGTACCTGCGGTGGAACTATCGGTCTGGACAGGTCATGGCGTCTAAGGACTTTGCTACACGCCTGACCCATCCAGAAGATGGGAGGGTTACCGTTAGCACCGTCGATGGAGGCATCCTGTTGAGGCACGTCCCTTTTGTCTTTCCTTGTTCAGCATATCAGCCTGATTAAGGCTCTAATGGGAGCAGCCCGCGCAAGCCTCAGCCGAGCAAACTGGGTCTCTCCAAGAATAATGGGTCTTCGGCTGTGGTCAAACGCGTGGTAATACGGGGATCTTTGGCATGCCCCCAGTGGGCTAAGGCAGAGAGAGGATTGAGTTACCGAGGGGCTTGCAGCCCAGCATTGGAGACTTCAGCGCAGCCCGTGTCGATCATTGCGCTTGGGGTGGATCTTGATGATGCGCAGGAGGTGTTTGGTGAGGCTCTGGATCAAGAGCTACGCAGATAAATACAAAGGAAGCCCCTTCATGCCCCGCGAGCGAGTCATCTGGGCAATCACGACCTGTCCTGGCCTGTTTGAGGTCAAGCCCAAGCCGAAGCCGAGGCTGAACACTGCGGCCAGTCTTCCTGAAGAACGTAAGCCCAACACATATGCTCGAAGCAATCGGGATGGACGTTGTCTCCGAGGTTGACAAATGCACGGCCTGACTTCCATTTTGAGTTGACGACCGAAGTGTTGTGCAGATTGGAGGATACAGACACAGGAGGCCCACATTGCTCGAGCCGCTTCGGAGAATATTGAGCATGCCACTCCATTCCTTGAGATACCGATGCGTTGGTTACAGATGTGCACTAAGGTAGAAAAGGGTAACTTACACCCGATACATTGATTCTGCAATCCCAACCAGCAATCGAAGACATTGATTTAACCTGGATTTATTTCAGGCTGATTTTTGGTACTCTAGGGTAGGACGACAGACAGACAGCACAGACTGATGTAATGTGTACCAACGTTACTACTTACTCATTTAGCCTATATGAGCATCTTGCAGCCTTTAAAGTGTTTCATGCCTATGCCTTGCATACTCGGACCTCCGAGCATATTCTTTCAAGACTCAACCATTTAAACATAATGATGCCCTGACCAGCCAAATATTTGGTAGCTGTTTGAAACCATCTCTAAAGTGTACTTTGTGTACGATGTCCCATCATTCGGCGTGGACTGAATATTCGGCTTACAAATAAGGTGACTACGTATGTGTATGCCACAGTTATAAAGTATCACTCCTAATGATGAAACCTAAATACCTGTATCAAGATAAATTCGAAGCATATCAGACACAAACAATCAGACAAACGTAAAAACACACAAACGGCTGCCGTTTTTGAAACAACAGACATTGTGCAGTTCACATCGATCTGTGGGTGGCTGCCTAACAAGAGTCAGCTAAACGATGACTAAGCACCAGCACTATCACGCAAACTCAGAAAAAACCTCGTAACTCCGCTCGGAGTTTGTCATCACACGTTGATCACTTACACAAGTCCTCAATTTGGGGTTATCAGATGAGATTGATTAGCATAGGGCGTGTCGCCGATATACCTTTGCGCCCCTCGTATCTAAAACCTCAACTTCCATCTCCACATTCACGCTTCGACGTCATCCAACCACCCCGGCATTCGTCGTCATGGGTGACCGACCTCGAGATGAGACGCCAGAGTCTGATCTAGAGCATGAAGGTTCCGCGAACGGATCTGATCAGCCTCCAGCGCGAAAGAGACAGCGAGTAAGACTCAGCTGTCTAGAATGTCGCCGCCGCAAGCTTTCATGCGACAGAGGTTTCCCCTGCGAGCGGTGCATCAAGAGCGGTACACCCGATCGCTGCAGCTATGAGGCTCGCAATGGCGAGGTCGTCAACGCGTCGTCTGGCATACCGCCTCAGTTCGCCCAGTTAGATGCGCGACGATTTGGCTCGGTGGACGCCGGTAGACTACCGGGCCACGCCACCGACATTGCTAGGCAGGACCATGATCGCATTCGACGCCTTGAGCAGGAGATTGCCCAGCTGAAAGCCTTGATCACGCGACCAGGTGCTGCTGGCTCTGGCTCATACGACGGAAGCACCGTCGGAGGCACCACCTCGCCCGCCACGCAAAAGGATGATAACCCTACTGATGAATCCACCGTTCGCCCCGAAGTTCAAGAATGCATCGAGGCGGGCAGTTTACTAGGAGAGAAGGGCGAGCTGCGATTCTTCCGTGGAAAGGGTTTCAGAACGCGATACTTTGGCCCTCACAATGCCAGTATGGCTTTTGTTGAATTAACTGGTCTATGTCCTTTCATGAGAGAGACGGCAGACGAGTGGCTGCGACCTGTCATCGTGCATGACCGCAAAGACCGCAAAGGTCGCCGTGAGCTGCGAGACAAGCTGTTCGCGCAACGCGATTTAGAGCTCGAGGCTCTGCTTCCTCCCAAAGAAGAAGCCGATGCCCTGATTGCTGTGTACTTGGATCAATTCGAACAGGTCCACAGGATTGTGCACATACCTACATTTCGCAAGGAGTACGAGGCCTACTGGGAATTAGGATCTACCCAGCGATATGCTGCCTTTACTGCGCTGATTCTAGCAATGATGGCTGTGGCAAGCTGTGTTCATACGCATACGTCTCTGAAATTCATTGGCATGATGTCTAACGCTAGGCACTTGGCAGAGAAATGGATATGGGCATGTGACGAATGGCAGTCAAAGCAGAGCCAGAAACACCGACGACTGATTCATTACCAACTGGCATGCCTCCTCTACCTAGGGAAGCGCGTCAACACGATTAAGAAAAAGAGATTCTGGACAGGCTCAGGCGCGCTTATTCAAGATGGCATTGCCGTTGGTCTTCACCGGGAGCCAAGCCACATGGGCGGTAAGATCGATGTCTACAACCAAGAGATGCGTCGCCGTATCTGGTCGACCGTTCAGGAGTTTGACATGCAGGCGTCTTTCGATCACGGCTTGCCCACCTTGGTAAGCCAGCTTCACTTTGACACGAACGCTCCACGCAACCTGGATGACGAGGACTTCGACGAAAATACCACAGTGCTCCCTCCTTCCAAGCCAGCCAAAGAGTACACATTTTCATCTTTCCAGAACCTCACTCGACAGAGTCTACCGTTGAGACTTGAGCTGAGCCGGCTTCTCACTGGACCCGTCTCTCAAATCGATTACGACCAGGTTATTCGATATACCAACGATCTCACCCAAGAGATCGACGCTCTGCCGTCATGGGATATGAGCTCCGACTCGAAAACGGGGAAGAAGAACCCATTAATCGCATATACGCTGCTCCATGTCCAACTAAGGCAGTACATCATACCGCTGCACCAGCCGTTCCTCAAACTGAGACAGCAAAACTCCAAGTACCAGTACTCGGAAATCATATACTACAATGCTGCGAGAGACATAGTTCTTCTTCACGACAAGCTCTACGAACAGGGAATGCGATCCCTCAACTTCTTGAGAGAAGATGCCTTGACTACAGCCATCAACTTGTGCAGCGTCACGATGCTTCAACCTCGAGGCTCGACCAATATGATCATGATAAACTCGCAGCATACGTTGAAGCTGATAGAAAAATGCATAGCGATGAAGGAAGATCGCCTGCTGCGGACCGGCAACAACGAACCCTGGGGATACTCCATTATGTGCTCAGCCCTTGGTCTCCTCGAAGCACACCTAGGCACGAAATCCGCCGAAGTCGCCAAGTCTACATCTGCAGAGCGATTTGTTAACCTTCACTATAAACTTTTAGCGAACCAAGAAGCTTCGGCACTCCCCGATCAGATCCCGCCAACATCAGCTTGTCCCGATACGTCACTCGGAGAAGGCCCCACAACACTGAATATATCAGATCGATTGAAGGTGAGACCCAATGTATCATTAATACGTGCGTTCCTAATTGCTAACATATCAAATCTAGCCTGCCACGCCATTCTCATTCCCTGCATCACTCGCATCTGGACCAGCTGATCCTACTAGCGCTTCGTGGCTTATGGGAGGAGACCTTACACAGCCATTCAATCTCGACCCAAGCCTTGAGCTTCTAGGGTTGAATCTCAACCAGCTTTGGGGAGAATCATGGAGTCGGCTTAATTTTGAAGGGTTGACTGCTACGGGGTTGTGGGCCCAGTTCTCGTTTCATAGAGGGCCAGTCGGGACATTGTATACTATATGAATTTGATGACGAGATACCACGGAGTTATTGGCGGTTTCAAGGAGTTTATTGTTCGGATGGATCGAGAAATATTTTCCTCATTGCGGGTAACATCATGAAAGAGAAGGCAAGGAGGGGTTTGCATCATACCAGACATCTCTCCTCTACACGATGGAAGTTCACACCACTTACTCTGTTAATTTGGGCAAAATATGTTTTTTTTTCTTTTTGGTCTGTTGGGAGGGTCCATCATGAGGCACACACGGAGGAAATGGGTCAGAAATGGAGCCGTGGTACCTGGCCAAGTGGGTCTCGGAGCCGGTTGGCGCGAATGAGTCACAAAAAGGAACTACGCATAAAATTTGCCAGGCACACGGAAGTGCCCATATATACCATTTTATGTTACCTGGCTTTCATCCAAAAACACATTAGAACATCAGCAACATAGCTCAGGGGAAGAGCGACGGGCTCATAACCCGTAGGTCCCTGGATCGAGACCAGGTGTTGCTATGAATCTTTCATTTTTGCCGTGCTTCTATATTCGATAGCTAGTGAGTGAGGAGCCTCTGTGTTCTTTTCTCTTCCCGTTCTTTTTTTATCTTTTCTTTCTTCTCGTTCTTTTCTTTTAAACACTTAACTAAATACATTAGGCCTTGTAGGTATACTGCTGTTATTCTTATCTTTGGGGATACCAGTCATATATGTTCCCTGCCTGAATGCTTTGCCACCAGACATGCCCCAAAGCACCGCCACGATAACGCTTTCAAAATACACAGCATCACTTGGCACCACTGTGAGGCATCCCAACCAAGCCGTGTATCGAATAAACTATTGTGTCGTGCCCCAAATAGAGCAAAATTATTTAGACAAAGAAAAAAAAACTCTAAAAAACTGTATAAGGTCTTGTCTATTATATACCGTGTATCAACATGTTCTGCCGCAAGAGATGGAGATATCTCGAGCCCTTATCCAAGCCATCCATCTAGGACGGAATGCGCTGTGAGTAAGGACTGAATTCAGTGCACGTTACCTAAGGTACTCGAGGCATATACCTGAAGTAGAAAAGAATGAGTGTAGTACGTGCTTATAGGTAATCGTGAACATCCATTTTGCTCGGGTGGACAGCAAAGCAGCCAGCCGATACAGCTGCCAGTTGTCTGCCACCTGCTCGACGTCTCTCGAAAGTCGGTTCTTTGCCTCACTCCTACATACAGTAGTATAAAAAAATCCTTTTCTTCGTCCACCAGTCATCCTCAGGCTTCATTCTGCACCGTCCATCATCATCAGTCTTTGGTCCACCACTTCATGACTTCACCAGACCTTTCACTCACACTGATCTTCATTTTTACATCATATACACACCTGACCTTATGATAACTACTTCTCAACGCCCCAGAAACCAACGTTGGTAACTCAAACCTTCTGCACGTTGCCACTCACCATTCAGGCCATTCTTCAGCTCGAGATGGCGGTCCTGTCCAAAATCCCGGGTGTTTCAGTCGAAGTCCGCATAGCTGGTGAGAAGGCTAAGGAATATGATGATCCCGATGCCCATGCAAATATGCCTGCCGATATTCCGGCATCGTCTCACTACATCGAGTCGCGCTCTGGTGCGCCTTTCTCTATCCATTTCCAGGTAACAGATAAGTATAAGAAACGCAACAGTGAAACCATTGTGGTGTTTTATGTTTACATTGATGATGATTTCATCGGTGGGAAATGCTTGACTCTTCCTACACCAAATGCCCTTCCTATGAACGAGACGGTTGAATCCACTTACAGCTACTCCCGTGAGTCGGGAGATACTAAAGAGCATGAATTGGTGTTCATTCATGTGGAGAGCGGTTCGTGCATGATCCTATGAACCGTTTACGGATCTGACCTTTGTTTCCCAACTCTAGTTGAAGCCGACTCCGAGGAACGCATCATGAGAGACAAGGACATAGCCAAGAAGCTGGGTATTATCAAAGTCAAGGTCTGCTACGGGCATCTAGGCGATGTTTCTAAGCAGCCAATTCCATCTCGTGAACCTCGTGACCAGATTTGCTTGGCCGAGAAAGCAATGAAAGGGAAAGCGCTCTCTCATGGCACTTCGTACGCCAACGCATTCCTCTCTTTCTTTTCTGAGATACACAGGAGCTGATCTCAGAAGGTTCACTCCAGGAAGAACTACACAGCCCCCGCAACTTTCTAACATCAATGGTCAAACCACACTATGCCACTTCGACTTCAAATACCGTTCTCGAGGTGACCAAGATCCTGAAATCCATTCAATCCTAGGGCCTGCTGATATATTTGCAGATGCTCTGCGACAGGAATTAATCATTCCGAATCACAGCGAAGGGCCTGATGCAAAGAATCTCCTTGCAGGTAGAACCTCTACGAGAGCCGTATGTGTGGATCGATGAGATACCACAAACCGCGCTAACACGTGCTCGTGGTCCAGAATTCTTCGCCTTCCGGAGGCACAGGGCAGCTCAAGAGAGAACGTACCGATGAGAATACTATGATGCCACCTGCTCAGAAGGCGAAGAAAGCCAGGCACGGATCTTCGGGTAGGAGACGTGCTAAGAACCAGAAGTAAACTGCCTCAACGGCGCACAACTTCGATATGTGTCTGCGGAGACAGCCATCCCGCGGTTAGGACTTAGGCACGTTGAGCTGCGTCTACGGGGATAATTAACACACGAAGCGTACCCATAGGTCTTATTGGGGTAGGGGGCACAAGAGAGGTCCATTCTTCATTAGAGCGAGTGAGCGTGATGAGAAAGGGAAGTGTTATAGCTAGATGGAGTTGCCGGGAGCTCGATTAGACAGGGTCATTTATTGATCATGAACAACAGTAAGATGGGTAGCTATTGACAGGGCTATACATGTCTTGGAGCGCAATCACCTGCCACGAGGATGGCGATGCATTAGTTTGTGGTGGACTGTGCTTACTTACCTCGGTGCTTTCCGAGCATCGAATCCCGTATCCGTACCTTGGTGGTCTCCGCACCGTGCTCACACTAACCCTTTTGGTCCGCTCCAGTCAGAAGCTCGGGACGTGGAGCTACGTAACTTAACGACGCACCTGGGCTCCTCCCTTTCACTAACACCATGCACTTATAGCCGTCTCACCAAACCACCATTGTCCTTCGTTTCTCACGACCCGGGTGCGGAGATGCGACATCTGCGCTCGCTCAGCGGCCTTCCTGCACCCGATCCCTGCTGAGGGACCCCAGCCGCCATGGCGCCCGACGCCTCCAGCAATATACGCGTCTTCGTCCGCTGGCACGACCAGACTGTCTTCGCCGGAGAGGAAGTCAAATGCACAATCACCTTTAAGAATATCGCCTCGAGCAACGGCCAGCAGAAGCCCCAGACCCAGTCGCCCCAGCTGGATAGGCACAGGCTGGCCTCGCCGCTGCTCGGCCGGAACAAGCTGCAAGCTGGCCTGACCCCACCGCCGCCAACGTCGAACAATGGCCGAGGACACCGTCGTGCAGCCTTGTCGTTGAGCCAGCCGCCGTCGAGTTCAAGGAGCCGGTCTGGATCAATTCAGTGGCCCCAGACCCAGGGCCCAGAGAACGGTCGCTCCGGCCATGGCCACAACCGGTCCGTCTCCATCGTGTCGATTGGGTCAACGGGTACGGTCGAAGATCACCACCAACGAAACGATACCTCTGGACGGCCGCGACCCCGCGCGGTCATGCTCGGGCCTCCAGTCTACAGATAGTGCCTCGTGCCCAGGTTGGGTCGTTGACGGGTTCGCAAACCAGTAAGCACCACGTCGCGCGACGATATAACCCTTGACTGACTCGGCTTGTAGCATCCCCAAGGCACCATAGCTCCCTCTCTTCAACTCATCATACCCTCCGGATCGCTTCGGTCGCCTCCCAGGCACGTCGACTATGCCAAATACCCCTAGTATCGCCGAACCCCGAAGGTCTCCCGAGCGCCATCCAACCCGATGCCCGAGTTCCGATTCCCAGCTGCACCTCCTCCAGAGTCCGAGAACAACTACAATACGCCAATGCCGATTGTCGATGGTCTGCTTAGCCCGACTGCCGAAAGTACGCTACCGCTTCGTCAGAAAGACCAGAATTACGCTGGCTTTGATCGACCAGCGCCAGCGGCGCGCATACTATCGAGCACAAGCCTGGTAGGAGGAACGCCTCGCAGCAGTGGAGAGTTTTACTCCATGAGTAATAACTCCTCCGAAACTTTGGCATCTGAATATGTAACACAGCCAACTCGCGGTCATGCTCGGCCACCGCATCTCCGACGCAGTTCGGGCATGTCGCCCTTGCAGCCTAAAACGCCCGAGTCGCTGATAATGGGATACGCGCAAATCCAAGGATCATTCTCCCTAGACGCCTCGCTAGTGAGCCATGGACCCTTTGAACACGTCAAGAAGAAGAGTGTCGTTGGTGGTCGCGGAGGGGCGTCATTGGCGTAGACACGCCCAAACGCGACAGCGGACTTCTACGAGGGTTCGGCTGGAGCAATATCAGCTCTTCACTTGGAGACTTTTTGGGTGGATCCGAGCTGAGTACGATCAAAGAAATGCGAGGAGCTGCCAATTCCAAATCCATACCCCTCCTGAGCACGCCGCAATCCATTTTATTTGTCGATCTTCAGTTGGCTCCCGGCGAGAGCCGTGTATTTGAATACTCATTCAAGCTACCGAAAGGTCTACCACCGACTCATAAAGGCAAGGCAGTAAAGATTTGGTACAGCATAGTAATTGGCACACAAAGAGCAGGTGGCGCCAAAGAACAGCAAATACGCACAGTCGAGGTGCCCTTTAGAGTGCTTGGTAGTGTTAATAGCCATGGCGAGATTCTGGGCCATGATCTTCTCAACCCTTACATCCTCCTACGGGACGAAGCGCAAGTAAGGAGCCCTGGTAAAGGCAGCGCTACTCAACTGCAACCAAAGACCCCGAAGTCTCCAGATAACTTCAATACTTTCCTCGCATATGTGGACGACCTAGTCAATAGATCACCGCATGGACCCAATGGCACTCTATTGTCACCTACGGCTACGATGGGCTCGAGGCGTCCGTCGATGTTTGAGGAAGTAACAACAGCTAAAGAAGCCATCCACCTCGCAATCATGAGAAGTAATCGGGCGGCAGAGGGGCAACAGAGCCCCAACCGCTTTGAAATTGCACGAAATGGCCAACGCATCGGTGTATTGATGCTAACGCGGCCAGCCTACAGATTAGGCGAAGTTGTGACAATGGCTATCGACTTCAAGGATGCCGACATTCCGTGCTACGCGGTGCATACAGCTCTGGAAACATCCGAGAAGGTAGACCCCTCGTTAGCTGTTCGGTCTGAGTCCAGCATTCACCGCGTCACCAGGAAGGTATACGTCACGTCCTCTGAAGCGACTCTTTACTCGAGGCGAATGGTTTTCACACCTACCATCCCCATCACAGCCACCCCAGAGTTTGTGACGAGCGGCGTGAGCCTCGAGTGGAGAATTCGAGTTGAGTTTGTTGTGCCCTCACAAGGGACAGGACAGTTTGGGTCAGATGAGCATCAGGCACCACACCCGTTGTTGGAGCAGATCTCCCAGGACGAGAAAGGAGGGCTGGTGCTTGTGGCGGTCGAGAACCTAGCCTGCGAGAGCTTTGATGTTTCGGTGCCGCTTCGCGTCTATGGAGCTGTCGGAACGGGACTGGAGCGTTTGGAAAGGGACGAAGCATCGGAGGAGGGGCTTGCTGTATAATACTGCAGCTTATGATATATGGGCGTTTAGTTTTGGCATAGTTCTGCTGTACTGGTATGGGCGTGTTGGCGGGCGTTGTCAGACATTCATCTCTACATCAAAACCAAGGGGAAGCGTCCTGATCTACTGTAGATCTAGCGAAGAGAGTTACCAAAAGAGCGGCAAGTGCTTATGTAGAAATGAGGAAATGGTACTGTACCGTACCGGCACAACCTTGACGTGACATCAATTTAAATGAAGAACGCGGCGGAGTTGCGTACGCGCCCAGCCAAGAAGATGTTGGCGCTTTGGACGTCCATTCGGTTGATGACCAGCCAGGGCCCGCCCCTGGATCCTGGCCTTTGCCGGTCCCGAGGGTGGTTTGCTCCAGGGATTGTGCCCCGGGGTACAAGTCGAGTGCTGCTAATGTGGTATGGTTTGACGGTGGATCGGCGGTGGTAGCGACGAGACCCATGGCGAACCAGACTTTGGCCTGGTTGGAAAGGCTCGAGGAGCCAGGGTTGGTGAGGCTAGAGTAGAATTACGGTACAGTACTGTGCTATGCTATACCTACGGTAAAGGGATGTACTGTACAGTGATTCTTGGAATGCTGCATGCTATTTTCAGGTAACGTGAAAGACCGTTGTACTGTAGAATGTTCCTATGGTAAAACCGACGACAATGCAAAAGAAGCCCGTACGTAAAACGGTGTAAGACATGGGGCTTGGAGCTGAATGTGATTGTTGGGTGACGTTGTCGTTCTGCGTCTGGCCCAGCAACGCGGGAAGCAGAGCATCTGAGCTCTGTGATTGGCTGGGGAGGCGTGGCACGTCCCGCTTACGGCACGAACTCAACTGAAGCCCCTCACTGTGAAATCCTTGTTGCCCGTCCAGAGCTGTCACTTAGCTTAGTGGCAGGTAATGTGATAAACAGTTCTCCGACAGGGGTCCCGGTCCATGGCTTTGATTTCTTTGTCCAAGAGCTTCTTTGTCGGTGGGTTGCTTTCTGGCTTTGATTTTTCCTTCCCTCGATTGCTCGGCCTCGAGGTGTTTGCGCCTGCAGCCGTCCTTTCATGTCGTTGTAAGTGCATGCTGTACCTAAACCCGCCCTGCTAAGCACCCGCTGACGGCGATACTGTAATGACTATCAGCATTTAGCACCTCCACGACCTCTGGCTGTTGTCGCTTGCCAGACCTTTGACTTACACCGCTCGCTTTGTTCTCTCGACTTCTCCATACCTCGCTTTTACAACACAAACCGCTGCATACGCCATTTCTTTCCATTCCTTTCTCCCTTTATTTCTCTCATGAGTAGAAAAAGGCCTTCTTATCTCGAGAGGAACCCCGCGCCAGCAGCTCGACCGCCTCGACACCGATCAATGGCGATACCATGGCTTCAACTCCCTCCAACAACAGGCTCAAGCTTACTCCCTCCAATTCGCCCCTCCTAGGTCGCCTTGGAAGGTCTCCCATACGTGCTCGAGCTGTCCACGAGTCGCGCCTTTCGCTGAAGAGGGTCATTGGCACGACATGCTGCTGCCCAACCGGCTTCGATACGGTAGACTCGTCCTTCGCCTACATTGCTGGCGGGGCCGTCGTCGTGGTGGATGTCGACGGCGATAATTATGCCCAGCGCTTCTACCGAGCACGCCCGACTGCCCTCCCTCTATATCCGTCGTCTACCTACCACAATTCGCCGTCTACACCGACATCGACGCCCAAAGCCAACGATAGTCGGAACAGAGTGGCCCCGAGCTACCGCGACTCGCCCTACAACCAACCGGACTGGAGTGATTCTCCCGGATCCAGGACCTGGACGAGCCGTGAACGTATAAAAGCGGCTACCTGCCTCGCGCTGAGCCGAGATGGCCGATACCTTGCGGTGGGCGAGACAGGATATGCTCCGCGAGTCCTGATCTTCAGCTTGCAGGATGCTTCGTCAGATACACCCCTCGTATCAATTACTGAACATGCTTTTGGAGTCAAGTGTGTGGCCTGGTCAGCTGATTCGAAATGGCTGGCCTCGCTTGGGTCCGCCAACGATGGATTCCTCTATGTCTGGAGGATCGACCCTCGAACAGGTGCAGCAAAACTCTTTCAGCAAAACCGCTGCACATCTTTTATCCGTGCCATGGTGTGGATGGGTAACTCTCTTATAACCCTGGGAGTGCGCCATGTCAAAATATGGAAAGTAGAGGAGCCACCGACAATATCCCCTACTAAACAGAAGTTTATGCACGAGCCTGGCAGCGTAACACCAACGCCCCAGAAAACGCTACCTGGACGTAACGTCCTACTAGGATCATTATTGGAAGCTACATTTACTTGCGCTGTCGTTGATGGCAAGCGACTCATAATATGCACCGAAGCCGGCGATGTGTGCATTTTGGATGATGATGATCGGCAACTGAAACTGCTGAAAGTCCTCAATGTGGGTTTTCAAATATCATCCATAACGATACGAAACGATGTTGCCTATGTGGGCGGCAAGAATGGCAGTTGTGCGACGCTGGACGTACCCGCAGTCATGGATGGACAGGCTGCAAGCGTCCTCAGTACAACAGAGTCGTCACATGGACTCATTGCTTTGGGCTTTCTCACAGACAAGCTTGTGACGGTTGATGCTCAGCAATCTATTGAGATATTAAGCGCCGACTGTATGCCTGGACAAAGCCCTGAGGCAGCTACCCGCATACCTATTCCTGGTCAGGGCGACTCCGTCTTGGGTATCCAGCCAACATTCAAGCCCAACAAGTTGGATTCAGATTTCTTGACTTGGTCCGCCACTGGAAACGTGACGTTCTGGGATCTTCAAGGTCGTGTCAAGTCTTCCTGCAAGTAGACATTGAACTGCCCTCTTCGGAAGATGAATACGAACCAATAAATCAGCTTGCATGTGTTCGAGTATCACCATCTGGAAACTTGCTGGTTACTGCAGATCAGCTGGGTATTCTTAAGGCCACTGATGTGGAAACCAAAGAATCTATTCTCGACACTAAAGCTCACGCATCGCATTGTATGTGCATCAGTCTTCACGAAGATGGCTCTAAATTCTTGATGGCATGCTGTGGGAGAGATCGGATAGTACAGCTATTCCATCGGCGCCCGAATGGCACTATTGAACATTTTCAAACACTGGAGTTTGCCGCCCGGGTTGTTCAGGTGCTGACCCCAGCAGAGGACAAGGTAATTACTTGTTCTTTAGACCGCACGTTGCAAGTGCACGAATTGATAGCGAGGCCGGGAGACGACGAGTCTCTGGCTGCTATACCTTCCAAGGTAATCTCTTTAAGAGCATCACCTACCTCCATGACGATGGGGCCTGAAAATAAAACTGTGCTTGTGTCGCTGGTCGATCGTTCTGTATGCCAGTTCGATCTTAGCACAGGACGACAAATTAACGCTTTCAAATGCGTAGATGAAGGAGGAGCCGAATCCGCCATCTTGGAGTCTTTGTCTATGGGCCACTGGCCTTCGAAGAATATGGACTTTCTTTTGGGGCTGTCGAACACAGACAAATCTGTGCGACTGTACGATACTAACTCAGGGGCCTTCCTGGATCGTGAGTGGGGTCACACGGAGGCGATAAATGGCGTCGCTCTTCTTGATGACCACGAGGGAGGGCAAAAGGTGGTGAGCGTTGGTTCGGATGGCACGATCATGGTATGGGCACTTGACTTGAACGACCCGTCACCGATACCACCGAGTAGAGACCCATCGCCTGCAAAGGAAGCAAGCGGCGCCGCTCGGCCCACGCTTAGACGGGTTCTCTCCAAGGCAGAACTGGCGGAGTTTCAACGTTCTCAGTCGCCTGCGGGCCGTCGTTCGCCACCACGGACGCTGCAGCGGCGTACTTCTCGGTTCAACCTGGCGGCAAGTGTCAACAGTATCAAGACACCAACCGCTCCGTCTCAGACAAGCCCTGGCGGCAATATTATTGCAGAAAACACACCATCTCGACGGCCATCAGCGGATAGTCGAGTGGATGAGTCCACCTGCAAGTCCAAAATCCAGGATAAGAAGACGACCGTCTTTACCGGCTCTCGGCATCAGCGGCCGGAAGAAGGTGTCGTCTGCACCCACACTGAATGCATATGGCTCTCTGAACTCAGCAACGGAGCAAACCTGCCGTACACTGAGGGCATATCGGAAGAAGTTGGCCTCATCCGAGCCCATCAGTACCGAAGCTTTATCAGAACTGGACCAAGAGCTGCGGCTCACGGCTGCGGCGCTCGGCGAGCGTGCCATTCGCAGCAAGGCGATGAACGAGACTGTTCTCAGCGGGCTACTTGATCAATACTCAGAGAGACTGATTGCTTTATTGGATGAAAAGCTTAATCTCACGAATCAGAACAAGAGCCAGGATGGAAATAGCTCTAGCGAGGAGGGTCCCCGGAGTGCTGACGGGGATATAAGTTCCTCATCTGCAGGCGCATAGTTATTTCTTAGGCATTTTATTATTATTGGTTGGTTAAGCTGGGGACGGAAGGTGATGGGTGGGATGAGGGTTGATTGAACCACATTGATAGTGCGCATGGCGTTTCGAGGTGCTTTTACTAGGTTTTAGATTATGTGTCAAGGGGACAGCAACTAGAGCAGTTGCTTATATGATACCACCGGAACGGCGTTATGGGATACAACACATACAGAATAAACTTATTCATCCATGCCGACGCGGCAGTAGCTTGTCAGGACAGCTGACATGATATGTCCGGGGATTGAGCCAGCTCAAGATTGCTCACGGCAGTAGACAATGAGGTTTGGCATGGAGGCATGACCAGCTGACAAACAAAACAAACCTTGCTGGTTCGTGCAGGGCGGGTGGATTTGGTAACGAGTCCGATTGAAGCAGCGGTGGTTAGGTCAAGGCGAACAAAGGCGAGTCACGAACCCCAGGGATGGGATTGGGACTGGGACGTGGGGTTGCATTGAACGCGGGGTCTGGGGCCTGGAAATGGAAAAGAATGAAGATCAAGTCAGCGTGGTCCAATGAAAACATCCCGATGTGAGATCTCTGCAGCGCCATGGGCTTTGACGTATGTGTTGCGATGATTGCCACGATGCATGCATGGTCTACGTCCTTGGCAAAGGTCATAGCTGGGGCGAGCATGGGATTGAAGGCGGCATTGAATCTGACATGGGACATACAGTACTGTACTGAAGATCCATGGTGAGGCTAAGGTTAGACGCGACCCCTACTTCAAGGTGCTAGCTTCTCCGCTGGGGTAGCATGAGTAGGTTAGGTTGGTCAACATGGCCGATGGAAGCCTTACGGGTGAAGGGAAGCAGCCCACGGGACCGAGACCGCGGCCATTAGGAAGAGGCCCCAGCGAGTTTTGAGTTTACCATGATGATCGTAGGGCTGCGTATGAAATGAAATGAAATGACATGACAGAACTAGCAGAAGCAACGACTCGGTTCCTGGAGATGGGATTTGCGATTTGCTCTGTCTTTTCGTCGTATCTGTTCTTGTCTGGCTCTCGGCGCAAAGACGTAGCGAGGGTTTGCTCCGCACCCCACGTTGACCGGGTCTCTCTCGGGCGAGTGGACCATTTTTGTGGCGTCCAGCTCAAACGTGATAAAAAAACAAAAGGACTGGCTGAGGCGAACAAATCTGTAGCTAGTCGGCACTCCAAGGCCATGCCAACGGTGTAGATGTAGCTGTAGTTTCTGGGTACGAGGTTGCATTGCAGTTTGGATGATTTGCAAAATGCCGGGTCGGCTGTAAGTCATGTAGGGTACCTGCTCAAGTACCGTGTATAGGTGATGTATGTACTGTAGAGCTCGAAAAGGAACTCGTTTCTGGAAGGCCGATAACGGGTCACGATAAGACGTCATGTGGGGTAACAAAACAGCGAGCAGCAGCGAGCAACAGCGAGGGTCCCGCTGAATTACATAAAATGGAGAAGCCTAACGTTATAACTGACCTTTACTCAACTTCCTACTCGCCATGGCTGGTTGACACTTCGGTCGTGGAGCCAGGCACGAGAGACGATACACCGAAGAGACAGCCAGACGGGTACGCAGACACACAGACACACGAGCAAAACCCCCACCAAGAGATGCCCGAGACCGAATCTGGCCAGTCGCGGCAAATGGCGGCGGCGGACGCGTGAGAACCCGGGGAGAAAGCAAGCGAGGCTAATGGGATAGCTCAGGCTAGCTGCAGGCTCCCTTTCCCCGCATATTGTGGCGAAGACTAATACTGCCGCTGCAACATGACGGCGAAAGGGAGCTGTGACAAATCTCTCCATTGCCCCTCCCATCGTGCTCCCGTCCACGCGTTCCGTTGCCGTTGCCGTGGTCATGTTCTGTTTGTTCTCGCTCTGTCGAGCCGTTACTAATTGGTCCGCGGTCTCCTCCAGCCAGGGAACAACCACACGGGCAGGGGAGGAATGTCCAGCCGCGCAACCAAGCAACGGTGCTGCGGGAGGGGAAGTGGACGGCCTGACGCGGGCAATACCAACAGGAGGGGCTCGAGACGAGGGAACCCCACGGGGTGGACCGAGGTCATGCCTCCCGTTGGTGCTTCGTCTCGGGGAGGGAGGGGACGAGACATCGCGACTGGAGGATTGGCCTCCCTATGCGGGGAGCAAGCTTGCCGGCCTGCTTCTAGCTCTGGCTTCTGGGCCCTCAGGAGCGCGCCAGGTTTCAAGCAACCCCGCTTTCTTCCAGAGGTTGGAACGGCGTGGGCCATCCTTAAGCCCGCCTGCCGTATCGTAGCCTATACTTAAGGTAAGTCGGTGCCGGTTGCTGTCGTCGCCTCTCCTTGAACACCTTCAACTCTTTTTCCTTTTCTTCCCCTCTTCTCAGTTTTCGTCCTAGATACCCCACCGTTCCTTTCCGCTCACCTCTACCAAGCACGACAGAACTCACATACGCTCATCATCATGGGTCTCTTCGCTGAGCTCTCCACGCCGCTTACCGGCAAGTACCAGCAGCCCACTGGCCTGTAAGTCTTCTCGTCTCTGCTTTTGACAGAGCATGTTCCCTCTCCAATGTGCGTCGTCGGAATCTGACCTGTGCCCTTCTCTCTCTGCTCAGGTTCATCAACAACGAATGGGTCGAGGGCGTGGACAAGAAGACCTTCGAGGTCATCAACCCCAGCACCGAGGAGGTCATCGTCTCCGTCTCCGAGGCCACCGAGAAGGACGTCGACCTGGCTGTCAGCGCCGCTCGCAAGGCTTTCAACACCTCATGGAAGCACACCACCCCCGCCGACCGAGCCAAGCTCCTCAACAAGCTGGCCGATATCGCCGAGAAGAACGCTGAGCTCCTCGCTGCTGTTGAGTCGCTCGACAACGGAAAGTCCATCACCTTTGCTCGTGGTGATGTCGCCGCCGTCATTGGCTGCATCAGGTACTATGCCGGCTGGGCCGACAAGATTGTTGGCAAGACCATCGACGTGAACCCCAACATGTTCCACTACACCCGCAACGAGCCTGTAGGTTTCCTCGAATCCCCTTGAGCTAGGTCGACGGCTCTGTGACGTTGTACTGACTCGTGTTTCGACTTGCAGATTGGTGTTTGCGGCCAGATCATCCCCTGGAACTTCCCCTGATGATGGTTTCCTGGAAGATTGGCCCTGCCCTGGCCACTGGTAACACCGTCGTCATGAAGACTGCCGAGCAGACCCTCTCTCGGCCCTCGTCTTCGCTCAGTACATCAAGGAGGCTGGTTTCCCTCCCGGTGTCTTCAACCTGATCTCTGGTTTCGGCAAGGTTGCTGGTGCTGCCATCGCCTCCCACATGGACGTTGACAAGGTTGCCTTCACCGGCTCCACCGTTGTCGGCCGACAGATCATGAAGGCTGCCGCCTCCTCCAACCTGAAGAAGGTTACCCTGGAGCTTGGTGGCAAGTCCCCAACATCGTCTTCAACGACGCCGACATCGAGAAGGCCATCGACTGGGTCAACTTTGGTGTCTACTACAACCACGGCCAGACCTGCTGCGCCGGTACCCGTATCTACGTCCAGGAGGGCATCTACGACAAGTTCGTCGAGGCCTTCAAGGCCCGTGCCGATGCCAACCACGTCGGCGACCCTTCCACGAGAAGACCTTCCAGGGCCCTCAGGTCAGCCAGCTGCAGTTCGACCGCATCATGGAATACATCAAGATCGGCAAGGATGAGGGTGCCACCGTCCTGACGGGCGGTGAGCGCCACGGTGACAAGGGCTACTTCATCAAGCCCACCATTTTCAAGGACGTCAAGCCCGACATGAAGATCATGCGTGAGGAGATCTTCGGTCCCGTCGCCGCCCTGGCCAAGTTCAAGGACGAGGAGGAGGTCATTGCCCTCAGCAACGACAGCGCGTACGGTCTGGCCTCGGCCATCCACACTAACGACCTCAACACGGCCATCCGCGTGAGCAACTCTCTTCACGCTGGTACCGTCTGGGTCAACTGCTACAACATGCTCCACACTCAGGTACGTAGACATTTCAATGCTAGAGATCCCCACTTTATGGCTAACACGAGAACTAGGTCCCCTTCGGTGGCTACAAGGAGTCTGGTATCGGCCGTGAGCTCGGAGAGCTGGCTCTGCTCAACTACACCCAGAACAAGAGTGTCATAGTCAACCTCAACGTGGCCGCCCCTAAGCAACAGATGCTGGGTGGGTAGTGCTGTAATTTTTGCGGAGGCATGGCTACTGGGAAAAAGATTTGAAGTGGGCTGCTGTATATCCATCAGATTGACTCTTGCTAGCGATTGTTTGATTCTGTAGCAACGAGAATAATGAAATGAAACCATCCAAACAACGACATGGCTACGGCTGACATGCTGTGAAATGAAGGATGACCAGATGTGCATGTGGCGCGAGCATGGGGCGTTGGACGTGGTTTTATCGAGACTTGACTGACATGTGTTGAGGGACTTACAAAGCTATTGGTAACAGCCGAACGGGGATTTGCCAGGGGTGGATGAGAGAACCCCACTGGCTAGTTGAAGCAGTGGGATGTCTTGGCAGCGACGTTATTCAAGCATGGTCTGGTTCGGTAATGACGGCGAGATACCGGTACTGCGTGTAAGAGGGCATGTGGACCATAACCAAAACACTGATGTGTTGTTTGTTGCTGTTTTTTGCTTGCCCAATGTCTCTATTGTTCGAAACCAAGCAGGTGATTTACAACCGGAGGAAAGCCCCTGCCCTCTGCCCTCTGCCCTCTGCCAGTCCGTGCAATGCAACCCTGTCCGAATGGGCGAGCTGGATTGGCTTGGGCAGGTCGACGTGCGAGCACTGCCACGCTGCACACGATCATATGCGTGCCCATTGTATGGCCACCATACGATGCGGAAAGCTTGGCTTCCGAAAGAAGGTTTAATTATTCTCTGTTCGGTGTGAGGGAGGCTCAGATGTTTAATGATTAACGGTGATGATGCTGGTTTTATTGGTTGCCTGCCACGTTACGGGGAGGCGCAATGACAGCAGACGACATTAGTGTAACCTTGAGATCACTCTGTCGATGTAATGTATAGGTTTCTGTGTCTTGGCTTGGTGGCGCAGCGGAAGGTGATAGTCGGAGGCTCATTGATTGATTGATTATAAGAGTTGTGAAGCACCACGGTGGGTTGCAGAGTGGTTGTAAAGGGGTTGAACAACGTTACTGTACTTGTCAACTCGTTGATTGTTTACATAACAAACCCGTCAACAGAAAATCAAACACCAGACTACTGAGCTTGTCCCAGACCCTACCGATGCCAGCTCTACCAGATCCTGCCAGCCTTGGAATGGAAAACATAATCAAACGAGCTCTCGAACGTCGCTCAGGCGCGCCCTTGGGACTTAAGATCGGAGTGCCCATCGTCGCTCTGCTGGGCATCTTCGTCGCCGGGCTCCTAATATACAAGGCGCTGAGCTCCGACCGCAACACCAAGAAGGAGAGGCACATGGTTGTGACTCCCGCGGGAAGGCCACAGAAGGCATCAATCGAGGAGGAAGAGCTGCCAAGGTATCCTGCGACGACGGAGGGCCAGCTGGCAGGGGTGCGTGAACCATCGGTGGGGAGCGCGTGTAAGCGAGAAAAGCGTCTGGAAGCGTCGATTTCGATTTCTCCGACTAGCGCGGGCCCTAATCGCTCGGCTTCTGGGTGTCCCAAGGCGTCCCTACTGGAAGCCTTGGTCTTTAGTCTTAGTTAAAATGACAC
Organism: Albifimbria verrucaria; assembly: GCA_020081605.1. Lineage (NCBI taxonomy): Eukaryota > Fungi > Ascomycota > Sordariomycetes > Hypocreales > Stachybotryaceae > Albifimbria > Albifimbria verrucaria. Next base: position 5,577,194 of record JAHREC010000013.1, read on the forward strand.
CTGCCAAGGCGGTGCCTCGTGTGCCCGCTGTGGCGCCGCTCAAATCACAATGCCCCACTGAACATGGTGGTTTGTTCACATTTGCGTTCATGCACCGATAGTAGGCGTAGACGGGGTCGGCATTGGACTGTAGACTAGGGGCTCGCTGCTTGTGAGCATGGCCTGTAGGCGATATCACCAACAGAGAGGAGACACGAGAGAGGGTGGGGGTCTTCCCCTATGCACGATGATGATGTCCAGCCCATATCCAGGGGGAGTGAGCATCTGTCAAGCCCCCATGAGCCTGAAAGCCCACATGGGTGACTCTCGAACCGCCTTGGTGGAAACTCATCAATCTCATCTCAGTCGGCTGGTCGGTCCGCCACCTCTGAAGGGTTGGCCCTGTCAAGCTTATATGGGGTCCGCATGCAAGAGGCTCCTCGATGGCATGTGTTATGCGCGCGCTTCCCTGCCTGCCCGCCGTGCTGGCTGGCAAACGTGAAACGACGTCTACGCCTCTACGAATTAAGGGCCGAGGCTTGAATCCACCGGCGCCCCGTGGATTCGTCGGATGTTGACCATGTTTGGTGGAGAAAGGTCAACGCGGAATCAATCTCAAACACGGCCAGGGTCAGCCGTTGGCCCCTAGCGATTATGGATCTCGGCAGCTGCAAGACGGGTCTGGTCTCTATGCTCTGGGGAAACTACATCGTGGTAGTCTCCAAGGATGGAGAAGGGCCAGAAGACAGGAAGCGGGAAAGGGGACAGGGCACAATCGACTATAAGAGGACGGCGATGCGGCCTCGCTCTTCTCGTCTTTTCCTTTGGTCCTCACCAGTAGCAGCAAGTCTCTACCTTTGGCTCGGTTCATTCTTTTTCTAAGTTTCACACTTTGATTCTGTCCATTCGCTTCTTACAAGTCCATCTCGACTTTCATTCTTTCATTCAGAACATATCACGCTAGGAATCGTGAATACTTACAAAACACAACAACAAACCTCAACCGTCAACATGAAGTTCTCCGTTGTCCTCGGTGCCCTTGCCCAGGTGGCCTCTGCCCACTACTTCTTCGACCAGACCGTTACCGGCGGTGCCACCACCAAGTACATCCGTGCTTCCACCCGCCCTACCAAGTACAACCCTATCAAGTTCTCCTCCAACCCGGCTGCCGATCTCCGTGATGGCTCTACCATCGACGGTCCCGATGCCCGTTGCAACCAGGGTGCCTTCACCAACGCTGGCCGCACTGAGGTCATGACCGTTGCTGCCGGTTCTGAGATCCGCGTCAAGCTCGGTGTTGGTGCTAAGATGCAGCACCCCGGCCCTGCTCTGGTTTACATGTCCCGTGCCCCCGGTGACAACGTCAAGGCCTACGACGGCTCTGGCGACTGGTTCAAGATCTTCGAGGAGGGTGTCTGCAACACCAGCGCCGACTTCACCAACAAGGCCTGGTGCACCTACGACCGTGACTGGGTCGCCGCCACCATCCCCAAGGATACCCCCAGCGGCGAGTACCTCTTCCGTGTTGAGCACATTGGTGTCCACCGCTCCCACGTCAACCAGCCCGAGCACTACGTCTCTTGCGTCCAGGTCAAGGTTACTGGTGGCGGCAGCGGCAAGCCCGGTCCCGTCGTCAAGTTCCCGGTGCCTACAAGGCCACCGACGCCTACGCCAACTTCAGCATCTACGGTGGCTACAAGCCCTTCCCCATGCCCGGCCCCACCGTCTGGAAGAGCGGCGCTGCTTCTGGCTCCTCTGGCTCTGCCAACCCTCCTGCTGCCTCCAACCCCCTGCTACCAGCAACCCTCCCGCCGCCAGCAACCCCCTGCCACTGCCCCCAAGCCTCCTGCTGCTAACTGCGCTGGCATGTACGGCCAGTGTGGTGGTAAGGGCTTCAACGGCGCCAAGTGCTGCTCTGCCGGCTCCTGCAAGGCTGCCAACGAGTGGTACTCTCAGTGCCTGTAAGCGTTTCGCTTTCAAGTGTGAGCATGCCTCTCGCACAGTCTTCCGTGGCAGAGCCACAAGGGCAACTTTGTCCTCCCTGAGCTTGGGGTCTTTTTTTCCTTCTCTCACAATTGAGCATTCAAATGTATATCATATATAAACTCACCGACAAAGGTATATATAGACAGAGACTGGATTTCTCCTAAAAACTTGTGTGCCTCTCTTCACTGTGATGTCTAAATTGTTTGCTGCTGTGTGTCCTGTGAGTGAATAAAGAATTCGTAAACAGTAGAGATCTACAGCCTACACACAATGATCACTCTTTGAATTTGCCCATGTCAATGCTCCTGCACAATCCCTTCACGAGCCCCCAACAGTCTCTATGTGCGACGTCACAGGATTTGGTAGGAAGTGATCAATCATTACGGTGCCAGGACGCTGCCCCGACAGAGAGCGGGCTGTTTCATCATGCTGCTTCGCAAATTTGATTTTCAAATGCCTGCGCGTACGCCGTCATCCTCACGGACGAGGTTACATCTTGTGCTCGCCACGGGCCGAATGGCTGTCCAACCTACGTGTGTAAGCTGTGCCTCGTTGCTGAGATGAAACCAAACGACGCCTTCCGAGAGGTGCGCATAACCATCGAGGCAGGATGGTGTGGATCATTGACAGGCTACATTAATAGGCTGGTCAAAATCATCAGAAAAGATTTTTGGTCCCCTTACCCAGTACACGGTTCAGGTACCTCCCTGCCTGTCCGCTTTAAACTAGAGTATTCCCGATCCGGCGATAACCCCATGCGTCTCCACATGGTGATTGGCTCAAGGGCGCTAGCTGCATAGTACCACACTGGAGTACAAAAGCTCGGATAAGGGGCTCAGGTTGCCTCGGTTGGTTTTCTGAAACTCGTATACTTCGTTCTCGGCAGATTACCGCAAAACCCCAGACATCAGGGGTAGAAGAACGCATGACAGGGTAGAAGAACATACGACAGGGTACAGGAACATACGACAGGGTAGAGAAGATATGACAAGGTAGAGAAGATACGGCAGGGGAGAACAGATGCTTCTTTCTTTTCGTTGTCTAGACCGACCTTCGCAAATGTGGACCTTGAGACTGGAACTTATGCATCGTCAAGTGCTTCCCATGTAAGGGGCTACAAGAGCACTTGGCTTGCTTGCCACGGAGGTATTCTCCCGTACATGCCTTAGAATTTACACGCCCCGAACCAGGGCCGCATTGCTCAGCAAGTTGAGGAGAACCACTAGACACCTATCTACACCCTCGTGAATGTTGCGGTATCTACGCTATCACTTCATTTCCCGTCCATTTTCAGCGAGAGAAGAACTCATGCCGAGAACGTGGTTGACATCTGTGCAAGTAAGTCCAGGAACAATCTCTGCTCTATAGATGACTGACTTTCCTCGGAAGATTCATATGCAGTAGAGAAAACAGCTGGTCCGTTGGGTGATCAAAGAGCCCAGGGACCCATTAGCATGCATTGGCCTAGTGTTTGAATTTTCATCCCCAGAGCCCAAGGCAAAATCATAAGACACTGAAGATGGGGCAGCCCAGTGACAACTGCTGGGGACTATGGCCAAGCTATCCATTCCTGTCCAGTTATGGAATTATTCATTACTATGTTCAGTTTGTTCTCGGGTGCGCGTCCAAGGTCAAATCCCCAGGATTTGCTGTCACATTAACTGCAAGAGTCTTCCCAGCCATTCGAGCGCGAGTTATCCAGCAAAACTCCAGCAAGTTGTCATGCATCGTCAATCTTCTCATCCCGGCTGCAACTCAAGACACAAAGTTTCGAAACGCTCCCAGAAGATTCACATGTTTTGCGCAAAGAGCAAACAACGGCCAATTGTTCAGGGGCTCACTTGTTGAGCCGCATGTCTAATAGGATCATGATATTAACACCGAATTCGGCAACGCGAACCAATCAGGAGCCTCGACGCCATCCTCCGTGCATATCTTCAACACAGAATAATCGTGTCCACATAAGCCATCCCGTCGCAATCGATACTGAGCTGAATCAACCAAACATCTTTTTTTCATATTTCACACAAATGACGCTCAGCATCGTGGAATGCTGGTGCCGACGCCATGTTGCTTGATGCAGACACGGCTTAGGCAGACACGACATCATGGGTCACGTGCACCACGTTTTGGGCTTTAGCGCGTCTCCTTGCGTGGTTGAGCTGGTGTCGCATCTTCTCCTCTCCTTTTTCCCAGTGACGCTCACCCCTTCAGACTGCCATCACGTGATTTCTGGACAGCCAGAAAAAACACCAGCACCTGGCTCGTGATCGTGAGGCGCATAGAGAGGCCTCAATAAGCCACATCCACGCAGATGATACCCACAGTAATAACATAATCGGCTTTGAAGTCCCCTTTTAGGTCGCCTGTAGGTTTCAACCCCTCCTTCGGCGTCCTCCAACGCAACGCGTCCCATGGCCGACTGGCTAACTTGGGCGGAGCTACTAGATCGTGGCGCCGATTCATCTTCTTGCGACGCGTGAAGGCCCCTCGAGAGCTGGCGAGGTGGACCGAGGGGCATGAATAATTCAAATCCAGCCGCCTACACGCCCCTTGAGTCGCTGCTTCTGTTCCAGTCGCTGCTGGCCCACGGAGTCGACCCCGGTGCCTTTGCCCGCACCTCGGAGCTTCTCAGGAACAACGCGCTCATCAAGAATGGCGAGACTTACGACCCTGCGCGTCTGAACCCCGAAGCCCTGCAGCAGCTGTTCCTGCTCCTGCTGCGGGATGAGCTGACGAGCGAAGCCGAACGGGCCGACGCGGCTGGCAATACCGGCGATGGGTCCACGTCGCCGGCCTCTCGGAAGAGGAAGCTTGGAAGTCCGCCGCTCCCCACGATTGTCGATGTCTACGATCATGTCGAGAAGATACCAGCATTGGTCGACCGTCTATATGCCCGTTATCGGGATCACATCATCCGACAGGTTCGGGAGGATGAGCGTCGCTTTGAGATTGTCCAAAAGGAAATCCAACTTTTGGATCGTAGCGAGAAGGAACGCATGGCTAGAAACGCAAGCCAGAAAAGCGCATCACCTCTCACACGCGATACAAAGCCAGTAATAACGCCAAGTGGTCAGAGCAATCTCGCGACGGCAGCCCAGGCTATCCCGTCTGCCGCAAGGAAGCCGCCAACTCCTGTCATCCCTCCAAAGCCCCAGTCGCTGCAGGATCTGTTCCTCCTCTAAAGGTGGCTCCCCAGCTGGTGTTGCTGTCCCCGGCGCAACGCCTGTGCGGCCGACGCCATCGCCGCAGCCCCCAATGGCTCGACTCCTGTACTCCAGGCACCTTCGGGAGTGCCGCCTGGTCCCAACCGTATCCTGCAACCTCCAACGCAAACCCCGAAGCCAGCGATATCTCCAAGACCGGATGCAACGCCGAAGTCTAAGGATGCCGCCGCTACTCCACAGCCTTCTACGCCTGCTTCTGGAGCCCTTAAATGGGAGCGGCCGTACCAGCCCATTCAAACAGCGTCAACGCCAACACCGACACCTCCTCAAGGTTTAAACATCCCCAAGACTCAGCCACAGCAAGTCCCACCACCACAACCCTTCCCACCACCTCAGCAACAACTACCGCAGCAACAGCCACCACAACAACTGCAGCAGCAGCAGCAGCAGCAGCAGCAGCAGCAGCAGAGACAACCGCAAACATCGAATACCGGACCGACAGCTGTACCTCCGCCTTCCATATCCACTCCACAGCCGCGGCCACAGACCCGGCCGGTCTTGGTTCCACCTCAGCCTGCAGGCTCAACCGCTTCCCCAACACCAGCGTCGAACCGTCCTGGTGCAGCTGTACCTGTACCCACCCCAGCTCGACCGACATCAACGACTCCTGTCATCCCCCGACTCGACCGCTCCAAACGCAGCAGACGCCCCAGACACCCAGGCCAGTCGCTTCAGCTGCCCCTTCAACGCCTGCCGCACAGCCAGGCGCTGTTGTGCCCCCAAAGATGGCCACAGGCTCCTCCGTCTCAGCAAACACAACATCCGCCCTCTTCTGTCTCCAATGCAGCATCTACCGCTTCAAAAGACAAGCCATATGCTTCTCCTTATGTTGGTCAACCGCCGCGTCCACCTATCCCGGAACATATGATTCGACAAGCTGCCAGTACGCCTGGTCCCTCTAAGCGGCCCATGGCCATTCCAATGCCACCGCAGACGCCTATCGCAGCAAGCCCGGCGTCTGTAACGAGTGGATTCGGAACCAAGTGGGCGTCCCATTCAACTCCATCTACCCCTGGCCCCTTGTGGCTGCACCAGAGAGCCCCGCTTACGAGCCGGTCAGTCCTCCACAGAGACCAGCTCCTCTACCTCGCGAGACGCCTAAGCCTGCCGTCAAGCAGCAGCTTTCAAGCCGACCCCGAAGATCGAAACCTCGATTTCCAAGTCAGGACGCGGTCGACCACCTCGTAGCGCGCAGAAGAGCCGAGGAGCTAGTGCCACACCTTCGGCCGCGGGAACGAGACGGAGTCAATCGGTGGCCTCGCAAACGGATGAGCTGTCCCTGGACACTCCGGCAGCTGTTACCAGGATCAAGGACGAAGAGGCAACGCCACGATTACATGAGGATGCTGGAGATACCACAGCAGATGAGAGTGTGCATGACCGTCCTCAGCTGGCCACGCCAACGGGTCTTTCTTCTCGCTTCTTGAAGCGTAAGCGGCAAGGCACGCCTACGATTTCTCCTCTACCCACATCTCAGGTTCTATGGACTCGTGGTTTCACCAAAGTGTCTTCCTCTGCGCTTGACCAAATATCAAGCCATCGTGACGCCAATATGTTCGCCACTTGCGTTCGCGAAAGGGACGCTCCTAATTATCGTCAAATAGTGCTTCAACCCCAGGACATCACATCTATTCGTTCTGCAATCAAGCAAGGCAACAAAGCGGCTGTGCAAGCCGCGAATAGTCTACCAGGCGGCGATCCGGGTACGGCTAGCGTGTGGTTACCTGTGTCAGAAGATCTTGTGCCGCCCAAGGGCATCATCAACAGCGCTCAACTCGAGCGGGAACTTGTTCACATGTTCTGCAACGCAATCATGTACAACCCTGATCCTGATCGGGGACCTGGCCCAGCCTTCATGAAGCGGTCCCAGGATGAGGAGGAAGAAGTTGTTGGCTACCATCTAGATGAGAACGGAGTTGTTAAGAACACACAGAGCATGTTCCTCGAGGTGGAAAAGCTATTGGGAGACCTCCGAAGCGCGGAGAAGGAGCGCAGTGCCCCTCCTCCCTCGGCTACACGTCTGACCAGTGTAGCGACGCCAGCTGATGATACGCAAGACGATGAGGATGAGCTTGCAGGAGACGGTGATACAGGCACTGGAACCATCAAGAGACGCCGTATTGGAACAAGGGGCTAGAGGCTGATTGAAAGGGCAGAATCTGAAGGGTTCTAGCTGGGGTTGCCCAGAGATATCCTGTATTCGTGTGTATGCGTGTAGCGTTTTGAACCAGTTTGTAGCATTAGCATTAATTGCGGCACCTGGACAATTGTCAGAGGCTGATGATGAATCCATGAATATGCCAATTAATTTCTCAGTATATAATTCTGCGTAACATTCGTGTCTATCCCAGCCGCTTGCGCCGATCAATGCAAAACATTGTAAGGAATCTAAGGAATCTCATCGCCCATGCACTCATCCTACTCTTCTTCATATATCGGCGGAGCGCCGTGAGATGAGCTTGACCTGTTGCTTACCACGCCCTTCTTTGGATGCTCGCTGCCGTCCTCTACCAAAGTCTTCCTGGGCCAGTCGGGGCAGGTGTCGATGCTCTCTCTTGGAAACCACCATTCGAGAAATAAAAAGAATAGATAGTCAACGATGGCACATAGACAGAACAGCTTGCCGGCCCAGATGCCGCACCCATAATATCGTTTGAGACGGTCGATGAGGGCGAAATGACGGACACGGCTGCCCTTGGCGCCAGTCGCATCAAAGCCGTAGAATTCCTCCTCGCTGATTGTACCAGTAATGCCATCGTATACGCGCTCTGTACGCATAGCGACATTTGCCCATGAGTACATCTTCTTGACCTTGTCGTGGAACTTCTCGGTACGAATTTTGCCAGCACGCATGTCTGTGATAGCCTTGCAGGTAGCGAGGACCAAATCGTCCTCTTCAGGCTTGGCAAAAGTGGTCATGTACTTGGGAAGCACCTCGGGAATGCCACCGACTTGGGTGCAGACAACATACAATCCACAACTGGCTGCCTCCACGATGACGGTGCCGAAGGCCTCAGTGAGAGAGGGATGGAGGTATATGTGGCCACGAGTCATAACGTCGCGGACTTCTTCGTGGCGGATGGGACCAAGCATCTCAACACGGTCCTGCAAGACGTTGGTTTCGATCATTTGCTCCAAGTCAATCGCTTTCGGACCCGAGCCTGCAATGATGAAGCGGGTGTTGGGATGCTCCTCCAGGATGCGAGGGATGGCAGCTGTGAGAAGATCCGTGCCCTTGTTGTAGAAAAGACGTGATATCACCACAATAGTGATTGGCTCGCGAGGGTCAAGGCGGTGGGCTGAGTAGTCCGGGCCGAGGCTTGGCTCCCTCAAGTTGGTGCTAAGAGCCCGGGAAGGATAGTCGCGGGGACGAAAGTTGTCCGCGACCACAGCATTGGGAATGACTGAGACCATGAGAGGGTCCAAGGATGCTCGAAGCACCGTATTTTCTTTACTATATTGATGAGTTAGCATCCGCTGCATCGAGGCTGAGCAGCAATGATTCTGAAGCTTACCATGTGTGGCTCACACATATGCTGTGGTCGACATCGCTCAGTGAGAACTTGAGCAGCTTGTTTGTCAGGATACTGGCGGCGTCCGCGAACCCAAAGAGTGAATGATCGGTGAAGACGGTTCTGAGTCCCATGGTCCGCGCATGTAGGATTGCCTCGTTGCACATGCAGCTCAAGCTGCCATGGCCATGGACGATTTCGATGCGCTCACGAATGCAGATGTAGCGTAGGATAGGGAAGAATGAGAAGACGGTGGGGAAGGACGTCTGGCGGTAGATGACGAAGAAGGGCACGTGGTAGACCTTGATGCCGTTTGTGAGGTAGCGGATGCCCTTGCGATCGTCGTAGGCATGGGTGATTATGATGACCTTGTGGCCACGGTCTATGAGCTTGCTGGAGACTTGGTAGATGTGAGACTCGACGCCGCCCGGCTGGGGAAGAAGAAGTCGCTAACCATGGCGATTCTATACGTCCTGCGAGCCATTTTGACGACGGCACCAAGCTGCAGCTCGGCACTTGCATTGTCGAGCTGGCTGGATAGGTCGACACGTATATCCGGAGTCTCCCTTGGTGGTCGCGAGCTCTCAATCAAAGGGTGTGTGTGGACGAGCAGGTAATGTTAGTTACCTTAGTCAACGTTAATCATACACCTGCCCTGCCATGCGTGTCGATAAGCGGGGCGGTAAGCGCTGGCAGAATTGCGATAAGCCGTGCCGTAGCCAAAAATTTCGGGACAAGCTGCGACACCACCCCTCCATGTTCAGCAGAGCTACGATCCTAGGCTCGCCAGCAATACGCTCCTCTTTCTGTTGAAGGGCGCATTGGTGGTTGAAAAATGTACAACAGATATGTCCCTCCGGCCAAGGCTGCCGCTTCCGCTCCTTCAGTATCTGTGAACCCGCCGAACCCAGAGCCGAACCATGCTGGGCAAGCAGCCGCTGCGCCCGCGAAGCCTTCAAATGATGGCTTAGGCTATTCCCGATACATACCAGGCAAGAAGGCGGAGAAGCCATATGTAGCGCCAACGAGCTCCGTGCAGTACTTTGACGACGAGCCAACCTCCCCAGCACCCAAACGAAAGCGTGAAACTGCCGAAGATGCGCCCGAAGCGAACCAGTTGGACAACAAGAAATCGAAGAAGAACAATGGCTCATCGAAAGATTCTGAAGCTATGGAGGCTCAATCAGGAGAAAAGCTCTCGGAGGGTCAGGAAGCTGAAGCTTCTGAGAAGACGAAGAGGAAGAGACGGCGCAGAAAGAGCGATAAGGACGGTGCTCGGTCTTCACCAGCCCCAGACGAGGTTCCAGTAGACCAATTGGACGACGCTGAGCCGCAACCGAACACGGAAGACCCTCAAGATGACCCAATGGTTGTCGATCCGGAGGATGGTCTTGACGAGGTGGAATCGAAGTCAAAGGAGAAGAAGGAGAAGAAGGAAAAGAAGAAGAAAGAAAAAAAGCGATCGAAAGGAGACGATGCGCCAACAACAGAGGTCAACGAGGAAGAGGAACCAGATGTGTCCATGGTGGACGCCGACGGAGCCTTGCCTTCTGAGGAACAAGCCCCTGTCTCAGACGACGCTGAAGGAGCCAAGAAACCCAAAAGGAAGAAGGAGAAGCCCCAAAACATCATACCAGACGAAGATGACGATCATCTGGAGAAGCGACATAAGGCCGTGCTGGAGCGTAAAGTCAAGTCTTTGAAGTTGGCTAGCGAAGTGGTTCGCGATACTGAGGCCGACTTGGTCGATGAGGGTGAATTGCATGGTTTAGAGCCCTTGCCACAGCCTGAGCCTGTTCATACCGATACTTCCAAACCCACATACGAGACCCTTCCCTCATGGTTGGCGGCGCCGATACGTGTGGCTCACGATCAGCGCATACCGTTTATCGATCTTGGCATCCTCCCCAAAGCTGCGCGAGTCCTTGAGGAGAAAGGGTACAAAGACGCCTTTGCAGTTCAAACTGCTGCCATCCCACTACTTCTTCCCTCGAGTAAGAAACGGGCTGGAGACCTTCTCATTTCTGCCGCGACTGGTTCTGGTAAAACACTTGCCTATGCCTTGCCAATAGTCAGAGACTTGAGCCAAGGTCGAGTGACGCGTCTCAAGGCTCTTGTGGTCTTGCCTACCCGTGAGCTGGTCAAGCAAGCTCAAGAGGTTTTTGAGCTCTGTGCTAAGGCATTCGAGGGAAGTGACCGTAAGAAAGTACGGATTGGCATTGCCATTGGTAGTCAAGCCCTGCGCAACGAGCAAGAAGCGCTCATCGATGCTGAATCTCGATATGACCCAGAAGCGTATTCCACGTTACGAGAACAACTGCGCTTGAAAGCATCAGTAGACCCAATGGCGCAAGATACGGATCCACGACTGGGCAGGTGGGATGGCGAAGTTGTCGAGTTTCAGTCCAAGGTCGACGTTCTAATATGTACACCTGGTCGACTTGTGGAACACTTGGAACAGACTTCAGGCTTCAGTCTCGATTACGTTCGATGGCTGGTTGTGGACGAAGCCGATAAGCTCCTCGCACAGAGCTTCCAAGGCTGGCTGGAAACGATCATGGAGAAGTTCCAAGTCACCAAGTTCGGTGCCAGGGACTTCCCGGACATGGATCTTACGGGAGTCCGCAAAGTGGTGCTTAGTGCCACGCTCACCCGCGACCTCAGCCTTCTGAGCCAGCTTTCGCTACGACGCCCGCAGCTGATCGTGCTCGACAGGGACGGCGAGACCCAGGTTGCTGAGCACTCGCTCCCGGCTTCCCTTAAGGAGCATGCAATCAGAGTGCACAACTCGAACTTAAAGCCTCTGTATCTGCTTGATCTTCTACGGAACGGGCATATGTCGTCCGAAGGCCCGGTTGTTAATGGAACTACTGAAAAGACTGTCGATGAGACTTCAGATTCTGATTCTAGCTCAAGTTCAGGTTCATCGTCGGAATCCTCGTCGGATTCAGACACCTCGTCCGACTCCGACACTTCATCAGATTCCGATTCTGACTCCGACTCCGATTCCAGCACTAAATCTACGCCAGCCTCCACCAACACAAAGATACCCATCTCTCTCATTTTCACCAAATCCAACGAATCTGCGCTTCGTCTATCGCGCTTGCTTGTACTCCTCGACAAGTCCTCGAAACCCATGTTAGCACTCTCACATCCACCACCCCAACCCATCTCCGCCGCAAGACCCTTCGTGCATTCACAACTCCTTCATCCCCGATACGACTCATTGTTGCCTCCGACCTTGTTGCACGAGGTATCGACCTGCCGAACCTTGACCACGTCATTAATTACGACCTGCCGCCAAGCGTGGCCGGTTATGTGCACCGTGTAGGCCGAACTGCCCGTGCCGGCAGATCTGGTTCTGCATGGACTCTTGTGGGAGACGACGAGAGTGGTTGGTTCTGGGGTAAGATTGCTAAGGGTGCTGGCATACGCCGGGCACAGAAGGTAGAGAGGACCAGGATTGAGGAGATGAGCGAGGCACGCGTAGAGGAGTACGAAGCTGCTTTGGAGAAGCTTGGTGCGGAAGCGGTCGAGTTGAGGAGGAAATGAGCATTTTAGGCGTAAATACTAGATATCTTCCACGAGAATCTCAATAATCATTTGCCAAATTACCAGAAACCCTATCATGTATAATGTGTTTCATTCGTAAGTCCATCTGTTGTTTCGCGGGGATGGTGATCCCATATGATTTACAGGCCTATTATCTTCTGACCATGCTGCCATAACTCCCGGAACGAGAACTCTGCCTCTGCCTTATTTCTTCATCCTCGTCGGCACCTCGCAAGAGTCCCCTAGCCTCTGCCTCTTGTGTTGTCTCGGCTCGTCTCGTCCACCAAGCTGTCCACCAATTTGTCCCTTCTTTCATCAACAACAGGCCAATGATTTGTATGACCCCAACAGCCAACACCACAGCAAAGTCTATTTTGGAAATGTTTTGCAGTGCCTCGCGCCATGGCTCCTTGCAGGCGGTAGTGCGGCCGTAAGTGGCGGAGCATGTACTGGGCTTTAGGTCAGGGAAGGGTATGCCCGATCCTTGACAGAGTTGAGCCCACAACAATTCAGCATGTCCTGAATCCGTTTAATAGAAGCAGAGTCGTGGTTAATAAACATCTCTTTCCACTTTGTCTCAAGCAAACAATCCATCGTTTCCGTGGGAATGGCCGTATCAGCAAGTAGAGTGGCAAGAATAGTTGTCAATATAGTCTGCAAACCCTGGAAGATGTAGGGACTGATCTTAGCCAGGAAGTTTGACGATTGGGCGTAACGTAAAAGAGTGGGATATATGAATGCATTGACAAATGATATAATGGGAAGAATAACTGCCAGGGCAGAAACGACAGGCGAAATAGGCAATGAGAGAGAGCCGCTATGGAAATGAATAACCCTGCATTCATAATTAGCAACTCTCAGCCATGTTTGACAAGTGCCACCTACACGGCTATGGCAAAAGCGCAACACTGGCCTAGGAAGTGCATGCTTAGTATGAATCGCGTATCATGTGGTTCCGAGTTTGCATCACGTACTAGCAAGTATAGGCCTGCTGGAATCATGGTCATCATTGTAGACTTGGCTCAAACGTCTGGCGGGTGTGAAAATATTTTAAACTAAAAATTAGTTGTAGAAGCAACTTCAGTCATTGCGAGAGAAGGCAGACATTTGTGCCCCTTAAATATTTGGGTTGGTGGTTAGACGGTTGGGTATCATGATATATGCGGGAGGCCTGCCAAGCCCCGCTTCCTCAGACAAGGCTGGGAGTCAGGCGTCCTATAACAATCTGGATCTACTGGCATTTATTTGATTTGTTACAAGATGTCGGTGTACAACTCAGTGTGCTTCCTCTGCAGAGGGTCACGCAGATTCCTGCCGCTATGTTGGTGAGGAGAGAACGTGGCAAGATTGTATTGAGGAACAAGAACTACTACTAGAATATTCATAACAAGACAAGTACCAATACAACCTAATCATCAGTAATTCCTCCAAGAAATTACGGCTAGAACTGTAGGGACAAAAAGAAGCTGCGGGTACAAAGAAGAGTCCAGTGTTGTAAGAAATACAAGTTCAGCTAAACGTGCGGCAAGAACTACAAACCATTGAGAAACTACTGCACGGTTTCCAATCTGGGTTATGAAATGACTAAAAGAAAAGAGGCGAATGATTGTTTACTTAGCAGATTGTGATCAGGTGTAATCTCGAGGAGCGTCTGCTGATGTAGAGAAGCACTGTCCGGTGAGATCCGAGGGTGCTATGAATAGTAAAGCGTCGTCTTTTTCCGTCGGCGCTGCGTCGAATGAACTGACAGAGGTAAGATAATCTGTGCCAAGCTCTGAGGACGAAGTAAATGAAGAGTCATAAGTTGAGACTTTGTCCACAAAATCAAAGTCAAACATCTCATCTGGACTCAATTGGGACAGAAAATCGTCGAGGCAGGACATGACCGAATTCCCATCATAGGATATATCTTCCTTATGAGCCTCCGTTTCAAATGTTTCAAGAGGAGGTACGATGTTATTGTACGTGCGAATCACTCTCCCCAGGCCATCTCGCACAGAGTCCATGACTCTTGGAAACACTTCGAAGATTACTGTGCTTGTTGCATCGGAGACCTCTGTTGATATAGCTTTGCGTATTATTTCTGCCATGTTTTCGCGGATAACGCTTGTAATTTGCTTCACCGTGGCATTGTCTTGACCTGCAAGGCTAATGTTTGCTGAACAGGGACCATCATGATCTTTTGTGTTTCTTCTTAGTATGGGCCTACCCTTGTCAAACTGGTGCATACTTACATGGCGAAGGAATATCTGGAGACTCGCGGTCTTTCTCGAACAGGATGCAGTAGATATCCTTCCATCTATCTGCTGCATTCGCTCTTGATCTTCCTTCAACTTCTTTTCCTGGATTTTATCGAAACCGTCTGCCAGGTTTCGAGTTTCCTTAACAATAGAGCAGGCTTCGGGCATGGTTAGATGATCCTGGAGAGCCTCCTCTGTTTTGAATCGCCTACAACATCGAGGACATTTATCAGGAAGGCGATGGCGACGAATTATATGCTCCCTTGAAGGTGTAAGAGTCACTGCCAGACATGGAGACCAGAATAGGACTTACTTAAGCCGGTGAATATCTTTGAAGGATGGAGAAGAACAGCTTCGGCTATGCTTGAACTTATCAGGACTGTGTTTATAGTATGGGCATGCAAGAATGAGCTGCTTGCTATCCTCTTTGGGGCTTCTTTTAGTGCGCTTGTTGTGCTTATCCTGTCTATCATCTCCGCCCTGGTCATTGTTTTCATGTCCATCTGAATCGTCTTCTCGTAGGTGTCGCTTAGATCCAGCGGTTGAACGTTTCGAACCCTGGGGCTTCTGGCTGTTTGAGGAGCTATGCGAAGAAGAAGAGCCGCCTGAGGAACCATGCCTTTTGGGGACTCTTCTTCGCATAGCTCCTCAAGCGTCTCTAGCTTTTCGTTAAGGCATACAACCAAAGAAGACATGAAGGTGTCAACAAGTTGCTGTCTTCGTATCTGTAGCTGCTTTTCGATGCAATGCTTCAGATATAATGACGACTTTGAGTTAGTATCAACTGAAGCTGCTTCGGCATCCGAATTTTGCGGATCTGTCAGCAGGCTAGCACTTTGAGCCGATTTCTTTTGGGGCAGTCAGAAACAGGATTTCCAACTTGGCTTCTGTCATGTAAGCC
Organism: Albifimbria verrucaria; assembly: GCA_020081605.1. Lineage (NCBI taxonomy): Eukaryota > Fungi > Ascomycota > Sordariomycetes > Hypocreales > Stachybotryaceae > Albifimbria > Albifimbria verrucaria. Next base: position 5,592,591 of record JAHREC010000013.1, read on the forward strand.
TTTGCACTAATCCGCAGCTTCCGTCTGTGAAGATGTATACCTTGCTGAGGAACTCCCACTGTCCGCGCCAATCTCCTCCACAATCGTCTTATCCTTTGCTTTGCCTGAGCCGGACACGGTCGGCTCTCTCTGCATCCATAATTAGTGTGAATTGTCGCAGTGGGCAAGTGCCTGACGTGCCTTGATTGGACTCTTGGATTTATCGTTCTTTCTGACTTCAGAGTAAGGTATGTTTTGTGTTTGGAGGACCCTCACTTCTGGGGCGGCCCGAGGCATATCCGTATGACGATTACCCAGTCTAAAGACGGGAGGAACGCCGAAAGGCTTGCGCAACGCAGCAATGCACTTGGAGAGGGACCTGCTCTTGTAGGATAGGTTCAAAGAGAGCTTTTGCTGCTTATTAGAGAGTCGAATGGCCTTTTCTGTGGCCGATGGCATCCTCGAGAACTAGCCTGGCGGAAATCGACACATGCTTGATCAACAAGCTACGTTTGGGTCAGAGTATGTGGGAGCTGAATGAATTGATGAGTTAGGACAGAAGGAGATAATTATACTGTAAGAGAATTGATGTCTTTGGGAATTGGGGTTAAGAATAGGTATCCGTTGGCTTTTATACTCATAAAGGCAAATGCCGAGGCTCGTAGACGTAGAACATGATAGCATATGCGCATCACGCATAAGAGCCGTCGTGGGCCAGTGCATGATAGACGATGCGTATCATCCATCAGAATCAATCAATTAGTAGCAGTCCCCTCACAAGACCATTCGGAAGGCTTGATGTGCGCAATCCGAGCATTCGCAATATGTCGAAGGGGCTTAGCAGCGTACTGCCACTTGCGGTTTTGCGCATTGCGCGAAATCTGAGGCCAGAGCTTGACACGTAGTCATGCATGCAGCACAAGGACAGGCACAATTGGTGACCAGCCATAGTCAGACGCAGACCTATAGGAGCAGGTATCCGGGCATGATAAAAGCCGATGATCACTAGCTTGCGTGACGGAGAAAGAGCCCTTGTCCATGGTCTGGAGTAGAAACGGATCCACTGACGTCCTGTGATTCATAATGAGGCTGAATAGAGCGAATAATCGGTCAAATCCATGTGATTTATTCGTCCAGGCTTGTATCATCACTCATGCAAGATTGCTGTCCCCTATCCAGCTCTGGCCGCAATTCGTCGCCTGGTCTGCAGGTGATATATTAGTCCATGCTCACAAATATTGAGTGCGGGGTAGTTGACGAGATTGGGTTGAGTAGTGAGGCAGCGAGAAGTGTTGATAGGAAAGGTAGGCTGGCCTCAAGATGGGAGTTGATGGTGTTTCTGTCAGACATTCACGTGCCGGATGTACGGAGTACATGTACTTGTATTTGTATTTGTATCTGGTTGTATGCCGATTAAACACACGTTGACTAGCGCAGCTTTAACCCAGGTTCTGGTACCAATTGCTTCAGATGGGTCCAATATATAATTATTAGAGGCTGATTCTTTTATTATCCCACGCTGCTGGTATTTCAGCTTGGCCTCAATCTCATAGGTTGCTTATGATTGAATATAGGATGGAAGAAGAGAGTAGATGGGTGTAGGCGAGCTTATCAGTGTAAGTGGGTCGGCTTATCGACGTCAGCTTGCTTATCGATAAGCGCGTCGTGGAGCTTTGCGCAACTAGCAACTGGTCCGTTGCCTCTTCAACTGTGGTGACGCAAAATAACATTTCAACATCCTTGGACGCTTCGCAAACACACTCAGGACAAATGTCCGCCATCTACAACCTCGAGCCGCAACCGACGGCATCCGCGATCCTCCATACGTCTCTCGGCGAGATCTCCATCGAGTTGTTCGCCAAGCAGACGCCTCTGACATGCCGGAATTTCCTTCAACTAGCGCTCGACGGCTACTACGACAACACAATCTTCCACCGCCTCGTCCCTAACTTCATTCTCCAGGGAGGCGATCCCACAGGCACGGGAAATGGCGGCGAATCGATATACGACGGAGGCGCTTTTGGCGGCGACCTGGACCCGTGGCCAATGGATCAGCGACAGGGCAAGAATGCAGGCCCGACAGGCGTCAACTTCAAAGACGAGTTTCATTCGCGCCTCAAGTTTAACAGGCGTGGTCTCCTAGCCATGGCCAACGAAGGTCGTCCAGACACGAACAGGAGTCAGTTCTTTTTCACACTCGACAAGACGGAGGAACTCAATGGCAAGAATACACTGTTCGGCAGAGTCGCCGGCGACACGATCTACAACCTTGCAAAGATAGGCGAGCTTGACGTGGACCCAACTACGGAGCGTCCCCTGTACCCAGTCAAGCTTTTAAGGGTTGAAATTTTGGTCAATCCTTTTGAAGGAATGGAGAAGCGCACCAGGATCGCCGCCCAAACACCGTCCGTACCACAACAAGACAAACAGAAGAAGAAGAGAAAGAAGGGCGGCAAGCAGCTTCTCAGTTTTGGTGACGAGGAGGGGATGAACCAGAACCCATCATCAAGAAAGCCAAGTTCGATACGAGGATAGTGATGGTAGACGATAACGAAGAGCAGGCGACTACGGACAAGCTTCCTAAACCAAAGGCAAAGAAGCGCGAACCACCGTCAGACGTTAAGCCAGAGAAGGTATTATCGCCGGAGGATGGTGCGGCTCAAGAACGCAAAGAGAGCACGACTTCGAAACATGTGGAACGGCCAAGTATGCAACCAAGGAAGAGGGAGCAGGCATCAGGGCCTGAATCAGATGCGGATGACCAAGCACAACCCCGAGAAAAGAGCGCATTGGAAAAGGCCAACGAAGAGATCGCAGCCCTCAAGGCATCGCTTCGGCGTACCGTACATTCAGAGCCCTCTGTTCCCGAAAAGCCCAAGTCAGCGTTAGAATCCATGATCCCGGAAACTTCAATGCGGGGCAGGAAACGGCGTCCAGGGGTAACAACACCAGTGCTAGCGAGGACCAAAAACACTCCGCATGCTCAAGGATTTCCAGTCAAGGCTGGAGATAGCTGTTCCGGAGATCGCTCCGGCGGAGGTAGCTCCGGCGAGCAAAGACAAGGGGTCCTCGACACAACATGCAGATAAACAGGGCGGTGGTAACATGGGTGGGGACGACGAGGCAGAGCTATGTGACCTCCATTTCATAGCTAACTGTCAGAGCTGCACGGCATGGGGTAAGCAAGATAAGGAAGAATCGGACGACGAGGGCTGGATGTCGCATTCCTTATCGTTCGCTGCCGAGAAAATTGGCAAGGACCTCAGCAACAGGCGAAAGGCTGAAGAAGAGCTCGTGGTAATTGACCCGAGGGAAAAGGCGAGGAACATGAAAGAGGAGAAGCGGACTAAGCGTGAGCCTCGAGCATGGGATCAAAGACGGGACCAATTACGAAATGCGGAGCTTGCCCGAGCGGCATCTGTCGCTGGCCGAGGAGCGAAATAGTATGGTTGGTTGGTTGGTTGCGCGCTCAAGCAGGGGTTTGAATAGAAGGCTTGCGAGTCAGACCTGAGTTGAGCTGTGCTCTAGTGAATCACCGGATCTAACCCTCCTGACTACTGTATGAGTTATCTTGTGCCAGAATGAGGGCATTCCCAGGAGCTTGGGTTCGGGGTAGGTCTGCGCATCACAATGGGCTGTTGGAGGGCGCCAAGGACCCAAAAGACCCATTCTGATCGTAAGAGCAACTGTCGGCAACTGCTTTAAAGCCAATGTATGACGGCATGTATTCTTAAACACCGTAGAAGAATTCATTGTAGAAGCATTTGTGGACCTCGACCGTTTTGACAGGTGTGGACCATCCGGTCTAGACCCGGTGGGAGCATCGTGTCGACATGGAAGGTTGGTCGAGGCTGCCTTTGTTTCCTCAGCTCCTTATCTCCACGTGACCTGGCCACCCGATACAGCGCTATTGGCCTGTGGGTGGAGATGACATCGCTTTGCAAAGTGCATGGCCTATTTTCAAGTCCCGCGCGAAAAGCTCCGGTGGACCAGCATATGCGCCGTGGGTCGACAGATCGGGATTCATGCAGTTCATCGCACGAAGCCGCAACTGTTCACAAACCAGCCTACCTGACCCTCACAAACTGCATCAGCAGAGAAAACTGACTCGAGGTAAATAGACCCTTCCGCACCCTCTCCACCAGCTCTTTCAGGCCGGATTCCCAACCCAAGCTTGCATCACGACAACCGCCGAAACACGAGCGCGGTTGTTCGAGGATCAAGCATCTAGTTCTCAATCTCCAGCCCTGGTTCTGACATAATCTTTGCAACAGTGGATTGCCTCGACTATTAAAAAAATTCCCAGGACCGACACTACCGGAAACCTCTATCCATCGCGCCATCACGACCCTGCCACCGCTGCAGCGACTCACTGCTGCTGCTCCTCGTAGAACCCTTGCCGGTTCCCTTCGCCAACCACTCACTCATTCTTGCGGTAAGGAGCAGCGCGGCCCAAGCCTAGCCTTGTGCTGTCTCTCCTGCCTTGCCACGCAGCTCGCTGCCTAAACCATACCCACGATCCTACTCGGTACAGGTCTGGGTTGCGGAAAAGCTGCGAATCAGAAGACGCGACTCCTATATTCATCTGCGCAATTGCGCGCCTCAGCATCTGACCCATCACTCGCAACGGCCGGTTCGTTCTACTCTCATATGTCTGCACCAAGCTCCCGGAAGCGAGCGGCTCCTGGTGCTTCTCCAATCGTCCCCATTCAACAACCAATGCAACAAACATATTCCCAGTCAACGTTGGGGGTGATCAAATCATGAGGTGGAACGGGAACCCTGATGCCGCGGGCTTCGTTGATGGCCCGGCTCCCGGCAGCAACTCGTTTGGCCTCATGCAGGCCCCGCCATCATACCCCCAAGGCGTCGTGACACCATCCAACTCTCTCGCTCGTCGACAGCCAAACCGTGCGCTCGTACAGACCAACCCTCGATCTACATTCGACTCCGCCGTTGAGCCCTGGACCGGGTTTGCGGACGACGGCTCACTTCTTCCGCAAGGTGCAGGGGAGAACCTCACTGAGCAGGACAATGTGGAGCTGTTGGAGGAGATGGCGCAGAAAGCAAAACGCGAAGCACAAGGCAAACGGAAACAAATCCCACCATTTGTGCAAAAGCTTAGCAGGTGAGTGGCTCCCTATCAAGTAATGTGTTCAATTCTAACATGTATAGTTTTCTTGAGGAACGGAAAAACGAAGACCTCATCAGATGGTCCGAGAAGGGTGATTCGTTTATTGTTCTAGATGAGGACGAGTTTGCCAAGACTTTGATCCCAGAACTTTTCAAGCATAACAACTATGCATCATTCGTAAGGCAACTGAACATGTACGGCTTCCACAAGCGCGTGGGGCTGTCCGATAACTCGATGCGTGCAAGTGAGCGCAAGAACAAGAGCCCCAGCGAGTATTCAAACCCTTTCTTCCGACGCGGTCACCCCAATTTGCTCTGGCTCATCAACAAGCCTAAGAGCGGTAGTAAGTCGAAGAAAGGAGGCAAGAATGCTGAAGGTGAGGCAGACAGTGAGGAAGAGGTCGGCCATGACGAAACTACAGGTCACGGGTTGAGCAGCTCCAACATACCTACAGGACGGTCACTGCCGGCCCCAGAAAGCCAGCCTTTGCAGAAAAAGGAGATGACCGTCATTCGTGAAGAGCTGAATAGCCTGCGAGAGCAGCAAAAGCTCATCCTCAACGCCATCAATCGCTTACAGCGCAATAACAACGATCTATACAACCAAGCTTTGATGTTTCAAAACCAACACGATCGTCACCAGAACTCTATCAATGCTATCCTCAACTTCCTAGCCAATGTGTTCCGGAAAACATTGGAGGAACAAGGAAGCTCGCAGAATGTTGGCGACATTATTTCGAGCATGATCACCAACCAGGGACAGCAACAACCTCCACAGGGCAGCGTCGTGGATCTTGGAGATTTCATCCAAGCACAGCTTGACCCAGACTCAGCCGTGGGCAACATGCACAAGAGAAATCGTGGCTTGTTACCACCCATCCCTGAGCAGGGTGGAAGGACCTCTCCAGCAGGGCTTCGTCGTCTTTCAGTAGCAATTCCTACCACGGCATGAGCAACCAGAACCCGGAGATGGGCCATGTAACTGAGCTGCTCGATACCCCCTGGCGAGACGCCCCCGACTCTGCGTCAGGAGCTTGAGAAGAATCCACAGGAGCGCATGATGAAAATCATCAATGATCACAATGCAACCAACTCATCCGGCCTAGACTTGCCGGAGGCTGCTGAACTTGTGGCTAACGCTCCGAATGCCCTCAGCAACGATCAACGGAACAAGCTAGTCAACTTCATGACATCGCAAACCTCGTCTGCAGGCACCACGCCGTCTATCCCTACAACATCCGCCCCCAGGTCAACATGGCCGCTATGTCTCCTAGAGCGAGTATGTCGCCTCCTGTTATGGATAACCAGTCGGCGCCATCTCTTTCTCCAATTATGCGGTCACCACAGATGCCGCCTCCTTCGCTACATCAAATCAATGCCAATCAACTCGATCTGAATCAATTGCAACGTCTGCAAAACGAGCAGGATGCCAAGATCAGTGAGCTAGGAGAGCTATTAGGTCCTCTGAGTCCAAACGGACGTATACCAGGACTTGAGGAAACTGGCGACACATATTTCGACGCGCCCAACGTGGACCTGGAGCAGTATTTCAACAGTGACGCTTTCCTCAACGATGGAACGTTCCCTGGTGATGGCACTGATTTCAATTTCACATTGACCCTGACGGTAACAATGGGCTGGGTAACGACGGACATGCGAATAAGAACGGAAGCAAAATGAACACGCCCAGCCCTGCGACAACGGAAGAAATTCATCGATACGACTTGGGTTATCACGGTGGCCATGGCGGCCAAGAGCGTGTTGGAAAGAGGCGACGCGTTGATTAGACATAGCGGAGGATAGGGATGCAGGATCCTTTGCAATTCGTTGAACGACTCTTCTTTCTCCAATTTTGAACTGATGTTCTCTTTTCTTTCTTCGTTTTCTTTCTTCTTCTGGGAATTCTTTATACACGCTGAAAAGCGGGTAGCATGCGCAGTAGATCTGGCAAAAGGGGACAAAGAGGGTGTGGTTCACACGGTGTTTATATGATACGGAGGCCTGCCCCATGAAGCAGGGCTTGGACGATTATACGACAAAACAGGGCAGACATACAATCTAGCCATTACTATACTTTTTACTTCTATGGGCAAGGACATTGTAGATAGGGGAAGTGGGAGAAACGGAGGGCATTCTGCCAAGCAGCAATATACACTAAGCTGCACAGCATTCATTACAATGGTTTTCGGAGTTCTCATGTCGTGTGTTCTGTGAATAAACAGTTAACGTCGTCGACAAATGAGGATTGTCCATTACAGCGTTGTGCCTTGTTTGGTGAACAGAGGCAAAATACGCCCCTGAACAATTTTGTGCTTGGCTTTGTGGATTGTTGTGTCCAGACAGCATTATGGGCTGTTCCAAAACTCCTATCGTGTTGGCCAAGGTGATACTCACACGCATCAGACGGTAGTAAAATTATATAAAAAGCTGGCACGTCGTGTCGGCCAGTTCAAATTCGATGAAATCATTTCATATTTCATACTAAAAATCAACAGTCTGCCCAACCATACCCCAACTTCTCCCAGACAGCAGGCTTCAGCCCATCAGCACCCTCGCCCCTAGCACCCTCATCCTGAGCACCAAGATGCTACGCCTCAATCTACCGCCCGCTCCAGGCCAACAAGGCCGTCGGAAGTGCAATGTCGCCTTCGCCGACACAGCGCATTGGCGTCAAGTGGTAGGTTTGCCCAAGCTCTGGGGCAGTGATGTGAATGCCCCGGCGCAAGAAGTTCCGTTTTCTAAATCTGACCTCCTTGACAGAATCCGGCGCGATACTGAAAATGTTGACAAGTTATCAGCCTCGCATAGCGTCGACAGCTCAACTGAAAGTTCGTCCGAGGATTCATCATCCGATGCCAGCGGCGAGTGGGAGTGGGATCGGGATCAGTCCATAGCCAAAGCAATCGAGTGCTTTGGACCCCCAAAGTCAAGGCGCGAAGACCAAGAACTGGACCTAAAAGATTTACGTAGACATTTCGCTGTCCAGTGGCCCGTGGATAGGGAACTTGGCCAGCGCAGAATAAGTAGGTGCATTGATCCAAATACCGACACACCTCCAAAAGAAGGCACTGAGCATTGCCATGATAGGCTTGAAAAGACTCAACATCACCGCAGCACGGCGCTAGATATTCTCGAAGGTAAGCAAGAACACACTCCGTCTTATGACTACCACTGGAGCCTGGAAGCGAGGTTCAGGTTTTATGCTCGCGAAGAGGACGCGTATAAACGCGCACTCAGAGGACTGGACCTGAAACAAGGAGATCATATTACGGATGAAGCGTACCAGTCGATATACCAGGACATGCGCACCTTCTTCGTCCGAGAACAAGGCACCTTAGCAATGAGGCAGGCCGAGGTCGACAAGAGAACAAAGAAGGCCCGCGCACAAGACAGGGCCGCGGCCACTAGGCATAACGCACTGCGCGGGTGGGCATGCCTAGAAGAAGCCATCCTCAGATCGTTGCGAGACTATCGAAGGCACTTGATCCTGGTCACAGAAAAAGAGGTCGAAGCGTGGCTGCTGCTAATCGAGAAAAACTCGCCCAGCGTCATTGAGTCAGCCGTGTTGCTTAACGATTTCACTCCGCAGCAGATGCTGCACATATATCAAGTGATTGAGGACAGGGGTTTCGTGACTTGATCTGGGTGGCCGATAGGCATTGCTGGCCGAGGGACATCCAAGATGATCCCCTAATGCAGGTTCTCGTGTACCCTGAAATGGATTACGACCGCATGGTAATCAGGTAGGGGTTGATTTAGGCCAATATTTAAGTATCCGTGTTAATCCTTTTGCTTGTGCAGCATATAATAGAGCGGTAAAAGCTTGTAGATCGAGTTGATGGCCCGTGTGAATTGCGCACTGTTAATCCGATGAAACAGGTAAACCGACATTGGATGTGAGGGTTGTTCTGAGCAGGTGAGCAGACGTCACGTTGTCGACGGTGATGCGGTACGGAGTTCAAGAGTTGCTCTTAACCAGCGAGAGGATTGGCGTGAATAGTAATGTTCTGAATGCGAAATGGCTCCGTGGGCCGGCTCTTCTTGTCAACCTTGACAGCCTCCATCTTAGCCAGGGTCGCCAGGCTGTCGTCGCCGATGACCTTGCCGAACACGGTATTCAGCCCATCGAGATGGGGTGCTTTGTCAAAGGTGATGAAGAACTGCGAGCCGTTGGTGCCGGGTCCCTTGTTTGCCATGGACACGATGCCGCGATCACCGTGGCGCAAAGCGGGTCGGATCTCGTCCTCGAAGGTGCCACCCCAGATAGAGCGGCCGCCCTTGGGGTTGTCCGGGGTTGGATTCGCAGGCGCGCCTGTCTGGATCATGAATTTGGGGATGAGCCGGTGGAAAGGTGAGTCGTTGTAGTAGCCGGAAGCGCAGAGGGCCAGGAAGTTCTATGGTGGAATTGTTGGTCAACATTTTTTCCTACTACAAGAAACAAGAAAGCCTGGGGCTTTGTAGGAAGTGCATACCTCGGCAGTTTTAGGCACACTCTCACAAAAGACCTCGATCTTGACGTCTCCCAGGGTCGTGTGCAGAGTGACTGACATGGTTGCGACTGTTTGGATGGTGCCGATAACGCGAGAAAACACAATGGTAGCAGATAGAAATTGTTGCTAGGTAAGTTAAGAGGAAGCTCTAGTGCATCGTCAAGTCAAGGTACCGGCACCTTGAGCTTGGGGATGTCTGAGCGGCTGACTAGGCCGGATTCGGATATGTAATGCCACCCCACCAAGTCCAGAGAAGTGCATTGAATGGCTTGGCAACCGACTAAGAAGCGACCACCAACCAAGCTACGTATTAAACTATTATCACATGCGTTGGTTGTTCTGTTGATATTGCCGTTGTTTTTGTTGCAACGTTTTGTTTGTTGCCAGTTGACTTTGGCTTTCGTTTGGTTGCCAGAGAGCCAGCTGACGGGCAGTGGGACTAACCAGCCAAACTAACCAGTTGCTAAAGCAGCTAGCAAAGCCTTTTGGATGACCTCACGGTGATGCACGCAGCGTGGCTGTGTTGCTGTGGCGGCTCCGTGAGCGTAACGTACAATCACTGCTGACGCAGAAAGCAGAGCGTAGCACAGCATAGTTTCGATAGCCAAGTTGTGCGTGGCCCTAAGTGCCGTCGGAGAGTCGTCTGCTCCGCATCGGTGCTATCACACGAGCAACCTGCGGTCAGGCAAGCGGGTGGGACAAGGAACCCGGTCAAGAGCCCTGCTCAACCAACAGACCGATGCGACTCGAGCACTTGGGACGGGCCGAGACTGGAAGCAGGGCGCGATTACGCAAGCCGTCCCCAAGACGGTTGATTAAATGTTTTTGTTTGCCCTTGGATTGAAGAGAATGAACGGCAAGGGCATGTGGTGGGTGAGGCACAGGTGCTGCAACCGTACTTTAGTAACTAACAGTTAAGGTTAGTTTAGTACTTCAGCCCGGTAAGAAAGCAACTTGAATCTAATCATCAAGGGGTTCAAGGAGACAGACGAAGAGTGCAGTGAGTGCATCGTAGTGCTTAATCAGAAATCAACGGGGTTATAGCAACGTCGAACTGCTGAAATCAATGCCATGACTAATTTCTTCGCTCGAGTTTGTATAAAAACATAGGACCCATGGCCTCCTGGCTAATCTCATCTCCGTGCTAGCTGGCGATCTGCAATCCTGGCCATGCTTGTCTTGTTGTCCCTCCTCCACCTACATGCTACCCCAGAGGTCGAGGTGATTCTGTCTTACCTCGAACGTGTGTCATTGTTTCTTGTCTTGCACATCTGCAACTTGGCGCTTAGTATTGTTCTTGCTCCCAATAGGTAATTATCCGCACATCGTCGTGAACGCCGCCCGCCTCTCGCATGCGCCTTTCTCGCCTGGTTTCTCCTCCTCCGTCGTCCGGACTCACCGGTCTCACCATCACCAGGGTTAATTAACGGCCTGCGAGCTCCGCTGCTGGCTTCTCAGCCACACAGATTGCGTCCTTGCTTGCTCAGCAGCCCAGTCAGTCCTTTGGTCGAGCGAGCCATCAATCAGTCAGTCAATCAATCAATCAACCACCCTGGACACCACAGCACAGCACAGCACAGCACATACCACCTTACGTTTGCGCCCAAGCAGCCTAGGACTAAGTTACTGTTCTCCAACTGAAGGTGGCTTGCTTGTCTGTCTTCAGTCACTACCTGCACTCCACCGCATTGCACTGGTACAGCACGGCACAGCTCAGCATAACACACAGCGCACACACAGCACACACAGCGTTATTGGCACACCAACTTACCTTGCCTTCCCCTGCCTGTACCCAAAGTCACCTACCACACTGCCTACCTGCCTACCTACCTACCTACCTACCGAGCCTCCGTGCCAACAGCACCCTTTTCTTTCCCACGCAATCCCTCCCGCTTCGCTTCCTGTGATGCGACCGCCAAGCCGCAGCTACTTTACCCCGATCACACCCACAACCCGATCGCATCAACCGCCAGGCTAGTTGCTGCCAGCCGCCGTGCCGCGCGCATCACCACCCCGGCCTCTGGTAGCCTCGGCGGCTGGCTGACGCTCGAAACCCCACCCTCGCCGTCCACAGCTGCTCTCCATCCCGCGACCACGAACAACACCACCACCATGGCCAACTCAGCGCCCGCCTGCGTGAGGGTCTCTGGCCCTCCCAACAGCAGCTTCCTGGTCGGCTATCCTGGCATCTCTGCTACCTTGGTACGTCGCACGCCTCTGCCTCCCGTCCTATCCCCCTCCTGTTACCCGTTGCCAGCTAACATGGGCTGTCTTGCGCCAACTATAGCCTCGCATCGAGGGCAAGGTCGAGATCCGGCCCGGCCAGGGCTTCTCCATGCCCGTCTCCATATCTCTTGTGCGCATATGTTTGCAGCGCCGCGAATCGATCCACCCCGACGCCGACAGCCCAGCCAAGCGACACCTAGGAACCCCGCGTAGGGAAACGACAGACCTCGTGGGCAAGGAGGTGCTGCTCTTCCGTTGCGCATCAGGCAAGGAGGCCGAGAACGTCTTCGCAATGGACTTGCCCTTTGTCCTGTTCATCCCCTTCGGCAGAGGCGGCGAGGAAACGAACCGCCGAATACCGCCCGCATCCCTACAATTACCCAACCGAACCGTCGAGACGTACTACGAGCTTGTCGTCACCGTGCAGCAAGGCCACAGCAACCAATATAAATACAGTTTCCCCATGCCGCTCCGGCGATACGACACCCTATCTACATTTGGCATGTACAACAAACCCGAGACGAAGCTCGTGACCAACGACAATGTCGTGCAGCTGGGCGTGAACCTTCCACGATGGAGCTACGGTCCCAGCGATCCCATTACTGTATACATTAAGCTATCGCCGAACCCGGACTGGCCCAGCAAGGCTAAGAAAGTAACGATTGATAAAATCACCCTCGTCATAGAGGAAGAAATCACATACAACCCAGAGGGCGACGAGCCCACCCGCAAAGTCAACAAGCTATCGAAGCAAGTCCAGCAGGTCAAGACCAGAATGCCCGAGGCCGGTTATGCGACAAACATTGGACTATGCTTTCCATCCAAGGACCTGAGAGACCCCGAGGGCATAATTAAGCGCGGAAAGCCTGCGTTTCCCTGTACGAAGTAGCCTCATTCACAACTTCCTCGACACTCTACAAGATTGAGTTCTACCTCAGTATCAAGGTACAGTGATATGCCCACAGACCATGCTTATAACTATATGAAGCTAAAACAATCACTAGGTGCATTTAAGTGGCGCCCGCGATCTAGCACTCAGGCAACCCATCGTCATCTGTCCCTTAGATCAGCAGGGCTGCAAGGAAGAAATGGACGCTATCGAACAGGCAGCCAAGGATGCGTCACATGTTGACCCAAACAATCCTATGCTTCCTGCACATTCCATTGTACTGGAAAACGACCGTGACGCCTTGCGAACGCTGGGGCTATGCGTGATAGGAGGTCACAAAAGCCGTTCATTGAGTGAACGACAGCACCGAAGGTATGAAATCGACAAGAGCGAAAAACCAGAACTGCAATGTTCAACTACTATGGGCACGATGTGGACTAGGGAAGACGCAGTCAGTCTACGGGACATAGCTCACTAAAGTCAGGCAGGCCGCGGTCCGAGACGTAGAGCTATTGCTTCTACTCCACAAACCCGCGGAGCAAACGGCCAAGCTGGCCTGGGTAGGAAGGAAATGATGAATGGGCATGCAACAACTACTGCTGGCGTGGCCACGGATGCAATATGGCAACAATGAATATACCCATGAGAGGCGTTAGTGACTATTTTGGTTTCTGGAGAAGCAGGCAACGGACAGGCACTACGCATGGTCAAAGGCGTTTTGGAATAGGAGGGCAGGCATTCTTTGGAAAGGGCAGCATTTCAAGGGCTGCAATGCAAGCAAGCAAGCGAGTTATGTTATAGTATCCAGTCAGGCGCGGTGAGCTGCCGACTTTGCGTACCTGTTCGATAGGTGCATTATGACGAGATATCCCACGCAGAAGGATCTTGTAAAATGGATTGGGCCGGGGTCTATGTCTATACTACCTACTACCACAATATAAAAATATTGCTCGTAAACCATATCATTCATAACTGAGCTCGAATGAACAGTCTTACTTATTTAGGTCATGAGGATCGAACAAAAAGAATGAAAAGCAAAAAGATAGGATTGGGAGCTGCAGGGATCGAACCTGCGCGGGCGGACCCATTGCGGTTCAAGCGTGATCCTGGAAGGATGAACCTAAACACAACGCCTTAACCACTCGGCCAAACTCCCATTGGATGTTGGATGCTCAAACGTTATGTTTTGCATACTAAGAATGCTTGTTTTCTGGTTGCACCACGACAAATGTTTTCACAACCAGCTCATCGGACAAATTTCACATACGAGAACCAGTCACTCCACCAGGGCATCTAATGCGAATTGCCCATCAGACCTAAGGCCCCTTGGCTTTTGATTTCAAGAATCTCCAACCCGCACTGGATAAGACATCCGCGGACTGGGCTTTTCGGTGTTCATTTTGTAAAGAATCGCTTGCAGAAGAAATTTGTGGCGCGATCCCGCGTTACGTTTGCATATTCAGAGTCTTGACGAAACACCGCTGCGGCTCAAGCCGTCATCGTTCCAAGATGGCTTTTGATGATGACGAGAACCCCAATGCGCTGGGCGCGTTCCCGGCATCGACGGAGCAAGGACCTGCTGCCGGTGAGGGAGACCCGGAAGACGAGATGCCTGACTACAAGCATTTCATGTCAATGTTTGAGAAGAAGGGCGTCTCTGGCAAGTCAATCCGCAAGGGCGAGAAGGACTTTGAGTCACATGGCACGCAGCTACAAGAAAACACGCTGGAGACGAGCAGAAGAGCCATGGAGAGTGTGCTGAGCTACACCAGGGTGCACCGGGGTGATGCCTGGGCCAGAGGATGGTACTTCCCTGACTGGGCTGAGCAACGAGACGACACCCAGCACCCGGATTTGAGGCTCAGAGAACGAGTAGTGGTGATGGAGCATGAGCGAGGTAACTGGATGAAGGACATTGGAAGGGCTCTACCAGGACCGAAGGACCAGCCGGGCGTCGGAAGGCTATGGTTGTTGCCAGAGGAGGCTCTTTACCTCGTTGAAAGAGGTTCAATCGATCTATGGTGGCCAACAGCATCACTCAACACCTTGCTGCCTCCGGGCGAAGGCACGAGTGAATCAATCCGCCGCGGTCTGGGCACCGATGATTACGACGTTGGCTTCCCGCTAAGTCTTGAGGCCGCATATGCGTCGCTCATTGGATTTGATGGCGAGTCTGGCAAGATCTCTCTGCCCAAGTATCAAGTCTACGCACATCTCAAGAGGTCGGGGTTCAACGTTTTACGTGCTCCGGCTACTTCTTCGCCTCCGCAGGCACCACCACAACCCCGAAGACTTTATGGCAGTGGCTTGTGTCGCTCGTCAGTTCAGACACGGTCGTGAGGCCGAACCAATTTGGACCATTGGTTGTGCCCGGGCTATACAGAGCTTACAAGCCTATCTATCAGCGTCTCGCAATCCTGCCCCGCCATAATCCTCTTCTCCTACGGCCAGAGAGCAATGGGCCTATCAAGCCATTCGATGTCGATTTCTACGTCTGGAAGTCTGGAGGTGCGCCTTTCTCGAAGAAGAACCCTCCACAACCGGACTTTCGCATCGCGGTTGTAGACGCAGATGAGACTGGGGTGCCCACACTCAGTGAGATCGAGGCATTGCTCGAATCTACGCCCTACGACCCACCGAACGCCTCGTGGCAAGGCCCGGGAAGGCTGTATCAGCGTTTAAAGCATGGACACCGCAACGTGCTCATTGCCATTGTCGATCGCGGCCTCGTCAACTTCATGAGGTTCGCCGAGGGCGCATTTGGCGAGGAGAAGCTGTTCGAGCGGTTTGACAACCGCGGAGGACCTAGGCCGGGTAAAAGGGGGCAGAGGGGCGGTCGTGGAAGAGGCCGTGGTAGAGGAAGGGAGGCCGAGGTGGAAGGGGTGGGTGAGGCTACCTCGCGATAACAAGTCCGACAACTTCGGGCAGTGTACATTGTTGATACCAGGTTTAACGGTTGCTGTGCGTTTGTCACATAGTTTAGTTGGTCAGCTTAGCCCTAATCCTCATCAGCAGGATGCTTGATGGTCATGACCTAATGGGGAATAACCGACTGAATCTGACTGAACCCGGTTGCGCAACGTGTGGTATTTCTGACGAGCGCTGAACAAGCGAAAGTGACGAATCAGCTATCCAATGGCGCTGGAGTCATGGCGGTCAAGCGAGATTGCATGTTACAGTGAAATGTCAAGTGGGCGTCTTTTCCAATCTAACCTACGAACACAACACGTTTTCACAAGAGGCTGATATACACGAGGCTGAGCTGAGTTGGCGCGTGCTGGTTCAAGCCACAGCTGGAAGTTATTCAGGAAATGCGTAGATTGTTCGGAAAGACGCATATCAAGTTAATCAGATACCGACGCTAGCAATCTTCATTTCTTTTTCGGTCGCCCCTTGCTGGAACAAGGTGTAACCCAGGCTTTGTTGCACGGTGTGCCCCGATAGAGATGGTCTCGGTTGTTACTCAATAGGAGCCGCCGACGGAACCAAGTAACACTGGCGAGCTGCAGGCGGATGAGACGAGGCAACAGTAATGAGGCGGTAGAGTAACTTGTGACGGGATTTGCCTTGCCGGGCTAGGGCGGTCTCACTCAGCACCAGGTGAGCGTGAGTTGGCCGGGACTCTCGATGGGTCATGATCTGTAATGCGTCGTCGTCCAACACATGCAAGGAGGGTAGCGATTGATTCCGTGAAGCAACGATATCTAGGGGGCCCATCATCGTGTTGACAGGGGTGGGGCTAGTTTCATCGCATGTAGAGCCGGACCCGTTCGGATGCTCAACACGAGCATGTTCGAAAAGCATAAACACACTAAGAACCATAGAAGGAACATTACCTGGAAGAGACGATACTACCAATACGAATCATTTCGCCGGAGCGAGAAAGGGGCGTCGTAAGGGCTGGCCTTGGGTACGTACAATGTCCTACCCTAGTAGGTGTTGGCTAGGCGCAACTGAGCAGTGTTGCTACTCTGAGTTCTTCGCGCGCAGTTTCAGCACATTTGGCAATCAATGTGGCTACAGTAAAAAATTTAAAAATTGGACATGTTAGGCCGTCCTAGGTTTCTATCAGCAAATGCAAATCCATCCCCTGTAACAAAAGTCTCCGTCGATTGGTCGGTTCGGAAGTTGGCTGTTACCATACAACAAGGGCCGCCGTAACAAGTCCGCGCAGAGACACCGAAATCAGCTTATCGGATTTTCCTGCGGCCAGTTGCTGAATCCGGATTGTGCGTGGTGCAAATACGAGCAGGGGTGGGCGGGATGGGGTTCCTCGTCGATCCTCGCCGTTTAAGCAAGCTGATCTCGAGGAGGATAATATGAAGTTGATTGAGCCAGCATACAGTGCCAAGTCGCAGCGTGATTGAAGACTCGGTATACCGCGCCTCAACTCCGCAGTAGCATTGCCTGAATTAAGTTGCATTGCCATAAATTTGCTGTGCCGTCCCTCAGCGATCACCACGCATATTATTACCTACAGGGTATATCTCTGACTTTGGTCGTTGTTGTCCCCCCTTGTTCCACACTATCGCGTAAGCTGGCTCAAACAGTTCACCAACTACTTGTCATGTCCGGAAATAAGTTACCTGTGCATGACCTGAGTCCGCGGAAGCCAAGAAAGAGAAAGAGAGCGAGCGTGAGAGAGGTGAAGAAAATAACAATTCAATGAAAACCCTGAAGGAACGAACAGGCTCTGGGCAGGGTTACATGCTACCAATATAGCAGTCATCCCATAACCATTCAAGCCAACAGTGTTGCAGCCACTCCCCTTTGGGCCACCCTGGTAGGCAAGGTACTTTCTCATACAAGTATGCGCCGAGTGTGGGCAGTGTTGCACAGAGAGGACCATCGGTTCGCGGAGGGCAAGACAATGTAGTAGCTAAAACTCGGACACAAACAAACGGCGCCAAGCCCTGGCCAGGTGGAGCATTATGGAAAAAGCCAAGTTTCGAGACAGCCATCCGTTCGTTTATCTATGGCTCGCTACGGGGACAATCACGAGGATGGTCCTGCTAAGATTGAGACTAGAGAGTGCAGCTGAAACTATATTGCACTGTGTTGTGCATGCATGCATGTGAGTGCAATCAACGAGATAGCCTGTATGCAAGATGCGAAGAATTACTCAAAACGACCCAATTAATAACGCGGCTTGCGACCGGGCACAATCATCCCGTATCAAGTTGTGTCATCATCAGGCGCGCCACTTTGGGAGGGAGGGCGGAGGGGCGGGCGCATCCATAGTTGGCACCGTATCAGATCGTACCGTACGTACGTGTTCTGCTAGTGAGTGAGTGAGTGAGTATGAGTATGTATGTGTGTGTAATTAAGGTCTAAAAGCGCAAGGGTTGTTGGTCCGTAGGAGAAGGAGAGTTACATCACGTTCCAATTGCCTTCCTGGTCCATTGCATCCGGCCAACGCTTGATCCATTTGGTTCAGTGCTTCAATCTAATTGGTGGCTTGGCGATGTGGCCTGTTTCCTGTTCCTCTTCTCGCATACGCAGCAGCAGCCTCCTCCCTCCTCCTCCTCCCAACCTGACGAGGACCAACTGTTGTTTGTGTGTGATGAGTTGGTTCTGGTTGTTTAAAATAACAAAAAAAGGGGGCCGTTTCTTGCATTTCTCCTCGTTCCAGACGGACGCCCAAATGTTCCGCCATCCCCACTAACCACGACTCGAGGGATCCTACGTGCGTGTGTGCCGTGCCAACAGTCCCTCCCCGATCGTTGCATTTTGCTGTAATGGAATTAGTAACATATCCCTCCCGTAGTTATCCGGCGGCATGGCGCCATTTGCGGATAGATTTGGCGCGCGCGCAAGGGGTACGTGCAGACGTCCTTTATCGGCTTCCCTTTCCTATGCGGAACCCTCGAGGCATTTGCATAGATAGACGCGTTGGTCATGAAGGATAAAGCTGACCCTGATGGACCGGGGTTTCCAACAGCAAAAGCAAAACAAAGCAAAGGAAAGCAAAACGTGTGGGGCGGCAGGCTTTGAGAGTTTTGCATCTGAAGCAAAACCCGCGGGAATAAAAGCACCGGTGGGTTCCTTTACCCTCTCTCTATAATACCCGGGGACGAGTCGAGTCCTGGTTTAGACGGGACAGATGCTTGTGGAAGAGCTTACGAGGGTTGACCAGGGGTGTGGTAACTAACCAAATGGTTGTTGGCCAGTCCACACCAGCCATTAATTCAAGCCAAGGTAGCAGCAGCAGTAGTATTATTATTATTATTACCTTGGCCTAGTGCAGTATTACCCATCGGGCTTTGCGTCAGATCGGGTTGACCTTGGCCTTGAATCCAAGGTACCCGAGCCGCCGTTCTATTAGTAACTACTAAAAAATGCCATGCTGTTGGTGAAGCAGACAAGCCAATTATTATTATTAGTCGCCTAAAACAGACAGACAGACCATTCGACACATGCACACACGCACACGCAAGTCAACTGATCTCCCTTGGGAACTAAAACCTGTCTCTCACTGTCATTCCCTCCCCCTGTCCACCCCCAATTTCTCTCCGGTCTTCAACTCTTTCTCTTTCTCCTTCACATCTTTACCTTACCATACCTTACCTTACCTATCCTCCCCTCTCCTCCCCCGATCTTCTCTTGTCTCTTGTCTCTGCCTCCCTACTCTCGTCTCGTTCTCGTGGCGTCGGGCCTTTGCTCACGCACTCTCTCCTTTTACACGCCATCGCCCTCAACCCTGTCCTGTGCTTTTCGGTGGTTTTCAATTTTTGGTATTGGACCTTGTCGCTTGGCTACCTAGTTCTCGGTCTCACCGGAGAACAACTCCGCGAGAATTGACACGTCTCCAGTCGCTGCTCTCTTTAGTCAGAAGTCGAACTACTAGTGCTTGACTTCAGCTTCGCAGAGATTACGCTTCAATTTTTTCCTGACCAATTCGCCTCCGACAACTCAATCAACCTGAGGATACGGTTTTTTTTCGTTTGGGTTCTAGTCTTGGCCTTTGACTCTCCTCCCCACACCCCTCCGCCAGTCACCTTTCGAAAACTCTCGCTTGTTCATGCCTGTTGTCCATTCATAACCTTGAGAGTTCCATCTCCACACATTCAGAGTATAATAGGGCAACTTGAACGCGACAACCACAACAAAACACTTCAGCCCGTATTACGCCCTCAACACCTGTGCTCGGCGTCAACGCCATCGCAGAGATTCATCTCGGACAATCTCGCCCATTTGGTCCCCATTTGGTCCCCATTGGATTCCAATCCTCGGCTCCTCACCATCGCGCCGCCATGGAGACGAATGGCGACCACGTAAAGCCGCTTCCCGATCGGGTTGCTGAAGCTAAGCCCCCAACGTCTCCTCCCTCTCATCCTCATCCTCATCCTCATCCCCATCCTCATCCCCATCTTCATCCTCATCCCCTCCGGCCCCAGTGCCCTCCTCGGTCCAGGCGCCATTGTCGGTGCCGGCCGTGGAGCAGCCGCCGAGGCGATCGCCTCTGCCCGTGGAGGCGAGACCCAGAACCACGACAGCTTCGGCATCGCCAGCACCAATAGCCCCAGCGCCGCCGCCGCCGACCATTGCACCGGCAGTTGCACCAGAGCTACCTGCAGAACCCAGGGAGAAGGGTCCGGAGGATACGTCAGCACGGTGAGTTGTCATCCCTTTTCTGGATCCCGTCATGGCTGCAAGCACGTGCACGCCACTTTGTGTTTCCTCCCCTTAGTCCCACGATGTTGCACTTGTTGTCGTGGCCGACAAGCCTTTTAAGGCGATGCGGGCGATTTTTGATTATACGAGCCCGAGGGCACTGCCAGTGGCAGCCCGGTTTGGTTGAAACGGATCGCAACTTGGACGCACCGCATTCGGGCTGATGTGAGTGTGGGCTTACAACATACATTGCACGTACATACTATGTCCTGTCTGTTCTGTGTCTGTCAAGGAAACTCTTGTTTGCTTGGCAGCTTCTCACCTCAGCTCACTGCACTACCTTCAACTAGCTTTCCTCTCAGTCACTCTTTCCTGCCTAGTTCCCTTATACGCATGCATAATTTGTCACACAGTCACTTGTTTGCAAGTGCAAGCTGAAATGGAGGCAATTCATCACTTCAGCCCACCCCCAAAAAACTCACACACACCCACTTTCATCATCATTCTCATCCACACGATCCCTCCGCTCCTTGCGTCAAGCTTTACATCCGCTTTCCTCTCCCACCTGTCGCGTTTAGCTGGAGTCTATTCCTGAGTCCTTCCTGGACAACAGGCGCAACGCCATTGGCTGCCACCGTTGTCGTGGTCGGTCACGTTACTTTTACAAGTTGAACTGCAAGTGTTTCATCTCGTTTCCTTTTCTTTTCATTCATTCGCAGACTCTCGGTCACCGCCATTTATCCATCAGGCACAGGACTTGGAAGCAGGTGTAATGCCAAATATGTTCTTGCGCATTTCAACAAACAGTTGGTAGATGCTGGAGCTATCACAAGTGTGTTTCACTGGCATTATCCCCTCACCACCTACCTGTTTGAGTTGACAGACCCCTGCAAAAAGCTGCCAGATGTGCATATGTTTGGTTTTGTGTATTGGGCAAAAAGAAATTCAACTGTGAATCGGGCGACTCCGTTTGCAGTTACAATCACTTGATCACTTTTATGCCGTCGTATGCATCCTTGGTCCTTGCTTTTGGCAACCACCCTCCTGGTTAGTGCCTCTACTGCAGGTCTCGAAAATTCCTCAGTGTTGTCTTTGCGGAGCTTGCCACCTGCAAACGCATACCAGGGCATTCTTATGTCATGCAAGATTTTGGTAGTCTCCCATGGTAGATCATACTGCTCATAGGCCTGCCTCAGCCCATTGTCTTTTCCTGCACTCTTCAGTCTCAACACAGCACACCTGCTGAATAGAGAACGCGTACAACCGCTTCTTTACTACCTTCTATCATGTCACCAGAATCATCCACTCTCTCAGCTCCGGGTCCAAGTTTTGCTAAATTAGAGGCTAATATATCTACTAGACAGTTAAATGGTCACAAACACGGTGCTGATGACCCAGACGCCGAGAGTGAACTCAGTGAACCGGATAGTAACCTTCACTCTCCGACTGGTCCCATCAACCTGAACACACTAGAGGACGAGATTGTTGTCGGTGCTCGTGCGAACGGGGCCAAAAGGGCTCCCCACACCAAGGTATCGACCAGGACGAAGAGATGGAGGATGCAGACGACGGACCAGTTGCATCTCACTATCCTAAGAGAAAGCGGAACCAGGCCTACTCCGACCTCAGCGAGAGCAGGATCGAGATAGCCACTACCCCGGATGAAGAAAAGGGCCAGTCGACCCCTTCTTTCAAGGCGAAACAAGGCAGACCAAGCGTTAGGGGTGTAGTCCTTGGAACCTGGAGAGACTCTCCTGTCCCCGATAACGAGAACAAGCATGCGGTCATCGGCTTTATTGACGTGCGCGATCGCCTCCGCACGCGGATTCAACCAAATAACCGAGCTGGTGAATCACTTGCGCAAGACTACCCATTGCCTCCTGGGCCAGGTGGCAGCTGGGTAACGTTTGAGAGGGTGGTGTTCCATGACCATTTGGTTGGACTCGACCAATCACAAGTAAAAGAATACGTCAGGCAGCGGTCGGATATTGAGGAGAATACCGAGGAAGAACGGAAGGCGGCCGAGTTGGCAGCTGTCAAGGAGGCCATTCGCAGATGCAGGAGAAGCCGGCATCCGAGAACCCTGCTGTAGCACCTGTCATTGCATATGGCCAAGATTTACCTGAGACTGGAACCAACACCCCAATTCGCCCTGACAAGCGCAGAAGAACAAGCAACGGCTATACAACGATTAACCCTAGCCCATCAGGTTCCGTCGGCCCCGAGCCAGTTCAGCCTCAACAGCTTCCACAGGTCATGCCGATTCGTTCAAACACTCTAGATCCACTCTTGGGCACGCGCCCTACTCGCATCCTATTAGGTTATTGGAAAGGATCGAGCGAGCCCGATCCCAAGAACCGCCACGCCGTGTACGGCATCCTGGGCCAGAACGATATGTTCCGTGTGAAGTTGGTGCGTGAATCTCGTGACGGACGCTTCGTGGACGGCAACTTCCCAACTGGCGCGGGTGCTTTGTGGATTCAGTGGGAAGAGGTGGAGTTCGAGCCCCATCTCAAACCGTTGCTCCGATCAGAGATTAAGGAATACTGCCGCGTTCGTCAGTGGCAAATCGACCACGGCGAGACGATGGAGCAACGTGCAGCAAACGAAAAGCAGGCCGTGATTGAAGCGCAAGCTCGGGCTGGTGCTGGTTTCAAGCATGTCAACCAACCTATCGCCCCTGCGCCGCCGCCACAACCGCCTGCTATGGAGGACTACGATATCCAACGAGAGGAGACGAACGGCATTCGACCCGTGCCTGGGGCTGGGGTCATGAGCTCCGTCAGTCTCGCCGAGTAGATGCTCGTTCCGAAAACCGACCCATTCGACAGGCTATCCCTGACGACGAAGCACGTCCTGGATCTCGACCACTTAACCCTGAAGCACTTGAGCGAGCATCTACGCTTGCCCGTCGGGAGATTGCACGTGTCGAGGCTGCGCAGGGACGTGCTGATCGTCATGCCATACACCGCGAGCGCGCCGCCGCCGCTGCTGCCGATGCCGCTAATGCCGCCGCTGCTGCAGCCGCAGCCGCCTCGACTCCTACGCCACCCCATATGAACGGTAGAATGCGCTTCCACGAGTCGGACGACATGCAGCGCCTGAATAAGGTATGGGCGCGGCAGGAAACCATGCGAATGAAAGCCGGGGCCGAGGATGCGAAGATGTATGATGGCATCAAGTACGAGCGCAAGGCGACCGGGCCGTTTATGGGCAAGCTCGTATCTCAGGGTACTATCATCAATATTGATGGCGAGGATTACGTCGAGTACCGCGTCCTAACGAAGCCATCGTTCTTTTAGTCGAAGGATCCAGACGTATCCCGTCACCAAAAACCGGTTGAGTGCTGCGCTAGGCATGCCAGGCTTGCACACATGAGAAGCAGCACCTAAACTCCTCGGTTACGCTGAGTACCTAGCGGTTTCTGGCATGCTCTGTCTAGACAAGTGTACTTGTCACTTATAAGCGAGATTGACTGTTGACTGAGTCACAACGGTTATGCAAAGGAGGCTGCTTTTGCGACAGGCAAACCACACAATTGTGGTTGCAGTTCCCCTTGCGAAGAATAAGAGGCATTTCGGAGTAGAGCAATGATGGACATCCCTTTCTAATTCTCCACTGCCCGCTCTATCCCGGATTTCACTTGGGCTCTCTTTTCTTTCCCCATTTCTTTATTTAATCTTCATCTGTACATGTCTTGTGTGGAAAACAAAAACAGGGGATAGGCTGCTTAGGGAGCGCCGGGACTAGATTGGCTCTTGAAGGGGGATATGGTCTGGAAGAAGGGCGCGTTGCGAGCTTCTGGGAGGTTATCGCGGGATCCTCTTTGATACCCACCGCATACATGAGAATTCTTCTTTCTTTTTCCCCTTAATTTCTTTCTTTGTGTTCTGGAAGGTTTTGTAGTCTCGCTCGAAGGAGCTTCATTTTAGAACTTGTTGCAGTATATGCGCCAGGCAACGCTTTTTTATGTCAAGTGCTTGCAAAAACGTTTCACGGAGTATGACGGAGACGTTGATTCAAATTGCTTTTATTTCATTTCCACGTTCTATTTTAGCCAAATCATGATTCATTTACCTTTGCATCATCGCCGTTCGTCTGGGCCTCCTCCTCCTTCTTCTCCTTCTCCGGTTCCTCGTAATCCGTGACTTTCATGTCCCTGAGTCCCAGCTCCTCCTCCTCCTCCTCCGTTCGCTCGTAACTCTCCCTCTGGATCTTGGGATCGACCGCCGGAGGATCGACAAGGGTCTGCACGTAGCTGCTGGCGAAGGGTCGGTCAGAATAACGGTGAAGGGCTTCTCGCCCTTGATGGCGGCATCGAGGCCACTGAAGAAGTTGTTCCACTGGCTCTTCTCACCAGCGCTCAAAGAGTCACCACCCTCGCCCTGACCCTGGCCGCTGGCCTCGAAGATCTGGTTGTGGAGGTCATTGCGGACCTGGGTAAGCAAACCCTCAACGGTGGTGAAGCGGCCACCCAGGGTACCGGGATTTACTTGCAGGTTCAGCTCGGGGCACTCCAGACCACAGGTTTCGCTCTTGAGGATATCACGGGCAAGAT
Source organism: Albifimbria verrucaria (assembly GCA_020081605.1). Classification (NCBI taxonomy): domain Eukaryota; kingdom Fungi; phylum Ascomycota; class Sordariomycetes; order Hypocreales; family Stachybotryaceae; genus Albifimbria; species Albifimbria verrucaria. The sequence continues at coordinate 5,617,480 of JAHREC010000013.1, forward strand.
CCACCTCGTCGTTGACAGTCAGAGTGATCTTCTCTCCCAGCTCAGGAATCTCACCACCTGTCTTGACATCGTTGGAGCGGTAGCCGCAGTCGTGGCAGACGGTGGACATAAGGACAACCTGCTTGAAGTGAGGAATATCGACCATCTTCATGTGCGTCGTGCAAGGGTGCATGCAGCCGGGACAGCTTGCCGGGAAGCTGTAAACTTCATTGGGAATAATCTCGCCATCGGCAGTGAGTCCAGGCATGGACACGGGGCATTGGGGTCAACGTCGCTGTCGGCCAAGCCAAGCGCGGCATTCTGCTCGGGCGTGCGGATAAACTCGCGCTTCTCCCACTTGCCAACACCATCCTTCAGGTCAGGCGCGATGAAGGAGTTGCCCGCAGGGTCGTCGACATAGACACGGAAGGGGAACGATTCGCCTGCCAGCATCGCACGACCCTTTTGATAATCTCGCCAACTTTTTCGAAAACCTCAGGCATCTGCTCCTTTCGCGCCTCCTGTCCCATCTCGAGATCGTCAATGACGGTGGTAAGCAGACCCTCGACGTTGGTGAGTTGGCCGCGCCCAGCAGGGATCTCTAGGTCGAGTTCGATGAACTTGACGACAGCGGTATCAGCTTTGACAACCTGACGGGAGAAGTCGGCGAGGTCGGTGAGTCGCAGCTCATAGTGGGTGCCTTTCGGTTGGATAGATCCGGCGGCTTGGATTTCGTTGTTCTGGAAGCCGCAGTGTTCGCAGGCAAAAGACATGATGACGACTTCGCGGAAGTAAGGGATCGCGGTCAGGAGCATTCGGGTGATTCCCTAAGTAGGTATGGTTAGAGGGATTCTAGCACAGGTCATGCGACCGAAGCACGACGCTGTTCGACTTACATTCTCGTGGCAGTTCATGCATAGAGACTCAATCTCCTCGACCAGCTTGCGGTCATCGTTGGTGGCGTCGCCATTTGTTGTAGGGTTCAGGTGGGCAACCTTGCTTCCGATGGTCTCGAAGAACTCGGAAGGGTTCTGGGTAACCTCGGGTGCTTGCTGATCGGAAGCCATTTTGAACAATCCTTTGCGCAGTGCGGTGGTTTGTTGGTGAAGAAGAAAGTCTAGATTCCTTCCTCTTATCGCAGTGACTCGATGGGTGGATGGTGGGGTTCTGGAAATTTTCTGGAGGGTAGTGACCGAACTGCATGGACCCTGCTGCTGCTGTTATGTCATCGGGGCGAGGCACTAGAATGTTCCTGGGACCGCCAGCAAAGGGTACCTGAGTCGTTGCAGGCAGCGCTCACGTTGCCGAGGTACCTTTAGAGATAGCGATAGCACCACAGGCGGCCCATCTGAACAAGTGCTTGTGTCCAAGGATAGGAAAAAGCTGGGCACACGCGCCTGTGGGTTGTGAATCACCGTAATTCTTTGGGCAGAATTTTGAGTCGCTTAGCCCGTCCAAGTTAGCTGGGCGTTTCCTCCATGTTCATTTCGACATAAAATCAGCCAGGCTCAGCGGGCTTGGGCTCTGCTGCTGCTGCTGCCCAGAGAGAAGCGCTTGCAGGCCAGCCTTGCGATTCTTTGCGCGTTTCTTGCTAGTGGCATTGGCCGTCGGTTTTGGTGCTTCACTTGTGACAGGAGCAGCAGCCTTCATTTTCGACGGCTGTCCAAGCTTGCGACGCGCAGCTGGTCCTGGAGCAGTCATGTCTATCTTGGTCTGTCGGCTACAGAAGCCACAAGACACAACCTTGACGGGGCCCTTGTCTGAAGCAGCGCGTTGTGCGGAGGGCCTGCGACCTTTCTTACGAGAAGCGGTTCGGCTTTCGAGTTTGACAGATGACCCAGTTCCAGGGAGATGAATGTTGCCGCAGGCATCGCACACACGCTGGCGCTGAACATCGGACGTGGACAGGTCGTGGTGGATGAGTAGACCATTGCGGTAAGCCATCAGGTGCGCCGAAGTCTGCGGTGCCTGTGTGCGCAGCAGATGAGCCGCATCCGTGAGATACTCAGCGGCATCTGATAGTTGCTTGGAGGCCATTGTGAGCACAGACAGGCGGATGTTGTCGGTATGAAGTCAGAAAATGATCGTTGTTGAGTCCCTGATGTGAATGGAAAGCATCAAAAGAATGATTGGTGGGTCCTGCAGGTAGCAGGGGGCGTTGACCTATCACATATTAAGGCACTCCTACCCTGAAGCTTCTTAGAGTGAAGTGATATTCATGTCAAGTCAAGGTTATTTCAGACTATGTTGTTTTATTTTATGCTCGCTTGATCTCCCAGGTAATTTCCTTGATGCTGACCTCCTCTCCTGACTTCTCATCGTAGTCGAACCATTCGCCATCTGTTAGTTCGATACCGGTGAATTTGGTGCCCGAGTCTGTTCCCTCTGCGAGCCACTCTCCCTGCAAGTACCATCAAGGTTGGCCTCTTGTACTATAAGGGCAAGGATATGAACTTACCTCCGGGTTAAACTCAACAAACTCAAGTCCTCGGCAGTCAAATTCGATAATCTTCTGGGCCTTGGGTGTTTCGGTTTGCTCATACGGCTTAGGAGCTGCCTTGATCGAAGCAGAAGACTCTCGCTAGATGTCGTCTGATTAAATACCAAGCTTCTCATAGGCTGGATAGGAGTAAATACCTTGCAGTTCTTGCACTTCCACACAAAGTTGGCCTCACCACGGCTACCGCTCATCTCGTTGTTCTCCTATGACACGAAACGTGAGTACAAAAGCTCCATGACAAACACCCCTAGCTCGACACCTGAAACTTACAAAACGGTTGACGCCGACATAGTTGTTGTGAGTCTCTCTGCAAGAGGTGCATTGAACCTTGAACATATACCAGAATGGGTTGCCCTCGGTGTCATCAGGTCGCAGGTTGGTTACGCTACGAACAGTTGAGCAAACAAGCCTAAGCAAAACAAAAGCCACATAAGAGGAACACCTACCCCGTGAGCTCTGCCTTGAGTGTAAGAGTAAACATTTCGCAATTCTTGATGACTTCAAAACTCGGATCTCAGCCCCTGTAGGGAATTAAAGCTTGCAAAGTTGGTATTTGAGCAGATATTTACTATCAGCGTCGGGGCGTGAGGCAGGACAACAGAGTAAATCTGCCAAATGCCCCGCCATGAGAAAGAGTGGGGTGGATTGCAAATGTGTATGTACCACTCTTTCTTTCTTTCTCTTCAGGAGTTGAGCTCCAGGGTAAGACAATCGCTCACCAGTCACGTGTGAATTATACATCATGCCATTTCGGTACTAATCAACTTTGAATCTCAACTTTATGACAATTGCGACTGCGAAATGATCAAACTTCAATTGATCAGCTAGACCAACTATTCTGCCACGGACACTATGATCTTGTGGTCAAAACCGCCCGAGTGATGCTCTCGCTATGGTCTAGGGCAGGCCAAGCCCACCAATGCTCATGCCGAGTCTGCAACACTGCGGCCACTGCCCTCGGCAAGAGAGCCACAACTGCGACGCGGCAACGGAAACCGACGTTTGCTGAGGTATTCACAGCATGTTACAGCTCAGTCTTTGCTACTGCAGCTGTCGTTGATGCCATCAGCAAAGAAGACCGGAGACAGGAACTGGACCTTGAGTTGGAGGAGGCTCGACGTGAACTATCAGAACTGCGTGAACGACATGCTTCGAGATCGGCCGACCACCAAAAGAGAGACACGGACTCACCGGACAACAGAGGAAAACGCTCACTCGGCATCTTCAGGCACTATGGCTAAATCGGCCATTCATGGAAGAGGTGGAGAGCCCGATGCAGCATCGTGGCAAGCTTGTCCCCAAGCTGATATCTCGACATTATCAAGGTTCCCTGAACCTACGATCGACCTCCCGACACAACACCGACTATGACCGGGTAGAGCAGGCGTTGCTGAAGGAGGATAGCGACTGGACCATCCCTACCCGTCAGCCTCTCAACCGCGTACATCTCGAAGCCGAGCGTGACATGGTGAAGCAGCTCATTGAGGAGCTGCTAGAGCGCGCGAAAATCAAAGACAGTAGCAGACAGCCGAGCCCATCGTTCGATGAGGTGCAGGAACTCCTCAGACAAGGCTATCCTAAATACACCTTCCGATCGCTCGACCAGAAGGAGGCATTAACAAGCACAATGGCCCTCAACCGAAGCATAAGATCGATCATCGGCAGTCCTGGGCTCGGCCTAAAAGAAATGGTTGGGCGCGTCTGCTACAATTTACTTGTATCTTCATATGCTCCCGACATGACTACATATAACACCTTAATTCTTGCTTTCGATAAGCTTCGGACGCTTCATCCGGATCACAATGGATCCCATCTGTCCGAATCAGTCGTCTACTCATTTTATAACAGGCGCTTCCTGAAGCCTACCCCTACCACATATGAGGTGATATTGAATCACTACCGAGTCACCAACAACCATGGCCGCTTCTACCGCACGCTGTCTCGCATGATGGGACTTGATCGCAATATCGGTGCCAAAATGCGCCGGCGCAGGGTGGAAGAAATCCTGGAGAATAGAGGTACTAAACGGTGGGCTGTCGACACTATCAAGCGGACAGTAACTCATAAGTACATCTGGGAGCACGCGACGCTTAGCAAAGGCCTCGTGGAAACGGTCATGTCTGGCTTGATCTATTTTGATAACCTGGAACATGCTGCTTCCTTGTTCCACGAGTGCATACAGACGGGAGTTGTCTTGAGTGCTAAAGTGTTTAGACAACTGCTGGACAGTTGCGTCCGTGCCTTGGATTGGAGATGCGCCGTCAGTGTCATCCGTACCTTGACACATTGCAACCTCGGGCAAATGAACCTCATGATTAATGGAGAAGAGAGCGATTTCTCATACGTGATGGATAGACTATGGATTCTCCTGGACATTTCTGGTCTGTATCATCGAGATAAGCAACCGAGTTCTGCGAGATTGAAAGACCTGGATATTTCACCCATGAGGTTATACCGGTTGTTGGAGTCTATCAAACAGACCTTTCCTGCTTTGCCGGCGCCAGTGGACGAGGCCCAGACCTTGGGAAATCTGCAAATACAACACTCCCTCGGCGGTTTACGCAGTCAACGACTACAGAGAGCAACCGTGGAGCGAGAATTCAGAATAGTACAGAGAAAAGTACACCTGATCGAGGCGACATTCCTAGACTCCTACCACTTCGACGATCCGGTGCGGACCTTGATGGCGGAAAAGATGTCCAACCACGAAGTGTGGCGGCCTGCCTGGCTCGTTTCAGAACTGGCCCAACTCGTGCCCGCGCAGACCAGACTGAGGCTTTTGCGAGTGAAACGATCATCTGCAAAGCCACAGCAGCAGGAGGCTCCAGACCTGCAATTACTGGGGAAATTACAAGAACAGCCAGTCTTCCCAGAAGTCAAAGAGAAGAAAATATACCATTACATAGAGGAGGAAGATTATAAAGAGAAGGAAGTCAGTCATGCTTTGGAGGCTCATGAACCTACATTCATGTACGGAGACAAAGCCGGTTCACAGCAACGAGTAGAGTATCATCTTTAACAGTGCTCAGGCACATGCATGTACACATATCATAACACATCAAGCCATCGAGGCAAGACGGATTTTAGAGTACATAATTACGTACCTAGTGTATAAAATAAGAAATAAACATAGATTTGTAAGATTGACAAGATTGAGAGCCTCGAGTTTGGCGGTGAGAGTCGAGAACTTGGGTCTCGGGGCTCAAATGTGATGTCTTCTGTTACTACGAGGGAGGTATTGATGAATGGTGTGGAGCACGACCAATGGATTTGCAGCTGTCCATTCACAAGGCCAGGATGGTCCACGGGCTGGCTCTGCTCGGAGCCATTGAGTCAAGTTGATTACTTCACAGTACTTCAGTCCATGACATGGTGTGTACAATGATGCAACCTGAGGTAGAGGTAGTTACTAACCCTGGCTACGTAGCACTCGTATCCGTGGTTGTGCTGTATTTCCTCTCATTGTGTTTTGAGTGCAACAGTTCACATTCATTGGGCGGGTATGAATGTATTGTAACACGACGACAGGGAGAAGAATGTTCGTTGATGGGCAAAGGTTGATTATACATTGTCGACACCGCGAATAAGCCTAGATTCACATGTAAAAAAAAGAAAGAAAAGAAAAAGCCAATGCTTTAGACTAAAAAGGCAAACAGTCCATAGCTTCTGACATGATTGGAAGATATTCTCTCACCAAGATAAGTTCCAGTTCAACTGAGGTAGTGACATCAAGGAAGGGGACCGGACTTAGGTAATCTGGGTCTAGCTCTGGAAGGCCAGTTACAGTACAGGCAGTACTTGAGCTAGCAGTACCAAGACTGCAGCACCCTACATTCCCTAGCCAGGTACCAAATTGTACTACAAACAGCCCTCCTTTTCCACCTTGACTTTACAACAAACCCGGCTGACCAAGGTCTGACAAGGGAAAAGAAGACCAGGCTCACTCCCTCCCGCCAAATTGGTATAATACGGACGGCATTTGTGGGTCCTTGCTTGAGAAACCCGCAGGCCTCTTTGCCACGACACCGCGCGTTCGTGCATCTGACCTCACCAACCAACCCTTGCAACAGAAACTAGCACTCGTCCCTTCCATCGATTCATGGATTTATGGTATCCAGCTCATCAGGTTCAAGCGATTGAGTCTACGGGTTGGTCTTGACTTTATTCTTAAGCAGGCACTGAGCATTGCCGTTACGATTGACGTGTTTGCCCTGGCCTGAGGGTTTTATATTGACGCTTACATCAACTCATCGGATTTCGAGGTTTGAGATATTAGCATACGAAGACTTCGGATTCACACTCAACTCATCGATACAAAAGTGCGGTTACGCACCATAGCATCTCGGCTCTGTCAAGGTTTTCGAAACTGGCTGCATCCAACCCGTATATACCATTCTAACGGCTGTAACGGTTGAAGGTGGAGAATACTGTCTTAACATCACCAATATGAAGTTTGGCCGAAAGTAAACTCATTTCAAAAGCCTTTCCCTTTAAATTTCACCACAATGCTAATCATATTTCTTCTCACCCAGTCTACCACGGAACCAAGTCCCCGAATGGGCTGGTTCCTACATTAACTATAAGAGCCTCAAGAAGCTGGTAAAAGCTGCAGGCGAGAAGGCCAGAAACGGAGAAAAGGTCGATCCAGCAGGTGGGACACTCATTTTGACGCCCTGGGCGCCGAGTCCGTCACCTAACCAGCTCTCGCAGAATTCTTTTTCGCCCTGGATAGAAACCTCGAAGTTGTTGACTCATTCTACAACAAGAAGTTGGCCGATGCGTGTCGCCGGCTAAATCTTCTCCATGGCCGTTATGGCAACGTCCCTGATGTCGTTGCGACCCTCGACGCTGATGAGATCGAGGAAGTTATGGGTGCGCTGCTGGAGCTAAGAAACCAGCTGAGAAACCTACAGTGGTTTGGCGAGATTAACAGAAGGGGATTTGTCAAGATCACCAAAAAGCTCGACAAGAAAGTCCCCGAAATCGCTACCCAGCATCGTTACATCTCCACAAAAGTTGACCTGAAACCTTTCGCCAAAGACGGCAATACTTCCCGACTTTTGGTAGACATCAACAGGTGGCTGTCCGTCCTGGGTGATGCACAACATATTGATGACTCCAAATCAGATCGTTCCACTCGTTCACTGGGACGTGCCTCTGTCAAGGCTATGCTCAATTTGCCGCAGATGCAACTCGATAACATCGACAAGGCTGTACGTAGTGACGATGTAAAGGCCCTTACCGCAGGCCTTGAAGAGGCAAATATCACATCGGAATCGGGCTTGCAAAGCCTGCTTCTGAGCCTGCTCCAACGCTCTATATCGTCACGTTCACGGGAATGTATCGCTTACCTCTTGGAGCGCATTAAAGACTTGGACGAGCCCAATGATATTAATGGACGAAACTGCATACACCGACTGGTCATCCATATTGGACGTGTCAAGTCAGCATCGTCTGAACAGGATTCTCCCAATGTGTATCCAGTCATGGCTGGCACTCAGTTCAATAACAGGCACCTCCAGCCGGCCACGTCGAGCTCTGTGCCGCTCAAAGCGTTGAACACAAACGAGGCAAATCTTCTTGGGAAAGATGATGAGGCTGTGCAGATACTTTTGTACCTGCTGGAGCGTCTCAACCCGGTCCAGCGTCTAGCGCTGCAGCAGCGCGACTCATTCGGACGTTTGCCTTTGCATTACGCTGCCCAATTCGGATTCGTGGTAGTTTGCCAAATTGTCATGGCCAAAATGCAAGAATGGGGCCAGTTCGACTCTAAGGACGGCCTAGATGCCCTGAATGGCAAGACAATGACGGCTTCGCACCATTGCACCTTGCCGTCATTGGCGGTCATCCTTTGACGACCCAGGCATTACTGCAAGGAGAAAATTGGCAGGGCAGCAGCCAGTCAAAGGCTGAGGTGAGAAAGAGTGTCTCGAAATCAGGGGCTGTGCTTGCCCTCGCTACCAAGTCCAACTACCATGTGATTGTTCAAATGCTTGTCGACGCTGGTGTCAATATCAACTGGACCGACAAGACGGGAGAATCCGCCTTGCACGTCGCTGCTAGATTCGGCCACGAAGAGTGTGCGCAGGTGCTTCTGAAGGGCAGTGACTCCCAGAAAGCAGATGTAGAAATCGCAGAGACGACTTATGCATGGACACCTCTCCATGTAGCTGCGGTGGATGGATCGCTTTCCGTTGCAACACTTTTGATAGAAGCCGGCGCTGATGCGTCAAGGCCAGACTCCTCTGGATGGACTGCCAAGGAGCATGCAGCCCTTCGAGGACACATGGACATTGCTCGACTTCTCGACTCCTGTACCGATGAAGCAGAGGCAGCAACCAGGGCTCTAGAAGGGTCTCAAGCTGGACCTGGAGCTGAGACGTCTTCTATTGACGGTAGACGGTCCAATGAAACTAATAATATAGTGCGAGCCGCTGAACCGGTCAAAACGTTTGGTCACCGGTATCTTACCAACGAAAGCTTGGTGCTTGTCAGTCTCGGATCAATGGACATGCGCAAGAACACCGATGCTGTGACCCTCGACCGTGTACCTCTGAATGAAGCGCACAACACTCAACTCGACACAGCACTTTCCATTGTTGTGAGCGCTGGCGGAGCCCAGGGTGAACCCACGACTATCGATTTGCCCGTTCAGGAGAACATTTGCACCGAGCCGATTGTTTTCACAACATCAGATGCAGCAAAGGTCAAGCTGCTCTTCGATATTGTTCCCACGTATTCTGGAAACCAAAGGCATAAGATTGGTCGTGCCGTCGCACTCTTGGCCTCGGTAAAGCCAACTATTGGCCTTCAGAGGATGAACCTTCAAGGCGATGTTTGCATTCCAATTATGTCGAGTGACTTGGAAGTTATTGGTACAGTCAACTTCAACTTCCTGGTAATCACGCCTTTTACCATCCCAATATCGAGATTACGTCGAGACAAACATATTGGAAGAAGTTATCGTCGACCATGCTCATTGGCCATCGAGGACTTGGAAAGAATATAACATCGAACCGCTCCTTGCAACTTGGAGAAAACACTCTTCCATCGTTCATTGCTGCTGCCAACCTCGGTGCTCAATATGTTGAATTTGACGTACAGCTGACGAAGGATCATGTCCCCGTTATATATCACGATTTCCTCGTGAGTGAGACGGAATAGACGCCCCTGTACATACACTTACACTGGAGCAATTCCTACACATCAATCCCGACAGCAGACACTCTGACAAACCCAAGAGCTCACATGTGGGCTCTAAGAGTCGAGTACGGAGTAACAGCTTCACGCAGAAACGTTCAATGTCCATGGGGTTTGCAGGCGATGGCCTCGGCGATATGGATGAACGTATGAAGCACACCAGGGACTTCAAGGAGAAGGGTTACAAGGCGAACTCCCGTGGCAACTTTATTCAAGCCCCGTTTGCTACATTGGAGGATCTCTTCCGCAGGCTCCTGAGCATATTGGCTTCAACATTGAGATGAAGTACCCGATGCTGCACGAGAGTGAAGAGCATGACATGGACACTTACGCTGTGGAGCTTAACTCATTCTGTGACACGGTGCTATCCAAGGTCTACGACTTGGCCAAGGAGCGGCATATCATATTCAGTTCGTTCAACCCCGACATCTGTCTTTGCTTGAGCTTTAAGCAGCCTTCCATCCCCATCTTGTTCCTTACAGATGCTGGATGTAGCCCTGTTGGTGATATCCGAGCATCTTCGCTTCAGGAAGCCATCCGCTTCGCCAGTCGCTGGAACTTGCTCGGTATCGTGTCTGCTGCAGAACCTCTTATCAATAGCCCTCGACTTGTACGAGTTGTCAAGGAAAATGGACTGGTTTGTGTGAGCTACGGCACCTTAAACAATGACCCTGCTATGGTCCAGGTAAGCACATTATGATTAATATTTACAGCAATCCCAACTAACAATTATCATAGCGCCAAGTCAAGGAAGGCATTGATGCTGTCATCGTTGACAGTGTTCTGGCCATCAGAAAGGGTCTCACCAGTGGACCTCCAACTACCCTGGAGAAGACAAGTAGTGACGGAGAGGAGTCAAAGGTTGATAGCAGCTCAAATGAAGAGGCTGCAGTATCATAGGAGGGCACAAGGGAGTGTTCAATATTACAGTCATAGGAGATCAAAGCAATTGAAGGACGCCGTGTTTGCTTGCCATCGTTATCGTCTAATCCACCTTTCGCCGACTCCTTTTGATGTAGGTCCAAATAGCCATCGCACAAACCAGTAAGTGTCTCGGGCCAGTGTGGCATTCCTGATGTCTTGATGGCAGGGTTTACCGGCCATTCTCATGTCTCTCAAGTCTACATTGGACCGACGCACATCATCCGTGACTCTGTGGTAACCACACCTTTGGGACCAGTGATATGCTGATGGCCATTGACCTCATGAATACGTCGATACTAACTGCGCTCACAATTTCTGCATGCCTGAACACGATGGAAGGGGGACGTGTAGGCATCAGAATTTGCTGCCAATGGACGCAACTTCGAGCTAAGACGTCCTGAGAAACAGGCCGAAAAAGCAAACAATATGGAGCACGACGGCAGCCACCAGTGTCCGTGAGAGAAAAGATGATTACTCGAATCTCGCTAAGAGCACACCCGTAGCCACATTCAAGTGGGACAACTCTATGAATAAGGCCTCGCAAGCTTGCCGCTCTATCCCCTTGGTCGTATTGGGTCTGGAGCATATACCAGGGATTTGTTTTTTCCAACCTTGAATAGAGCCTTCCGCTCTGGGTACGGAGGATGAAAAAGAGGTTGTAGCCCCGTCAGAAGGATGAGAATGACGCAAGGATTTGCTTTTGAGGACCTTCCCCTTCCTGAGAGATCCACCATCATCATACATATACTATCACTAGTCTGCATGTAAGGGTTAGCGAGAGATGGTGCATGTAATACTGAAAATCGCCCAGCGTGGGAGGGTGGGCATCACAAGAGAGAAGAAGTGCTGCCAATTGCATGTCAAGAGGCGCCAGGACAACAGCTGGTTAGTTGTCCTACCAAGTCTCAAAAATGACAACTGATGGAAATGCACAACAAACCCAACTGGAGTTTGCAGCTTCGGACTTAGCGCTGCAGCCTGGGTATGCATGCACCCAGGCCCGTCCTACTCCCTCGGGTTCATGGGTTCATGAAAAAGGTAAAACCTACATGGCCAAGGCCTGAACTGAGTCTTGCTTCTTTCTCATTGCTTTTCAAGGCAGGGCACACGTCGTCCATCGCGGAGGCCCCACGAGCAGAAAGCGTGGGTCAAGAGACCGGGGCCACGCGTCGAGACGAGTCCATTCTCTTTTGACAGGTAGGGATAACGCCTTGAAAAAAGCTGACTAGACGACCGTTTGCTTATACTGTACAAGGTGTAGTGGCGGCTTGATGGGGCGATTACCGTCACAGGAGGGGCGACAACCGGGGCTGTGGGGGCAGCGCGCTGGACCCTGGGAAAGCTGAGGCTGTTGTTGTCTTGTTGGACAAGCTTGGTCCAGTCGCGGCATTGCCGTCGTCGATGATCCCCGGGGACACCTGGAAAGGCTACCTAACCTCGCTAGCTGGGCAGGAACATAATGACGGTGTGGCGGGACAAGAGCCTCCTGGATGCCGGACGGACAAAGGACTTTGCATTCCACTTAGATGCCGATCCGGCACCAGCATGCACGCCCATCACTGCGGCCCTTTCATTGTCAGTGAATTGGCTCTGATAGGGCGCTGTTGCGGGGCCATGGAGCTGCAGTTTGGGCATTGAAGAGTGCAAGGTTAGCCCTGCCAACAGATGAGAGAAGGATAAATTGAGGCGGAACCAATCCGCGGTCTGGAAGGAGCCCTTTTCTCCATCATTGGGCCATGAGAATGGGGCCTTTCTGGAGGCGAGGTTGTCGCTTGAGCAGCGACCAAACTGATTTGATACACTCCTGTATTTCGCAAATTTTCTCTTCACTCCACTGGACATGGGAAGTGAGGGACATTGCCGGGGTGTCGAGGTGGGTTCGAAATAGGTTGCGATTGCGAAGTGAGCTGTCAGTGCGAAGACTCAGTTGAGAATTGCTTTTTGCAACGTTCTGGCTTTGTTAGCCGCCCCCGTTGGCCTCCACGTCTGGGCAATTGAGCCCATGGAGGGAGGGGTGCGTGGCTTCTGAAGAACCGGGCCTATGTTGCAGCGGGATTTGTTGATCGCCAAAACAAACCCTTAACTGTTAACCCTCTTGATCATGCTTTCGGAGGCCTGTCAGCGCAGGTGCAGACCAGATCAGTGTATATGGCGTGTGATTTCGATATATCAGCTCAGCTGTGTTACTGGGGAGCTGACACGCCCTGCAAACCTCTCACATGAGGTCTTTCAGGTGAAAGAGGAAGGCTGAACAGGCTCCTTGCATGGCGATGCCTGCATATGCTGAGGCTGTGGTTCTCTTATCCAGCATTAATAAGTCTTGGTTAAGACATCCGGACGGGTACTGTCTCAATCATCGATCGCTCGAGTTCCCCAAACAAGGTCCTTGCTGACGTGCTCGCCACGCGGAGATGTGGCTGTAGTGAGGTGAGACCGATCCGAAATTCAACTTCTGAAACAACCGTGAACATTCATTCCATTTACCGAGGGAGCGATTCGTCATGTACAGCCTGACCGATGTGTCTTGATTCTGCTTCTGCACGTTGTCAGAACCGAACTCCCTGGGACCAAGCAGCTGGGATAGTCTCAGTAGAGCAAAGGCTTCAACGATCCGGAGGGCCTGGAATAAGAAAGCAAGAGTAAGAGTAGGCTTCCGACAGGGGAAATATGCGCCACGAGCGCTCAGCATTCCTCATTTGCATGTTTCCCGTATGCCTTTCCTGAGACTGAGATGTCTGGCGTCCAGTGTTTCTCAGATCGTCGGCCGATTTCGTAAACTATTCCAAGAAAGGGAGTATCGCTTTGCGCAAGTCTTCGTAATCCTAAAGTCCGATCGCACTCGTGCTCGACAGTGTGGTGTGCAAGAGTAGCATAGTAATAACCTGGATTGTTTTTTCATCACTCCAATTACCTATTCGCGAGATCGGGGAACATGCAGCGTCCAGCTTCACCGTAGGAGAATGCACCTCCGACGATGGCAAGCAACCAATAGGAAGCTATACCAGCAGCGCCTCCAAATCCGTTGTGGCTCGGATAACGGGGTCTATTGATAGGTCTTGAATGCGCCGGGGTTCCTTGAAGCCGACTGGCTCCCTTGGTTCATTCGGCTTCATTCAATCAAAGATGCGCCGCCCATTGTCCAGGCTTCACCAGCGGCGTCAACGCCACGACCCAGCGTTGCACAAAGCTTCACCAACCAGATCCTCGGGAATGGACGTGCTTGAGCTTCGCAGTCTCAGCCTCGGATGCCGGAAAGGCCTATCACAAGCCAGTGCGCTGTCCAAACTCTCAAGCGGCTACGGTCGTCGCTCCGATGGCCCCTTGCCAATACGCCGTGATATGTCTTCGCATTGGCGTTTGATAGGCTAGCCTCTGCTGGACCTGCGCATGAGTGTACAATGTCGGAGACTTGGCCGACGGCAATGCAGGCGATCGCTTGACATTATGCCGACGATGCAACTTGAACGGACATCTAGACCTCCACCACCACGCTCAGGCCCTCGATAATATGCAATGATTCCGTACAATTCAACTGTCAGCCAGCAGGCCCCAGCTCAGGTAGAATGAGACGAAACCCAGCCCAATGGCCGCGGTATTGTATTCTCCCCGATGTCCGAGGCTCCAATTGGCTCTCCTAGTCAATACCTGACGATAGACACACAGGCTGGGCTTTATCTCTGGTGGTGACGTACGAGATGGAGCACGAATGTTTTGCCAGGGTCTGAATCTCGATGGTCTTCTTCATGTGCAAAAACTGCTCACCTGGTCAGCCCCAGACATCCACATCTAGAACGCCTGCTGTATAGACTCAGAGATCCTCCTTAAGCCTGATTCAGTCAGCCATAAGGGGCGATGTGCATGAACCTGCGAAAAAGCAAATCACTCTACACTGGACTGGAAACTCCCCGAAAAATCGTGCGATTTTCCGTCGACTCTCGCGTCATGACGTTGTCCGAACGTCACCCGCTGGTACAAGAGGTGTTCCTTGACCGATCTATGCTTTGACGTCCACTAAGCCTTGACATTGCTCGAGCGACCTCGTTGGGGAAGCATGTCTCAACTATCATGCCCCCAGCCGAGACAGCACAACACATTCTGGTGGGCCCATAAAGGCAGCAAACCCTGGCAAACTACGCATGAAAAAGAAAAGAAAATGCAAGAATCACCGCCTCGTTCTTGAGGGAGTTGCAAACCTTGCTGGTACGGGGTTTGGCGATTGTCTTTTTTGGTCTTTGTACTCGAATAAGAAATGTTATGGTGTGACCGCTTACTATGAACAACAAAACTGGACTGAAAACTATGCTCTCTGTATTAGATATACCACAGACCCATAAGCAGGTTAGGTGCTTACTGACTGAAAATGAATCAACATGGCTGTTTTGCTTGCCTAGCCATGGTGCAACACCCACTCCCATTCTTTGCTCATGTGCTCTCAAGTCCCTGTCGTAGCTCCGAGACATGCATTGTGTTTTTCAATCCTTGGTAGCCACTGATCTCCCCGGATCGATTGATCCTCTGTCGCAGTTCGCAAAAAGAAGTGTTGTGTGAAAAGGTGGCCGCGCCAATAGCAGCGAGAGGAAGCATCTCCTTTGATGAACACCGCATGACAGATCAGGGGTTCTGCAACCCCGGCAACTTCACCGAAAAGGAGAAAGAAGATACGTATGCGGGATTCGCTAGAGCCGTAAGGTACAGGATTTGAAACCCAAGTCATTGTGGGAATACTCAACCGCATTGTTTGGGGTGCATGGCTCGGCAAATGAGAACTGGCCATTGCCGTGATTCTGGACCATCCATTCCACTGGCAATGGAGCCAAGGAGGGGCTGTAATCCCATGCATAAGTCTGTCTTCAACCATAAGAGGCAGTGCCTCTATGGAGAAGCCGAAAGAAGTAATTCAGGGTTACATCCCGGTGAGTGCTATCCCTGCGAGACTACAGAATCCTGGCAAAAAGGAGCCCCAGAATCGACAAGGATCCCGTTCAAGCTGTGACTATTCCGAATTTGAGTCGCAGTGTCGTATTGTTTCGGCCATGCAAAACCATAAAAGCTTTTCTATGGTCGACATACTGTGCTTTGTATCACACCGCCTGGGTATCAACCCCCAGCGTCAAACGCGGCTGATCATGGCACAACCCGCACTACTCTACTCAATCAAGCGACGTGCTTCCTGAGTTGCCTAAACAAGGAGGCTTGTCGCACATTGGGTTTTCTGGGTCGGTTCCGTTTCGCGCAGATATGCAAGGAAGCATGGACCTCATTCTGTATCAGGATAGACACTGCAGCCAACTTCTTTGTCTGCATGTCGATTTGTTATAAGGGCGGTCCCTATTCGCCTGGCCTCAGCTCGCATCATAGGAATTATATGGGAAACCAAAGCATCAGCACGCGCGGTCATCAGGCATTTGGCCGATTGACTTAATTGTCATGTTCTTCCCTACACAAGGCTGGCAATGGAGTGTATTCAACGTGGAAGCCAATACCTTCACGGGGCGGCTTGTGGATATCGTGGCTTTTGAGTTGCATTGACTAGGATGCAATGCAGCTGGGTTCTGATTTCGGAAACCGGTACGATACTACCCCGCTTCCCTTTGACATGCATCAGGAGTTTTTGAATCACCGTAGAAGAGAGTGGTGTCACGGAGGTCTTTACACTCAGCGTTGTAGTAGGCCTAGGAGACGGGCGGCTTTGAGTTTAGTAACGTCTCCTGCCCAGTTCAGCGGATTGGGAGTCTCCGGGACGCTTAGGAGCATCACGTCCTGACTACTGGCTTCGGCTTTCTTATTGCCCAGATACCCACTTCGGCTTGTGTCCGAAAAGCCTCATGATATCGGATAGTGGAAATCATAGAAGAGAGTCTCAACGAGAGACATCTATCGGAGCACCGGTAGACTGTAGCACGCCAAGTACGGCGAAAGGTTGGCACATGACCGCAGTAAGATGAAGGTCTGCAGAACAAGTCTAGCAGGGGTTCACTTTGCCGGGATCCTGCCCCTCCCTGCCCCTCCTTTTGTCCTGGTTCATGGCGCTTGGCGTCTTGTTTCGTTTGTGAGATGGAGAACCTGCAGCTTCAAGAGTTTGCCTCCAAAAGGGGCTTACTGGGAAGATACGAAAGCCCAAGCACATGCCTAGGACTAACACCAACGTAACCCTGTCGTTGAACTGAAAGGTGTAGAGGTACCTTACACAAACAAGTGATACCATGTACCGTATACATGGGGTCGCAGAGATGCGGAGAGTCAGTCCCGGATGGATCGGTCCACAGGGTTTGAGGTTGACTTCTCGCCCTCCTCCAGCCACTCAACGAACAATACATCCGATGAACGGAGCTATTCACGTGTGGGGGTGGGGAGATAGCAGCTCCGGTATTGCGATCGGCTGAAAGGAGATCCGTCATGGCGCATTCGTGACAAGGCTAGGTGGAAGTGACGCGATGATGGCCGCGATATCCAAAGAGGGTGTCTCGAACAGATACTTCTGATCCAGAACAGCAGTAAGTTCAAGTCTCGAGGAAGTCCTTCTCTCTCTCTTTCTCCGTGATACAGTTACACAAGGAGGGGTTCTCGTCGGACGAACGATGGCCTAAGGCAGCCAAAGTAGCATGAGAGGATCCGATGATCTGGGTCCGAATTCAGAGAAGGCTCCGAAGTGATTGTCCCAATGATGTAGTTCTCGAGATTGGGCATGGAGTCTAGACCGGCCACGACCATCAGAGACGGACCTGGCTGATAGCCCCTGCAATATCGGATCTAGGATATTGCGGGCGATCGCCGCACGTGAAGACCATGCATCAACCAGAGGGCCGGAGGGCCGGACGGGACGGCAGCATGGCGGCGGAGGCGTAGGACATAGTCAGCAGAGCCCAGCGGCCAGGACACTGGGGTGACGCTCACGCGGGGATGGTTTGCTGGCTCCTTGGTCGGTTTAGTCGAGCAAAAGTGCGCACCACGAAAGGCAAAGGTCAGATAGAGCGCCATGCTCAATTGCCGCCTGTGGAACCCGTTATTGCCGTCATGACTGCGGCGGGTATAAGGCTTAGATTGACCGACCGTGTACTCTGTAGGCGTAGGGTCATGGAGGCGCTGGTCCCTGTAGTGCACGGATCGGCGCGTGTGCACCTGACAGTAGAAAGGAGAGGGATAGTAGTGGTGCCTGCAAAAGCCGCTTGGCTTCAATGATTCGGGTATGGCAGCAATCTGGGTGAGCTCCTTTCCGGCGGCGTCTGTTTTCTGAGTCGTTGGGCAAGCCTCATGGAGCGAGTGGGTGGAGGAGGAGAGCTACAGGCTCGGGAGTTGGAGTTTCCGGCAATCTAGACATTTCACAGTGCTGACGTTACCCAGCAAGTACCTTGGCACATGCCACCTCCACCTGCCCCCAGGCTCCTCCACCAGGCTAGACGGGTACCTACAGCACAGAGCACAGAGCACAGAGCAGCACAGCAACAGTACTCGACCATATGCTCCACCAAAACCGACACCATCTCACCCGCTGCCAAACAACTACCGTGGCCGTGAACGTCCAAAAGTTCCCTTGTGACGGCACGTGGCAAGATACCTCAATTTCCCCTATCCTCATTCTGAATTCACTGATCCAATGACAATGCTAGGGAGCCTCATGCTTGGAGGGGCGGATCTTGACTAGACCTCACGCGTTATTGCTCTCTATCTACACGGCTTCTAATGGTAAGGCAGTATAAGCCGAAGTAGGGCGAGGCAAAGGTTGGGGAAAGCCGACGTAACCGTTAACCTCTGCACTGTAGATAATCCCTGCCGACAGCGGGCACTACCAACGTCACTGACAGCCCTGTTGTGACAGAAACTACCCTGAAGCATGTGACGTGTATGGGATTGTTGCAGCGGGTTTTGTGATTGAAACATGCAGTAAAAATAAATTGAACAAAAGCAAAAATAAAGAAAGAATTCTCCTTGTCCATTGGCGTATCACAATAGCGCCTCCTTGTCTACAGCCAATAGCATCTAGCTGTAGCACACAATGAAAGAAAAAAAAAGGGGAGGAAAAAAATAACAACGATATAATGAAATAATTCATTTGCAGGTATTGTCATGGAAATCTCGTAACCAAAGATTCATCATTCAGGGCTTCCCTGCCACTTTCACTTTTAGGGTCCATTGACTCGGGGTCCATGACAAATAAGCCTATGCTTGACTTTTAGCTTGCTGAATGCTATCTGTTGGGCCAATTCAGAACGACATGGTGCAAAATGTGACCCTAAGCGTTGTCCTTAAGAGAAGAGCCTAGCAGACAAGCCAAATCTCTGTGCGCAATCGGCTGAGCTAGCCTGGGTGCGAGTTTCAGGTACGGGCGTACATACAGTTGATAACGTAGCCATGACATGTCCAGAGTGGTTTCGTGGGCATGCCGATCCCGTGGCTGACCGAAAACGATTTGGAAGAATCGGCTTTCTGCCGAAAAGTCAGGCAATGTCGTGCTCACGAGGCCAGGTTGAGGATCTTCTGCAGGGATCACTCTTTGATCCTCGTCGGGGATCTGCCGCCAACAAAATGCATTGCCCCATCTGACATGCCGTCTGCCGAAGTGCAGCAACCTCAGCCCGACCCGTGCGCTTTCGGCCGATATGCCAAGCACCGGCCCGTCTGGCCACCTTCAGATCAGCGACGTAGTTTAATTACGACTTGGCAGCCGCTGGGGCTAGTGCGTGCGTGCTCCTTAAGCGAGGTTGCGCCTCAGAGGGAGCGAGAAGTGTCTTTAGACCTGATTAGCTAGCTGAGTGGCAGGGTAGGGCCAGACGGTGACTCGAGGCGGCGCTAGAGAACTCCGTTGTCGAAATGACAGAAGCAGGGAAAAAAACACATACCCATATTCGGCCGTGACGAAGGAGGCGCGCAAACGACGCCAACAGGACCACAGGCTAAACATGGTGTCTGACTCGGGTAAAGATGCTAGCAGGAAAAGCTAATTTTTTCAAAGTCAGGACATCCACGTCCAATATTTAGGGACCAGACCACCGTAGTGGTGCTAGCTTGGGGTCTGGTCCGCGATGGTGGAGAGAGCACCGGAGTTTTCTACAAGCGGTGATCGACAGGGAGCCGCTTAGCGGCGATCACCGTTCCAACTGCACCTCCACCCTCTGGAGGAGAGCCACGTTCTATAAACAGGAAGCTAAGTGAGGCACTTCACTGCGTCTGTCGTGAACTATCTAGCCGATTCACCCCGCAGCGGCTTCGTGGCGTCCTTGGGCTCAGTGCTTGCAAGCGACGGCCAAGAGCGACTAGATGCTGTAGTTCTGGGCCGGCCACGCTCAACAAGACTCAACTGTCCGGCCGCATCTAGTGCTGGTCATAGTGAATCTTTTTGTGCGTAGAACAAATTTTCCGCGCTCCTGCGGGTAGGGTATGTCATTATAGTGTGGCGGCGTATGTGCCATGTAACCCACGATGCTGACGTGCGACGTCTTACAGGCCAGCCACAGAACCGCTGCTCTGCGAGGGCCTGGCAGATATCGGTCCGACGGTCAACATTTGGGACCTGCAGATATTCTAGTCGAGTGGCAGGTGGATGAGGAAGTAGCAAGCGTGCGCGCCTTGAGATTCCAGATACCGGTGCAGAGAAGACCCTGACGATCGCCGATGAATGCTGGGGAGCGTGGAATTCTCGGAAGATAAATGCTATAGTGGACTTGTTGACAGTTGACAGTTCAAGGCTCCTCGAGTCAGGTGGATTGATGGCGGCCGATAAAACGCGGGAAAAACTCGAGGGAGTGTATGGAAAGCCCGGCGTCATGTGACTAGGGACGTTTCATGAATACCAGCTCCTGTTTTCGCTGCTCGAAATTGAAATCGTCCCCACAGCAATCCCGATAGGGCGGATGCGCGGCGCTATTGTTGAAATGTCATTCTGCGGTGAGCTAGGAGCGGAGTTAATGACGATGGCGCCAGTACTTCCAGACACTTGTCAGTGAGTCCTAGGTCTACTGGTTCGCCTGTCTGTTGGTGGCCAACTAATTGTTCTAACCGACCCCCCTCTCCGCCGGTTGATGGCTAGTTTTGGAAATGGCATTGGTGTAGGTCACCGCTCGACTAATTTCGGCCGTGCTGCTAATTCAGTCTGCGAGCATCTTGACCCGCCTGAAACACGTCTGGACTGAAATCCGGGTTAGTGACTTGACAGCATCGCCACAGTAGCGTCAAAGACGTGCTCCCAGTCCTAGCGCTACAATGGGGTTTCGGATCCCTTGCGGATGATCGCCTACAAGGGATGGTGGACGTGAGGATGGCATCCCCTGAGGGTCAATGGTGATCCTCGAACTGAGACTCGAAGACCGTGGCCCGCGACCCAGCAAACCCATGTCTCGGCTGCAATTTGTCGGCTTACGAGTTTCCAACTCGGTGCTGGCTTGCACGAAGCGGTGCCTGAGCCAAAAGCATTAACGACGGGTACGGCGAGGTTATTGAGAGCTGAGAAAACGGTAGCCGGGTGCTGGTGTGGCGCATGCCCTCGTCTGTGCGTGCAAGGACAGGAGATGGACGTGACCCTTCGTATGGGTTAGCCGATCAGGGTTTAGCCTACCCACTCAGTCACGACGTTCGCCTCGTGGCAATTAGCTTTGCTCTCTCGTCTTTGATATGACCCCTGTGCGGGCGATGCTGAGCACAAGGTCGTCTCGTGCGGCTCCGGGAGTTAAGGGGCTCCACGAGCCGTGGCTGGTGCCAGATTACTTACCTCATAAGCCCAGGATAATTCCATTATCGAGACGTGGCGGGGCCATGGCAGAGACGATACCGGAGAGAGAGAGGCGCGGGCAGCCGAGGAACCCCACACGTCGACTATCTCTCAGTATCAGCATCGTGGGGCCTCGGTTAACAGCACCTGAAAGTTTACCTGTTTTATTTTTATTGCTTGATTATCTTTTCCCACCTTGTCGTCATTGGCAACTAGCTGCCGGCTCATTGGACTTCGTCATAGGCCATTACCCCCATCCTCCGCCGGTCTGATTGATGTCCCTCACAGACTTGAGGTTTGAAACGTCCGTGGGGGATTATCTGTTCATCACGAATCTGATCAGGTCTCGGGCCATTGCTTAATTGACTGCACAGACTGGTAACTCCTAGCCAAACCACGGTCAACTACTGGACCTATCCGATCCATGGGATCCCTCGTACCTGCAGCGAGGCCCCGGAGTTAAGCCACCTCGTCGGCGTGCTGGTGAGCGCAGCCAGACGCTAAACCCTACAGGCTCCTCCACATGGTGCATTCCAAAGCCCGATGGCATGGATCTGCCCCTGGCGAGTATGGGTCCATGACCTCGCTCACGGGAACGTAGGACCTAGGCTCTTCTAGGCACTTGTTTCGTGGTTGGAAATCGGCGTTAGCCTCGTTGCGGTAGAGGGCCGGCCGACCATCCGGGCGAAATCTCCATGACACCGGGAACGTAGAGACCATTGTGTGCGGTCAGTAGCTGACTACCCACCAACGGCCTCAAGAGTGCGTAGGAGCTAGCTGGTACATCAGCCTCCCCGAGGAGATGGATAATCTGGACCCTTACTCGGACCCGATTCCCATTTACGGGGAGGCATGCGAAGTCATGGCAATTCGAACTGCTCGACCAAGTACCTAGGTACCTATAACACGACCTGAGGGATGTACTATAGACAGCAGTGGAGGACTACGTGCAGCAATATGGACAGCCATGCGTCTGGGGCATCATGCATGGCGTCAATGAAGCTCAAGCACGCGCAGCTCTGGCCCTGCCCTACGGATATTTGATTTACATCGTTGATCTGTCAGGCGACCCAGCGGTAAACCTGGCGAGATCCTCCTTCACAACTGGGCACATCGCTTGTCACCGCGGTATCCCTGCATCGGTCAATTGGCATCCAGTTCGTAGCACCGCCAAGTACGACCATGGCAGCCACAGAGCCAGGGATGCTGGTCGTTGCAGGCTGCCAGAGCTTACAACACCCGCACAGCAGGTCAGTGAGACTAGCCTGTACGGTTGGCCAGGTCCAGGATCCCAGGGTTTCCGATGCACCGGGGGCTAAAATGGGGAGGGGGAGCTTCGGCCAGGGAAGCGATACACGCGGTGATCCGGGTATGTCCCGCGCCACCACCACTACCACCACCGCCGCCATCACTTGGGCTTGATGCAATACCATACTGTGCATTTTTTTGTGTCTGAGTGCTCGAATCAATTGGCTTCTCCGCAACCCCTCACCTTGAGTCACCGACAAGGGCATGACCACATGTTTGGGTCCACGATGATCCATGACTAGGAACTCTCTACTACACAGGGACGGATGCTGCACTAAATGTAGCGCCTGTCACACTAGTTGACAATCGACTGACACAAAGCCTCACCCTCGCGCCGCCCCCTTCTTCTCTCTAACCTATGGCGCGCTTGTCATTGATGGCCCACGCTCCTCACGCTTGGCTACCTACCCAGATTCGATCACTGGCGCATCGTGACCCCTGGCCTTCGTGGCCGAGTCTTCAGTGCTGTATCTTGCAGTAAGATGTGTCTGAATTGTGATAGTCCGTGCTAGTGAGAGCTGCACGTCCATTGAGATCCGTGTGGTCACCGCCATTGCTACGCTGTGCTCGATAGCAATTGGGTGAGAATTCTGCATCTGGAGCATCGGACCTGCGTCTGTAGCTGTGAAAGCTCCTGTATGTTACCTCACCTGACGTCGATTAACAACGCGAATGCTGCTGCACTGTACACCAGTCAAGCCATCGGACCAGACCAGTCCATTCCTGGCACAGATGTGTTTCCATCCTTTCCAATCAGATCAACCTCGAAGCAGCCATCTTCTTCTTCTTCTCCCTCCTCTCCTTCCCCCGCTTCTACTTGTGCGTCTGGCTGCAGAAAGGCATTCCAGGGCACAGGCCGCAGCTGCCCACACGCTGCATCGCATGCAAGCCGTCGTCCTGCTCTGTCTTTCCCATCTTGCCCCTGGGCTGGCCTCGTCCCGAGCGCTTTGACAAAGATCCTCGTTTCCCCAGCCAGCGCCGTTTTCCCCGATGGCATTCCTCTAAGATGCTGAGGGAAGCCGGTGCCAAGTCCTCAACCGGCTAGTCATCCGCGCTGGATACAACTCGCTAAACGGCCATAGATTTTTGCTTTATTCGCGTCACCAAAACACACCAGGGCCAGCCCTCCGTAGGCCGGGACCCCCTCCCCTGAAAGGTCACCCATACTATCGAGGAGAATGGACGTCCACAGGCGGCGTTGGCGAGTCAGACAGTGCAGCCCGATGCTAACGGTGGACTAATAAGCCCAGTTGGGCGAGATTATATGTCTTGACCAAAGGCCTGTCTTTACGAATGACCCTGTGTCCTGGACGGAGATCCGCACTCCACAGCCAGCTGTGAGTCTCATTGAAAACATACTTCCCCAGCGAGCAGCGTCTACTGTTACTACAGTAGGTATGTATGTATGTATGTGACAGGGCTTGGGGTAAGGTAGGTAGTAGGTAGAGAGTAAGGTCAGGTAAAGCAAGGCAAGGCCAAGCGCAGCAGAGGTACCTTAGTACCTACCTGCCTTCCTCCACCAAGAGTCAGTAGGGCCAGGCCAGGCCACCTGCCTAACAGTACTAGCAGCAAGTAGGGAGGTACGTACCTACCTTGAATCCGCGCGCATAAGGTACCATGCACGCCCCCGTGTCTTGTATCAGCCCATACGCCCCCTGTCTCCCTGCTGCCTTTACCTTGTTTCAAAACACACTCCCCACCCACAGCCACTTGCACACCCTCCTCCTTTGGCCCGCCTCCTCGTCCCTCCCACCACTTTTGCTCACCATCTAGATTTCCCTCCGATCCGACGACCTGCCATGTACTCGCCGGCCAGCTCCCACACGCCCATGACCCTGATGCCACTCTCCCGCATGGAGAAGCACGCTGCCAACCCCGGCCTTGCCGCTGGTACCTATGCCACGCTCAACTCGCTCACCCTCACCCTCTCTGTGTAAGTGAATGATATCCGCAGCATGCGTGCTCTTTGCCCTGCATCTACCCTGTCACTCTCGCCTGCAGAACTAATGCAACCAAGCCGGCATTGTCAATTGGGGCTGCCTCCACCATCGCCCGATAGATACATCAAAGAGCTACAGGTCCATATTGCTTTCTTTTCGCCAGCCATGGCCTTGCTCTCTAAAGCTGCGCCCATCTTCTGCCGGGCTGTTTGGGTATATCTTAGCTGGGCAGCCGGACTAGTCGACCTGAGTAGCGCGAGACCCCGTCCTCTTCTGCTGTTGTCATCGAGGCTTCGCTCCACCCCATCCTCAGACCACGCCGGGTACAAGAGCACTGACACTGCTCACCTCCTTGGCACCATCCTTCATTTACCTTGGCTTCAATCGCGCGAGCCACCATCGCGGACGTTGGGTTTGTATGTCTTCTCTTCCTTCGTGTTCTGTCTGCACCTCACGCCTGTCTCTGCGCTTCATCGAGTCATCTTCTTCTGCTGCTGTCCCCTGTGTATTCTCCGTCTCAAACACTGCCCACGCTCTCCCTATCACTGGTTCTCGGTTTACCACTGGTCCGCCGCCTCGGAACGTCACTCGAGCTCTTGCTTGAGACTGGGTGCTTGGGAAGCTCGCCGTCTCACCCGCTCGTCGAGAGAGCACGTCGTGGGGATCGTCTGGAGCCTGGAGCCCGGGTTCAACCTACGCACCTGGTCACACCACCCAGTCCAGACCCCTTCCCCAAGATCGCCACACCCAGTGCTGCAGCAAGCTGTCTATGGCGTTGCTCTAGTCAGGTTCCTGTGGCAGGACCCGGTGAGCCAGCGCTCGAGCGTTTCCTCGACTACTGCACCGCACAGTCTTTCACCCCGTTTAAGGAACGGTACCAGCCGAAAAGGACCAGGCGTCTTATCTGGGTCCACGCTACAGTACACACGAGGACCCTCGGCCTTCTCAAGCTCATGTTGAGAGTCAGTCGTTCCTCCTACGCCGTGCGCGACATTGTCATAACCTGCTCCAGCAATATATATCTTCACATTCTCATCTACCCTGCCTTTTGCCACATCACTCCTCCGTGGTATTCCACTTTGCCTCGTCCTTAATCTGTAATTTATTTAGTGCCTGCCGCACCCTCTTCATATCTTGTTCATTCACCTTACATTCTCACACAGCTGACTTCCTGTGGCAGTCCTGGTTTACACTACTGGCTGGGGAACTTGCCGTCTTTGTCTCAGACCTCATCACTCTGCGGATTACTATTACGGCACCTCCAGCTCTTGCAGTCTCTTCTTATATGCACTTTGCGGAACACTACCTTGCAAAAGCAATTCTCCTCCTGGTTCACCTTGGACTGCCCCTCAAGCACAAACCCACCTATTATTAGTTGGGTAGCCCGCCACCGGAGTCGACTCTCTTCCACACCTGGCCATTTAAAACTCGTCCGGTCACCTCCACCCCGTGTTGCATGGTCGTTCTCGTCTCAACAACACATTCTTTTCACGATTCGTTCAACCAAACGATACAGAATCACCCTCACACCGAGCCTTGATTGCTAAACATTCGAGTTATCCTTCTGGCAATCCCTCGTCACTTACTCAATAAGTTTCTTTCGAAAGGGAACAGGATTCCCTTCACAGCACCTGGCTCTTACATCAAGACGCCAATCCGATCCAACTGCACGAGCACCCTCATTTACAACAACACTCACCAACCGACTTGGCCATTCTCATAACAACACTTCCACTTATTATCTCATCCATCTACTGCCATCATGGAACTTCTCGAGCTTGTTGAAAACGAGCCGACCACTCGCCCCTTCCAGTGTGATTGGCAATCCTGCAACAAGGTACGGGATACTTCATCATTCATGGGCACTTGCAAGCAATACTGACAGGACATCTAGAGCTTCAACCGAAAGTCAGATCTTCAAAGACATTACAGAATCCACACGAACGAGCGCCCTTATTCTTGCCCTACTGCTGGATGTGGTAAGAGCTTCATCCAGCGAAGCGCCTTGACCGTCCACATCCGAACCCATACCGGCGAGAAGCCCCATCAGTGCCAACACGTAGGCTGTGGCAAGAGGTTTTCCGACGTGAGTGTTGATGTGCTTCATTCTCTGCAAACAATGTCTAATGCTTGTATAGTCCTCTAGTCTTGCCCGCCACCGTCGTATCCACACTGGAAAGCGTCCCTACAAGTGCGGCCACGATGGATGCTTGAAGAGGTTAGTAAATGGTACCCCCATTCAGACCACAACCCAACCTAACTTTACTACTCAGCTTTTGCCGAAAGACCACTATGGTCAAGCATCAGAGGCGATCTCATCAGCGTGGCCTGAACCCGCACGAGCTCTTGGACGATTGCTCTTCGGACTCTGACTGCGGAGAGTCTCCTCCTACCCCCAGACAAGCAGGCATGGTGTGGCCCCTCATAATGTGATGCAATCCCACCAGATGATGCCCACCAGTTCCGCGATTCATCGATCTGCCTCTTACACTGATTTTGGAAATGGCATGAATCCATACGATGTGCGACATCAAGAGAATCATCGCGGCAGTGTCTCTGGAGGCATCTCTGACTTCCAAGGCGCTCCTGTTTATGACCAAGGTGTTGCCATGCTTCAGCGATCGGCCAGCATGTCACATCATCCTTTCTATGTTACAGACCAGAGCAACCCTGCAATTGCTACCATGAACCCGAACCCCGTACAGTCTACCTACAGGGTTCCACGTCAACATGTTGAGCATCCTCATCTGGAGATTCCTTACGCTGCTTCATGCCTCAGCACATCAATGCAAAGTAGCCCCAGTGCCTTTTCGGCAAGCTCAGTGCGAAGCCCTTCAACACAAGATGGTTACTACACTCATCAAACACCTCAGGCGGCGACTTATGCA
Organism: Albifimbria verrucaria; assembly: GCA_020081605.1. NCBI lineage: Eukaryota > Fungi > Ascomycota > Sordariomycetes > Hypocreales > Stachybotryaceae > Albifimbria > Albifimbria verrucaria. The sequence goes on from JAHREC010000013.1 coordinate 5,644,921, forward strand.
CTGCAAAGTGCCTCCCGACCTGATGAGCATCAACAATTGGCGCAATACCACCAGTCCCTTCCTTCATCTATAGGTCAAGCCCAGCAGCAGATGCCTCAAGCTGAGCCATCACCAGCAGTGACACCAACAGAAAGATACGCCCAACATTCACCACAGAACGAGCCAAATTCATGGTACCAATACCAAGCTCCTGAAGTTGTTACGATCGGCTCGCTGCCGGCTTTCGGCACCATGTCCTATGACATTTATGGAGGACCGAAGCTGGACTTTGAAGACCCATCTATGCCTTTGCCTAGTTCAAGGATTGAAAGCATGTGATCAAACAAAGTGTTGCTTGCAACTCAGTTAGCCGGAAGCTAAATGGCGACGGTGAAATAGACTTTGATGATTTTCCGGGTGGCATTCTCTTCAACTGCATTGACAGCACCGTATTTCAACATTCCGGACTGGCGAGTTAAAAGAGGCCATGTTCTGCTTCCACTATGTTCACACGGGATAGGGGCCTCGGGGTGCTTCGGTACCAAGTCGATGATGATGCTCAAAATCATTACGGCAAAGGCTAGCCATCTTCCTACATTTCAATTCGGTGCAATATTTCCAAATCTTTGGAACGGGCAAATTCTTTGTTTCTTTTTCTATATTTCTCTTCCTTTCATCCTATCTACGGCGCAGCGGCTGGCGCAGAGTTGCGCCATGCTTCACAGCGAAGATTACAAAGCTCTGCACATAATACTCAGTCTAGCTGGCTGAACGTCAAAGCTGCTCTTCGTTGCAAAAGCGAGATAATATTAATATTACATGGGGATTCCAACCGACTAGGATTGGGAAAGGGATTGTGGCATTGTGCATCATCACTATGAATTCGTTGGCGTTGACGCATGCTCGTTTATCGAATGTCAGTAAAGGTGTCGATTTCAAGCGAGGGGAAAATTGAGGCACGCAGGGCTCAGTCAAGATGGATACGAATGTGTATGATTAGAGACGGTACCGAACGTGGTTTTGTGTAATAGCTAGTTTTGCGAAAGAAATATTTCGTTACGCAAAGATTTGATAATTCGTTTTCTGATTTTCAAGTGTCCACGAGTGAATGATTAGACAGGAAGGTAAACCCAGTGTGGTTGATAAATGTAGGTGACTCTGCGTACGATGCTTTGAAGACGACCAGACTTTACCAGGGGTGGATGATCAAGGTTGAGCAGTGAAAACGAGAAGGAAAATAGACAGTGAAACAATTCATCATAATGCTTGCATGTATGTGTGCAAGTGTTGATGTTAGATTTGCTTCGTGTTTGAACAAATGAGTCCATACGAATATATATGAAATCAGATCACATCCTTGGTGCCAGCCCTTTGTTCTGATCGAACCCTTCAAGTTGGATATCTATACTATGTAATTATGAAGAGACTATGCCGTTTGGTTTCTGTTTTTTCTTCGTTTTTAATCCTCGTCGCTTTCACGATCTACAAAAACACAACATGGTTCAAACTGAATAATGAAGTCTCAAATAAACCTCTGACAAGTTTTTATGGAACAATGCAATATCAGCGGCTGGGTGGGTGACAATACAATGTCCTAGGGATGCGTTTAGGGATAGAGTTAACGATGGAGGCGTAAAACGTAGCTCTGCAGAAGTATTTGCAAAGTAGCCAAGTCAGGCTAATTTGGCGGAACTTGGGTCCAAAAAGACCTTCACTATACTTACCAGGCACATGGACAGCCAGGCACGGACCGAAGAACGGAGGGTGGATGTTGAAGGCTGTTGTAAGTGGATCCGTTACCGGGGTTCTACGCGGTTCTGCCGAGGAGCGGAACGGAATATCTCGTCTCTGTCGATGACTAAGTCGATGCCATCACCGGCGAAATGGCCCCAATTTCCAAACACCCGGCCTTTCGAGTGGCAAGCTGTTACATATACACGGTCACGAGAAGCCACAACTCGGCATCGTACACTGCGGCCGAAGTCGATACCATGAGCTCGCTGAGGTAGAACGGCTCCTCACGTACATTGCCGTTCGACAGAACATACTCCGGGTCGTTGCGCCTTCAGCTTCCGGTCCTCGCGCTTGTCCGCGTGCGCTCTCGACCAAGTTGTTGGGGCAAACCACTAGACCGCTTGACCATCGCCAACATCACCTTGCGCTATATCTCACACCATCCTTTCCACAATATCTATAGCATCTTCGCGCCAACTGTCCTTGGCATCACTTCCGGTCACAATGGCCATCCCCGGGACGGTAAGTCCAACCACTTTGCTGACATGCGGCTTCCCTCTCATGCCTTGGCGGGCGCTGACTCTATCCAACGCAGACTGTGTCCCCTGCGACGACGATGTTGAGGTCTGGACTGCCGAATGCCCTGCGGTCGATCGCTAGTCGACCTCGCGCCTCGCGCACTGCATCAAATATCACCGCCCCGACAATGATCCCCATCAGATCGATAGCCACGAGCATGGTTGGCCTGCGAGCTGGCCACGCGAACCTCGGCCAATCCCTCTCTCTCGCAACTCCCAACCGTAGTTTCGGTCATCTTGCTGCTTATGGTCCACTCTTCGCGCGCATATCTGCTGCTTCTCTCAACACTTCGTCCCAACGGTCGCTTGGTTCTGGTCATGGGCAGAGGAGAGGTTTCCTGTCATCGTCTGGTATTTCGCGTAGCCAGCTGGCGAGGGCCGAAGAACAAGCCAACCGAGACCCAAGCAACGCCAATGCGCAAAGCGCGTTCTACCAGCTACTGCTAAGGGCCAACATGCCAGGCATTGTTGTTGAACGCCACGACACCGGACGGTTTGCAAGCAACGCTCTTACGGAGGATGCGTACAGGAAGGCTACAGCTGCTCTTGAGAGTGCTTCCGGTGGCATGTACAAGCCCTCTGCTTTCCACAATCATCATGTCGTTCAGTCATCAAACTTGGAACAAGGTATCGGACAAGCAGTTCTGGCCGCCTCGAACAACGGTCTTAGGGGTGACAGGGCCGAGCCGATCCACGTCGTCGTCCAAGAATCAACGTTTATGCTCATTTTCCGCTGGATCCGGTTCCTCGCTATTTTTGGCGTCGTCACTTATCTCTGCCTTGCAGTTGTCACGGTCCTGATTGAAACGTTAACGACCTTCAGACGTGGACCGGGAGCCAAGAACGAATCCGAAATCAAGGCCGAAAAGCACAACACCCGCTTCAGCGACGTGCACGGTTGTGACGAGGCTAAGGATGAGCTTCAAGAGGTGGTTGAGTTTCTGCGAAACCCTGAGAACTTTTCCGACCTTGGTGCAAAGCTTCCGAAGGGTGTCCTTCTGGTTGGTCCTCCTGGAACAGGTAAAACGCTCCTCGCTAGGGCGGTTGCTGGCGAAGCCGGAGTGCCATTCTTCTACATGTCTGGAAGTGAATTTGATGAGATCTTCGTTGGTGTCGGAGCCAAGCGAATCCGCGAACTCTTCGCTGCTGCCAAGGCCAAGGCTCCCGCCATCATTTTTATCGATGAGCTGGATGCCATTGGCGGAAAGCGTAACCCGAGGGACCCTTCATATGCCAAGCAGACGTTGAACCAGCTTCTTACCGAACTTGATGGCTTTGAGGCTGACACCAACATCATCATTATTGGAGCCACCAACTTGCCTAATGCCCTTGACAAAGCCCTGACCCGTCCTGGTAGATTCGATCGTCATGTTCACGTCGACCTGCCAGATGTGCGCGGCCGTCTTGCCATTCTCAAGCATCACTCTACAAAGATCAAGATGAGCCCGGATGCCAACCTGGAATCACTTGCTGCTCGTACCCCTGGCCAGTCTGGTGCTGAGCTCGAGAACATTTTGAACTTGGCTGCCTTGCGCGCTAGCCGAGCAAGGTCAAGTGTTGTTTCCAAGAAGGACCTGGACTGGGCTTATGACAGAGTGGTCATGGGTTCCGACAAGAAGTCCATGGTTGTAACAGAAAAGGAAAAGGAAATGACCGCCTATCACGAAGCCGGCCACGCCTTGGTCCAGCTCTTCGACAAAGAAAGCTCCAATAAGCTGTACAAGGTGACGATCCTTCCCAAGGGTCAGTCTCTCGGCCACACCGCTCATGTTCCGGAAGTCGACAAGTACTCGCACACCGCTGCGGAATACAAGTCAATGATTCGAGTGCTGCTCGGAGGTAAGATGGCGGAGGAGATGCGCTTCGGAGATGACAAGGTTACCTCTGGTGTATCATCGGTACGATATTTCCCTTCTCCTAACTAGCGGAGTTGACCCCTTTACTGACCTGGATTAGGACCTCGAACGCGCAACCGACTTGAGTTTCAGGATGGTGACCCTCTTCGGCATGTCCTAAGCTCTTGGCCCGGTTGAATACAACCGGAGATATGGAGATCTAAGCTCCGAGACCCGAGCGCAGATTGAAGGCGAAGTGCAGTCACAGATGAAGAAGTCGTATGAGGACGTGCGGAGTCTTCTGACTGAGAAGCGCAAGGAGCTCGACCTCCTGGCTTCAGCGCTTGTCCAGTACGAGACACTGGACAAGTCAGAGGTGGAAAAGGTTATTCGCGGTGAAAAGCTACCAGGACGCATAATCGTGCCCAAGGGTCCGATGGTCGTCTCCATACCGAACAAAGCATCTGACCCGCCGGATCTGGGAGGCATCTCAGAACCACCTGCGCCGCCTCCGCCAGCTCCGGCCGCATCTGATGCTAGCAGCTAAACCACAAAATCGACCCGTGTTGCGATGCAATTAAGTGGCCGCTCACGATTAAGAATCACGTTCTTCGACCGAGGGTAGCTGGAGGAGGAAGCATTCTGTCCATGGACATGAGGGGAACTGATTTAGGCTCTTGTAGAGCCTATTGTTAGGTCGTTGGGTATGCATCTGAGCAGTCGAACTCACTTGAGTAGGCGATGTTGTCGCCAGCCTTGGGCTTCTGCAGCAGAATGCCCGTACATTGGAACATGCCATTAGGGCAGCGGTGGACTCAGCGCGCGACTGGTCCGCCCCGAAAATATTATCTACAGCGAACTGCTGTGCTTATAGCGCTCATAGACTATGTGGTTTGGTCTGAGCGCTGTGTACGTTGATAGATGTTGAATCATTCCCTTACGTATTTCGCATATATTTCCTTTGATTGTTTAGATTCATCGACGACTAGACTAGGTATCTCAGTTGTAAAAGGCAGAGGCATCAATCGTTCGTTCCCTTTGCCATCGTGAAGGCCCATGTGCTCAGTGTTGACGGAAATAGCGTAACCAATAGACCCAGACAAGGGCCTGAATGACGCAACCAAGCCTCGTCCTCCGCCTAGGTTAACGTTATTCGTTTCCACTTATCGCAGCATTCCTCCAGCAGCGGGGTAGCGCCTAGATGTGGAACCGGGGGCGCGGAGAAGGGCACGACATGGGAGATGGCTTGTTGTCATGAAGCAACCTGGGAGCGGGACTATCTATTGCAGCGGAAGAGAACCACACACATTTGTCATCTCACGATCTCGCTCTTGCTTTTGTCCGTTTAGTCCGTAGACTTAAATCCGCGTCAAGAGCGAGTGCTTATTCCCTGAACCTTTATATTGTCCTCCAGGAGCTCGCAAAGTTCGTGCTAGCATAGGAATCAGTACTGCCAGCTTGTTTCACGTCATCCGAAGCTATAAACATGACCAAGGTTCTTCTTACAGGTGCGCGTGCCAGGCCAAGCTTGACTGGTGAAGACGTGTTTACTAACAATGACGATATATAGGTGGCTCGGGCTTCATCGCCGGTATGTAAAGACTTACAGCCTGACCAACTCTTGAGACCTGGCACCAGCTCTCTGCAAAAGTCGCATAGTGGCAGGTTAAGCCATCTGTCATGAGCTATTTCGCTAAGACTCGTCTATAGCCCATATCCTTGAGCAGCTCCTCGAAAAGGGCCACTCTGTCGTCACCACTGTCCGCTCCGAGGACAAAGCCGAGAAGATTCGCAATGCCTACAAGGACAAGGCCGACAGCCTCCAGGTTGTGATTGTCCCAGACATCGCCAAGGAAGATGCCTTTGACGAGGTAGTCAAGGTCCCTGGCCTGGAGGTCGTCCTGCACACTGCCAGCCCCTTCCATTTCAAGTGGAGTACGTTGGCCTACACATCAACTTCTGCTTCATATTGCACGGAAGAAACTTGCTAACGTTGTTGATTGTGTCTTAGAGGACCCCAAGACCGAGCTGATTGACCCGGCCGTGATTGGAACGACTGGCATCCTCAAGGCACTGAAGCGCTCTGCCCCGTCTGTGAAGCGCGTGGTCGTCACCTCGTCCTTTGCCTCCATCATTAGCGAAAAGCACCTGACAGATCCCAACACCACATTCTCCGAGAAGTCGTGGAACCCAGATGGCCTGGATGATATCCACCGTTCCCCGCCACGGCCTACCGAGTGTCCAAGAAGCTGGCGGAGAAGTCAGCCTGGGACTTTGTCGCCAACGAGAAGCCCAACTTCGACCTCGTCACCGTCTGCCCACCCCTGGTCTTTGGTCCCGTCGTTTCTCACTTTGCCAGCATTGAATCCATCAACACCTCCAACGAGCGCATTGTCGCACTGCTCCAGGGCAAGTGGAAGGAGGAGATCCCTTCTCCCGCACCTGTAACTCTGTGGGTCGACGTTCGTGACGTTGCCAAGGCCCATGTGCTTGCCGCGGAGCTGCCCGAAGCTGGCGGCCATCGCTTCTTCACCACTGCCGGTCTGTTCTCCCACCAGGAGGTTGTTGGCATCGTGCGGGACAAGTTCCCGAGTTCAAGGATCGTTTGCCTGGACCTGAGGTGAAGTCTGGTGGCCCTCTGCCCGAGGACAAGACGTTCAGGTACAACAACGACGAGACGCAGAAGCTGCTCAAGATTGACTGGGTTCCTTTGGAGAAGAGCATTACGGACCTAGTCACCGTCTTGAAGAACGTTGGAATCTAAACAAGCAAACGAGATAGCAGAATTAGGAATATATAAGCGTTTCACCATGATGCATGGTATACTGATTTGGTCACCCCATATGTATACGAAAACAGTGATGATATATATATGCCCTAAATAGGATCTAAAGTCGTGATCTTGCATCAAGCAGAGACAGCTATCACAACCAACTAACAGCTCAGTATTGGCCTCCCATTTTCTCCAAATCTGCCTCTTCTAGCAAAGGGGTCCTCATATCGTTTGCGCCCTTCTTCGACAATGTCGTTGCCACACCTGGCCCACCACCGCCACCAGTCCCCAACTGCCCCAACTATGATGAGATTCATTAGCACATGCTTCTGTCAATTCACAGAGGTCCTGAGACTCCTGTGACAATGGAACATTAGTGCTAGGCTTGTACAGCGTAGCGTCAATTGCTCCAGAGTCTTGGCTCCGATGAAATAGCCCTATTGGCGATTTTGGAGGTGTGGATGGCAAGGCACGATCTGGTGGAGGCCCCGGGCTTCCAGGTATTGAGCTGTTTGCAGACCCTTTAGCGCGATGACGGCGCGGAGGCCAAGTTCCTGTGCCTCCGCTTCCGCGTGGGGACTGTACGGCTGTCCAAGATGAGGACGTTGGTGTGTCTGGAATGCTCTTCCAGGTAGCTGAGTCTCTGTCCCGTAGTAGGCAAGGTTGAGGAGAAGCTGGAGCTGACGAGAGAGGCGACGATATAGATGGATTTGGCTCACAATGTAACATCTTGTCCAACTTTTGTCGGTTGATCGTTAGAGGATCTGGTATAAGCGTCTCCCCGTAAATGTTTGTCTCTTCTTTAGATGGCTTAGTCCTTGATAGTTTTGGCAGAGGTGGAAGATACCGGCGATTTTGTAGCCTTGGGGTGGCATATCTTTCGGCATTGTGTTGGTTGCATCAGCCACGTCGGTTGTTGTTAGCTGAATTGCTGAATGTCCAAAGCTTTCCGAATTATAATGCTTAGATTGTCCCGAAGAGGCTCTCTTACTCCCAGCCCGACGTCGAGTACGGAAAAGACAAAAGGCGAAAGTGACAATCAGTGCCAAACCCGCAATTGTGGCGAGAACAATTGTCACCTTGATGTGGGTGGGAGTACTGTAGTTTTGTCCTTGTCCACTGTCTGTCTCTGAAAGGTCGATGCTGACGGCAAGGGAAGGATCTTGAATTGAGGAATGAGAAGAGAAATAGGTTGCTTCGTGGGCCCCGGTATAGGATCTAGTGGTGTCTGTGCTTGAAGTCTTCGTGGGAACTTGTAAGCTTATGAGCCCGTCCACGGTGGCCCGATAACCCTCAACAGAACCGGGTACCCTGGTTGAACTAGGTATTGTCTGGAAAGGACAAGTACCACCCTGTTCGAAGTCAATGGTCCTATGTGAGCACGTATGTGTTGCAGCCGGTGGACCAGGATCGAGAACAGAATAGTAGCCAATACTGTAGCAATAATGAGCTCGAGAAACTATAGAACAACAGGGATGACAAGTACATACTTTTGGCATGAGTTGATAAGCCAGTTGATGTTTGCTGGGTATGGTCAACATGGTAAGCTAGATCAAGGAAGCAAAATGTCGAGACATACGGTCTTGGCCGCTCTCCCAGAGATTGTTCACGCCACAGAACTGAGCATCACAACAATAAAGCGCCCAAAGGAGCTGCTGTATCTGTGAGTCACCACTGTCTGAGAGCGCCTCACACACTTTCTCGAATGTTTCATTGTTGGGTAACAACAACTTCAAGAACTTTGTTCGGCAATCGCTTATACAAGCGGGCGGATCCGGAACATCGGTCGCTATTGTTCCCCAGAGCCGGCCGCGACAGGGATCATCCATTGCGGATTTCGAAAAGTCGGGGGTAGACATGATGTTTAAGGGATAAAACAGTAATCGCAGAGGTCGGTTCTGGTATTCACCATGCAGAGGACAGAACGTGGTGATGGTATCAAGTCGAAGGTAGAACAGGAGTTATGTCAGGGGCAGCCAGGTCCCAGTATGCTCACAAAATGTGTTGCATGTTGCAAACAAGAACAATAGAAAATGAGAAAAAACACAACCGGGGAGGGGAGGCTTGCAAAACAAGAAAGTTGCATCTCGATCCCGCTCCGACCCTTCCCTTCAAGGACATCGTATCAAGCGAGCACCGAACTGTGCGATATATAGCTTTGCCGAATGTTCGGCTGAGTTTCGACAAACAGAGACATCACTAACAAGCAAATCCGTACCGCCAGCATTGCAGCGTTAAGGCGTGGCCTGGAGTGGTGTGTCACACGCCACAATGCAGCCTTCCGTGGGGGACGAGAATAGTCTTGTACGAAAGAAGAGTGATGAGACAGAGCTTCGTCAATAACTCTGACCGGCGACCTGGCGCCTGCTGGCCCATCTCTTCATGTTGGATTTCAGTTGTAGAGCCGTCGAGTTCCAAGGCTGTTCACTAGATGAAGAAGTAATAAGGATATCTCTCCGAACTGACGTGTCACTTTACGCAAACACGATCAACCGAAACAACCTGCTTCTGGTTGCTTCCCGTGTCCCTGTGTTTGACATTTTTTCCCTAGAAAAGCAAAGCATGCAACTGGACGGAGATTGCTGAATGATCTCTGCAAGGATAGCTGCTCAGCTGCGGTAGACTCTGCATGGCCTCGCATGTAGGCCGGTCGATCCCAATGGACCGTCGTACACAGTGTATAAACTTGGCATCATTCAAGTGTGTGCCATGCCGTAGGCATGGAACGTGGCCATGCTGCATCGGGCCGGTAAGGACAATCTCCCATTAGGATATGGTCCAGCAAGTGGTGAGCCAAGAGGATGACTGCAGGTCAAGTATGTAGGACTTTATTGCTATGCGAAGGCTATTCTGTAAGCCTCAGGGAATTATAGATAAAATAGGTTAAATTAATATATTTATTCTCATTATATGCTTACCTTGTTCGAATAAAATTCTAGCGTTTACCGGCTCTTCTTCTAACGTATCGCTACGTTTATCCAGGTCGACTGTGCACCAGTCCAGTTTGGCCGAGGAAGCGAGAGTAGGACAAGGATAATCTCAGTCTCTGCCAATGATTTTGAATGACTCGCGAATCCTCAAGTAAAATACCTGATCATGGCCGAATGGTGTAGCCGTCTTGGGGACTTCATGACCGGCAGCCCGTGCGGCCCGGGTCGCGGACGGAACTCCCGATTCTGTTTTCCCATGTGGCTTTTGCTACTACCGTTTTGCCTTGCTGGACAGACGTTGGCCACGATTGGACGGCAAGTTCCGGCATCATTAACGTTGACAACAAGGACTTGTACCTGTGGCTACCCATATTGGCGGTGATGGAGTATCGGTGAAGGGTGGTGGATTTCAGCCATACACCACACAAGATGGGGCTAGAAGGTCGCGTGCCAGCCATACAGCCATAAATCGATGCCTATGAGCGCGGTGAAAATCCAGGCACGGGCATCTGCAGACAAGCTAAACATCTTGAGGCTCGAGGCAGCTGTGCCATGTCAACGACACGTGGTAAAACCACACACTGTAAACAGAAACGGTCATGATGGGTAAGGAAGCGGTAAGAGGCTCTAGTGTCGCCCCTGGGCTTGAGCCACGAGTTTGAGAACCGTTTGCTCTCACGTTGGCCTGAGGAGGCTGCCGGTATTGTCCAGCTGACGTCTGAAGCCAATATCAGGCAAAGTACGAGCAAAAGTTCTAACGGAGGGTGGGATTTCGATAGACCCGTCATGAAATCAATGGCCGTTGGAGGCGTAGCAGCACGGACTCAGCGCGATATGAGATTCAGCTACATCAGTGACGGCGCGGCCGGTAAGCAGATACCCGCAACGTCCAGCCAAGGCAAGGCCGCGTTTTACAGATGCATGGGTCCAATATATTCAGCCTGGTTGAACAAAAGCAAAGCAGTGTCGAGCGGTGATTGGTGCTTTCAGCACAGAGCTGAATCCGGTTCCTCGTGGAACGCAACCTCTCCAGAAGACCTACATGGCTCCACACCACTATCGTGGCTTCGAATGCTACTTTAATCGTATCTCCTCGGCTGAGGAAAAACCGATATCGAGGATGACAAGGTGGTGTCGATGAATCGAGAATCACAATGCATGGTATGGTAATCTATCGTTTCGCGCACAGAGATTGCCGCCACAAAGGGGAGATTCCTATTCGTCACTGCTGCAACTGAGTTAGGATCCCTGCAAATCGAGACAAGGCCCTCCATCAAACAGAGCCGACACGTTGGGGGTCTTGGCCAGTTTCCTGAGGCTGCCCCAGCCATCGACATGGGATAGATGGGTCCCGCTCAGGGCCTCGGTGGCTAATGCAGATATGGCGATGATGAAGCCTCCGATATGCGAGAAGCTTAAGTGAATTAGCCAATTGGGCTGTCTCTTGCTGCCGTATTCTATTCTAGGATCTGTAAGTTGGTGGTTTCCACAACCCAATAGGATCAAGCATCGGTTGCGGGCCAAGAACTCGATACGAGCTTCGGCAGAAAGGAGTAGACAAGATAGTAAGGGAAGCCAGGCCGGCTTAACCACCCCATGATGACAGGCTCCTTGGTTGGAAGAAGACACGGGCCGGTGCTGTTGTGTTGCTGCAGATCCTGTATGCTAATGGCGGAGGAAGATGTGTGTTTAGAAGCAGTAGCTTGTGCTCTAGCTCCCCTAGCTAGCTAGGCATGTAGGTACAGCAAGATACCCACCCCTGTACGTTTCCCACGGGGAGGCCAGAAATTGCTAGTGGTGACTTCCACTCCCAGCACAATTGCTGAGCAAAAGTAGGTACACCCGCGAACCTCGGCATTCCACGCGGTCGATCCCCAGTTCAAGCATCCTCGGATCTTCCTCCACTCCATGCATATATGCCAACCACCGCATGGTCAGCAACTGTGTCTCTCTTCTCCCTTTTGCTCTATCACCCAGCCGATAGACTACTGGACTAGCTGGGCGGCAACATCTCCTCCATACCCTGGTTGACCCATTTCTGTAAGCATCGAGTAATCAGCCAGACGTTGCACAATGTCGGAGCAGGCCAAGCGGCGCATCCAAGCCATTGGCCAACAGCTAAACGCTGGCTCCTCCTCCTCCTCCACTGGCCTGCCTCCCATTACCAAGGTCGCTGCTGGCTCCAGCTCGCCTCGTGTTCAGGGCAAGGTCGTCATCATCACCGGTAACCAGCCGCTCCCCATCCCCCGTCCCACGGTATCAAAGCTGACCGACGCAAGGCGCCAACTCCCCTCTGGGCATCGGCAGGGCAACCGCCCATCAGTACGCCGAGAGCGGTGCTCGGGCCATTTACCTGTGTGACTTGGATGACACTCACCTGAACTCTCACAAGCAGGAGATCAACGCCGCGTTTCCCAATGTCGAGGTCCACGCACGCCGTCTCGACGCAGCTGATGAACCCCAGGTGAAGGCTATCGTTGACGATGCGCTACAGCGTTACAGCCGACTTGATGTGTTCTTTGCCAATGCTGGCATCGTGGGCAAGAACACGCTGTTCACGGACTTCTCAGACACCGAGTTCATGACGGTTCTCAAGGTCAACACTCTGAGGTATGTACACATGAGGCTCTCATTACAGGATTATAAATCAATTTGTTAATTCATGTATGTAGTGTCTTTTTGGCTGCCAAGTATGGCGCCCCGCTATGATGAAGACCTCTGCAGAGAAGCCCAACTCCAGTGGCAGCATCATCGGCACTGCGTCCGTTGCGGGCATTCGTTCCAATGCTGGCTCCACACCCTACTCGGCATCCAAAGCAGCCGTTGTGTCTCTTGCCCAAACCATCTCATACCAGCTCGCAGGCACCGGTGTCCGCGTAAACGCCATCTGCCCTGGTCTTATCGAGACTGGTATGACTGCACCCATGTACGAGGCAGCTCGTGCTCGTGGCTCGGAGAAGAAGATTGGCCAGCTGAACCCGGCAAAGCGAGGTGGACACGCGGATGAGATAGCACGGGTCGCGCTGTTCCTCGGAAGCGACGAGAGCAGCTACGTCAATGGTCAAGCTTGGGCCGTTGATGGTGGTTTGAGTGCAGGCCACCCATATGTGCCTGGCAGGCTTGGCTAAAGTTAGGCTCTAGATGAATCACCTGCAATCCTTTCGAGCTCTCTAATGTGTTGACAAATTTGCTGCCCGCATGTGAATATCATCACGTTCATCCATCCACATCCATAGGTCCATTCTTCGCGAGCAGGTCGTTTATCCGTGATATGATATTCTCCTTCCAAACGCCGTACTCTGCCTGCCGCTTCTCGCTCAGCAAGTCGTATTTATCTTGGAGCATAGTATCTGCTCTTATAATCTGCGGGTTCGACGTAGCATCTGTATCGCCTACATCCAGCATGTCATGGTCGCCATTGCCTGACGACTGGACAATGTCATCGATGCCTTTAAACCAGTCATCTTGTAGCCACTCGCGCTCATTAACCTGCTCCACTGCGTTGTCAAAGTCCTTTGGCATCAAGCTAGCCCATCCAGCCCATGCATCATTCCCATTATTAGCTGTAACGGTCAACTCCTCTCGAGCTCGATCCAACAACGCAAGGATGGCTTGGCGTTGAGGGACGTAGGAGTCACGGTTCATTGCTTCGCCAGATGCCATGGCCACGACCCGCATGGTGACGAAGAAATAGATGGCGGCAAACAGAGCCAACATGTTTTGGGAAGCCCATTCATCTACCTTGGCTCGACTACTTGGTAACAGGATCGTCTCCATACCAGCCAGGATTGTAGGGGCCAGCTTCTGATTGTTCGTCTCAGCGCAGATAAACCGAGCCAATGGCTTAACCCATGGTGGTAAACTGCGCTTGTTGTTTTCCTCTGATGATTTTCCCGCCGCTTTTGTCGGCGTCTGGGAGTCTCCTTGGATTTCGTACGAAATTGCGCCAGGCTCTGCTCCTTTGTCGGTGTGCCACGAGAAGGAACTGGCCGCGACTGTGAGAACGGCGAGCTTCCCAAGTCTCTGGCTTTGGAGTTTGGTGTCCGCAGACGACCGTTGGTCAATCGGTCGGTAGCGGAAGATGTTGGAATGATGTTGTCGAGATGCGTGTAAAGGCGGGTGTAAATTCGGGGCGGGATAGGAGGTCGCGGAGCTATGGGTGGGAGATTGAGTGGGATCTTCAACCTGTCGGGGTCCTTATCAGCATAATTATTCGACTGAAGTCAGTAAAACCAACCTTTCACAGGCGAGATGAGCGCAAGCGTACAGCCGAGCAACCTCTTCCTCAGCCTTCAAGGTGCTTGCGCGATGCCGCGATTGTGCAAGTAGAGAGGCAGCTAGCTCAACCAAAGTCGAAGGAAGCTCCGTACCTTGTGTCGGCATCAGCGACAGCAACGCTTGTTCGATTTGTCTGCTGCTCATTTTGGCGGCTTGGAGTGGTTGGATGCTCGTAGGCAAAGCAAAGTGAGGACGCGAAGAGTAGCGCGTCCGCGGGATGAGTCCAGACACGATATCACGGGACCGGCCCAGATAAGATACGGAAGATGCAGCATCTCAGGAACGGCTCAGTGCAAATGAATGCTGAATAATGCCAATTTTACGGAATATGAGACTGCGAGTTCTCCTAATATTATTAATAATTACAATGCAGCGAACAACGTTAAAATCCAGTGCAAGTATGCATCATATTTCTGGAGTGCTTTGCGCTCAGCTGCCTGGAACATTGAGTTACAAACTAGATCGGCTTTCAACAAGAAGGTTGTTCTCTAAAAACTAGAGAGAAAAAACATAGAATTGCTGCATTCATAGAAGAATAATCGTGCTATTTATTCGGATCATGCGTTTAATTTATTCGAATAATTCTCGAATATTCGTCGATTTTCATTCTAATTTCTCACGGGTTGCTGTCATCATTGTGCTGGCAAGCAAACCATGAAATGAGGTCAGCAAGTGAAAAGGGACCCAGGCAAGTCCGGGGACCCTGAAAGTCTCCACTGCTTGCATGGCAACTACGTACTGCCACCCACTGATAACGCTGCTGATAACGGTCGCGGATGCACACCTACCGTTTAAGCTGTAGCGGCCAGGTCAACATCCAGAACCGCACGACCACCTGTCCACTTGCTCGATTTCTCCTCCTTGTTCCTTGATTAACACATTGTCACTTGATGCGCTTTCTTGTTCGTTGATTTCGCATAGTTTCATTCGTCTGTTTGTCAGCATTTCAATGCGTTCGGAGTTGTTGTTCAGCGTCTGCCTCGCCGGCTTGACTGCCGCGCATGGCAGCCACTCTCAGAAGATTGTTGTCCCGGATAATGCGGATTGGATGACGAAACATATGGCCGGTATGTCTTACGAAGCCCCTAGAACCGAATCTTATCTTACAATGTTCTTCTTTAGCCGAACATCATATCGAAAACTGGGACTGGGACTCCTTCTTCATCCTACACGACTACAATGCCGACGGGTTTTGGCAAGGCGACGAGATGCAACGGACGTACGGCCTCATGGATCAATCGAACAAGCATAAGACTATGGAGGATAAAACCCGCGTCCTCAACGAGTTGCTGACGCTGCTGGACCGAAACAAGGACGGCATGGTCAGCCATGACGAGTGGACTGTCTTCAGAAACAGCGGGAGGACACTTCCTGATCTCAACACGGGTATAGGAATTCATCACGATGATGAAATGGAATACGAGCTAAGTGCGTTTGCGAGGAGAGACAGGGATGTGGAGAGAGAGAGCCTTCAAGCTAACTGTCATATTAGATCACTGGGAGAAGTACCACGATGAGAACACGAAGCTCGAAGACTTGACGCACCCGGAAGACATCGAACACTTCCGCAAACACGAAGAAATGGAAGCAGAGCAGGAGAGACTGGAGGCGTTAGACAGGATGCCTATTGTTGTGGACAATATCCCCTTTAAGTTCCGCAGGCCGTCGTAACAGGTTCAGGTTTATATTTGACGAATGGATGCTGTATATACACGAATAGACTTCACATTATGATATCCTTGTCAAAGACGCGGCGCTACATATCTGGTTCACGCATGAATAGATTCAGGTTACGATATCTACATCGAAGACGCAGTGCCACACACCCGGTGCAAACGTCTTCACCAATTCAACGTGACCAGCTGCTGGTTTACGGGTCGTATCTTCCGTTGACCTCCACTGGTCAAACAATTCCTGAATGGACTTTTTCCTCGCTTCGATGTCGGCGACACCCACGTTCTCATGCAAATGGAGGCATGCCTGTGAGCTGTGGCGGGTCATCTCCCATGCCTGCTCCCATACCGGTTGGCTAGTAGGCAGGAATCCGCCGTTGATGTGTCTGATATCCTTTGCAACATTCGATTCCCATAGTGTTTGAACCCTTGCCAAGGCCTTCTGGTTATCCTCGAGAAATACCACAATGCGCTCCCTCCAGCGAGCAGCTCGTCCATCGGTCGTTCCAGCTCTGCTCCTTGGACAATTCGTACACTCCAGCGGTTGGCCTTAGCACCCCTACGTAGTCCTTCGACGCTCCAGGGGTTGATTTCCCAGCAAAGCACCCTCATACCAAGCGATGCGTAACAGAAGACGAAATAGCCGATTCCAGCGTACAGGTCGACCGCCCAACAATCATCTTGTGCGGCTGGCTTCGGTGCACCAAAACTTAACAGTCTGGCCTTTTCCTTGACATTTCCACGGCTGAACATTGTCCAGCGAGGAGCCCAAGTTTGGTATATCCCATTTTGTTTCGTTGATGCCCAGAAAGCGTTTTCAAAGTCTGAAATTGAGGGGCAGTCTGCATCAACATTTGAGGCACCAAAATTCCCGTACAGCATGCGAAGTCCGCTTGGGCTGCGCAAAACATTCTCCTCCCGTCGCCGGTCTTATGCAGTGGAATGCCTTCATTAATCGCCAGATGAGTCAATTCTCCTTTTCCATTCCCAGAAAGCTCTTTCAAGATGAGGGACCACAAGGCGTCACGAGCATCTTGGCTGCATTCTTCTAGCAGTGAGATCCAGGGCAAGTTCGTGAAGCTGCCCGTCGGAAGTAAAACCAGCGGCTCGTAGACGATGAAGCGCTTCGGTATCGAATTCAACAAATCGGCTATCCGGGCAGGATCAGTATTGTTGGGTGAGTTCACCAGATGCTCTGAGGCGAGCCATTGTGCTGTGGCATCCCGAATGGGGTTCTTTGGTTGGGATTTGGGCTTTGGCATGGTTCAACCAGACTTTACAACGCCAAAATCAGTCGAAATACTCGTATGCCTGTGGCAGATGAAATGGTCGCGGTAGTTTCGTGGAGACGCGGTTCTCACATGTGAATCATGGCAAGTTAATGTTCGTGTGGATCACAATTTTGGAAAAGCTGATTAAGTCTTGTAGCATAGGAGGCTAATTCAACGACGAGACGACCTCGCACTCATAATTCCGTTGACATTCATTCCAAGTCATGGGTATCTCGACCCTATGCTATTCTACATGCGATAACAATAACCCTATACCTTAAATGCACTCCCATCACAAGAAATAGTCGCTTGGCCCCTCCTGCTTGCCGGCACGTGCCTCTGATCGTCGGGCACGGCTGAGAAGATACTAAATCTCGGGGTCAAGTCCTTATCGACAGACATGATAGACGCAACGTTGCCGCAGCGGTAGCAGTAGTTGGGCGCTGACCAGACAGTAACAACCGAGTTCTCTGGGAAATGGTACTTTGGCTCATGTTAGCACGGGGTTCCGCCCAACGCGGCTGGGCAAGGCACTCACTTTGTATCCTTCGTTAACCAGCTGATGCGCTCGAGCTATTAACTTCAGACCGTTGACGTGGTTGAACTCGGTCGCAACCTTGTCGCCAAAGAGCCATCCTGCGCCACGAGGGCTGATAGCCCACGTTTCGACATCCTCAGGATCTGACCACACAAGATCACAGAATGCACCCTCATGAGGAATCTCCTGCGCGCGGGCTACGACACGGATTTGGTCGATGGTACGGATCTCAGGGCTCAACCCTCCGTGCACACAAAGAACCTCTCCATCGACGATGGCAGCGAGGACCAGGAAGTCAAAGACGTGGCAGCAGGCCTTCCACACGGAGGCGTTGCCGTACTTTTGCTGGCATTCTTCGTAGAAACCATACACCTGGGTGATCTGCCGAGACTCGTGGTTTCCGCGGACAAGGACAATACGGTCAGGATATCTGGAAGGCCGTAAGCAATGAGGATGGATATTAGATGAGAGAAACATACTTGGCTTTAAGACACATCAATAGCGTGAATGTCTCGAGACTGAAGTAACCTCTGTCGACAAAGTCGCCCAGGAAAATGAATCGGGTATCCGCGCTCTGGGAAGATGGCACGGCCTGGGAGGCGGCAGATTCAGCTGGAGCTTCAGCATCCTCTTCAGTATCAGTCACCGCTGCGGTCGCATTGTCCACCGGGGACTTGATCTTCTTCCTCAGCTTGGGGTTTGTGATCTCGGTCGGGGCTCGATATCTTCGGATGTGATTACGGTCGTGGCCGTCTTGGGGGCCTGAACGTTGGTTTCGCCAGGCATGCCACCAGAGACCCTGAACAACTCTAAGAGGTCGTAGAATTGACCATGGATGTCGCCGCACACGGTTACGGGAGTGCAAACAGGCTGGATATTAGACTCTGCGGCGGCTGTCAGTGCCGCGAAACCAGGCCGAGGGTGAAGTGAGCCTTACCCTCCATCAAGATCTCCTTGACCTTCTCGCAAAGCTCCTTCATGGCCCTCTCGGGCAGGTAGTGGCATTGCTTGGCCTCTTCCAACCATTCATCGAGCCCAGCATTTGGGCTGAGGTTCGCAGGCCCCGGTCGAGGTATAGTGACCGCCATGGTGATGGCATGCCCCGTTGTCGCAGAAGAGGCGGAAGACGACGTACAGTGGGGGTTACCGCAGTCCAGCTTCAATGGTTACGGACAAGATGGTTTGCGTGTGACGGAGGGTGGAGGGGTGCAGGGCCCGCCTCACATTCGGGGTGGACGTACCGGCTTACCGTGCACCACACCGCGCCTATTGAGCACTCGTTGTTTGGCTGTGATGAGTAAGGGCGGCCCGTTTAGGAAAGAATTACTCCAGTTACACCCGCGAGGTGGCTGCAAAGCCGACCACGTGACGCACCTCCATGAGCTGATGACATAAGCTCCCATCAATCTCATTGTGACCAAACAGTCCAATGGTGGGGCTCCTACTCACGATCCCTTCGAGCACTATCTCACCACCTTGAGAACAACGAAACTCATAATAGTTGCGCTTTCGCCAGCTCATTCACGCTCCAGCATGTGCAATGTCGGAAAAACGGCCACAGGTTCTCTCCATGAGGACAAACGGCGTGCCCTCATCGCCAGCCAACCAACATGAGCCCCTCAAGGTACGCATCTCACCGAGTCACCCTTCAAGGGTCTTTGGCTTAGTTTGCTGATCGCTAGATAGGGCAAAGGTTCCGGCAGGAACCACTCGGGCAGGTCTGGTAGGGGAGAGGTTCAAGCGAAAAGCACAATGAAGCCTCTAGAGTAAGCCATTTCCCAGAATATCACCGTATTCCTGCTAAGGGGTTTAGTCTTCAAACGGCAACGACGCACCAAAGCCAGCTAAGCCAAAGCCTCAGAACGAAGGTGAGAAGCTCGTCGTGAGGAGGCTACCTCCAGGGATGACCCAGGCAGAGTTTCTTACCATTCTCGGCTCGACTTGGGAGACTGGCAAGGGCAAAGTCGACTGGTTTTCTTATCGACCTGGCAAAGTCTCCAACGAGTAGGTTTCCGCTTCACGCTAGAATTTCGACCATCTGCTTACGGAGTTGGAACCCAGTCCTTCCAAGCCATCGCGACCTGCGCGTGCATACCTTCACCTCATGAAGAAGGATGACATTCCGGCTCTCAGTGATGTTGTGCGAGGATCTACTTGGGAAGATGCCAAGGCCACTTTTACTAACCCTTCACTGATTGGACCTCCATCTCTGGAGTTTTCTATTTACAAGAAGATTCCTAGTAACAAGAAAAGGACGGATACTCGACAAGGAACCATTGACCAGGACCCGGAATTTATGGCTTTCTTGGAGGAGCTAGCAAACCCAGTCCCTATCAAGGAGAGCATTGATGCTGACCTTGACGATGATGCCGCCAAGACAGAGACAAAGGTCACGACTACGCCGCTGGTTGAGTATCTCAAGGAGAAGAAGGCCAACAAGGGCAAGGACGGTAAAGATGGTAAAAATTCCAAACACGGCCGGCAGGAGCCAGGTGCCGCTAAAGGCAAGGGAGGTTCCAAGGATGACGAAGGCACAAAGAAGAGAGGCAAGACTGAGAAGGGCGAGAAGGCTGAGAAACCTACCAAGGAGACGGTTAAGATCCTCACGAAGAAGGCAGCGACTGAACAGTCTCCTGCTGATGCGGCCAAGACTACACCCGCCCCAGCAAACGCCAACAATACTTCCGAGGCGCCTAAGAGTCGTCGCGCTGGTATTGCCGCGGCGGCAAGAATCTTACAGAGAGACCTTGGCCTCAGCCCTGGTAGTGCCCATAGGCGGGCGCGACAAGACGCTGCAAAGGCCGAGGCTGATACTAAAACGCCTTCTACCAAGGAAGCAACTAAGCCAGCTACCGAGAGGTCCGCATCCCCAGCCCCAGCTAGCGAGTCCGCCTTGCAGCAGATTAAGAACAATTCGACAACATCGGCCGCGCAAAGGGTCAAGCTTCGGGCCGTAGAAACAGAGGGGCAAAGAATACTGACAAGGCTACTGAGAAGTCCAAGACTGCAGAAGCTCCAGCCACTTCAACATCGACTGCTGCCAATCCTCCCGTAATTCTCAAGAAGAAGAATGATGGCGGAAGTTCTCGTACTCCTGCGGATTCTCAAACTCCGCAAGAGCCTTCAACTGGCAAAGCTACCTCAAACGCTCCTGCGGCGTCGAAGAACACTGGTGCCAAATCTGGTTCTAACCAGAAGAAGTCAGCTGCAGTTAGCCCTGAGGCAGTCCGTGGTTTTGTCAAGCACGCCAACCCTTCGCAAGGCATCACCGAGCCACTACTCAGACAGGCCCTGGAGGCATTCGGAAACATCACATCTCTCGAGGTAGATAAACGCAAGGGATTCGCATACGTCGACTTTGCGGACCACAAGAGCCTTGTCAAGGCGATTTCCTCCAGCCCCATCACTGTGGCTCAAGGGACCGTCCAGGTTTTAGAACGCAAAGACAAGAAGCCTGCTGCAACACCGGCGGCCACAGCTCCAGCAACGGGCTCCGCTGGCTCTGGAAACGGAAGCACTGCCGCGCCGGAGAAGAGCGGTTCTAACCGGGGCAGACGCGGTAGAGGAGGCGGCAAGGGTGGCGGGGGCGGCGGACAGGCAAACGCCCAGCCAGCGGCTGCGGCGGCTGCTTCGGCACCTGCAGCCGCCAATGCTGGCTGATGTGGCCATGGAACATTCGGACGCAAGGTTACTTATCAAGTTCACTCAGCATCTGTGAAACCCAACGCCGACACAAATCTTGTGCTGTGTCTAACGGCCGGGGAGCTCCTGAGTCGATACTCCAATACGAACGGGCCAGCATGATCAGATCGTGTCTCTGCCGAGATGACCGACTGTCGAGATCCAGAGCCTAGCAGTGCTTCGCTGATTCAAAGAGTGCTATCCAGATTACACATGCCGAAAGGCCAGGAAGCAGGAGAGACGTCCTCAAACTGGTTTTGCACGGCGCAGGTCTTCTAGAACAACACGCCGTCCAATCCTTAAGGTTTCGAGCAGATTTATCTTATTGCCAGAGACCAAAGCGATCGGCGGCGGCTACAGGCGCGACATGCTGTGTCTTCTCAGCAACGGCGTTGCCGCCTTTGGTGGTTCACATGGCTCGTGGGAGGCGACACCCCAAACTGGCTTTTCAAAAGACAGTCCAAGTAGAGGTAGAAGAATCGCTGCCCGTTTATATATCTTTATTCTTTGCAAACATCAGTGGAAAAAACACGTATATGCATTCTTAAGCCATTGCGGGCTAATCTCACACGGTAAGCAAACGGTCTATCTGATCATCAAAAGCCCAGTCATCATCCGACCCAAATCGACGTAGAAATAAGCAAAAACAAAACGTAAACATAAACCCCATAACAAATAACCAAAAGTCTATCCTGTGGAATGCCTTCCTGTCAACGCCGCGAACCCGAACCAGATAAAATACACCAAAACAGTAAGGAAAACTCCCACAGCAACAGCCTCCTTTTCAGCCCATAGGCGGCGCACCTCGCCTGCGCTTCCTCAACCCACAGCGTGCGACCGATGCCACGACGGGCAGTTTTTAGTCCGGGCAGCCCGTCGAGACTGTGAATGTTGGTCGTCTTCTGATACTTCTCCATTTTATGCTGCTCCGCGATAGAATTCGCCCATTGCTCGAGACTAGGACGCTCCTCAAAGACGGCGAGCTCCTTGTCCTTGGCAGCCTGGAGGATAACATCGTCGATGGGCTTGTCCCCGGAATCCTCGTCGGGAGCATAGATGGACTTCTTGATGCGGGGACGCCGTAACCACAGCTAGTCTGAACTTGCCAAATGTCACAGACGACCACCGCACGAGCGGCGTCGAAAGCTTCGCGCTTTCCATTGGCAATCTGACGCACCAAGGATGCAAACTCGGGCTGGTCCCACTCGACAATTTTGGAGCGGCAGAACAGCCGCAAGATTCTAGGCGTGTTGCCGAAGCTCATGAACATAAGGCACAAGCGTCCATTCTCGTAGGAATGCGCAATCGTCTCGCAGCCGGAGCCGGTACGGTCAATGTAGGCGCACTGGTTTGGACCGAGCACGGCGAAATGAGAATCGGAAAGTCCCTTGGGGGATACATTTATATGAGCACCGTGAGTGGCCGCCGATCCTGTGAAGAAGACCGGCTGACGCTGCGCCCACTGGGCCAGGTCGTCAGAGAGGGAGGGAAGAGCTTCATTTGAGAGCTAGTGTTGATACAAGTGTGTTGAAACGAGGCCAAAAGCAAAGAGGACTGGATGACTTGTCGTGATATGAAAGTGCACAAGTTGTGTTATAAGACGAGGTGGTGATGGTGATGGTGATGGATTAGGAAGGCCGAGGGATATGACTCAGTCCTAGGGCGGAGCAATAGACACAGGGCGTACAGACGACCCCAGGCTTGGCACCTCCAAGAAGCCGGCCCAGTTCCGGCCGAAGCTTGTGTCTTTATATCGCGAAGCCCTTGCGAGCTCCGATACAGGGCAAATCCTTCGCGCCCGTCTAGGCCACTTCTTGCTGGTCTAAAAACGTATATGGTTATATGATGAGGGGCTGTTGATCAATCCAAAAGGGTCCTCCGAAGAAGCTGCGCGGGGCCGAGACCGTTGCAGGTGGAGCTGTGGAGTTAAAGATGCCGACCGGCTGCATAGTCTCGGTGGGGCTTGGCAGGCAGCATCGCCTATTGCAGAAAGCTGCCTGTGGACGGTGGAGTTGGAGAATGGTTGCTGTCGAATGCGGTGCTACACTTGCTTGCATTGCATAAAACGCCGGGTATAAGAAAAAGCAAAAACCAAAGAAACCTTCAACGGGCCGGAGCGCCCTGTCGTCACCGACCAGATGTCGGCTATCGCATGATCGGGTGTGCATGGTAGTTGCCGTCTTCGTAGCCATCGTCATCTCCATCGTCGTCAAATGTAAGGGCCGTGTTGCTGTAGAGTCCAGGGCTCAGAGAGTCGGCAGAGACTCGAGGCACCTTGGAGTATGCTGGCTGGTGTGATTGTGTCAGAGCGGGCGGCTGCATACGTCCCGTAGCCACGTTGGTGTAGGCGCGGCTGTTTGGATTGACAGAGCTGGACCGTCCACCGGGTCCCCAAGGCTCGATGAAGCTTTCACGACGGTTTGAAGGCGGCGGACGCTTGCCCTCAAAACGCTGGGACAGCCGTTCTTTCTCAGCCTTGTGCTCCCTTTCCCTTTCTCTCTCCCTCTCCCTTTCCTTATCCTTGGTTCGGCCCCGTTCCTCGCGATGCTCTTTCTTGGTGGAGGAGACACGGGGCGCCTTGGGCCGCTCCGCAAGTGGAGTCACCACAGGGTTGGTCGGTGAGGATTGATGCGTCGCGTTGTATCTGAGCAAAAGGCTATCATATTTTGTCTTGAGGTCGTCGTGCTCGTACTTCAAGGCTCCGAGGGCGTCTTTAAAGCGCTGGAGCTCTATCTTAAGAGCCGCGTTGTGTTCTTTGACGGCTTGCAGCTCAGACTTAAAGTCATCTTTGATCTTGTTGGTCTCGGAGAGCTTCTTGTTGGTCTGTTCAAACAGGGCCTGAAACTTTTCTTTTGCATCATTGGCCTTGTTGCACTCGGTGTTGGCATGCTGAAGGGCGTCACGAAGCTCCTCTTCGGTATCCAATACCGAGCCTAGGGCAGAATCAACATCTGAAAAATGAACATGTTGGCCGCGAGACGAACCGCTCTTGCCCGACGAGCTCGTCGAAGACTTGCGCTCGTGGGTGCTGGGTCCTCGCTGGTTCAGAGGCATGGTGGGCTAGTGTATACTGAGCGATCCCGGGTGGTTGGCTTATAGAAGACTTGTCGTCAGGATGTGATAGACACACCACTAGCCAACCAGAGTCCGCAAACGAGTGGTTTAACAAATATTGGAGAAGAAAGTCGGGGCTTGTTGCCCCAAGGCAAAGCTTGGTGGTGTCGATATGAGGGTTGGAGCCTGTAGCCTGGTGGTGTGTAGGGTGGATAGACGTGGACGGCTACTCATGCACCGAATATGTGGACAAGCGTCATGCAGATGCTGCTCGCTATAGCTCAAGAGACTAAAGGAAATGGAGAAAGAAGAAGACTGGCGAGTTAAGAGGAAAAGACAGGAGAGGCGGCGAAAAAAGCGCTTCACCGAGAAAATTTAAATATCAAGCCAAGCCATGATGAGACGAGGTGCTTAAGTGCTACTATTAATTATATTGGAGTGAAGGGGTGGGGATGGAAGGGTGAGTGCTGCCTCGGTGGCACGGCCACTGTGGCAGCCAAACTCGCCCATCCTGCCCTCCCCGAGCCAGGTTTAGGAGCCGTGACAGAGAACGTGAATCTCAGCATAAGTGGGGGAGGGCATTGCATCAGCGTCCAGGTATCGGTACTTGTCCAAAGCCATGCCAGCCGACGACGTAGCTGGTATACCGCGTAGTGACTCGTAGATGGTAGGAGCGTCCTAGCCTGGGCGCCGAGGAGAGGCGGATGGTAGCCTTGTCGTGTTTAGTTTGTCGTAGGTGTGTCCTGTGTGTGCGTCCATGCCTGTTGGTCGATATCAAGGAAGGGGAGGGGTGTCAGGGTGTGAGGGCTCTGCTTGCCTAGCCGTAGGATCAACAACAAGCGCGGTGAAGAGCAAAGTCGAAAAAGGCAGAAAAGGCCCAATGGAGTTTCCCATTCAGCAGTCTGACAGGGGATATCACGACCCTATTGGCTGTGGCGTGGCTGTGCTTGCGACAGAAGTCGAATTACCATCAAAGCATGGGCATGGCTGCCTTATTTTCCCAGCTTCCGGCCCCCAAATTTGGTTCGCCCAGGGTCCGCCCGCGCGCCAATATGTGCAGGGAGCATGAATTATCGGCTGTAGAGGGAAGAGAGAGAAAAATTTCATGAGCTTTGTGATGTCAAGGTGGGCTGGCTGGCTGTGCAGCGCCATCTCATGTCTGTCCTCCCTGGAAAGGGGCAACGCTATGATATGATTGTGTGCCCGTCAGGGACCAGCCCAGCAGACTGTCACAGGCACAGGCACAGGGTCGAGAGAAGGCACGGCCGGGCCATTATCTCGTCTCAGGGACGGCAAATAGTCGTCTGACTAAAAGGGTCTCTCGTGGGAGATGGATGGGCGGAAGAATGAATCGAGGCTGAAGCGGTGAGTCACTGTTAGAAGGGGGTGCGCGGAGCTGGAGCCCGAGTGTTTATGCAAGTCGTGCCTTGTGAAGAAGACGATCGCTTGCCGTTATGCATGTTGTACAGAAACTTGCTGCAATGGCTCGCATCTGGCGTACCGTACTCCGTCTCCTGTGACGGAAGGCCCTGGAAGCGTCATATCTGGACCATGTCTCAACCACGAGATCCACGGTGGGAAGTGCCACTAGGCAAGACATCCATAGTTTGGCCTTCGATATGTGGAAGGACTTTGTCTTTTCGGTCTTTTTCTCGATATGGGAGCATGCCGACGGCCTGACCTTGGGCTTCGTAGGCAGACGCGCGGTCCAGGGTTGCGAACCTTCTGGACTGTCCAGTAGGGCTGAGCATCAAATGTTCTGCTGGCTCTTCCATTTGTTCTCTCTGGTCCGTGTTTCATGCAGAAAAAAAATTGCCAGGTCTACTTTGTGATCTTAGTAATTCCATTCATGTAGGTAGGGTAAGGTAGGGTAGGGGGACGGAAGGGTACGGCATGGAAGAGTGATTATCTAACCTGAGCGCGCCTTCCCGATGCAGGTGCAACGGGTTGGCAGAAACAGAGTGGAAGGCGCATGCCTCGCGCATGCCTTGCCTTGCCTTACAGTACCTTACCTTACCTTACCTTACCTGGCCCATTCATTACATGCGCGTCATAATGGAGACGGCCAAAGTGTAAGTACCCTTCTCCAATGTCTGTGATGCCCAAATAGGAAACATTGCCCCATATGGACCCGTCTCCAAATCAAGACCAACGCGCTCCATCACAAACCCCTTCCCTCCCTTCTGCGAGGCCGCCCACTCTTCCCATCCCCATACACCGAAGTCGACAGCGACGTGAGCCGGCAGGCCGCGCACTAGCACAGCATCCAGCGTTACCCCTACCAACGGAGGGACTTTGCGCAAGGCATTCTTGCACCAGCACAGCCCTCAGGATGGTCAATGTACAGTACACTACCTGACCCTTGCTTCCGAGCCTGCTTTTCACTTAGGACAGCCGGCCGGCTCCATTGCCATGTGGCTCTAGTGCGAGACAGGGGACTCTTTTCCCCATCACAGACATCGACCAACACAATTTTACTCGAGTGGAATTACTTTCCAGAGAATTGGGCCGGCAAAACCGATCCACTGCCCCTTGTGTCCCGAAACCCCGGCCCATCACCCCAACGTCTATCATGGCGCTGCAAAACAGTGGCACAAAGTTGGGAAACGCTGTCCCCCTCCTACCATGCACCTCCTCTCCCGTTGGTGCCGGCTGCCTGCATCTCAGTGACGTGCGTTGTGCCATCTAGCAATGTGCCACTTCCCCACAAACAGTGTTGTGTTCCTCTAACCTTCAGCTCTATAAGTCGATGTCGTGCCTCAATTCCAGTCGTAAGATGAGTCTACTCATCCAAGATTATTTACTGCTACCCAGAAAAACGGCCACCCCATCACTGTGACGTCTTCCTTGGAACCCGCGCAGCTGTAGCCTAAACTTCGCACATGATGCTACACTTTTCCACCACGAGCAATCCCATATCCTCGTCACCTGCTTTATTTGTCCTGGCATAGGACTTCGCAAGTCTCCGAGAAAGAACAGCCCCCAAGCTTCTGGTTGATCCCTGTCGAGCTGGATCTACCCATGTAGATGCCTAGGATATGCCTGCAGCCCTATACCATCCTACGTCAAGTGCTAAATGTACATGTTTTAGGATTCACTATTATAGACCGACATGATTTCGAATCTATAGGTTTCAAGCTGTTCAGGCTGTTCCTAAATTTGAGACAAACCTAAGACTGGAATAGAATCCTCACCTATTGCAGAAGTCTATAGGAATCAACAAATCCATGTCTTTATGCACGACTGACAAGTTCACAAAATGTGTTTCTATATTTAATCAGGTCCGACACAGAGACCGAGGATTTGCCACCTATGGATATGCTCATTCACAGACAAGGTGGTGGTGTGGATATCATTCGAAAATGGATTTCATTCTTGTTCATTGTGCTGTCATAGTAGATCTAATGTAACATATGCTTTCAAGATAGTAAACATGCATCGTAATAAGCCATTCCCATGCCTATCGCTAACCTAACTAATATTGTTAGTGATGTTTTTTTTGGCTAAGATAATAAGTAAAATAAGCTGTACTCACAAATTCATCCTTAACTGCCCGAGTACGGGCCGTTGTGTAAACCTGGGTATAATAATTGAGCAACCATAAAACATATCCTCCCAACCAGTGCACCACCATGATTTCTATTCTAGTGCTAGGAGATTCAGCCTGTAGAAAGTAAAGCAATAAACCGTCGATTGCAGACAGTAAGGTCGTCTCATCGTTAACGGTGCTGTATTGAACGAGACTCATGTGTCATGAACGATTTGGTCAAGACGTTCGAGATGGCACAGCGGAGTAAAACAGTTGTGCCATCATCGAGCTGTGCTCAGGTGCTCATGAACATTGCGCCTCCGTCTCAATATATCCTCGTACCTCTCGATCCTCTTCATCTGTCGTTCTAGGGCATCGAGCGTGTCTTCGTATCTTTGTCTAATGTCTTCGTATCTTGACCGCACCCCGGGCATTCTCCTTCCAGTATTCAAGCTCTTTGGTCAAGTCGGCGATGCGTCGGTTGAAGCTCTGGTCCAACTGTTTGGATAATGCCTTGACCCGAATCTTTAGATCCGCATTCTCCTCCTTGAATTCTTTGTTCTCGGCATCGAGCTTGGCAATTATCGAGTTGAGCCTCTCCATCTCCCGGTGGTGTTTCGTCGACCGACCTCCAACATTTTCCAGTGAGCGTCGTAACGATTTGTTGTCTGCCTCGAGCGCAGCCACCTGAGCTTGCAGCTGAGGAACGATGACATGACTTAGACGGTGAGCATCGGCTTCGGTAGTGGAAAGGCTGGCTCTTAATGCGTTGTTCTCGGCTACCAGAACCCGATTGCTCTCCTCAAGGGTATGTTCTCGCTCCAGAAGGTTCTTCCACTCCTCATACGTGACCTTGTAGCCATGGTCATGATGGTGGTCGTGGTGGTGATGGCGGTGGTGGTGATGATGATGACCATGAGAACGAGATCGCTTGAGTACAAACTGCGGACGACCAGAGGTGGTGGTCTCAACATAGTATCGGGGAGACATCCTGAAAGGTGAGGGGCTGCCCAAGTCTAGAACTGTATGACCGACTTTCGCACCACCTTGGCGTTGCAAGGCGGCAGGTTTCGAGCTCCCAAGACTGAGCACACAACGATTTGTAACCAAAATTCACCCTTGTCTTTCGTTGTACGATAGTGATTGTAGCAGGGAGGATGGCTATTGGTGAATCTGTCTTAACTGAGTGACGAAGTACGTTAATATTGCAACGAGTTTTCTAGATGATGGCTGTGCAGGGTTGGAGACTAGGTTGAACACCAGCGTACGTGCCTACGAGATAGACACAGTTTGGCAGGATATTGTCGTATGTCGAGGCCATCGATCTTCGAGTGACAGTTCAAGTACAAGAGAAGAGCATCCGGCAACAAAAGAAACATAATGGGGCCCCGGCGCAAGGGAGGCAGTTAGCTTTAAAGGCGAGTTGCTCTGAACTCTGGGGTGGCACCAAGGCGGCCAAGTTTGCGACCACATGCTGAATAGGAAGGGGACAAAGTATGGCACGAGGGTCAAGCATATGGGTCCCAAACGGCGCTGGCCTGCGGAAGACGTGCATAGCGGCCATCTTCATGATCGGAAATGAGAAGCTGTGGCAGCACCGTGTGGCTCGACAGGCAAGGGTCCAGGAGACCGAAACAAGGAGCGAAATGGATCATGCCGGTAACAAAACCCCGTCAGGAAAGAGCTTTCTCACCACAGCATGTTGCAAGATGCCATGCCAAAGTCACAGGAAGGGTGGGGATGAGGCTAAGCCCACGAGGCTGGGCATGGGAGATCTGGGATGTCTCAGCACGATCACTTGGCCGCCTTTGAGGCACCTGGTACCAAGAGGCGTCGAAGAAAGGGCTCCGCCTCGCTCTGCTCCGGACGGGTAGAAGACAGGTCCGATGGCTGCCAACAATCAGAGTCCTTTCCATTTACCGCACGCAAGGGGCCGAGCTGACACGGTGATAGTCTGCTGTCTCCGAGAAGCGAGGAATGCATTTTGTTGGCCCAGGCTGGATAGCGGAGCGCACGGCGATGGTTGGCCGTCGGTAAGGGAGGAAACAAAACACCAACGGGAACAAAGGCAGATCGTGCCGCTAAAGTTGCATGCACAGACGATCCTGGCGCGGGTACCTGCTCCTTGCTTGCGCTTACGGGTACGGTGCGGTGCGGTGCGGTGCGGTATTGTATGGTATGGAATGGTATGGCATGGTACTGTATGGTATGCTTGTGCAGATGGTGCGCATTAGTCCTCGTGCAAGGTACGAGGCGTGGTGGATGGTGGACGTGACGATGTTGGTTCGTCCACGGGCTCAGGTGTCTCACCCATCACTTGATGCGTCCTTGGTCACTGGTCACTGGTCAGCGCTGCACTGTGTGGGATAGGGTCAGCAAAGTCGAGTGCGGGGGCTCAGGGTGGGAAACGGCTGCTGAGGAACAAGAGTCTGGTGACCTCCACACAGTTGCCTTTGCACCGTGTTTAGATCTGTAACTACATAGTACGTACACCCAGGTTGGGAACAGCGAGGCCAGCTCCTGGGTCAAGCCAAGGCATATGGCCAGGCCCGCACCGGACTGGGCGGCCTATACTCCGTACAACAGTACAGTACTAATCGACACAAAAAAACGGAAGAACCACATGTCACTTCACGTTTATAACTCAGCTTTACATACGAGGTTTCTTTACGAGGCATTGAAATTACCTGGAATAAAAGCAAAAATCTCTTCTTCTTAGCTTAGCCTTTTATTTGAATATTAACGGCAAATACTTCGTTTTTATCACATTATTCCAACACATGCAATGAATGGTATCGATCCCAAGCTACTGCACTGATGCTCTGTAAGTGACCATTTAACTTTAGTACTAAGTTGGCACCTACGCTATTGCTTGCATGTAGAACCAACAACTGCCCCCTGCAGCCACAGCAAAGCCAGCTGTTCCCACACTCCATGCGGCTAAAAAACCCCTGGCAGGCGGCCTCCACAGCTGTGCAGATGTACTGTACGTACCTGCTTTTCATGTTCTGCAGCATCTAGTCTAGCTTCACTTCAACCACCATCTTCTAATCCCCTCCATGAACCTGTTATCTTCGCCTTCGGCCATCTCCTTTGTAACCCCATGTTAGGCAGAATGGCTGTAAATAGCCGCAGCAAGGCTCTCCCGCATGCACGACGTCCCTCCGTCCAATTTGCCACGCAATCATCCCATCTACAATCTACAAGCATATGGTTGTAGTGGTACAAGTTGCTGACCTATATTCCACCGCCCAACCTGACCTCATCCGTACGGACAAGGCTAGTGGGTGCAGATGCCATCCACATCTATCTTTGTCACTCCCTACAACGACCGCATTGGTGACGGTAGCCTTCTTTCGGAGCATCTACCAACGGCAACACCGATGTGATGGCTCACATTCACCAGTATCATACGTTGCTCAGGTCCACAAGTTATTGATCCGTCGACGAGGCGCAGCCTCCAGACAACCCTGGCCAACATCCCGTTCCTGTTGCCACTCATCAGGCTGGTGTACAACTACGGCCAAGTTCATGATCCTACACTCCCTTCAAGCCTTGCACCAGAGACACAAACTTGCAATCAACGCTGTATTTTATCTTCAGCTACCAGGTATCGACACATCAGCACATATCAGGACTATGTCTTTCAGTAAGACCAGGTGAGCTCGTTTCGTGAAACCCGGTCATTGTCTATTGTCTAAACTATTTACGCTTACCCATTCCTTTCTCATTCGTGGTATCATTCCTAAGCTTGCATCGTGAATTATGCCACTAGATTCCACCATGGAACCTAGTCCATATGCTATTGAAAACATCCTCCCTGGAGCGCTTCGGTCAAGCAGCCACGCACATGTATGTATCAGCAAGGCCTAAACATGCTATGAACCGGACCCCAAGACATATGCAGAGATATTGAGGTCTTTTTTTCTCTCTTCTTCTTTTCGTTCTTTTCTTTTCTTTTGACCCTTTCTTTTTACTTTTCATAAATAAATTCTGGATACTGCTAGTTAATAGGCTTCTTCAACAAGATGAAGCTTCCGCCATAGCCGCCTGGAGTCCTTTCAAGAGGGCTGCCTCGGCCTCGTTGTCCATGAACGACTCTGTAGGCTGAGGCATTGCCAGAGAAGGTGAGGGTGGGGCCTGAGTGACATGACTTTGTGCCGCCGCGGCAGGGGCTGCGGGATCATGAGGTTGGTTTGGCTGCGACCCGCCTTGGCGTATCGAGATGCGTCTGCCCCGTTGTTCGGGGTTGGGGCTGGCCTTGTCCGGCGGTTGCTGCCTGTTGTGCAGGTGAAGCGTATCGTGCCGAGTGGTCAAGTGACCCTCCAGTCATAGTGGGAGTGGGAGCCTGTGGAGTGTGGATCTGCGTGCTCGGTGTGGATGCTGCTCCCACAACAGGTGAAGCGGTGTGGTGTTGCTGCGGCTGCGATTGCGGCTGATGAGGCGACTGCAGGCTTTGCTGTTGAGGTTGTTGCAATGGTGGTTGATGAGACTGTAATGGCTGGGGAAGATGAAGTGGCTGATGCTGCGGCTGCTGTGATTGTTGTGCCGGTCGTGCTTGCTGCTGCTGCTGTGGTTGCGCCTGTTGAAGCTGTTGGGCTTGCGGCTGTGCCTGCGGCCTTTGGTAATGGGGAGTGGTCTGGCCCTGAGGTCTTGGAGATGCTTGCGGTACAGATTGCATCATTTGCGGCGTGTTTGTCTGGGATGGTGGCTTCTGGTAAGCCGTTGCTGCTTGCATCGCTCCAGTTGGTGCCGATGAAGTCGCCGATGGAGTTGTTACGGCTGGTCCAGCGGACGGGTGTATACCCGATGTTGCAGCTTGAGCCGCGCTGGCGGCCTGAGCAGGTGTGACAACGTTTGCTCCGACCACATTCGTAGGATTTCCGTTAGGTCGACCTTGGGGTGGATGTTGCAAGCCCCAGCCAGAGCCATGATCCCCTGCAACTTGGCTTGATCTTCCTCCGAGTTGAGGCGAGCACGTTCTTCGGCTTCTTTCCTGGCTGCCTGTGTCGGCGCACGAGTCTTCAGCTCACCAGTGACGGCTTGCAAGTAGTATGGCATCTCCGAATTTGTCTTTAAGAAGAACAGCTTCAGGTTTCGCGCCTTGTCTTTGAGCTGTACTTGCGTCCGATCCTTCAGTATGTCTGATATAGTGCCATTTTGTCCAAACAAGGTCAAAATTTGGCTCCAGTGTGGGCCTTTCACCATATCCAGACCTGCCATAAGAGCCTTCTCTTCTTCCTGTGTCCATGGGCGTCTTGTGGAATGCAGTCCTTCACGTCGTGTATGAGCTGAAGATTTGGACAAAGCCGCCTGACGAGCTTTGTCATATAGTATTGCGCTTGGGAAAGTTTGGTTAGGCGGCAGATTCTCACCCGGCGCAGGCGGTTGCGCCGGTGGCTCAGGGATGGTCTGTGTGTATGAGTAGTATGGGTGCTGAGTATGGTGCTGTTGCAAGTGACTGAGATATGGCGATTGTGTGGTGGAAGCCATGCTCTCGGCTGTCCGTGTTAACGACGTACTCACTGGTGACGTCCAAGGATACTCACCAGTGCTAGTGGGAATGGTGGGTTGATACGTAACAGGCGAGAGTCCATGGAGTGTGGTTTTGACATAGTTTGAAGTGCTCTCCGCAACAAGAGCTTCCAGTTCCTTGTAGTCCGTCATGAAATCAATTTTACCATTCGGTTGAGGTGCAGCGTCATCCTTCTTGGCCGAATCATCGGCTGGTTCCGCTGAGACTTCCACCACCGGCGTTGACGAAGGGTTCTCCTCCGTCAGTCCCGCGAGAGCATTCTGCACAAGTCCTGACGTGGTCTTCTCGAAGAAGGACGAGAGATCGTCAAGATCAAGTTCATCTTCACCTCCATCCTCAAACGTCGGCATAACCTCCTCCACTTCATGAATTGCAGGAATTGGAATGCCCAGTTTCGTCCCCAAATCAGAGATCGATGTGAGACGGCCTTTGATGTATGTGCTGAAAGCGCGTAGAAGATCGCTCGACGGGTATTTTTGTCGCAAAGTGTCTGTCAAGTGTCAGGTTATGAAGCTTGATCACTGGGTCAACATCGAAACTTACCTAAATCAGAATTCTGTTGGGTTGCGGCCAGAATATCGGATTTTCGTGATTGTAACGAAGACACTAGGATTTGCTCCTGCGGTGTGAACTCAGAGCTGCCATGTTGTTGACGTAACCGGTCCTCTACGCCATGGTCTAACAGGGTATTCAGCAAATCCTCTGGTTTTCGTTCCGGTTCTTTGGCCGCAAGTGCTTCGATCGCATGCTGAGTCTTAATAGCCACATAAAGGTCCGAGACATCAGGTAGCAAATCTGACATCTGATGATGGAATATCGATAGGAAATGGTTCTCGGCATCGGAACACGGCCTAAGCCCGCCCTCGAAGAGCCATATTCCCAGCATCGCGAGGTTGGCAATCTCTATTATTGTGCGAGAATCGTGGTCATGGAGAGCTAGCTCTTCGGCCGACAGAACCGGTGAAGTCGCAAAAAGCTCTCGCGTGGCTTGGAAGGATTTTTGAAGTTTCTGGAACGAGCGCGCATGCTCTGAATCGCTCTGCCGCAGCAGCTTGAGCGTGTCGTCGAACGGTGGTTGCGCTAGAACCAACAAAAGAGATATCGTCTGCGCAAACCACTGATTAGCCACGAGAGCAGAGGAACCGAGGCGAAAGGACTCACTATATTTCCCAGCGCATGAAGGGTAGCATTGCTAATAAACTTGTCCGGGTGAGAGATGAAGGTGGGTAGAGGTTCAGCAATCTGAGCGGCCGTCGTGGCATCGTCATTTGCGGCATCGGTGGTTGGGATGGGGATCTCAGACTCGGCGTTGAATTGATCTACGAGATCCCCAACGTTGGAAAGCGCATTCTGAACGAGTAGCGCGAGGCCGTCCTCGAGCGACTCCTCTTGCGCCTCGTTCTCTGTCTTGACTCTTTTGGCTTCGGGGCTCTCGTTGTTCTCTCGACTGCTCTCTCCCACTTCCTCGAAGGGCGCTTCATCGCCATGATTTCCGGAGGTAGAGTAAAGTCAAGGCCGTCCAGGATGGACTCTTCCTTGATCGAGGGCGCTGCACCGCGTTAGTTGCGACCGTGACGGTGATCCATGGGGCTGGGCAGCCGACAAGGATTGGGGCGGGAAGGAGGAATGAGCTCGCGCTCGGCTGGACCGTACCTGTTGAGGACATGGCAGCGCTCACTTCGGTCTGCGCTGCCTCGGCCATGATGTCAATTGCCTTGGGAAGCAGAGCCTCGAGCGCGTCCGGGGCGTTGTCGCATGAAGCGTCGGCGGTAAAATTTGCCGAGTCTCCCCGCGCTGCCCTTATACTGTGCCCCAATGGATGGGTCGTTCAAGATACACAAGTGACACTAGAGGTAGGCTGGAAATTAAAATGCATTGCAGATTTCAATTTGGCCGCTCTCAGTCCCTGTATCGGATGGCGATAGTGTTGTTTGAACAATCGAAGGTGTTTTTTTCCCAATGGGCCTCGGAGGTACCATTTCCTGTCTACTGACACTCACCACCTTGAAAAACTTGGGAGGTACCTGCCATCAATACTTTGGTTTTATGGAAAGAAGGCACTATCTACTTTTCCAGTTGTGCCACGCTATCTAATCTAATCTTATCGTCTTATCGATAACAAGGCTCTCCGATCGCCGGCTGTACGATAGTGTTATTGAAGATGCAAAGACAACTATTTCAAGAAGCTATGCCGTCTCATATTGAATTAAGACTATAATAGATAGGATTTTCCTTTCTTTCTTTTCTTCCTTTTCTTCTTTCTCTTTTGCCAATTGTGGTCCATCATCGCATCATTCACGGTTAGCGACCTGCTCAATTCATGCTGAATGTTGGACCCTTTTGTAAAACGCAGCACTCATAGAAGGCACGATGGTCAAGAAGTTAACTTGATCAAATTTAATTATGGGGATTATCTGGTCCCTTGGAGTAAACAACATCTTGGCACATTTTCTTAGACCTTCAAGCCTATTTCTGTGACGTTCTAACCCAAGTCATCACCTCCTCATGAAGACGTTCCTAGACACCCTTATACAACACTGGAGGTGCTCTCAAGCAGCATCCACCTGCTTCCCACCAGACATGATCGACAAGTACCAATGCCAGACCCATACACGAATGCTGTGGGGACAAAGTGAGCACCGGTATGATTACCGGCTGCGATATCTAGCCATGGGATTATTGCTCGCTATGTTCGTGGCTCTCATCACCATTGCCATCATCTTCATCTTCGAATTCAGAAAGCATCGCCCTACGTCCGATACTATAATCATACCCATCAATGCAACAGCATCCCTCAGGATGTTTGCGACGAAAAGGATAAGGGTTCGTTGATGGCAAAGCACCTGCTTGCCAATGTAACCCTTAGTATGAGGTATGGAGGAAACTCAAAGCACAAGTAGGTTTACTTGGCCATCGCATAAGGTGAAGGCTCAGGGTTACTAACAGCCACAATGGACAGGTTTGACACTTTTGCATACCTACTTCAATGGTTTCGGACACGTGCGTTTGAGAGAAGAACCTGCGTGAAGCTGTCGACCTATGAGATTAGTTCTCTGCACGTACGTGAAACCTCCTGCCGTACCTACTCAAGTGACCAAGTCTGAATGACTCTCTTAGTTAGACCGTGTCGAAAATCATGATATTGTCAGCGTGTCCTTGTTGAGCTTGCATGATGCTCTCTAGTTTGCGACGAAACGACATACAGGGACATTGTAAGTATGAGAGCCCGATTATCTACAGTACGGTGTGTTAGACAGAGATTGTAAATCAAGAATCGCGCTCTCGGCCATTTCCATTTATCTTGGCATCATGCTCATCTGGTTCGTGTTGCAACTACATGCAGTAACATATACTGAGAAGGTAAAATCATCCGACGGTGCCAGCTAGTCTAGTACATCTCCCGAAAAACAAGTATACAAATGGGTATCATATGAAGCCGAAAAGCCTGCAACAAATATCCAATATTCATACAAAGTTTTGCTTTAGAGCCAGAACCACAGCCCAATCATTGTGCCAACCAGCAACTGGACATTCAGAGCCAGGCTGACTGCACTGCTGCCCTTGTCATCATCGCCCTCATTTTCTGCAGCACCTGTAGTTTGCTCAGCTGAAGATGTGGTGGTCTGTTCCTTGCTGGAATCGGTCTTCGAGGGAGAACTTGTTTTAGCAGGCGCCGAGATCTCGAGGCTATCGCCAAGCGTAGGCAAGGCAATGTTGCCTTTGACCGCCCACCAACCTCCCTCTGTGGAGGTGGGACAAGCGCGAGTTGAAACGGCCTTGGCATCGTAATCGGACTTGCTGATTCCTGTAGGGTTGATAGTCTCCCAGCGCGACTTGAGGTTCTCGAAATCCGGGCTGCGTGGGGTGGGCTTGCCCTTGCGCGTCCAGCCGTCAAAGACAGTGTCGTCATTACGTGAGAGGTCATCGACCTTGGGGCCATACGAAACAAGACCGTAGTTGTTCTGCTCCTGAATCCATTCGTAAATGATGGCACCGCTCCAGTGGTCGACCATGGGTGAGCTGAAGATGGCTTCCTGATCTTCCCAGGTACGTGGGCCTGGGATAATGCAGCCCGTCTCAGAGAAGAAGATGGGAACGGGAAGTCCTTGGCGTAGTCTTGCAGTTTGTCGTACGTAGATGACTTGTAATCGCTGGGGTCGCACCATGAATACGAGTTGAGGCCGAAGAAATCAACTGTCTCAGATGAGTTGCCGCCGCAAGTGAGGTAGTCCTGCAGCATGGGTCGGAGCTGCTTGATGTCGGCGGCCGAGTAACCGATGGGGATTTTGCGGTAACCCTTGCGATCGCGGTAGGCCTTCATGTCACGGGCAGCAGCTTTGAGGAACGGAGCGGCGGGGAGTCTTCCTGCTTGGCGATGTTTTCGTTGCCGACAAAGAAACCTAGGACGTTTGTGTAGTCATGGAAAGTGTCCATGACCTCTGAGTACCTGTCATACTGGGTCTGGTTCCAGAAGAGGTTTTGCTACAGGATGCAAGTAAGCCATTGCAGTCGCGAGGACGAAGCCGGGACGTGTCATGAGACGTAGTGTGAGGGACATGACTTACAGGCAGGATGTAGGTGTCAAAGGTGTCCAGGTCAATCATGAGGTAGATGCCAGCGTCGGCAAAGGCCTTCATGCAGCCGTCATGGTTTGCGTCGGCGTCGACATGATAAACACGCAGCGTGTTGGTGCCGAGCTCTTTCATGAGACTTGCATCTCTCTTGCACTGCTCGGTATCAATGAGAGGGTCTTCAGGTCGAAGTTGGTACGCGATGCCTATATTCAACGAGTGAGCCAGGCATTCAGGGTGAATTATCCATTACGGATGAGAGAAACCAACCCTTCATGAAGAATTGCGATCCATCTTTGTTGAAAAACTTGTTGCCATGGGCCTCAATGGGATCGAGAGCCGCAACGAGAGCTGGAAGCCCGTAGAGCAAGACGTCTGCTGAAAACCAGCGCATGTTTGATATCGACGACAGCCAAGAGCGCTCAAGTTCCAAGACCAAGGCCAAGACCGCAACCAAGCCAGGAGGTGATGAGGTCTAAATTCCGCATCTTGAGCGCGATGGCATTGTGCCCGGGGCGCTTATCATCGCGCGCATCAACAGCCATGCTCGGCTAAGTTCTATGATTAAAGGAGACTAGCAATGCGGGATGCAAGGAACCATAGGCTGTGGATGGATGAATACGATTAAACCTGGTTCAGGCACGAGACCTTATTGGCCAACCGTTGAGATTTGAATGGAAAGGATTGGGCCACATGAAACAATCGAGTAGTTCCATGGGCTAGGGAACTAGTTGGCAACCCGCCAAGAGAACGGAGGATAAACGGCACCATTTCGGATCACGATCTATGACCGTATTGCCCCAAACTGGCAATTTGAGCAGCCGGGTGGGTATACGAGACAACGGACGGGGCTTGACTGAACGTCATGGTTTGAGTTAGTTGAAGATGGCCAAGAAATATGCAGATTTCCTCAATTTGAGATTACGAGGGTTAGAGAAAAAATAAATAAATAAACAAACCAATGAGTAGACAGATATTGACGGAGCAGAACATGTTTATGTCAGCCAAACTATCCGTGTATCACGAGAAACCGGCCATTGGTCACACCTCCACGATGCTCCCCAAGACACGCGACCCATCCAGGCAAGGCAGCCGTCCCCAATCAACGTGTGCCTCCATCCTCCATCCTCCATCCTCCATCCGCAGGCCCGTCATGGAGGTGAGCTCACACCAAGCACGCAATCTGACAGACATAGCGTACCGCGTTCGCCTTTTCAGCCGGGTGCTTCCTATAGGCCCGTCCCCTTCATGTTAGCAAATGCCGTGTGGTGCATGCAACGGAACCCACAGCCAGTTGGGTCACCTCACCTCAATCTTCAGCTTCGAATTCGGCCCCCAGCTGAGGATTTCCATTAAAATGTGTCATGGCAATGCCCTTTCTGGAGATTCTGTCACGTAAAAACAAGGGTTGCGCAGTTCGCTATTCTGGAGATGTAGACTGCCACCAAGATACAAATTCCATGCCCTTTGCCCACCCCGATAGTCATCTCACCCAGTACTTTTGCAACCTTGTCCTATTCTCTGGTCAGGTATGTTTCCTTCCGAGACATACCGCATGGATATCAACAAAAGTCCTGGGCCCAGTTTCGTCAACGACTTTTTCGTGTTCACGTTCATCAAACATACTGCTGCATCCAGAACCGCAGCCTGGTTGCTCCGCCACTAACTTGTAGCCTCCGACATGTTACACCAAACGCCAAAGACACACATAGACTAATATCCGCCAACGCCTTGCCGCATACAATAACGAAGAAGGAAAACCCTTGGATGGAAAGGGCCGATGTCCCTTTGCCTTGTAAATGAGTGGAAACCACTGCGCATCCCCAAAATCCAATCAATGACCGTGCTGGCGCCTCTTCACTGCGCTGCGGCATACATCGACGGATGGCCTCCCGAACCGGTCATGTATGGTGCCGTGTTGGGCGGCCATCCCGGTGGTACTCGGGACATTTGTGGTGGCGGCGGCGGCTGCGGCTGCATGTTCCGACCCGCAATATAGCCCATACCCACATCCCGCTCATTGCTGCTTCTTGAAGCGCTGCTCGTCCCGCTTCCATGTGAATACCCGCTACTGCTCCCTGATCGTGTGTGAGGGTAGGATCGTGGGCTCAGGCCCACACCGTTTGGATACTTGCGCATGCCGGTCATGTCGCCCATCGGCTGCGGGTCGCCGATTCTCAAACGCCCGAGAGTACTGCAGCTCGCCGGCGTATTGGTGCACACAATGCGGCTCCTGAATCCCGCAAACGTCGGTAAGTATATGGTACATACGCTGCTGGACTTCTGACGCTGTTGGACGATCGTGCGGGTTGGCCGACAGCATTCCTGTAACTACGTGAAGCATCGGAGTGATGCCGCGGAACACGTTGCCGCCTTCGGATTCGCCCACCTTCTTGGAGGCATCCTTGGCGAGCGCTGACATCCAAGCCTCCACTTGACCCAGGTTCTTATGGAATGAGGTATCGAGCACCGCACCACCTCTGCCAGCCGTTTTGTGCTTTGCGGACCGGAAACTGGCAAATTTGCCAGTCGATCGCTTGACGAGAAATGAGAGAAGCTCCAAGATGACGCAGCCAAGAGAGAAGATGTCGGCATGTTGTGGGTTCAGCTGCGGGGTTGGGGTATGAAGCATCGCGTTGGGAGTCCCTGATTGTTCGAGCACTCGAGGAATGCTGAAACCAGCACTTTCTGGAGAAGTCGCCAAATTTGTCGGTGATTTTCGTAGCGGTGGGCTGGCCGGGCCCGTCGGCCGAAACCACTGCTCAGGGGCGGCGTAGTCGTACCACTCGCGGTCAAAGGACGACTTGTCGGCGTGGCCAGACCACGAGTCTGGGCTCAAGCGAGCAGAATCGGCAAAGAAGATGTGGTTGCGGTTGGTGAAGAGAACAGTAGAGGGTTTGATATAGCAGTGGGGCCGGTTCTTGCTATGGAGGAAGCAGAGGGTATCAACAAGACACAGGATCCAATTCATGACGAGCTCTCGTCGGTCCTGCTTGGCCATGTTCTTAAACGAAGCTGGCGTAGTCGCCAGGAATGATTTCAAGTTGAAGTCACAGAAAGGGGTCAGCAGAACATAGCCGTACCCCTGGTGGGTGTAGGAAGCCCAATACGAGACAATATGGTCGTTGCCAAAGTCTTTGACACTGTTGATTGCATCAAAGAAATCTTGGGGCGAGATGCACCCGGGGCCGTTGCCGAGTGGGAATCGGCGTCGACACAGGAGCTTACTGGGGCTGTTTGGCAGCCGGACTCGGTCAACCTGGCTACCTTTGCCGGCTAGGCCGGCGGAACGCTCCACGACGTCGACGGGCACGATTTCATGATCGCTGTACGAAGTGTGGATGCCTCTGTCGACTGATCTCACGAGGTAATGGAACTGACGCTGGTAGAACTTACGATCGACACGATCATCCCTCGAGGCAGTGAGCTGCAGACGGTCGACATGGTCAAGAGGCAGAGGCAGCTCGGAGTCGTCCCAGCCATCGTCGATGATGCCAAAGATCTGATCCGGGTAGCCCAGGTCGACCAAGATGAGGAAGAGGCGTTTGGCCTGAGTACGTATGCTGTCCCAATAGGTCCGCTCGGTCAGGTCCTCGGCCCCGAAAGCCACAGGGCGATCCAGGTGCTCGACCTCGTCAGGCAGCAGCTGCTGGAGGACAAAGTCCCGGGTGACGGTGGCCTCGATACGCTGCGGGAACCACCAAGTCGTCATGGCCACGAACGTGTTGCTAGTGGAAGACGAGCATCTCTTGGGTGTCCGAGAGGAAGACTAGAGGTCGAGGCGTCTCCGGATGGGAGGGCAGGGGACGGGCGGAGAGTCTCCGAAATCAGGTCACGGCCAAGGCCCTCTCCAACAATGTTCCAGATGTGAGGAGTCGTCGAGGCTGAGACGGAGAAACAGAGACAGAACCAGGCTCTGGAGAGAAGACGAGGGTGGGATTGAAGGGCCATTCATATCGGCAGCGGCCAGGACAAGCACCAACAATGAGGTGACGGATGGATCAAGGATGCTTGCTTATCTGGGGAAACTCGCCCAGGCCTGCATCTGCCATATTGTGATTGGTGGGGCAGCATCCAAACGGGCGCTGATAAGGATGGATGGATGGCTTGGTTGATGAAAGATGGTACACAGTAGGGCCTTCAGTGCCTAGCCCGGCAGCAAACCAGGGTTTGAGGAGGGGCTAAACCGACGAGGCGCGAGGCGACAATCAACTGCACGTTGCAGCGACCGTAGCTCTAGACCCCGTGGGCTGGGCTGCTTCGTCTCATTAAGGTGGTGAAGCATTCATGTTGTGAGACATTGGTGGCCAAAGGTGCCTGTTTAGTTACATTGGTACCCCACGACGCCCACGAGCCGCCTACCTTAGTACCACTAAGGTAAGTTACTGTCTGTGTCTGTACTCTGTACATGGCAGCAAATCTTGGTCCAACCTGTGGTCTCAATACCCCGAATCCAAGCCCAATGCCGTCCACAGAATCATTTCGACCACAAGCAATTAGTGCCAGGCTTGGCTTCTCGCAACGGGCGCGTTCATCCCTCAGACCAGGATGCAAATTCAGAGCCCAAGACACGTAGGTGTGTGTACCTTGTGTTAGTAGGCTAATAAATGACTGAATGTAGGGCAGGGGTGGTGGGATGTGATCAGAGGCCTGGAACCCCGCGCGCCCGCTAAATGAAATGCTTGGGGTACCTGTAAATTGCATCATTTAGCGACTTCGGATCGGCTACCATCGTCTCGCCATGTCTTGACGTTGTACATTTTAGGTAATAAGTTAAGTGGGCATACAAAAAACGGGTTTACAATTTACCTCAACTGGTACTGTTCACTAGTAGGTAACTTGCAATGCCTCATCCACGACTTCATCATCGTCTCTGCTGCCGCTGCTCCTCTTCCACAGTTCTGTCGACTTGGCTCCAAAGCTTGACTCACGCACTTGCTTGGCCAAAAGCCTAGAAATCTCTTCTCTCCCCTCCATACTACGACGCAAACCACTGCGGGCGTTACGCGCATCCTACAGCACACACACACCCACGGTGGGGCCCTATATACTACTATGTACGTATGGGCAAGTGAGGCACATGGCCCATCTCCACCATCCCCATCCTTGCTACGGCACCTTTGACTACCTCACCTCCGGGAGCAGGTAGCCAACCCAACCTTAGCTACATTAGCCACCGCTAGTTTCCCGTGCTCGTGGAACCCTGGACTCGTGGGGCCCTTTGCTGCGGAATCTGGTCTAACACAACATGTGATTCCACATCCGAGACCCGTTAGAAGCCGTGGCAGCGAACGACGACGACCCAGCAAACGAAGCCATGCCCTGCACTCTTCGTCTACTAGCGGCCTGGGCTCGGTGACCACCACCACCGCCATCCATCCATCCTGCACTGCAGTCCACGCCTCCGCTTGGGGTCCGTTTGTTTGACTGACCGACCACCGCAGCAGGACCATCTCCGTTTCATCCCGTGCCGTTGACGATGTGGCACGGTTGACCGCTGCATGAATGCTACCCTTTTTCCTGGGGCCGCAGCCACTGCAGTCGTCCCATTCGCAGGAGGGCCATACTGCGTGCCTTGCGTAATGGCCATGCGTGTGGTGCCTGCTGCTCCTCGACCAACGCCTCGGTCAACAACCCCACCGGAGCGAGGAACTTTTCTTCATACAGTACATATCCGTACAGACATGCATGCTGCACCCGCCGGCCGTTGAGCAAACATGCCAGCATGCGAACCTCCACGTGGCATTGGTCGGAAACCTCGTCAGTAACAAGCGCCCCTCGCTGCTGCATCATGCTTTACCCGTTGGACTGCGTTTGCGCGACAAGCCGAGATTGGCTGGAATCCCCGGTCCAGAGGCCGCTTCAGCGCGACCGACGGCCGTTGCTGCGCCCGCAAGCCTGCACATCACGGGAGTCACTGGCTCGACTGGCAACCTGCCATCGGCCCATTTTGGCGGCATCCATGCAGTCCGTTCCGATGGCCCGATTCATGCTGCTCTGTAACTCTGTGAATGCGAGCTTCAGAGTGGGGAAAGCCGAGCTGCGAGCCGCCTGCTTATCCCAGCTACCTCTGGATGCTGCCTCTCTTTGTATAATTATTCTCTTCGCTGTACGCCTGTCCATTTTGTATCCCGTTTCTGACGGGCTTCTCAATTGAGATCATGGAAGCCCAAGAAGGTAACTTGTCTGCAATGATCTACGCCATACTTGTCCACCCCGGTCATATTGACGTTCAATAAACGCATGCGTTGTCTTCACGCTAATGTATGTCCATCCTCACGAACTTCTAGTGAAGCCGTCCTTATATCCGTATCTACTCGCGTGATCAGCACGAGTACGGCCACTGCCCGTACTCTTCGTACTGAAGGGCCTTGTTCCGTGATTACGTTGGCACCCGGGGACAGAATGGC
Organism: Albifimbria verrucaria; assembly: GCA_020081605.1. NCBI lineage: Eukaryota > Fungi > Ascomycota > Sordariomycetes > Hypocreales > Stachybotryaceae > Albifimbria > Albifimbria verrucaria. Next base: position 5,689,291 of record JAHREC010000013.1, read on the forward strand.
CTGCATTATCAAGAGCTACTTTGATCCATTGGGCCTGACCAATCCATTTGGCAATATGTTCTGGCTCCCTTTCATAATCGTTGGATCCAGTGCACATAGTAATAAGTAGCATCTGGTATAGCACGAGTTTTGCGAGGATAGGTCAATTAGCCATATTCACATTAAACATTTATGTTCACAACGCTGGAAGGCCAGGCCAATCCACGTTTCTCCCAACAGGGCTGAGGCGCCTGCGCATACTCTATAACAGCCCATCCTTCTTGCTCTGCTTTGCCTGCCTCCCAACGAATGTCCGCATACTCTTGTCAACTCCAGCAAGCGTTCGAGCAATTTGCTGAATGCCAACAGGCAGCACGTTGTACCAATCAATCCACCTGGCATACAGCGGCATACCCACAGTAGCGCTTCTGCCCGAGTCAATAGCGGCGATGATTTCCTTGGCCACATCGACGGGTTCCACGACCGGGGCGAGGAAGCTGTTGGGGACTGGACACCGTAGAAGAGTGGAGTTGTCAGCTGGCCCGGCGTGACGAGGACGGTCTTGATCTCTGGATGCGTGCGCCGCAGCTCGGCGCTCAGCGACTTGTGCATGGCGGTGATGCCGGCCTTGGCGGCTGCATAGTCAGACAGCTGCGCTGCGCCTAGATGGCCAATAACAGACGAGATGTTGACGATGGTGCCGCCTAGTTCGCTTCGAATCAGAGAGGGCAGGAAGCTCTTGATGCAGTAGAAGGGACCAAGCAGGTTTGTGGAAAGGCTGCGGTCGATTTCGTCAACAGAGAGTTCCAACATAGACTTGCCCACCACAACGGCCGCGTTGTTGATCAGGACAGTGGGAGTACCAAGCTACACGCAAGTTAATCGACCATGCTCTCTTCAACAGCCAGCTTCGGGAACATACCTCGCGCTCAATCTCCTTCGCAACCTTGGCGACCTGCGCCCTGTCGCTGATATCGCACTTGTAGTACGTCACACCTCTCGCCTCGCCGTTTTCCATGTCCTTCACATCCAGCACCGCAACGGAGGCGCCCCTCATGCCGTACACCTCGGCGACCAGCATGCCCAGGCCGCTAGCACCACCGGTAATTACAATGACCTCTTCGCCCAGGTCAACGTCACGCGGCAGGCCATGCGCGATACGCTGGTTGATGATGTTCGCCATCCAGCAGAGCGTGATGAAGACGGCCCAGGCAATGGTCGCGATCATGTGGGGGCGTCCCACATGACGACGCGGGCGCGCAGGCACAACGGGATCAGCCAGCAGATGAAGGGATGCAGCAGCGTGACATTGAGAACCTTGAGGAAGAGGTCGATGGACAGCGGCGCAAACCACGACTCGTGCTGAGGCGGCCGCGGGTAGTTGGGAAGGTTCGACATGTTGAGCGGAAGGACAGTGGTCGCAAGTATGTGTCGGTAAAGGAAAGAAGCTCTTCTCTCGGATCAGAAGCCAATTGCAAAGAAAAACCAGACGCCGAGTCAATGCTAAAAATTACTACTGGGTAAGAAAAGGAGAAGAGAAAGGACAGTTCGTGAATTGTGGTGGGATGTGGTGCGGGATTGGAATGGGGGAGGAGCCAAAGCCGAAACATCTGACGTCCAGTCTTTAGCGGGTAGCTTCAGGGACCTCGTGCTGTTTCAGCCAAACCCCTTCTGCGCTACCCCTAGTTTCCGACCCATGCGCAAGGGTCTAAGACTCCAACCGTCAGCAACAACCTTTTCTCGGCCGAAGCCTCAAGCAGCTGAGTTTGTGAATGGCGTCCAAGCTCCTTTCTGCAAATGCAGTACTATACATAGGTACTGTAGCTAAACACTGTACCATACCTATCCGAGAAAGACTTAAGGAAAGATCCTGGCCTGTGCTTTGCTTTGATATGTTTCTTATTGAATCGGCGTTGAATCATTCACAAACCTCTTTCAACTATCATACCATTAGGACAAAGGCGCATAGCTCGTTCGAGTGTCCAGTCAGTGCATCACATGCAAAAGAATAGCTGTATGGGAAAAGAGAACGCCAGTGAATTTATACTGCCAATATCCAAACAATGCAAATATCTATGCTGAGATGTCCGCCGCCGCCATATTATACTGTACAGGTGCTAATAATAAAATTACACGGGTCAAGTTCTTGTCGTGATCCCGAGTGCTCACGGAGCCTTGCCAGCTGTCTTTGACGGCCAGCCCGCAGCCGGCTTTTCCTGCTTCCTCTCCTCAATCCGGGCCCTATATCTGGCCTTCTCCTGCTGCTCCCAGGTCTGCTCGCGCTTCGTTGCCCTCTTGCTCCACTCATGATAGCCTGGGTCTCGCGCGATACCCTCCTCTCGCCACTTCTTAGGGGCTTGATCCCCAGCGCCGCCTTTCGCTCCCACACGGCCTTGCCACGCTTGAACCATCGATCTTGGCGGTCCTGCTCCTCCGCCACCGTCGGCTGCCACTTGCTCTTGAGGATACGGCGGATTGCCTCGGGCGAAACCTCGAACTTGGCGGCGAGAGAAGAAGTCGTGTAGACATCGGGGAACTGCGCGTTCAGGGCACGAATACCCGCCAGTGCATCCGGTGAGAGTCGCTTTCGCGGGTTCCAACCATCGGGAAACTTTTCCTTGAGTGAACGTTTCTGAACCAACCATTCCGGCTCCTTGGGACGCGGCTGGTTCAACTCATCTGACTCCGCAATTTCGGTAGGTCCATTTCTTGGTTGTCTTGGTTCCCTAGCCTTGCCCGCGGGTCCCTTCTTCTTTTCGAAACTTGTCTTTGCAAACTGCCTTTTCTTGCTTTCAAATGTGGAGGTTTTCGGTTCGGCGCGTGAATCATTCCGTTGGGTTGTTTCGGTACTTTCCACGGGTGATGCGTTTGCAGAAGTTGCTGCCGAAGTCTCAGTCGTATCCTTTATCGAAGACACAGTGACGTCGGAAGCGTCCTTTTCTGGCAAAGGATGCGGCGCCGCTTCTTCTTGCGCCCGACGGGGGACACATGTAGGCTGCGCAGCTGTCGCGTGTTGCCCGAGTAGGTTCGAAACGGCAGAGTCGATCGAAGATTCTGGGGTTGCCGCCCGAGATGCAGCATGGTTCCTGGACTGTCGACCTTGTGAACTTGGGCCAAGCCTTGCACAAAGGCCCTCCAAGGGGCGACACGACATGAGCAACTCATCCTGGAGACTGCCCTGTCTGGAGCTGCGACAACAGTTTGGTGATGGGAAGGAAAAAGTTGCGACTTTGAGGCGACTAGCAACGGGAATATGTGGAGTCGAACACCGGGATTGGAGCGCAAGTGCCGTGTACCTGGAAAAGCACGAGGACAGGACCCAGCTTTGTGGTACCCTCTACCTTACCCACCTCTCCCGGCACCATGGGATGGGGCACAGATTCTGGCGTGGCCAAGCCGCGACGGAGTAACGCTGACCCGTGCTCCGACTCGACTTGACTGGACGAGACGAGCCTCCTATTTCCAGCTCTGGCTCTGCAAGCCCTCCCTCCCTCTGCCTCGTCGGCTTGGCTTATACCCTCCTATAACCTATTCATCCTCGGCCCATGCTCATGGTATGAGGCCACTTACGAGTTGGCCCCAGGAGATCCCGTTCGATGACGATCAATTAACCAAAAGCTTCCCAACGGCATATGCGAGACGTCGTGGCCGTGTTGCATCGACTGGAACCGCATCCATGCAGTTGGCTGCCATCCCTTCCTCAAAACAACGGCTGTCCGTCACGCTATCGAAACACGGACATGGGTTTATGACCTGCATCAGAGCCTTGCCGTCCGCTCGCTGCCTGTCCTTGCTGTCCCCTTCCTTCTTCCCTATTTCCTTTTCTGGACCGCCTCGCCTTACCTCACCGTCTGTCCGCCTGAATGGGGCCGCCATCGACTCGTCATGTTTTGACTTCCTTGGGACGACGCTAGGAAATAGCGCAGCCGCTTCATATGTATCCTCTCTTCGTGTGAGATCCGCCACCGGAAAGCCACCGCGTCCTCCTCTAGAGGGCTCCTAGGTTGGATCTGGCCGTGGCTCGCTGGGCCCGGAAATTGCAGAAGGCCGTGAGGATGGTCGTGTATACTATGTACATCCGAACCTCCCTGGGGCCATGCACCTTCTATCCCGCCGCCTCCACTCCATCCAATACATCCGGCGAGCCAAGTTCCTGTCCAAGTCACCGTGCAGCCAAGGACTGGAGACTCTTTCCCTCTCAAAGCCTAGTGGGCTTGGGCTACGCATTCTCAATGGCTACCCTTCCTTGGATTCATGTGTCTTACGACAAACCCGCAGCTGGATCAAGTAACCCTCAAGTCTACGGCCGGCCTAGTGTACGTAGCGATGGGTCTATGCACAGCTCCTGGGGGTCGTTGTGTCATGTATGGCTTCACGTCCTCCCTACTCTGCAGCCGGATGCACGACCCTCGCCACTGCATGCATAGAATTTCATGGTTGTTAGTCTGTAGTTTCCTCATCCGTAGCCAGGGCCCGGGTTTGCTTGGATCAGAAGCCGGACCTAGTTTTGAGTACTTTTCCTTCAGTCGTGCTAACCATCCCTTTTCTCCCAAGCCTAGAAATCACCATTGCTTTGCCACAGAGATGCATGCTTTTCTAAGCATTTTCCCAAACAACAGCTTTCCAATCGTAAATTTGATTTCCGGGCAGAACCTGCCAGTCCAGTTGTAGCTACATTCTCAACATGACTTCCCACGACTCTAACGAGAGACTCGTCTGGGGCCACCAATACCGGTGGACTCCTCAACATCAGACAGCTCCTGAACTGCGCCACTTACTCTACTCCTATGACGAAGTCGCGAACGATGCCCTGGACAGAATCGATGAGATCTCGCCGCCCTTAACAAAGGGATGGAAGTGCCCTCACGCCTCAGGACCCGGGCAGAGAGATATCTATGCCTTACTCCAGGAACATGCGCCACATGACAAGACTCTGGGTAAGCTGTGGTACGAGATTACCAATGTTCCAGACTGGGTAGACTGGGAGCAAATCCAACGTGGCCAGCGTGTTGTCTACCAGTTCAGCGGTCCAATTCTTCTCGGTGTAAGTCGCTTCTATACCTTCATTGGCGGACGCAGCTAATTCTAGTGAAAGCTATTATACAAAAGCCTATTAGGAGGCATGGGAGCGTTCCGTGTCGTCGAAACTCTCTCGAAAACCGGTGGATTCGGTGTACAAGTAACAAAGAGGCGTCTCTTGGAGACCCTGCAGCACTTTATGGATGTGGTTGAAGATATTGATGCCATCAAACCTGGTGGCAAAGGCTTCGTATCTTCGGTTCGAGTTCGTCTACTGCACGCCGCAGTACGTCGTCGTTTGATGCAACTCGAGCAGGAGAAACCCGGCTACTTCAACATGGCTGAGCTGGGCGTGCCCATCAATGACCTTCACTCTATTGGCACCGTGTCGGTGTATTCAACCGCTATTATCTACATGGCCCTGCCGCGCCAGGGCATCTATCTTACACGCCAGCAAATCACTGACTACCTAGCTCTCTGGCGTTGGGTTGGCTTTGTCCTAGGGGCCCCAGTGGATTGGATGGCCACCCCTGAATCAGCAAAGGCCATGATGGAGTCCGTGATGACCTCTGAGATAGACCCGTCTGCCAACTCGAGAATCTTGGCCAACAACATCCTCACTGCGGAGGCGCGGTCTCCACCGCTTCATGCTCCCCGCGAGTATCTAGCTGCGCAAGCCTATCTGATGAACGGCGATGATTTGGCCGGAGCACTAGGCATCGAGAAGCCAAGTCTGAGATACCGCTTGTTGGCGTGGTTCCAATGCTGGGTTCTTATTTGCATATCCTACAGCTACCCGTTGCTAACTACCAATGCTCGACAGCGCAGGGACCAGGTATGTGAACACCCTGTCTGTGCAGACACCCATTCACGTGTCAGTATTCTGTGCGTACCGAGCTAACATTCTGCAACTAGCGGTTCCGTGAGATTGCCCGCGCCATGATCACCAACCAAAAGTTCGGAGGCATTGGCGAGGCCAGCAAGTTCGAGTTGCAGTACGTGCCTGCGCATGGCAAGTCAACTCAATTAGGCACGGCCACAGTCGCAAGCAAGAAGAAGCAGCCCAGCAAGGCATATGCTCTTGTAGCTATCGCTGCTGGTCTGATGCTGGCAGCACTGGGCTTGCTGCAAGTAGCCAAGCACTCCGAGTTCGTACCCCAATATATTGTTTCCTCGTTGATCGTGAAGGGCAAGCACTGCAAGGATTGACCTAGGAGGTCTGGTGCACTCCACAAAGAAATGAGATAACGATTAGACGAATAGACGATTTGGTTTTACACGGTTCAATGGTTGGAGAAGAGCATTGCTTTCAAGGTGCTCTAGTTGATTATCAGATCTAGTGTATCAAACAATTTTCTAGACACAAGTCCACGAGAATATAGTATCTTTTAGAAGCCAGCAAACTGAAGTCTGACCGTAGTGAATACCCTTCCAACGCCGTAACGAACTTCGCTCCTGTGTACTGCTCGTACGATAATCAAACAGTGGCTGCTCCGACAGTAGCAGTCCAGTAATGCAGACCTTGACCCCAGCATGAATGCAATAATGCCACCTAAACCCTTGACCGGAAACGCCAACGAATGAAATTTGCAAATAGAGGTTTTCCTGCCTATTTATTCCTCCTAGTACAGGCGGGTAGACAATCAAATGACTGTTAAAAGTGGAATTCCTTACGCGTCAAGCATCAGCTCAACGGGTGGCCGCATGGTGTGAGCCAAAATTGGGCGCGTGGCTTCAATGGGACTCATGGCGGTTGGCGAGTCAGTCATGTCCTCAACAACGACGGCCGGCAGGCCCGGGCTGTTGCCGTGATCGTCGGGGCGGTAGATGAGGGTGGAGCTGCGACTCCGAGAGCTGACCGGAACATGTTCGCCGTTGGGGCTCACAGGAGACTCCGCAACGGCCGGGCGCTGACTGTGCAGCTTGGCTAGTGCCTCTGCGAGATCATCGGCGTGTACCTGCTTGTTGGGGGCGTCCTCAAGGCGCATCTCCCAGCCGTGCGGGGACTAGGGGTGGGGAGATGAAGAAGAGCTTGCCGGCGTCGGGGAGGGCGAGGTGCTCATCGCGGGTGTGGACGGGTGTGGGCTGGCCAAAGTAGACCTTGCATCGATCGCCCATGATGGCCTTGCCGTCGAATTCCGGGCGGACGCGGATAGCGGCATCCTCATCCCAAAAGGACACGACGATGCGGCGGAACGACTTGAGCGGGGCAAAGGCATGGACAGGTGCCAGATCCTCAACGAGGGTGCGGATAGTGGCTAGGTTTTCCGGGCGGAAGACATCGAGGTTGTTCAGGTTTGTGAGAAGCAAGGTGTTGGAGGGAGGAGTAGGCTGGGCGACAGGTGGCAAGTTCGAGAGGTCGAGGGAGAGGCCGAGCTTGTTGGAGGCCGAGGAAGAGGAGCGCGAGGGCCGCGGAGACGTAGCAGGCGTAGGCTCCATGGTTGACAGGACTGAAAGATGTTTGTTGGTGAGAGTAATGTCTGGCTGAATAAGAGTTCAGACTGCGTAGATGTTGTTGATGGTGAGAGTCGTGGTAGGCGAGGGAATGGGAGAGGATGGTGGAGATGGAAGCGTGGAGGTTATCTTGCGAGGACTAGTAGAGATATGCAAGATCTGCGGAGCTAAAGGCGGACCATAGACAAGGTCTTTTCTAGAAAGACGTCGAAAGGTGTGCAACTTTGTCGACGAGCGAGCAAGGTGGGTTGCTGGACTGTGTAGCAGAAGAGGTGAGGAGGTTTGATGGGAAGAGAGAAGATGGCGATTCCGTGGTAAATGTACAAATAGGCATGGAATCAAGACTGGCAATGTCGGTGGCAGAGGGGAAAAGATTGACGAAAGAGGCGAGGTCGGTACCTTGGTCCAGCCTGCGACAGCGTGCGTTGCCAAGTACCATGGTGGTAGCGGGCGTCCCTGTCATGGTCTTAGTCTTTGTAGGGGCCCCCTCCCCAAAGTGGCAGTTGGGTGGCCATGCGAGAGGCCCCACTCTTTGGGGTAGGCTGTGCAGGCAATTTGGCTCCAAGTTTTTTGTTTGACCTCGCGCTTTAGCCCATTGCTTATTCCTCCGTGGTTGGCTAGCAGATGCATAGCATCCATGGCATCCCATGCCATCGCTTGCCACCACCTGGTAACTTAGTGGTAGCCGCCCTCGCTATCCGTACATCGTCAGGTCTTGGCAGCGGCACGAGAGGACGACCCTCTCTTCACATGCGTCACGGCAGGACCAGCAACTGAGAGAGAAGAGCCCATCCCCGGCATGGCATGGCATGGCATGGCATGGCTCGCACGCCTCATGACCACAGCCGCCTTCGTTACGCTGGAAACGACACCAAAAGACTAGTAGGGTCTCTACCGACCTACCTAGCTGAAGTCGCTACCTAGCACAGAGGCTGTGCGCCAGAGAGGCGGAGATGGGACGTCGCTTCTCCCGGCTCCCCCAATACGTGTAATCCCGCCGCAAAGGATCTGTTTCATGCCCACCATGTGCTCTGCCTATCGTCATCTACGCCGTGTTACATGATCCCCTTTTGTTGGTTTGTTCAAAATGCTTGCTCCCTGGACCAGGCAGGGCACCTAGGCGCATCCAAGGGCGTTTCCCAGCCGTCTCTGCACCAAACCTGGGGTAGATGCAGACTTCAATGCATGCTCCAGTTAATGCCAAAAGCTTGTCTCCGTTGTTCCACTTCCCGCCAGCTAGTTTGAGGCATGAGACAAAAGTCCACAGAGCCGCCGTCTGACAAGCTCTTTTCTCTCCGCCCTCGCCAAGAGAGAAAGGGCGGCTGTGCAAAGCGGCCTCTAGGATGGATCGATCCCAGCGCCAACTTACGGGACGCTCTCGTCCATAGCATTATACATCTCCGATGCGCTTTGGGGCGTTTCTCTCCGGCTCGTACTCGCTGAAATTACCGACGGGCACATTGGCAGCGCAGCACCGTACTGGGCGCAGCGGAACTGATAATTTGGGAGCAACTCTCCGTCTTGCCACGATGCAGCCGGGCTCAGTCTAGATGGAATCTTTTGTCCCACTCATTTCCACTCTTCCCTCCGCCGTCTCCACGCTCTGGACACTTCTCGCCCATGAGACTGGGCTGTGTCTGATTGTTGTTCCTGGCCCGACCCCTTGGAGACCGTATCAGTGTCAGATTAGGTCGTGTCTTCTTCTCAGACGCACTCCTACGCACGACACCGGCGCCCTTGAGGAACATAGCAGTCTCACGTTAGGCCAATAGACTTTGGTACTTGGTCAGAAGCCTGGTCCATGCATCGCGCATCCCTCGTCGGGTTGTACAGAACCTCAACAAATGTAAATGCTTTACCAGTATTATTCCACCGTCCGTTTTTTCCGGTGAGAGTCTGCTTTGCCATGTCGATCCTTGACAATGTCCGGATTCTCAATACCACCCTGGCTTAATCTGCGTATTCGCTTTGAACTGTTAAAGGGGCTTTGCATTCATGATGCTCGCCTTGGTCACGGTTCACAGCCATTGCATGTGGCCCCATCATCCCATGTGTGAAGCATTCCTTTCAACATGTGAGACACAGGCTTGACAATGCACGATAGCACTCAATATTGTTGGACAATGTTTGCCCCTCCGAAATTGATGGGATCCAAAGCTTGGTTTCATCTTGTCTTCGAGTGTCTTCTCCGCCGTGGCAGTGCCAGCCTCCGCCGCCGCTAGAATTTCTGACTAAAGCGTCATTTTCCTTTTAGGCAAAAAGAAGTTGTCAGTCACAGCATCGTCATTTACGCCGTCCCGACCGACCAGCCGAGGGACATTCGCACGGACAAGTTCCGTCGTGGCACTGCCCAGAAGAGCGCACCACCGTTGCGTGACGAAACACAACCAACATGACATTGGGGCCTTATCTGATTCGTCCATGAGTGCTCCCGAGTCCACCACCGTGAATGACCGCACCGCGTGCCTTTGACTTTAGACCATGATGGATTCTGGCGTCAATCCTTGCACCATCAGCATAAGCATATTCTGACCACGGTGGCCGTCGTGATTTTACGCACCCAGCGATGCGATACGCTGCCAAGCCCCCAATGGGCCACGTCCATAGCATGGCGCAGAGTTGCCCAGTCCATGTGTCTCTACAGCCTCACCTTGTTTGATTACACAATCATTCTGAACCACGCCAGAGTTCTACGCCACAACCACCAACGCGTATCTCAATCACGCGACCTTGTTTCAATTTCCAGTGAAGCGACATGTGGGAGGGTGACGTAGCTCGAGTCTAATAATTGTACAAGTGTAATAGTCTTACAAGGTATACAGTATACAAAGCTAATCAACTCATCGCTAACGCATGATGAGACTGAGTTTCACTATGACATTGTCCAGCGGTCGCCAAGACACATCACAGCACAATGCTAATGCCCAAATGGCATTATCCAATCATATCACACCGATCAAGAGACAGTGGTTGACATGCTCGGCGCCTTCTTATCGGAGCTCGACACCTAGTTCTCTCACAAGAGCTTCCCTCACCTCCTCGTGGAACTGGTTGGTCTCCTCGTTAGTCAGCGTGCGTTCCAGGCTGCGGTAGACGATGCGGTAGGCCATGCTCTTGCGGCCCGTCTTGGGGTGTGTGAACTCGTCGATAAGTCTCACGTCTTCGACCTTGTCTCCTGCAATGTTGCGCACCAGCTCCATCACGTCATTCTCGTGGAAGTTACCCTTTGTGTTTCCACCCGCGGCCGACGTTGATCGGAGCCAGAAGGAGACATCCTTGCTGCAAGGGGGTATTTGGAAAAGGCCACGAAGCGCTTCAGATTGTCCAGGTTGTCGGACACGCCCTTGAACTGCGACAGGAATCTCTCGTCTTGTGACCAGAACAGCCGAATGTCGGGTATCTTGAAGAGTAGCATGGCAATGCGGTCGATGCCGATGCCGAAAGCCCATCCCAGCTGTGACGGCACACCAGCGTTGATGTAAATGTCTTGCTTGACCACTCCGCACCCCAGCACCTCGAGCCAGTCCCCAGCGTAGTACACCTCGAGCTCCCACGAGGGGCTTGTAAAGGAAAGTAGGCCTCCACCCAGCGCATGCGCAGCGGCTCATCCACGAAATTCGGGTCGGATTTGATGGCTGCGGCCTTTGCCCTGGTGAAGACGTCCACGACCATGGCCTCGAGTGATCTCTTTAGGTGTGCACCGATTGCCTCAGCCTCTGCTGCCGAATGATGGCCTTCCTGGAGAGGGTTTCGCTCGGCGTGGTAAGGTGGGTTGGGGTCTTCGACCTTGATGTCATGCTTTGGCAGCCTTTCCATATCCTTGAGAACAGCAGCTACAATGTCTCCGTTGGGGACGGTGTTGCGATCCCAGGATCTCGCACCCTCCATTTGGTGGAACACGGGGTAGTGGCTACGGTCAATGGCATCGCGACGGTATACGTCGGCCGAGACGAGGTAGCCGTCGCTTGCGTTCGCTCGAAAGGTGTCCGCCTGATGCGCACTGGTGTGAGTACGCAAAGGGTTTTCTCATTGATATAGTAGGTATCTGAGAGGGCGCGTCCCGGGTGGTTGGCGGGGAATCCTAACGAGTCGAAGTTCTGCTGGGTCGAGACGACGGGGCTCAGTTCTCTGTGGTATTTGTAAGTCGGTTCCGGAAAATTCGACTCGATTATTTGACGGGTAATGGATACGGGGTGGTCGTGCTGTAAGTGCAGCCGCCGTCCAGTCGCATCCAGGACGTTGGCAGGGACATTGAACAAGGAGTCTGTCTTGATGGTTTCACCTCGGATCGTCACGCTTTCTGGTTTTCTAGAAGACGGCGCTATCATAATCAATCAGCACTTGTATTCACTAGACCACTTCACAGTTGAATAAAAAGGCTATCGCCAAGATGTAGCAAGCTCAGGATAAAGACGGACCTGAGGAGTAAGCTCGCAAAGTGTACGAGCTCAGCGGGAGACGAGGGACTCCTGGAGTCGGAGCCTGAAGCACCGCATCTTTTCTGACACGGCAATTTGTGTACACCGCTTGATAACGTGGCCCTATATCATAACATGCGCCCAGAAAAATGGGCCTGGCCGCCAATGGCTGTTGGAAGCCTAGTCAATCGCAACGATAGCTACGCTGAGCTCTCTCTCAAATGAAGCTCTGGTGTTGATGCGACGGAAATTTTAGCGGCTATTCTCGGATTATTAGTCAGGCTCCGATCCCGGTCCACCGGATGCACGCCGTTAGCGATGACGCCCACTGTAGCCCCTCTAAGTGTGCAGCGTACCCCAATTGGGGGCGACGATGGGTCCGATCTATTGGTATTTTTTGTAGCCCGTTTTTTTGTTTGGAGAAAATACTTGTAATCAACCACCCTTTCTCTGGTTTACGTCAAGTTCGCGACGCCCAGCCCACCCAACCACCAATTCCCCCTCGATACGCACCGGCACCTCAGTCTTTTCTGAGCCCTCTGCCAACGATTCGCTGCGAACGAGGCCCCACGGAATGATTGTATAGCTCCTCGCCGGCTCGGGCCCCAGGAGTTTCGACAATGAGCTCGGCTGAAGCTCCGGCTGTTGCGCCGGCCTCGTCGGCCGAGGCCAAGCAGACCAAACGCAACCAGCAGAAGAAGGCGCCGTCAATACGGTATCCCTTCTGGTTCGGAGGAAGCGCCAGCAGCATGGCTGCGTGTGTTACGCATCCGCTGGACCTGGGTATGTCTCAATCCTCTCTGCCGGCTTCGCTTCCGTGGGAATCATATGTGCTGACCGAGGTGTGCCTCTTGAACAGTCAAGGTCCGTCTGCAAATGCGCAAAGGTGACGCGCCGAAAAACATGAGCGGCACCTTCATGCAAATCATCAAATCCGACGGAGCACTCGGCCTCTACAGCGGCATATCGGCCTCGCTATTGCGCCAGCTCACCTACTCGACGGTCCGCTTCGGCATCTACGAGGAGCTCAAGAACCGCTCGTCTCGCTCCGGCAGCCGCCAGCAGCCCTCCTTCCCCGTCCTCATGGCCATGGCCGCCGGCTCGGGTTTCGTCGGCGGCATCGCCGGCAACTTCGCCGACGTCCTCAACGTGCGCATGCAGCACGACGCCGCCCTGCCCCCGCCGAGCGCAGGAATTACAAGCACGCCATCGACGGCATGGCCCGCATGGCTCGTGAGGAGGGCGTTACCAGTTGGTTCAGGGGCTGGCTGCCCAACGCGAGCCGCGCCGCTGTCATGACCGCCGGCCAGCTCGCCAGTTACGACATCTTCAAGCGTCTGCTTCTCGAGTACACCCCATGGGTGACACCATGACCACCCACTTCTCAGCCTCCTTCCTCGCGGGTTTGGCGGCTGCGACAGCCACCAGCCCCATTGATGTCATCAAGACCCGCGTCATGTCTTCAACGCAGTCTCATGGCATCGTAGCGCTAATTGGCGAGATTTACCGAACTGACGGCCTCGGCTGGATGTTCAAGGGCTGGGTCCCCAGTTTCCTTCGATTGGGACCGTAAGTATTCCACATACCAAGACTTGTCTGTAGACCACCTGCTGACCAGTTCTCTAGGCATACCATCTGTACATTTGTCTTCTTGGAAATGCATCGCAAAGCATATAGAAAGGTGAAGGGATTAGACGACGACGCACTATAATCTACCACAGTGCGGTAAAATGAAACGTGTTCAGGGCTAGAAGTTGGGTTTGCATCATTGCAAGTGGCGTTCTCCTTAGAAGGGTACATAAGTCTCCGCGGTCCATCCGGCGTTGTATTTCTGTGTGTATAATTGTTTGTTGACCGACGACGAGGAGGAGGAGGCAGGCCAGGATCGGCCACATACAAGAAGGGCATGTGTTGGGACCTGGAAAGCGAGAATGGAGGGCGCCTAGACGAATACAGGGTCATGAAGTCGCACTCGCAGTGCGGTTAGAATATACGGACGAGTCTACCAGCTGGAACTCTTGTGACCACTTCGACTTCCGTGCTATGCCTATGATTTCTCCCTAATGTTACACCCCAAGTCAAAAACACGATAGTGCCCAAAACCCATGCCCATGAACTCGTGAAACGCCGATTTTACTGCCAGGATGACTGGCCATAGGGCGTCGTCCCGTACGCCGTGGCGTTTCCGCCATATGCCGTGGCGTTTCCACCGTACGGCGTCGTGTAGCCGCCGTCCTGCCAAGGGTCGTGCCACCGTCCACGTTCATGTCCGGACTCCTCGGGCCGTCGAAGTCCGCCTCGTCGCCGCCGTACTTTCGGGGATCCAAGCTCTTGAGCAGGCCTCCAATCTTTTGCTGCAGCACCCGAATTCCGCCCTGCACAATCAGGTCCGGCTCCATGCTTCCTGAAGTCTCCACCTCGAAGTAGAATCGATTAGGCACCGCGTCGTAGTTAAAGGGCTCGCCCTCCTGTGGAGGTCTTCCCACTCTGCGTACTTGCTCTTGGGCCTATCAACTTGGTCAGCGCTACAGGAGTGATATCACAATGGATGTTTATGACTAACCATTCCTTCTGGGGTCGGTGTTGTTCTCGAACCACCAGTCGATGTGATGTAGCTTGTTATGAGGATCGTACTCAAAGCCCACCGCCGACGTAGGCATCCACTTTGCGTGTTCCTTTGCAATACCCTTCTTCGCAATGCACGTAAGCTTCAGCTCCTGGTCCTTCCTCAGCTTGGCGATCAAGCATCCAAAACCATCAGGGTCCGTGATTACTGGGCTTCCGACCGAGTTGGCGTGAAGACCGTCGACCACCAGATCTCGCGCGTAGACCTTCATGATCTCGTCGGAAGTGCACTTCGCGTGCAGGGTGAGGGTGACGCTGCACTGTTCGCAGTACTGCTCGCAGTCGCAGTCACGAGAGTAGTTCAGCTCGCCAGCGCCCTTTGAATCCAGCGGAATGAGACCTAACCGATGGGCAATGAACTCGTCGGCCAGTACAGAAGAGTTCACCTCGATCTCGACCAGGTCGATAGCCACGGTCGGGACTTCAGCTTGGATAACTCGTCGTAGGGCGTTCGCGAAAGGTAGGTTCGTCTTTGACAGTTCGAAATCAACGCGTGTGCTGTCGGCCTACGATCGCATGATATCAGATACATGGCTCCATTCCAGCTCGGCTATAGAACCCTCCCTTACCGCTGAGATCTTGACCTGGGGCTGCTCGGTCTCGCCATCCATCACCATCGGTTCGTAATCCATGCCGTCCATATTGACGGAGCTGTGCCACAAAGGACGGTCGCACGTAGTAGAACCCTAGCTCGTTGGTATCCGCGCGTCCTCTCCGCTTTGTAGTAAGGTCCGGGAACAAGCAGCGCTTCACGTGGGAGGAATTGGCGGGTTAGGGATGAGGTTTTCGCGACAATGAAGCTCACGCCTACTTACCAATACGCCCCAGTCCCTTTGCCGGAGTAGCACCTAGAATTCCGCGGGGGCGGATTATCCACAGCCCGGTGCTTATCGCCCTGCAGCTTCTCTCCGATAAGGCCAAAAAAATTCCCCGCCATTCAACACCAAAGCCCATCTTTGGTCGAGCAGGCGACGGCAATCTTCAAGAAACTTTTTCCACGTCTTGGTCTGGTTTCTGCCTACTCGCGAGCACAATGAAGATCAAGGCCCTCACCCGATCGGTCACCGAGCACCAGCCCCGGGCTCGGATGCCGCCAAGCAACCCCGAAACCTCGACTCGGCCCTTCACCCGTTTGAGAGAGCACGAGAGTACCAGAGAGCCCTGAATGCGGTCAAGCTGGAGCGAATGCACGCCGCCCCTTCATCGCGCAGCTGGGGCGCGGACACGTCGACGGCGTGTACTCAATTGCCAAGGACCCCAATTCCCTCCAACGATTCGCGAGTGGCAGCGGTGACGGTGTGGTCAAATGCTGGGACCTGATCGACAAGGATGAGATTTGGCACACCACGGCGCACGAAAACATTGTCAAGGGCATGGAGTGGACGCGAGATCAGAAGCTTTTGACTTGCGCCGCCGACAGGACGATCAAGCTCTTCGACCCTTACAACACGCCTAGCGAATCCGGCCCAATCTCCTCCTGGCTCGGATCCGGCGCCTTCACCAGCCTGTCGCACCACCGCTCCCGCAACGCCTTCGCCGCCGCGTCGAGTGTGATTTCAATCTACGACCTGGAGCGACACTCAGCAGCCCCGAGACGCTACATTGGCCGACGTCGACAGACACAATCACTAATGTTGCCTTCAACTACGTCGAGACCTCCATCCTAGCTTCTTGCTCCACCGACCGCTCCATCGTCATTTATGACCTGCGGACATCAACCCCCGTCACCAAGACGGTGCTCAACTTCGCCAGCAATCACATTGCTTGGTCCCCAATGGAGGCCTTCAACCTCGCCACCGCCTCCGAGGACCACAACATCTACCTCTTTGACATGCGCAAGTTTGATCGTGCGCTTAACGTCCTCAAGGACCACGTCGCCGCCGTCATGGACGTCGAGTGGTCTCCCACCGGCGAGGAGCTCGTCTCCGCCTCCTGGGATCGTACCGTCCGCCTCTGGAATCGCGACCAAGGCCACTCGCGTGACATCTACCACACCAAGCGCATGCAGCGCGTCATGGCTGCCAAGTGGACTCCCGACTCCAAGTATATCCTCTCCGGCTCCGACGACGGCAACATCCGCCTTTGGCGTGCCAATGCCTCTCAACGTGAGGGTATCAAGTCGGCTCGCCACCGTCAAGCCCTTGAGTACAACGAGGCCCTGACCCAGCGCTACTCCCACATGCCCGAAATCCGCCGCATCAAGCGCCATCGTCACATTCCCCAGGTTGTGAAGAAGGCCACCGAGATCAAGAGCAACGAGCTCAAGTCCATCAAGAGGCGTGAGGAGAACGAACGCAGACACACCAAGAAGCAGTTTGAGCGACGCAAGAGCGAGCGTGAGAAGATGGTCCTGGCCAGGAGAAGTAAGGGCCTCGATATGATCATGTTAAGGGGCACTTGTAGCAAGGAATCAGGATTGCATTGTATGGCGTTAGGGAGCTCATATCGCAAGGCACTTTGTAGATTCAATGTTCAAAATACCACAAGGAAAAGTTTACGTCTTGCTGGTCTTTCATATTCATCTAATTCTCTCCACTGCTCTTTGTATTGCATCTATTGTAATTTTTCGAGTGCTTTTGAAAACTACTTAGTGTCATCTTTGCTCGTTCTATCGTAAACTCTTCGTCAAACAATTCCATAGCACAGCATTCATGCATTGTGACCATGGTGAGCCATCTCGGTTCAAGAAAACACCCATGCGCCTCGAAAAATCACACCTCCTGGTATCGAACCACTAAACACAAAAAAACGTTGAAAGAGAGAAGAGCGCTGAACGCAACATCGTGTTGTCGATATTCTTCCATCAGAAATCGCAAACGCTTTCCGTCCTGAACCATATTCGCCAGACAAAAAAATCAAGTGGCCTTTGCCGTATAACGCCATAACCGTCTCCAGATTCCTATTCGTTTTATACATGACTGCATTGCAGTCTTTCGTTGGTCTCGGGCAGAATAGCCCTTCTTAGACGCTTCCCTGGTAGCCTTCTGGGGCTTGTAGTTGGGGAGCTCGTCAAACCAACCCCGTCCCTCGTTGTACTTGTATGCATGGAAGGCGATGCCATAGGGCTTCGGCTCAATCGCATACAGCATACCAAGAGGGACATCCATATCGGTGATATCTTCGCGAGTCAAGTCCATGAAGTAAGCCATCAAGACTCTGCAGACTGATCGGTGTCCAATGATCAAAACATGATCAGTGATGCGCTCCATCTCCCGAACCATGTCACGGAGGCGGCTGATAACCTGAAGGTACCCTCGCCACCAACGCCAGGGTAAATGTAGTTGAGCTTGTCCCTGGCTCGTTTTTTGTACTCATCGGGAAATTTCTTGGCAATTTCCTCGTAAGTCATGCCCTCGAATTGGCCTGCATTCAATTCGTTGAGCATCTCCCAGTTCTTGACGTCGTAGTCATCATCCGCGTCAAAGTATTCAGCAGTTTCCACGCTGCGCTGGAGCATTGATGTCCAAACGCAGAAATTCTTCTCATCAAGCTCTCGGTTCATCTCGGGGTAAGGGGAGTGTTGTCACCGGGCAGCGGAGGGAAAGACGCCTGCGCCAGCTTGCTCTGCTGCTCCATAAGCCATTCATTTCGCTTGTGGGTAATGAACTTGTACAGCGCCTGGCCGTAGCAGTGACCACGCTCTGTCAGAGGGAGTTTCCGCCAAGCTTTCCTAGTTGGTTATCGACGCTCTGGCCGTGTCTGGTAATCCAGATTTGACGTGGCGACAGGTTAAAGCTTGCCAGGTAGGTGCTAATGCCACCACTGAGGAATCCCTTTAGTCGATGCTGTACCAGCTTACGGCCAACGTCGATCATCTATAATAGTCAGTTGTTTGTTCATGATGCAGAAGCTGAAAAGACTCATGTTACTTACCTGAATGTACTGCATGTCGTTGTCCTCCTCATACTCTCCAAGAGGCTCGTAAGCGCTTTCGTAGGCGGCAACACGTCGCTTGAAGTCCTCAAGAGATTGCATGGGATCTTTGTCCCGATAGTCCGGACCGGAGAGCTTCAAGCGCATGTTCGCCTCCAGAAGATTCTTGTCCCTGCAGATACTCTCAATGAAGAGAATACCCAGCTTGGGCTCCGGGCCCTGATGCGGTCAACAATGTGTTGGCGGCGCTGAATAGTCGAGTTGGTAGCATCGAGAATGCCGACAGAGCCTCCTTGGATCAGCAAGTAATCCAGAAGTTCATCCAGGGTATCCATGGCGACCTGCTCACGGATGGCCGCGGCCTTCTCATTCTTGGGATCGAAGAAGGTCGCAGACTGATCTCCTTCTGCGTCCGCCTCGTCCTTGCTGTCATTAAGATCCAGTTCGGTGGGTTCGCTAGTTGGTGGGGTGTCAAAAGCCCCGCGGTGCTGGCACTCCATTGAGGAGGATTTGTGCCGCTCGTACCGGAGGGTCGAGGGCAGCATGCTCGGGCGCAAGCTTGGGATGGACGGAGGTTCTCCGGCCAGCGGCAATGCGACGGCGGTTGCCGACATTGAAAATTCTCGATTCGTGCTGTTGCCACGAGAGGTAGCGTTGCAGCTTCTTGGTGATGTACGACTTTCCACGGGCGGGAAGGCCAACCATGACAATGACGAGTTTGGCGGCGACGTCACGTTGAGGAATTCTTCCGTCTGGCGAGACCCTCGAGCGGGTCATGCCCGGGATGTTGAGAGTTGTCGCATGTGGTCGGACGCGGGGCGTTTGCGTACCAGAATTTTGTCGCACGGGAGGACTAAACCATAAATCAGGATTAGCAATCCATCTCTAATTTTTTTAATTTTTTTTCGTCGTCAAAGAGTTGGCATGCCAGAGATGCGTCGCAGATGACGTTCTGCCGACAGGGGTTTTGGGGAGTGATCGGCAAAGACTCACATGCGTGGGGAGCTGGGGGCAGTTGAGTTGACGCTCCGTACGTAGGGCGGCGAGTCCGTCAGGTCGACTCCCTCAGCGCCGAAGCCATCGAGGATACAGCTGGCGCAGAAGGAAATGCGACATCGCGAGCGGGCGGGGAAGGACGGCGAGGTGCTGATGGTCGGGATCGGAGGTGGGAAGGGCGGTTGAAGTAGGTGGCGATGGAGTCTGAGCCTGGTGGCCGTTCATGACAAGCTTTCTGAAGAGGATGGATTGGCTTGCTTGTCTCGGCACTGCATCTAACAAACGCGAAGGCAGAGTGTAAGCGGACCGAAGTGTTGAGATTGTTGAGGAAGCGCAAAAGCGAGAAACAAAGCAGCAATGGGAATGCAAACAACAGAAGATGCAAGGGAAAGGCGCTTGAGCATACCTGTGCTTTCGATGGGGATTGCGGAAGGCATTGGCGATGAAGGAGGGAAGGAGAGAGATCAAGAATGACCCTCTCGATCTGATCCAAAGAAAATAGGTAAACCTGAGGTACGGAGTACGGAGTACAGCAGCTAAAGTGGCGCCTGGGCAAGGCCTCTGCAGGGATTGGTTCGTGCCCTGGCACAGCGAATCCGGCCTGTCGGTGGAGGGGCTTTGTCTTTGGTGCTGGACACAAGGTACAGCCAGGTAGGGGGCGTGCCGCTGTCTGTTTGGGGAGCAAACCACGTCCTTTGGGGCCCTTTTGGAGATGAGAGAGAGCACGGGGGCGTGTGCGTGCGAGTGTGACGGGCGTGGCGTCTGTCTAAGAGAGGCTGCTTGTGGAAGACACAGGCGACCCACTGAGCACCAAGACGCTGCTGCAACCACTTGCAAGTCCCGTTTTTTTTCCCTCTCTAATGGCCTGGTGAGGAATGGTGAGGGAACGGTTGGGTCCTCGGTGCTAGCTCGCGAGGTACAACCGAGATGATGTGGTCCAAGAAGCTGTAGCGCGCCAGGGACCTACAAGGTGGAGAATGGGATCAGAGGTGCTGGTGCTTATCGCGTCAAGCGAAAAGTAGGAGGAGGGACCCTTTGATGAACGTCCGTGTGGGTGTGGGTGTTGAAGAATAATGGGCTGCTGCTCAGCAGGCAGAGGCAAAGAATAAATAAGAAAGCAGAAGGGGAAACCTTGAAGGGTTGAAGGACAATGGGGTAGGTATCGTGTGGGGAGATGGGGGAAGATATAAGTTGGAGAGAAAGGCAGCGTCAGAGTCAGAAAGTCTGGTCCTCTTGTGGTGCACACACACTCTCCGTATGTATCTCTCAGGGTTATCGGAGAAAAGTGCAGAGTCGGATTGATGGGAATGAGAAAATGGAAATGGGAAGAAAGGAGGGCCCGGCATCTGGCTGCGACAGGGTCGGAGTTTATATCAAGGTTACTTCATCCAAGACCAGTACGGGCAGAGATCTGTCGTCGGGGCTGTCTCAAGACTCATGTTTTGGCCCCGTAGGTACCGTAGCCACCACGCAATGTAATGTACCCAATATAGGCAGATGGGCGGAAAGGCACAGACGCTCACACAGGTACATACCATCCATACCTCAGGTAGGTGGTGAATGCAGGCATGCATGGGGATGGATTATGGAGATGGAGACAACGGGGATGAAGATGGGGTGCAAACAAAGAGGTGCGTGGGCAGTGGGCACGATGCGAGACGGAGGAAGAATCAGTGCGGCGTTTGAGCGAACCAAGCTTCAGAATTGGTGGGATGAAGATTGCCTCAAGTCATGGAATGGTGTAACTGACTGCTCGGAGTTGCGCCGACCTGGATCGCGGGCTAAACTATCGCACCAGTTCCTTTCGCCTTAGCCTTTACCTAACCCTTTGCTGCCATGCCATGACATGACATGACATGCCCATATTTTATCTTACCTTACCTTTGGCCTTGCAGCCATTACCTTACCCTACAAAGATTGGGGAGGGGAGGTGGAAATGGAGATGGAGATGGAGATGGAGATGGGTGGTGCCCACCTACTGGTGTCTACCACCTACCACACGCTATCTGTAGGTAAGGTACCTACTGTAATGCGCTGGTACTGGGCACATCCATACCTTTTTTTCTTCTTTTTTTTTTCTCTTCCAGCAGTTAGTGCACTTATTTGCCTACCACAACCTACCCATTATTCACACAATGACCTGTTACCCTTACCCTACCCTGGGTCTTTGCCCATATCATCTTAGCCTTTCCATAATCCCATTATGCACTTTGCCTGCCTCGTTGCTTCTTTACCAGGGCGGAGCTGCACCCACCGTTGGCCGAGGCCCGCGGGGGCACGGCGCGTCTTCTGCGAGTGGCAGAGAGCGAGAGGCCAGCTGAGACCCTGCCAGAACCAAACCGCAACCCTCCATCACCAGAGAAGGGAGACGGGCGGACAGGCAGAGGGAGAGGGCATGCATTCGGCCGTCCAGCCATCCATCCATCCACCCACCCAGCCCATTCGCCCATCCATACACCCTTCCATCCCTCGTCAACTGACAGACATGGTACTACTGTAAGCAGCGCGCACGGCGGGCGGGTGGGTGTTTTCTCGGTCGCGAAGTCGCTGGCTGATACGTGCAGCGTTTGCTCCGAGCTAGCACCAGCACCGCACCAAAACCAAAGTGTGCAGCATCCAGCACTCAGCGCCCAGCACCCACCCGTAATTAGCGAACCGTCCAGACCACTCACTCCCTTAGCCTATCTCGAGTGTGTTTCTCCCGCTGCTTGCGGGTTTCTGGGCAGGGTCCAGTTTCGTTTCATTGATTTGCATTGACCTGACCTGACCTGACTTGATCTGACTGACTGACCTGGTCTGGCATGCCAGCACAATGAGGCCCGCCCCTTGCACTTACAGGATAAGCATGTTGGTGATGCGAAGGCGCCAGCGTATCATCACCCCAAGTAAGGTACATGCTATAAGGCAGAGAGTACTAAGGTGCCTTAGTAGGTACTTACAGCACTTCCCTGCAGTGAACGACACGGCACCGCTGCCGTCCGAGAACGAGCCAACATGTGATGAGAACTTGCTTTGTCGCCTGCCCGTGGCCACTGGCCCGTGTCGGTTACAGTAGTCAATCTGTCAATCGAGTAACGTCAGCTCTCTTCCTCTTCCTCTCCTCCTCCGCAGCGCAGCGAATGGGCGCCGTCCCATTCCTCCCCTCGCAAAAGAGCCACGCCCCGTCTGCATCGGACAAGACTTTCCCGCGGGAGGGAGCGCTTCGCAAGCGATGTCGCCACTTTTTCCCTTGCCCTGCCCTTCCTCCCTCTCCCCAGCCCGGACGCTTTACTGCGAGTGGAATCTTCCACAACGATCTCAAGGGGTCCGTAACTCCCGGAGCTACAGCGTAGCGCAGTGCTGTACCGGGCTATACCACAGTAGGTACCTACAGGGCTTACAAACCCACTGGAGTTTAGGCTCCGATCTCGCTGCTGGTGGTCCCTCGACAAGTCACCTTAGTCATTTCTGTTTGTACTTTTGCTATCGATCTGCCAGCGCCTTGTCCTCAGCCAATGGCCGCTCGTCTCCACACTAGCCCTGCCTCGCTCGTCTCGAGGCTGTAGATCGCTTCTCTTGCGTTTCTGACTGGTTATTTTTAAAGTGGTCACCTTTTGCCTATCGAGAGGGTCTTACAGTTACGACATCAGAACGTCCTGCTGCGCTGGTCCGGCAGACCTCGTCTAGACCAGCGGCCACATGGACACGGCAAACGGACACCACCACATCACCACCACCACACCACCACCCTGGCTTGTGCCGGTGTCATGGGCTCTCTCCGTCCTCATCCATTCGCCTCTCCGGCAGCGAATCCTGGGTGGTGAAGTTGATGATGATATCTTAGGGTCACCACCCGGTGAGCCAGCGTGGAGTACCGAGCTGACCATGCCGCTCTTCCAAGGCACAGAGAAGCCGATAATTCATGGGCCTGATGTGGCTTGCGTCACCGAGACGGTGCCGGCAAGCCGAAGTGTGTGTTCGGGGATTCGTTGATCGCTGTTGTATACCATGTCTGACTGAATGATTTGGAAGTTGCTGCTGTACATGGCAGGGATCCCAAGCTTCAGCCATGCCCGTAAGGCCCGTCTCGATTCCCACATGGATATCCATCGATGGGCAGTAAGCGAACCGCCAGCCAAGCCATGCTCAAGCCGCCGCTCAGTTCGCGTCGTTGGCCATGGGCCCCCTCCTTCACTCTCCCTGGGTCGACCGTGAACAGATGAGATATGGAGGTGGGCTGTCTGGGACGGCGTTTGCACCAAGAACTTCTAAATTCATCTGGGAATGCCCGGGCCGCCGCTGTTTTGTCTCCGTAACGAGCTGTCCGTCTTCGATTCTACCGACGGTCTCGCTCTAAATAACTCCTCCCGAAACATGAGCTCCACTCCGTGCCTCGCGGGTAAGATAGTGAGTCTCGAAACATGGGAGTGTGCTGAGTCTAATCCCAACAAGGTTTCTGCTAGTCGCTGTTTCTGACTCTCCTTCTTTTCCTTCCTCCTCAACAATCGCCTCGTTCAAGATAAAGTGCCGTATTGAAACACGCGCAGCCTCCTGCGGCTTGGCACATATCTGTCCACCAATGTGAACCTCCGCATCATGATTCGACTTCCTTGTTCAGGATAAACATGGCTCATCCATCGGCATCTGGGAACGAACGGAGCCCTGCGCTAACTGGAGCTTGGCAAAACACCCTCCCCGGGCCGCCATGGCCATTGGCTTGCTACATGTGCGGTGCATAGAGCACGGTCTAGGCGTGTCAGTCGACGACGGTAGAGTGCGGCCGTGGGGGAGACAAGGCCAAGGAATGCTTCTTAAACAGCCGCAGAGCTTCGTCTCGGACTATTCGAAAACTCCGTGGATCTTACAAGACGTAGGCCCGGGGATCCGTTGGGATCCTCTCACCTCAGGCGGCTGCCGTGCCATGTCTAGTCGTGCTGCGAGTCCCCACCCTCATTCATTTTCCTGGAACGCGGTAATTCTTGAATGTCAGCCGAGTATCTTTCCGTAGAGCTAGTCTCCATCTCTCCAAGCGAAGAAGGAGCACGAAGGGTAGCGGAGGAAGCCGACCGATCCAGTGAGGCTCTTGTTAGAGCACATAGCTTTCTCCACGCTGGATGGGCACGAACGGTACGGGGCTGCTGCAATGTAACCGTCGCCCCCATGTTCTACTAGGATCAGGTAGAGTGGACTAGAAACGCTGGAACACGGACCAGATCCCGAGTGAGATGCTACGCAAGTGACAGAGGACGTCTGCAGTAAACCCCACAAAGGGTTCGGTTTGTGGCAGGGGTTGTAGAGGCCACCCATGTGGAAAAGATTATGGACATCAACCGCCAGATCCGACCAGAAGGCGAGGAGGAGAGGGAGAGAGGTGGGGTATGGAAGAGGAAGGCTTCGACACGAGCGAGCAGTCAAGCAAAAAGCAGCCACCAAAGGGTGTGATATCGTCTCTTAGGAGGGGGCCTAAATCTCACACACGGGTCAATTCGACTTTAAACCAATATACATAACAGAGCAGATGGATGTAAATCCAAGTTTTGGCATCAACCGGTTTTAATATCAGTTGAATATTACAGAGTGCACGAGCACCGGTCGCCAACAAATCCAAGGTAGGGTGGGTTTGTTCTCTCTCTTCCTGTTCCATTCCCTGCTTGGCAAGGTTGGTAGGATCTGACGGATCTAAGGTGGGCAGGTCAATATGCAGGCCGGCTGCGAATTCGGACAGTAAGTGAACTGCCTTGCCTTACTTCACCATGCAGCGGGGAGAGTAATATCGCCGGACCAGGAGTGCAGCGCAGTGCAGCGCAGTGCAGTAGGTGAGGCTGATCGGGGAGATGCTGGGTAAGCATAGAGACAGAGTACGAGCGCAGCCGAGAGACAGAAGCAGTTGGACCAGATGCGACACGAGCCAATGCACGTGGGACGGGCGAGACATCGTCTGCCAACCCGAGTAGCGAACCTGAATAAACTCATAAGCTTCATTTAGGTAGCATTCTTCATTTAGCCCCTATCTCCGACTGTAACGCCTACAACGGCCGGACAATATAATTGCGATGAAGATCCTAACTAAGCTCGTCGTCCGCTCCGCTCTCGTCGATGTTTTGGGTATGCCTACAGGTGAGGGTAATTCCTCATGTGGACGGGGTGGTGCAGGATGGCACAGCATCAGCATAGCATGGCATGGCATAGCATGACATGGCATATGGTGGTGTATTTGCTCTCCACCGTAATAAATGCCATGCGACGCCAACAATATAAGCGAGCAGGTGGTGACCTACCCCAGCTTCTGGCGTCGCATTGTCTCGAGATTGCATTCAGCATAAATCGTGTGCGACGCAACGTGTAACTGCTTGGTAAATGCCGCGCGTCTTTGTCCTGGAGCGAAGCAGACCTTCTGCATGCATTAATACCGGGGATCGTCCGCCAGAAGCCCATCCAACTGAACTAGGAGAGAACAACAAGGCGGAATTGCCGTTTCCATTGGCCCAGGTGTTTAGTCCCTGCAGCTGGACCAAGAGCCCACTGTCGGCGCGAGCTGTGGCTTGACATCATACGGCGCTGATTTGCACGACCTAATGAGATCAGCGTCTGGGTGTGCCTGACCCTGTGATGATGGGACCTGATGCCTCGTTGCAGGATCAGCGTAGCCTTTTCCTGTACGGCCTGTAGTCACGAGGACGGCCAGAGAGCGAGAGAGTGTGTGAGAGTGAGGAGAGATGGGCATGTTCGGATTAGCAGCCACCGTCTGTCTGACTTCCGAAACACGAATACGGTCGGTCAAGTATTGCGAGCTCGTGGAAATAATGCAGAATCTCAAGCAATTTGCGAGCGTAGGACGCGAAAGGATTTTTGTTGAGTGAACCAATGTGAAGGACCTATCACATTTGTCTCTACGTGATTTATGATGAGGTGTCTGTAATGTAAGGGGAGGTTGTTGGTTAGCAGTGTCCTTGGCAAATTCCTGTGTTATCTACAGAGTACAGAGCAGAGTACCATACTCTGCAGATACAGTTGCTATCGTCCAAAGTACAGCAGGCCTAATGTGAAAACACAGGTTGGCCACGCCTCACCCAGCTTCTTTTCAGTGTAGCTGCCCCTATTGAATGTCGAATCTACGATTCACCAAGCTCATTTATTTGTTCATTAGGGATATTGGTCGCGCCATGGAATTATCATAAAGTAAGCTTTCTGTCTGCGCAGTCAGTGCTGCTCCCACTATAGGCACTAACGTCATGTCACCGTTACACCCTCGAGATACGCCGGCCATGGCATCTTCACGATGCAGTGCCTCAGAGGGCTAACCATAGAATTGGTATATTGTAATTTCTGTTGCGCTTTCTGTTCATACTCTTTTGCGAGCCAGGTGTTGTCTGTGTTTCCCTCGAAAAATGACCTTGGCAGCTGTAATCACTGGTGTTTGCATGTTTGTTTGTACTCGAAAAATTCACCAACCACATCACGGATTTTTTTTGTAACGGGCTACATTCTGACATCTGCGTCTTCCCGTCTTGAGCAAACGTAGCTGCAGCAGTTGTCGGCGCTTTGCTCGTGGAAACCTGTTCGGCTCGTTGGTGCCTCCTGCTGCGTGTCCAGTTCAATTGCTTTCCTGCCAGCCGTAGGAAGTGCCACCACTGAAGCTTTACTTTATTTCGCCCGAGAGCCATCACCGTAGCTTCACTTTTGGCTCCTACATCCACACGGGCGCCTCTCGAGCACGCATATTCGGCGTCGGATACCAGAGGAGATTCTCTTCAGCTTAAATCCTTTCGTCGTACGCTTGGCCATCTTCCCAATCACCCGCATCAGATACGTGTGGCGGATCCGCAGAGTTTTCAGAGAGCAGCTGGTGACTCGTCTCATCCATTGCAGCAGCCTTGCCCATCTCGCGATACGTCGTGGCATGGGCATAGTATCTCACAACTAGAAAGCTGTTCCATGAGCACATCGCAGTCACCAGGTATGGCTACCGCGGCTGTCAAGAGCGCGTCGGCTGCTCAAAAACCTGCGCCAAGCACCGGCCCTGATGCGACGGCCAATCCTCCACCACCAGGTGGCATTCTTCCTAACCCATTAGTCGACGACCTGGTTTCCCATCATCTCAAGCGCGGTGTCTTGATCCCCTCAAAACTACCCAAGAAGTTCGACAGGATCACACCATCGTGCAGGCTCTCATCACCCGCGCTCCTACCAAGTCTGCCAACGATGTCATCTCGTAAGTAACTTTCGCGTCAAATACCTCCCAACCCTTCATATTCCCAATGCTAACAACACATAGGGCTTTGCGAGACACTCAAGCTGAGGGCAATGCTAATACCTTGCCCCATCTTCGTAGATGCGCAAAGCCAACCGACCTTCCCGCCCATCTCAAGACCCAGTTTATGAACGATGATCCTACTGGCCGCCAGATACACACGGCCAAATCAAACTGGATATACATCATTGTTGGCGAAGCCAAAGATTTTGAGACTGACGGTCTCACCAAGACGTTGTCGGCGATTGAAGGTTTGGAAAAGAGTCCTTTCATCGCATCGATTCCCGTACCGTTACTTGCACCAACCTCACAGATTCAGGCTGCCATGTGGTCATCCCAATTTTGGCCAACTGTCTATCGCAAGAACAATCCTCTTGGCCCGCACCCTAGCATGGTAGCACGTGGCACAGAAGATGTCAAGCAAGACGCTTCAGTTTGGTTGGCTCTCGCCCATCGCGTTGCCTTGCAAGCTAAAGAGTGTGGTATCGGCGAAGCAATGGGGGCTGTCGTTGTCCAAAGAGACGAGAATGGCTCCCAACTCGTTGGACTTGCAGGGGACGCTCGCTGGCATCAGGAATGCGGCGGCTTGGGGATTCCCAACAATCCAATGACGCATTGTGTTCTTCGTGCCATCAGCATGGTGGCCCAGAAGCTGGTCCGACACGAGCGCAGGGCTGCCGGACTGACGATGGAGACGCCTAACCTGGAGTATGATGCGTTTCAGGACTCGCCTCTGATCGAGCTGGAGAGACAGTGTCTCGCGCAAGAACACCCGAACAAAGACGGGTATCTTTGCCACGGTCTTGAGCTATACGTCACTCACGAGCCATGCGTGGAATGCTCCATGGGCATACTGCACTCTCGTATGGGAAAGGTAGTTTTTGCCAAGCACATGCCACGAACCGGCGGACTGAGCTCAGATGATCGTCCCGATGGGGGCGGAAGAGGACTGGGTTTATTCTGGAGACGAGAGCTCAACTGGAGCTTGCTTGCGTGGGAATGGGAGCAGGACGGCGTGCCGGACCTGCCACCCGTCGACGCAACTACTCATGTATAGCATCCTTGCTTTGGCAGTCAAAACGAGGCCCAGACACTATACGCAACCGCATACCACGTCACTATCTGAGCATTGGCAATCGTCGAAGCTTACTGGGCGATGCTGGTGCACGGTGTCGTCACAACACAGATCACGGCCTACGTGTCAATGATAGGGGCCTACTGGCCTGCGTTCTCGAGTTTATCGAAGGTCTGGTGAATGTTGAGGCGAGGGACTGTAACGCCTAGGCAGCTGGTATGTACCTGTACTGTACAGTATTTTAGAAACTTGTTGGAGGACGAGCGGAGGGGTTAGATAGTCCTCTATGTGCTTAGCCTAGAAGTCGTGCATGAGCTTTGGTGTAAGAGAAGGGTCGTGCTGAGCCAGCTGGCCCAAAGTACTGTGCTGCATGTATGTACTGTAATTCTACACTACAGTAGAAAAGGGCTTGGACAGGGAGAAGCCGAATGGCTCGTGCTGCCAAAGTGAATGGCTCATTCACCGTTGCATCAAAGGACGGATTGTACTACAAAGGTCAGCAATTGATTGCCTAGACTCTGCATCATGGTGTCGAAGGGCTGGTCCAATCAATCCGGCTTGGGGCAATGTGCGTTGATGTTGTGTGTGCCCCTCTTCAGACTCTGACTGGTGGTGTATCACGGGGTGGTTCCTTTAACCTGCTGCAGCTCTCCACAACTACTTAGTACTTAACCCTCCTCCACCTCTCGAATTCGAAGTTCGACTCCAGCAAACGCCCTCCCTCCCCGCCTGCAACCGAGCTCGTCGATTTTCCCACCGTCATGCCCTTGCTGTGACTGCCTCGTCGTCGCCCGCAGCTCCGCGCGACCTTGGCCTACGCCGCCAGTCTCATTGCCCGCCACGGACCACTCTGCAAGGGAGAGGAGGGACCGAGAGGTGCAGCATCCAGAGCCCGAAGCAGCTACATCGCGCCGAGACAGGCGCCCGAGCATGTTCCAGGCCTCGTCGACCTGTCCGTCTTTCGTTTCCTCGTCTCCGCAGAAACCACTACCATGAATAAGAGACGAGACGCCCCGGCGGCTGCCCAAAACCCGCCCAAGAAGCGCAAGATGGACAACCAGCCCAAATTCTACGCCGTCAAGGCCGGCTTCCGCCCCGGCGTCTACGAGAATTACTCCGACTGCCAGGCCCAGACCGCCGGCTTCAAGGGCGCTTTGTGTGCGTAGGACCAACCCATCGTGTTTCTTCGCCTGGCAGGGAACAGAGAGCTAATGATCCTCCGCGCTTACAGTCAAGTCCTTCACCTCGAGAGAGGACGCCGAAGCCTACGTCGCGGGCAAGAAGGTCATGTCCGCGCCAGACGAGCCGCAAAAATTCTACGCGGTTGCCGTGGGAAGCCCAACGGGTATTTTTACGGACTGGGCCGAGGCTTCGTTATCGATTAAGGGAGTTAAAGGACCGAAATACAAGCGATTCGCGACGCGTTTAGAAGCAGTCGAGTACATTAAGCAGTTTGGAAACAAGGAGGCCATTGAGGCCCTTGGAGAGACGGTCGAGCCGGTGGAGAAACCCGCGAAGAAAACCAAGGCCGCGGCCAGGAGACCGTGCCAAAGAAGCTGGCAGATGATTTGCTCCAGATATACACAGACGGTAGCAGCCTGGCCAACGGAAAGCATGGCGCAAGAGCAGGCATCGGCGTCTACTTTGGAGACGGCGACCCACGCAACCTCGCGGAGCGGCTGCAAGGCGAGCCACAGACAAACCAGCGCGCGGAGCTGATGGCGATGCTGCGCGCCATGGAGATCGCGCCGCTGAAGCAGACGATCCAGATCTTCAGCGATAGCCAGTACTCGATAAACTGCGTCACGCAGTGGGCGGTGAGCTGGAAGAAGAAGGGCTGGGTGACGGCCGCGGGCGAGCAGGTCAAGAACCAGGACATCATTCGCGTGATACTGGAGAAGATGGAAGAGCGCACAAAGGCCGGCGGCAACACCTTCTTCCAGTGGGTGAAGGGCCACGCCACCGACAGGGGCAACATCGCAGCCGACATGCTGGCCGTGCGAGGCGCGCGGATGGAGATCTAGAGGCACCACCTCCCGGCTTCTAGAGGTGGATTTTTTCTCGGATGAATACCCATCGCGAGCGGTTAGACCGTGTAGAGCGCCCTGCTACTTCGGAGCAGAGCCCTTGGCATCTTCGTGCTTGGGAGTATACGGATTAAAGGAAACAAGTTCAAGGAAAGGAGAGGGCCCTGGTATCACAGTGGCCGCGTCTGATTTTCTGTGTAGGTAGATTGCCTTTTTTTTGCCGACCTGTTCGATGATACCTTAGTAACCGACCCCGATAACTCTCATCTAGACCTGTAAAGAGCCCTGGTTGTACATTGACGATCGTGCTGCAGTGACTATGACGTCGAGGGCGCCAAAATCGAAGGCTGACTCGAGAAGTAGCTCAGAAGCTGAACATTAGTACCTATCAAGTCTTGCAATGGTGCAAATTTGAACGGTTCCCGTGCTATCGTCCTTTTATTCACATCATGACGAATTATGAATAAGAGGGGTTCAATTATGAACAAGGCTTCATTATCCACAGGAGCGTTTGTGCCGTGATAGCTGCCCATGTGCAATGCCTTGAGGCCTCCCGTCGTCCCCGCCGCTTATTTCCGCTTCTGAGGCAAATGGGGTATCTCTCGCCCAACCTACCTCGTCGTTGCAACCCAGAGCCATTTTACCCCTTGCACATTTCTTTGGTCACTACTATCCGCTAATCACATCGATTGTTATGAACAGTTGCCGCTTCTAAAGTCAAGGACTTTTATGGTTTTCTCAAAGTTTGGTGTTCAAGCGAAACGTCTGGGTATCGTCGAGAGCATTGCAAGCCAATAGTGTTGGACCTTCCGAACAGGAAGAATGATCTTCTCAACTCTACGAACTGACGCGGCTGTTATTCCTCAGACTTCTATTCGTTAATAGAGCACGTTTTCATCA
Source organism: Albifimbria verrucaria (assembly GCA_020081605.1). Lineage (NCBI taxonomy): Eukaryota > Fungi > Ascomycota > Sordariomycetes > Hypocreales > Stachybotryaceae > Albifimbria > Albifimbria verrucaria. Next base: position 5,720,887 of record JAHREC010000013.1, read on the forward strand.
TGGCTAGCAAGATTTGGCAAATTCCGTTGGTCCTGTCCGACTTCAACATTGTTGTGGCGTTCCTCGGCGGATTTATCTCGATATTTGGCTTGGTTTCGTATCTTCTAAAGGAGAACTTCTATCTTTCGGAAGCATGTAGGTTACAGACGAACAATCGTTGGCCTTGAAAGGGTGTTAGGCTGACTCGGTCCAACGCAGTGATTTCCTTACTCATCGGCGTCGCCTTCGGTCCCCATGCTGCCAACTTCATCCGCCCTCACGACTACGCTCAATGCTCTGAAAGCGACTCCCAGCAAGTCTGCGAGAAGAACCTGGATGGCATCACGCTCAACTTCTCTCGCTTGGTGCTTGGCGTCCAGCTTGTCCTTGCTGGCGTGCAACTCCCCAGCAAATATCTTTGGCGACAATGGAAACCAATTTTGCTGCTTGTCGGACCAGGCATGACGTTCATGTGGCTTGCCACGAGCCTGCTTGTCTGGGGCCTGGTGAGACCGCCGTCTTTTCTCCATGCGCTGGCCGTTGGTGCCTGCGTGACACCGACGGATCCTGTGCTCTCGGCCGTTATCGTCAAGGGCAAATTCGCAGATCACAACATCCCAAAGGAGCTACAGAATCTCATTGTCGCTGAGTCTGGGGCCAATGATGGCCTGGGTTACCCGTTCCTATTCTTTGCGTTGTACTTGATCAAGTTCGTGGGCTCTGGGGCTACAGATGGAGGCGCAGGCGATGCCATGGGCCTATGGTTTGGCATGACCTGGGGCTACGTGATCATCCTGAGCATCATCTACGGTGCCGTGGTTGGCTGGATTGCTAAAGAGTGTCTTCACTGGGCTGAACAGCACAACTATGTGGACCGTGAGAGCTTTCTTGTTTTCGCCATATCTTTGGCTCTCTTTGTGCTCGGCACTTGCGGATTGATTGGCACAGATGACGTGCTGGCTTGCTTCGTCGCCGGAAATGTCTTCACTTGGGATGATTGGTTTCGTCTGGAGACCAAAGATGACTCCCTCCAGCCGACAATTGACATGCTCCTGAATGTCACCATCTTTCTCTGGTACGGTGCTGTCATTCCCTGGAAAGAGTTTGGTAGCAACCTTGTCATTCCGACCCACCGTCTTGTAGAACTTGGTATCTTGGTTCTTGTTTTGAGGAGACTGCCTTGGATATTTGGACTACACCGCTGGATCCACCAAATCGAATCCGCAAGACATGCAATCTTTGTAGGGTTCTTTGGCCCGATCGGCGTTTCGGCGGTATTCTATCTGTTCATTACCCTGGAATTCGTTGAAGAACACCTGAGCGATGGACATGAAGGGCCTCGAAGCGACGTAACAGGGTTTGCCGAAACGGTCAAGTTGGTCGTATGGTTCTTGGTTGTGTGTAGCGTGGTATGTCTTTACAGTTCCTTCCCTGAACCGCACCAGTAGGTTTGATACTAATCATCACAGGTCGTTCATGGTCTCAGCATCCCTATCGGTCGGCTAGGGTATCTAGCACCAAGAACTCTGAGCAGAGTTATTAGTGAAAGTATTAGCGACGCGCAACAAGCGTCCACAACGAAGACGCCGATCCCAATCATTGGCCGTTGGTTCGGTGATAGAACAGGCCTAGCAGAGTCCGGCGCAAGAGCACCCAACGTCCTGGGAGCCAATCTTGATCCGCCCGGCATTCAGGGCCCCGCGACTAATGCCTTGAAGATAAGCGGTCCATTCCACCCTCGACGGATGCACGGGGTAGATCAGGGCGACTCTGGCCGAGAACAGGAACCACCAGACGCCATAGCGCGGGCGACCCCACGCGGGACATAAGGTTCTTTGACGAAGTCTAAAGGGATGGGGGTTATTTGACGACAGTGAGAATTCGGAAAGGCCGTGGACCGGAGGCTCAAATGCCTCCATGTGTCAGTGTGAAGCGAGGAGGATTTATGAGGTGTCTCTTCCGCATTCCAGTACTAACTGGGGCGTATATTGATGTTGATAAACGAGCAAGGCTTCTTGCGCAATCAAGTTTCGCTGCATCGTGCGTCTTATCTGAGACCACGGGGTCCCAAGTCCGAGTCTAATTCGATTTCGTATCGCATGGCTGAGAACTCAGCATACCTGGAACCACTCACAGATGTCTCAATCCGAATCCTTGAAATTTGAAGTCTCTGCCGGACACGGCCAGCCACAACATATACAGAGAGCCGTTTTGTAGCACATTTCCCAGCAGACGCTTTGGCTTCTTCGGATATGCCGAATAGACCGTTGGCTGATCGATAAACGTAGCTCCAGAGGCTGGAAACTATTCCAGAGAAGGACACAGCGTGCGGCGCAAGGTTTTTAGAGTCGGTTGCGACGTGGCGGCGGCTTAAAGACTGTGGTTACAGGCGGCTTGAACCATCTGTAGATAATAGCCTGAGACAAAGGGAACTAGGGCAAAGCCAGTTCATGCATGCCTGAAGAAACCAAAACACGGCAGTGGCTCTTTTAGTTAGACGAGTCCTGCGGATTTTTCGGGTATTTTGTGGCCATATCTTCATCAACATGGTCTCAGCAGGATCAACAAGGGAGTGAAGGAGCCGAAGAGCCGTTTATGGTACATCTCACTGTAGAAAGGGTGGACGGGCTAGGTGAGCAGCCTCGTACTGTGTGAAAAGCAGGCTCGGCATCCTGAAGGAATGAACATTTTAGAAAAGCCACTGTGGTAACCAGACGAGTCGGCAGATGACCAACAGAGGCTCTGATATGCGGATTCTACGCGGTGTGGTCAGGAAACCTGTCCAGATAGTTCTGTTGAGATGTCGGTCCGCCGACATCAGTGCAGTCCCGCTCAGCACCGTTGATAGAGTGGGACAACACCACCACAATCGGATTGGCCCGACTGCCTGCATCTTGCTATGCCAAATGCCATCAGCTCGGCCAGTAACAAAATGTGGGCGGTGCTGCAGGCGCTGTCCAACCAGGCGGCCCCGTCCATCTGTACGTCGCGGGTGTGGGTCAGAGATGGCCGAGATGTGATGTCCCGGGATCCCGCGAGACAAGCACATCATCGGGGCCAGGTGGGAAGTCAAATCGAAATTTGTGTGCCATGGGAGTTGTTATCTCGCAGATGGCCAAGAATAGCATCGGCTTCGCATACAGTACAGGCACTATGCTAAATGCAGCCACGAGACGAGGGGAAAGTAAACAGCGCAGCAATGGAGGAAACAGGACTGTGGCTCACTCGTCTCACCGTTCACGTAGTGAAGCACTGCGTGACAGGGATTCGTCATTGTTGGGCCGTGCAAGGAAAGAAGTGGAAGACGCCAAGTCGTCCCAACCTCTGCTACAAGGCGCCAACCACCACCATGAGGAGCGTTCGTCAGCATCTTGATTAGGCAGCGTGCCTCGGTTGTTGGGGAATCGAACACGGTTGAGAACCGGCGCAGCGGGCAGTCTTGGAGGTCCGCTTGCTGATGCCGATGCCGTCAATGGGTCGCCCGGGTGAGGTGAGACTTGATGGTCGTTTGAACAAAAGGCCAGGCTGGCAGCTGACCAACGACGAAACTACAGCCTGGGTCATGACAGGACAGTGCTAACAGAGTATGCATTACAATGCAAGACACGAGGTGGCAGCGGCGAAAGCTAAGGTAGTCCAGCAACAAGGTTCGCCAGATAATGGTAGTGGTGGTGGTGGTGGAGGAAATGGTGGATGCGGGCACAAATCCATGACTTCTTGAGTACAGATACAGAGTACCTGTATGTGTGCAGGCTACTGTAGGTACTAGGTACCACTGTATTGCATGTAAGTGGTGTGCGTAGGTACGTGCAATGACTGGCTGCTGGTTCAAGCAGCTTACTGAGCCACAGCGGTCCCTTAATGGGCACTTGGCCTTGCGCTAGCAGGTATCTGGGAAATGCCTGCCTGCCACGCAACTGTCTCCGATTGTGCCTGAGACTGATGACAGGATACTTGCCCTCCCTGTACTGTACCCAGGCACCAGATGGCCGCTATTCCCGCGCTTGGCCGTCGAGTGCCTGTAGCACTGTAACCCTCCCTTCCTCCATCAGATCGTTTTGTTGACGCTACTGAAGTTACGTCGGCTGCATTGAGAGTGCAGATTAGCAACGCAATCGTACTATGTAGGCCACAAGACCCTGGTGGACGCCACACCCCGATGATTTTCTCAGATGCGGTCATTGGTCGAGACATTCCAGGCTTTACCCGGCCACAAGCCATCCAAGCCAATCCGAGAGGCCGGTTCATGCCCAAGCCAAGGGAAAAGCACTGTGTGACGCTGTGACGCTGCCATGTGCCAGTACAGTGCTAATTCAGCCACACCTCCCTGTGCCGTAATCTCCCCGAACGCTGAACACGGCACCATGTCCCTCTTGTACCTCGTCCCACTTTTCCTGGGCATGCACGTCCACTAAAAGGATGGTTCAGCGCCTCTCGCCCTCCAAAACTGCCTCTGGGTTTTCTGGACGTTCCCACCGCCCACAGACGATCATTCAATCAATCAATCACCTACTCTACCTCTACCTCTCTGCCTCTCCACTCCTCCCAGAAGGGCCCGAAACAATCCCTCTTTGCTTGGGTATCCTTTTTCCTCTCGTCACTTCTTCACAACATCAACACTTTCCCTTGCCTTGCCGAACCGACTCGACTCGTGCCACCAGCTGCGCAGCATCGCATCCTCGTCGAATTGTTCGTCCACCCCCGACTCGGCCAATTTTAGGGATCTTTGACCGAATCCTGACCCATCCGACTATCGCGTCCTCCCAAGACCAATTTCCCGCCTTGCGTGCACCCACTCCGTCCAGACACTACAGGTGCGCGACTCTACCACCAGTCACCCCGACGATGGCTTCGTAGCTTGGCTCAAAGGACACGACTGAACATTTTGCAGCTGCCCCGCCATCTCGTTCCTCCTCTCAGGGTCCTGTTCCGTCCTTTCGAAATCAGTAGACCACCCCCAGGCTCTCGCTTGAATTGCCCCCGCCGTCGCGCACGCTACCGACTCTAAAACCGCCTCCTCATTACTCGCGCCAGCAAAAGAAATCTGTTTGTGGGAGAATCTCGACGCGCAACCCCAGAGAGGCCGCTCCTGGTCATGTCATCTGTCGGAGGCACTGGCGCTGGCAGTCCTCTGATTGCAGGAGCAGGAATGTCTGGCGGCGACTTTCACGACTTCTCCGATGACGAGCTCGCTGCCTCCAACTTCTTCGACTTCTCCAACAGCGCAGACACTCTGCAGAGCCTAGAATCCATCGGCGCCGCCGACCACAAGGCCTTTCTATCACCACAGGAGCTCACCGCCTCCGTACCCTTTCCAGACTCTCCCAACGGCTCCTACCACGACTCATCTTCGGAATCTGCCTCATCTACCAAGAGGACGGCCAGTTGCAGCACATCATCCAAGACGCCCATCACTACCGGCGATGTCGCTATGGAAGAGGCTAGCAGCGATAAAATGGAATGGGGTCAGCCCAACTTTGCGGCCCTAGATGCGGATGATTCCTTTGCATTCGGGCGGACAGCCGACTCTTCTGGCGTCGACGGACTCTACACATTCGGTGACCATGACGATAGTTTCATGGATCAGTCGTTTGACTTTGAGAGTGCATCGAGTAGCCCTGACGCACCATCCACAGGGCACATGACCACAATGACCTCGCCGGGCATGACCACTATCAAAAATCACAGCCCTAGGATCCCTGATTCAGCACCGAGGGGCAAGTCTTACACTCACAAGAAGCAATCCTCAGTTCGTACCCATATTTTTTATTATGTTTCACATTTTGGCTCCAATGTGAGATTTGCTAACATGATTGTAGCAGTATTCAACTTCTTCATTACCGAATGGTCGTAAGCCGATCGGTTCCCGTGAGGTGTCGCCAATGTCAACACTGGTAACCAGTCACGGCTCGTCACCAATAGCTTTGTTTAATTCGCCATCACCGCATACAATTCCTGATTTTAACGGTCTTGCCAACGGCAACGGAATCTGGCCCAACAAATTGGACCTAACCCCCGGCACCACTTCAATTCGGCGGTCAGATGATGCAGGCCATGGCTTTGTCACAACAACTTCCTCTCCTCAACCCGTCTTCTCATGTTTTCACTGGCCGATATGAGTTACGAATCCTCCCTACTCCACTAAAGTCTCGTGTTGAGACGCAAATTCCGATCAAGATGACTCTGTCTCCTGTGCCTCCTGGGGTTACTAAGCTACATCTTCCGGCTCATACGATCTCAAAACCCAAGTTGCTCGCAAAACCTCCACCCGAACCATCTCCCGACACCCTGGAGCTTTTCGTCGGACTTGTATGTACTAGTGCGATGGAACAGCCGGGTATGAAAAAGAAGGCTTTGGAGAGGGCTGCGAGAAATCCTCAGGGTATCTGCCGGACTTGGATGACGAGGCGAACTCACCACAAAATGGCGGTGATGTTCGCATCTGCACCGGGTGCATTACAAGAGAACGAAAGAGAGCAGCGAGGAAGAAGATCAAGAAACCTGAAGAGGAGAAGATGTGGAGTCAGGATGAGGAGCGTCGAGTTATTGTTTTCAACACGCAAGAAGTCAAGGAGTGGCAGCCTTTGACCGGCGTTATGGATCCAACGGGACGACCTGAAGCTGTCGCGCCTAACGGGGCTATGCAAATCGACGCACCAATGCGTATAGCTTGTTATTGCCGGCACCATGGAGAGAAGATGGGTTTTAATGTTATTTTCACCATCAAGGATTTCCAAGGTCGTGTCATTGCGCAGGCCATGTCCAACCCTATTATGATCACAGACGATCATAAGACGCATCCCATGGCTCAGCTCACGGCTCAACCGCCTGCGTCAACAGAGCCACCGCCTGCAGCGCCAACATCCGATATGAATAGTCTTGGGCCTAATGGTGCTAACGGGACTTTCCCCATTTCAGTGTCAAACATGGATATCTCCGGTCCTCAACGAGGCAGCCAAGTTTCCATGCACAGCGCATCGTCAGGGAAAACGACGCCTACGATGAGCAATACCGCAGTTCCTTCTCGCGCTATATCCAGGCCTGCGTCGCCAGGCCAAGGAGGCCCAATGGCTAAACGCAGGAAAGGTAGCGGCTCTCGGGTCCCCAACGACTTGACGATGACACGTCTTGATACATCACCCCTCCAGGTTCCCGAGCTGCTAGCGCTCAGGTCGTTTCCGCCACTTCTCCGTTTAGTCCCAATCAAAATCTTATGCCTGCTTCGGAACAGCAGATGTTCGCTCAACCAAACGGCCAGCCCCCTTTGCGACGGGACCTCCAACCCCAAGTAGCAACGAGCAGACGCCCTTCTTTGGAAATCATCGCTCTGCAAGCATGGATAACTTGGCTATGGCTCAGTTGTATTCTGCACCAGCTTCAAATCACCCAAGTCGGGCCCCGAGTCCCAATGGTCTACGTAACGGTATCGCCGCTGTACCTCAGAATCAGTTCACGCAAGCGCTTGCAAGCAGCCTCTATTCTCTACCAATGGGCATGAACCAGAACCATATACCTCCCGTTATTCATAAAATCATCCCTAACGAGGGTCCTAAGATTGGAGGTATTGAAGTCACTGTACTTGGAGCAGCTTTCTTCCAGGGTCTTGAGGTATGGTTCGGCGACCGCAAGGCTACCACAACCACATTCTGGGGAGAATCTTCTCTGGTCTGCCTGCTACCCCCTCACCTGTGGCGGGAGCTGTAGCTGTGACCTTCAAACACCAAACCGGGCCATCAGCCCAAAATTTCCCCATTGCCAAGCAGCCACCTATCTTTAAGTACATCGATGACAACGAAGATAAGCTCATTCGTACCGCTCTATCGGTTCTTGGTCACAAAATGTCTGGCCAGATGGTTGATGTCAGCGATCTGGCCCGAAGAATTCTTAATGATGGCGGCTCAAACTGGACTGGCGGATCATCAGTTGGGCCATCTGGTAATGGGTCAGTGTACGGCCATAACAACAACAACTCGCAACACCTGGAAACTCAGTTGCTCAAGTGCCTCGACTTGATCGATCTTGACGACAGCACTCACAGAACTCGGTTGGATCTGAAGAGATCAACAGGCCATACCATGCTTCACTTATCCTGTGCCCTGGGCTACCACCGTTTAGTTGCAGCTTTGTTAGCACGTGGTGCCAATCCAGACGCCCGTGATAAGGGTGGATTCACTCCGTTGCACATGGCTGCCATCCACAATCATTCCGAGATTGTCAGGCGCCTGATGCTTGTCGGAGCTGATCCCACTATTCGAAGCTTATCTAGCCTTACTGCTGCAGATGTCGCTCAGTCTCGCTCCGTATTGCGAGCGATTCGCAAATCAGAACGCCATGTCCGATCTCGAAGCGGATCATCACTGCACAGCCGAACTAGCAGTGCCAACTCTCTACGTTCTCTGTGGGAGCCCATGACGAAGGTCAACACTCACGACGAACCTATTCTTTCGCTCGATTCTGGCGAAGAGAGTCCGGAATACACTTCAGGTGATTTCGAAGATGAAGACCCTGATGAAGATAACTACCTCAGCATGAGAAGGCCCAGCGGAATACGAACCGACAGGGATCGACCGACCATGTTGACCGAAACTGGAGACCAGCTTGATGCGGGCTTGGCCTCCCCAACTGGTGCGCTCGCTGTCGCACTGAAGGAGCAATTCCAACAGCAACTTCATCAAATTCAGCAATCTATGGCTATACACTTGCAGAATCTTCCGCACTTCCCCAGATGCCTCAGATGCCTCAGATGCCCCAGATGCCGACGTTCCCTGGCATGCCGATGCTTCCTGGCTACCAAGCATACCTACAGCAGGCTCCTTTCATGCGACGTATGCAACAACTCATGCCTGGCATGAATGGGACAAGACCAGACTCTGATTCTGAGGGCGCAACTCATCAAAAGATGGACGGTCGCTGGTGGGATTTCTCATCATATATGAATACTGGCGCAGCACCCTCCGGCTTATGAAGATATTTTTCCTCAGAAGGACCTAGACCAGAAGCAAGCATCTGCTGCCCAGGCCGCTGCTGAAGCTGAGGCAGATATGAAGTGCGCTGCTCTGTACGATCAGTCGACAACAGAGACGATCACCAAAGCTACTACATCCGCTACTCAAGAGGGAGAAACGAAGACAATTGTTCCAGACATTCTTAAGATCGGACGGAAGAATGCGATTACTAGGGAGCAGCAAGAACAGTTCCTCAAAGCACGCGAGCAGAAGTTGAAGAGGCTCAGCAGTGACCGGAATCTCTTCTTCGTTTGGGTAAGTTGCCACTATTATGCCCCATACGCGAACGGTTTTATGCTAACACGACCACTAGATCCCCTCTTGCTCCTCGTGTTGTGCGCCATGCTGTACAACTACTTCCCTTCGTTCACACTGTTCCTCTGGAACATTGTGCGAGCTATCGTACAGGTTGGACAGACTACTCTGTCTAGCTTGGTTCAAAGAATCCCGGGCCGAGCACCGGGTACCCTTGTCGGACACTGATACTAATATTCACTGTCGTTTTCTACTTCTAATCCACTATATTTTATCCCTTCCGCGACTTGGAGGGCTGGTTCGAGCTATTGAGTATGGTTGAGTTGTGTACCATTTTAGCCCCCTCGGTTGTTATTTTTGTCAGTCTGGTCGAGACATGCGCGGGACAACGGTTTTTGAATGCTTTTATGGGGTTGTGCCGTTGGCAAAGCTGTCACAAGCGGTTTAGGAGTAAGCGGTTCTTTTCGTTGTTGCGGAGCTGGTTGGGAAGGCAACCCGGCGGTAGGTCAAGTGTACCGTCGGGATATCAAGCGATATGGCATAGTTTTTTTGTATCGTTACCCCCTGTTGCATGCTGTTGAGAGAACACACTGTTGAGCGAACTTGGTATGGGATTGCTCAGGGTTAATAAATGGGAAGACTTGGGAATGGCAAGGAATGCCATGATGCTCTTTCGCTTATTGTACCCGGCCTTGTGGTAACACAATCTGGCCGATTGTCCGGCTCGGCGATCCTGTGAGGACAAGAGCTGGATTTGTAGATAGCAATTGGCTCAAAGCCTCTTCGATCATTCTGAAGATGTCTTCATGTGAAATGTCCAAATCCCTTGTTGCTTTGATGCGAAAGAGTGAACATGTGAATAGCCAAACACATTGACCCATAGCTTCCCATACATCACAACCAACCTCACGAACAAGTAACGTGCAGAAAGAGTTTATTTACGGTCAGACTGTTGACGCATATCAAAATCCCTATAGAGGTCCAGAAATACCTGCCCTAATGTAATCCCAAAGAAACCAATATCTTGCCGGATACTTGCCCCAGCTTATATACATGGGGCGCTTCCGAGCCGTCTCGACCCGGGAGCGCCCTTCCATCGCACCTGTCATACACATGTAGTTCGTCATTTCGTGACAACATGAACCCGTTATGTTCGTTCATCCAATGGAGTCGTGTGCGGAATAGGGATGGCCGGGTGCTAAGCCAGCAGCGGGCCCCTCGCGAGATGCATCAGTCATGTCGTGTCGTGGCATGGCCTCCATGCCACCATCATGTAGATTATTCTCCTTCCTCCTCGATCCTTCCAGTGCTCAAATCTTGGGTCTTGCAACGGAGTGGCTCGCGTGCCACTCCGCCTGTTGTTCCTCTCACCATCTCAGCCCCTCCACGGTCCGCCGTTCTCCCTGTCCTCGCCGTACGTGAATTTCTCGGGGATAGCAGGTACGTGAGGGATGCCACGGTTTGCATCTGGGACGATGCGCATGGGCTCCGTTGCACTGTTGCGCGATCGCAGGAGTCGAGTGCTCCCATTCGATGGAGGCGCCTGCTGCTGGCATTCGCTCACGTTTCGTCGAGTAGAGGACCGCCGGATCGGCATGTCTAGGGTCCGTTGCCCGGGCAGCTTCGCAAGCACACGCTTGGTCAGTTTGGCCGGCTCCCGCTGTTGCTGCTGTGGAGGGGCTGTTGGTGCAGATACATTATCCGCACCGGCTCCAGCGGTGGAGGAGCTACGGCGCAAGAGCATGGCCCGACGAGAGCCGACGTTGCGCAGCTTGGGGAGAGCAGCCATGTCCCGTGACGCCGACTTACGAAGCTTGCGCGGTGTAAGCTGCTCCATCTCCTCGTCATTATCTGAGTCCGCAGCGCGTTTCGTGCCGCGAGACGAGGCGGCACTGGCAGGCGTGCGAATAGGCGATGAAGGGTGCGACGCCGTGTTCAACATGGCGGGATGATTGGATGAACCAGCCGGGGCAGCGCTAGATCTATGAGAGGGAGGCGTCAGGGGCCACGCTGGAGGCAACGAAGGCTCCGTAACAAGAGAGATGGAGGGCGTAGCGTCGTGCGGCCTGTGTGAGGATGAGGGTCTCGATGACGGAACCGAGGAGGCATTCGCGACGGTGGTGGAGGGCCACTGCCGTTAGCAGAGCCGGGCGCGGGTCGACGCGTAGACTGGATGGCATGAGCAGAGAAGAAGCCCGACGCGACAAGCTGGTGATAGTTGGCCAGGACCTCCTCTCTCGAAGGCCTGTCCTCCTTTGCCGCTGTCGACGGCTCCTCTGCCTGTTCCTGAGCAGCCCGCTTCTGTTTCAAAGCCCTGCTCTGCTCCTCCGAGGTATTGTCGCGGCGAAAACCCAACCGTCCCCAAACGCCATCCCACATCTGACCCAGCAACCTGGTTTTCTTGTTGGGCTGCCTATCGGTGTCATGGTGCTGTTGATGGTGCTGTTGCGGATGCTGCTGCTGCTGCTGCTGCTGATGCTGTAGCGGTGGTGGTTGATGAAAATGATTCTGGTTATACGAATAGGGCTCCTGCGGAAACGCCCCGATAGCAGGCTTCTCCAGCGACGTACGTTCGTCAACGCCGAGGAACTGCACCGGTGGCGCGGCCGAGGCTCGGTCGTTCATGGAGCCCTCGTAGAAGCGGCTGCGGCTGGGCGGCCGGGGCGATTTAACTCGCGGCGGCCCCATTGATGCGGCTTCTCCTTGGTTCGAATGCGTAAACGTTTTGGTTGAGGCCTTGTATAGTCGTCGAGTAAACCGTGGCACCGACGGACGCCGTATACGTGTCTCTCGTAAGGAGACGGCGTCACGGCTGTTCGGTGCCTAGCACTTGCGATGGATTGCCTAGTCTTTTAGTTGCCGTCTCAATATGCAAGATATCGTCAACGGGTTCCTGCGTATAATAATGTAATAAGTGTGTCACAAACCACTATTGAGTGGTAAATACGGTAGCGTTCGTTGAGTGCGGTGAAGGCCTGATGATGGTGTTGCAGGTGCGTGTCTTTTGTTGATGCAGCATTTCCGTTTTGGGTTGACAGGCGTCTTCACCACAGCAACGGCCAATCCCCAGCCAAAGGAGGGCCAACGCATCGAGATGGACCCCTGATCCCTGCATTGGTCACTTCCCCGTCAAGCAAATCTCATTAAGAACCGGTCGCTATGGTTCATGCAAGGTGTGGCATCTGAGATCTCGGGTCCTGGAACAAGGCCTGTAATATCTGCCACTGTTGAGTCAGATGATATCAGACTGTGACCGCCATGTTGCGACATATGCACGTCCACCAGGCCACGTCTTGCTTCACAGGCTCAAGAGATTACACTAATCAAGTTCAAGTTCAAGTTCAATTCAATTTATCAATGCTACAAAAAGACAAAAAGCCACCACATAATTTCCAAAGATGGCCACCAGCATTTCTGTTCGTCGCTCAAGAATTCTTCAAGACAAACAGTCTCCATCGCATTTTGCCATGGCCTCATTGCACGACGTCATTTCAAGGCCTGGAATCCGCTGGTCGTGAGGATAAAATAGAAGGTAGATGAGTCGGTTGTTGAAAAAAACACCCATAGTTCCGTGAATAAGTTCGAGAAGATAGCGATAAATCAAAGAAAATTTGTGTAAAGAGTGAGTGTATGCAATGTCGACGGACTTGAGAGGTCCCATCCGCCAAATTCAAACATCGATATCATGCCCCGTATCATGAACGGGCCGTATGCAGAGACTGAGACAACAAGAGTCGCTGTTAAGACAAATAGACCGAAGCCGTCCGCTCACCACACCTATGGCAAGCAGGCGCTGATGGCCTGCCGGCCTCAGTGAGTTGACTAAGACGTTTCGTTCCACGAAAAGAAGCGCCAGAACGCCGCAGCTCCATAGTATATCGTTCACCAACGCCATCCGAATTCCACATCTACAGAGGGAAAGAAGGACATCCATGTACACACTTCCTCTAACCCAGTCAGCAAAGCCGAAAAGGGGCCTCCTCTTTCATGTTTTCTTTTTAGGGGAAAAATCACAGCTCGTGCTGGTAGTGGTTGAATGGGATCAACGAGTGGGTGCCGTCAGCCCTCTGGTATGAACCATAGTTTGCCTCTGGCTCAGGGGTGCGTCCACGGCGTCCGTCGTGGTAGTGGGAGTCCTGCTGTCGTTGACCGTTGTGCAAGGGGCGGGTGCTTTGAGAGAAGACGAGCTCGTGCTTGCGCTTACCACCCGTCAACAAGACTGGGGAGCGGGTAGGGGCTCCGTCTGGGCTTCAATAGGTGGCAGGGGCGACATCAGAGAGGAAATCTTAAGTGGTGCCAGCGAGTTCTGCTGCTGAGGTTGAGGCTGCAGAGGTTGGATGTGTGTCCTGGGCGGAGGGTGAGCAACGACAGGAGTAGCAGGGTAAGAATGGTGCGAATCGCGTCGAACATAACCGTCGCCGGATGAATACGTAGAAGGTGACGCAGGAACGTATGTTGCCGAAGATCGTCGCTCGTGTTCAGCCTTGATAGGTTGAATAGATGTTGTAGAGCTCCGGTTCGAGTGGTAGCCGTAAGGCGGGGCTTCAGCCTTGATGTAAGGAGATGGTGCACTAGGAGGATAGGGACCAGTAGGCGAAGGAGGCACAGCCGACTGAGGTTGGGCGTATTGTCGAGGCGCGGCATACGGAGGAGCAGCAGAGCTACCAAATGACAAATGTCCACCAGAGGTAGGCGCTGTAGCCTCGTAGGATGGCGGAGGTGGTGGTGGCGGCGGGTAAGCAGCGGCGGCACCAACAGCTGAAGGGCGACGCTGTGGCTCGGCAGGGTAAGGAGCGCGATGTTCGCTCGAGTTGCTCACTGAACGAGCACGGAGACGGTGAGGATCCTCAGCGGCAGGCGTAACCGTGCGATGGCGAGGGGGTAGTCTTCTCCTCGGCGCTCATAGTCGGGCTTGGTTGGCTCTCGCTTCCTCATGCGCACGTCACGACGAATACGGACACGGCATCCTTGGTCGGCCACAGTTTTGCTAAGCTGAGTGCTCTCCATCAGGCCGGGGAACTTCTTGGCGCTGAAGACAATGAATGGCTGGGTCTGGATCTCCATCCTCCAGTCCACGCCGGGTGGCAGGTCGCTATCGGCAGGCTCCAAGTCAAAATCCTTCTCTTCCTTGGTGGTCTCAAACAAGCTGAATGTCAACTTGTACAGGCCTTCGTGTCGAACAGACAGGTCGGGGAAGATGAAGTAACCGGCTTCGGTAGGTCGGTCAAGGTAGGCCATGCCAGAGGCAGGAACGCCCGTGAGGATGGGCGGGTTGTTGGTGGCGGCATTCTGAACGCGGCCATGAGCAAGAGGGCGAGCATGTTCCAAGCTGGCGTACAGGAAGAAGTTGGCGTTGTAATCAAAGGTGATGTCCTTGCCCTCGGCAATGCTAGGGCCTTCAATGATGCGTAGTTCGACAACTGGTGGAGGGTCGACAGGTCGTCTATCGCTGTTCGCTGTGATGGGGTCAGTCGTGGGGAGACGTGAAGTGCTCGGCTGTGGAAAGCATACCCTTCATTCCGGAGCCACATGCTCGGGCTCGCTCAGGCTGTTGGAGAACGGAGAGTTGGTACCAAAGAGTGCGGTTCTCGCGTGTCACGCGGCGAATGCGCGACACGGTCTCATGCTCAACATCGGTGGGAATATCCGCGGGAGTGGCCATGGTGTCGGGGAGTAGGAGAGGATTTCGGGTTTGGTTAGATGAAGTTAAAAGGGTCGGGTCGTTGCCCGTGTGAGAAGAGGCCTGTCGTGTATCGCGGTATGACGGCAGCGACTAAAGAATCGGGTGAGCGAGGACAAACCAAAAGCAGCCTTGCGCGTAGAGAGTTTAAAGGACCAAGCGATGAAAAGAAACTACGCGTTCAAGGTGGAGGCTTGACCATGCAGCGTCATCGAAACGTACCTCTTGGTGTTCCACCTGGGACTGTACAATGAAGGGGTGGTGGTTCTATAGTGTAGAGGGTTGAGCAACAGTACAAAAGGAAAAGTATCGACGATTACACGCTTGTCGATGAAGCTGTCGACGGGTCCATACGTCGCAAGGAGAGGATGCGGGCGGGAGGAGAGGACCTGACGGACGACGAGGTTGGAGGAGGAAAGGTCGAGGTAGAGGAAGAGAGAGTGTGTGTGGTGAGAGGTGAGGACAGGACGTCGAGGAATAAGGAAGGTAGGAAGGAAGGGGAGTCCCAATAGAACAAGGACAGTGGGCACAGAAGGCAGAACGGGCGGAATGGCTGGCTGTGGCCCGAGGGTCTGGGAGCGGGTACGAAGCACAGCTGCTGACCCTCCTTTGCCTGCTCTTGGGGCGCAGATTCGCCAGCGGCAATTAAGGTAAGGTTTCGGCGGCCACACAGCGCTGTTGCTGGGAACTGGCACCTGTTTCTGAACCCATGCAGAGGTACCGGTACCCTGTAAGGTGACAGCCAAAGGGGGCCAAGGGATGGGCCCGACCGACTGGGGGCCCTGGGGTCACTGGGAACTATGGACGGGGTGTCGCTTGCTTGCGGGTTTGCACAAGTACTGCACATACTGCACAGCAGTCCAGCAGACACTTGGTCAGTGGGATTGGGTCCCAAATTCCTGGGCGAACCGTGCCGCGTCGAATCAGAGCGGCTTTGGACCTCCCAGGGTGGGTATGATGCGGAGCGTTTTGCTCATGTGTTTTTCCTGTTCTTTGGGTCGGGTGTGTGTCTGGCTGTCTGGCTGGCTGGCTGTCCCTTTTTCTGTTCCCACGGTCTTGGTCCCGGTGGTGTCATATTGTTTCCTTTTCATCCTGATCGTTCGAGAGTCCACCGTCTCGGACAACATGTCCTCCGCCAGACGGGCTTTTCCAACCTAGCCAACCTATTTCTCTAGACAAATATGGAAAAGTGGAAGAGAGTAGTAGGATTGCTCGACTGGGGCTAGGAGGGGACGCATCACAGGGTACCCTGTTCTCTCTTTCACCCTCCCTTCTCTCGTGTGTGCGGAAGCCTGCTTCCCCACGGACAGCCATCCTGTAACCGTGATCACTCTCCGCGCATGTACGTAGAGTACTGCACTGTATGCGTGTGTGTACAGTACCCGTAGATCATCCACCTGAGCAGCGCTGGATTTAGCATTGCTCGGCGCCGCCAAGGCAAAAGGGAGTGAGACAGACACCGAGAGAAGAGAATTAGAAGCGAGAGGCGAGATGGAGCACACTTTCGCTAACGCAGCCCAGGACAGAAGCGAAAAGACGCCATGCCATTCCATTCCTCTTTCCCCGAGCCACTACAACCTCGACGCTTCACCCGGGGAAGTCGAATCGGCACTAGCTCCCAGGGCTTGCAAGGCCTCGCAGGCTGCGGGCGAGGGGGATCGGGGTTTGCAATCGGGCGGCCAGCAAAAGGTGTCGGTGTTACCAAGCGGACGGCCGCTTTTGTCTAGATCCGCGGGCGCCTCTTTCTTAGATCAGGACAGTATCGGTCGACATGTGGACACAGTACTCACCGGGCCAGTCCTGGCCATCCCACCCAGTGCCCAGTCCTTTCTTCCTTGCGTGTCTCGGCTCCGGGGTGTGAGTCTCCAAGCCCACGCCATGCCCTTCTCGGATAGGCCATGAGCGCGTACCAGTCAGGGTGTGTAGGTTGGATGGTGGAGACGCCCGGTTGTGACTCTCCCGCCTGGCTGCGTCCAATCCTATCTCGTCCTGTTCTTGAGACGAAGCCCTGGTGCGTGCAAGGTGCAAGAGGCAGAAGCAGGAGAGAGCAGGCAGTGACCAGACTAGTCGACTTGGCCTGCAGGCAACGCCATTCCAATCCCAGCGTTCTGGCAGGGCAGCCCAAGTCCACGGCGAAGGGAGAAACGATGCCAGTCCAAATTAAGAACAGATGGTGGGAAAAGTTCCCGAACCAATCTGGTGAAGCTGCAGAAGCACGTACTGTACACTTGGTTGGTTGGAGTTGGAGTGCATGTTCAGGTCAAGGTCAGATTCAGGTCACGTCAGGTCGGTTCTGGGGAGTGTCTATGACGTACAGTGTGTGTCGTCCTGCTCTCCGCACGGCTTCCTTGTCAGACCGGTACGGGTCTCCAGCACTCCTACCCACCCATCAGACGCTGTTGCAGCACATGCTGCATGCGCTCTCTGTCTGACTCAGCCGTAGCATCCAAAGTCCTCAGCCGCTCCCTACAGTGCGATGAGCCCATTCATCACCCAGCCATTTTCCACGGCCACGGCCAAAGGATGCATTTGCTTCTTCTGTGCACTTCGCTGCGCTGCAATTATCCGTTTCCTCGACCCAGCCCAGTCCAGCCCAGCCCAGCCCAGCCCCGTCAGCTCGTCCTCCATCATCAAACAGTCACGGTATCTATGTTTGGCGTGGGAACCCTGTACGGTACGAGACCGCCAATATTGGTAAAAGCCGGGTCCATCTCGGCCATGTTTTCATCAGCGGCTGTTGCTGGCTGCAGTCAGCCATGGTCACGGTCATGGTCATGACATTACCGGTCAGCTCTTCGCTTCAGTCACACTACCCCATCACCACCATCATCGTTGCCACTAACTACTGTGCCTACCTGCAGCAAACTCTTTCTCCGTCATTCTAGATACCTTCTTATTATGCGGCCCTGAGCTTGTCCATCCCTCGTGCGTCGTGCAGTGCTTCATGCAGTCCGACAGTTATTTCCCCACCCGGAACTGCACCTCGGACATCCTCGATGCATGCGGCAGCAGCAAGTTCGCTTCCGTCTCGTTCCCAGACAAGGCCAAACCAAGGTCATGAATAAGCCGCGGGCTCCCGTGGCTGCTCTCCAACCACGCGTGCTCTTTCTCTCCCCTGTCGTCGAAACAGGCATCCTATCCTGTCCAGCGAGATGCGTCTCCACCCACTAATCTCAAGTCTCCCCACTAGCCCATTAGCACCCGTCTTGCCGCCCCCATGTCTGTTCTTTCTCGTCATCCCATGTCATGTCCCCTTCCCGTGCACGCTGCCCAGATCTCGAACCGTTGTTCGATCACCGGTGCTGGAGAAAGAGCCCTGCAGGAGCAGCCCGTTCCTTAGCCCCCTCGGTGGTATTCAAGCACGGTCGGTTCACTCTTGGAGTATCACCTCCCTGTCAGGAGGCACCGGGGGCCACAAAGAGACCCTGTGCCACCTACATAGTGTGGACTTGCGGGCGCTCAGTCCAATCTATTTACCCGATTTAGCGGGGCTGGCACTTGACCGTTGACATGCTGGAGGCAAGGCTCAAGATTAGAGACAGCGGGACGAGACGGGATCTTCGTCCTTAGTACTAATTCTTCGGTCGCGCCATACGGCATCCAAGTCCTTGAAGACCCGGCTTGCTAGGATACACGACTAATCGCGTTTGTGAAAGAAACGAAATCCTGTCAATTGCTTCGGCTTTCTCTCTTCCCGGTCTCTTCGCGCCCATCCTCGTTTCGGTATCGACGTGGACCAGGGCCTTACCCTTTCTGCAGCAATCAGAGAGAAGCGCTTCTACAGCCCACGAGTCATGGGGTCCCCTTCTGCCAATCGTGGTCGAACGCATAACAATAAGGCACTTCTGTCGTGGCTTTCTCACTAACATCTAGCATGTAGGATGTATCGTCGGTCAGCTTAACTGATCTCAGCCCCTCGAAAGTTCAGGTCTTGTTCTCGCTTCCCGAAAAAGAACAGAGGAAAAAGAAATCAAAAACATCAGATCGCGCAGACCGTGAGCTGTCTGACTTGGTTCAGCCAATCGCCCGCCCGTCCAAAGTTCCGTCAACGCCCTACGCCCACTACCGGCTTAGCCTCCCAGCCACGAGGGCGCCAAAAGCAACTTCACTCACATGTCACACTCGCTTCCTGATTTCTTGTCTGCCTCCAATGTGACGGTCAAGGTAGCAAGCCGGTAAAAAGGAATATGACAAGGCATTGGGGAAATCGGAGAAAATGAGATGGCTTCCCATAACTGGTCGGATCCATGGCCCCCATTGCCACTCATGACACTCGCGGCTGGCTCCCGACCAACAACGGATCGTTGGGGGCTCACATTCATTAAATCGACGCAGCCAACACAATCGTTCCACATGCCTGGTTGGCTTTGTTGTTTCCCATGCTTTTCATGCGCATCCTACCCTCCTGCTGCGCAATGTTCCCAGGAGGATGGTTGGATGGCTCATGCTTTACGTTCACACTGCCATTTGCCCAGCGAGCCCCGGTTCCATGGTCATGGCCACGCCACTGCATTCCAGTCTCCAAGAGACATGGAGATACCTCACACGCCCCCTCTGAATATGTTTTCCGGATTCGCCGCCTTGTAATATAGTAGTCGCTGGAAACGGCGACACGCGCTGCATCTGGAGGAGGGTCTGCTCCGTCATTGCTAGTCTCCTCCAGCCCAAGAGCGGCCCGCCTGTGTGTTGTCGGTTCATCGTGGCCGCACGGTTATTGTGGCTCGCATAACGAACTTTTCCAAAGGGTCAGTTAGGCTACCCCAACCGTGGTGCCCACCACCGGCGGCTAATAGTGACATGCTTGGCCGTGGCCATGATTTGATCTGCGTAGTAGAACCTACAAGTCTGCTCCCCTTGTGTTGGGTCCTTCCCTCATGCAACCGACCCGACATTGTGGCCAAAGCATGTTGGCCGTCTGCAGAGGTGAAGTTACAGTACTTTGCTCCCATACCAGGACGCCGGATCACGTCACGCATTCCAATGCCGCCTCGGGGCCAACCCGGGCTGCTCCCAAGAATGGAGGCGAGCCCAAGGCCATGGTTCCCTTGACTCACGTTTTTCTCGTACAGTTCTGGACCCGCTTCCTTCGTTCATGCCGGCCTATGGAAGCACCTTCGCATCTGTTCTGTAAGTGGTCAAGATCAAGCGCAGCGACTGGTCTCGCCCATGGATTTTGCAAGCCACCAAGCACTCCTCGGGCCATGTCATCTGCTGTCCACGCTATTGTATGCACGAATGCCTGAACCGAACCGCGTATCTTGACACCAGGCGGCTGGCAGCAGCATGTAGTCGACTTATCACGTCGTGCCACCCACCGCCTTCACGCCGTGACATTGTCGTGCCGCATGGTTGCCACGCGTTGATCTTTGTGCTTGTGAAATGGAAGTGGCGGACATACCGGGTGATGCTCATTATCCACACCGAGGCAGACTATCAAAGTGGCTGCAGGAGATGGTGCTTGCCACAGCTTCGATGAAGGAGTGGCTCTGGCTTTCCTGGCCATCATGCTCTCATGAGCGCGGTATCGGGCTACTCGTTGACAAAGCAGGCTCGTCATGTCCTCGTCGTGACAGGCCATAAAGACGGGAAGACAGGTTCCACGGGTAAAGTACACCGCCGGAATGAAGTAATATCCTATCTCCAATGCTACGTGCATAGCATGCCGTTCTCTTTCAAGTTCATGCTCTCAGCCTGGTACACCACTTCCGGCAGCAGGGTTACTGCCGCTGTCCTCAATACATTGAAGATATGACTATCTCTACACCTCGTGTCTACCGGCCGTCTTGCAGATTGCCTAGTGCACATGCATCAAGACGGGTATCCTCTTGAGGCCGGCAAACAGAGGAGGCAGCCTTCCAGGCCGAGAAGCAGCAACCTACGGACTCCCAGCTCCGGCTTCGCCCGTTTCGCCATGCACAGGCTTCCCGCAACTACAGACCGCCGCATGTCTGACACATACGCGCGGCTGCTTTTGAGTCGACCGTCTGGCTGCCGGGACCCGGCATCGTACCGTAACACAGCGTCGCATGCGCTACCGGGTTGCTGCTGGCCCCGTGCAAGTGTACGTGCTCCGAGACATACAGCAAGGGGCGTCGTCCGCCTCCCGACCCTGCAGGAGAAACCGCGTATGACTACGCCAACGGCAAGTCTAGCGCTGGTCTCTTGGAGACACTATTGGTTGCTCACGGTTCTCCCGTGCCGTCCTTGAGGAGATCAAAGCTCTTTGTCTGCATGTTTGTCGAGCTTTTATGAAGGATTGCCCCAGACGGGTAGAAATTACCTTGTTACAGACACTCTTGCCCAGCTATCTGTTATACAGAAAGACATGTGCTGTGTACTATACACGGCTAGCATTGATGTCAAGAATGGTCATCACGCTTGCTTAGTTCAATGGCTGATGTGTCTTCTGGCTCACCTGGGGATCAGACGGGAACGGATGGCGGTCAGAGGGTGTACTGGCGCCTGTTTCTATTTGGCATTGCGATTCTGTTTGACGTACAAGTGCCTGTTCACACGGCTCATCATGTTATTCAAATCGCCACACATAAATGGGGTATATGCTTTGGTTCCTTATGCCAATTCTCCGTACCAATCCGACAGCATTGTCATGTGTACAAAGGAGACGTGCAGAGTTGAATCTAGAATTAAGTTATCGTATGGACTCATACAATGTAGGCCATATGGCAAGTTCCATGGTAGACCTCGAATCGAGTAACACATTAAAATTGTGCTACAATTGGTATTTCACTTTGGTCGTCGTGTCTTTCATATTGCGTGACTGGATTCAGCCTCATGAAGTTATCCATCAAACAACTCATCCACACAATGCATCAATTAATACACATAAACACACAGCGATTTATAAAACTCATTGAATGTTATGGCCTTATAAAACAACCATAGCCTTCGAAGAGGGACGATGCTGCAGTATTCTCATGAATCCAAAGATGAGTGGCCAGTCTAGGGTAGCCAAACAGCTGCCGTGTTGCAATGGAAATTGAAGTCGAACATTGACTGCATGTTTTACTGTGCTAAACGATTATCTTATGTATTCTTCTGCCATACGCCATGCACCCAAACAAAGCAAGTATTGTCTGCTGATACACTGAGTCTCGAGCATCATTTACATATGGCTGATGTCCCTTCCTATTGAGAGGTTGACAGAAGACCCATTTGCCTATTGCATACACCTAGTCCAAACGTACCAGTTTCGACGAGAAGAAAATTCCAAATCACACCATAGGAGCCATGCCTGAAGTACCGCTTCCAGTAGAACGGAAAGGCTGCACAGACCCCTAGCACGGAACCTTCTCCATCTGCCAGAAAGCCGTCTTTGCTCGCTCGCGCACATCCAGGTCTCTATCCTGGTGCTTCAGAGTCTCCATTTTGGTGTGGAATCCCAACTTCCTCAACTCCATAGCCCGCTGAGCCCAAGACTGGGACTCTTTGTCATCCTCGTCCGGCCAGGTGAGGTTGATAATCAAGTGGCACAGGGCGACACGTACGTCCCGATCCTTGCTGCTGGCTTGCTGCGCCAGGAGTCTGAGGAGTTCTGTCTGCGCGATGACGAGTTGCTGATGTCGGGGAATGCTTGCGGCCAAGTGAACGAGAACATAAATGGCCGCAACGACAAGCTTAGAGTGAGGGTGCAGCACGCGGGCTTCACGGCCTGTGCGTCGAGAAAATGGATTCAAGACCTTCGTTCGCAGCTTTGACGCGATAATCTCAAACAAGCGATCTTGGCCGATTTCTTTGAACAAATGGTCGATAAGCTCAGCTGTCTCGAGAGGCGACTCCGAGGCAGCACCTGGCATGGGCCTTCCGAGCAGGTTTTGGATGAATCGCAGACCCTGCTCCTGTATTGCGATATCTTCGTTCCGCGCTCTTCTCGCCGGGTTCAGTTCTGCTTCACGCACAGCAGCCAATTTGTCCTCGGCTTGGCGCAACCGAGTTGACTGTGAAACGTCCAACTCATGCAACGAGCCATTGACGCCATACAGCCATCTCGGTGGGTCATCTAATGCATCTGGCTCCATATCCTCATCTAGGTCATCCCCAGATACGCCTTTACCTCTGGCATACGAGGCATTGTCCTGGTTATCGTCACAGATAAGCTGCACCAGCCACCCAGGCTCAAGTTGTTCCAAGCAAGACTTCTTGAGATCAAGGCCGACAGCTTCAACGAAATGTTTCAGTGCCCACAATGCGTTCATCCGAAGCGTGGGATTCTCCGAGTGTGCATGTTCGCAAAGTACACTCATTACGCCTTTCTCGGTCAAGAGCTATCACGGATTGTTAGTAAACTTTCCAACTACAAGTGATAGACTCAAAACGTACCTCTCGGACCGGGCTGACTTCAAGGACCAAGTTGCTCATGGTCTCAGTGGCGGCGATTTGGACGTTTATATCTCGGTGCTTCATGAATCGGAAAATGGGTATAGCCACGGCATAGTCCACTAGTGCCGTTCGCAGTATTGTGACAGAACGCGAAAGCATTCGCACAACGTAGCAGCCGGCGATGAGAACGGGTACTGGGTTAATCCCATATCCTGCAGTGGGCCCAGAGCGTGTGGACTCGGCGTCTTGATCCTTGGGTCGTTCCTTAGGCGGCTTAGGCTTTCTGGGGAATTCATTGATAGACTCAACAACATAGGAAACGAAATCATCGGTGGCAATGGCTTTTCTGTAATCTTCTTTGCCGGAAGCCAAAGCACCAATGGCCTTGAGCGCAGACTCTCTGACCTTGATCTTGTGGGATAGAAGAGGGTTCTCACCCGCCTCTCCTAACTGAGCCAAGGGTGAGGAACCTTCAACATCCATACCAGTATCAGGCTGGGGCGACCAGAAGCGCGCTTGGGTCGATGACGGGACAGGTTCATAAGCCCGCTTCAACAGCTTTGAAACAACCTTGGCAGCATCCGCATCAAATGCAGCCTTCTGAAGAATTTCACTGTCTGTAATCAACCATGCCAGAATCGCAGGCGCCCTCTCCAGGATTGTCCGCTGAAGGGTACTTTTCGGATCATCGGGGTCATAGTCGTCTTTGTCACTCTTCGCAATCATATCAACCAATATGGGCACAACAAGAAGTGCGATGCTCACTTCCCTATTAGCCTTCTTTCCGAGGCCAGCCTTGAACAGGGCTGTGAGGAGATAGGTAGCCATGAGGCGGTCATATCCGGTTTTGGTCCTGACGAGATGAATGAGCCAGGGAATGAGAGGACATTCTAGCGCATCATTGTCGACCTCGCCAGATTGACCCGCCTGGGCACGATTGGCACTCCAGTTTGTGAAAGAACTGGCCCTGTGAGGACTCTGGCGACTTGTTTGTTGCAAATCCAGTCGGTCGAGTGATGGATAAGGTGAAGGCGAACCTGACAAGCTCCTCGTGGGCATTGAGAGCGGGAGCAAAAAGTCCATAGCAGTTTGATCATATGAGCGCCCATCACTACCACCAGCAGTGTCCAGATCATGGTTGTCTCGCGTAGCCCTTGGCAGGGTGGTATGGTATAGACGGGAATACGGCAAGAATCACAGGCGAGTAAACAAGTCTGTGTGCTCGGTACTTCGAATCGCCAAGGATGGCCCCAACAGCATCCAGGATGAGACCAAGTTTAGAGCTGCTTGTCGCAGGATCAGGAAAACCTCGAACAGCCCGTCCCGCTGTGCAAGCTGATCAGCCCCAGGAACGACAACTCCTTCGGCCACAGCAAAGCTTGCTAGTCTTGCAGCGAGACAGTCTAGGACCCCGCAGTCGTCAGTATCTGCTGGTGGCGATCTTCCCGGCAAAGCCTGCAGATCAAGCCAGCCGTCAAGTTGACTTGGGTCTGTAGTAGATACTTTGGCGAGGAGATGGACAGCATGGCATTGAGAGAGCTGAGGTACTGGGGCGCGAAGAGATTGTCGGCGATGGTCTGGATAGTCAACGGGGAATCGGGGCCAGCATTCGTAGACGAATCGACGATATCTGTCAATGCTTTGAGAGCGGCAACTACAATTTGTGGAGGATTGGTGTAGGGCGAGATGTGGTCGAGGACGGCGGGGAGGATCTGAGCAGAGCGCAGCGGTAGGAGGAACGAGGGACCACCTATTATAATCAGTCAGGTACGTGATGCTTGCGATGAGGCGTTGCATGGCCATGGATGGAGCATGCTTGAGGTGGCGTACCATTCGCGAAGCTGCCGACGAGCTGCAGCGCCTGGAGCTTGACGCTGTCTTCATCGGAAAGTGGGCGTGAGACAAGGTGAAAGCGGGCGTCCTTGCCGTTGATTTTGCCGGGCGACGAACTCGACGACAGAGCGCTGGCGATGGGCTCCAGCACGCCCATGGCGACCCATGCCTCCTTCTTCTGGATGTGGCCAACTATTTCATTCTTGAGTGCCTGCAGCGCGGCTGTCTGCTCCGGGTATGCCTTTGCATTTCGCAGCTGGGCAAGGATCGGAGAGCTCAGCGAGCGCGCCATGAGCAGGTAGCCCCGGGGTAGTATGTGGTGGTGTGCAGAAATCGGAGGGGCGAGGCGACTGGCAATCGGCGGATGGATGCCTCGCGGAAGGGCAGCGTCGATGCAAGGATTAGGCAGCCAATCCAGGTATTGATACCGAAAGGATGCGTGAACTAGTCAATGGATCGTGGGCGTGTTGGTAAGGATGGAACGTCGTTGGCGAAGAGCTTTGCAAATAAAAGACACGGTGAAGCAGGCAGGTCAGGGTCGGATGTGGTTGGACGTGGAGCAGCAAGCAGGAAGCTGGGGTCATGGCTAGGTTGCTAGTACGAGAATGGTAGATCGATCACGTCAAATGTTTTGTCCGGCTCCGGGGCAGTGGATTGATTGACTGTGTGACGCAGGTGAGGGAACCTATTGAACAGGCCTGGACTGTTTGATCGGGTCGATACGAGTGATTGGGGTAAAATGTGTGATGGTTTCTCGATTCACCGCATTGTATTTGTATTTGTATTTGTATGTGTATGTGTGTTTGTATTTTTATTGTTCCGACATAGTGTTCCTATCCAGCCTTCAGCGCATCAAAAATACATGGTCAGTCACTGTGAAGCTGGACGAGGGCCGAGAAAAGACCCCACTACTATCCACTACTGCCTACGCACTAACTACAAATGATCAGTATAGAACTGTCGGAAGCTATGGTTATGCACTTCACGACATGTTCAACTTGGCATTGTCTTGGGACAGTACACACGAAGACTACGTGGGGAACATGGGGCTTCACTATTCACTTCGGGTGACACTAGCTATTCTTTTATTTTCTTATTTATTTTATTTTATCTTATTTTCACTACGGCTGCGTCTGCGGCTGTGTCTGCATACCACATACAGGCCTGTGCACCAAAAAGTAGCGACCACGAAGAGACCGACCTACATGCTTACCCCACGATTTAGCGTTATGTGCTGTGTGGTCCATGGCGACCGAGCATCGCGGGGCGGTTCCAGGCCAGGGGGCAAGACTCCATCGCTCGGCCGTGAGTCTTCTCTCGTATGAGCTGCGCAGTTTGGTGTGGCTGACCGGCTGCTTCTAGGCGAATAACACATCGGTTATATTAGCAAGGCTACGCATCCTCTTGGCTGCGCTTACGGTGCGGCTGCTTGCGACAGCAAGGCCAGATCCGTGACCGAGCAGCAAAGAATGTGTGGCGCCATTGCATGAAACCCCATTGGGCCCAAGGCAGCTTTGGCTTTATCTCAAGGCAACGGTCAGCAAGTTATCAGGCGTGCCGTATGATCTGACCCGTGATGAAAATACCACCCATCCACTACAGCCGTCCATTACGGACCCGACTAGAACAGGCAACACGTCGTCCGCCGCAGCGTGCCTTGCGAGATCGACCAGACACCGAAAAGAATGGTGATCTGTTACAGGGTAGGCCCGCTGGTGGGTGCGCGCCAAATGGACGTTGAGGAATGAATTGGATGCTTGATCGGCGCAAATGAAAAACACACGTGGAATTCACGGGTCTAGAAAAGCCGTTATAGAAAGAACGCAGGCTGATACGGCAAAGAATGTTGTCCCAATTTGCTGGAACATGAATTCCCAGGCGCCCCTCCATCATCTCGTCCTGCCCCCTCCTTTCCAGATCGACATGTCGCTGCACTGCATCAAACGGACGTCATCGCTAAATTTCTTTCCTCCCCTACCTGCTAAACCCCCTGCTATGCAGTGTCTGTCGAGCCGCGAAAAGCCACCGCAACGGCCCTGCCTCGGCAAGGCCAGAGCAGAGACATGGATTGGTCTGATGACGCCTTCGGAGCTTTGCAGAGTTCGAGATAGGGGTCCACTTGTGCCATGCCTTATGTGTGTATCACGGCCGGCCGCGCCGTCCTCTGGCTTCAACGCCTGAAGGGGGTAGGGGGTAGGGGAGGAGATTCGCATACAATTTTTCTCTCAACCGCTGTACTCTCTCTGTACATAGTCTTAGGGCCCAAGTCTCGCCCAGCGCAAAGTTATCAAGGCCAGTCTCCACACACCGCTCGCCAGGGCCATTCATCATTCATGCCTCCCGCCAAGAAGCCACATTTGCGTCTAGTGCGTTTGATGCTCGGTGAGCGTTCTCGTCGCTGCCTCCAGATTGGGCCTAGCCTGCCAGATTTTCCATAGTCCTCAAGTTCACCCACGAGCCGGTGCCGGGACGCTTGCAAGTTGATATAATCAAATCCTTTCCCGCCCACCCGCCTTTCCTCTCCCTTTCCCTACCCTGTTGTTTTCCCCAGTTCCTCGAAGATGCGCCGCAGACCATGTTGCAGACATCTCCGGTCCTCTCCAGCTCGCCGAACTCGTCGTCTGCTGCCACCCCTTCTACCATGGCCCGGCTCGACTGCCCCAAGACTCCCTCGACTGCCAGGCTCCACGCCGCGCCGGGCCTCTTCACGATCGACCGAATCCTCCATCCCCTCGCTAAAGTCGCCCTCCCAGTCACGCTCCAAACGCACCGGCGTGCTTGCAGTCGCCGCAGAGCCCTCCAAGCACGATGCGCCGCAAACCCACCATCAGCACCCGGCTGCCACTTCACCTCCACCTGTCACGCAGCAAGTCTCCGCCACGGTTCCTGTGCGTCCCCGCAGCCCACTTCCTCGAGTTCCGAAGCCATGCCGACGGCTCAGGATGCTGCCCCTACTGCCGCTGCGCCCCGGACGAGCAATCCTCGTCGTCGACCACTGCTGCTCCCGCGTCAGAGCCACAAACCCGAGATGCCATGTCGCCTAACAAACGTCGGGGATCCCCGCCCCCACGATGGCTCAAGCAGTTGCCTCTGCCGGTGAGCTCTCTGGTCAAGGCGAGCACAACGCTGCCAGTACCAAGCGACAACGGCCCGACGAGCCATTGCCCAAGATTCTGCCCCACAAGTACGAGCACTGCGCTGTCGAGGATATGGTCGAGCTGATTGCGCATATGCTGGCGGAGCTCATTGCGACCAACGATGCCATTCGTATGTCCAATGGGGGCCTGACGCGATTCCACTCACGGTTAGAATATTCTTTTGCCTCCCTTTTACATGCCGACTAACCCTTGTGATAGAACAGCTCCTGGCATATCGGTGAGGGATTACCTGCATCGACTGGCGAGGCATGCGACCCTTACCCCTCCATTACTTTTATCCATGGTTTACTATATCGACCGGCTTTGCGCGCTTTATCAAGAATTTACCATTAACACCTTGACGGTGCATCGGTTTTTGATCACTGCAGCCACGGTTGCAGCAAAGGGACTTTCGGACTCCTTCTGGAATAATACCACGTACGCGAGGGTTGGCGGTGTACGAGTGGCTGAGCTCAAGTTGCTGGAGCTTGAATTCCTCTACCGTGTAGACTGGCGGATTGTGCCAAACCCCGAGGTGCTGGTCGCTTATTATCGCGGTCTGGTGGAGAGAACGCCTGGCTATACCTTGAAGCAAGCGATTCTTCTGGGGACGACGTGAGCGACGAAGCAGAAGACGACGACGAAGTGTCAGACGAGTAATATGATGGGACTAGATATCCGTGGTCTGAGGTGATTTCTACGGCAATGCACATACGGCTCTGGACGGAACGATGGACGATACATTGGATGGCTATAACGAACATTTGGGGCGGTTGTACGAGATATGACTCGGGTTTTAAGGTGGCATACCAAACGGGAGAGGGAAGGCCTTTCCATTTTACGGCGCATGGGTAACAGGAGTACAAATGATTTTCAAGGTGCATTGGGTCGGAGAATGTAGAACCATCGGACATCGTATTTGTGTATAGATGTTGAGGATGGGAGTTTAGATGAAGCACTGTCTAATTGTAATGACCCTTGTGTTGATTACACCAAACGTTCGCCCGAATGCTCCGTTACAGTCAGCTACAGTTGAAACGATCAGTATGATAGGACACCACAATTAGCCGAGGTATTTCCGGAGTCGCCAGATCAGAACGTCAAGCTGCTAGCTCCGCCAGCGACGAACAACACCTCACGTTCCAAATATCCCATCTCGAGGCCGTTTCGACCACATTCAGCATGCGTGTCGTAGGAGCTTTCCTTACGGCTTTGTATGCCGCGGGTTTCGCCGCCGCCAAGGAGCGAACGGCCGATATCTACATCCTCCCGATAGCCACCACCGGACTCCCTAATCACCTTGCGGAGGTATCCTACGACACAGCCGCCCTTTCATCTGCGTCGGTTATCTCTTGGGAGGCGCCCGAATTGCATGAGACTACAAAGCTTGTGCGCATCGGACTATGGGACACAAAGGCCAAGACATGGATCTCCGGAACCACAGTCGCATCTGCGGACAACTTCGCCAAGGGCTATTCGCCAACGCTCATGCTCAGCGTTGATGCCGAAGGAGATATCCAGAGTGTGGCAATTAAGGGAGTGACGATTGACGCCGGCCAGACCAGGGACTTCGGTCCCAAGGCGATCGTGCTACCGGATGCGCCAGGAAAGCAACCGGAGCTGAACAAGCCTGTGGTGCTGACACCCGAGGGAAAGAAGCCCGAGGAGCAAGAGAAGACATTTTTACAGAAGTAAGTCGCACTCTCATACGATCGGTTATTATGCCATGATGCTGACATAGCCAACTCACCTAGGTACTGGTGGATGATTGCCATCGCCGTAGTTATTGGTATGAGTGGAGGAGGTGCCCCAGAGAAATAGACAGCGTTAATTTAATCGCCCTTGGCCATAAGGGTACATGCATAATGCCTTGAGCAACAATAAAACCTGGACCTGTCTCATTTGCGTAGAAATTGCCCCGGCCATTGTCTTTACTCGCTGGAGAGAGCTGCTGGGAGCTCCGGGGCAGCTCCATCACGTGACTCGGACCGGCCCAGGCGAGCTGCCTGAATCAGATGTGCAGCTAGAGCAAATCAAGTTAGACCCGTTGCTACGAGAAGGATGTGCTTTTGACTGAGCTCCGCCAGATGCTAAAAAGCTGTGTGCAGGCGCGGCTCACCTACAGTACAGCTCTGACCTTCACCTCCCATCCTCACTCACTCACCTTTAACCTGGTCCTAACGCGTTACGACTTGGGATTCTCAGAACAGTCTTTTACAAAACAAGCACAAAAACAACAATTGAACATCATCATGTCTTCGAACGGAGCCGCTCTTCCTACCCAGGACCCCACTAACACTGAGGGGGTTTCACGGAGAGCAAGGGCAAAGGCAAGGCTGTCGCCGAGGACGTCCACGTAGAGGACACTGCTATGGATGAGGATGACGACGAAGAGGATGAGGATGATGAAGATGATGACGAGGAAGAGGTATTTGCTCTTGTGTCCCCTGAAATTGAACGTTGGCTAACTCATCACCGTAGACCGCTGAAGCTGGTACGGTTCAAACGCATTGTTTCTTGTAAGCGCACTACTGACTCCTAACTAGGCGATGACGAAGACGGCATGGAGGAGATTGACCTGGACAACATTGTCGAGGGCGGACGTCGCACACGTGGTGCTAAGATTGACTTCGCCAAGGCGGCGGAGGAGAACCCCGTCGACGACGACGACGAGGATGAGGACGACGAGGACTTCCAGCCCCTGATGATGACACCAAGATGTCCGATTAAGCGGACAATGCTGTTGGATTGATGCGTTCATCCGGCAAGAGCTCACTCATCGCTTCGGGTGGACGCTGTGGCATGCTGAGAAGAGCGGAGAAAAGTCGCCCGGGCAGCTGTCTGTCAACTACAGCAACGAGACACGGTATTTACTGGTTACACTGCGAGCATGTATAGCAGAGAGAGATGATGAATGAAAATGTGATGACAAGACGCCAACTGCGGGAATCCGTTGTTGTTGTGCCATGCAATTCGTGACGGTGCAACCAACAAG
Source organism: Albifimbria verrucaria (assembly GCA_020081605.1). Lineage (NCBI taxonomy): Eukaryota > Fungi > Ascomycota > Sordariomycetes > Hypocreales > Stachybotryaceae > Albifimbria > Albifimbria verrucaria. The sequence goes on from JAHREC010000013.1 coordinate 5,752,108, forward strand.
GGTTCGATGCAGCTCACAATTCGCCCCTGTGCTTCCAATTGACCTCCGCAATGGCTATGTGTATCATTGAGTTCCGTTTGACCAAGAGTGTCCATATGAAAGCCCCTTTACGACCTTTAAAACTTGTCCCCTGACCGCGTGCAATTTCACGGTCTACGTTACTTTGCGGTTGAGGCAAAGCTACCGTCTACCATTGGACAGCAGGATTGGTTGCACCAGGTACGTACTTTAGCCCCTAAAAAGCGCCCTGGGCTGGTGATAGAGCGATAACGCCCCGTAAGCCGGAACCAGAAACATAGAGTTATCCTTGGAAGCATTCCTGTCGAGACAAAGCAGCTCAGAAGCAAGTGTGCAGCAGGGGCAAGGCCTCGTCTCGCCGTTCCCAGATCATACTCTACGCTGTGTCTTTTTACTCTTCAGCAGGCAACTCCATCATGTCGCAAAGGTTCGTATCGCCACTGGGGCCCTCAAGGATTCGTGGCCTCGAGTCTACCCTCCGTACGCAGGCATCGCAGCGACACAGAACTGACAAAGTGCGCATCGCAGGTTCGGCTCATCGTCGCTCCACCAGCGCGACTCTCGCAGTGCCCTCTTCGAGGGTTATACCCTGACCAGGCGCGACGGCCCGCCAGCGGAAGCCCCAGCAACCTCGGTGGGGATATGGCTACAGCGGATACGCCGCATCGTCCAACGGAAGCCTGGGCGTTGAGAACCAGGGATTCCGCCCGGCGACACCGAATAGGAGGGGCCAATATAGCGATGCGGTGCTGAGCGAGCTCGAGAGCCAGAACGATGCTCAAGTCGAGGGCATCTTAGGCAAGGTCAAGACACTGAAGAGCGTGAGTCTTCCCTTCCCGAGCAAGCCCTTGTCATTCTGTCGCTGTATTTGCGAAATGGCAGTTGTCTATCAGAGAAGATTCTCTGTTCCGTGATGAAAGCTCAAGACTAACCTCTCTTACGCCCTGACAGATGACCGTAGCTATCGGCGACGAGATCCGCGAATCCTCCGCGCTGGCGGAGAAGATGAACGACACATTCGACCAGACGAGACTGCGCCTCCGAGGCACCATGAACCGCATGCTGCTCATGGCCCAGCGAAGCGGCATCAGCTGGAAGGTCTGGCTGGCCTTTTTCGCCGCCGTCATTATCCTGTTCATATACGTCTGGCTGTTCTAAATACCCGAGCCTCGATACCAGGACGGGCGGGTTTCCCACTCGACGACAGGCGACAGTCTGAAACGAGATGCTGCATTACAACAAGTTTTTTAAAATGGCTAAAAAGAAAGAAACAAGACGGTGGCTTGAATACATGTGGTGGACACATAAAAAGCTGCATACAATAGGTGGAAAGGAAGTTTGCATCTTTCGCATCTTGAATGGCTGGCGTTGAAGGTGTATTGGCGATGTACGCGACAAATCAAGGTGTTTGCGTTTGGAAGGGCACTCTTGGAATGGGGTTTTCACGTCGTGCAGGGACACATACATATCTCCCCTGCGTGGTCATATATCTGCACATATTCCTCCGTAGACGGAGCAATGAAAACATGCAATAGGATTTTACGCTCTGTGATGGGCGGGCAATGTAAACATACAGATTCGGGGGTATATAGCGCTATGTTCTCGAGCCGCTCTTCCTCATCTGTTTATCAACCGTGTCGTGCCCGCCTGCCCTGGGCCGGACTGCTGTTCATGAAGCTGCTCTCATCCTGCGAGAGGAGGTTGCTGAGGTCCATGCTAGACCGTGGTCCTGAGGTGCTCGCCCGACCTCTCATTGTCGGCGAATCAGGCGGACCAAGTGGTGCAGCCCTTGGAGCAAAGCTGATATCCTGGTCTGCTTCATCATCGTCATCATCGTCGTGTCCATCGTCGCTACTGCTGCTGAGCTCGGCTTCGGAGTCGGTATGCTCGTAACCACCGCTCTCCGCCTCCGGGATGTCATCGTCCAGGTTAGCATCCATGTCGAAGCCTGCACCGTCGTCTAGTCCGCTGGCGCCAAAATCCTCCTCGTCCAGCATGTGGCCATGTTCTTCCACCTCAAAGTTCTCTTCCTCGCCATACACATCATCTCCTTCTGGCTCGCCGCGGATGAGAGCTTCCCTGAACGCATCTCCGGACCTCAACATCCGGGCAGCTACTAGCTCGTTTTGACGTTCCGCTCTCAGAGCGTCTTCATGCGTGACACCGTTCCTGCTCAATATAGAAGCTTCTCCAACGCCATCATCATCCTCCTCCTCTTCCTCCTCCTCCTCTTCATCATCGTCATCGTCATCGTCATCATCGTCCTCGTCTTCATCCATGCTCAAGGCGAAGTCGTCGCCAGCTTCGGGTATCTCCTCGTCCAAGTCACGGGCACCGTCTAATTGCACGTCATCCATAGTCCCATCCTCCGGCATGTCGGCGGCTTCGGCCTCGGCAAGTTCCTGGGCTAGTTGTTCGCGGCGAAGAGCTTCTTGATGCTCCTCCTGCTCACGCTTCTCCTCACGCATCTGATGCAATGTCTTAGGCACACCCGGCGGCTTCAGCCACCCGCTCCCAAAGTTCTGCACATTGGCGCGTCGACGCTGCATATAGTGCTCGTCCAGCTCGAGCCGAGCCAGCGCGGTACGCTCGATCACATTATTGCGCTGACGATTGGGCCCCTGGTTATTTGGGCCCGCCTCGGCCTGGTTGGATTCCAGGGACCGAGGCGGATATACTGGATTTCTGGTCGAGGCATACCAGAGCGAGTGCGACTACGGTGAGGTCGCGGTCAGCTTGCAGACAACTGTTAGAGCAGAATATAAAATCCTTACATCTCGCGGGGTAAAGTCTGGGAGAGGTGCAAACATGGAGTGGGTGGTCTGCAGGTTTTATGTGATGTGTTTGTACTGTATCAAAGATAAGGTAAGATACGTAGATTCCAAGGCACGTCCCATCGCGTCTTTGTGGACTGTACGTACCTACCTGTACTATCGTGCATCGGATGACTACAAGGGGGCCAGATCTTGCCGCGCGGGTGGCGCTTATTGGGGTCTGGGCCAAGAAACTACCCTTTTCTGATCTCGGGACATTGTTTTTTTCTTTCTCTTAACGCTTGGAAAGCGTGGGGGCAAAGATGTTGAGATTAGTATTGGACAAGGGTTGATTGGACTCGATTCTACGAAACGCAACCGGTCTCGCTTCCATTACGGCACCACCAGACACAGGGACAGCTAGCAGCAACCACACCGGTGAAAACCCCGACCCAGGGCGTTGTGGATGAGGCAGCGGTTTAGTCGGCATGCCCAGGCACCCTTGCAGTAAAAATGCAACGTTCACACGGAGTTGTGGTCTCGACTAGTCTTTGCAACGCGACACGGCACAAAACCGCGAGTGGCTCCAGGCTACAATCACAACCTGCATGAAGAGAAATTACCTTGCCGACGACTGTCTCGTGCCATTATTTCCGTCTTCGGACGCAACTTGAAGCACTCTGGGTCCTCTCACACATCCTCGGAGAAGTGTTATCCTCTGAGGACCCCATCTACATATCAGCAAAGTGGACTGGGCATAGACTATCGCCGGGCTGCCGTCTGGGATGTCTCCGGACGGCACCAAGAGAAAAACCTCCTCTCAGAGGAGCCTGGGCCAAAATGGGGATTGTTTCAACAGTTTCGATGAGGTAATTGGATGCTGCAAAGGTTTCCTGACACAGTCATTCCGCATGCGGTGAAATTGCTCCTTGGCCACCACCCAAAGGCAAGAGTGCAAGTGCCGTGCGGTGGTGCATTGCAGTGCTTTGTCGGGAAAAGTCGGGTGTGCAACTTTGCCGGAAGGACGTTGGTGGAGATTGTGAGATCCTTCTTAGTGCCAGAAGACGGAGGCTTTGCGCGTCTTGCAAGCTGTCCGCTTCGGTGGTGGCCGGGCGGACGATACAACTCCGCAATTATCGACAGATTGCGACGCTAGCTTTGCCGACTTCGGCCGACCCATCGTGTCGGCGCATTTCGCTGCTGAGGCAATGTCGGGGTCCAAGGGCTTTATATTTATAATGTCGCATGGGCATGAATTTTACGACGCAGAGCGCGGCTCTTTGGAGAAAGTGGACAGAGGCTAAATGATCCCTGGCACCGCAGCCTACCTTACCTTACCTTACCTTACTTTAGTTCGTGGACCAGGGTTATGGGGACACTAGCTGCTGGCTTCAACTTACTGTACTGTTCAAATTACTCTTGTTTCGTTCCGATGAAGCATTTCAAATGCTCCGTATCTAATGCCCGTCAACATACGGGGAAGTGTGAAGGACCCCGTGGCGTGGGTGAAATTCTGCGTCTTTGCCAAGACAATGACTTGCGTCCTTATGTTCCGCGCAAACCAATGCAGGGCACAGACACAGAGTATTGTAATAGCCGGCCGAGTAGAATACTCTCGGCTAGGTGACAATTTATTGTGACCTCAGAATGAGATCGTGCATCGCTTTGCAAAGATACTGCAGCCCGTAAGAAATCTAGGATTATGATGATGATGATGAGGAGGCTGCTGTCGTCGAGCGTGAGCCATCCACCGAGCGCCATAATCCTTCTAGCTCGTATCCTCTTGTGGAATGCTCGCACAGAAGTGGTTTGTCCGCACCGTCCGCTGAAGCCACCCCCAAATAGCTCCAAACAGCAAGTGGAACTCATCATCCAGACGATCCGAAGTGCTCTCGTGGCAAAGGTGGCCCTCAAGCTGCTTAGTGCCGGCACCAGGGCGCTAGTGTTGAGATATACAGTCGCAGTGATGCAGATGCCAAAGATTGGTTGGTCCGAGATAAGAATTCCGGTTGTAACTCGTTGATGTTGATTGGTGCGCGGCGCCAATTTTCTGCTGTCCATTATTTTGACAATGGGATAGTCTGGGGATCGACCAGGGAAGGGGTCGCTTCTGGATCCTGTCGGCTGCGCGCCAGGCCACCTTTAACTTGCATGGCTACCACTTGGCCGGTGTCATTGGCCAGTCGTTCCTGAGAGATTATGAAGGGGGCTGAGATGAGATGCGATGTCGTCGGGAGAAGGACGTAACTCCGGGCCGTACGTACCTACCGTAGTACGAAGAGGCCCAGCACGAAGCATGCTGCGCGTGCGACCCATGCACGCCAACAACCTTGATTTGCCAACACAGGCCAAGCGTGGCCACGGTACAGTAAGAAATTCCCGTAACAGACAGCCGCTCGCTCGACACACGACAACGCCGAAGACCAGGAGGAGACGGGGAGGGGCAGGGGACCGGATGGCCACGTAAACCTGGACCTGCGGGATGGACATCGCGTTGATCATTGTGCTGTGCTGTAATTTTGTCATGTAGTTCTCAAAATTACCCAGCCGGATGCTAATCTGAAGGCCATGATTGGCCGCGGTTGAGTAGAACCCGAACCCTCCACTCCTGAGAGTTGGCCTCGATACTTTGCCCCGTGGGCGCGCGTGTAGGTGAGCTGCAAGGTGGTGTCGGCTACGTCAGGAAAGGAGGGGACCCCTTCTGCGCAGAGGACCAGGGCGCGACATCGGCCGAACCGGCTTGGAAATGGCTGGTGCTGATTGGCAGGCTCATGTGCCATGAGCCGTCGGCCAAGAGTTCCACGAGATGGACTGGTCCGGGACATCCCTGCGGCTGATGCAGGTCAATGTGGGGTTGCTGGCCTGGAACCAGATTAAGCCGTTGCCCATGCCTCTGCTCAGATTCTCTTACACAAGCAATATAGCAAACCGATGCGATGGGAAACCGAACGAGCGACGCGAATGGCCAGCCTTCCGACGCCAGGCCCCTTGAGGCTGCCGACACGAGAGAGAGGCCAACCAGATCTTCGAGCTTTACCGACTTGATACGGCACGGCACTGCATCGTACGGCAGCCGCAACCGCACCGTACTGCACCGCACCGCACCGTAATATGCAAGGTCGGTCGTAGGCCTTGTGGTGATACGCGTGCTCCAGATGGCCACGATGCTACCGTATGACTGACGCTCGTCGGGGTTAGGTCATGGCGAAGCATGGACCAGAGTCAAAGTTGCTGACTTACACTTTTGGGTTACCTTGCAGCCATTTGCCATGACGGACGAAACGCAAGCAACGGTGCAGTCTGTAGGTAGGGTTGCAAAAGGTGTGCGATTAGCCAACCTTGAAGATTTGACAGGCCAGTCTGTCTCCAAGATCTCCCTCCCCGGGTGGGTGTCGTGGGATCTGCTGGGTTTTACCTCAGACAATGCCACGGAATTTTAGAGTCTGAGTCAAGACGCTGCACGTCGAAATTGCCTTCCGAAGCATAATTGGCAGGCGGTGGGCCAAATACAACCAACAAAAAAATGGAGGGGAGAGAGTGATAGCTGGACGCTGTCTTTGTATAATGTAAGATAAAAATAAGTTAATGAAATATTAATGATGCATATGCTAGAGTCTTAAATTCTTCCAAAAGAGCAGCCTCTGTATTCTCCCTCGTCAATTATCTACGGCAGCAAACGATTTTCTTGAAATTGACGAATGTCTTTTGTCCGTCGCTTGCTTGGCTGGCATGTGCTTGCTCTGGTGGCAGGTTGGCTGGCTGGCTGGCTGTCTTGACCAGACAGACATGGGTGGCCGTGCAGGGGTCCATGCCAGCCCACATCATTGACATCAGAGACGAGGATCAGCCTCCGCGCATCGGCGACGGGTGAGGTGAGGCGACAGCCAGGTTGCAGCAGGGGGCGTGGGGAGAGGGAGGAGGTGATGAGGGGAAATTGGAGATCAACGTTTTCTCACCAAGCAGCGTTGCATGCCAGAAGAGACTGGCTCCGCTGCACAGCATCCAGCAAGAAAGCCCGTGGATAATGTCGTACCGAACAGGCAGATTGACAGCCTTGAGGTGTTTTCCGGCATGTGCCTCTCGGGGTGTTGGGTGGATTGGATTGGACTGGACTGGAAGGGGAGGGAGACGAGTCCACATGTAAGTTAGCATGCTCCGAGAGTTCATGTCGAGTGGCTGCAACCCATCGTCTCGTCTTGCAGCAGACAGAGAGAGAGCTAGCTAGCAGCAAGCCGTAGCGCTGCTGCCATTGAGTGATTCGGGTTTCCAAGCACCCCCACTCATCCGTTGCAAGCTAAGGCAGCCTACCCTTACACCCCATCTTACCCACCCTTACACCCTCCCCTGGTAGCCCAAAAACAGCTGCTGGGGATTTTTTTTGGGCGGCGTGTGTGTGCCTTGGCCGTTTTCGCCCGTGGGAAGACAAGACAACTCTCGCTAGCTGCGACCGATTCATTAACTCGAGTGACTCCTCCAGCCAGCCCAGCGCTGCTCGACTGGAGACAAGCACCAAGCACGACCGGCTTGGCCTCGCCGATGATCCATCCACTTACCCATCCCTCCCCATTCCTTAAAAGCGAGGGCCCGCCACCTCCCACCCATCCATCTGCGCTTCCTCTCTTTCTCTCCTCCTTGTCCTGCGCTCTCTCTCTCTCCATATTGTAGCAAGTCTACCTAGATACCCCATCTCACTCCCTCGCCGAACCAAGGATCAAAATCGTAGGTAAGTCTAGTGCAATTGCTTTGACGAGCCGGGTGCTCTCGTGCCCGTCTCGCTCCCTGTGCCACCTCGCCTGCTGTCACCATGTCCCTACACACACGCACACCCACACACGCACAAACAGAGCGAACGCCAGGTCTCTTCTATGCAGCTGCCTGTCTTGTCTGTCACCGTCCATCTACCAAAGCTGCTGCTGCCGCCGCCGTCGTCACCACACCGGACTCTCCCCGACACCGCCCGTCGTGGGCAACTGAAGGCTGGGCCAGGCCCAGATCCGTACACCAGAAGCCGCCTTACGTGGAAAACAAGGCTACCCATGGACAGCACGAACGCCTGGGACCAACCATCGAGAGCGCGAACCGCTTCACGTCAGTAAGCCCGCAACAATGCGTCTTCTACCCTGGCCCATGGCACGTGCGAACCCGTCTGTCAAACAACTCTGGGTGCCGTCTCTTCCAAGGAAGGGAAAAATGACTGGCCAACATCAAGTGCAACACACGTCTTAGCCGCACGGCTGCTGAAAGACGCTCAATTATTGGCTACGCCATCTGCATCCCACGCTGCATGCAGCCACATGGATCTCGTGCGCCATTGCCTGAACCAAACAGCTACGCTTCAGCAGCTTTCAGAAACCGGCCGAGATCCATGAGCCGATGGCTTTGTCAACACTCCCCCACGAGCTCGGGTCTTTTTGCGTCACGACGCGAACTCAGACTCAGATATCCCAAGCGCAAGGAGACAGCGAGCAGTCCGGTTGACAGTTCCCTCTTTCCAATCAATGGAGGGGCATTTCTACCTTACGAGGCGCTAGGCTGGTCTAGGGAAAAGAGCAACCTTCTACCACGCCCCAGTTAAAAAAATAAAAAATAAAGGGCCAGAAAAAGGCGAGGCAGGGGTTACGGGCGGAAATCGGCCCCGCACTCACATGCCTGCCTGCACGCTACGCAACTGTCTCCAGCGCTACCCTGGCCTGGACAAGGGCTTACAGAACGGCTTCCAGCAGCCACACCACCATCACCCCACGGCGAGGCGGATGCACAGGCGATAAGACAGACAGACTGCAGACGTCAAGCTCATCACACGGCGGACCATTTCCACGGACCAAATCTTATTCTTTCCTATCCAAGTTTTGGACCAGCCCGGTCCATACCCCATTTTCCCTCACCCCAAATCCCGCCCACAGCTCATCTCCTTGTTCTATTCATTCATCTCTTTCTCTTATACTTGCCCATTCGCAAGAAGCCCATTGCGCTAACACCAGCTTGTTTGCCCTACCATATAGCCAGCACCAGAGCAGCGCCGTGCTGCTGCTCTTGCTCGATTCACCCCTTTACATCTCCAGCACATACCGACCCCGACCCATCTCTCCCACGCGAATTCTTCGCCTAGCATGGGCCTGCTCGAGGATTTCGATGACCGACAAACTCATATTGAAGCCGAGCAAGAAGAATACCATCCCTATGAATATCAGACCGAGAACAACGGTTCGTGGGCTGGAGCTCTCCCGTGAAGCAGGGTCTCTATGACCCCTCCCTCGAGAAGGATGCTTGCGGTGTAGGCTTTGCTTGGTGAGTTCCTACCAGCCAATTCCTCAAGCCTTCACCGGGCGTGTCACTGACTTCCTACCACAGCCACATCAAGGGCAAGCCTAGCCACAAGATTGTCAGCGATGGTAAGTGCCTGTTCACGTTCTCTCCCTGAGCGAACCGCAATTGGTCTGACCTTGTTACGTTCACAGCGCGGAACCTCCTGTGCAACATGACCCACCGTGGTGCCGTGGGCTCCGATGCCCGAGACGGTGACGGTGCTGGTGTCATGACCTCGATTCCCCATCGGTTCTTCATCAAGAACTTCGAAAAGGAGGAGGGCATTAAGCTGCCCCCTAGGCCAATACGCCGTGGGAAACCTCTTTTCAAGCCCGACGAGGAGACTTTTGCCGAGTCTCAGAGGCAGCTGGAAGACGTTGCCGAATCGTTGGGTCTCCGAGTCCTCGGGTGGCGACGGCCCCCGTCGATTCGACCCTGCTCGGACCCGCGGCTAAGTCTCGCGAGCCCATCATCGCTCAGCCTTTTGTCGTCCTTGCTTCTGCTTACGGCACAGGCAACGCGCCCGAGGTGACCGACCCGGAGAAGTTTGACGAGAGATTGTTTGAGCGACAGCTCTACATCCTCCGCAAGCGTGCCACTCATGTCATTGGCCTCCAGAACTGGTTCTACCTCTGCTCTCTCTCCAACAAGAACATTGTTTACAAGGGACAGCTTGCTCCCGTCCAGGTCTACTCGTACTACCACGACTTGGTCAACGCCGACTACGAAGCCCACTTCGCTCTCGTCCACTCTCGATTCTCCACAAACACATTCCCCTCCTGGGATCGTGCCCAGCCCCTACGATGGGCTGCCCACAACGGAGAGATCAACACCCTGCGCGGAAACAAGAACTGGATGCGCGCTCGTGAGGGTGTGATGCACTCTGACATCTTCAAGGAGGAGCTGGAGTCTATGTACCCTGTCGTTGAGGATGGAGGCTCTGACTCCGCTGCTTTTGACAACGTCCTCGAACTTCTCACTATCAACGGCGTTCTTTCCCTCCCGGAAGCCGTTATGCTGATGGTTCCCGAGGCCTGGCAGGGCAACGACCACATGGATCCCAAGAAGGCCGCGTTCTATGAGTGGGCCGCTTGCCAGATGGAACCTTGGGACGGTCCTGCGCTGTTCACTTTCGCTGATGGTCGTTACTGTGGTGCCAACCTGGACCGAAACGGTCTGCGACCTTGCCGTTTCTACGTGATGGACGATGATCGTATCATCTGTGCCTCCGAGGTCGGCACAATTCCTGTCGAGCCCGAGTCTGTCGTTCAAAGGGACGTCTGCAGCCCGGTCGTATGCTCTTGGTCGACACCCAGGCCGGTCGTATCATTGACGACAAGGAGCTGAAGGAGGCGGTTGCCAGCCGACACGATTTCCGTGCCTGGTTGGACCGTGAGCTCATCACCATGCCCAAGGTCCTCGAGACTCTCGAGGCTTCTCTCGACCTTCAGGCCAAGCCCAACGACACCCGTCTCCAGGAGGATCCTCTGCTTCTCTCCTTCGGTTATACCCATGAGCAAGTCAGTTTGCTGCTGGCGCCTATGGCCGCTGATGAAAAGGAAGCCTTGGGCTCCATGGGTAACGATGCTCCGCTTGCGTGCCTTACCCCTGCTCCCCGTCTCCTCTATGACTACTTCCGCCAGCTGTTTGCCCAGGTCACGAACCCTCCTATCGATCCCATCCGAGAGTCCATTGTCATGTCCCTGGAGTGTTACGTTGGTCCCCAGGGCAACCTCTTGGAGATGGATGCTTCCCAGTGTGGCCGTCTCCTCCTGCCTAGCCCCATCCTCTCTATCCCGGAGTTCAATGCTATCAAGAACATGTCTTCCATCCATCCCGAGTGGACTGTCAAGACCATTGACCTGACCTTCCCCAAGTCCGAGGGTGTCAAGGGCTACATCAGCCACCTCGATGAGATCTGCAACGAGGCCACCGCTGCTATTGAGGCTCGAGACCGTATTATTGTTCTGTCCGACCGAAACACCTCTGCCGACCGTGTCGCTGTTTCTGCTGCCCTTGCCTCCGGTATGGTTCACCACCACCTTGTCAGCAACAAGTGGCGATCCATGGCTGCTCTCGTTGTCGAGACTGCCGAGGCTCGTGAAGTCCACCACATGTGTGTCTTGCTCGGATATGGTGCAGATGCTGTCAACCCTTACCTGGCTATGGAGTGTATCCTGAAGCTCAACCGTGAGAAGCTCATCAAGAAGAAGCTGACTGATGAGGCTCTCATCCGTAACTACAAGCACTCCTGTGATGGTGGCATTCTGAAGGTTATGAGCAAGATGGGTATCTCTACCCTTGCTTCCTACAAGGGTGCTCAGATCTTCGAGGCTCTGGGTCTTGAGGAGTCTGTCGTTGAGCGATGCTTCAAGGGTACTGCTTCGCGTATCCAAGGTTTGACCTTCGAGCTCATCGCCGAGGATGCTTTCCGTTTCCACGAGCGTGGTTTCCCTTCGCGTTACACTGTAGGCATCAAGGCTCTTCCTGAGTCTGGCGAGTACCACTGGCGTGACGGTGGTGAGCCCCACGTCAACGACCCTACCTCTATCGCCAACATCCAGGATGCCGTGCGTAGCAAGAACGACAAGTCCTACGAGGCTTACTCCCGCTCTGAGTATGAGCAGATCAAGTCTTGCACGCTGCGTGGTCTTCTCGACTTCAAGTTTGAGGATTGCACCCTGTCCCCATCGACCAGGTCGAGCCTTGGACTGAGATCGTCCGCCGCTTCTGTACCGGTGCCATGTCCTACGGTTCAATTTCCATGGAGTCTCACTCCACTCTGGCTATCGCCATGAACCGTCTTGGCGGAAAGTCCAACACTGGTGAGGGTGGTGAGGATCCCGAGCGATCCCAGCGCATGGCCAACGGCGATACGATGCGTTCTGCCATCAAGCAGGTCGCTTCTGGTCGTTTCGGTGTCACTTCTGCCTACCTTGCCGACTCTGACGAGCTTCAGATCAAGATGGCACAGGGCGCCAAGCCTGGTGAGGGTGGTGAGCTGCCTGGCCATAAGGTCTCCAAGTCCATTGCCAGAACCCGTCACTCCACTCCTGGTGTCGGTCTGATCTCCCCTCCTCCCCACCACGATATTTACTCCATCGAGGATCTTAAGCAGCTGATCTACGATCTGAAGTGCTCAAGCCCTCGTTCGCGAGTTTCCGTCAAGCTTGTGTCTGAGGTTGGTGTCGGTATTGTCGCCTCCGGTGTCGCCAAGGCCAAGGCCGACCACATTCTGATCTCCGGTCATGATGGTGGTACTGGTGCTTCCCGATGGACTGGTATCAAGTACGCTGGTCTGCCATGGGAGCTGGGTCTTGCTGAGACCCACCAGACTCTGGTCCTGAACGACCTCCGTGGTCGTGTCGTCGTCCAGACCGATGGTCAGCTCCGTACCGGACGTGATGTTGCCATTGCCTGTCTGCTTGGTGCTGAGGAATGGGGCTTTGCCACCGCTCCTCTCATTGCCATGGGCTGCATCATGATGCGCAAGTGCCACTTGAACACCTGCCCCGTCGGTATTGCTACCCAGGACCCCGAGCTGCGACAGAAGTTCCAGGGTACACCTGAGCATGTCATCAACTTCTTCTACTACGTCGCCAACGAGCTTCGTGCCATCATGGCTCAGCTTGGTTTCCGCACCATCAACGAGATGGTTGGCCACGTTGAAGTCCTCAAGATGCGCGATGATCTTCGCACCAACAAGACTGCCAACATTGATTTGTCCCTCCTGCTGACCCCCGCTCACAAGCTCCGTCCCGGTGTCGCAACCTTCAATGTCCGCAAGCAGGACCACAAGCTCTATGTCCGCCTCGACAACAAGTTGATCTCGGAAGCCGAGTTGACTTTGGACAAGGGTCTCCCATCAAGAATTGAGTGTGACATTGTCAACACCGATCGAGCCATGGGTACCTCGCTCTCTTACCAGATCTCCAAGAGATACGGAGAGACTGGCTTGCCCCTGGACACTGTCCATGTTAACATCAAGGGCTCTGCTGGACAGTCTTTCGGTGCCTTCTTGGCTCCTGGTGTTACTCTTGAGCTCGAGGGTGACGCCAACGATTACGTCGGAAAGGGTCTGTCGGGTGGTCGTCTGATCATCTACCCGCCCCGCTCTGCCGTCTTCAAGGCCGAGGAGAACATCCTCATCGGTAACGTCTGCTTGTACGGTGCCACCACCGGAAGCTGTTTCTTCCGTGGTGTCGCTGCCGAGCGTTTCGCCGTCCGAAACTCGGGTGCTACTGCAGTCGTTGAGGGTGTTGGTGACCACGGTTGTGAGTACATGACTGGTGGTCGCGTCGTCATTCTGGGCAGCACCGGCCGAAACTTCGCCGCTGGTATGTCTGGAGGTATTGCCTATGTGCTTGACATTAACCACGACTTCCACTCCAAGCTCAACACCGAGATGGTTGAGGCCAGCTCACTGGAGGACCCCACCGAAATCGCCTTTGTTCGTGGCCTTATCGAGGATCATCACCACTACACTGGATCTGAGCTTGCTGCTCGTATCTTGGTTGACTTCAACCGTGCCTTGCCTCGCTTTGTTAAGGTTCTGCCTGTCGACTACAAGCGTGTCCTCGCCGAGGAGGCCGCCAAGGCAGCTGAGGCCAAGCGTGCCGAGTACAACCTTCCCGTCATTGCTAACCACCCCAAGAAGGAGGAGAAGGCTAGCAAGCTTCAAGACATGGAGGAGGCTGTTGGTGACAACGCTGCTGAGAAGAAGCGAGCTCTGGTGCTTGACAAGACCAAGGGATTCATGAAGTACGCCAGACGTTCCGAGAAGTACCGCCCTGCTGCCTCCCGTGTCAAGGATTGGGCCGAGCTCAGCTCTCGCCTTGACGAGGACGAGCTGAAGTACCAGTCTGCTCGCTGCATGGACTGTGGTGTTCCATTCTGCCAATCTGACACTGGTTGCCCCATCTCCAACATCATTCCCAAGTGGAACGAATTGGTGTTCCAGAATCAGTGGAGGGATGCTCTTGACCGTCTCCTCATGACCAACAACTTCCCCGAGTTCACTGGTCGTGTATGCCCTGCTCCTTGTGAGGGTGCCTGTGTTCTGGGCATCAACGAGGACCCTGTCGGCATCAAGTCCATCGAGTGTGCCATCATTGATCGCGGTTTCGAGATGGGCTGGATGATTCCTCGTCCCCTGAGGTCCGAACCGGCAAGAAGGTTGCCGTTATTGGTTCAGGACCTGCCGGTCTGGCTTGCGCTGATCAGCTGAACCGAGCCGGTCACCTTGTGACTGTCTACGAGCGAGCTGACCGCCTGGGTGGTCTCCTCATGTACGGTATCCCGAACATGAAGCTCGACAAGCGTATCGTCAAGCGACGAACCGACTTCATGGCTGCTGAGGGTATTAGCTTCCAGACTGGAGTTGCCATTGGCGAGGAGGGCCAACCATCACTGTCTGATCTCAAGTCCAGCCACGATGCCGTGGTCATCGCTACTGGTGCTACGGTTGCCCGAGACCTGCCCATCAAGGGCCGACAGCTGGAGGGTATCCACTTCGCCATGGAGTTCCTGCACAAGAACACCAAGTCTCTCATGGACTCTGAGCTCACCGATGGTTCGTACATCTCGGCCAAGGACAAGCACGTTGTTGTCATTGGTGGTGGTGATACCGGTAACGACTGCATCGGTACCTCCGTTCGTCATGGAGCCAAATCGGTTACCAACTTCGAGCTTCTGCCCCAGCCTCCGCCAGAGCGAGCCAGCGACAACCCCTGGCCTCAGTGGCCCTGAATCTACCGTGTTGACTACGGTCACACTGAGGTTCGTCAGCACACTGGCAAGGACCCTCGTGAGTACTGCATCATGTCCGAGGAGTTTGAGGACGACGGCACTGGCAAGGTCAAGGGCATCAACACCATCCGTGTTGAGTGGACCCGCTCGCCCAGCGGTGGATGGGACATGAAGAAGGTCGACGGATCTCAGCAGTTCTTCCCCGCCGACCTGGTTCTCTTGGCCATGGGCTTCCTTGGTCCTGAGGCCCGTGTCCTTGGCGATGAGATTGAGAAGGACGCTCGCAAGAACGTCAAGACGGCGCCTGGCAAGTACAGCACCAACGTTCCCGGTGTTTTCGCTGCTGGTGATGCTCGCCGTGGACAGTCCTTGATTGTCTGGTAAGTTCTAAAACCACCTCCTAATGAATATTGACATGAGAAGCTGACTGGTGTGCACAGGGGTATTAACGAGGGACGCATGGCTGCTCGTGAGATCGATCTTTACCTGGAGCAGTGCACCAGCCTGCCTGTTACCGGAGGTATCGTCAAGCGCACCGCGAAGGAGATTTTCAAGATGATTGAGACCAAGTAAATGTTGTGACATTGCTTTACATGGACTAGATATGAGAGATTACGCGCATGAGTTTCAGGAGCCAAATGGAGTTTGCCATGAATGTCAAGCTTATGAAACTACAGGGAGATGACGTTTGGCGTTTGGAATTTTCTTTTACGAGATTTGAGTCTTTATATATATACCAGGCTGTCTGTACGGTATGATCAATTGAGTTTTGTATTTTTAGCAATGAATGAGCCTCTGTGCTGTGATATGTTTGTGATACTTAACTGGCCTATGTTTCGATCTTTACTGCCATGGCAGACAGTTCCCATGAGGATATACATGTAGCATGTACGGAGTAGGCACGTCAATGAGGACGTTTGTGGAACATTTGGCGAATGTTCACTCATGTCCTCTTGGAGGATGACGTCCAGACCTCGTGCATTGACAACAGGGCCACGGATATTCTCTAGCTAGCTGATTTAATTGTTGCCAGCCCTGTTTTGACATAACGGTGCCTGTTTACTCTAGTCGGGCCTGGATTCAACATTGCGACTCCATCCAGTATCGATCTCGTAAAGAGCGAGCAAAGTCCAACTCTGATTGGTGTCTGCGGACAGCACGTGGGCGACACAGGCGCAGAGAGGCTGTACCGGTACCTGAGATGCCGGCCTGTAGCGGGGCGAGGTAGGCAAACGGGTAGCTTAGGAAGGTTGATAAACATTGAATTTCTATTCGAATTTGTTAAGAATAAATACATAAATAAGCTCTTATATTAATCTCACATCATTCTATCATTTTTGTAACATTTTTGTTATTTTTAACGAATAATCTTCGTGTAGAAACCTAAGGCTTGCTTCATCTTGCTTTGCTCCCCACCTCGCAGGCCCCAGGAGACCAAGGGGGCCTGGAACGGTACCTGTACCTTGGTTGTCTGGGCTACAAAGTGGCTTCGTAGCGCACCTTAGGTTAGGTAGCGCAGTGGGGGTTAGTCGCGCTGCTAATGGAGAGCTTGGTTCTGGCATAGTGGGAGGGACCCCTACGGCACCCACCCAATCAACTACCGTCAGTGAGCGCAGCAGCTGTGCATTGGGTGGAGCCAAGTGACTTCACCTCACCTTCAGCGCAAGAATCAGAGGCCCAGTCTGCGCCCACATGCAAAGCTCCAATTACTCCTCTAACAAGTTTTCGAGGAGGGTGGGCTTGAATAACAACTTATACCTGTCGGCGTGGTTTTTTCCCTTGTCTGCGTTTTTTCCCTTTTGTGCAATTCGATCCTCGGTTGGACCATCAATCAATCCAAGTCAATTGGCGCAACAGCTGTTTCTTCTCCAGCAAGTAGCCTGCCGGTTAGCAGCAGCGTTAAAAACCTAGCAGCGTCGTCTATTCATCCAACCATCTACCGATCCCCACCACGCTCCGACGAAAACCTTACCTCGACACCAGCGCGCAATCCAACTCGCGAGGCCGACATGCATTTCGGGAAGACTCTCCAGGAGTCCACCTATCCGCCATGGAAGGACAAGTACATTGACTATGCCAAGCTGCAGCGCCTCTTGCGCGAGAATGAATCCGAGGACGATGCCGACCAGTGGACCGAGGAGGACGAGAACCGCTTCTGCGACGAGATCTTCAACACCCAGCTCGAGAAGGTCGCCCGCTTCCAGCAGGAACGTGTCGACGACCTCAAGAAGCGCGTCGATGCCGCTTTCGACAAGCTCAAGGAGATGGCGCCCGCCGAGACCGACGGCTCTGTTGCCCAGGGCGAAGCCGCTGCCCAGCTTAAGAAGCTCGAAGCCGAGCTCGACAACATCACCAACGAGGTCAAGGAGCTCAAGAAATACAGCAGCATCAACTACACGGGCTTTCTCAAGATTGTTAAGAAGCACGATCGTAAGAGAGGAGATCGCTACCGTGTCAGGCCCATGATGCAGCTGAGCCTTTCTCAACGGCCCTTCAACTCGGAGCAGGGCTACTCGCCGCTCCTCCACAAGCTTTCCATCATGTACTTCGCCATCAGGCAACAGCTCGAGGGTGGCGAGCAGGTTCCCTTGACCTCGAGAGCCAGGGTGAGACGCACAATGGCGAGCGTTATACTGCCCACAAGTGTAAGCCTCTTGGTCTTTTTGGCCCTACTACAATGTGCGCATAGCTAATTACCTGAGCAGTTTGGGTTCACCCCGACAACCTCCTGGAAGTCAAGACGTTGATCCTTCGACGGCTGCCTGCCCTCGTATACAGCGAACAGTCGGCCAAGGAACTGGACGGCAACGATTCCCCGCCATTACTTCTCTCTACTTTGACAACAAGGACTTTGGTCTCTACTCTGAAAAGGTCGATCGCCAGGCAGGCACCTCATCCCTTCGTCTGCGCTGGTACGGCCAGCTTAGTGCCCGCCCGGACATCTATGTCGAGCAGAAGACAGCCGATGCCGATGGACATAGCCAGGAGTCGAAATTCACCATCAAGGACAAGTATGTGAAGCCTTTCATAGATGGCGAGTATTCAATGGAAAAGACGATTCAGAAGATGGAGCGACAGGGACAGCCTGCCGAGCAGATTGAAACGTTCAGAGCTACCGTGGCCAAGATCCAGGAGTTCATCCGCGAGAAGGCTCTCACCCCGGTGCTGAGGGCAAACTACTCGCGCACTGCGTTCCAGAAACCCGCCGATGACCGCGTGCGCATCTCGATCGATGCTGACCTGGCCTTCATCCGAGAGGACACCTTGGATCGCGAACGTCCATGCCGTGACCCGAACGAGTGGCATCGCCTGGACATTGATAATAGCAATATGACATATCCCTTCAAGAATATTAACCAAAGCGAGGTCTCCAAGTTTCCCTATGCTGTTCTGGAAATTAAGCTGCGAGAGGACGGCGCCCGCAAGCGCCCGTCATGGATCGAGGACCTAATGGCTTCCCATCTGCTGCACCCGGTCCCACGCTTCTCCAAGTTCATTCACGGTGTGGCCTCGTTATTTGAGGACCATGTGAACAACCTGCCTTTCTGGCTGAGCGATCTCCAGAAAGACATTCGCAAGGACCCGCAGGCGGCCTTCGAGGAAGAGGAGCTGCGCCGAGCTCAGCGCGCTGACGATGTCATGGCTGTCGGCAGCTTGATTGGAAATGTTTCGGCGTCTTACAAAGCTGCTAAGAGCTCCCCGGTAGGGAAGTCATACCTGGCCGACAGAATGGCTGCCGATTCCAGAGCCCAGGTACCGGGATCCGCCAACGCACAGAACGCGCGGGCAGACGAGCAGGACGAGGGTGGCGATGAAGGCGAGGGCAGTGGTGATGCGCAAAGAAAGCGAACGGGCTACGGTACCCTGTCGTCCGTCCTGCCCGGCTTCTCCTGTCCAAGTATTCTCAAGCCAAGCGGGACCAGAAGGTGCGACTTCCCGAGGGCGTTGAGGAGCCGACAGTATGGATCAAGAACATGGGCGAGCTCAAGGTCGAGCCCAAGGTCTGGCTTGCCAATGAGCGAACGTTCCTTAAGTGGCAGCACATTTGCATCCTGCAGGGCGGCCTGGCCGTTGCCCTATACACCGCGGCGGGGCAAGATACCGTGGCAGAAGTGATGGGTATCATCTATATTCTGATTGCCATTTTCTCTGGTGTGTGGGGTTACAGCATGCTTCGGATCAGGAGGAGCATGATTATTGAGAGGAGCGGCAAACATTTTGACAACATGGTTGGACCAATCATCATCAGCATTGCGGTCATGGCCGCTTTGATAATCAACTTTGTCATTCAGGTGAGCAGAGCAGCTTCCGTCTAGTGGCACATGCAATGCATGTGCGGAGCAAACAAACACTGACATTGAAACCACTGTAGTACCGAAAGGCTTTCAAGAAGATGTACGACGGCCAAGAGATGATGCCGGTTACAGACGAGCTTATTTGAATCAGCGGGGAGCGTACTAATTGAGATATTGACAGCGCTTGTATAGGGAGATTGTAAAGTACGATTGGGTTGCATGATTTGATAGAATGGAGGTTAAGTCCTGTAGCATCAAACTGTAGCTTAGATAGGTAGGAAACCAAACCAAGCGATTGAGGCCCATTCTTGGCTGAGCAAACGGGCCCCATCTGTTTGAGCCGTTGGTCACACAAGGGCTGCATGTCATTAAAGGAGGGAGTGCGATCCTGTAGTTTCTGCCAAGCTCCTTGGAGATGTGTTTCTAGCATAAACGCATCTTGCCGTGGCTCAGCCCCTTCACCGGCTTAAGACCAAGGTAGGTACTATAGGCATTGGAGCGAGGGTGATGCTTTACAGCTGGCTATCCTTGCAGTTGTTGGTGGCTCTGGCAATTGACCCACATGGAAACAAAGAGAAGGGAAATTGCAAAAGCAGAAAAGCGCAGAGGAACACGAGCAAAAAGCAACAACTATCGGATATTGGCATTGGTGTGGTGACAAGGTACCGGTCGGTTAGTAGGTGCGTGCTGTTCTGTTCTGTTTGTATTGCGCTGTCTTATCCTCGTTTAGGTGCATCCAATATTTCAGAGCCTGTGACGCACCAGCGCCGTTTGCACACCCTCGCTCCCTGCATCCAACTCACAGCCTCAAAACCCAGCCCTCGACATGCATATTGGGCTCCCGTTCCCGCCGCAGAATGCACCTGTTTTCTTTTTCCTGTGATTTGTTTATACCCAATGACTTTTGCTGAGGCCAATCGCCGCAGACTTTTCCCGCGAAGCGTGTGACAGAACAACTGCAAGGCCTTCTCGGAATCTCAAGCCTGCGCCGGAAGGATAGGCTGAGGGAAGCCCGGTCCCTGTTCCTGGCCGCGGGAGACCCTTTTTCGAGACTGTAGACGCGGCGGCAGCAGATTGGCTACATTTCCTGGGCCGCGAAACCTCGATGAATGCTGCGACGGGCCTTTGCTCACCTTGCCTTAGCTACATGGAGTATTGAAGAACCCCGCTGCCACGCGACGCACGCCTGACTGTTCCTCTTCACCTTGCTACGGATGAAGCCATGGCGGAACAGAAGGACAAGAAAGGCTTCTGGGGGCTTTGCTTCGCCACGGGAGCCTGGCCAAGAGAGTCGACAAAACGGTTCGCGGATTTTTTTAATTCTCTTCACTTCCGTCTTCTCAAGTACGCTACAGAACCGAATTACTGATTCGTTCACAAGGTGAAGGAGCAGATGCGTGATGGCGGTGGACTTGGCTCGCCCAATCGCCGTCCGGATCACGGTCCCGGTCCTGGCGGCGTGCCTCGTCAGCGCCGCCGACCTCGACGTCCCAGCCCAGCGCCTGAGTCGGAGGTTGGTCGGAGCACTGTTGGGGCCGGTTACTCGAGCAGGAGGACCAAGGGCGTAGGCTGGGACGACGACGTCAATGGGAGGATCCGTCCTTCCGGCGGCCGACTGACCGAGTGGCCGCCTAGCGGTCTGTCCAGCACCGAGGACCTGCCACCCCAGCATGCCCAAGAGCTCATATCGCGGGGTGCTCCATGCCATAAAGGGCACAAGAGGGAGATTCCTCACGCGCCGGAACAGTTTTACGCGCTTTATGCCACGTCGACTGGGAATCGTGGTGACGGCACCGACGCGGCGGACCCACACGACGCCATAACCCAGCTCATGACCATGAGGATGCACAGCCCAGGCCATGCGTCGAATCCATGGGAGACACTTGAGCAACCGAGCTACTCTTTCTTCTATGGTCAAAGTCCAGGAACCGTCACGTTGAACCAGTGGGCTTCGATGGCGAGTGCATTGCCCCCAACTATCGCCCTTCGGGATTCTGGAGTAACACCGCGCGAAATGGACCTGGAGCGTGTGTGTGAGCGGCTGAAAGAATTGCAAGCAGGGCTCGAGGATGACGATGAGGACCTCCTGTACCGGATATTATACAAACGCATGCTAAAGGACCCGGATAAGATCCTTAGCCCGCATAGGACACTCGATAAGCAGATTACTGATTTGATACTGGTTCTCTCGCGACCAGACTGGATCGATTTCACTAACCCCAAAAACCAAGTGGTAACGCGCTTCATATTTGACACGAGCGAGGAAAGCCAAGAGCAATATCACAAGTTCTTCCATCAACTGCTGCTGAGTCTGGAACTGGAACTGCGAATCCAATCGCCCCAGCACAGCAAATGGGCCAAGGAGAAGTTGCTGCGCCAAATACCACCTACGATCCAGTGGAATCTGGCCCTGGCGCGACGATGGCGCGAGAACGTCCGGATCTATGACTGGGGCATGACAGCCGAGGAAAGTGAGTGTTCTCGTAGTGAAGCTTGATATTGAGATGCGCCAATCCGCTAACAGGACTCACTATAGCGAGATTACGGTATAAGCTGAAGAAGCGGCAGGTTAAGGCGCTGAAGCGCTTCGCTCAGACCATGAAATGGCCGAACTTGGCGGAGGTTCTGGATAATCTTGCGCAGAAAGACGAGGATTCGTGTCTCGATGCGATAAGTTCCGACACATTCGCGTATTTCAGTGGGCTTGTGTTGCCAGGAGTGAGTTTCAAGCATGCAAAAGGATTATGACCAGAGGGAATGAGACGCTGACAACTGACGCGTAGCCTACTTTTCCATTTCTCATCATGAATACTTTAATCGACTTGGACCCAGATCCAGCTACGGATGACCTAGCCTTGCTATCGCATATCCACCCCCATTGCGGCTTTCAGTATCGTAATAGCTATACGTACTGGTCGGCGAGCTGCATCGTAGGGAAAGTTCTAGCGCCGACATGCTCGGCGCTGGCGGGATGGGTCGGACCAGCTCGCCCCACGGCCGATCTGGGCCGCTCCCAGATTGCGCGGATCCGCAGCCGCCGGCCGAAGCAGCAGTTACGGTTCGAAGATGTCGAGACCATGGCCGAGCGATCGGACGCGCTTGGGCCCCATTCGGAAGCGTACCCTGTTCACGAGTACAATCTCGTTATGCCGGAGGTGGACGAAGTCGTCGATACAGTACGCATTGAGCTCCTGGGCCTCAAGCCGGCTGACGGAAGCGTAGGCGAGGCGAAAACGATGGGCCCGCGACTATTCGATGCGACGGTACAATTTGCCATCGATGGAGTGTCGTGGCCGTTACGTCTCATGTACGATGTGACCTTTGTGAGTGCATGGCCATGTTCCGGTGGTCCACACCCGCTGTTCTTCGACTACGTCTACCGATCCGTCAAAGCAGACGAGATTGTTGACATTCGGGATTGGGGTAGACTGTATGGTGGACAGGGAGGTCCGCATAGTGCGCGGTCAAGCCCTGCGCCGGGATCGCTGCGTCACCGAGACCGTCATGGTGGACACTTACTGGAGTATCCATACGAAGACGACGACGAAGATGACGAAGAGAAGGTGTTGGTCGTTGAGGCGTTTGGAGTCCGCGACAATGAGGTGCTAGCGCGGGCATGGTGTTCACACTGGGGTTGGGCGCTATTGTGGCCGATGTTCGAAAGACATGGTAAGTTTTGCCTTTGAATTCCTCAACCCAGCACAATTCTGCGATGTTTGTTTGCTAATGGTATTAACTTACAGCATGGCATGTGCTATTCGTGAGGCCTACGCCGCGACCTTGACAGTGTTGATTTTGGTTGAAGGGCGATCCTCGGAGGACGAAGACGGGGATGCTGCCCAGGTGCGGTGAGCGTGTTCGGCGGGAAGGTTATGACTTCTATTGCTACGATGATGAGGATAAAGAGAGCACAATTCTATACAGCTCCAGGAGCTTGAGGTACTAATAGACAGCTTTGATTTTGGTAGATAATTTACGAACTCCATTGTAGACTCTTGGGTATTTTTGGAACAAGCAAGATGTGGCTGCTGAAAGCCATAAACTCAGCAATGTATACGAACAAACGGAGAACAAGACAGATAGAAAATTCGTGACTACATCTGCAGAATGACTTCAATGACTTGTATAGCCATACTTTTCTTTTATACGGTGAATGCGGAGAGTGATAGTTGGGTTACTAAAGTTCTAGCTAAGGAATAGCGGGCCGGGAAAGCAAGATGTTAGTATAGAGCTGTGCTTATTAGATGGAACTACGGAGCACACTACTATGTAGATGGTTCACGGATATCTCCACGGGATGCAACCAACAGTTACTCTGATGGGAAAATGGGTCGCATTGCAGATCGGTAAGTGGACACTGATGCAGCTACGCTCGAGCTTGGGGAAGTGTGGCAATAGACCATGTAAGCTCAGGGAGCCCCGCAAGCAGGAGGTCAAGTTGTCGGACCTATGTCCTGCGGTTGTCATGTTGATAATTGATGTATTATTACTAATTGATGCTGGAATGGCTGGGCAATGGGGTTGTGTATAAACTAAAAATCATGTCTATAGTCAATAGTTTTCGTAGGCAGATTAAATGCAATCTCGTGTATAAGAGAAAACTGATTTGAAGTTAGCATTTGTTACTGGACTGATAACTTGCTCCGGAGGGAACGTCACGAGGTCCGGGCCCGGCGGGTTTTCGGGGATGTCGGGGCTGTCGGCGGTTTCGGCGAATGACTTGTCTCTCTGCCTGCCAGAGGAAGAGGACAGGCAAAGGACCTCCTCAACAATGGAAGGCAAAGTTGCCGCGCGTACTGTCAGGGCGCAACAAAAGGCCTGAACAAGAGGCCCAGCTAAGTGGCTTTATAAAAGTGGTTCCGTAGTGGAGAGCAGATGGAGACGGCACGTCCAGAGAGTCTCGTTGCGCGAAGATCGTGTGCCATCGGCTTGGGAGACTATTGGCCTGGTGCCGATCGGCTACTTTCTCCCTGGCCCGTCGGCAAATGGATCGGATCCGTCGCTCCGGCTTTACTTGAAAGAAGATCATGGTCCGGAAGGGAGCTCAAGTGACCATGCGAAATGTGGTCCCGATGTCGGTGGGCAGGGCAGGCAAATGCAGGCAGCAGCATTTCCTTCGCTCAGGCCGACGGCACCGGCTGGGTCCCATGATTTAGACCATTGAGGACGATCGTCAAAGCTCCGGTCGTGGGGGCACAGGGAGGGAGGGCTCGGCAGGCGTGGCATGAGCATGGGCATGGGAAAGGCACGGCGGAAAGCTTTAAACACGAGGTCCGTTATGCATTCGTCTTACACGCGGCAACAAACTAGGAAACAATCGACACAAAGAGCATCTAGATCGTGTGGACCTGGAAAAGCCAAGATGTCAAGTGCGTTGACCGAGTCTCCGCAATCAACAGACGTTTTTCCTCACGATACCCACTGTAGACGGTCGAGACAAGACGGAGGAAGCGAGCCAAGTGCAGCGCGTCCCACAAATGTGTCTTCTAGCTCCCTCCGCGACCCGACCCCAGGAAAACAGAAGATGCGAAGCGGCCCAAGGGTGGGGATGTGTGGGATTACAGTAGCTGCTGGCGCATGCAGAGTAGAAGGTTGAAGAATGGACGAGAGGGCGCTTTTCCCCGTGGTTGTTGAGGTGAATCAAAGTACTCTGTACAGTACTTTAATTGGTAGATACCTGGTAGATTCTTAGGAGGGGCGAGTCCTCACCACCAACACCAAACTCCCAACACCAACTCAATTCCAACCCTACCTGTTCGCCATTCACGCACGCCTGCTGCGTAAGACTCCTCGTCCAATCGAACAAGCTTTGAAGCTCTAGACCGGACCTCGGCGACAAAGAGGCTGCAGACCACCTGCAAGGAATACGCAACCACACCACACCGGGCTGCTTCGAGACATTCCATCCGTCGATCCAGATCCCCGACCTGACATATCGAATAATTGCAAGCCATGTTTTCTGCGTACAAAGAGCCTCTCCGGGCCTTGGAGTAAGCTTTCCCGTCAACCCCTCCTTGACACTCCCTCTTCCTCTGCTTCCGGAGCTTCCACCACCCCCTTGCACTTCTTGTTCCTGGCGCAAGCAACCTTATAGCTTCCCATTGCCTTTCTGCGTCAACTCTATCCGTCTTTGTTTATCCTCCGGCATCCTCGCCTTTGTTTACTTCGTTTCTATTTAACCATAATCTGAGTCAATTGACTGATCTTTGCCATGAACAGACCCGAGGTTACCCAGGTATGCTTTATTCTTCTTACTTGCTACTCCAAATGAGGGTCCAAGCTCCCGCATCACCAACTGCGGCTGCTGCGGGGTGATAAAAGCGACAACGAGTTGACTAACTTCGAACAGGACCACTATATCGGTATCGATGTAGGAACTGGTTCAGCGCGCGCTTGTATCATTGACGAGACTGGTGATATCAAGGCTTTGGCCTCGGAGAATATTAAGCTATGGCAACCAGAGACTGGCTACTATGTACGACTCCCCAGGACGGCTTCCTCATACCCCGTTGCTGACCTTGTCTTCTTGCAGGAACAATCCACGACCGACATTTGGAACTGTATCTGCGAGTGTGTACGCCGCGTCGTGACCGAGTCGGGCGTCAACCCCAGCAAGATCAAGGGCATTGGCTTTGACGCCACTTGCTCCCTCGCCGTCTTCTCACACGACACCGACGAGCCCATCCCCGTCACCGGCCCCAACTTCGCCAACGATGGCAATGATCGCAACGTCATCCTATGGCTCGACCACCGCCCCGTCGCCGAGACGGAGCTCATCAACAACACCAACCACAAGCTGCTCAAGTACGTTGGCGGCAAGATGAGCATCGAGATGGAGATCCCCAAGGTCCTCTGGCTCAAGAACAACATGCCCCGGAGCTCTTTGACCGTTGCAAGTTCTACGATCTTGCCGATGCTCTTACCCATCTAGCCACTGGCAACGAGTCGCGCAGCTTCTGCAGCACTGTCTGCAAGCAGGGTTTCGTACCTGTGGGTGTGGATGGCAGCGTCAAGGGCTGGCAGGAAGACTTTTACGATACGATTGGCTTGAGTGACTTGGCCAAGGACGACTTTAAGCGCATGGGCGGCGTCAACGGGGTGGTGAGCCCATTTTCCCATTTCCCTTGTTCAACAGCTTCCCTTTGTTTCTTGAACGCTTGGTATGCTTGTCTTTACGACCATTGGAACTGACCTTCTTCCTCTGTAGAACGGTGAATACTTCAGTGCCGGTGAGTGCGTTGGCACTCTCAGCAGATTGGCCGCGGCCCAGCTCGGCCTCCCTACAGGCATCGCTGTCGGCAGTGGTGTCATCGATGCCTACGCCGGTTGGATTGGCACTGTCGGTGCCAAGGTGGATCTCGGCAGCGACGAGCTGAACGCCAATGTGCCTCACAACGATCTGTCGCAGGCCTTCACCCGTTTGGCCGCTGTGGCTGGAACTTCCACCTGCCACTTGGCCATGTCCAAGGAGCCCGTCTTCGTTCCCGGTGTTTGGGGACCCTACCGGGACGTGCTTCTGCCCGAGTACTGGATGGCGGAGGGCGGCCAGTCTGCCACTGGAGAGCTGCTGCGACACATGCTCGACATCCACCCCGCGTACAATGAGACCTGCGCCTTAGCCAAGGCTGAAGACAAGCACATTTACGATTTCTTGAACTCTCATCTTCAGCACCTCGCAGAGAAGACCAATGCGCCAGCCATCTCTTACCTCGGCCGCCACTTCTTCTTCTACGGCGACTTGTGGGGTAACCGTTCGCCAGTCGCCGATGCCAACATGAAGGGTGTCATGATTGGATTGGATAGCGACAAGAGCACTGATAACATGGCCATGTGGTACTACGCGACCATGGAGTTTATTGCCATGCAGACGCGACAGATCATTGAGCAGATGAACAAGTCCGGTCACGAGATCTCATCCATCTTCATGTCTGGATCGCAGTGCCAGAACCCGGTCCTCATGAACCTTCTGGCCACGACTTGCCGCATGTCGGTGCTTATCCCACGGTATGTCAACGCAGCCGTGGTGCACGGCGCAGCCATGCTGGGAGCCAAAGCGGCCAGCCACGTCGAGGGCACTCACGGTGAGCACGGCGAGTCTTTGTGGAGCATCATGGACCGCATGAGCAAGCCGGGTCGCTTGGTTGAGCCGGGTACCGATGCTGGCGAGCTGGCGTTGTTGGACGCCAAGTACGAGGTGTTCCTGGATATGTGCCGTTCGCAGCAGACGTATCGCCAGAAGGTAGATAAGGCAGTCGAGAAGTGGGGAGCCGAGTTTGGTGGTGATGAATAAGGCGGGTGATGTAGTTACATCTCTATGCTCTCCACATGGCCATGCTGGCAGGCCAAGACCGGGGAGGTTTGAAGATGTACAGGTCTCTAGCCATAGTAGATAATATTAATTAATGTACATATTGAAATATTTTTTAATCAATCGAGTGAAATGCGGGAGTAAACATTCAACTGGTCATAGCCTCCAGGAATACTTGGGAGTGAATTGAGCCTACCTAGCTTCCTCAGCTGCTGATTGGCCAAAGCTCACCTCGCCTTGCTAGCCCAGCCTTGCAGTGGTTCTAACCCAAAATTTCTGGAGAGCCTTGTTCTTGTAAACTCGCCAACCTCAGTTTCGCTTTGTCCAGCTCGCACGCGCCCATCCAAGCAACCCCTCGACGCGTGCTGCCACGAGCAATTAAACTTGCCGAGACCGTCCACCACTACTCGATTCCCCCGAGCGACGCGAACATGTCTCTTTTGGCGGGCTCGGCGGCGGTGGCTCGTCGCTCTTTGGAGCACCCCAGCAACAGCAACAACAACAACAACAGCCGCAGCAGCAGCAGCAGCCACAAGGCACTGGTGGTGGCCTGTTTGGAGGACTTGGACTCGGCGGACAACAGCAGCAGCCTCAACAGCAGCAGCAGCAGCCGGCGACCGGTGGCCTGGGACTGTTTGGGGTCAACAACAATCTACTGGAACCGGTTTGTTTGGCCAGAGCCAGCAGAATACTCAAAGCACGGCGCCTTCAAGTGGCTTGTCGCTGCAGACTACTCAGGGTGGCACCGGCCTTTTGGTGGTCAGCAACAACAGCAGCAACAGCAGCAGCAACAACAACCGCAGAAATCACAATTCGGTCTCTTCCTCCCAAAGCCGCAGTCCAGCCTGGCCGGGTTGGGTGGCCAGCAACTGCAGCAGCAGGCGCAGGGTCTAGGTTTCTCGCAGACTGCCAGCAACCTGCAAGCATCCCAGGCCCAGACCCAGCCTGCCGGCGCCTACTTCGACAGCCTCTTCGCCAAGAGCCAAAAGGCCGGCGAGCCCAAGGCAAGCGTTGATGACCTCCCCAACCTGGAGCTAGGTCTCGGTGACCTGCGTACCAGGCTCCGAAAGTTGCAGTCCAAACAGAACGAGAAGCCTTTGGATGGCAAGGCCCACTACCTGCTTGCCGCGTCTGGCGTTGACCCCAGCACTGCCGCCAAGGACTTGGGCATGCTTGATGTGCAGGGCGGGCGACTCGATCGTGCGGCGGGCGGGTTCGCGCCCAGTGAGGTCGATGTCGAAACCTATCTCTCCAACATTCAGACGAAAACCACTCTGAGCATGATTGCGGACGGCTTGGAGCGATCCGTACGCGACTTCGACAACTTCCTCGAGGATAACGTGGAGATGGAGTGGGAGGCTCAGCGTAAGCGCATCTATCAGCACTTTGGCATCAAGCCTCGCGAGGATCCTGCTGGTCCCCGCGAAGGCCAGGGCGGTTTTGGTCGGTCCCGACGAAGCAAGGGTCACGGACAAGGCGCAGCCTCGCGTGCTGGCCGCAGCAGCGTGTTTGGCAAGTCAAACCTGCAGCGATCCGTCATCGGTACACCTAGCCGCATCGGAGCCCATCAGTCTGAGTTTGCCGATGTCGATCGCTCTGCAGAGGGCTCTGGCGGTAACAAGGCCTGGGGCTCGACTGAAGATCGTCCCCTTCGCGAGAAGCAGGTCAAGCTGGCGGAGAAAGTCCGCCACCTCAACATCGCGCGACTGCTGCGCCGCCCATATCCTGTCCTTGCTGAGCTGGGTGAGGTGGCGCAAAAGTCCAACGAATCTCACGCGCCACACCTTGTTGAAGCATACCGGGCAGTTATGGAGATTGTAGGCGAGAATCCGGAGGCGGAAACTACACTCAACAACGCTACTGCCAAAGAACGCCAATATGCTCAGATGTATCTGAATGACAACATCAACTCACCCAAGTCTGTGGAGATGAGGAAGCGCCTTCTTGCAGGTGTCAATGCTTTCCTGGAAAAGCAATTCCTGCGTGAAGTCGAGTCGCTCATCGCCAAGCACCCTCATGAGGCCATGCTTGGTGGTCTACCTGACGTGAAGAGCAAGATCAAGGCCTACGTGCGCCTACGGTCAGCTCGCAAGGACTTGGTGCCGGATAACGTGGAGCTCCAGCAGATCCAAGGAGAGTATGTCTGGGCCATTGTTTTCTACCTTCTGCGGTCCGGCCACGTCAGCGAGGCAGCCGAGTATGTCAACGACAACAGCCCGCATTTTAAGGGCATTGATCGGACTTTCTCGACATATCTCAACAACTACGCCGCGAGCGAGGACCGACGAATTACGAGTAGGAAGCTTCAGGATCGCTGCACCAACGAGTATGTCCAGCGATCTCGCAACGCCGCTGATAACAGCATCGATCCCTTCCGCATGGCCTGTTACAAGATCATTGGACGAATTGAGCTCGGTAGCCGTGACCTGAAGGGGTTGAAGACTGACATCAACGACTGGATTTGGCTGCAGTTCAACCTGGCGAGAGAAGTAGATCGCACAATCGAAATGGCTGGGGAGTCGTTTGGTCTTGCTGAGCTTCAGGACAGTATTCGAGAGGTGGGCCAGAAGCACTTCCCCAAGTCAAGCTCGGACGACAACAGCGGTAGCTTTGGCATGTTCTTCTACCTGCAAATTTTGGCTGGACTGTTTGAAGATGCCATTGCCTATCTGTACCCTTTCTCGTATGTGGACGCGGTGCACTTTGGTATAGCTCTTGAGTACTACGGTCTGCTACGTCCCACCGACGCTCTTGCCGGTGCCAACGACTTGCGCACATACAGCACGAAAAACCTACCAGAAATCAACTTCGGTCGCATGATTGGATACTACACGAGAGACTTCAGAGCCGCCGATGCCGTGTCGGCGGTTGACTACCTCAGTCTGATCTTCCTGAACCACGACCTAGGTGGCGAAGCCGGACGACGCCACGCCAGCGTCTGTCATGAGGCACTGCGTGAGCTGGTGTTGGAGACGCGGGAGTTCAGCGAGCTAATTGGTGACATCCGACCGGATGGACGACGCATCAAGGGTGTGATCGAGAAGCGCGGGCCACTGATTGGACTCGATGGAACGGACGACTTTATCAACACAGTCACATTGCAGGCAGCTAGCTTCGCAGAAGAAAACGGTCGCACGACAGACTCTGTGCTGTTGTACCACCTAGCAGGAGAGTACGATACCGTAGTGGCCATTATCAGCCGAGCCCTCAGCGAAGCCATCGCTGTGGAGATGGGAGAGGAACCGATGCGCCTGATGCCAGTGAAGCCCAGGAGCAGCGCCAACGGCAAGGACATTGGGGAGCAACAGAGCAGCAGCCTCAGCCTTTCGGTCATTGACGACCCCGTGGAGCTGGCACAGAAGATGATGAGCATGTACTCGACAGATCAGTCATTCTACCAGGGTATCCAAAGCCAGAATAGGATTGCCTGCAAGGTTCTCCTGGAGATGAGCAACATCAAGAGCTTGGTGGGAAGCGGCTCGTGGGCAGCCAGTCTTGACGTAAGTTGATTCCCTTGGTGGTTTCTGAAGGAACCGTGACCCTGTGTGGTTGTATCACGAATCAAGAAAAGGCCACTAACATGAGCATATATAGAAAATCCGCAGTCTGGAAATTCTTCCCTGGAAGCCAGCGGCGACGGTGCCACAATCCGCGCGTACGCAGCCAAGTTCCCGGGTTGCCGCAGTCGGTATCGATCAACGTGCCGAACCTGCTGATGTGGACCATTGTATGCTGCATTCGACAGAGGGAGCTGCTCCTGAACGGACAGTTCAGCGGCAACGAGGGCACGAGGCGGTTGATGGTGGAGCAGCTGAAGCAGATGACGCTGGACCTGACGACGTACACGAGCCAGCTGCGCTACAGGTTCCCGCCGCATGTCCACGAGGCCCTGGCCCGGGCGACGGCGGAATAGCGGAGCGGAACGGCGGAACAGGTGGAGAGGTGGACTGGGTGGATGGGTGTATAGATAGGACTGCAGGGCTGCATGGAAATGCAAGACATGCTGGAAGGGATATTAAGACATGTTATTGGGAGGTGACTAGGACAGCAGCAATATCAGAAGATGTGACGTCTGACACGATGGTGCGGTGCGGGTACTACTGTTTGTTGTTCACCCGAGTCTGGGCTTAGTGAGGAAACTGGTGATATCCTGACTCAACCTTGGCGATGTGGCAGCTGCATGTCTGATTCAAAAGCTTAATATGCAATGTGCATTTTACCTTTACTCCACTTTCCGTCAGTTTAGGGGCGTCATGCGTTCGGAGCGTCGAGCCCGGCGGGGAAAGAGCAAAGCAGGACGAAGCAGAATGAGGAAAGGACGAGTTGACCTGACTAATTTCTTTTTATTCCATTATCGTCACTTTGCTTAGCTTGGCTCTCCTCTTTTTATTTTTTTATTTTTTTCCTATTATTTTCCCACCACACCCATGTCTTGCATTTCTTTTCCCCTTCTGCTGCTCCACACCCACCCCTTGTCACACAAGAGTCAGGCTCTGGGGCTTCACGGCGGCTGTCTGACACAGGCACGCAAAATACACACATCACACTGCATCACTGCACGCGCGCACACGCGCAACCGTTCTGCGCACCATCGAGAGGGCGCAGCGTCTGCCCGCCCCCTTTCCCTATCCATCCACCCCCAGCTGTGTCTGGGCGAATTCGCTTCCAGATACACCGAGCCCGATAAGCGAGCGCCCTCGTAATCCCCATCCCCATCCCCATCCCCACGCCTGCGTCGCTCTGGCTGGGGATATCGCGCCTGTCGGCTCTCCCAATCAAGCCCGTCCACCCTCCCCTGGCATCGCTACCCTCCCTTCCGTCCCGGACCGGGCCTGTCACTCTCCACGCCGGCCGTGTGGATCTTTCGGCGCGGCCGGGGTCGGACAGCGAGCTCCGCGGTCCGCTGTCCGGTTTGACTCCTGCTCTTCTCTGCTCTGCTCTGCCCCGCCCTGCTCAGCCCTGCTCAGAGCAATCTCAAGGCTCGACGGCTCGAGTGTGGGGGTGGATCAACAAGCCGACCTTGTGGCAGCACTGTATCGTGTGGAGACTGGGGAGAGCCTAGGCAGACCTCCTGGCCGAGACAGACGGTCGGAGGGTAAAGTCAAGGCAAGGGACATCCCTACCTTCTCTCGCCATGGCCTCCGGGCCCAGCGACGACCTCGATACTTCGACCCCTTCGTCTACTGCTGCTCACCCCACTCCCAAACCTGCCATCGGGCAGAGCCCCAATGCTGGCTCGACAAGTGCTGATGGCGATGTGGTTGTGACCAGCGGAAGCGCTGGTGTCAAACGGGAGGCGTCGGTAGCTACCACGGATGGTGACGATGTTCTGAACAAGAAGAAGAAGAAGACGGGCCCGGGAAGCAGAGGTGTTGCCAACTTGACTCCAGAGCAGTTGGCCAAGAAACGTGCTAACGGTAAGCATTTCTTTTACATTGCACAAAAGTGACAAGCCAGGTCTTTCGATCTCAACCCCCAGTTGCGTGCTCTAGGCCTTTTCATTCACCTTGCCCAACCATACACCAGGATCAAAGTCTGTAATACGCAGACGTCACACTTCCCTTTGCGTGCTACTCTGCGTGTCAAAAACCGTGCTGCCACTCTACAGACTCCGCTGGTTTCAACTTATTTCAGTCGGTGACTTACACCACATCATCATCTTGCCTGTCTTCAGCAACTGTCTCATATACTATAGTAAACAATGCTGACCTAATTCTCTCTTCAACCACTAGACCGCGAGGCTCAGCGAGCTATTCGAGAGCGAACCAAGAATCAAATTGAGACTCTTGAGCGCCGTATACGAGAGCTTACAAGCCAACAACCTTACCAGGAGCTTCAGGCTGTCCTCAGGGCCAAAGAAGCCGTTGAACAGGAAAATGCTGAGATCAAGCGAAGGCTTGCCAGTGTAGTGGGCATGATACAGTCTTTGATTGGAGGCGGTAAGTGGTCATATGCTCAGAGAAGTATCCTATAAGACAAGTTGCTAAAGATACGATCAGCCCCTGACAACTCATACGCGTCACCATCACAGACCTATGTCCCATCCATTCAAGCACCGCCACCTCCGCTTAGCAATCCTAATGCTTCAACACCGACAAGTACTGCATCTCCAGCAAGTTACGAGAACTATCCCCAACACGCTTCGCAGAATGGTAATGAACAGGCTCGTGCATTACTGAATCAACAGCGGCATGACCTACGACATGGTCTCGATCTGGGCCCGGAGCGCCTCGGGCTCGACTTCTTGTTGGAATCCAACCAGCGCGTGAACAAGATCCGAAGCGGCTCGAGCGGCGCCCAGGATTCGCCTCGTTTTCACCATGTGCCCATGAAGCACGACTGGACTGCCATCAGCACAAGTGATCAAGGCCTGCGAGGCCGAACCTCTGCTTGGACCTCGCCCTCACGCATTGAAGGAACCCCGGAGAATCACCTGGCTCTCGTGATACAGCGGCCAGCTTCTCCGTCCCCATCAAGAACTGTCCTCCGACTTGTCCGCTTGACTCTCTATTATTGGATTTCCTCAGCGAGCGGCGACAACGCGCCGCAGAGGGTCTTCCGGCCCATGAAGTCGTTGGACCACGGTATCCTTCAGTCTCATCGCTACTAAACCCCGCCAACAGCGCCTATAGTCATCCTTTGTCCAAAGTTTTTACGGACATTTTGGCCACATTCCCCGACATATCGACTCTTCCAGAACGTGTGGCGGTTCTCTACGTGATGTTTCTTCTCATGCGCTGGCAAATCTCACCCACTCAGGAGAACTATGACCGACTCCCTGAATGGATGGTCCCCTTTCATGTCAACTTGTTAGCCCACATCCGGCCTGGATCGATCACCTGCCGTTTCCACGCATGCGTGAGAAGCTGATTCGCCTGTACAACCCCGCCGAGTACCTTTTCGACAACTTCTTCATACCTTTCACCACAACGCTGCGTGTCAGCTGGCCATACGAAGGCACAGACACCCTTCTCCAGAACCCAGATACTGAGGAGCTCTTAATCAACCCTGTCTTTGAGCGCCACTTGCGCAATCTCGATAACTGGAAGCTCGGCGATGCGTTTGCCAAAGCCTTTCCAACTCTGGCTGATACTTGTAACTTAGCCACCGAAAAATCATTAAATGACCGAACCAAACCTCGCTAATCTAGCATCGTTCTGACTTCGTTTCAGGGGATTGGGGTTGTTTCCAGGGTTTGAAAGGGATTCAAATACACGCTGAATGGCCCCTTAAATGCCAGCATCTCCTTATATAATCTCACCAGACCAGAAGGTTGTTGTTTTCTGGCGTAACGTTGTGGTAAACAAAGAGTCGTTTCTTATGAGACCGCTTCATAATAGATGTCTTGTTCTGCCTTTGGGAGCAGATCATTACAGTGTTTGGATTTCGGATAGGCGTTAGATATGCGTGCGTCTCGGCACAGCCCGCGATTGAAATTTACAAAACCCATGTATATATGCAGGGCATGGTTGGAATTATGATAATGACAGTAATTATTGATCTCCTGTGGTGTGCCAAGTCTTAAACCGGGTGTTGGACTGGATATGATCCAAGTAAACCTGGGGGCTGATGATATCGCTAGAGAGGAAATTGCTGACGATGAAGGTCCTAGGATCCAGCATTTTTACAACGAGCTCCACTATGAATCAGACACCCTATTTGGGCTAACTAGGGGTAGGTAAAAGAAGGGCTGTAAGTCAGTTGGCCCCTTGGTTTTATATAAGTGAGACATAATACATGAATTCGAGACTGAACTAATCCGTAGTTGAGCGAGACTCGTATATGGAAGAATAAACAGGCAATATAACCTTCAGGAATGAATCATCGTGTCATTATCATTATTCAAAGAAACCACTAAGCTGCTATAAACAAAACTCCCGCTCAATAGTATTTCTTTTTATGTGAATGAACCTTTCTATGACATAGAACCAGAGGTTATATAGTCAAATGAAAAGTTGCCGCCCAAGTTTTCCGACTGGAATGAGCCTTTCCAACGTGGTGAAACGACCGAGGCATCTCTCGTCAAGGCCACACCTGAGCCGGTGAAGCCCAGAATGCGGCCATCCCAATACCTCCTCGGCCACATTCCTCCTGTATTCTGGAAGTCAACCATTTCAGACGGATAGTTCCTCTTGAACGCATCCTTGTCGATATCCTCTTCCTTCTGTCGCCAAAAAGTGTGATAAGCCTAAATAGCCTGTGTCGGGGTGAGACTGGTGGACTTGCTCTAACCATAGAACCAAGTTGCCAAGTAGCGATGATCTTGCTGTTGACGCCCAAGACCCCAGCAGCTATCAGCCAATAAATACATCACGCTAAACTTCACGTATCCCAGAAGATATAGCTAAACTCATCTCTCTTTGTTGACATGCTACACTAATCAAGTATCCCAATCTTTTCATGTGCTCTAGATGATATCATTATTCCAATTCCCGATCCAACGAAAACCCCACAAACAAATACAAATGCTTTGCGCCTGTAATCCTAAAAACAATCCATTTTTCTTCTTTTTCCCTTTGCGGCTTCTAACACGCCGCTGCGTCTAATCGAGTCCACCCGCATACGTGAGCAAGATTGTACAGAGGTCGACCTCTTACCGACCTTGATGTAACAGGTAATGCTCCGCGAAGGAGCAGCCAAAGTTGTGTAACTGTAGTTGTAATAACGTATTCCATCTCAAGATCACAATTTCGTAAATTCGGCATACTAGGGGTGAAATGTTCTCACATTTGTGTTAGGCTTCGTCCTCGAGATCCAAGGTGCCAAATGAGAACTTCTTCAGTAACGGCCCCTCACCAACAAAAAGGCTCGATAGCTTCTCACGCGGCAGGCGCTGGAACATGAGCGCTTTAATGGGGTGTCCGTCTTGACGCTTGCGAGTGCAGGCGTCTTCAGTGTGCGGCCGGAACGCAGCGAGAAAAGCTTGACAGTGCCGTCATCGTGCGCGGCGGAAACAACACCAAGCTCGGGGCTGACATCCCAGCCAGTATGGAAGTGCGCCTCGTTGCAGTAGCCTGGGAAGCGTAGGAGTGGCAACGAGCCGTTGGGTGGGTGCTGATGGTGGTGATGACCGCTGCTATGCCGGGCGTCGGCGGCAAAGTAGCGCATATCGTAAAGGGCCATGCTATTCCGCAACCCTGCGACAACGAACTGATGTTCGTTGACACTGCGCAGGTGCGCTACAGAGCTAGCATGCCTGACGTAAGTCCACTCAGCAGAAGGCGCGCGCAGGTCGGTAATCCAGACACGAGGTTGGCGGCCGCCTGCGACCAAGATATTATGGTTGCCACGCATGAAGTCTTGGTCAAAGATCTCTTGTGGCAGAGGCGCATCCTTGGAGGGTTGCTGCGGCGCAATCCACGCCATCGTCTCGTTCGACCGCACACGCAGGATGCCGGCGTTCGTGCCGATGACACAGAGCAAGTCCGACGACGCGGGGCTGGTGTGCTCTGGTGGACGAGCCACTCGTCGCGAAGGCGGTGGCGAATGGAGAGCCTTTGATAATGATTTGCTTCCTTGGGCGTTAACACTATATCCTAACAAAAATATATGATGGTGAAGAAGAAGGCAGACATACTCTCACCTAACAGCCATTGCGGCCGCTCATCCTCGGGGGACGTCACTGGCGGTGAGAAGAAGTAGAGCCCACAGCTATGATCGGGTTCGCGCGAAGTCAATAGAATCTTGTGTGAAGCCTCGTGGTATTTGATGGAAGACATCTGCGGGCAGCGAATCATCTCCGTGCGGAACGACAAACCTCGGCCAGAGGCAGGCGAGGCTTCTCGAGAGAAGTGTATTCTGCCGTCAGTTAGCCATACACCGTAGGAACTCAATAGAGAGTGAAGGCGGACCTTTCGTTGGCATCTGTGGGAATATAAGTTCCCACCAAAGTCTCCTCATCCAATGCTAGGTCGGTCAATTCAACGATTCCTCAGTATCGCAATAGCTCAGAGATACTCACTAGCATATGCCACGCCCAAGCCAGACTTCACATCCTCTCCACCCACATAGAAGCAAGGCATATTTGCATATCTCGATCTCGCAAAGCTGGGCACGAAGGGAACTCGGCCCTTGTCCACGAGCCCCAGCGCCCACGCCGCCGCGCCGACGTCTTCATCTTCGGCCCGCCCAAAGCCAGGCTCTGCCACTCTCTTCAATGCAACTTCTCTGGCCACCAGCCCGGCCGTCACCGCGTCCTGCCGCAGCCCGTGCCGCTTGATGTGGTTTCTCACCAAGTACGCCCGCTGCCTAGCCGCCTGGTTGGCCCGGTCCTCTACTCGGCGCTTCTTGACCGCGTGGGTGGTCCACGCCGCGCCTGCTGGGGTCGCATTGTGCGACTTTTGTATCTTAAAGTACTTCCTTTTCTCGGCATCTGAGCATGGTCAGTTAGTTTGGTGGATGGGTCTTTGTCACTGAGCGCAGGGATAGTTCTGATAGTCCATACCAAAGTAGTAGCCAGGGATTTCGCGATGCATCTTTCCAATGTCAGACTGCCACAGCAGAAGGGAAAGATTGGGCGATCACCTCAGGGACGGGCTTCCACAAGAACTGACGAACTCATCCACATTGGCCATGACTCTTAGAAAGCTGACAGGTGATGAGAGAAGTGTCCATGGGACGGCCCGCTACTTGATGTCATAACAGAGTTGGTTTGAGGTTGACGGTGAAATGATGTTTGGTCACGTGACAAGCGACTAAGATTTGCTTCTGATCTGCATCTCGAAAATTTGTTCAAGAGACAGGTTCACACAATGAAACGAGAAAACTTTCAAGGGTCAACGGATTTTATGACTTGTCACAGGGATTTTAATGAGAAAGTGAGACAAGAAAAAGTAATGCACATTGGACATATTATTTTAGTTTTACTTTATTTATTAGTTTGTCTAGAAGACAGAACCTCTAGGGGATATGAAAAGTCTCCTCCTCATTCACTCCAGACGCGTCAATGCTCGGATAAGAGTCATACAATGCAAATTTAAACAACGTGAAGGAAAGAGGACAGGCAGCCATGGGCCATGTGGGGTATGTAAGGGCTTATTTACGACGACTTCTCGTGCTGGGTAGAGACACGCTGGAGAGAGACGACTGCATAATGAGTTAGTTACTGAAGGAACATGCGAACAGGGTATGGGGAGTACTAACCGAAGTCTTCAAGCGAGCGCTGCTTCTGGCTGCGCTTGGGGACTTGCCGTGCATCAGGTTGTCAAAGGCAGCGCTGCCCTGCATGAAGTAGTAGAGACCACCCATGATAGCGAAGACACCGAAGGAGAAGATCCAGATACGGACGACGGCGACAATGCTGGTCTGTTCGCCGTGCTCGAACCAACCGAAGATACAGAAGAGAGTGGCAAGGATATCGACGACCAGGATGGCGCCGGTAAGCTGCCAAGAGGGGATGGAGGACCAGAAGGGACCGTTGGCACGGGTGATGAAGATCAGCCAGTTCTCAGTAAGGGAGATCTCAAGGAAGAGAACCTCATCGACGTTACCGAAGTTCTGGACGATACCACCGTTCTGGCCACCAACGTACATGGTGGTGAGGGCAATCCAGGTACCAATGGCCAGAACGACACCGAGGAGAACGGACATACCCCAGAGCTTGGGCAGGTTCCACTTGACTGGGGTCTGAGAGTAAGGAGCGTTGTCGTAGGCAATGGCCAGGGTAGCAATATCAGCGAAAATGGCGATGAAGACGACAAGCTCAATGTTCAGGGAGCGGTTGAGGATAGCGACCCAGAGACCGAGGAAGATCTCCATGTGCAGAGACAGGGCAATACGGTAGACAACGTAGGCGTACATGCGGTGGAAAATCTGGCGAGAAGTCTTAAGAGCATCAATGATGGCACCCAGACCAGGAGCAAGGAAGACGATATCGGCAGCAGATCGGGCAGCGTCGGAGGCACCCTCGACGGCAATACCAGTATCGGCCTTCTTCAGAGAGGAGCGTCGTTGACACCGTCACCAGTCATGGCAACGAGGTAGCCACGCTGCTGGAGAATCTCGACGACAGAGTACTTGTGCTGGGGAAGACCTCGGCGAAACCATCGGCAGCCTCAACGAAATCGTAGACCTCAGAACCGGGCATATCACCACCACCACCGAGACCAAGACGCTCAGCGTTGTAGACGTTGGTACCAAGACCGAGCTGGCGGGAAGTCTCACGGGCAATACCGACGGCGTCACCAGTCAACATCTTGATGGACAGACCGAGAACCTTGGCTTCGTTGATGGTGCGGGCAGTATCGTAACGAGGGGGTCAGAGCAGGGCATGATACCGAGAATCTCCCAGGCACCCTCACCACGCTTGCGGGCAACACCCAGAGAACGGAAACCACGGGTAGCGAACTCAGCGACACAGTTCTTGTAGGCCTTGTCAACCTCATCGGGGATGGGGTGGTCCTCCTCGACAGTCTTGAGAACGAAAAGAGGGGCACCCTTGACACAGGTGATGCGCTCGCCCTGGGGAGACTCAACAACAGCCTGGACCTTCTTGGAGACAGGGTCGAAGGGGTGGAACTCGAGAACCTTGTACTTGGAGAGGACGGACTTGGCACGGGGTAGTACTTCAGGGCCTTGAGGAAAGCCTTGTCGATAGCATCGATACCCTTCTTCTTGCGGGAAGCGGCCAAGCAGGCAGTAAGCATCAGGTCATCAGGGTCAACACCCTCAACGGTGAAAGGCTCAGAGAGAGACAGCTTGTTCTTGGTCAGGGTACCGGTCTTGTCAGAGCAGAGAATCTCGACACCAGCAAGGGACTCGATGGCGCTGAGCTTCTGGACAATGGCCTTCTTCTTGGCGAGGTAGGCAGCACCGACAGCCATGGTGGTGGTGACGACGGCGGGAAGACCGACGGGGACACCGACGATGGTGATGGCCAGGGTGAAACGCAGGATGTCAACGATGGGGTTTGAGCGGTAGAAAGAAGAAATCCAGACGACAAGGAGGGTCAGGACAACGAGGATCAGCAGAATTGTACCGATACCGTTGAGGACCTCAGTGAAGTGACCAGTGCCGCCAGCGGACTGGGAGACCAGGGCAGCGGCGCGACCGACGAAGGTGTTGTCACCGGTGGAGGTAACGACGATGAAGGCCTCACCACGCTTGACGGCGGAAGAAGCAAAGCAGTTGTCGCCCTTGTGCTTGTCGACAGCGAGCGACTCACCAGTGATGGCGGACTGATCAACCTGGAGGAAAGCATCCTCAGTGACGATGCGACCATCAGCGGGAATGATAGTACCCTGGGCGATGATGTTAGTGCATGCTAGCGAATACGGACCCTGGCGGCGACGGGTATGCGGGATAACTCACCTCCTCAACCTGCAGGATATCACCGGGAACAACCTCAGGGGCCTCAA
The DNA here is from genome assembly GCA_020081605.1 of Albifimbria verrucaria. NCBI lineage: Eukaryota > Fungi > Ascomycota > Sordariomycetes > Hypocreales > Stachybotryaceae > Albifimbria > Albifimbria verrucaria. The sequence continues at coordinate 5,792,891 of JAHREC010000013.1, forward strand.
TCTCCTTGAGGGTACCGTCACGGAGAACGACAGCCTTGAGAGCAAGAGTCTTCTTCAACTCCTCGACAATAGAACCGGCCTGGTATTCCTGAATGAAACCAACACAGGCGTTAAGCAACAGCAGGGCGCAGATGACACCGAAATCGACCCAATCCTCGAGACCGGCAGCCAAAACAGCGGCAGCCTATAGTAAGACGAGACAGGTTAGCGGATTGCACCTCATAATTTGGAGCACTTGTCAATTGACGCGTGAGTTTCGAAACAGTGGGGGCGCTAGAACAGGCCGGATGGAGCGGGCTCCACATGTGCATGGCCGGCTCGTCCAGTCGAATGGACCAATTGCTCAGTGCGACCGAGCTCGTGTGGAGCTGGTAATCTGCGACCAGAAAACGCGCACGAAAAAAAGAGCATGGACCATCCGGCCAGCCGATGTCTTTGCGCCCCACCCCCAGAACAGGCAAGAGAAGAGGAAATGAGCAAAACAAACGAGATATGCAACCTGAGTCGCACACCCCGATTTGTTTTGCGCCAGGCGCAATGACAGGTAGATGGTATCGACCGCCAAGCAAATAAAAAGACACAAGGATGGGGAAGTGTTTACTCACAATCATGACGTATTGAATAGGACCAATGAAGAAGGAGAAGAACTTGAGAATCATGTTCTCCTTCTCCTCCTTCATCTGGTTGAGACCGTACTTGCGGCGACGGGCAATGACCTCGGCCTCAGTGAGACCAAGGCGGCTGTCAGTCTGCAGCATGTCCTCGGGGACGGTGCGGAAACCGGTAGCGGTCTCCTCCTCCTCTTCCTCGATCTCGTGACCATCCTGGGACTCGAGGTCCTCAATCAGGGCGTCGATATCCTCATCATCGTCATCGTCCTCGACGGCAGGAGCCTTGGCCGTGGTGGGAGCGGCGGCGTGAGTAGCAGGGGCGCCGTGGGCGGTCTTCTCGTTGTTGAAGCCACCAGACTCGATAGTGGTGTCGAGCGCAGGAGCGCCGACAGCCTTCTCGTCAGACATGGTGAGAGCTTTGTGTTGTTTTGTTCTTTTGTTTTAGGGAAAAGAGAAAATAGAAGAAGGTTTGAGAAAAGGAAAGGAAAATCTTCTAGGCAGTCGGTAGAAATGCCGCGTCTGCTGCTCACAATCTGGGCGACCTGGGCTTAAGGCAAGCCTTCAGGGTCTGTCAGGAGTGAATGAGGTGAGTTGGAGGAGAGGGAGAGGTAGTGTCGAGCACCACACGAAAGGTAGGGTCGCTTATATGGGATGCATTCGTGGGTGAAGAGGAAAAAGAAGAGAGACCTTGAGGATGGGTTGGAGCTACTATTTGAATGAGCACGCAGTTTCTGGGAGCAGCCGCGAGCTTACCTGCGCCGTGCGAACCTACAGGCGCTCAGACTGGGGGCCCTTGGACCCAAACAACAAAGATGGAGGGCGTGGGGCCGAGCACCGTACGAATTGGCATGGGCCCACACGGTCCACCGGGTGAGGCGAAGGAGACGAGCGCGAAAAAAATTTCTCCGCTAGGCCAGGCACTTTGACATCCCAATCCAGTTTCTCAGGACGACGACTGGAGCAACTGGAGCAGCTAGAGCACGGGCGCTACGGGAGTGCTCCTCCATCGCCCACTGTGGCCGTATCTCCCATTGTCCCATTGCTTGTCGTGTGTGTGTATTTTTTTACGTCCTTGAGTCCTATCTCGGCGGATCGGCAACACACAACAACCAAGGGGGTGACTGACAAAGTCTGGCACGCACGGTAGCTTTGCTGGTGCTCGTGAGCGATTCAGCACAGTGTCAATTCCCAAGGCACTCGGTCGAGGCCAATGTATGTAAATCTGCCCCGAAGTATACTCTACAGTACCTACCTTGGGGCGCCGGCGCCTGTATTCGGTACATGGGCCAAGGTAAACAACAGTTTTATCCCGCTCAGACAAGGAACGGCAGTCCAGGTACCTCCTCACCTCAGCGAGGCCTGTTCCCGAGGAAGATGGATTCACCCAGGATAACGACCACCCCCAGAGCTGCTCCCTGCCAGTGGCCACTCTTCCCTCTCAAGGGGTCGCCGCCTAGCACTGTCACTGGCACTTCGGCGGTGTCCCCTTGGCAGACCAGGGGCCCTCCCCATCCCCATATCGTCGGCGGTACCTCGCTGTCCTGGCGACAAGCACTGGGTTAGCTCAGGTACAGCCAGGTAAAGCATACATTGCTGCACAGGTACCTACCCTGATCGACTCGGATCCAGAACCGTGTACTGTCTGCACAGAGATGAAGACCATTTCCTTTTTCTGCGCCCAATTTTGCCATGCTCATGCTGGTACTCGCTACCTCCAAGGTCCCCATTGTGCACACATTTGCCTCTAGCTTTTTGCCTTCACCTTGATGATGTAGCTACGTAGAATATGTCTCTCACCACCTTGTCCTGCCTGCAAGTACCTTTCCCACGCCTTGAATAATTTTCTCCATTGTTACTGTACCGATCCCGAGCTTGCAATGATTTTTTTTTTTCTTGCCGAGCTGATCCGACCCTTCTGGCCCCTCGGCATCACGCCCAGATGGAGGCAAAGTGGTGCTTACACGATTAGTGAGGCTTCCAACCCCGTCCGCATCCACGGCAACTTGGGTGAGCCTTTTGTTGTTTGTTGTCCTGATCTGCTCCAGGGCCAGAAATTATGTACGGGTTTTTCTCTCCCGGTAGGTATCCGTGCCATGCCCGTGCCTGCTCTGGCGCTCTCCTTCGTGCCCACTCGCACTATGATCCATCCATCCATCCATCATCCCTCCATCATCCATGTCCAGCAGGGCCTGGTCGCAACCACCACCACCCACACCCCCAGAAACAGAGATCTGTCCAGGGCTGGCTGCTGGCTGAGGCATTTTCATGGCTACCGAGGCCCCATGATGACGACACTGGCGCATCCCCAGCGGTCAGTAGTCAGTCCTGTAGTTGCTGGTCATCCCACGCAATGGATGGGGGACGTATGGCTCAATTCGACGACGCAGTACAGACATGTACATGCAGCCTGCAGATTACCTTAAAATCAGCTATAGCCGGACGCTGACTGGACAATCTAACCCCTACTCCCCGTCTGTGGCTATTCACGACTGGTGAAATTCCTTGTCGGGCATGTCGAGCCGGGCATAGTACGATGATAGCCGCTCTGTGCCCTGCTTCCTCCTGCGCTGTGTTCGAATGTGCAAAGCCGGTTCCGTCTTGTGCCGTAATACTCCTGTCCTGTGTTTCTGCTTGCGACTATGTGGACAAGTCTTATCCGCTTGTTCTCATGACTCTAGCCAGGGCTGTGCCGTACTTACACCGTCGGCACTTTTAAGGCTTGGCCCAGGGCGGCCAGAGACAAGACATCAATTACTACTTCTGGGCGTTCCATCTGAGGCCGCCCCTCCTCGTGCGTGTCTGAAAACGGTGGTTAAGGTTGCGCTCAAGCTTGTTCGTTGTTCCAGACATCTTCCCAAGTGCTTTCGTCTCTAGCAGGGCGCCTTTGTCTCAGGGCGGTGGTGCCTCTCGGGCTTTGGGCGACGGTTCGACCTTCTCCATCCCTGCACTTCGTCACGGCTACTTTTCTCGCTCACCCCACGGGCGAAGAGCCCGTCTTTCCCCGCTATGTCTTGTGCAGAGAGAGACCGTCGTTGTGGGTGGTGAGGCACTTTACGGAGTCAATTCACCAACGCCAGCGTAAACGCACCTAAGCAGGGCGAGCTGTGCTGAGAAAATTAATGTCAATCACGACCGGACAGGTCAGCAGCCTAAGCTGGTGCATACTGTACAATCTATGAACACGCGGGTGTCGGCAGGGAGCAAGTTTGCCGGATGCAGAGGCCACTCCACCTCGCAGACGGGACTACTTACTCGCCAATGACCATGTCGCCCAATTACCTTATCAGCAAATGGCCGGTCTACGCTCAACAAGGCAAGTCCAATAGCTTGTGTCGGAGACTGGAGCGCAGGGCAGCACAGCAGACGGCTCCGATGCCTAGAAGCCAAGCCGAGGACCCTCCGTGGCCCTTCAACGCTCTCCAGGACGCACTAGCCAAGTGCTAATGTACAGTCCCGAACTGCAACGCCCCACGAATCCAGCATGCAGGAATCATAATAAGGGGCAATTATTAGGGACCAGCCCTGTTGCTTTCGTGATGAAGAGCGGGTTGCTCCAGTCCATAGTGGTTGCGGATAACTTTGTTATTGGAAGCCAATTTCGTGATATATTACGCCGTGTAATTTGCGAGGAAAGCTGAGGCTAACCATCGTGGAGAACCATAACAAAGGCACAGAGGATGTTTAATTTGGCATCATCTTACTGCCTTGGCCAAAGGGCGAGCCCGGGTAGAGATGGGTCGGGCATTTTGCGCTTGACATGCAGGTCGAAGGCTGTAATAAGAAGTATGAATGCACAGCGGCCCACAGGCCTCGAGCCCACCCGGGTTTCTAGAAGCTGCAACCTCGATGCTTGTGGTAGAAAGGGAGCATAACAGAACAGTCCATTGAACTTGGCAGGCCGAGTCTTTGTTTGGCCTTTTGCTCTATTGATGCAGGTTGTTGTGGCCAGACCGCCCTCTCCTCGAAGCCAAGGGAGGCTACACTACGTGCTACTGGTACAGCCTTAAGGCTGGTCCGACACAGTGTCTAAGGAGGCTAGTTGTAGCCAAGTCTCAACAAGATCTGCAGCGCGGCAATTAAGGTAGGCAAACGGCGACCGAGTGGGTGCCCGTTGACCGTGTATAGTATCGAGACAATGACACATCCTGTCAAGGCAGCTCCGTCATCATTGTAATCATCATCATCTTTACAGCACTGTCGTGAGCATCTGTATCTCGTGTTGGATGGAAGTTCCTGTCTGCAGTCGAATACGTCATTGGGAAGTACGACTTCTCTCCGGACCATCCCTCCATTTCGTATCTTCCACAGACGGACGAAGCGTTGGCCAATGACTAGCCTGCAGCTAGCCTGGGGTCTCGATCAAGCCTCTGAGCATCGGCCTCCCCGTCGTGTCGTGACAGGACCAGGATGCGACCATACTGTGCGCCTCCAAGGCTGGGCAGCCAAGTCAGATCATCACTTGGCCCTGAACAAGCAAACGGAAGCCGGCTAGTTACCTTGGCCAAACGAGGCGTTGTCGTTGTTTCTGTCTTTGGAATTTGGAGTTCGAACAATTGCGCGCGAGGATTCATGAGCTGAGCCGAGCTGAGCTGTGTTGTGTTGAAGATATTCCAGTCATGTCGTACCTTGGCAGCCATGGCTGATACGCGTACTCGGTGCGAGTCACTCACGCCAGGGCGCTACAGTACCTAGGTACTTGCCCAGATACCTACTTACAGTTGCTTCAGGGTTGATACAGTGCAGTAAGGCCGTTGAATGTTGGAATGTCGCATCCTAAAGTGCTTGACAGCTCGCCGTAACTACACCCAATCTCTACCTACATGCGGCAATAACAAATATGCAATTCGAAGATGGTGCATAGTGGGCCAGAGAAGATGTCGAAGACAGATTTGGATAGGGTCATTCAACCGGTTGGCCCATCCCTTTGGGTGTACGGGAAGTTTACAATGTTTAGTGCTGTAAATGCGCTGTATCTCAGTACCTACCTTGGTACTTACAGGTAGGTGCCTACTAGTGAATGCCAGTGTCTTGCCCTTGCACTGTACAGCAAGCGTGTACTTACCTTACCTTACTCATTGACAGCCACCGAGCGCCTTCCATCGGCACCTTGGCACCCTGGCGACTGGTTGTACCTGCCGTCCTGCAGTCCTCGCTCTTCGCCTGCCCTGTAATTCCCGATGCTCAATCCTAAACTGTGCACATCGCCACGGACTTGGGCACTACAGCAAGTAGCCTGGGGCTAGAAACAAGACGAAAAAACCCTCACCCTCTTCGTTCGGGCGCTTAGTTGCACATCTTCAAACAAAGCGCTCTTCACCGACAAATGCTGCCGTACGTACTGTACAGTCCGCAGGTACAGTGCCAGCCCGCGAGGGATTTTGTTGCTGCGAGCCCCATATCTTCGACCCGGGGTTGCCCGCGATCACACGCAAAGCTACGGGACCCTGCAGCTCGAACCCCGTGGGCACGAATCGGTATTCCCTGCACTGTGCCATCTGTCCTGCATGGACTGGACGTGCACCATCCAAACTCATCTTGCTCAGTCTCTGCCATGTTTGGCGATGGGCTCTTGGCAATGCCTTGGGCTCAATGAGGGCCTAGATCGCCCAGAATGCTTGGCCCAAAGGAGGGGATGATGTGCTGCACTGAGGTGAGACGGCCTGCCAGAGAAGAAATTACGTCTCCGCGAAAAACACGATTAATTCTGGGGTGAGGTCCAATATTAATCTCAGCTGCAGTTATATCGGGACCCAGGTCATGACAAGCTTTCTCTCTACACGGAGCCTCGATGGACGTCAGTCAGCGCGACTCTTGTTGCGCTTGAAACAACCTCAAAGGGTCCCACGGCCCAAACAGTAAATGCCATTCCACACCTCCATGTAGGCAGCAACTTTCCATACCATCCTTCTTCTGCCATCGCAACCCTCCAACCACCTTTGCCTGCGTCCAGCGAAAGCTTGGCGTGCCCGGGGCATGCTGAAGCACACGCTAAGCTCCGTTACCCATGGCCTCGCTCCACCTGGCCATCCAACAAGCGAGCTGCAGGCAAGCGGACAGGGAGACACAAATCGGCGACATGCAGGGATTTCCAGAGAACCCACTTACTAGAACCGATCCGCTCGATTAGCTAACGAGAGTAGCACGCACACGACCGGGGCCTGCCTCCTTGTTGGTCGGTGGTCGGCATTCTTTGGCCGTCTCTGCCTTCACTCCCAGCCTGGTCATCTTAGCTGTTGTCCGCTTCCTCTGTTGGCCGTGTCAGACCTTGAAACAGGCAATTCCCGTCCATGCTGAGGTTTATCGCACGGAGACGAACAGGAAACACGGCCTTGCAGCGTTCCCCATGTTAGATGTGAGACCGCGGAGCGGTTGCAAGTCCTGAGTCTCGGCCCTTTCTCCACCAACCGTTGTTCCTATCGCAAAGGAAACAAGGCGACAGCCGTGGTTGATACGCACTTGTTCTACCTATTGCTAAGGGCTAAAAGAAACCTTGTTCATCAATCTCAGTGATCTTCATGCCTGTATCTGTCGCAACATCACAACGGCCCACGGGCAGATACCAGGCTACTAGTGTCGGTGAAAACCCGCCATCAGCGCTCATCTGTCGGATATTACACGCTTTCGATACGTACTCTCCTGACTGAGGATACGCGCCATTTCCGGTCCTACGGGGCCTGATAGCTGTCTGCCGACCAGCCGGGGTAAATGAATTATGGCGTCAATTAAGAAAAACTGGAGGAGCCCATGCCCAGAGCCCCTTCTCGGCCGGATTGCACGGTAATGAGGAAGCCCGTGGAAATCAAGAAAACATGCTGAGGGCGACGGTGCCGCCAGTGCCGAGCTACCACTTACAAGTCGCAAGCCTTTCTCCTACAATCTGAACCCTTTCCCGGTAGCCACAGTGTCCACAAAAATTAAGGTCGAGTGCAGGAAAATTGGGAATACAGAAAATTGTCCGGGAATAAACCACATCCATACAGTATGCGCTGCCACCTGTTCTGGCAGTTGCTCACGGACGCATCCAGGAAGCGCCCCATTCGTTGTCCAACGGTAATTGGAGAGGCTGCTGCACAGTAGTACAGTATTAAGATGATATGGAAGAAGATCAAGAACACAGACAACCAGCCACATGGACCTGAAACGAACTGCTCGGTACAAACATGCCCGTGCCCGGTTCGTTGAGCATTCCCTTGACAAGGGATGTTGTTTGTTTCGTGCTTTGAGCGTACGTGCGAAGCCAACCAACCTGTCTCTTCAGCCAGGCACTGGCGTGCTTCACCAGCATGTCTCACCAAAAAAGAAGCAAAGGAACTTCGGCCCGTTCCCGAGCAAATACAAGATAGAATTCTAGGCGATAACCGATTTTGTTCGTCTCTACGTCATTGAGGCGAGCAAGACGCTGCACAGCATAAGATTCCTGGATTCCGATGCATGTCCGCTGCCAAGTGACATGTTCAAACCCCATGTGCGCTCTTTTGGCGCATTTTCCAGCATCTCCGGGCGGGATTGCCGGGATGGCAAGAGATGAGGCAATTCAGAATTCGGCTCCCCAATCTGTCATACCGAGGCAACACCAACTAGGCTGTACAGTATCTCAAAACTGTAGGCTATGAATGAATCGCGGGCTCCATAAGCCTAGAGGCAAGATGGGGGCCACAAAAAAATCAATGCCGTTACCAAGACAACGAGGGATAAACTTGCCTGACCGAATCCTCTTCCGACCTGCCTCTTCCCTGTCAGTTTAGAGGCGCAACTCCTGACTAAGGATCAGGAACTTGGTTTTGCGGGACCTGCACAGACAAGGGTCTGAGAGCAGGAGGTCCCGTGTTATTTTCCTGTTTACCAACTGCCTGACGGACTCTGCATTGCTCACGCTCGTTTTAGTCTTTTGGGCTATTACCTTATTGCAAATTCCGTTTCTCCCGTGCTCAGCAAGCTAAACTAAACGGACGAAACAATGGACGGCCGAGCGTTATTCTGGTGAAATGGTGAAACGCTCTGTCAACTTTATAGTCTGGTGGGAATCATGAGCGTGTGCAGAGGTTTATCCGGTGGATCAAAGACGATGAAACACAGGAGTCAGACGTTTTAGCTTCGAAAACCCTCTTAAGATGGCTGCGTTGGACGGCTGTTAGCTCAGGGTCTACCGCATTCGCTCGGCACAAAGAGTCAGTGACATTCGAATTGTGGCAACAGCCCGTAGACTTGACCGTCTAGAGATATCACTGAGGTCAGACGTGGTGCTCGTGCGTCAGTCGCAAAACCCTTACCCGGCCATTTGGAGGATCGACACCACGCGCTCCCACGGACGGGAGAATGAGCGTCGCCGGGGTGAGCATCCACTTCACCTTCTCTTCCATTTGGCGTCAGAAGGTCCTTCTGAGGTTCCTGATTCAGTCGGCCCTGCCGATGTCATATGTTTCTGGTCCTGACATGGTTGTTGTTATTAAATATGGTGGTGGCTTACTGCGATCTTCAGTCGCTCGGACCCTGTGTAGACGGTATGACAACTGTTGGTGAGCATGTCTGTGTCTGTGGCGACAGTTGTTCTGGTGACCTGTAGCACTCAGCACTTGCAATTATCATACGATTAATAACTATATGAGTTTGATTGTAGTGTTCGATGAGGCACGTTACCTGTTGCCAGAACGGTAGTGCATTGAAAATCATTGAGTTGGTTGGCTATAGGGTAGGTAGGTGGGCGTACATGAGAGTAGGCATCTGATCTTCTACAGTAGGGTAACATTTTTCCTAGTAGTTATCTCGAGTCTACTAAGTTACCAGACCATGATCATTGCGGGGTTTGTATTTAGTTATGCGTATGTGAGGAAATCCTTCCCAGGTTTCCACCGTTGGTACTGTATTCGTCATAGCCATACGAACAGCACCTCTGAAGTGATTTAACCTGTGATCGATCGAAAGAGATGGAAACATGGAAACGAAGCCGTCAACACCAACTGCAGCACCACAGACTCGACCAAGTTCGAGACACCCGAACCTTGTTAACAGCATGGTTGATATCGAATAAAATCATGAGAATACAAGACCAATATGGCTTATAATAACCCAAGATAACGCAAGAGGGTGTTAAACAGATGCGCACATGATCACACACGCCACGAAATGATGGTATCAAATATTATTCCAACGAGAAGATGGGCTGCGATGGCCCTATTGCACACCATGCCCGCCTAATGATACATGCCAACCGGGAGCAAAGAAACCCCTTCCCTTACAGTACAGGCACGGGTTACCGACGCCGTCCGCCGTGCATGCCCAACCAACGCCATTTCTATGCAAGCCAATAGTAGTAGTATCCCTAGACCGCCCGTCCCCGCCAACATAGGTAAGTATCAAAGATTTTCCATCCAAGTCCTTCGGAACGCCTCTTAGTGACCCCGGCACCGGGATCAGGGAATGCAAACCCAGCAGGGAAGTTGGGCATGCCATTCGGCAGCGTGCCGATGCCGAAGGGGAAGCCCGACATCATGGGTGGTTGGCCCATCACAGGCTCTTCCTTCTCCTGACGCTGGTTACCGCCACTGGAACCGTCGCGGCTGCGTCGCCAGCGTGTCAAATCCTCATCGCGACCTCGGGTCGACTTGGGCCCGTTGCTGCCGCCCTTATCTGTCTGCATTCGCCTACTTATGGCCTTGGAGGAGACACCGGCACCAATCTCGATATCCGGCTCCTCAACGCAGAGACCTGTCTCAATAGGACGTCCTCCACTGCCGCCGTACGGGGCAGTGAGCATCCACTTACGATCGGCCTCGGTAAGCTTCTGAATGGGTATAACGCTGATGCCGGTGCTGTAGTCGCTGCAATCTCTGGGACCAAATCCGACGCCCCAACGTGTTCTCAAGGGCACTTCAAGGCTACGAGTATCCTCCGTCCCTTCCTTAGCGTTGACAGCGTCTTGACGGCTGATCATCTTGACAAACGCGTGACGCTTGTCCTTATTAACGATGCATGTCTGAACGGTTCCAAACCGGCTGAAAATATTACGCAATTCGGCTTCAGAGCAACTAGGGCAGGTGTTAGTACTCACGGCCAGCGAGAAGACAGATGTGTATAGTACTTACGTTACGCCGCCTACAAACAGTGTTCGACTAAGAACCTTGATGTGGCCATTGGGCAGGCTTCTGTCATACTCAACCCATTTCTCCATTTGGGGCAAATCCTGAGACGGGCTGGCACTTCTTCCATGGCGACCTTGAGGACTACGTTGACGATAATCATTGCCTCGTCGACCATCGCGGTCTCTGTCATCATGGTGACCGCGAGGAGGGGTGCCACGTGCAAAATCCTGTCTATCACGTCCACCACGAGGTGAGCCGCGTGCTCCCCATCCCCGGTCGGGCGAGCGGGACCTTGAACGTCCACGGTATCGAGGAGGGATTTAATTCCGTCCTGGTAGCCGCGATCACGTACATCACCTGGCAATGGAACTGGCGCGCCCCAAGGCTGTTGGCCCTGGGCATACGGAGTTGGTGCCGCTGCAGGTGGTGGCTGGGCAGTGGGAAGGCCGTTACTGCCTCCAGTCATACTTTGGATCAAGGCCGGGATCTTGTCAAAAGGAACTCCCTGATCGGCAAGTGTCTTAATTAACAGGATCTGCTGTTGCGTGGTCGAGTCAAAAGCAGGACCTCCGGCTGCGGGAGGAGCTCCGGCATAAGGGTTACTCGCGTTGCTAGGGATGGCACCAGGTGCAGGCGGAGCATTCTGTCCAAGCATTTGGGGAAGAGAGAAGGGCAGTGAAGGCATGTTTACAGGCTGCGGCGGCGGGGATACGATGCCTGGGCCTGCGGCGGCGTGTAAGAAGACACGGCAGGTTGAGGCAGCGCTGCAGCGGGCATCATATATGATGCCGCGGGAGCAGGAAGGTTAGTGTTGCTTGGAGCAGCGGTAGTATTCTGGCGGGCAATGTTTGCCAAGGCTTCAAGGATGGAGGAGCCGTTCGTGGGGCCGGCGCTGCCGGGGCCGGAGCTGCAGCATGGTTCTGCAATGAAGCAAGAAGATTGGCGGGCGGGCTACCTGGGGGCGTCGTTGAGTTGTCTATAAGGTTGACCAAAGTCAGAAAGTGTTTGCCAAAAAGCAGCTAGAGTTGTGGGATGTGCTCGCAGTGCTTCTCGGGACGTTGAGGGAACATACTCAAAGGTTCAGCTGTTGGTCGTGGTGCATTGAGCTTCTCCTTGAAAGACTCAAGCATGGACGCGGGGAATGTCTGGCCCTTTTCCCAGATGTCAAGCAGTTTCTTAATCTTTTCCTACAGGACGAGACAACATGTGAGTTACCATTCCTAATATGTCAATGTGTGGGAAGATGGTTGGTGATTGAGTGATTGAGTGAGTGAGTGAGTGTGTGTGAGTGAGTGAGTGATTCTAGATACCAGAACAAAGTTACAGTCTACAATGTTCCGGAGATCTCGCAACACCTACGATCATGCGTTTGTATGCGTACCTTTTGTTCTTCTGGAGCGGTCTGCAGTATGTCATTCATCAATACGGGCATGAGTTCCGTTACTCTGTGGACACCAGCAGCATACGTGCCATCTTGGGCGGAGCTGTTAATTGTTTGGCCTTGAGCCTTGGCCTGCTCGAGCCACTTGCGGGTTACAGAGTCTACGACGTATAGGACGCCCAGCTTGTGTGTTCCAGGTGCCTTCTTGAAGTGGGTGTAGATTTTCTGGATGAGAACGGATTCGGACTAAAGAAGACGTGATCGGTCAGCATATGGGAAGAGGTGGTCACGACACGGATCATCTGGGCCCGTTCGCGAGGCTGATAATGATGCAGGAACCTTACCTGTATGTTGGCGACACAGAGCGCGGTCAAACTAGTGATTCGGGAGCCAGATACACCGGGCGGCTTCAGGTTGAGCATGGCCTGCAAGCCAGCCTCGAGATCTGCTACGGCGGACGCCATGGTACCAGGAAGGACGCGATACGTTATGCCACGCGATATGATGCGACAATGTCCGGTAACACAGGCTTGTGGGCAATACGCAGAATAAAGCAGCGACGCGATGAAGACTCGCTCAGAGGTGAGACCTCGTCAGTTGACGATCACTTAATACTGCCTCCACTTTGCCAGAAAGAGAGGATTTTCCGCGGCTTTTACAGAGGCGCGATATATGGTACAGAATGAGGATGCGTCTCGAGCACGAAAGGGCAAGACTCAGTAGTACGTGATAGGTATCCTGGCCGCCTTACGCAAGGGAGAAAATCCTGTAGAGATCTACTGCGAGATGAAGAAACCGCGCGATCGCGTCACAAGGGCTGTCGGGTGCTGGTGTGAGGGCCAGCAACGCCGCCTAGAGTTTGTCGAGTGAATCTAGAGAAAGGTCCGGTGAAGAAAACGGCGATGGAAGTTGTATCCTCGATGGCAATAGAAAGGGTTGCCGCCTTTGAGGATGACGCTCGTGATCCAGATAGGAATGGGGATGGATGCAGGAGGAAAAGGCGTAGTAGGGAGGGGAGATGGGAGAGGCAAGATTTAGGCATGGGGTGGGCCTGACACAAGAAAAAAAGTTGGCAAAGACGTAAGGGGTATAGCGCCTCCAGATGCCTCGGCCAGGCAGGCAGGCAGGCACCCGTGTGGCAATACAACCATGGTTTAGCCGACCAGTAGCAGGGAGAGCTTGGGAGGTAGCTTAGCTTAGGTTGGTCGATGGGTGCCTTAGGTAATGTCGCTGTAATCAGCAGTAAGCTCTCAGATTAGGAGAGCTGTTTTTTTAATCTTTTATTGGGGGTTTGTCACTTGAGACCATCATGCTGTCCCCGGTCATTGGGTGCTTATTTCCGGACTTTGACGGGGGTTGAGATGCGAGCATGGCAGCTTCTTGCATTACATTTCACCTTTCCCAGGTGGAGTACTTTGTAAGTACATGCCTCTGCCGTTGAAACAAGCTCGGGGTTTGTCTACCGTAGGATTCTTTACCTACAAAACGAAGCAATGTGACCGCCATGAGGCATTGGGAATCACCCAGCCGTCTTACACTTACGGTAGTCTTACCTTGTAGCCTTCCGAGCAACCAGGCCTTCTCCGAAAAACAGCGCCATCATCGTGATGATCTGGATGGGGGAAGCCTTACTGATGGCGTGCTGAAACACTATGAGTGATGACGCAGGATACTGTATTCGTATTTGCTTCGGGCTTGCACCGCATTGGCCAAGATAAGCAAACCTCGGGGATGCTTTGCGCAACGAAGAGAATCCCAGGGATACCGTAGTACTGTACACAGGTCGAGGGTGTGTGAGCTGGCATGAAATGTTGGTGAGACGGACCATTGTTGAGAAGAGCCGTTCATGGGCACGGGAGAGAGAGAAAAAAATAGGCCCCCAGCGCAGGTACCAGGCCTGTACCCAGTAAAGGGGTTACCTCAGCGCGCATAGCAGGGCATCTAGTACGCATCAGTGATGTAACTTCCGCTCCGCGCCCACTGTAACGGGGCTGGCCGGCTAACCTCGCTCCATGCGCCTCCGGTTGCCCGTTCACCTTACTGTTTCCGTACAGGTTATTTTTTTGCTCTGCGATCCTGCGTCTTTTTACCTTCCATTTCCCCATCCATTCCGAACATCCTCCTTTATTCTTCACCCTCCCTCATAATATAGCCGCAGCAATGGCTTCCGTCACCCGTCTTAGCAACTCTGCCCTCAGGGCCTCTCTCAGGGCTCCTGCCTTCAATGGCCGCTTCAACGCCGTGCGTTGCTACTCCGCCAAGACCCAGGTACGACAAGCTCTGCTCTCCTTCGCCCTCTTGCTCTCGCCAATCTTTCAAGAGCTTCTTCCACTGACCTCCACCGCTCTAGACCTTGAAGGAGCGCTTCGCCGAGATCCTGCCCGAGAAGATTGAGCAGATCAAGGCTCTGCGAAAGTCCGTAACCGTCCCTGAACTCTTCGCGCCGAATGCAATAAGCTAACGTGGACTCAAGGGAGCATGGCTCCAAGGTCATTGACAAGGTCACTCTCGACCAGGTCTACGGTGGTGCCCGTGGCATCAAGTGCCTCGTCTGGGAGGGTTCCGTCCTCGACTCCGAGGAGGGTATCCGTTTCCGTGGCAAGACCATCCCCGAGTGCCAGGAGCTTCTCCCAAGGCCCCGGTGGCAAGGAGCCCTTCCTGAGGGTGAGTCTCTAATAATGCATCTGTCCCACGATGAACCCAGCTCTAAGAAAACACAGGTCTCTTCTGGCTTCTCCTGACCGGCGAAGTCCCCACCGAGCAGCAGGTTCGCGATCTCTCCGCCGAGTGGGCTGCCCGCTCCGACCTCCCCAAGTTCGTTGAGGAGCTCATCGACCACTGCCCTACCGACCTCCACCCCATGGCCCAGTTCTCTCTGGCCGTCACCGCCCTTGAGCACACCTCTACCTTCGCTAAGGCCTACGCCAAGGGTATCAACAAGAAGGACTACTGGGGCTACACCTTCGAGGACTCCATGGATCTGATTGCCAAGCTGCCCAACATTGCCTCTCGCATCTACCAGAACGTCTTCAAGGGCGGCAAGGTCGCTCCTATCCAGAAGGACAAGGACTACTCCTTCAACTTCGCCAACCAGCTCGGCTTCGGCGACAACGCCGACTTCGTTGAGCTGATGCGTCTCTACCTGACCATCCACACCGACCACGAGGGTGGTAACGTCAGCGCCCACACCACTCACCTTGTTGGCAGCGCCCTCAGCTCCCCTTCCTGTCCCTCGCCGCTGGTCTCAACGGTCTTGCCGGTCCCCTGCACGGTCTGGCTAACCAGGAGGTGCTCAACTGGCTCACCGAGATGAAGAAGTCCATTGGCGACGACCTCAGCGACAAGGCCATCACCGACTACCTGTGGTCCACCCTCAACGCCGGCCGCGTCGTCCCCGGCTACGGCCACGCCGTCCTGCGCAAGACTGACCCCGTTACATGGCTCAGCGCAAGTTCGCTCAGGGTACGTACCGGCCCCGAATGGCGCCTTCAGGACCGGAAGGCTTTTTAGGATGATTACTGACACACGCTGCAGAGAAGATGCCCGAGGACCCCATGTTCAAGCTCGTCAGCCAGGTTTACAAGATCGCCCCTGGCGTCCTGACTGAGCACGGCAAGACCAAGAACCCCTACCCCAACGTCGACGCCCACTCCGGTGTTCTCCTGCAGTACTACGGTCTTACTGAGGCCAACTACTACACCGTCCTGTTCGGTGTTTCCCGCGCCATTGGTGTCCTTCCCCAGCTGATCCTGGACCGCGCCTTCGGTGCCCCCATTGAGCGCCCCAAGTCCTTCTCCACCGAGAAGTGGATCGAGCTCGTCAAGAAGCTGTAAATGGATGCAAGAATCTACGAGGTGAGGGAGAGGAAAGAAGTGGGAGAAGAGACTGAATTGGTGGGACGGTTCTGAATGCCAGCCAAGGCGGCAGAGCTCTTCACACGGCCAATAATTGTATAATTAAAAAGCGCGTGGAGTAGGGAGAAGGGAATTGGTTATGGGAGAGAGCTGTCCGTGGACGCAAGCACTCGCTGTACGCTGAACTGCCGATGTACTCTTATCTGCACTTGGCGTGGTTTACATGAAGTTGATTGATATCAATATACCTTTTGAAATGACGGGCCGGGGTTTTATGAGCTTCCATGTGAAGGTGACGTGCATCGGTGTCCGAGGTTGGAGAGGTGAGGTAGCTCGGACTCCGAGGCGTTGTGGACCCGGCGGAGAGGTGCGATTGCTGTATAACTGTACCTCGGGCCAAGTCGCGGCTATTTCGTGATGGTCCTCAAAAGACACGGTGATTTACGGGAGCGATGCGGGAGCGGGTGAGCGAAGGTGCGGTGATGGGTCCGGGTCGCTACATGTCGTCGCCCATGGGATGGATGGGATGGACCCAGAGCTCCGGACCGGAGTGCGAAATGTCGAAAGGCAAAGGGAAGGGGGATGCATGCATGCATGTACAGCATGTACCTGGAATTCAGGTACGGCACGGTACAGTACAAGGCACTGACACTGACCGTTTTGCCTTAAGGCTTTCCAGTGGCAGAGCAAGGCAGGCCAGTCAGCAGCGATGGTACCTCACCTCACCTCACCTCACCAGGCTGGCATTTTTTAGCGACCATCTGGGGTGGCCTAAAGGTAGGGAGCCACTAAAACCCAAAGCCCAGGCGTGCTGCAGCCAGTCAGAGAGCCTAATTGACCCCACCGAACGTCTCAACCCTCAACAACCCGCGGGAAGGCTGTTGAGGTACCGTACCATAAGGGTAAGATTAGCAGGTTGAATCAGGGGAGAGGAAGTGGTGAGGATAAGAGAGAATTCGAGTTCGCTTTTTGGTTTCGCGAGGATTTGGTCTTAGGTAAGGGTAGAGCGCATGCATTATCACAGTAAATGTACCGAATCGGTATCCGTATCCGTACCGCCATGCTATTAAATCAATCAATCAATCAATCAGCCAACCAAACCAACCCCAGGCGCTGCAGGATAAGCACCCGTAAGGACCGAGGATCGCAGTTACGGGCCCGCACCTCCGCACTCAACCTCCCCGAACGCGGCGCTGGTGCTAGCTAATGTAGGTACTGCGGCTACAGTATTAGCTCGCTGTCCCATCCATCGTCCCTCTCTCTCTCTCTCTTTTTTTTGTACATGCACGGCGCTGGGGCTCGGCGACCGGGAGGAACACGAGCAAAGCCTCGGACATTTTCGGCTAACACCAGGCAATTCATGTTCCCGCGGAGGACGAGACTGAGATAGCCAGCCAAGCAAGCAAGGCAAAGCACCAGAGATAGCTACCAATTGTCAGAAAAGAATTACAGAACAAATCATCACGTCGGGTACCTCGCGCAGGAGCTTGCGACTCGTAGCAAGCCACAAGCTTACCCCTGTCCTAGTGAGCTAAGGTACTAAGGTAGTACTGTACCTTAGCTCACCCTCACCACAATGAGGTACCGCGCCCAAGGCATGTCACTGTACCAAAGCAGCAGCATGCAATGTCACGGGCCGGTACCTGCAAGCCGGGCCTGATGCCGACCAGGGACACGAGCTGTACCTTGGCACAGCAGCTCACACACGTGCAAAGAGTAGCGATTGGGGTCCCGAGTCGACGCGGACGCTCCCCAAATCTCTAGGCCTTACCTTATCCTCGGGAAGCCTCCGTCTTCTTCCTCCCTTGACAATTCCGAAAAAGCTCCCCATCCACCCCATCTCGACGTCCTTCCTCCCTCCCAGGTTTAACCAGTCACACTCCGTCTCCGGCCGGTGCCCAAACTAAATCTGCGACTTTTCTCCTCCCTCGCAACACACTTCCTCTCCTTCACAACTCTTTCTCTCTCTACACCTTCCCGCGAAGACGCACCCTCCTCCCTTGGTCAGGGCCCCTTTCTGTGATAACCACCAAGAGCCATGGTCGCAGCCGCCTCTATCACCACGCCTGCGGGCGAGAAGCAGTTCGAGAAGAAGCCCATCAAGTTCTCCAACTTGCTGCTGGGCGCTGGTCTCAACTTGTTTGAGGTCACCACCCTGGGCCAGCCCCTCGAGGTCGTCAAGACCACCATGGCCGCCCACCGTGGCGATGGCTTCGTCTCCGCCCTGGGTCGCATCTGGTCTCGCGGTGGCGCATTGGGCTGTAAGTGCTAAGCTTCTCTGCTCCCTTCGTCTGCATCCGCGCTTCTCCTTCCCGGGGTCAACGGCGGCGGCGGCAGCAGCAGCAGCAGCAGTTGTGATTCTTCGGATTTGCTAACCTGTTTCCCTATAGTCTACCAGGGCCTCATTCCCTGGGCCTGGATCGAGGCCTCTACCAAGGGCGCCGTCCTCCTCTTCGTCGCCTCCGAGGCCGAGTTCTACGCCCGCCGCGCCGGCGCCAACGAGTTCGTTGGTGGTATCTCCGGTGGTATCGTCGGTGGTGTTGCCCAGGCCTACGCCACCATGGGTTTCTGCACTTGCATGAAGACCGTCGAGATCACCCAGCACAAGCTGGCCGCCTCCGGAGTCAAGCCCCCTCTACCTTCCAGACATTCATGAACATCTACCGCCAGGAAGGTATCCGTGGTATCAACAAGGGTGTCAACGCTGTCGCCATCCGACAGATGACCAACTGGGGTAGCCGTTTCGGTTTGAGCCGTCTCGCTGAGGGCTGGATTCGCTCCGCCACTGGCAAGAAGGATAGCGAGAAGCTGAGCGTTCCCGAGAAGATCCTGGCTAGTGCTCTCGGTGGTGGTCTCAGTGCCTGGAACCAGCCCATTGAGGTCATCCGCGTTGAGATGCAGAGCAAGAAGGAGGATCCTAACCGACCCAAGAAGATGACTGTTGGCAACACCGCCAAGTACATCTACTCCAACGGCGGTATCAAGGGTCTCTACCGTGGTGTCACCCCCGTATCGGACTTAGCGTTTGGCAGACTGTCTGCATGGTTGCATTTGGTGACATGTAAGTTGATTTGCCCTCTGTTTACTTGATTGTCTTGACGGAGCTATTGCTAACAACGTGCGCGACAAACAGTGCAAAGACTTGGGTCGAGAATCTGACTGGCGATTCGGTTACGGCCAAGCATTAAGCGAGGCGTTTACGGGGCGTATTTCGATGTTCCATAGAGGGAATGGGGCGTGTCACATGTCGGGGCCAGCATAGGAGAGGAGTTCATGACTTGGCGTGTGGGGCGACCCTTCGGCGCAGCGGCATACTGCTCCTCTGCGGAAGGCTCCGACATGTGGGACGTGTCTATGTTTGTGGTTTTTATGTCTGCTGCCAACCATTGTGCTTGCAGTAGGCACTGCAGCGTTTTTCCTCTTGACCCTTGTGGGAAATTGGGAATGAGTTGCCAGGATTGTTTATTGTTTATCGATGCTGTGCGAATCTCTGAATTAGATCTCTTTGTTCTGTTAAGTGAGGCACACTACACGGGCTAAATAGACGGATTTATTGGATTTCTGGTGAATACTGCTTGCTTCGACGTGATGTAATTATGAGCGCCTGGTGGTCATGCCGCGCTGATATGTAATTACATGTGTGCCTACCCTGTAGCCTTGTGTGTTGGTTGCAACATGCCTATCCAACCAACATGCATATGCGTTGCGAGCTGTTGGTTCTGTATGCAGATTCAAACCATTGATCCCAAGGATTTGGCTAAGTCAAACCTGCAATTCCTAGCCACCCTGGAGCGGGTATGTGTTTGGCCTGGCACTTGGCATGAAGATGGTTGCCCTTCGGCGTTTGTATAAGTGAAATTATTATATATCATCTTCAACTCTATTCTTTGCCATGACACGACGTAGTGAGCTGCGATATTTTCCTAGCGCTATTACCCTGGAGCGGGGCCGGTGATTCTTTATATATTCGAATTTATATTGAAACAAGCATCACTATTTATCCGCAGTGGTTGTGTATATAATATACTATATGGGAGGACATGGCGATCTTATACCTGCTACCGAGCTGATACCTCCTTTTCAAAAGACATGCAACAATGAGATATCCCGGTATAAAATAAACAACAGAAGCAATTGTTTATACCTATTAAACTCACAAGTTCCGCCAATTCTTGATTTCTTAAACCGCCGTTATATACTCCAAGCACTCCGGAGTATAGGGTAAGGGGCTAGACATGTTTAAACCAGAAAGCACTTCATGGTTATCCCGAATTCTGCGATTCTATTTCCCACCAAAAGCAAGCTAAAAAGCGAAAAACCAAGATATAATTTATCTTCCTAATTCTCGGGTATCATTGATCTACGCAAAGCGCCTCTAAACCCCTACCAGTCCGTTAAAAAGTCCTCATAAGTAAAATCGTAATCTTCATCTCGAATGCAAAGCTCAGCGCCTGCCTTTTCTAACTCGGCCAAATCAGCCTCATCGAGGCTCTCGAGATCCAAATCCCGAGCTTTATTAGCTCGATGTACACTCTCATACCGTGAATCCACCGAGTTCACAGTCCTGAGTCTTCGGAGCGATCGGCGCCGACCGCGGCCGGAGTGGATACTTGACTGCTGCAGTCTTTCGTAATGCGTCAACAAGGGCGCGGCCGGCTCATCGTCACAATGGGCTTCGCGGCGGTATAGGCCGGTAGCATCATAATTAGGGCCCTGAATAGCGCCTATAACAGGATTGGGGTGTAAAATAAGCTGGCGCGAGTCGAGATAGACCTCTCGTGCATACGCCCTGATACTTGTGTTCGCATCCATTTCGTTGCCCGTGTTGGAAGCTAAATGTCCCTTTGGCGGCGGCGGCTCCGCGTGTGGAACATAGGGTTTAGGTGGGCGAACTCGTCGACTCAAGCCAGGAATAGTTGTCAGAGACTCCGGCGCCGCCTCATAAAGCGAAAAGATGAATACTCGCCCGGTAGCGTCACCGACCGCTAACTGGGAATGATCTTCCCAGAACACACCATAAGAAATGGGGCCTGGTGCTTCTAGCAAGTTCCGTATAAACGGATTCGTCTTCTTCCGCACGTTCCATACTCTGACAACACCGTCACTGGCGCCAGTATAAAGCCTGTCCGGAGTGCTGCCCCAGGCTGTGAACTTGACACCCGTGTCCTCCTTTTCCCGGTCGACGAAAAACTCGTCCAGAGGTTTACCGTGTCTAAGTACGTGAATGGGTCTATCGCCCTGGGCCGTATCCCAAACGTACACACATCCATCGGTGCAGGCAGCAGTGATGTACGCATGTCTCAGTGAGTTGGGCATTATAGTAACTTCGTTGATATCCGAAGCCTCGCAGTCGAGATTCTGAAATTCATGATAGGCTCCATCTGTTCGACTCAGATCTCTCTGAAACAGATGGATTTGGGTTCGTGCTCCATGCTCAATGTTCAGCCCGCATGGTGTCGTCGCCACAATAAATCGATGGAGAGTTGGATGCCATGTGATCTCGAAGACATTTGCCGTCGTAGCAGTTAGCACCGGTACCCTGCGACGTGCCTTTGCATCCCATAACATAATCTCTCCAGATTGTCTCTTGTCTTCCGGAATATCATGGTCGTCTCCGGACAAACTACGTGGGGAGTATCCAATAGCAAGAAGGTGTTGCGTCCCAGGAGCTCGCCCCATTGCATGGTCGCTGGGAAATATGCCCATTTATCAGAACCATTCGCGTCTGTCCGAGTGCAGGAAAGTGGTTCAAATGGACTCGCCGCTGGATCTTCCGGGTTAACAGTGTAAACGCGAACGGCATCAGACGGTATGTCTGCTGCAGATGCCACACGTCCAGACCCATCCCTGGCAGCTACAACGAAATTGACGTTTCCTTGGTGGTCCCAGGTCGACAAATTCGTCATGGTTCCCATTTCATCTATCTTCCATACTTTGACCGTTTTGTCGAAGCTAGACGTATAAGCGAGCCCAAGGGCTTTGTCATAGTCGGAAGATACAACTGACGAGTAAAGCCACGGGTCCTGGCTCTGCCTCATAGCCGTGGTAGAATTATCGCCGGTTTGAATAACCGGCCGCGGAATACTGGTGGTCTGGGAAGGCTCGAAGAGTGTTTGAGACGGCAGAGTACGAGAGCAAGTTTCCAGGCTTATTGTACTGTTGATTATGTGTGTCTGAGTGCGCTGTCGTTCCACATATAAACGTCTCGTTTGAGACCCAGGAAATAGTGGCAATATCGCCAGCACAGTTAGTGAACTCGGACACAAGACTTAGCCTGTCCTCATGGATCTGAACACATTCTGCTTGAAAGTTGATGTACCTTCTAGTATTGTGTCCAAACCCCTATTACCGTCGAGCTCCCTGGCGAGCAGCAAGGAATGTATTCGACTGTTGCGGTGCTGTGGACTCGGTACGGTCTGTGCGATAGAGAGTACTGAAGGCTGTGTAGGGAGAGCTCTCCTGCCAAGACGTCAGAGCAGAAATTCCGTATATCGTCTAGATTCCGGTGCGGTAATGAAGAAACAAGCAGGGTGGGTAGCCGGTCTCCCCACGACTTGAAAGCAGATGCCAAGGCCTTCACAGACGTATTTTGAGAGTGATCCTTGTTTGAATGTGGCATTAGAAATCGAATGATTTGCTGGATCTCGTCTGTACTAAAATCCACATGATATGCCAAAGGCTGGAGTAGGCTGTCGGATTGTCTGGGGTAGTATTTGCTGGTGCCCGTGGCTATTGACTCGCGGTCTTTGGCATTTTGATATGGCCGATGGTCGAGTTGAAGCCAACGGTGGGTTGGTGCAGACGAGGAACGTTTACTAAGTTGTATATAGAATTTATAGTCGCGCGAGTTGTTTGCGCGCAAGAACTTTGGATTTGAAAGGCAATTCGTTGAACGGATTCTCAATGGAGGTTGATGAATCTGATATTTCTGAAAAATGTTAGATCTTGTGCACATGCGATGCAAGCAAACACATACTGGCAAGAGAGCCAGCTGGCGGACCGCTTCACCTGCCAGCCTCGCAATCTCAGCATGATCCACCGCAAGCAAGTTGCCTTTTGTTTCATCCAATCGAATTCGAACCGAGGGAGTTGTTGCTAGCGTCTGAAGTGCCTGTAAACATTGTCAGCTATATCCGTCTCATATATAAGAACCCCCAACTGTGCTTCCACCTACCTCGAGCCCTATGTCGTTAACCAAGAACTTCTGACGCGACAACGCTCTCACAGCGCGGTCTACGTGCGGAAGCACCTGGTCCCGCAGCCGTGCCTTCAAGCTACCATGTATGCCATGTTCCTCCACACGTCTTCGTTTCGCCGGTGGCTGGTCACGCGATTGGGGGTATGTAAAGGTCGCCGGGTGTTCGTGATCGGATTCAGTGAGGTCAATAATGGGAGGCCTGGGCATGGCCTCCGCAAGCGCCATGTCTCACCGGGTCAATGCCCGCCAGAACGACACGAAAAGAAGACAAAATGTTCAAAGAGACAAAGCCGCGTTGGAGTAGTAGCTCGTGACGTGCCATCAACGCGTCGGTTCGCTGGGGTTGATTAAAGTGGGTTGAATCTTAGAAATAGCCATCGGATAAGAGTATTTGTGGGGCTAATATGCATTTAAAAGCTATTAACACGAGATACCACTTAGAAAGATCTATAGAACACTTAAAAGGGTTTATAAAGGCTATTAAACTGCTGAATCCTATTATAAAAGCAATTAAATAAACTAAAATATAGAAATCGAACTTATATTAAAAAAATAGTCCTGCGATTTCGTTCTTCCAAGTGTCTATTGATATTAATCTTGCTTATATCGCAATAGAAATACCATACGGAGCAGATGAAATATATATGCAGTTTATTAAAATAGACATAAAGTGACAATATTGCAAGGTCTTTAAGACAATGGACAACAATAACACATCTCTATATTTACATCATCGGCCGCGACATCTGTAGCAGGGTCCACACCTTTATCAACATGGTGCACTCTTGATCATGGTTCGCTAGATTATTGCTTCTATTTACATCAATACCGTATGCTGCAATATACACACTTAAATGGACCAGGTATAAAAGAGTCGACCCCGTTAACATTCATATTTACAAACATAATACAGATATATTTTGTATCCTAAAACATGTTACAAATCAATGGTTATCATTGATATACACCCATGTGCCTTTATTCTTATGCAGATAAGACATTCAATACTGTGACGTGGTGCTTCACATGCGCTATTTGCTAAAGCTGTTGCGCCCTCGACCCAGGGGTGCCTATTGGGCAACTGTCGAGGCCAACTAAATGCAACCCCAAAATAACATCTTGCTCTCGTATCATAATGGTATTTACAGCTTGCCCTTGCTGGGGTGTCTGAGCCACAATCTCTTCGTACATGCGGTCGATTTCCGCGCGGAAGGCCTTCGCGGCTTGAGGTCTCTTCAATTTCAGGCTAAGAAAAGAAATAGTCAGTATATTGTTTCCGAAATCGCCAATTCTTGGAATTTTCGGTACTTACGTAGGGGTGAGCAGCTCATTGTCGACCGTGAACGGCTCAATGTCCATGTAAACGTTCTTGACCTTCTCGAAGCTGTTGAATTTGTGTCCTCGCGCAATGTCATCCAGCTTCTTGATGAAAGCCTGCTTGACCTTAGGGTCGTTAGCAGCAGCCTTGAGCTCTGCATGGTCGCTGGCTGAGACGGTTCTGCCGAGGATCTTGCTGGCAAAGGCTGGGAAGTTCTCGAGATCGATACCGAAAATTGCGACCAGAGTCGACTGCGTAGGATCGCCATGAACAAATGCGTTGGCGATGAGGTTGGTGCTACCCATGTAGACGTTCTCAATGCGCTCCGGTGAAACGTACTCACCCTGGGCGAGCTTCATGACGTTCTTCTTGCGGTCGATAATCTTGAAGCGGCCCAAGCTGTCCACCTCAGCAATGTCACCACTGTGGAACCAACCATCGGCCTCGAGGGCCTTCTTGGTCTCTTCTTCATTCTTGAAGTACTCCTTGAAGATACAAGGGCCTCTCAGCAGGATCTCTCCGCGAGGGTTGGGCTTGTCGTCGACAGAGTACTCAAACTCGGGAACAGACTCAAGGCAAATCTCGACACAGCTGGTTGGGGCACCAATATTGCCCGTGGAAAAATCGTTGTCGGCCTGGACGGTACCAACGGCAAACGTCTCCGTCATGCCAAATCCTTGGAGGAAGGTGTTGCCAAATGCCGCGCGCAGGAATTCCTGGACATCGGGGTCGAGCTGCGCGCTTCCGCTCACCATGACGTGTGTTCTCTGAAGACCCACGGCCGCCTTGACCTTGGGCGTCCAGATTTTGTCGTAAAGGAAGTGCTTGTTGGTGGCCTTGCCGGGGCGCGCGCATGGATGCCTTCTTGGCGTCGATAACTCGCCTAGACAAAGCACCCCTCACACCAGCAGCCTCCACGGTAGCAGTGCGAATGGCGGAGTTGAAGCGGTTATAGAGACGGGGGACGGAGATGAAGGCGGTAGGCTGCAGGATCTTCAAGTCATCAACGAGGCCCAGGATGTCACCACGGTAGAAACCGGTGGCAGCACCTGCAGCCAGGGCCATCTGATCGATCATGCGACCGTAGATGTGGGCCAATGGCAAGTAGGACATATGGACTTCTCCCAGCTTAAAGTGTCCGCTCATACGACCGGAGGAGTTGGCAGACACCAGGTTCTTGTGGGTGATGACGACGCCCTTGGGAGGACCAGTGGTTCCTGAGGTGTAGTTGATGGTATAGAGATCATCCCAGCTGGCGGGCTTAGGGGGCGTCCAGACTTGGCGCCCAATTCCTCAATCTCAGTGATGGAGTACACCTTGATGCCGTACTGGCTAGCAATGCCATTGAGGACCTCGCCCTTGGTATTGCCCTTAACCTCGCCGCTGTCCAGCGAGTCCATGGAGATGATGATTTTGAGGCATGGCAGGCGAGGAGCCAGCTTGAGAAGGGTGGGGATGTGGTTCAGAGAGCTGATGACGCAGGAAAGCTCGGCATGGCGGATAATAAATTCGGTGGCATCGGGGCCAAGCGTTTCGTAGAGGGCAACGCTGTAGAGGGGCTGGGAGCAGATACCAAGTTCTATTGGGGGAAACGAATACGTCAGTGGGCTGGTTCCCAGGCTAGAAATGAAGAACAGGCCAGCAAAGCTGGAAATTGGGGAGCACTCACCGGAAATCTGCCACTCAATACGGTTCTGGGACCAAATACCAACGCCATAGGTCTCCTTGGGGAAGTTGATGGCACGGTGAAGCTCGACGAGACCAGCACCAAGGTTGTTCTTGCGCTCCCTGACCTGGGCATAGGTAAGCCAGTCGTACTTCTCCAAGTGAGACTTGGTGGCGGGGTTCCAGGTGCGGGCACCGAGACACGGTTTGTTGGGCCAGCTGCGGGCAGCAGACTCGAAGAGGTCGTGAAACGAGTGGACCTCGGGGTCGACGGTGGTCATGAGCTCGGAGTCACGGAAACGGTGGTGCCTGTAGATGGCCGAGCGACCAGGCCGCTCGGAACCGGGGATGGGGAGGCCATAGGGAGAGCCTGCGGGGAGGCTTGGCCAGGTCGCTCAGGTAAGCGTCGATGTCTCGCATGGGCGCCATGGTGTGGATGAGGAGTGCGTGTGCGTACGCAGCGACGTGGGCTTACGAGACACGCGGCAGGCTGTCGGACGGATGGAGGAGGTGGGCGGTCGTGTCTTCCCGAGGGTGAAGGCGACACGAGAAAGGGTAGGGGCAGCGTCGCACAGAGGTGAGTTGATGGCGAGACAAGACAAGGCAAAAGCAAGGACGGCGACACGTTTGCTGCGACGGGTCTGGGGAGGACAAGAGTGGGGAGGACGGCGGCGGAGTAGGAGGAGGATGAGGAGCAGCAGAGATAAGAGGATCAGCTGCCTCGTTCCGTTCACAAGGAAGACAGAGGTGAATGCAAGACGTGAAGAGGAGAGAGGAGGAGAAAAGGTTCAGAAAGAGGCGAGGAGGTTGCAGACGGGGAAGACAATTGCTTAAGGTCTGGAGAGCTACCAGCAGGACTAAAAGCCGGGGCCGCCATGGGTAGGATTCGATTCGACCGAGGCACCCCGGACAAAGCCTCGGCAGCCCCAGATTTTGCGGTGGGTGGGCTGCTCTCTCTCCAATGGCAAAGGCGTCAAATGGCCCATTGCTCTAAAGCCTGGCGCTGGATTGGTGGGGGAGTGGGAAAGGACACGGAGAAGTAGAAGATGGATAATCCGGGGAGAGGTTTGGGAAATGTCTCGTCTCGGGCTCTGGAGTGAAAGCATGTGCACCAGGAAATAGGAAATATACAGTACTTACAGTATTTGCTTGTTGTATCTTTATCTTGGGGATTTGCGACTGCACGTGGATGTACCTGTCGCTCTCCTCTTGCTAGTCGACCGCCTGCAGCATTAGGGCGTCCCGGCCCATCGGTGAGAGCCGGCCTTGCCTTAGGTACCTACCTACCTAAGTGCCTTACCCAAGCTACCTACGAAGTGTAGCATCTTGCCTTGATGCACATGCTCTGGTTGGGGAGCACTGGCCGTGGAGACAAGCACAAGCCCCAGCCCAAAGTAAGCATCTACCCAGGGTAACCTAACGAGCCAGGTAAGCACCCTATTCTCGTAGGGCACTCTATCCTGCAGGTTGCTATAAACTTTAAAAGTGCATGGCATGTGTCAGAAGTAGGTAGAGGTAGGTAAGCAAATGGTGAGCAATAAAAAGGAGGATTTCATATCAAGTAGGTAAGGTAGTGTTATATTTCTGTACGATAATTCTATCGTTTTGAATGAGATTAACCATTGAGGCTGCTCATCCAAAGCCGATTCTTGTTCCAAAAGGTGAGGAATGACATGAGATTGTGGTTTTCAGTCTCTCACCCTCCAAGTCAAGATTATTCTCCTGGTGAAATCTGACCATGCCCACGGCAAGATAATCCCCAGGAGCCAGACTTAGGCGCCACAAGTGCCTCGACCTGGAACTAGTCGAATGGCTGCTGCTGCTCTCCCGAGCTTTATGCCACGCCTTAGCCGAACAATCAAGATGCAGCCAAACCCAAAGACAACGAATTACACTGGACATAGGTGGGAGATCAGGATTTGATAGGAGACGATGAAATGACTGATGATCAGTCTGAACATATTAGTCTATTTGATTGCTTCCACTTCTGGTTTTATGAGAATAAACCACTGTATCGGCGGAATCTTTATCAGAATGAATGACTTGATCAATTCGGATTTCACCACAATACATTACTAGAATAATCTAGATTTGATTGAACAAAGTCCTAAAACGATTCAAATTCAACGGAATACAACCCCAAGATAATTTGGACCCCTATTGGAATCCGACCCTGACTAAAACAATTCAGATTTTACTTAATTCGGATGCAGCACGCTGACGTTCCACTGGACAGCCTCCGCCTCTTCCACTTTCGGCTTGCGATATAAGGGCCGCATAGGCCACCAAGGCATGGATACAAATATTGCCATTCTCATCCTCGCCCACCTATCATCTAACTTACAGTACCTACCATGCAACCTCGCAATCATATCTTCATAACACATTCCCGCTATGACCCAAGGTGCCATGTGTAGCGCAGCCCCTCGTTCTGTGTCGGAACCACGCACTAGCGACTGAGACACGGCACGGCCTTTTTCTGGATCAAACAGACAGATCCTTAATAAGAGAGCCAACAAAGAAAAGGTCGGCCGGTGAGGAGGTTTTCGGTCGCAAACAAAAAGCGGCGCCTTCTTCACCCATCCCTTCCGAGCATGCCGACTCCCCAGACTAGTGAAGAATACTGTCGCGCTGCTCACAGACGGCTGATTGTCTCGGGCCTCGGGTGTTGAACGTTTCGTGACGCCTCCTCGCGAGGCGAACATGGCTTTTAAACAGTGGTGATGCTCGGCGATATCACTTCCCCATGCAGACATCAAAGACGGGAGATCTTCGATGCCTGGGTTAACGTTACTATTTGCAGCCACTCGGGCAGAATCGTCAGCAGGACCTATCGTCCCGTCCATGTCTATAAAAGCTCGCTCCACACGGCATGGAGATGGTCGGCTCTAGCTTCGTTGCTTCCGCCCACTCCCTTAAACTAGAGCCGGCGCATGGAGCATGTTACGACAAAGAAACAACCCGTCTCCCTTTTATCTCTTCTCTGACTGGCCCCATGGATCACCAAAGTCTGGCGCGGCCATCGTATTGGCCCCACGTCCCGCCCAGCGCAGCGCAAAGTGTGGTACTGCCTCGACGCATTGAGATGCCCCTGGGACAGACCGTTTCAGATTGACTTGAGGTCTCAGGCGATGATCATCGCAATGTCCGTAGCAGCGCAGCATGATTGCCCGAGCCTTTTTAACCTTCTTGATTCCCTTGCTCGCCGCTTTTCTCCTTGTCCTGGTCTGATTGATTTTTGCTCTTTTCTCGTCTTCCACACAGATCGGCGCTCTCGCTGAAGTTCGCTCGTTGAAGAAAGCCTCCGTGACCTTGCCCAAGCTGCTACACAAAACAGAAACGCCCTTGCTGCGCATAATTCATCTCTACTACCGATAATACTCCTTACCGTCGCCGGTTTCAAGACTCTTCGCCGGGACTCTCGTCATGTCGCAAAGATCACCCTCGCGTTGCGGGTCTTGCAGGCCATCTTGGCCGTCACCAACCTCGGCCTTGCAAGCTATGGTAAGTCGCATCAAAAGCACGTCCGTTTTCGCAGGCACGCCTCTTCTAACCAAGGTGTATGTGATCAGTCGCCCATTGGTACGTTTCAGGAAGCCGGAAGGTCTCGCCGTCGTCCCTCAACTTCCTCATCTTCGCGCCCCTCTTCTCCCTGCTGTCGATTGCGTACCTCGAGCTTGCGCCTCGCCGGCTCCTCGGGCAACCCACCCGTTTGCCTCCCTGACGGTGGAGTTCTTGAACACGCTCTTCTATTTCTCCGGGTTCATCGCCTTTGCTGTGTACCTTGGTCAGCTGGCCTTCTGCATCGGCACTGTGTGCGGAGCTGGTCGGGCCGTCGTTGTAATTGCGTCGTTCGAGTTCACCGCTTGGATTGTCACCACCATTCTCCTGGCCAAG
This sequence comes from Albifimbria verrucaria, assembly GCA_020081605.1. Lineage (NCBI taxonomy): Eukaryota > Fungi > Ascomycota > Sordariomycetes > Hypocreales > Stachybotryaceae > Albifimbria > Albifimbria verrucaria. The sequence goes on from JAHREC010000013.1 coordinate 5,822,894, forward strand.
GACTTGTTCAAGGGAGGATTCCGCCCGCCAACCAAGGCCACGGCCATGCCGATGCAGCAAGTTTGAGGCGGGGTGGTGAAGAGGAAGAAGAAGACGATGATGAGATAGATATGGTTTAAGGTATTACGGGACGCTGCTGGTCAGGGTACGGCGCGCGGTATCGGCACTTGTTAGCCCACTGTAGGGGATATCACCAACGGACGGCTAGGCACATGGCGTAATGGTATTTGGCGCATGGGGTGATTTCGACCGAGAGAGGCGTCACTTTTTCCCCTGCTTGCATGCGGAAGGGATATATCCACAGCAATACACGAGAGTGCTGTATGGAGCCACGAGTGTTTAGACAGGCGCGGCTTGTAGCAGTTCAGCCGTTTATAAAGCAAGACGCCTTGACAGTTGCGCAATGACAAATAATTATTGGCTAGGCTGTTCGTCATGACCCCGGAGAATTATCAATTGACTGACCCATCCATCACCGGAGCCTATGCCATGCCACCGGTGGGCCGAGATCGTCTTGTATGTAAGCCGCCCATGTCCAAGGCCATTACCTGAGTTGGCAGGGACAGGGACTGGACTCAATTCAGCCCGGGTGGCTAGCCCAGAAGCGAAGCCAAGCGAAGCGATGGTGGGTGAGTGAGTCAATCAGCCTAGGCGCAAGAGCTGAGAAAGAGAATAGGATCAGGTTGTGACTAGGCCAGCCCGGATACAACAGGCCCAACGTGATGTTGAGCCGTCGATGGCGTGCTCTGGGGTCACCCCACCATACAGCCAAAATGCCACAAGGGACCTACCTCTATGGTTTGTGCCATGGTGATGAGGAGGGTGGATGGTCCGGAAAAGTAAGTCTAGCACCGGTTCCTGTGGCTGTAATTGGCAGATGATGGCCGAGCTACTGCAATGCGTTGATGAGTGGGCATGGGGAAGGGAAGAGAGGCAGATGCTCGCATGTCGATCTGGACGTAGCTATCGGCCTATATGATGTGACGCTTCCCCTCCCTCAGCTGCTGTGCCTCAGCTTTGGCAATTGTATCTGTTTCTTCACCAACATCCCACCCTAATTGAATTGACGAGCCATTGCTACAGCACTGAGGATGTCTGATCTTAGCAACAACTTTGAGACGCTGCAGCTGCACGCGGGGTAAGTAGATCGCGGGGTTGTTCGTCAACTTCAACAAAGCCCCTTTGCCCCTCTCACCACTTTCCTTAACAGCACCTACATTACGGCACTTGGAGTAGCTGAATCTGAATCTGGCCATGCTAATTCGCCAACGTCTAGAGCCTCACCCGATCCTGCGACCAATGCTCGAGCCGTCCCCATCTACGCTACTACTGTAAGTCCAAGTTTGGCAATTGGGTATCGAACCAAAGTTGACAGAACATCGCAGAGCTTCACCTTCAATGACTCGGCTCACGGAGCGAGGCTGTTCGGCCTCAAGGAGTTTGGCAACATTTACTCCCGTATCATGAACGTGAGTTGGCACTATTTCTTCACTCATTTCCATGCCGGTAGCAGCAAAGACATGAACGCGAAAGAGCCCTAGCTGACCAGGGTTGTATTATGGAAATAGCCCACGAACGATGTCTTTGAGAAGCGCATAGCAGCTCTCGAGGGTGGTGTCGCCGCCCTGGCCACTGCATCCGGCCAGAGTGCCCAGTTCATCACTATTGCGACCCTCGCCCATGCCGGTGACAACATTGTCTCCACATCCAACCTGTACGGCGGCACTTACAACCAGTTCAAGGTCTTCTTGGCCCGCCTCGGCATCAAGACCAAGTTCATCAACGGTGACAACCCTGAGGACATCGCTGCCGCCATTGACGACAAGACCAAGGCTGTCTACATCGAGAGCATTGGCAACCCTCGATACAACGTGCCTGACCTGGAGGCCATTGCCAAGGTCGCCCACGACAAGGGTGTTCCTCTAGTGGTAAGCCAGACCGGCAGTAACTCCCGTAAGATTGTGTAATTAACTATTAGTTAGGTGGACAACACTTTTGGTGCTGGTGGATACTTCGTCCGACCTATTGACCACGGCGCTGATGTTGTCGTTCACTCTGCCACCAAGTGGATTGGTGGCCACGGCACGACCATTGGCGGTGTCATCGTCGATGCCGGCAAGTTCGACTGGGGCAAGCATGGACAGCGATTCCCCAGTTCATCGAGCCCTCGGAGGGCTACCACGGACTGAAGTTCTGGGAGACATTTGGCGCCATTTCCTTCATCATCCGCGCCCGTGTTGAGATCCAGCGTGATCTCGGCGCTAGTTTGAACCCATTCGCAGCGCAACAGCTGCTACTCGGTATCGAGACTCTCAGTCTCCGTGCTGAGCGACACGCACAGAACGCCCTGGCCCTTGCCAAGTGGTTGGAAAGCAACGACCACGTCAGCTGGGTGTCATACCCGGGTCTCGAGAGCCACCCGTACCATGCCTCCGCCAAGAAGTACTTGAAGCGCGGCTACGGCGGCGTGTTGAGCTTCGGTGTGAAGGGTGGCGAGGCAGCAGGTAGCCAAGTCGTTGACGGCTTCAAGCTCATTTCCAACTTGGCCAATGTTGGTGATGCCAAGACACTGGCAATTCAGTGAGTACAAGGTATCCATACTGTTACGATATTACGGCAAAACTGACGACTTTAAGCCCCTGGACCACTACCCACGAGCAACTCACCGACGAGGAGAAGAATAACTCAGGTGTCACCGAGGTAAGCATTGTAAACAGAAAACTGAAGAATAACATAAAACTAACATGACAACTTGTAAAGGACCTCATCCGCATCTCAGTTGGTATTGAGCACATCGACGACATCATTGCGGATTTTGAGCAATCATTCAAGGCGGCGTCAGCCACCACTACATCCGGCGAGACGAAGGCGCCTGAAGTTGGCGCAAAGGAGACTGAGGCCCCAATGCCCCATAAGTTGCTGAACGTTCGACAAGGTAAAGGGCGAAGGGAGTTGGATACCCAGATAGTAGTTGATGCTTAAATATAATGAATTAAACCCACGCTATGTGTAAATTATCTAGCTTTGAGGAGCGATGATCGAAAGAACCTGTAAATTAGTAGTTGAATAGTGGAATAATTGTGAACGAGTGTAGTGAATAACCCCCAATAAACTGGTGATAAACGAGTTATGTCAGTATGCCTCACTATTCTTGTAGATATTATGAAATACATTAAACCCTGCACTAGCAACCAAAACAGAATTTATGAATTAACTGAAACTAAGGAGCCAATACCTTTTGATAGAAAAGTAGCACAGTGACGATGTTCGGCATAAGGTGTGTAAGCTGATGAACCCAGTCCAGTCTCATCATATGCCGCTTTTTCAAAGCGTTCAACAACAATAATCCGATGTGGTGTAATGGTTAGCACGCTACGCTTTCACCGTGGAAATCGGGGTTCGATTCCCGCACCGGAGTATATACGAATAACCACCTACGTCCGATGTAGTGTAACGGTTAGCACGCCACGCTTTCACCGTGGAAATCGGGGTTCGATTCCCCGCACCGGAGACTATTCGTATCATTATCTTTTGCAATGTCGATGTCTTTTTGTTTGCTTAAATCTCAGATTCTCTTCCTCCTGGTTCTGTAATAATACCTGGGAATCAACACTTAGGCTGGGGTGGGGAATACAGGCCAAGCCTGCCTTTAATTTTAACTACCCTAGATACTTACTAAGCATCAAGGAAGGAATCCTTGCTACCATGTCTGTCCTTACTTACCACCTCAACTGGAGACTATTCTTTGCTTGTTGCTTTCTGTTTCTACAGACCCATGCTTATTCAAATAATATATACTTAATATTATTACTATCTATTACCGTTATCTAAACATTTTCATTGTATAAGCACCAAGTACTATGATCCTTGGAGATAGTGTCATTATGTCCCTACAGTCTACATGCACCTTCTCTATCTCCTCGTCAGTGACTAGGCCCCATACATATAGCTCTATTGCATCACCGCCGCCATCACAACATCCGGTGTGGTGTAATGGTTAGCACGCTACGCTTTCACCGTGGAAATCGGGGTTCGATTCCCCGCACCGGAGAGCAATCATTCAAGACTTCTTTTTGCTCCGTCTCTCTAAGATACTATGCTCTTTCTTTCAGTCTGCCTAGAACGTAATGTATGCCCTTTTGTGGCAGTGTTGAGCTTCGCGGTTTTATTGGTAGAGAAACAGTTGGTGTTGTGGGGACAACTCATCGCTTTCGCAGGACAGATCCAATAACGCCATACTGCTCGCTCTCTGCCTACATTGCCCTCATTTTTGCAGTCTCCTTTCCCTTTTGGATAATAGCCATGTTGCACCTCATAATATGCCAAAGCCTTTCGTTCTTACGTATTAAATCTTTCGGAATGTAGGAACTGTTGGATAGCTGAATTGGTAGGACATGTAAGTGGGAGGTTGTCTTTGGTCAAGCCGACCCACGCCATCTAGCTTGATTGGTCCAGGAGCTGCTGAGACCGACGGTGCCACTAACCTCAATGTACATACAGTACTATCTATTCTGACCTCACTCAACCTAAGCTTCATCACCAAGTGCGTGACATAGATCGCATTCTCCGTCAACGATGCACATCTCCGCGCCATTCTTCCTCGGCCTTCTTGGCCAGGCCCTCGCCGCCGACTTGACCCTCTACCTTCCTGCGAAGCCCAACCCCTTTACCCTGCCGCCGTCGACCCACGCCACCCTCTCCTCGCTGCACCACCACGCCTCGGCACCGCTCTCGGGCGTCAACACCTTCGTCTTCCGCAATGTCAGCGCCGACTCATACCTCGTCGACGTCTACTGCCCCTCGGCGTTCTACCAGCCGCTGCGCGTCGATGTCCTGCCAGACGGCAGCGTCGAGGCGTGGGAGACGTTCCGCGGCAACGATTGGGGAAACAAGGGCGAGAGGTTGGCTGTGAAGGAGGGTAGCGCAGGCAAGGGTGTGGATTTAAGGACGGTCGGACCTAAGAACTACTATGCCGAGAGGCCTAAGTGTGAGTGACGCCGAAGGAGAAAAGGGATTGCGACCGCAAGATCAAGTCAGCTAACCACGGGTTTCCGGATGCCTACAGTCTCTATCATGTCCATTCTCAAGAACCCCATGATCCTCATGGGTCTTCTCAGTATGCTTCTCGTCTTTGGCATGCCCAAGCTTGTTGAGAACAGTGCGTCCTCTGCTAAATCCCCTTTGATGCTTTGACATTAATATGCTAACGCAAAACTGCAGTGGACCCCGAGATGCGCGCTGAGTTTGAGGCTCGCCAGAAAGAGGGTGGCTCGATGAGCAGCCTCATGAGCGGCGGTCAGCCAAACCAGAGCCCGCTGGGCAACTTTGACATGGCTGCCTATCTGGCCGGCTCGGACAAGCAGGACGGCAATGGCAACGGGTCCAAGAAGAAATAAGGAAGCGGCCTGGATTTGGCGGGGCGGAGTTTGTACGTGTCATGAACATATACTTTGGGCAAAGTGAGGGAGGATGGGGCTACCTATAGAGCGCAGCTATGCGTGTGTAGTTGGACTTTGCTAGAGATGAATCAACACTTATACATGCAAGATAATGCCACTGCCTGGCTATAGAGTGATTAATGGTTGGGAATCGAACGAATCGGATTTGTCTATGCCAATCAAAGTCTACGCGGCGCAGATAAATGATTGCAACCTATCTCTTTGCGCATTGGAAAACCTCATATCTTTCGTTCAGCGTCATTGTCTAATTAAATGCAACCGAACGGCTTCAGCACCACCCATACGACAGACATAATGGAGACATGATGGACAAATTGCGATATTTGAAACAAAAACCTCCTCCCAGTCATGGATATCAAACTTCTAATCCTTCAGCTCTTGTCCCAGGGCCAAAATTCGTGGGCGACCGCTTAACCGTCGAAGTCGCCGCCAAAATCGGCACCATCCTCTGTGAGCGTAGTTAGCAATCATACAGGCTTGAACGGATTTTGTGATGGGGGACGAGACGTACCAAAACCATCCTGATAGGACTCGTTATTATCGTCATCGAAAGCGTTAGCAATCATAGCACCACCGAGCAGACCGGCACCGACACCAAGCGCAGCGCCACCGGCTGCCATGCCCATACCGCTCCCGCCGCCGGTCCTGCGCTGTGGGTAGCCTCCATAGCCTCCTCCTGGGGCTCCATGGCCTCCGTAGCCGTAACCTCCAGAGGGAATGAAGCCACCTTGAGGGGATGGCCCATGAAGCCGCCGCCACCACCAGGGGCTCCGTGGGAGCCATATCCACTTGAGGGAATGAATCCGCCGCTTGTCTGGCCGTAACCTCCGTGACCGGGATAGCCACCGCCGCCGCTGGAGGCCTTGGCCTTACCCAGAATCTTGCCTAGGAAGCCGCCCTTCTTCTCGCGCGGCGGCAAGTCTTGAGGGAAAGGACTACTTGACTGGCCATAGCGCTGTGCGTCGGGACCCTGGTTGCCGTAGCCGCCACCGTAGGGCTCAGGCTGCTGCTGGGGATAGCCGCCGCTGTTCTGCGACATGGGACGGCTGCCGTCGGGAACGTATGGGGCCGGATTGGGAGAGTAAGGGTTGTTACTCGAGGGTAGGGGCTGGAGGAGCCGTAGCCGGGGGTGGTTGAGCGCCGCCAGGGCCGCCACGAGCGCGGGCCTCTTCCTCGGCCTGCAGCTGAGCGGCGTAGCGGGCGTCTTCGTCAACGCGCGAGGAGCTGCCGCCGGGGCGGAGCGCCAGAGTGGTCGTCGTAGGGGTTCTTCTTGGTGTCGGTCGGGATGGGGGCGTTATTGGGCTCATAGCCGGGAGGGGCGCCAGATGGCGGGGCATCTTCCGCGGGGAAGACGGGGCCGTGGGCTTCTCCCATTGCGACTTCTTGGTGTAGAGGTTCACGTAGAACCTGGGCGAGTCAGCGATTGGCGTTGCGACACAGCAGGGAAGCTGGGAAGGCTCACCATTCCTTGTACTGCTCATTCCAGCGCGCGGCCCAGCCCGCAGGCACCTCTGGCGCCTTGGGAGGGGAGGGCCCGGAGGGGAGCAAAATCGGCCATCAGCAGTAGGGAGGATGTGTTGAGTCTCTGTTTGGATGAGGTCAAAGTTGAGGTAGTTTAAACCAGGTAGAAAACGAAGGTTTGTGAGGTAAGGCAAGGTGTTTAATGTGATGATGCACTGTACAGTGCCTGTGGGGTATTAAAGCAGCAGGCAATGAGCTAATGGCTCAAGGTGGCCGAGGGTGGCGCAGACTCTCCTACGTAACGGCCCAAGGCGATGATGGCCGTAGAAATCCGAGCACGAGTCCACCAGCCGCAAGGCAAAGGGGAAGAAGGGGCAGGAAGAGAGGGAACAATGGAGATTGGCCACTGAGGCTTTGCTCTGCTTCTACAGTACACGAGGACACCTTGTTCTCGCCTCACAGACTTTGTAATTACATGACATGGGACATTCCATGGCCATTTGGTGCCGTCAGGTGGACAGACGGACGGTGATAGCATGCGGGGTCACCCAGGACCAAGCGTGGTGTGGCGGGGAGGTACCAGTCTAGGCGACGCATGGAAGGCCTGTACCTTGGCGCTTCCTTGGCGCAGCCTGCGTCTACATGTTCCTCCATCGCGCTGCGTCTTTGTGCAGAGTCGAGAGGCAAAGGCAGCACAGCCACAGCGATATATTGATTCGAGGCCTGGCTTCCATTCCGTTTTTGCGCAATTACCCAGTCGAATGAAGAATCACGGCATTTCGGCATACGGTACCACACGGAAATACACAGCCATCGCCGTCTTCCTCGGCCAAGGTCGTGGCCGTTTCACCGACGGCGTCGGTCCATCGTGAGACAAGGACACCGTCACCACCTAAACACCTTACCTTTTCTTCTTTCTTCTTCTTCGCCAAGTCGAACCAGGCCGTTCCAAAGTCCGCATTATTGGCTTTTTGGTCTTCTCCTGACCCCGCACTATCCACCCCTTCGATGCTTCAATCAGCCTGAACTGTCCTGATTGCTCAGCGAGCCAGGAGCCAAGACTGTCCAAGGCGAGTTCAAAGCGGGTCGCAAATTACCTGGGAACGTTAGCCTTGGTACAATTACATGCATATATGGTGTTTTTAAGGAGACACAACTTGAGCCTGCTAGAGACTTACACAAATATGCAAGAAATACTGTAATGTAGATGATATGATGGGGTAAGGAAAAATGGTATATGATGCCTTAATCTGATTATCTTGCTCTTTTCAAAGAAGACAATTAGCAGAACCAACAAACACTCCACATGATGCAGTATGCATATCCCGTAACAGGTGATGAAGGCACAGCGTGGAATACAAACTGATAGCCAAAGATCCGGAGAAGTCCAAACTTTCCACCTCGGACGAGATTGCGGACGATCCCATAGCCTTCAATCGGGAGGTGCCGGCAGAGGGCATTGTTCAACGTCACCTCTGAGCCCTCATCCTTGATTACGCAGTCAAGTCATGCTCATGCTGACAATGCCTTGTAGCAGAATTCCGATGATCATATTTGGAGTTGTATTTGACCCTAAGTGGGAAATATCAAGTACAGCGGGAAGTGGCAATCCTAATCATCAAGCAGTAGTACATGTCTTCGGGGCTAGTAACTGTCTATTCGAGCCACTCCTGACTATTCCTCCAGTTCGATCTGGGCATAGCCACGCTTTCACTGTGTAGTTGTGATATTAACATGGCTTTTTCCACGTCGAAGCGAACCATCTACCCAAATCCATCATGCCCCAAAGACGCAGCTCCTCGTCATGCCGTGTCATCTGTTCATACCCTGACACCTGCAACCAACCTGGTAGAAATAAAGCCAGGTCACCCACCGGTGGAGATGTTCAAGCTTGATGAACCAGTTTCTGCTGACTCTGCAGGCATCTGAAGCAGCTTTCAGCTAACTCATCCAGCCCCGTTGGCTAAGTGGTATAGCGTGTCACTAGTACTTCCTCAGTGGCAATGACAAGATCACTGGTTCGATTCCAGTACAGGGCAAGCATGAGATTCTTCATTTTGCCTATCCTTTTACCTTTTCTTTTGTTCATAGGGTTGTTGGTTGGTGTTGTTGTTGATATGTATATGCATGGCTTATTTTTGGTTGGAAAGGGTTGTGTGGACTAGTAAACCCTCGGGGACGAGCTCATAAGAACAAGTAACGACCAGCTTAGTGTTCTTTTTCAAATATCTTGGAGGACATTAATGAGCTAAAGAGTGTCCAATCCCTGATGTTACAACTAAATAAGGAGATCAATCATAGACATTATTTCATAGCGACGAGCAATGCCAAAGAAGTCACTAAAACATGTCCTGTTTTGATAGTAACCGTTATCCCTATTCCAATCTACGAACTGTATCCCGAGGTATTCTGAATTCACTTATAGCTTACAGTAAAAAAACCAGCTTGCTCCTTGTTGACGCCTACGCATACTCCCTGTCGTCCGCGCCACGCCGCTCGCCAAAGAGATACGCTGCCTCCAGACAGAACCGTCCGTGGCCTCTTTCCATCCGCCTCTCGCTGCCATAACATATCAGCACGGCATCGACGATGCCACTAAGGATACCTTCCATCGCGCCCATCACCGAATAACCGATGAAACTGGCCATCAATCCAACCACGTACGCGTACGCCGACCCTCGCACTCCCATGCCGTCAGGCAGCTGGATCCGAAGCTGTTTGGCGGTAATTACCCATCCAGCAAAACCCAGCGCCGTTGCCATTATCAGCCGTGTTGCGACCAGGAGGAGCTTTGCTAGACGGTAAGGTAACAGCCCGTTGGCTTGTCCGCGAAGGCGCAAAGCCCTAGGCGTAAGTGCTGTCGTAGGGATAGCCGGCGACACAACTTCCATCTGATCGAGTCCTCGCGCCGAAGTAGCCAGCGTCTGCGAATGGATGGCCGCATACGTAATTGTCAGAGGGTTCGTAAGGGCAACAATCGGAGTCGGGACCCAAAACGCCACCAGGCTCGAGATCATAGACCCGATTCTTCTAGGTAATAGGATCAAAGGAGCTCGGACGAGAAGCGACAGTAGCGTAGTCTCGCAGATGCTGCCAAAAATGGTCGTCACAGCGTGATTAAGTGCAGCCAGAACAATCTCCCTGGATGGCGTAGGCGGCCCTGCATTTCGATGAAAGTACCACTGGGATACTGTTGCTGCCGTCGTTGCTCGGTGCACACCATTCATGACGGAAAGCGTCCACATGTACATGAAGACGAAAGCCGCTCCAATCCACCAGCTGGAGAAGCGGATGATGAATCGCAACAAGGACTGGGAAAAGTACCCGCCCATGAAAACACGCGTGAACATGGCGAGCCAGGCCCAAGTCCACAACACAATAAACGCCAGACATCCAAATCCCACCAAAAGCAGACCTGGGTTTTGGGCCAAGATTTTGGACGAGAACTGCAAGATCTCGATGGCTTGGTCGATTGCCCGACGTCCTTTGACGACTAGCCACAGCCAGAGCACACAAGATGCACCAGGGACAAGCGCCGCCCATCGCATCACAGTGTCCTGAAAACTTGACCCATGCGTTCGACCTTTGAAAGATGATGCAAATGAGTAAATGGAAAATGAAAACATAATGACTGGCACTGCTATCAGGATCACGCTGACAAGAGGTCGCACGAACGACCGCAGCGCAGCCAGCCAGATAAAGGATACAAAGATGGCAACGATGGTGTCGACAGCCAGCATATCAAACGATCTTTGTAGTGTCGTATATATCGTGTCACCAACCGGGCTCTTCCTTGGTGAAGTGTGTAGCCAGACCAACACAAAGGTTGACATCATTCCTGCGAAGCTGATCAAGAAAATCCAGGCAAAGAAAGGGTCGTGCCTGAATATTTCTCCCTCGACGTGGGTAATCTGTGTCTGTACCGTGTTGGGATCGGGCTCTGTTTGGTGCATATCGCTGGCATCGGCTTCGCTCGTTGATGACCGTCGGGGAATGAAGGGTGCTCGTTCCGACTGTGACTTGAACCGCTGAAAGGGAGGGGGCTACCGTCCGTTAGAGCCTCGCCTAATAACGACTCTGGCGGCTCCTCATCTCCATCTTCTTGAGACTCTAGGCCGACCTCTACCATTTTGCCCTTTGCATCATGGCTCCGTTCGCTGCCTTGGTCGCCGGCGGCCCTGGTACTTCCTCTGCCTCCTCCAATAGGACGTCTCTTCCGGTGTGTGGTTGATAGGTGCTCCTTGAGCCATTCCAGCTACTCCTGATGCCCCTTCCGAAGCCTCTATCCCGGTAAGGATGGTCCTCATGTCCTAAGCTATCCTCCAAGGACCCACGGCTGTTTGCATCTGACTCGCGACTCTCAGCAAGCTTACTGGCCGCGGCTACTCGCCGCGACCTCTGCAGCGCAAAGAGATCAGCAGCCTCCCTATCCCGTTCCTCTTCGTCGTCCTCCTCGCGGAACTCGTCTAAAGTGCTGTGAAAGAGCGGAGCGTCCTGCGCCGTCGAAATGCGGGATGCGAAGCCGAGCTGGCCGAACCGCGAGCCGCTGCCGTTTTGCTGATATGGATTCCCGGCATATCCCTCGACAGAAAAGAGCGATGGGATGCGGTGCCTCTGCCGGATTCGCGCTGTAGTCGGTTGGGTCGCGAAGGCCAGTCGGACTGGCGGGCGGATGCATCGTTATCGGCCTGGCCAAAGTTGGACAACCTCGACTGGGACTGGGCCAGAAACCTCGACGCGTCTGTTGCTGTGATTAGTAGAACTCGGATAAAACATCAGGTCCGAGGCACGCACACTCTGAGAACATGGCGCCCCTTCACCAACCGCCACCTCAGACTTTGGGGGATCACGTCGTGGACTCGATGATTGATAAGACGGGTGCTTCGCTGGGGCACGATGATAGCGTTACGGGGCGATGTAAAGCGGTGAGCGAGGCCAGGGCCCACTGTGATACGGGCTCACGAAGTAATGCAGACACGAGCGATGGGGTGGGAGGAATATTGAAGCTGACGATCAAGGTAGAATGAAAATTAAAGGGTTTGGGTCGGTAGGTTTGAGGTCATGCGGCGATAGGCGGATGAGGTGAGTGAGGCGGAGGGTCGATCCAATGACCCATTGTCAGGCAGAACCTAGAGATAGGCGCTGGAGTGGTAGGCGGTCAGGGTCTGGTTCGTCTGGGAGACCTCCGCAAGCGGGCCTCTGGGTACAGGCAGCCACCCGCGTAGGCAGGCCAAGGTACCTGCCCCTGGCTGCTGTTTACGCATATCATGGATGTACCAGACCTTACCCCCAAGGCACGTACAGTAGGTGCTGCAGTGCTTGCTTACAGCATGTACCTACCAAGTGCATGCAGGCAGCCAAGGTGCCTTAGCCGTACGTCTACCTACTAACTACTGCATACAGACAGAGTCCCTCAAGGAAATGCTTGTCGTCGAGATGGAGATGCAAATGTCTCCCTCTCCAACTAACGCATGCGGAAATGCCAAAGCCCGCGCGGTGCACAGCTGATGCCAATTGCTTGCACAGACCCAGCTCAGCGCATAAAACCTACCTATCTAAAATCCGTTTCGGGCCACAGCAGCAGTACAGCAGCATCGACATCTGACCTAACCGCTGTGTCATATGACGGCAACAATCCCTAATCTGAGCACGGTATAGGCATGGATGGGCTTGAGACCACTTGCGTCACCACCGATAACGCCCTGATTAGACCCCATGCCCACCGCCTCGGCTTAGCACCCAAACACACCCAAGAGCCCCATCCCATCGTGCATGTACCCGGGTACCTCCGTCCGCCCTGAGCCCACGCCTGCGCTCCAGGTACCCCCACGACGGAGCTCGTGACAGCCCTGCCCATCGACACACCTCCATCGCCAAGCTCTCCTGTTGCCAGTCGACCTTCTGCGTTGCCATCCTCCGGTCAATTTACCTCCCTCGCATCTTCCAGCGTACCAGGCTTCACGGGCCCCGTCCTAGCGTCCTTGCTGAACCTCCCGAATCTTGCAGGCGGCGCACGTGCTTCTTACGTCTGAGGGCTCCGTTTGCGTCCAGTTCTCCTCGACCCATCCACCTGAAGCTTCCCAGCCAGCGGAAGACGAACGGAGGCTGAACCCTCTCTCCCTGTCCGGTCCCTCGGCTGCTCTTCCTCGACTCCCTCGACCCCCTCCTCCTCTCTCCTCATGTCCTCGACCCCTGGGACTACATCGCCAAGTTAGTCTGCATAGGCGACTCGGGATGCGGCAAGTCGAGCCTCACCATCCGCCTCTGTGAGGGCCGCTTCTCCGCCCACCACGACGTTACCATCGGCGTTGAGTTCGGCTCGCGCATTGTCCCCGTCGGCCCTCCGCATAACAAGCCCCCGTCATCACCTCTCCCGATGTCTCCGAAGGCCTGCCCGAACCGCCCCGCGATACCAGCGCCACCCCTCAGAAGCACATGAAGCTCAGCTTGTGGGATACCGCCGGCCAGGAAACCTACAAATCCGTCACGAGGTCATACTTTCGCGGCGCTAGCGGTGCCCTGCTCGTCTTCGACCTGTCAAGGAGACAGACCTTCCAGCATGTCACGGATTGGTTAAACGACCTACGTCAGATCGCAGAGCCCGACATTGTCGTTATACTGGTCGGCAACAAGGCCGACCTGACGCAGCAGGACGACAACAAAAGAGAGGTCACGAAAGAGGAGGCCGAGGAATGGGCGAGCAAGAATGGCGTGATGGAATACGTCGAGACGAGTGCCAAGAGCGGGGAGAATGTCGAAAATGCCTTCGTCAGGGTGGCAGAGAGGATATACCAGAATATACAAGCAGGAAAGTACGACCTCAACGACAGGCGGTCAGGGGTCAAGGGTCCCAGCGCTGGCGGAAGCCGGCAAGTGAGGTTAGCTGGCGATGCCAGCAAAGCTGCCGGCAGCGGGTGCTGCTGAGAAGGCATGCAACCGGATAACCCTTCTACGATACCTACTTAATTACGAAAGGGGTTAGCTACAGGCGTCGCGCCGTGGATTGTATAGTAATGGATAATACACGAGTCAAGTGGGTGGGGAGGCATGCATCATAACAGCAATTCAAAAGGAAACAACATCATGTTGCATTAAAGTGCGGAGTACGTGCTAGTGACTTGGTCTTTTTATGTTATTACATCCCAATCCATGTCTCGTCATAGTTCGCCATAATAGAGCCAGCTTCGCCTGCTCTTTCGAGATTTTCAACCCCATATCCAATGGACTCGGTTCCATTGCATACCCCGTCCATCGACGCGTTGGGTTTCATATGCTTCCCTAGCTAAGTGATATTCACAAGAAGCCCGATTCATTGACTTAGTCGGTCATTCTCCAGGTGTCGAACCACTTCATGTAGCTGTACTCCTTGTTGGGGCCGACCATGCCCCAGCAGATGGGGATGAACAAGATGTAGAGGCCAATGATGACGGTGTACAGGAATCCGTACACGGCACTCTGGACTGTGGCGTTGCGGTTCCTTACGCACCAGTCAACCAGGAAGCCAAAGGTCAAGATGGCAAAGTAGAGAGCAGGGTAGTAGTGGTGGACGTAGGTGACACGGGCCATGATAACAAAGGGAGGTAGTGCAGGAACCATCCGATGATGGGGTAGATGCCTGAGTAGTGGATCTGGTCGATCTCCGTGGGCGTCAGGTCCTTGAAGCCTCGCTGCCAGCGCACAATATACCAGGCGACAATAAGGCCAACAAGGCCTAGAGCAGCCGTGGAACCCCAGTAGACGAGAGGGTTACCGAGGAGGAAGTACTTGACAATCTTGTCATCCCAGCTGCACATTCGGAGTCCAACGTGCAGGATGGGCCACTGCCACCACTTGGAGGCAAGATCGTCCTGCTTATCAGGATCAGGAACAAGAGCGTTGTTGGAGGTCATCATGGCAACATTGAGATGGACAAAGTCGTGGAAGAAGGGTGACTTGTAGACGCCAGGGTCACCGGGAGGAACTATGAATCCAGTTAGTATATAGTTATAGTTGGACAAGTGGTTTGCTTACGCTTCTCGTTCCAGTGAGCCTCGACGTTCCAGTGGGTGTACGAGTCACGGGGTTGTTCTCCTTGGTGCAGGTAACTTCGATTTGCTTGAAACCCCACTGAGGCAGGTTCTTGTTACCAGCACGGAGGTAGCAGCCAAGAGCCTCGTGCTTAAGACGGAAAGCAGTAGCAAGGGTTCGGATTCTGCTGCGATCGCGAGATGCGGCGTCACGCACAACCTCAATCTTCCAGTGGTCCTTGTGATCGCCAACAGTAACGTTGCCGTAGCAAGAAACCTCCTTATCAGACTTGGTCACAGGGGCGGCAATATCGTGGGAGTGGAGGTTACGGCCGGTCTGGGCGTGGATGAGACGGATGGTTGAGCCATCGGCGAGGAAACGCATATCCGGAGACTCAGCATCGTAATCAGGCTCGCCGCGAGGAGGGTAGAAGAACCAGTCGTTGTTGGAATCCTTGTGGTGATAGCAAGTAACCTGCTGTTGGTTGGAGCCCTCGGGATAAGTCTGGACGTGAGAGTGGAGGAGACCACCACCGTAGCCCATGTTCTTGATGGTTGCGCGAGAGCCAATGGCGATTTCGAGGGGCTGTTCTTGCCAACCTCGGTTCCCTTCAAGTTGGCCTGGAAGAGCGAGCTCATCTGGGCGTCGCCAGGACCGGTTCGGTCAAGGATAGCAAAGTGGAGAGCGAAGGAGAGCAGGTAGATCAGGAAAGGAACGATGATGAGACCGACAATTCTGGTAAAAGATGGGCTGCCAGAGTAGGCTGTGGTATTTGTTAGTCAGAAGTAGGCACAAGGGGCTGGAGGGAAAACTAACCAGGGGCATCTTGGTGTCACCAAACTTGTTCCAGAGATCCTCAATGGTGTAGAGACCAACGAGAGCGGTGACGAAGAGACCAACAAGCTTGACACTGCAGACACAGCCGATGCTGAGACCCGTCATGAACAGCCAAAAGAACCATTCAGGCTCGAAGCTGTTGCGGCGCTGGTTGTGGAACTTGGTCAGACACAAGACGGTGGAGACGGTGCCACAGAGCAACATGGAGTCGAGCAGGATGAAACGGCTGATGGTGGTGTAGGAGTTCTCGCAGAGGACCATGAGGGTGACGAGCCAGACGGTGGGGCGGGTGAACTTGAGCTCGCGGGCCGTGTAGTATGCCATGGGGATGCACACGATACCGAAGAAGGCGTTGAAGATTCGCATAAAGGTGTAGTTGACCTCCTCGGGGTACTTCTCTCCGGACTTGAACTCGAAGGATCCGTTGTAGCCAGCGAGAACACCGGACAGGCCGACCAACATCTTTCCGAGCGGTGGGTGGACATCGAAATAGTACTCGTGCTTGATGTAGTAGCTACCGAACTTGCCGAAGCTGTGGGATTCCAAGTCAGCCCGTGGCCTTTTGTTTCGAAAAGTCGGAGTATAACTTACTGAGCCTCATCCCAAGTGACGATGTCGCTCAGGCCAATCTTCCACAGACGGGTAATGAAGGCGAGGATGGTGAAGATGAGCGGGGCGAGGACGAACTCCCACTCGTCGAGAGTCTCGAGCAGGGTGGGCTCCTGGGAGTTTGGTCAGTCTTGATGCAGTGGTTGATGGCGTCTGGAGCTCCAGCGTACCTTCTTGACCAGCTTCTTCTTGTCCTCGGGTTGAGGGGCCGGGACGACAGGAGCTTGCGACGAGGCGACAGGTCGTTGTCTGAGGCCATCGCCAACATCGGCGCCGGAGGCGACAGCAATCTTCTCGACAGCCATTGCTCCGACAGCTTCTCGGTTTTCAGGAAGAAAATAAGGTAGGTGGAAGTAGAAAGTGACGGAGACTGGGGCGGGCTGACGAGAAACCGAAAGGGGTCCGGGCGAGCTCCAGCGACCCGTTCGTAAAGATCGGACGAGCTGAGAGACTCAGAAAAAAGAAAAAGGCTATGAAGCCGACAACGATGCAGCGATCGTCGCCAATTGAAAGGTAAAAGCAGGCCGACGGTGAGGGCGCTACCCGAGGTGGTTTAAGGGAACCAAGGGGCGGAAGTGATGGGCATGTTCCGAAAGAATGAATAAATCGATCGATACCCCTAGCCCAGGCTGATAAAATGCCACCTATACTGGACACGTCGACCAACCCCTGCGGCCAACGCGTAGTGGAGAGACGTACCTTCACTATTGAAGATGTGTCAAGCCACGCCGGGGCCTGGACGTACCGAATTTAGCACCACGTTGTGGCTACGAGGTACCCGGCCCACAGCGGCTGATGCCAGCGCGAGGCTAGGTACCCTTACATAGTACCTGCTGTCGGTATTCCGTTGGTACCTTGCACATGTGTGCTCAGTGGGCTTCATGCGCCACATCCCTTGTCTAGGGGTCATCAATAGCCTGTGGTTCGCTATCCCTTTAGGTACTGAGAGAGAGGTAAGCAACGGAAAAGAAGACGGGGAGAAAGAAAAAAAAAAGGAGGCCCTGGTTGTTGAGTTCCCGAGGGAGTGTTTTTTAATTCGAAAATGCAATTAAAACTATCAATTTTCTGTATCAGCTCAGGGATATATCTCAAGTTGAATCCGTATATATTTTTAAGATTTTTCCCTCTCCATTTTTGCCTCTCTCATATTGCTCCTTGCGATCCCGGTTTCTTGCTCCCTCCCTGTCTGTGCTTCCGTGCCCGCAATAAGGTAAATCCCTTTTTAGCCTCCTCCCTCGACACTAACACGTTCTCGGCGTTTTCCAGCGTGCAGGGTGTTAACGGGCTGGGCTGGACAGAGTCTGGGCCTCCAAGGCAAAAGGCAAAAGGCAAAGGCCCCCAGGCGAAGCATCACATGCTTAGGCCCACCCTGCCTGCGACCGTCACTCTGCCTGTCCCAAACGGAGTAAGGACTCGGGTGGCCCCATCACCTACTTACCTCACCTCCATCCACCTTCACCTCTACTACGGATACCTCCAGCCGCCTTATGTCATCTTGACCATTGCCCTCTCAAACTCTCTTTTGAGGATGCCGTGGTGACTCTCGGTGCTTCGTCTCTGCACCTCCATCCCATAGAGACCTCCCTCGCACCCGTTAAATACCACCTGCTGCCCCTCCTCATCTCGATCCCGGCCAGAACCGGGGATCCCCAATCGTCGCCCTTCCATCTGTGTCGCTCCCTTCACCTTTCCCTTCGCCTCTCCTCCGCTATTGAGAATACCGCCTTGCGCAAGGGCTGGGTCGCCGCCCACCAGGGTCCAAATGTCCTCCCTTGTCTCCGACTTCTTCATCAACCCTGTTCTCCGCCAGGCCCGTAGACTCTCCGAGCTGTCCCGATCCACCTTCTCCGGCGATGTCGGCGATCTGGCCCAGCGCCCAGATGCTGTCGCCGTCTCCGACCATGCAGATGATTCCGTTGATGGCTCCTCCTTGATCTCTCCCGAATCCCCGCAGTCACGGCCTCAGACCTCCTCGACCCAGGAGACCACTTTTGAAGCAGATGCGACCACGCCCGTCGCCGTCGACGGCCCTGCCCGAGATCATCTCGGCTTCCCGCTTACCCCGAGCAAGACCCGGCGCATTCCTGAAGATGACGGTATGCACGAGTTGCGGTCCCAGATCCATCTGATCAACGCTCGCGATGTTCCTTCTACCGAGAAAGCGCGTCTGATGCACGAGGCCCTGCTGGCCGGCTATCGTGCTTCAATGGCTGCGTCACGTGGAGGCCTTGCAGAACACGATCATGAGCCTTCCAGCCCTGTCGGCCCTGCCGGCTAAGTATGGGAGCAGTCCGCTCCGAACGGGCCATTGGAGTCCCTCAAGTTCTGGCAGAACCAGCTGGGGAGTCCTCGGACCAGGAGAAGTTCACGCTGAGCGAGACAGATATAGCACCGACCTATGCCCCCGTAAGGCCAACGAAGGGCACATCTACGCCGAGCAGCGAATTTCCTCCTGCCCCCAAACCACTCCGCCAGATACGATGCGTCCTTTAGGATGCCAACACTACGAGCGTAACGTGAAGTTGCAATGCTTCACCTGCAAAAATGGTACACGTGCCGGTTTTGTCACGACGCCCAGGAAGACCATGCCCTCATTCGCAAAGAAACGAGGAACATGCTGTGTATGCTATGTGCGACGCCTCAAAGGGCATCAGATATTTGTATCAACTGTGGCGAAACCGCTGCTCAATACTACTGTAACATCTGCAAGTTATGGGAGAACCGTCAAAGCAAGCCTATATATCACTGCGCCGACTGCGGGATCTGTAGGCGTGGTAGAGGGCTTGGCAAAGACTTCTTCCACTGCAAAGTAAGCTGATCCAAAGTTCTCCATACTGCTTCTGCTAACCAGCTTTTAGAAATGTCGAGCGTGCATTACGACATCTATCGAGAGCTCACACAAATGTATCGAGCGGTCAACAGACTGTGACTGCCCGATCTGTGGAGATTATATGTTCACGTCACCAAAACCAGTGGTCTTTATGGCTTGCGGCCACAGCATCCACAAGAAATGCTATGATCAGCATATGAGGGTTTCCTACAAGTGCCCCATTTGCAACAAGAGTCTAGCAAATATGGAAACGCAGTTTCGTAATTTGGATGTTGCCATTCAGAGCCAGCCAATGCCTCCGGAGTTCCGGGATACTAAAGCTGCCATCCTTTGCAATGACTGCTCAGGACGGAGCACCGCCGCATACCACTGGCTTGGTTTAAAATGCTCCATTTGCCGGTCATACAACACCGTGGAGCTTCAAATATTCGGCAGCGATGAGTTGCAACGTCAAATTGCCGTGGCAGATATAGCGGCGGCGCCGGCTCCCAATCCGTTGCTCTCAGAGCAGCCGAGGGAAGGGCAGCTTCTAGCACAGCCAAACAGGCGGAGACACTCGTCTCATGCGCCCGAATCGCAGTTCGCTGCACCAGACAGAGTTGCCCGATCTCTATCACCTATCGGGATCGACCTCGCCGCTACGCACTTAACGCAAGACGCGGAAACAGACTCGGAGGATGAGAATTTTGGATTCTGGGGAGGCACTCATCATCATTATGGGGACGCGGAAGACGATGATAGCTACGAAGAGACGGATTCGGAAGACGGTTCTGGTGGGGAAGACGATGTTGATGATGATGACGAAGACGAGATAATCCTCATCGGTCACAGATGAAAGAATGAAACAAAGCTAGTTAATTGAACTTGATCAAGTAATGTAATTCATTGCGCCCGTGATGCTCTCTGTTGCTTAACCTCCTGTCCCTCCTGTCGTAATTCTTTAATCACTTGCTGGAGCGCGTAAGATCAACAATCAGGTTCTTCCAGGCGGTACGAGGGGAACTTACAGCCAACGCCTCTGGGTTGACGCCGCGCTCAATCATGGCAATGCAGATGGACAACGTGCGACGGTCGAGCTGGCAGTTCTAGGCCGTCCCAGTTAGTTACAGCAGGGCAGACAGCGGCTTGGACGGAAGCAGTACCAATATGGTGGAAATTTCGTGTAGAATATCAACAGCCTGCTGGGCCGCGGCATGCTTGTCAATCTCAGGCATGGCCGTGGTCGGTGGTTGACAGGCCTAGCACGGATGTTGCATGAGGGAGGTTTGGTGGGGTGTGTGCGAGACGCACGGAACGTGCTTAAACACCATGATCAGGGTGCTTGAATAGGAGAATTAGGTTGGGAAAAGAATGCCAAAGCACGAAAATACATAATTTTGGCAGCAGAGGACTATAAATTATACATTTCTGTATCTACACGTAATACAAATTCTTTCGTTTCTCCAGTACAAAGGTCGTAAGTAACTTCTATCTCCATAGCCTTCAATGAGATGGGTGAGGAACTGCTGAAATAGGTAACATAAAAATAATAAAATCGTTGACATATGTACTATACAGATAGCAAACCCCGCTGGAAACATGTCATATATGGCTAAAAACAACAAAAAGGCTCTGTTCATGACTTCATGGCTTCTACGAACAGCTCCCTCATGCCCTTGAGCAGCACCACCAGCTCTCTCGACTCGTTCAACTTGTCAAGCACTCGCTCCACCTTCTCCCTCTCCAGCTTCGGCCTGCAGTGCTTGACGTCGTAATCCCTCGAGCTCGTGACCAGCTCAAACCATGCCTCGCGCTCCCAGTTCTTCTCGTCGATGTGCGTGTAGACAAACTTGAGGCGGTCGGCCTGGCCGGCGCCCTCGATCTTGAGACAGAGGTTGGAGATCCAGAAGTCTAGCTCCGGGACGTTGAAGCGCGACTGCGCCTCTTGTTGCTGTGCGTGCGCGCGCTGGGCCGCGAGGCGCTGCTCAATCTCGGCTTGGGTCTGCGCGATCTGCGCCTTGAGGGTGTCGCGCGTGGTAAGGTGCTGGTCACGCTGGGAGGCGAGGGAGTTAATGGCGGATTCCATCTCGCGTGTTTCTGCTTCTTCCTTGTCGATGGTTTGTTGGTGTGTTGATGTCTTTGCGAGCACAATCTCAACGTCCTTCTTCTTCATACGTTGATCCTCTGTGGTAAACTGTCAGTGCAATGCCGTTGTGAGGCTTAGTTTGAATGCATCATACCGTGAAGTTCTGCGAGGTTCATGCGAAACTGGTTGCGCTCTTCCAGAACGCGCTTTCGCCCCTGCTCGATAAAGGCATCGAACTTGGCGGTAAACTTGGCCATGCGATCGCGCAAATCGTCGAAACCAAAGTTGATGTTGGGCAGCGTATCAGCGACAGAAGGGCCGACAGGAGCCATGGTTTGCCGGCTCATGCTGGAGGACAGCGAGGATTCAAATGCGGTCGCCATTTTGGATAACGCGCAAGGCAATGTGGTGAAGGCGGGAGGATAATCTGAATGTTTGCAGCGTAGCTGATTGAGACGTGCGTGCAGCAAGATAATGCAAAGATCCCCACTGCCCACTGGGGTATGTTTACTGATACGCACCGCGTTGCTTGGTCGACGAAACGGAGGCGTGGCACAGCACATTGCACGCACAGCCACATGTGGCTCCTACTAGCTCCTCCAGTATCAGAATTAGTTTACGTGAATGGATTGACGGTGATGCATCAACAAAGACTTGTACAGTAATACAGTACTTACCCAGGTTTGGGACTCTTCAAAATCGCCTGCAATTGTTGTACCTATGCCTGTTTTGTCTGGGCTCGTGTATACTCACAGCTATCTCTTGTCCAGGCTCAGTGGTTGAACACCTGTGCCTCTGCTCCCACCAGCCGTCAAAGCCGAGATAATGAAAAGATTATCCTTTAAGCTTGCACCTCATTGGAAATCATTACACAATCGCCCAAATGGCTGATCCCAGGCGATTCACGGGCATCAACTATGGTCAGCCTGGCAGGTTAACATATGTTCCGAGAGCCGACCCTACGGAAGGGCCTGGCCTGCTTCACACGAGCCGTTTCACATCAGCTGGTAAGCTATCACTTCCACAGACTCCATGATCAAATCAACTCACATTCCTTTAAGCGCCTCACTTTCAGCTTGTGGGCTCGGTCGCTGAATTGTACCCGGCGTCAAAGTCGAAAGGTCCAGAACCTACTTCCCAGCTATGGACGGAGCGCCGCATGCAGAACCGTTGGCTGCTCAAGGCTCACCCCGAGGCTTTTGTCGGCATGGCCAGTTATGAAAGTATTCTGTCCGAAGACATGAATCGATTCAGAGATACGGACAGTTACACCAGCAACAAACCGCTGCTTGCTGTCGGTGAGATTACCGATGTGAGCAATCACTCGAGACCCAAAGCGGCGCAAGTCCTTGCTGCTGCAACTGGGAAATCTGGCGAGCTTCTTCGTCTGGTTTACATGGATGATTCTCAGTGGAACTGGGGAGATGATAAAGAGTCTACACTGAATCTCTCAGTTGTTGATGTCAGGGACCGTGAGGATGAGGTTATTTGGGAGAGCGATGGTCTACCAATCTCCCAAATTAAATTTGCAACAAGTCTATCAACCAGCGGCTTGATTCGTTGGCTTATCATTCAAAAACAGACATCTACCATGATTCTTCGTCCAGAATACCATGGAGTTCCGGTTGCAGATGCAGAGCATAGTGAATGGCCGCGTCAACAACGACCATCACGTATCGAACCGAACATGGTTTTGAGCATCTCTCACAAACAGACAGGCGGCAATGCACATAGCGACGTCGCTTTTACCCACCCTTCGTGGGCAACCACCACAGATTGCCATCATTGACGAATGCGGATACTGGAGCGTATGGGATATACCAGGAACGTTGCAAACTGGAAAAAACACGCTTCGTGTCAGTCTTAACAAGACGGGTCACATTCTAGAAGGCCTCATGAGTGGTATACCTAAAAAGACACTATACGCAGCTGAGCCTCATGGCATCTTGTTTGTCAGGTCACCTACTCCAAATGGGAATATTACGGCACACAAAATCGAGGAGGATCCTGAAGCACCAGAAATCCCGGGTCCGCACCTCCTTATGTGGAATCATGAGCACTTTCGAGTCCTTGATCTGCAATTGAGCATGCTGCTACCAAAACTTCCAAGCTTTCACACGAAAAGAGCATCAACTGATTGGATATTGGATGTTCAACTGAACCCAAACAATCACGACCAGATCTTTGTTTTGACGAGCGAGAACATTTTTGGGTCTCCATAACGAACAGCGATGGAAGGGCTAGGATGCTTTCTAAGCCTTCCATCCTCACCAGCTGTTCTCACCCACGGGGCGGGGATCGGAATTTGAAGATGACTGTATGCCCTGCGGAAAGTGCCGATTCAACGACCACACTTGTGTTTGTGAATTCACCAAATTCAACACAGCTGGCTGTATATTGGTTTAGTCTCAGCTCCGATATCCGACTTCCACAATGGCATCGTCATGTTACAGAGGTACACGTGAATGGCATCAGTCCTTCTGAGGACGCAATCCAGACCTTCGCATTCCAACCTGCCGAGCTCGCAATCGCACCCTCGAAGTCCGATCTCGACCAGAACAGAAAGACTAGGTTCTTTCAAGGCAATATACTGACGCAAGATCTTGCTGTTCGATATTGCATATGTAGCGCAGTTATTCCTTCCATGGCGGAACTTACCTTGCCTTCGAAGCGGATCAACTGGTCGAAAGCAGACCAAGAAAAACGGCGAAAGAAGAAACGAAAACGCTTCTTGGAGCAGATGACTGAGGCATTTGCACTTCCAGTCGGATTTACTGATGTCGACATCAACGCCCTTGTACAGCTGGGGAGGAAACTACAGCTGTGCAAAAGCCACCGGTTGAACACTCGTCACAGCCGCGAGGGCCTGTACTGGTAGAGTTTAGTCGGGTATACTCGGTCTTGCAACAACACTTGAGGAATGCGGCAGATACAGGCGGTGTTGGTCTTCCCGTTTCACTTGTTCATTCAATCAAGAACACGATCAGAGAGGGACTGGATAACGGGAAGCTATCGTTATTGACGTGGTAAGTGATGCACGCTTTGCAGACCGAATGCACGACTAACCATCATTTAGGCGTGAAATTATCTCTATGGCAGCAGAGCCAGCAGGGTTCGAGGAACCGGACATTGACACGAATGAAGCTCTGCAAGAGGTGTATGATGATTTGGATCCGGCGGCTGCCATTTTAAAGCTCCATCCACGTACGGAAGAGGAGTCAGCGGTATCTT
The DNA here is from genome assembly GCA_020081605.1 of Albifimbria verrucaria. Lineage (NCBI taxonomy): Eukaryota > Fungi > Ascomycota > Sordariomycetes > Hypocreales > Stachybotryaceae > Albifimbria > Albifimbria verrucaria. The sequence goes on from JAHREC010000013.1 coordinate 5,847,393, forward strand.
TGACACGACTCCACGAAATCGACCAGAAATATTCCGAGATTTGGCAGAAGCCAGTCAATGGCCATGTTTCGGATGACTCTCGCCAGCTTGGACGATTATGGGTAGCCGAGCTTGCGAGAGAGACTCTGCTGTCGTCACATGGAGTCATAGTACAACATACACCACTATTTGGTGATGACCTTTCGCTTGCCACTGATGACTACAGTCAGCCAAGTCAAAGCCAGCCTTATTCGAGTCGCTTTAATTCTTCGCAGACTTTACCATCAAGCATTCCATCATCCCCACCAAGCGCTGCGTCCACAATCACTCCAGATGCAGTTTTCCAGCGCTTGCAACTATTGGCTCCCTCAATTCGGCCAGGGGCTCTGGGTGAGGCTAAACAGTCCAGCGTTCTGGACTACTGGCCGGCCGAGCGTGGTCTCGATACGAGTGACTACGTTTCAAGTGTGGCGGTGGCAAGTGATAAACAGTTTGAGGAAGCAAGACAACGACTTCGACGCAAGACGGCGAAGCGACAGGCTCAAGGTGAAAGGGCGCGGCTCATAAGCAAGGGTGGGAGAGTCCCCGTGGTAGTGAACTGCGCATGGAGAGTGACGATTTTGCTTCGACACCTCCAGGGCCGGCGCAGATCATGTCCAGCCAGCAGCAAGTTCCCGCATCTTCGCAGAGCCAGGGGTTCCTAGGACCACAAGTGACAATGAGCCAGCCAGTGTCTGGTGTGTTTGGAGACAGGAAGAAGGTCAAGAAAGGAAAGAAGAGGAGCGGATTCAGATGATGTGTATATTTAATAGCATGATACCCCTTTGATTTATGGATGCGTAGCTGCTCCTAGTTAGACGTATCATTTTGCGCTTTGCTTGGTAAATGGCGCTAGATCATGGGCCACAAGACAAAAGTGAACCTGTCTGACCACCATAGCCGTATACAGTGCACATTGCATATATGCAATAATTGATTTCATGCTTCGCTGTGTCGAATGTGAAGAGCATATCATGTGTGGAGCGTGACGAGGCAGCGACGTCGTGAATGCCCCACGAACCGTCAAGGTGGACTAAGCAGCTGCCCACTCCACGACACCACTTACTTGCTCCAAGTCTATACAAATACCAACTGAGTGTAGATCAACACGCCTCGTCCAAGTCCGCGACTTTCGCAGCGCCTTGTTTGAACGATCCCGCAATCTGTTTACTCCTCAAATCCACGCTTCAACAAGATATTCTCACTTCAAAGTCAGCATGTTTCATTGCCACGACGAGCACGCTGGCCATGGGGCCACGACCATCATGACCATGAGCACGACCATTCTGATGACATCACGCCCGCGCTTCAGTCTTCGCTCTACGAACAGATTAATTTTGATGAGATTGTGACTCTGAACGAGGCGAGGAGAGACTTGGGCAAGACGGTTGTCAAGAAGACCTGGGCAGAGCGTCTACAAGCCGAGCCAGAGTTGGAGAGTGATGTTGACGAGCAACTGCTCATGACCGTTCCGTATGAAAACACAGTCTTTGATTCTGTTTAAAGGATATCGGGTACTGACTGTGCATCTAGTTTCACCGCACAAGTTAAGCTGCACTCCATCCTACTCCGCACATCGCCCTCGGACTCGGCGCCGCGGACGCTGCACCTCTTCATCAACCGCGACGACCTGGACTTCTCAGCAGCCGAAGACGCTCGGCCCGTCCAGACGCTGGAGCTATCCCAGACGTCAGATGTGCAGGAGATCCCCGTGAAGCGTGCGCTGTTCGGCAACGTGCAGCGGCTGACGCTCTTCTTCGCCGACAACTTTGGAGACGGTGACGAGGACGTCACGCGCATTAGCTACATCGGCTTCAAGGGTGAGTGGACACGGCTGGGCAAGGCTCCTACGAATATTCTATACGAGGCCGCGCCGCAGCCGGGAGATCACAAGCTCAAGGGGACGAGTGTGAATGAGATGGGCAGTGGGATTGGAGGAAGAGGACCGGGCATGTAAGAAGGGTTGAAGATGGATGAGATGGGTCTGTATTCAGATAGGTTGCACAGACTTGACGCTTCTCTCTACATGGAAGCTTCTTATAGCTACTACCTGATGAAAATAATCTATGCTTGAGCAAGGAATTAGCTAGCTCTGTCACTCTGGACGATGCATCATCACGATCAACACTTTGCAGCTTACCCTGCACACCACGCTCATTCTCCCAAGCCTGGTACGGACCCACCACCAGCACCTATCAACTCCAGCCAATCAGGGGCTCCACCAAAATTTCGTCCACCCAGCATCCAGCTCGTCTGATGGTATTTCGAGGTCGTTGATTCTCCCAATTCATCACGAGAGTAGAACCGCTCTCCCTCCCACCCCCAACAACGGCCCACGATGCCGCCTCGTCTACCGATCCGGGCTGCCCTGCCTCGGGCTCGCCTGTGCCCGGAATCCGCAGCCCGCCCTACCTTCCTCCCTTGATCGCCAAGCGCGGCGTCAAGTATGGCTGGTCGACGGCTCCTCCACGATCGAAACACAGACGCTTCAACCAGCCCTCCGCCGGCCTGCCCGTCCCGACGACAGGTCCTGCCGCCGCCCTGAAGCGCCGTGAGAACACCACGCCCCTGCGCGCCGGTGTGCTGGCTACCAAGAAGGGCATGACCAGCGTTTTCGCTGGCAAGAGACGTGTGCCCTGCACCGTGCTGCAGCTGGATCAGGTCCAGGTCGTGGCCAACAAGACGAGGGCGAAGAACGGATACTGGGCGGTCCAGATTGGCACGGGATCTCGTCCCATCAAGAACGTTACCAGCCCCATGCTCGGCTACTACGAGGCCAAGGGCATCGCGCCCAAGTCTGAGCTGGCCGAGTTCATGGTCCGCAACGAAGAAGGTCTGCTGCCCATTGGCGCGCAGCTGCAGCCCGATTGGTTCCAGCTCGGCCAGTACGTCGACGTCAAGTCAAAGTCCCGCGGCCAGGGGTTCGCTGGTGGTATGAAGCGCCACGGCTTCGCCGGTCAGGAAGCCTCTCACGGTAACTCCAAGAACCACCGAACCATTGGTACAACCGGTCCCTCGCAGGGTGGTGGTAGTCGTGTGCTGCCCGGCAAGAAGATGCCCGGCCGCATGGGCAACGAGTTTGTCACGGTGCAGAACCTCAAGATCATGAAGGTCGACAACGAGCTCGGCATCGTGCTCGTGGGCGGCCCCATCGCCGGCCCCAAGGGCTGCACGGTCAGACTGCAGGACGCGAAGAAGAGGCTGCCGCCGACGCAGCCTCACCGCATCCGCACCCTGAAGCAGCTGAAGGAGAAGCACGCCAACTGGGAGGAGGTCTTGGAGGCTGCCCGGTCGAGGCACATGGAGATGAAGGAGCAGCGACAGGCACATGCGGACAACTAAAGGTTTCTTATGTGACGTGGTGGAAGCGAGGGTCGGTCCGTGTATTAGAAGCTCGTCGATAGGGTCCTAGACGGACCATGTGGGTGGTGCAGACCATGTACGAAGAGGCGAGGGATAAGCGGGCTTTGTATTATACATGTTTACAAACAGACACTATTTGTACAAGACATTCCAACCATTCTTTTTTTCCGACCGTCCTCCTAGAGTTGTGATCCGCGTACGCCTTTCGCATTGTCCTGATTGTACTGAAGACGGAGCTGTAGCCCTGGCAGCGAATTGCATAGCATATTTCGTCTGCTGACCAGGTTTTACCTGTTGTAGGATCCCTGCTGTCTGAAACCTCTGGTGCCATCGTCCTCCAGAGACGGCAGCGTCGGGTCATCGTTCAGCAGACCCTTGAAAGGGTCCTCGCCCTCGAGGAGATCCAGCACGCGGCCGTCATCCGTGGTGAGGCTCCACTCGGTGGTCTCATAGGCGCCGCGGCTCGTGGGCCGCCTGCTGGCGAAGCGCATGGTGCCGCCGCCACGGGTGCCGCGGACGGCGTAGTGGATGTTGATGCGGCCGGCGACCTGGTTGAGCTCGCCGCGGATCCAGGGATCTTGTTCTTGAAGTAGATCTCGTCGCCGAGGACCTCGCGCGCCTGGGGGATGTGCGCAGGGCGTAGAGCGTGCCGGCGACGACAGGCGACGACGACTTCTGGTAGTTGAGGATGCCGACGGAGCAGGCGGCGACGATGGCGAGGAAGATGGGGAAGGTGCGGCGCCAGCGGAAGATGATCTGATCGACGTCTGTGAGGATGGTATGTCAGCGATGTGAACTTTGAGGTCTTGCTATGGCATGGGCAATGCTAGTCCCACGAGCCGGAAGCCCGGCAACGAAAACCTCCATGAAACTCCCAATCGCTCCTCCGCATAGCTGAAGCAGCACATCACGGGGCTCATTTACCTGGTAGCTCGCGATCCGCCCGCCTCGACATGAGCGGTCCGTCACCAGGCTTCGGCGCAGGCGTAATCCAACGCCTCTGCACGGGTCTGGCCCTGAGCGGCAGAGCCAATGGGCGCCGGGCCATCCGCGACAGCATGATGCGGGTGTTTATAGTCCCAACCATGGTTGCGGATTTGCTGGTGTTGGGTGTTTTGTCCGCAGAGATAAATTTGGGGGTGACGGCTTGGGAGTGGCATCATGTGGGCTGCGATCCGGGATTCGGCCGGCAGTTTCCCGATGCCTCGCCGACGTCGAGCTCCGATGCTGCAACTACGTGATATTTAAAGAATCGGTGTTATTGTTGCCTGTCCATTTTTAAAATTCGTATTTTTGTTTCTTGACTGGTATGGCATACTGCAGTAGGATCATGGGGATGCCGTGGTTTCGTCCTATATATCCCGAGTTGTTGTCGATGCAACTCCTTTACACCATTTTGCACTATCTAGAAGTTTACCCAACACAGATGCATGTATTTTTACAATCAAATGCAAAATTTCAGTTTTGGTAATGTTCTTAAAGTTCATGAAATTCATGTTCGAGTTTCCACAATCCCTCAAGCCTGAGCTGCACAAAGTTTCCCATACACCCTGTTGAGTTGTTGATCTCTCCATGTATAACGGATATAGCTTTAGGCCAGCATGCAAGAGAAATTGTCAAGGTTGTGTGTTATATAATGTATCTCGCAGCCGCCTTTGCGCATGATTTTGCGCTTCGTTCATTGCATGGTCACCAAGAGACACTCGGCTCACGTGCCGGAGTCACCATCGCCATGAAGCATTATATCAAGCATCTCATCGGCTTGTTCTGGGGTCAATCCAAGGAACACGACATCCCCAGCAGTCCTCCAGACAAGCTGTGCTTCTTGGCGTTGCCTCTTGACATTATTCACCTCATTTCAACCCGGCTTGAACTGCACGACAGGTTCTTCCTGTCGCAGACTTGCCGCGCTCTGCGTGTCTTGTTTCGTGAGAACTGGAAGGAGGTAGATGGTCTCTCATACACAGATAGAATGCGCTTCTGGACGGGACTTGCCTACGTTCTACCCAGGCATTGGGTTTGTAGCGCCTGCTGTGAGCTTCACCCGATGGACCCTAAGGATACACCACGGCGTCCAGCATATGAGTGCCTCAATAGGCTCAACGAGCCCTTATGCTTTCGCTATCTTCACCACCACGTTCAGCTCGCATTGAAGATACACCGACTAGGCAGTCACAATCATCAACGGTACTTCAGTGCCCTCATGGCCACCGTGTCGCATCAACAGGTACGAGGGTGTTTGAAAGCCACTCACACATTCCGGCCTAAGATCGTTCATGAGAGGTTCATCTTGTTTGAGGAATGGACTTTCAAAGTCCCTCCAGGACATGCGGCAATAGCTCCAAGTGACATGCGGCTGATCGTCGTCCGCCACTGCTCGCATCTGCGGCTCCCAGGGCCCTCCACGTCGCCGTTGAGGAGGACACCAGCTCAGGTCACCCTGGAGCACATGATTGCGCAAGCGTTTGCACAAGAAGGCTTTGAGATCTCGCACTATTGCTACCGGTGCCCCACGGATCTCTCCTTCTTCGTGGCACGAGGGGCTCGTCAAGTCGTGTTTCGAGCGTGGCGCGACTATGGCCCAGCCAGCAGCCCTATCGATGCGATATGGATGTCGCATGAGAGGAGAATCAGGATTGGTGGTCAGCCGAAGCCAGATTTAAAGCACGAACCCGGGAGTGTTCGTGCCATGTATCCTGGAGATTCACAAGAGACAAAAACCTGGCTTCCATCTTGGATGGGACTAGGAGTGTAGGAGGAAGCTCGTGTTGGGTGCTATGACCGCATTACGTTCAGAGTCTGAGGCGACATAACGGTTGATGAAATGATTTTTACTGGAGCATGCCAAAATCCAAATGTGCAGGTGTTGAGACAATCGTGATCCGGCCTTGAAAGAGAGAAGTTGCTAAATCTATCAAACGACGCCGATCCTTGGCGTTGAGCTGCAGGTACAGGCACTATGTTTTGTACGGTGCATGGTCCACGGTACATGGTACATGGTGCCTACAGCTGGGAGCTCAGGTCGGGTACCGTGGGGCAACCCTGGCGTCATACCTCACTTTTATCTTCTTGCATCTCACATGCCACATCTAGTCTACAGCCTTTTCTCTTTTGTTCGCCATAATCCTGCCAGAATCGTCTCTTCGCAAGATAAACAGGCCCCACTCACCTTTACCAGACGCTGGGTTTCTTTACCCTGTCTGAGCTACCAACCGTACCATCATGGATCAAATGAAAACCGCCACTACTCGTTTGCGACGGACGTTCCAGTACCCTGCCGACGACGACGCCGATTCCACAGACTCGCTGCCCGAAGCACTGGACGAAGAAGGTGAATATAATACTTTGCGCATTGATCCAAGAGCCTCAAGAGACAATATTCAGGCTCTATTCCTCCAACTCGAGCTCCCGTAGCTTCCCTTTCCTCCACTTCCACCCTCAAGCTTCCTCCAGGCGCATTACGTATACTTACACAAGCTCTGTTTCACCAGAACAGGAACACCTCATCCAAGAATACGCCGCTCAGAATGCCTCCCGCAATGCCCAATTCCGCATTGCTCTCCTAGTCATCCCTCTCCTCGCCACGATCCCATACCTCATCTCGCTCTTCACCCGCCCCGCTGCCGCCCTTCTCGCCCTCCTCGGCCTGACCTCGCTCCTCTCCACGGCCGTCCTCGTCTACCGCCAGGCCCCTGCCGTTACCGGTATATCCCCGCTCGATGCCTGGGTCCGTAGCGAGGATGTCGGGCTGGCTATGCGCCAGGAGACTGATCGCCTGCTTCAGCGGGTCGGGCCACTCGTCGTTGCGCAGTCGCCTCTAGATTTATACTTGCCGTACATGAACCTCGCCCTTGCCATCATGCTGGTCTTGATGGGATTGGTAGCGGGACCCCGCACGTCGGCGTTTGGTTTCGTCGGTATGGGGAGCTGGCCAGCCTTGGTCTACGCCAACAGCCTGATGGCCAAGGCAATGATGGGCAGCGTAGACCCCGAAAGGACTCTCTCAGCGCTCAAGTACCGATACAAGGGGCTTGAGACACGATGTAATGCTGCAACACGCCTTCACGACACGGTTAGATCTGGTACAGCTTCTATTTATAATTCATCTTGTATTGGAGCGAATATGTGCTACAGGTATCTTCTTCCTCGACTTATGAATATTCCTCTACACCTGAGGGTGGCTGCCCTCTTTTATTGCCCTACAAGCCTCTTATCTACCCCAAACACCACCTCGCCTTGAGTGCTTGCGTTCCCTCCAGTTTTACAAAATCTACATGTCTATTGAATCATTAAATCGTAGGATGCCGTGGCTTCTCAAAACACCATCCACGCCTTGCGGTGTCCGTGCAAAAGGTTCGGTCATAGGGCTTGCATCAGGTCCATCAAAAGACTTGTCCATAACGAGCGCCAGGCCATGCGACTTGATTGCGTCAACGAGCGCGGGCACCATGTCCTATCCCTGGTGTTAGTATTTTTGCTTAAACTGCTTACGAAAGGGCACTTCGTTTCCCAAAGTTTTACTTACCAGTAGGCGGGCAAAGCATATCAATCCCATGAAGTTGTTGCTTTGCGCGATTCTGACCACCTCCTTGATTGAAGCACTGCGGTGTCCGCTTGTTCTGATCGTGAAAGGCGACGCCATGGAATCAGATTCCCTGCCCAAGTCATTGCACAAGAATACAGGGAAGTTGGGTTGCTTCCAGTTCAATGCTGTGCATAGGCGTGGGTTGTAGCTGCTGAATACCATGGATCGAACCGCATTGGGAGACTGGGCTCTCTGAGCTCGGGCGTGGTCAAAAACAACGTTAAGAACAGCATCAACGAAAACATTGACATCCAAAGTTGGCCCGAGAGCCAGCGCCTTCTCTTCTTCCGTGGTGGGATACAAAACTTGGAGGTTGACGTGGATACCGAGTGGCAGACTTGCCAGGGCCTCCTCCAAAGTGACGCCTGCCGTAGCCAAAACGTGATAGATCTCTGCGATCTGGTTGGTGGTCTTAGTTGAGAGACCAGCAAGCTCGGCTCTGCTAGTGCTGTTGGCCGTGATAGTACTGAACTGCTGCGCCGACAACCGACAGATAGGAATGTCGAGACCTCCGCATGGAATCGTCCATCGCGGCCAGACAATGGGTACACCGTCGCTGGTATACTGCACAAAGAGTCTAACATAATCCCCTGACAAGCTTGAACCTGTCACGACGGCGCTCATCGGTTGGTTGAACTGGCTCGTCGCCTTCCAGTACGTTTCGAAATCAGTAATCTCTAGTGGCTGGCCCTTGAAGGGTTTGATGATCTGTGTGTTGAAACTGATCTGACCGATTGCTCTCAACCGTGGATCGAAGAGCGGTAACGAGCACTTGGAGCTCCACTGCAGCGCCTTGAAAGTGCTTGGAAGTACCACCGTCTTGGCAATAACCTTTGCACCGTATGTTGGAAAGACGTCGAAGTCGAGTGAAAAGGAATCGAGGTTGTCTATTTGGAAAGAAACAATGCGAGTGTCTTCTTGAAATGGAAGAATGATATTCTTGGGAATGAGATCTGATTGCTTGGATGAGATAGTAAGTCTGGCAGCAGGGTACTTTCCATCCTGGAAAAAGACCAATGGCTGCTCATCGGGGTCTTCAAAACTGATTTGAATAACTGTCTTCGTATCGAGGAAGTTGTGCCCGTATCGCCGAAGAGGGATGATTGGAGGTGGCAGCTCAAGGATGGGGATCGCATCAGGATCCAGGGACATGGGAATAGGAGCGCTGCTGCTGTCCATGGGACCGAGAGATGGTTGAGTCACAAGAGGGCTTGCGCGGAACCGCCTGTTAAAAGGCGTAAGCAACTTCATGCATTCCAAGTGACCCTCCCAAGCAGCATAATACATTGCCGGGAGGTCCTTCTCGTCCAATATGTTAGGGTCAACGCCAATTTTAAGCAGAGCCTGAAGGCAGTCAACATTGCCCTCGCTCGCCGCGTGGACAAGAGGTGTCCACCCATACAGCTTGTCAACCTGGTCCATATCTGCGCCAAATTGCTTCAAGATATGAAGCAACGCCGATGTCTGGCCAGATCTTGCCACCAAGTGTTGAGGATACAGTCCCTCGGCGTCGGGGAGAATCTTGGCTCCATGTTTGAGAAGCATCTCAACCACAGCTACCGAACCGTGCTCACAAGCCAGGTTGAGCGGAACATGGTCTGATTCGGATACGGGGTCAATACGAGCAGACTTGGCGAGGAGATGTTCGATGCAGTCTAGGTGCCCATGTATAATGGAATGGATGAGAGGAGTGAAGTTGTCATGGTCGATCAAGTTGATGGTCTCTGGATTGGCTATAAGAGAGCAATTATTAGTTTGGTCAACCCGGTTGTGAGGGTTTCCTTACCATTCAGTAGGATATCGAGCATTTGTAAACGACCATGCAAACTTGCGTAGTGTAAAGGCACTCTCCCATACACATCTGTACGGTCTACTGCAACACCAGCCTTCAACGCCCACTCCAGTACATGGTTCTTTCCATAGATGGCTGCTTGGTGTAAACAGTTACGTTCGTTGATGTCATCGTAAGAGTGGAGATCGACAAGACCCGTGTCAAGGAGAACCTGAAGCGATTCTGCAGGAGCTTCGTGTATAGCGGCCAAGAAGGTGCGCGTGATCCGCTCCATCATAGAGCTGTCACCCGTACTCGCTACATCTGCTGATTGCATCCTTGTCAGCAGGTCGCGAAGTGAAGTCAGGCTTCCACCAATGACCGTATCAAGCAGCAGAGTATCGGCATCTCCTTCATCGGTCCCAATGAAGTGTTGGCTGGTCACAACATGACCTGAAGACTGGAAGTTAACTTGGATTCCGTCAGACCATGCGCCCAATTCTTGAAGACTAGTCGTAGCCTGGTCTGACAACTCGCTTATAACGGTAGCATTGAAGAAGGGTTGCACCTCAACCGCTCGAGAGAGATAAAGCTCTTTCGTCTTGGACTTCGATGTCTTGTCCCATTTCTTAAGAATCTTTGAGAAAGCCGTGCCATTGATTTCAACAAATTGCTGGAGCTTGTTGAGATCCGAAGCGAATTGTTGGAAACCCTCCTCGAGTGTCGTGAACTTGGCTGAACGTCTTGAAATACCCTGCCGAGACTGGAGTACCTTCTTCTTGTCGAGCAACGTCTTGAGTCGGATTTGGAGCTGCGTCCTGTATGAGCATGGCGGAACGCATTGTCTAGGTGGAGGTTATTAGATCCAAGTGACGTACCTCGGCTTCTTTTGGAGGTAAAACGCGTTCACCTTGTCGAGCTCACGTTCCTGTCGCAGGATTAGTAGGCCATCCAGTGAGTCCATGGTATGTTCTTGAATTCTCCAACTTACTAATTGGAAGAAAAAGGTCGCCTTGTTGGCTTGAAGAGCGACCTGGGAATCTCCCGATGCGGCTGGACGTTGGGCATCATTTTGCGCAGCAAGGGTTAGGGTCGCGGAAAGCTTCTTGATGAGCTACAGGCCAAGCATCAGCGACGATCTTTCCACACAAGAGTTCTGTAAGTGAAGCATGTGGCGCGCAGTTGTAATCTATAGCGCACTCGGAGATGGTGTTTCTCTATTCCATTTCTTACAAGGATTGCAGGGGATATGCTAGCGATGGCTGGAAGGAAAGCAGACGTCGTGATGCAGTACCTTTTTCAGGGCCTTGTAGTTGACGAAACTGGCAGCGTACTCGGGGACCTCAAGCTGGCGCTTCTGTATCTGTTTGCCAAACTTCCTGTGTTGAAAGGGCAAGGTGAGAAAGAGCTTCAGGTGTGGTGACAAATAGCGAACCTTCGGTCTGCGGAAGGCTACTTACATGTTGCGGCTTCAGACCCTGGGGTCAGGCAAAAGGCTGCCGGCAAATATCCAGCCAGGCGCAGGCGCAAGTCGCAAAGCGATAGTATGTAGATAACAGTAAGGTAAGAATGCAGCAATAGCTAGAGCAGACCTTAGCGTGGCAGCGTGATGACAAGCTACTCTCTTCACCGAGGCGTGACGCTGTAAGTCTCGGGCAGAATGCTCATAACAAGGAGGGGGTTCAGGCTCTCGGATCCGAAAGGTCTGGTGACTGCTGCGCTGTACGCGGGCGGTAGCACTGCAGCAAGGTGAGGCAAGATGTGATTGAAGGGCCAGGAAGCACGGCGGGCTGACCGGGGCCAGGAGGGTGCAGGTCGAGGAGTGTTGTGGTTGGTATGTGGCCACGGTTAAGGTAGGTATGTGGCCTATAACAGGGCAAACTTGAGCCGGTTGCAATGACGTTTTGCTCACTTCCCTGGTCCGAGGCGAGGGGCAACAACCAATCCACAAAGACCGGCAGTTGGAAGCTCCTAGAGGTGTCTTGGGTGGGTGAAGTGGAATAAGTGAGCGGGCGAGGTTGAAGATGGGATAGGTGATGGACAAGACAATGTTAAGTTCCGGAAGGCCAATCAACCCTCGACAACCAGGCGGAATGCTTCTCCCGGGCAGGCACAATCAGGCACACCCAGTTCGCTTCCGAGGCTTGGAAGAATGAAGAGTTGAGGAGCTGGGCGCCGGGAACTTGGGCGAACGTTGCGCGAGGTTCTCCAAAGGCTGCCTTTTCCGTCCGTCTGCCCCTCCAAGCCCTCCAAGCTACCCAGATTGGGTGGGTATGTGTTTGCAGGCTGTCCACGGTAATAATAGAGACACCCCAGCACTGCAGATGCACATACGTGAGACAGGGGTGGTGTGGTTGTGGATGGCCTCGCTTTGGGGAGCGGGGCGTTTTGTTTGCAAAGACCTCGGGATAATAGAGCCCTCAAGAGGTCGCAACCGGGTGGACGAGATGACGGTGATGTTCAGTAATGCAATAGGCTATGAGTATGCTTGAATATTAAACTCATCGTGCTCTCGTTTGTCCCGTCGGTTTTTTCATTCAAGCTCAACGTTAGAATTGATGGGTAAAAAGGCCCCCACTGACATCTGCGACTGCAAACGACGGGACCAATCCGAATATTATCCGACTATCCCACGTGCCCCGCGGCTGGTCCATAGTGGCAGCAAAGGACCCCCACGACAGCTACTGGATTATCTGCCGGAATCACGGCCGTATGGCTTCCACATATCGTGGGTCTTCCACTAATTGGACTCCCTCAGCTTCTCCAACACACGCGGGTCTAGTCCTGTCGAGACTGTGCTCTACCACACCTGTTGGAGTTCATGGCGTCCAGCGGTCCAATCGTTGCGGCGAATCCCACCTCGTGCCTCTTTCATAGGTGAGGCGCTGGTCGCTGAACGACGAACCTCACATGCATTCACCTGGCCTACCTACGCACATGATTCCCAGGTGAGAGCTGACTATGCATTGATTCGGCCCTTGACCTGCAGGCCCCTTCCTTGACTTAGGTAATGCGTGAGGCTCAGGGTTCGGAAAGTCTTGTTGGATTTGTCTCCATGGCTTGGTCTTGAACAAGTGTTCCAGGAAGCAGAAACCTTCACCGTGGGTCGTGTGGATCAAGGTCAGTCAATTGAGATTTCCAGATGGTACCCGTGTCATTCATCAACGGCTGGATCAGTATTGCTTCATCACGGTCGTGAGACAACCCCAGGGCGCTGTTGGTCCGATAAGACAACTATCAGCCGGTTGGGTGTCCTTACATGACGTATGGCACAAGGTCAGAGTCACCACATGATACTAACTTGCCAATAAATCGCTTGAACCATCTACTCTTCCAGGCCAACATCATCCCGAGTAACGAAAGGTCGGGCTAGGATGCTACCAGGGTCCACAAGTTCCGCAAGAAAGGCCGTCACTGCATCCGGTTTCTCTTCTCCTCACCCTAGGTCTGCCTACTAAGTTAGGCCTTCTTCGTCCCAGACTGTCCATCCTTGGATGAGTCAACCAGACTATCTGCCATGGCCTCGGCGGCCGCCTGCTTGAGCCTCTCGTTGTCGTCCTGCTTGGCGTCCTTTGGCTTGTCCTTGACGTCCTTCTCGTCCTCACTGTCTCCCAAGCTGAAAGGGTCATTATCAGAGATGGGGTTAGGGTCAACCGACGACAGTGGCTGCCACTTGCTCGCCCGCCCGCCCGGCGCCGGGGACGAGTCTTTGGGAGGGACTCTTGGCGAGGAGTCGTACATGTTGATCTCATCAACCTCTTCCCTGAATCCAACACGTCTGCCATCATTCGGTCTCGGCGATACCGATGGTGGTGGGGGCTTGAAGATGCCAGGGCTCGTTGTCCGGTTTGCTGCCGCTAAAATCAATGTCAGCGTAAGTTTTGAGTGAATGCCTTGCAATATAGCTTACATCCGTCCGCATTCAACTTAATGCTAGCGAAGTCGTCACCAAGCACCTGTGGATCCGCATCGTAACGATCGTAGTCGTTGCTCCTTCGGCTTGGCTCCCGGAGCGGCGTTGCTGCTGGCCCTGGGCTTGGCCATGAGAACCATCATCAGGGCCGTCAAATTCCTCTTCGATTCTCTTTCTCAGGTTTGTGATCCAGCTGTTGACTTTGGTCTGCGTGTCGAGGAAGCCCTTGCGGAGGTTCTCGCGGATGACCGGGAGGTCATCGTCGATGAAACTGTGCTCTCGCTCCTCTTCGTCCCAATCCTGTCTGTTTCGGTCATTGCTTTGTCGGTTACCACCCTGCCTGTTACCACCCTGTCTGTTGGCAGTGCGGTCTTCGTATGCGCCGACATTGTCGTAGTGCTGCGCGAGTTGGCGGGCATAGCGCTCATCTGCTTCCAGCTGTGACAGTTCCGAACGGCCCTGTGGTCGAGGGGCTGAGGAGGAGCAACCTCCACGGGCTCGCGCTGTGCAGCCTCGGGGTCGGTCATCTCTGCACTCACACGGTTAGATATGGGATACGTAGGACGTTCAAGTAAAACACACCAAGCAGGGCGTTGAAGGCAGGCTCGACACGTCCTCCGCTAGCTCTCAGGACAGCCCTGATGACGCTGGCATCAACGCCCGGGAAAGCCTCCTTCAATGTGATTTCATTCTTCTGTGCCTCGGTCTGGGGGCGTGGGGGTTTCGGCGGCGCGGCCTCTGTCGACTGTGCTGGTGTAGATGTGGCAGCTGTCGTGGCTGCTGCCGCCGACGAGGTGTGGGCGTCGTCTGCAATCATGCTGGAGTCCTGAACGTCGTCGTCGTCTAAATCAAGGGGTCGAGCTGTGGTGGGAGATTCGGGTCCGCTCTCCGTCGTATGCTTCGTCTGTGCAAGCATTGCGCCGTCAGTCTCATGCCCGCAGGGGCACCCACATGGTTTATGCAGCTGTACATACCGATTCCGTTGGAGCTGACATGTTGATGTCGGTTTTGGGAAGTATTAAACCACAAATCAATAGCTTGTTCTAGTCTTTCTCGGGGTATAAGAGCCGCGGTGGTCTGAAGCTGGGAGTGGGAGGTGACAATGCGCAGAATGTCGGCTGGACCCCAAAACTGGCTTGTGATGCAACTTATGAACGTACAGACAACCTAATGCGCGAGGGGATTGACGCAGCCACGACGCTGATGACGTTCCCCACACGTGTGAGTGAGCGCTGGCCGCGCCACATCATTCGCCACACGGGCCATCTACTATGTACCTGTCTATTTTCGGTCGCTGGCTATAGGGTAGTCCTGATGCACCAATTTCTCGGAGCTTGGGACGAACAACATTAGGTGAGGATGTTGCACTCGATACTCATGAACCTGTTCTCATGGGTATTTCTACCTAGGTAGCCTGGCCGACCAGTTTATGCGTGAGCCTTTTCTCGGCCAGGTAGACCTTTCACTAGACTGGCCATTGAAGCATCATGGCCGAATTTCAACTCGATTCGGCTTTCATTCCAGCCTTGCACAAGCCAGCTGCACTCCTACCTATTGCCAAATACAGAGAGAACCTCCTCTACGTGGTCGAGACGTTCCCAGTGACAATTGTCATCGGCCAGACAGGTTCTGGTAAAACCACACAAATACCACAGTTTCTGGACACCGCTGGATGGTGCTCTGATGGAAAGCTCATCGGCGTCACACAGGTGAGTTGAAGAGAACCAAAACATATGCAGCAGCAGCTAACCCGCCAACAGCCACGCCGCGTCGCAGCAACGACCGTGGCCGTTCGAGTTGCGGAAGAAGTAGGTTGCGAGGTTGGAAAGGAAGTCGGGTATTCCATCCGTTTCGAAGATGTAACATCTTCCTCCACCCGCATCAAATTCCTCACAGATGGACTTCTCATCCGAGAGGCTTTGGTTGACCCTCTGTTGACGCGATACTCGGTCATAATGGTCGATGAGGCTCACGAAAGATCAATTAGTACGGACATACTACTGGGGCTGCTTAAAAGATCCGGAGGAAACGGCCAGACCTCCGGATAATTGTCAGCAGCGCTACGTTGCAAGCCGAGGAGTTTCTTAATTTCTTCACACGAGATGACAGCGAGCAGCAGAAGCCAGGAAGTGGCGATGCCCAGCCAGATATTGGCACCATAGTCAGTTTAGAGGGTAGGACATACCCGATTGACGTGCTATACCTCGAGTCACCAGCAGAGGACTACGTGGAAAAGGCCATAGACACCGTTTTTGAAATCCATACCCAGGAGGGAGAAGGCGACATTCTTGTCTTTCTGACTGGCCGCGAGGAAATCGAATACGCTGTCCAAAAAGTGACAGAGCGAGCAGCCGAAGTCGAAGGCCGTTATGGTCACCTTTTAACGCTGCCGTTGTACGCTGGCCTCACAACCGAGGAGCAGATGTACGTGTTCGACAAACCGCCAGAGAGGACGCGGAAGGTCGTCTTCTCGACAAATATTGCAGAAGCATCGGTTACCATCGATGGAATTGTGTATGTTGTTGACAGTGGCTTTGTCAAACTACGAGCATATAACCCAAAGACGGGAATAGAGACGCTCACGGCCACACCCGTTTCAAAAGCTTCAGCGTCACAACGTGCTGGTCGTGCGGGCCGTACCAGACCTGGAAAATGCTTTCGACTTTTTACAGAGGATGATTACCAGGCATTGCCGGAAGCCAATATTCCCGAGATCCAGCGGTCGAATCTGGCGCCGGTTATTCTACAACTTAAGGCGCTCGGCATTGACAACATTGTACGGTTCGATTTCTTGACACCACCACCAGCTGAAATGGTTTCTAAGGCACTGGAACTGCTATACTCACTCGGGGCAGTTGACGAGTATGCTAAATTAACACGTCCGCTCGGATTTCGCATGGCGGAAGTGGCAGTTGAGCCAATGATGGCCAAGACTCTACTGTCGGCAGAATCATTCGGATGTTTGAGTGAGATCCTGACCATAGCCGCCATGACCAGCATTGGGGGCAGTGTGTGGTTCCATCACGAGGGCGAACGCAAGAGGATGGAGAGCTCGAGGCGCAAGTTTGCAGTCGAAGAGGGCGACCATCTCACTTTGCTCAACACCTACCAAGCATTCGTAACCAAAGGAAAGAAGGAAGCCAAGTTTTGCCAGGAGCACAACATAAACTACAAGTCAATGACACGAGCAGTCAGCATACGAGCCCAGCTCAAGCGGTACCTCGAACGGTTTAACATCAGTGTGGACGAGTCACTCGCATCGCAGCGACAAGGATCAGATCTGAGCAAGACGGCAGAGCAAATTCGACGATGCCTCACGGCAGGCTTCTTCGCGCATGCAGCACGAATGCAGCCAGACGGAACGTTTCGTAACGTCGAGGGCGGGACAGTGCTTCACGCGCATCCCAGCTCGCTCATGTTCAACCGTAAGGCCGACTGGGTCATATTTCACGAGGTGATGGAGACGGGCGACAAGACGTTCATCAGGGACATCACTAAGATCGAGAAGAACTGGCTGGTGGAATACGCCCCAGAGTTCTATCGGATTTCCAACACGTGAGGGTGGGAGGGAAAGGCTGGGGTTTGAAACAAAGCGAGGAGTCGAAGGCTGCGCCTCTGCAATCTCACCCAACGGGGAAGAAGGGCGAGGAGGATTTGAGACTTGCAGGGGTGGACAGGCTGGGAAATGTTGCAACTTCAAGTAGGGATATCTAAATTTGGAGGCGAACCTGAATGCACATGACATGACGTCTTTTCGAGCTTCCGTAAGCCACAACAAAAGGAACATGCTCAGGCGACCATGGTCAGACTCATGATGCTATTTGTGTGGGAGACATGACAAACTAGCTCGGAGCAGCCCTTGCGACACTCGCCGCTTACTGGAGCAGATGGATCGTGGAGAGGGAGAAGGAATGGCAATGCTCTCAAGATGACCTGTGCAAGGTCTTGGATCCGATGCGAAGAATGCAAAATGGAGACGCGTTCATGCAACGTCCTGGTGACCGCCTCATGTCAAGACGGGCAACGCTGGGTCGACCAAGTGGGCCACCAGCGACATGCTACTTCGGCGATGGCATTGTTGGGGTGTATGCTGCTGGGTCAGCCAAAGACAGTGAGACGTTGTCCATTTCCAACCGGCCCAGTGGCTATAGCTATAATGTTGTGTAGTAAGATGGCGGGTGGGTGCAAATAGTGGTCCAGAAAAGCCCCAAGATCTGGAAGAGAGACCGTTGCTACAGGACACAAAATAATGATTTAAATGACCGACATTGCGAATTATGCTTGGGAGCATGGGTGGATGACTGATGACTATCCCCATCTTTGAACTGAGGGGTTTTCGCACCAGATGGATTGTGAGCTGTCAAAGACTACCGTACCTTACCGCACTGCATACATACAAGGAAGTCTGGCGGCTATTTACATGCAGGACATACAAATCTGAATGTGCATGTTTGTTGGCCGCCTTGCAGATGCTTACGTGCTTGGTGAAGGGGATGACCAGCAGCTTGGATTTGGCTGGCTGCTTCATTTTAGGTAGCCAGAAGTACCGCTACCTGAGTCGGTGTTAGCTCCAATGGGTGGGATGGAATGCAGACGATAGTCGCGTCTGGAAGCTCAGGGACCTTGGGACAGGTACTCGCTCAGGTAGGTGCGGATCAGCAGTCCAGATCACAATTCTACGTGCCAAGCTCCGTCATTGAAGCTTCCAAAAACTTGGAATAAGAACGAGAACAAGAACAAGAACAAGCTGCGAGCCAAGGCTGGCCCCTCGTCGACTCCGGAAATCGCCCGTCAGATGTAAACAAGCTCAGCTTGCTCCCTTGTTAGCCCCTACCAGGAAAAAAATGCAATCCTTCATCTCGGCAGAGACGCAGACTTGGCCTAGGTCCCGTCTTGCCAGAGGCAGGGCTCACAAGTGTGCAGTGCGAGTGTCGTCGAGACCAGAATGCCTTAATTAACCGGGCCCGCTGCAAGATCTAGCTGCTAGGCGCGTTTGGGATTAGCGTCAGGGGCAACAGCCACTACGAGCATTACTGGCGTTACTGGCACGGCGCTGGAGTACATCCCCTTTCGGTCTGTTGCTTCACCGTTGGCTGCCCGTCAGGATCCAGCAGCCCAATCACGGTGCCGCACCTCGGTCGAGGCTGCGTTTCCTTGAACGCTTTGGGCCAACCAGAACGACGCACCGCCATGCACTGTGCACACGGCCACAAACCACGCTCCATCCCAAAGGAGAATCAAACGTACAGAGCATGCGCATGTACCTGCATCCAACCCCTGCCAGCCCCTTGCAGGCGTCCGCCGTACCAAAGACAGTGCAAAAGAAAGGACGGACTGCTGTTATCCGCCTCGCAGAACTCCAGCAGAAGCCAGACAAGGCTCTGTGTCGCGTACCTTACCTTTACCTTGCCTTACCTCACCTCCTGGCCGCAACGGGTGGGCAGGCAAGGAACGGGGAACGGAGGCGAGGCGGCAGCGCTAGCAAGCGGCCTGCAAGTGGGAATTCCAGTTTACCAAGCGGACGGGGCAGTCCTCGAAATTGCACCTCCAGTCCACAAGATTGGGACCGGCTTCTACCTGTGCTACCGCCGGGTGCACAGCCTACCTGCCTTACCTTTGCTATGTTGGTGCGGTACCGTAGCGACCTGCCTACTGCCTACTATACCTACTACTTAGGTACATACGTACGTACGTACCTACCTATGCCTAGGAGTGCTAGCATGGCTTTTTCGTTAGCTCCCAAGATAGGGTCGGATACCGTTGCCGTACTGTGCTGTACTCTGTACTCCTGTCCCTGAAAGCCAATCCCTCCGAGCAGGGCATTGGTCGGTTGGTCAGGGTCCCTGGCCAGCGCTGTCTCATTCGCGCCTGCGAAGCCACACCACAGGGCCCTTCCCTGTGCCTCGACTGCTCGCTGTACCCACCCTGTGGTTTATTTTATCGCCGTTCGTCTAGTCTAACGGCACAGGCAGGTACTCCAGGTACCCTCCAGCGCTGAACACCCGCCAAAGGTACCCGGAGACCAGCGCCTGGACTTGGTCTCCCCAAGCCCCCTTCCCCTTCCCTTCCCTTCCCAAATCACGCCTAAGTGCTCCACCCCAATCTCACGCTGGACCGGGCGTTTCCCAGTCCTCATGCTCTGTGCTGCGATTGACCTCTTGTTCTCTTCTCCTCCCTCCCCTTCCCTTCCTTTCCTCATCGTCAGTTTTGTCTTGGCTGTCGAGCGTCAGAAACTCGTGCAAACCGCCTGCCAGCGGGCTCGTCGCTCCTTTTTGTTCTGTCTTGTTAGGCAAACTCTTTAGTCATTCATTATTCGCATCGTGCTGTTCTGCTTACAGCATCGTATCACCACAATCACTCAGTCGCTCCTTTTCCACCCACCCGCTCTCGCTCGCCCGTTTGCCATCTTTTTCAGCCCCCGAAATTCTGTTTCTTCCCGCCGAAGCGTCGATCGACTCGTTATTCTCCTGCCTAGGCTTTGCTCTCTCTCGCAAGACCGATAATTCAGAAAAAATCGACATAGTACTCGCACATTAATTCGTTTACATCTTAATGGGTTATGACTAGCCGTGCTTTTCTCGGATCTGGATAAGAATAGAATCGTTAATGATCATCGCGCGGATCATCCACTACCACTAACAACACCCTCTTCCCAAACCTTGAGGCTCGATCTCGTCAATTACCTATCATGGAGCCTCAAAACTTTGGCAGTTACTCGCTGCAGCCGCGTATCAACCTCAAACGTGAGGTTGTTGCCGACACCACTTCAGATCCAAAGGAACCCTCGTTCGAAAGGATGACGGCAAGTGCTCCAGCTCGTCAGCGGCCAACGGCTGTGAGATGCCCGTTGACAGTTCTGCCAACAAGCTGCCTATTATTCTCGGTGTCGTGTAAGTGACGAACCGAGTGCCTACTCTCGCTTCTCCTAGCTAACTTGAACAGTATTCCTGTTGTGTTGATTATCTGTGTGCTTTTCTTCATTCACCGAAGGAACATGCGAAGGCAGAGAATGGAGGATGCCAAGGACCCCAACATGGACCTCGATTTTGGCATGGAAATCGCACCCCAGAAGAAGCGAAAGAGCCTCATGTTTGGGGCTGGGGAGAAGCAAATTCACAGGCCCGGCCAGCTCTCCATGGACATGAACCTCTCATCACCCTACCTGCTCCCTCCCGGAATCCACCAATCTCGCGACTCCTCAACTCGCTGGCCAGAACCCTTCCCAGCGAGACAGATCCCTACCGAACCGTGGCTCATTATGCCAACAGTGATGCTGGCTCCATCCGATCATTCCCTGCTCGCGACCCTTCAGTCCACAACAAGCGATTCTCTGCTGTCACCGGCAAGTCTGTGTCCACTGTCAAGATGCCTCCAGTCCGCACAAACTCCATCCCCGTGTCCCCGACCTCACCTGTCAACGCCAACCCTTTCAGCACCCCAGCTGTAGCTCACCCTCCCCAAGGCCTGCCTACTTCCCCAGCTCCGCCAAGCCGGGCTGCTAAGGAGGCGGCTCCTGCAAACGACATGCCCGAATTCGACAGCTACCCTGCCAACAATGGATCTCGATCAGATGAACTCTTCATGGGAAATGTTCAAGCGCCACCTGCTGCTCTCTCCAAGGAGCCTCAAAATAGGCCGCTTAGCCGCCCAGAGTCAGCTCTCTCTGACAGACCCCGAGCCAACAGCAACGAGAAGAACCAGGCTCAAGAGAATGCTGGCCTGGGACTGAACTTTGACTTCCCTAAGCCCTCGTCACCGGAAGCACACGCTGGTCGGGAGAACCGTGGATATGCAGACAACAACCCGCAAATTCAAACATCAACCTACTATGAGGATTATGAGGATTACGACCGCGGTCGTTCAACCGAGAGACAATCACGCATTCTCCCAGAGCAGGGCCTCGCAGTCCCCGCTCAGAGCAACAAGCGTCTGTCTGTGGGTTTCCGCCCTCTCCCACCGGATGAGGTGACAGAGACGGACGATCCTGAGACTCGAGCAAACCGTATCCGATCCTTTTACAAGGAGTACTTTGACGACACCAAGGATGCTCCTCTGCCTATGCAACACCCAGGACCGCCACCCAAGATTCCCCAGCAGTACTACGAGGATTATGATGCCAACTATCTAGGAGAGTCTACCTACTATGACGCCGATTCCAATGCCTTTGTTATGCCTTACGCACAGCCTGTCACCCGTCGTGCTATGACGCCTCCCCTGCTGGACGCTCAATGGGTCCTCCCGGTGCTGGTCCCCTCGGCCCACCCCGTGCTCCTTTCGGTGGTGGCATGCGCAGTATGAGCCCGGGACCGTACCGACCTCGCGCCGGCTCTCTTGGACCTCGTGGACCACCATCCGCTTATAGCTCTCGGGCACCCTCATCTATCGGACCTCGACCTGACTCTTCTGCCTC
This sequence comes from Albifimbria verrucaria, assembly GCA_020081605.1. Taxonomy (NCBI): domain Eukaryota; kingdom Fungi; phylum Ascomycota; class Sordariomycetes; order Hypocreales; family Stachybotryaceae; genus Albifimbria; species Albifimbria verrucaria. Next base: position 5,869,453 of record JAHREC010000013.1, read on the forward strand.
TGCCCGTGGTCGTCAGCCTCCTAAGAAGAAGGGCCCACCACCTGCTGCTCTCCACACTCTGCCAACACCTTCGAAGCTTAAGGACGACAATTTTGCGATCATGGGAGCAATTGATTTTGCTCCTCCCGATTCATTCAGGGAACAAGCTGCTGGACGATCTCAAAGCCCATTCGGCGAACGCCGCCCCTACCACAGCCCTTCTGTTCCCGTTGCATCGCCTCTGGTCACGTCGTTCGATGAATTGGCTGTGCTCCCAAGCCCGTGAGTCTACTCTTAACCAAACCATCTTAGAATATCAAGCTAACACATATCAGGCACTTGCTTCGAAAGTCTTCGACCTTCACCAACCTGGACTTTGCTCCTCCCAAGAAGTTCCAGGATTCCGACACGATGAGCGATGCCGGTAGTATCAGGAGCAACCGCAGCGGCATCTCTGCTGCTCAGCTTACCGCCATCCGCGGCGGAGCTGGACGTGTCAGCCGTCTTCCCGGCGACACCGTCTTCACACAGGCGGCGTTGGCGGATGAGCTGAAGCCGAAATGGGGCCTGCGCCCATGAGGTAGAAAATGATGCTTGAACTGGACGTAACCTGCAGGCTTTCAGCGAGACGTCCTCCTCCTTTGGCATTTGGCGCTCGATTCATTTTTCTCCAGCATTGCGTAGGCTCACTGGCTTGCACTAGCGTGCGATGGTATTTGTTTTTGTATTTTTGTTCGGCTTTTATCAAGGAGTCATTTGGGTAATGATGTTACTTTTGAGGTTCATGCAACTTGCATATAGAAGGAATTGGACAATTACCGACGACGAAGATGGCGGCTAGTACTTGAAATAGCGTCCGTCGGAGATTCTGTACATAGGATATCGAGAGGCTGCGGTAGCAACCTGGAAAACTTGCAAATGGATGCAATATTCTATATTTCTACGCTATTACTGAACCACATTTGTGAAGTGGATTACTGAGGATGATTGTCCAAGATGTGTTTTATTATGTCAATTCTGCTAACGGGAGCAAGGTTTAATGATAGAGTTGAGTAGGATCAAAAGCATCGCCAAGACGCACAGGATTCGATCAGCCGATCGGTACTCAACCGTCGGAAGGCGAACGGAGATGTCCAGTGTTGTCTTCACTAACAGTGGCTGAGGTCATTGTTCTACGCCTCGTGGTAAGCTTCCACTATGTTGGGTGAGAGTTGCTATTTTCGTACACACAGCCCATATACTCAGAACTCTATTATGCTGGTTGGATCCGCGATTAGCACCATCATTCTTGGGCCTAGAGCGCTTGGACAGGCGCAGCCTTGGCAACGCTGTTCTTCAAGCCGTCAGTTCCGTACGGGTGGCGTTTCCAGTGAATGGATGGTGCACAGGAGCTGCCGATGACAAGCGCGCCTAAATCAGTGGGGACATCACGAATGGACAACGGAGGCCTGAACTGATAGCCGAGTTGATTCCCAGGTAGGAAACAATCGGAATGTCCAGTTGTTGATTTGTGATTGGAAGTAAGCCGACGTGGACATTTCTTGGCTGCAGGGCAGCACCGAGGCTAATGCATGCCGCGAACCCTTGGAAGGATTTGCGTGCCGCGAGGTGGGAGAAGAAAGTGAGGAGACGATCTGGACTGCGTTGGATTGGATGGGGCCAAGAGAAGCTGCGGATCATCATGATGCCAACACTGCCCACGAATATGCACATGTTATTCTGCGGGCTGGCTTGGCGACGAGACTACCGGCACTGCTCGCCTTTTCTATAGCGCCAAAGGCTTCCTTTCTTTTTTCCGTAGATCGCAGGATTGATACGAGGTTCCTATAACGTTACGTCAAGACCTTACAGGTAGTGTAGATCACCATAGGCGCCTGCTGGTGCAGAATACGAGGGTGTGGAGACAGTACTGATGGGGGCCACCGATGCAAGTGCAGAAGGATGACCAACATGACAGTGAAGAAGGGTGGTGTTTTTTTTGGTGGAGGAGAAAGGCCTAGACTGGACGATGAAGCTGGACGGCCGGTTCAAAAGCGCCCAGCACAGCAGGGCTGGGGAGAAGCTCAGCTTTTGGCTTTGGCCGGCAACGTAGAACTCCAACGTAGAAGCCGCACTCTATTTTCGTGTAAGCTGGTGTGGATGGAGACAGCCACCACTTGACTACGGCAGAGGCTAGACACGACTTTAACTCAGAGAGGCATCGTTGAGTTGGCTTGTCAATTCAATGTTGACAACGCCTTCAATCCAGTTGGGTAACGGAGCCGTCGTGTGGCACTGGTCAACCCGGGCCCTGGTGCTGGCATGTGCGAGACGATGGGTCCTTGGGAAATAACTCCTGCTCTCCGTAGTGACATCCAATTTTCTCCGGAAGTCAGCACTGGACTTGTCCACATGTACGGAGTGCAGGGACGCTAGTTTAGATCACTCCTCGTTAGGCCACGACGTGCTACTTTAGCGGACGGCGCCACACCAGACAGACTGTTTTGGAGGCGACTAGATCGGCCTGTTCCTCGAGCAAACACTGAATTTCACCCTGCCTAGCCATGTTGTGTCTGAGGACAAGACATTGACTTGGGTCCGAGATTAATGTTGCGACGAGCTTATGTGGGCCGCAAGGTTGGAAGTCATGGCAATAACTGAACGCATGGGTCGACCTGATTCAGGTGCACACGTCGCGCGTGTCCAGGTTTCTGCGTGGCCTTTGCTCGAGGACACTCCTGAACATGAGGTCAGGCAAGCTGGCCCAGGCGCTGTGCCTCGGGATTGACATTGTATGCCATCATAACTCCACCAACATGAGGAAAAGCGCCGGCTGGCCCTGGAGGTTGAGGTAGAGGGCTGGTTGACCGGGACCTGCATGGAGGAAGCAGAAATTCAAACCCTCCGAAGTGAGACTTTTCAATGGCAACGATTGACCTATGATATTTACCTGGTTGTGTCTAGGTAAGGGAAGGTAAGGTATTCGGTTGCTAGCGTAGCAGACAGCTCAACAAGAGACACATGCTGTATGCCTGAGCGCAGGTGCAATGCTGTACCCCGTACCCAGGGCCTGGTTGGCCGCGGCCAGCAGCAATTGAATGAATATTATGCGCATGTCTTATAGCCAGGGGTGGCATCGGCGAGCAACACTGGATCTGGTCGCGCTTTTCCCTGGTCGGGTGCTAGTGTCGGAGGGGCGATGCCATGACTTGTCCAGGATGACGGGCGATTAGCCGGTACATAGTAGCAGGAACGGAGAAGACCCTTATGGTGAAGAAAGTTACGGCGCGCTGGACAGAGAAGAATTGGGTTGACGGCTTCTTTTTGAATGTTGGCTGCGGTTGTTGTTTGTTGTTTGGGGAAGGTAATTTCCGTTTGCAGGCTACGGCAATGCAGGCATGGGCTGAGCGAAGTGAGAAAAAAGGGCTGAAATACGTAGGACTACTGGGAGCGTAGGGAACCCCAGGTGGTGCTGGGGTATCTGGAGGTACCTTCAATTGCCAATTTCCTCCAACCCTCCACCATACCTAATACCGAATACCTAATACCTTGCCGTGCCTTACCTTACCTTACCTTACCTTATTTCTCCTCCCACCACCACCTCCATCTCCTCTCTCTCCCCTCTCTTTTCCTCTTCCCCCTCCCCGTATCTCGACGTGTGTGTGTCGCCTGCCCATCTTCCCTCCTCGGTGCCTTTGGTGTCCGATTGAGAGAAATCGACAGGCCCCATCATATTCGCCTCGTCCCACGGTTCGGTTCTTGGCGACCCGGGTAGCCTTGGCGCCGCGCCCGTGTGTGTGGAGATTGGTGATACTTGGGGCCACCTTTGAAGGCCCTTTTCCGCTGGCTGTTGCTGGTGCTGCGCCGAGCTTGCGGGTCTGCCAAAGGGTTCCTCGTCTAGTCCAAGCCAGACGTTTTCGTCCCGCACGGTCACCTTCAGACACTCTGCGTCGGATCATGTCCATTGCGATACGCTCCCTTCCACCAACCCTCTCTAAAACCCACTCGAGCCCGTACCGTCCGACTTTTCTGACGTCGTCGGTATTTTTGCTTTCCCACAAGGTGCGTTTCTGCCCCGTCGCAGCTTCGGCTGTCGTTTCTCTCTGTTTCTGCTCCGGGGTTTTCTTGTTGTTTCTCACCATCCTGGCTGCGCGTCCGTGACGGCGATCACCACTCTTGCCCCTTCTCGTGCTTCTCGAACCTGCATTCCTCTCCCCATTGCGTTATGCGCTCGCCACTGGCTTGGCTTCGCGGATCCTGTTACCCTTTCTCCTTGTATCTCTTTTGTTCATCCTCTGCATCGTCTCTGCCCTACGCCTAACCACCACATACCAATCCCACCCATCCGCCATACATACTAACATGAGCCTCAACATCAGGCAGCTCACTGACGTGGGCACACCTGGCCTCGCCATGTCTAATACAAGCGGCGCACCGCCGCCTACCAACGAGCCTGAGCCTTCGGCACCTAGCCAGCCTTCCTCTCAGGCGCCGCCGCCTGCTGCACCGTCGTCACAAGTGACATCGGCTCCTCCTCCTGCTCAAGACACATCATCAGCGCCGCCTCCCGCTGCCCCTTCTTCTTCAACACCACCGCCACCGGCGCCGGCCCCTTCGACGTCTTCTAGAGAGCCTCCCCAAGAGTCCACCACCTCATCTGCTCCCCTCCTCAACAAAGCACTTCTGCTCCCCGACGTCGTCCTCCGAGAGTTCTGCCCAGACGTCGGCTGCTCCATCATCAGAGGCTCCTACCTCGTCAGAGCAAACCTCGGCTGCTCCTGAATCTTCGGAACCACCCACATCAGTCTTGACTATTACATCAGGTCAGAGTGGAACGCAGATTGTTGTTATAACATCAACCAGACTCTCTGAACCCCCATCAACCTCGAGCTCAGGTACCCCATCCACCGGAGAGGCAGGAACCATCGACTCTTCCAATGGTAGCAGTGGCGGAGGTCTTAGCAAAGGGCGACTGTAGCCATTGGTGTGGTTGTCCCCATTGCTGCAATTGCCATCCTCGCCATTGCAGGCCTCTTCTTCTGGAAGAAGCGCAGGTCGAGAATGCAAGCCGAAGAGGAGCGACGCAAGGAGGTCGAAGATTATTCATACAACCCGAACGCTGATCCCACGATTCCATCTGTCGCCATGATGTCTGATAATGGCTACGAAATGAGGGAAGACAGCTCTTCTGGCTATCGGGGCTGGGAAACACTGTTGCTGGCTCTACTGGCCGCAAGGCATCGACCACGATATCCGGAGGCGTTCCCTACTCCGATGCGACATCTCCCACTTACGCCAACGCCTCTGAAGCGAGGTCTGCGGAGCCACTCATGGACAGCCCACATTCTGGGGAGGGTGAAATTCTAGGCGCAATGGGTCCCTCAGCAGCTAACAACCGCGGTGGTGATGTCCACCGTGGACCGTCGAACGCTTCTTCGTCCTACAGTGCTGCCGGCCGATCAGACGGCTCTGACGGCCCTGTTGGAATGGCATACGGTAGTGGCGGCTACTACGATTCCTACAGCCAGAACCCTTACAGTGATAACCCTTACGGCGGTTCCAGACCCCAAGAGGCACCCGGAGCGCCTGTCATTCGCGACAACCCGGCACGACGCAACACACGTATCGAAAGCCCTCGCACTACCCACAGGGTAGTGTTGGCATTTCTCAGAACTTTTAAAATGAAAACATATCCTGCTACACATTTCAATATGTAACAAATTACCTTACAACTTATATGATAATACCTTGTGGGACCACCGATGTGCTTACTCGACTGGTCTGACCTGATTCCTGGTACATGCCTTTCGGATATTGGGCAACTGGAATTCTGGAGGATTTTTGTTTTGTTTCTGAAAACATCTTGAAGCCAATTGTTTCTTTTGTCTTTGTTCATGTCAGCTCAACACCTATGACTTATATGTGACTGACCTTAACGTGACTACTCGAGGAGTTGGTCTGTACATACGAGACGCGACATAGCGATTATGAAATACCATTTATTCTGTTATTTATGGCCCTATTGTGAAGAAGTTGATCATCAGGCTTACGATCCAAGTCTTGTCCAGTTTAGATGCTGGAATCTATTTTATTATCTACAAATTGCTAAATCGTAATCATCGCAGAGCTATCTGCCTAGCATGTATGAGGACCTACTCATCCCAAGCCTATAGCTACGCCGGCTTGGCCGCTCCGCAACACCCATGCCTTGGCTCAATTCCATCCGCGCCCACCAGAAACGGCACTGCTCCATCTCTGACGGTGTGAGCGTCCGGGTGCGCACCGGCGTGCCTCTGCTCGAGCCCATGGCCGCCTCATTGTTCCCCTCCCCGAAGACGAGCAGCTTGCCGTCACCGCCGGCATCGTCGAATGGACTCTTGAACTGCGGCCAAGAGTCGCCCAGGTCGCCGTCAGGGCTGGCCACGAAGTTGGTCCAGCGCGAGTTCATCTCCCTGCGACGGCGGCGAGGCCTGGCTTTGAGGAGCCACCGCCAAGGGCTGTGAGGTCGTGGCCGGCAGCCGCAGCGTGGTCACCGTGAGCGGCGGCGTTGAAGGGCAGTGATGTGGCGGCATACTCGTACAGGTAGACGCGGGCGCCGGCGCGGGACAGGCGGTGGGCCGTGTGCATCACGGGGCAGATGTAGGCGTAGTGGCCGTATGCCTCGGATAGTCGACGGAACTGCCGGCCGCGGCGGCCGTCCTCGGGGCGGTTCCGGTACGTTGATGTGGGCGAGGAGTCGGTGACGGGGTCTGGGTAGAGTGCCTCGAGGGCGTCGAGGTCGGCGGTTGAGAAGGATGGGATGAGCGTGGCGAAGAAGCGGCGGAACTCATCATTCGTGTCCGCACGCTGTGGGACAAACCCAATGCCTTCATGGGAAGAGAATCCCGTGAGCACGGCAAGCCCTGCGGCCCGGCTCACGCCCCTCAGGACCCGGAGCTGTTAGCTTATGCCACGCATTCAGCGGCAGATCCGGCACTGCGCCGCCCGGTCCGTCCACAACAGGTTGAAAAGGCCAGGTAACGGAGATGCTGTGCACGGCCCAGACGTCGACGGCGGCATCAAGCAACGAGTCTACGTCGAGCGAGGCGAGGGGCCGGTTGCGAATGTTGGCTTTTAGGGCGCGCAGCTGATCGAGCACGCGCGGGTGAGTAGGAGATAGCACGGAACGTGCGGTTGGCGAACCGGACTCGAGAATAGCCTTGCGGAAGGGGAGAGGGTTGGGATGGAGGATGGCGTGGCCGATCTGGTGAGAGTCAGTGTGAGGATGGCGTGTAAGTGAGGTGTGGGAAGTGACTCGAGGTCATAGCTGGGGATATTGGGTAGATAGATACATCACTTTCGGGGAAAGATATATGATGAGAGTTTGCAATGCAAGAAGACCATTGTAATAAGAAAACGAGAGTCAAGACTCACTGCGTGCGCTCCCGCGCTCACGCCCATGAGCGTCAGATCATCGGCATCACCCCAAACGCCCCGATCCAGCGCCTCACCCACTCCACCGCGACCCGCTGGTCCTTCAGGCCCAGGTTGAGCTCCTGGCTGCCATCCTCGCTGGTCAAGAAGCCCAGCGCGCCGAGGCGGTAGCAGATGCCCACGGCGAGGACGGGTTTCTGCGCCCAGGCGACAAAGGCGCCCAGGTCCCGCTCGGCGGGAAGCCGAAGTTGAAGCCGCCGCCGTGGACGTAGACCACGACGGGGATCTTCTGCTGCTGCTGCTGCTGCTGCTGCTGCTGGCCGGCCGGCCGGGCAATATTCAATGTCAGCGGGTTCTCCGCCGTGTCGTGCGGCGCCAGAGGAAATGGCTGCGACGGGGCCGACGGGCGGTGCGCCTGGATGGACTGGCCCGGCGACGGGTCCAGCGGCGCCGGGGCCTGGAAGCGCTGCGCGCGGGCGTAAGGGATCCCTTGGAAGAGCTCAAGCGCCTTTGGATATTTCGCCGACACGGGTTGCGCCCTGCCGACGATGTTGCAGCCGTTGACCGAGACGGTCGGAGACAGCGTCGTTGCCATTGCGTGCGGTATAAGGGAGATGACGAGCTGCTATCGCCGCTTCAGAGTATGTTATTCACACACACGCGAGCGAGAGAAATAATCGCTGATTATCAATTGTCTCACGTTCTGCCGAGTCCAAGCTGCAAAGTCCGTGGCATGGGGAATTTGTGAAACTGTCGAGGTTGCTCAGCTGGTCGACAACTTCTTATAAGGCCCTCCTCGGAGCGGAGACGGCGGCCTTGTAAGCTGTCTTTCACAGGTTGGTCTACGTGCAGATATTCTCACCACTATATTCAGGGCAGAATTGGTGTTATGAGATACATCATCACCACACCACATCAACTTAATACACTTGCGCATTGCAGCACGGTTTGTCTGTTATTCTGTAGTCTGCCTGGTTTAGGCAAATGTGCAATCATGCGGAGTGTTGGAGAGCCTCGTCGAAACCAACCCATCTGGCTGGACAACGGCACCGTTTCCGCACTCGTTCCGTTCACACTCAATAAATGCACTTTTGAAGGTTTGAACCAATTATTACAAAACGATAACGAGGCGCCAATGCCTTAAATGAATAGCTATCGTGGCACTCTGGGAGTGAGTATCTTAGTCTGTCTGTTACTTGTGCTAATGTATTTCCAAGCCAACCATGGCCCGGCCCGGCCTGTCTTGGAGGAAATGCAGATATAACCTGCCATAACGCCAACTTCTTTCAAAAGGAAACGTGCAAGCGAATGTGATGCAGTGGTAGACCTTTCAACTCCAATGCAGTTCAAGCACAAATATCCCACAGCCTCTCCAACCTCTGGAGCCCTCACAACTTCGACAGTGTCCCTGGGGAATATCGTCTTCTTCTGTAACATGTAGCCACTTGCTGCCATGCTCAACTCAACGACCACTACCGGCGCCGCCTCTTCTCTGCCCACTCACGACTCGCTATTCTAGAACGCTCGGCTGCCTCGTCTCTGGCCTTTTTCGCCGCAATCTCTCTCTCGGTTCGTTCACGCTCCCTCTGCTGCGTGTAGCTGTTGTCACGCGTGAAGATTGCCCTTCCGCGGATCCTCTGCTTCTCAGCGTCTTCAGCAGACACTGTGCTTCTTTGCCCGCTTGTGCTGCCCGTCGATGTTGACGTTGCGCGGCTCATACTATCCGTTGGCACAATCATCGAGTTGCGTCCGCGAGGCAGCGTCGACTCGCCCACTGTAGACTTGCCAAGAAGTGACTTTAGACCAGCAATCGAGGCGCGTTTCGGCTGCTTACCAACCTCTTCCTGCTGAGGCAGCTTGCCCTGACGTGCGAGGCTGGCAATTGTCTCGCGAGGAAGGGTGCTCGGGCCTATGGTATGTCGGACGGGACGTGCCTTGAACTCACGCCTTTGCGATCTTCCTCTTCTTGCGCACGCAGCCTCGACTCGTGTTCCTCACGTTTTCTTCTCGAGATTGCTTCCCCAGGTAACTCAAATGTAGGCCTTGGTAGTGGCTTGCTAGCCCGTGATTTCATAGGTGTCGCCTGATTTTTCTGAGCCTCGGCCTGTTGAGCCTGCCGTGCTTCTCGTTGTTCTCTCAAGCGTCGAGCCACAGCCTCGCCTGGAAGCTCAAAATTTGGCACCGTTGGCGGCTTGGTCGATCTGACTGCTGGTGCTTGTGCTGGGGTGCGGAGGTTGGTGGACTTGGAGCGAGTGAGGAAGCCGGCTGCTTTTTGCTCAACAATATCTCTACGCCCTTCACCGGTCTTGTCACGAAGTGTCAACGAAGCCGACCGCCGTAATGCCGTATTGGTTTTCTCCGGAGGCTGCACGCGTACTGTCGGAAATGGGCCTACGATTGATACACGTTTTGAAGTAGTGGCTTTGGTAGCACTACTCTGTTGCGTTGGAGCATCATGGGAAGCATTCTTGTTTTTCGACTCCAACCGCGCCGGTCGCGTAACGACATTGACGGCCTCAAGGTCTTCTTCGAGTTTATCAAGCTCTTCCAAGGAATCCTCAATACGGGAGTTGGAATATGTGCCGTCCTTAGAGACCTCCACCGCGAGATCACTTAGAAGCGTAGGTGATGGCGACGGGGTGCGCCGTGCAGCATCTCTTACGTGGAGTGCCATTTGCAAAGTATCGGTCGGAAGCTGAAGCTGCGCTGTATCTCGCCTAAAATGCTCCTCAACTGCTACGGGTGCCTCGAAGTGCGGCAGCGCATGTGCATCTCCTTGAATTGGTGTAGCTATCAGCGTATAGATGGTTCTCGGCGGGTGCCTGGCACTCGATCCACCAAGCGTTGATTGTGGCCGGCGTGACAGCAGGTTGCATCCAAATAAGACAGTGTTATCCGCGATACAGCTGGCGTCTGATTGAGGGCTACAATGCTGATCCGACCTTGCTGGAGCTGCATATGAGACCAGCCATTCAAACTGACCCGCCAGCTGCTTCTCGATTTGCGCAATGGGTTGTTCGAACTCTGCATTCGCCAATAGATGATCGCCAATGCTAGAACCTTCAGGGGCGGATGTCAGTAAGAGAATAACGAGCTTCAATTGATACTCGGAAGATTGGGCAGTCTGACTGACCTTGAAGCGAGGAAGATGGTCTGGGTTGCGACTGAGGATCAGATGGAGGATTGATGACGATAGTCACTTCGTCGTCAGTGGTGCTGTCGGCCTCTTCCTCCACAGCATTCAACGGTTCAAAGTTCTCTGCTTGACTTGGAGGGCGACGTTGGCGCAAAGGTCGTGTATCGCAGCCAGCCTGCTTCTTGGGAGACGCGATGTGAAGCTTCTGGAAGTTAGCCGTCAATGTGACATCAACACAGGAGTTCGTAGCCGCCTCGTTCCAAAAGCGGTCTACTGGCAACTCCTGCAGGACACTCAGGCTCCCATCAGCTGCACTGCCTGCCGGGCCGGAACGTCGGTGGTTGAAGCTGCTGGCCGACGACTGGGTCGTGCAAGAACTATGTTCGGCCATGATCCTGCAGGGCCCTGGGATGCACCTAATTAGACACTACCGAAACGACAAGGTGCAATTTCATGGATCGACAGGGGTGGTCACTAGGATAGACGAGCTGTTGGGGCAAGCTCAATTTCGAAATGATAGCAATGAAAGCCAAGGTCAATTATGCTGGCGCATAGAAATGGTGGACGTGGAGAGAGAGAGAAGAGAGAGAGAGAGGCGCAAAGACAGCCAACGTTGGAATTGAAAGGAAGATCATGTACCAATGGTGGACGTATTTGGACAAGAGCTATCAACACCTCCATCCCTTCCTATCTGTGCCCAGGCCGTTGCGTATAGCAAGGAGTACGCAAGGGACCACCTTCCCTTGACTCCGGGAAACACTTCTTGACTCAGGTCCTTGGTCGAGCCAGAATGCGACTTTCGCTTTGGCTGAGCAACGACCCCGCGAGATTGGCAGTGAGACAGTAGTCAGTGCACGCGTCTTTGCGCGTCATTGGCGCGTTACCCCGCGCTGCAGTAGGCATTGTGTACTCTGTAGTATTCCCATGTTCACGCAGCATGGTGTGTGTGTGTGTGTGTGTGTGTGCGCCACAGGGAATGATGTACTTGGCGCGGAGCATTGGATGTTGCCTTTGGCCAGTGCATGCTGCCCGGTTCAGCCCACTAATGATACCTCCAAAGGGACGGCAGCGTGGCCGTGTCTAAAGGAGTCGGGTTCGGTTCGCGGTTGTTGATGACAATATTCGGAAATTTGTCGCTCATGTGCTCATCATCGAGTCCTCAGCTGCAGCTGCTTCAGCTGCTTCCGCTTGTGCCTGAAGCGCAGGTGCATGTTCGGTCGGGATACGGACCAAGGTCGTAGGTAATGCCACAGCAGGGTCAGAGGTTTCGTCGCTGGCGGCGGCAGGGGCAGTCGCAAGTTTGGCTATTTGATCAGCTTATGCGCACGATAGGCAGAGGTAAGGAGCACCAACTTGAAGCCATATTAATGGCACGCAGCACGTTATGCCAGTTGCCAAGAACGGTCGCAATCGCTAAACGGTCAGCTCGCCGTCGAAGTAATCGCGGAGATACGCACCCTCTGTGCCATCCGACAGCGTCGACAGCTTCTGGCCCAGCGCTTCCATCTGGTCGGCCACGGCTGCGCTTAGGTCCCGCAGCTCCTTCAAGTGCTCCAGCTCGGCTTTCTTCTCCTCGATGCGTGCTACCAGGGCCGGCGATTGGGCGGCCGACGCCGTCGAGCCACTGGGCGCACGGATGTGCGAATGAGCTGGGAAAGATCGCGTCGGAAACGACATGTTGAACGGCTGTGCCTCGTCTAAGTCGTGGTGTTCGTTGGCGGTTGTTGCAGCAGTGTCCAAGGTGGGATATCGTTTGGCTTTGGCTTTGGCATTGACTTGATTTAGACATGCCCCAGCTTAGGCTTAGCCTAGCCAGCAGTCCAGTCCCTCCAAGTTGGGCTGTCAGTGGTGGGGTCGCTTACCGCATTCACGTGTCGCTCGCTGGCTTCCCCGGCAACCAGCGACCCTGTGCTGCGCATGGGGCGCTATGCCTCATCAGGGCAACTGTAAATAATGACACAACCAAAGAAAAAGTATCAACGCCCTGGTCGGCATCCACTCCTCCAGACCGACACTTTCCCAACCACTCCCAATATTCTTTGCACCAACTTACTCCAGTTCTTTGCAGCTTCGCGCCTGTGAGACTGCTCCACTGCCTTTGCACGTCGCGTACCTACTTCACCCCGTTGGATTTCCTCACCATTATGAGCTATGGCTAGGCTGAACGAACCACCCATGTCTTCGGACAGCCTCGAATCCCGTATGTTTACTCTGGACAACATTCCACTCAAGCCGCCCTTCCCCATTTCCCTGACCATGACTGACCGGGTTCGTGTGTATAGTCAGGCGCAAGATGCTCAGGCAAAACAGAGATCTCGCCAAATCTAACAACGTACGAGCCCTCCGTATTCGCGAGCTCGAGAATGAGTGTGCCTGCATGCTCTCAGAAAACCTCGAGCTTCGCGGGCGCATTTTGGACCTCGAAAAACAAGTCGAAGACAGCGAAACACGAAGAATAGCGGACCACGCTCTGGCTATCAAGGCCAAGCTGGAGGCACAGCTCACGGAATGGGGAACTCTGCTCGCCGGCTTGGGATTGGAACCACCCATCAAGCAGCACTCACCGCGCATCAAGTCTACCAACAAACAGAGGTTGAGCTTCAGCTCCAGCCGCCCCAGCCCGTCGCAACGAAGACTACGCGATGTCGCTAGGGATATTGAAGAGCTGGGACACATTGCTGAGAACAAAACTCATCCTCGCATGTCACTCAAGTATGATGCCTCACCTAAAATCCCTTGAGCCTGTACTGACATTCAACCTAGCCCGGAGCAAATTTTGGCTCTTCGATCCGAAGCTGATTCGTCTGAGTCAATCGAATCACCCGACCTAGGACCGCCCCTGTGTCTCAGTTCATCGACGCGGACCCCGTTAAGGTGGACTCTCCTGCAAGAGCTACACCTACGAAGCCTACTGCGAATGTTACTGTGATTGCAATTAAATCACCAATCGCCCTTTCATCACCACGATCTGCTGCCAAGATTGAAAAGCCGTCTCCCGTGAAGCAAGAGCAGCCCTCCCTGTCCGCGAGGAGAAGGAAGTGCCTAAGGAGGAGCCCACACAGCAAACTTCGAAACCGGCCAAGTCATCGACACCTGTTCCTATTCCAGTCCCTGTTGCGCAGACGGGTAAGGCTGGGTCAAAACGAAAGCTTGGAGCCAGAGAAGAGCCACAAAGCTTGCGGTCCAGCAACCTCAACAATGAAAACCAAACACCAAAAGAACGCATCTCTATCCGGGACAAGGCGGATGGCAAGACACTCAAGGAGCTGACGCAGTTGAGAAAGGAGGCCAAGGCAAGACCTATTGTTGCTGGACGAAAGCCTCTTGCAGCAAAGAGCACCAATAACGATATGAACTCACCCCAAAAAGCTGCCAAGCCAATCGACAAACCAGCAATCTCACCAATTAAGGCAGATTTGAAGCCTATAAAGACTAGCAGTGAAGTCTCGAAGCCAAAGCTTGTTCATGCAGACATTCCAGTGGAGGTTGTTCCGCGCCGCACTTCAGCTGTACCTTGCGAACTTGGAGCACCAGTTGTCGAGCCAGTTCTGTTATCTCCAAGCTCCCCAGAGCCAGCGGCTTCGATTGATGGGGCTCGAGGAGACACGCCCCTCCAGCTGATATCACCTCTGAAGGAGAGACGTCTCGACCTAGTAGGCGCAATAGAACGGCCATTAGCTATGCTGAGCCAAACTTGAGAGACAAGATGCGACGGCCGACGAAGGAGTTGTTCGATGCGGTTGCAGGAGAAGGGAAATATTCACGCCGCTCTAGCCACTCTGCTTCATTGGCAACAGATGTGACCAGAGTCAAGCGGGAGTCTGACGTCGGGGAGTTGCTGCAGCAGATACCCTCTATCGATGACCAAGCTACAACTGAACCTAACACCATGCCTGTAAGCCCGTTGGCAAACAAGAGCACATCTCTAGAGGCTTTGTCGAAACCAGTCACTGTTGATAAGCCTAAGCGACACTCAACTGCCACCCGAGCCTCCAGAGATAAGCCTGTTGAAGAGGTGAAAGAAACAGAACTTGAGGCAAAGGATACGGGATCCGCTGATACTACGGGTGAGGATGGCGAGATTGATCCATACGAGTTTACATCATCGTCTCCTCAACCCGAAAAACACGAGGACATGAACGAGAGGCGAAGGAGTGTGACTCGGTCATCGAGATCATCAAGGCGATTCTCAACGATTGAAGGGGACGGAACTACTGCGACACAAGAACGAAGCTCGTCTCGACGACGAAGTATGATGCTGTAATGACAAAGGTCCCTACGGGATCTGCACCAGTGCAAGGCGTTTAGGACTCAATTGCTTGTCAGTTCGGATGGAGATTAATGCTGGAACGAATGAAACGTTGCATGCTCAAGATACCAAGCGGCCAACTTATTCTTAGTATTTGTATTTACATTGCCCTCCTTCTTTTGTCAATATTTGGCGGCATCCATTGGATTTAGAATCGCCAGTCTCGGGGTCTAGCCAAGCTCTTTTGAATAACAAAATGCTGTCTTGCGGCGGATAAAGCCGCTTTTCATTTCTTAAAACTGAACACGGGTATCGACTTTCATGGTCGCTGCGCCTGCACCTGCACTCCATGCGCTCCTCCTTACAACCCAAATTGCCTCTCCTGACTTGATGTATTATGATGCGCCCGCTGATGGCTCTACTGGCTTCGTGTACGTGACCTTCTCCACGGCAACGGTCTCGTTGCCTTGGTCATCCTTTCTTAATTGATACACGTAGAGGGTAAGGGAGATGCCTTGAACCTGGAGACATTGTCAGTCAGCAAGAACGGACCGTAGAGACGCAAGTTTTCGTGGCTAGGTACTCACATCCATTAGACAGAAGCTAGGCGTAGGCTCCTGGTCGTCCTGATTCCAGCCAGTGATGTATGCGCCCGTCGCGCTTCCGGGATTGACGAAGAACTTGTCCATGTACTCGAATGCGTCGAATCGGTGAGTGCCGCCCCAGCATAGCACGTCGACGTCCAGGCGGTTCGCCTCGGCGAGGAGCAGGTCGGGCTCGTTGGATACGAGGGTGAAGCCCTCGAGGAAGCCAATTCGGATTCCGCCGTGGGTCACGACCTGGGTGAGCGGGAGGAGGTGGCCTCGACATCGTAGCGGCCCTTGACGATCTTGAGATCCGGCGCAACCGACCGCAGGTACTCGTAGGTAGACTTATCGGTGAGATTGCCCAGGCATAGCGTCTGGCCAATCTTGCCGGGCGCAAGGAGCTTCTTGAACTGTAGACGTACACGCGGTTAGCTTCTCCAAGCCAGGCCAGGGGTGATGATGATGATGTTGTTGATCGCAGAAGCTCCAACGGAGGGAAACGACTTGGGAGGCTTACCTTGGCTGGGATGTCGAGCGCGCGATCTGGGATGTGAATATCCCCGATAACGAGAATAAGGAAGGCCATTGTGCCTCCCGTGACAGGAGAGTGTGGTAGTGGCTCGAGGTAAGCAAGCTGGCGGGTATACAAGGCGCCTCGGAGCTTGGTCGCTTGGAGATGGCTGGAGGGGCCCGGCGCAGGTACGTAAACGCTCGGATAAAGAGGTAGGGATCCATATCGTCATAACGGGTCGTCCCAGGCCAGGTACCCAAAGTCACCATGTACCTCTGACCGCCCACAACTTTTCTGGAGCTTATCGGCTAGTGGGGACCCTGATAAGGATTTTCTTGTCCGTAAAAATTTGGGCTTCGCCAACACAAAAGTCGTTGCTTGCTTCGCTTCACCGAATATCTTGGATCTGGCGCCCCACGGCTCACGACCAAGATGTCGACTCAACTTTGGCTGAGAAGCTTGACAAGATCAAGTCCCCGGGCTTCAGAGTCAGCAACGGGTATGTCCCTGTGCTTTTACAGGAAAACTTTTTCTCCCTCCGTCGAATCGCATACTGAATAAATGTCCACTTAGACCGTCGTTGTGCTCCAAGCCGTCGAGTCGACGCTGAAAGAACAGAACACCGCGCCGACGCCGACTGGATATTTCGCTGCCCTGCTGGCTCTCCTGCAGCAGGCCAACAGCAATGGCGTCCCCAACGTCGAATTGGCAACCCCGTTGTCTACCTCCTGGACGTCGTCACACCATATGCCCCGCAGCCTCTGCTGCGCTCCAAGTTCACTCAGATCCTCACTCTCCTTGCGCCCGTGCTTCTGATGCAAGAAGCGGAACCTATTCTCCTTCGAACCTCTATTGGGTGTTTGGAATCCGTTCTGCTGGCCCAGGACTCGACCTCCTGGGAGATGTCCGTCTCTCAGATCAGCCCTCGCCGAGCCGTCGCTGGCCTGTTGAACCTTTCGCTGGACCACAGACCCAAGGTGCGAAAGCGATCGCAGGACGCCCTCAAGAAGGTCTTGAAGAACCCTCCCCAAGCCCCTCGCTGGACCATCCCGCCGCCGACATGTGCGCCCAGACGGCTCTGAAGAACCTGGAGGATATCTCTGGCAAGGCAGCACAGGCACGCAAGGGCAAGAAGTCGTCCGAGTCGGCTCACGACCCGGCCCTCATCCATGCTCTGCAATTGGTCAAGACCGTCGCTGCCGCCAGCGGTGGATGGCCGAGCACCAAGATCGAGTCTCTATGCGAACTGCTCCTCGGCATTGCCAAGACTGGCAATGAGTACATGACCATGGCCACCTTTGAGATTTTCGAGATGATCTTCGAGGGTATGACTGACGAAGTTTCATCCGCCAAGCTGCCCAGACTCATGGAGATCATTTCGGAATTGAGGCCTGCTGCCAACGATACCCAGCTTGTCCCGCCTTGGTTGGCTATCTTGTCCCGCGGCTACGACGTGTCGGCCCAGGTCGAACCTGAGGAGACTTTCCAGAACCTCCCCGATTTATTCGCCATGGTCGCACAGTTCCTTCAGTCATCTTCCGAGAACATCCGAGTTTCGGCTTCGGAATGTCTCGTCTCTTTCATGGCCAACTGTGTGCCTTCGCAAGTTGTCCTTGAGCCTTCGATTTACGACCAGAAGACTCTTGAGAAGATTGCAAAGACTGCCGAGTCCCTGCTCACCGTCCAGTACCAGGCTGCTTGGTTGCAGACATTCAACGTCCTTGGAGCTATGTTTGATGCCTTGAGATGGACTGCTTACCCCATTATGCTGAATCTTACCAAGACCATTGGCGAGATCCGAGAAAACTCGTCATTCCGCAACAAGAAGGAGGCCGATGAAGTGATTGGAAAGGCCGTTCGTGCGATGGGACCTGAGGCTGTCCTCTCTGTTCTCCCGCTTAACCTGGCCAAGCCCGCTAAGGGTCAGCCCGGAAGAGCTTGGATGGTCCCGATCCTGCGTGACTACACCAGCAACATCAACCTGGCCCATTTCAAGAAGGAGCTTGTGCCCCTTAGTGAATTGATGTTCCAGAGGGTCATCGACCATGGTCAGGCCGACAAGACTATGGAGATCAAGATCTACGAGACCCTTGTGCAACAGATTTGGTCCATCCTCCCAGGTTACTGTGATCTGCCCATGGACTTGACAGACGCGTTCGACCAGGGTTTCGCAGAGATGCTCGCCAACCTGCTTTACCAGCAGCCCGACCTTCGACTTGACGTTTGCAGGGCTCTCAGGATCCTGATAGAGTCAAACCAGGCCATTGCTACCATTGCTGACGAGGAGGAGGAGGACCTGCTGCTCCAGAGCCGTGTCACCCGAGAGGCGGCTCGCGGCAACCTTAAGCATCTCGGCCAGTTTGCCGGCAACATGCTTGCAGTTATGTTCAACGTCTACACACAAACCCTGCCTCAGAGCCGAGGCCCTATCCTGCAGACTGTCAACGCCTTCTTGAGCATTACCCCGAGGCTGAGCTCAACGAGACTTTCGACCGAGTCAGCAAGATGCTCGCAGCTGAACTGCAGAAGACCCCAGACGCCGAGAAGAAGAAGGAGAAGACACAGAAGTCCAAGGATCACATGCCGTCAACAGCCCAAACATTGATGGATCTGATCATCACTATGTCCGCCTACCTCTCGCGTGAGAGCTTCGCTCCCTTGTTCGAGGTCGCTACGGTTATCATCTACAAGCAGGAGGAGCCTCAACTTCAGAAGAAGGCCTACAAGCTTATCCCTCGCTTGGCAGACACTGAGATCGGTAAGCAGGCCTTGGCCGAAAGGAATGCCGAACTCCAGAGCCTCCTGCTGTCTAGCACCGAGAAGGTCTCGGCCCCTGCTAGACGCGAGCGACTTGCTGCTATCTCCGCTCTTCTCCTTACGTCCCCGACAACTCTCTACACTTCATTCCCTCAGTGCTCAGCGAAGTTGTTATCTGCTGCAAGGAGAACAACGAGCGCGCGCGAAGACTGCTTACGATCTGCTGGTGCAGATGGGCCATCGCATGGCTTCTGCCAATGGAGCAGTCATCGACAACAGCAAGGTCCCCACATGCCTGACGACGCACCGACAGGAACCGCCAACATTGAGGAGTACTTCACCATGGTCAGCGCTGGTCTGGCTGGAAGCACGCCCCACATGATTTCGGCTTCCATCACTGCTATCAGCCGTCTTCTCTACGAGTTCCGCTCATTACTAAGTGAGCAGACTCTTGCCGACTTGGTGCAGACCATGGACCTGTTCTTGACTTCCAACAACCGCGAAATTGTCAAGAGCTGTCTTGGATTCGTTAAGATATGCGTGATCAGTCTTCCCGTCGAGCTCATGCTTCCTCGTCTCGCTACGCTGGTTCCTAACCTGATTGTTTGGAGCCACGAGCACAAGGGCCACTTCAAGGCCAAGGTCAAGCACATCTTGGAGCGCATGGTTCGCCGCTTTGGCTATGACAACATTCACAAGTACTGCCCCGAGTCTGACAAGAAGTTGATTGTCAACATCCGCAAGGCTAAGGAGCGCACCAAGAAGAAGAAGGATGCGGCCAAGGCTTCCCACGGCGAGGACGATTCCGACGATGAGGAGGGCGAGACGGGCAAGAGGCAGTTCGAGAACGAATATGACCAGGCCCTGTACAGCAGTGACTCGGACGAGTCAGAAGACTCTGACGACGAGGGCGGAGCTTCTCTCAAGCCCAAGAAGAAGGCCCAGAAGGGTGGCAAGACTTACATTCTTGAGGATGAGGACGAGCCTCTTGATCTGTTGGACAAGAAGGCCCTTGCCAACATTTCCTCCACGAAGCCCGTCAAGATGCGCAAGCCTACCAGGACTAAGGCCAAGGTCGACCTTGACGGCAAGCTCATCCTCGGCAAGGACAGCGACGACGAAGGCGCTATGGATGTCGACCAAGCCAACCCCGAGGCCTCGGGTGTCGGCGCCTACGTTGCCGCCCTTAAGGGCAAGGATGTCGCCAAGCGTGGTCGCGGCGGCAAGCTCAAGTTCTCCAACCGCAAGGGTCAGGATGACGATGACATGGAGGAGATGGATGAGGGCGACGCTGCTGCTGTTAAGAGCAAGATCAGCCCCGGCAGAGAGCGCGGAGGCCGATTCCGCGGTGGACGTGGAGGCGGCGGTATGCGCGGCGGCCCCGGTGGACGTGGACGAAGCGGAAGAGGTGGCATTTCCGCCGGCAGGAGAGGACTGGGCGTGGACAAGCGACACGGCCCGTCGGGCTCGGGCATCGGTAAGCCCAGGAGAGGCCGCAATTAGAGGTGGAAAGGGTGAACAAAAAGAACTTATTTATGTCGTGATGTATACCCACGTTGATACAATTTCGATTTCAATCTTCAACTTTACGAGTGCCAGTGACGCAGACCAAAGTCTGTAACAAACATGTGTGTCATGATTCGTCATATATGCAGTCTATCAACCGATGTACATCTGCAACTAACTAAATTGTCCACGCCAGACACGACTGTTCCCTGATCCTATCCACAGTCTGCCTCCCACGCTCCACAACCGATGCAAGGGGTATCTACCACATACAAACGACGAGCCAAGGGTATAACCATCTTCCGACCTTGTTGAAAGAAAAACATATTCTTCGTAAGAACCCTTGAGACAACAGACCTCCGCCAATGCTCTCGACTCTTCTATCCTGCGGACGATATGCAATAAAGAAATGAAAATATTCCGATATATGTAGAGACGCAGCTCTGTCGAAACTGGTGTCAAAGTATACGATATCAATCGAGAACAATTACATGTTCGGGCTCAAGCGGCCCATGTTGGTGCCTCGTGACATCGTTGTAGCCATTTCGAGGATGGTGATTAATGGTTTGAAAACTGTGGGGAAGGTTTCTTGCCTTCCATAGTTATCCCCAGTTGCTCCAGGAATTGGTCGACTAATTAGATAGGTCAGAACTGTTGGAACGCTCCTGGGATGCTTCTGTAGACTTACTCGGCCCAAACTTGTTGAGGTACTGGGGCGACATATTCTGCTCTTGGGCCTGGCTCAAATCCTGTCTGCATTCTACCTCGGTAATACGAGTCTTCCGGTCTTCGAGGAACCCACCCTTTGAGGTATCATGCTGGGCCATGGGATCCTCATACACATGGGGAGGAGCACGGGGCGGCTGCTGGAGGTCAAGTGAGGAAAGCTTGGGTCATAATGATCTGCTCGAGCATCCCGTTCTGATCCATGAGGGCCTGCTCGAGGATGATAGCCTCTATTTGCCTCCAAATTCGGTTCTGGTTCTTGAGCACGTCGAATTAAATGTTGAGGTACCCTGTCATACTCCGGTTCGGCACGCCGAATCTGAACGAAAGCAGGCATAGAAGCAGCGGGATTGGCATCTGAAGAGACTGGCACCCTCTCATAAAAGCCACCGCGATTCTCCATAAGAATGGGGTTCGACCGCTCTCCTGGCCTTGGTGCGTCAATAATTATTCTCTTAGATGGATTAGTGACCGGAACGTGTGAACCAGAGTGTATTACAGGCAAGTATGTATGGGGCTGCTCCATGTATCGAGATGGTACTCCATACTGGTTACGAGCCGTGTCCGAGCCATTTGTAGATATCATCATAGTATCGTTGTGGCGACCAACTTCATGTGGAATGTGGTCGCTCACGACGCGACGACCAATATAAGAAGGAGCTGGCCCCGGTCTAAAGTCCCTAGGGGTGATATTGGCCTTGTAGAAACGTGAGGAAGAGTAGACATGGGTGAATGGGGTGCCGAGCCGTGGCCTCTAGGTGGCAAGGTGCGTATATAGTACGACTGGGGAGCATCCGGGGATGCAGGTTCGATCGAACGAACAAGAAGGTCCTGAAAGCCATGTGTAATGGGGCTAATCGGCTGACGGCCAGCCCGCTCGCTTGGCGGGGGTGTTCATAGCTAGCTGTGTTTACCTGAAGGCGAGCTGGCTGCGGAGGCATTCCTGGATCCAAAGGGGTAGCAATCGCGCCGCGACATCTCCAAATCCAGAAGGCTGAGGATTATTGCTTGGAAATCCCGTCGATCCATTCATGAATCTTGAGCCTGATGCATCCGGGTGAATATGGGAAGGGGCCGAAATTGGTCCAAGGGATCCTCGATGATAGTAGCCAGATCCTACATTACCTTGTGGTCGGGAATCAACATCTTGAACTCGCCTGATGGCTTCCTTCCAGGCACGGTATCTCTTAAAACCACGCTTATCAGCGGCTCGACTTGGGACTGCCATCCTTGTAGCGGGATCGGGTCTACCATCCGGTGGTGCTTCATGAACGTATGAAGGCGCTGCAGGGAAATGGGATGGGCTTGGCGTGGGACCTGCGGCAGATGGCCCGCAGACAATTGTTGCTCATTTACAATAACATCTTCCATGGATGTGGTATCAGTCTCCTGCTCTGAATCTTCATCTTCCGAGTCTGAGATGATGACAACTTCACGAAGGATTTCGTCAAGCTGGTCTCGTCCAGTTTCTTCGTCTCCACGCCACTTGACGAGGATGTCTAAGCATAGGGATTCGACGACCTTGCGTGCATTTTGCCAGCTAGTTTCCTTGAGAAGGTCATCATATCTAGTATGATTATGACGGATATGAGCAAGGACCGCCAGCTGGACTCTCCGAGCAAGTGTTATATCCTCGGACAGCCCAACCGGCTTCTCGCCTTTGAATGTGGCACCCTTCAGTACATGTTAGTTTGTTTTTCGTGGATATAAAAGGGGCGGTGGGATAGCAAGAACAAACCCGCTGGAACGCATGCTCGATAATGGCCTGACGATCTGTGTTCGGAATCCGGGGAACAAATCTCGAATAGCGGCATCCACTTGTAAATTATACTCCGTTTGTAACTCTGGAATTGGCTCAGGTTGTCCGTCAGTGATTTGAGCAGTGGTATCAGCAGGCTGGCGTATGTAACCACGAGCTTCTTCTACTATGGTCTGCCGGATATGATGGCCTATACGATGAACCTGATGAGACAGGTTGTTTGACGCAGCGTCCTTGGCATTCTGGCAATGACGAGTGTCAGTAAATCACTACGTGGACAGTCGGTCAGATAGCCTACCGAGACAATAAATATCATAGCATCCTTCTCGCGAGAAAGCTCTTTGCAGGCCGAAGTCAGCTCTGGGTTGCCGATGGGCACAAACTCGAAGCCTGGCGGCGGGCTTTTCTTGCCGGTGACCTAAGTTTGAGGGTCAGTGTCATGCACTTTCTGCTCGACTCTCGCTGCTACCTGGAACTCCAGCTTCTTCTTCTTGTCGGTGTTTTCCACCAGCTCGAAGTAAGACTGATATTTGGATGTTGATTTCGGGACGCTGGGCTTGGCTACGAAGCCGTTTGGCACGGGGCCTTTGGATCGTACTGCGATCTCTGAGCTCGCCTGTGTTTTTCTTTTGGCCCACCCACAAGGGCAGCAGGCAGAGTTCTTTTCTCTCGCCCCATTTCAAAGATTGGTCAACGGAATAGCATGGCATGGAATGTTCACTCGTAAGGCATCCGGGATAGCAAAGGGACACTACCAGGCCACTAGTACCGTTGAAAGGCAGCTTCGACTTTGGCAAAGATTATGGAAACCTCGACGCGTTCGGGGTTTTCATCCCACGTCACGGAGGTTCCCAGCGAAGCGATGGATAATAAGTCAAGCGGCTAGGCGCGAGAAAACCAAAGAGGAAACGTCATATGGTGAGTAACGGCCTTTGTAGCTTGAGGAAACGGTGCGTCTACTGAGAGCTGAGAGGGCAACGATCGCAGCAAGTCCGATCTCTGGCTTCCGGGTTGGAGCGTGGTACGTGACGCGACCAGCAGACGTGCTGTTGGGTGTTAAGAGATCAGGCGTCAGTGCAAACACCTTATGCATTTGAGGAAGACAGACTAGAGTCGAATTGTAGGTAAAGCTGATAACGTTTACTTGCATGGATTACATAATCACGTGCTCTGCCCTGGACAAGTGAACGCCAGGTGAATCCTACAGCTGTTGACACTGAAAGTACACAAATAGATAATGATGATGATGATGATGATGATGATGATAAAGCAATATATTGGCCATCTGAAGAATTTTGTCCGGTCTGAGTAGGAAATAATGGCACCGAATTGAAGTTGGTGAGGTGGTGTAATCGGCGAGCTGCAAACATGTACATGACTTGTCAACTATTATCAAAAGCTCTTTTCTCGTTTGAAGCCCCGGTACTTTGGCAATAGCATCTGTATGTGCAAACTACATGTTTAATCGAAAACAAGTTTCGGAATAGCCATTGACGCTCTGTGATTCAGTCGTTGGATTCCTAGCGAACGGTTACGACACCGCTGGCCGCGTACACCAGTAGACAAAGCTAGAATATGTGATCTCATAGCATTCTGAAATTTGCTACTGGAAACTTATCCCAAGTGGGAAAAGCATATTCGTTGCTCGGTAAACTGATGTTTTTGAGATTCTTTTATTTTCTTATTTTAATTATATCTCGGATTAGAAAAAACTTCCACCAAGTCTCTGATGCAATGTCCGCATAAGATCGGCAACGGCCTCCGATGTTACATTTGCATAAATCCGCACCATACCGCAGTTTCACATTGACACTAGGACAGCGAAAACTTGTTTCGAAGGGAAAGTCTCCAGCTCATTGTGACGTCCGGTGACAGTGGTTTACAGGCATCATCCTTTTTGGCTTGGTTTCTTGAACATTGTTCGTGCGGGTGAGGCTGACAGGGCTCCTCCGTTAAGAAGCATTGTAAGAACAATATTGATGCACATCCTCAAGTTGTATACTTGTATAGCGATGAAGCAGCCCTTCCTAGTACTTTCTCTTAAGCAGAAGCAACGGAGACACCCCTAGTTTGGGTCCCGAAGCATCCCTGGTCAAAACTACGTCGCGAATGAACCTACCGTCTATGGACTTAATACCACAAAGAAAGACCAAAAGAAAGTTCCGTCATCGGAGCCACTGCTCCATTCATCAAGTGAGTACATTACTGAGTTTAGCCTGCCTCAATAGCGGTATGGATATAAAGGGATCCATGGCACAGACATGTCCCGGATATCGATCCGACACACGAGAAAACGGCTATAGATGCCGAAATATACGTACAGTAACATGAAGAGTGTTTCAACGTAGGGCTTGGGCCCCGCGGCTGCCATCGCCACTTCAGACGACGATTCGCTGCTTCATCGAGGTAGGGAGTTGAACGACCCCATGTTTCTTTGTGATGGATGAAGTTACAGAATTGGTCTAAAACCCCTGAGGAGATGTTAGCTGCACATGATCATCTGTACAGTTCCAGCCATGTGTGTATTATTAGGCACCTGGCATGGACTTGTATTCCGGCTTGTGGCGTGTAGGACGTTTGCTTCACGTTATATTATGTTTTCTATCAAGTAGACACCTATCAGGCAAGGTGAGCTGAACAACTCTCTTGGTTTGTGACGCAAAACCATGTCATGGAGTTCGGCAAGGCGACACGAGAACTCCGCGGCTTCCTGTCGGGAATAATACGAGATCAGCTAAATACGCGACAAGTGATGGTAAGCCTCTCAGCTCACTGGGGCGTAGTGCTAGAGAGCTTGGTACCAACGATGCAGTCAGACGGCAAACGGCATCGCCATTCGTTTCTGCAGGTGAGCTTAATTGTTATTCATGGAGTAGACGGCACCGGGCAACTCGGGCAAGAGGCGGATGATCGGCAAATATACAATAAGCTTTCGGACAAATTGAAGCAACCCTCTTGTCATTCACAAGTAAATGGGGAACAAGACGCCTACATGCCGGGAATGATGCGGATATTCCGTCTGCATGGAGAGTTCAGGCTAGCACATGGTGTTACAGCAACAGGGCATGACCATCCCAACCTGCTCCTATTCAAGGATGTCCACACATGGCCATTGATGGCCCCTTCAGGGACGAAGACGATGCACGAAGAGCATTATGTGGTAGCAAAGCTAGCACTGCCCCGAGCAGCGCAACCTCCCAGCCTCACGAGTGCTGCTGAAGAAAGGGCACGGGAAATGGGGGTGGATCATCAACGCTTTCATTCAATCTGGGGTGATATGCTTCAGTCTGCCTTGACAGCATGAAGTCGGACGGCATTATTGGCACAAAGTTGTTTCGAAGTGCCGTTCCGACGCGCGGGATGGTGGCTCCGAGTACCGCCTCTGCAGTACCGTATTGAAGCTAGAGATCAGAATGCTGTCAAAAATAGAAGCCCTCTGAGATTGGTTTCAGTGTGGGGCTTGTCGATCAAGGCGAAGTCGTTGCCACTCAGGTCATGCTGCTACGGCACATTACTCTCCACTAAAGGGGTGATTTTCCAGAGCACATCCCTTCAGAGTATGACAGGTTTGTGCTTGATACAGTAGAGATGCCAAACGTGTGGGATCTGATCTCATAGTTGGCCCAGATCTTGAAAATCATTCGGAGCCGGGCCCGAACAGGTTCTAGAGAAAGCTTGAGACAATGGCATGCCCTAATAGGGCCCTCGAGTGTCTTTTACTGGGGACTTCCACGTAGCAGCCCTAGTGTGGGCACGTCGGCGTAGCTGTCGAGCTCAAGCCTGTTTTATTGACTGGTGCCTAAGAAGTGATTGATTAGCATTCCAAGAAGTGGAATCTACCGTACGCTTTGACGAGAGCAGCCACTGAAGGTGACGAGGCAAGCGCCGTTGCGATGCCACTGCCAGAGATGCCCCATAACTGTCCAAACAAGGAAAGAAAATACGCTGAGGGTAAAAATAAATAAAAAGAATAATCAATATACCGGTAACGGTAGATGAGATGAGATGAAATGAGAGAAAAAGCCCCAACCAGTGAAATGAGCTGCCTAACTCTACAGTAAGCGAGGCTCCTTTGATTAATATTTACCAGGTATTGATATACCTATGGACGTGTTGATTTGGCATCCCAACGATCCTGGGCTCCATCCAGCGCAAATGACACTGGAAGCACTGCCACCGCCAGCGATACAACCCCTACGCGGATCACGTGTAATGTCACGTGAAGCTGAGACTTTACTAGATGCACCCCATCTTGGCGCCCAGCATAGCCTCGCTCGGAAGCAATGGATGTGCAATTCAGGATGGCGCCAGACCAATCACTTGTTGTGCTGGGAAAAAACAAACAATGGGAATAATGCCAGACCTCGCTTCTCCGAGCCAAGCTCCGTACGCGCGAGAGAGTGTAAAGGAGATCATCCGACTGCTCCAGGCAAATGCCACAGAAGGCGTCTCGAAGTGCCATGGATGGGCACACAAAAGCGTACATAGTATGTTCGTGGGCGGCCCGCGGATCAGCACTGGAGGATGTGGGACGGTGAGGCAGTTTCACCAGGGGTCCGTATCCATAACCCGTTGTCTGTGAGCGCTCCAGCACACCAATGCTGGCGGTCGGGGCATCGCGACGAGTCGGGTACGGTAGCAGGACAGAGGAAGAGGCTTTGCTCTCGTTATGTACAGGGCGCTTCCTGATACTGGCCTAGGGGCATCGCGACGCCGCGGCAGCCGTCCATTTCGAGCGAATGCGTCGTGGCCTTTGTCGAGTCTTCGTCAGCCCTAGTAACCCGACAATTCGGCTGGACGGCATACAAAGACGACGGTTGGCGATAGCGACGGGCGGCTGGCTCAGGTAGCCAACGGTGCTGCGGCGGGCCAAGGGTACACGCCGACGGACGCTCGGACTAACAGCAGCAATGCCACTGGCAGCAATGGTAGCGTGGCCCAAAGAGGAACTTGGCGTCGTCATCCTCAGGCATTAGGGAGTCGCTCGCACACCATGGTAGCCAATGGTAGCCAATGGCACCCAATGGCAGAATGGCACACCACGGCCAGGCTCGCTCTCGGCACCAAAGGCTTACGCGTCCTCGACAAACGGACCCCGCCCACATCCCTGTTGGTCACTGCTCTTCCCTTGTCTCGTCCCTGTTCGCTGCTTCCTCGCTCAAGCCCGCCTTGGCCAGGGGCGTGTCGGACAATCTCCATCTCTCATCCCACGCTCTTTCCCTGCCCCAAGGCACCCGTTTTCCATTATAGTCATTCTGTCGCCCATCCATCCTCCATCCTGACCTGATCTTGCTGTTCTTCTTGTTGGCCATTCTCCATAACCCCAGACCGAGCTAAACATTTTCTCTGCTCTCGAGTAAAACGAAACTCTTCCATCTCTCTTCCTTCCTTCACCTACCTCACTCACCCGCTCAATCCGAATCTCCGCCCGCTTCCGCCGATACCGTGTCTTGCCGCACGCCACCGACCGTACAGGTGCACACGCTTCGCAAAGGGACAGGCGCTCACTTTCACAACGCATCCGCAATGGCGGGCCAAAATAACGTCGATCTCGACGCTCTGCTCGACCTCACCGAGTACGATGGCGTCTCTTACCACTCCCCGTCGCTCTCTCCGGCTACCTCTTCAAAGCCCACCTTCGCCAGCCCCGTTACCGCCGCGGTGAACACCCCGAGCATCTCCTCCACCACCACTCAAACCCTCAGCGGACCCAGCCACAACTATGACATGTATCGTCAACAAACTGGCTTCGTCCCTGGCGCCATCGCCAATGCCATGGCTGTCAACCAGACTAACAACACCTTCCCCGAGTTCGGAGCCATCGACTACATGTCAAACTTCAGTCCTGAGAACGATCTCTTCGACTTCAACACCTCTCCTACTCAGAACACCATGAGCGTCGCCGAGATGGACATGGAGTTCGATTCTCCCGCCGACACTCAGCAGTTCTTCTCCTCTACCGTGAACCCAAGCAGCATCGAGCAGGAGTCTAACAGCCTTCCCTCGCCGCCTGTCGTTCCCACCCAGACTGGAAACGTCGGCCGTCTCTGGCCCGGCGCTCACTCTCAGGCCGCCCTTGCCAAGGCTCAGGCTCAGCGCCAGCAGCAGCAGATGATCCAGCAGCCTCAGCGCCAGCCTCAGCAGCAGCAGCAGCAACAAAAGCCTCGAAGCAAGTCTGCCCAGCCAACCGATCCCATTGTCGAGCAGAAGATCACCCAGCTGCTCAACTCCATGCGGGCCAAGCCTCCCTCCCCGACGCCCTCAGCCCTCCTAACCTCGGCAACCTGCCCCGCTCTAAGAAGGAGGAGGACGACATGGACGAGGATGAGAGGCTGTTGGCCAGTGAGGAGGGTAAGAAGCTGAGCAGCAAGGAGCGAAGACAACTGCGTAACAAGGTCTCGGCTCGTGCTTTCCGATCAAGGAGAAAGGGTATGTCACCTCGGCAAATCACAAATTTGTTTGCATTGCTAACTTGAAATTAGAATACATCTCTCAGCTTGAGTCGGAAATTGCCAACAAGGTTAACGAGAACGGTGATCTGCGTGTTCAGAACCGTGCCTTGATGGAGGAGAACAAGCGTCTGTCTGACTTGACCCGCATGCTTCTGTCTTCGCCCTCATTCTCCAACTTCCTCGACCACCTCAGCACCAACCCCTCTGCTCTCCCCAGGGTCTTCCGGCCAAGATGGAGCCTCAGCAGCAGCAACAGCAGCAACAGGAGCAGCGCCAAGTCCCAAAGGACCCTAACCCCTTCGGTGCTCAGCAGACTCAGCAGCAAATTGGCATGGCTATGATCCCCGAGCAGAACATTGATTTCTCTATGCTCACCCTGGACAACGCCTCGTACAACTTCCAGCCTCAGGTCTTTGTTGTTGACACTCCCGAGGTGCCGGCGCCCATTGATATGTCTGTTCTGTCTGGCAAGTCTAGCCTGATTGAGGAGACCTTCACCTTTGAAGAGGAGAAGAACGAGCTCCCTGCCATTGAGCATCCTGCCAAGATGCCTCAGGCTACCACTGTCGCTCGTGACCTGCCCCTCGATGAAGAATTTGAATCCGACCCCGACTTCGCTCTCTTCCACACTGAATCCGACTTGCAATCTGAAGCTTCCCAACCCGAGACTGACGACCTGGTCTGTGCCAACATTTTTGGAGGCATCCAGACCGAGAAGGCTCTGTCTCGGTACGAGCTAGTTGATGCCACGGAGGAGGAAGCGTCAGCTGCCTTCGCCATGGAGCGTGTCCTGCGTATGAGTGCCAGCATCGAGTCTGTTGTCTCGCGTCTGGAGATCTTGACACGGGATTTGTAAAGGGGTCGAGTTAGGAGAGGAGATATTCAGCGATTTGTACCTGGTGGATTAATCCTCACATTTCATGTTCATATGGGCTTCTGGGAAATTGGGTTGGGATCTGGCGTTCAGGATTCTTGGCTGACGAGCAGCCAGGAAAGGCATGGCATCGCTCCTTTTGTGACAGCGGCGAAACGATTTGACGATATAGGATTGGTGTATAGATAGAGAGGAGGGCTTACCGCCGAACTCGCCTTTATTATAGGAAGAAAATATGAAATATCATCAAACTCCTTGATTTGATCTTTGAAGAATGGATTTGAAATGCAACGTGTCTGACACTCGTGAACATGATGTAAGGGACGTCCTACGGATTTATATTATGTGTGATTCGACCTATGAGGAAGGGATAGGTAGTTATAATTTGATGTTGGTAGCGAGCAGGATGGTCGCAAAAGATGGCCCGTGTTTGATCTGTTGCCTGTTGGCCCACCACCTCTCTGATTATTCATTTACAGACTAACATGCCTTGCTTATATGACTGTTCAACCGTGACTCAGTAGCTTGTCTTTCCACCATTAGATCCCCATTTGCTAGCTTGCTGAACTTATGGTCCGTCTCCTGTTCGGAAACAAATATCATAACACGGTCGCGCTCTTACCAAGCTGGACCACTCGAGGGAGGGAGCCCAGAAAGTCGCAGAGTTGGCGCTCTCATACGAAGCTATTCATGAGCGGCGCCTCGACACCGCCAGCAGCAGCACCATACTGCCCGTACAAGTACACGCCGCTCATAGACCCCAAGTCGATCCGCATCCTCTCGCTGCAGCCAGGCCAGAGCAGGGACCCGCTCGTCGGCCGGCTGAGCGTCGAGAACCTCGCCTCGAAGCCCGATTACGAGACTATCTCGTATGTCTGGGGCGGCGACGGGCGTTGCGCGGAGTTGCACGTCGTTGGCGATGACGGCAGCGGACAGCGCGCGGTGCTGCCGCTGACGGAAAGCGCCTGCGATGCGCTGCGGCGCATGAGGCTCCCGGCGCGGCCTCGGCGGCTGTGGGCGGATCAGGTGTGTATCAACCAGACCGATGTCACGGAGCGCAGCCACCAGGTCGGCCTGATGAACGCCATCTATAAGAATGCGCGACACGTGCTGGTCTGGTTGGGAAGAGATGAGAAGGGCATGGCCGAAGGGGCGGTAGAGATGGTGCATCATTTGGACGAGGTCTTTGCAGACGAGGAGAAGCATGAGGCATTCAGGGTGAAGCATTCAGGGGACTTGTCTGGTCTGAGCAAAGAACCCTGGGTCCCGCTGTCTGTTTTAACAGGGCTTCCATGGGTGAGTGTCCTGACGAGAGGTCGTGGTAATACGCGTTGTCACTGGGCTCCTTATCCTATCGACTCGTTCGTGATGCTGACTGCTGGCGTAGTTCAACCGCCTATGGATTGTCCAAGAGATTGGCACCGTAGCACCCGCCACGCTCTTCTGGGGCGACTGCCAGATCGACTGGGAAAAGCTCTCCAGGGTCGCCGTTGTGCTCAATCAGGGATATCATCATTTGCGCACGCACTTTCGCGTCCTCACCCCTAACATCCGCTATCTATATAAGCGGTTCATCGAGCCTGATGAGGATTACGATGAGAACCATAACCGGGGCAGTTTTATATACGAGCTGCATCGCGCTCGACACCTGCTGGCAAAAGATCCGCGAGATCATGTGTATGCTTTTCTGGGTCACTTCTCCATCAACAGGGGAAGCAAGGCCTTGGCTGAGATCAAGGTAGACTACAGCCGTTCTGTCGAGGATGTCTACGTCGATGTGGCCATCCGAGAACTCAGCGACGCAAGCAACCTGCTTCTCCTCTCCGCATGCCACACTGTCCATGCCGAAAAGATGAAAAGATCCTCGTCGTTCCCTATCGAACCGCTGCCTTCGTGGGTGCCTGACTGGCGCCTCCTCCCACTTCACATCATGGGCTCGCCAACGACGCTGCACCGTGCTGGGGGTAATATGAAGCCCAGGTTGACCATAGACGAGGCACGGCGTATCCTGCATGTCAAAGGTCTACGAGTCGATACCGTTGCGCGCGTGTCCTTTACGTTCTTCGGAAATGCCTTCCGCTCGGGCCGTAAGGCTTTGAAACGGCCTCCTATACAGACGCTTTGGGAGGTTATGTGCGGTTATAAGAGTTTCAACCTCGATGAACGCTATCTCAACGCCGATCCGGCCTTCTTTGCATTCGTACAGACCCTCACGAATGCTTGTATTGGAGGTGACCGCGCGAGCGACTACCGCCGCATGAGCCCTGCGGAGTGTCTCGCCAACGGCGCCGCGTTCCTCGTCCGCTCGACCAGCTTCGGGGAAAGCACTGACGTCGAGATGTCACAAGACGACGATATCGTCATTTCGCCGGAGCTCCGAGCCATTGCTGCGGGCGGCAATCCCTGCAGTGGAGCCACGAGGCAACGCTTGTGACCCGGCACCGCCGCTTCGCTGTTACAACCAAGGGCTACTTCGTCATAGGGCCGGATTCCATGGTCGAAGGTGATGCACTCGTCGTGCTGTACGGCGGGAAGACGGCATTCGCACTCCGTGAGAGTTGTGATGGATGGATACTCCTGGGAGAGTGTTATGTACACGGGTTGATGAACAGGGAGGCTTTGGACATGGTAGGGGTGGAAGAGGAGACGTTCTCAATACGATGATGCCGTGTTGTACAAAGATGTAGCGTGCTGCTGGCGGATAGATACCCACTATTGTAGAAATCACTGTATATATACCGATTTCGAATTATTCTAAAGCATCTAATCATTGAATTTCCTGACTTTGATATTGAGAAGCGGAATATATCTCCCATATCGACATAAGACATAAAATCATGCATACTCGTTTGAGCCTCCCAAAAAGTGAAGCCCGTGTCATCCACAGCATGGCGGTAGCCTCAAATAAACGCCGCCATATCCCAAGATCTAATTATATCCCCAGGAAAGACGTTGAGGAACATTAAAATGATAAATATCATGATCGTCGTAGGCCCAGCAATTACAGGCCTTTGAGTGAGCACCCCAAGATAGCCGCTCATACACTCTCGTGAGCCCTCACCGGCGTCGCATCTAGGACGCTGATACCGTCCTCTTCAGTCCGCCTGCCGCCCCGTCGAGAAAAGTCGTTGGTGGTCACCGCAGCGCCGTCGTCTCGCATCTCCCAGCTGCCGATGCGCTCCTGGGCAGCGCCGCCCTTGGACGTGGTCAGGTCTGGGTCGCTGGGCCTCTTCTCCGGGCCCTTGAAGCCGCCGAAAACGCCCTCACGCGACTGAGGGTGCGAGCGGTGGATGCGGAAGCCGAGGATGCCAAAGACAACCGCAAAGATGAGGCCGAAGATGGCGGCTGTGACGACGGCGCCGATGACACCTGCAACAGCACGGCTGAGGCCGGAGGGGCACTTGCTGTCGGAACCGCCGGAGGAGGAATCGGACGAGTCAGACGAGTCAGAGGCGCACCAAGATGAAGAGGTCTTGCAAACGTCACACCACTGCTCAGGGGTTAGGCCGTCGTTCTCCATGTGCGTCTTGAAGGTGGTGTAAGGGATGCTGTATCCGCCGTTTCCAGATCCATATAGGGAGAAGAGCGTAGGCTCATCTTGTACGCCCGCATCAGGGTAATAGTAGAAGCGAACCTGCAACTTGTTCTCATCAGGCATGTTACCATCCACATTGTCACTGATGAGCTCAATAACCATTGTTGCTCCAAGCTCGGGGAGGCGTGAGAGAGGTCCAGACTGGGTGTTCTGGCGGTTCAGCAGCCCAACAACGGAGAAGAGCGAGGTCATGGGGCGGACCGAGCCAAACATGAGAGTCAGCTTGTTGCGGTCGCCGTCAGAAAGGATGCTGTTCTTCAGCTGGTCGAGAATGCGCAGGCCGAGCGTGCGGCCAGCAACGGTGTAAAGCGTATTGAGAGGGTCGCTGTTGAGGGCAACGGCGTCGCTGGTCTTTGCGCGCTCCAGCTCCGTGGCGTGCGCCTCGAGGGTGGCGAGCGTCTCGTTGGCGTTTTCCAGGTTCTTGAAGACGGTCTCGTTGTGGCGGTAGAGGTAGCTGACGAGCTCGTAAATGTTGTAGGCGTTCCAGTAGTTGGCATCGTTGGCGGATATGGTGCCCTGCAGACCTGGGGTAGAGAAGAGCTTGTCATAGAAGCTCTGGCTGCTTTCGGCGCTCTCTTTGAGGTCTGCCCTCTTGGTCAGGTTGCTGGACATCTGGGTGTCCCATTCGGTGCATCCAATGGTTCCCTCGAGTCTGGAGCAGGGAGTCAGTAACGCTACCTTATCATGACGGTATCAAGGGCGCGACAAAATACTTACACCACGGAACCAGGGTCTGACGATCCCGGCGTAAGAATCATGGGATATTGGTAACCGTTAAGCGGATAATCGGCCGTCGCATCAGAAACCAAGTTGTTCCTCAGGTCTGAGCCACCAATGATCGAAGGAAACTTGTCTTTGGCTGGAGGGTATAGGCCTTGGAGGAAGGCCATGGCGCTGGCGATGGACCATTGCTCGGCCTGGGCGGAGAGGGCCAATTGGGAATTGGCGATGCTGTCCGTCTCGATGCCTTGAATAGGCGCGGTCTTGATGGCGTCCTCGTCGGAGCTGTTCGCCTTGCCACTGCCGCTGAGGTAGCGAGCTCTGAATGTTTGGCCCTGCTTCAGCATCTGCTGAGCTCCAGCTGGGGTGAGGACGGAGTTCATGCCAGCAGCATCGGGGTTTTCTCGCCATGGTTAACGTAGGCGACAGCGGCCCAGACCTTGACGTCCTGTTTGGAATTGTCCGCGTCCGTCTGGGCCAGGGCAGGGAGCAGCCACAGAGCGGTGGTGAGAAGGCGAGCGAGAGGCGCCATGGTGGTTGAGAGCTGGTTGTATATTGATGGAAAGCTCCCGTCAGACAATAGTCTCAGACTCGGCTCCGTCTTCAGCTTGCCAAACCGAGAGCGCAAGCTTCCACGATGTCTGAGGTACGTGGCAAAGCAGAAGAGGAGGAGGAGGAGGATGGATGAATGAAAAGAAAAATAGAACAGGTGGAATATGAAGATGCGTGACGACGGAAAGCAAATTGAAGAGCCAGCCTTTCCCGGCAAAGCTGCACCAAAGGTCGCCAAGCGCCAGCCACCGAGTGCAGCAAGGTACTAACTAAAACTACTGTCCGCTTACACTAGACAGGTAGGATGGATGCCCACGAGGGATAAAAAGGGCTCTATCGACTGTTCTAGTGGTCGCAGGAGCGAGATTTACAAGCCGTGCTCGGGCACTACGGCGGAAAGGCCTGGGCCTAGGCTAGAGGGGCTAGGGAGGGAGGGAGTGGCGAGCTCACCCCTCTCTGCCTCCCTTGGCCTATGGCCTGGACAAGAGCTACATAGGACATAGTACGAGTCCCAATGGCTTGGCTGGGAGGTCGATGATGGATGCAGATGCAGACGCAGGTGGATGGTGGGTGGAGGGGCATTGGAGCAGCTGAGTGCGGGGCTTGGAAACTGATAGCGTCTGTTTAGATGGGAAATCATGGGCCCAGCCATCCGATTCTCACGAGAAATCGAGCTGGCGCCATTGCCTCTTCCGGCTTGGCTGCGGTTGATCAGACCAGGGCCACCGTCTCCAGCTCCAGTGAGCGGTGCTTCAGTTCGCAGCATTGACAGCTGGGCTGAACACGTTGGGATGCTGAAAAGACGGTGGTGTGGCCGGGCCTGGCTTGAGGTCCGGTCCATTGGCTTCCCAGCGACTTTTTCTGCTTGCAGCTATGCCTAAAGCGAGCGCCGGTCAGCGTTGGATGTTTTCGTGTTTTGTGTCGTTGATATTGCCATGGGCTCTCATGACTCGAGGTGCAGAATGTTGGTTTGTTAATTATGTGCTTTCTTTCTTTCTTTTTCTTTTTTTTTTCTCTTCCATCTCCAGGGTTGTGGCTCGACGCCAGCTGTGGTGGCTGATATTGAGACCACCACCATTCATCACGGCGTTAAAAAAAGAAAATCATATAGGAAAATGCCCATATTATTTTTTTGCAAATCGAGTCGTTGACGTCGTGGCCTGCTGTGGGATGGAGTTACATCATACTCCATATTTTCAGTTCACTGCTCGAAGCGTAACAGAATTATACTTATAATTTTCACTTTGCTATAAACCTTCTTCAAGGTAAACCGTGTAGGCCAAAAGCCGCGACGGAAGTACCCGACAAAGCTGCAACAGAGCTTCAATCCACCAGCGAAGCAGGTTGAATAAACACCTTTCTCAAAACGAGATATAGCGGAACAGTCGAGTTATCTGCCCAATCCCGAGGATCAAAAAAGAAAAGAAAAAAAAGAAAATACAAATTGGTGAACATCAGAAGCATGTGTAAGTCTACAGGGTAGGTAAATGGCACCACTGTAAATCAGTGGCTGGCTGGCTGGCTACCTCCCTAATGAAGAAATTCTAGCGAACATTTCTCTTCCAGCAACCCCTCATAGGAATCTTTTACCTCGCGTGCCATCAGCTCAGAACGAGCAGCCTTCCATGGGAAGCGGTCCACCGCTTCATCTGGTTCCATGGTCTAACGGTTATGACTGCGGATTCTGATTCCGCCAGCGAGGGTTCGACTCCTCTGGAACCTAATCTTTTGCTGGCATCGACAAGGTGGCCCTACTTCATCTCTCTTTTTTGCTTTCGCCTTTGCCGAACCTGGCATCTCGTTTTCGCTTCTCCTTTCCCCGTCATGTGGCATGATTGCTTTTTGCAATGGTCTCCTTTTCTCTATGTAGCTACTTACCTACTAGGTAAGGTAGGTAGGTACCTAATCTTTATCAAATGCAGCGCTATGCTCAAGCACCCACCAGTGTGTACCTTCAATCGAATGAGAGAACCCCTCGTTTTTTTCTCCATATGATTTATTTATTTCTTACTTATGCATGCACCACTCACACAAGCAGTTCTCATACCCTTGCTATCCATCCCAGTGTGTTTCTTTTTAGTGCGCGCCGTCTTTACTTTCCCACTTAACTTTAGGTATTCATTGAACAAACGCAGTTCACAGCATTTCAAGCTTGTAAATACCGTCTACGTATCGCAGGCCAGCAGACAGTGGGCTCTCCATACATCCCGACATGCAACGTGTCATGCGCTTGCTCATTGAGGACTTCGGCCGAGACATGAACGCCTGCACATCATTTGTCGATCCGTAGGGGAGTTGAAGCTTAGCTGATGATCATGCATGGCCATCTTATCAATCTGGAGACGCCCAGCCTTGCAGCACCAAGTGCAAGCCACCGCTACCACATCATGTGCGCAGCAGCACTCCAATGACGCACACCCGGCTATGTGCGGGCAGGCGTTGTTTCCTCGAAGACGGTGCCATCTCGCCCATCCAAAGCAAAGCACTGCAGACAGTTCGTTAAGTGCACGGATTGTCAGCAGATGAGGTAGGGCTTTCACAGTGTGTGGCAGGGGGTATTAGAGTATCGGTAGCCCGACTGTAAATGTTGAGAATGTGACAAGAGAGAGATAACCATCATCTAAGCTCCGATTATGGCAGATTTGACTCCCATAGTGCCCCTTAACACCTTTTCTCTGTGATATTCTGGAGGTCTTGTTGCTTAGCATGGGGCGAACTTGTCCCAATGCTCTGTGCCTTGGCAGCTACCCGCCAGCCAGCCCAGCCCAGCCCAGATCACTCATGCATCCTTCAGCTAGCGCACACAGTGCACTAATGCCCTCTGGATTAGGTTCGAGGCAGGGCCAGGCGGCTTCAATTTACAAAAATCTCCGCTACGACTGCGGTACGCTCATGTACCTCGGGCCAAGTTGGCATCTCACCACCTCACCACCCACGCCACCACGGCCCAAGTCTCGCTGGTGTGCTGCCAGGTAGCGATCGAGACAGTAAGGCCATCATCGTGCCACTTCACCAGCGATCCCTGCTCCATCTCATCTTTCCCCACATCCGCCTGTGCCCACCTTCCACTCACAGTGATTACCTGATCCTCCCTGTACCCAGCACAGTGCATTTTGCCCGCGGCTGAACTGCCCTGCACTGCACTTGCACTTGCACTTGCACTGGTACCGCACCGCACCGCACTGGACCTCTCGAGCACCCTTTGCCCTTAACGTCGTGCAACCAACCAACCACCAACGTCTCATCCCATCCCATCGCATCCGCACTGCTCGGAGTTGTACCCTCGCCCGATACCCGCACGAGACGTTCAAGACTCCTCCCAACATCTGCGAACCCTCCTCCGATCCCACCCATCGTTTGACTTCCTCAATGGACCGGTCGCTGGTAGCGATCTGATTCGCCGCCATGTCGACTCAAGTCCTCGCTGGGCCACCCGCCCTGGACGCCGCAGCTGTCTCTGCGCAGGGGCAGCCGCAAGACCAGATCGAATGCGCACCACGCCCTGCCCCGGCTTTTCTGCACTCGCCTCCGGAGAGCAACAATACGGTCAAGTCGGATGCGAGTGACTCGGAGCTAAGCGACCTCGACGAGGAGCCTATCCTGGACGATGCGCCGACTCTTCTCGCCGACCTCCAACCCAAGCCCGACTCCGAGTCGCTGCCACAGGAGAAAGCAGAGCCTCAGCCAGACGCTGTGCAGGAAGAAGACATTGGAGATGTCTTACCCGACCATTGGACCAACGGTGTCCCCGTCTTCAAGCCAACCATGGCCCAGTTCAAGGACTTTAACCTCTTCGTACGACTGCTCCTCGCACCCTGCCAACCTACCCGTTTACTGACCATGTTTGTGTGTAGATGCGCAAGGTTGATAGCTATGGCATGAAGTCTGGTATCATCAAGATTGTCCCGCCAGAGGAATGGAAGGCACAACAGCCCGAACTCGACAACCTCGTCAAGCAGATCAAAGTCCGCGAGCCAATCAAACAAGATATCATGGGATCCAACGGCACCTATCGACAAGTCAACATTCTTCATGGCAGATCCTACAACCTTCCACAGTGGCGGCAGCTCTGCGAACAGAGCGAGCACCAGCCCCCAGCGAGACGTGGCGAGCGACGAGCCAACGCCGATAAGCCGAAGCCCACTCGTAGCCGACAGGCCGCTCCCAAGGCAGCCAATCCGTCAACTCCCGCCAAACGCAGACGGGGAAGGCCTGCAAAGGGCAAGGGCAAGACTGGCCAGAAGGGCGAGGACAAGCGGCCCATGACCCCCGTATCTCCCAAGCCGGAATCAGAGGAGATCAAAGAAGAGCCAGTTCAATCGATTGAGGAGGACTTGCAGCCAGAGCTGGATGAAGAAGAACCCCAGCCGACAGTTGGCCGAATGGGAGCCATCAGGCCTGCAAAGTCCAAGACGCAATCCACTTCAGCCCGTCGAAAGTACAGTCGCCGAGAGGGCTCTGCGGTAATTGACGAAGCTGCTTTCAAAGATTTCGATTACCGAATGGATATCTCAGATTATACCCCAGAACGATGCGAAGAGCTTGAGAGGTCATACTGGAAGACGTTGACGTACGCACCGCCGTTATATGGTGCTGATCTTATGGGAACCCTGTTCGATGACCGGACAGAAAGCTGGAACCTGAACAAACTTCCAAACATATTGGATGTGCTGGGCACCAAAGTTCCTGGTGTCAACACAGCATACCTCTACCTGGGAATGTGGAAGGCCACCTTTGCATGGCATTTAGAAGACGTGGACCTTTACAGCATCAACTATTTACATTTCGGCGCTCCAAAACAGTGGTACAGCATTTCTCAAGGTGACGCACGACGATTCGAAGCCGCGATGAAGAGTATCTGGCCCACGGACGCAAAAGCTTGCGATCAGTTCCTCCGACACAAAGCATTCCTGATCTCTCCCCAGCACCTATTGCAAAACTTCGGGATCAGAGTGAACAAATGTCTGTCGTACCCAGGCGAGTTCGTTGTTACCTATCCCTATGGTTATCACTCCGGTTACAACCTAGGGTACAACTGCGCCGAAGCCGTAAACTTTGCGCTCGACTCGTGGCTTGATATGGGCAAGATTGCAAAGAAGTGCGAGTGTGCTCAAGCGCAGGACAGTGTTTGGATCAATGTGTACGAGATTGAGCGCAAACTACGGGGCGAAGAGACAGAATACGAAGAGACAGAAGACGAGGAGGAATATGAGGATGGCGACGAAGACGATGTTATGTCTGGGCTTCCGACACCTCCGGCAAGCCATGGCGTTAAATTCAAGACTCCAGGACGGAAGCGAAAGCGAGGCCCATCCGACTCGGAACCCAAACTCAAAGTCAAGAAGATCAAGCTGCGCCTCAAGACCAAGGCCGAGCCTCCCTGCTGCCTGTGCCCCAACGATATTCCCGGAATGGAGATATTGCCGACCGATCATGGCATGAAGGCACATCGTATCTGTGCGCTTTACCTTCCGGAGACTTACATCGATACCGTCGATGGAAACGAGACCGTCTTCAATGTTGCGGCCATTCACAAAGACCGCCTCGAACTGAAGTGTCTGTTCTGCCGATCGAAGCGCGGCGCATGCTTCCAGTGCTCTCAGAAGAAGTGCGCCAGAGCTTACCACGCAACTTGTGCTGCTGCAGCCGGTCTCTTTGTAGAGGAGGAAGAGGTGCCTGTATTCGGCGAGGATGGCACCGAATACAAGGAACAGGCCTTTGAGTTCAGCTGTCGGTTCCATCGGGCCAAGCGAGACAAGAAGTTTGATGGTGACGCTCTCGAGGCGGATGAGCGTATACGCACCGCCGCACAGGCGCTCAAGCGTGGGGATGTTTGCCAGATGCAGTACCACAAGGGAGACATCTTTGCAGGACTTGTTGTCGAAAACCGAGCCGACGAAGAGATGCTTCTTCTTGACATTCTTCCTAATGGGTGAGTATCTTGATATTATTTACGTAACACCAGGC
Source organism: Albifimbria verrucaria (assembly GCA_020081605.1). NCBI lineage: Eukaryota > Fungi > Ascomycota > Sordariomycetes > Hypocreales > Stachybotryaceae > Albifimbria > Albifimbria verrucaria. The sequence continues at coordinate 5,910,215 of JAHREC010000013.1, forward strand.
TAACAAAAGATAGGGACCGGATTGAAGTTGAATGGAAATGGCTACTGTTGCCCGATCCCTCTGACTATCACCTACCAAAGGCATCTTCCAAGGCACTTCCCTGCCGACTTCTCGAAAGGCCAAGGAGCAACTGAATGCTAAGCGCCATGAAGATGATAAGCCAAGGAAGGACGACGTATTTGCTGAAGGTTTCACTTGGGCGGAATTCCACACACAAGATGTCAGCAACAAAGAGCAAGCCAAGGTTGACCTGGCCAAACCTGATCAAGTATGGTTCTACCTTGGAAAGACATCAACAGACGCCCGGGCACAGTATACGGATGACCCACACAAGCCGTATTACAACCCCAAGGGCAATTTCTTGGACACAATACCAAAGCCACCAAAGCCCGTCATATCGAAGCCACCCAGCCAAAAGTTGCCAAAAGCTTCTGCGATGCCATCCTACCCATATGCGGGTATGGGCACTTTGCCGACTTCAGCCGCGATTTCATCTAGGCCAGAGAAGCCTTACATCTATAAACCGAAGACGCCTGCTCAGCCCAGTCAAGCCTCACCGTCGCCGTACACTCCAAGTACATTTGTTCCAACCAATATGCCGGGATCCTTATTATCTGGTTATAATGCAGTTGCACGAGCCGCCGAGACAAACCAGAATTACTTGTCTCAAAAATTCGAACCTAGACCGGGACCGAATCAGATGGCTCATCAGCCTGCTCTCCACAACGCCCCCGACCTCCAAACGGACCTCCAAACGGACCTCATTCTTGGCATCGTACCTCGAATGCAGGCACGCCTGCGGTGAAACAGCACGTGATCCAGAGTGCGCTTGGCTCTTCATATGCCGACAGAATGTCGACCCAAAATTCCCTGCAAAAGAAGCATACCTGGCAGGTATACTCATCAGTATACCAAAAGTACCCATTTTTCCAAGTTCATCACAACAGGTAAGATCAATCTCCCAATACGCCTCAACCCAGCTACTAACCAGGCCGAAAGGGAGCCATCCAAATATCGAACCCCATATGCGCCATGGGGCGGCTTTACGAACGGTTATCAAGGAGATCTGAGGGCACATTTGACCACCAACCACAGCGATCTACTTCGACGTGCAAGTATGACTGCATCGAATCCTGGTACAAATTTCAACAATACCTACGCAGCTTCAAGTCCATACTCTAGGATTCAGCCAGCCGGGGCTGGTGCACCGTATCCATTGACGCAAGCATCACCCACCTCGGTTATGCCTAGGCCTCAGCAGGGAACGTCTCCCCCTCCCAGATGCAACCGACGGGCAATTACCCAGTTCATTATCAAGGCCACTCGCATCAGAGTAATTTCCTGCCTTATAACCCCCAACAGCAGCAGCAGCAACAACAGCAACACTTGCTGGCCGCAAAGCCTAAGCCTAAGCCCGTCACAACACCAAAGCCCTACAAGGTTGGATTACCCGCTGCGTTTAGCTTGTCGCTGCAGTCGACTAAGTCAACAATACAGGTACCATCGAAGCAATCTCCGGTTCCGCTGCCGGCCAACTTTTTGGCATCAATGACATCTGGACCACCAACGCCTGCATCTTCGAAACTCTCACAGCATATACAGGCTGAGGATAACCATGTTACCGAAGCGGTAGAGCAAACAGCGACAAGCACGGTGGCAACACAGGCCTTGCCGGTTCCAGCGCCACAGAGTGCTATTCCTGCTGCAAAGCCATCAACGGTGCCAGGCAAAGTGTCGACAACTCCGGTGCCACTCCCAAGATTACCCGGAATGACACCATATCAGGCTGCTGCACAAGCCCAGGAGCTCATCCAGAAGAGACTCGACCGAGAAGCAATCCCTCGGATGGACCTCCATCTATGAATGCTCAGATGGGGACATCAAGTTTACCACCGATGAACATCAATCCAGTGGGGTATCAACATAACTCTGAATCGGTAACACGAATTGAAGAATCTGGGCCAAATAGACCGTTGGCTGCTTCCACTACCCCAACCGCCCCATTCCCTCCGTCAAATATCCCGGCTCCTTCTGCTTCAACCAACGATGCCAATATCAAGGTCCATGGACGGGAAAGCTTGGCCGATCAAACAATGTTGTCAACGTCAAATGAGCCTCAGGAGTTTCCAGATGTTCCGGGCTGCGAATCTATGGAGTTTGTGGAGAGAATGATGCAGAACCTGAGGAGGGCGTCGCAACGAACAGACTCAGCATAAGAGGATTTATGCATCACATGCTGCAGGAACGAAATATGGTGACGTTTAATGTGAATAAGGTATACGGTACCACTGTACTAGGAATGAGGATGCTGAGATCAGCAAGGCCTCAAGGGTTGCTTTCGGAGTTCTTTGGATGCATGATGGCATGAATGGACGGATTTATCTAAGGGAGGGCGTTAGATCTGAATGTCGAGGACAGGGCTCGTTTCTCGTTTTCAATCACGGGTAGTGCTTACGATGGAACAAGAAGCCAGACACACAGACCAAGCGTCATGCGGCCTCAATTTGCTCTGGGTCTGGAGTTTGCGCATCCGATTGTACAATAGCTTTTATTTCTGGCGTTATGAGGCTGTGACGAGACAAAGCATATTACCCAAGGACAGAACTCATTGAATTCATGGATTCGGAATATTCATTGCTCACGGATGAGAAGTGCGACATTGATGAACGATAGCGCGGCTTTTGATATGATGGAGGGTCTGCATTTTAGCAACAGCACTGGGTCCCGTCATTATGCTAAAGGGGTATGTATTTGCGGAAGCACTTAGCAACTATTAACTATTCTTCTTCGAAAGCATGATGTTGATACAGAGCGGATTTCACACTCTTTGGACAGGAGTAGTGAATAAAGTTCCTATGAGCGTGTAGCAATAAAATGTAAAAAGCCATAGTGATGAATCACGGAAAGGAGCGACAGTGACCTTTATGGGCTTTGTCTTCATCCTTCATTCAGGTACCCAAGCACTCCAAGCGGTAGAATGCGGCAACGTGACCTATAAATATTAAGTACTGTATAAAGGTCGTTGTTTTGTCTCTCTTCTTTCTTGATCTACTCTTCGACATACTTTTATCCATCGTGCTGCTGCTCGCTTCAAAAGCGGCAGAGAACCTTTTCTTGAACCCTTCGCTGTTACGACTGTCTGTTTTACAGTCGTCAACAGCTGCAGAATTTCTGTGTGTCACCAGCCCCTTAAAAGCAGTGTTTGTGCAGCGCGACCAGGAGTTACTGTTTTGGTCCCTTTCATTACCACCTTGCCCGCCACCTAGCACATCCGACAGATTCATACGATACTGCACAACCTTGACAGATACTTTGTATGAATGATCAGGATGGTGTCTCAAGACAGTTGTTCGGGCTTTGACCAGACAATGGCCTGGCAACTTGATTTTCTGGCAGGAAAATCCTCAGACGAGGATGGGCCGCATGGCTGGACCGAACGAGACATGCTTGCTTCGCTATCCACCCTTCAGGATCCCAGCCCCTATCTGAAAGGGGACTATTTGGGATGCGGCGGCTGGAGTCAGGTTCACAAAGTTTTACGGAAAGCAGACGGAAAAGTGTTCGCAGGCAAGTCGTCAAGGTCAATGAAGCAACTGACAAAAGAAGCGAGCATCATCAGAACTCTGACGCATGTGAGTTTCCTACCAGGGGCAGATGGGAAAAAGGACGAGAGACAATGCTAATAGCTGTCTGGTGATTTCGCAGGCCCATATATTGAAGTTTATTGACTGGTATGAGGAGAAGGAATGCCCTCAGGCGACCCTGTTGATTACTGAACTATGCCCCGAGGGTAATCTGCAGACATTGATTGACCATGGGTCCTGCGGAATGAACCGAGAAGATATTTTGCAAGTCATCCATCAGATTTCGGGTGCACTCGAATTCTTGCATAACACCCGCCGATACCATTCCGACATCAAACCGCGAAATATTCTCATCAGGAAACTCAAGCCCATGGACGTGGTGCTCGCAGACATGGCGGATGTCAAGCACCTGGATCCTAGAAACAAGCCTGTTTTCCGAGGAACGTCGCTATACGCCTCACCAGAGGCAGCCCGATTGAACCGACACTGCGGCTCAGCAGACGATATCTGGGCATTAGGGATCACGCTGCTGGCAATGGTGGAACAGTCACCTAAGGTGGTGTGTACGAAGACTGGGCTCAAGGAATATCCAGCACACTGTTTCAATCATGTTGAACAATTGAAAGCAATTAATCCTTCCCATGATTTGGTAGGATTGTTAGGAAAGATGGTAGTCTGGAAGGAAAGTGACCGTGCAGCGGCGGCGGATTGCGGCCGCATAGCAAGCGAGCTGTTGGTGATGGGGCCGCAGCAGATGGACCATGACCGTGAGGAGAGACCGTTTGAGAATAAGCTGGGGATCAAGACTCCTGAGGGGTTCCAGGCAATTACTTTCTGGTGAATTCGTGTTAAGCTTGAGATGATGAGGAGCCTGGTCTGGTGTATAATAGCCGCTGAAAGGACAGAAAAAGACCATTCCTGACACTAATAATTATGCATAGAATGTCATGAAGGGAACAAGGATAAAAATACTAAGGAAGACAAGAACAAACCAACGCAAATCCATTAAATTATTTTGCCAATGGCTTCTCCTCATTACAGGCGCAGTCTCACAAAGATGGCTGAATTTGGAAGAATTATAGGTGATTTCAATACTTGAGTATTCTGTATATCATGACAGGGGATTATTTTAGACCCCAGGAACAGGGGAGTTATGGTATTTTTGTCTTTATGTCCCACCTCCGAGCAGAATCGAAGTTTACGTGTGGTGTTTTCCCAATGTTTCAGTGTACTTGTTGGGATGTCGTCTCGTTGTCATTTCGCCTTAGTCATCAGCGTTTGTCGCGAGCGATGTCGCAATCACGACATTTAATCTAAACCGTGAAGGACCCAGCACATGGTGGATACGGGAGTACGATGAAAGCCGACGCAGCCCGAACCACTGTTAGACGCTTCTAGTCCTCCAGCTACAGTACAATTTTGGGGCGCCGAAGCACGGAATCTGGGGCCCTCGATGTCTGCACCCGTGCGCCTCTCGACTCCGCTCCGAACTGCAATCAGGCCAACGTCTGTTGCTGCACCAGCAAGATATTTCGCGAGGGCCTTTCACGTCGCAAACATGAGCCTCAGCAATAAACTGAAGCCCGCCGCCCGAGTCTCGGGCCAGAGGCAGGATGTCTGGTGCGTAGCTCAAGCAACCCCAAATATCTGACAACGACAATGATCCTCTGACGCAGGTCACAGGTCCATCGTCAACGAGGCCGCTGCCGCCTCGCCGAAGCAGCCCATTGTGAATATGGGCCAGGGATTCTTTGGCTACAACCCGCCCAAGTTCATTCTCGACGCCGCCAAGGCCGCCCTGGACCGTGTAGAGTGCAACCAGTACTCGCCGACCAAGGGCCGCCCACGCCTCAAGAAGGCCATCGCTGATGCTTACTCGCCGTTCTGGGGGCGCAAGATTGATCCGGAGACTGAGGTTACCATCACTACCGGCGCCAACGAAGGCATGCTGAGCGCCTTCATGGCCTTTATTGAACCGGGCGATGAGGTCATTGTGTTTGAGCCCTTTTTCGACCAGTACGTCAACCCATACTTGTGAGAGAGCCAAAAACTAAAAGATGACTGTAGGTATATCAGCAACATTGAAATGCCTGGCGGCAAGATCGTCTATGTCCCCATGCACCCCCTAAGACTGGTGCAACCAAGACATCTTCCGCTGCCGACTGGACTCTCGACTTTGACGAGCTCGAGAGGGCTATTACGCCAAAGACTAAGATGCTTGTCCTGAACACGCCTCGTGAGTACTTTAATTTTAAATTTCTGGTTCATTCTAACAAACACTATTAGACAACCCTGTCGGCAAGGTCTACTCCAAAGAGGAGCTTCAGCGCATTGGTGATCTCTGTGTCAAGCACGAAATCATCATTGTCTCTGACGAGGTCTACGACCGTCTCTACTACGTCCCTTTCACAAGAATTGGAACACTGTCCCCGGAGATTGAACGGCTCACGGTCACGGTTGGATCTGCCGGCAAGAACTTCTACGCCACGGGATGGCGTGTTGGTAAGTGCTAACTGATATACTAGCCAGCCAATATGCAGCTACTAACTGCTTCTCAGGTTGGCTTCTGGGACCCGCGCACCTTATTCAGCACGTTTCGGCCGCCCATACCCGAATTTGCTTCTCCTCAGTATCGCCCCTTCAGGAGGCCTGCGCCGTGGGTTTCGAGCAGGCTGATGAGCAAGGCTTCTGGGACGAGAGCATCCGTGAGATGAAGTCCAAGATGGACCGCTTCAACGAGGTGTGGGGTGAGCTTGGCCTGCCATACACAGAACCCGAGGGTGGATACTTTGTGCTCGTCAACATGAACAAGGTGAAGCTGCCGGAGGACTACCCGTTCCCGCCGCACGTGGCTAGCCGGCCGCGTGATTTCAAGCTGGCTTGGTTCCTGATCCAGGAGGTTGGTGTGGCGGCGATCCCACCGACCGAATTCTACACGGAGGCTAATGCGCACCTGGCCGAGGACTACATTCGGTTCGCCGTGTGCAAGGAGGACTCGGTGTTGGAGGAGGCTAAGAACAGGCTACGGGGACTCAAGCAGTATATCCAGGAATAATGCGTAGAAGATGATACACGGGAGATGCATTCCGGAAGAGAAAAAAAGAGACACTAGATTACAGTACAGCCAGTGGTTTGTAAAGCATCTTCGCTTGAAGCAGCAGTCAGTTGATGTCTGGGGTATAGAAAATAACACGATCATCCTGAGCTTGCAACAGAACGGTTTACGATCCTGAGTCAGGACGTCTTGCAGACAAGTATATGAACTATCTTGCCCCTTTATGTATGAGCCCTGTAGCCCATGTAGCATCCGGAACCAAGGGAAACGCCAATGTGACCCTGCCACCGAAGAGTCGGAGGCCGGTGGAGCTAGGAGTTCCAAGGACGGAGCCGGCCGAAGATAAGATGGCGGGGTAAAACCCCACATTTGAACATGAATGGGGATCGTGAGGAGAAGGCGAACTGAGGAGTGAATTCGAAGAGATTGTCAGTAATTTGTGGAAAGAAGGAATAGTGTGAGGCTTAATGAAGTAACAAAACCGTATGTACGTGATCAGAGACGGACGTTGTTATATTGTCCTCTGTTGTGGTGTACGGGAGCTCTGCAAGAGGGGATCGAATCGTGGAGTAAATGTCCTAGCTTACTCCACCGCCCCTGCCTCGGTTGATAAGCAATGGCCGGCACTTGGCTTGAAGAGGTAGAGTCCTGGTGTCAATCTTAGCTGTGAGGTGCAAGGCAAGGCTGGATTTTGTATAGGAAATGGAGACGGTTTGGTACATGGCTTTTGATCTGGCACAGGTCACATGACCGCTTAGAGACGTCTTAGTTATCCGCAGCGTCTCGTTGGAGAACACAAGGGAGTTATCAGCGTCTTTGTCGTTGGTATCAAGACAGGGGCACCAGACTAGCATTGTAGGATATCGGCGTCTTCCAGATCATCCATTGCTGGGTCAGGGTGGAAACTGTCCTCAACTTCTTTTCATCTCTCATCGCATCCCCATTTGCACCTGTCACCTTTCCGTCGACCTCTGTTTGCCTACCATACACCAGGTCCTTGGGCGAAATCGCCACCCTGTGTGAGCGTTCTGTTTGTTACTCTGCTCACGCGACCATGGCTCCCATTGCCATCTCACCGGAGCGGGATGCTCAGGCGGAGCCGCTGGCGACTCTGACGAGCAAGTTTGACGATACCTTGAGGTTCTATCTCAACGGGACCAAAGTCGTCCTTGACGACATCGACCCCGAGATCACTGTTTTGGAGTACCTCCGTGGAATTGGTCTCACGGGAACGAAGCTGTAAGTAGATTATGCGCATCGCATATTGATTTAAGACAGCGGTAAAGGTACTGACGTGTCTTACTACAGAGGCTGCAGCGAAGGCGGTTGCGGTGCCTGCACGATTGTCGTCAGCCAGTTTAACCCCACCACCAAGCAGATCTACCACGCCAGCGTAAATGCTTGTTTGGCGCCGCTGGTTAGTCTTGACGGCAAGCATGTGATAACCATCGAAGGTATTGGAAACACCAAAAGGCCACACCCGACTCAGGAGAGAGTGGCGAAGGGCAACGGCAGCCAATGCGGCTTCTGTACTCCTGGCATTGTGATGAGTTTATATGCTCTCCTGCGGAATACCTCAGAACCGACAAAGGAAGCAATCGAGGAGGCGTTCGACGGCAACCTATGTCGATGCACTGGATACAGGCCCATCCTGGATGCGGCCCAGACCTTCAGTACCGATAAGCCTAAGGGTGGCTGTTGTATGGAAAACGGGAATGGCCCTGCTGATGGAGTCTGCTGCATGCAGAAGGCTTCGTTAGATGATCAACCCATTAAACGATTCACTCCCCAGGGTTCATCGAGTACAACCCTGACACGGAGCTGATCTTTCCACCAGCGCTGAAGAAGCACGAGATGAAACCATTGGCTTTTGGGAACAAAAAGAAGAAGTGGTACAGGCCAACCACCCTGGGTCAGCTACTTCAGATCAAGAGTGTTCATCCTTCAGCGAAGATTATCGGTGGAAGTACTGAAACACAGATCGAAGTCAAATTCAAGGCTCTTCAGTACCCTGTTTCAGTTTATGTGGGAGACATCCCAGAACTGCGACAGTATGCTTTCAAGGAAGACCATCTCGAGATCGGCGGAAATGTCGTTCTCACAGACCTCGAGAATATTTGCGAACATGCTATCAAGCATTATGGCTACGACCGTGGCCAAGTATTTGAAGCCATGTTGAAGCAGCTAAAATATTTTGCTGGCAGACAAATCCGAAATGTTGGTACACCTGCCGGAAATTTAGTAACAGCCTCTCCCATCTCCGATTTGAACCCTGTTTTCTGGGGTGCCAATGCTGTCTTGATCGCAAAATCAGCGGAGAAGGAAACCGAGATTCCCATGTCGCAATTCTTCACGGGATATCGAAGAACAGCACTTCCAGATGACGCGATTATTGCTTCTATCCGCATACCCGTCACGGCTGAAAAGGAGAATACTTCAGAGCATACAAACAAGCGAAGCGAAAGGACGACGACATAGCAATTGTCACCGGAGCTCTTCGCGTCAAGCTGGACAACGAAGGTGTTGTGAAAGAATGTAACCTCATTTACGGAGGCATGGCCGCCATGACTGTTGCGGCCAAGTCTGCTATGGAATTCCTGATTGGGAAGCGCTTTGCCGATTTGGAAACACTAGAAGGCACCATGGGTGCACTGGAAAGGATTTTGCCCTCGAGTATGGTGTTCCGGGTGGCATGGCATCTTACAGGAAGGCTTTGGCACTCGGTTTCTTTTACCGTTTCTACCACAGTGTCCTGACGATATTGGATGGACAGAGCGACCATGTCGACAAGGAGGCTATCGATGAGATCGAGCGAGCTATTTCCTCGGGTCAGGTGGACGAGACCTCTGCGGCGGCTTATGAGCAAGAAGTTACCGGCAAATCCAAACCCCATCTTGCAGCCCTGAAGCACACCACTGGCGAAGCGCAATACACTGACGATATCCCGTCTATGAAGAATGAATTGCATGCTTGCTGGGTCCTCTCAACCAAGGCTCATGCAAAAATCAAGTCGATCGATTACTCCGTGGCTCTTGATATGCCTGGAGTTATCGATTATGTTGATAAGAATGATATGCCTTCCGCAGCGGCTAACAGAATGGGAGCCCCCATTTCGACGAGCCCTTCTTTGCAGAGGACGAGGTGTTCACAGCTGGCCAGCCTATTGCCATGATCCTGGCCACTTCTGCTTTAAAAGCTCGTGATGCGGCAAAGGCAGTCAAGATTGAATATGAAGAACTCCCGTCTATTCTGACCATCGAGGAGGCCATCGAAAAGGAAAGCTTCCACGACCATTACCGCGAGATCAAGAAGGGGATACAGAAGAGGCTTTCAAAAAGTGTGATTACGTCTTCACTGGAACGGCGAGGATGGGTGGTCAGGAGCATTTCTACTTGGAGACAAACGCTTGTGTTGTTATCCCCAAGCCAGAGGATGGCGAGTTGGAGATTTTGCCAGTACGCAAAATGCCAACGAGACGTGAGTGTTGACTTATTTCACCGACGAGAAAAAGTATGCTGACAATCATGTAGACAAGTATTTGCGTCGCGCGTTTGCGGAGTGCAATCTAACAAGGTTGTAGTCCGAGTCAAGAGACTTGGTGGTGGCTTTGGTGGAAAGGAGACGAGATCCATACTCCTGACCTCAGCAGTGGCTTTGGCAGCAAAGAAGACCGGACGGCCAGTTCGATGCATGTTGACACGTGAAGAAGACATGGTAACCATGGGTCAACGCCACCCCTTCCTTGGGCGATACAAGATCGGCATTAACAAGGATGGACGTATCCAAGCCTTCGACTGCGATGTTTTCAACAACGCGGGTTGGACGTTCGATCTCAGTGCTGCCGTTGTGGAAAGAGCCATGACGCACTCAGATGGATGCTACAAGGTTCCGAACTTCTTCGTTCGCGGTCGCCTTTGCAAAACAAACACCATGTCTAACACAGCTTTCCGAGGATTTGGTGGACCTCAAGGTATGTTCATCATGGAGTCATGTATGGAGGAGACGGCAGACCGCGTCGGAATTCCCGTAGAGAAACTACGAGAAATCAACTTTTACCAGCCAAACGACATAACGCATTTCAACCAACCGATCACGGACTGGCACGTACCACTCATGTACCAACAGGTTCTGGATGAATCCATGTACGAAGCGCGCCAGGTCGCCATTAGGCAATTCAACGACGCACACAAGTGGCGAAAGAGAGGTCTGGCGATTATCCCGACTAAGTTTGGAATTTCATTCACTGCGTTGTTCCTTAACCAGGCTGGTGCCCTGGTACATATTTACCACGATGGATCTATTCTTGTGGCTCATGGAGGCACGGAGATGGGCCAGGGTCTGCATACCAAACTTACGCAGATTGCTGCACAAGCGCTAAAGGTCCCCTTGGATAATGTCTTCATATCCGAGACGGCGACGAACACGGTTCCGAATGCATCGTCAACGGCTGCATCAGCTTCATCTGATCTGAACGGGTACGCCATTTACAACGCATGCCAGCAGTTGAACGAGCGCTTGGCCCCATACCGAGAGAAGCTGGGCCCGGATGCCACGATGAAAGAGCTTGCTCATGCTGCCTACTTTGACCGTGTCAACCTTTCGGCCCAAGGTTTCTACAAGACGCCAGAAATCGGATATGTCTGGGGAGAGAACAAGGGGAAGATGTTCTTCTACTTCACCCAGGGTGTTGCGGCTTCTGAGGTTGAGATTGACACACTCAGCGGAACCTGGACATGCATCCGCGCCGACATTAAGATGGACGTGGGCCAATCCATCAATCCTTCAATTGACTACGGCCAGATCCAGGGTGCCTTCATGCAAGGCCTGGGTCTGTTTACGATGGAAGAGTCTTTGTGGCTGAGGAACGGTGCAATGGCAGGTAACCTCTTCACACGAGGACCCGGTGCATACAAGATTCCAGGCTTCCGAGACATCCCGCAGGAATGGAACCTATCTCTCCTGAAGGATGTCGAGTGGAAAGAGCTGCGAACCATTCAGCGCAGCAGAGGAGTCGGCGAGCCACCTCTGTTCTTGGGCAGTTCGGTATTTTTCGCCATCCGAGATGCGTTAAGATCAGCAAGAAAGGCCGTGGGGGTAGAGGCTACGGTGGGAGAGGATCATAGCGCTGGGTTGCTGCGGCTTGAAAGTCCTGCGACACCGGAGAGGATCAGACTGGCTTGCGAGGACGAAATCATGAAGAGGGCGAGAGTTGTTGCCAAGGAGGGAGAAAAGAGCTTCTTTGTGGCGATATAAGGGGTTTGCATATGTACTTCTGGTTCAGGACTGGTTGACTTTGAGAATGTATTGTAGCGTCGGGACAGACGAGATTGGCATGAATGCGACGAGAAACAATGAAACAAACGGGTTAATGGAGTTGCGATGTGACGCCATGCCTCGACTAGCGTGTAGATTCCGAGAAGACCCATCTGTCAACGGGAGGGTTGGGGTTGTTGAGAACGAATAACCGAGGTATCGGAAGGAGGTACGCAGTTGGACGCACGGGTCGGGCAAAACAGGTGAAGCATGTGTAGATCGATTTCAGAAGTAGAAGTCAAGATACTTTGAATATGGATAGGTCTGGTTAGGTAGGCAATGGTGAGGTGAGGCCTGTCGTGGATTAAGATAAGAGGTTTGGGGTTTCGAGGCGATGGCGAGTTCGAACGAAGCAATGACACTTGTTTCTAGAAACAAGTAGCAGCTACAGTAGTTTAGTCGGACCTATAGTGGAAGTAGGAAGTTGCATGTACCGCCTGGCAGCCCCGCCATTGCCTCGAGCGCTAACTTGACGATGGATGGGACGTCGATCTCCACAGCTGCCCTGCATTCTTCCCAACCGACATCCGACGAAATTGTACGAGCTGAACCCTCACGCTTCCGCTTCGTCATTCAAGAGCCTGCCACCAGATCGCCCGCCCGCGGCCCTCCAACCTCCTGCTTGCGAAGCAGCACTGGGCGCTTAATTGGCTTGGCTGGGCACAGCTCGCCCTCGCATCACCACACACGCGACCGATATGCGGCAGGCAGCTTCGAGAGCGCTGTAGACGGACGGACGGATAGACGGACGGATAGACAGTCGGAACCTCACCCGCAAACTGCACGCGCTGCAACAGGCCGTAGATGATCTTGCCATCCCGCCTACGCCCCCTCTGCCGCCGCCTCCGTCGCCGCCGCTGCTGCTCCCTTCCTCGCGTCCTGCTCTGCGTAACCACGGCGCCCAATGGGATGGTAGCACGGAAATGAGCGACCGACACGCTGCTGCTGCTGCCATGGATAAGGACGCCTTGGAAAGGACAGGCCGCTCGACGCCAAGTCGAGAGACCGCGACAAGGACTCCCAGCGCAAGAGTCCCAAGAAGAGGCGCAAGGTCAATCATGGTACGCCTCGCCCTTGAGCTCCCCACCTCTTTGTCCTTCTTTGTGTTGCCGCACATCAGTAGCAGCAGCCGATCCATGGCTGAGCGCCGGAATCGGTTGCTGTGCTCCAAATGCGGCAGCAATGTACCAGACCTATGTGAACTCTGAGCTAACATGTTGCGATCGTGCTCCAGCCTGTGTTTACTGCCGAAGATCTGTAAGTCAATAACCCAACAGCCTGAGTTCAACAGGGAATCCATCCCGACCCATGCGCCTGGGTACCATCCGCGCGCCGAGACCGGGAAAACGAACCTCCCTCGGACGGCTCTCGCCCCCTCTCCATTCCCGTTCAATAAACAGTTGTGGCTGACGGCATGTTTCTGTTGTTGCGCGCAGCACATGACTTGCGACCTTGTATGTAAGAATCTGTTGGCGGAGCGCCATTGCGAGCCGTGGAGGTGCACGCGATTCGTCGCTCCCTCCACCCCTCTTTCAGTACAGAGCCGTGCGCTGATGCCGTGGACAGGAGAGGCCTTGTACGAGATGTATCAAGCGCAATATTGGCCACTTATGTCATGATGAACCTCGTGATAACGACTCCAAAAAGCCAAAGAACAATCAGGGCTCTACCGTTACCGAAGAAGTAGACTCGCAAGCCCAACCTGACGTGAGAGATGCCGCCATCTCCAACAACATGGGCCCGCCGCCCAGTTTTGACGGGATCAGGCAGAGAGCTTCACCCGCCTCAACTTTCGGAGCCGGCAGCGGCATGCTAGGACAGGGGAACCCGCTCTCCCTTGTGCAACCTGGCTCCGCGGCTGGGCTGCAGGGAATAGTGCGTTGGGCGCTGCTGGCAGTAGTAATGCGAACCAATGTAGGTACACGCGCCATGGCCCTTGCTGTGTCGTTCCTTGCCCTCTTCCTCCTCCTCCCCAATGGACGGGTTTCCGTGGACGCGCAGAGCGTGCTATGGCGAAGCATCGCCAGATTTTGACGGGTTAGCTAACGCACAGGTAGTTGCAGGCTTCTCAGACGCCTGGATGACGGCCCAGAACTTTAACAACTACAACCCCAACTATATGATTGCGCCAGAAGTCACCCACGAGTTCAACCTGCTGAACGACTTCCTCCATGCCAGCCTTCTTGACGACGGCGGCGTATCAGCCGATGACACACTCCAAGCCACATCATTCGACAGAAGTGGCCAGTCAGATCTTCTCCCGGGGATTCGGAGGCAACAGGCCAGGCTCCATGGCTGGACTTGATCCCAACATGGCAGGGAATCTGACCTCTGGGTCGATGCTGCCTCCACCTAACTTGGATGGAAAAACGATGCCTCGGCCTGGTAGCGCCCTCTCCAGCGAGAAGGACAAGACCCGGGAATACTATCTTCAAGCTGCTGACCCTTCCGGCAACGATACGCCTGAAGAGCGCATGTCACGGGTGCTGAAGGCCAAATATGACGCGGGACTCCTCAAACCCTTTAACTATATCAATGGGTACGCAAGACTAGGAAAGTACCTCGACGGACACATCGCGCCGTCCTCGAAGCAGAAGATCCTACGTAGCATTAACCAATTCCGACCCAAGTTCCGGGAGAAGGCCCAGGGGCTCACGGACATGCAGCTAATCTATGTGGAGATGTGGTTCGAGAAGCAACTGATGGATTATGACCGTGTCTTTGCTAGTATGGCTGTGCCAGCTTGTTGCTGGCGGAGAACGGGAGAGATTTTCAGGGAAACAAGGAGATGGCGGAACTGATTAATGTTCCGGTTGACCAATTACGAGATGTGCGTGGTGCTCCTACACCTTCTCCCCAAGCCCGCCGTTTCTGACAAGGATTTACGATGAGCTGTGCACTGACTGCCTCCTAGGGAAAATTGCACTTCATGAAATTCTCACGGAAGAATCAACTGTTCGATACTGGGAAGAGTTTGGCACGATTGCCTTTGACCCAGCCCACGATACGCTGTTGACAGCCTGCTCGCTCAAAAACCCAAGCGACACATCCGACCACCCAATTGTGAAGTGCTGTTTCTCGTTTACGATTCGTAGAGACGATCACAAACTGTAAGCAAATCAACTGAGCATGAGTTTTAAGACGTGGCGGAGCTGACCAGGCATGGAACAGGCCGTCATTGATAGTCGGGAACTTTCTCCCACATGATCCTCCGAGCAATCAATAATACCCCTTCTCAGCTCGTGGCTTTGGCCATGGGTGCTTTCTTCAGACAGACTTGATAACTGCCGAAGGCTTTTTGTATTTGCTATCTCAGCTCTTGTTTTACCACCACCGGGAGCTGCTTGAAGTCGACATGGCTTGCTTGTAGAACGGTGGAACGTCACTGCTCAATGAGATACTTGTCAAAGAATATATGTATTCGGATAAAGGAATAGCTCAATATTTAAAAACATTTTCCTTTTAAATCCTTTTGATCATTGCTGGTTTTTTTGTCTTGCCGTAATCGGGATCGCTGGCTGTATACGGTGGCGTGGCAGGTGCCGCCACTGTAGGAGGTACTCCTTCCCAGCGTTCAAGATCAGGAGAGAACCTAAGTGCGTCGCCTCAGCTTAAGTGTTTTGGTTCTTCTTAGATCAATCACCATTCCCACGAGACTCTTGATACACATCCTTCAAACTGTCCTGTCATGGCACCAACAAACGCAACCGCAGCAAGTCGAGAACGCAAGGCCCGTTCCATTATCGGTGCGTTTCAAGAGTATCGCTTGTGTTCTTGACATTACATGACCCTGACTAGTTTGGTGGTAGAATTCGCGAATGAGTTGCCTGCGAAGCTTCGAGAAGACCACACCGACATCACCACGGAGCTTCTCCTGGCTGACGTCGGCCATCATGCGCATACGTGCAGCACCCTTCTCCAGAAGGCAACGAGCGGTCTTCCGTCTAGATTAGCAAAAGACCTCGATAGGCAAGGCCGAGACCTCTGGAACCTATGTGTACGGCTCAAAAGGGACCAGACGGGTCTAACGGCATCCACTAAAGTTGGAAAGTTGCTTGCTCGGACGAGATTGCTTGGATTCCACATGATTGAGCTTGCCCGGCATAGTGGGAGAGCTAAGCATGGAGAGGAAGAGGAGGCTAGCTATATGATGAATTTGGCCTTGGCTTTGGCCAGGACTTGCCTTGAACAGTGGGATCTTGACTCGGCTCGAGCCGCCCTGCAAAAGGCTGCCGAGTATTTAGAGAAACTGAAGTCAACAAATGCTCAACTTGAAGATGAATCCTTGCACGCTACCAAGTGTGAGGTCGACTACCTGACTCTGAGAATTGTTTTGGTACGCCTTCTATCCTCCTGGTTCGGGGTTGGCTAATTGACAGTCCATAGTCTTGGCGAGAGAATCGTCTCGATGTCACTGAACACATGTTCGCCAAAGCGATCGAGCTCCGACATAAGTTGGACATACCGGCAGTGGAGAGGTTGGCGGATGCTATCCATCATATCGGAAACGACAAGCTATCCAAGAATGACCTCAACACAGCCATCAAATGGCTAAGGCGAGGATATGATCTCTTAAACTCACAACCTATCGAAATGCTGTCTGTGGACGGTTTGGATTGTCGCCTTGCAATTTGCCAGGACATCGTACAAGGATTACTGGCTGTTGGTTCTACAGATATGGTTCAAGAAGCGAGCGACTTCATCGCATATCTCGAGGGAGAAATTGGCAATAAACCAATTGTTCTGCATTGGCAACTAGAGATTCTCCAAAAAGCGCCTGGTGAGGTCTTTGAAACAGAAGCATATGCTTCTGTACTTCGTCAAATGATCCGAACCTTCGATTTCTCGGATGAATCGCTCCAGTTCCTTTTGCACCATGTCAGGCAACTGCGAGAAAGAAACTCGGCTCTGGCATGTGGCCTGGTGGACGAGCTTTTGTTGCAGCGCCTAGTCATGTCTGGAAATACGGAATGGGTAGACAAGACTATGGTGCGGCGAATCTGGATGGCAACCATGGAGCCTGGTCTCTCTGATTCGGTTTCCGCCTTGAACCCTCTTCTTGATCGTCTTCATGAATTACATCCGAAACCACTGGGTCCAGACGCCATAGGCGCAATTCATTCGGTAGGGATCCACGAATCTTCATGTTCAAGTCCTGACATATAATCTTCAGTTGATTTGGAAAAGGCTCGAGGCTAGTTATTTAGCAGAGGCGTATACCATGGTTGAGGCGTGGTGCGGCATTGCGCTTCATCCAAGCTTCACGAATGGCAGCGTCATAAATCAGGCCAAGTTTAGCAGAAAGCTCATTCTATGTGCCATTGCACTTAACAACACCGAGAAAGCCAAGGCAGCTTTCTACGCAATGTCACCCGAGGGCCAAGAAGATCCACTTACAAGATACCTGATGTTTAAGGTTGCTCTTCTCAGCTAGGATCATGAACTTGGGTGCCAGAGCATTGAATCTTTGAGCAAGTCTTCTGACAGAGAACAGGCCCAAAATATTCTCTATGCTTGCATCAGAGATGCACAACAGATTGGGGATAAGCTATGCACCTTGGCCGCATTAAAAGCTGTGGTGAACGGTTGGGGCATTGGTGATGTGGCAGTTCGGAATACCCCTCCATTTTACGTTGCATTATTCGTCTTCTCCATGCCATCCGAGACGAAGAGGATACTGAACGCGCAACTTGCAATAGCGACTATATCGAAGAAACTTGCAAGGCGTTTGAAACTGGTACTGCCTTCTCAAAATTGGCTTTTCACCTTGGCTGACAACGACAGGCGCGAATTTCGCAAAAGATTGTCCCAAAGACGATTGTGGTAATGCCATATTTACGACCCCAGAACTCACATGGTTTCGCAAAAATGCTTACAACGTCGGCGTGTCTCACTGCCACGAATGGCAAGTGACGTACATCGTGCGCATGTTCAGATCTTGTGTAGTGTTTATTAACTGCTGCCCTCGTGATTTACCAACAGCAGATAGTAAGGAAATTGATCTCATGGCAATAAGATGCCATTTTGTCATTGCCGCAGCCTTGACTGCAACGGCTCGGACAGAGGACAGGGTTGATGAACAGCTTCAGCGGTACATTGAGACAAGACAGCAGATAGCACTTTTTGAGGTTCGGTTTCACAGTACAACATACGAGTGGGAAGAAGAAATAAGGACGGATTTAACAAGCAAGTTATCAACATTACTTGCCTTTGATTTTGAAAGCGCCATCTACCTCAAGAACTGGGAAGATCTAAACCAGATCGTTCGAAAAGCCCAGGCATGCCAAGATGAAATCTTACTCAAGGCAATGGGTGACTGCTTATTGAGAAGCCGGGCACCAGGAAAGGTCAGGTTTCCACGGTCTACTCTTGCCATTTTTCAAAACTGACATATTGCGTTTCAGTTTTATACCACACGTTGCAGCTGATTGTCAACGAAATTTTTGCTCTGGAAGAATTCGACAACGAGAAACTAGCAAAGTACATACGGTGCATGTTTCAGGCAATATTGCCGCTTGATGATGCCTTGGCACTACACCTTGTGGAGCAAGCACTTCAGATCGCACGCGAGGGCAAACAGGTATGCGTTACACCCCGGATTCGTTCTATGAGATGCAGCGGACTGATTGCTCCCCGTGTCGGCGCACTGGTTTAGATGCAGAGACCCTTTCCGAGGGTCGAGCTGGAGTGGCTCGTCGCTACTGTTTTCAACCACGCCGTCGACTTTTATGCCCGGGGCGACGAACACCAGTGCCACAGCTGGGCGCTCAAAGCCATGGACCTGGCTGAATATGTCACGGATGGGGTGACTTGGGAAACACGCTGCAGGACAAGTTTGCGAAGCTGAGGTTCGATAGGCCACAGCCTGGGATGGCCCGTACGGAATGACAACGGTTGGACAAATGCATGTCACAATTCAAACGAGTACACATGTATGACCAGTCATAGCGACGTGTTATTATGCGTGGCTCCAATGCCAGCGATTTATGCGGTATGTGTGTGTGAACATCCTCTCCTCTTTAGTCATAAAAATAAAACCAGACAGGGGCTGATGATATCCCCATCTTTGCCTGCTCCCTTTCATCTCACATCCTTTCGGTGAACTAATCTTTACAAAGAGATTATGTTGATGCATCATAATATGAGGTTTCGTACCATCCATCAGGCCAGTTGAAAACAAAATCAAACAAAGGGAAAAACAGCAAACCAAAGATTGCTCTCTTGGTGGTATCTCCTACGCATTCTTTCTCCAATCACATCCCGCAAAGAAGGAGTAGCATAAAAGAAGAGGTTAAAAAGGGAAGAAGTAATAATCGACAAACAAAAAATTGAGGACACATCATGTGCAATATGGTTGAATAAATCGTGTAGGCCGTAACCAACGGACATTTCTCAAAACCACATGAAACAATGAAAGTGATCATGATGCTCTCCTTAACGCCTCCCTTCCAAAAGAGCAGTATGTTCTTGCTGTCGTCTTAAATAATGTTCGCAATGCTAAGTCGGTCGTTTGCCTTCTTGCTGTTGCTGCTGCTACTGTTGTTGCCACTAGCTGGGCTATTTGTCAAGCTTGTTGGCCCGACGCGGCTCGATTCTGAACCATATCGTGGCGCGTCCGACAATCTTTGTACTTCCACGGGAACATTTGGTGTTTCGGACTTGACCTGTGGTGGTGGTAAAGTCGTCCAGGCTGTGCTTGCGGGCGTTGATGTCTTTGCTGGTACAGCGGCGGAGGGAGGTTCCTGATGGCAGTCTCCAACCTCAGCCATCCCCCAGTCATCTCGTTCACCGTCACTCAAGCCACTACGTTGTTCCTGGCTGAAAAGTCCACCACGGACATCCCTCGACTGCTTCGTGGGCGCGTTGCTTGACCCTCCAATGGAAACCTCTCGTTCCATGCCGTTCCATAGCCATGAACGTTCTGGAGAAGCCTGCAAATCTGCTGAGACATACGCGACAAGTTCTTCATCCCGGGTTAATGAGCCAAGAAGAGCCGACTCGTCTGAAGGTGAACGTGGACGGGGAAATGTTGTCGGTGGTGTGTTTTGAGTCAAATAAGCTGAATGCTCAGCACGCTTTGATCCTAGTGTTTGGGTGAAGAATGATAGATATCGACCGCAAGCCGTTGCAATATCTCTCTTACCCTCCACTGAAGCCATTGCCCTAACACAAGTTATGGCATGATCCCAGTATCCGGCCAGGAGTAGGAATAGTGCACAACGGAATATGTGTGATACGAGAAGGGCCGTGGCCACGTCGCCGAGCGCGGAATTTGTACGACTGATAAGCGTTGCGGTCTCAAGAGCGACATGTGTGCAGTTCTCGACAGCTGCCAAACGGACGTCGGCCGGGCAGCTTGGTGCCAGGTGGTGACGGTGAAGAATCAGACGCGCATGAAGGACATACGCAAGAGGCGCAAGAAAGTGTGGCGACAGTGGAACAGTACTCGAAGGATCACATGCAGGCGGAAAGGTGCCGAGACATTTCCTAAAGTGTGTATCAAACTTCGAGACCTTAGCAGCTGACAAAAGGGCGACTTTAGCGCCGTCAACAGGCTTGTGTAAGACCTGACCACGTGTATGACAGCTAAAAGTGAGTGTGTTAATGGTTCGGCTCCATTGGGGACCATCATTCCGTCTTCCTGGATATACTGGTCATCCATGCCGGCTGGAAGCGAGACATCACAGTCAGTATCTTGGATAGAGAAGGGTGGCCCAATTCTGTAGCCAGAGTTCGGTCCAGAATGTATATGGTCCACCAAGTTCTCCGGCGCATCTCCCCTGAATCACAGGCCATGGACCCGAGCTGGAGTAGAGACCAATATCTTGGCCTACTCTAACGGCGGTACCCAGCCAGCACCAGGCGGCAGATTTCAAATTCATTTCATTCAAACAGAACGTTATCAAGGTCAGTGCTTGTGCGTGCTCCAAGGTCCAATTGTTAGTCCAAGGGTCAATCAAACTCCTCGCGCAGTCCAAGAGCTCAGTGGATTGCTGTATAGTCCTTGTAGCAGGCGAATCAGGACTGAATACACTCCCAGTTGCCAAAACTGCAAAAAATAAGCACATCCAGCTGGGAGAAGCCCGCGAAGAGCTCGTTCTGTAGATGTCGTCAACGGCCGTTTGGAAGGTTGGTAGGTGGATGATCGGAAACATTGTGTGGACTGTCGACGAGTAAACACGAAGGAGCTGATCGAGTAAAGGTAGTGGTGGTAGGTCTGGCCTCGGCGGCTCAAAGCAGGACGGTACAGGCTTTCTGTACTGTGCGGGGGCTTCCAAATCCCTTTGGAGTAGTTCCAAGTATTCAACCTCGCTCTTGACAGCTCTGGAATGGGAGGTGGGCGTTTATATCGCTTGGGCTCCACCCCAACACTCGGGAGTTGAGGGAGGACTGTTCTGCGCCATCCATGGCAACGTCCAATGTCCCATCTCGTTCCTGTACCATGCGGCGTAGACTGCTATTCTCGCGTTTGACACGTTCAATTTGTTTCTCCAGGTCCTGTACCTGCTTGATCGAAGACATCCGTCGATTCGTTTCTTTCGTAAACTGGCACTTGACATTACGACTGGAGCATTCTGAGCAGCTTGTAGTCTCTGTCGCATCACACTTTACCTTCCTCTCTCGACAAGCATCGCAACTCGGGTCTTTCCTCCGTTGGCGGTATGCTCTTTTCTGAATCTGCGAACCTGGTAGGCCAGACAGTTGCGCATTTCCCATGCCAGGAGTGCCCACCATAGAATCTGCGGAGGGAGAGATTCGCGGTGCAATATGGAGGGAGTGGTTAACGGCGAGTAAGATTGGAAACCTTGGCTGACCGATGGTAAAGAAGGAATCGTCATGGACTGAGAACTCGAAGAGGGGTGTTGTCGTGGATTGTTGCTCAACACAGACCCGAGATAGTGCGACGACGGTCTTGGTGAGGTAGCGGAAGAAACAGACGACGAATCATAGGACCTTGTCGACAGGTTCGGGGACCGAGGGTACTGACTTTGTGATGTTGTAGCCATTGTGACGCTGTGTTGAGACATTCTGCCAGCAGTGGTTGCTCACTGCGTATAGTCGCCCTGTTTCAGAAGCAATGCGCCGGAATTTCTGTTACAAAAGGCGCAAAGGGGCAGCTTTTGGTGAACGTGGCAGCATTCACTTCGCTATCGAGGATGTTCGCGAACAGACTACTAGGACCTAGTCATCCACGGCACCCGAAGATAGTGTAGTCCAACTCCAGATCCAACGGACCAGTAGCTTCTTTGCAATACCAAAAACGTAGACTCTGAAATTTGCGAAGCAAGTGTCTCCTAATTCGCTAGAGTTTCCTGCGCTGTTCAGGAGCCCTCAGCAATGGATAAATGGACCTGTGCCTCTCGCTCAGATCTCGTGCGGCACTTAACAACGCTGGTGTCAGGTCAGACCCGAAACACGGATACCGAAGATGCTTCGTCGTACCAAGGAAGCCGTCGCTGTCGCGAATTTGCGTCTATTTCGAAATGCCACGTGAGAAGCAACACGCTTGAGCTCGAATCGCCGGCGGCAAAATCCCCGCTGAGCATTACCCTGGTCAAGAGCATGTAAGAGCACTACCTCGGCAGTGTTCAAGACTGGAAAAGGCGACGAGAAGAGCGAATTGTTGAGTCGCAGGGGCGGTCTGGAAATTCTCAAGATGGAGAGGACCCTCTACAGATGGCTGTAGACCTGCGATGTGCCTGTCATCACCTTCTCCTGACATGCAAGATGGACGGAGAGGAGCGCCGGGATAGCGGCGGTGGCCCATAATCCGGGGCCCTCCGCGCATTAATGTGTTCGGAACTATCATCAGAACCAGGGATAGAAGTCATGGGGTGGACATGTAACCCTGTACAATGACAGGGCTGTCGAGATCAGCCAAAGACACTAACGTGTTTCGAGCGGAGTTAGGATCCCTGGGACATGCCGCTAAAGGGTTAATCACACCCCTGTCGTGCTTAATCGTGGCCAGCTTTCGTCCCTTCAAAATCATGTGCCGATGTTACGACAAGCGAGTTCCGGCCAAGCTTCCTCTGGGCAATACCTTGGCTAGAGTAACCTGAGGTTTGGGTTGTAGGTCAAGTAGCTGGCTGCGGCCCGCCACGTTGTGTGGCACAGGACGTTACATCAATGGTTGAATAAGCCTTGAAGACAGGACGATACCCGTATTATACCATTTGAGCTTATTCGATAGATGGCTCGGAGGAGTGCATTATGAAAGGTGGGCTAGGATTGAAACTGCATCATGAAAGATGCTTCGTGGTGGCAGGGAACAGACAGGCAAGCCTCGTGGCATGTCTAGGACAACTGTTGCACTCTGCCATGCGAATACCTACCCGGCGAAGTTTTTGGACCATACTTGGGGGCATCAGTCATATTCAGCGTCAAGGAAAACGTGGCCGACGGTGTAAATTGCGGGAAGGGCGTAGGGTTTGGCCGTGTGTGAGACACTTATAGATCTGTCCCATTTTGCCGGAGTAATTGTCGTCTAAACCCCGCATAATAATTATTACCCTGAGGCTATTTGAGCGTTGCCTGATCGAGTCTTTCATCTCAGCATGGTCAACTTAGCAGCCTTGATACGACCTCACAGCATCTACAGCCTCCAACTGCAGTACGAAAAGAGGGTGGCCAGGACAGTAGCCACATAGTCATTCGCGGTAACTACGAAATCCAGCAGTAAGAGGGAGGGTACATTTTTCACTTGCCATCATGGCCGGCTGGAGGTTTTGTGTGCCGAAAAGCTAGCATGTGCTAAGATGGCAGCTAGTGCAGCCACCACTTGGGGAAGGGTGACCATGTCAGTTTCTGGTTTCCGGGGATCTTTGACCGATTTAAGAGTTGCCTCCGAGTAGCTGGCTCGTGCATGGCGAACAGAGCCCCAAAGAGGCCTGCAGATTGCCGTCCAGGAAGATGCGGCAGGCGAGCACACTGAGTTTGGATCAATCCTCAAGCCCCTCCGGCCACTTTGCATGCGTGATGGTGGTGGGGTTTCGGGAGGCCACGCCATCTCGTGTGCACACCAATGGAAAGGGTGTTATTGAACATTTCCAAGGGGTGTGCCGGAGCTTGCGTGAGCGGTTGTGGTGGAGACTCTCGGTCTGGAGCCGAGTGAGCTGCTGGCTGGCGCTGATGCTTGTTTGGGTAGTGGTCAAGGGAGGGCGGTAGGGAGGGAGGTGGCACACGGGCATCCTCACCCGCTGCTTGGAGTTGTGGGAGAGTGGAGGGTGGGCAGCAAGCCTGAAGAGGAGCATGGCGAGGAGGGCAGAGGAAGAGGTAGGCGTCAAGCCATGCAATGTGCGGTGCCGCATCCTGTGGCGGCGGACGGCGGCAAGAGGGGCCTTGGAGTGCGCGTGTTCTGCAAGGCATTGGTTGTCGTGAGCGGGAGGTCAGATAGATACAGGGACGATTACGGCAAGGCGGCGGTGGCCAGGAGCGGCTCTGATCTGTCGTGCGCTGGAAGGAAAGGATGGGGCCGAGACAGACCGCACAGGCAAGCAGCTCGGCACCGGCGCGTGGTGCTCGTCGGAGAATAGCCGTTGGTCAGCGACCGCATGGTTCAGCCTGGCTCGTCCTCGGTCGGATCAGCCACCGATTAGCCAGGCCTGATCCCTGTAGCACGTTTGCTGGGACTGAGTGACTGGCAACATCGCCTGGGCAGCGTTCGGAGTGAAACCGATTCTGGTGGAGGTCCGCCGGTCCAGGAAGGCTTCTAGGCCAATGGTGGAGGGCTGATGACGGCGAGTGGGAAGGGAATGCATCCCGCGGGAGCGTGATTTGGACTAGGCACTCACATAGTAACGATATGGCTCTTGGCGACCAGGACGGTGGGGCAGCTGCCCAGTTCTCTGCAGGTCGGCTTGCGTGGTCTGGGGAGCTGCAAGACGCCATTCAAGGAATCACACACGAGGTCGGGTCGAGTCAAGTCGAGTCGAGTTGACTCAACCCAACCCAGCAGCTTGGGATTTGGGGCTAAAAGGAGGGAAGGCTGCGGGAACGAATCAGGTAGCCGACCAGGTTCTCAGATTTCTGGGGGTGCTGATGATACCGGAGGGAGTGAATGGTGTTGCAGCGTACGGCACGGGTGGGTGAGGTGAAGAGAGGTTAACGTCAAGGAATTAGGGATTAGGCGAAGGAGGGCCAGAGCGAAAGCCCATGCGATGCCCTACAAGCGCAGCCGCAGCGCAGCGAGTGAGTGGCAGGCAGTGACAAAGAGACATGGCACAGTGGCATGGCACGGGCGGTATGGCGTGGCATGACATGGATACCTAGGTAGGTAAGGTAGGAAGGTAAGGTAGGAAGGTACTGCGTTGTTGTAGGTGGAGAGGAAAGAAGAGAGGTGCTGTGGGCAAGTACCTAGGCATACATACCTAGGAGGAAGGAAAGCAGGAAAGTAAGGAAAGTAGGGAGGGAACGGAAAGTTACCTACCTTAGCAGGTACCCCTCCAACGTGCCAGGATAGGGAGGTACCTTGGCTGTCAAATTGAGCCGTGGCAGTGGCAGGGAGCCTCCTCCACAAGCACCGCTGTACTGACCAGGTAGCACCCTTGGCTTTTTCCATTGCCGAAAGTCACTTCCGCTGGAGCCCATGGTACAGGCGTTCGATGGCAATCCCTGCATGCAGCCGCCAGTCCCAAACCAAGCAGTCGCACCCACTCCCTCCCACTCTCTCCCACTCCCTCCCTTGTCTCGCTCGGTCAGAAGCGCACACAGGTGGTGGTTCGGTGGGTTGGCACAGTGGGTAGGCGTTGTGTGGCCCAGATCGCATTGATCCCGGATCCCTCTGGCTGATTTGATTGTCGGGATGTGACGTTACGAAACACACCACTGAAGTCCCTTTTGTGGCATCCATCAAATTCGCCGACGGAGTCCCGGCCGAGTCTTTTAGTTTACCATCTGGGCTCCGTAATTAACCCCAACTGCTCCGTCGAGACGGAGCACAGACAAACAGACGGGTGTGCCGTATCCTTATCTTGAGCTACCCATTAGTAACCATATCGGGGTTCCAACACGCCACTCCCACGCCCGGCCTCGCCTCGCATCACCTTGCCTTAGTATGCCTACATGCCATACCTACCATATCTTAGGGTCTTATACCCGCTAACGGTGTGATCAAGTCATGTGTTGCATTGCAACAGATTAGCTTAGCTTAGGTTAGCTTGCAGCTGGCATTCGTCAAAATAGCCATTATTACTCTTGCCCAAGAAGATGCTCGCCCATGCAGAGAGATTAACGTGATGGCCCATGATGTTTGTTCATCATCCACAACCATCCACCACCTACGTAACCAGCAACAAAGCAAAGCAACACTTGCCATGGCGGTTCCAGGGCTCGGGCCAGCATGGAGGAATTACGTATTTTGCCCGTGCTGGGGCCTGTTGGTTCGTCGCTTGTTCGGTAATGCAAGGCAGACCAGGGCAAGGCCGTGTAAGACGATGTTCGAGGTATCCATCTGTGCGTTAGTCAGATATTACAACTCCCTAACAGTACCCATTCCTGCACATTACCTATCCTCGTAAATTTTCCCAAGTTCGCCAGCCAGTCTCACGGGAAGGAGCAAAAGCAGCGCGTACCTTCCCTACCTTACCTTACCTTACCTGATTTGCTTGCTCTGTTTCTTCTCCCACAGCACAGAGTACGGTAGGTACTTCGTGTACCTATTGTACCTATTTTACACCCAATTAGATACCGAGGCCCGACCAGGTACCTGCCTTGCCCGCCACCCAACCCCATTCCGTGTTGTACTTGTGCTGTACCGGACTACCATGTGTGTGCGTGCGTATGGGTGTACTTCAAATCACGTCAACTGAGGTCAACATCATGCACTGCCAAAAGCAGAAAAAGAAAAGAAAAAGCAAAGAAGCTTCCTCCTGCCCACCCTCGCCCAAGCATTTGGGTTGTCATTTCATCGACTCATCCAATCCATCGCCTCACTCTTCGCACGTCCAACCACTCGAAACACATGCCCTCAAGGCTGAGAGCAATCTACTTGCCGTCGCCGCCAAGCCACGGAGGTCTTGCCCAGCTCTCCCCAAAACAGACTCGGTCCCACGTCGCGGATCCGTCCCTGGGCATACATCTGCTCATGCCCTGAAGATTCTTTCTTTACCGACCCTTTCGATGATCTCGAACCTTCGGTTAACACTCTTCAGGATCAGATCCCCGGGCCCTTATGCGTCTTCCTGGGCAATGGCAGGCTCATGGTGATGAGCCCAGTCGTGTCAACCAACGTGTTCCATCCTTCCAACGAGGCAGCCCAGCATAGCCCTAGCCCTCCTTCTGTTTCGCTGGCTGGCTCTCATTCGACCGGCTCCCATCGTCAACGAAACAAGGTCGGGCTTACTGCTCTGTGGTATACCTGAGCAAGGAATGCCCAGGGTATCCGCTAGGTCTGTGCAGCGCCATCCCACTTCAACAGCCAGGGATCAGTCCGTTTGCACCACATCGTGGCACGTTTTACATGCCCTCTGCAGTCAGCACTCCCTGCATCCTGTACAGCAATTCTCTAACCCTCGCAAGAACTGTGCGGGTAATCCTTGCTGCCGAGGGTCGCAGATCGTTTCTCGTGGTTGCTTTGCCCATGAGGCCTCGGGAGTCCTCATGTCAGCACCCGCCGCCTTCCTATCCCGTCCCAACACCCTTGCAATGTCGGCTACCATGCAGTGGCCGGACTGTAATGCTAATGCTAATGCCAACGCCAGATAAGGACAACTTCGCGGCTGATGGGATCACTGGGGCCGCCCACTGGCTGCTAATGGTCAAGCTTGGTATCTGGATTTCCATCTTAGGCAGTCATGGAATTGAGGCAAATTTATCAGAGTCTTTCCACGCATAGTGCGAGGCACCAGGATCAGGTCATTCCGATTGGGCAACCCTGGATGCAGCGTGACTCCTGCCGACCGCCGAAAACTGCCGTCTCAATTGTTGCTTTCCCACGATGCGCCACAGAGGCTGCGGTGCGGTGTCTCTATACGCCCTAGCGCCTTGCCATTTCATCACATGGCTGGGACGAGATGGGTGCTGGCCTCGCATACCTACGTGTGGACTTTGGACCACAATACATGCATCCCCATGAGCCAAATACTCTCTTCGCAGTTAAGCCCGCCTTCCAAAACGCGGGCAGTACAAGGATTCGCCTATATTCGGCTATCCGGCTGTGTATACTGCCATTACGGAGCAGCCACTACCTTATAGCATCATCTTCATCTCGCTTCATAAACGCGGCGGCGTATTCTGCTCACTCTCCCTACAGCTATGGGGTGAGGCGTTCGTGGCTAGGGGTTGTCTACTCTCAGCGATCCGTTTTGTGATCAAGTGGTGCAACCCTTTGAAGATCCATGGAATGGGCGGAGCCGTAGCCGTCCAGGGCCATGTGGTTGGAGTTGCGTCTAACAGGACCATCCCACGAAGGTGCAGCCTCCGCGCAAGGTGCCACAACTGCTCTCGGAAGCAATAACTACTCTAGCTCCATGCTGCCGTGTTACGTGGCACCGGCGCATATAATTCCGATCCACCTCGTTTGGCGTTATGCTCTCACCCCTCACTTGTGAGGGCATGATGTTCTTCCTGTGTAAATCCTCAGTCTAAATGCAGAGGGATTAGGGTTGCATGGCCGCCTGGAGTGACCTCCGTCATTGAGCCGTTTGCGACACCCTGTCAAGCCAGGCACCGGATTTATTAAGCTACCATCTTCGACAGAGGCCAGCCGAGAACCGGCTCTCCACCTCCGGTAAGGACTCCGACACATGCCCAAGGATCTGCTCCTGAGGTCATCTCGCGATCTGTTGCCGTAAGCACAAACCTGGTTCTTTCCACTGACCGACCAATCACGGACTTCCCGAAGTCCTAGCATCTGTGTGCAGCGCTCATAGCCCTAACCGGGACTAGGCTTGTCGATAACTTCATGATACACTTGCGGGATATTGTCCGAAACATGAAGATCTAAAAATCCTGCAGCAATTCTTCTTGCATCGCCTACATGCATGGAACCTGCTTTGAAGGAGCCGTCGCCCCCAACGAGATAGCGCCAACAGGAAGCAAGCCTACCCACCACCATTAATCGTAAATGGTGGGTACTGTTCGGTATAACCTAGTCCAAGTAATGTGCGCGCACGTTGTGCCTTCAGAGCCAAGATCCAGTATCACATCTCGCACAGGTGCCTCACGACAAGAAAGGTAGGTCAGTCATATCAGCCACGTCGTACTCCGTCCTCCATTCAGAAGAGAGGATAACCGCTTGGCCCTGAAACCGGCGCCCTCCCTAAGTGCCATTGTGAAAGGATGGAGGCATATACGTCAAGCAAACATCATTATTGCAGGGCGGCAACCCACCACCGGAACGGCTGCAGAGCCGAATGCGCCAGATCCGTACTCCAGTGCAGATACGGAAGCAAGGAGGCAGTGACAGGGTGTGTAATTTACCAAAGGAAGTCAGGAGAGAAATGACACTCCTGTTAACGTCTGGAACTTGAGGTGACGCTACTTGTTGTTGTGATCACGCCCAGCTTTGGCCTGCTCCATCGTTGGACTATTGCAACACCGGCCTGTTAGGAGACTGGGCCAATCTCTTGACGTTGTGGCACGGAACCAGGTACAAGGAAATGGATCCTTGCTACTTCCTGTCCCAAACGGCCGATGGAATATTATGCCCACCATTGGCAACAGCCGAGTGTGGATAACTGGGGTGCCAATTCCAACCCATACCCAATGCAGTCTTCAACAAGATTTCTTCCCCACGGCCTTGGGGGCTATTTCCTTGATGCCATTCGGTACATTACGACGAGTAAGCTTCGGAAGTTGTTAACCGAGGCCTGGGCACCACGGCAATCGATGGCATCTGTCCGAAGACCCTGAGAAACCAGTGATCCACATGGTCATGTCCTTTGTCTGACTGGCTATTCTGAATCATGAATTGCCTACGAGCAGTAGCCCCGTTAGTCATTTGTTGTTCATGTGTTTTCTGGACACACAGCAAAAATCGGAGACCCGCCGATCTCAACAAATACAACCCTAATGTTGCATCCCAGTCGGTCTATCGACGGCAGATGTTATAGCTCGCTTGTAATATCACAAGGTACCTACGGCAGAATGATTGTCCAATGGATCCCCATCGGCGAAATCGCCGGGGGATTCCATAGCGAGCCTCGGACCCAGTCATTGCTTGGGAGTTGCAACCACCAGATGATCACACACAAGTCGAGGGCAGATACAAAAGGCTATGGTGTCTCCTGATTTCATGAAAAGGAGGCCCAAGTACGGAAGACCTAAATTTAAAACCCCATCGCTTCCAGTTAGGGCGTTTGCTAAAATCAGTGAGCCTAGCAGCCACTGAACGGAAGGAAGCTTGGTTTGGACCTAAATCAGTTGGCGTCGCGCCATGTGCCGCAAGTGTAGGGTACCATTGAGCCAGCCGCTTCAGTAGCCGTCATATTGTGATCGGAGTCTTCCGCCCAGATTAGGTTCGCTATGACAAGCTAATCACGGAAGGCATGCTGCCTCTAACATCGGTGAACTGAAGATCCTATACGAAGCTAGGAAAGCCTTGCCCCAAGCGATCTCGAAGGAGAACACACATGGAAGAGTGTAGCTGAGAAAGGACTATTGTTGTGGTTGGGTTGTAGATGAAACTTGGCAACTCGGCACACATCTATACGCCTCGAGATGTGTAAGTCACGGATCCACGGTCTGCTACAATCTCTTCCCAAAGTCGAGCACCACGTCCACATCGAGGGTACCCTCGAGCCAGACCTCCTCTTCTCGTTGGCCGCAAAGAACAATATTCAGCTACCATCTAACCCTACTTATATCTCGTCTGAAGCCTTACTCGCACGGTATGCTCGTTTCAAAGACCTAGCCGATTTCCTGGGAGTTTATACCCTGCATATGAGCGTGCTCGTCACATCTCATGACTTTGAGACACTTGCATGGCGGTATTTCGAGCGTGTGGCGGCGCAACGTGTGCGCCATGCGGAAGTTTTCTTTGATCCTCAGGCGCACGCAGCTAGGGGCGTGAGTTATGACACAGTTATTGCAGGCTTGCTCGCCGCGAAGCGCCGAGCGGAGCAGTATCTTGACTTGTCGGTTGAGTATATCATCTGCATCCTGGGCGATTTCCCGCACGCAGAGGCACATGCCCTTGTCGACAGCGTAACAGAGCGGCAGCATCTCGTCAATGGCACTCTTGCAGGCTTTGGGATGGTGTCAAGCGAGAAAGATGACTTGCCAGGCCAGTTCGCGGACGTCTTTGCCCGGGTCGCCACGTCTGCCCCCGGCAAGCTCACTGTCCATGCCGGCGAAGAGGCCGGGCCTGAGTACATTCGCTCATGTCTCATGCACCTCGGTGTGTCCCGCATCGACCATGGCCGCACTGCTGCCCAGGATCCATCTCTGTTGCAAGACCTTGCCGCACGCCGCATCCTGCTGACGCTCTGTCCTGTCTCCAACGTCGCGCTACGCGCTGTCCCTGCCGTCACTGACTGCCCTGTCCGAGCGCTGCTCGACGCTGGCGTGCCGTTCAGTCTCAATAGTGACGATCCGGCGTATTTCGGCGCTTACATCCAGGACGTCTATTGCGCCGTGCAGGAAGCCTTTGACTTGTCCGTGGAGGAATGGCAACATATCATCACAAACGGGGTCCTAGGAAGCTGGTGCAGTGAAGAGAGGAAAGGGACGATCCTAAGAGAGTTGACTACGGCTTTGCAGAGCTTTGAGAGTCGCGAAGGATAGTTACAAGTGAGATCTGTGTTCGCAGGAGTTGCCGTTACTGTGAGATTTAAAAAATGCGCCTCCTATTTAGGGAAACCAGGCACATAAACTGCCATCGAATCATGTCGTAAATACTTTGCCAGGTCTATCCCCATGAAAGCCTGTACTCTAAGCCTATCCTGCCTGGGGGCATGCAAGTTTACATGTCATGAAAGCACCTTAACAACCTCCCAAAACTTCTAAACCCATCGCTGAGGAGCCGCAGTCCGCCCACCACTAAAACATAACCCACTCTATCCTGTTGATCATCGTGGGATCTATCCGCCCTCGATAACCATCTCATCCCTCGGTTGTATCCATGGCCTCTGCCTCGCTCTTGAGGCGTTCCTTGGCCGCCTGCACCTTGCTCTCCCTCCACTTCTCAATCTCCTCCTTTAGCTCTGTCATGGGCACCGCATCCTCAATCGTCATAGGCTGACGTGTGAAGGGGTCCTTGGGATCACTGAGCAGGTGCTGCACGATGGTTGAGCGATCAACCACGTGCTTGCTGGGTAAGAGGACAGGGTCCCGCATCAGATCGCCCATGATGGGGTCCTCGTAGTCGGCGGGAATCTCGCCGAGGTCAAGCTCAGCCTGGTCTAGCAGCTGCTTTGCGGCCGCAAACTTCTCCCTCAGCCTGTCCCATCTTGCGATATCGGACGGGTCTCGCTGGTGCCTTGACGTTAGGATCTTGGTCACTCGCTCCAATACCTCTGGCTTGTATGAACGCCCGTCGGCCGCCACGGCATCAATGAAGACTTGTGAGGAGCCAAGGTTGAGATAGATCTCGACAAAGTCGGAGATCAGCTGGATAGGTCTGAAGTGATACTTGTCCCTGTTTGTTACGCTGAGCTCAACGGCAGCCTTCTTGCTGGCAAGCGTCTCCAGGTTGTAGTTTAACATGCTCGCTAGACGCGAGACAATCTCAGGCATGATGAAAGCTTCGCTCACGGCGTGTGTGAAGAGCTTCATCATCTCGAGTGTTTCATTCGCTAATTGCATGTAAGATGTAGCTTGTGTGCCCAAAAATTGCAACTCCTCCTCTTTCTTCTGTCGGTCCTCTACTGAGAGGCCTTGGTCCTTAAGCTCGATCTCAAGGGCCCTGATCTTCGGGAATTTCGTGAACGCCTCGTCCAGCACGAAAGTGGTATCGTTCAACAACATGTTTACGAATTGCACAAAGAAGTTGCGGTTGACCCTGCCAGAATGAGCAAATGAGAATAGAATAGACTTGAGATATTACTTACTTGCTTTCCCGGGTCAGTTGCTGCTTGTACACATCATTGGACCATACACATTTCATGATTTGAAAGATTTCGTAACGAACGTGCAGCTTGTCAGTAGATTGGGTAGGAGCTCCAGTGTGTTCGCACTCGATATAGAACTTCATCAGAGCATGTAGAAGGTAATCGTTGGCGAAGGTGAGGGATACAAGCTGGTCTCCGAGCACGCCTCGCTTTAAGTGCATGAAGGGCCAAGTTCCCCAGAAAAGGAGTGACACAAGCAGCGACTTGAGGCCAGGATTCTTGACGTATTCAGATGATCGAAGGAATGTGATGGAAAGAGCAATCATTTCCTCGCCGAGAGCGCTTGGCAAGATCTTGGGAAGGTACCTGGTCAATCTATTAGCATTCAGTCAACATAAACCATTTTCAAGGCTTGCAAACCTGAAGAGGAACTTGAAGTTGTCCACGATGTTTTGCAACGCATACTCCGGTAAGCAGGCAAAGACGAGGGACTGGTCCGTGGGGAGAGGAAGCCTGTTAAAGTCAGCAATCTGCTATTCAAATGTTTGGGCGACATCCATACTTGATCTCCTTGCTCTCGTTTCCAGGCTTGTAGTTGGACCCAGTTGCCACCCTGAGCAGCCACACCGCAACATAGCGCATGAACCTGAGGGACACGCCCTGCATGCGCTCATCCAGAAGGACACCCTCAATGGCATACTTCAACCCGATAGTCTTCTCAAGAACTGTTGTATGCCTCTTGAATGCCTCTTCAAACAGTCTTAGATTATGCGGTGAGTTGACGAATTTTGGTCGCTCAGCTTCCATCTGCTTGATGTGCTTCTCGAGATACTTAATCTCGTCATCCAAATTTTTGAGCTGAGAATGGGAAGCTTCACTTCCATAGTGATGCGCAGCAAGGGCCAGGAAGAAAACCTCCGAGATGAAGTTGGATTCGCCCGACTCCTTTTCGGCGTAAAACTTGTCGGCCGCGGTTTGGTCTGCATTGATCTTTGTCTCATCCTTGATGTCCACACGGGGTTCTTCTTGAAATATCGGGTATCGATCTTGTCTATTTTGCTGAAATCGTTGTCCATGAAAGGCTCGCAAAATCGATCCAGAATGGTGGTAATGTTCATCATGAAACCCTCGGATGCGACTGTTCGGGGTCCACCCGCATAGCCCTCCTCTTATGGTTGGTATTCATGATATACGCGAACCAGTCCAGAGTTCGGTTTCTAGTTTCAGGGCCGGCGCGGATAAAGGCATTGGCGATGAGGAAGAGATCGTCCTGGTGTGTCCTGAGAACCATGCGAAGCGACTCTTGAGAGTTTTCCCTCCTTCCCTTATCGAGGGTCTTGGGAGCGGGGAAGTAGCTTTTGATACTCTCGGCCTGTAAGGGGACAATCGGAAGAAAGGACCGAGGAGTGTATGCTTCTCGATACCGGGGCTGACTGGGCCATGTTAAAGCACGCATGCTTGGCCAGATTGGTTATCAACACAGGGAAGCGAGTGTAGGTCAACAGGGCCTGAATATGATCAGCAAGCAGTTAGTTAAGTGCAGGTATCTTCGCTTTACCTGAACATAGGGTTTGTAATTATCCTCCATCGACTTGGTTGCTAACTCGGTGCTGATCTGCACCATGGCGTCGTCGAACAGGGAAGGGAAGGCGTCATCGTCCTCGAAGCGCTTGATGGCCTCCCTTATGAAATCGAAGTCAATGCCGAGCTCGGCAGTCAAAGGGTGGAGGAGGTACGGCTTCAAAGTGTCATGTTGCGGGTTTGGCTCCCGACTACGACGGTTAGCGAAGGCCTGTGGCAGCAAGACGGTGGAGCTTACCCATAGAGCGCAGGCATAGTCAGCGCAAACAGACAGTTGCTCATACATAATCGCTTAGCCTCCTCGTGAACCTCAAACTTGGGACCGGTCGTGATCTTGGCCGTCGTGGCGGACTTGACCGCCCGCTTCCAGCAAGGGAGCAGGAAGTCGAGCAGAGGGATCTTATGCGGTTGCTCGGTGCAAGCCTCGATGATGGCCTGATCTAACGTACTGACGGACAGCTTCAGAGGCTCGCCGGCGTCGTTGAGTTCTTGGTTGAGGTTAGGAGGAACTTCAGCCGGTGGCCCTGGAAGTGGGTGGTCTGGTGAGGGTTGACGGTGACTCGGAAGATGGAGGAAAGTATGCGATCGGCATAGTCCTCGTTGGACTCGGCCTGCGGGGATCTGCTCTACGTGTTGACGCTGATACGCCACCGTCATTATCAGATGCGGACCTCTTACGAGGGAGACGAATGCTACCTGAGGAAGTGGCCGCGGGCCCGGAACTGTTTGTCTTGGGCGCAACGGGGGCGGGCTTGTCTGAGCCTGAGCCTGAGCCTGGTTGGGAGGAGGCCGCGGCGGGCGTGATGTTGATCTTGGTCTTGGGCGCTTCGGTTTCGGCGGCTTGCGGTTGGGGCTTCGGTGTTGACGACGGGGACGGCCTCGACGACTCGGCGCCGGGGTTCTTGGGTTCGTCGGATTTGGAAGATGCCGGAGCTGGGGTCGGCCCTCCTAGCTTGGCCAGGCGTCGCGCGCGAATCTACAGATGAGTTGTGAGCAAGATGCACGCTTAAGCATGGGGTGTGATGTAATAACGGACCTCATCCATCTTCTGCTTGTCTGGGGCGTCGCCTCCGGTCCATGACGGTTGTTCGTTGGGATCCATGATGGCAAACGATCCAGGGTCGGTTGGAGGAGAGAGAAAAGGGGAAAGGGGGCGAAGGCGCGAACAAAGGTCGAGGTAGGGAGAGAAGGAGAAAGAAGAAGATGGTATATGAGAGTCGCAAGGCTGAATGAATGTTGGTTGGAGGTCCAGCCAAGTACAGGCCTCTGTCGTTGAAAGAAGCCTTGTGTGGGGACGTTCGGTGTCTGGACTTTTGCGTTTGGGTGCGTCAGGACCTCCAGTGCGGGGCGGTGACGAAGGCCCTTTGTTCGCTACAGCCAGTGATGTAGGCACTGGCAGCAGACGCTGTAATAGCAGCTAAGTTGTTGTGCTGTAGGTGCTGGAAGCAGGCCGGTACCTGTAGGCACAGCAGGCGCAGCAGATACCGCGCTGTACCTAGAGAAGCCCAACACTGCTGATAGCGCAATGCATCCCTGCACTCAAACCACGCGTGGAACCGAACCACAGATCTCCGAATGTACCTCTACGGGTGCCTATCTCGGGTACCCTGATGTCGATGCATGCATCAAACCGACAAGGGATACAAGCTTGGGGCTGTTGCTGCCTTGGGCCTCACCACGCGACCACTGGGTGTCTTCTACTGTACCTACTGTACAGTATCTTGGATATTGGGCAGAAACCACAGTACGTTCATTCATTCATTGACAGCAGCCCCAACAAAGAAATAGTAAAACCCCATTCCAATCATCGGTGGGTTTATTAACAGCCCCTCCAAAAGGCCGCAGGGCCCAGCGGAGCGCAACTCCGTCCAAAGTCCGCACCCAAGACCAGCATTATCCTCCCCACCCCAGCAATCGGATTCTTAATAATGCATTTTCCAGCAGCTTCATCAAGGTCCCACTGAATTTACCTCCGTTCCGAGCACGAATCACAGAAGCCAATCCCCGGGGCCTTAATGGTTCACCTCGTGCTCTTGGCTCCCTGCTCCATGCCATGTCCTCTCCTCCGACAAGGCCGGTTATTGCCACGCTATCAAATGCTAGCCTTCGCCTCTGCATAATACTGTTATAACCACGGCCTTGCCACTGTCCACGGCAAATCTCCTCCATGGGAAATCTCCTGGACGGTGGGTGGGTGAGCCGGGTCAGTCGGTACGGATGGTCCTGCCCTCGGATGAAGGCGCTCTAATACCCGCTCGCAACATGATTCCAAATCGGTAACGCCTCATTTGGCCTGCTCTGCAAAGAAACACCACGCTGTAACAAAAGTCATACTCCTAGTTCATCCTGCTGCTATTGCTATGCATAGGTACTTTTTTACAGAAGGGTATCCGAATCATTTTAATACTCCCTTTTCAACGCCAAGTAAATATGCGATTTTCCCATGTAATCTTACAATCCTCCCATAATCAGAGTCGAGGTTGATCCATGTCCGTGCCTGATGACCGCCGTCTCTCCGGTAATATCGGCACCGGTTCTCCGGAGCTGTCCCGACGAATATTGGTAGAAGAGCCCGAATTGTTGGCTGCGCGAATGCGTCCCTCTTCCCGGCTACGGTTGAGCAGCCAGTTAACGTGCATGCGAATCATGTTGATGTTGTTGCGAAGCTCCGTAACCTCTTCCCGGATCAACATGACTTGGTTGAGTGTCCACATGCTCTGCCGTGCTTCCAGCTGCGTCAGATTTTGGTGTATCTCCTCGAAGCCGGCATCCAAATCCTGCATCGTCCGCTGATCGCTCAACACACCGTCGCTGCCTTCTCGACGACTTCTCAATGGTGCCATGCCTTCCAACTGTTCAATGCGTCTGTTACTTTCGATCTGCTGGGCCTGCATTTCTCGAAGCTGGTTCCCAAGGTCGCCATGCGATTGTATGATCTCTCGTTGGCTTCGTATGACTATGCCCGAGGCTGTCTCAGGATGAAACGGACATTCCGTAGTATGCAAACGGAGCTGTCCCCGCATGATGCGGACTGGACAGCCGAGATCCATGTAGGTGCAGCCCACCTCCATACCTTCGCAGTCGACGTCCTTGTGTCGCTCCAGCTCACTGCGATACACCAAGTGCCAGCATGTATCACAGCGGGTTTTACTCCTTGCGCAGGAGAGGAGGTGAGCCTCACGTTCCGCTTCCTGGATCGTAGAATCACATTGAGTGCATTGCACGTCACGATGATAACACAAATCGTCTTTGGGTTTGAAGCGCAGCTTTTGTCGCAGTCTGTGTCTGGACAGATGTAGTATTGAAACTCACATTCTGTTGTTGCGTGAGCCTCGACCACCTCACGCTTCATTTCCTTGGTACAGCCGCGGGTGTGGTAGGGACATTTGACGACCAGATTGTTGAGCTG
Source organism: Albifimbria verrucaria (assembly GCA_020081605.1). NCBI lineage: Eukaryota > Fungi > Ascomycota > Sordariomycetes > Hypocreales > Stachybotryaceae > Albifimbria > Albifimbria verrucaria. The sequence goes on from JAHREC010000013.1 coordinate 5,948,147, forward strand.
GGTCCGGATCAAGCGAGCGGCACTGGCACACTCAAGCCAGCTCAGGCGCTCTCTGTCGATAGGGCAAGTTGTGCCCGCCGAACTGGTAGCAAAAGCCCGACGGATACACCGATAACAAAAGGTATGGTCGCAAGGGGTCGTTACGGGATCTATGAGCGGATCATGGCAGATGGGACAGAGCAGATTCGGATCTGGCTCGGCGACATAGACGAGGGAGTACAGATCAAAAATGCAGGTGCCACCGTACTTATCCGGGATATCGAGAGAAGACTGATGGGGAGGTCTCATGGGATTGGACCGACGACTGGAGGTTCGGCCTGGGATGGGCCGAGCCGCGCCATCGGTACTTCTGCCCGGGACAGCGGTCCTTGTGTGATTGTGAAGTTGTCCGGGCGTAATTATGTAGGCTTCGGGAGGCGAAGGAGGCCTCACAAGGCTCGTGACGAGGTCGGGGTCGGAGATGTACGGCGCATGTTGCGACGTTGAAGGCGGCGAGCTGCCGCCGGACTAAGGTGGTAGCCATCGTCACTTGTCTCTGACATGGATATGGTGTGACGTGTAGCTGCCAAGGTAGCCAGATGTCACCAGGACGACAAAATACTCCGGAGAGGTTGGTCGCCACTTTGTGGTTTGGCGATTGTGGTGGCGAGTGACGTTGCCGAGCCTCTTATAAGGCATGCGATATGTCGGCCGGGACTGGCAGGGTAGGATAGGGTAGGGTAGGGAGGGTAGGATAGAGTAGGTGAGTCTGGCCGCGACGGGATGACGCGACGAATGGAACATAAAAGAGATCAAAGAAGCTCGGGCGTGGGAAACGTCGGCACGGCGCTGGAGCATGAGAAACAAACCCGCGAGGCGGAGATGGCTGATGATGGAGGACCTGCGTCACTGCATATAAAGGTCAGTTAAAGCCGAGGACGAGAAAAGAAGGGTCCCGATAAGATGTGGTGCTTTTCAGGTGATGGTGGGGTAAACATGGCACAGTGCCGCTAACTCGCAGGCACGGGCTTGGCCCAACATCGGCCGATGTCATCGCCATCCGCTGCTCACGTGGGGATATTTAGGTGCGGCACGTAAGGGGACACAAGGGGATGCAAGGGGGCTCGGTACTGAACAGGCTTATTAGAGGCCGCGTCCTAAGGTGGCTGACGGCTACGAAGTTCTGGAGCACGTTTGGTGCAGTAGGAATACCCTACTGCACTGTAGCTCGTGTAGGCACGGTACTAGGGCTTTGTAGTTTAGTACCTAAGGACAATGAAGGAATAGGCAGTTTTGGATGAGCTCAATTGAGAGAGCCTTTTGACGTCAAAATGGGTTTTACAAGAATTCGGTGCTATATGAGGTACTTATCTAGGTACCTATCTTTAGTACTAAAGGAAACATTCTGAATAGGCTCTGGCGTACTAACAAATACTCCCAGGTGGGAGCATTTCAATAATTTTCTCCCGGTTCACCCAAGGCCCAGATATCTGTTCTGTTACTGTAATTGAACCTGTAAACCAATAATACGCAAATTGACAGGTTCCTCGCCTCAGACGAGTCTCCGCTTGGGTAAATTGACTTGTGGAGGTGGACCTGGTATCCTGGAGGGTGAGTCGGTCCCGGGCGGCTGGGGTGATTAGCGCGTGAACTCGCTGCAGCGCTGTACGGTTGGCACGAACCGCTAGGCCAGCCGTGGATGAATGGCCTGTGACTGCATGGTTGGTGACAGGAGCACCCGTGCTACCATAGTATAGCCCCGAGTTGACGTCGACCAGCGTGTAACAACCGCTAACGTTAGGCGAGTCCGGGTGCCCCACGTCACCTTTTGGCTCTAGTCTGCCGTAGGTCGACTTTCACATGTTAATGCCATGTCAGAAACCGCAGCAATGGCAATGGAACGTGGCAGCGCAAGGAGACCCTTCCTTTTCTCGGGTCACGAGGCTCCCATGTTTAAGCCGGAGCCATTTCTCTTTCATTGCTACCTGGTTTCCCTTCCTCCACGCTCGAAGAGGCACACCATAGGCTTGCTCACGAAACACACGGGATATAGCTACTCTTGCGACTGCAACCCATCCCCTTCTGTCGCCCAAGCTCGACATTGGCGTTGCGCCTCTGACTGCGACAGTCGAGGAAGCAATATATAATCTTCGCGGCTCTCAACACACACCCTGTCACGCGCACCCGACACCGAACGTGATGCGAACTGAGCAATAAGAATGTTGCGCTGTTCCGACCGCTCTTCGACTCCAGCGTTACATCTCGGTTCCTTTGACAGATCTATACCCGTTACCTCTCTAATTCCTTTACTATGATCGATCACGTGCTAGGGCGACCTTCGTCCAAGTCAAGGCGCCTACAAGTTCTGGGTGTCCTTTCCTTTTGGTCATTTTACCTCTACAAGTACGAACAGCAGTAACGCTGCCCTGATTTGGTCGATGCTGACCAAAGAACAGAGGCCAAAGGCATGGCCCACCGGGCGTAGAATCCCTTTCCAGACTCTTCTCCAAACGGCTGTCAGCATGGCAGATGGTCGTCCTCACCATGATGTACCTCTATGCGGCCCGGAACTTCAGTGCCCTTGTTGGCTTGGCCAGCCCAGAACCCATGGCCAACATGTATGATGCCGCTTTCTTCCGTGCCACGTGGGCCCTGACAGCGCTCGACGCCGGTTTCTGGACCGCCATGAAGATCCGGAACAAGTGGCTGCGTGACCTGGCAAGCGTGGTCTTTTCCGTCTTCTATCTGTTTGCCGCAGAGGCAGCCGACGAGAAGGTCCGAAAGGTTAGGGGTATGCTGACCGTAGACCATCTGCGCGTTGCCTGGAATAAAGGCACTACACCATACTTGAGCTTCTTTCAAGGATTGCTGCGACCACGGTTCACACGCTGGCCTCCTCGGCAGGTTCGCATTCCGCGACCTGCCAACAGCGATTACAAGGACTCGGTGTTGGCCTGGTTGTATTATGACGGCCCGCTTGCTGATCTGGAGCACATCAACCAGCTCGTCCTCGACATCCCTGGCGGTGGTTTCGTAGCCATGGACCCTAGATGCAATGATGACAAGCTCTTTGCCTGGGCCGCCAGATCCGGGCTACCAATTCTCAGCCTAGATTACAAAAAGGCCCCAGAGTATCCGTACCCTTATGCTTTGAATGAGTGCTTCGATGTGTATACCACCTTGATCAAAACAAAAGGGCGGTGCATTGGAATGTCAGGCACGGAGGTTCCCAGGATCATCGTTACAGGCGATAGTGCAGGAGGCAACCTTGTCGTGGCAGCCACTTTGATGGTCCTTGAAACCAGCACACCGGGCTTTAAGCGGGCCTCGTACGGTGATGAACTGCCGCCTCCGGACGGACTGGTCTGCTTCTATCCTGCCCTTGATATGAACATTGGCAATTGGATGTCGGACGAGCAGATGTCGCTGATCCAGGATCGTCGAGTAAGACAAACGAACAAACCGATTGTACGGCGGAAAAGCAGGCAGTACAACGATTTGGTGGGAACACCACATCAATCCGACGATGAGGATGAGACGCCTCCAGTCAGGTCCGATGCGAATCATCTCACCGAATCGTACAAGGTGGTTAAGAATGCGAAAAACACGCACCCGGAGTTTACGCACACTGGGCCGCAGTCATTAGGCCAGGCCCAAAATCGGGAGACAAAGCAAAATGGTAGTGCTTCACATCACACGGAGACAATGAAGACTCGTTTGGCCACATCGTCGCTGATCTCCTATTTCAACGATCGGGTTCTGACCCCAGAGATGATGCGTGCCATGATCATCCTATACATTGGCCCGCACAACCGTCCGGATTTCACGCAGGACTACCTGCTCAGCCCCGTTCTGGCCCCCGATGCGCTGCTGGCCAAATTCCCAAAGACCTACTTCATGACTGGAGAGCGAGACCCTCTCGTTGATGACACAGTCGTCTTCGCAGGTCGTCTACGACGAGCTAAGATGGCTGCACGACAGGCGGCAGACCTCAATGGCTCAACGAGCGCCAAACCTGACATGGACGACAGTGATTTTCCCGAGGTTATGCTGATACCTGGTATATCACATGGCTTCATGCAATTTCCAAGCATCTATCCTCCGGCGTGGAAGCACTTTGACCGCTGTGCTGGTTGGTTTGATCAGCTTTTCACCTATGCCGAGAAGGCACGAGTGCGCCGGAGCCGACCTGTACTTCCACAGCTTACGACTACGGGAGGTCATGGACAGGGCCGTCACCATGTGCGCACGGAGTCGAGCGGCGATGAAGGCATGCCTCTGGAAATCGGCATGACCAAAGTGGTACGAGGACGAGCGATGGCCCGACAGCAACCTGTCCGCGCGGAAGAGACACCTGACACGTCGGCAACGCCGCCCGCAGCGGTAAATGGAGGCTATGGCGATGATGAAAGCGACAAGGGGAAGAAGAAGGGCAAGAAGGGCTTGAGCAAGAACAAAAGCCTGGTGAAGCTGAGCAGCTCGGATGATCTGCTGGGGCGGAGAATGCAGGGACTTACAAGTGGGCTGACGGGGACAGGCGACGACGACTAGACTTGCAAATTCCGGAGCTTGGCACAGCATAGCATTGCATTGCAGGGCATGGCACATTGAGGAGGATGTACATTTCTGTGTGATTCGTGGGGTTAGAGTGCATAGGCGATTGAGCATATACGGATGGCAGAATCAGGGTCAGGTCGCATTTTGATCATACGATGCAGGGCTAGCCAGGGTTCTGGATGATAGAGTAAATACTGTGAACATGATACATCTGAATTGTACCTGAATGGCGCCGACGACGAGTGCTATGTTGTTTTGACTTGAGTACTTACGTTACCTTGCGCTGTGTTGTGTCTAGATTTGTCTAACAGAGGGGGAATACAGTTGAAGATGAGGCCATGGAGGTGCATAAGTCGTGGTGAGAGCAAAGCACACGACGCAAATAGTATCCAAATCACCATATCGGTTTATTTTATTTTATCTTATCTATTTATTTATTTGTTTATTTATTCATTCATTCATTTTTACATATTTATTTCTCACTACATTGTACTACACGTACATCTTCGTAATTGGTCTAGTGCAAAGATCGCCGCCTCTGGCTTAAACAAATGCTGGCGATACCCTGGATCTTCTCGCTATCACGGAGGCATTTGCGCATGCCGCTGGACGCTTTCAGCAGGCAAACCAGGGAATCTCATGCAGCGTCAGAATTCCAATGGGCAAACGAGACCCCGCCAGCCCACCTCAGCTGCCGTCAATGACGTGTCAGCCTACCATGGCCTGGGTTTTAGCGTCAGGTCGCAGCTTGTCACAGCGACGAGCCAATTACCCCTGCGACAAGGCAAACGGCGTGTCTCCATGACGGCGACATTCGGCGAAGACGGCAGGCCAGCAGCAGCCATTGGACCCGCACCTCGCCGCTACCCGAGATGCTTGACAGAGCTTGACAGAGCTTGTTTAGCCGCGCGATCCGGTTATGGGGAAGGGCAAAGCAAAGCATGTGGACGATGGCGTTCCTGGTCTAGAGCTCGTGAGGGGCTCCGCGTAGCTTCACATGCTGCTGATTCGCCAATGGTCGTCCTTGGTGGGTGAACGAGGGACAGGCGACGCGAGAGGTGAGGTAATGGGGGTGAATTGTCGTATCTTGGTGAAAGCTTGACGTACTCGCTGGCAATTGGAACCGGTATATGTATGAAACCTACCCTCCCTCCTCTCTATTTCAATGCCTGTCCTTTCTCTGCTTCGCTCTTCTAACCAAGGGTCTCCAGCGTCAACCACCTTGCTCCCATCTTTTTCTTAACCAACAAATATATCCAAGTGAGAGTAGAAGCCAATACACCAAAAGGACCGGCATCATGGTCCACCTCAACTCCATCCCCGAAAGCGGGGCCGATGCTGGAACCAATCTTCCCAACCGGGAGGGCAAGGCAGATGCCAGCCAGTCTTTCGAGGCCGATGAGTTTACCACGAGTGTCTACGGCTCGCGCTTCGCCGGCGAGGATCTTCCCAAGTTCAAGATGCCCGAGACCCAGATGCCCAGAGACGTCGCCTACCGAATGATCAAGGACGACCTCAGCTTAGACGGCAACCCTACGCTCAAGTAAGAAGCCATGATAGATACAATATAGATGAAGGAAGTTACTAACATGACGCAGCCTTGCTTCGTTTGTCACCACTTACATGGTAAGATGCCTCGTAAAAGATTGACGCCCCAGGTCTAACCATGCTTGCTACTCTAGGAAGAAGAGGCTGAGAAGCTCATGACCGAGTGCCTTCCCAAGAACTTCATTGACTACGAGGAATACCCCAGACTGCAGACATCCAGAACCGCTGCGTCAACATCATCGGCGACCTCTTCCACGCCCCCGGGGCAGCGCCGTCGGCACCTCGTGCGTCGGCTCCTCCGAGGCCATCATGCTCGCCGTGCTGGCCATGAAGAAGCGCTGGAAGCTGCGCCGCAAGGCCGAGGGCAAGAGCACCGAGAACCCCAACATCGTCATGTCCTCCGCCGTCCAGGTCTGCTGGGAAAAGGCCGCCCGCTACTTCGAGGTCGAGGAGAAGTACGTCTACTGCACCCCGGACCGCTATGTCATCGACCCCGAGGAGACAGTTGGGCTGGTTGACGAGAACACCATCGGCATCTGTGCCATCATGGGTACCACGTACACGGGTGAGTATGAGGATGTCAAGGCGGTCAATGACCTGCTGGTGAAGAAGAACTTGGACATTCCTATCCACGTCGATGCCGCCAGTGGTGGCTTCGTGGCGCCCTTCGTCCACCCCGAGCTTGAGTGGGATTTCAGACTGGAGAAGGTCGTCTCAATCAATGCATCCGGCCACAAGGTGAGCTGCATACCCTCAATAGAAGAGCAGAGGGTAGCATCTAACATGTTCCCAGTACGGCCTTGTATACCCCGGAGTCGGCTGGGTTGTCTGGCGAGCAGCCGAGTACCTCCCCAGGAGCTTGTCTTCAATATCAACTACCTGGGCGCTGACCAGGCCTCCTTCACCCTCAACTTCTCCAAGGGCGCGTCCCAGGTCATTGGCCAATACTACCAGTTCATCCGCCTAGGCAAGCCCGGCTACCGAGCCATCATGAAGAACCTCACTCACACCGCCGACTTCCTCAGCAAATCCCTTGAGGAGCTCGGCTTCGTCATCATGTCGAAGACCTCGGGTAAGGGCCTGCCTCTCGTTGCGTTCCGCTTCGCCACCCCGCGGAGGGCGGCAAGGAGAGGCACTACGATGAGTTCTCCTGGCCCATACGCTCCGCTCCAGGGGCTGGGTCGTCCCAGCGTACACCATGGCGCCGCACACCGAACAGCTCAAGATGCTGCGTGTGGTGGTTCGGGAGGACTTCTCCAAGAGCAGGTGCGATATGCTGGTGCACGACATCAAGCTCGTCTGCGGCCTGCTCGACGAGACCGACCGGGAGTCTGTCAAGAAACAGGAGGAGTACATCAAGCGCCACCTCACTTCTGCCGGAAGGCGGAACAGGAACTCCAAGTCACACGGTAACAACAGCAAGGCTTACAAGGTTGGTGGTTCATCACGTGCTGACGTAGAATACTCGCTAATATTGAATAGGATGAGAAGCACTCGTTGCAAGGAAAGACGGGCAAGACGCATGCCGTTTGTTAAGATTAGATGCAGGAATGAAATGAGCCATAGTAGCAAAATAATGACCGAATTATCATGACCATCCTATCCTTCACCGGCCCACATCAATTGCCGTGCAGCGCGCTACCTTCGCCGTGATACTTCCACTCAGGTCTATGGCGCAAAGGCAGGGGCCTGTTCAGCTTAGCCTCACCGTTCGCGATCGTGTTATCATCAAAGAGGTTTGGAGTCGGGTGTCGAAAATTCTTGCCGTACTTCCCACAAATCCTCTGGCCCTTCCACGAGCGGCCGTACTCCTTGTTCCAGCTTTTGATCCACGTGAACGCCGGCGCAGCGCCGCACGTCTTGTTCATATGCGCCTCGGCGTCCTCGTACTCGGCCTCAGAGCAGAATTGCGAGCCGCCCTGGCCACGCGTGCACACGTAGACGGCGACATTGCCCTTGAGCGCCATCTCGATGTGAAACCGCCCTAGGGGTATACATCGCACCAGTTGTAGAAGGCCATCTTGGAGTGGCGGTAGTCCTCCGCGTCCAGCTCGTAGTTAAACGTCTCGTACAGCTGCGAGTGGAAGCAGCCCGTCTTGGTGACGGGTACGGGCAGCTTGCTCTGTGAGTACAGATCAAGGCTAACGTCGACAACGCGGCCCTCATCCTCGTCGACGACAAAGGTGTACTCGCCGCTGCCGGCGCCTTCCTTGAAGCGCGCGGCTGGAGGTGCCCCAGCGCTTCTCCTTGGGCTCCCAGCGTTTGATTAGCGGCGCGATGCCCTTGGCCTGTAGCGTGACTTGATAGTTGCCATCAGGAAGGTTGTGATCGAGGTAGAAGCCATCGTGCTCGTCCTCGTGCTCTTCAGATTGCTGAGTGACGTCAAGCCCAACCAAAGCGGCGAGAATGAAGTATAAAACCAGCTTCATAATTATGGAATTCATAGGCTGAACGTATGTGTTCTTAATGGGAGTTGCATTTCCAAATTAACGTAGGCGCGGAACACGATAGTGGCACTTTATAGTCCTAGTTGAAACGTCACGGAGAGCTGGCTATGTTAGAATCACTTACCTTGATAGACAGTTCACCTTGCAAGGTGTAATGCAGAATGCGGCATCAGGTCAGAAAATGAACAGAAAGCGAAATATCGAATGAACTTTTATTGTATCAGAAAACAATCATGCTTTTATCGAGCAGACGGCATATCTGAAGTCTATATCCCTAAACGTCTCTCATATCCCGTTCTTCAACGCCTGCTAAGTGATCGAAAGCACTATTTATGATCGGGTCGACGCAATGGCGTCGTCCAGAATATCCAGACCCTGCTGGATCTCCTCGTCGGTAACATTCAGGCTGGGAACGAATCGCAAAGTGTTGGTGCCGGCAGTGATAATCAGGAGGCCCTCTCTCGCGCAGCCTTGACAATCTCCGTGGGGTCCTCAGAAAGCTGGAGGCCAAGAATCAGGCCACGGCCGCGGACCTCGGAGATGAGGTCAGGGTATTTGGCGCGCAGCTGCTGGAAGCGCTCCTGGAACACGGCAGACTTGGCGAGAACTTCCTTCTGGAGCTCCGTCTCGGACAGGCGGGAGACCAGGTAGTGGGCGACACGGCACGCGAGCGGGTTGCCACCGAAGGTAGTACCATGGTCACCAACCTTGATCTTTTCGCTGACGGACTCGGTGACGAGAACGGCTCCGATGGGGAAACCGTTGCCCAAGGCCTTGGCAGTGGTGAGAACATCCGGGTGCGCCTCCTTGGGGAGGTTTCCGTGAGCCCAGAAGGTACCAGTTCGGGAGAGACCGCACTGGATTTCGTCGTAGACGAGGACAGCACCGACTTCCCTGCACCTCTTGGCCAGGGCAACCAGGAATTCCTCGGTAGCAGCCTGGACACCACCCTCTCCTGAATAGGCTCAACCATTACACCGCAAGTCTTCTCAGTGACGAGGTCGTTGATGGCCTCCACATCGTTGTAGGTGCCAACCTTGAATCCAGGGACCATGGGAGAAAAGGGCTTCTGGTACTTGGGGTTGGGGGTCGCAGAGAGACTTCCCATCGTTCGGCCGTGGAAAGCGTTTTTGAACGACACAATCTCGAACTTGTCGCCCGAAGGGTCCACGACCTTGCCGACCTTCCTGGCGAACTTGATGGCCGCCTCGTTCGCCTCGGTGCCGGAGTTGCAGATGAATACGGAGCTGGCGTCGTGCATGCATCCAGACTCGCGAGTCTTTTCGATGAGCAGCTTGGACAGAGCGCCTGTCCAGGGGTTGTAGTATAGGTTCGAGGCATGGACAAGAGTCTTGGACTATGGATGGCGATGTTAGTCATTTGAAGTGAAATGCGCCGTTCCCAACACTTACCTGGTCGGCCATGATCCTTGCGACTCCGGGCTCGCAATGGCCCAGCGAGTTGACCGCGATTCCGGCAGTGAAGTCGAGATACTTGCGGTTCTCAATGTCCCAGAGCCAAGAACCCTCGCCCTGAACAAAGACCGGGGCGGCCTGGCGTACGTCGCTACCATGTACGGCGCATGCTCGTTGATGAGGGCAGCGCTGGCAGAATCTGCCGAGGGATCGGGGTTCGGCAACGACGCATCTCGCTAGAATCTTCGTCAGAATCGCAGCGCGGTAAATGTTTTAGATTGAGCGACCCACGTTGATGTTCTGCTTCAGGTCGTCAGGCAGGCTGGACTTGGCCGTCGCCGCGGAGGCGAAGCGCGCAAGCGAGATTCGGGAGAAATCGCAGCCCGGGAACAAGCCCGAGCTGCCAATTGCATGCGGACAGGCAACCTCGCAGGCATTGTTCAGGCTCCAAGGAACGACTGGCTTTCAACGATGGGAATTGGCGGCGTGTGCGAGGCAGAGGGGCAGCCAAGTTCTGGGTGGGAAGAAAGATGGGCTGAGATTTTTATCGATAAGCCATCTCCGTTATCGCAGTCTTTGACCCCAGCGCCGCTTTTGAGTCAGGTTGGCAGCCGCTCCGAGCAAGGATGGCTGCTTGGCCAGTTTAACCAAATAGACGAGTCAATCTGCATTACGCTCAAGCACATGTGGAGTTGATCCAGGGTCGTCTGTTCGTGGCTGCGCCCTTCCGGCTGCCCGGTGTGCCATCCGCTAGGTGATGACGTTGGGTCTTTACCACCATCAGTCATAAGCATTCGGTAGTTCGGAGCCTGCACCGGATTCCTGGTCCACTTGCATACCGTCGCCCGGCACGCGTGGCTACTCACAGTTACGCCCTTTGAATGTGCAAGACTCATAAAATCGACAAATATACAGTAGAGTGAGTCACCATACAGCAAGCCAATGCATCAATATCAATCTAAACAAGAAATTCGGCTCGTCGAGCCACAAGGTATGTATACAACAAAGCCGAAGCTTCACATATGACCGCAACGCCGCCCCGGCAGTCCCACTCAAAGCATGAAGGGCCTATCAATATACAGCTATCCTGCACAAATCTAACGTCTCCAAACCGAGACATGGAACCGACTGCAGCTCCTCAAACGGCGCTGTAGCCGCCACGACTGCCTGCGCCCTGGACCGTGTTCAGCACGCGGCGCGTCCAGTCCTTCAGCAGGTAGGGGATGTCGCGGATGGTGTCGCCGTGAGGAAGCAGGTCCCAACCCCTAGCGCCGTATCGGTTGTAGTTGAGCCAGGAGCCAAAGATGAGGTAGGCGGCGATACCTAGGAATACACTGAGGATGAGTTGTTAGTAATTCAACTCGTTCAAATATGGCGGATGGGAACTCACATGATAACAAACCAAGTAAAGAATCCCCAGTGGGTGGAGGCGCTCTCATCGCCCTCGTCCTTGTTCTTGTCGTCCTTGCCCTTGTCATCCCGCTTCTCGCAAGCAGCCTTGGTCAGCCAGGTGAGTCGTAGGACGTCCGCATCCTTCTCCTCGTGGTAGCTTTCCCACAGCAGAGCTGCGTCCGGCTTCTTAAGCTGGTGCTCTACACCGGATTCTGAGCCGTCGTCCTCATCATCGCCGTCCTTCTTGTCGTCGCCATCCTTCTTGTCGTCACCGTCCTTCTTGTCATCGCCGTCCTTTGAGTCGTCACGGGTGCGGAGCTTCGTGCTCGACTCATACTTGTCCTCTGATTCCCACTCTCCTTCAGTGCCCTTCTTGTCTTGGTCACATATCAGTTCGATGATCGCCCGCTGCGGCCGACGCTCCTTGACGGGACCGGACAGAGGATGCTTGCCGCCCTTCAGCACCAAACGAAGACCCTCTTTCTGAGAGTCGGAATTCGAATCGCTCGTCTTCAGCCTCGTGACATCGTATTCAAAAGCGGAACCGCCGACATTTTCTAGCGCACCAGCAATCGCAACAACAGTCGACACAGTATCGGTCTCTCCGGAAAGGAGACGAGTGATTGCGCATACTGCAGCTCGTTAGCTTCCCAGCGTCACATACGCCAAATCTATGCATAGCCCAATCTTACCCCTCGTGCCATTTGGACACGACTCGTTCTTCTTGCCCTTATCGCTCTTCTTCAAGGGGTTGCAGATATCCAGTGTATATGTGGTGTTGATGTGTGTCTGAGCTATCGATTCGTACCGCGTGGTCACGACGGAATGGGGGCCGCTTAGTGATGACAGATCAAAACTATGGTCATCTATCCGGACATTGTTGCAGCTCAGCGAGGTCGAGCCCAGCACCGGCACGGCCAAGAGGGAAAGAAAAAGTGATGACGTGCGTGTCGAATGCATCGTATGCGGCAATGGCTGGAACGAGGGAAAGCAAACGGGGAAGGGGTCGCGGAGCTTCGGGAACAGAAGAAAAAGAGCAGGACAGCCGGTATCAATAAGCACGGAAGCTGTATGGGTTCTGATAAGAAGACAAGGCGCCCGCTGGGGTCTGGCAAAAGCTGCTGACAGAGGTCACGCTTAAGTGTCGCAGGTCCTCGTGTCTCGTCGACAGGAAATGGCTGTGATCAGCCTCCGGCTTAGCGCTGGTGTCATTGTGTGGGCCTAACCATCTTAGTCAGGCAACAACAGCCTCTTACACAGTACATAGTACATGGTACATAGTACGTAGTGCATACTCCGTACCAGGTAGGCAGTACTAGCCCAACTGTTCACGCACGTGACAGTCCAGAATCCTCCTCGACTCGAATCTCGAGTAACGCTATCATATATGGAAATGTATAGCCATGGCCTTCAGATCGCATGTTTTATTGCAGCACCAATCCTTTTAGAACGTGTATTTCCCCATAAAACTCATGTTATACACTAGTCGTTCGTCAAATTGCACGCAACGTCGGCTTGCCACCCGAGGCCGTCATGCATTCAGCCAACATTATAAACTGAGCGCTGATGATTGAACCCTCTTCCTCTTCCCGCTATCGTAACTATACCTCTTCAAACATTCCATCGGGTATAAAGGCAACTGCGCCCCAAATTGCGAAGAATCAAGACCTTATTACGCCGATACCGAAACCCTGCCAACTCCCAAGATCTGACATTGCCAACACCATCCTCCCCTGCCTCCCCATCCCCTCTCCGTCTGAGCAACTCGGCATCTAGCATCTAGTTCTGGTGATGAAAAGGGCCTACATGCCCTGTGGCCCCATCATACCACCCATGCCTTGCATCGCAGCCTGCTGTTGTTGCTGCTGCTGCTGCTGCTGCTGCATCATCATTTGCTGATGAGCCCTTCGTTGAGCCATTGTTTGTTGTAACAGTTGTTGAGCTTGGCCATAAGAACTTTGCTTCATCTTCTCGATAGTCTCCTGTGGGATAAGCTCCTGGCCACCGTACTTGGCGGCAGCATTCTGTAGTAACCTCTGGAAAATCGTTCTAGCATTGTTGTGGAGCTGCATTTGTATCGCGGCATTGCCTGCCATTTGCTGGGTGTTGTGCTGGGCTTGCTGTTGCTGGGCTTGTTGCTGGGCTTGTTGCTGGGCTTGCTGCTGTTGTTGCTGCTGCTGCTGCTGCTGCTGTTGTTGTTGTTGTTGTTGTTGCTGCTGCTGCTGCATCTGCTGCTGCATTGTTGCCATGGCCTGCATATTTGCATTATTACCAGCCATCATCTGGCCGCTGACCTGCCTTTGCATTGGATTGCCCATTTGGCCGCCCATTTGTCCCATACGAGCCATTTGCTGAAGCTGAGCCTGCATCTGTGGGTTCATATGCCGCATTTGGCTCGCTTGGAGGTTTTGAAGTTGTTGTGCGTATTGCTGAGCAAACTGCTGCTGCTGTTGCTGTTGCTGGGGATTCAGCATGCCGCCTTGTTGCTGCTGCTGCTGTTGCATCAGCATTTGTCGCTGCATTAACTGCATGACCTGTTGCTGCTGAGGAGTCATTCCTTGACCGTTCATGTTCACGTTCACACCACCGTTTTGCAATGCGGCCATCTGCTGTTGCTGCGCAATCGCCCTTTGCTGCGCAGCCAATGCCATGACCTGAGGATTGTGCTGTTGGGGCATGCCCTGGTTATTCATCATCATGCCCGCAGCCCCCATTTGCGAGTTCTGAGCCATCATGTTAGGTGGTGGGCTGGCTTGGGTCATTCTAGGGGTAGCGACCATGGCTGGTCGGTTTATGGGTGTGCCGTGAGACATGTGGGGCGTAGAGTTAGGCATACGTGGTGTACCCGATGGATGGCTTTGTTGACTACCACGCGCAGACATATTATGAGCCATAGGTACCGACATGGGCGGGTTTTGTACCACGGAAGAAGGACGCGGAGGACTGGCAGCCATGGTTGAGTTTGTCTGTTGCATTGGAGCGCTTCCGACCATGGGTGAAGACATATTTTGTGGCGTTCCCTGGCGAACGACAGGTGATGATACAGAGGGCTGTGCCATCTGGGGCGGGAATCGCGCCTGTGCTTGCGCGGGCATGGGGTTCGGTACTGGTGTAGGAGCGTTAACCGCCACACCATTGGGCATGACCCCATTTTGTGTCGGGTGAGCATGCTGCTGCTGCTGCTGCGGCTGTTGCTGCTGTGGTATGCTTGGTGCGGGAACGTTTTGAGCAGTGGGTGTCGAGGCGGCCCGGGCGGCCATAGCCTGACGCTGCGCTTCTGCTTGCCGCAGTTGGCTCTCCCGAAGTGCTGCTGCCTCGCGTCTCGCTCTCTCTGCCTCCAATCGTTGAGTTGCCAAAGCTGCTCCTGCTGCTGCTGCTGGCGTTGCAGTTGAAGCCTTCGGTCGTTCTCCTGTTGTTTGATCTTCTCCTGCTCTTTCTTTTCTGCATGTTCTCTTTTGATATCCTCAATGACCTTGAAACGTTCGAATCTGGGCTCAAATGTAGATGCACCAGTCTGTCCGTCTCCATCTGCACCGCCAGCTCCTTGTGCGCCTGACCCACCGGCCAGACGTTCGTCCAGGAACAACATGTAACGCTCCTGTTCAGCAGCAGCAGCCTCATCAGCGGCCATTTCAGCGACGGTCCTCTTGCGGATCTTGGGTTGTGGCGGAGGCTCAGAATGTTTGGGATGAGCCAGTGCCTCCAATAGCGCAATCGTTGCCTCAGCATTGTTGGTAGGCTCCAAGAAAAGAGGTGCGTTGGTTGCAAGCAAGATTTGTCCTTCAGCGGCATGAATATTGCTGCCATCAAGCTCCATCTTTTCCCGCTTTTGCCGCTTTGCTGGCGGTGGCATACTTCCTGCTGTGGGTGTTGGTGGCACAACCGATATAGGAGTTGACGGTGGTACCAGGCTAGATGCGTCGTTCGTACGGGTATCGGCCACTGATTTTGGAGTCGTTGCCTTGATCAGGAGATCTACCTGCAAGCTTTCTGGTGTGGGATGGAGAACGAGTGTGAAGACCTTTGGTTTCGATATACCCTTGGGCTTCTGGCCGTCAGGTGGAGGCAGGCTAGGCGCAGGCATATTCTCCTTATCCTTTTCCTCCGCAGTCTTCTCTAGAGGGACTTCTTCGACCTTCGTAGTCGCATCGTTGGTATTTAGTTCCTCCTTGGGAAATGGAACATATGGAGAAGGAGTCAACCATTGGTTATGGTTATGTATCGATGAAGGGACGACGGTGCTAGATGCGGAAGTCGGTCGGGAGATATCCTTCGTTTGGACCGCCGACTTGTGATCATGGACTTGAACAATCAAGCAGCCATCGTAAAACGGGACATTTGCCTGGATAAAGTATTCGAGGAGATCGTGTGGAACTGTTCGGCTCCTCATATGTTCGATGAATAGCTTCATCGGCGACTTGTATTGGAAAACGCTGTCTTGCCCATCGAAACGGAAGTGGTTCTGATGCATGTGTACCACTAGCGAGGAGGACGCCCCGAATGTTTCTTCAAGACGTGCGAGTCGGACAAAACTTCAAGCATGTCAGCACAGCAGGTATGAGGCATGACCAACAAAGCAAAATCATACCATAAGGAACAGGACCATCATCAGGGGCACCGTTTTCCAGAGATTGAGAGGCTGCTCGCATGCCAGCACTGTTTCTCGAGTTGCGCCCCTGGAGTTGGCTCGAAGCCTCGCGACGCGTGCGATTCACGGGGCGCACTGTCGATGCAGTGATGGTTCGATCGCTAGCCGAATTCGGCGGTTGCATGGCGCTCAATGGAGGCTTCTTAGCCGATAGTGAGGGCGAGGGCGACTGAGTTGTCGATGCAATGCCATTCGTCTGGATGCTAGACGGTATAGGCCGCTTGACCTTGTTCGCGACATTGCTCTGGACAGCGGCGCTAACCGGAGCCATGATGCTCGGAGTCGCGCGCGCGACAGGGCCCCTGAACAGTGCAGTGTGTGACCCCTTGCCCGTTCGATTCGGTCGATGTATCAATTTCAAGGCACGATCATGGGTATAAACGCCGCAATGGCTGGCGATCGGGTAGGCTCGATGATGTGATGCGCGGTTGCAAGATGTCGATCAGCTATGGGCGACGTTGAGGGTCGTGTCGCGACGTAGGCGTGCCGTCCAATGCCAAGATGAGGGGACAGAACATCAAAAACCGCCCATATATGAATGAAAAGTATGAGAACGAATATCAACAAACACGTCTCCTGCTTCCTGGATAACAAAATCTAGGCGATGCTGCTGCCTCACGCAATAGCCAAGCCGCCTGCGGAACATGAGACCGACCAGATGCGGTCGACTCGGGGCTGACTGGGCATCGTCACATCACGTGACCCGCTTTTCCACCACGTCCTACTTGAGCCGCCTCAAGCAGTCGTAGGTACGTACATTATATTGTGCTTCACGTCTCGGGAGCCCTTCATTCAAACAACTTTACTCGCTCTTATCCCCCAAGAATGTAATATACCACTATAGAGTCAGTCGCGAGGATACCGCAGCGCCGTTTTTCTTCTATTTCTTTTTTCTACTTTTTTTCTTTGTCCATTAAATTGCCATTACATCACGTTGTCATTTCACCCTCCGTAGTAGCTCTGAAATTCATAATTCCGCCTGTTATAGTTGCTACCTAAATATATATACATGAGTATGCTTCATCAAAAGGCCATAGTTGCGATGCTTCCCAATCGTCCTTATGTAAAAAAGCACACTTGATCGTGGTATCTTCCACCTGGCTCATCGCAAATCAACCTGTCCCACTCATTCATGGCCTTGAACTCGGCGAGCCCAGTCGTCATGCACTCGGATGCTGTCAACAACCACTACTCCACGCCCGATTCCTGCTCTCTCTGATCGCTGCCACCATTTCTCCGGCTTGCCAGGCTTCTCGGCCTCGGATTCACTGTCTGCTAGACCGCCAGAGCCACCTTCAGCTCCAACAACAAGAATAACATCGTGGCGCAGCCAAGACTGAATGTTGGTCACAATGCTACCGTTATCACCCGCCAGGGACTCCTGGAGATAGATGATCTCGGGCTGCAGATGACGCAGGATGTGCACATGCCCGTTGGGTGTCGTGAAGGGAGAATCATGTTCTCCTTATCAACGAGCGTCAGAGCTTGCGAATAGATGGCATTGTAAGCCGAGTTCCCGGAAGAAGGGCCCATTCTTTAAAGTCTTTGTCAGCCCGAAATCTACATATGCACGTATAAATTGCAGGAAACTCACAGTGGGCTCTTGGTTTCTTCGCCAGGTGTTTGCGCTTGATCATGGCCAATGTTAGAAAATGAAGAGCTCAGCGAAGGAGGCGGAAGGTTACTCGTTGTGGTATCCATAGCGGTATCCTTCAAACCTGGGGCATAAATCAATACGAAGAGCTTGATTTGAGAAAAGTCATTGTGGCGTGGAATGTGAGACAAAATTGACTGTCAATGGGATTAGTAAATGGGTTAAGGAGGGGTGGGAATGGGCTCTCGTACAGCATGCTCCTGGAAACCGACGTCGTCCAGGTCGGAAATGTTCGCATCGGCAGAGACGACTACGGCGACAGTCTTTCTCTTCTTAGAAGGCTGGGCAGCAGGTGCCCTCTCCTTTTGGCATCGGCCTCTTCAGACCACGGATTGTTATCGGTATATGCTCTATCCTCCTCACGGATGGAGGCCAAGGCCTTACCCATTACTGCGCCAGCGGCAGCAACACCGGCAGCGACAGTCTTTCCCGTGGAATCGAAGAATTGCTGGGGCTCGGCGTCCGTCGCAAGGCGCCCGACATGCGCGCGCCCCAGCTGGCGTTGGACACCTCGCTGTGAGCGGGGCAATGCCGTGGCTCTCGCTGGGAGGTGGAGGCGGGTTTCTCGCGTCTTTTCGGTCGCCTGAAGCTCCGTAGGGGGTTGTCGCCATAGTCGGCGTTTTCGTAGTCCAGACCAGGCTCATGCTCGGCCTCGTCTTCGTTCTCCTTGCGCTGGCTCCAAACCCATGCAGCCAATCCCGCCGTGGCTACCGTGACGGTTATCGCAAGCGGAACCCAATGACTCCAAACACCGCGCCGCGATCCGCGGTCATAGCGATCGTAGGGCGGCGACATTTAGTCAAGAAGCTGTCGCATTGCAAGGCGAGCGAGCCGTGTAGGATAGCGAGTGAAGCCAGAGACAACTGTCTACTGGCGGCGCGGCAGCAATTGTTGT
This sequence comes from Albifimbria verrucaria, assembly GCA_020081605.1. NCBI lineage: Eukaryota > Fungi > Ascomycota > Sordariomycetes > Hypocreales > Stachybotryaceae > Albifimbria > Albifimbria verrucaria. The sequence continues at coordinate 5,966,682 of JAHREC010000013.1, forward strand.
TATTTTCGTTGTTGTGTTCAACACGCAGTATCGAGCTTTAGAATCGTGTTGGTGATGAGAATTGCAGGTTATGCCCAGCGATATCGCAAATCACGGGTGGCTGGTGTCCGCGTGTTGAGCTGAGCTGTACATCAACAATCACCAGGTGGAGCTGACCATCGTCCCAAGCAACCAGGCCGAGCAATCAGATTCAGGAGACAATGGAATACCCGAACCGAGGCGTCAGCACTAGCCACAGCACGTGAAGCCTCACCCCGATGTCTGTGGCTGAGCCCAGCCACGTTTCACACCCCACCATCCTTTTGGGTCATTGAAAGTTGGATATGACTCTTCATCGTCGTCTTCAAACCAGCAGTATCAGCTCTAGGAAGCGGTTGAGGTGGCTAAAGTCGCTTGAGACGCAACACAACACCCCTCGCCGTCGACTGAAACCGACTCAACGACTTAAGTTGTCTGCTGAGGCCATAGGCTCCTCTCGCAGCCAGAATCACGAGCCCTGCTTGCCAAAAATGCCCCACGCAGTGTCCATGCCCTCAACTGGGCTTCAAGCCCTCATTCTATGCGGACCGGGCTCCTCGTTCCCTACCTTTACCTCAAATCCAGATGAGAACCCCAAGGCACTGCTGCCAATTGCCAATAGGCCTATGGTGTGGTACCCCATAGACTTTTGCTATCGAATGGGAATTACAGGCACGTCTTCCTCTCATATCAAGCGCTATCATGACGTGGGACTGGGTTTCTGAAATATTTGTTTCATTATTCACAATCTCATCAGCACCCATGCTACATGATACTGAATATTTTTTCGATGAATTCTTGCTAACAATCTGCAGACATCACTCTCATTTGTCCTGAATCGGCATCACAAGCCATCACAACCGCTCTCAACACAAACCCATTCCTCACTGGCCTCCCACTTCCTCGCCCAGACATCCTGGCTCCCTCTGGACTTGACCAGAACACAGGCACAGCTGAAATTCTGCGTCTCTCGGAAGTCAGGAGTCTAGTCAAGGGAGACTTCATTGTTCTCCCGTGCGATCTCATCTGTGAACTTGGCGGAGAACAGCTTCTGCAAGCATGGATGGTTCAATCTACCAGCCTAACAGACCTCCTTGGTTCGGCAGACTTTGCCAACGGTCGGCAGCATCGCCATAGCGGGGTCTAGGAGTATGGTACAGTACCAAGGGTAGCATCAAGGTCAAGGGTGAGGAGACCGACTTCATTGCCACGACTCCGCATCCCTCGTCTCACTTAATAGCCCCGAAGGGCTCCATCATCCCCAGTCTATCGAAGCTTGTATACTCTATCCCTACCGATTCATTAAATGACCTTACAGAAGAGCGAAAGAGTTTGCCCGTTCGTCATGGTTTGCTGAAGGCGCATCCCCGGGTGAAGATGTATGCTACGCATCGCGACGCTCATATTTACATTTTCCCACACTGGGTTATGGACTTTGTCCAGAAAAATGAGCGCCTAGAGAGCATTGGTGAAGACGTGGTTGGCTGGTGGGCCAAAAGTGGTTGGCAATCAGGCCTGGCTCAAAAACTTCACATGGAGGAAATTTGCGGTCAGAATATAGCCTCTGAGGCTGACGGCTCGCAGCACGGCAGCGAGAACTCACAGCGGGATGCTAGCCCCGACCATGGAGCCAACTCTCAAGAGGATTTATCCGCTTCTACAGTTGCCGTAGACGCAATGGGAGGCCAAACTAGCAAGGCTTCCACAAGATTCGAGCCTCCTTCTATGCTGGCTTACGTACAGCCAGCGACAACAAACCAAGAGTCGGAGCCGTTGATTCGTCGCGTGGACAATGCTGCGCTCTTACTAGCAATTTCTTTGCAGCTCGCTAAGCTACCCTCTCTAGAGGAGACTGGTGGTGAGGGTGCCTCACCCTTCGCTCATGCTAAGAAGGTTGCCTACCCTGAAGGCGTCAAATCACGAACAACCATCACAAAGCAAGACAGTCTCATTGCGGAAAACGTCACTATTGAGGAGAAAACTTCTATCAAGGAGACTGTTATCGGAGCGAACTGCCAAATTAACGAGGGGCTAAACTATCTCAGTGTCTTCTCATGGAGGGTGTTGTCGTTGGAAAGGGATGCAAGCTTACCAGGTGCATCCTTGGCAAGCGATGTGTTATTGGAGCCAACACAACACTGACTGATTGTGAAGTACAAGAGAACCTTCTTGTCGAACCTCAAAGTAAGCACCATCCCCTTTTATTTCCTTTTTCTTGCCCCAACCTGTGGTGGGATACTTGGCCCATCACGGAGGTATTTTCTACTAGTCAGAAGCTAACCAGATTTCGTAGCCGAGGACAAGGATAACCGACTCATGAGCTCGGAGGGCTTGGAAGCCACGGAAGCCGAAATGGAGGAGGTGCTTCAGGAGATGGACGATGAAGTTGCCGATGCTACGGCCGGCGATAGTTGATAGATTTGAGGTAAGGCAATTGAAAAAAAGAACAAAATTACGGCAGAGGATGAGGATTCTCAACAGACAGAGCCGATAATAAACACTTCCAAGGTTACGACTAGTGTTTCGTTCATCAGACCAGGCTTTCTAGTCACGTAATTCTTACCCATCCCAGATTTGAACCGTACAAGATCCTGGAAGGAAGTGGAGTCCTCCGATTTGTTGAGCGCATCTTGATGTACGTGACCAGCCATGCGAACTAACCCAAAGCTGTACGTTGGTGTCCTCATTCGAGTCGTGGCAACTTCGTTAGATTAGGCCTTTGTTTCGATTCCTTTACCTCATCGCATCTTGTAATGACTCCAGTTCTGTGTGATACTGTTGAAAGCTATCATTACTATGTATCTGCTATGCCCTTGACAGTGTACAAAATAATTTAACAGCACGGATCTTTTATATTCTTACCATACGAGCTGAGGTTTAGTGTTGAAGCTGAGAGCTAATCTGGGTTGTCCTTGTAGACTCCTGTCTACTCGTCAAGTCTGTTATTTCATACGAGTTCCACGAAACCTCAACAAAGCACTCTCTTCTTCAAACCTTCCTGCTCGATACCCACCGCTTCAAACGCCAAAGGGGAAATAAGCCAAAAGAGATTTATCCCTGATGGTCACTTTCTTCAGTTTGGGAGCTTCACTTGGTCAGCTATAAAATGAACAACGGCAGTTTCTTTCCCCACAGAGTCATGTTTGGGGCTGTTGCCCATGTTCGTCCCTTGAATGGGCTGATATCATACAGGGCGCCTGCTTGGTAGCCTTTCTCGCTGACTGACCAGCGTTCTTGAGAGGACAATTGCTACCTTCGTAGCACACAGCAGGCTGGTAGTCCACATGAGTTTTGAGCCCGCAGGAATATTGCACTTTCCATTCGATACACATGATCAAGTATGATTGCCGAGTCTATTTTGGATTGCAACAGAATAATCGAAGGACATGCTTCTATTATAGCTGAGAGACGGCTTTATACTAATGCAGGACGACTTGATGTTTACCTATTGTGAGCTGGGCACTTGTCCCTGTGCCATGCTGATGATGTCAATTCAACTCGCCATGAATTGAACCTTTTGCCAAGATTCTGCGTTCTCTCTCAACACGACGCCTCCTATGTCTTTCTGCTTAATATGAAATCAACGTGCTTTACTAGTTTCATTATCACCATTACTGTACTTCGTGGTTATGGAGGGATTACAGAAGGTTGACGTAGGTAGGCAGAACTACTTCGGCACGCTAGATTGACCTACCTGGGCACTACAGGGGATACCACTTGCACAGGACCCCTAATGTAACATATTTCTTAGCAAGCTGCCCTATCGGGCTCCTGCCGCTTGTTCTCAATAAGGTGAAGGGTAGTAGTGGCTTGGACGAGGACCGGGGCATATGGAATTTCCCGTGGGTTCTAGAGGCGACATACCTAGATTTTAGTTCCCATGACAGATTTGGCACCCACTTGGCGTTCATTGCGTGTATACGTGGCTTCGTTTTCTCAGGGGTTTGAGCAGCGTCTGCTCCAATGGGTGAAGCGTCATTGGCCACCTCGCTTAATCACTTGGAAGTGATCAAATCTCTCTTCACGTTTCCCGAACAATGCGCAGGTAGACTTGCTCGGATTTTTTGATGTCCCCTTTACGTTTTGTTTATTACTTCGATGGTGCCTTGCTGGAAGCAGTTTAGACGTGTGTATAATGGAAGGCAAGACAACATCGCCAAGTAAGAGACAAGATGGTTTATCGCTTAGAGCCAATTCAGCTAGGACAGTTTCTTTGTTCGTTAAAGTGAGACTAGAGCCAATTTCGAAACACGATATAAAGCTATGGATTTTGTTAGCGGACTGTCAATATGACGATGAATTGACAGATTAAAGATGTTAAGTGAACCAATCCTGGGGCATAGAAAGATCGAGTTTGGCTAGCAGATCGAAACAAAGGATAGGGCCGACGTCATGCTCTAGTGTCGCTCAAAGCAAGATTATCTGCATGAGAAATCAGCTTGACAGGGATGATGAACCAGGCGCAACCAAAAGAGGTAACCGATTGAACCAGGATGCTCTAGGCTCTTTAGCATGGTCAAGGGAGCACAGTTGCTAAGGAAGCCAGACGTCTGCTACTCACGAAACATTAAAGGGCACTTAGAATGGGCAATGGACACAATGTCGTGGGCCAAGGTGAGTTTAGTACGAGCTTATAACTATAGGGTATACTGGATCACGTATCACACGATCTAGGGATAGCGTCACTAGGACACGATTTGGGGTCGTAAGGGTATTCATATACCTGGCTCGATATTGAGGAGAGATACCGATCAGCAGGGACTTTGGGCGAGGCCAACTGGCCTACGTCTCTCATCCCTCTGCAAGCAATGCTCAAAAAGGGCAAAAGCAAAGCCAGGACGGGGAGTGGATCTGACGAGCGGGGACAGTTGTCTGATTATTGAAAGATTTGACTGACCCCGACTCAGATATGATTGATCATATGCATGCTGCTAAAATCGAGAGAGCCCAACGCCGATGACCGGAAGTTAGCTTGTTGAGTGATGCGTCTGCTCCGAGGCGAGGGGCAATCGCGGGAGTAAACAAGACGGATCGTCGGGAGAGGGAAGAGCCCCATGGTCAAGAAATCAGATTGCCATGGACAACTGCAGAGACAGGAGGATGTACACAAACAACACGGGCTCCTGTTTGGTCCACTTACGAATATCTAGTTGGTAGGAGTACCCAAAAAACCGTAGAGAACACTGCTCATGAGGACTAGAACAGGGACCAGCATGTGGTGCGAACTCTGAGAAGCAGCCTGAATGCGGTCACAGCTTCTTCAAAAGTGGCTGATACAGAACCCTTCAATGGATAAGTGGCGGGGACGCCATACATGCTATTTCCTTGAATTGTTTACAACAGTGTTCAGCCGAGGTAAGCCCCAGCAACGGCTCTCGTGTCGTGGCCTAGGCCTGTCTTCAGCTAGCAGGCCGTCTTCTGTTGCAGGACACATGAGGGAAGACCACTCATGGAGACGAGCTTGAGCCCAAGGACCTCAAGACTCTTGATTGAGATTGGGCACCGTCACACCGTCAGCATCTCCATACTGGGTAGAACTCCTTTAGACAGAGAACGTGCCTCCAGATGGCACTTGTACAAGAACAGCGGTCAGTCTCCGCGGCGCATCACAAGTTTGTTACGAATGTATAATTGGTCCGCAAGTACCTACGCCAGAGAGGACAGAAAACATGCTTCACCTACTGCAGCCCCGTGGCCTCTGGTCTTGCATGCAGCTTTTACCCCATGGACTTTGTGGACGCCCGATTCTCGTCTCTCTCCACATTCCCCATATAGGTAGCCTGGGAGACCCTGGGTCTTCGCCGTGATTTTCCCAGTTGAGGCGGGAGACGTGTCAGAAAAGCCAACGAATTAGCTTGATGCCGTCCCGTGGAGCAATGTTAGTTATTGGAGGCTGGGGTCCTCCACGACCCTCTGAGGGGCGAGACTTCCAAAAGCATGTCGGAGACAATGACTTCTGTCTGGTGGGAACTAGCTGTACTGTGTGCCGTCGTCGGCCGCGTGAGCTTTGGCTTGAAGCGCGATCGATCTTGGTCGAGAGCCTACGAAGTCCGACTTGGAGGTTCAGCTCGAGTGGGAGAGAGATATCAAGAAGCAGTCCGTATTTGCATGATACTCGTTACGAGCTAGGGTCTGTGGTCTTCCACGAATTTGATACGTTCATCGGTGGCGCGGGTATCGACATCCGAGGCATCATGACCTGGACATGACATCACGAAACTGATACATGTCGTTTTGTAAAGATGGGATTTCCCACCTAACGTGATTTCCCATCTCGTAAAATGAAGGATGATGAGGGAGCGGTAATCATCTCTGTCGTCTGCACCTGTGCGAGGAGCGATGGGGCGTTGCCTCCATCCATGTATGAGACCTGCACAAGCTCAGAAACCTTGGTTGCTTTTCCCCTTCTCAGGGACAGTACAATCAAGCCTAGCTCAGCTTGTCCGAGAGACGCAGTGCGACCCCACACCATTCTTCACTGTTGAGAGAGGGCGCAACAGTTTTTTCTCCTTCCCCATATATGTTGCGCCTTAAAGGGTCTTGGGGGCAGAGAGATTCGACTCTCGGATCGACTCGGCGAGATTGGAGTGTCTCACTGTCTCTGTGTTTTGAACGGTAATTTGAACATCGAATACATTCCAGGAGGGTCTTCATTCCAATACTAGGTCCATAGTCTCTTCAATGAAGTAGAAGGAGGAACAGGCACAGGATGACGATCCCCATAGCTCATGGAGCTCTTGGCCCTGGTAGGATCTGCCGTTCTTCTGGTCATTGGACCTGGAAAGAACGAGTGCAACGAGGCAAAGTCTGTGTGTTTGCATTGGCGAGAGTAGATCTCATTGCTTTGGGGCGGCCTGTCATCAGCTCGTTCATGCAGGGTCCAATCTTCTCTCCAAATTCATTTTGCCTGGTCTTTTTAGAGCGAGCCCATTCAATATGGCTGCAGCCACCCCTCCACAATTGAATCGTTACTGGCACGGTCTTGTCTGTGGACTGTGTGGGCTTGAGTTCTATTCAACTACACGCCCCTTACCCCCTCCCTCATCCCGCCTCCCATGCTAGCCCATGGCCGTATTGACCCATTCACGGGAAAGCCTTTGTTCTCTTTGAAAGTGCATGGATCAGGAGCCTGACCTAGGGAAGCTTAGTCCGGACGGAGGAGGCATGGATGAGCGGGTGTCGAGCATGGAGGCGGCCTTGGGGCTCACTGTATAACTACCGTCCCAGGGACGGGCCAGACGCGTCTCGCTCCTGCAGGCCAGATGAACATATGGATTTTGTTTCGAGGACTGCGAAACAGTACCCAGACATTCAAAACACAGAGTCTATAACGGCAATAGTCGCAGTGGGGAGAGTCCCACAGGCAGCTTGACCCTTCCGCGAACCTCCCTCATCGAGATCTCTGATCGTGAGACCATACTTTTATTCATTCCATCTACGACCTGGGGACACACCTCTGTCTCTCGGCGGCTTTAGCAGCAAGCACCTATCATTCTCACGTCTTCCAGCGGGTCGATCTGCACATCGACTGTCTTAGGACAACTCGGCATCTTCCTCCCGCCATTGCTCATTCCACTTGGGGTGCGGTATATCTTCAAGGGCGTCCGTCCCCGTGAATAAAAAGCATTCCCGGCCACAAGCTGCCCCGTCAAAACAAGTTATTTCCACCCTCGCAGCATTTGTTACGTGGAATTGGGACGCTCGTTGAAAGAAGAATCCTAGGAAAGAAGCTTTGCCACTCCTTGCCAGGATAATTCCTCAACTTCCCTTCCTTTATCCCTTCCACTCCCGCACGCACTCTCCTAGATACACAAACACAAACCCTTACGCGCGTACACGCAACGCAACCATTGCCCAATATGCAATACGACTCGGACTTCAGGTTCAACATGAACGACAGCTTCAGTTTGTCCAGCCAGGGCATGTCGTGCCCTTCGACTTCCACCAGCTTCTCCTCCGCCTCTTCAGCATACGATCCTTTCACCCCAAGCTCAAGACGGTCAACGCCAAACGAACTCAGCCTAGAATTTGAAGGCCACTGCGCTTCTTTCGCAGGCTCCCATCCATTGGACCTCACGCCCCCATCAACAGCCACCTCAAAATACATGTTTGGACCGGTACCAATCAAGTCGGAAGCTGAGCAGATGCCGTTTCAAGAGATGCTGCCAATGACCCCGTGAAGAAGCTGGAGGGAATGGCGACTGAGTACGACCACATGATGGAGATGAACATGGCTCACCAGCACCCCGTCGGGTCTCTTACGCCTTCCAACTCCTTCGGCATGTACACCGTGTCCCCAGAAACAGCCATGGGAGCCACCTCATTCATGATGACTCCCACGCAGAGCATCTCAGGCTCGGAAGTCGCCGAGAACACATCCTCGTGGCCATGCGTTAATGAAAGCCCGATTTCTTTCTTCAACCAAAGAAACCCGGCCCCTCAAGAGATGGAGCTTTTTGAGATGGATCGGCAGTCAATATCACCTCTAAACAGGTACCAGCTACAAGGGCCTGTCTCGCCCAACCAGATGAGGGCGCACCGAAAGATGATGGTGCACGAGATCCAACGAAAGACCACAGAGCTGCAGCGGGCTCAGATTCGGGCGTCGAGGAAGCGAACAGGTCGACCCGACGCAGCCCCAGTGGACGTTGTGCGCCGGGCCATGAACAAGTGCAACTACCCCAACTGCCAAAAGGCGTTCCGCCGCAATGAGCATCTGAAGCGCCACAAGCAAACGTGAGTCATGTCTTTCCCCCAGGATACCCTTGAGCTATGGTTTGCTAACTATGACTTGGCCAGTTATCACGGCGAGGGGCCCAACCAGTTTGAATGCGAGTTCTGTGGAAAGAACCAGTTCAACCGCAAGGACAACCTTTACAACCATCGCAAGCTACATGCTCGTCCCAACAGCAGAAACCGGGGAGTTGAGTACATCCCCGCTGCCGTTGCCATTATCGAGCAAGAGGAGCGCAGTCGCAAGCGCAGGGCGCCACCCAAGGTCAAGACAGAAATTAAGACAGAGAGGCGGGACAGTGAATACTGAGGGTCAGGCCACTTCGTCAACGCATCACCGTTGGGGAAAAAATGCCACAAGTCTAGTACGCCCAGGTTGAGCTGGACGGTGTCCGGCATGGGTTGACTTGCGAAGCTGCATCGTCATGCGGAAGTGCCGGCCGACAAGGCCTGCCTTTCCACGAGCTGGGCTTACGGTGACCAGCATGAAGATCACAACCCAGTCTGAGCTTACTGAATCAAAAAGAAGTCGAAGAAGAGGCCGGCCAAAAGTTCTGTCCCGCCAGGTGTGTGTGTCAAAAGGGCCTAGAGTCTGTTGAGGTGCATGGCTGGCGCCCACCATGCAGCCTCGAAGAAGCAAAAAACAACATATTTTTTCTTGTTACTTGATTTGTTCACACGCGGAGAGGCAAAATGCATTTGTTCTCTTGCTTTTTCCAAGGCGCAATCCGGCTTTTGCAGTGCAGGGCCCGCTTTGGGCTCCAGGGTGTGGCAACTATTGATATCCAAACAGGAGAGGACTTGGGATGGGGAGTTGTGTCTGGTCGTTACAGGGTTGCGCCAGTTTCCATTTGGGGGTTTCAAAGGGGATTCTACAGGAGAGCAAATGGTTTTGACGTGTACAATGGGGAATAGGAAACAGATGCTGGGAGAGAGGAAGAGGGCGACGGAGAGGGGGTTTCTTTTGTTGATTGATCATTCAGCTTCCGGATCGAAGCTTGGGAAGTGGAAAGACGGTGACACGCACAACTCACACACAAGAGGGCCCTCACCACGGCTGGGGCATATTTCCTTGGAGTAACCAAAACCTTACAGTATCATACTATTACTATTACTACTACCACCATAACCTTGTAATCTAGTATCATATGCTGCCTATCTGCAACATGCTGAGCTGGGGAGGACCAGTCAGAGACAATGGAGATTAGTATGGAATGGAAGAAAGCTTGCCTGTTCTCAACCGACGCGCCATTGGTGACTGTGAGAACGCAGTCGAGGCGTGTGTCTTAGATCCCTTTGCCACCCAACCAGCTGCCGAGGAATGGAGAGGACGAGGCAAGCCGCGGCCAGCACTCTTGAAACGGCTGCCTGCGAGTGGCCTGCTACGGGGCGCCACCCTGTCTTGAGGATGCTGGCGGCCCTATCAGTGTCATCGGAGGTTCGGAGTGCTCGAGGGATCTCCCAGGTCACTGATAGGCTTTGCACCTGCATACGCCAGAATGGGGATGATGCACGCATTCACGGTAGATGCCGGAGCTGCAACAGCGGGGTGAGACATCTGACGATGATTGTCCTAGGATGAGTGGCCTGGGGGTGAGTGGCGTGCCGTGCAGCTTGACCGGTGGCCAGGGTGCTGCATCGAGTCTAATGATGCGGATCCGATGCGCCGACGTTACGCTTATCGTGTATGCTTTGATTTGAGCTTGTCCAAGTTGCGGTATGCAGAGGCTATCTGATCTTGCCTGTTGATTCGGCCACGACGTTGACCTTTTGACAAGAAGAGCTGCCCGACATCGACGACCTGGCAGGCTCTGGATGGGCTGCGATGATGGGCTACACCGCAGCTTCTTGGCAAACCCGCAGGATCGGGCCCGGATGCTGGGACTATGTTCCGCGATACGCTCATGGCACCATGATTCATTGCCACAGTGCCTCGAATGAGCCGTGTCGGCAATAGCTGCAAGCTGCGACCAGGGTGCGGAGACACTGGTGGCCTGGGCACACGGTGGACTCGTTCCTATTGTTCCCGCAAGTTCTGGAGAGAGAAAGAGAAAGAGAGAAATACAGAGGTCAATGGCTTGCTTGGCAACTGGGTTCTGGGGAACGTTGAGGTTGCGACATTGAGAGCCTTGCGGTTCTGGTGGTGTGGTGTGGTGTGGTGCGTGTAAGTCAAAACCAGCACCAGCCAATTCGAGTTGGAGCGTTGTTCTGACGCGACTGGGATGCTAGCACAAGAGCAGTAAAGGATGCGCAGCTAGCTAGCAGACCCCGCGCGGCTCTTAATCGATCGAGACTAGACGGGGGCATGAATGGGGAACAGATCAAGCGATGAATAGAAGCTTAGCTGGTCAGCTTTGGGCCCAAGCTTTCCGGCCCAGGTTAGCAGGCTTTAGTGTCGATGGGTAGGATTAGTGGTCCTGGTACGTGGGATTAGCAGCAGACTGTACGAATGTACTGTGCAGGAGACTGCCAAGGACCTCGCACACGGATAGACAAAGGCAGACGAGGATGGATTTCGGTATGGCCGGTGATGTGATGTCGCGCCCGGAGAACAACCCCGGGGTCCGGCAGCCGCAGCATACCTTGCCTTACAGTGGCTTGCCATGGCATGGCATATCGTACGTACAGTATCATGCGTGCTGCTCGTGCTGCGTCCAACGTGCGGCAAACATCTTGGCATACGGACCCTTTTCCAACATGGGAAACCTTGCAACAGCACACGGCGAGGTGTTGCGGTTGTTTCTTTTCCTCGACGTTGGGCCTCGTGACGTCCACTTACACGGGGCGTGCCCAAGCCCTGCTTTTGTTGCAGCGCGCATCGTCTTTCGGACTACTATCTAGGTACCTGTGCTGTAACGCAGTAGCCTGGCGAGTCTAGCGAGCGCAGCGCCGTGGTCCAGGGGTGTGCGGGGGCTAGCAGCACTGTGGCGGCGGTGGAGCTTGGGGGCTTGGCTCAGCAGGCTAGCGGCTGTTATTGTTCCGGGAAGGTACAGATGAGCTAATGCGATTCATAAGGCACGGCTCTTGGTGGCCATCGCTCACATTCGTCGTCACATCTCTGAACTTGACATGACAATCTTACAGGACTCGCCGTCCAGCCGTCTCTCGGAGCACCACCTCCCTGACTCCTCCACTTTGCTCGCCTCCAGATCCAGCCTTCGCATGCTTTACCGACATTCTGGCTCCAAGCTCTGTCCATGCCTCTGCCCGCCCGCCCGCCTGTCTGCCCGCCTGCCTGCCTCGTCAGCTTTGCGCAATCAATCATTCTCTACTCTGGGAGCGGTGACGCTCGCCATCTGCTCGTGCCGCCACAGAGCTTCCGGGCACCAGACTTCAAGCCATTGAAGATCCCTCGTTGTCTCCTGATAGGTGCAAGCCCGGGCCCGTTGTGACCTTCTCGCCCACAACCAAAGCACAGCAACGCTCTCGCGACACCCCCACCATCACGCGAAGCTCTCTTCACACAGTCCACGTCCAGCTTGATCTTCCTATCCGTCTTTGAGATTGGCCAGAATACGACATACACACGGCACCGTTCCCAAGCTAAGCCGCGGCTGGAAAACAGCCTTCTTTCTTGCCCCTCTTTTCCTCTCAGCCGGCCTCTCCTCACCATGGCGCACCAGCAGCTGCCGTCCTATCAGGAGGCCACTGCGCGCCGCGATTGGCTTGGTCTTGTTGCACCCTATGCTAGCCTTGCTGACTATCGCGCGTTGTGCCTGGTGAGCGCTCGTTTCTGGAACGCCTTCGCCCCACGGCTGTGGAGGGATCCTTTATGGTCAGCCCGGCAGCTCGGCCTTGACCCAGGAGATGGTACGCTGACCCAAGCTCTGCTTACCAATCTCGTGCTTCACTCCCGAGCACTTTGAACAATATCGTAGCGCTAACTCAAGGAATCCTATTGTTGTAGATATAGCGTGGTGGGGAAACTTTGTCTTCAATAAGCTTGCCCGCGTTCGACCCGCAGTCCGTTCCCTCGTCCGTGTATTGGATCTGCGAGACTTTGCCAAGGTCACTTACCACTTCTCATCTGATCACCATGCCGCCACTCTTCACAAGGCCATTGAGGAAGCATTGATTCTTTTGCCCAACGTGATGTCTATTCTTCTCGATGGCCACGAGGACGTTGAACCCCTCCTCCTGCTGCAGCGCCAGCCGAGTAGCGCTAATCACCAGTCACTGGTTCTAAGTCTGTCCAATTGTCCGTTGCAGCTTCCTAACGCCTTTTTCTCGGCGCCTAAACTGCAAAGCGCTGTCTATCTTGACTTGTCTGGTTTACGCGGGTCGATATGGCCTCTCGTCCGATCTAGTCCTCTCCCAGAGCTTCGCGTACTCAAGGTTCGCGGAAGAGAGATTGATGACTCAACTTTAATTGCATTGGTGAATAACTATAGACTTCGCCTCTGGAGTTTGGATATGTCCGACAATAAGATCACTGACGGGGCTGTGGAAAGCCTCATCTCGATGTGCTTTCCAGCGCAAACTTTGCGAACTGATACCCATTTTGAAGTCGAGGGAAGACTCCTAACGTTCAACAAAGGATCGGCCGAGTATGGCACGTTTGGCTACATCCAAGAGTCACCATCAAGTCGAGACTTCTCTCATACTGAAAGATACTTTGCCGATACTCCAGACTACACCCCTGACTCGCATTATGAACCACAAGAGCATCTAGCCTCTCGCCTGGATGGTTGCCAGTCAATCCTACAGGACTCGGCAAACGCGGCAACCAAAATTTTGTCTGATCCAAACAATGAATTTGCTATTGGGCGGTTCCGAACATCTCAAGGAATCACCCATATTCAGCTTTCGCGGAATCAGCTTACCAGCTTTGGCTTGCTGAGACTTCTCCGGGGCTCAAACGGCCAGTTAGAACATGTAGCTTGTGACTCCATGCCTCTCCTCACACTCCCGAGCCGACTTTCCCACGTATGGCCAAGGACGGCCAAGTTGAACAGGATAGTAGGCGGAGCTCACGCCATTCGACCCGTCTTCTCCTCCAATCTCCGTGTCTTACGTATACATCACTCGTTGGTCACTCATATTCCAACTCTCGAGATGGAGGGCTTGTCTAAGCTCTCGCGTATCTTCCTCTCAGAAAACTCCATCCATCCACGGGTGGAGCAAGCGTACCGGCACCCCTACGTCCCAGATGCGAACCCGCGACTGTATTCTTTGACGCTCACATGTATCCCCGCCGCTCCTCAGGCCCGTTGACTAGAGCGCTAATCCGCTTTCTGGAACAATTGTCAGTACAGGAGCGGGCCATACAGGAGGCAAAAATGATGGCGCCATCGCGGCGAGGCCCCAGACTACTTCAGGGACTGAGACACTTACGGTTGGAGTTTGACTCAGACGAGATTGACGATGACTTTTCCTCGTCGATCCATTTAGATGCTGGAGAGCTCATGAGCAGTGGGGACACTGGATTCAGCTTCTTTCAAGAACGGATAGACCCTCAGTCCTCAGCGGAAGGCACAAGTCCTGACGTCAAGATGGCCAACGCTTCAAAGGATGAGGGTGGAGGTTGTTTCTCGGAAATGAACCGAGACAACGATGAGTTTGTGACCTATCATGGTCAGTGGAATGGGGAAACATTCTCCGTCCCTGTCTGGATTGGAAGACCTGCACCCCAACATTGTTCTGTCATAAATGATTACCGGAGCTTGGTTACCGACCAAGGCCTCCGCCTTGGTGTCGGGCCCGCGGGGCCTGATCAGGTTGCTGCTGGTGCTCCAAAAGACTCCTACATCTTCCACACTGCCTGGTGTGCGGCCATTATGCCCAAGAGACTTGTTCCTCCCAACCATTCTGAGGTGGCTGCAATGTATGATGTGCTTCTAGAGTTGAAAAAGTACCGTGCTGCTGGAAGAGCCAAGTACATGGCATTGATGGCGCAGAACAGCTCCCAGCCGATCCCGTTGGGACCGCCACATTACTTCTGGACGGGGCATCTTGAAGTTTCAACGGAATACACCACGCCGAAAGCGTGAGAGACGCGATCTCAAATCTAGCGTCTTCATCAAAAGACCCCTTTGGATTGTTGATACTGGACCCTGCCGCAGAGTTTTGGGATTATACAGTGTCCGCCGCTAATGTGTTGTTGGTTTACGATTTGCCTTCATCCGAATACCAGGGCAAGCATGTCGAGAAGGTTCTCTCCATACCTCACTTTTTCGTAGCACTAGAGGAGTTTGCTCCAATGGAACTACTCTGCCAAGGTTGCGGCCTGCGTGAAGGACTTGACACATCACTTACGGGTACCAGTGAGGTCCAGTCATACCACTGAGGAAGTGTCCTCTCAACTTGGCTGCAAGTAAAACCTCGATTTTCGAACTGTGCTAAACACAAGTTGTCGTCATATTATGTAGCTTGTCCAAAAGCAACTGATTAGAACCGCAAACTTTGGAGCTGTCGGACTGTGGGAGACTGATCACTAATGGATGCTGTCAACCAACGTCCTCCATGTCTCACGCCCTTATGTCACGATGTTATGGAAGCCACTATCATGAAGTTACCTGTTGAACCTCAAGGTGCTCGAGCCAACCTCGTCTGCTAGCTTTCTATGGGCTTAAACAAATGGGGCACTTATTCACAATTTCTTGAATTAGGACTCCGTATCATGATAGTGACCAAGTGCATTGAGCCAGTTGCCACAACTGTCAGATACTCACGGAAATGACAAAACCATATACTTTTACACAGTATTTTCAGTTACATTTCGCTATTTCAACGACAAATTCTGACAGCAGATGCTGTAAACGCGCCAAAGGCTGGGAGAATGCAGCTGACGAATTCCGTCTGCCTGAGGCAGTCGAACCCAGGTCCCTTTCTCGCCAGTATCTCATGACAACGACCGTTGAATGTCTGCAACAAAAACAAGGAACAGTAAAGGATGTCTCGTTACGACTGCGGATATGCGAATTGCCAAGAACCTGTTTTGCTTGGCGGGGTCCTCTGAATGCATCCAACATGTGGGCATGCTGCGAAGGACGTTTTTCAGCCGTTCATCGCCGACACACTACTTCGTCATCCACAAAGAAAGAATATAGGCTCCTCCCACTGAGTCAGGTCCCTAAATTGCGCCTTAGACACCTGTTCTGCTGCGGCCAGCGTGCCCTCCATCAGATCAAACATGGTTCAGACATTCAGCTTAGACAGTGCTCACTCTTGTGTCTCCGCAACTCACGCCACTGTTGCCAACAGAACGAAACAGATAGGACTATGCTGTGCATATACTTTCAGACCCACCGGTTTTATAAACGCTGTACCGCAATAAGAGACTCGGGGAATGCATTCTGATGGAGGGAGTTTAGACAGCGGGCCGTATTGGCTTGACTCGGACAATGGGGTTTGTGTGACTTGATTGCGGTCAGTGGTCACTTTTTTTAAGTGCTTGGTTGAACAAAGTCCCTATTTCTTACTATTTCGAACTAAATGGTTATACAAGACGGGCGAATCTACGAGCACCAGTACGGTTGTCGGCTATTGAGCTCTTTCGAACAGGATGCTTTGTCTTCCAAACAAACCAGTACAACCCTTCCATATGAATGAGCTATAGCCGCCGGATAGAGGAGAGTATCCTGCTCGATTGTCTTTGAGCAACCCGAGTGTGAGACTGAGTTCGTTGTTTCACTTACTGCAGAAGAACATGTCTTACAAAGCCGGCTCTAAGAGACCTAACCGCATATCGTTCTCAACACTAGCCACTGGCTTTACCATTTTTAAGAGAATTTCGCGTTTCGTTGGAACACCCTTGAACTGAAAAATTGGTTCAAGTGGCACAATGCACGCTACATATGGACATTCCCCAAAAGCTGGGCCATGGAGATGATACGGGTTAAGAATCTGAGCCCCCACATCCCAGACGCCACCCGCATGAAGAAATGCGAGATCTGACCATGAAATCGTTCATGCAGGTGCTCTGTCTGATCTTCGCTCTCGTCTGCCGCTCTGTGCAACTCGCTGCATGTGTGGTCTGCTGAGATGTCACGCTCCTCAGGCCATGCAGGTCCCGAGCGGACCGTTGGTTCGGGAATGAGAGATGCTGACGCCATGATTACACGCGACCCCTGTCCCCACGTCAAGGCACCGCGTTATGGCGATCAAAGTGAAGAGGAGAACGGTATGGCTTGACTCTGATCATCCTGCTGCCTAAGTCAGACAGCATGGTGAGATGCTGTTACAGAAAAAAACGAGTCAGGAAATGGCAGACGCGGTTAACGGCAAGATGTAGCATCTGCGAGAATGTGGGTAGTCATCTAGAGTTTGAACGTTGATGGTACCTGGGACACGGCAGCTAGGTCCGATGCTGTTTAGCATACACGAAGACACTGACATAATGGGAGACCGCAGCAAACCGTGGTATTTCCCGATCCCTTGCATTGCAGGACGAGACAGGCAAAGCTCTCTTGATTATGTGTTTCACAGCATTTTGTACTATGCAGCTTGAATGCAGCCTTGATACTGCGTGTATGGGCAGAAATATCACTTTTGTTAAACTAGAATCTACGGCAGGCAAGCCGGCCTGCTAGGCTCCAGTTCCGGCTAAGCATACTGCAGTCTATCATCGGTCCATCCCGGCCGCAGATGCGACCCGTCGAATAGCATATCGTAGCTCGAAGTGTGAACGTAGTCCAGGAACCATTCTACCTTTAGCTCCACACCTTCTGCGTCCTGGCTCCATACAGTGAAAGCAATAGTGTTATCACCATTGTAGTCGAGAATGCCAGGAGGCACGGGGAAGTCGATCTGGTGGCCGATATGGGGGTTGAAGCGGCCGTACTGGTAGCCGTTGACGAACAGCAGAGCACGCAGGCGGTTAGAGTGAGCAGGGTTCGAGGGCGTGAAGGTGTCGTCCGAGGTAGATGTTAGTCGGAAAGAGATGGATACGTCCAGACCGGCGGGAACCTTGAGAGGGACAACTGTGCGGTAGACACGGGCACCAGCGCCGGAGAGAGCGAATGTGCCGTTGTTGTCTGGCTCTTTGGTCCAATCGTCGTCAGGGTACCCGGGGAGGTGCATTCCCAAACGCTCCGCGTACAGACCGCCTTCGTTCAGAGGACCCTGACAGGGTCGATGTTATCATGGCGACCAGCGGTGCCGGCAATCTTCCACTGGGTGAACTTGTAAGAGCTGCTAGGCCCAACAAGCGTAGCGTTAGTGATACCACGAGGCTCGATAGCCTGCTCTCTCAATCCGTGACCGGAGTTATCCATCATGACAACGAGCACGTTGTCCTTGTCATCATGCAAGGTAGCGTTCTTGAAAGAGAAGGTCTGGCCCGCGTCCCCAATGTAGGAGAAGCCGTGATAGGAGCCGATATAGTCTGAGTTCAGCCAGACAGACCAGCCAAAGCCAAGACCACCGATGAGGTCCAAAAGATGCCCGTGGGAGGCTTATCAGTGGTTGGGAAGGTAGCTCGGTAGATGTGGTTACCGGTGTGAATTTTGTAGTCGTCCACATACAAGACGGGGTTGTTTGCAGCCGGCTTTGTCGGGTTGTATGTCTCCTTGTTGTCAGCAACTACAGGTCGTTAGCTAAATCCTCGTTGTTGTGACAATCATCGTAATGCAACTTACCAACCCAAGCTGGAGAGTCCGCCTTATAATCTTCTTGGATTTCAGGAAGACTGTCGGCAGACTTCCAGGGACCAAGAGTGGGAAGCTCAAACTCTGCAGGGCCTTCGACCTCAACGACGTACATCCCAGCGTTCTTCGACTTGATAGGGACTCTCTCGCCATTCCACCAGATCGAGCAGAGGCCACGAGGGCCGAAGACGGTCATAGTGGTGGACTTTTCTTCGTCGCCAGTCAGGTGCAGCGCATGCTTGGCCTTGTCATATGATGCTGAGCGCACAAGGTAGGGGCCTTGCACAAAGACTATCATACCGTTAGCTAGATCCATTGTTCCTGTGGGTTGTAAATGCTTACCAGTCTTGTTCACCGGGGTCATGGGGTCGTTATCAAGCGTAGGAACCCAGAAGTAGTATGCAGCCTGACGGTCAAGGAGCAGAACCCGAGCTCCATCATCCAGGTCAATGACTGTAACTCCGCTCTTCTGCACATAGCTGATGACAATCTCATCGTCTCCAGACTTGACATCAAGCTTATCCACGTGCGACTCTCCAGAGACCTTGGCGTCACTTGCGCCCTTGATCTTGATTTCACCTGCTTCATCGAATGGCAACCACAGAGCAAGTACCTCGGATCCGTCAATGATGGCGTAGCTCAGGACCTCTGCGGTGGAGTAAATGAGCTTCTTGCCACCGAAAGTAAAGTCAGTGACCAGAATCTTGGCTTGGTGGCCGTTTATGGTGATCTTGCTGTCTCCCTGGGGATAGTCAGCTCTCCCTCGGAAGTCTTGACGTTCAGCTTGAACGTTTCCTTGGTGCTAGAGGTCGAGTCATCGTGCATGACGACGTAGAACGCAGCGTTGGTCTCGGGGTTTCTCAGCTCGGAAGTAGTGATTGCCTTGTTATCAGCGTACGAGGTGTCGTTGCCTAAGCGATCGGTGTGGGTAAGGTCCTTGGCGACCCTGGTGAAGAGGGTAAGCAGTTTTGTTTCGTAGAACTTCTCCCAGATCTTGCGGTTCTCCGATACGGGCGATGAATAGTCGTAGCTGGTTGCTACAACAGGGCAAGCATGCCAGCCCCAGTTGGTCCCGCCGTACAGCATATAGAGCGAGATGGCGGTAATGCGCTGGAAGATCAGGTTGCGGTAGAACATGTTGGCGAAGTCGGCACCGATGTCCTTACGGCAGCCGCCTCGGGGCCTCCGAACGGGTTGTAAGAACCACCCTGGAATTCGGGTACGAAGTTGGGCTGCGAGGGTGATTGAGCGGTGAAGTAGTCGTAGTAGTTGACAACCTTGTACGGAACGTACTGGCCGTTGGTTCCTGTACACTCACTGATGTTGCAGCTCCAGCAAGACGGGTAGCTGTCTACACCAACGACGTCAACATTTCCGGTAGCGTTGGAGAAGTCCTTGGACCAGGAGTATCCCCTCATGTTGGGCGCATTGTGACTGAGAGGCACGTCAATACCCTGCTCTCGGGCGACATCTTGCAGCTCCTGCATGTAGTTGGCAATGGGTGGGTTAAGAACTCGCTGCTGGATGTTCTTCCACTGGCCGTTGAGCTCGTTTTCGATCTGGTACATGATGACGTTTCCGCCATTGGTGACCAGGTGCGGCGCGATGAGTTGAGAAATCTCCTCCCAGTAGGGCTTCCAGGTAGCGGTGTATCTCTCGTCATCGTCGCGGAGAGCTCCATATTCTCCGGTGGTGAGGTACATGGGGAAGCCACCAGCATTCTCTTCTGCGTTGACGTAAGGTCCGGGCCTCATAATGACATACAATCCAACCTCTTTGGCAATGGAAAGGATGGAGGTGAAGTCGTGGGCTCCGGTCTCGAAGTCATTGAGTCAGGAGTCACGCTGTGGTAGCCCCAAGAGTTGTAGATGGAGAAGGCGTTGAAGCTGTAAGTTGTTAGCAGGAGTGTGTGAGTTTGATACAGTTGTTATAGCTTACCCTCCTGCCTTAATCTTCTCAAGGAGTTCGCGCCATATTTCAGGCCTATATAATCGATCAGATTTCAGTTGGTAAAATCAATTGACTTGCGGGTGCTTACACGGGATAACGCCAGGGATGAAACTGCGGTTAAAGTCAACACCGGCAGATTTTAGCCACGGGTGAATTGTGATTCTCTTACCTCTCCCGAGAACACGAACAGTCGCTCGCCATTGACATAGTAACTATAGTGGTCCCTTCATGCTAGAGTATCAGCGCAATCCAAACGCAGAGTTTGTCAACACGGCCGGGTCATATTACCATTGAACCACCTTGTTCAAGCCATTGTCATGGATCGGCCATTCCAAGCCCGGAACATCTTGAGCAGAGACGAGCCCGGAGAGCGCCGTGGCTGCGGCGAGCGCCACAAGCTGCTTGACCCGAGGGAAACCCATTGTTGGCAGAGGTCGTAACCACAATTCCAGCTCCAACCGAGCCTGAGGGATATGGACTACATGTTATATCTTTTGGGCAAACCTGGCAATGTAACACCTGGTACGTCAGCCTTGTTTAACCCGCAGCCAGGCCCATCTCCAACACTGCAGGTCCCCGCAGAAGCGTCCCTCAAGGCCTGGGGATTGCCGTTGTAGGAGCCGGCATGATTCGTGGAGAATCGGCGTCGGCAGAGAATCAGCCGAAGAAGAAGGACCCCGAGGAGAAGAAAGGTAGATTGAGGAGCCGTCAGGGAGCCGGTGATAGGTCAATTGGCAGATGGTTGCGAGTTGCGCGGTGGAGATTGCGGGGAGTTAAGCCAAGCTCATGTCAAGCTCCGCCACCCCGAAGCGCCGTGATCCGAGAGGTCCATTCCATCTCCTCCGCAAGACGTCGCTGTAATGTTGCATCCGTCGTGATAGCTTGTTTATAAATTCACGGAAAGACCCTCGGGCCAAGAAATAATTTTGTTTTTATTCTCTTATTTTGTTTTAACGGGAATAATGCTGCAGCTCAAAGTGCGCATGTCTAGCCCTAATGTCTCCCATACTATGATCACACAACCCACTTACATGCTTGACTCTACGCGAATGCAACCTCAACAGGCTTGGCCAACGGGGCTAGTACCGAGCGAATAGAAACATTGCTGAAACCACAGTAAACATCCAAGCACACCCAAGCTCTATCTGCGTTCCACTGCTACTCTACGAGTTGAGCTATAGGGCTTAGCGCATTGTCGTTAAAGCTGCCACAGAGCTTCACTGGACGACGTCACAACGCCACCCATGATCGTACACCCTCGCTGAGAGCCGTCTAGTAAATAATGCAATACCCGTAGATGGAATTGACGGCATGGCTGGAATTATGGCCTCGATGAACGGCTCTTTTCTATTTTCGGTTCATTCCCCTGTCGCCCATCGGGACCTGCAGGCCCCTTTGAAGAATAGCCGTGGTCGCAACTACGAATCGATGACGCCGTGTAAATGTCATCGTCATGGAACCACAATAACGCACACAGCTCGCTCAGATAAACAGTAGACAGCTTCAATTTTCTTCGACGTAAACTCATACATACTCACATCTTTCCTTCATTGACATTACTGCCAAGCTTGCAAACTCCCATCTCATCATCCACTTACACGCGCTCACCCGAGGCAATTGCCTGAGACAATATCACGACCACGATCCATCGTACAAACAAGATCCCAAAGAAACCTCATTCCCAACAATATCACCATGTCCGCTCGTGGAGGTCCCGGCAGACTCGCCATCCCTGCTGTTGCCGCAACTACCCTCGTCGGCACCGCTGTTTACTATTCCACACGCCCAGCCAAGTCACAGGTTGAGCAGCGCCGCGACCGTGTTCAGTCCAAGCGCTCCGAGGGTCTCACGGGCACCGGCGTAGGCGGCAATGCTACCACCGGTGGCCACGAGACGGGCCAGGTCGGCAGTGGCACCAGCCTGCCTACCCACGACCAGGACCGCGCCCTGAAGACCGACACGCCTTCGGAGAAGCTTCCCTCTGGCGGTGTTGGCGGCGGCGTCGGCGGCGGTGGCACCAACACCCGCGCCACTGAGTTCTCATCCAAGAAGGACGGCCAGCAGCAGACCGTGACCAGCACAGGCGGCGGCTCGGCAGGAAGCGAGGGCACTGGACAGTCCCAATCAGGAGGTTCAGGCTCGCATAGCTGGTCGCAGGCCTTGCAGGGCGCGTTTGGACAGGGCGGCAAGTCGGCGACAGACGATCCGGAGCTTCACGGCAACGCCCGTCAAACAAAGGTTGCCAGCAACCTCACAACATCACCATCAAAGAACCCCAACGGCCGCCAATGATTTCTGGAATTTTGGTGGGTTGGCATTTACAGGCTGGAGAGTGCCATGAAAAGCACCACCTTGTACGCTACTGTAATTCATGAGATAAATGCTGAATAATGATATTTGTCAAATACTTTGTGTCGTCTATCGTATGCTTATTAGTTTGTCTTGACTGTGGTTAGAATCGAGGTTCATTGCGTAATGCTGTGCATAAAGCTCATCCGACCAGGGAAGAAGCTGTGTATGTCTTTTCCCATTGTTCAAATCATCCTGTAAAGTTTTCATTGGTCCTCTAGATCCAAATCTAGAGCCTCCACAATCTCCACCACTTCTTCCTGGCTCTGCGTACTCAGTCTGCGAAGGCTCGACGGCCCATGGCCACGCCATCGGAAACAGAGCGGGGTCGTCTGAACCATCTTGCTGGGTAGGGCTGGCAGATGGCCTCCGGATACGTCAGCATGAAAATGTAAGTGATGAACTTGGTGCAGAACCGACGGCGTCTATTTGGGTCCGGCTTGTGTAGGCGCCAGTATTTCAATTCGCATGTGAGGACCAGGAACCCCACAGAGTTAACAAAGCGGATGATGCTATGAGTCTGGTAAGCAAAACACAAATTCGCACGGAGAATCAGAGACTCGACATACAGATTCCCGCCGATGAAGATCAAGGTTGCCACCGTCGATGCGCGTATTTCGACTGGTGATCCATCCATCGGGTTTGCTATCGCATAGACAATCACAATCCAGAGGGCCAGCATAACCACCTCCAGTAAGAAGGACCAATGCCATGTCCTCATTTGTTTCGGTGTGCTAAGCATTTTTCGGTGGGCAAATAGCAAAAAGGCCCAAACGGATGCAACAAAAATCATCTTGTCTATCGTCAGCACGTAAATTCTTGTGTCTCCTACAAGGTGTTTACTCACCGTAGTACATCCCAGGATCAACGCGCGATCGTTGTAGAATGCCCAGCAAAGAGATGTGGCAATTACATTGAAAACAGCTTGTAGGAACCCCGCAAATAGGAAGGTGACGGTCTGGTCGAGGTAAGATGCCTGGCACTTGACATGGAAATGTCTGTCATCCCATTCCTCCGTGATGATGACCGGTAAGCCACACAAGCGACAGATGAACGAGTCGGCGCCACAGCCGAGCGTGTACTTGGTGTCGACCATGAGTTCGCTGCGATTCACAAGGCATTTGACGCAGTTCCCGGAGAAAGGGTATTGTGGGTGATCTTGCCCAGAAACTACGATGTCTTTGCCGTACAACTGAGAGATGAGACAAAGACGACAGGTCTGTAGGATAGCCAAGTCGATCTTCGGGTAGATGACCCGCATCATGGGCTTTGAAATGTACACGCGCAGGAATTTGCACGTGCGCCGTAACCGCTCCATCTCGCCGAAACTGAGATAGGACAGAATCATGATCTGCATCTCGCGAGGCAGCCTCACGAAGCGGGCGATCCAGGAAGTAGGCTCTCCAGGAGCCAAGATGTGCTCAGACAACTGCGATACAACTACCGGTTTCTCAGCGGGCGGTGTCCGTATCCTGCATGGCTGGAGTTGAGCGACAGGTATGGCATCTAGGAAATTGATTGATGATGCAATTGAGACTGGGGAGCAACACGATCCTGTTGGTCCACCACAACAGGCTCAACCCCACGGCAACCTTGTTCCTCCACCACCTTGGCCATGGTCAAGGCCGATGGGAGGCTCTTTCAGAGTAGGATTCAGGAGAATAGTAAACCCCTTCTTCGATAAATTGTGTTTGGTGGTAGCGAAGAGGCCAGCAACGTAAAGTCAAAGGCCGCAGCCAACAACCAATGTCTAAATAAGTGGGGTGAGGACGACGGAAGCGGATGCGCGTGAATCAACCCATCGAGGTGAGGCTTTGTCGCTGCAGAATCAAGCCATGCGGCGTGATGCCAATTCGAGAATCTTCATCTGCCTTGACAAAGTCTGCCTGTTGAAAGTTGACGGCTGGGACCTGGGCTTGCAATGATGATGCGTTTACTGGCAGCCTGCAGGGTATGCCGCGCTGCACCCGACACGAGCCACACGGCCAGCGTCTCAAAAGACACGACGGAGCGAGCGCCGTCGCGAGACTGAGGATACAACAGCGCTTCCAAGACAAAATGCGCCAGGCTCTTTGCCGACTCAGGTGAGGGTGCCAAACATCAGGAAAAGATTTTGAGGCTGGAGAGGATGCCAGGTCCAAGATCTTCAACAGCCTGGCTTAGTCAGAGCCTCCAGGCAAGTTCAGCCTCAAATCACGGCGAGGTAAGTGCGGATAGTTGCAGCTCGCGGGCCCAGGCAACGGTGCTAGTTCTCCCTTACATCTCCTGTGGAGGACGCCACATGTACCACCAGCCGTGCCCAACCGAGCCAGGGTTCGCCCTCTGCTGCTGCATTTACGATGCCATCCAGCCTTAGGCTGATTGGTAGGCGCATTTTGTCTTGTCTTGTCTGGCCACACTTGGCACTCGCCGGAGCTCCAACCATTCATTTCACAATAGAAAAATAAAATTAAAACTAAAAATGAATGGTATATCATTCAGTAATGGCTATTCTATGTGGGAGATTGACTGCAAACAAATCAAATGTTTTTTTCATATCGACGCAATGTGTCCACTGCAATGACTGACTTATTCGGACTCGTGTTCGGCCGAGGTGGAGCCTTCCCGGCGCCGTCCAAGCGGGGCATCACCGGCCTTACGGAATGCTGCTAGGCTATCTACAGCATTATCCTGTTACTTCTCCCGGGACAAAAGAATCTAATCCCCAGTCTGTACCTCGCAAGACGTGCACTCATTTCAACTTTTTCCCTGCCTTGGTTTCACTCGGACACCACCCCCACGAACACCCTTCATGCTGGTTGGCTTCGTAACCCTATCCAATTCTTTGAGCAGACAACTTGCCGCAACGATGGAAAAGCTTTGTACTTCATCTCCTACACGTCTTGTCTTTGGGCGCTCCTTCTCCGCTGAAACTGCTACAGCCAAGCAGGCCCATGACAGCTCGATCACATCCCCTGTTCGTTGTCTCTCTATCCACTCATCACCTTCAAAGGAGCTTGGAGACGCAGCGTTGCTCGAGGCTCTCGGTTTACGAATCAGTTCCATCACCCACGCAGAAAGCTGATCCATGTCTTTTCTGAGCTTGATCGAATTTTCACGTTGTCGTTTGGTCTGTCTTCTCCTTTTGTTGAATATCGAACCACAAAACACTTCTTGCTCCGATATAACCTTATTTGGATTCTCCGAAAACCACCGCCGTAAATCTCGAATACGCTCTTCGTAACTAACAAGGTTCGTTGTTAGAATCCGTTTCAAGTTATTCCCTTTGCTCTTCTCCCCGCGGGTTAAGTTCTTACATCTTCTTGATCTTCCTTGCATCCTGCACTCTGCATTCGTAGTTTAAGCCGAGATCTAATTCCTTCACACGAGCTTCCACTATTTCCAATATTTGCGGCCATATTCCGTGTTGGAGAATTTCAATGTGATCGCTCGTCCCATTATTCCAAACCTTCTTCTCATTCACTTCTCGAAACAAGCGCCCAAGTATTTTGTTGGATCGATGGTACATATACTTCACACGACCTAGCTCGGCCTCGTCACCTTCGTCGTCAGATGAAACATCAAGCAAGTTTTGCGTCTCGTCGACGTCATATAATTTGGTCGGTAGATAAGGTGCCAAGCTGTAAGCCGAAGAGGCCCGTTAGCATTCTCCAGCAACGTCTGATCTTTCACTTACAAGTCCGGTCTCGTTTTTGGTCTCTTTGGTATCTTCCTCATGGACACACATTGTCCGCTTTTCGAATAATCAACCGCTTCGGAATGCAGTCCCGCAAGTACTTTACACGTTGGGTCTTGGGTCCCTGCACTCTGGATATCCGCCATAATTTGATGCCTAATTGCGATCAAGCCAAGATTGTCGGTTTTCATAAAATTGACAAAGAAATCTGCGATGTCATCTTGCGTTACATCGCGATCTAACTCCGCTGGTTTGATACGAGGGTAATCTGCTGGAGAGAAGTCTCTCTGAGGAATCGCCCCGGCATCCCACAATATGCTAAATAAATCCCCATCTAGGTCACCGCCACTCAATTGGCTAGGAGGTCGCGATTGCCCTTTGACTAAACACCACACAGTTTCGCAGGGCCAACAGAGGATGTCTGGCTGGCGGCGTTCTGTGCTGAACAATCTGCACATCCCCTGGATGCAAGGCGGGTGAGCGTGTGATAAGCACAGTTCCGTCACGGATAGGAATGCATCCTGGGCCGGAGAAAATGTAATGCTTTTGTCGTAGGCGACATATATTTCACCCTCTTCCAAAAAGCTAAACTCGTCCATAATACCGAAGAGAGTTACTCCTGAGTAACACGTATCCTTGTCCTGTATTTGAGCGCCCTAAGCTCACGCAGAATTGCATGTTCGACGATTGATTTGAGAAATCTATCAGACTGGAAGTTAATTCCTTGATTGCTCAGGCGTTTAATGAGCCATGGAAAATCCATGGTAGTTCCGATCCTCTGAGATTTAAGGAACGAACTGGTCACGGGTGGCACTCTGTTGGCCTTCTGCAAGCCACGAACAGCCTTTCTCTGTTGATCCAAAAACCATTTGTGTTTTGAACCCATGTCCTCCATAATTTTAATTGTTTGTCGGTTGAGATATAGGGGTAACGGCTTTGAGGCCATGTCACAGATGCCCAACTCGTCCATCATCTTGCTCGGAAATTTCTCCATAGATTCTTTTCGGATAAGAATGACTTTTCCCACAAGTCTCGAATCTAAAGATAGCATTCCTTTGATCCCGCCTAGTCGAATTTGAAAGCAAGTGGCATTTTTGCCCGCTGTGGCAGGCGTGCGCGAAGTTCTTTAACGGCATTCCAAGAAATAGTCCCAACTCCATCACTGAATACCCGTAAGTTATCACTAGACTTAACGTCGTTAATATAGTCGACTAGTATGCCACATTCAGCAAGCGAGATAGAGTAAGGCGTTTCTGAAAACAATTGGCCAATTCGAGCAGCACATTTGGCGGGGGTACGGACTTGCGAGAAATCCCCAAACGTATTTACGATGGTGTTATTGTCTTGAAGCACCTGATCGTCGTCTTTGAAAGGGGCTACGAACCAAGCAGAGTTCGATCGAAGCGACGAGTGCGGGAAGGCAAGGAACATAAAAGACCGACCCGCGATCTTGATTCCTTCTTTGAGTACTCCTCTGTAGCGATTGTAGACAGCCTCATTGGACACCTTGGGGTTGAATCGTATCTTTTCGCCATCCTCATCACAGAAAATGACACGAAGGAAGTAATCAGAATATCTCAGATACTTCCGCAACACCCCGTTCATATTTTCAGGTTCTGGCCCTTCAAATATAACACTGGTAGGGGTAACAATCGCCTTGAACACAAACACATGATTGTTCGTCAAAGAAGCTCCATAGACAGGGTCTCGATTTAGAATTTTCCCCGAAGTTCGATTTCAGATGAAGTAGCGCGGTCCAAAAGCCCCTGAGCATCCACCTTTACCGCTTGCATTCCGGGATCGAGGGAAGGGATGTCGAACAAAACTTTGAGTGACTCTACAGTCACTGGTGATGGCTCTTCACTGGACTGTGCCTGAACAATCGCTTTTTTCAGTATCGTGAGAAATTCAGAAGCGGTCGCTGGGTGTAATTTAACATTCGAGACCAAAGCCTGAACCATAAATCGGAAGGGGAATGGTAATGGACTATCAGGTCTCTCAAGAATCTCCATCTCTTGTTCAAAAACCTGGTTAGCTGTTGGGTAGTCTTCGTAGTACGGCCGAGGCGTGGTGACTATATCTAAGCTGGATTCTACAACTGAAACCGTCTCTATTGGTAGCAGAAACCTAAGGACAGTTGCATAGTTCTCTTCCAGAAGTTTGAGCTGATAAGAGCGACAGGACGCAACGTATTCGGAATGATCTGGCCAAATGGATATAGATGGATGGCGTTCATAGTTTGAGCCTCGTCGTAACGAGTTAACTTTGAGGTAGCACCTCGGAGGTCGTCGAAGAATAAGTGTGAGAGTATTGTTACTGTCATTCATGATCCAGCCTTCCACCTCACGATGGGAGATGTTCATCCAGGAGTCAGAACAGAGAGTGATAATGAGAGACCGCCGTCCAAACTTAACAGATAGCAACCTTTGGAACCGTGTCTGTTCAATAAACGCCAGGCTATTTTCCGTTCTGAACATGATATGACCACAAGATATATGCGTAGACTTGCATTCCAAAGTTGAAGAACGCTCTCTGGGTTCAGAATGAGGTTGGTGGTCATTTGTCGCCTTTTTGCGTTTAAGCCGTTTGATAGCCGACTTGTTAACTCCGCGATTACTCTTGCCCACAAAGATGTCGGTGTTGAGAAAATTCAACCTTGCCAAGTCGAGAGAACGGACCGGCTGCTTTTCATTATTGCCAGAATCGTCGAGTTGTTGTTTCCTAGGCTGCTTTTCATCATTGCCAGAATCGTCGAGTTGTTGTTCCCTAGGCTGTTTTCCGTGCGCGTCCAGGAAACGATTGGCATCGGTCTTCTCAAGGAATGTAACGAAGGCGTAATTCTTATTACGTGGCTTTTGACAATCCCATAATGTGATGTCAAGGTCTTCCATAAAGGGGTTCAGCTCTTCCTGAAGACGTTCCAAGGACAACTGTTCTGGTAATTTGCCGAAATGCAGCTCCATAACTACGATCGTCTAGGTATAGCCAGATGAGATGAATATCAACAACAGTTGTAGGTCGGTTTTGCACGTATAAAATCGGTATAAAAATGAGAAGAAATGAGTTGGGGTAGCCCGAGACTTCGATGCCCTGTCATTTCCCAGTAAGTTATACTTCGGACGCCTACCATGAGAGAGCCTGATGCGCATGCTGTCGACTTGGCCGCGGCTGATAGGGATAGGCCAATATGATGAAGGCGCACAAGCCTCGTCCAATAAGGCCCCAGGTAATCATGTCGGAGGCCGACCTTTATGCACGTAAGGTTGCATGCTGAGTCGATGGCGCCTGATGCGATTTGTGGGAGGAGCAATCCCAACTCATCTCCCAATCTACGTTCCAAGCGAGGCAAGAGAATTTCATTTCGTGTCCAAAAGTTCACAAGGTGCCTACTTCTAGCCAGTCGTACTCGACTCCTCACGCACATGTGACGTTTTCCTCTTCAAGCATCCTCCATGTGATCCGAATGAAGCCTGCAGTGGCTTATGCCCATCATCTTGGGTTGGTTAAGACAAGGCCTACCCAATTCATCATTGAGATATTTGAGCCTTTACGTATCCTAGGCTCAATCTCTTGGGTAGCCACGACACGATATGTCAGCCTTGGCGAAGACTGATATGGCCATAGTAAGAGACACGCCCCAATCCTCGGTGAGCCCCACGGTGTAAACCAGTTGAAACCAGGGTAAACCTTCATCCTCGGTGAGCTGCGGGGTCTCATTGTGCTTCCTGTCGTCATTTGCCGACCAAAGCCGGCGCTGGAACCGGCTCCACAATGACACCAATAAGAGCATAGGCATGCGACAACCATTGCTATCTGTCTGTCTCTTTACCGAAATCGAGGTAATTTTGTTGTTTGCACATTCTTTTATGAGCTGGAACTCTACTGGGTTGCAAGGTAACCATCTTTACTCAAAGTCCGCATCGTCCTATACGTAACCATGTCTTCGAACCAAGACGCCTTGTCAGGCCCAGGGATACTGTATGTGTCCATGCAACCGAAGCCTGAGCTGTCGCTCGATCAGTTTCATGAATGGTATAACAACGAGCATGGCCCAACACGCCTTCGCCTGCCCCAAATCTTCAAAAATGGGTTGCGCTATCAAGCTGCGGATGAACAACAGCCAACGTACCTAGCCATGTACGATGTGACATCCATGTCACATCTTGAGACTGACACTTACACGTCTTTGCGCAAGTATCGCTCCAAGAGAGAAGCCGAAACGATTGCTCAAGTCGACGTCAAGCGCTACTTCTACGAGCTTCTGCATACGCACGAATCATCGCATTTCGTACCTATTGAGTCTCTCACTGACGAAGAAGCCGAAGGCATGCTTCTCATCGCAGACCAGATTGTGCTCAAGAATGACCCAAACGCCGCTCAGCAGTACCAGGACTGGTTCATTGGAGAGCATGCCAAATTTATGGAGGAAATGGCTGATTGCCGACGAAGCCGTCTGTTTAAGACATCTCCCTCAACGGCGATCGGGAAACTACCTACCTGGCTCTGTACGATATTGCCAAGGATAGCGGCAAGCTCAGCAACGTCTTAAGAAAGGGCCCCATGGCTTCTCCAGATCAGGTACAGCCCTTTGGCGGCCATCTCACCTCACCCCACGTTGCGTCTTCTTCGCGGCGTATGTACTCGTTATTCTACGTATTCGGTCCTGGACCTCGCGATCTGGAGTCTTTGTCAAGACTTCCTAGTCATGCCGCCTTTACATCTGCGAATTCAGAAACCGTTACAACACCTGGACCCAACGCGGTCATCCGCGCATACATCAACGCAGACTCGCTTGCTATCCCCTACCGATTGGAAGGAAACGTGGCTCCGAATGCGCCCACTGTCGCATTTTG
This sequence comes from Albifimbria verrucaria, assembly GCA_020081605.1. Lineage (NCBI taxonomy): Eukaryota > Fungi > Ascomycota > Sordariomycetes > Hypocreales > Stachybotryaceae > Albifimbria > Albifimbria verrucaria. Next base: position 5,997,848 of record JAHREC010000013.1, read on the forward strand.
CAATTCGCTTCTGACTTCCCTCCATATGTGGGATCCATTGGTAGAAATCCTGAAGCGCGAGCGACCGGATTTGCGTATACTACGATATGATACCCGTGGCCGTCATTCCATTCCCCAACCACCCGTGGCTGCTACTCTGGAGAAGGTTTCTGAGGACCTCATCGCTCTTCTAGATGGGCTCAGGATAAGCAAGCTTCATTCGTTGATCGGAGTATCAATGGGAGGCGCCACGACGCTCAACGTCGCCCTCCGATTTCCTGAACGCATCGGAAAGTTTATAGCATGTGACTTCAACGCAGCATCCAGCCCTGCCAACACCGATGCTTGGAAAGAACGCATAGCCATGGCGGAGGAAGACAACGGCGAGGGTATCAAGAAGTTGGCCGGATTGACCGTGGCACGGTGGTTTCATCCCGCGACAATGGAGAAGCCAGAGGTGTCGCAATGGATGTGGGACATGGTTTCGAGCAATGACGTGGAAGGATTCAAGTACAGCTGCACAGCACTTTGGGATTACGACCTTAAACTAAAGTTGAGCGGCTGCTTGGTGCCTGGATTGCTGGTTGTTGGTGAGTCCGACGGCAAAGGCGCCCTCGTCAAGGCCATGGCCGGCTTCCAGGAAAAGATCGGACAGGACGGAGTAGAGCTCAAAGTCGTACCCAACGCTGGCCATCTTCCCATGTGCGAAGAGCCGCAAGCGTTCTGGGATGTAATCAAGGACTTTTTATAAGTCTTGGCCCCCTGAGTCAATGTAACACAATGTGTGGGTTTCTACCAATCACTACATGATGCCATTCTGGTCCTGGTGCATAGTAGGCTTACAGTGATTGCAACGTTGGGTAGGACTTCTGTAAGAAAATACCACGTTATAGTCCTTAATGCATTTCTAAAACAGATAGTCGAAAGCATCCGCTTTTCGGGGCGGGTAGTCGCGAAATTAAAACCTCCGAACGCTAAGCAAAGTCGTTCGGGGATTTCTTCATCTGCTTTATTGTACACTCCATCAACCTATAAATGCCAGGCGCCTGGACGTTCCATTTTTGTTATGCCCTGTAGACTTCCCCGTCTAGACCGGAACAAAAACCGGCAAGATGGGCGGCACGGATATGGTAGAGAAGGGCCCAACCCCTGAGATTGAGTCTATTCCCGAGGCCCAATCGTCGACCGAAATGGAGCGTCAACAGAAAGAATCACATGGCAAAGAGGACTCCCAGGGCCAATTCCTGCGTCAGCCTCGCCGCAGCCTGCATTCAATAGGGACTGGCGGTTCTGGATGATTATGGTCAACCTCACATTTGCGGTCCTGCTAGCTGCTCTTGAGAACACCGTTGTCATAACGTCGCTCCCAACAATCGTCCAAGATATTGAACTGGGCAGCAACTACATTTGGGTAACAAATGTCTATTTCCTCTCTAGGTAGGGCACGAACATATCTCTTGCAGCTTCCGGTTCATGTCGCCTCCCACTAACAGGTTACCAGCTCCTGCGTACAACCTCTTTTCGGACAACTCTGCAATCTTTTTGGCCGTAAAAATGTTCTGCTCTTCGTCTTCAGCGCATACGTTCTCGGCAGTGGCATTGCGGGAGGCGCAAATAGCGGTGCCATGCTCATCGCCGGGCGGGCCATTCAGGGCATCGGCAGTGGTGGTCTAAACATGGCCGCCGACGTGGTTATATCTGATCTGGTACCCTTGAGATATCGCGGCAACTACATCGCCATGTTACTGCTAGTCGGCACGGCTGGCTTTGCGATTGGCCCTTTCGTTGGGGGATCATTGTAGAAAATACTACTTGGCGTTGGGTAAGTCGGGCAACATGTCATGTGGGTTCAAACTTGAGTTAATGGTCTTACAGGTCTTCTATCTCAACGTTCCTATCGGCGGTGTAGGCATCATCATTACCTACCTATTCTTGAACTTGCGATGGAACCGCACCGAGTCGGTTAGTGCCAAGCTTCGCCGGATCGATTATGGCGGAAACGCCATCATTATCGCCTCGACCGTGTCTATCCTCATCGCATTGACCTGGGGCGGTCCGATACACCCTTGGTCTGATTATCGCGTTCTGGTCCCTCTAATATTTGGCCTTGCCGGCCTTGTCGGGTTCATGTTTTATGAAGCATCCGGTATTCCAACTGAACCCGTCATACCGATCCGTCTGTTCCCCAACCGAACCTCGCGCATCATTTACGTGAACACCTTTCTTAACTCAATTCTCATTCAATGGTGTTTCTTCTTCTTCCCTCTATATTTCCAGGCAGTGAAGCTGTCTAGTCCAGCATGGTCCGGGGTGCAAATGCTACCTGTGACGCTAATAACGATTCCCGCCGCAGCGTTATCAGCCATGGCACTCTCCAGATGGGGCAAGTTCAAGATCCTACATCTTTTGGGCTTCGCGACGGTCAGCGCTGGTATTGCTATAATTGCAGTCCTTGAGCGGGATAGCTCTACTGCTGCATGGGTTTTGATCCAGATCCTACCGCTGTGGGCACAGGCTTCTTGGTTAATACAATGCTTCCAGCTTTTCAAGCTTCGGTAGCCGAGTCGGACCAAGCTGCAGCCACGGCCACTTGGAGCTTCATTCGATCATTCGGGCTTATCTGGGGTGTTGCCGTTGCGGGGACTGTGTTCAACTCATACATTAAGAGCTATTCATACATGATCGAAGACGCAGCTGTGCGGGAACATCTCCGTAATGGCGACGCGTATGGGAGCGCAACCCGCGAATACGTCATGCACTTTGCGGAACCTGTTCGAACACAGATACAGCTGGTTTTCTTGGGCGCTTTGAAGAAAGTGTTTATCATTGCGGTAGCATTTGGGGGACGGCGTTTATCATTGCACTGTTTGAGAAGAATATTCCCTTGAGAGAAGAGATCGATACCGAGTACGGACTTGAGGAGCGAGAACAGGCCACTTCGAAGGACTGAGGCTGCATAGCTATTCACAGTTGATGTTTCTTTTCGGCATTCATACTCATCTTTCTTTATCATGACATACACAATAGATAGTTTAAAACATTGTAATGGCATTTATTAATTACAAGCTGGATCCCGCGGGCAACCGTCGGGTGTCGCTATCCACAATCCGTAACACCACAAATCATCAGCCACCCGGTTGCGCGTTACCACCGCCTAGGAGACGCTAACTCAGTTGAAAGCAAGGATTAGTCCCAGCAATGACTTAGGGATCATAATAAGGGGGTGCTGAAGCCGAGGGTCTCAACGAATGATAGGTCTTAGAAACAAATGTACACTACCTGGCTCTTAGCTGGTAATCCACATGAAGCATTTTATAGCTGAGGCTATACTTTCTAGTACCGGAAATGCTAGTTTATTCCTGCGAAGAAGAATGTATTTGGATGTACGCGAGCTGATTCAGCAATCGTGGAGCATTTCTATCCCTGCCCTCCCTGCCTTCCGCTCGTCTGGCGGATGTTAGTCCGCGGGTTTCATGTCTATCCGCAAAGCCTCCGAGCGTAAGCCAAAAGCCTCCGAACAGGATTCACTTCCTTCGGTGACATCTTCCTATAAGCTTCTGTTCCCTCTAACTTGTGGTGGAACTCTTTCTGGTGCGTTGAAGGTTATGTCATACTGAAAATAAAAATTTAAAAAAACCCTCCGGACATTGTCGTGGAGATGCATTCATCAACACATCCAAACCAAGTCCGCTCGGCGTGCGAGCGTTGTCGGCGACAAAGCTCCGCTGCCTCCGGGACCCTGATTCTAACCCGTCTTGTGTCCGCTGTGCACGGCTTGGCTTCCCATGCGAGTCGGGGTCGCAGCGGAAAGTTGGGAGGCCGCCGAAGAAGGATGCGTCCAGACGCAAACCCTCCAAGACGGACAAGGAGGCATCGCAAAATCTTGAGGTCGTCGTTTCGAGTGCTTCGCCCAAACTGACGGTTCCTCGGATTGAGGATCTCACTGATGAACTTCTCACCGTCGATTGGTCTTTACCCGTAGACCCATCGATGGCTTATGTTCAGAGCGCGACAATAATGCCGGATCAAGTTTGGACTATTCCTCGGGAGCTTTCACCTCCTGATTCTGAAGATTCGGTTACAAAAGAAGTCCGGTGCTCCGATGCACTGTTCCAAACTCTGTCCAGAATCCATGTTGAGCTGCGGGCTGTATACGACGTGTGGACCAGGCAGGCGGCCAACATGGACTTTGACACATTCTTTTGCACTGAGCACACATCATTCAAGCCCATAGCTTCTACAAGAGCCATCCTGCAACTAGCGCAGCAGTTTTTACTCGTCCTAAAGGCTATGCATCACAGGATTGGCACGCGTCCAGCGACGATGAAGGGTCCGCCTCAAGGGCCTCATGGGGTGCGCTCAGGGTGGACATGGAGTCCGATGATCTCGTATCTCACCCTGAATAGTTCTGAGAACGAAAACGGTGTTTCGCCGTCAGCCCCGAAGATCGACTCTTCATCTGCTTTCCTCGTCGTCTCCTGCTTCGTCATGCTCATAAAATCACTAGAGAGCCTATTTGCCATGACACATGCACGCTTAAATGACCTTTCTGACGGGCCCATACGATCGGGCCTGGCGATGCCAGAAATGATGTTTATTGACATTCCAATTGTCGAGTTCTCGTCGCAGAGTTTGCTCTTTGCCGAGGGCGTATTGCATCTCCTGAGCCAGATAAACGTCGTACTCGGGTTCCCTAGCCGTTGGTCTGGGCGAAGCATATGGACGGGCTTGTTATCAACACAGCGATATCGTGATCTGCTTAACAAAGAGTTGGGATACGTGGACGGGCTATGGTCCACTCGGCCCTTCCGTCTGACTGAAACGATTATTATGACGAAGGACTTGCTGCAAGAGCTTGCCATGATGGGTTACGCATGACGGATTTTAACTACTATTTCATTTACGGGACTATTTCTCCTATTACATGCCGCAAATTACAGCGGTCACTAATTTATAATGTCTATTTCGGACTCATTCTAAGCAGAAGTCGACTTTGAAGCCGTTCGAGCTCCAGCAGCAGACTGCTTCGGATCCAAAACAAGATTTGGTCGTGAAGCTTGAGCATGGATCAACTGTTCAGCCTTGCTGTATGCCTTATCGATCTCCTTGGTCTCTGAAACAGAGCTCAGTGGTGTATCATTAGAGAAGGATTTATCAGCTTGTCGAGCAGCCAGGATAGCTGCCGTTGCAGCCTCGTGGGCGGCGTGAATAGCTGCAACACCGGCGTCTACTGCGGCTTGAATGGCTTCCATGCCCGCATGTTCTACGGCCTGAATGGCTTCCGCACCAAACTTCTGCGCTGCTTCAATAGCTCTTACGCCCGTTTGTTGGGCAACTTGGATGGTACTTGGCCGTGACGCCTTCACAGCCTCCGCGAATCCATTCTGCTGGACATCCTTCAAAACGAAGGGGAAGAAACCACGGCGCGAGTGTCCTCTGAAAACTGCCAGTGGATCCACCGGCATTTTCGGTGCTGGCTTATCATCAGCCCACGCGAACCACGTTGTTTCCTCGCTGACATTCAAGGCCTTCTTAGCACCGCTGGGATCTTTCCAGCTGCTGCAGCCTTGGCACAGGATATTGGCCTTCCAATGAGTCTCGTTGGTGTATGAACCTCTAAGCAGCGTGGTGTTCATCTTTGTGTTCAATTGTGGAAGTTCAAGGGCCCTAGAAGTGGTCAGATCATATGTTATGTTGATTCAATGTTGGGACTCAAGGGTGTCTTACGTTGCATGTTGCGATATAACAGCGACTGATCTCCCGCTTGGCCATGCAAGAGTGATGGGGCTGTTCAACATCTCGCCACCCCAAGCAAATCCAAGCCACCCTACGCTGTTCGGTACCTCCATCTGCAGCACAACGTCAAAGGTGCAATCGCATTCCGTGGGATGGCCATGCGGAAATATGCATCGTTCGCCGCATGCGCCTCTGCGAAGCACAGGTTCAATTCATCATCACAGTGGTATTTGGTTGCGGCAGCTCCTCAGACGAAGAGGCTTAAGATCAGAAGTATAGCGGAAATGCACATGGTCGAGTAGGTTATGGGCCTTCAAAAAGCAGTATTACTTGGACGAAAAAGAGCTGTTGTGGTTGTTGCGCGTAAGTTGAGTAGAATGTAGAACATAGATTACGAAAGAGCCTTCTAAGTCGACAATCATCCTAGATTTATACATCACCATGAATTCACCTTGTCGGGTTTCAGCAGGATACCTCTCTAGGACATGCTACCTTGATGAGCTAAAGATTTCTCTGCACGGATTCACTGGCGTAACCATCCAAAATGCTGATACTGAACTCTATCCTGCCAGCGATGCAAGCAACTATCAAGGTGCGGCACATTTTCAAAGTGGGAACCTAACTGGGACGAGGCATCAAAGGCTGGATGAGGCACAGAGTTTTCTCATACTTAAGCTGCCTGTGTAAACTACGAACTGGAATTACTACTGAGCGCCATCGAGACTGCTATTGAAGCTGATGTTAATACTACAGCGTCGGTAAGGTTGAGCTATTCCTAGAGTGGAGCCGTAGAATCATCATCTTTGAGTCGTTAGTTGATGCAAAATGACAGGATGTTATATCAGAAAGACTTGCCTTGAGACACAACACCCGCTCGTTAGCACTAGATGTTGCCTTTATGTTCACTTCTTTGCCTGCTCTCTATCACATACGACCATAGGTGCATGAAAGCATGGGATCCCGTCCGCTCTCCCTTAATTAAGCATGTAACCGGCAGATTAGTAGTTGGGTCGGTGACGACCAGCGAATACCGGCTGTTGTATGTTTTTTTGTTGTTCTTTTTCTGTTTGGTGGAGTAGGAGTCGGTGTCATCACCAGATTGAGGTCGCGTATCGAGCACATACGACCATATCTGCAAGAAAATACGGGATCCCGTCCGCTCTCCCTAAGTCAAGCTTGTAAGAGGCAGATTAGTAGTTGGGTCGGTGACGACCAGCGAATACCGGCTGTTGTATGTTATCTTTTTGGACTTCATTTTTAATGTTCATTTTCATCTGATCTTGCTGTTGCTCCAGAGCACTTTGTTGGGGATGATGTGTAACATCCTATGAAAGAACAAAATACCAGGGATATGAAACTAAGCTTTAGTGCCACCACCATTTTACTCCGAAATCAATTCTCTGCAATTGAGAAATTATCAAGGATCTTCGATTCAGTCTCCCAATCCACTTTTGTTTCCTCTGGGGGCCAGGGCGGACAGCATGGTTACAAACAGTGATGTCAGTTCTCTGCCTGAGACGGGCAGCCCAGCTACCCCAGTCCAAAGATCGCAGGCTAATTGTTCGCTTATACTCTAACAACAAGCCTACAACCCATGGCTTGACATCCCGGTGGAAAATTCTGGAAACGTTCATTCTCAGGGTCGTCGGAAATATCGAGCTCTAAAACCGTTTGTTTGTAACAACTACCGAATAAATCCGGTCGATCCAATACCCTCCAGTCAAAGCAACAAACTGCCTGGTTTGCCGTAGTCTCAAATCTTACAAATCGGGCCTCAATTGCGGGCAAAGAGGAGCCACCTGTCGCCTCGCCACAGATTGGTTATTAATTGGTACAACCAGTGGATGACGCCAGCCATATTCCCACCTTTGAGCGCCCTCTGTGTCCGTATTAGGCAAGTTTTCGCACACATGCTATCCTAGCTCTCATTGGCTCGGCAAGGCAAGATGCATCACAAACCGGGAAACAGACATTGACAGCTGCTTCACGCCGCAATAATGCAGACCGTCAAGTTGTACTTTGGTTATAATATAGTGTTACACAAATTATTGAGTCCTCTTTGAATAGTATATAAAGGCCTTTGGCTTCCAGGCAAAGGAGTATTTCGAACCAGAGACAACTTCCCTTCAGTCTATAACACTTACACTACAACACAATCACAGCTCATCTTTATCTTACTTCAGGATCAAATACCTACTATCATCCTTCTATCACCATGGCTAAGAGTTACTCCATTGAGACCACCAGCGACGACCTGGCTAAAAACTATACCGACATCATCAAAGGCAAGACCGTTTTCGCGACAGGCGTGACCCATGGCAGCATTGGCGGCCAATACGTCGAGTCCGTGGCTACTTCTAGCCCAGCACTCATCATTCTTGCCGGCCGAAGCATTGATAAACTACGCCGCGAGGCTGAGGTTATCGCTGAGAAGAGCCCCGATGTGAAGACGAAGCTGCTCGTTGTAGACCTCGGATCGCTGGCATCCGTGCGGAAGGCCGCCGAAGAGGTCAACTCGTGGGACGATGTTCCTGTCATTGATGTCGTTTGTAACTGTGCTGGAGTTATGGCTCTCCCTTCAAGCTTACAGAAGATGGTTACGAGTCGCATTTTGCTATGAACCATCTTGGTCACTTCCTCCTCACCAACCTGATCATGGGCAAGGTTCTGGCTTCGCCCGCACCACGCATCGTCATGGTCTCCAGTGATGGGCACCGTGTCTCTTACATCCGCTGGAATGATATCAACTACGATGTAAGTCATACTCACCACCCTCTATCTTCCATCGTAGCTAACTAGGACCAGAACGGCAAGGTATACAGCCCATGGCTCGCATATGGTCAGTCCAAGACTGCCAACATGCTCATGGCCCTTGCTCTGGCAGAAAGGCTGGGCAAGAGAGGGCTTCTCTCATTCAGTCTACACCCCGGTGTCATTTTTGAAACCAATCTCTCTACACACCTTGATATTCCTGGGGTGGACTTCAGGGCCTATGTAAGCTCATTCATCCTGTTTATCTTGTTATCAGTGACACCCACCTACCCAGCTCATATACTAACTGGCATTTTAGTGGATCTTGACCATGCCATGGGCTACTACTCCGGGGACCTACCTAACACGCCCGTCAGCGTGCAACAAGGCGCCGCCACGCAGACATATGCTTCTTTTGAACCTACACTCAAGGGTACGTTTAACTTATCAAGCCACTAATTCGAATTGTGCTAAGAATTATAGACCACAATGGCGCTTACCTCCAAGAATGCCGCCTCGCCGACCCATACGTTGACATCGTCAAGCCCTGGGCCACGAGTTCCATTGAGGCTGACAGGTTATGGAAACTGAGTGAGGAGATGGTTGGTCAAAAATTTGACTATTAACCATATAATCGGCTGCTACATCAGCTATAATGAGATAATTGAATAGCCAAATTTTCTAAATAATTCACAGCAAATGGGATATGAAGTTCTTCGAAATCGTGCGAAATCTTGGTAATCCAATTGGGTATCCTTGCTAGTCTATGCCCGTATTCAATCCCATCAACGCCAGCGCTCGATGCTAAATACCAATGAATGCAATAGAAAACAGCTATAAAATGAAAACACCGTTTATCCATATTTTACAAAACTCCAAAGACAATTTACCAAACCGAAACAGACGAAGCAAAGACTATCTACTAAGACCTGACAGCACGCCACTCCTGAATGGCGGTTGGCTGCTGCACTGCATGTCCCTGACCGCTCAACCAAGCCCGACAAGCCTCGAAATGTGCGTAGGCACGGGGATCATCGTCGATGAGATTGGCCATCTTGATATCGGCTACATCCAACACGCTCCGACCTGCAGCGTCGCGGGCAAATACGTTGGCGCCGCGCTTGACCAATGTGCGTACAGCGAGTTTGCGACCGCAGCGCACGGCAATGTGCAGCGCGGTCTCACCTGCACGGTTACGCGCGTTGATCTCTGCGCCACGGTCAAGTAGTGTCTCGAGAATCTTGGGTCCAGTCTTGTAATCATCATCCTCAGGCAACTGAGCAGCAAATGCCATAAGCGGGGTGTTGCCCTGATGGTCGTAGTGGTTCGGGTCAACACGACTATCGAGTAAGTCGTTGACGTAAGCTAACCGACGTTGCAGTAAGTGCTCGGACGAGTCGAGATTGTTGTCAGGCCCCTGAGACCTTCTCCGCTGGGTATCAGGCGTAGTAGGGAGGAGCGAAACCTCGCTAACATGCCTCATACTCAGGCTAGCCATGGCTAAACAGTGCAGACCATTGCGGCCATCTCCATCCTCTAGCTGAGGTGTCTGTTGGCAAAGCCTTACATATCTGAGCAGCTTTGAATCCTGGATCATATCAGCCACGGCCGCGAACTCTGGACTTTGTTCAATCCCTTGTTGTGCGGTCGAGTAGTCGACATCCATGGCATCAGTGAACTCAAACTGGGAGCGTGGAACAACGTTGAAGGCATCTCGCTTTGCATAGTGTTGCAGGTCGAAACATTGCAGGATGTGGCTAAACTCAACCTCTTCTTGGCGCAGAACGTGGAAAATGTTGCGGCCATAATGGTCCCTGGTGTAAAAATCGAAATTGAGGCACATCAGGGTATTAACAAGTTGGTTGAAGCAGTTGGTATTTCCAAGCCAATTCCTGGTAGCGAGATGGAGGAATGTTTGTCCCGCGCTGTTCTGTGCATTGATGATTGGCGCGCAAAGTCCTGTACGTAGCGTACCGATCACAGAGCCGATGGTGCCGCGAGCTACCAGGAAATGCAAGACGGTGTTCCCAAAGTCATCACAAACGTTAACATCAGTCTGTGTAATTCCGTAAGACAAAATTCTGTCGCCGTCTTGCGTGAGAAGACTGCCCATGGTCCAAGGCGAGTTTGAGAATTCTTGGTTCGCCGGAGTGTGTGGTTGCTGGAAGGATGGTCCCATGTTGAGGAAGTCACCAGGGAGTGGATAAGGTCGCTCGCGGTAAACAGACGGCGCGTCATCATCATCGACCCAGGATGTCTGTGCTGGCTCAGGACGTTCCGATATGGGCGAGACACTTTGGCGATTGTTGTTGTTGGGTAAGGTAAACCTCTTGACCAACCTGCGCACGGTCCTGATGTAAGGCTCGGAGTAACCAGTGAGAACACGATGAAACGATCCGGTAGTTTGGTCGGTGGACGACGACATAAAGGTAGTCTGTCGCAGGAACACGCCGAAAAGGTCGTTGTGATCCAATCCCAGGCCTTCGTTGGGGAGGCTGTGCTGCCACGAGATGTCTGCGCGCTCCCCTAGAAACTCAGGCGCATGCGCATGGTATCCAGACGCATTCAGGCCTGGGTACGGTGCGGAAGCTGACCAGTCACCAGCGGGAGAAGCGTTGCGGGTTGACGGCCGGGTTGCCGTCTCCACATTGAAGCTCGGGGCGGAGGAGAGATAGGGCATTGGATCGGAAAAGGAGTGGGGCGGCCGGTGGATACGGACGAGGTGCGCGGGGATCTCGTCGGCGAATTCGATAGCTCAGCGACTCGACGATCCATGTCGGTGTTGGTCTTCGGATGGAGCCAGCGGGGTTCCTTGTCGAGCATCGCATTGAGCTTCTTATTGGCCGAGTCCTTCCTGCGAGGCATTCATTAGACACAAGCTTCATATGGCCGGGTTACTTGTCCACATACCCAGGTGCGGCATGAGGAGAGTCGGCGTAGATGAGATCTAGGATCTTATTGATCGGCAGCGTAGTGTAGAGGTAAAGGCGGGACATCTTGCGCTGGGCGGATCGAGTCCATAGCGGCGGGCGACCGGTCTGGTTCGTCGGGCTATTGCCAGCCGGCGACCGGGAGTTGTCCGGGATGAGTAGCGTGGGAGGCGAGGGCCGATGCGAGCTCATGGCTGATCAAACGATGCCGTGCAGAGTTGAAACGTCGGTTGCTTGAGAGGATGGATCCCCAGCGAAGCGGATATGGTTCTGGAAGTAGCATGGCTCGACTGGGCAGCGGACGTTATTTAAACTAGCAAGGCCAGAAGATCGTGAGAGCTACATCGACAGGCAGATCAAGCCAAGGCGGACCCAGGGTTGAGTCGCACAGGGGTCAGGTAAGGCGACCATCCATCCACAGATGACCTCCGGGTCTCAGATGGCATAGCGGGGTCGAGGAAGGGTGGCAGAGACGTGCGCTGCCACGGTGGAAGAGGCTCGGGGCCTGCCAAAGCAGCAACTGGTGCACCCAGCAGGGGTGAGTTGCCGCCATGCACATCATATCCTGCCCAGCGGCCTCCGTACAGAACAGGGCATGAGCAGATGGCCCGGGCCAAGGGCGACGCCAGGGTCGGCGAGACAGAAGGCCAGGCGGACATTGGCTCACTCTCCGGGCCTAGGCGCTGACACGCGCACCCAACCCATCGTGTCGAATGTGGAAAAACGACCTGGACCAGCAGGTCTGGCGGGGAAAGCTGCCGAACGGCACCGTGGGTGTGCTGCGCCCCACGAGGCTGATCATGAGAGTGGGCAGTAAACCCATCCCATCCCTCCCTCCACTGCTCCCCATGGGCAATATTCCGACTCGGCTGAGCCGGTGCCATGATTGGTTCATAGTGCCCGCATTGTTTACTCCTACGTTGAGTGAAGGATAGGAGGCAATAGTTCCATCCATGAGATGATCAAGGCTCATTTGCGGCTGTTGTGTTTGTAGGCGGGTTTATCGACTGGCGATGCGCCGAAGAGACGAGGACCAATCTCCGAATTTCCAATTTCCAATTCTCAACCAGAATGATCGACGGCCCATCCATAGAGGCTACTCATGCATGCACTGCAACTTTGGTCAAAATGTTACGTGAGTGTGACCTTTGTTGAGGCCGCCGATGACATGGCTGGAAGAGCGAGCAATGGAGCAATGATGCGAGAAGACGACATCAGCTAAGCAAATAGTTGCATGTACAAGCCACAGGTCCCCACTAGGAATATGAGGCTTACCCAGCTGATCTGTGGCGGCCTCTCTCATGATGTAAGATACTGTAAGATACCTCTATGGGGGTCTCTCTGACGTACGGGACGGAGTGCCCCTGAGGTGATGCAGGTACCTGTCAGAAGGCATACTGGTAGGTACTCTTGGTTCCCTCAGTAAAGCCTGCAAGACGGCCTATCACCAGGAAAACGAGCCACACACTGCCACAATCGATAGATAGCACCATTGCGCCACACCATTGGTAGGGGTTGATGGTTGGAAGCATCCGTCTGAAACAATTGAGCCACAACTATTGTTTTTTTTTCCTTCTCATCTCTCCGTCTCCGGCTTCCCGGCTCCCTCTCTCACTCAACGTGACGTCCTTGGAGGCTCTTGGCCGTCGGCTCCTGGCCTGCAAGGCCCAGGCAGGTCCTCTTGGCATCTTGGCACATTGCCATCAACCCGAAACATAGTCACCATACCAAATGCAATGTGACGAGACGAAATGCTCTTTGGACGAAACTGGTCGAATCTAATAGCCTTGACCTGCCTGATACAATATAGAATCTCGATCCCGCTCTATCAATTGGCCAAGAAATACGGGTTATGTGCCAGGACTATCCAGGTCCACCGCATCTTTATGCCACATTTGCTCGTCACAGATACAATAACATGATAGCTAGCGTAGGACAACATCTTGTGTCACGTCTGAAATTCCAATTATCCTTGTATGTGCAACTCTCGATTTCCGTTATGCTTCGCCCCACCATTTCGGAGGCTGTGTTGCACTCATCCACAGTTGCAGTGGTAGCCATTAGGACTAACAGTCTTCAGCGGGCCACCCTGAGTCCTGCACAATGCCACAATAGGCCTGCTCCAAATCGCTGTCACATAACAGAACCAACAACATGACCGAAATTTCCTAGCTCACGGGACTGTCTTGATTAGCTCCTGCTCCCCGAGCTGCCATTTCTCTGAACGGGTTGGGTTTGCACCTGAAACAAGCCACGTGCACTTAGGCAAGCCACCATATCCACCAGGACATGGTCCAGGTCCACACGACGCTAAAACGACGTCCGGAAGCCAGAGTACGCGTGTCGAGCCTAAGACATAGAGACGATTAACATGGGATGAACGGCCCCAAGACCACTATCGTTTCATGTCTCAACGTCAATTCATGGTTTAAGAAGCATTTCATTTCACATAGGGAGACGCATTAAGGCACTTATAGAGACGGGACCAAGAGGTAGAAATGAACATCATGTCATTGCTTTATCCTAAAGCGTGCTAAGCAAACAAAACAAGGAAACGTGGTGGCTTTTGCAGATAAGCCGTCTAGTGGTTTGTCAAATATATACATTAGAAAATAAAACACTACCATTAAAACTGCACATCCTTTTGTATCCTAATCTTCATATTCCATTCACTTAAACTGCTTACAGCAGGGCAGCGAAACCAGCGACGGCAACGACCATGCCGATAGCGCCGGAGACACGGCCAGCAGAGCCAGTGGGGGAGCAGAAGGAGAGGGGACCGCGGTGGGAGGAACGCGGACGGAGGTGAAGCTGGTGCTGTTGCCAGGGTAGACAGTAGTCTCCTTGGGAGGGACAGGGTAGTCAGTGGTGGGAACCTCAGGCTTGGGGCAGCCAGGAGAGCCGGGGTGGCAAGGCTGCTCGGGCTGGGCAGGCTCAGAGGGAGTGGCAGGCTGCTCGGGCTCGGAAGGAGTACCAGGCTGCTCGGGCTGCTCAGGGTGAGCGGGCTCAGTGGGCTGCTCGGGGTGGGCAGGCTCAGTGGGCTGCTCAGGGTGCTCGGGCTCAGAAGGAGTACCAGGGTGCTCGGGCTGCTCAGGCTGCTCGGGGTGCTCAGGCTGCTCAGGGTGGGCAGGCTCAGTGGGCTGCTCAGGGTGAGGGCAGTTGGGAGAGCCAGGGTGGCAGACAGTAACGGTGCGGACCTTGGTGGTGGTAGCAGTGGTGGTGGTGGTCTGCTCAGTAGAAACGGGAGGCTCAGCGGGCTTGGTGACGGTAGGGACACCGGGGTGCTCGGAGGTCTCGGTCTCAGTGACAGGGCAGACAGTGGTGGTGTAGGGAACAGTCTCAGTGACGACAGTGGTTCCACCGTTGGGGCAGTTAGGCACATCAGGAGCGCAAGAGGTGATGGTGCGGATGGTGGTGGTGTAAACGGTGGAGGTGGTCATCTTGGTGGTCGAGGGCTTGGTGCTGGAGCCAGGGTACTCAGTGGACTGAGTGGACTGAGCAGAGGTAGTGACAGGGTACTCAGTAGACTCGGTAGAGGACTCGCAAGGAGTGGACTCAACAGGAGTGCTCTCAGAGGCGGAAGAGGTGGTACCAGGGTACTCAGTAGACTCGGTGCTAGACTCGCAAGGAGTAGTCTCGGAAGCAGAGGAGGTGGTTCCGGGGTACTCAGTAGACTCAGTGGAGGAAGCAGGAGTGGTCTCAGAGGCAGTGGAGGTGGTCTCGCAAGGAGTAGACTCAGAGGCAGTGGTCTCGACAGAAGAGGTAGTGCCGGGGTACTCAGTGGACTCAGTGGAAGACTCGACACCGGAGCTGGTGGTCTCAACGGCAGTGCTGGTGGTCTCGCAAGGAGTGGACTCAGAGGCAGTGGTCTCGACAGAAGAGGTAGTGCCGGGGTACTCAGTGGACTCAGTGGAAGACTCGACACCGGAGCTGGTGGTCTCAACGGCAGTGCTGGTGGTCTCGCAAGGAGTGGACTCAGAAGCAGTGGTCTCGACGGAAGAAGTGGTACCAGGGTACTCAGTGGACTCGGTGGAAGACTCGACACCGGAGCTGGTGGTCTCAACGGCAGTGCTGGTGGTCTCGCAAGGAGTGGACTCAGAGGCAGTGGTCTCGACAGAGGAGGTAGTGCCGGGGTACTCAGTGGACTGAGTAGAGGACTCGTCGCAAGGAGTGGAGGCAGTCTCTACGCTGGAGGTTGTACCAGGGTACTCAGTGGACTCAGTGGAAGACTCAACACCGGAGGTGGTGGTCTCGACAGAGGAGGTAGTGCCGGGGTACTCGGTGGACTGGGTAGAGGACTCATCGCAAGGAGTGGTCTCGGAAGCAGAAGAGGTGGTACCGGGGTACTCAGTGGACTCAGTGGAAGACTCAACACCGGAGGTGGTGGTCTCGACAGAGGAGGTAGTGCCGGGGTACTCGGTGGACTGAGTAGAGGACTCGTCGCAAGGGGTAGTCTCGGAAGCAGATGAGGTGGTGCCAGGGTACTCGGTAGACTGGGTAGAGGACTCGTCACAAGGAGTAGTCTCAGAGGCAGACGAGGTAGTGCCGGGGTACTCAGTAGACTCAGTGGAAGACTCAACACCGGAGGTGGTGGTCTCGACAGAGGAGGTGGTGCCGGGGTACTCAGTGGACTGAGTAGAGGACTCATCGCAAGGAGTGGTCTCGGAAGCAGACGAGGTAGTGCCAGGGTACTCGGTGGACTCAGTGGAAGACTCAACACCGGAGGTAGTGGTCTCTACGCTGGAGGTGGTCTCCTCGCAGGGAG
This sequence comes from Albifimbria verrucaria, assembly GCA_020081605.1. Lineage (NCBI taxonomy): Eukaryota > Fungi > Ascomycota > Sordariomycetes > Hypocreales > Stachybotryaceae > Albifimbria > Albifimbria verrucaria. The sequence goes on from JAHREC010000013.1 coordinate 6,014,009, forward strand.
TAGAAGTAGACTCAGCAGGCGAGGTGGTGGTTCCGGGGTACTCAGTGGACTCGGTGCTAGACTCCTCACAAGGAGTGGTGGTGGACTCAGCAGGAGAAGAAGTGGTACCGGGAATCTCAGAGGACTCGGTGGTGGACTCGATGCTGGAGGTGGTCTCGTCGCAAGGAGTGCTGGTGGACTCAGCAGGAGAGGTGGTGGTGCCAGGGTACTCAGTGGACTCGGTGCTGGTCTCGCAGGGGGTGCTGGTGGACTCGACCTGAGAAGAGGTGGTCACAGGAACCTCCGAGGACTCAGTGGTGCTGGTCTCATCACAAGGAGTGCTGGTGGGAGGAGCCTCGGTGGTGGTGGTAGACTCGTCGCAAGGGCTGGTGGTGGTAGCAGGGACGGAGCTGGTGTGAGTGGCCGTGTAGGTGATGCACGAGCAGGCCGAGCTCACTTTCCAGATATCCTGCTTGCAGTTGTTGAACTGGGTGGGGATGGCGGCAGCCTCGGTGGTGGTGCTAGCGAGGAACTCGAAGCAGAACGAGGGAGCGAGCTCAGTGTACCGCTTGTCGATGAAGTTGCGGTAGCAGTTATCCTGCTCGCAGTCGGGGTACTTCCAGGCCTGGGCAAGGCTGGCGGCCGCGACGGCCAGAGCAACGGAGGTCTTCATTATGAAATTATTAGAATGTATTGCGGATATAACAGCGAAGGGACTTCTTAGGTCTTTGCTCGGTATATAGCGAATGAATACCGATTAAAGACGAAAGAAAACGTAGGAAATAGCGAATGACTACACCGCAAGGGCCGGTGAAGAGGAGAGAGGGTGAAGGGAACCAAGCTTCGAGAAGGAGGGCGGGATGGTCGTGAATCCTTATAAGCCCCGAGCAGAATCTCGTTTGGATGGGCGATCCAGTCCTACCGGCCGGTCGACCACTACACTCCGCAGCAGCCCTCCCCTTCGCCCACACGCTGCCCATGCGATGGCCCCACGGCAAAGCAGAGAGTGATCCGCTTTCATCCCACCCCTTGCCGGCTGTCCGTTGGCTAGAGCATGGCGTCCACGGGGACCTGGTAAGCATATGGCCTGGTCGGAAAAATACGAACTTTTCTGTAAATAAATTAGCGGCGTTCTGCCGTCATCCATAAGGACCCAATGGGTTGCCGAGGGCCTTGAGGTCCAGCTTGGGAGAGAAAAATGCGGAGCTGCCGGGGACGCCACCAAACTGGATACCCCTGACTATCCCGGACCCCTGACTAGGGCCCCTCTTAGCGGCGCAACCCTAGCCGGTTCCTCGTCCACTTGGGCTCTATCCGTCATCCAATCCACCGAGGAAGCAGCAAAAAGGTGCTTGGAGGTGCTCTTGGTCAAGACGGGAAGAACATACTGTAGGCAAGCCAATGCCTGAGGAGCTTTGGCTCCATTGATCCGTTTGCTCGATCGACATCGCACCGTAATCCTCTTCCCCTTGTCCACCGTCCCACAGGACCGACTGAATTGTCTAGATTCTTCCGTCCGCGTACGCAACGGCGGGTCAGCATCGAGATACACGATAAGCTTTCATTTTCTGACGCGAGCTTTTCGGCAAGTCTATGAAGGGAACTAGGCGAGCTTCACCTGCCCTTGTTCTGGTAAGCTCAAGGCCTCTTGATTACTGTCAGCCCTGTCTGCTTAGAGTTGAGACGCTACAAACCGTACGAGATTTCCAGGCGTCTCCTCTGGTTGGAAGGTCGCCGAACTCAGCTAGGAGCTCAAAGAAATTTGCACCTGGTCAGTGTCATGGTGGTGTGCAGGATTGGACGGGCGCATTGGGCACATCGTTGACAGTTCCCTTGCAGATCCACACAGCGCTGCACCAGTCATCCTATCATGATACCCGCTTCTTTCCTTTTTCGGATAACACCCAGATTGGCTGTAACCATAGCCACCCAGATGGTGCTAGGCGACGGTGTGATGGTGGTGGGTAGCGGGTGGTGGTTGGTAGCCGTTGTTGTTGTTGTCGCTGCTGCTGGTGCTATCACCAGGTGTGCATGCCAGTCACCGTTAATATGATATGCATTATTACTGTAGGGTACCGCGCTGCGGTGGCCTCTCGGGAGCCGTTCTGGATGCTCGGTTGCACGGCTCTGGGCACAGCACACGTCCTCCAAAGCGCCTGGCGCCGGTGACGTGTCTGTGTGTGCGGGTGCGGGCTTAGCACTTAGCTGAGTCGTGTTGACCAAGGCAAGCCACGGTCGTGCACTGAGCCGTTAATCGTACTAAATCGTATCGTCATGTGAAAAGGTCAGATTTAGCAACATAAGACGATTTGGCGTCGTGTTGGGCGTTCGCCCTACTCCGTATCCGTGGCCGTGCGGCGGAATTTTGCTTTTCGAGGAAGTTTTGCTTCTTCTCTGCTCCATGAAAGACAGTTACGGGCTCGAGTGGGTCGATGCCATTTCCCAGAGATGGGGCTTGTGGGGCAGGACAGGGAAGCGCAAGAACGAGGGGAGGGGCCCGGGCCTGCCTTTGCTGCGATGCACTTTCCGGATACCGCAGGAACCAGGCTGCCAGGCCCCTTCCTGCCAGGTACGGTGCTGTAGTATGTACCATCCTGTACCTTCCTGTTGCTGCTCCTACTCCCACTCCCATTCTCACCCTCACCCTCACCCTCACCCTTACCCTACCTTTATGCGTAGAAAATTACCGTAATCATGACCTTTTGCACCTGGCATACCCTACTAGCATGATGGCATGGCATGGGCCTGGCCTGGCCTGACCTGGCCTGGCACTACACAACTGCACTGCACAAATCACCTCCGCGCACAACGACGGCCCGGCTTGCACTTCGGAGAAAATCACCACGGGTCTGATCCTCAATCTCGTCTAATCTCGGTTGCTGCCTCTTCAAGCAATATCGCTGCACTTTCGCAGCCTTCTCTCCTTTCTTTAGCCTTGCCTAAACGATCCCCGGTTCGTTACCAAAGATCTGCGGCAGGTCTCTGTCTTTCCGAGCCTCACGTTGCCATCCCACTCGACACTACCGGGCTGTCGGAAACTCCCATGAGACAATTTTTCCCTTCCATGTGTTTTGGTCGAGACATTTTTTGCCTTGGTTCGGCATGGCTTCTACAAGGCACTTCGCCAGCCGTCTCACAGAATGACGCCGTCTCAGTGTCACCACCCACAACCGCCCATGCCGCCGTCTCCTCCAGCTCCACATCGTATAGGCCTACTCGACATGTCATCACGCTAGAGGCGCTCCGGTAGTGACGGTAAATGGGGTTGGCCGAACGGCAGAGAAGAGACGGGGACGTTGTCAATGCAAAAGAAACGAAGCGAGAAGAGAGAATTCTAATCATCCTAGACCCAGGAGCTAAGACGCTGCGCTGCAAGCCATGGCTAGCGAGCATGCAAGCCAAACGGATGTTGGCCAGGCCAACGCACCGCGCTGCGATTCTGGAATACGAGCCCGACCCGCTGCTTCTCGCCCTACCCAACGCTGCAAGGAAGCAGCTTTCCATGTGAAGGGTCAAGCACTTCCCTTGTCATTGGCTGCATGTCCCCTGTCTCCTGGCAGACACCCTCCACACAGCCTCAATCCAAGCCGGATGAGCTGGAGCGGCATTGCTCATCCGTATCGTCACAACTCCAGTGCGATGCATACAGCCTGCATAGTTCAAGGTTTTGTGCAATCCATTCAAAGCACTCTTCAAGTGCCCAGAAAATTTCACTAGTTCTAGACCAACACACACTCCTCCTCGTATATGTTCGGTTCAGCAAGCCAGTGACGGCCCTCTCCCACACAACTACGCAACGCTGCATGTTCTAAAGATGGTGCGCTCTAATTCTTCAGGACGTATCTGTATCGTGCCTTGTTGGCTGCGAAGTCGATCATGGCCTGATTCGCCTCCTTCATCGGCCGCTGCTCCACCCACGGCTTGATTTCCTTGTCTGCTGCCAGCTTCAACATCTCGCGGGTTTCCTGGGGCTGCCGATGAGGGACCCAACGATGCGTTTCTGGCCCATAACAAACGGATACAGGTCAATCGAAACGGGGCTGTCCGGCGCGCCTAGTTGACACAAAGTCCCGTCGATCCTCAGGATTTTCACGTATCCATCCATAGGCATCTAGGGAGTGGTGCTAGTCAGCTACACGCGGCTAATGCATCCATCATGCACCTAAATGGCAACTTACCTTGGAAGATGCGGCTGTATTAACAATGACATCAAAGCGTCCCGCGTTTTTACTTCCCAGTCAACGTCGTCATCCGTCGATATGAAGTCGGTGGCGCCTAATTCGACAGCGTCGTTCTTCTTGTCTGCCTTTCGAGAAATGACCACAACCTCGCTCGCGCCCATAGCCTTGGCGAACATGACGCCGATATGACCCAGCCCGCCCAAACCCACGATGCCAACCTTTGAACCGGGACCTACACCAGCTTCCTTGAGGGGCCTGAACACTGTGATTCCAGCGCACAGGAGAGGGGCGGCATGTTCCGGCGCTAGGTTCTCCGGGATCTTGAACACTCGTTGCGCCAGCACCCGCGCGTACAGGCCGTGGCCACCACGGGTAGGATCGCCATTCTTGTGGACTCCACCGTATGTGTGTATGCTCTTGGGGCAGCAATGCTCTCGGCCGGATCTGCAAGCCCCGCAAGAGTCGCACGAATCGATTGCGGAGCCAAAGCCTACGATGTCTCCGACTTTGAAGTCGCCTTTGACTTCGGACCCGACACGAACAATCTCACCCACAACCTCGTGGCCGGTGACCAGTGGATACGGAGCGCGGCCCTATAGTCCGCTCAGCGATTGGTTTGCATCATGAAGAGTTGGCAAACAAGAATGCTTACCCAGTCGGATTTCATCACGTGCAGGTCTGTCGCACAAATAGCACTGTGCGTGATCTTGATATCCATATCCCTCTCTTCCCATGTCTTTGGCGTATATTCTTTCCAGATCATGTTTCCATCGGCAGCAGAAGGGTCTTCCGCTACCCACGCTTCAAACTTGTAATCATTGGCCATGGCTTCCCGGTGCTTAATTTACAAAGATGCTTTCCGACTTGAAACTCTTGGGGTAGTAAAGATGATGATTGATGCTCCTCGAGGTCATGACCAGGAAAGCAGCCTTATATACCTGCTGTTCAGTCTCTTTGTATTACATCCTGGATCTGTGCCATATTGGCTTCCTTGTCGGGTAAATAATCGACATAGGTCAGTGAAAGTCTAGGCGTCAACTATCGCAAACATGTGTCCATCGTGTCTGGGCATGTTCCTTAGTGCCCGTCTGTATGATTAGTTCTAGGTGTCGAACCCTTGAAGTGAGCGGAGTGCATGCGCCAAGCATGCATGAGGAAAACGATTTGAAATGCACTCTCGCCGTGGGGTTTGATTCCGTAATGGCCGAATTAGACGGTCTTGGGTATTGTTTGAGGAGGATGTTGTCGGATTGAATTCGCTGACCAAGCTCTTAGACATGGTCTGAACACCGTGGAGTGCCACGGATCTGCAATTATGCTATCAAGGACATGACAATCATTCTACATAGAGTGTTGCGATGTGCAACGCTGAGTCATTAGCATTTCCGCGGTTCCTCGAGGGTTTCTCAAATCGAGAGACAATGTCGTGTGCTTTTCCCTTTGCTATTGGTGGTCTTGGGTTGAGACATGCGATAAGCAGGCAAGGCATAGACCAGTCAGAATAGACATAGGCGACCGTTCCGCTCTCATGGTTTTGGCGCACCTTAAAGAAAACAACTTGGCCTCCATTACACAGACCTGGGGTTATTCAACCCTTTGCGTCTATCCCAATGAGGATGATGTGTAACTTTAAGATAAGTTTCGGCAAGCATTTAAGCTTGACTTGTAGCGTAAAGTATATGTGACAACTTCTGGAAATGGTGGGGTTTTGGATTTTAACAACAGACGGTATTACAGTGTCTTTCCAACAAAATGAAGGCCGACTTCCTTAGCGAGACTCATTATAAGTCATAGGAGAACTCACAACTGAAACGACCAATGCATCGTACTTTGATGGACGCAAGACTGTTCAAGTTCAAGCAAATGTAGCTGGTCTCACCCATAACATAGCTCAGTGTAGGGTAGGTAAGTTCCCACGCCACCCACATGACCGAATGTCGCTGTGAATGATGGGAGGCAAAAGTTTCAGATGCATGCATGGCAAGAACATAGAACGGAGCGGGTGGCTCGTCCAAGATCGTACGATGCAAGGAACAACACCGAGAGTAGATCGCTGCTCAGCCTCTGGTTGCAATTTTGCCTGGGTCCCGTGAATGCGCGTGACCTGTGGCGAAGCGTTTAGTTTCATGATGATTCGGACGTCGAAATATGGACGCCTAGTAATTTTGGGCGTGCCTTGGGCGTCATGCCAAGAGGAATGCGAATTGCTCGTCCACTTGTGGCATGCTAATTCCACCCAGCTTCCGTTGCAAAGCTGTGGAAAAGGTAAGACATGGCTTGTGGCCATTTTCGGTGGACAACGCAAACTAAATCTACTTTCAATCATGGTACAAAAACCGCTGGCGTGGGCAGGCCACGCCGGACCAGGTGAGTCAGATCGCTCACATGCGAACCAGCGTGGAGCGCGGAATACCATCACGCTGCCGCGACGATCACCGTGCAGATATCGGGAGCTTGTTGGCAGATTCGCAACATGCCGATGGGCACCTCAACCACACTCAGCCATGGTGAGGCGGCTCGGCAATGCGATTCACGCAGTCGAGCAGAATCCAGCTGAACCCTGCAGGTCCTCGGCCCCCAAGTGTGTGCGCCAGGTCCATTTCAGAACTTTTGGGTGAAACGCGCGAAGGCGCAAAACTTGCCCACGCCGAAGTGTGCGCAATATGGACCTTTGAGGTGCCGAACAACAGAATCCCGGTAACATCAGGTCCCTGTCCGCATAGTCGCAAGTCAGATTGTGCTACGCCACACAGTGTGGCCGATTTGGCGAAGCGTGGGTTCTGAGCGAAACCCGGTGTTGTCGTTCCTAGGCAATGCGCAGCGCCCCATCACACTGTGTGACTTGGAAATGTTGCGATGATTACAACCTACGCACACTCCATGTCTTTGCTGGCGTTGCGCGCTATTTTGGACTTTGCGACTTTCTATACTTCCCTTTTGCTCGTAACATAATCCAAAGTCGAAAATGGCAGTTGACTCCCGGTGGCATGGCATGGCATGGCATGCACATTTGTGTATCCATGTAGTATAAGATAGATTCATGCCGCTGCTCGACGCAAGATGATGAACACCTCAATAGATCGATCACCACCTTTTAAGGAGATTTTTGTTTCAACCGTTGTTCACCTGCTTCTCCAAGCCAGTCGCATCGTGCGTCAGCTTTAACTCGACTTCAACGTGATATTACGAAGTCCCCATTTCTTACGCCCATCATGTCTCGAAGCCAATACAGGTAAGCCCCAGATGCATAGTGTGCTACAAGCTCACGCCACTAACTATCTCGCAGCTCTAGCCGATCCTCCTCCGCGAGGGGACAGCAAGACGCCTACCAGCTGGCCGAATGGGAGCGGACCGTCCATGCTCACGAGAAGCTGCCCGCTACCGGAAGGGGATCGAGTGGGCAAACATCGAGAGCGAAAAGAACATCCGCGACTTCGAGGAGCAGTTTCGCAAGACCAAATAACCAGTGGTGGAGAGTGAAGGATACTAAAGGATACCCAGCGACGGATGAGGATTGTAAAAGGGGTTGGCTGGCCCGGAGTTAGCATCTTCTTGTACAATTCAATGATAAATTAGCGGCTTAGCATAGATGAGGACTATTTGTTCTCGATAAACATGTAGGATCTGGATTCAATTTTGACCCGACCCAGGCTATGTGATCTGCGATAGTGCACGCTACCCTACCCTAGACTGTATGCTATTTTGCTGTGCGGGCTGTTTTTCAACAACTCAAGCTGAGTAATGATTTTTATGAGGCGCTGCAAGCTGGACAATGGGAGGTGGTTTGGTTTGCTCTGATAAGACTTTGCATGCGACAGTGCCATTTGAAGTTTATGCACCATTTCGTCATGCGTACCAATCCTTTATCTTGAGGCCACTACAGCTACCTACAGAATATGCGCGCACCACAGCGGTAAGCTGGTCTCGTTGCTTTAACCACACTCATCATTACGCGCCATGTGATGTTGGTTTCGAACCTATGACCTGTGTAAGCTTACAGAATACTCCGTAGAGAGCAGCAAAGTGGAACGAAGTCCTCGCAAAGCTGGTGCGGCGCGGCAAAGCACGTCTAGGCTCGGACGGAGGACCTGGGCGTGAGAGCGAACCAACCCACACGTTGACCAAGGCAAGCCAATGACTGGTGGGCCAAATGACGGAATCGCCAGCCCCGTTAATAAGCCCAAGGGCGACACAGCGGCTCTCTCAGTGGATACAGCGGTCTCCACAGGGCCCGTTGCCTACGGGAACAGGAGGATTCCGTACAGTGACGGCAGAGACGTCGAGTCAACCTCAACGTCGGCGTACGGGAGGGCGTTGGACTTTGGGCTGTCGGCGTGCCGTGTGTGAAGCGAAAGTCCATCGTTAGGCTGATCAAAGAAAATGCAGAATTTTTTTTTCCTTTGAGGCAAAGTAGCTCAAAGTCAAAGCCAAGCAAAAAATTTGGCACAAGAACCTGCCGATCACATCTGGGCATGCCGTGTGGCTGAACAAATTTTGAGCGCAGTAGCGGGACCTGAGTCGCAGGTACCCGGCCGGAGTGCAGAGTGTTATCGCCGCCTTATCACCGCTTCATCGCGACAAAAATCTGCTCCTTCACGCACCTCCCTTGGCCTGTTAGGGGTGCAGCGCCCGCTACAGCACATCCACAGTCGCTGTGACGGCTTGCTGCAGTGTACCAGCCATCGGCGTACCCCATACTTACTCGCTGACTTGGCTTGTGATCCGTGCTCGTGCTCGGTGCAATCCACCCGAATCTTTCCGACACCATTATTGGCTTGCTTGGCCCCGGTCATCCGGCATGGAGACGGGCTAAAGAAAAAAAGCGACTTCGAGCCAGCTTTTCCTTTCCTCCCTTAATCATCACCTTGAGAATTCTCACGATCCTCAACGACAGCACCTAGGTCGCCGTCCGCACACTCCACTCCATCCCTCTCTTCTTCGTGTCACCCTCTGTCATCTCTCACAATGACTGCCGCCGGAAAGATCGAGGCCGCCGTCCAGACGGCCAAGGCCAACGAGCCCGGCAAGCCCCAGGGCCTTGCTCTCTACTCCCGTTTCGCCCTTGCCGGTGCTGTCTGCTGCTCCATCACCCACGGTGCTCTGACTCCGTCGATGTGTAAGTCTTGCCATGCCGTGATCGAGCTGTTTGCGACCGTCCGCCGCCTTGCGCGTCTTCGCAGCGCTCTGCCATGCCAGCCGCGCGCGATTTGCGCGCAATACACCCACGGGCCGCAAATAGCTCACCACAACCGGTGACATGCAATTGAGGCTAACACCTTCCTCTACAGCGTCAAGACCCGTATCCAGCTAGACCCCAAGACCTACAACCGCGGTCTGATCGGTGGTTTCCGCCAGGTCATCCAGAATGAGGGTGCTGGCGCCCTTCTCACCGGTGTCGGCCCTACCTTCGCTGGTTACTTCCTGCAGGGTGCCCTGAAGTTCGGCGGTTACGAGTTCTTCAAGCAGCAGGCCATCACCGCTCTCGGCTACGAGACCGCCTCCAAGAACCGTACTGCCGTCTACCTGGCCTCTTCTGGTCTTGCCGAGTTCTTCGCCGATATTGCCCTCTGCCCTCTTGAGGCCACCCGTATCCGTCTCGTCTCCGAGCCTACCTACGCCAACGGTCTCATTGGTGGTTTCACCAAGATGCTGAAGAACGAGGGTATCGGTGCCTTCTACGCCGGTTTCGGTCCCATCCTGTTCAAGCAGTAAGTTCAGATTCACAGCCAGGCAGCCTAGATTGCAGTTGCGCTAACCAGCTTCCTCGCAGGGTTCCCTACACCATGACCAAGTTCGTCGTCTACGAGAAGGTTGCTGAGGCTGTCTTCCGCCGCTACCCCAAGGAGACCCTCTCCGACGGTGCCCAGACTGTTGTCAACCTGGGCTCTGGTCTGATGGCCGGTTTCGCCGCTGCCATCGTCTCCCAGCCCGCCGACACCATGCTCTCCAAGATCAACAAGACCAAGGGTCTCCCGGTGAGGGCACTGTCTCTCGTCTGATCAAGATCAGCAAGGAGCTCGGTCTCCGTGGCTCCTTCAGCGGTATTGGTGCCCGTCTCTTCATGGTCGGTACCCTGACTGCTGGTCAGTTCGCCATCTACGGTAAGTTCTCTTTCCCACTCGTTGGTCCTTCAACGAACCCCTTACTTCTGGAACACGATTGCTGACTTTTTCGCGAAAAAGGTGACCTGAAGAAGGCCCTCGGCGCCGTCGGCGGTGTAGAGATCGCCAAATAAACGCATTCTAGCATCACGACAAGTTAGAAATGGTGTTGAAGGGGACGGGGAGATGGTAGAAGCATTTAGAGATGAGCCTGATTGTTCGGGTACACGGTCACGTGCCGTCCAAAATCCGGGGTCTTGTGGAGTGAAAGCAAATCTTATTTTTGGTCCCTCCACGGTTGCAATGGGATTTGGCAGGCACTATACCTAATGACGAGCCGAGTATTGGCACCTGTAATATACCAACATATCAATTAGACCGCTTGTGATTTCTCAACAATGGCACATCTGTCTTTAATCGTGTTGTGGTTCAGTTGCATCTTTGTCCATGTCCGACCCGTTATGGCATCCTTGTACCAAAATCCAGCAAAAAACTGCATGCTATGGCTCTCCTCATGGAACGGTTACTCCCATAAATGTAAGTCAGGCTTGACAATGCTCTTTGTTTTAGGTCGTCTCGCCTCATTCGACGCTGTATTCATAACTCTGTCCGTAACTGCTCCAGAAGCTCATTCATCGAAGTGAAAATAGCTTTGCCACGGTTGAGTCGACCATTTTCAGCTAACTCCTACGCTCCTCGTTTTCTATCTCTTGTGCCTTAATACCACCTTGTTATGTGCAAGTAATATTCTAATAAAATTAAAATAACATTACTAGAATAGTAGAGAATCATTCTGATTTAACACTGTTTTTCTTCTCCGTAAAGTATAGTTCTCTTCGAATAAAATTCGATTTATCCAAGGTCTTCATCACTTCATTCTTACTTAAACATGGTCACCTCCTAGTTGTATCAACTCGTGACAGCGGTAGGAAACTCCCGTGACACGGCGTTGTGACTGGGTATGTCATCATCATTATTCTCAAATCGTACTGTCAACAGTCTGCCTACGCCAAACTTCCCTTCTCCGTCAGAGACTCACCAGCCTTAGCCTTCTCTTTCTCGAAGGGATCCGTAGCAGAGCCAACCCAAGTCATGCTCCATAGCTTTTTGTCCACGCACATCTTCATATTCTTCCAACCCCGACCGTAACCTAGTCTGGTCTTTTTCGAATGCACCCACGCAGCCGTTCTTGGATGGCATATCCTATCAAAATAGTTGGCCTCGACCCAATCCCATACGTCTCGTGAGCAAAAATTGGGCTTTGAAGAGCCGTTGCACACGAAGGCGGCCACATCGCCGTTGACGCTGACAGCAATATGACGAGAACGTCTTGGGATCATGAAATCGTCGCAGTAGGCGAGTAGTCCATCACGGGCTTGCTCGTAGTCACGCCTGTTAAGGCGAGGGACATTGAAGCCGCATCGGTACTCAGAAACAGGAAGCGGCGCCTTTAGCCCATTAGGAGAAGGAGGTAATGGCTTCCCTTTAGTGGCCTGCTATTCTTGGGCTTGGTCACTGGTCTCTCGGGCAGAAACTGGACAGGGGCCGGAATGCTGGGGACGCCATCACTGAACGGATTATAATAGGTAGGAGCTGGCAACCTCAGTATTTCGCCTGCTGTATGCAGCCACTCCAACACGAACTGATACAGGTCCCTAAGATTCTGAGGGACCTTGCTAGAGGGCCGGTCGAGGTTTTTGGGAGCTTCAAGAGGAGTGAGTCCATATGAGCCGGCGCCTTTGATCATTGCATCCTCCTCCACTACATCCTTCCATTTGGTCACCCTCTCATGCAACTCCATCTTGAAACTGTCGTCGGATTTCTTGAACTTATCCCAAGGGAGGTTGATAATATCTATCATATCATTCGCCTCCTTGAGAGCGTCAGAGTATCGAACCCCACGGCGCTGGGGCTGGGTGTCTAGGCGTGTGATGGTGAAGTTCTCGCTTCTTTTGCTGAGGTGGTTATCTTCACTTCCAGTGCTGATGGCAGAATCATCGTCATGGAAGTCCACCCGGTAGACACCGTCAGGAAGATCTGGAGGAGCTCCCAGGCTGAAACACTGGCAGCCCCAAAGCCTAGCAGGAGAGCATGGAATAGCTTCATGGTGAACGACAAGAGAAGAGGCGACCCTCAAGTCCAAATGGAGATGAGAAACGTACAGGAAAGATCCTTGAACCGCACCCTTCATTTGCAGAATAAATACCAGAGCCCATAAAGACAATGTCTGTCAAGGTTCGGTGCCATCCAGGTTGTCCAGGCATCAAATCACATGAGGCATCCTTCACGAAATCTTCATCCCGCATCCCAAATCTAATTCGTTTCCTCAATGCGGTTATCAGCGGCAGTTACAGCCACAGCTGAGTATCGTAGAGCCCCCAAAAGATATTTTATAATCAAGAATTGTTCCGCAACGTACACCGAAAATGCGACACTACATACTTTCTGCTGTTTCTGTGTGGTCTTTGTTTCGCGGACCTCTTTGGCCAGACCAACTCGACAGTAAAACTTACATAGACACAAATGTTTGCTCAGCTGAGGTACCTCCACACTGAAACTCAAACAGTAGCTAGGCATTGCCAATCAAGGCGAGGGCATCAGCTGCTACTCAACCCTCACTGCTGGACGTAAAACCTCCATCACACATCGATACACGATCCAATCTCAAATTCTCATTTGCTTACTCTCCCGACCTAGACCGTGGCTAGCACTATCTAATTTCGTACCTCTGTAGACTGTCCCGGCCTTCATAAAAATGGAGAAAACATAACAGGAACTTTGCTGTACCTAAATGGCCTGCTGGCAGGCGCCGTGTATGAGGCTAGAAGCCCTGGAACCAGCTATGATGTGGACGTTGATTTGTGTTGCCAGAACTGATTTGAAGGGAGGTTCACTTGTTGCATACGATGGAGTATATGGACAGTTTCTTTACTGTGAAACGAATCACCACCAATCGTACATCTTGAAGTTGAGCTATTGCTATAGGACAAGAGGGGTTTCAAAGAAAGTGGTTAAAGACAGTTTGGTGAATAGTTTGATGAGAAATTACCCTCAAGCAAAAACCGACTTCATGCCCATATTGCACTCCTTTCGTACGTTCTCTCCTATCCACCATAGAAGCCTCCTCCCAGTCTCTGAGTCCAAATATTCACTCAAGCAACAAAGTAACCATTCCCTGGAACCAACCATCTCTAACCTCCTCCCCATCTTAATTCACAGTGTGATCAGGCGCTAGAAGAACGATTCGACCCGCAGAATATATCACAACGCAGCCTTCCAGAGACCTGACTGCCATTCCAAGTCACGGCGTTAGCTGGATATATTGTCATATCCAACACATCTGAGACAGTTGAATATATGCTGGAGTGGTAGCGCGAGTCGCTTCTGCACCTCTGGTACCAGGATTCCAATCGGGGTAGTCCACTGTGAAATACTTCTTGAATCCTGTGACCCTTTTGAACCTCGTAGCGCCAAAGACAATGAGCAGCCAGTTCATGCGGATGAATGAACGATCTGCAGTGTATTGGGTGTAGATTGAATGGTTCGAAATTGCCAAGAGCATCTTGTCTGTGGAGTATGCCGCTATTCGAAGCAGAGAGGCAAACAGGTGTTTGTCGTTGTCGGTAATGTAAGGCTTGCGAGACTGAGACGTGTCTGTTCCAGTGTCAGAATCATGGACATTATCAGGATTCAGAGCGTTAAAACGATGGGATAGCCAGAGATACTTGGAATTAGGAAGACAAACATCAGCTTACCTGGATCTGACGAGGATATGGCCCCGGAAAGGCCTACGTGACGGTAGGTAGCCCCAGATTCCGGAGTAGGGTAAATGCAGCACAACCGGGCACAGTAGTGCTTTGGGGCTTAGCATCGCAAGTGACAGTATGTTCAATAGGTATTCAGATATAAAATTTGAGGAGACTGAGTTCTTTTACCGCCACCAGGGCCCACGAGAGAACTCAGCTTGCACACCGATCCGGATATGGCACCGTGCGGATGCCCGTTGTGCGCGCCCTAGGAGAGCGGAACGAACTGAATACAAGAGCAGGGCCCGAAGGCAAAGCTCAAGGGCACGATTCAGTTCCTTTGGGTCGTGATTTAGGTGGGTGAGTTGAATCCAGAGAACATATCTGTCACATCTGCCTGCGACCTTCGACTTGTTAAATAATGAGTAGGATAGGTCGGGAAGATAATGGGTCTGCTCACCATGACCAGTCCACAGATTTCACAATGCCTTCGGATGCGCAGCGGGAGAAAATGGGACCGTTTGCTGATCCGTAGAAATAATGATTTGGCTATCATTATGATAAACAGCAGAGAAGGAACATCGGAGTGGAAAGGAGGTAAACTCCCGTCCACTCCGATGTTTTCGTGGATGGGGTGGTGATGGTGGAAAACTTGATGATGAAGATTGATGAAGGAGGGAAAGGAAGAAAAAATTAGGATTAGGAAATTTATTTATTTTGAAAGAGCATTTTAATTGTTTCTACATGATTTTGTGCGCCGGCTGGTCAACACCTTGCCAGCTGACAGCTGACTTCGATGTCGTGGATGCTCGCTCCTAGGCGACGAAATGAGGACAGCTCAAGACTGGTTCATAAGAATCATATTTACGGAACAAAGAGGAAATATGAAAGATAAAATAGGGGGCAAGTATAGGAGAATTATTCTACGTACATGCGGTGACGGCATTACAGTAACTGATCTGGTGAGAGGACCAACCTGTATGTGTCAAGACCTTCGAGCAGAAGTCCCCGTCTGGGGCTTCCACCCAGCAAATCATGCTCGTAACTCCCCACGTTTTACGACAAGGCAGAGATAAAAACTGTATTCTAAAAGTTTGCAGATCGAAATAACACAAGGCAGAAACATTCTGATGCTTCCGGACATGGTGTCGTTGATACAACGCCAGATGCATCCAGAATTACATGCCTTAGCCAGACCACGAAGATGTACGCTACAGTCGTCATAAAGTTGGTGATGAGGACTAATGAGGTCATTTTTTCTGTTGTTTTTCGGAGAGTCTGACCAAGGAACATAATTTAAAGACACAAACAGTGTAGGTCCTCTAAAATCTTCAATGAACATCCCAGTGATGTTGCACATGTCTGTATGAGTAGAAGACTTCTCTGGTAGCTGGTCCGTTCGTCACGATTCATGACCGCTAGCAGAGACTCAGAGTTCTGATTCCATATCATATAATTCTATTTGTACCTTTCAATTTCTCTGCTCTGCACTTTGCCAGCTCCACTTCTCTTTATTCCAACCTTTTTCACACTTCTACCACAGTCATCGAACAAGAACTCAGAAACGTACACATCTGTATCCTCTTGAGCAGAGCACTGGCTGCAATCACTTCTTAGGAAGTCACCTCCAGTTTGCACTCAAAAGTATATCATGGAATCGTCGAGAAGCACTCACAAGAAGAAGTCGCCTCAAGATTCTGCTTCCCAAGTATTTCTCCCTCCCCGAAGGCTGAAGGAGGTCTACTCGGAGAAACAGGGCTACCTATGAGCTGTCATACAACCGGAGTTTCGATGGAAACCACGAGAACTCAAAACGACGAACGAACTCAGACGGACCTCAAACCGATTGTCTGCAAGTTGCTCGCACAGCAGCGAACCCAGGGATCAACCACAGAGCTGCCCACGCCAGAGGAGACGCAGATACCAACAAGCACTAAAGTCGCCACTCCCGGCATTGAGAAGCCCGAGCCTACCCAACCTAGAGCGCCTGCAGATACTTACAGCGAGGAAGAAACAACGGTCGTTGTTCTAACTGAGGCGCTTGAGGAATTGGCTTCGAGACTTGATCGGCTCCAGGATTTGGTACAGGCGCAAGCAACGCTGCTTGACGCGATACGGGAGGTAGTCATGATATTGATAGGTCAGAATGTCATAAGTGACCAGCTGCTAAAGATCTTGCAATGACCAAGATTTCGACAAAGACAATGGTTCCCCTATGGTGGCTGCGCGGTGTTATTGCATGTGGCCAAATCGTCCCTTCACGCACCTGGACTGGAATGGCGAGGGAAATGGCAATGTTCTTCATCTATTGAGTTAAGAATTCGAAGATTGACTGGAAATATGGATCTCAACGGCGAGGCCATGATGTCTCATGAATCCGGCATTTGACAGAGAATAGGATATTGGAAAGGGTGCGGAACCAACACGAAAGTAATTTCTTAAGGATGAAAGCCCCCGTAGACTCATCCATTGAACATTTATCTCTCTTGATTTATTGACTTAAGACGTGTTTTTCCTGTAGCGACGATATCTAAGCACTAGGGGTGACTCTCAGAATGGAAATGAGGTCAGCAGTATATGGGGAAGAGATGCAGTCGTAGGCCCACTTCGATAGATGAGAGGCATCTAAATCCTCCCCGTAGAAGTCCTGGAGAGCGCGTTGTCGCAGTTTCGTTTGTTGAGGTCACATGTACATGGAGACGCCCCTAGATTGTGATTGTGATTGTGTTTGTGGATGGGAGATTGCTGGACGTGGATGGGTAGGGTGAAGAAACAGACAAATACGCCGAAGTTTGGAGTTTGCGTGCACACATGAGAGGCACTGACACTAGAATGAGCTGTGGTCAGTGTGGCGAGGCTTCTGTGGTACGACTTCAGATGGATCACCGACAGAGAAGCCATGAAAAGATAACTGCGTGTTTGCAAACTGCATGTTTGCAGCATGGCTTGTGCTGAATGCGCCGTGTATGATGGGCTTGAGACCGCCCCTTCCGTGCCAGCATTTGGTAACGAAATGACGAGGAGATTCGTGATCTAGGCCAGTTTCTGTGATTAACAACAAAGTCATGATTGTTAATCACAGACACCCTATTGTTAGCATCCTCCCAAACATCCAGGGCCGAGCTAGCTCTGGTAGATTAAATGAACCACGACTCAGATAGTCTGAATCACGCTACGTGATACAAGAACTAGTGAATCACTTTACCGTGTGGAGCTTCTATAGTCGAGCTGTCTCGTGAATGGGATCTGTTTCTCATAGTCCCCGCTACTGTTAATCACTGCTACATCTGCCACAAATGAATGACGCACCTTACAACGACAATAGAATCTGAACTTATAATGAATCAGTGCCTAAAAGCGAGGTAACACAAACACGGTTGAGACGGTCAATGGCATGCAGGCAGCTGTCACACCCTAAGCAAAGGCACGCACATTTCGAATATTTAAACCCCTCTTCATCCGCTACCTTTTCTCCCTCCTTCACATTCTCTTATCCCTCTTCATCAGCGCGAGCTGTCCACACTTTGTCACGGTGTTGTTGAGAGGGCGGACGCCCTCAACATCATGACGCTCCATCCGACACTCCAATAGTCACCTCCAACATCCCGTTCGCTCTTCACTATCCTGATGTAGGTGCATTACGGTTCTTCACAGTCACGCCTCTAACCTCAAGTCATGTAGCGGTAGGGAAGACAACGTCAAGAGGCTCACTCACCGGAGTCAACATCTCTGGCATCTTGTAAGTTACTCATGGGGAGCTATGAAGAGCCGCAGCATGCTGACTTTTCTTGTAGTAAGCCGAAGGCTCTTGACAGACCCCAAGATGTTCTCTTGGATCATCTAGCAACCTTCGTCATCTAAAATTTCGCGCATCATCTGCATTCCCTCTGTGAGTGACCGACCCTCTGTTTTGATGAAGACCACCGACTAACTTGGACCTTAGCATCACCTCGGCCCATGAAGTGCAATATCTTTCCGAAGCGGCATTGAGATTCCTCATGGAACCAGCAAGCTAGACCGACAATTGGCACAGCATTGCAACGACTGTTGCTGGAAGTTTCGCTGAGCATGCTCCGGGCAAGGATACCACTTCAATCTTTGTCCTTGCCGCCAACCTCGCTAGTGCCTCTGATGAAGACAAGAGTGCTTACCGCCAACTTGTCGAGGAGTTTCGCAAGGGAGACAAGTCAAATTATACGCAACACAAGGAGCAAGCATGGATGTTCCTTACCAAGGCAATTCTAGGGTCGGACATTATGGTGACCACTCCTGTTGCGTTCGCGCAGATGGTGAACCATGTCCGGAAGATCAACCCACCTCTGATCATTGTCGATGAGGCTGGCCGACTTACGGAAGCTTCCTCATGGATTCCGATGGCCAAGTGTCCGGACTCTCCTGCATCTTTGTTGGAGACAACAAGCAATTTCGGCCTGTTGCGTTGGCTCGAGATGAGCCGAGTTTCAAAAACATCTATGGACTTCAGCGTCAAATGAGTCTTTTAACCGGCTCGATACCCTTGGGTTGACCGGTTTCAACTTCATCAAGAACAACCGAGCTCTCGGCAACGCTCATGCTTGGGCAGCAGATTACCTTTACCCTGGTAATATGGATGTCGTTAACCAGGCGCCAACAGCACTTAGCAAAGCCATGCAAGAATGGCTAGCGCTCAAAGCCCAGTGCCCTCCAGTCAACGGCGTCTGTATGGTCAATATCCCATATGCTAGCCAGCATGAAGTCGGCACGTCTTTCGCGAATCCCATCGATGCACTATTCATCCGCGAATTCCTCGTGTATATGTATCGACATGCGCCGATTGTCAATGCCGGTGACTTTCTGCAGAATATCAGTCCACCTCGTGTGGGCACAGTCTTGACTATCACTGGATATTCTGCTCAGAAAAATGAACTGCAAGGCTGCCTTCGTGAACTTACAGCCGCAGAAGTTCGTCTAGACAAAATCAGCGTTCGCACTATTGACGACTCGCCTAGCCATGAGGCAGATGTTGTTATTATTGATCTTGTTTGGTCAGATCAGGAGGGATTTCTCGACCACCAGATTAGACTTGCAGTAATGATGACCGGATCTCGATTTGCAACAATCATCATTGGTCGTACAAAGGTGTCTCTGTCCTCACTCAAAACTAAACAGTTCGTTTGAGCATATCAACACTCTGTAGAAGGAAACAAAAGAACATTAGGGAACCATTAGAACTAGACAACAAAAACATTAGAAAAATGATAAAATGCAGTAACAAAAACAATAGAAAAATAGTAGAGTACTGTAACCAAAACATTAGAAATATAATAAAATACAGTAACAAAAATAATAGAAAAATAGTAGAATACCGTAATAAGAACAGTAGAAAAACAGTAGGAAAACAATAGAACACTATCAGAATAAAACAGTAAGAAAGTTAGGAAAACAAGCGTCGTGAATCAGAATTTATTTACTCTCTTCTTCGCATTCCATCCCACCTAAGAAACAGTTTTAGTCCTGTTCTCTTAACTTGATCGCCTGCACACTGAAGCACAGCAGTGAAGAGCTGGCATCGAGAAACATGAATTACTTGGTCTTGCTCTTGTGCCCAGTACGTTCCGCTCTCCTAGGGCATGCACAATCGGCATCCGCACGGTGTCATAACCTCATCGGTGTGTAAATTGAGCATCTCTCGTGTGCCCTCGTGGCGGTAACGGATCTGGATCTCTTCGAGTTATATCAACATCTTGCACCGAATAATCCTTGAGCATATTCTCTCACTGCTTACAGTAACCTTCCACTTGCATCTATTTGACGAAAACAGTCGCTTCCATCCTATCCTTGAGATGACATCATCCTTGCATGCCTCTTAAAATCAGGCAGGTAAGTACCCACCAGTGATGGGCTTGGTTTTGCCAGCCATTTCCCAGCAGGTACTGCTGTTTTCGGTGGTTGATACCAACTTGTTAGGCAGACAGGTGCTAACAGAGCTACAAAGCCAGGGCTTTGGTTCCTTGCTAATTCGTGCCTGTGCTGCAGTGAAAGCGAAGTGCCTGTGGCTCTCAATCTTGAAACTGCTGCTCTTCATCATCTCGAGCGCAAATTATGGAAGCCTTTATTCTTTTGTCAAACTCGCCAATGCATTCTTATCCTCCATCTTCGACATCCCTTCGTCGATTACGCACGATATCGCCGCTTTCTCTGTATCTCAAGATATTCGTTGAGCGACTCAATCTACTTTTTGATGTACCCTCATCTCTGGTTCTTCTTGACCTCCTCTTCGATCTTCCCTCACCACTACTGTCTTCTTCCTGATCTCGTCCCTGGTCCACCTGGTCTCTCCTCATCCTTCTTCTCCTTAACCCCTATACCTTGAAGTCAGTCTCTCTAGTCTAATCTCCCACTATCTGCAGCTCTACCTGTAAGTCTTATCTGCATTATGTCAAACGCCTTCGGTTTGTGACTGAAAGATTTTGTGTTCTCTCCCCACATTTACTATGAATACTAATTATGTGGATAGTGAAACGTGATGACTGACAGTAGAGCCTTGAAGCGTCGTAAACGCATTGAAGAAGCAGAGCTGGCTCGTACACCCGCACAGCTCCACCAAGAACAGCAATCACGGGGTCGCAAACGGGCTCACCGCTGCGCTCTACGCTCACTCCACAACAGCTCAACATGATTAAACGATACTGCACAAAATTTCTACGAGATAGGTAGCCCAAAATTCTGCGCGGAGAGCCTGTTAGAGTCACCTGGTGAGCTAAGCGTGCCTTACGATCCAGAGTTTCGAAGAAATAAGGTCAATATTTTAACCAGAAACCTGGGATGAATCAGGAAACCATTAGAATTAAACAACAAAAATAGTAGAAAATTAACAAAAACTAAACAAATAAAGAAAACATAGAAAATAGAAAAACGTCAGAAAAAAAACAGTAAAATACCCTCAAAAATTAGGAATAATTACATCGTGAGTCAGAAGGTCTTTATTATGTTTCTTCCAAAGTATCAAGCCACTTTATTCTTATTCTCTTAATTTCACCGCTTGCACACTGACACAAAGGCACAGCGACGTGAGTTGGCATCGAGAACCAGACTTTGCGTGGTGGCATCTTAGGCTACAACGGAGAGAGACAAATATTTTACAAGTTACATGTTCGAATAATCAGAATAAGAATTCACTGCACCTTGATGCTTAAGTCAGTCATTTGCTATTGTTTATCCAATTTCCAAGGAATGATATTCGTATCAAAGCCCAAAGGTTACTAGATTGAATGTCTTCCTTTCGTAAGTTGGGTGGCTGACTTTGGACCCTTGTTTCTGCCCCACGTTACTTCCTATCTCTTATCTTATCGCACAGAGTCCCAAAATTTCTTCGATTGCTACTCGTGCCTCCAGCGAACAATTCATTCACGATTATCTTGTACAGCAGATCAATCGCCCACAATGGTGAAGCGCAAGGTCGCCGCGCTCGAAAAAATTGACGCTGACTTGTAGGCGACCATGTCTGTTGATATTCACGCTTCTTGCTAACGTATTCGTACAGCGCGAGTCTGCAATACAAGATTCGTCGGGACCCCAAGTGAGTGCTTCACCGTCACCTGCGCACATGCCTTTGGCTAACCTTTCAGGTCTTACAAGGAAGAGTTCCTGAAGCAATGGGAGCAGTATGAGTCTCAGCGAGAGATCTTCCTCGTCTCTCCCGCCACCGCCACTGCCGACTCGGTCGAGTCCTTCCACAACATCATTGACTTGATTGCCCACGTCGCCGAATGCTACCCCGAAGATACCCGGACCTTCCTGACGATCTGAAGGCCATATTGACCCAACATCATGCCGTTCTGCACCCTGAGCTCCGTGAGAAGATCGTGGGAAGCCTGGGTCTTTTGCGCCGAAAGGATGTCATCGACTCTGTGAGCGTCTTGACGACCCTCTTCCCCATTCTCGTCGAGTCGCCAAGCAAATCTCTGCGCGAGATTCTCTTCCAGAAGATCCTGAGCGACATGCGTAACTCCAACTCGAAAGGCATCAACCACCCGCTTAACCGCACGATTCAGACCGTCCTCTACAACTTGGTGACCGCAGACCGCGCTTCTCCTCGAGCTATCTGGGCTATCAAACTGACCCGCGAGCTGTGGAAGCGGCAAATATGGACTGACGCGAAGCCTGTCGATGTCATGAAGGAGGCGTGTCTCTCCGAGAACGAAAAGGTTGTCGTCGGTGCCGTGCGCTTCTTCCTCGGTGGCGACAAGGAGCGAGAGGAGCTGGAGGACGAGAGCAGCGACGAGGAAGTGGACCTGGCCAAGGTCAAGCATCAGATTGGCATTAACAAGAAGACCAAGAAGCAAAGAGAGTGTACGACAAGGCTGTCGCGCAAGTCAAGAAACAGGAGCGAAAGAAGAACAAGCCACACCCACTCAACTTCTCGGCACTGCATCTGCTTCACGACCCTCAAGGGTTCGCTGAGCAACTCTTCTCCAAGCATCTTCAGAACACAAAAGCGAAGCTTTCTCTCGAAACCAAGTTGCTGGTACTTCAGCTCGTCACGCGACTGATCGGCCTGCACAAGCTTACCGTTGTGTCACTGTACTCCTGGTTCATCAAGTTCCTTACCCCCGACAACAATCCGTCACTTCCTTCCTGGCCTCTCTGGCCCAGGCTACCCACGATTTGGTTCCGCCCGATGTCCTCGAGCCGCTGCTGCAGAAGATTGCCAACGAGTTCGTTTCTGAGGCGGCCGCAAGTGAAGTCGCTGCTGCTGGTTTGAATGCGATCCGTGAGATCTGCGCTCGCCAGCCGCTAGCAATGAACGACACGTTACTACAGGATTTGGTCCAGTACCGCAAGAGTAAGGACAAGGGTGTTATGATGGCAGCAAAGGGTCTGCTATCCTTGTACCGTGAGGTTGGCGCCGATTTGCTTAAGAAGAAGGACCGAGGCAAGGAGGCCACTATGGGACTCAAGACTGGCTCCCACGGACAGCGCCGATACGGAGAGCAAGCCGTCGGACAGATTGAAGGTCTTGAGCTGCTTGCCAAGTACAAGGAGGAAGAGAGAAAGCGGAAGCGCCTGGAAAAGGGCCTTCCTGAGACTGCTGGAAGCGACGAAGAAAAGGACGAAGGGGATGAATCTGACTCGGACGGCTGGGAAGTTGGCTCTGATGACAGCAGCGATTCTGGCGAGTGGATCAATGTCGAACATTCGGACGATGAGGCTCCTATGCTCAAGAAACGTAAACAGGGTGATGGGTCGGATGACGAAAGCGAGGACGAGAACGAGGAGGATATTGAGGCTGAGCTGAAGCGTATTTCGGAACTCGCCACGACAACCATCCTCACACCAGCCGATTTGGCCAAGCTTCAAGAGCTACGTACGGCGGCCGCTATTGAGAACGCCGCAGGTGGATCCAACCGCAAGAGACGACAGCAAGAGCAGGAGAACCGCCACGCAGACGACGGCCTAACCGCGGAGAACATCGAGGCTCCAGCCAAGCTGCGCAAGCTGACCAAGGAGGAGAAGGTGGCGCTGGCTCGTGAGGGCAAACCGGACCGCGAGGAGCACAAGAGTACCCAGGCCATCCGCAAGTCCAAGAAGGAGGCCGCCGGCAAGAGTACCAGCAACAGGGAGAAGCAGCGCAAGAAGAACTTCCTCATGACGCTCGGCAAGGCCAAGAGCAAGCAGAAGAGGAGTTTGGTCCAGGCGCGCAAGGTCCTGCGGGGCCACGTCGAGAGAAGCACGAGGGGTGGACGGCGCAGAAACGGCATGTAATCATCGTTGGGTCCAGTTATTTTGCCATGAATGGGTCATCACAGTCACGAGTAAAAAGCGAAGGGACTAGAGGGAGTTCAGAGGTTAAATGCATGATTACTATTCATATTATTTGAGGTCTACCGTATGATCACCACAAAACTCCTGGGAAGGGCATGTTAAAAGCACTATGAGGGAACTCCAATGAATGATATATCATGGCCTCATCATCTACGATTCTTACCTCGAATGTGTGGGATTCAGGGATATGAGATCGAGTGTGCTTGGCTTCACGACCTGTTGTAAGTTTCCGGCTGACCTTGACAGTTGACTAAGAACACGAGGCCCATGCTTGCGGATTCGCGTGAAAGGCCATCACGAAGAAGCCATCGCTTTACATGTCGACAGACCTGTCTGTCATGGTTGCGTCGTCATTCTCATGCTTATCATTGCTCATGGCAAGGAGTATGCGCGCAGCCTCGATAACTTCCGGGTCCTGTTCCTGTTCGTCAGTGTCTTGGGCGCTGCACAGGAGACTTGCGCCAGCGACAGCCTCAGGGTTTTCGTTGGGATCGTGTGCGCTCAGGAGAGCAAGCGTGCGAGCTGCTGCCATAGTTTCATCGTCTGCAGTTCTGTTAGGCCTGTTCTGGCGGCTGCGCCCGGCCTGGACTCGTCGAGGAGCCTGGACAGGAGCCCAAGGGGAGAGGTTTCTCACTACTGGGTTTGTTCCGCGTGGTACAGTAGGGCCTGGAGCAGCCGCGGCATGGTAGGATGGTGCGCCAGCAGGGGCAAAGACTTGCTGCTGTACGATAACGCCATTGGTTATGGTGTAATGAGGCGGGCAAGCCGGGGCGTAGACCTGTTGCTGTATAACACGTCCACCGTGGAGGGTAGACACTGTGCGAATGCCATGGTTGTTGCGTTCAATGTGACTGAGAGTAAGCCTAGAAGAGGGATGATGGCCCTGGAGGAATTGCTGCCGCTGACCCTGTGAGCCAGCAGGAGGGTCTCGATGCTCATCGTTAGCGTCCATGTTTAGGTCTAATGATGCTATGTGTGGTTGTGAGTGTACGTCCTGCGTACAAGTTGGTTGTCGTGATGGCTGGATGTATAGGAAAGAAAGGAGATGAAGCACGAATGGTGACACCTTATATCTAACTTTATTCCGTTCTCAATCACTGAATGTGTGATCGTTTAAGAAGTAAGCTGGAACGTATTATATTGTCCACTAGGACAAGTCGTGGACAATGATGAGGTGTATTAAAACACAGAAGGGAAGGTCTTTGTGTTGTCAGAGGACATTGCACTGAAACTGCTTGATCATTCTAACACTCACCATGAATTAAGAACAAAAATGCACAGCATTTGTTCAGCCAAGATAGTTGGTTAAGAACGAACTGTTCAGTATCAACAACTCGTTGTACTGTATCTCAATCATGCGACTCAAACAAGTTGGGGGTTTCAAGGAAGACGGCACAAGCAAGCGTGTTGCATTGTTGGTCATGAGATGAGATACTGTACAGTAATCGTACCTTGATTACTTCATGTGAATAAGGGTTAGTAATTTCCATAGGACCCGGTTCCCCGAGCCGAAGGCGAAGTGTACCATATTGATTGACCATGTCTATGTCCGATAAATTGTATGTCATACAGTACATTCTATATGCCAAAGACTAATTGATCATTTGTTCAGGTATGACAACAAATCCCTCGGAAATCGTTGCTCGCGCTTCAATCCTAGAAGAAAGTTGTTGCAAAACACAGAATCTGGCTGGAGGACTGCAACTAGTCTCTAATAACACCATTGTCTATAGCTACCTTGACTGCTTCTAGGCAGGTATATGTCTGAATTGATATGGTGACAGTCCCAAGCAGATCGCCGAGACTTACACTTGCGTCCGCTTCAAGGTATAGCTCTAACTTGAAGCTCGGTAGTTTTGCATGGGCCTTGTTAAGAGTTCCATTTGACAGGTCGTTCGAGCGGGTCTTCATCTTGGCCTCAATCATCTTGTTAGACAATGGCTATTCCTACTCATAAGCCGGCAGAGACCTATCTAGCACGTTTGGTCACTCATAATCTAACTGATAGCAAAAGGAATAGCATTGGGTACTATTACAAAAGCTACATTATATTCTTGGTTAGCAAACACAACTGAAATCGTTTTCCCCTGCCAGATAGATGTCCAAGTCTGCGCAAACTACAACAGCATGCAGTTCTACCAAACCTAAACCCGCAATTCCACGGGTATCAACTCGTCCTTAATCTTCTCATTTAATACCTTCACCCCTTAATCAAAACATAAACCCTGAAATGTTCATCTCATAGACAAACGCGGGTCGATCCTCCATCGCTCAGGTCTATTTGCCCTGGCCAGGAACATTGATTCGGTAGTTCATCTGACCAAAAAGTTCATACAAATGTTGGAAGCCGTTTCCTACTGCATCAAGCCTACCATACATGTAGTACTTTAAAGCAGATTCATCAACCACAGAATCCTTGTTGCCCTTGCCATCGTTGGCTGCATCTTGTTTGTTTGGCTGCTCTAATGTAGTGGCGCGATCCTGCAGTGAGTTCTCGTCTGCTCTGGACTGGAGAATCCCTAGTTGGTCGATGTCGCTGCTAATACTCTCCACGACAGAGAAGATCCGAGTAATTTGTTCTCGATTGTTAAGTGTCATTGCCTCCGTCTTGTCAAAACGAGCTTGAAATAAGGAAAACTCTTCGCGTGATGGCGCCTGGGTACTCTGTGAAGGAGCAGGTCCAGCATTCGCCCCGGTAATTTGCTCCATAATATGTATGACAGTCTGTTCGAAGTCCCCGCTGAGGCTGTTCAGTTTATCAGACAGCTGCGAGATCAATGTCTCATGTCGCGAAAGTGCTGTTATTATAGTCTCGAGTGTCGCTTCGTCTATGGAACCTGGTGTTTCCTTGGGCGACTTGACGGCTTCATTAGACTTCTTAGAAGAAGCCGGTTCAGAGCTTGGATCGTTACCTTGAGCAGCTTCAACTTGAGCCTTGGGTACTGCATTGGTGGGTCGTGACACCTTTGAAACTGGTGCAGTTTGTGGGAGCGGGATCGGTGAGCCAACGGTAGGGTCTACACCACACCCTGTTACTTCCTCTGTGACCGGAACACCCTTGGTAGGAAGACTGAGTGACGTGTGGACTGTAGCGGGTAGTTTGTGAGGTGGGAGCCATGTCACCACAGGATCCCAACCGGGGTAGTCGCGTCGAATGAGACTAAAAAGCTTACCAGACTGCTCAGCCTTCTCTTGACCGAACAACATATAGAGCCAGATGATGCGAATAAAGGACTTGTCAGTATCATAAGACTTGGTGAAGGGGTGGCTTGTGACTGCAGACAGCGAACTGATTGACGGGTTCATTGCCTTTTCGGCAAAGCCGACGAAGCTGCGTCTTTCTTCTTCATCCAACTGAGGGAAGATTCTCTCATAGACCTTCTTGGCCAAGTTCGCGACAGTGACGAGGTTTATGCTGCGGGTGATAGAGGGCCAAGAGCAACCTGCTGGAATGAGGCTTGCATCAGGCACTTCGATAGCATAGGCTCTATCGGTACGAGCGGTTGAGCTGTTTGCCCGAGGAAGTCCTTGTCTAGAGTCTGGGCGGCGCGACAACAGGCGTCTACTTTTGGTAAAACGAGAGCGGCGGCCTCGAATGGGAGAGATGCGCGAGGGCTTCCGTGGTGGCGAACGCGGCTTGACTGAAGGCGATTTGTTACGAGAGCTAGGCGAGTCGTTGCTGATCTCATGATATTTTCGCCTAAGCGATCTTCTTGGGGTTGTTTCGTCATCATTACTGGGGATGTAATCCACGCCGTCAAACATCGAATGGTCGATCTGGGTAGGTGGCTCGTTTGATGTATCAGAAAGCGCTGGAACGAGTGTTTGACTTGACTGAGGTGTGTCCCCAGAGTTAGTCTCGGTGGGAGGACGGTCCATGATGGCCTTCCTGTGGTGTTTCCGGCTGAGAACTCTGCTGACTGAGAAGGGTAGAAGTTGATGGATGCCGAGTGGGCAGGCCTGACGATGATCCCGTCGTTTTGATCGGGGTTTGTCCAAATCGCTCTTCTGGTACGGTTCTCAACTGGCTGTTTGATGTTTGAAGCACAGCTTTGAGAGTGTGTGAGCGAACGCGAGCTCGGAAGAAGAGCGTTTCACGGATACCTGGTGATTTATTAGATGGTGTATGAAAACGGATGGAATAACTCACGAGAACCTGAGAATGGCCGTTGAAAAGGTTCCCAAGTACTCATGACCAGACGAGGTCTGCACAGCCTGTGGATGGAAATCGATCACAAGGCACAGAAGAACAAGCCAAGCTGCGTTTGGATGCTGTGGTTGCCGTGAATCACTTCATCCAGAGCAAGGTGTGAGGAACGGAGGAA
The DNA here is from genome assembly GCA_020081605.1 of Albifimbria verrucaria. Classification (NCBI taxonomy): domain Eukaryota; kingdom Fungi; phylum Ascomycota; class Sordariomycetes; order Hypocreales; family Stachybotryaceae; genus Albifimbria; species Albifimbria verrucaria. Next base: position 6,042,145 of record JAHREC010000013.1, read on the forward strand.
GCGAGAAGTGAAGAAGACAAACGGCACTTGGGGTGGTGGAAGAATGCGTGGGCAGGTGATGACTAGCAAACGCCCAGACAGCTGGCAAACAGCCCATGGCAAGCTGCAGTCTCCCTTTTCTTATCAGCAAAATTTTATTACCATCATGGAGGGACCAAAAAGAGGCCAGGGCTGATATATTGTCTACAGAAAAGTGAAATCTGGCGTATACGGGCGGTTAGTAGTTCTTCAATCCTGAATGAAGCTGACTGGTAAATTTGGACGAGCTGTTCTTGTTATTCACGACACGTGCTACCCCATTCTTCAAACGCGTTCAATACACCCTTAGATGATGTTGAGTCGCAGTGTTACACTTCCATTTTCAAGTATTGGCTAGGAATTTAATCTCTTGCAAATATCAGGGTTATAAGTACCTAATTAATTGGCCTTGCGTTTACGGAGAGGAGCTTCTGATATAAGATGCTGTGTAGCCTGCAAGCTTGGATCACGAAGATTAATTATTCATGATAGAGCAATACCGTGCTAAAGATGGAGAAAGTATTTAAAAATAAGCCTGACTCCTGTTGTATTTTCTAGCTAAGCAATCCGCGTCTGTATCTCATTCCTATGCACCATTCGAGAAGCTTTTGACCAAAGGATTTAAAGCTTGCTTGCTTCTCAGTCTTCGTTACCAGCCATCGTTGCCCTCATGCTGTCTTTATTTCTTGCCTCACCGAGACTCACTGGGTCCTCTAGCCCCCAAATTCGTCGAAATCTTTGGTGTATTCTCAACTAGCCATAAAATCCCCATCTCTAGATTCTTAACACTGGCCCTAGTAGCCATACTTTTCTGTATATTGTCGAGCTGATTGCAAAAAGACTCTGGGATGTCTGCAAAGTATCGAGCAGAGCGGAGGTCTCTTTCTGAAAAGTAATCGAAGTCGCCTGCTTATCCACCACATCGTTTAGCTTGGAGATAAGATGGATTACATTTCCATTTACGGAGTTAAGCTTGATAGCAGCCTGGACCTGGAAATCTTTCGAAGACCACTGGGCTTTCTGTAAAGCATCAAGCTTAGCAGAAGTCTGAGTCTGGAAATCGTCTGAAGTCTCATAGGTTTTCTCCTGGGCTTTCAGTAAAGCATCAAGTTTGACGCAAGTCTGAGTCTGGAAATCGCTCAAAGTCTCCTGGATATCCCCTAGCTGGGTAGATAACGTTACCAGAGTCTGCTCCAGGCTGTTGTCATTAATTGAAACGTCGACAGTGTTGTTCTTTGCAAGACCTTCATCTTGTTTCTTTCGTTCGTGGATCTGCGCGCTGATGGTGGTGATTATTTCACCTAACACAGAAAACTTTTCTCTGAGGTTGGGGAGGCAGGTATCACTTTGAAGTATTATTTCGTCGACATTCTGCAGCCCTTGAGTAGGCCCGGGAGTCAGGGTGGATGATTTCTCTCTGCTTCTTTCTCTAGCGAAAGATGAAGTAACGAGAGGTGAATTCGAAGTCGTGGAAGATGGACTCGATGATCTAGGGATAAGTTAGCTATAGAGTTATAGACTCTGATTCAAGACAGATTATACCTAACCGCGGAAGCGGCCTGAATGCTACCAGGCGGGGCTTGAGAAGTTGATTGAGACCCCGAAGGAGAGCCCGTGTTAGCATTGTCTGTAGATTCTAGCTGAGGCACTTCGCCAGAAGTCCGTCTCTTTGGAGGAGTTCCATCCATCTGAGGAGAAGATGGCCCTCTTTTCTGTCCGCCGGAACTCATTTTTTAGAACAGTCACGAGGAGATTACTCGAGCGTGCCTCAGACTGCTGGTGGTCCTATGCGAGTGACAAAAGTGATAAAGAGATCAGGGTGTGAGCAGATAGGGCGAGTGGTGCACTTCTTCGATGACGAGAGAAAGTTGTTAAAGTCGATCAGAGGAGATGAAATGGGAGAATGAGCGAAATGTATACACCTGGCTAGGTCAGGTGATCGATACGAAAGCTTGCCAGCTGCGTATGAGATTTGGACTGCTTTGCCAGCTGTGTATGGGATTTGATTGCTTTGCCAGTGTAAGCCGTACAGTCGTACTCCGGATTTACCCTATCTCGCGACTAACTCTGGTAGACATCAAGTGGAGAGCTGTAACTTGCTTGTAATATAACATTTCACGCTGGTTAGGCGTGCAGTCGTGATTCTATTCGACATACGAGAAATCGTTAGCTCTCTTTATAATATAGAAGGAGTCAAGGATCGCTAGAACCTCAATAGCTATAACTAACCATAGAAGCATTGAGTTTCTAGAGTAGAACAATGCTAGCAGATATGAGGATGTAGGTGAGGATTGTTTCGATTGAAATGTGATATAATTGAAAAAGACTGAGATCCTTTACCGCCGCAAGGGCACACGATGGAAACTCAGTTTGCACACCGATGAGGTTATGACACCGTGCGGATGTCGATTGTGCGCGCCCTAGGAGAGCGGAACGAACTGAATACAAGAGCAAGGCCCGAAGGTAAAGCTCAAGGGCACGATTCAGTTCCTTTGGGTCGTGTTTTAGGTTGGATGAAACAAATCCTCACGTACATCCGTCATATCTGCCTGGGAAGTTGTTAGTACACAAACAGACGGGGTGAAGATGACGCGTCAATAACCAGCCGATTGCATATTCTCTATGTACAGTCAACGTATTTAACTGTATCCGTAAATACATGGCACGAGGCGATCAAGTGGTTGGAGAACATGGGGCGATCTTGCGATAATCGATGTCAGGTAAGGTGCACAGGTAAGAACAGCCACTGTCAAACGAAGCTGGCACTGGACCTTATCTTGTCGCTTATCTTATCACATAGTCATTTCCGTAGCATGCTTCCATAGTGATGGGTAGTCCTTGAGGCAAAGGGCCGAGATGAAAGCCGGCTTTCAATGGACATTGGGTAATATAGAGTAGGTACTCTGTAGTCTACAGTGACATCATCTTTTTCTCAAGCTAATACGTTGTACATTGTATCTCTTCTTAACTTGGTGGCTACGACATCTAGTCAATCTCACATTCGACAGAACAAACATATACAGCGTATGCAACCAAGACAACACAGCTTTACCCAGTTTGACATTTCTATTTCCAACCAGATGAATGTGATTCCTTTCGTCTAATTATCCTGTATTTACAACAGCTAAGCAATAGGCTCTTATTTCTTGATAATGGCCGTCGCCTCCTGCATCTTCGTCTCGTCAGCCAACAGCTCCACTGCCAGATGCGCCTCCGCCCTGGCAACAATCTCCGTTTGCGTGTACGAAAACTCCGTGCCCGCCGACTTCGCAAAAGCCGGCTCGTGGTTGAAGCCGCACGGGTCGGTAGAAGCCGGGTCGCAGATGCCGTAGTTGGGGTGGAAGATGACCTTGTCCACGCCGAGCAGCGCCTTGGTGGTCGGGTCCAGCACCGGGTTCTGCGCCCACGATGCGTCTGACGACGCTGGCGCGAAATCGCTGACGACAAAGTTGGTCAGGCCGTATGCGGGCGACTTGATGAGCGAGATGAAGGCGTCGGGGAAGTAGGGGACGACCTCGAGCGCTGGGTACTTGAGATCGGAGGAGATGGCGCCGGTGGTGAGGTTCTTGATGCGCTTGGTGACCGTATCGGCAATGGCAGGCAGATCTAGCGTGTATCGGCTGCGCAGATCCACGGTGATGTCGAGCTCCTTGGCCGTCGCGTTTCCAGGAAGATAGAACTTCAAGCGACGAGTCACCGGAAAGGGCTCGGAATGTCTCGATCGACAGGGTAAGCGGTCCCTTGGAGCTCTCAGATGCGTGGCCACCAGGTCCTGTGATGTTGATGCTCACGCCGCCAGCTACCGCATCGTCGGCGATGACGTAGCTGACACCGGGGTAGGTCTTGTCGAAAATCCCGGCCACCGTCTTCTCAACCGTATCCTTGGTCGAGCCGATCACGCCAAACCCGATCAACGACTGGACAACGTTGGTGGCGTATACGCCGACGTTCTCAACCAGAGAGGCGCTCGATGCGGTTCCTGGAAGAGTGCCTGCCAGATCCCTAACGAGGACCATGGCCTGGTACGCCTTGGCAACTGCCTCGGAGTGCGTCTTGCCTGTAAAGCGAGGAACAGGTTGAGACGAGCGTTCATGGGTTGGACTGCGCTGCTGGCTGTAGGGTGCGCCATCATCCAGATATCAGAGCCATCAAACGCTCCGGCCTTGTTAAGCTTGAATTTGCCGGCTCCGTTCTCCTCATCAGGGCAACCAAGGACTCTGACACGACCGGGAACACCGAACTTCACCAAGGCCTCGGCCGTCAAAGTCGCAGCAGCGATACCATTCAAAACGATGTGGTTGTGTCCGCAAGCATGACCAATGCCGGCAAGAGCATCATACTCAGCCAGGAATCCAATCGTAGGAAGCTCTCCGTCAGTCCCTCCGGACGATTCTCAAAGACAAGTTCAAACGCCGTGTCGAGATCGTATGCGTGTGGTGTCACCTCCCAGTTGCCAAGGGCTGTGAAATGGTCAACGACCAGGTCGTGGGCATGGTGCTCATCGCGGCCAAGTTCGGGGTCGTGGTAGATCTCGACGGCAATGTCCTTCAGGGCTGGCCACACAGCGTTGGATGTGTCTGCCAGAAACGGTCCGAGATTGGATAGATCTGCGGCCTGGGCCACCGTCGCGGCGACAACGAGTGCAGTGATGGAGCGCATGTTGATCTGCGTGTTGATGGATGCTGATCCCTATGCATGACTATTGCTTGTCTTTTATACTCTGAACCACCCGGCTTCTGATCGTCAAGTTCTATTCCTAAATTTGCTTCATAATGTCGTTGAAAATCCTCATGAAGCCATCGCGTGCCGGAAGAGCCGAGCCATCGCTGCTGCGGTCAGCACTATCACCGTCCACCTTGACCGCCAGGTCACGATTGGCAGGTGGATGGGTTGGTGGATGGAGCCTGGTGGTTCACCAGCTTGTTGTTTCAGCACTTCTTGCTGAATTGAGAAATGCTGACTTCAGCATAGTGAGAAACAGAATCTGGCTAGGCAGGGAATCTCATGCTTCCGTAAGCCGTAGCAACATCAATATTGTATTGAGTAGAGTAGAGTGGGCAGACATCAATCCACAACCCCAATGTGAGTGAGTGTTCAGGCCCTGCACAACAACATCTAGTCTCGGAGACATAGTCTGAGGACCAAGCATCTCAACAACACTAAGTCCGCGCACTTCGGTCCAAAAATGCCCATTTGGTCACTGTGCAGAATGTTTCAGCCTCTGCTCTCCCACTGACCTATCCACCAAGGCCAAAATTACCCAAATAGGCAATCCTCGACGCCCTTGAACAGCCCCAGGGAGGGCCTTGACGCACCTGTAAAAGCAGGATTTCCGAAACCAGAGGCCAAGACGCTGGGAGCCGATTCGAATATTAGACATTAGTCAAGCAACACGTGCCATGCAGCCTGGGCTCGTGGAACCGCAAAGAACTACCTTCTGACAAAAGCATGCTTTTGTGTCGGGCCATGACGGACGAGGCCTGAGAGAGATACTCAAAAGGAACCGCTTCCACGACTCTCCGTCTTGGGGACCAGACTAGTTGCTTGGCACCACTTTTATCGACTATTAGACTCCAGTTGACCTCAGTCCGTACATGGTGTTGACAACTCCGTGAGCAATCATGGCTTACCGACAGCAGCCCATCGACTTCTGTCCGGTTTGAACGCCAGGACAAGTCTCTCTCAACGTCATCTACACCACACAAGGAGCTCCCAACGCACCGCTCGTCAGCTGTCGAAGTCGATGGAACGTTTCAAAACGCACTGCGACGCTGGCTGTATGCGGTCACCTGTCAACCACGTTTCCGTGGCTCGCTGCCGACCGCCCGAACCAGACGGTTCCCAGATCAACTCGCGTCCTATCACAGCTCCGTCCTATCACAGCTCCCCGTGCGAGCTGTCGTCCCCAGATCTCGGTCGACATTGATTAGCCGCCGGGTTTAGAACAGCAGATTTCTCGGGGCTCCTGCCTCCGAGGGTTCCTGTTTCGGGACGCCCACCGCGAACGTTACCCAGGAGCCAGATCACACGGCCCAGAAAATTGGTTTCTTTGTAATGGCCAGCGTCCTGATGTGGTAGACGCGGTGCCAAAGATACCGTAGCATCTTCCCCACAATCTGGTGGTCGGCCTTGACCGTGGGAGGAAGTCTGGGGTGCATGTGGTTTGCAGGCTGCCATTGGGGTCCAGTCGTAGAAATGATATAAAACGACCCCGATGATCCTCTCCATTACTAGATTCATACGGATCATCACTGTTAAGCTTAGTCGTTCCGCTTGAGATCGTCGGATCTGCATTGCTCGTGCCTTAATCCCTGTATCAGACGTCGTATATCGCATCTGCCATGGCCAAGCTCACCTTGTCCGCTGCTCTCGCCGCGGCCGCGGCCTTTGCTACCGGCGTGTCGGCTCACGGCCACGTTGATTGGATCATCATCAACGGCGTTGCGTACCGAGGCTACGACTCGCCTCGGTTCAAGTACGAGCCCAACCACCAGCCCGTCATCGGCTGGACCATCGACCAGACCGACGACGGCTTCGTCGAGCCAAACAAGTTCAGCTCCTCAGACATCATCTGCCACAGGAGCTCCAGCCCGGCCCCGGTCAGCGCCACCGTCCGCGCCGGAGACAAGATCACCCTTCAGTGGAACACCTGGCCCGAGTCCCACAAGGGTCCGGTCATTGACTACCTCGCGCGCTGCAATGGCGACTGCGAGACCGTTGACAAGACCTCGCTCGAGTTCTTCAAGATCAGCGCCGCTGGTCTGATTGACCGCTCCATGAACAACGGCAAGTGGGCCGACGACGTCCTCATGGCCAACAACTTCCAGTGGACCGTCCAAATCCCAGCCGACCTCGCCGCCGGCAACTACGTCCTGCGCCACGAGATGATCGCCCTCCACAGCGGCGGTAACCCCAACGGCGGCCAGGCCTATCCCCAGTGCTTCAACATCAAGGTCACCGGCGGTGGCTCCTGCGACCCTCCGGTGTCCGCGGAACCTCGCTGTACAGCGCCAACGACCCCGGCGTCCTGTTCGACATTTACACCAACCCGACCAGCTACCCGATCCCTGGCCCCGCTCAGGTCGCCGGCCTCCCTGCCACCGCCGCCCAGAGCGTTGTTCGCGCTACATCCACCACGACTCTCGTTGTCGGCGGCGCCCAGCCCACCCAGCAGCCTACCAGCCAGCCCACCAACCAGCCTACTCAGGCCACCACCCTCCGCACCACTACCACTACCAGCAGCACGCCTCCTCAGCCGACCGGTGGTGTCGCTCCCAAGTACGGTCAGTGCGGCGGCCAGGGCTGGACCGGCCCGACCCAATGCGAGGCCGGCTCAACCTGCCGTGCGCAGAACCAATGGTACTCGCAGTGCATGTAAGCAGTTAGCGAAGTGAAAAACAAGTAGAGTAGCAGTATGTAAGAAATAAGGCGGTTGCATAGTTCGAGTCAGTATAGATAGTGTTCAATGAAACGGCAACGATTCAAATGGCTTAACATATGGCATTATATCATGAGGATGTGAACATGTCACTAGGGAATGCCGCAAAGACTGCGTGGTAACTTCTAAAAATTGATTGCTCTCATTATCAGCAAGAAACAACAGGTATTTGGTATCATAACTCCTATACTCTCCACTGCATGCAAGAAATATCAAATCTTCATCTCGTCTTTACAGCACAGTGTTGGAAGCACCCTTCTCCTCAATGACAGCCTGCGCTGGCTTGGCCTCCTCATCATCATGGCGATCGCGCAGGCCAACATCGGTCTCGCCGAAGGAGTCAACGACGTTCTTGTAGGCAGGGACAAAGTTGACGCAGATGGGGTAGGTCAACGCAGCAAGGAAGAAAACCAATGGAACAACAAAGGCAATATTGTTGCCGTGCTTGTCAGCCGCGAGACCAGTCAGAGGGGCACGCAAGCACCACCGATGACACCGCCGACAATAAGACCACTGCCTCGCTTGGTGTGACGGCCAAGTCCGCGCATACCCAGAGCGACAATAGTTGGGAAGCAAATGGACTCAAAGAAGAGAACGATGAAGATCATGGAGGTACCAGTGATGCCGCCGTTGGTAATGGCGGGGATCATGAAGATGATGGCACCGACAAGGAAGACCAGGAAGACCAGGCGAGGCTTGACGAACTTCATGATCAGGGTACCAGCAAAACGACCGACGGTAAAGGCGGCTTGAGCACCAGAGAAGAGCTTGGCACCAGTTGAGTTGCTGGTTCCGGGACGAACGTAGACGAAATAGTTGATAGCATAAGAAGCAATGGCGACTTGAGCGCCGGTGTAGCAGAACTGGGCAAAAGCGGCATGGAAGAGCTTGTACTGCTGCCAGAATGACTTGTCGCCAGAGCCAGCATGGGTTTCCTTTGCTTGGTACTCCATATCTAAATTACGTTAGTCAACTAGGATTTGCCGTGGCTCGGACAGTGTACATACCAGCATCAGTGATCTCGGGGATCTTGGACATGAAAAAGAGGAAGGCAAGGATGAGAACAAAGACGGCAATGGAAAGGTAAACCCATTGCACGTTGGCGAGAGCGTCTTCATCGCTGAAGGTGAAGAAGACATAGGAGCCGAGAACAGGGGCAATGACTGTGCCGATACCGTTGAAGGCCTGAGAAATGTTGATTCGAATTTCGGCGTAGCGAGGGGACCGCAAACTAAGCCATGTCAGCGACGGTGCATTTGATGTGAGGAAACACACATACCGGTAATGAAAGGGTTGGCGGCTGTCTCAAGAGCGCCCAGACCGTTACCGATGATGAAGATGGAGGCGCAGAAACCACCAAACGACTTGGCCTTGATGCAGGGAATGGTAATCAAGGCACCAACGGCGTAGAGGAAAAGGCCCCAAATGAAGACGGCGCGGTAGCCATAGTGGCGGAGGATCCAAGCGGCGTGTCCAATCGAAGCAAGCGGGTAGGCACTGCAAGGAAATTAGCAACCGTTGAAAGGTTATGCGGACTAGGACAGTACTCACCCGAAATAGGCGGCCTGCAGACCAGAGGAACGGGCCTGGTCAATGCCGAGGGTAACCTGGAAATGCTTGTTGAGGGTGTCGAGCAGGCCGTAACTGAAACCCCAGAGGAAGAATAGAACGGTGACGAGAGCAATGGGGAGGATGGACTCGCGCAGGGTGAGCTCGGAGGCCTTGGTGCGACGTGAGTCGTCGGCCTTGAGGAACGGGCCTTGAAGAATTCCTTGACGCCCATTATGGCTGTGGTGGCAGGACGCGGGGATCAGATAAGGGCGACCGGAGAAAAAGGAAGAAAAGGTGACAATTCGAAGCCCGAGACGGTCGAGATGAGAGGGAGGCGACGTGTGTAAGTAGGACAGACGAGTGGCGAGCTAAAGGACCCCGCCAAGAGATCTAGGGCCAGAAGAAGCCGCGATCAAAAATTCAACTACCGACGTCAAGGCGGAATGCTGAAAGAAGACAACCGGGGAAAGAGGATAGGTGGAGGAATGAAGGGGTCGACCGGATATTTAATACCGAACGAGCACGAAGGCGATTGATTGACGGATGGATTGCTTCGGCCAAAATGTGCTTGACGGCTCCGCACTCCACTCGAGCGAGGAGAGAGTCAGGGCGCATGGGCGATGAGCTTCCCCGCTCCCCACCTCCTCATCTTCACATCTGCGTTCTGCTCGAGCTTGTGCTCTTTCGGGGCGAGGCAAGGGAAGTGGGCGGGTCCGTCTCCTCCAGCCCAAGCCATCTACTGCGACTGCTCGGATCGGCCAGAATCAGACTTGCTAGTCCCAACCCTCTTTTGGTTGATTTACCTTAGTGTTTCGGCGTCTTGGCGGGGAGGGAACCTGGGGTCCTGGCCTAGAATCTTGGAAGCAACCCGATTTTGGAGAAGCAGTTCGGTGGTACGCGCTCCCGGTGGGCCCTAGATGCACCTGAGAGACACGGCCATAGGCCAGGCAAGGTAAGGGAGGCGAAGAATTAAATCGCTCTTGTCATCGTTCTTTAGTGGAGGGTAGCAGAGGCGACGCCCTAGCCGTGGTCAACGTCAACTGTCTCCCAGTCGCCAACCAGCTCCAAGATGGTTCGCAGCGCTACGGCCATGGCGAATGCTGATCTCTTGCTGGTGCGTGCGGGGAGGTCGAGAGATGGCCCTGGGATTTCTGGGGAAAAAGGGAAGGGAGCGTGGCCCACGGATTGATAGCCCGAGCCGGAGCGAGGCTACTGTAGCAGCCAAGTGGAAATGCCGGGTGCTTTGTCCATAGAAACTGAGAAGCGCCGAGACTAGAATCCGTGGGCGGGTTTCGATCGCGTGGTTTTTTGCGTTCGCTAGCCCATGTCGTTGAAGGTTGCAGTGGGCAAGGATGAGGTTGCGGAGGAGCAGGGCGGTTAGTCTGCCTGCTGTGGGCACTGTAACTGGCCTGGCCTGGCCTGACCAAGCTGCCCTACCCTGCCCTGCCGGCGGGGCGAAATTGTTACGGCACTAACAGGGTCACGCCGAGTGGTGACGCAGGCCCTGGTCCTCCGCGATCCACGATGTCTGCACAAAATCCCCGTCTGGTAGATCTTCACAGCGCAACGGTTCGCTGTGTCACTACCGAAGCCTGTGAGTCTGTGACCCTTGGGCTGTGCCAAGGCCGACGTTGTCACCCCGTCTCCCTGGAGCTTAGTGTACTAAGTAGTATGTACTGCACCTTCTCCGGACCCTGTACTCCAGGGCCATGCTGCATCGTCACCTGACCCCAAGCACGACATTTCATGCTAAGAAGCGGAGGGATGGTGAATGTTTAGCCAGGGCTGTTGTCGGAAAACTGTTGTTATCGCACGCTTCCTCTCCCTCTCTCCCTCTCTCTCTCCCCAGCCGATGTGCCTGTTCAGCGTGGTATTTGGAATGGACTGAGCCTGACAAAGATAAGGTTTTGCTTGGTCACATGTCTAGCTGATAGGGTATTTGCTACCTTAAATTAATCGAACCAAAGAAGAAAAAAGAACGACCAAGCACAAGCAAAACACTGACCATGGTGGTGGTAGTGGTATTCCTTGCCAACATGGGCTCACACTCACCCCTCCATCTATCCATCATGCCTCGTTCTCGGCCCGACACGTTCATTTCCGTCCTCTGCACAGAGTACTGATATGACGTCCCCAGCAAATCATTTCACCGCCATGACTCGCGTCCAGGATCGCGACTGGCAGCCCCATGCGACGGTGTCGCTGCTGCAAGGCACCAAGGAAACCACCAATTTTACTCCGGCGATCCCTACGACGGTTCACCTTGTTTGAGATTACCGGTGGAGCTGGCCTCTCGCGATGAAACCGTCACCATCGTGGTCGCATTGCGGGGAAGCCCACTTACCGCACAGCAAACAAGCTTGTTCCCCAACTTTTCTACCCCAAAACCCATACCATCCATACCATCCATACCCATAGCCATGTTCGGGATTCCAAGTCATGCCAACGCCAGAATCCGCCTCCCGCAAACGCCTTCGAAACCATCGCGCCTCCCGAAACTCTGTTTCCCTCGGTCCATGTTGCAGCGAGTCAATGCGAATGCTTCCATGGCCGTCTTGGAATCAATCGAATGCACCGCACTGCACCTCACAATCGTCAACGAACACCTCTACCCCACATTCGTGTGGTCTAGAGCGGTCTAAGACAGCAAACGAATCCACCATCAACCATGGTTTCGCCTTAGCATTCTTCGATATGCCGGTCATCTGTTGCTGCTGGCTGTCCAAGATAAACTTCCTCACAATTGTGTCATGGCGTCAAGATGCCTGCAACTCGAGTTCGTGACTTGGCATTAAGCTCCGACCTCCTAATACCCCAAACGCTGGCCAAGGCTTTGATACCCGACGGATGATTTCTCCCCGCAAAATCCTCCTGCCTACCCGACCCTACAGAATCCCATCCCAAAGTACCACCCCAATCGGTTATCGATGCTGCATCTACATGGTCTTCTATATAACCTATTGGTCGCTCGCTGGCCATAGCTGCACGCCTGCATTCCTTAGGTTGTGCCAAGTGCCGCATCAGTCCTTTGATTGTCGTATCAAAACCCTTCTCATTGCCCATCTCGCGCAGCTGTTGCCCATGCTGCTGCAATACCGTGATGCACCTGTCCACAATCCACACCGGCTAATATCTCACTAGTCAAGGAAACTTGCGGGGAACAAGCCACGTGAGACCACTTGCCGTGCGCTTGAAAGCTTGTCATCCGTGTCAGGGTGGTTAGTCTGCTTTCTTGGCCTGAGAAATGAAGTCAGGCCTACCCTTGGCAAAGGCTGCCTCATGAGTGAAGTAATAAGCTGAAGCCACACGTAACGCACCATCCATTATACGACACTAGCTGATCTATTCCCTGTTAGCGAGGACATGTAATTCCCTTTGCGTCCGGGAATCGGCACAGTCCAGGGTTGAAGCCAAGTACAAAAACACGATGGTCCGAAAGCTCCCACGTCTTTAACCGACGGGAGTATAGTCGGAACCATACCGAATTGTAGTCGCGAGTTCACGAGACGCTCTCTTCGTGTTGCGAACAAGGTATAAGATTTTACGGTGATTCATTAAACCAGCTGACCGAGCAGCGGAAGCCAAAGGTTATAAAACAAATTATCCAATTTAGAAGCGGTCGGTCTCTAATAGCCCGACCGTTTACTTTTCCTGCCTAGCATCTATCAGCTATACGCAGCTGTCTAACTATGTTTTTCGGTTTTTGTACTTGTGTATAAAATGGGTAAATGAAAGTAACGAAGTGTATAGTCCAGAGCGCATAAACGCACGAAGTCCTCCGACAAGCAAGCGTCTACGCCGAGACTTATTAGATCCTGGCTCAGTAGTGGCAGGCATTGCACTTGTTATCCTGCTCAAGGCAGGCCTTGACCCATACAGCGACAAAGTAGTCACCCTTGCACTGGAAGTTGTTGATGACGTTGAAAGTGTGTGTGCTGAGACCCTTGGAGTTGGCAAAAGTAAGGGGCCATGTCTCAGGCTTGCAGATGTCCTGGCCGTTGAAGCTGTCCTCGTTGGGATCACACTTGACGAAGATGGCTGCCTCGGTCACCTTGACCTTCTCGTGCTCATTGACGTTGATGGACACGATAATCTTACCATCATGGCCCTTCTTGTCAAGGCCAATGACGAAGTTACCGAAACGCTTGCCCTTGACCTCGAGATCACCACGGACGCCAACCTCGAGCTCCTGCTTGGCAATACGGTTGTAAGATCCAGGCTTTCCGTCGCAAGACTTGTGGTGGTGGCCGTCACAGAGCTCCTTCAGGGGTGGCAGCGCTTGGTGCGTCCGTAGACAGCGACGAGAGCACCGTCGCAGTCGTAACCCTCCTCGTGACGGTTCTTCTCGCGGAATTCCTCAACCTGCTTGGGAAGGTGGAACTCCTCAGCCTTCTCGGTGTGGAACTCCTCCTGGTACTGATGGTAATCCTCGCCGATGCTGCGGTGAGGCAGACGGTGGGGGTGGCCGCCGTACTTACACTCGGTGCAGCAGTAGCTCAGAGAGAACCAGCAAACGTCGGGCTTGATGCCACGGCTGTAAACCTGGACCTCCTCGTGGTGGCGGACAGCCTTGGCCTTGATCTGGATGTAGAAGATCCAAGAACCCTCCTTCTTGAGGGGACAAATGTCCTTGCGGTGGCACCCAGTGACCAGCTCGTTGTAAGGGGCGCGACACTTGACGACGCTGGGTCTGTAGTGATCAACCTCGCAGTGAGCGCGGTAAGAGCGGTCATTGGGAGGACCGTTTGCCTGGATGTAGACATCGACATCCTTCCAGTAATATCCGTACTTGTTCTCAAGCTCGAACACGAGGCTACCGTGGTGGAAGTCGAAAGATACCTGACCAAACGCATGCTTAGGGTCACAGAAGCTGTTGCCCTTGCACAGAGGCCAAGAACGGCCGTATTCGTTGCCGGCGTGGGGAAGAAGATGGTTCGAGGGTCAGGCACCCACGAGCCATGGGAGCCTCCGTGGTTGTAGTCATGGTGTTTACCATAATGGTGACCATGGTGGTGGGGATCGTAGTTCCAGCCGTGATGGTTACCACGGCAGTGATCCAGAGCACCGCAGCCGCTACGCTGGAGACCATCGAGGTTCTTGGCGTAGGCGAGGCTCTCGTGGGCAGCTGCCTGCAAGACAGCGCCCTGGGCGACGAGAAGGAGGGCAGAGAGATGGGTCAACATGGTTGCTGTTCGTCTAGCTTAATGTTTCTAAACGAATGTATGCTCAGGCAGCTTGAGTAATTCCCAGCAAGATTGGGAAATGTCGTATAGAAGCGAATGGAAAGAATGTTGCTTGCTGGACTTGAATCCAAAGTCGCGAAATCCTGCGCTTCTTGTACTCGGGCGACAGCAGCATCACGAGCTTTCTGATCTCGAATATCAGAAAGATTATAAGCTTATACTTTGCTAGTCCAGCCTGGCCCGGGTCGTGTCGGCGGGTCTTGGACATCTTCGAACGGGACGGTGGCATGCCGGAGGTGGCAGCGTTGTTGGCTGTCATCTGCATGGACGAATTTATTATTTGTACAAACTTTAGAAGAAGCGGGTGCAGGGATGGAGATGTTACCGGGTTAATATCATTGATTTTCACATGAAATGATGCAAGCACCTGGATTCCAGTTTAATATGCAGCATCTCGAGTGCGTCCTCTACCGTTGTGATATGCAGCTACACCCAGCATATGCTGTCTGGGTATCTCAAGCAATCTCAAGGTATAAGGAAGCACGAGCCGTAGCTCCAGTTGCCTTGCAACTTCTCATCGAGTTCAAAATGCGTGGCTGGTCCAGACCAGAGATCTGTGATCAAGCTCAAGACCGTCGATGTAAAAGTGAGCTTCTCATGATGGTCATCCATAGCCTAGAGGCTGTAATTCGTATATTTTGCATTTCAGTCATGAGCTACGAAGAGTTCGACGGATCTAGTGTAGCAAATAACCGCTTCCTGCTTCCCACAATGACGGAGGCTCGGAATGGCTACCTCAAAGTAAAGTCGACTATGCATCGGGTCGTCGGTCTAGGTTCGTCGATACACCTCGGGCCTCAATTTATGTATATGCACGACATCGACGCCTAGCAGCCGCGGACGAGATTGGCCGTTGCCAGGCAAATTGTGGGCTGCAGAGGAGTTGCCCGGACAGTTGGATTTGAGGTTCAAGAGAGGCACGTTAGCTGTTAACTTTGACTATAGGCTTATGCAGGATGATGGGCTTGGTGGTTTAATATGATGCTTCCTTTAGGTAAGTCTATCAGAATGATCAACTTCAAAGTGTTTGGCCTGTGTCTGCATTTTTGTTCTTGTTCTCATTCTCTCTTTCCTCTTTTCTTTTTCACTCTCGATTCTAGGTTGTTGAACTTGCTGGGCCCTTCAAAAATTACATTATTTTGGTGGTGATGTATTTCCTGGCTAACTGCTAGGATGCCTAGTCTAGACACATTCAATTAAAGACTGATAGGCTGCTGCTACCTCACTACTGGATTGCCAAGGTTTTGCTAAGCTGCAGCTGCGGTCATCAGCAGGCAGATCATATGCCTGGATCAATACTGTAAGCTTACAGACGCAGAGCTTCCTTCGTAAGTGCCCACCAAACTGCCTAATTCCTCGTCCAAGCCCATGGCCACAAAGTAAGCTCAAGGTCTCATGTGGCATCGTCTAATTGGAAGGCCTGCACATTGAACAACGTGGTGTAGAACGTGTTGCCAAACCGCACGTGGGATGCACATACCACCGTCACTCGCCTCACGTCGCACGGGTCAAGCAGGCTCCTCGCGGGTTTGATAATGCATGCAACGTCCTGCATGGTGCCACGATCTCCCATGCGGTGCGACCCGAGGCTGTGCGGTGATGCGCCTACAGCATCTCACTTCGGCCTGTCACCGCGCGCGACCACCCGTCCAAGATTTGCAGCATGCCGCCACAAAACAAACAACGACGCAAACCGACGAAAGCTCGCTGATGGGAGAGTCGCTTATGCCCAGCGACACGATCCTTCGCTCGCCCGTAGCCGTCCTGCAGCCTTGCGGGGATATCACAAGTCGTATCTTGGCCGAGCGAATAGGATCCTGTGGGCCGCGTGAAAAGCGTGGCGTCCGAGTCATCTCTAACTGACCTGGGTAAAGACTAGGTGAGCTGGTGCACCGAAGGATCGAGGATTCACCTGAGCTTGCTCAGCTCTGCTGTTTCGTCTCATTTTGTACGTGCCTTGTGTGAATTGGAAAGCAATCACTGATTAAATGTTAGCTGCTGCCTGTATTCATTTCACTGTCAAGCCCGTTCGGAACTACCGTGGTGGCAAGACGTACGTACATGCATGGACCAGGGTGCATTTTCTACCACTTCTTTTTGTATAAGTCACGGTTCGCTGAACAGACTATTTAACCAAATCTGCAGTCACAGTCTTTTTCCCTTGTCCAATCTCGCTTCAGCCTCCGCTAAGGAACCTTGTCCCAGCTCAACACTCATGGTCAGTAGCAAGATCGACCAGGAAGCAATGTGTGACTGTACGTAGCCGTCCATCGCCCATCCCGCTATCTTGTCCCATCCAATTGCCAGTGACTGCATAGTCGGGCTCTTGGTGAAGTGGTTCGATCACCTTCCAACATAGCACGGCTTTTGTGTCATCAGACCGCCAGACAAATTGCTCGTAACAGGACTCGTCATTCTTTGTGTCCATCTCGTCCTGATTGGCTCGGCGTGAGGTGTGAGGTGTGAGGTGTGGTAGGGATTTGCATGCTTACAGTGCAACAGCTGAATGCTTCCTGGTGTTTCTCCGCACGCCCAGCCAAACCAAACCAAACCAAACCGCATACAATAGTCCATACTACTGCATTTCTTCCCTCCCCATAACTGTATTCTCAACCTTTATCCGACCCCTGGCCACAAGCTTCACATCGTCATCCCAACAACATGAAGGTAGCCGTAGTCGGCGGTGGCCGGCAGGCCTCGCCACACTCAAGTTTCTTGTCACGGCGCACAAGTTCTTTCCAATCCCTCCCATCGAGGTCCGTCTATTTGAAGCAGAAGATGATATTGGAGGCACCTTTGTACATCGGGTATATGAAGATGCCGAGGTAAGATAGGAGACTCTTCATAACCTTCATCAGGAAGCCCACTTTGACTAACTCTGGTCTGTCCATGCTTAGCTCGTCTCATCCAAGTATCTAACGGCCTTTTCTGATTTCCGCCTGCCTCTAAATGCACCAGACTTTTTAACTCCAGAGGCATATGTTCAGTATCTCCGTGACTACGTCACCACCTTCAAGCTAGAGCGCTACATTGAATGCCAGGCCAAAGTTCTTCGCATCCGGCGAGGCCCTGGTAATGCCGGTCACATTGTCTCTGTCGTCAAGCCTGTTGATTTTACCTTTGATTGGGAGTGCGATGCTATTGCTGTGTGCTCAGGTCTAAATGGAAGACCCCGTATACCTGACATCAAGGGCATTGAACGAATCCCTACAGTCTTGCATTCTTCGCAGATAAAGACACGGGAGCAGTTTGGCCATGACACCAACGTGGTGATTCTAGGTGTCGGTGAGACTGGCATGGACATGGCCCACCTAGCCGTCACGTCGCCGACGAGATCTGTCACGGTGTGTCATCGAGACGGCTTCTTCTGCGGCCCAAAGGTATAATCGTTCTATGTCAAAGTAATTTGTGAACCTCACTGACAGTAACTGCAGATCGTACCTTCACCTGTCAAGCGTGGTCAACCGCCGCCGGAGAGGCAGAATAAGCCAGTTGACACATCTGTATGCAGTCTGTTTGATACGGCATACACTCACCCTGTTCTCCAGAGGAGCCCGCTACCCTGGCTTGTCTACGACAGATGGGTGAAGGGTATTCACTATTTCATCTCTGGCACCGAGGAAGGCCCTGATCAGTGGGTAGGCCATATGAGCAAAGAACGCAAAAATCTCGACTCCAGTAAGCTTTTTAGGACTGTTTTCGCTATATTGGAGCTAATTGAAGCCAGTCTTTCTCGTAAAGTCAGATAGAGCATTACCGTACATGTCAGAAGGTCATCGTGCTGAGACCAAGTTCAACGAGACAAGGTCCAAATTTGTCAATGTGGTAATCAAGGATACCAAAGGAAGAAGGATTGATGTAGTGAGATGGCCAAAAGGCATCGACGAGGATGGCATAATGTCGTTTGAAGAAAGGCAGCCCCATGATGCTGTTAGTCAAGTGACCTAAGCCAAACCCGACGTGGTCGTGTTTGCGACAGGATTCGAAAGCGAATTCTCATACCTCGACAGCGACTACCCTCAGCTGGCCCACGCCAGCGTACGTGGTATTTATAAGGAAAAGGACATATCTGTAGGTTTCATTGGGTTTGTCCGTCCCAGCATTGGTAAGTTTTTCTTATATGAGTATGCTTTAGTGGCACATTCTGACATCGAAAAGGAGCTATTCCGCCTTTAGCAGAGCTGCAAGCCCAGCTTTGGGTGCTACGACTCTTGCAGCACGAGTACCCTACAGAGGTTCCTCGGGGCCTTATCCTAATTCTGTTGAGCCGTATGAGCTGGACTACAAGATGCACCCTCGAGCTGGATATGACATTTTCGCAACCAGACGTGCAGTGGACCATGAGAGTTACGCATATCAGTTAGCACTTGACATCGGATCAGCTCCTACAATCACTTATGTAATGAGCAAGGGATGGAAACTATTCTTCACGTGGGCGTTTGGGTCGAATTTCAACCCCAAATTCAGATTGGTTGGGCCGTGGAAATGGGAGGAGGGTGCTGAGAGCATCATGCGGAACGAGCTTTATAACGTGGTGAAGCAGACGGGTGGGCTCGTCTGTAAGTGACATTCGGAGTTCAGATGACTCGGCATGCTAACAATTTATCACAGATATTACCACTTATACGGTATTGCCATTCATCTTCTTTGGCACAATCAGCATAACGCTGTATGCGTGGTTTGGGTTCATCGATGCGGTGGAGAAATTGCTATCTGGAGTCACCAAACCCCCAAGACACATGAGACGGGCAAGCAACGTCTTAACTAAAGGTGTTCTTAAAACTGTATTAGAATGACACTGGGTTGCCTTTAGTAGCGCTACTCTTGATTTGCATCAGAGACAGGAGATATACTCAAAGGTTCGAGGAGGGATATTTGTACTGGAGAATTCGAGGCTGGGATGATTTCAACTGGAATCCGTGTAAGTGGTTATATTACACAACAGAGCAGGTAAATAGTTATGAAAAATCATGTAGTCAACTCGGAATAATCATAAAGAGGTCAAACTGTAGAATTGACCAGGAGTAAACAGCAAATAGCTTACAGCTGATTCCTTGTTTCAACAATTTGCACATCGCCTTGCTTTAGGGTAACTGTTGATATCATGGTGAAGTACTTGTAGTAGAGGATGAGGAGATGAGAAGTAGGTAATTTAACAAGGTTTAAAAGGCACCACCGTTGAATCTACATATGAACTCATATTTTTAAAACATTCTGAGAGTGAAATATATGAGTAGGTACAGGTAGTGAGTTTGAACTGGAGACCTACATCAAGGTGCACCCGCAGAAGGTTGCCAGACATTCGGTGAAAGATAAGATAAGCGGCCTGACCGACCATCATTGCAGGGCTCACCGAGGTGAACAGGATCCAATATTTTTGCGCCCATCAAGACTTGCTTTCACCAAAGGCACATCACAGCCATTGCCCCTCCGTTGTGATAGAAATGGCGAGGAATACAGTGCAGCCGAACGGCTGGGCGGCTCTCAAGCTGCCCGATGACACCATGCGTGTCCTGCAGATCGTCCCTCACACGTACGTCGCACCGCCGCGCTAATCCTCCGAGACCCTGCGACTGACTTGCACCAGGACCATTGCACTCGGCAAATACGGCTCGTTCCCCAGCAACCTGATCATCGAGCGTCCGTTCCATCTCACCTACGAGATCCAGGACAAGCGCGACGGCGAGAACTACTCGCGCCTGCGCGTGGTGCCTGCTGCAGAGGTCAACGCCGATGCGCTCGCCGACACCAGTGCCGATGCCAGCGCTGACCCTCCCGATGGCGACGCCGTCATTGTCCCCGCCGACGGGGAGGAGCTGACGCTGGTCGATGAGGCTGGCCATGTTGTTGCCCGGTCGAACCGCGAGATCATTGACGACTCGGCGCGGCAAACACTGACCCTGGAGGAGATTGAAGAACTGAAAAGAAGGGCGCCTCGGCTGGAAAGGACCTGATCGCCAAGCTGCTCCTCTCCCACACGGCAATCGACCAGAAGACGGCCTACTCGCTAGCAAAGTACAAGCTGCTCAAGACGAAGAAGTACATCCGCCGCTTCACCATCCTTCCCTTAGATGTGCCACTGCTCGCTCAATACCTGCTTGAGGACCGAGACGCATCAAAGATTCTCGAGCTGCGGCACGAGTCTCTCGGCCTCATTGGATGCTGGGCCGACGTGCACTTCGGAGGTGTGCCGACTCCCGCTGAGACGGCACCCCACGGGGGCAGGTGGATGGTCGTAGACGACACCGGCGGTTTGCTGGTGGCGGCCATGGCAGAGCGCATGGGCATTCTGTACCAGGACAACGCCGGCGAGGTTCCCGAAGAGGAGAACCAAGAGTCAAAGGAACAGAAGCCCGAAGCCGCAGCAGAAAAGTCCACCGCCAATGGTGACGAGGCACAGCCCGAGACATCGGCGCCACAGGAAGGCGACGCCCCTCAGTCGCCCCAGGCACAACGGCAAATCCGCAAAGACCTCGCCGTGACGACTTCGAGGTTCCTTACTCGCTCTCCAACACCATTACCCTCATCCACTCATACTCGCAACCCAACCTCAGCCTGCTGCGCTACTTCGACTTCGACAGCACCGACCCCAACCCGCCTTCTCCTTACCACCCGCTCTTCACAAACCTACTGCCTATCACCTGGTTGCAGCTCCTTTCTCCAGAGGATGAGCCCACGTACGCCGAGAGGCCCGAGGATGTCTCTCCCGAGGAGCTCGCTTCGTGGAAAACGAGCCGCAGAGGAAACTACCACCGCAAACGTCGCCGCTGGGCCCGTACTCAGCACATAGTCGACACCACTCGCGCTGGTGGCTTCTCTGGCCTTGCTGTCGCCAGCACAATGGACCCCATTTCCATCCTGCGTCACGCTCTGCCGCTGCTTGTGGGTGGCGCCCCATCGCCATCTACTCGCAGAACGTCGAGCCGCTCGCCGCTCTGGCCGATTGCTTCAGCGTCGGCCGTCGCGGCGCGTGGGTGTCCGATCCGCCCGCCGAGGCCCAGGGCAAAACGCCCGCCGAGCTCGAGCACTGGCCCGGCTCCACCGATTTCCCCATAAACCCGACGCTGCTCCTGGGCGCGAGCATCCAGACCAGCAGAGCCAAGCGCTGGCAGGTCCTGCCAGGACGGACACATCCCTTCATGACGGGCAAGGGTGGCGCTGAGGATACATCTTCACGGGATGGAAAGCGGTGCCGGTGCACGGCAAGATCTCAGCAAGGGGCAAGTTCCAGAAGAAGAGGTAAAGAACAGAGATGATGGTTGGGAACGCCGCGGCATGGCGCAGAAGTGGCTGGTTGCGGGACTGTGAATGATACCCCTGGGCTATTGGATAGACGAATCCCGCCGTCGCCGTCATGTAAATATGAGAAAGAAGAAACGAAAACTGCCAGGACTGCACTTGCGACTCCGTCCGCTAATCGACTTCATGGATGTCACATTTTGCCCCTTTTTCTAAGCTCTAAAAACATCGCCGCTTGCATGATTCCTGCCCCTTGCTTGTTTACAAAGACTTGCCCATGAACTTTCTCTTGGTGAAGCTCAACCACCACTTGCTGGGCTTAGACTCGTCCTCCTCGTACACCCTCGCCAGTAACCGGGTCGCGAGCTCCTGTCGTACCTGCGCTAGGTATTGTCGCAGCTGCTCGGCGTCCTGTCTGTCGCGAGGAGCCTCGTACATCTGATTTCACCGCGCGTGTTAGCATCCGCCTTGAGAAAGGTTCCACGTTTGCCGGTTGTGATTGTGGCAGGCGAGTAGCAAAGTCTCACCTGGTTCAGCGGCCAGGCCGGGTCGCCGGGGATCGCAAAGTTGAGGTCGAGGGCCAGGTTCATGACATCCTTGGTAGCGTCTCTCGAAGAGGCCGTGGGCTTGATCTTGTTGAGGCAGTCGCTGACGAACCAGATGCCGTAGATGAGCAGCCTGTCGGCATTGCCCTGAATCTCGAAGTTGCGGAAGAAGGTATTTGCGCGGAAGAGCGAGAGAACCTCATCGAGGATGTCGTAGCTCTCGCTGTCCGGGTCGGGCGACTCGAACAGGGGCAGCGGCGGGTTAGGGAAAGGCAGGGTGTAGGCCGGGCCGCGGGTCTTGGTTCGGAGCGGGAGGAGAGGGAAGTTGCCGATGAGGCGGGGACGTTGGGGTCGTCGTTGAAGACGGAGTTGTAGGCCTAGGGAGAAAGACGACGTGTCAGTAGAGAGGTCCGCTTCTGGCCGCCATGGCATGGCCTGTCTCGTGCAGCATCGAGTCTGACACCCGAGACGCAGGCCGGGCCAATGCACGAAAGCAGGGACTCCTGCGATGCTTGCTGCTGGGGAAGGGATTGGAACAGGTGCGTACCGGCATCTTGATGGAGGATTGGCGGAGCGGCCAAGCTGAAGCTATCTGGAAGCTGGTCCTGTCACTCTCAGGCGCAAGGTGGTTGTGGTTGGCAGGGCTGCTCTGGGAAGCTGTCGTCAGTGGGTGTGGGGCGGAAGCGAGGCTGATGGCTTGAGTTGGTGCCTTAGAATGGCTGTAGAAAATAAGGCATCGACTACCTAGACCTCAAGGCACAGAGTGACCTTCCCCAAGTGGCAGCCTACGGTGGGCGCCACAAAGTGGCTACCCCGGCAGGGATCATGGCGCAGGTGACCACAGGTGACTAGACGAGCCAGGCCAAAAGCTGAAGGCTTACTCAGTCAGCGCACAGCCCATTAAGCACTATAATAGGCTGGCTGCCTAGGTCACGTGAGTTCGCTCTCAGGTCGCGCCGGGCCACTTTGCGGAACGTGGCAAAGAACGCGCCCTTTATCAGTCATAGGGCCGCCCAGTATTTGACCGCCCACTCTCCGCGTCTTTCAAGACTCAGCTGTGTAGCGCAACAACAACTCTCTCACGTCCACGAACCGACCGCATCGCCGGCCTTACGAGAGACGCGCGCGCGCCTCATTTTCCTGCACGGGAGCTTTTGACTTTTTTTACTTTTTATTTTTCCGCTGCGCTGCTACGCTGCCGCCTGGGACCAACTTGCTTTTTATTCCCCTTCACCCCGCCTGTGGGACGCCCTACCACTTAGTGGCCGATCGGGCGTCAGCGCTTTCAGGGCAGCAAGCCGGGGTCACGCCGCCGCGTTGTTCGCGAGGAGAAGCCCGTGTCTAAAACCCAAACGCTATTGTTGATGCGCGGCTTGGAGTAAGCTTTTTGCGACGCTTGCACGCACCGTCCTTGTGCTGATCCATCCTCACCTCAGATCGATTTTTCAGCGCAGTTCCATCGTCGCCAAATTACGCGCTCTGTTGGACATGCCTGCATCGTGCCCCCGTCGTCGGGCAGTGGCGACTCCGTGCCAGAGACGCCGCCTTGCACCGCCGAACTGCTTGCGTCGCAGCCCCGAAACCCAAGAGAAGCGCCTTCGTCGGCCAGCAAAGGGCTCGCTTTTTGACACGCTGCGCCAGCATGCCGGCGTTTCGCTCTTCGTGCGCCCTATCTGCTGGACCGACCTTCACAGCCAGCTGCTCGGCGCTCATTTCGAGGAGTTGCCCCTTGCAGCACACCCTTGCCAGCCAACATTCCCGGATCACCGCCGTCCAGGGACATATGCGCCCGTCGCATACCATCACGACACTTAGCGATGCATTAACTGAGATTCTTTCGCCTGGGGCCATGCACCCTTTGCTCAGTTCCAATGCTGTGCGAACTGTTCTCATGACGCTGTGGCCCGAAGCCCTGGGCAGGCCGCAATTTCTCCCGGAGCTTCACCTGTATTTTGGAGGTCGCGTCTACAGAGATGCCATACGTACCCAAGTCATATGGAATTATCCTACTGACGATTTGTCGTCATTCAAGTCTGTGTCTACGCGACCGGCTGATTCCTTCAACATCCCTCGACTGCGAGCTCCGGCCCTGCCAACCCATCAGATCTACCCATGCTCTGCTACATGAGCAAAGGCCAATTGGCGTCAATACGAAAGAACCTCTTTCGCGTAGCGCCAGGTCCGAATCGAAGCTGGAACGAGCCAGTGTATCGTCTGCAACAACTGAGAGCGAAGACGCTGGCGCCAACGAACCCGGATCATGACGCTCATTTTGTGGGGATCTTTCTCGCCATGGCTCAACGGCACTTTTACAACACGCCGCCACCGTCGTCGCGTAGGGATTCACAGTGGTCACCAGGCAACGCCAGGCCGCCGCGACCAAACTTCCAAGACATCAAGCTGAGGATACTCTCTCATGACAACGAAACAGCTGAATTCCTAGTCTACACTGGTCATGTGACAGCCAAGTTTCTAGAACGATTTCACGACCCGAATCGCGTCCCGCAAGACGACAATGAAGAGGGTGTTCCTGGAATCAAGATAGAATACACCAGGGTCCCTATCTGGCCTATACTCGGACTCCGAGAACGTCTAGGCAAGGCGTTTGGGGAAGACATGGTTGGAGCTTTCGACGCGGATGAAATCAAGACTTGGGAAGACGAAGACGAGACCGAGGAGCAAGAAGAAGAACAAGAACAAGAAGAAGAGATAAATACAAACGGCAAGCGCAAGCGCGAAGCTTATAACGATGTCTTCAACGGGAGCTTCGAGGAAGAATCAGACGACGAGGCTGTGCTTACGAGGGAGAAGAGGAGACGGCTCAGCGAAGCAGCCCCGGTTGGGCTTGTGGTATAGCAAACACTGGCCTCGACCGTCGTGGCAGCGCGACGCATGACGATGATTATGGCGACGGGGTTACACATGACGGCTGTGACATTAACTCGGCGTTGGGGAAGATGGCAGCATTAGCATTGGAACGGGCATTTTGCTTTATTTGGTTAACATTGGGACGAGAGAGATACAGTTGTACAAGCACACGCGGAGGTATGCACGACACAAGCAGGAAGGCGCCGGCATTGAGTTAGTACCTAGGCAGGGATGGTCAACTTTGACTGTGGGGAGAGAGTTGATAGTTGATTTTTTTTTCTGAGGGAAGGATATTGTGGGACACGCGGATACACCTTTTGCGACCTCGAATAAGAGGACATCATGAACAGGGATAGAATAACGAATACAAATTATGTCATGTTAATATGAGCGCATATTAAGGACGGGGCTTAGTGGAAGGGGCCACGAGGTCGATTCCTGGGGGTCTACATGGCGGCTGGGCGATACGCCAGGTGACGATCTGCGGAGTTGCACCGACAGGCCAGCTATCGAGCCTAAACCAAGCCCGTGCTCTCCTACTGGCCAGCAGCGTGCCATTTTCACCTCTCGTATTGGTGTTCTGTGGCATAATCTCATTTCGGGACGAACGTAGAAATAGGGCGGGGTTAGTTGGAGATTTGATCCGGAACTCCAGAGTGAGCTTGATCAATATGAAGAACAGTTGACCGTCTCCCAAGAACCTGTGGGGCTGCGGAGGGATATGCTGGTCTGTTACTTTATCCTCCCCACAGCAGACCTGTCAAAACGCCAATGCCGTTTCGCAGCAACGGGCCGAAGTCGAGAGGTCCACGGCGGGCTGGGGGATTGTTGAGTACGAGGAAGAAATGGAGCGAGGTCGGGTCCCACGGCTGCGTTAGCAAATAGTTAGGTATCCGTAGATGGGTTGGAGAAGTAAAGGTGCAGTTTGTACAGTAGGAGGGTGGCCAGCTCCTTGGCCTTGGTGCTACGCTGCATGCGCAATGGTATACCTGAGATGGGAGTGCATAAGCCATTGCATCATGACGGGTTTGTTACGCCGAGTGCCATGGCGTCTTGGGCACAGGCACACTAGCTGCCGGTGGTAATTGACGCCCGTCTCCGGAGTACGAGGTGCATGAGCAAAGCGCGTATTGACCGT
Source organism: Albifimbria verrucaria (assembly GCA_020081605.1). Classification (NCBI taxonomy): domain Eukaryota; kingdom Fungi; phylum Ascomycota; class Sordariomycetes; order Hypocreales; family Stachybotryaceae; genus Albifimbria; species Albifimbria verrucaria. Next base: position 6,068,185 of record JAHREC010000013.1, read on the forward strand.
GTTCTCGTGATGATGGATAGTACTTAAGGTAGGTATTAGTATTAGTGTTAGTGTTAGTGTTGGTTTTTTCTTCGTTCAGCGGTGAAGAGAACAAGAGTGGATTGATTAAGTTAATTGGCTTGTTGGGAAAAGAAGGCAGCTGTCAGCGAGGTCCCGTTTGTTCGTTCGTCCCTTCCCGCAAGTGAACCACAACCAGAACCAGAAGTGAACCAGGACCAGGCCCTGAAAACCTGGACGTGGATCCAGCAATTCCACCCACCCTGGTCAAATCTCAACTTCTCCATTCTCATCTTGCAGGTGGGTGGGCGCCTGCTCTGCTCCGCCGGGCAGGTTAACCTCCTTTCTCAATGATGGCTATCTGTGCAGTACAGTCTGTACTCTATACGCTTTTTTGAATTATCAGGATGCTTTGTCTCAGCCGCTCCCCCTTGTCTCAACCTTGATCCTCCGCATGAACGACGCCGGATCAGCCGTGTGGCTGACGACGGGTTGGATTGCGCCAGCTCCTTGAACAGAAATGAAGAGGTTGAACGGATAGGCGGTAAGTAAGCCCAAAGGACCATGGCCGATGTGACAGAGCAGCGGCCGTTCCACTCCTCCCATCCCATCCCATCCCCGCACATAATCGACGACTTCATTCCCTCTTTCAGAACTGCCCAAGCCAGATCCAGCATCAGGCCCTACATAGTACTACTACTACTACCAAGGCGTTGCTGTGCTGTGCCACTCCTCTCCCTCGTAACCCGACTTTGCCCTCCCAATTCAACTTCAATTCTCAGAAAGGGACGTGCTGACTGAGTCTGGGGTATGCAGCACTTCAAACTGCCTCTTTGAAGAGCACAAGTTACATAGTATGCAGATGCTGTGGGGTATAGCATCATCTTCTTTTCTTCAGCAACCCCCGGCCTGCCAGGAAGGGACATTCTCGAACCCTTCCACGAATTAGACTCGTCGACTTTCACCCCGGACTGGGGTCATGCCTGCGTCGGTGGAGCGGAACTGGGTGCGGCCAGCCCCATGACTTCACCTGACCATCCCCAACTTCCCAATACGTCGCTCGCCCACACACCATTCATACCACCGCTTCCCAGGAACTGTGCATCACGATGCCGCATCTTGGTGTGGTGGCAGCACCGCTACGGCTTGTCCGGCTTCACACCACCCTCTTCACGAAGCCAAGCGCAAACTATGCATAGCCTAGATGTGGTTGCCTCGGCTCCTGCCAGGCACGCTGCCTTATTTCTTACTTTCAACATCACCAGAATATCATGTGCTTGAGCCTAATGGGCGGGACCTCTTGTCTTCCCCGCGGGAAGCATGCTGGCTGATGGAGCCTGTCCAAGAGCCGTACTTGACGGCATGCCTGTCTCGCCCATTCTGGTATTGTCCCCGGAGTCTCTGTCAAATTGAAGCCCTGGACAGCCATGCTCTTCGGACGACTCCTGCCTCCCAGGGCGAAGCAGACGCTTCTTCCGCAAGGGTGGGGAGCCTGTATGTGGATCGGCACTCAACACATGGTCCGTGTGAGCCGGCGCAGGATCGTCAATTGTCACCCAAATTAACGTGGGTTTCTGCTATTATTGGCTGGGCAAGCACCGCACCTTGTCCCCAATGGTGGTTGGGTCGCGAAGAATTGTGGTAGTCCAGGAACCAGGGCCCCCTTCCCTCTTCTGCGAGACATCGTGAAGATATCTGGGAAGGTGGGTTCATGATTGGCCCCTGTGCCTCCTCAGCAAGCATGTATATAAGTGACCCGGTGCCTCCGTCTTTGGGCTTGTAGCCTGTCTTCTCTATCCCAGGTCGAGCCCAATCTCTTGTTTGCTTCATCCCTACATCCCAACATGAAGCCAATTCAGATTCTTCAGACCCTAGGTCTGTTGACGGGCGTCCTGGCGCTGCCTGCCTCTGACAAGACTCTCGAGGACCGCGCGGCGAAGGTGACCGTCGCCCTCCCCACGGGAACCGTCATTGGCAGCTCGGCCTTGTCTATTGAATCATTCCGGGGCATCCCTTATGCCGACCCTCCCGTTGGACCCCTTCGCTTCAAGCCTCCCAAAAGCTTTCGAAGGCTCTCGGTACCTTTGATGCTTCCGGTATTGCTGCATCCTGCCCTCAGCTGTTCATCTCCTCCGCTGCTAGGGGTCTGCTTGGCAATGTTCTGAAGGAACTCTTGGATCTCCCTTTCCTCGACCCCATCTCTGGCCAAGAGGACTGTTTGACCATCAGTGTACAGCGACCTGCTGGCACCAAGCCTGGCGACAAGCTGCCTGTGCTGTTTTGGATTTTCGGCGGTGGCTTCCAGCTGGGAAGCAGCAACATGTACGATGGCAGCAGCCTGCTTGCCGCGGCTGTTGCGCAGAAGCAGAACTTCATCTTCGTCGCCGTGAACCACCGCTCCGGCGCCTTTGGGTACCTGCCCGGTGCCGATATCCTCAAGGAGGGTAGCTCCAACGCTGGTCTTCTTGATCAGCGTATGGGTCTGGAATGGGTGGCCGATAACATTGCATCCTTCGGTGGTGATCCTGACAAGGTGACAATCTGGGGTGAATCGGCTGGTGCTATCTCCGTCTTCGACCAGATGCTTCTGTATGGAGGCAATGCCAACTACAAGGGCAAGCCCTCTTCCGTGGTGCCATCATGAACTCTGGAAGCTTGGTTCCTGCTGAGCCTAACGATTCTCCCAAGGCCGAGCTCATCTACGAGCAGGTTGTTCGAGAGGCTGGCTGCCAAGGACAGAGTGACAGACTGGCCTGTCTACGTAAGGTCGATTACAAGAAGATGCTTGATGCCGCCAACTCCGTACCCGGCATTTTGTCATTCAACTCGGTTGCTCTCTCCTACCTGCCCCGTCCTGATGGCAAGGTTCTGGTTGCCAGCCCGGATGTCATGGTTAGCAGAGGACAGTACTACCCGGTGCCGATGATTATCGGAGACCAAGAAGATGAGGGCACACTCTTTGCTCTGTTCCAGCCCAATCTGACTACAACTACTGAGATTTCTGATTACCTTGGAGGTCTCTTCTTCCAGACCGCGTCCAGGGCACAGATGACTGAGCTCGTTAGCTCGTACAGCAGCTTCCTGACCGAAGGCAGTCCGTTCCGTACCGGTATCCTTAACGAGTGGTACCCCGGTTTCAAGCGCCTTTCTGCCATCCTGGGAGATCTTGTCTTCACCCTCACCCGCCGTCTGTTCCTCGAGGAAACTGCCAGGCTCAACCCCAAGGTCCCCTCTTGGTCCTACCTCGCTTCCTACAACTACGGTACTCCCATCATGGGCACTTTCCACGGGTCCGATCTGCTCCAGGTCTTCTACGGCATCCTTCCCAACAACGCTGCGCGCAGCTGCCGCACCTACTACTTCAACTTCCTCCACAACCTCGACCCCAATGTCGGTGTCAAGGGATACGCCAACTGGCCCAAGTGGGCAGAGAAGAAGGAGCTGATGTGGTTCGAGACGGCCAACAGGAACTCTTACCTGCCTGATAACTTCAGGAGCAAGAGCTACGAGGTGATCAAGAAGCACGTCGCACAGCTTTACGTCTAAGGTTTTAATTTTATACGGCGTCTTGTTTCAAAGACAACGGAAGAGGCTTAGCGCATTTACGGGACATGAATAGTTAGGATTGTGAAGGATTTAAAATTAACGAGAGGTTAACTTCTCTCAGAAATTTGTGATGGGTTACAATTTCTTCAGTTGATTTGACGAGCTATCTGCTCTGGAAGGGGCAAGGTGTTTCGGTGTTTGGATGGTCTCCATGGACGACATCATGAGCGTCATGTTGAGGATTTGGGTGGTCTGTATTAGGGTAGCTGTCATAGTGGAATGGCTAGTTGAATGAACCAAATGGCACTGCTGCAACATATTTTCGTTGTTAAAGCGTGATGGCAACTCGCGCGTCTTGAAAACGCTAGCATCTCATTACTTAGGGCTGTTTATCACGATGAAAAATCTTGGAAATTGACCAACTAGTGGCACACCTATCAAGTTGATACTCATATCGTATCTCAGACAGTAATGTCAAGAGACATACTCTTTGTCCATGTAAGGCCCGGCATGACGACTAAGGTATAGACAGTACACCGGATGACAGTACGAGCATACTGGAGCACGGATAGCTTGGTGACCCAAGCCGAATATCAAGCAAAATGTGATTGTTCACAAACTTTAAATATAAATGTTTGGATTGGGTGACACTGAATGAAGAGACAATACATCCGTTTTGATTAACTTTTGATTGTAATCTGGTATAAAAGTGGGGATATATTTTAATGCTTTCTCATTTCCTCCTCACACTCCGTGATATCCATCTCTTTCAGATACCATTGCAATTCCCAATTAATTCTTTCAAAGCCTATACGCGCTCCTCAGTCAGAGGTAGCCGTTGGTGTTGAGCCACTCCTTGAGCGAGGCAGCGTCACGCTTCTTGTAAGCGGCGCGGCCACGGATTCTGTCCTTGACGGTTCCAAGAGTTCGGTCGAAGCTCTTGGTGTCCTTGTCCTTGAAGAAGGCGTCAATGTCATCAATGGCGGACTCGTCGGTGAAGCCCCTCAAGCTGACGTTGATGTATCGGTCAACGACAATGGGGTTACCCAGCTTGGCGACAACAGCATCCCAGTTGTTCTTCATGAACTCCCACTGCAGAGGTCGGGCAGTGGTGTTGGCAGCCAGGCCAACACCGAGGACGTGCATATCGGCGCTAGGGACAGCGTTGGAGGGGCTGGGCGTTGAAGTTGAAGGGAATGATGGAAGAGTTGAGCAGCTCAGTGTCCTTGACGGAGGCGAGGACTCTGAGGCAGAACAGCTTACCGTCAACCGACTTGGTGGTGTACCACTCCTTCTTCAACAGCTCAACGGCACGAGCAGGGTCCTTCTCAACACCAGAGCGCCAGACGGAGCCACGCAGAGCAGGGTAGATGGCGTTGGTCTCGGGTTCTCAGCCCAAGCGTTGAATCGCTTGAATGCCTCCTCGAGGACCCTATAGATGGTTAGTGGAAGTCGATTTATATGGAGAAGGATTAGCTTACTCAGGGTGCTTGTTGGCAACAGCGCTACCAATCAGCTGCTTGCGCAGGATACCGGTAAGGTACTCCTCGCCCTCGGGGAAGTCCCATCCAATAGACTTGACCTTCTCGTCAATAAGCTTGAGGACAAAGTTCTCCAGACCCTTCTTGATCTCCTCGTCCTCGCCGAAGACGGACTTGACTGAGGCAATCGAGTCGAGAACCTGGCTCCAGACCAGAGTATTGGACTCCTTGGAGAAGCCCTGCAGCAGGGTCAGCAGAGCGGCAGTGGTGCCGTTGCCGGCAAAGGCAAGGTCGGCAGTGGAACCAATGATGGCGATCCTCTCCTCGGTACCAAGACGGTCAAGCTGCTGGCTGAGCTTGGCAAGACGAGCAGGGGGTAGTTGACACGGTAGAAACCAGTGGCGCCGCTGTTGAGCTTGTAGAAGTCATCATCGATATCGCGGATGGTCTCCTCCTTGTTGTTCAGGGACAGAGCGGCAACGCCCTTCTCGCCCTTCTTGCCCTCAAGGCCAAGAGGCAACCACCAGGTGGTGGTGTCATCCTCGGGCTTGACATCGCCGGTGGAGAGGAAGCGGGACTGCTTGACGGAGATCTGGCCAGGCTCCTCAGCGACAGTCAGGACAGGGTGACCAATCTTGGAAATCCAGGGGTGCATGATGGTGTTGACATCCTGACCGGAAGCCTCGCTCAGAGCATCCCAGAGGGCCTTGGTCTTGGCGTTACCGTAAGCGTGAGCCTTAAGGTAGTTGGCAACACCCTTGAGGAAAGTCTCAACACCGAGGTGGTTAGCAAGCATGCGGATGACGGAGCAGCCCTTCTGGTAGCTGATGGAGTCGAAGATCTGGTTGATGTCAAGGGCGTCACGGACGGGGACGTGGATAGGGTGGCTGGCGCGGATACCATCCAGGCGGAAAGCTCCCTCCATACCCTCGTTGACGAACTGGGCCCAAACCTGCCACTCGGGGTGCAGGTGGTCGACGGCGTGCCAGCCAACCCAGGTGGCGAAACCTTCGTTCAGCCAGAGCTCATCCCACCAATCCATGGTGACAAGGTTACCGAACCACTGGTGGGCCAGCTCGTGGGCAACAACGTAGGCAATGTCGTTCTTGAACCTGGGGTCGGAGGTCTTCTCGTCGAAGAGGACCTGGGTGGTACGGTAGGTGACCAGACCCCAGTTCTCCATGGCACCGTGGGTGAACTCGTGAACAGCGATCAGATCGGACTTGGGAAGAGGGTAGTCAATCTCGAAGATCTCGGAGAAGTAGTCGATGATCTTGGGAGCGTGCTCGAGGGCCCAGCGACCCTGCTCCTTGAGACCACGGGTGGTGTAGACACGGACGGGGATCTGCTTGCCGTTGTAGCGTCGGTCAGTGTGGGCCTCGACATACTCGAAGTCACCGACAGCCCAGGCCAGGAGGTAGGAGCTCATGACGGGAGAGGTCTCGAAGGAGACCATGTTCCAGCCATCCTTGGTGGGCTTGGTCTCCTTGACAGGCATGTTGCTCAGAGCAACCTGGTCGACGGGGACCTCAATCTCAAAGTCAAAGGTGGCCTTGAGGTTGGGCTCGTCGAAGCAGGGAAGGCTCGGCGGGCATCGCAGGACTCGAACTGGGTGCTCAGCATGTAGTGCCAGTCGTCGTCGCGGGGCACGGAAGCGGCGAGGGTGGCGGCAGGCTTGTACTTGCTGCGGTAGAAACCAGCCATCTCGTTGTTCATGATACCCTCGAACTCGATGGTGACGGCAGCCTTCTTGGAGACAGGCAGCTCCTGGTCGAAGGTGATGGTGGCACGCTGGGCCTTCTCATCGTAGCTGAAGCTGGAGGACTCGAGAGCCTGGGAGCCCTTGGTGTGGTCGAGGGTGACGCTGGCCTTGAAGAGCTTGAGCTCGAGGGTGTTGAGGACGATTTCCTTGGTGGGCTTGACGATCTCGGACTCGATACTGGGTAGGGCGTGTCAATTGAGGTGACAGTAGTAGTGGTGGTAGTGGTGGTGGTCTGGTGTGGTGTGGTGTTTGCCGCCGGCGGCAATACGAGGAAGAGGAGCAGAGGAGGGGAGGAGGAGAGAAGAGGAGAGGGGCAAAACTCACGTCACGGTGCCCTTGTAGGTCCAGTTCTTGAACTCGAGGTCCCTCAAGGAGACGACGTAGTGGTTGGGCTTGACATTGTCAGGGAGAACTTCGCGGTCGGTCATCTTGGGCTTGCTGGCCCTAGCGTGGGCAGAACAAGATCGAAAGGGTATCTGAGAGAGAAGGCTAGAGAGAAGAAGACGGTCAGTGTCCCTGCAGGTGAAGCAAGAGACGAAAGAGGCACAGCAGCGGCGAAGCGACTATGCCAGGAAGAAGCAAAGAAAGAAAAAGGGGATGGGAATCTTGAGAGAGAGGAGGAGGAAAGATGGAGGGGAGGGGAGGAAGCTGTAGAAGTAGGAAGGAGAAGCTTCGTCTGGCCGTGTGTGATGAATATGATGCAGAATAGCGGGGTGGAGGGAAACTGGAGCTAAGGTGCTGTAAGGTGTGGTATGATGCAGCCCAGCTCGGGTGGTAGGAGGGTAGAGGGTACCTGTAGAGGGTACCTGTAGCTGCCAGGCGGGGTCCTCTCCATCTGCCGCGCCACACCTGGGACGAGAGGTACAGCTACACGCTGGAGGTTGTGTCTTGGGACACGCGCCTAACGTAGAAGAAAAGGTGCAGCAGAGGTACAAGGTACCATGCGGATAAGTTACAGGGAACAGACAAAAAAAAAAAAAAAAGACGAACAAATGACAAGACAATAAAGACAAACATACCTCTGAAACGGCACAGGGAGCTTCCTGTTCCATCGCCGGCCTTCACCAGACGACGTCCGGCCCAGCGCATCGCTCACGAACCCTCGCCTCGGCTCCAGCGGCAAGGCACGCCTCGCATTGCTTCGGCCCAGGCCCTGCTGCTGCTGCTCTGCGCTCCACCGCAGCGCGCTCCTCAGCGTCTGGGGCTGTCGCTGCTGCACGACATGCTGCTGCGACGTGACCAGCTGCCGGATCAAGGATCGCGACATGGCGAAGAGAGCGAAAGGTGAAGGGATGAAACAAAAAGTTATTAAAAACCAGAGGCAAGTAATAAAAAACAATGGCAGAAAATAATGATAAAAAAATAAAATAGTAAAATAAAAAGTGTCGTTGAGTTGAGTCTGGCTTCCGTCGTTAGACCGCGTCGCCGAATATGCTTCCCCAGTTTGACCCTCCTCTGCTCACGTTGACATGCTGCGGGCCCTCCGTTTCAAGCAACACGATCAAAGACCCCGTCTGGGCCAAAAATCAAAAAGTTCCCAAAAGGAACCGCGTGGCCACTTTTCTCACCTCCCTATTCCGTCCTGGTCTTTCCTCGGGTCACGGAATGGAAGCGCGCTCGCCAGTTGGTCGTCCGTCCGTCTGTGGTTCCAGCAGGATGGGAGGAAAAGAGGGAATTGGGGGCGTGGGAAGGGAAGGGAAGGGGAAAAACGTAGCCTAGCCTCGCAAAGCTCCCTTTTGTCGCGCGACAAAAAGCTCTAGCGGGTCGCGCGTCAAAGTTCCCCTGGCGCATGCACAGCAGCGGGAAGAAGGAAAAAATTAATTAAAACCCACCCAGCGTCCGGTGCCCAGGGTCCCGGCTACACGGACGGCCTGCTGCGGCTCGACCCTGACCTTGACCTGAGCTTTGCTTTGCTTTGCTTTGCTTGTCTTGGCCTTTAGCGCATCGTATCGTACCGTCCCTGACTAAATACGGCATTTCCATATTTGGCAATCGACCTCGGCTTAGCTTGGCATGGCATGGCATGACATGGTATCCTCTCTTTATCACTCTCACTCTTCCACTCTCTCGCTCTTCTACTCTCTCACTCTCACTTCTACAAAGTACACAAAACTGATGCATCATGAAGTCTTCACGCTTGTATTCGAAGTCTCCTTTCTTACCCGCTTAACGCTAAGCCAAATCCTCCGTGAAACCAATCATCGCTAGTCGCCTGCTGTCCCATGTTGGAAACCTGCAAAATCACAAAATGCAACCCATCCATCCATCCGTCCGTCCGCTCGCGTGTCGTCCAGTTGGAGCAGGCCACTCATAGCCAATACCCGTCATGCCTTGATCCTATCATGCTGATAGCCTCCCATAGAAGACTGTTGCTTCCTCCGTATAATCCATTACCAAACGCCTAATGATCTGCTCCTTTCGTAACCCAGAATGGAATCGTCGCCCTAGCATTTAAATTCAGTTGTAACATCTCCCGCCTCATAAATCCTTGTCACACATAACTCATGCGGTTGTGCTGTCCCTAACCACAGGGCGCCTTAGCAGTCCCAGCTATGAATTCATTGCCCTGAGGTCGACATTTCGTCTTGCTCCACTTTGGTCGCGATGGCATCCCACCAAGGACCATGGGCAGCCCGATCAACTGCGCCAATCTTGTCCAGCAGATCAGAGATGTGCCTGACCTTCTCAACAAACTCCGACAGCCCGAGGCTAGCCAACTTCTCGCCTGCTGCGTTGGCGGCTTTGACCTTCTCGCTGGCTGACTGCGCCGTCAACCGGGTAAGAATGTTCCCACGGAGTCGCGTCAGCAGCAAGCGAAGGACTGGTTCGCTCGGTTCCTTGTAATCACGGGACATCTCTTGACTAGCGATGAGCACTCTGGTCACCAGGGCACGGAGCTGGCTCTTGGTCGCTCCCGGCATGGATCGTCCAGACTCCAAGGCGGCCATCGTCCCGTCCACGGTGGTGTCGATCGAGGCATGCTCCGCCTCGAGGACACTCATGATGCGGGACGCCTCCGTCTTCCATGCCGAACGAACATCTCTTTTCAGAATGTTCTTGCATTGAAGCAACACTGCTCCAACCGTGGTGATGCGCTGTATCGAGGTGGAAACCTCGCGAATGCGCTTTATATCAAGGCGCAACATCTCCGGAACCTGCTCGGGATCAACAGGTGCAGTCTGCGTGAAAATGTCAACCAGCATTTGCGCATAGAACCGTGCAGGCGTTGGTCTTGATTTGGGATGGTTTATGCCCTCCGGGTCTCTCTTCTGTAGCTCGGCTAACACCTTGGTCCTTGCTGCCCGCCACGCTGTTTCTGCGGCCGCCAGGCTCAAGTTCTGCTTTTCCACGTCTTCGGTGAACCTCTTGGCCTCGTACTGGGCAGCGCCTTCAATGAGCTGGTTCGATGCGACCTTCAATAAGTAGTTGATATAATCGCAAAGCATGAGATCGATGAACCCGTGCAGTGCCTCTACCCTGTCTGTGATATCTCCCTGCATAAGCTTGTTCTGCACCAAGTCTTTGACCTCATCGTCTCGAACGGGAGCACATAGCTTAGGAAGCAGCGAAGCCATAGCGGCGAAGAATTTCTCGTACGAAAAGTTCCCCAGAGTGAACTGTTGCTTCGCCATTTCTGGATCGAGAATTTCGCCAATCAAGTTATACATCGAGTTGCCGGGCTTGAGAAGTCGCTGCAGCTTCTCTCGGATGACGTCGGCGAGCAACATGAACGCCTGGAAGGTCAATTCATTGGACGTATCATGCATGGTGCTTCGTAGTTGTTGGTACAATGGCTGTACCACCAAAGCCTTCTGGGCCTTGAATTCCTCGGGAGAAATCTGGTATTCCCTATTGATAGCCAGCTCGTGCACGACCACGCGGTTGTCGGGAAGAAGACCGCTAAGTCCAGTGTTCACAGGGGTGGGTTTTGGCTGGCCCTTGCTTCCCGGTGTGGATGGGGGTGTGAGCGTCTGCATATCCGGTGGCACAAGACTAGTTGCCGTGTCAGACGCCTCACCCGTGGACGAATCCGCTACTCGAGGCTTCGTATCACCTGTTGATTTCTTCGCACTGCGAGCTTTCCTGGCCTGGCTTACGGCGTCGAAGATCATCTTCCTGCCCTTTTCTTGGCCTGCCAATTTCTTGATCCTAACTATCAGCATCATTTGGCTGTCTTGGATGCTCTTTCGGTATAGAGCCGCCGCAGCATCATCCGTTGTATCCTTGACCGTTTGAAATATGGCATCCAGCTCCACGAACTGCATCAGCATAACCTCAATCAAGGCATTGCTGTCTCGTGACTTCCAAGCAATGAAAGCGTTGTAAAAAACAGCGTATGCTTCAGGAAGGGCGTTCTGCAACGCAGGAGGCATTGTGAACCTATTTGCGGGCGTCAACCGAGCCAAAATGGTCTCGAATGTGACCAGCAAGTCTTTCGCCTTGCTTATGAGATCTTGCAGTTGTGGGTTGTCAAGATCAGTCGACGGAAGTCTATGGGTTGCAAGTGTGCTATCCAGATCCGGATCGCTGCTGTCGTTTCTGTTGCTGAGAACCTGATTCGGATGGCCAAGAATCAGATAAGCGCTGAGAAACGTGCGTACTGCTGCCATTTCATCGACGGATCCAGGCTCGCCCTCCTGCAAGCCGCAAATGCGAAGAAGTCGTGCTGAAGTGGTCAAAACTTCATCCTGCGCCAGGAGCTCTACAACGTTATCAAATGATGTATCCCTGATGCCATCAACGGTCAATCCCAGGTTGTTGAACCGCTGGATGACTCTTCGCCTGACACAACCGCGCCACCAACCCTGGATCCTTGCGACAGCCACGTCGCTGCTTGGTGGTGAATAGGGTTGCTCTTTGGCTTGCAGGGGTGATTCTTCAGGCTTGCGTGTAGTGCCGCTCTGGCCTCTGTTTCTCTTGGGTGTGCTCTTGGTACGTAATTCCTCTCTTCTCCTCTCAGCTTCGGCCATACGCTCCTCTATCTGTGCCTTCATCCGAGCCGTGTCCTGCTCACGCTTCTCCTTCATGAACTCGGCTCTTTGTTTCGCTTTCCGCACTTCTTCAGCACAGTTGGCGACAATTTCCGCCAAGTTACGCTCCCTTGCCTGTTGTGCAGCCAAGGCGCGCTCCTCAGATGCCGCACTGCCTCGCGGAGCGGCTTTGGCGAGGGCAGCACGTAGGCGAACCTTTTCAGCGTGGGCCGCTCTATCGGCCAAACGAGCGCGGCGGTCCTCAAGGAAAGAGGCTCGACGGAGGTGTTGCGCAACATGTTTGCTTTGGTCGTTGGTGTGGTGGACTGGTGCCTGGATCGAGGAGCATCGAGAATGGACGGATGACATGGAATTACGGCGGGAGGATGCGGCAGAATCTTTGCGGCGAGCTTGTGAGGGTCGGTAGAATCGGTTGCTAGTTCGAGAGGGAGGTGTCAAGACACGGGTGTCTTGTTCCAAAATATCGTCTTCTGTAGGAGGCATGGCCAAGTCTAGGTCGACTTCGACGTCGTCCACGTCCATGTCCATGGTCATGGGTTCATCGGAAGGCGGCGCGTTGGACTCTTCAAGATTGCGCGCCGGCTCCGACAAATCGAGCGAAGGACGGCGCATCGTGTCGTAGCGGTCGCAACGTCTCTGCAACGGGTGGGAGGGTGCTGGTTGCGGCCAGGGACGACGTAGTGACTGGTGCTGTGGGTAGGAGTGCTCAGAGGCTCCAAGTTGTTGGTTCAAACCGAGTCCCCACCATCTACCGCGCTCGGGGTAGGTAAATTAATCTAGTGGTCTGAAAGAATCAAGGCAATGCAGTGGAGTCCGTCTCCCGCCTAAGCAGCGCGCAGGATGTCAGGATGTCAGACGAGCGGAGGTGAAAAGCCGGAGGGTTGGAATCGAAACGAAACCACTAAACCAGCAGACAGGCAGGCACCAAGTAAGATATGTGACGAGGGACAGTCTCCAAGGACGATGGGCAGTGGAGTGTGCAGGGGGAGAAGGTGAAAGAAAAATAAGGGTAATGAAAGAAATCCAAACGACAGCGACAAGAGAAACTGGCAGACGTCGCTCTCCCACCACTCAACTCAAGTGGGTGCAGGTAAGAGAAAGAGAGAGGGTGAAGGGAGATGGATGAAGCTAGCGGAAAAGCGAAGGCAAGGCGATCCGGGTGACTCGGTGACCTTCGATGCTGCTTACGGAGCCACCGTGCAGGTGTCCAGGTCCAAGGTACCTCTGGCCTGGCCTCTCTACCAGGTACCTTACCTTAGTACCTGGTAGGTTGCCTGCCTACCTGTATCCTCTTGGGCAACGATGCGGCGCCGCCATTTCCCAGTCCCATGACGGAATCTTATCGCTTGCATGCATCATGCAAACGCAACATAGTCCGTATCCTGGTTTCCTTGTCCTTTGCTACACATTGTAAGAACAGCATCTCCAGTTTATACCGTACGACACCCAAGCATCTTTTCTTTAAAAACTGACTACCCACCTAGGTATGTCTGATCACCACCTCTGCTTAGTCAAATTCTTCCATCCACAGCCTGCAATGCTCCCTCTAACACAGGAACATATAATAACAGCAAATATTTAAATAACTTATATATAGAAACAATCAATTCCAATTCATTTTTGACACATGGTAACAGCTTTAAGCAAATTCACATTTCGATTATATGTGTTGTAATTCTCTGCCATGTACTCCATCCCACCATGTCCCATAATCAATCACTCCCAACCGGGCTTGAACTAAGCCGCCAATTGGTTTATTCAAGATTCGAGAAACCGTATGGCCAACAGAATAGTAGAATCATTCCCCAGTCTCATATTGGAATAGATCCAGATCGGACTTGACCAAACAAGAAAGCTCAAACCCCATAGCCAACCCAGCATCCGGTGAAGCGACGTGGGCAAAACAGCAGATACTAATGGCGCGGCGTCACCCCCAGTATAACCCCCAGTATAATCACCAAAGTCTGTAAAAGAAAGAAAGCCACGGCCCCATTTGCCACACTTGGAACGCCCCTAACCTAGTCGCCACGATAGTGAATCATACCAGAGATGAGAAAGGCAATCGCTAGTCTCTTATATCGAGATATGAACGACTAGCCGGGTAGAAACGGAAGAGTGCTGTCAACATCGAGGTCAGCATAACCAGTCAGGAAACTCCTAAACATTTGGTGCCAGGATATACTGCCAATAAAAAATTAGCATTCTCCTTATTTATTGCAAAGTTGCCTTGTTGACTCCACCAGGGCAGGGTCAGGTAGTGGTAGGAGATGGTAAAGTCGACAAACATGTAGGCAGCTAACGTGACCAAGATACGACCAAACACAAATGCAGTGCGGGTTTGTGCCTGTTGACTAGCTGTCGAGGGATGCTTTTCACTTTCCATCGTGCCAACGCAGCGCATATTCCGCAAAGTCTAATAAGCTGATGCTATAGCATTGGGAGTGCCATCGTCTGGTGTTCCGTACCAAGGCAACTGGTAGGCAATCAACACGAGAACCCAAGGCCAGCTCCGCTGCACTGAGTAGCTGCACCCATGGCAGCGAAGCTGTAATAGCAGCCCAGTGTGGTCTCCCACTGGTCAAGCGTAGCTAAAAAGTTGACTTTTCCGTGTAACAAGTGACTGTGACTAGGACTGCCAACCCCAAAATACACTTCACAGTAGCATTTGCTGAAGTCTTGAGAATAACGAGGGTGGAAACTATCGTAACCTGCCTCAAACCAACTAAGACAGCAGTATACCTAGATATTTGAAAGCCATCTTTCACTATAAACACTTGTGGGAGCTCTGGAGAACAAGATGACGGGCACAAGCTCAACAGGACTCTTGTTTACCAACTCTCTAGTTGTCCACGTGCCAACTACACAGGCACAAGGCTTCATTCCCCATTGCAGAGCCATGCTTTTATTGCTCTTGTCACGGCAACAGCGTTCATCAACAAGGAATATCCCCCAGACCAGGGTCGTACTCTCATACATACAACTGCATGCCACTCACCTGCTGCTCCCTTACCAAGCCTATCTTCTCACTTTCATGCACATGCATGGTCTCCTGCAGGTGTTATTGGCCACTACGAGATTCTACGAGTCTCCACATACAACTACAAAGAACGAAGAGTGCACTCGACAACTTCAAGTCAGTTTTGAATTTAGTAGACGCCCAAGGTGTGCTGCCTTGCTCCGGCTACCTTGTAAAATACCTTGCCCAACGGCATGACTGCGCAAGTATGTGATTGTGTCATCTTGACCAACGCCTCACTTCTACCAAAAAAGAAGAAGAAAAAAAAACGCCTGTTCCTGATCCTGGCATGCCCTTCCATCGCCATGTGTACCAATGCTAAAATGCTCGCATGCTTAAGTGTTCGTCGTCAACCAAATCATCCTACTTTAATCACGAGTACATGTAGTTGCCAAGCAAAAGCAGTGCCGAAATTGTTCAGCGATCTCGTCCGCTAATCTGGACACTGCCGCTCCTGGCCCTACCATTGCTTCCCGTCACTCGGTTCTCGTGTAATCGATTGATCCATTCCAGCACCGACTCGTAGCATAGTACATACTGTCGTAGACTTTGTACCATGCTCAGTCTTTGCTGTCGAAATTCGTTCACCGTCCTCCGAATAAGATCCTCATCATCATTAAATATCCAACTCGTGTCTATGGATTGTGTTGCTTGGGCTGAGCGTTTTTCGAGGCTTGTACGCCGGCGGCTGCCATGCTGCGAGGAGCCATTACCATTGATAAATGGAAACCCGTCATCAGAATCAGTCATATGGACATCACCTTGCGCATCGCCTCCTGTCAACGCATTCTCCTTGATTGTCGCTGCCGCTTCAACATGTCGATGACAGTATCTACGGTGCAGAAAGTCCCTGTCCGTCCGCATCCCGCGGAGCAGTGCACGAGCATAGGACGGGACCGGGCATCTGACTCAGGTTCATCAAACCCTCCAAATGGGTGAGATGTGATGGAACCTCTCCGAGACCCAACAATGGAAGGCGTCTCAACTGGGTGTGCCGCTCGTTGCATGACATTGGCCAGCTCTACCAACGCCAACAGATGAGAAGGCTGGGCAGGTGTGCCAAAGTCAGGCCACGCCGGAAATGCAAGTGGGTAATCTCGCGAATTGGTGCAAAGGGGTGCGCACTGTGCGACAGAGCGAATTTGCGAATAATGACGAACGGAGTTTCGCCAGGAGTCTGCGAGGATTGAGAAGTTGGCGCGGGGTTTCCAATGTGGTGGTGGTGTTAGCTCGCCGTCGGCCAAGGTCAGGGCTTCCCTGTGAAGCGGACGTCGAAGATGGGCCAGATCGGTGCTTGTCAATGTCCAACGATGCCTTCTTCTCTGAAAGCAACTTCAAGCGAATGGACCCAAACTCTCGACCTTTCCAGTAAGGGTGGCATTTGAGCTGACCACCTTCAGACTCCGCAGTCAACATCACAATAACACGTACATCCTGTTCCCAAATGACCGACCAGAAGTCCTGTCTTGTTGTCAGTAAATCTGCTGTATACACCGTTTGCAGAGCTCTTACCTCAAATGTTGCCGGCAGAGGACCCTGCGTGGCAATGTACCTCTTGTTGCTACCAGATGCCTTCAGGTGGCTTGCATTGATATAATCGCAGGAACCCTCTGAGGGATGCTGGAGCTTCACGCGTGCGTGTTCAAATGGAAGAATGTCCTTGTATCGATTCTTCCCACCCTTCTCGACACCGCAGAGTTGGACATTGCTCTTGAAACCTGCCTTATTGGGATCGAAGGCTGCATAGGCGCTCTTCATTCGTGCCTGTTCATCAAGTTCAATGTGCAAGAAGTTGTCGGATACTTTCTTGCCGTGATCAGGTTGAGCAGCTGCTTTTCGAAGCCAGTTCGGCAGCGATGGGGATTGTAAGCCGCTGGGTCGAGAAATATCCATTTGACCCACACCATCGGCGAGATCCATGTTCTGTCGAATATTGGAGAAGAACGGGTTTGCGCTGTTACTTGCAACTGGAAGGTTTACCCTCCGATGACAGGAGCGAGAGAACCCGTGAAGCTTGGTCTGTTGGAAGAGCTGGAAACCTGAGTTGGGCAATTATGGTCGACGAGTTCTGGATATGCCTCTTGTATTAAATTAAAGCCTCCGCGGAGAATAAAGATTTGGCCAGAATAACCCTCGTTGGTGAACTTTTTGACCATGTTCTGCGCCGTCACAGCCTCGCGTTTGTCCGAAGAGTGGGCATCGTATACAATGATAGCTTGCATTTCCTTCCACCTTGCGAACTTGTCTGAGTCAGGTCCCTGTTGGAAGGTTTGCTGGAGCTTCTGTATGTTAAAAGTCGCTCTCTTTAGTAGCGTAGTCGGTATGCACAGATTAAGTGCACCTCTGATCCGAGCCTGTGAGAAATTCTGTGAAGATCTAATGTCAAGGAGAAGTAGACGGCTCTCCCAAGCTTCTGCATCAAATCCTTAAGGTCCTCTGCAGAGATCAAAGACGGCTTTCCAAGGTCGAGCTTAGGGGAGGGTAGATGGACGGGCCATATGTGTCACACTGGGCGATGGCGGCTCGACCCTATGCTCCATGACTGAGAGGCGAGGATCTCGATCTTCTGCCCTCGTCAAGGCAGTCCGATGCTGCGTGCTGCCGTCCATGGGGAGGGAGAGTCAAATCGAGGGATATTGGGAATCGAAAGCGGGAACAAGGATGATTCAGAGTTACGTTTCGACTCAGCGGATACATACGCCGAGTCGTGGAGGCTTTCCTGGTCGATGTCCATCCTACTCGCAGGTCGCTCTCGGGTATGGGTCATTGCACGACCGAAAGAGGCATCCGAACCGGTGTCGCTCGCATGCGTGTGCCATCTAGGCGGTCGGGGACGTGCGGCAGTTGAGCTGAGGGTAGACGGGGCGTACTGGCCGGACAATGAGAACGACTTGCCCTTGTTAAGGTCGGCTTGCCTTCTGAAAGCCTCAAATTCCGGGTTGGCGTCAAGAGGGACCTGCTTAGGTATGGCAGCTGCGAATGATTTGATCGAAGAAGGAGAAGGACTCCAATTATCTCTGGCTAAGCCCGAGGAGTCGCGAGGGTCGTTCCCGGAGTCGACAACCAGACCAAAGTAGTTTGGGCTGGGAGCTCGTGCCTCTGATGGGTGACCGGGCGAAAGCTTTGGTGGATGATTCTGGCCTACAGAGTGAGGCGGCCAAGGTGACGCGACGGGAGTAGTGGTTTTCGTTCCTTTGGTTGAGCGCGTGGACTGGGAATGCGGATGGGAGAGGGACGTCGCAGACGAGGCATGTCTCGCCGACGCCATCATGGTATAGCGGACCGGCGTCCGCTCGCCTGATCTCGAGTCACGCATGACGGTCGTGTACTGTTTCGACAGATTACCCAGATGACCGATAAATGCCAGGATAATATTAACAGCATTCAACTATGACCAGGCTGGCCCGACTCATAAAGCCATGGTTACGGGCAAAGGAAGCCTATGGAACAGAAAGGAGCTTCGATGAGATAGTTGGCAAGTATTTCAGGAACAAGATTTGCAAGCAGCACCCAGCACGTAGTGAATGCTGTAGTGGGGGCGCTTGGGGGAAGGCAAGAGGAGGGTCGAGAGTCTAAAAGAGAGTCAGGGTGTGTGAAGCGGGCATTGAGAGAGGGGGAGGTACTGATTAGAACACCCTGACGTGAGAGACGCTTGGTGGCAACGGGGAGGGGGTGGTTCCACGGAACTGGAGATGGTGGCGCTCGTGTCTGAGGAGGTGTGTGGGTTTGCGAATTAATGGCGAAGTTCCGAGCTGTAGCCCAAAGGATATGATTAAGAAAAAAGAAACGTTCCCAGTCCTGGAAGATAATTAGAGTCAGTTTATCAGGCGAAAGACATATTTTGGGGGCGTAGGAGCAAAGGTAAGAGGCAGAGGCGAGAGGCAGAGGAGAGTGGCACACGGCCTGGGAGAGGCGGCGAGAAACGTTGTCATTTTCAAGGATCATCGAGAGCTGGGTCAGGAAGAATTTCAAATCCGTACGGTACAGCACAGTACGATAGAAGGTTCCCTGGCGCTCGAAGGGCTAAATGGTAAGAGGCAGAGGGGAATGAAGCGATGAGGCACACCTACCTTGAGCTTGTCTGGTGCTGAGCGAACGCCCACGGCACAAGCGCAGTATTGGTCGAGAAGAAGATGAGGTAGAGCAAAGTCGAGGGAGAGGCTTGATATCGAGCTTGGGTCCACCAAGGAAGCTTGCTCAAGCAAAGGTAAAAACACCAGATGGCGAGTGAAGCTACAGAGGCGGGTTGAAGATCGGGCAGGGTGACGCCGCACACCGTAAGAAGTTGTGAGGTGAGGAGGGGGAAGGGAGCGAGACCTCAGTGACCAGCGTTAGCTTGGTCCAAAGTCAAGTCCTGCTGGTACTGTGGAAGACAGAGGAGCCGGTGGGTGTGGTCGCGTGTGGCAGGGATCGTCGCCGGCGGGGACCCTTGACGAGGAGAGCTCGTGCACAGTTGCAGCTGCGACGAAGAGAAATCGCGTCCAGTGATGTCAAATATTGGACGACAACTCGGGCTTTTGCTCCGTTCAGCTTCTCGGATCTTGCCCAACCAGACAAAAGGGCACCTGCACAGCGTCGTGGGCGTTCACGATCGAGAACGGCGTGTAAGCAGGGCCGTAGTGTCGTCAATCCAGGCTCCGGCTTTTCAGGCCCCTAGGCGGGCCGGGCAGTACCGTGGGGTGCTGGCGTTGCTTTGCGTTGCGTTACGATGCGGTGTGTACGCGAATGTGTGCGTGTGTGTGGTGCTCAGGGGAGGGCTTTGATTCCTTGCAGCGAGTAATGCCTCGTCGAGTCCAGACTCCCGTGGACCTTTCTACAGAGACGATGCCTCCTGAAACTGATTGGGATTGCAGGTCAAACGCTTAGCCTGGCCACGGAGGAGGGGAGAAAAACCGAGCGTGGCCTGGCACTAAGACGAACAGGCTGCGTCTTGACGGCACCAGCTGGTCTGGATCCCTTGCTACGTACTGTAATACACGCCCATGCCCCATCCAGGAGCAGGAACCGTACACCTTCCCGTCATCGTGATGGGCAAGCGCAAGAGCAGGAGCAAGAGCAGGTCGGTTAGAGCCAATGGGCGTGATACCCGAGGGTTGAGATGCGGATACCTGGAGCAGCCCGGCCAAGAGGGCCTTGATCAGAGTACCATGCTAGTGCTGGCCCTGTACCTGATTCTTGATTACCTTCCATGCGAGCGCGCCTCGACCCGAAAGAATGACGACAGCTCCACCGGTATCGTCATCGTGGCGTCAGGGTCCCTCGCGTTAGCCAATCACACTCTGCGGCTCCCCAAGGCTGTCCAACCACGACTGTTTCTGATGCGTCCACCAACGTCACAGTGCTTTTCACTGACCCCCTGCGCAGTCTTGGCGTCCCAACCTTCAAGTCCAGAACTTTTCCCGCCTTTCTTTCTCAGATCTGCCCCTCCATATTCATCCATCCATCCGTTTTCCCCAACCACCCATTCGCACACCAACCAACGTCGACCCGCTGCAATACTGGAGTTCGTTCCGTTACGACGCCATGCGCGCGCACCGTTATTACCGTTTAGCAGCCAACAAACCACAAGCCCTTGCTCAAGACCCCTCGCCTTACCGACAATCAAGCAGGCTGGACCCGCACATGTCTCATCTCGTCTCTCCGTTCGCCCAATACTGGTAAGCCCAAGTACAGTCCAGGAAACGGTTCCAAAAACCAACAGGAAGGAAAAGACGCACCACGCCAGGTTTTCCTTGTTACGGACCGGACCCCTTGGCTTCTGCCACTTCTGCATGATGCCCCTCACTACTGCCCTTTTCTAGGTGGGAGGCGGCGTTCTGCCCAGAGGATAGTCTTTCTGAATTTCCCCTTTTCGCGACACCGACATTTCCCACCTGGTGCTAAAATGCCATTCCCGTCGGCCTCAGCTATCGACAAGCAGTCAACTCGACCCGGTCCGCGCGCACAACTTCTTCACAACCTCCGACCTGTCTGATCAGGGATTTCTGGTTTGGCCAGCCCAAACTACCTACTGCAATTGCTCGCAGACTCCGCACCCATGATTACAAAACGTCTAGGTAGTCGTCGTCATTGTTCATCTTATCCGTGCGCACCCCTACCCGCCTATGCGCCCCGGAGTATCTACTCCTAGCCCAACCAAGCTTTTCCCCTGCCAGCCGCAATGCTACTACGTACAGCCTCTTTGTCACAGAGGAATTGAATCTTAGCGGTCCAGACTCTTCATCGAGAATAAGGAGTTGGGCTCACCTGCCTCTCCTTGCTTACCCCTTTGAGACTGTGAGCCGTAGCCTGTGGGTGGTCCTGACGGTGCACTTGGCCTATTGGACCACTCCACTTGATCAGCTCGTGATCTTGCGTTGGTCACACAAACCCCGGACTCCACATGCACGTTGCTTTTCTTGTCTCAGTCCCTCATGGCGCTCTGGATAGTACAGTCTGTACTGTACTGCGCGGTAGGTATCTATTCTCTGGTAGTCTTAACCACGCTGTGGCCCCGTGGCGGCGGAGCTACCACACACGGTTTTGGGACGAGCCTTTTGTATAAAACGATCCAGGCCCTGCAAGTCATACCATACCGCCACACCTTGATTGGACACTCAATATGCGCACGCGCTATGGCAGACTTCTCGGTTTGTTTGGCTTGCTGGCTGACTCTCAAATCGTCACCTATTGCATATACCGCATTCTCGCATGCGTTGACAGCTAGCATTCCTGCTTGATTCGGCTCCCGAGTGGGGTTATGGCCGGTTCTCAATCGTCGTGCGTGCGGCTGGAACGGCAGGCAAGTCCCTAACCCTTCGGAGAAGCTGTTTTTGGCTCGGCGGGCGCATCCCTCGCCAATCAACATGATCAACACGTTACCAAGGACCCTGTGCATTGCTGCATGATCAGGGTCCTCGAGATCTTAGAGTGGACAAGGGTGGTATGACCAAGCAAAACCAAGCCAGCATCCAACAACGATTATCCATCCTGGAACGGCATACCAAGACCAGTATGTTTTGTAGGAACGCCTCCTCACCCGCCGATCTTGTCATGTAGGGGACCTTTGGTTGATGAGCATTCGTCCAACACACACACACAAAGGAAAATAGAACCATCTAGAATTTGATGTATCACGGATCTGGTTGGATGTGGCTGCAGAGCCCCAGGATCACCGTCATGTAGTCCCGGTCCAGCTTAGAGCTTCTGAGACATTTGAGTCAAGATAATACGGACGGCACAGGTAAGGATAAGACATGCGCACGCTTGCGATGTGTTTCTGGGCCGGTGGCTTGAAAGCAACACCAAGCACACGATACGACATGGATACAGAACGTTGTCATTTGCATAGAAGCGGGGCCTGTATTGTGGAGATGAGTATGAATGCTTCAGCCGATTGTAATGGCTGAGCCGATGCTCACACGAGAACATTGCACTTGCATCTTGATTTTCAACCAAAAGCTTGCTTACGTCGATCTTGCTGACTGACTGTACCACAGCTGGTCAAACTGTACGTAGTCTTTGCGCAATCCCCATTCCGGTTTGGGACATGCACCTTACACATGATATGAACTTGTTGCACTTTTGCAAAATTCGATGCTGGACAGCTGTAACTTTGCTCGATCTTTTTCGTATGGCAGCCCTTGATCAGACTCAAGCTTAGGGGTCCTCTACCCCAGAGACTGAGTCAGTAGACCAGCTTCAAATGGCTCTCCCCACCTGACTAATGAGTTGTTGCCGTGCGCCATCAACCGACAGGCGATGACCCCTCTCGCCTGGCGGAGAAACAAACGTGGACGAAACCCCTGCGTATGAGTGACGCTCAACAGTTTGCCATCATGTTTCAGTCCAGCCTCCCATCTTCCGCAAATGCAGACCGCTTGAAGGCGCGGCAGCCGATTACGAAGCCAGTGCCTGCTTACCTGCCAACGGCCGGGTCACCATTGAAAGTAGACGAGGGTCTCTATGCCGCTATCCGCGATGCTCCGCGTGTCCTGGTGGAGGAGTTTACGCTTCCGATTCGGTCTGGTCGGGCTTGGTCGGCGCCGGCTGGGTCTATTGTAAGCATCAGCACACCGGAGGGACCACAAGTTGGTATGTCAATGGCAGCGCCCTCGGTAGATTGGAGGAGCCGTGGCCTCTGGCATCCTATACTCTACTGCTTCGCGGCATAAGACGAATTGTAAATCTAATTATTTGGATTGTCTAGGCGACTTGAATATCTGGAATCGACACAATCCCAGGGAGCGATTTTGGGCCAGCCGTACGCGACAGCTGCATGCATCGCATGTTAGCACCAATGACCGCCTCTGGTCGTGCTTGCCCTACATGCGACCCTTGGCAACCATCATTACCGACACTCTCGCTTGGTACGGGAAGATGAGCACGGAGGCCGCGTGCACGATCTGCTAGGCACGCGGTGTGACCCGTACATCAACACGGTGCTGGCGGGCGAGCAGTACGACTATCACTGCCACTCGAACCTCGTGCGCGCGGTGTTGCCGTTTGGGCTTAACGAATCGGACGTGCACGACGTGATTAACATATTCCAGGTGACGGGATTGGACGAGAAGGGGCGGTACTTTATGAATCCGTCGCCGGCTGAGAAGGGTGACACAATTGAATTTTTGGCCGAGCAGGACCTGCTGATGGCTTTAAGTGAGTAGTGTTTGAGAATTACGGCTACGGTAGAAATGTTGCTAACGGCAGTTTGAAACAGGCACATGTCCCGGTGGTGACCTATCCAAATGGGGCTTTGGCAGTGATAACGAGCAGGAGATGATTCAGTGCTGCCGTCCTCTTCACGTCAAGGTATTCAAGCTCGAAGACCAGGATTTCTTGGAGAAGAAGGGATGGAAGCCAGCAACGCCGGCCGCCTACAAGGGCATGCACGGTATCGTGAACCCGCAAGGCGAAGGCACGAAGCAGTAGACAGACTACATTGATTGTTGATAGTAGCCATATTGCAAGTCATGTCTTCAATTAATGAACCAAGTCTGAGTGTAGACTCGCTAGTTGATAACGTTGAATGACAAATGGTGGTCGGTGAGAGAGATCGGCAGTGTCTGGCGCCACCCCGCACAACAGGCACATGGGGGACTAGATGGATAACCGCCGCAAGGGCAACCCAATGCCTGAATTGGCTAGCAGTATCCGAACGAAAAATCTCAAAAAGAAAGAAAGATGATCGTATGTTTGGGGTCAGGGGTGTCAATTGATCTAATGTAGCCTCAATGATGTCACGCCATGCGCGGCCAAGCAAAAGGAAATTTCGCCCAGGTTCCGCCACAGAAAAAAATAACCTGAGCCGGACAAGCTTCTGCGGTGTAGATAATGTTGTGGGCCCCGGTTTTTCGAGACTAGGCCGGATCTCTTAGAAATCCAGCAGCACGACAGAAACAGATACAGATGGCCTGCAGCGCAGAGTGCAAGGGGATCGAGCCGGAGGAGTGGTTAAAATTCTGACGTCTTGCGTGCGAATCGACCCCACCGCGCCTCCGAACCCCGGACTGCCGAGCCCAGGTCCCGGTGCGCCGTCGCTGATTGGTGCAGTCTCGGACCAAACCCGCGTTTTGCCTCGGGTGAGCCGCCCGATGGCTTCGGCTCGTCTCAGTTTCATTTGTCATCTTGGAGTGGACGCATGGCGCTTTTCGAATCGCCCAGAAAAACCGTAATTGCAAGGCGGAGCAGATCTGGCACAAATCTCCCGGCGCATTGAGCTAAGTCCCAGCTCGGTGGACCCTGGATTATAAACTGACTCTCGCTAGATTGGTTTCGATGTTAAGGCCTTCCCGTGGTATATATCTAGCCGGCGTAGTTCACATCAATTGCTTTTTTCCGAAACAAGTAAACACATCTCTCTGGCTCTACATCCATTCTTAGTTCCTCGATCAGCTACCTACCGCAATTACATCATGGCTAGCAACTCCCGCCTCTTTCAGCCTATGCAGGTTGGCAAGATGAACCTGCAGCACCGCGTCGTCCTCGCCCCTTGACTCGCTTCCGCGCAGACGACGACCATGTCCCTCTGCCCATGGTGACCGAGTACTACCGCCAGCGCGGCGCCACGCCCGGCACCCTCCTCGTCTCCGAGGGCACCTTCATCCACCACAAGGCCAGCGGCTACGCCAACGCCCCTGGCATCTGGAGCGACGCTCAGATCGCCGCCTGGAAGAAGGTCACCGACGCCGTCCACGCCCAGGGCTCCTACATCTACTGCCAGCTGTGGGCGCTGGGTCGCGCCGCGCCGCCCACCGAGAACAGCTGCCACAAGGAGACCGAGGTCGTTGCCCCAGCGACAAGGCCTTCGAGGGCGGCGCCACGCCCCGTGCCTTGACCCTCGAGGAGATTGACGAGTACGTCGACTTCTACGTCCAGGCCGCACGCAACGCCGTTGCCGCCGGCTTTGACGGTGTCGAGATCCACGGTGCCAATGGCTATCTCATCGACCAGTTCACCCAGGACGTAAGCAACTTCCGCACCGACGAGTACGGCGGCAGCGTCGAGAACCGCTCGCGCTTCGGCTTGCGCGTCGCCAAGGCCATTGCCGACGCCATCGGCGCTGAGCGCACCGGCTACCGTGTGAGCCCCTGGTCCACCTTCCAGGGCATGCGCATGCAGGATCCCCGAGAGCAGTTCACCCACCTGCTCAAGGGCCTGCGCGAGCTGAACCTGTCCTACATCCACATAGTCGAGGCCCGCATCGCCGGCAACACCGACATCGAGGCCCACGAAAGCCTAGACTGGGCCCTCCAGGCCTGGGGCCGCGAGCACGCCGCCATTGTCGCCGGCGGCTTCACTTCTGAGTCTGCGCGTGAGGAAGTCGACAAGAAGTACACTGACTACAACGTCGCCGTCGCGTTCGGTCGCTACTACATCTCCACCCCCGACCTGCCCTTCCGTATCAAGGAGGGTCTTGAGCTGGAGCCGTACGACCGATCGTCCTTCTACATCCCCAAGTCCGAGAAGGGATACACCGACTACAAGTTCCACCCCTCTTTCCAGCAGAACTCTGCCAAGATCTGAGAACATAGAGAAAGCATTGCATAGGCGCAGGCGGTATTGGCGTGAATGTTCGAAAAGGCGTTTTGTATACCTCGGATGGTAGAATAGATGAGTAATGAAATAGATATATAGACAATTGATTGGTTTCTAATCATCTCAACTTGCCCACATTCCACCCTACGTGCTATGTTAGTAATTTACAGTCACAAAATGAGCGTCACCTTTGGAATAGTCGAATGCAGCGTATCGTAATGTTGGTACATTAATTTATCCATACATTTCGTTGCGTTGCTCTACCCTCTATCATGGTCGTGGCACGATGGATGCAACCCATGTCTTGACGGTCATAACCACAACTACTTCCACAGCTTGCCAAGCGAAACTTCCTTGTCGTCGTGCTTGTTGAGAATCTTGGCCGTGGCCAGCTCAAAGTCCTCCTGCGTCACGTGGACTCGCCTCTCGCGGAGTGCGTACATGCCGGCTTCCGTGCAGACACCCTTCAGCTCGGCGCCAGAGCACCCGTTCATCTTCTCGGCAATCTTGGTCAGGTTGATGCCTCGGGTGAGGTTCATCTTTCGGCTATGGATGCGCAGAATGTCGGCTCGAGCCTCGACACTTGGCGGGGAACTCGATCTTTCGGTCGATACGTCCAGGTCGCAGCAGCGCGGGGTCGAGGATATCTAGACGGTTGGTTGCCATGATGACCTTGATGTTCTTTGTGGGTTCGAAACCGTCCAGCTGGTTCAGAAGCTCCAGCATGGTTCTTTGGACTTCGGAGTCACCACCAGATGAGCCCTCCACTCGGGAGGAACCAATGCTGTCAATCTCGTCCATGAAGATGATGGAGGGCGCATGTTCTCGGGCCATGACGAACAGTTCTCGGACCATACGGCTACCCTCACCGATATACTTTTGCACCAGCTCGGAACCTGATACTCGGATGAACTTGCAGGCTGTGTGGTGGGCGACGGCTCGGGCGAGCAGGGTCTTTCCGGTACCGGGGGCCGTATAGCAAGACACCCTTGGGCTGCGCGATACCGAGAGACTCGAACAGCTCAGGGTGCTTGAGACCGAGCTCGATCACCTCCTTAATCTCCTTGATTTGTTGGTCAAGGCCACCAATCATGTCGTATGTGCTGTCAGGAACCTTTTCGACCATCATGAGGGAGACGAGAGGGTCGACAGATGAGGGCAGCATCTTCTCGAGCTTGTAACTGTCGGAGAGGAGTGTGACTCGCTTGCCGGGAGTGAGTTTGGCGACATCGACATTATCCGAGATATCGACGACTGTGTCGGTCAGCATGGGGAGATGAGAAGTAAGGTTGGGATGGCCACTGACCGTATTTGCCTTCAGGGTGCACCTTGACAAGGACCTTCTTAGTGCCCATGACCTTGACGACCTCGCCGACATAGGAGCCGGGCTGCTGCAGCAGGCCAAGCTCCTCTCTGAGTAACCGCACGCGGGAGTTGTAGTCGTTTCGTTGTGCTTCGAGACGGCGCAGAGCGGCTTGGCCCTTGAGGATCTCAAGCTTCATGGCCTCGATCTTGTTGTGGTAGTACTCGTCGAGCGCCATCTTGGGCGGTGCGCTGCGGTCTGCGCGACGATGCTTGAGTTGTGTGAGTTTCGGAGGAGGTGTCGCCGCTTGGAGAGGGTCGAGGGGTGGGTTGGAGGGCGGAGGATGGTGGTCGTGCCGTGTGGAGTGATG
Organism: Albifimbria verrucaria; assembly: GCA_020081605.1. NCBI lineage: Eukaryota > Fungi > Ascomycota > Sordariomycetes > Hypocreales > Stachybotryaceae > Albifimbria > Albifimbria verrucaria. The sequence continues at coordinate 6,095,667 of JAHREC010000013.1, forward strand.
GTGTAGGTTGATGATGATCGTGGGTGATGCGTACTAAGCTTGACAAGGCTACAGCTGGTCTCGTAAGCCAGCCAGCAGTACCCAGGCCGGGCCAGGTTGAGCTGCTGGGTAGCTGTTCGGAGTTACGGAGAAACGATAAGCCGGTGGAGGTCCAGAGAAGTACGGGGAGGTACCCCAGAGCAAGTATTGTACCTGATTTGGGCAATTTGCAAATAAACAAAGAGCATTTTTATGTACCTTATTTATGTAAACTACTAACAGCACCTACATGACGTTCGACAAGAAATATCCAAGTAGGACAGGCTTCGATTTATGCAACGAAGCAATTATGAACCGAGACCGATCTTTTGTTGACCATCAAATTCAGCCTTGGAAAAGGCATTTATTGTAGGTCATGCTAGCGCTGATGCTGTTACGTTGTTACATTTAGCACGAACCTCTTTAGTGGCTCTCTGGATCGTGGGATGCAAGAGATGTATCCGTAGGTGCTCTGCTATATCACGTCCGAGCGTCATACAGTGGCTCTGTAATTGGCAACACGGGGCTGGATATATTAGATGTTGATGCGCCCGTTACTGGGCAATGTCTGACACATTTCCTCGCGTGCGCGGTCACGAGTCATGCTCCACCGATGATGCATTGCCATGGCGGGGGAAGCTGTGGAGGGAGGGAGATGTGCGTATAGCTAATAGATGGCATCTTGAAGAACCGGGGAGAGCCAAGTTGAAGATTCGGCAGGCTGGTAGATTCTGGAAAGCGAAGCAAAGCACAGCGAAACAGGCGGTTCGATTGGATTGGACGCATGGAGATGGTCCCAGTATCAGGCTGGGGGCCGAGCCAGCCGCGACTAGGCCTGACTGGGGGCAAGGTCATGAGCCGAAGGCCGATGGAGCAAAGGCAATTAACAAGACCGGGTCCTTGGCGCACGTTGGTCAAGTCTTATGCTGGGTTGTGCTATGCGATGGCTGCGTCGTGAAGCGCAGCTAGCGACAAAAGTGGGCATCCTGGGCTGGGTAGCGAGGCCTCTGGGAGCTATGCTGTCTGTATCCGTCCGTACCTACATAATTAATTCCTTGCCTCACTTTTCGGCTGGGCTTGACTGAATTATGCTGCGCCCGAGCCAGGGAAAGCCGAGAGTCAACTAATAAAAGTGAGACCAGGTGACGACAGACACAGCTGATTTGACTGAGGAGAAGAAAAAGAAAAGAAAAAAATACCAAGTGCTGTACATGCCTTACCTTAGCTTGGCGAGTACCTCCCAGCTTTCCTTGCCAGTGCCAGTATCGTGCCATAGCACTTGCTAAGCTGCTGCACGACTAAACTAATCCTTGTCTCGACTGCCTGCTTGCTTCACAACACCCAGGGGACTGGACTGCTGCTACCACGACAACCTTTCTCATACCGCTCACAGCCCAACCCGTCCCGTGCCTCTTCCATCGCACACGCATCCTCGACGTGTCGTGTCAACGCATCCTTCCTCGCTGCAGTTTAGCGGCATTTCGTATGCTGCAGTGATCCCACGGTTATCCGATCCAGGTCACCTGCGTTCCAACGTCATCTCTTCCTGCATGCGACTCTGCTCCCACGACCTTGTGGCAGCTTGCCAACTTCGACCCCTCAGGTCTGACCTGAGCATCACCGGCCACGGTCGCGCCTCGTAACCAACTCCGCACCTTTTATCATCCAAGCCCGACAGCATGGATCCTTCGCGAGCTGGTTCCTCGGCAGCTCACCAACAGGGCGACGCCTCGGAGGAGCACTCGCCCACCGACACCCGCATCCCACTCGCCAGGTCCGAATCCAGGTCCGGCCGCGACGACGCCGGTCTGTCTGAAAGCTTCCAGTCTACCGACACCGTACGCAGAAGACCCGAAGGAGGATATGGTACGTCGCGCTCTGTCCTAACCTTCGCGCCTCGATGCGTTTGTCCATCTACTTACACAAACCTTGCTGCACAGGCTCCATACAAAGTACAGCCACCACCAGTGGCAGTCAATTCCTGGGCGAGCCCCAGGCCAAGAGCACCAGCTCCCAGCATGCACGCTCCCTCTTCTAGGCCCGGAGCGCACCAAGTCGTATACACGCCTGCGGAAACCTCCCTTCTCCCGCCGAACCTCCTCCAACACCCCTCACCGCGGTGAGATTTTCTCAGTTGACGATGAGCCTCACGAGGTCGAAGCCGATGCCGCCGAGCGACAACGCGACCCTGCGTACGGAACCCGTCGTCGAACCGGCATGCCCTCTACCCTGTCCCGCGTCCAATCTCGGGGTGGGGAGTCCGAGGAGGAAGCTGAGGAGGAAGTACGCGAATCCCAGCACAGCACAGTTGAGGAGGAGAACGAGGAGGAGGATGAAGGCATGCAGCTTAGCGAGCACGTCGACTGTAACTCCGACAGCGACATCAGCGACGCCGAGGACTTCACCCTCAAAGACCGACAGCAGGCCATTAACCAGACCCATCCCTTCGGTATCCGTGTCTGGAAGCCTGCGCTGTACAAGAAAGACCGTTCCATCCAAAAGTCGGCACAGGCCGATATCCATTCTACTCCTGGCGGCAGAGTAAGCAACTGGCTGCTCCTGTTCAACCTCGTGTGGACCATTGTCTTTGGTTGGTGGATGGCTGCTCTCGCTGCCCTCGGTGCAGTCACCTGCTTGCTGTTCGCCGCTGCGCCTAGCGGAAGGGAGTATGGCCGCGTCCTCTGGGGTCTCGCCGGCTACTTGTTCTACCCCTTCGGCAAGTTCGTACGCCTGGAGAAGGACGAAGCCTACATGCATGAGGATCGGGATGAGGGTCGAAGCATCTCCGAGTATGAGCAGTGGCAGAGCGGTGATCTGGAATATGGTCGACTCTTCTTTGGTCCGGACCGAAACCGCTCCATCGTTGGCCGTTCGAGGCGAAGCATTGACTCTGAGCCCAGCGAGACGGAGAGCCTGCTTGGGCGCGGCCGTCGTGGAGAGGGCGGCGAACTACCTCCCGAATGAAGAGGCGACTATTTGGCAGAGGACAATGGAACATTGGCCGCGTCATCTTCTTCATCTTCTTCTACTTTCTCATTTCACCATCGTTGATCATCGTGTCAGGAATCTGCTGGTTCTTGGTTTTCTGGATTCCTATGGGCAAGGTTACCATGCTCTTGTTCGACCACCTGAGGCGCCATCCCCTTGCTCTCTCGTTCGAGTCGGATATCAGCTACGCGCGGATGGACGATACTCCTAACTCCTCCATTCTTGTTTGCACGTACCGAGCTGTGGGCTCAAAGTACTGGAAGTATACCATTGACGGTACTAACATCTTTTTGATCAACCTCATGGTTGTCGTTGTCTTCGTCATAATAGACTGGGCCGTCTTGGCTGGAGTTCTCGGAGTGGAGGGGCTCATCACCTCTCCCGCATTCCTCTTCACCACGGCGCTGCTATCCATTATTCCTTTGGCCTACTTCATCGGACAGGCCGTTGCCTCCATTTCCGCTCAGTCATCGATGGGTCTCGGTGCTGCCATCAACGCCTTCTTCGCCACCGTGGTGGAGGTCTTTTGTACTGTGTTGCCTTGCGCCAGGGCAAGGGCGCACTGGTTGAGGGCAGTATCGTCGGCAGTATCTATGCCGGTATTCTTTTCTTGCCGGGCATTTCCATGTGCTTCGGTGCCATCAAACGTAAGACTCAGCGCTTCAACGCCAAGTCTGCTGGTGTTACCTCAACGATGCTGCTGTTCGCCGTCTTTGGTGCCTTCGGCCCGACGTTGTTCTACCAGATTTATGGCACGCACGAGCTCAACTGCATGGGATGCGAGGATTATGATATCGTTGGAGAGGGTGGCCACAACCAGTCCAGGGATTGCCGTCGCTGCTACTTCAGCCAATCACCAGCCCTAGACGACAGATTCTACATCGAGGCTGTTCGTCCCTACTGCTATCTCGCCGCAGCCATGCTTTTCTTATCCTACCTTATTGGTCTCTGGTTCACACTTCGCACCCACGCCGCTGTGATCTGGAACGCAGAGATTGACGAGAAGCGACAAGACGAGCAACTTCACAATTCATCGATCCGTGCTCACCAAGCATCTACCGGAGACATTCCTGCGACTGAAATCCGGGACTCACACCTGTACAAGCGTATCCTGGGTCAATCTCTGAAGCAGGTCGGGCTACCACCGCGCTCTGAAGAGGCATCGCGCCAGAGCTCGACTTTAACTGAAGTAACCAACCCTAACGGTGTACCCAACACGCCTCATGTCGTCCCTCCCAAGTCAGGCGGGGAATCTGCTCGACCCGCCATCCGCGTACCTGGCCTCAGTGATGCAGAGAGTAACGTGCTCGTCCGTGAGGTTGCAGAAATCGCGGCTACTGCCGCCACTATCGCCTCAAGGGATAGAGTAACGAGAAAGATTTCAGCCCCAACACCATCAGCTTCCGCCGCCGCGCCTCGCGCACATGCCCCAATCCGAACCACTGCTGTCGTTGAGGGTGAAGAGGACATTGTTGCCGCCGATGCTGCTACGAACCAGGGAGGTGGCCACGGCCACGACGCTCCAAACTGGGGAAGAACGAAGAGTGCCGTCATCTTGTTGGGTGCCACAGTTCTCTATGCCATTATCGCGGAGATTCTTGTCGACTCTGTCGATGTCGTTCTTGAGAGCTTCTCGATTGATCAAAAGTTCCTTGGTTTGACCTTGTTTGCTTTGGTTCCTAACACAACGGAATTCTTGGTGAGTAAACACTTTTCTATACGGCAGCCTTCACTTAAACTAATGATGAACAGAACGCCATCTCATTCGCCATGAACGGAAACATTGCACTTTCCATGGAAATTGGTTCAGCCTATGCTCTCCAAGTTTGCCTCCTGCAGATCCCTTGTCTCGTTTTCTTCTCTGCCGTGTACACCACCGTGCCCGATGGTAGTGACCCAGCCCTCTACCTCTTTTCGCTTCTGTTCCCCCAATGGGACATGGTTATGGTGATTCTATGTGTGTTCCTCCTCAGCTACATGTACGGTGAAGGAAAGAGCAACTACTTCAAGGGCAGTATCCTGCTTCTTACCTATTTTGTTGTCGTAAGCGGATACTGGTTCAGTGGATACACATCAGAGACGATGGGTATGAACAGGTTCGACACTCTTGGCGCGGATGGCCAATTCCGAAGCTACAAGACGGTCGGGAGATCGACGAGAGGCAGGGCCTTTGAGTTGTGAGTCGGATAACCTCGACGGGGGTCTGTACAGGAGATGAATTGGAAGAATATGCATCATCGATCGATACCCCGAAGCCTTGCATTGCAGCTACAGATATTTCTTATTGTGGTTTTTTTACTTGGGTTTCCTAGCCGTTGTTATATTGTGACTCTCAGCATTGGGGGAAGGGCATAGCATTGTCACGGTCGTTGAAAGGGTATTGCAGTAATTAGATGGTTACAGGTATGCTTAGTTTTCGGTTTCGTTTATACAGGACAATACCAAGTTGCATTAGTTCTCGAATGTGTTTCGAAAGCAGGGCTTGTGCTGGTTGATGCTTAGAGACTCGCGTAGAATCTGGGGGATGAGGTGTGACTTGATAATATGGACCAAGGGATGCAAAAGCAATAACAAACAATGTTCAAATGAGTGGTAGTCAACAGAAGAACTAGCTACATATATCCCCAGTTCTCACCAGAGATTACTATCGCTTTTTCTTCAACTCAGGGTGACGCCTCCCACGTGCTTCAAGTAATTGTCGTGTCTCGTAAATGACTGGTCGCAAATATCACACCAACCAGGACGGATGGAGATGCCAAGGGCCTTCGCCATCATCGGGTGGTTAGTGTAAATGTGTCGTTCCATGTCCCTTTGCCAAGGCTGCTTATTTTCACAGCCGGGGTAGGGACAGAGGACAGGTCGAAAGTGCTTTCTCAGGTGCTTGCTGCGAGTGAGAGCTGTCAGCCTTAGGGAACGGGGTCTGATGGGCGATGGGAACGCACTGAGAGTCGCCCTTCGACGGACGGGTCTTCGACCGCTTGCGGCATTTCAGCGACTTGCAGACGTAGGCCTTTTTGTCCTCGGTGAGTTTGAAACAGTACACATCTGGCATTTGCAGTTCTTCAAAACAAGTTCCGCCGCGCTCCCATTTCTGGGAGGGCTAGCGGACGACAATCCAGATGAAACAGATTCGCTAAAAGAATGTTGCGAGGGAGCAGGTTCTCCTTCAACTCCAGGTTCAAAGAATTCAGGGCTGTCTGAGCTTTCTGCAGATACGGACTTTGGTTTTTGAGACTAAAGCCAGCCGCTGTCGGTGGTCTGCTCAAGCTCGTTGTTGCCTCTGAAGCTCATCGCTGGGGAAGAGTTCAAACTTTGCTCTTTCTCGTACTCTTCAAAAGCAGCCGAAAGATCATAAACATTAGACATCGCATCCACATCCCCTCGTCATCTCCAATTGGGAATGGAGACGCTGCGGGGACTCTGAGCCAGGTGATGAGGCCGCATAGGAAACCCGGTTGTTGTCCCCAAATTGGAGATAACTAGAAGACTCCGAGCGCCCGTTATCGGGTGACATATTGAAAACTAGGGTTTATAAGTGTCAATTAGGGGACTCTTCTGCGTGTGAGCGGCTGGGAGATTGTCTCACAGAGAGAAAATTCTTGGTCGTTCATTTTGGATGGTCTAGATGGCTGACCTCTAGTGTAGAGGCCCTCCAAGAAGGTTATCTGCTGCGGTGCGAAGCTAGACCATGGGGAGGAAGAAAACAATCATCAAGACGTGGGAATCGATGCTTTCTTTATACCTGGCAGAGGCATTGGCGCGTGCGCAGCTCGCCAGACAGGAAAGGCAGACTGCGCCCACCATCGAGCCCTGGCAGGGTGGTCTCCTCGACGGCCTGCCCGCCAAATCTGCAGGACTGGCCCAGGACCAACAAGACGGCATCAATTAAGCCCGTGTCGGCCGCGCCCACACCTCAATGCGACAGTCAAGCGCCCTACGCGACAGCGCCGAGGCTCCAGGAGAGGGAGGGGGTCATTCTGAACTGTCCTCACCTCAGAATATGTTGGAGGCCCGCTGCCGCCATGCACATCGTAGCGGGGCAATGGCGAGCCGAACCGCGTGTGGGGGAGCGCTTCTGTCGTCATGGGAGGAGAGAAGAGACAAGAAAGGCGTTTTTGCGCAGCGATGAGCTGGGTGATTGGCAATCTCGGTGGATGTCGGGGGTGGGCGGGCTGATTGGCAAGGCGGTTCGCATGGGAGAACCAACATCTTCAACCGGTCAAGACGGCGGCGCGGACGAGCTAAAGAGGCGGAGGTTGCATCGTACGCCATGCGGCGCTCGTGGTCGAGTTCGATTTGCTGCCTGATCGAGGAGGCCGTCCAGCAGGGCCAAGAAGCCGGGACGCGAAGGACGCACGGGACCCTTGGGCCGTGTGGGGATCGAGCCTGAAAGGGCGGCTCGTTGAGCAAACTGTAAGTGCGGCGCTCGTGATGTGGATGTTGGGAGCGGCGCCGGGTGAACATGGTAAGGCAGCGTAGCGTCGCATTGGCGAACCAGGCGGGTGCGTCGACGGCGTGGATGGTGTGCTAGGGGTTGCAGGATGGGCTCGTTTCATTGCCAGAAGCGGGCGGGACGAGTAGAAAGAAGCGGAAGTCCATCGAAGAGACCTGGCTACTGTCTGGCCAAGGCCGCTACTTGTTCTGCAGAAAGTCGGTCGACGGGTGCGTGGTATGGGCGGGCGGGCGTCATGTCTGAGTGAGACAAAGGTGAGGTGAGATGCAGAGCCACTCACTCTGTACTAATGCCGGTCTGCGAGTTTTCGAAATGAATGAAGGAATCAATAAGAATCGATAAGATTCCAAGTTATTAAATTGTTGGTCCGTGGTTGTGGTGATTTTTAAGCGCTGTGTTGGTTCTGGGTGAGGAGTGTCTGTCTGTTGTTTGCTGTGTGAGGTTGCGTATGGTGGTCGCACACGCCCAAAAACATGGGTGGAGAGTTGCAAAGGCAAAACACCAAGAATAGAACGAACAAACGTCACATGTGCGCAAACTGCAAACAACTACATGTGAGCTTGACTTGATGTCGTTTTGGAAACGTGTGGCATGTTTGACGTCGAGGTCTTGACAGAGCAACCACAGGCCCAGGGCACGGTACCGGCGGTTATGAATATCTAGAGCAGCGACGTATCGGAGGTAGGCATCATGGTGCGTGAAAGCGAGTGACTATCCAGGCATCGCACTGAAAGGATCTATTGCTTCGACTCGAGCTTCGAGTCCGAACCCTCATTCTAAGTCCGTAGCTACTGTCGAGAGCAGCCGCAGTGAGCAACCAGCCAGCCGTGGACCATGCAAACAACATTACACAGAACCACAACTTCTCAACGCCGCCTTGTCACACGCAAATCAACTCCAGTGTCTTCTTCTTCACGTCCAAGGCAAGCCTCAAACCGCAATGAAAAAAGTAAAAATACGCCTGTCAGACGTCCATCAACACCCACCCTGCCCTCGCGCCCGAAGGCAGACCGCGAGCAGGGTCGAGATCATCAAGAGGAAAAGACAACTCTCTATACAGCAGGCTCGTCAAGCGAGCCGCCGCCATCCTTGCGGACAGTGCGAGAGGACCAAAGGTATTCACTCTAGGGTGTCGAGGATATGCACTCATCAACCAGGGTGGGATCTGTGGCTCTTTTAGGGAACCAAGAGAAGGTCGAATACTATAGAAATGATTCTCCTGCAGGCGGTTGTTAGCAAGCTGTGGTTTTGCGGTGCTGTAGGCGGAGGCGCCCAAAGGTAGGGGAGACATACTGAAGTATTGTCGACGTGAAGAAGAAAAGAAAAAACCAGCAAAGGGTCGCGGTGCAGGCGGCTTCTTATACCTGCCGGGAGAGCAGCGCTGACCGCCTAGGCGGCAGAATTCTGGCAGAAAAAACTTTTTTTTTTTTTTTTTTGAGCCTCAGGGGACCAGACTGCCCTGGCAGACCCACTGCTACCCGCTCTTCGGAGGGGCCACCCATCATCATCTCCGAACAGGTCGTTGCAGCTGTATCTGCCGCTCTCCACTCCCTTCGCCAACCGACGAACGGGAAGCTCGCAAACGCCGTTTCTTTTGCTAGGCTGTCCATAGGTATGACCGGTGAGCACATCTCGGCCCGTCCAACAGCAACGAAAATTTCGGCCGTGCTCTCATTGGCCTGGACGGGGAACGGCATGAGCTTTCCCATGTCGAGGGGCCATCCACTTACTACTTGCTCGTCCCTTGAAGCCCGTCAACATCTCCGTCGGCATTCGCCAGGGACCCGGGTACCATGGCTTGGGAAAACTCTGCTAGACTTGGCGTCTGGAAAGAGGCCGAGTATGCGGTTGAGGGCACTTCTCCGTCGCCGACGGGCTTTTCGCCGAACTGTTACTGACCGAGAATGATGCCGTGATCCGGCGTTGTTACGTTTCCTCTCTAGATGCCGTCTCGTATGCACGGAAAACTCTGCCTCGGTTTCTATCTATCACGCTCGCTTCGGACCAGTACCCGGTGTTTCTCATTCCCCGTCCCGATACAGCTTCTCCCGCTCTATCCATTCCCTAACCTCCCTCCCCACCAGCTTGTCCAGCTCCTCTGTCCGGCCCGCCCTCACCGTCTCTCTCGCCTTGGAGCTGCTAACGCCTCCCTCGCCTCCGTCCACCAACTCCACCCGCTCTGCCCACTCTGCCCGTCCACCCATCTGCTCCAGCGCACCCTGGCCGAGGCCTCGCACGTACGCCGCCTGCTCCTCGCGCGAGCCCCACGCGTCGTCCGGCCGCGCTGTGATCCGCAGCCGCGCCCGCTCCGTCAGGAACGGATCCAGAGCCGACAGGATGCCTTCCTTGTAGTACTTGGCGTTAAAGATGCGCACCAGTGTGTCGAACCCCGCCAGGAAGATCTGCGTGGGTTGCGGTGTGCCGTAGAAGCCCGACTCCGTGATGGCCAGGGACTTGTCGTGGAAGTACGGCATCGTTGTCACCGCCAGATCAATCTCCAGCCCATTCTCCCGCTCGCGCGATGCTCCATCCTCGCCCTGTCCTCGTAGCTCGCCCAGCAGTTCCCGCCCGAACGCCTCCATCATGGCCAGCCGCAGCGGGAAGCTTGCGGGCTTCGGTGCTTTGTCGGCGTTGTTGACGGCCAGCAGCAGCATTAACCGAGACCCCTCGGTGCCCGTCGCCTCCAGGGCCGACCTGGCCATCTGCGCATGAGCCGTCGTGGGCGGGTTGAAGCTCGAGTCCAGCACCACCAGGTTCCTCACGCTCCGCGGCTGCCGAAGCGGCCGTGGCCCAGCATCGATTCCATTGTGGGGTAGCGTGCACAGCACCCTGAAGGCATCCTGTGATGACTGAAAGGATGTAAGAGCGCGGGAGAGGTGGTCCAGTACGGGCTTGGCGCTTGCTCGCATTGATGCTGTTGTGTTGTCGGTCATTGTCGGCTGTTTGAGGAGAGACAATGTGTGAATGCTGGTGACTTCCAAACTAAATTCAAATATCGCTACCATTGGGTGCTGGTACACGCATCCACACCAACTCTTAGACGATATGCAAAACCATCGTAGCTGTGATCTACACCTAGACAACATACATACATACCATCTCACACAGGTTGTATTGGTTTTTAGTATGCAAGCACTATATGGTTTCAACCGTTGCTGTGGTTTATGAATATACTTCTAGGCTAACGAATGCCGTTACCTGCACATTGAATTCAATGTCTTGCATGAGCTGACTAATAAGTCGAAGTTATATTCATGTTCAACAACTAAAACTTCTGTCCATACAAGTAAAAAACAGCATGAACACATAAATTATACAATAATTACAACCCGTAGCAAGGTCTGCGTTTCCCAGGTCGTAAGTCATGGTAGTGTTGTATATACCCTAGAGCGGAGGGTTATTTCTCCCAGGTCAGGACGGCTCTCGGTGCGTATCTGTTCAAGACTTTAACATTGTACACAATCTGAAGAAGGATCCAAGGGCATCCTCCCATATAATAGTTCGTGTCCTTTCATAAATAGCCAGGAACCATACATGTGGTTCCAAAAGGTAATCATATTGGTCTTGGATTCGTTTAGTCAACAACCTGTTGCCATCCACATCTTACCAACCTACCTCTTGTCTCGACTCCCCATCCTAGTCTATCCACATCCACACCCACATCCACACCCACATCCACAACCGGCCCTTAGACCCAAACACCAAAAAATTCGCATCAACTGCAAAAGATAATTGACAAGAGTGAGACTCGAACTCACGCGGGTTGCCCCACCAGGAAATAACATGTTAAGGTTACCTTAACCTGGCGCCATAACCAACTCGGCCATCTTGCCGCTTGATGAAAATAGCGTGACCGTAGGCCATCCAAATACCTGACTCCTCTGCCGTCGAGGCTAGTCCAGCAGCCATACAGCTCGACACCTCAGTAAATACTCGATATGAAGGACATCTGATAAGACTGAATAGATACCGCATCTCAAATTATATATCTAGCTTATATGCTTGAATTTCCCGTTCATGGCTCCATGTACAGACGCGCTCATTCAGCCTTGGGCTCAACGTCTATCACACCCCTCGAGAACCACTCCGAAATCGTTGCGAATCTGTCATCACTGCTCTCTAGGTTCGCCTTGAACAGCTCGTGCCTTTCTGCCCTCTCCCGCTGTCCCTCTCTCATCTTGCGAATCACCTCGTTCTCGCCAGAGCACTTAGGACACTCAGGCTCTCCGTCTCCGCCGCCGCCACGCAGGCACCGCTGATGGAAGCTATGCTTGCACAGGAAATGCACTGCAGGAAGGTCCAGGCCTTGCCCACAGTCGGAGCATCGCGTTGCCTGGAAGACGGCAGGCTTGCTACCTAGGTCGGACAGTTCCGTACGACGCTTCTCCGTGTCGGTCCGCAAGGTATCAATGCGCTTTCGATTGAGTGCGATTTCGTTGCGCTCGCGGGTGATAGTGTCGTGAAGATATGGCTTGATCATACCCATTGTTGCTACTCCCCGCCAGACGACTGGCCAACAAGCGTTTGAATCACCTGCAAGGGCGCCATAAGACCGTCTTTGTCAATCTTCGCCAGCACGGCAGCGAGCTCATCCTGGCCAGCCTCATCAAGAACTCGTGGGTCCGAGGTCAAGTATGCTAGAGCGGCGGGATATAACTGGGGCTCTTCTGGGCCGTATTTCCTCAATGCCTTGATGGCGCCACGAGTATCCTTTGCAGCAGTGTATGATCTAAAGATGTCAAACAAGAGCCCCGCTTGCTCCTTGACGAGCACTGTTCCATCCTGGAAGTCTGACAAGTGCGATAGCAATAGAACGTTGGAGCTTTCCATGGGTACGTGCTCTCCTTCAATAAGCTTCTTTGCCTTGGCCTCCCACTCTTCCTTCTGTTGTCCCTTCTTCTCGCTTGATTTGTATAAATACATTTCAAACAACGTAGTATACAGATCTGTACGATCAGAGTCTTTTAAGTCCTTTTCTTTCAGGCACGCTTCTAGGAAGAGTATAAACTCATCTGGGTGGTCGATGAAGGATGAGAACGCAGCTCTCGGCGGGGTGGCGCGTACTTCGGAGTGGGAATATCGTCGTCGTCGATAACAAGAGGTGCATCGCTAACCGTAGGTCTCGATGCTCCGCCGCTTGCAACAGACGAGGGGTTCATGTATGGTAGTGGGAGGAGGTTAGACAGGTTCTGTACAGCACTGGCTGCTCCAGCGGCAAAGCCACCGGCGGAAGAAGTTCCTGATTCTTCGCTTGTGATGATGGTTCGCCTTGGCTTGTATTTGCCCGTATAGTAGTCCACAAATAATTTTGTTGCATCTTCAGGACAATGCTCGATCAAAACCCTGGCGTACTTTTGCAGACAAGAATATGCCTATAGAAATGTCAGATAATACCATAGATGGTTCAATCAGTAGTGACATACGACTGCGGGATCTTGACGCCATATGAAGTCAAGTGCCTCGGCGTAATCCTTCGAGTCTTCAATAAGGATATCAACGACGAGCTCAGTCTCTCCGTGCTTCTTAGCAAGGTAAGCAGCCTGGTCGTAATAACCGCCTTGACGACACATGACAATGGCTGTCTCGAGGTCAAACTTGAGATCACCAGGAGATTTGATAAACTTTTCCAGCTTCTCCACATCCTTCAGCTTGGCGTAGCAGTTCAACAGCAGTGTGGTATGGTCAGCGGTGGCTTTGCGGTGTTCGTGAAGCTGTTCCAAGTACTGAATGAGGTTGTGTATGCGTTGGGTATCAAGGAACTATAGCCATTAGTACTGCGTAGCAAATTTCAAGGCTAATACTCACTTTACGGATGACTTGTGAAGGCTCGGTAGCATCTATAGCACGAATATACTGTGACATTGCCCCGTCATAGTCACCTTTCTGATACAGATGGTCTCCAAACCTGCGGTGGATAAGACTGTGCTCTTGTGCGCCCATGCCCTCATTCTGCGCCAGCTCAATAGCCAGAGGAAACATGTTGCGCTGGTACAGCATTTCCAAACGCTGTTGGAGTGACTTCTCGTGGAATCGGTAGATCTGTAATAACCGATCAGATAATGTTCGCTTTATGCAGATGAGTAGTACTATACCTTTCCTTCTTGGGTCATGGTAAACAGATCTCCCATACCTCGAAAATGAATCGTACCGGTGAAATCAGTGTTTCCGTATGCGCTATCACTCTGAGATCCGGTTCCAGAAGCACAAAAGTTGATGCGTTAAAGAGCGCCTCAGATGTGTCGCCACCAAAGCGTCTTCTCATAGCCTCGGGGTCTCGGGTACTGCTTGATGGTGGACAAGACAGGGCGATGTAACTCTGATACGTCGATATGAGGCTCTTGGGTGATTCGTACGCACGAGGAGGGCCGCGTCCATCCAGGTTGTACGTGTAAATGGCATCTTGACGAGCAACAACAATGTCACCCGTGTTCTTGTCAAGAGACATGCACCCAAGCGCACAGCCACTGTCCTCGACAGTCTTGGGAGGCAGGCCTTGCCCTTCTTGGACAAGCCAAGCTTCAGTATTCTCGATGTAGTAGAAACAAACAGGGTCGTGAGTTTCTCGTCGGTCGCAAGTTGAACGCCGGTCACAGGCTCTTCGGACTCGAACACGATGCGCTGTCTCGCTCCAAGGTCGTGAACAAGGTCACCACGGATTACGGTGACTGCACCATTGGCGAAGCCAACAGCAATCTGGGTGAGGTCGTCCAGTGCGGCAAAAGCTGAGATCTAGACCCAAGTTAGTTTATGCACCAATTTTGTGATCAGTAGCTCGTGAGATTAGCTTACTGGGAACTGTCGCTTTCCGTTGTTGATCGAGATAGTGCTCAGGCAGGTCGGCATATTTGACTTCTTGACTAGCTTGTCCAATGCCCAGACCTTGAGGACCGGCTCGCTGCTCATGTCTTCCTATTTATGAAATCAGCCACTGGAAGCAGACCTCGAGGATATCGCAGTACGATCATGCGGCGTTACTCACGGAGACGGTCACTAGCAGGCTCGTCCCCTCAACCTGTCGCATCTGCGTTATGGACCCCGTATCGTGCGCTTGGAACTTGCGCAGAGCCTTGAAGCTCTTCCCAAAAATGCTGACCCATCCTGTGTTCGACCCTATAAACAGGCTTTCGGATCCGGTGCAGAGACTCGACACCTCGTTGCTCTCGAAGAGCTGGCGGGTCTCGTCATCGGGAGAGAGATCTGGGCGACTTCGAAGAAGTCGAAAGACTTCCACTAGGAGTTGTGAGCGTTGTGTATCCTCTAAGCACAAGTTACATGAGGAGCCTCGCGGAGTCACCTACCGAGATCGCCATTGTTGGGCATTGCAGTACGTCTGTGGTTGCAGGAGATGCGCTGATGACGATGTGCCTGGAAGCTGGTCGGCTTAAGCAACTCCCCAGCCTTTCCTATTATGGACAGGTGCTGTAAGAGCCCCTTGTCGCCCATTGCAGCTCCCCACCCTCTGATGCTCCAGTAAGGTAGGTACCTGCTGTGCTTGTACCTGAAGCCCCTCCCCACCTAACTGATAGGTAAGATTGACGATGGAATCATAGAAGCCCATGTTCAGAAGGGCATTCCCATTTACACGGTTTATGCATTAGGCTCCCTGATAAGCATTTACCATGGTTGAAACAGCATCTCAGTCGCTTCTCGTTCCTTTCACATCTTCATCACCATTCAATGCGTATTGACAAGCCTCAGCCACTGAGCCAATGCGTAACAGAGTTCAAGGGTATCTTACATGTTCATGGAGCTTCAACCGCTCTGCAAGGACTATACTAAACCAAAGCAACTTTCTATAATGTTCCAGATAATAGCGTCAGCCGTGCGCCAACCACCCCCGGTCCTAACCTTCCGAACACCCGTCATAAAGGCAAATCAAATAGCAAAATCGCACACCACCGCGTGCTCACTCCTCCTTCGGCGCCGGCGCCATCGTGGATGCGTGGCCCGCCTTCTCCGATCTATCGTCCGGTACTTCCTGAGGACTGGCCAACTGGTTCATCACAGCTGCGTTGCTGCCGCTTACACTCTCCGCCCTGCCATGCCCGAACAGGCCACTCCTGATGCTTGCGCCGTCTCCTTTGCCCGCATACACGCTATTCCGTTCGCTTGCGATGGCTGGAGCAACGCCCGTGGTAGAGTACATGCTAGTGCGCTCCGCCCCGGCCCTTATGCTGCTGCCATGAAGACCGGGTGTCGTAGGCATTCCTCCTGAATCAATGTTGGCGCTAAGAACGCTGAGCGGCAGACTCTCCCGGCTTCCACCCCATAACGAAGATGGTGCCAGCGCCCGCACCGATGCATCCGTGTCCATCGAGCGGCGACGGTGTCGTTTGCTTGACGACGCAAGCGTCAGGATGGACGCGTTGTCGGTCAATAGATTATGGGCTGTAGCCGAAGTGTAGGTGGTTGGGTGGCCTGTGGGGGCTAGGTGGGCAGGGATCGCTGACGCAGGAGACGTCGTCGGGAAAGGTTGGCTGAATTGGATGGATTGTGTGTTGTTTTGCGTCGGACCTGAGCCTGCATGGCCGTTAGGGGCCATGGATTGAATCGTAGTCAAAGTCGTGGTCAAAGACCGTACCGAAGGGGCCGGGCTCGAGAATGTGCTGTCACCGCCTCGCCTAGAGTCCATCCCCCTCCAACCGTGCGACTGGTCCCGGCCAATGAACTGGCGCCGTGGCTCGGCGCCATGATAGAGTGCGTTCCCTCGTGGTCTGTCGAGACAGTTCCAGCCATGCTCCTTCCGCCGGCGGTGGGTGGCGCCGTGTCCTCGGTCGAGTCGCGTCTTGAGCGGTCGAGCGAAGTATTGCTACCACTCCGCGCGGTGGTGAATGAGTGTGCGCTCTCTCCGTTCGTGTCATCGGTGCCAATGTAGCCAGACTGAGGGTATGGGTTGTTGATCTTAGGGTTGCGCTTCGCCTTCCGGCTCCGTCGGGGACGCTCGCCGTCCGATGACGACTTGAAGTTTGTGAGCTTCTTCACCCATGTCGCGAATGGCCGTCGACGTTGGGCCTGACGGTCTAGGCCTATGTTAGTACTTGATGGCATGTTGGAGCAGGACGAGACCCGTCCAGTCCGACTCGTGGTGGCATGCTGCGCTTACCATGCGAATCAGGTACGGTATCCGTCGTAGCCATGAAAGCGAGGCGCGGTATCTAGCTCTTCCTCGATCGACAATGGACGGGCGTATCTCGATGACCTCGGTAGCTGAGCTGGAGTCACAGATGGCGTTGCGACGATGGTACAAGAAGAGGGCAGAGTCTTGCTGGTTTACGAGATTGGTGTGGGGTGATAGCAGAGAGACAGATGGTAGCCACGGAGGGAAACAGAAGTGAATCAAAGCGGGTTCGGACAAGAATCGCCAGGTGAGAGGGGAATGTTGGGATGGGCCAAAGGGTGAATGATGGGCACCAGTACTAAGAGAACGTGGGATCAATGAATTAAGGCACAGTGCAGCGCAGCAGCGCCTTACACCATCTCGTTCACGTCCGCTCAGCCTAACCGCAAATGAACTATGACTATGCGGTATCAGGCTCCAGGCACAGGTACCATCACGTGAGCTGCGTGACCTCACGGCTCATACCATCTCCAAAGGTACCTGTGGAATCAGCTCCTAATTGCACAGCCTCGAATTATCTGGCTTATGCGGTTGCATGGGCGGATTAGATCCGTCATCCGGCCCAGCACGGTACAGCGCGTTCGAAATTACGGCATGGCGAACATGGGCCGAAATGCCAATTGCGGTTTCGCTTATGCATAATCCCCATCGGACGAATCGATCAAATGAGCCAGGATTCGTGCATGTGATAAATGCCATCCTTCCTCCGGACAGTAACCTCATTTCACAGTAGATACTATACCAGAATTTCCAAAGTTTGAGTTGCCCTCAATGAAGTATGATACCTACCTTGATAGACGTGAGGCTCACTGTTGGTATATAGCGGTTCTCTGGCCCTGTTTTCTCTTACGACAAGAAGCCCACATCCACGAAACTAACAGCACCCACTACCAAGAAGCCACACACCATTCTGTCGCTATTATTGCTACATATACAATACCATAACCCATGTCCAGAATCAGCAATACTATTAGGAGATATCTTGCTGCTGTTAAGTACGTCACTGGCCGCAGGAAAAGGAAGGTAAACATGCATCCAAAGCTAAAGGCCAGGACGAGCCTCCACATTCAACACCAGCAACTACAGCAACAAAGGCTTCCAAAAGGGAATGGAAGTTCCACCAAGGGGCTGAGTTTCCTGGAGACTCGAACAAGTCGTAGAGGAAGAGGAAAACTGGCGCGGGACATGGGTACTGGAAGTCAAAGATCTGCAGGCCATGGATTGGGGAACGGTCCAGGCAGGTAAGCAGAACGGACGTGGAGGCAAGTATTCGAGGCAACCAACTCGTCAATTGCCATTCCCCGTTGATGGAAGCCCGTACTTGAGTACATTAAATGGAGGACAAGACGATTTGATGGTTCAGTTGGGGAAGAGGTAGCATGCATGCCATGCTAGGGTACAGGCTCTAGCAGCTTTTCCTCCGTTGAACCTCTGGCCAAGCTTTGGACCCTGAAACCCTGCCAATTCCCCACAGAAGCCCCCAGAAAACCCTTGGAGCTCAGTGAGTCCACAATTGCGCAGCTAAACATCTGCACTGTATGATCCGTATTTGGGAAGACTTCAGATGGGCAATGCAGGGTCGTCCCGCCTCACAACCCAAGCTATTAGATGCTACCAATGCTACATTTGGGATATCGCGTCCTCACTGCTACGAATGCACGACCTTTATTATTGTGTGGCAAGACCTTGCCTCATGCACTTACCGAAAGTACTGTGTACAGGTAGACATTCTTGCTGACTAAGATTTCGTCTCCGTTGATGTCACACTTTCCAGCTATCAGCTAACGTTAGCTATCTCGATAGCTACCTCATTCACTATAATCTTCACAGCACCTCTTTGAGATGATTACTCGACACATCCGCCCTGTGCCATGTCTATAAGACAACTTCCTGAAGATGTTGTTCACAAACTTAAATCTTCTGTCATCATCACTTCGCTCAATAATGTGGTCTGCGAGCTCCTGAAAAATGCGCTGGATGCTGGCAGCACAAAAGTCAACGTCTATATCGACTACAGCCGGGGCAACTGCACCGTAGAAGATAATGGACAAGGCATACCCCTTCTGAGTTCAAAGAGGATGGCGGACTTGGGAAACTTCATCGTGGGTGAGTCTGTTCTCTTACTGGCGCATTCTCCTGACTTGCCTTACAGACACCTCCAAATATCCACCCACACCGAAAGCTCATGGCAGTCATGGAGATTTTCTAGCATCACTTGCCAACCTCTCATTACTCTCTCTCGTATCTCGTCACCACAACTCCCTGCATTCACACGCTATTCTCATCCATGGAGGCAGGGTACTTGCCAGGCACTGCCCCTGTCCTCCAGAGCAGGCACTTCATACCTTCCACTACGGTACGCGAGTCGCTGTGAGAGATCTTTTCGGGTCCATGCCTGTGCGAGTCAAGCATAGGGCTACTTTGTCATCTGAAAAGTCCTACCTCGACAAAGAGTGGACTCGTCTACTCCACAATGTGCTTGCCATTCTTATGCCATGGCCCTCAGACGTCACCGTTCTTGTCAGCGACAGCATACAGCAACGTGAAGTGCGACTGAGGTCCCAAGAGAGTACTGACATTGTCACTCGAGCCTCCAGGCTCTTGACTCAAGCCGGGTTTGCGGATGCTGGTACCATCGACGGGTGGATTCCTGTTTCTGTGTCGTCTCAGCAGATCAGAGTCAAGGGCTGTATATATCTGCGGCCCGTCGCTACACGCCAGTGCCAGTTTATTAGTCTCGGCATCCACCCTATACTTGACGAACATGGAACAAATGTTCTATACGAGCAGGTCAACAAGATATTTACAAACTCCGCCTTTTCCACGAGCGATGAGCTCGATTATGACAGCTCTAAAGAAAATCTCCAAAATCAACCCAGACTCAGACGGGGTATCGAGCGGTGGCCCATGTTCTGTTTCGAAGTTCACCAGAGCGCCTTCCTGCCTCAGAGCATTGACCTGATTCTTGACGATCGGCAGTCACACCTAGCAGAAATCATCAATCTGCTGAGAACCTTGTGCTATGGTTTCCTGAAAAAGCATCAAATGCAGCCTAGGAAGGTCGATTTAAAGCCTAACGGCTCGGTGTTCTCAACTTCTGGAAAATACGGGCGCTCCAAGATAAGCAATAAGAGGTCCTCCAGCATGCCACTTGAGGTTCGAACGAAGCGTTCTGCTCGTGATGGTCTGGGTCAAACAGTGGAATCGCGACGTTCGGAGAGCCCTTTCAGTGACTGGCACCGAATAAAGTCAGGACACGCGACAAGGCCGCTAGCTCTGAATTCTAATAAGTCTTCCTCGCCTACCACAGTACATAATCTACCGCAACCACTCGTAGGTCAAGGCGGCAAGCTATTACGCAAACCTTTTCACACAACTTTGGATCACGAAACGGCTGCTGAGGATCAGTCAGAGACAGCGGTAGTTGATTCGTCTAAGATTCAGCTGCATCCTACAAAAAGCTTGGAAGAAGTATATAATGGTGTTCAACAACCCAGTCATGAGATACAGGATCCTCTTGTTAGTCGAGAGCTTACTGGGAGCCGGGTGAAGCCACCGCCAAGTGAGTGGCTCCAGGGTGTTCTTCAAGCATGGAAGAATCCAGTGTTTGAGGTAGTTGAGACCCCGATACCTCAAGCGTACGATGAGTCCACGGGCGGTCAACGGGACGGTAAAGGCCAAGGCTTATCGCGATGGTTCGCACATAGTGGGGACGACAAGACTATGCTTGAATCGGCGTCTCTCGGTTTACAGGGGCGTGTTTCGAGAAGTGCGCTTTCACGAGCGGAGATCATATCACAAGTTGACCGCAAGTTTATTCTTCTTAAGATGCCAGTAACGCATCTTTCGGAGAATCCGCAAGGGAGCAGCCTGTCCTGGTCATGGTGGATCAGCACGCAGCAGATGAGAGATGCCAGCTGGAGGCCATTATGGCAGACTACTTTGTCACTGATGACGGTGGTGAACTGAAGGCAGCCATCGAGAGCTTGGATCGCCCACAATTGTTCGAGGTTTCTTTGAAAGAAGGAGCTCTTTTAGGCAGCATCAGCAGTTCTTCAAAGCGTGGGGTATCGTCTACTTCATGCAAGATCAGTCTGGATCAAACTCGAATGGATGCTTACTACAAGTAATGGCTCTGCCACCCAGCATTGTGGAAAGATGCAGAACTGAACCAAGGCTCTTGGTAGAGCTCTTGAGAAAGGAGATATGGAGGCTTAACGATGAGGGACGAGCGCCAGGATCATTCAACCCTACAGCTCCCTCGGATAGGTCTTTAACATCCCGCTTCAGGCGATGTCCTAGGGGCATTCTGGAGCTCCTCCATTCCAGGTCTTGCCGAAGTATGACCCAGTGACCTAATGACCCGAGTATTCCCCACAAGTTACTAACAGACGAGTAGGTGCGATAATGTTCAACGACATTTTATCACAGCATGAATGCGAGGACTTGGTCAACCGACTAGCCGAGTGCACGTTCCCTTTCCAATGTGCACATGGGCGTTCAAGCATGGCGCCCTTGGTAGGTCTTGGGCCAGGCAATAGGATAGGAGGTTGGGGTGGGGATAACGGCAGAGTGAGTACAGCACGGTGGAAGACATTCTTGGGGAAATGATGCGATGGGGATTATTGAGGATGATGAAATTAGCGAATATGATACCCAATCTTGGCAGACTTGATACCACCAAAAGCCAATTAGAACATTGAACAGCTTATTATAGAACATATTCCTTTGACTTGTTAGACTTATGCTATCCTAACGGTAATCCACAAGATGGTTGGGTCTGCACTGAATGGGTAGGCACCGTTGGAAGGTCAACAAGGTGAGGTAACGATTTAGCACATGGATAAGTTTCCTGTCTAAGCAACAGTGTGATGGGAAGAAAAAGAACAGCTTCCTTCATAAGTGATGTATGAACAAGACGTATCATCGTTGTAGATAGAGCAAAAAAGGCAAAAAGAAAGGCGGATCTCTCCTGCCGGGAATTGAACCCGGGTCTCAAGCGTGACAAGCTTGCATACTGACCACTATACTACGGAAGATGTTCAGGCGTTGAGCGCCTGTCGTAGGTGGATCACTTGATGAGAGAGAGCAAATTATTATTTCTTATATATCCCTGCTTTCTGTACTAGCTCGATTTGTTCTCTTCATTTGATTACCCTACATCTACCACATGCCCATCAACCGAAACACATGGCTGTTTATCTATGATTACTTTGATTAAAATTCTCATGTCTTTAGTAAATTAGCTAAATGAGACAGGTATTGCTACATGCTATTCATTCAATTAACTGTTGGCAGATGCATTGGTGGTTAGGTGCTCTTGGACGTTTCCTATCGTGACCTTTTCCAGTGTTATTTGCGATTTATCACAGGTCCGTGGTCAATACGTAGTATAAATGTGGGCTTGATGATGTTATTTCTATCTGGTTGTGGCCAGTACCCATCAAGCCCGACAAATACTGTTTCATGCTGGACAATAAACTTCAAAACAAGCCCTTTGTAGAGCACACCCCAGATAACCTCAGTATGAAGTCATATGGCGAAAAAGGTAAATCCACAAGACCTAGACGGAAACTTGGCCATGAGCCTCCCTCACACTTGTCAGGGAAGCAAAACCGCTTGGTGCCTTGGTGCCTCACGTCACAGTAGCCAACAAGAGCTTGATTGGATAACGTTAGACGGGGTTTGGCAGTCGCTAAAGCTACAGGACACGCTGCGTTACGTTTAGCAGACAGGGGTGCGGGTACATGCTGGCACAGGTGCCTCGTGCGCCTCCCAACGGGTACCTTACAGGTACTGGATCCTGCTGAGGCAGCGCGAAAAGTACCTTTAGCTGCTCCCCAGAACACCCCATCATCTCATCCAGCTACGACAGCCAACATCACCGATCTACGCACAAAATTCGGCCTCGCTCGAACCTCAGCTCCAGCACACGCGACATCCTCTGACGGGACACCGCCGCGCGCCGAATCCAGCCCGCTGCACGCTACTGTTGCTGTTGCTACCGCTACCGCTACCGCCACAATAGCCAGCTCGGCAAGCTTCCTACCAGCCTGCCTCCTCTCGATGCGATAGACCAATTGATCCCCTCTCAAGGCGCGCCGCGATGGGCCCGAATGTTGGCAATGGCGTCGGCGGCATGGACATGGGCCCGGGCATGCCAAATGGTACCAACCAGCCGCAGGCCACCGAGTACACGCTCCAGGGTGTGATGCGCTTTCTCCAAACTGAGTGGCACCGACACGAGCGCGATAGAAATGCGTGGGAGATTGAGAAGCAAGAGATGAAGGGCCGCATAGCCAACCTCGAAGGTCAGGCGAGACGAGCCGATGCCACGCAAAAGGCCCTCAAGAAATATGTCTCCATCCTGGAACGCAAGGTCAAGGACCAGGCTGCCCAGATCAAGGGCACCGCCGCCGAGGACGCCGAAGCCGAGAAGAACGACCGTGCAGCCAAGATCCAGGAGAAGCTCCGATGTAAGAGCCAGCACCCAAAATGCCAATGCAGTATCCGTGAACCGTAGCTTACCGTGTTGTTCCTAGCATCCTCCGAAAAGCACACCATGCCTGGCGTCGAAGACATCCCGTTGGAAAAGCCCGACGACGAAGCGCAGCGCCATGAGCTCAAGTCCTTCCTCGACCAGTGCCAATCCGAATTTATGTACTTGATGATAACCCCAGCCAATCCGCAACCCCTCGCGACTCCCCACCACTCCCTTTGATGGACGACCTCCGCCATGGTGAAGGGGAGCCGATTGAGATACTGCCCGAGCATGGCCTGCATCCTATGCAACGGCCCTACTCTAACCAAGTTCGTCCTGTTCAGTACCAGGTCCAGGAGCCCGTCCAGAGGCAACAAATCCCCATAAATCATGCGCCTCCAATGCAGGTCAACCAAAACAACTTTCAACAACGACCTGCCGATATCCAGACGCAGCCGATGGTGAGGTCCAACAGGGACCACCAGCCTGTCATGTATCCCAACTCTGGTGAATGGTCTGCACCCATCTCAGTGATGGCCCGACCGGTGGATGAAAATGGCCCTGGCCCAAACCACGCGGCCGAAGCCCTGGGCGGTATAGACGACTCGGTTGAGTTGAGGAGAAGCCGCCAGCTGTCCCCGACACTGACGGCTGGGAGTTCCCAGAAGGAAGTTTTCCTGAGCCTGCCAGCGAAGGCCAGAACCTTCAATCCGTCTCTAACCGACCCGATACCGACGCTTTCCCCACCGCAGATAATCTGCCCAAGTCCCCGAATCGGGTGCCTGGGTCGCATCGGCGGAAGGGGTCCATGTCCCGGCGACGAAGTGCAGACCATGAGCTGTCCCTGAACGCCGCCCAGAGGGTGGACAACACTAGCTTCAAGTTGCGGTTTGGATTGAGGGGCCACCTTGACACGGTCCGCACAGTTATCTTCTCCGGCGGCGGCAGCCCTGGAGAACCTGAAATCTGCACAGCCGGCGATGATGGCATGGTTAAGCGGTTCCATATCCCCGCCTTGACGGCCACACAGGGGCCTCCGGCAATGCGGCTTCGGATCTTGATGTCATCGCCAACTTTACGCACCGCGGACACGCTGGTGCTGTCTTGAGTCTCACCTCATGGTCACCATCTCCCAACTTTTCCACCGGTGGCCGAGCTCAGGGCGACGGTTGGATCTTCTCAGGAGGCCAGGATGCTACAGTCCGTGTTTGGGAGAGGGGCAGGGTAGATCCGAAAGCGACACTGGAAGGCCATACAGATGCCGTGTGGGCTCTCTGTGTTCTCCCTGCTACGCTAGGCTCAGTCTTTGGCAACTCAAGTCCATACGGAAGCACAGACCGGATCTTGCTTGTTTCCGGCGCAGCAGACGGCACTGTACGACTCTGGTCCGTCAGCGCACCTCCACAGCTAAGCTCGCCGCAGCCCGGGTCGAACCGTAGCATGACGGGACGTGGCGGCCGCGTGCGTGGTAACTCGATGAGTTCCGGCAGTGGCTTTTCCAACTCGCCTCAGCCGACTATCGCTTCCAACTCACCATTTAATCACACACTCATACATACGATATCACGACCTAACGGATCTGACGCTAGCCCGACTTGCATTACACCGCTGAGCGGCTCAGGAGAGACATTTGTTGTTTCATACTCGGATGCTGCTATCATTGTTTACGACACGAGAACAGGAGAACCCGTGGGACACATGGACAGTATGGAGACATATGACGGTTCGATCAAGACCGGCGTGAACTCGGTGGTGACTACGACCATCGGGCTCGACCAGGGCCACCAGCCGCACAACAGCGGGATCAACGAGGACGAGGCGAACACCAGCGGGGCCCCACCGGGGACGATCAATGGCAGGTTCCGGGGTGGAAGGCACGATAATATCTGGACACGAAGACCGATACGTACGGTTCTTCGATGCCAACAGCGGTAAGTGGCCATGGTACCCAACCACAGTTTAAAGAGGCGTGTGACTAACTAAAAACCCAACAGGCCAATGTACATACAACATGCTGGCCCACCCAGATGCCATCTCGAGCCTGTCCTTGAGTCCAGACGGCCGTGAACTTGTTAGCGCAGGCCACGACGCCTCGCTCAGGTTCTGGAGCCTTGAGAAGCGCTCATGCACACAGGAGATCACAAGCCACCGGGTGATGCGGGGCGAGGGCATCTGCTCGTGCGTCTGGAGCCAGGACGGCAAGTGGGTTGTCAGCGGAGGCGGAGATGGTATTGTGAAGGTGTTTGCGCGGTAAGGGGCGAGGTTAGAGAGGTGAAGTAGAGCGAGGGCGTCGGGACAGAGGGGTGATTCTTGTTTCGGTCTGCATGGGAGCAAAGGAGAAGATGCGGGCGGTTACTGCTGCGGAGGGCTAGCGGCAGAGACGTGTGTTATATATATTGTGCAGTTGTTAGGAGAGGAAGGGTTTATATCACGTTGCCGATACCCGATATGATTTCGGCGTCGATTTACTGTCCATATGGGTGGTTGCCATGTGTCTGACCCAGTGTGTCTGCAATTGAGTCGGAATATGTTTAGCTGGGCATGTCCTACATGAACTCACGCAAGACAGACGCTCCAACGGAAGATTCCTATGCACAGCACAGACAAGCGAGAAAGGACAGGGATCCGGCGCCGTATATTACGACGAACGGATGGAACACCAGCCTCTGGGTAATGCGCGCGCGACGGCCTGGTCTGGGGACTGTCCGGAGGGAAAATCTGCAGATCGACCAGCATCGTGTGTCCTGGGCTAGCTTGGCAGGACGAAGAGGCTTACGCCGTACGAGGCAGACCAAGCCCGGCTGATCCGATGCAGTTTGTGTATTACCCCATTAGGAAATGGGATACGGAAGATGGCGGTTTGGTGTTCGTATTGTATGCACGGAGGGGAAAAGGGAGGGCAATATTATTTCATTCAAACATGATTAAATAAATATTTTTATTTTTTTAATTATTACACGAACGACTTAAAAAATCACTGCAGTCATACCTACGTTCAGTTGCATCTGCAATACGACTGAATTACACTTACTTACCTCCCTATGGCTGCTTGACGTTTTTTTAATGGAGGGTGGGGACTCCGCTGGCGGTGGCTGGGCTGCTTGTTCCAGCCACCCGGATTCTCTCAGCCCAACCCTTGTCCCATCTCAAACGCACTTACACGCAGCTTTCAACCCAACCTTGGACCTGTCCAGCCCAGCCACCCGCTGACTGCTTGCTTTGCTTGCTTGCTGGACGCATCATCGTCAATCGTTCTCGCTCCACGGGCCAGAGAAAAATTGTTTACATGCTCTTTCTCGGGTAAGTCAGTCCGTTCAGGCTCTCCCCTCCCCGGTTCCCCCGTCCAAGGCATGATTCCGATTAGCCCATTGCCAAGTGGGAGCGAATATTTCTTACCAAGATGTCGGGACCCACGTATATCTGGATCTCGAGTCCCTCTTGTCTTCTGCCCTTCTTCTTGAACTCGTCCGCTGTTCTCTCCTTTCCCCTTCTTTGCTAGTAGCATATCCTCCCTCTCTCCCTATCCCTACCCCTATCCCGTTGCTGTCGTTGGTGGAAGTTGTCCAACGCAGTTCAGAGGACTTGTCTTGTCCTCAACACCCGCCCTCCCTCTCTTCTACGGCTATGGCTCTGAAGCAATCCCACTTCCCTTCTGAGCTGGACAGCCAAGAAGCTCGCATCGCCTCGCACCAGACACGTCCCGGCGCAAGGGACAGCGCCTACAGACGCACCCATTCGCCGCTGCTGCAGGACGACGAGGCTCACCTCAACGGCCTCGACGAACCCCGCGCACGCCCACCATGGATATGGCCATGCAGGACGCCATGCTGGACCAGCGTGGCGACCGAAGCCCGGACCAGCAGCGCGGCGCTGGCAATAGATATTCAGCGGCTAACACCACCTCCAGCCGTCGCCCCAACTCGCAGTCGTCTCCTCCTCAGTCACAGTCAGCCTTCTTCTCTGGCCCTCCGCGCGTGGATCAAACTGACGACATGGCTTCCGCCGGCAGATCCTCTGGGAACCCAAGACGCCGTGTACCCAGGCATTCCTGTCGTCAGTCAGAGTCGCTAGATGCAGCGCTCAGTGCTGCCGAGCCAGGAAAGCCGCCTCAGCAGAACGGCAACGGGGCCCTCCCCACGGCATGCCGGCAGCCTACCACGAAGCTGCGGCCCGTGAGGTCCAGATCCCCTCAGCAGCAGCAGCAGCAGCACCAGCGCCAGCCGCAATCTCCTCCACGGGGCGCTGTCATGAACCCTTCTTCTGGCCCGGACATCGACCGTCTCGGCAGCCCCAGCATCGCGACCAGCGTGCTCAAGCCGCTCGAGAGCAAGATGCGCGAGTACCACGAACTCATGGACGACGCGGAGCGCCAGCTCGCCCAGCTCGACGACGAGCTGATTGCACTGCAGGAGCGCCGCCGCCAGGCTGAGGACCGCTACGCCGACGCCAAGTCCAAGCACGACACGTACCAGCGCCAGCACGCCGACGTCGAGAGGGCCCTGCGTGGCGAGTTCCAGTCTATGCACCTGCCGCAGCACCATCAGGGCATGCCGCCACAGCACGCGCAGCACCTCCAGCAGCAGCAGCAGTTCGGCTCGCGGCCCTCTCTCTCGCGACCCCGACCGCCAAGCATCGATAGCTACGACGAGCGGCCCGTGAGCGGCCAGAGCCACGGGACCAAGGGACGGAGCCGGTTCCGCCTGAGTCTCTTCAAGTGAGGTCGATGTATGGGATCGTCCGAGCCTCCTGCTCCCTATGAACGCAATTAGTAAAGTTTGTAATCACGGGGACGGATTCCTCCTTTCGCCTGTATCTTTTGAGGAGTTTTGTTTCTTTGTTCGTTCGCTGGCAGCAACGGCTGCTATTGGGTCTACGTATGCAAATGATGGGTAACGTCTGTCTCAAGGGGGCAATATGATAGAGCACCTTCTCGGTGGCACATGAATTGAAACGCATTCTGCACAACAACACCGTCATCTCTCGCCTGGCTTGGCCCTCGCGCTCGCCCTCCCCTCTCCAAGGCTTCTGACGCGTTACCTAGTGCTCACGTTGGCTTCACCCATCGGGTCGCTGGACTTGCATCACGAGTGCTTGAGGTAGCAATATGCCCCCAGACGCGCAATGAGTCCAAGTATAGACAAGTATGTGTCACACGAGGAGTAATTGCAAAGGATCATCTCTTCTCAAGGCATCACAGACCACATGAGCTAGCCCCTGTAGGGCTGCCCTCTCAGCAACATCAGCAGGGCTCTTCGGGGTTAGCAAGACGACGTCAGGGTCATGGACAACCTCGGCTAGGTCATGCAGAGCTGCAGCCCTGTCCTCAAGAACGTGGGTGTCTAGGACTGAGATTCCTGCCGGCTCCACGCGCAAGGTTGCCCAGAATACCGTGCCAGGAGCAGGCTAGGTGATTGACTTCTCGATTAACGTGTGTGCAAGCATGAAGCACACCCGATCTCCCCATCCCACTTTGTCAGATGGTCGCCAGGCTCAGCCCTGATTGATTTACCAGACTCATAGAACGCTATAATTGGCAACAGCAGGCAGGATGAGGGGCCTATCAAACTGATGGTCCTTGTTCATCATTGCTGGAGCCTTGCTGTTAATCATGGATCCCACCATCTTCGCTAGAGTAAATTGCAACGTTAATTCGGGGGTCCCTGGCCAATGCTACGGGGTGGGAAGGGGACGGCTGGGTGAAGCCGCGAGGCCTCGACTGCCGCTCATACAGAGAAGGTCGCTTCTCCAGAGAATGTGGCATTTCATGGGGTACATTCCGCTCGGCTCGAAGGAGCACCGGCCAATACCCAGAGGAGATAGGCTTGGGGCGTTGGGCTTCTAGCGGTGTTGATCTAGCCAAGGGGCTATACCGCGGATCCCGGATGAACAGGTGGTCTTCTAAGCGTTTTCGCCGCGATCCCGCCGTTTGGTAATTATAGGGACAACTGCCGAGAAGCCCGGTTCAACGTATTGTTCAGGAGAAGCAGATCTCAATACACCAATTATATGTTTCAGGAGAGAATCGCCCTGTTGCTTTAGTGGTGGACTTCATTGATTGGATGAAGAAACACATGAGATGTCTGGAAATAGTAAAGAACCGTTAGGGTTGTATTATTGCGACATAGGCCAATACGTAGGCAAGCCCTTCATCTTGTTTGATACTATGGTCGGTCGAGGATACGGTATAGCCTGCACATTAGTCTCGAACAACCCATTTGCAACATGTCCGAACGAGCAGGCTGGGTAGCCATAATGGATTTCGGAGGAGCTCGGCGAGTCTTTCATGTTTGGAAAGGTCTAGTATTCCTCTGCCATCGCCCCTGCCTAGAAATCCCACGTTGATCCCGTTGACGAGATTGGATCATTGGCTGGGTTAAACGTAAGTCTCCGTCAATCTACAGACATGCCAAGCGCCAGCCATCAACATCACAGCCTCAACCAAGTTGACATTAGTACCATGCTAAATTGCATTTGGCGCCCCAGTAAGCACACCCCTAAGTTAAACTCGGCGTTGGACAGATGTGGCATGGCCAACACGCAATTCAACAAGCCCTTCGAAGATAGCCACAACTTCTCGATGTTTGGAAGTGGGCCCCCTTATTGATGGCAAAAGGAGACAGACAGTGTACGTCTAGTAACGCATCGACGACCAACTTGGCAAATATGGGGATGTGAAATAGTCTCACGATAGCTGTGGGTGGTTTCCGCCCGGTTGGCAAGGGACTGTTCAGCTCATAGCAGCCCTGTAGGGCGACCCTCAATAAGTGACGATTTCGGCATTTCCAGATAGAGAAATCACCGAGCAGCCGGTGGGTGTAATTTGGAGAATATTGATACCAAGAGCCAATTGAGATCGCATTCCAAAGTCTGAGGTCAGCAATTAATCCAAGAAACTCTCATCCGTACTATTGCCACCGCTGATGCCAGTTAACTTGAGCCTTGAGGTTCGGTTAACGCGGTGTCTCACTGAACCCGCGCGCCCCGGCATTTCGGCCTTTGATTGGAAAGCCGGATTTGTAACCCATTATTGATTTGAGCAAGTAACTACGGGAAGAGTTGTTATTTGGTGTTACCACGCTGGTATAGAGAAGGGCCACGACTCAGTATGTAGAAACGTGAACTACCAAACGGACCAAATTGACGAATCCTTAGAGCGACCCCTGATTCTCAAGTGACGGTGGTCTACAAAAGTCTCGAGAATAACGTGGATTTCGCAAAGTAGTTGCCAGAATCGTTTTGAGAAATCTCGTTGACATGTCTGTGAGCGTCGTCACAAACTAATCAGAAAATGTGGAATATGTCAGCATCAGAGCCGGTTTGGGTAGCCAACCTAGAGAAGATAACCAACTAGGCGACAGCAACGACTGTGACTGGCTAAACCCCTGAATTGCATTCCACTCAGTTTTCTAGGAGTAAATGAACCAGCAAGATTACGCTGGGGCATGAAGCCAAGCATGATACTGCAACTCGATTGGGGAAGCACCGCGAATGAAATGGCCTGTAAAATATGCGTAAGCTTTTTCGACAGTTGGAGGCGTGGAGCATTCGAGGCAGTTGACAAGGCTGACACCAGCCCTATAGACCTAGCCTGGACGGCATGTTGTACAAGGAAGCCAGGTTCTGAAGGGTTGGGTTATCGAGGTGTGAGGATGGTGCTGGCTGGGGTGGGTGATGCACACACCCTTCCAGGATTTGCCATCCTCCCGCAGCTATAGCCACAGAGCGGGCATGCTCCTAGGATGCCGTTCCATGATGCATGAGTCCCGCATCTCACCCAAGCTTCAAACAGATTCAAAGACAAGAACCGACGGGTCTAGTCTAGAATGCCAGAGACCTAAACTTAGGGTGGCATGAAATCAGAACTCGAGCTCCTCTACCTCCATACCACATCCAAGGCAGGTTTTGATGGTCATGCCCTCCTCGTTCTGTACCGTCCTGCCCCATTCGTGTACGTGCTTGCCACCGCCAACAGCGTCCCCAAATTTGGTGGCGCCTGATTTGCTCAACGTACCGGCTTGGCGTCTGAAAGCATCTGTTCTGGTTTTGCGCTTCAGCTCGGTCAGCTTCTCCTTGAACTTGGCCTCTTTGCGGGCCTTCTTTTGGGTCTCTCGACGCTCGTACTCGGCATCGAGCGCTTCCGCCGAGCCCCATTTGGTCTTGATTGCGTACTCCTCGACTTGACACCGCAGGAACAGCATCATGTCATGCCAGTGGGACTTGTGCGGGTTTGGCTTAGATAGATGCGGCAAAAGTTCTGGATCCCGGAGCTCCGCTGTTCCACAACATTAGTTCTGCTCCACGCGACGTCTGGAGGATTGACTTACGGTCTGTGAGCAGATAGTCTTCCTTGCATTCCGTCTTGGTCAGTAGGGAATACTTCTCCGGATACTTCTCCTTGCAGTCTTTACAGACGCAGATGTGGAACACCTCTTCCCAGACCCAATCTATATCCATGTTGTTGCATTCCTTGCACGTCTTTCTTTTGCCTTGTTCGTCTACTACGGTGGGATTCTGTCCTGGTCTGGGTTTATCCAGACTGCGGATCAATTTCAATCGTTCCCATTCTTGGATAGTCATATGCTTGGGCCGTTGCTCCTCCTCCTGGCCTGTCTTTTGAACACCCATGGCATAATTGTGAGGGTCGTCTTCCGTAGAGAGAAATCCACCCTTGGTGTCCGTCATGGAGCTCATGTTGTAATCCACAAATTTGGCAAACTTGCGGGCAGGACGGATCGCGTCCGCATCGCCCTGCACACGGCCATCACGGTTTGTGCTTGCGGCAGGCTCAGCCTGAGTAACGGCGCTGAAAGGCCGCTTGCCATTTACAGCTTTTGCAATATGAACATCTTCAGTCTGAACAAACCCCGAGGCAGTTTTCGGAATGGACGGCGCATTCCCAGTGGCGCGCTGCTCGGCCTCACGTCGGTCCCGAATAGCTTTCGCTCGTAAGCGATTTTCTTCCTACGGAAGGGTCAGCGCGAGGCAGAGAAATGTAGAATAATTACTAAGATGCATACAATACGCCTGGTAACGGCTGGCGTTGGGGTGAGGCGATCTTCGATTGAGTGGTGGTGGTAGGTGGCGGTGTCTTTGGGCGCTCCATGATGGATGTAGATGGCCCAGCAGGCCGAATGGAACGAATAGAATCCTTGTTCTGATGTCGTATGTAGGACAAGCTGAGCAGCAAAGCTGATAAGAAGGGGTTGCTGTTATGGAGAATCGTGAATTGGGAAATGGCCGTGGTTGAAGTTGGAGGGTCACAGGCAACAATCGAGTTCTGACTGATGTCACTTTCTCAACGCGAAAAAACGTGACCATCTGCAGGCACTAAGAGATGCACATCGATCAGGTAGCGCCACCGTCAGCAGAACGCCACCGAATGGCCACCGCAATTGTGAGCCGTGTTCCTGGCCATGCAATGCAACTGTCAGGGCAATGGGAATGGGAAAAACAACCCAAAGTGAAGTATGTGGGCCTTTTGCTTTGAAATGCTGGCTGGTCAATTGTGTACTCGTGGTAATACGGCAAGGCTTGATCGCATAGCAATGTCAGTCAGCACGGCTGACGTGGGGGTTCAGTTGAGGAGGAGCCAAATGCTGTCTATAGTTGGCAAATACATTATCACGGAGTATGCTATCCTACATCAGCGCTTCTAGTATGACCTAATTTTGCCCTTCCGTCAAATGATTACTCCTCCTTGACGCCACCGCGGCCAGCCCTCTCGGCAGCCTCGACGGCCTTCTTGTCGCTCTGGGTTCCACCCTGCTGCATGGCGCTCATGAAGCCGTTAGCCTGCTTGAAGGGTCGCTTGAGATCGCCAACGGCAGGCTGGCCGAAGAGGTAGATCTTGGCGAGGTTGCTCTCAAGGGCGCTCTTGACGGGAATGATGCTCTGGATGAGGAGAGGGTTGGTGTACTTCATGTACACGTGCATGAAAGCCATCATGGCGACACCCATGAGCTGGGCGCGGAAAGCTTGGCGAACCTGCTGGGTATCGTAGGCGTGGACGGTGGTGGTGACGAGCTTGCCCTCCTCGGAGGAACCCATAGGAGCAGGCTCGACATACTTGAGGGTAGTCTTGTCTATATTTCCCGTTTTGTCAGTGGCCGACTCGGTAAATCGTAGGAGTGTGGCGCATATAGTCTTACCCTTCTTCTTGTTGATCTGGCCCTGAACATAGAGGTAGATGCTCAGAACGATGATGTTGCTAAACAGATAGAGCGCGCGGACCGAGTTGAGGACGGAGGGGTCATCGAAGGAACGCGCTTAGCGACCTGCATCATACCAAGGATGATGACGAGGTTGGTGCTAACACGATATTAGTTTCCGCCGACGCACGAGCAACCAAATGTCCCAAAGAGCGAGGCGTGGGCATCGCCGAAGGCTCCGGGTCGAGCGCAAACTTACATCTGGGGCTGAGTCCGGCCATTTTGACGACAATTGCGTGTCTACGAGAGAAGATCGAACGGGAAGGTGTCGAGCGGTGGTTGTCTCGTGGCAGAGGCTGGAGGAAGGGGTTTGAAGTCGTACACGTGGAGGTTGAGATGAGTGGGAGATTTTGGATGTGGGTTGGTGGCCTTTTCTCCGATGACGCTAGGGTGGCGCTGGAGCTCTGCGCAAACCGTCGCAACCTTTTTCCGGCTCAGGCTTGTCAAGGTGGTTCGTGCATGAGCTTGCTGTGGTACCCTATCAGATGCTTTCTTTTTCGGCCAATGACATTCTGAGACCTTCAGGGTCCAGTCCCCAGCTAATTGGGGTTTGTTTTGCTGACCTAAACATGCAGGTGTGGGGTTGATGGGACGGTTCCAGGTTCTTTAGTGGGATATGCTGCTAAAGTTACGTGCATGACACATGCCACAGGCCGTTAACCATGTGTACGTATTAGTAGTTAGGAACAAATATACCACAAACTCTACCCTGCAGTGAGTGAATGCAACACCGTTGAAATATGAGGGTAACTGAACAGAGAAAAATTCGAACTTTGTATCAGACCCAGACCTTCAGGTTAACTATGCAGATCCAGAACATCAAGGTGTAGAGCCGCGGCACGTGCCCTTGCCTCCCCAGCAAAGCATCACCAATGCTTTACGATGGTGCTTCAATATGAACCTTTTTCGGCACTTTCTCTCTGTCAGAAATCTATTTTCTCAAAATTCCAATACGTATGATCGGCTTCTTAGCGCACTTGAGAATACGGCTGGCCGATATTATCGGCTAACTTGCACCATTTACCCGCCTCACGTCGGGCATTAATCGGTGACACACAGCGATGATGAACATCTTTCGTGCACCGAGGGCTAGACAGAGCCGCAGATACCAACCAACTTTTACTTACCAAAACTTGGCTCCTACTTGACCCGCCTGTTTGTCCGTCTGTTTAGACGGCTGACATACCGCACAGTAACCGAGTTCCGCCGTGGTGCGTTCCCTCCGTCCCGCTACAGGGGTGTTTTACCGGATGTGACCGTTGGATTGTGGAGGGTATAGGCAGGATCGACAGAGCTTGGCTGGCTCCAAGTGCACCCAGCAGAACGACACGCAAGCCTCGGGAGGGCACTCCCGACGAGGCATGTGAAGGTGTAGGGCTGAACCGAGTTGAGGCGAAGTGCTCGGCAGTGACTTAGTGATCCCCTTTGAACATTGGATCCCACACCTTACTGTACGGTTGTGTGTGATGGGAAAGGCCATTACGTACGTGAGATGGTCCGCACAGTCGGATTCCATCCTACAAAAAGAGGACACAGCATGTGTAGAATCCGGCCGTCTGGGTTGAAAGCCCCGTAGGGCTGATGCTTCGCCTATTTTTAAGCTGCCGCAGGGGCTCTTCCAGACGCTGACGGCGTTGAGGGCAGGATCAACAGCGATCCAACTGTCTGCGTAATCGGGAGCGCGTCTAGCGTCCTAGAATAGGCATAGACGGGCGGCTGTTTCAGCCACCAGCGCGCCTGGCAAAGTCTGGGGTTCTGCGTAGAATGTTGCCCTTTTCAGGCCTAGCCTCTTCTATTTCCCATCACCCAGCCACAATCAGGGTCGCTTCTGCCCATCACTCACTCAGGCAGGCTTATGTTTATTTCCAACGTGGTCGGCCGACGCAGCCATCGAATCGCGGCTCCTCAACGGCATAGACGACCTGGACTGAGCTTCAGGCCCCGATCGTTGACTCAGGGTCTGGCCCGAAACCAGATAGTTATTTTCATGTGACGTATGGCTCGGCTGACGGCCGCCCTATTCTATCCTATCCT
This sequence comes from Albifimbria verrucaria, assembly GCA_020081605.1. Classification (NCBI taxonomy): domain Eukaryota; kingdom Fungi; phylum Ascomycota; class Sordariomycetes; order Hypocreales; family Stachybotryaceae; genus Albifimbria; species Albifimbria verrucaria. The sequence continues at coordinate 6,130,967 of JAHREC010000013.1, forward strand.
ATCCTATCCTATCCTACTCTGTATCCTATCTTCAGCCGTTCCGTTCCCTCCCCTTGCCCATGGCTCCACCAAGTACTGTCTCAGCAATGCTCGAGGTTCTAACTGCATCCCAAACAACGGAAATAGATATCGAAACAGGATGCTCTCACATCATCGGTATAGACATAGACACCGCGGATGGTTCCTGATGGAGGTGTGCCGGGAGGCGAGCTACACCCGCAGGCGCCTGAGGCCAGCTTTGTTTGTTCCTGAGCACCGAGGCATAACATGCAGGTGACTGTGACACAACATCTGGCCAAGGGGATCAAGGTCATGGCTTTGGCCCCCACCTCCACACGAGCCTAGCCGTTTGCATAGATAGGATGGATACCCACCCGCCAAGGGATTCTGCTACCCAGGAGGTGGGCTCTAGCTTAGGTGCCATACCGTAGACAGTTAATGAGTTGGTCGGATTGCTAGGAACAGTCGTCTAATCCATCGTCTTGCCCAGCCGTTCAACTCATCGTATAAACCAGCCAATCGAAGGCTCTCAAGTCAAGGAGAGCTAGGCACGAACCCCTGTTCAAGCGTTCAATTTGTCGGGTACGTCCTTTAGTGCGTGCATAGGCAGGTAAGTACTGTAGTAAGTTGATTATCAAGGATTTTTTTCCACAGGTCCGCAATTCGGTCGGTAACACCCCCTCCTTCGGATTCTGGTGGCGATTGATGATGAGAGGAAGCGATGCCGAGTTTCTGCCTCGCCAATTCTGGCTGTCAATGCGCAATAGAGAAGCGAGACAGAGTCACCAACAGACAAAGATTTGGGAAACCCTTCCCTCAAGGGTTGCAGAAAGGCCGCGGCGTGCGACAAGGCAGACCGGAAGCGGCGTCGACGGCATTGGCTATTCGTCGCGGGGTTATTCATCAAAGGGTAGCTCTGCCACCCGGCGTGTCCAGCGGCCCTGACGACTGTGGTCGAGGCGGGAGGGCACGCTACGTTGGCCCCAGGACGAGGTTAGCCGGCAGGCAGCCTGAATCAACTACGCAGGTGCCCCGAGCTTCCTCCCCATCGTTTCGGCGGCCTTGAACGAGAGCCGTCGTTTACAGGGAACGAGCGATCGAGGACAGGCCAGGCTAGAACGGTACGGTACGGTAGGGGTGACGGTGGTGTGTTAGTGGTGGTAGTGATGGAGGATGAGGAGGCGTGGGCTAAATGCCTGTGCCTGTGTCCGTGTCACCTTTGCCTTAAGTCGCATAATTAGGTCCAGCCGCTAGGGAATCCCCGGAGGCTGGAGGGAACCACCAGGTGCTAGAACGAATTCATGTCCCTAACTCCGTAGCACATGGTACTAACCTAAGCTGCCCATGGATAAACACCCAAGACGCCCTAAGCCCTAAGCGACATGGGACGGTGCGTCTCTCTAGGGGGCCCCAGCCTGCATAGGGCAGAGGAAGCCCCAGAAACACCAATGGGAGTTGAGGCACTTGCTTAGCATCAGCATAGAAGTTATTAGTTCACCAAGATATTGATCCACATTGTTGTTGTTTCTTCTAGTAAAGACCGAGATGCATATAGTATCGGGCCTGACATCATGGCGGAACATGCTAACCCATCGTAGAGATGACCTAATAAGATGCCTGACCTAGACAATTTACAGGCCTGGTACCTGTATACCCGCAACGAGTTGAGGAAGGGTAACGTTGGCGGAGACGTTAGCAGTGCTATGGTTATGCCGTTATGGCATAGGAGGTAGGTACCTGTTGCAGGCCATGGACTGACATGCGTTACTGGGGAGCAGCCCATGGCACAACCGGGTGCCTTACTACGTATGTCTGGTAGTCAACTACCTAGTAGGCAAGGTAGAGAGGCGCGAATTTGAGGAATTCAATACTCACCGTGACGTTACGGACTCTAAGCTCCTTCTTGACAGGAATAAAAAAGAAGAGAGAAAAAGGCTTGTAGCTTCGCGCCTGAACCACCACGCGGGTAACTGCCTGCTGTGGTGCATGAACCCAGGTACCTGTAGTGCTGTACCTGGCATAGTAGATAGTAGCGTATTCTAATTTCCACGCCTTGGTTCTTCTTCTCTTCTTCTCCTTCTCTTCCCTTTCCATTCTGCTTCCTCTCCTCCAACGGTCAGCCACAATAATACTTTTGCCCGTGCATCCTTTGCATCCAAGCCACACACTCTTCAATGCTCTCTTCCCTTCGCCATCAGCGTGGTTTAGAAACACTGAGTCAGCCTGTGCTGCTGACCTAAGGGCCACTCATCCTGCTCTGATCACTTGCGTGTAATCCGAGCGCTTGTTCCGGGCTGTACATCCGTGCATGTTGATCTGGCCAGCATGCCGAACCTAGGACTCATCCGTCGGATTCCGTCCTAGAGTTGGACACAGCTGCTCATCGTCGTCTCTGCCTGCCTGCAGGAGGTACGTGACAACCGACGACTACGCCCTTACCCCTACACCCTCTTTTTGGATGGCCCGACCCTGCGACCATGTGCAGGGTGGGTGACCACATCACCCCTCCCTGGTCAACTCATGCTCAGGGATCCACTGCTACACTAACCCAACGGGGTGTGAGAAAAGGAAAACAGACTGGATGCTTTCTCTCTCTCTCTCTCCTCTCGACTGGTCAGCGATGGCGGGAAGGATGAGTATGGCATGGTATGGGCCAGGTTTGTCCCAATTTCTCCGCCCACCATGGGCAATGGATGCCTGGCCTGGGACGATATAAAGACCATCGGCCAGAAGCTCCATGAATTTGTTTAGAACAGACCAACCAACAAAACATACCAACCCATCCACTCCTTGAATCACCAACTTACCGCTTTACACTACCACTCAAACAACCGCGCGCCTATTCACCATGTTTAACACTTGGAAGTACGACCCGGAGACGGACGAGGTTCTGCAAGTTCACCGCGCCTTCGATCCTATTACTGCTCGATCTAGCCAACATCAGGCGTGTGATCGTTGCCACAGCAAGAAGGTAACTAGAACCCTCCCATTGTTAGACTCAATGATCACATATTGAGTCTTTCTCAACTACGAGGAAGCCGCAAAAACTTACATATTTCTTTTCATCTTATAGCTCAAGTGCAGCGGCGACAAATCTGGATGTGAGAGATGCACAGGCGCTGGCAAGAGGTGCGAATATACTCGCACAGGATCAACCTCGCGTCGGAGCAAGAGAGGCAGCTCCAGCAGATCAGAGGAACCCAGCCGATCTCATTCAACTTCAAGGCGCGAGGGACATTCTGGACACCGTTCCTCGGCTGCCAGCTCTTCGAGATCTCGCCAAACCGACCAAGATAGCATGCTAAGCAGCTTCGACCTTGGCATGCTAGGCCCAGAGGATGGATTTGACCTCAGCAGTCTCTCAGACCAACAGATGGGCGGCATGAGCGGGCACTCTGGCCACGGCTATGCCCAACAGAGCCAGCACTACCATCACGCTGCTTCCACTCATTCTGGTGGCTATGGTGCCTGGCAAGGCTACCCCGCCAGCACGACCACAATGACCGGCGGCTACGGTTCCACGGCTGGACAGGAGTATCATGACGACGGCTACACAGACTATCAGATGCAGTACGGTTCTGATCCTCGATACTGGCCTCAGGGCCGGTAAGGGTTCAGTGAACCTCGCCAGCGCGCCCAGAAGGGAGACCATGAGGACATGGCGAGCAACCCATATTGACCAAAGGCGAAAAAGAGACGGAAGATATACCCATGTATGAGCCAACGAACATTTTCAGCATTATCAGCATACATATCGGCGGAAAGCATTTACGGCGAGGAGTTGGGTTTGGTTCATTTCGCGATTATAGACGACCCATTTCGTTTTTCGAAGCATTTCATGTTTGTTTTCTGTCTTTTCCCCACCATTCTTCTATTTTTCTTCTTTCTTTTTCCTTCTTTTACCTTTTTCCCCTTTGTCTTTCAGCGTTCGAATTTTTTTGTCTTACTAGTTTACATTCTTCTCTTCTTCATTTTTCTTCTTTTTATACAGTTTTGTATGTATCAGTTCATTCATTCATGTTACACTTCTTTCCCCCTTCTATTCTTTTTTTTCTTTCTTTTTGTCTCTTCTTTTCTTGTTTAGTATTTTTCTTGTTTCTGTTCCTATAGCTTGTTTAAGAATGTCATATAGCATTGAGCATGGTGTTGAGCATCATAAGGGTTTACAAAGGATGAGCAAGAGATTTGAGTCTACTTGTGTGGAAGGTGGTCGGAATGGTAGAGCTTAGCCTCATCATAGAATTCACTGTTTTGCCTCTAAATTGATTTCTCGCAAGAACTTGACCTCATTTGCGTGCCACGCCGAGTGATGAGTTTTGGAAGCTGGCGGCCGCCGTCTGACCACGTCTATCTGGCTGCAGGCGATCTTGTGCATGGAGCGGATGAGTTCCGTACCATTCGGCAGGGCGGAGAAAAGCATGGCAGCGTGGTATTGCCAAGGGTGGCCCTGGAGACTTCGTAAGCCCCACACCCTGGTGGTGATGGATGGGAAGATTTGCCGTGGGTAATTACTTGTTCGGCCGAATACCAACCTGATTTGGCATCACGTCGAGCATGGCGAGGATTTTTGGCCACGATCCTACAGGGGTCAGGAATTGCCGACGATACAGCGTGGCTACGTAGGTACGTACGATACTGACGTCTCAGCCTTAGGAGCCTGGAGAAAGACGCTGCAGGGCGGGGGACGCAAATAAACAGCGGGAGGATTGGGGTTTGGGGGCCGCAGCAATGGATCTGGGCTCCGGCTTCTTTTTGTTTCTGTTTCTGTTTCTGTTTCTACATCTGCGCACGCATTGCGAGGCCATGATTCGTCTCTGGGCTCCAGCCTGGTGGGCATTCCTTCTATCTCACAGGTCTGTCTCGTGGCGCCCGCCTGTGCACACGCCAACAAGCGAACCAGCCTATAATTTTGGGATGAAGCGGCCGGTTTCTATTAACAGCAACCACCGCCCCACACGCTTCACCTCATGGGGCCCGGGCCCATGAAACGGCTGGCTGGTTTCGTTTGCTGGAGATGGGCGGGAGGTACAGTGGTAGTGTAAGGAACGGAGACTGAGCGGACGGCGCGCGCGCTCTTGGTGGCTTGCACGGACTTGTTCTGCGAGGCTTCGATGATGTGGAAGCAGACGTAATCGCCTTGACACGACAGCTGAACCATCGACAACCCACACCACAGAGCAGCACAGCACACCCACAGCGCTGCGCACCCTGTAAATATCCGCGCGTCTAGCAGCACTCTTTGGGACAAGCCTCAGGAGCCTCGCTAAACCCGTAATAGGTAAGTACTTTATTCTGTATTCGGTATCAGGTCCACCCAGGCGAGTTAGTTCTGTCGATTGAGTTCTTGCTTAGTCATTATTCGCATTCGGAGTCCGAGGAATATGCGACGTCATGGTTTCTTGCTCTCGCAGCTGAGCTTGCTCGAAAAAATCCGAACCAGCTCCGTTGATATTGTCCGACGAGAACGTCCAGCCACGACACCAGACGGGGTGGGAAACTCATAAGCCCCCATTGATGATTGCCTGCCGTCGCATCTCTTCGGACTTTAGCTAAAGTCTGTCTTGCCGTTGGTCTGTGACCCACCCGTTGAGCCTGCGTCTGCCTCTCCGGAAAGCGAGTCGTCATGGCTTCACAACCCGAGGCGGCTACTAAGTCGCTTGTTGAGAAGCTCCATGACTGGGGTTGTAAGTCAACTTTCCTCCCCTTTTTACTCTTTGGTTCTTTTTTTTGTTTCTTCGTCCTTGTGATCCCTCTAGGCAGCATTGTTTTCTATATTCCCCTGTTGCGCTCCCTCGTGTCTTCTTTACACATCCTGCGAGGCTGAGTTTTGTCCGTGACACGGCGGCGTCCGTGACCACCCTCCCCAAGTGAAAGCCCTCATGACACATTCCCTATTCTCCCGTGTGTCAAGCACAGAAGGCCCATCACGGGCTCCCTCCTCCTCATAGTGCCCCCATCTTGATCATGAAGTTCAAACGGCTAACTCCTGGGCGTTCCCGCACGCCCCGTCCCCGCCAACAGCCTCGTCCCTCCCACCCTCTCTTCTCGCGACGCTCGTCACGGCGCTGCACGCCCGTCCAATGCAACCGCTGCCGCTGTTCCTTTTCACGCCGCCACTGCTCTTCGCCTCGTACCTGAACCTGTCTGGATTCACCACCGGCAGCGCAGGCCTGACGGCCGCCTGGTCCGGGCTCTATGCGCTGCTTGCGCTGCGCCGTCGCCAACCCGTTTCGTTGCGCCGCAGGTTCCTCTCTGTGCGCGGCGTTGTGCGCGGCACCGCCGTGGGGCTGGGCTTTGCCAACTGCATCGCCGGCGGCTGGGTCTACGCCAACGGTGACTTCAAGCGCGATGAGGAGGCCCGTAAGGAGAGGAACCGTTGGGGTATCGAGGATGACGAGTAAAGCAGCCATCTTGTGAATGCCTCACGCAACAAGTCCTGCAGAAACGAAGATTTCCCTGCGGCGAGTCTGCCAGGCTGTGCCTCATAGGAAGGCCATCCTCGAAAGCCATCGTGCTTGACCAGCCTAACTCAACTGTATCATCACCTGTGCTACCAACTGCAGCTGTACCAACACAAACCAAAAAAATCATAAAACTGTATCATCACCCCAGCGGAACTTGGCAATGGCAAGGCCCACCCCTCAATGATCCTAGACCTACAGGGTTTTGGCGATTGGGGGCGGCGTCATCTTGAACAACTGTCAGGGTTCCAAAGACTAAAAGATGGAGATGGGAGAACCAGGATGGAAATGCGTTGGGTTCATTCAGCCATGTTGTTGAAGACTCGTAAAGTAACGTTAGTAATGTAATTCGACTTTGGCAATGAAACATTCGACCAAGCACGCAGAGTAGTGTTGTGTAATGTGTATTATGCTGGCTTGGTTTCCAAGTCTCAGGAACAGATAGACAAGGACCATACCGAGAAATTCTAATTTACACATCCATCTTCCAACAACCAATGGATCGCTCTACGAGATGTATACTTCCGCTATACGAATACACCTCACCACATTCTGTGCACAGGGACCGTCGAGGTAGCCCCTGGTTAGAGTAGATGCGGTCAAAATGTATCTTTTCGTCTGCTGGCATAATTGCAGTATCCCAAGCCCGTGGGCACTATCAAACCCCAACAGCAGCGCGACACAACCGTCTGTTCGAGACAAAGGAAATGTAAATGATACACGTGGAAGCGGTGATAGGCACCGCACAGAATGATCTGATGAAAAACAGACAAAACGCCGTTCGGAAGACTGCAGCAGCTCTTGTTTCGGTCTCCGATGTGACAAAGCCCCATTCCCCAATAATGCTGGCCTGACAAAATGCAAATGCACTGTAGGTAACGATAAAAACCACATTTTCTCTTCCAATCACCTCGCTCCGGGACAAAAAGTAGACATTGGTATTTCTTCCCAGCAAGAAAGGCTAAAACCTGTATGCCTCTGCAGCCAAATGGATGCATGTCTATTGGAATCGAAATTCCTCGATGAGTAAATGTCTTACAGCAGTGCTGGACTGTTGCGTGACGTCGGTGCTCGTAATTTCGAGACTGGTGTTATAAATTGTGTTTGTAGGTTGTGCCAGGTATGTCGACCAGCGTACAGGCCCTGTATGACGGCTCTGCATCAAGGTCGACACACCATAGCTATTGCTCGCCTGACCCAACCATCTGAGACCCCGAAATCAACCATAGGAACATGACAAACGTGGAGAAAGCGAGTGTACGCAGGAAGGTTCGGGCCTGCACACGACTGCTGAAACGTGATGAGAGCTCAGTGCCACCAAAGCCCTGGAGGCTTGCAGTCTGGAAGGCGCTAATGTACTCGACATCGCATTCACGAAGCTTCGGCGCTGCGTAAAGTTCGTATTCGTCAAGTACGCGCTGAAGGTTCCAACCGGACACCTTGCGCATGACAGCGACAACACAGCCGGTACGATGCTTGCCGTGATTGCAGTGCAGCATGAGAGGGTAGTTTTGCTCGTCAAGGACAACGGCCAAGATGGAGCTGATCATTTTTGGAGAAATGGCCTCCTTCTTGGTGCCCTTGATACCAAAGACGACATGGCGGATGCCGTTGTCGGACAGAAATGTTTCGAGTTCATGATCTTGCTCATCTTTCTTAACCAGCGTCCTGTGCCTCGGTCAGCTGTATGATCAGAGATTTAATGAGCATAAAAGACTTACACCATGGTCTTCAATTTCAAGCCCTTGATGAACTCATAGTCGTCAGGTTTAGGATAGCTGCTTCTGTACACGCCTGGAATGACCACTCCAAAGTTGGTCGGTCTGTCGGCCACTGGGACTGATGGAAACTCGGAAGACCACTCAGCCATGGGGCGGCTGGGGAGCGAGGAGGACCTTGCTCCGATCTGGTCAACGGTCCAATCTGCGGGTGCCTCGCTATTCATAGCCCACATCTGCTCCGTCGTCTTCTCTCCTCGTGATGCGGTTGTCGCGCCGACTGATAGTTCTTTGCTTATGACGACGCCGGCTTGGGATCTCGTGATAGTGCTCGTCTCTCGTATTATTATGCCGTTTCTTTGTACGTCCTCCAGATCCATGGCGTTGAGTAGCTTGTCTTCCTTGGCGGAACTTCGTGAATTGCGTCTTGAGCGGTAGGGTGCGGGTACTGTTCGTTGTTGCATCTCGTCGGCGCGTGCACCGTCTTCAACAAAAACGCGGGAGTTCCTCTTCAAAGCCATGTCTCCAAAATCCAATCCAAAGGGGTGTTCCTGCTGTTTCTCCAACTGCTGATCCATGCGATCGAGCTCGTCCTTGAATGCTTCTTTAACGTAGAAGTGTTTGGTAGAGTAGTAGAGGGAGGTTGACGTCTGGCCAACGAGCGGTAGTGGGGTTTTGCGGGTTCGTGAAAGCGAATTGGGTAGATTTAAAAGAGGAGGATGTTAAGGGAGAGGGCGAGTTGAGTCGCGATCGAGAATTGTGTAAGTGGCTGTTGATCGTGGGGTTGAACACCGTTGACGGATAGTGCTCGCGTGGTCACGTAGGGGAGAGCGTGGCCTACATGAGGCAGAACCCCACGTTGGAAGAAACAAGTCGAAGCGAGCTCGCCATCTTCTTGTTCTCTGCGGGCAATGTTGGGGTCGTAAGGTTGAAGGAGCTCTCTGGGAGGAGAGAACGAAGCAAGAAGATGCAAAGTAGGCAGAAGTACGTGTAGATGTATGTGGTGGAGGGGACAGGGGACTTGAAGAACAAGAACAAGAAGGAAAGGGAAAAAGAAAAGATGGGCGGATGTGACGGGGGTGGACATGACAAACCTGGCATGGTGTGGTGTGAGCGTGCGTGAGAGAGTGTGGTGGCATGGCCTGGCCTGGTCTGGTCTGGTACAGTAGGTACAGCAGGTACAGTACAGCGCTGTAGGTACCCTCGCCAATGGACTTGACTAGACCGAGACTGAACAGAGGCAAGTACAGTACAGCAGGCCACGCAGACCACGCTATAGGTGGTAGGTTTGGTAGGCCAGGTTCTACAGTACCTACCCACCTACCTGCCTACTACTATGTACTACCTACTATGCAGGGAGGTACGGTAAGGCCAGTGAGTGGTAAGGGTGGGGTGCAGCCTAGCCTGGACACGGCAGTAACAGCGCGGGGGTCACGCGATGGGTCGTCGGTACTCGTTGCGAGGCACGCACATCGCTGCGAGATCAGGTACTCGAGCCCACCAGGGGACGGTGGCGGTCCATTTATTTGGTTAACACAGCGTCGTCAAGCGGCAAAGCCCCTCTCAGAATTGCAAACCACTTGGGGCCAGAGGGAGACTGTACGGATATAATGCTTCTAAATCCGATGGATACAGCAGAATAAAAATGGACAGGTTAACATCATCGTGCACCTGGCAATTATGTATTCACTCCGATCCTCGTTGGTATTTCGTTGGAACAAAATCTGCATATTCGTGGCCTCCCTCTTTTTCTTTTTCTTTCAACCGATATGTCCGTTGTTGTGCCTGTGCCTGGTTGGGAGTGGGCGCAGATGCAGGAGCAGGTACCGGTACCTCGCAACTCAATCGCTGGACTGACCATTTACAGCAGGTACAGCAGGTTTAGTCCCTACATTGCCTTAATTTACCATACAATAAGAGGACAAAAGCTGGCCTACCGTGCGACTCCCATCAGGACGTAAGGCCTTGTTAAAAAGAAGCTTTTGGCAAACGCATTTTTTATTTTATTTTAATTTTTACCTTACAGGTGTAAATTTCTTACATTCTTCGTGGTTTGTTCTCAAATATGCTGTTGATTGACGGTTGAGAGGCCTTCGCTACCTCAGGCATGCGGAAATTCTGTCCTCCCACTAAGGTATACATTGACTTCCTTGTACCTTGCCTTACCCTACCTTACCCTTACCTCACCTCACCTTACCTTACCTGGCAGAGGGAGAGTGTGTGTGCATGCATCAGGACGCAAATCGCTCCCCACCCGACCGACCGCAGACCTCGACTGATCCCCTCCCTCATCTGCACAGTCCCAGTCCCAATCCGCATCCGCATCCGCATCCGGTTGAACCAGAGAGAGCTGGTGGGGTCTTCTCCGGGGCGTGGGGGCTCCCTCATGTGCCCTTGTCTCGCCTCGCCTCGCCTTACCTTGATTGTCCATGTCTTGGCCATGACCCTTGTCGATGCAACCCATACTGTCCATTGGAATTCGTGAGCTCCCCGTTGGCCATCATTAGATGAGAAAGAAGGCTGACTGTGCCAACCGCCAGATCTGCCTGCACCGGCCGGATGATGTGATAAAGCCAAATGAACTTTGCGCGTAGCTCCAGGCCTAACCACCGTAGCGCAGCCCACCGCAGCAGAGGGCCACAGCGACGAGCAAACCGTTGCTCCCAAGGTTCAAGCCCTCTTCCTGCCCTCAAGTGCCAGGCCGTAGCCTGATTTGCAGTGCAGGACTCCTCACGCACCACTTCTCCCTTCGCGGCATGGCACGCGACAATCGATTCTCAGCTGAAGAAGCAAGGCAACGCCCTGTCTGTGTGCCTTGCCAGGACCGCAACGGAATGTGGCTGCTCCAACGTGTCCCGGTTGGGTGGATGAGTTCTTCGGCGAATTTGTTTGCTTACAGGTTTCACTCGGATGGACGGGTTCCTTTCGAGAAAGCACCGCCATCCTATGCGCTGCCGTGCCCAATTTCGCATGCCAAGTGACAATGCGGTCGCGTCCTTCATGGCACGCCTACGGTGAGCTCGGTGATTAGCAAGCCACGCGCAGACTGTCACAGTACATATATCCATATAGACCATCAGCCTCGCAGCGTTCCGAGAACAGCCCATTACCCAACTTTGAAGTCACCAAGCACCCCCTCTTATGCTTTGCTATGCTATGCTATGCTATACCAAGCTATGCCATGCTATGCCATGCTACCGAGCCAAGAAGGGGTGGGTGGAAAACACATGGTTTGGAACGACGGCTTTGCCGGACTGAGACTCGACTCGTGGGAGGGCGCCCTCCGAAGAGACCGGGCAGCATTGGCCGTCCATGTCGGTGAATCGGCGTCTTGCATTTGCGGCTGGCCAGGCATTGAACCCTCGCTCTGTCTCGGGGCTCCGAGGCCCTCGCTCGGTCAAGCACTTTGAGTAGGTGCTGCCGCAGGAGCCAGACCAAATTATTATTTTATTTTCTGTCTGTGACAGACGAGTGGGAATCACAGCAGGCCGTCCCGATTCTAGTGGGTGGATCGAGTGGAATCGGATCCCACGCACCAATCTGCGGCACATTTATCAGCAAGCAGGTTCGGGGATGGCCCTCGTGTTCTTTAGCTACTGTAATAACAGGCTACAGCAAGGCAATGGGCTTGCCCTAGCGCTAGAGACGAACAGCTTCCCGTCAATAGTCCAAGTCACGTCACGGTGGCTCGTCGGTCAAGCTCTAACTGCAGCAGGGCAACGTAGCCGGAAGACGGAATTGAGGTTGTATCAGACGATGTAGGGAAAAATAAATGGATCGAGACACAGACAACACACCCCTGTCCCGGAAATTCGCGTAAGGAAAGCGAGTGGGTTCCTGCAAAGACCCTGAACTTGACTTGGCCCGTTCTGTCACTTTTACAGAATCAATTGTGTCATTAACGTCCAGGCCACAGAGACACACGTGTTGGCAACATTTACCTTCACGAGACTTGCGGATACCCAAATGGCAACGCACACGTATTTTGCAGATTGAACCTGCAGTTGACCCAATTCTATGATTGGATCGCCAATGTGGTCTTTGCCCTACAAAGAAATGATTGGATTTCACATACTATGCATATTGTCCGTTGTGGCTAACTCCGCGGATCGCTGGTTACAGCTCACACTGGGGTTTCCGGTGGCAGACGCAGGGGCACCATGCTTTACTTCGGTGAGATGAACAAGGCAGGCCGTCGCGTGAGGGTCCGGATCCAAGCGACGCTATTGTGCTCCCCAGTCTTCTGGTTTCGGTGTCCGACTTTGGGTGTCTAATAAATTACCTCGTCGGAGATTCCATGGAACTAGCGGCCACTGTTCGCAATGGCCCTTTGACTGTGCCCTCAGTGGATGGAAAGCTCCGGAGCTCCTGGCGATGCGCGATCAGAATAGAAGCGGGTCGCTTCGTAGAAGACGACAAGACGCTTTTTGTGTTTCGCGTGGCTTTAGAGTTGAGGAGCATGGTCCAGACAACGGATGGAGCATAACTGGAAACTGGATTTTTCTGTGCCAGCGCCAGAGCCAGAGCCAGAGCCAAAGCTAGAAACTAAGCTCCCCTGTCTCAGAAGTGACGTTGTGCTGGGTTGTGTGAGATCATGGTTGCTCTCCGTCACCACTGGAGCAGCCTGTTTGCAGCATCCCTCCCCACGATCCCAGCCCCTCACGATCGCGATCTCTATATCCGCCATTCAACCTCTAAGGGGAAAAAGATATCGGACTTGTGACCCCGGAAAGCACCATGCTTCTTCCGTGACCAAGCCACCAGGCTGCCAGCTCTCCCTCTCTTTCTGGCGACCAAACACGCATCTCGGTACCGTCCTGATCTGCATTGGCTGACGAATGCACATGCCGCCACACAGGGGGAAGAAGATCTTGGGGCCCTTTGGGGCTGGGGTGATTGTGACATAACTGAACAAGGGCCTAGCACTGTTTGTAAGATCTGCTAGTGACGGCCGATGTGAAGTGCTAAGAATAAGCGGCTCATTCGCCCACCCATCTACCCGGGCAACGGCGCTGCAAGCAACGTCACTGGAGAGTGAAGAAATGGGCCGGCCTGTCATTGGCACGACTGTGAGCGCTCATGGGCTGGGCTGTTCACTTACCACGTAGCAGCTCGTTACTTGCTCCTATGGTGCTCAGCGAATCGTTAGTGAGCTGCTGAACCCATCTATACAGCGGATCTTAAGCAGTGGACTGGACCCAAGCTCATCCCTCTATGCTCTGGTAGGAGTCAGAAGGAACCCTCACAGCATCCGGCTCGGCCCAGCAACACTCGCCACCCATCTAAACCAGTCGTGTTAGCACCCTTCCCTACATCGCAGCGCTACGTAGTTTCGCATGTCAGCATGCTATTCTAGAAGCACCTTTTCACGTGTCGCAATGTCACCAGCTCTAGGCCCAAAGAGACGTCATTTCTGCTTGCTACTCCGGATACCCGGCCGCCAAGCGGCCAGTAGAGCAGTGCTGATCGCCGCGATGATGCGACGTAACGGCCTCTGCTCTTATCAACACTTTTGTCGCGGATATTGCGCAGGGAATTGCTTCGAACCATCTGGTAAGCAGTATCTAAGTATATTGTCGGTTCTACGTAGTTGATCATGTTTCGTTCATAGAGTCATACTAGGCGCTTCACTTTCCTGGACTATGCGAACATGCGTCAGCCAAGGGCCATCTCCCCTGGCGAGGTTTCCAAGAAACAACTCCCATGCTAATGCAAAACACTCCAATGCACCGTATCTATACACATGTTTGGATGATAAATGCGTACACCCCAAGAAAACACACCCGGTGACGTCGGATCACCTTACCGCGTTCCAGAGCTGATGACCCATCATCGTCGCCAGCGCGATGGATCCATACATGCCCACACCGCCGGCGCGCGCCCAGGTTTGCCATCCGACCCAGCACAGCGCCGCCAGCTCGGCCACGCCCAGCGCTTGATCGCCGTAGGCTGCGGCACCGACTGCGTGGTTACCGCGCTCGTACCGTGTCGTGTCGCCCGTAGCGTTGAGGGCGATGATGCCGGCGAGGCCTAGGACCAGGAGCTGGCCCTCAGTGCGATAGGAAACGGCGAGACAGAGGCAAGGAGCCAGATGGCCAGGAGAATGGCGGTGGTTACTGCTCTGGCTGAGGTGATGTTGCGTGATTGTGTGCTTGTGTTGGGTGTCCTTTCTGTAGACATTCGTTGCTCACTCGCTGTGTCGTCGTCTTGTCCTTGGCCCAGAGAGAAGCTCTGGTTCAACAAATCTGCCAGAGAATTTGCCTCATCTGCATCTCGCTCCGGCGCAAAGAACTGGGGTTGTTTGAAGACAACGCCCGTATCCGGCTTCTCCTCTGCCTTTACCTGCAAATTAGCCCTGTTTGTCCCGAACAGGGCCCTGTTCGTGCCTCCTCCTTTTTCTCGGACTTGCTCATGAAGTACGGCGCAGCACGGGGTTATCCCGTCGCTGACCAGGGCTCGCTGTGGTTGCCGGGAACCGGTACCAAAAGGGCTTGTTGCTCTCCGGTAACGGTGGCGCCTCGTCAAAGGCGCGGGTAGTCGGCCTGGATGGAGACACGGCGCTGAAGGCACGGTGTTGAGAGGTTGTAGGTACCCAGTCCATCTCCTCGACATCGCCAGCATCCGTGGGTGTTTGTGGATCAGATAGACGCAATCCACCGAAGCCATCTTGCGACTTGGCGTGTGTAATAGGTTGGCGTCTAGTAAGAATAGGGCTGTCAAAGGTTGTGACCGGCGACATGTTCAGAGCACTGCTTCGAGCGCCGGGAGTTGGCGAATCGATCTCATTGAGTGCATGAGAGAGCGATGTAGAATAGTCCTCTGCCGGCCGGGGGCTTGCCTTGGCCGCTTCGACCTGGACAGGTACCGTAGTTGACTTGAACAACGGAGTAGTGTCGACCTTGATCGATCTACTCGCCGCAACGTAAATCTAGGCAAGGTCAGCGTGTGTAGCACAAAGAAACGAGCGCCGTTTCTCACCATTGTCATTAAGCCGGCCATGACCAGGTGCGCCCCGAGCTTTGCTTCTGGCTTTTGAATCCTACCGCCGTCCATGTTAAGAACGTTTCCGGAAGATGAAGCGGAAGAAAATGATGAGGCCCTGGAACGAGTACCATTGGGTGAACCCCAGTAGGTGTCTCGTGAAACCACGGTTGGCTTGTACAAAGTGAGGATTCCACCATACACTTAAGATGCTCGTTACTATAGCCGTCATGATGAGACGATTAGCTGCCGGAAGCGCATCAACTACTCGCTTGAAGCCTGTGAATAACACGGCACTCCATCCCTCTTCATCAGGGTCTGATAGCCCGTTGCCACCATGTTCCAAGACCTCCATCGCAACTCTGACATGCCAGAGCATCTGGACAGCCAAACCACCCCACCACAACCAGCGTCCCACGCTGTTGACCCAGTCAAGGGGCGTCGTGGTACGAGCGGCCTTCCTCCGCGGGTGCGGTCCATCATGCGCCGCAAGTGATCCGTCTTAGCCACATAGCCGGCCTGGCGGATCCGGGCATCGGCCTTTTCAGCGCATGCCGCGCAGACTTGGGGTACCGCTGCTCGAGGCTCTTGCGGAAGCGGTAGTAGTTGCGCTCCAGCTCGGCGTAGTCGGGATGGGACGGGTCATCGGGCAGGTACTGGGCCAGCGAGGCCGTGTAAAGGCGTTGGTTCTTCAGACAGGTTGCGCACCAGATACTATCTGGCGACGTCGCCTGTTGCGAAGACACGGTGAAGCGGGCGGCCGGGGCCTCGAACTCGGTCGCCGTTGGAGGATCAGCGATATCGCCGTTCTACATGCAAGTTAGCTACGCTATTCCTCTCCTGCGGTGTAGAAGTAGGCGGTGACGCGCACCTCGTCTAGATAATTGGTCGAGCCGCAGCTCTTGCAGCCAAACTGTCTGGTGGTGCCATCGTACTTAATCTGCGACTTGGTGCCGCAGTAGAAGCAGATCAGATATCGTGACTTTCGAGCCCATGCCATGGCTAGCCGGCCGAATCCATGTAGGTCGCCGGGCAGAGGCGCGACGGGGAAGCTTCTTCAGGGCGGGCGAGACAAGGAGACGAGGAAACGACCAGTGGCAGAGGGGATGGGTGTTGGCGGGTGGTGGAAGCGCAGGGCTGAGGTTGTGCAAGAAATCAACAGTGGACTTTTGATGTTTTTCTTTTTCGTTTTGGAGGGCCTTGGAGTCGAGAAACGAGCGACACCCACTAAACCGCCCAGGTTATAGTGCAGGGTGAGGTCACTCTTGTTTACAGGTACTTTCAGCGGGTAGTTACGTAGGTCGGTTAGCAGGTGAGGCTGTCTTACAGGGGTCTCCTAGCCAGTTCTAGGTACCGCCGTCCGATTCGCCAGCTTCGTTTTCCATTGGTCGTCGACTTCGACTTCGGCTTCAACTTCCACTCTCTAACGTTGTAGCTCCCAAACTCTCAACTCGAGCAACCGCAACCAAACCACCACATACATATTCCGACCTCGTTCCATCTGTTCTCCTCCCGAACACACGCGAGCTCACCAAGATGCCCCCGACATAATGTCCTCGACCTCTTTCGTCCCTCCTCTCCTCCTCACCGTCCGCTTCTCCACCTCTCTCCCCGACGTTGACCTCGACATCACCGCGCCCCGCTCCACCACCGTTCTCTCGCTCAAGCAGCTGCTGCGCAACCGCCTGGACACGCGCAATCGCCTTCGTCTGATTCACCAGGGTCGTCTGCTGCCGGACTCGGCCGCTCTTAGCTCCGTTCTTAAGCAGCCTCCGCCGCCGCCTGGGGTTCGCGATGACGACGACGACAATGCTGACGGTGCAGCCGACGCAAAGGGCAAGGGCAAGGGAAGGCTGTAGTTGGCGCGCAGCCTGTTCGTAGGATCTATGTCAACTGCTCTATTGGTGATGAACTATCCCCGAGGAGTTGGCCGCCGAGCGCGAGGCTGCCGACAAGCCTCCGGACGAGGATGCTGCCGCCGCCGCAAAGGGCTCCTGGCCCGCCGCATCCACGCGACCCCGGCCACGCGGCTTCGATCGCCTCCTGCAGGCTGGCTTTACCGCTTCTGAGATATCCACCCTTCGGACGCAGTTCGCATCCATCCACAACGAGCGCTTCGCCCCGGATGCCATGCCGTCACCCGATACACTGCGCAGCCTTGAAGACGCCTGGATAGACTCTAACGCCGGGGAACTGCCGGCCGCCGGTGCTGCGGGAGGCCTTGACGAGGACCTCGAGTCCGGTTTTGCCACAGTGCTGGACATTCTCGTGCGTGGCATGATGATTGGCTTCTTCTTCCCCTCGGGAGCATGAGCTGGCTGCTGCGGCAGGGCATATGGAGCGACAAATGGCAGTTCTTTGTAGGATCCGGAGTCGTCTTCAGCGTCGTTGTAGGTCTGGTTCTGAGCGTCACGGCAGAGCGGTAGAGCTGCCTTGGTCCAGATCACTGTAATATCTTTTGTTCTACCCGAGTACACGCTGATACATAAGTACATGGTTCGAGCCTGTCATGCAGGCTTTATGATGGGAGGAATGGCAAGGCGTTGGAGGTTTTCTTATAGAAATGACATAAATGGCTACTGCCTACGTAGACGAACAACATTACGACTTCTCATTCTAGCCCGTGTGAATATGTACATTTTTCCTACATGCCGACTAACATGTTCCCGAACTCCTCAGCCTGCAATGGTATCGAGGATGAGCGCAAATGTTCCCAAAACGCCTCTTTACGTACACAAAACAAAGACCTTCAAGCGGTTTGTCCACGCCCGTTCATGTCGCTCCAGCTTTCATCGCAAACTACAGGTACAGACTCTGCGCGGCAACAATGTCTCTGCGGACCTTCTGCAAACTCTCGTCGAACTTGGTCATCAGGTCGCTGTTGCCCATGACCTTGGCCGCCTGCGCCATCTGTCGCAGCAGCTCTTCCAGACGGCGGAAGAGACGGATCAGCGAACCTTCGTAGGTGTTGGTCATTTTGCTGCGTCTGCGTTAGCAATGTTTGATATGGGGATGAATCAGGATAGTATAACTTACCAAATCTCGGCAAAGGTTTTACCTTGGGCCCAGCTGTGCACAGTCTCCATCAGCTCCCACTTCAAGCTTGTCACGTACTCCTCCTCGTTCACCTCGAGCTTGCACTCTCGGCTGACCTTGGCGACAATGCGCGCCTTGGCCTGGATCTCGCGGTAGGGCTTCTGCAGCTCTTCCTTGAGAGCCTGCGTCTCGACCTTCTCGTCGAAAATGAAGCAGCTCAGGACGGCAGCGCATGTCTCTGGGGTAAGCTCGTTGAAGAAACGATCGAAGAGCAGCTCAGACAACAGCAGCTCGTGACCCTCGGTGGAAGAAATCTCGCAGGCAACACGAGCCTTCAGCTGCACAACCTCGGCATCGTTGATGAAGCCAAGTCGGCGGAGGACTCTCTTTCTTGACTTGAGCTCGTCCATCTGGGCGATGCTGTGGGCCTTGGCGATGGCTCGCTTCTTCTCCTTCACGGCATCCGTCAGCTGGACCTTGTCGTGGTAACTCTCCCAGAGCGAAGGCAGCAGAGGCGAGAGGTGCAGCGGGTTGGCCAGCAGCCTGGACTCAAGCACCTCAATCTTGCGAAGCAGCTTCTTGAATGAATCGTCCGTGATGTCCATGTTCTCGAGGGGATCCAAGATGGGGACGCCATCGGGAAGCGGCGCTTGACCTCACCGAGAGCCTTTGTCAACTGGTCCTTATCTGAATCCGCCTTGATACCCTCCTTAGGCATGAATAGACGGATTTGACTGAAGGACTTGATGCAAGTAAGCAGGCAAGGGACGATAACGTGGACAACGTCATTGTCGCCTGTCGACGGCTTCAGGCCAGGGGCATCTCTCGAGAAGGTTGGCCGGGAGTGACGGAGGTACTCGAAGTTGAGACCGGGAGCAGCACATCAATGATCTGTGACTCCTGTGGCGGATACTCGGGCTCTCCAAGCTTAGGTCCTTTGCGCGCAATGCGGTTGATGATGACACCCCATCCGAAATCAATACCATCGGCGGCGGTGGCGGGTGTCTCCTTGGGATCGTAGATTTGGACCAGACGACCAGGCTGCAGGAAATCCATGCAGTGGGTAGGGTGTTGAATGACGGCTCGCATATCCCTCGTGTACTGGTTCAGCTGCTGGCGAATTTGGTAGTAGTCCTTGATCGTCGCCTCATCGGGAATCGTCAGGGCATCCCGTTCATGCTGAAGCGACATCAGCTCCTTCTCCAGAGCCGGGGCGCTGGCCGCGTTTTGGAACTGATGAAAGCATCGCTCAAGCATGAATTCGGGGAGATGGCCTCGATTCGAAGCAGGTTGAGAATCATGTTGTAGCCCAGATAGAAGGCAGAGTTGAGGCGATCTTGGTTGCCAGTGACAATCTCCTTGGCAGTCTCCGGCTCAAGCTTGTCGTCAATCATCATGATGACAATACCTCGGGCATCGAGACCACGACGACCGGCTCGTCCTGCCATCTGGACGTACTCGGAAGAGGTGAGAGGCCGTCTCTTCACACCATCCCACTTGGTGACCTGGGTGAAGACAACGGTCTTGGCAGGCATGTTGAGACCGATAGAGAAAGTCTCGGTGGCGAACAGGACCTTGATAAGCGACTCCTGGAACAGAATCTCGATTGTCTCCTTGAGAATTGGCAAAAGTCCAGAGTGATGGACACCAATACCGCGCTCAAGCAGGGGAAGGAGGTTCGCAATCTGGGGCAACTCTCGGTCCTGCTCCGACAAACTCTCAATGGCATTGCTGAAGACCTTTTTAACCATGGCCTTCTCGGAGTCATCGTTCAGGCTCAGCTGTGAAATCTGGATCGCCATGTTCTCGCACTCTCGCTTGCTGAAGTTGAAGACAATGACGGGGTTAAAGCTCTTCTTAATGGTCATTCTGATGATCCTGGCCATATCCGAGCCCTCGTCAACGCCGCCCTTGTTGGTCTTCTTCTTCTTGCCACGACCCTTCATCTTTGCGTTAGGATCCGAGGGATCGGCGCCCTTCTTGTTCTCGACCTCCTTCATCACGTCGTTAAAGTTTTGCTCGTTGAAGTTGCCTCTCTCATCCACCACCAGACTAGCGCCGCTACCTCCAGCCGGGAAGAAGTAGTTCTGCAATGGTGTAGGACGGAAATCTGTGTAGACGACGTGGCAGGCCTGGTGATGAATCTTGGCGATCCACTCGGCAAACTGGAAGGCGTTGGGAATGGTGGCGGACAGGAAGACGTATCGGACCTTGTCTGGCAGCATGATGATGGTCTCCTCCCAGACGACACCTCTTGTCTTGTCACGCATGTAGTGGATCTCGTCAAAGATGACCCAAGCCACCTCTCGCATGATCTCCGAGCCACGATACAACATGGATCGCAAAATCTCTGTGGTCATGACCAAACAACTGGCAGTAGGGTTAATGGTGACATCGCCGGTCATCAGACCAACATCGCCAAATACGGCCTCGAAATCACGGTACTTTTGGTTGCTGAGGGCTTTGATAGGACTCGTGTAGATAACTCGCTGGTTACGCTTGAGGCACTGAGCGATGGCGTATTCGGCCACGACTGTTTTACCAGCACTAGTATGGGCCGACACCAGCACACTCTCATCTCGCTCAATCGAGGCGACGGACAAGCTCTGGAAGGGATCGAGCTTGAAGCTGTACGTTCTCGCAGGCTCAGCCGGGGACTTGTGCTCGGAAAGAGGGACGTATTCGTAATCGAGATCTGGGGGCAGGGCGACCTGGTGCTGGATGTTGTGAGACAAAACCAGCGATGAGTCCTGGGGCACCAGGGTTGCAGCACCGGCCACCTCTCGCGACTCGGCCGTCTGGAAGGTATCAGTCATGACAGGGCCGGCGCCATCCTCGCGCTTCCGCCTCTTCTTGTCTTGCTGGCTGGGTGTGTCAGACTCCTCGTCCTGCGATTCCACATCCTTGGGCGGCTCGGCAGCCTCCGTCATGCCCACGTCTTCGTCGGTTCCGTCAGCCTTTGCCACAGGGTGAGCTCCGTTGCCGTTCATGGCCTCGTCGGCCTTTCTCTTCTTGCTCTTGTCCTTGTTGCGGGGCCGCTGGGGGCGCGCTCGTCCTCACTGGCACTATCGGGGCCGGCGCCACCCTCGAACACATCGAACATATCATCCATCTTGGCTGATGCTATAGCGTGCAAATCTGATTATGGTAGTAAGGAAGCCGCGCGCATGCGGGCAAATCGGGTCCGGGGATTGAAGCGAGTGCGGTAACAAGACTAGTCGCTTCGCGCCGCAAGAATAAAAACACAAAG
The DNA here is from genome assembly GCA_020081605.1 of Albifimbria verrucaria. Classification (NCBI taxonomy): domain Eukaryota; kingdom Fungi; phylum Ascomycota; class Sordariomycetes; order Hypocreales; family Stachybotryaceae; genus Albifimbria; species Albifimbria verrucaria. The sequence goes on from JAHREC010000013.1 coordinate 6,152,413, forward strand.
AGGAATGTAGAGTGTGTGGTTGCTATATCATCAGAGCAACGAACGTGTGATGTCTGATGCTGGGCTGAAGCGCCTAGAGCTGGGAATGGCTACACGGCAGGAAACCAACAAGAATTTGGACTGATTTCAAGGTGGGCTGGGCGGCAGAAAAAAAGTCACTGCTCCAATTAAAAGCGGTGAGTAAGGCCGATGTGCAGACCCGCCAATGCACGCCGACATCATCCTCAGTGGCACGGCCAGGTCACATGCCCGCGCACGTGACCCAATTGCTTCAGACTCGGCCTGGGCCGACCTCAGACCATTCTGCTCAAACGAGAATCATCGCGACCATCACATACCGCAAGCTTCCAACCGTCCCGCAACCCACTCCACTCCCCGCAAGCAAGGTACATTGGCCTCTCTACAGCTCCCACGAACGTCTCCCAAGCTAATTGACCCTCCAGATGCTGTCCTCCGCCGCTGCCCGTACCACCACCACGCTGGTCGCCCGCCGAGGCTTCCACGCTACCCGCGCTCGCATGTCGTCTCCCTACCACTACCCCGAGGGCCCCTACAGCAACATCCCCTTCAACCCCGCAAGAAGGGCTTCGGTCTCAAGATGTTCGCCTTCGTCGCCACCGGCTTCTTCGCCCCCTTCGGCATTGCTGGTGCGTGCATTCCGGACAACCTCCGCCTCTCTTTCGGATAGACGTTGCTAACGTGATATCTAGCTTGGCAAATCAACAAGCCCAAGGCTTAAGCGTTCTGATACGTTTCGCTCTCTGCTGTTGGGTTGTATGGCATAAATGGGTGGTCGATCGGCGACTGTGTATATAGCGTGGATAGATATCAGCACGGTCACCCCGGACACTGAAAGCAAATCCTTCCATTTGTTTCTAATAATCCCTCCCGACATGCTACGTGGTGTTTCTTGACATGTTACATGGTCACCATCGGTAAATCTGACTTCATCAATCAACAATGGAAGCTCTCAGATGACTTAAAAATACCCTCATGAAAATATATTGTGTACAGCGAGGGAGCTTGTTATACAGGATGTGAATATGCTATAGTCTAGATCCGTCCTTCTTCTTTCTCTGATTTGAAGGCCCTTCCCATTTACCCCAGGGTGACTTCAAATCTCTATCATGTACAATAGACTCCAACAAATCGTGCATGAACGGCTGGCGATCCTGGGGTATGTCCCAGCGCTGAGCCATTACGTCGAATGTTTGGAGTACCGCTTCTGTCGATGCGCACTTATTTACTGCTCGCAGAGCCCAGATGACCAGCCATCGGTCAATTCGGAAACCCTTGGCATGCTCGTCTCGAGCCGCGTAGAGCGCCTCCAGCACATTCTCGAGCCTTTTATCGCTCCATTCAGAGCCCTCATAGCCACCATGCGTATAAAACCCTTTAAACAGGGCTAGAAAGATGGTGGGATGAATCGGTATCTTCAAGAACTTCATCTCGTCAAGGAACTGGGCCACCTTCTTGAGATCGCCCACCCTCACAGCATAGTGCTCGACCAAGAGCTTGTAGGTGTGTAGATCGGGCACGAGCTGCACGCTGCTTTGGAGACTCTGCTGTAATCAGGGGTGCTTTTGCCAACTTTTGTGAACATCATAAGCACCTTGGTGACCATCTTGTTGGTCATGTAGTCACGCTGAGGGATATCCACCGCCAAGGCATGCCCGTCCTTCATACGCTCGTAGGTCTCGACAGCAGATGCCTCTTCACCACATCGAAGCAGACCAGATATCACGCAGTTGAGAACGACCGTGTCAATCATCTCGCCGGCGTTGACCATTTCGGCGTAAGCAGCTCGTAGCCCAGCCGAATCAAGCTTCAGGCCGAAAAAGTGTATCAGGCTGACGTGGTGGTAGCGGTTAAAGTCGATACCACGGTTTTCCATCTCCTTGTAAATCATCTCTGCCAGCGTGAAGTTTCCAGACTTAGTGGCCACGTCAAAGAGGACGTTGAAGGTGACATCGTTGCCCTGGATGTGTGCATCCTTCTCCATCTCTTTCCAAAGACGCAGGCCTGACTCCATCTCCCGCATAGTGACACGGGCAACATATTTGGTGGCAAAAGTAAGGCCATAGTTCCATTGAGAGCGTCCAAGAGTCAGGCCAGCATTCTTCACATCCGAGACGAGTGCAAAGTAGCGCAGCATCGAGTCCATGTTCCGGGTTTGGGGTGTGCCCATCACCCTGAGGAGCTTATTCCGCCATCGACCTGGCAGGTGGAGCATTCTGGGCTCCGGTAATTGAGTGTAGAGTTTGTAGATGGATTCGAGTTGAATGCTGTTCGGGCGGCGTAACCTATGTCCTATAGCGGCGTGAAGCCGTGTCAACAGCTGCTGTAATTCATCGTTGACCCTCGGCGTCTCCTTCTTGGATGGATATTCCATGTCGGATTTCTTATCGGACACTTGGAGGACTGGTCCATCCGACTGCGCGTAGCCGGTCCGGTATGGGTCCTTGTAGAACGCGAGGTGGTCCTGGACGCTTCCGCCGTATCCATGGGGAACAAAGGAGAGTAGTTTTTTCTTGTCCTGGAGGGGAAACGGCTCGAGGATGAAATATGAGAGGGTTTCGAGGCGGCATAGACAGCGGCGGCTGCGGTACTGTAGCCATGGGCGGCATCTCGGCCGTGTGGGAGGCGTAGGGGACGAGTGGATTCAGGGGCGGTAGCGAAGGTCGACCAGATCCAGAGAGAGCTTCGGGAGCAGAAGAAGGACTTTCCCGGGCGAGCCTTGGTCGAGTCTGTGTGCACATCTCGAGCTGCACAGAAGCTCCTGGAGGCGGCGCTGCTCGGAGACGGGTCGACGGTCGTTTGGGGAGCACCGCACCGCAGACGGAATCGCCCAATCGACTGGAGTTTTCATGGGCTCGTCCTCATCCTGCTGTCGCTGCCGCAGCGAGTATCCAGCCGTGACAGTGGCGTGCAGAGCAAAGTACGTGGAGGCGCGATAACCGTTAACGAGAAAAATTAAAGGTTGCTGGGAATGAGGATTGAATTTGAGGTACTGATTACAGGTACTTTTCCAGTAGGCTGGTTCCAGCACCGAGGTACAAGGCAGGGGTGCGATTTGGTAGGCTCTGCCGGCGAGCGACCGCCCGCTGGAAAGTACCTCGCCGTCCCACCACCGCAGCTTTTCCCTGTCCTCTGGCTGGCTGGCACGCGCTACGCAGTGCAAAAGCACGTACCGGCCATACGATTCCCCGATGGCTCCAAAATTTCCCATTGCGACCAACCATCACCAGATAGACGACACTAAGAAATCGTGAACTCGACTCGAGCTGGCAGCTACGCGAATTGATTCCAGTGAGTCCATCCCACGCACTCAATTGCTCAACCCCTTCCTTTCCGCTGACCATACCTAGGACGAGGCCATGGGTGGACGGCAGATACGACCCGCAAGGGTCTTTAAGAACCTCACACAGCAACTACAACATCAAGTCCTGCCAGGCTACACCGTCGCTGAGCCGTCATGGTACAAGGTCATGGCTGAGGTCCCCCGACCGACTCGACCGTTCGAACCATCCCTCCCAGGCATCGACTCCCCGGGCCCAATGCGCCCAAGAAGCCCAGAAGCTCTACCGTCCCCAGCACATCCAATACCCCGAGGACAAGCTGCGGACGACCTTTTCAAGGACCACCCGTGGGAGCTGGCTCGCCCGCGAGTCATCATGGAGTCCGACGGAAAGGACTACCAATATCTGGACTGGAGCAAGGGCGTGCGACAGCCTGGCATAGCCCTGACCGGTGAAAAGTAAGGAGCCTCCGCACGCGACCAACCAACTTGAGCAACAGCTAATCATTCCCCTCCTTCTACAGTGTCGTACAGCGCCAGATGTGGCTCATGAACAACGAGAAGATGTCCAAGAACCAGGCCTACGACGTCGCCCGCCGTGAGTTCTACCGCCTACGTCAAGAAGAGCAGATCGAAAAGAGAGTCGCCGTCGAGGAGGCCCGCCATGTCGGTGCCTACTTCAACATGACCAGACTGGACGTCGGTATGCAGCTCGAGGACCGCGAGTTTGAGAGCTGGAAGGCGTGGGCGATCCAGGAGGCTGCCGCACAGGAGGCCAGGGAGAACGAGGTTGTCGACAGCTACGACGTGGCTGAAGAGGGTGCTTTGGAAGAGACGGACGACGCGGTGGATCTTGGAGATGAAGTGGCAAGTGAGCTACAGCCCGTGGCGGCCCGCTGATAGAACGGATGGCTTGCCAAATCGACGGCGCCCATTCATTGTGTATAGATCTGTATGATACATGTACCAGACACGAACCGTGTTTAGAGCACCCCTTGGCTATGCATCGCCTCGTCTGGAGTTGAAGACCATTTCCCTGCATTCCTGATCCCGTACCGAGCCGCTACCTCCGCATGCTGAACCAAGAAGACATCCGCCAAGCCAGTGTAGTGAAGAAGCTTGCCTGTTAAGCTCAGTGTTGATATACGAGCCCAAGATTCGATGTAGATAAATTTCATGTCGTCTTCTGGGACGATGTAGAATAGCTTCAGGACGTGGGCAGCCAGCGCAACGAAGAAGCCCGTTGCCGGTCCGTTAGAGAAAATGAGCCTCGGAAAGCGCGGCAAGCTTTCAGTACCAACCCTCGGTTCCAACAGTAGCACGGGGAATATGTCAAGCACACTCAGGAGAGCTGTTAGAGGCGTGGACCACAGCGGCTGGTGCACACGGCGTGCACGGGTGACGGTGTGCAGATCATAGGTGCCGGGGAATGCTCAGACCCCTCACAAAGGCGCTGCAGAGAGTCCTCGTAGTCCTTCATATGGTTAAGCGACATGCTATCACCGCTGGTGATGAGGTAGCGGCGGTGGAAGTGGTCAAAATCGCAGAAGCCATCGTCCATCATCATGAGCATTTCCTTGGTGTGGCCGCCGGAGCCAAGGATGAAGAGGTAATAATCATGAGGCCGCCTCTCAATGGTGCGCACCCCACGATTTAGATTGGGCCATTTGCAGAGCCTACGCCGTTGAGTTATTTGCACATGTCGCACCTGTAGCTCATGTTAGAATCGGTTCATATATGAAGCTTGATGAGGGTGTTACCGTGACGAATATGAGCAAGGCGATGAGCGCAAGAAGACAGGTTAGGAGCAGCGCAAACCAGGACGGCATCGTTCCGACGTAATTCAAATACCAAGCTCTTCGAAATGTGTCTTGGTTTTCACCCCTCTGTGCAAACGCTCAGTTTGGCCTTGGTGTTTGGAAGGCCGTATGAAGTTCTATGCGGAGCTAAGCGAATGTCTGAAGTAAATGTATCAATGTCGCGCTTTGCGATGGGCAATTCAAAACATTGTAGAAGATAGTAGCAACACTGGAAACAATAGAAACGAGCTCAAGAAAGATGCGGGACTTGGGCAGAGACCATGACGGCTAATGGTCAGATAGGTTGAGTTGAGGGAGGTGGAAAGTGTAGGGTACACGATTTGATTCTACCTACACCTGGCCAGATATCAACCAGCTGGTGAGACCCGCCCTTTCACTAACACAACACCACCTAGTCCAAGTCATGATCTCACCAGATCTGGGTATTTTCCCGCAACACCACTATGATTTATGAAATTACTTGTCATGATGTGGTACACTACGTCTGACTGGCAACGCCTTAAATATCAGCGGTGTTTTCCCATAAGGTGGTAGTCAATTGATTGGCAGCCTTGACATCTTGTAGCTAGTCATAGGCCATCAGCATCGTACCTCCTGTGAGCCCCCAACATCGTTATGCCTATCAATATTACACAACATCTTTATTGATTCAGTTCCATTTTATCAAGTCGTAATATTTCGATGCACCCATCTCCATATTTTGGAAACCCTTTCTGGTTCCACAGGGCTTACGTCCCGCATTGTCGCTGATGCTTCCTTGCTCCTTTCGATCTCAAATACTGGCGCAGTTGGACTGGGGCCTTTGCCAGACTTGTCCTTCGATTCGCTATAGTATCTCCCCTTCCACATGCTTAGCAAAGCTTGGGATGGATGGTTGGAAGCCTTAGTTGTAACAGCCTCTTCTAACCGTATGACCCAGTCCATTGGGGAGACTACATCAAACTTCGGCTTCTCATTCTTTTCCTTGATCCACTGGAGTAAATCCCTCCACGTTGGGGTATTGTGAGGATTCAAGACATGGTACACTGGTGTTTTTGTAATCCGCTTTCCGTCAGTTCCATTTGCTTCAGCAACACGTGATAAATCTAGCACTGCTTGCGCAGCGAGTTCAACCGGCAGCCAGTTGAGCGTCTCTTGCGGAAGATCTGGCAAACAACCTGTGATGCTTGCAGTAGAAAGCATAAGTGGGTATGCTTCACTGGTGTTCCAGACACCCATCTGATTGCTGCATAGTTGTCCAATTCGAACAATGGAGACTGAAGGACGCTCATTCTCTTTTGACAACGATGACTGAACCCACTCGTTTGCTGAGGAACACACCTTTTCAGTCACCCATTTGGATTGAGAGTATCCCAGTGGTGAAGCTTCCGCAGGGTCATTCGACAAGGTTTCTGGAATATTTGATCCGCTCGAAGAAGACACGGCGGCAATGGAGCTGATAAAGGCCAGGTCGGCACCAGCACCCAACGCCATGTCTATCAGATATCGTGTACCTGCGACTTGATTCTCGAATGAACCTAGTATAAGCGTGAAGTTGACTGTCCAAGCAGCATGAATAAATGTCGTAGCTTCTTCCTGGAGGTGAGATTGGTATTCCTCAGACAACCCTAGGTCTTTCCTAGAAAAATCGCAAGGCAAGGCAATGATCTCACAGTTCTTCCTACTAGAAACATCATCCAAGCCAGGCAATTCACGTGTAATTAGGGCATTGTGCACTCGTTGGTTTGCTTCTTCGGGTGTCTTGGCTCGAAGGAGACAATAAACCTTTGTAGTGTTGTTGTCATATCGCAGAAGATGGAGAAGATGCGCGCCGAGTAGACCGGTGGCACCAGTCAAGACTACCACGTCTGCCTTCTTCTTTCGAGGCCTTACGTGAACGTCTTGAAAGTCGCTGTACTTCTTAGCGAGTTCCTCCATGCGCTTGAGCTCTGCAGTATCTTGTTGACCATCTGATTCATGAATCCCACTTCTTAGGGATGACAAGTGTGCACACAAAGCATTGACAGTGCCTTGGTCGTATATGATATTCAGTGGAAGAGGCCTTTGTTGTTCCGGTAGGCAAGAAGATTCAACCAATTTCCTGATTTTTATGCATGATATTGAATCGACACCCTGTTCATATAAATCTCGATTAGGATCGATGTCTCGACCCAGGATGCGCGCAAAGCAGTCTTGAACCACCGAAGGTAGCTGATCATCTGACACTGGCTCGGACACCCCTAATGAGGACGAGCTTGTATCATAGGCTGATTCAATATTTCTTGAATACTTTTCCTCAGCTTGGCGTCTGAGGATGGTTCCTTTACTGCTTTTCTCCAGTGGTTGTTCCCCATCCCCAAAGAAACAACAACAAGCATTGACTTGGACAACCTGGCATGGCTTTGAGTTGATGAGTTCATGCTCTCTATGATGGGCCAGACAGAAGCGACGACGTCGTTTTCAGAACTATCCTTGTCAGCAGGAAATAGAAGTATGCCAGGATAATCTCTTCCGGCTCCGAATATCAGAACATCTCGAAGGGCACTCGTGGAGGCCAGAATACTCGCCTCCATGGGCGAGGGATCAAACTTCTTGCCATTGGCAAGGGCAATCTGTGCATCTGCCCTGCTGTGGTAGCGCCAAGCATTCTGTATGGAGGTATGCGGCTCAAAGAGATCGGCAGTGGCATACGATCCGTCTTCGCAGTTCGTCTTGATTTTAAAAGGCCAGTTTGGCTTGACAATTAGTTCAGATAGGCCACCATCACGCGGCTCAAAAGATAGCAGACCAGGCATATCAACAGGCCGGAGATACTGCCATTCTTTATCGTGGGGATAATATCGATGCGACGACATGAGGAAACCGCACTCGGCGCTTCCCATACGGGACAAGAGGTTGACTCCAGCTTGAACGAGCTTATCGCCTGCAGCTGAGGGTAAAGCGGCACCACCAACACCTACAAGGTCCATACTCTGCAGTAGTCGCATGCCCTCTTTCTCTTCAGCAAGCATTTGAAGGATGTAAGGAACAGATGTAAAGTACTTGACCGGAACGGTGCTCTGTTGATGTGCAAATGTGACTGCACTCACGAGATTGGTCCCAGTAATGGGGGCGACGCCCTCTGGAAAGAACCATATCATTGCGCCACTTGTCCAAGCCCTACAGGTATCCGCCAGACCACCGTGATAAAGTGGTGTCGTCGAGAAGGTAGCTGGTTTATCGCTACCTGGAAAGCGTGGCAGTGCACCACACACACCAAACTGTGTCTGGGGTATTGGCTTGGGAAGGCCAGATGAAGTGCCAGAGGTATGGCAAATAAATGCCGTTTGTGGCGCCTGGTGTCGTGAAGGAGCTTCAGCTGTAGATAATGGGAGATCTGCATCCCAGAATGATGGGACCTTGAGTACTTTGATGCTATCACCAACTGCGCTTGCTCTGTCGGCGTGAGTATCGTCGACGAATATCGTATTAGCTTTGAGAACGGCACAAAGATGCTGAATGGCTGGCGGTTCTACCTGAGGCCTGTTTCAAGTCTCAGCTCATGAATAATAATCCCAAAGACGCTTGAAGCTTACGCCAGTAGCAAGGTCGCATATCCTAGATGCATCAGACCAAGCCATGTTAAGACGAAGTCCATGCTGCTTACACACAGCAAAGCAATCACAGACTCGGATCCATCGTCGGCTGCTGGCCCCAGGAATCTTAGCAACTGCTTAGCTGCCGAGACGGAGAGGTCGCGGAGTTCTTTGAACGTGATAACATCGGGCACTGCGCAAGGTTAGACGGTCCCGGCGCGTAAGTAGTATTTACACACCGTTATTGGCCGGACCCCTGGTCTTGAAGTTGGCAAATCCCAGGGCTGGAGCGTTAGGAATAGTCCGAGCTTGATCTTCCAGCAGCTCAAGGATCGTGCCAACCGATGCCGCTGGTTCAAGACCTTGTTGCTTACGCTGGAGGGAATGACCCAGCGTACATGTGAAATAATTGACCTCTACAGAAGCCATCATGTTTCGATACTAATTTGAAACTTCATTTACAAATGGACAAGATGTGAAATGTGCAAAGCTGGAACGTTGCTATAGTTAAGCTTCGACTTACACTGACGATCTCCGCTTTAGCTTGGTTGGGCCGGGAAGAGTTGAAGGACGCGCCTCAACTCCACAACCCAAGCATTACTGTCCAAGACGGGATTGATTCAGCTTGCAGCACTTCAATCACGTTCGATCTTGCCTTACAGGCCTAGAACGCGCCTCATCGCCTCCAACCCCTCGATTATCCCGAGATCGGGCCATTGTGTGAATCGACTAACGGCACATGCACGTCATTGATTCACGGCTGGCAGATTACCTAAACGCTCGATGACGCTTCTTGTATGCAATTTGCCCGCTTCGCTAAACAACCGATTTGATGAGAGCGGCTGAATCCTCTTCACTGTGTTTTACATGAGACGAGACCAATAGGATCAACGGGCATCCCACTCACTTTTACTGCGAGCGCTACATCTACAGACCCCTCATTAAGCCGTCTTGCTTTGAGGGTTGACGCGGCAAATTTAAATCAACATGGCGAAGCGAAGCATCACAGATGCGTTATCTTTGGCGAATGGAGTCAACATTCCACAGCTTGGGTTTGGCGTCTTCGAGTCGCCCAGAGATGTCTGTGTAAAGTCGTGTCTGACGGCGCTGCAGGGCGGCTACCGTCACATTGATACAGCGCAATACTACGCAAATGAAAGCGAGGTCGGCTCGGCTGTGCAGCAGTCTGGATTGCCCTGTAAAGACATCTTCCTCACCACCAAATTTCTTGCTCAGCCTGGGTCGGTGGACAAAAGTTATCAGTCATGCGTGAACAGTGTGAAGAAGCTCGACCCGCAGCACGGTTACGTGGACTTGTTCCTCATCCATAGCCCGCATTCTAGCAAGTCCAAGAGGGCTGAGATGTGGCAGGCTCTGGAGAGGCTTCATGAAGAGGGCAAGGCCAAGAGCATTGGTGTGAGCAACTTTGGCATCAAGCACATTGAAGAGCTCAAAGACGTCGCCAAAGTTTGGCCGCCACATGTAAACCAAATTGAGGTAAGAAATTTGAATCTCAAAGACTATTCAATGCTAATGTTATTCTTCCCTGAAGCTGCATCCTTGGTGTCAGCAGAGGCAGATTGTCGAATACTGCCAAAAGAACGGCATCATCATCGAAGCATACTGCCCTCTGGTCCGTAACCAGAAAGCCGAGGATGAGACTCTGGTTGGCATTGCTAAAAAGCATAATGTTTCGCCTAGTCAAGTCCTAATCCGCTACTGTCTGCAAAAGGGCTGGGTTCCTCTACCCAAGAGCGACAACCCTGACCGAATCAAGGCCAATGCCGATGTTTACGGATTTGACCTTGACGGGAATGACATGAGCGCTTTGGATAACTTAGACCAAGGAGCCGCGGGGGCCATTGTGGAAGCAGTAGAGAATTGAGGCTGGCGGTGGAATATAGACCTTGCCGGTATGACTGGCTGGGCAAGTTCAGCATCAGTAGGGATATCTAGGATGAAGCATGAATACCCTAACGAGATTCACATACTGTTGGCTGATGAGCCTATTTTCCGAGGTGGACAGGGTTAATTCCGGCCATTCTTAGATATAGACTGGTCAGCCTTAAACTGATCTCCATTTACACGTGCATAATAAACCCACGCACGACGCAGGGATATAGCTAAGACGTTAATCTGCGATCTCAATTACCCCTTGACTATTTGCTTGCACTTGTATATTATGGGCCCAAAGCGTGCAGTCACGGCTCGTCGGAGCAATATATGGTTACGTCATGCATCTATGCATAATATGTTACATGAGATCTCTGTGTCGTGCAATCCACTTACAGTCCCTCATCTCCTCATCGTGCAACGGTCAACGCTCCAATGACTGCCCAAGCTCTCCAGAAGAGATACGCTTATGCCACTCTAATCACTCGCCAGTCGTATCTGGCGGGGTCATCATACTGGCACATACGTTGAGGAAGTATGGAAGCAGATATCCATTGGTCGTGCTGTACACGCCAAACCTGCCGGCCGCGGCAGTGAGGGCACTTGAGCTAGAGGCCAACAAGACGAACATCATTCCGCAAAAGTGTGATTTCTTGCTCCCGCCGGCTGGGATCAAGGTCACTCTGATCGCTGAGCGGTTCGAGGACACATGGACAAAGCTAAGGGTATTTGAACTCTTCGACTATGAATCTGTGTGTTACCTGGACGCCGATATGGCCATATTTGGTGATATGGACGCCATCTTTGACAAAGCCTCCGAGTTACCGTCGGACTGGCTAGCTGCGAACCACGCATGTGTCTGCAACCTGGACTTTGACTCTTGGGCACCTGAGGACTGGCGTCCTGAGAACTGCGCGTATACACCGATGAGCCACCCCAATGCTTTGACAAAGCCTACTCAACCCACAACAGATGGCCCCAAGACGCATAATCTCCTCAACGGCGGCTTGCTACTTTTCCACCCCTCTCAGGAGCTATGGGACGCTATGCTGGCCGAGTTCAACAGCACACCACTACTTTCGACATTCCAGTTCCCGGACCAGGACTTCCTTGCGCACTTCTTTTCAGGGCGGTGGCGTGCACTGGGATGGCAGTGGAATGCAATCAAGACGATGCGATACTGGCATCCTAACATGTGGCGAGACGAGGAGGTTGTGTGCTTGCACTACATAGTAGACAAGCCATGGGCAAAACGGGTTGATGAGGATGGCCGCGCTGGGTATCTTGGGCGTGACGGGAAACGCACAAGTGGTGGTGGGAGGCCTATGAGTCGTGGAAGAGTGAGAGGCTGAGTAGTGATAGAGATGGAGAGGAAGTCGTTCAGATAATGAAGACGACTACGGCGGATGAGCTTCCAAACTAACGAGATAGTTGACTGGATTGGAATGAGCTAGATAAAGAGGTTCTAGATAGATTTCCTAGGTTGTGCTTTGCGGTTTCGTTGGTTACTATCATCTTGGACATTCGTTTCTCAATGCTTATTATAGTTGTTAGCAATACTCAAACCAAGACTCATGCCATACTCCCCATCCCCTAAAGTTCCACGATGTCAGGAGTATCAAGACTTTGCCAAACACAAGGTCCATGCCTAGTTAGACCCCGGCACCCACAAAAAAGAAGCAAACTGCAAAACATCAACCGCACGATCAGAGACAAAAAGTAACTGATGATGAGAGTGGGATTCGAACCCACGCCTCTTGCGAGACCAGAATATTGATTGTGAAATCCTTAATCTGGCGCCATAGACCAACTCGGCCATCTCACCGGAAGTTGTTATTTTTAGAAACAGGCCATGAGATATATATCGTGGAGGTGGTGTGGTGGAGCATCGTGAAGTGGAAGCGGATCCCTTACTGGCTTTGCTGTGGTTTGCGTTCACCAGGCATGGAACGAGGTATTCGCCTGTTATGGATGAACAATGGTGAGAATATGTATTATTATGTGTAGGCCAAGAAGGATTATAATATATGCGCACGCCAAATGCTATGTTCAAACAGGTTCTATCACAGACGATGACTTATACACGAGCCGGCCTGTGATGTCAGGTAAGCAGAGTTCAGCAGACAGATGCTATGTATACTGACCAATTACGGCAGTATTCCTTGTCGCCAAGCTTATGTCGGTTATGTGTCTCCCAGTCGTAATCCGCTACATCAGCAGTTCAGTGTTGATAAAGACCATGGTCAGACAACAGTGGACTACATACCGCCACGAAGGTGGACATCTTCACGTTTTATATGAACCCAGAACCCTTGACGGATGGGCTTGGATGATGCAGCATCTCCGGTCATGGTTCCGTAAGAGGGATTGTTCAACAACGTAGGTGTGACCCGCCAACACTTAAGTCCTTCGAGCTCCGCCCTCTGTGATTTTGTCGCCTCCAATCCCTGCTTCTCAACTAGTATCGCATTCGTCTGCTCATACCAATCCCACTTTGGGCACGATATTGTCACGTCTGTGCTCGGCGGAACCATGCGTTCTAGAAGTTTGTCAATTGTAGGATACAATGAATTATGTAGCTTGTCGGCAAGTTCCTTCTCAGAGGAATATGGCCAAACCAAGTTAGTTGCCCCTCTAGGTCTCCGTGTACGAGCGTCTTGAATGCAATCAGCAGGTAGACTAGAGAGGGAAATATAGGGCCATTGTTATTGCTGTTGCCGGATTTGGACGTTTTGAGGCCTGTGAATCCCTCAGAAAGAGGGAGTTCGAGATGGCTCCACACAAGTTCCAGCGAGGTAAGCATGGTCACGATCTGCGGTGAGACGAGATCTTGCATTGCGCGGTGGAGAATGGGACTAGCAATGTGAAATGTGGTGGTGCCATATATCACATCCATGCCCTCCCAGTAACTAACACAAGAAGTTGTTAGCAACCTTCCTCGAGAAACCGAATATACCGACTACGCGGTCAATTGGTCTTGTCACTCACGCTTGCCTGCAAGACAGCAGCCAGCCATGGATCCCAGGAAAGCATCTCGCAGGCCAGGGTCCTGACCATCCTTTACAATGACCACTACCCTCGAGACAGCGGTCATGATCAGGGTCGTGAAAGTAGCCAGAGTAATTGCGCCTGCGTCCCATAGGCAGCCATGCTCCGTCTGGGGGTAGCGGTGACAGACGCAGCTAAACCATTGCCAAGTCCGAGGCTTGGACTTGTCAAAATTGTTCATACAGTTGTCAGAGCCTATTCTGGCGTGCACACCGCCCATGTTGGTAAAGCGCCACGTTTCTTGAGGATCGACTTCATGAAAGGGATGGCGGAAGCTCAGGTCCATGTGGTAGGTCCGACCGCCAAAAGCCAGCATGAGGATGTGCCGCCGGATCTCGGGTGGGAGGCGATTGAAGAATGGCCCGGATTTTTTAGAGATGTTTCCGAAGACGTGGTGTAAGGCTTGACCAGACGGTGCGAAACGTTGGACATCTTGTTCAAGACGCGGGCCTGGTACATTTTGGTATAACGTTCCTTGGCCCTCTCGAACGCGTCAACAGCGGCGGCAGCTACAAAGAGAGAGGGTCCAACAATGGATCCCCAGAAGAACTCCAGCATCAACAAGGAGCCCTTCAAGGGGCCGCGCCGCTTCGCCTCCTCGACAAACATGGGCCATTGTCGGCGATAGAAGGAGACGAGCTCGCGGAAGGTCGTTGGCACGTCAAAGTCACCATCATCAGCGCCGTGGTCAGACATGGTCGGTTCCCAAGGTCGGCTGGGCTGTCTCTCTAGATGTAGAACATGTACATCGTCTGTGCATCCAGGCTTGATTGATTGATACTAACATGTGAAGGTGATAGGATCCTGGTCAGCTGTAATTCGTACTCAGGGCCGTATGCTTAGATAAGGCAACAACGCTTATGCATGCCCAGGGTCATCCAGGAGGATCTATGTTGCATGCATGATAGATGTATGTACTCTGGTTCGGTATAGTTTTAGATGGTTTTATTTATGTGCTTCATCGATCCTGTCTTCTTCCCAAGTCCTTGGCTCTATGAGTTTTATCTTCTTCATTTTCCTTCGGCGACATACTAAAAAGTAAAGAGGGCCCTCTCTAGCTATTCATTCTCCTTACGTGGGTATCTATCCATCTCATTTAATTAGATCCCCGCTAGATTAGCTAGTGCCTAGGGGCATCTGGGACCTCCTTGTCAACAAAGAATTCTTGAACCACCAGAAGACACAGGAGCAAAAATACAAGAACAAAAAAATAGGCAAGAGCCCTGGCGAGGCTCGAACTCGCAACCGCCAGATAAATCTTCCGTATTCATAGCTGGTAATGGTTAGTATATGTAATTATCGTGTCGAACAGCTGTTGTCACTCACAAGTCTGGCGCGCTACCATTGCGCCACAAGGGCTGCTCTTGGGTGGCAACGGCGAATTTATTTACTATTATAAGCGTAATGGCAACTGTTGGAGACAATGCGTGGCCTTGATCCGACTGACCGCCCAGCGTGATTCTCCGTTATTCTTGATCTAATCTGTGATGGTTGAACAATGATTTGTGAAAGTGAGCGCACAGTCAGATCGCGAATCTTCACTCCTTGTCACTGTGAATTTGGCAAGATTTGATAATGGTCTAGTTCTGCAGGTGAGAATCGCATCCTTGAGAGCTGCTGCCAGCATTAGAGGGGACAATGGCTGTGGATATGACGATTGAGCAGCAACTGCACTCAAGCGGCTCTCGACCATTGAATTGCGCACAATGCGCTCTTTGTTACTGTGCGATTTCTTGTTGTAGTGAATACTGACATTGTTTACTTCGAACTATTATGAGCCTTGCTATGGAAATGCAGATTCACAAAAGGTCTTCACCTGCAGCACCCCGATTTACCATGCTTTGGCCAATGCACTCAAATGAGCTTCATTGATCATGGCTAAGGATTGGCTGAGACGATCATATCGAACCTGTCTTCAATCAACTTAAGCTGGCTGCCTGCAATACCCGAGATATTATGGTGGCACAAGTAGAGCAGCAACGTAGGCTATGACTATGACCAATCATAAGAATTGATGTAATGCAATTACTAGTTGACATGCCTCTTCTAACCTTCACGCGTTAACTGAGGATAAAGATATGAGGTAGATGCGAAGCCCTGTAGATCCAATTAACGCGATGTTCACACTAATGACTCACATACTAAAACCAGCCCAATCTACTATCGTCAAATTTGCTTGATAAAGGATCATGTGGAAGTAATGGAATACTCTTAGAAATTCTGAGAGCAACACATTCTATACCAAACCATACCAGATTCAAAATCTCCTTGCGGTAATCACTATGCTCGATTAGACCAAAGCGTGTAACGTTTTTATTCAGAACCAGTCAGAGTCCATTCTTATTTTACCAAAGCTGCATACCCCAATCATGGCTATACTATGGCGGGCCACTAAGTCCGGAGATTTTGCTTGACTTATGCTCTTCCAATAACTAAACCTCTGATGGAGGCTACTATACCTTAGGACCGTGAGGCTTTATACTTGCATGAAGAGTAGCACAGCCAAGACAACAAGGAAGTCCAAAATTGCATGCACTTCATGGTTCAGCGAGAATGGAAAATAGGAAGCAAAGAATTGAATTGAGTAAAATATGGATAAGAAATGCCTTATGTTCCATCCTCTGTAGTAGAATGGGGCGTTGTCTCCGTTGGAAAAGGCAAAAGCTAGTTGGCGGTAGCTAAAATAAACAGGTCTTCCTTATTCTTCTCCTCCTCGGCCCAACACAATATGAACATTGAAACCATAGTTTGCAAATTTACTATGTACATCGAAAGGGTGGTACTAGAGACTCATGAATGCGAATCAAGTTCAACCAGAATTCACAATCATAAGGCCCTCATCGCCCGTAAAGACTTTATGCCTGGAAAGTCTGAACAGCTCGCTTGCGGGCACAGTTACCTCGAGGTGCCAGAGGCCTCCTGGATACATTGTCGGTGTTGGGTCCAGGGTTAGGGAAGACAACATCATATCCTTCGACGGTAGAGCAGCCGTTTCCGACATTGGCGAAAAACGTTCTGGGGCGGCTTGAAAAGGCTGCTGCTGGTGAAGGTTGCTGCGATGCGCGGTTGGCAATTGTGACGTGTGCACAGTTCATATACAGCTCGCGATTGCCAACGTTGTTGTACCAGGTGAATGCAAACAATGCCTCCCCAGCTGGTGCGTCGCTGGGCAGATTGAAGTTCCAGGCGGACTTGAGCGGGCATGCGCCGATGTAAGAATGTAAAACAGTCCAAGTGCTGCCACGGTCATAGCTAAGGAAACTTGGCATGAACCTCCACTGTGTGTTGCAGAGCCAGTGATTGTCCAGTTGTATGACTGGCCTGGCTGCCAGGTTACAACGCTTCGGCCCTGCTTCGTGTCGAAGAGATTCTGATAGCCTTTGCATGGGAAATCGCTGCCATCCGAATTCAAAGGGCTTGTCAGGTCCCAGTCAGGGTCCGTCGTGTACTTGTTGAAGACAGAACGGATTGGCGGTGGCCAAGCCATCTCCATGTGAGCCTGCACCAGAGAGACAAGGCTCATCACAATAGCCGCTGAAATGAAATGCATGGTGCCGGTGAGTGAGAAAGGAATTGAATGAGAAATATGTGGTAAAGAAGATAGTGAAGATATATACTTCAGTAAAGGAGCTCTGCTCTTGAACTTGTAGCTTCGAATAGATCAGACTACGAGGGCAATCCTGATGTTTTATACTTGGAGCTCGCCTCCAAACTTGAACATGAATGTTTGTTTCTACATCCTTGCCCATTGGCATCACGTTTTACCAGTGTGTAACGATGATTGACAGTTCAACCACGTTTCCTACAACCTGACTTGGGATAGTGCATCCAATGCAACGTGGGTCAGGTTTCCTGAATAGGTAGGTTGGGGATGGCAGCTCGTTCTGTTTCGCCATTTCCGGCCAACCTTTTACCCCACAAGCTGTGCCATGGTTACATTAATAGGGGCTGAAGTGTCAGGATCGCATAGATGCTGGTCCTGGTCGTTATTAAGGATACATATTTCCCTTAGCCCAGTCTTCTATCATATATCTGAAAACTCACTTGGTATGCCTGAAATCCAGGCTCATCTCAGTCACGTTGGGTCTTTCTTCACACGTGTCCGTGGGCTTTGTTTCCTTGTTCTAACCCCTTACAATGTGGTTACGTTGCCTTGTTGTACGATGAAAATAGGAGTTGCCATTATTGGCAGCTCCTTGGAAATGGAGCTTCACGAGTAACGTTAACTCGGTCACAATAGGTCAATACAGTTATCATTGGGTTGAAAGGGGCACTTATATGGGTTACCGTCCAGTCAAACCTGGGGATCATTGCCGCTGCGCCGTCGATCTATCACAAGCAGGGTTTAAAGTGTGGTATCATTACGTATCCTTTGGGCTTGGGGCTATCGTGCTACAAAACTCATGGCACAAGACCTTCAAGGGCTGTATATCAGTTCGCTTTCGAATCGCAATATTAGGTCTGAAAGGTGATATGCGGCAGTCATGTCTAATATTTCTTCAGCAACGCTTCGAGTTCCTGCGAAAGCGAGTCTTCAAAATTCTGCTTAAGTCCATTCTATTGCCAGAATCTCGTTAACTTTGAATTTATGGTGCCTGAATATCGAAAACGGCATTTACTTGCCGACTTCAGCCGTAGAAGTAGCCACGTTACTTCTCTCGATTGTAACACACCTCCGAAGAATACATCAGAATCGATAGACTAGTTTAGAAAGAGTTCAAATAAGATCGGCCGACGTTGAACCCGAACCCTACTGTGTGGAGGTTTATTGCCACCGAATGTTAGAAATCAAAGACCTTCCGCATATAGACAGTACGAGCGGACAAACATACAAGTTCTCTTTATGACAATATCCATATGTCAGTTGTCAACAGCGACATACTAAATTGGAACAATCACTTAGTCAAGTGGTGGAAATGGCTTTGGTCCTTCACATTACTGATATCGTTAGGCTCAGTCTCTTCTATCATACTCAACATGCACATCTTGGATATGTTGCAGTGCCAGATCAACAGGTGGAACTATGATATACTGTCGATCATCAGGGTTGCCCTCCATGATCGGCCACAACGATTCACTGCGCAGTGTTCCGTATATATAGTGCAGTATCATCTCATCTAAACGCACTATTCACGCACTGAAGTTCATTCTAGCTCCTCTATTGACTCACGAACGTCTATGAGTTACCAACACAAGCAGTCGCATAAAGTCGTAGTGATGCCTGCAGGAAGACTTCAGACTCTCCCTACCTTGCTGTGTTATAACATCTTCGATGCTACTGAAGTGGCCAATCGCATCCTAACCAAGGTGAAGCAGGCATATTACTTAGCGCTCCCCACTGAGTATGACTGATACTATAAACATGGGCGACAGTGCGGTGAATTGTTATGATTTGTGACAAAGAGCAGACCCTGATGGGTCACACTGCGTCATGGTTCTATCTGTTGTATCAATTTCGAATACAGTGTCCACTATTTTGATTACTACCTGGAGCAGATGAGCTTGCCAGGCAATATAAGTGACTATTTTCTTACAGATTTCTAGTCAGTTCATGCAAATCTGAAGATGTGTTGAGGCTTTCGTGAATCTAAATCGTATATTGATTCAGTCATATCACATACTCGATGATACAGTACTGTACAGTACATAGCCAGATATTAAGCCTAGATGAAGCTATTTTCCCTTTTATCATTCACTATGCTTGTATCTCTGATCAATTTTTATATGACTAAACATGGAACAAAGATATCCGAAAGAAATCAGAAAAAGTTGAGTTGTAAGCTGGAGCATGATTATCCTCTGTCATTAAAAAGCCTTCCAAAGTATTGGCCTGCACTGCAGCCTTTGGTAGACGACCTGCTTGTGGTAAGCTAAGCTCTTTGCACCATTTAATGGCACCCGTCTAATTTGTCTCCTTTCAAGATCGATGGTGCCATAGCAATTCGCCGTGCACTACTGGAACACTTCTTCATCTTGCTGTGAGCGCCGATATAGAAGCCCACATCCTAGCCATCTACGAAAGCGACGAAACCTAGGACAACAAGCAAAGCCGGTCCCGCTCACTCCTAGCTTACATGGAGTCCAGTTTGAATAAACGTATAAACACCGCCATAAATACCGTCAGGAAGGCGCAGAGCTCATACCAATCCATCGATGACTTCGATCCGAACTGGGGCACTCTCTTGTACCGTTGCTGTCGCCACCTCGGGACTGTATGCACCTTATATAAGTATTTTGAATGCTCGTGCGTCATGGAAAGCTACCGAGCGCTTATCAAGACTTTTCTTAAGAGTGTTGTTGAGATCGGTGCTGATCCATATGTGGACCATGATGGTAAGACGGCGATTGACTTGCTGAGGACGCCAGCGCGAAGGCTGATCCCCAGTTCAAAGCATATTTCTTGGATTTGGCAAAGACGATTATAGCCGAAAGAAACGAAGTTTTGAAGACCAGATTGCAGGCTTGTAGTTCTAACCTGAGGAGATGGTGGCAAAATTACATTTTGAGATTTGACATGGGAGGTATCTTAGAGCTATAGCCCGATATTATCCACAGTTCGAAGACCCTATCTTTCATACCAATCTGATTAAATTGCTAGGAAAATTTCCATGTATCCTTCCTCGCCCAAGTCCCTGTACTTTACTGGAGCCGCTTCCGTGGAGGTGCCATCCTTCGCTCCATAATCTTGCGTGAAGCAACACGGGCTGTCGCCTCCTGCGCTACGCATTCGAAAAGTTTCTCTACGCCTTCTCCTGTAGCGGCCGAGCACTCAAAGAAATCTTCTGCTCCGATACGACGGGCGTACCAAGCTATCTGTATCATGTTAGGCCGAGTACAGAGAGTTGAAATGATTTGCATACATCAGAGGTGTGAACACACAAAGTCGGAAAAGCCGACAGACGGGGCGATGCGATGGGTGAATATTCGCGATAGCCACGGGAGAATGTATCTCGTAGGTCTTTCTTCATGCCTGCTAGGTAAAGCAGTGGCTCAAATGGCTGGTCCTTGGTGAAGCCGTTATCCTGGGCATGATGCCACTGGGGACTTTTTGTGAGCTTCATGGTAATGCAACATAATTGAGGGAATCTGCATACCCATTGAAGAATTGTGTGTAAAGAGATTTTGTCCGATACATCGAAGCAGAGATATATGGCATCCCAGTGGATGTACGATAGTCGCTCCACCATCTTGAGGTCGGGAACGCCAGAGGTGTCCTATAGCTCAGCGCGAACCTGTTGGTTGGAGTAGTTTCGGTCAACAGTATATGTCTCAAAATACGTCCGAGGAATCGTGCCGGTCTAAGCAAGTTAGTCGAGCATATGTGCTCCATGAGGTATTAAGCCTACATAGGGGCAGACGCCATATCGGATGCGACTAGGCATACATCAGCAGCGAGCAACGAACACTGCGATATGGCTGAAACCTACTACAGTAGAGACGTTTGACCTGAAGACTGTCCCCCGACAAATAAGAAGTTCAGATTGACAGGCTTTGAGATGGCGGGTGGTGGCGAAGGACTACAGCGCTTTCGCTTTCGGCTGAAAAACCATAAGAATCCCCTACGTTGGCGTTCTCGCTCAGGCGAAGCATCTTCGGCCTCATTCATGTCGTCCCTACGACTACCAAGCCTACTCAACACAGCCGACGGTCGTCTGAACAAAGGTGTTGCGGCTCGGAAGAATCCCAAAGCCGTGGTTGGTCTTTTGGCAGGCCCAGGAGGTGGCATATCATCATCGGGCTCTCGAAAGGTCTGTATCCACATGTGAGCAGGATCTCTCGTTCTGACATCTGTTGGTTGAGATGAATACTTACCAAACGCGTTGTAGGCCGCATATCGAAACCATCGTCAGCGAATGGATCTTCTCGCTCGAGACGACTTGGGATTGAGCGTCGCCAAGTGTCGATCAACGACGCCCTCCTGTCGGTGAACATATTGGCGACAGATCCGGTGTTGGATGATGTGACTTGTGTGGAAGAAAGGTGAAGCAGAGACTAGGAGAAAGAATATTTTAAGTAGTATCAAGGTCACGTTGGCCTCGCTTCAAGCCAGCTGCAAGATTCTTGCTGCAGCTGGCGTGAAATTTCAGCCTCCTACTTGGCCGTTGCGATATTACACCTGGCATAACTCAACTAACCAACAGTCTCATCTCATCTGGCTATTTTATCTCATTAAAGTATTGACCACAGAGTCTCTCCTTCACACCGCATCAGCCATATTCTTCAGGTTTGCCCTGCGTAGCCGCTTCTCATTCACAGCCAAAACATCCTTCACGAACCAGTCCCTCAGCCTGCCACCCGGCCGTCCAACCCCGGCTTCAGGTCCTCTTCTTCCAAGCCCAAGATCATAACCGCCGCAGCCGTGCTGCACAGCCAGGCCCACACCATGCCCTCGCCGTTGAAGCCGGCGGATATCCACTCGCCAGACCCGTGGAGGCCTGGTATTTCCTTTGCAGCTGTAGACGAGGGCAGCCTGCCGACCAGGGGAGCGAATCACCAGTGAAGTCAAGGATGCCCGTCCACGCCATGTCTACCGCCGCTCCGGAACCCCAGTTGGGACGGAATACTGCAGGCATTGTGCCATGCAGATGCATCGCTGGTAACGCGTCCATCCGTGAATCGTCCCATATTCCGACCTGGTCTAAGCCCTGCTCCTTGCTTCTCAAAAAACCACCGCCTATCATGAGGTGGCCGGGCGTTCCATCCGCGGCATCAGGAAGCTGGGAAATATAGTCGAAGCCGGGGTAATAGATCACTGACCATGATTGCTGGCCATGCGTCCGGGGAACTGCTGACCGGGCGTTTGGGCCGTCATATGTGCGAGCGCCCCGGTGAGGCTGCCTCGCAGGAAGCCACCAACTGTGTTGCATGGGCACTGGTGGCATGAAGAACGTGTTTAGCCCTCAGAGTCCCTCTCGAGCACCGTACCTGGTATGGGTACTGAGACGATTTACCATCCCTACAGACATCTTCCACTGGTGTTTCTGTGCTAATGGTGAGGTTGGGGTATTTGGTAACGAGATCGTTCCAAACGCTGGTAATCAAACGAAAGGGCCAAACAGCTCCAGCTTTATATGACACTGCACCCACAACCATGTCATTGACGCCAAACTATTCAATCATCAGATCAGTAGCCATCAAGAGGAGATTGTTCATGCTCACCTTGTTTCGCAGATCCTCGCCCTTCTCCCACACCGTGTAGGTCACTTCTGGGATCCATGGCTTGGTTTCTTCGATATCGGCCTTGACCTTGTCAAAGTCAGTAGCATGCAGGAACAAGTCCACCGTCTCCACCTCCCTAGCCTGCCCGGCAGGGAACTGGGCGCCGACCTCCAGCAGCGCCTTGAGATGGCTCAATTGGAAGCGGACGAGATCACGCGCCTTTTCCGGGCCCAGTTTCTTGCGCAGCCGGGGAAACTGCTCGTAAGGAGTACACTTGATGTGACCGCCGTTACGGCCCGTGGCGCCACTGCAGAGCTGCCGTGCCTCTAGGACAACAACGCGTGGGCCGTTGGCACCGCCCAACTCCAGCAGGGTCTTGGCGGCTGCGGCGCCCGTTATGCCGCTTCCTACAATGACAACATCTGCCTCGGCTGGGATATCTCCTTGTATATTTGAGAGTTCTGGGAACGGGACATCCTCTTGCCAGAAGGAGGTTGTAGGGTTGGGTACAGGGAAGCCTGGAGGGGCGATGGCACGTTTGAGCAGCGATTGGAATTGGGTGTTGAGAGTTGACAGGGTCTTTGCTATCACGGACAGTGTGAAATAGGCCTCCTTAATAAAGGATAGTACAGCGCCCATTGTGACGTTGTGTCATTGGGTCTGTAAGTCGTGTCTCTGTTGTCTCGCCATGATGGCATGACAAGCACTGAGAAGAGGTTGGGATTCCAGAGTCTAGACCCACGTGACACGCGGCCCTGCGAATGAGCATTTGTCTCCGTGAAGTCTCCGTGAAGCTGCCATTTTCTCAATTGGGCCATCACAACTTGTAAATGAGAAGAGACGCAGCTTCAATTCCTCAAATATTAGCGACTAAGAAAATTCCCAGCACATTGTTCACTGACTACAGCGAGGTCGTATCTAAATATAGAGCAGCACCTTTGTCCTCTGCCAGCGGAGTATTTGATCCGGTGGAACTAGACCTGGGGCCCAGAACATTTCCCGACGCGGCATGATCAACGATCTAGATCTGGCACCCCAAAAGGCAATAAAACAACCCTCGATAGTCAACGTCACGATGAGGTCAACAACAAAACTCCGATACATGACGCCTCGATCCTGCCAACCCGCCAAATGGATGAGCAGGTGATCGCTACGCAATTTGCTCTGCGCAGTAGCAATCGAGCTGGATAGGGACGGAGATTGTCGGTTGGTCATCTATTGCTGTGAATCGGTACCCAGAAGCTCGACGATGATCTTATGAGTGTGTCATTGTCCTGGTTCATAGGGCGTAGTGTAGAATATAAACATACCCAGTCAGCCTACCTTGCATTCAATTGTGATAACCGATCAAATCTGAACTCAACAATCCATACAACACATTTTTACCAGTCAATCACAAACAACAGCCATCATGTCGGACCTTAACAAGAACGTCGGCTCAGCCATCAAGGACACCAAGCCCAAGGTCTTTGACGAGCAAGGCGCCATTGGCAAGCAGTTCACCGGTATACCTCCCTTTCAACAGCAATCACAATAGCTTACATTACTGACACGGAAACAGAAAACGGAGCTCTCGGTGGCACCGCCGAAAAGATTGGCGGACCCTTTGACAAGGATGGCGTGGTGGGCAAGCAGTTCACCACCGAAGGCAGCATTGGTGGCTCAGTCCAGAATGTCGCTGGTGGACAGAAGAAGGCTTAAGCGGGGGTGATTGTGTATTATGAACTGTAGGATATGAGGTGGCAAGAATCACGAATTAATATGACAAGATTAATACTTGTGCCTTATGTTGCCGATACAGTGTTGTGATCATGTCGTGCAAATCTGTGAAAACACCGATAACAGGAATCATGTGTTCCATATCCCGTAGATACATTAGAATTATAAGCTTCATAAAGAAATAACATAAATTATAAGCAATTTAAACACCGTCTTATTTAATCGCAACATTTGCTACCAACTTACATATCCCATAATTACTGTAGAAACCTCCCTGTCCAAAATAGCTACTCGCCAAATAAATCATGACTACACCATTTACACCCCTACCTCACCTCACTTTACCCACACAATCCAACCGGACAAAGCACCTTCCCACGGCCCAATAAACACCGTCTGATTTACAACCCTCCCCGGGACCACATTCTTCGGCTCCACGCCTCGGCCCTTTGCGTGATGCATCCACCTTCCGACCAATCGCAACCCTCCTGTTTCCGCTTATGGCGACCCTCCATGACCCCCAGACGTCCGGACATGATGGCCCGATGACGAACGACATCCAGCCGTGTACCCCTGTCTTTTTCTGCTTTACCCCTGGACATGAGCTTCGTCTGGGGTAAATGCTCCTCAGACTTTCGGTGATTGGGCATGACTTCGATATGCTTCCGTGCTGTGTTGAATGCATCACCACCAAGACATGTCATGATGTCAACCATGTCCGCCTCGACGCATCCCCAGCGTCATCCGGCTTGCGTCTCCGCAGCATTCTCGCTGGCCGTATATATCGTCCAGTCTCGATACGACCTTCTCATCATTCATACCCCTCACATCTTTCTCTGAACGGACCGCCTGAACCGACCTAAGACATCCTCACCCTCCTACACCACCATCCACACATCAGCAAATATATAAACCATGGCCTCCTTCGTACTCTAACAGCACCAACGCTCCGCACCGCCTTTAGGCCACAGACATACCGCCTCGCCAACGTCTACTCACCCAACCGCTACTTCAGCGCCTCTGCCGCAGCCATGGCCGCCCGTGTGTCCGACGCCATTGTCAAGGACCACCGTGAGTTGGAGCAATACTACAACGAGGTTATCAACAACACCGGCAACCTCGACCACCAGCAGCGCTACGGTAACCAGTTCACCTGGGAGCTGGCCCGCCACTCCGTCGGCGAGGAGCTCGTTGTCTACCCTGCCTTTGAGAAGTACCTGGGTGCCGATGGCAAGACCATGGCAGAGCACGACCGCAAGGAGCACCACAAGGTAAACACATTCGTATCTATCCAATTAGGGTGACAAATACTAACACAGCCCACCAGGTCAAGGAGCTCCTCAAGGAATTCCAAAACATGAAGCCCGAGGACGGCAACTACGTCCAGAAGCTCAAGGAGCTCTGGGCCCCTCTATCAGAGCACATCAAGGAGGAAGAGGAGCGCGACCTGCCCGCGCTCGAGAAGGCGCTGGCCCAGTACGACGGCGCCTCGGAGAAGATGGCCACGAGCTTCGGCCGCACAAAGGCCTTCGTGCCCTCGCGCAGCCACCCCAGCGCCGGCGAGCACCCACCCTTCGAGACCGTCATGGGCCTGCTGACCGCGCCCATCGACCACCTGGCCGACATCTTCAGGAAGTTCCCTAACAAGACCATCTCCCCAACCCCTCGACCAAGTAAGCGAGGTTACGGAGCGGAACCGTTGTAAGGTTTAATCAGTGTGTAAATAGTATTATCGCTTCTGTTGTACCACATCTGGGTGGACGCAGGTGTAATTTGAGCGGATTAATTTGATTCATTCCATGGAACTATACGATACATCAAATGCTCGCAAAGTGAATGTAGCTTCATCATTGACATGGTGGAAGACATTGATGAGGTCTTGCGATGGTCCAACTATCCATGGTCCATTTATACATACAAGCCTAGCAGAAGAATCAAGGCGAACACAGTTATTCACCACCCGAGTGCCCGAATGCGTGTGAATTAATCGTAAACTCATATTGGGTAAGTGGTATTTTCTCTAATTCTAAAATGCTAGACCGAGACCCCGACCCTCCCCAAATACACTGTCCAGAACCTTGAAACTAACATGTGCCCTTCAAATCCGTTCTCCTGTCTGGCGCTGCTCAGCTGCACCGGCTTTTCACGATTGAAACGCCTTCGTAGAAGACACTGCCCAGCTGTGTTCTAGTAGAGGTGGTCGAAGAATAAATCCGAAACTCCAGTCTGGTTAAACCCTTATCCCTATGCCCTTTCGAAGGGGCCGAAAACAGTTGCGAAGATATCGTACGCCAAAATCAATGCAGGGTATGTCCGTAACGCAAAACGACTTGGCCTGATAGAAAACCTCTTTTCCGTCACCCAGGATCCCGTTTTCCTCTTTAGCAACTCCGTGGACTGGTTTGAGGAAAGAAGATAAAGCAAAAGCAAAGAAAGAAAGACAATTTTCGTAGGGAGGCGGTGGGATATCAAAAATAAACATGCTGTTGGTGCACTTCTGCCAATTTGGCCATGGCAATCAGACACTGATCATTCCGAGATCATCTTCCTCGAATTCCTGCACCTCATTAACCTGAGCTGCAAATCTGCTGCGAAAGTCGAGCCCCAGCTCAGCCCTAATATCCCGCTGTATCTGCAGGAAATAGTATCTGAGGCTTCTGAGGCCTTTGAGGAAACCGTTGTCGGGTTCATCCGGGTGTTGTGGCGGGCAGGCATTCCCTTGACTCTGTCTAGCGGGGTGAAGCTGTTGGCAAAGTCTGCCATTTTGAAGTCAATTTCTCCTCGATTCTTCTTCCTCCGCCTGGAACTCTCCTCGGTGTCGGTAGCCGCATCTGTCATAGAATCGTACGCCGTCTCGTAGTCAGTGCTATCCTCTGCAATATCCCCATCGTAAAACATCAGGAGGCTAGCAGCGTAAAATCGGTAACCACGGAGCCTGCGCACGATCTGTTCCAGCTGGTCAAGCTTCCTGAGCACCACCGGTATGTGTCGCAGAATGCTATGCAAATCTACCCCATTGTAAAGAAAGCTTTGGAGAGCATCTTGGAACTCCTGGCCGGCCTTGACCTCTCGACCGAAATATTTATCCTTGAACTCGTAGCTTTGAGTTCGCGCGTTCCAAACTTGTAATCCGCAGATGCGCACACCAAGCTCCCGGGACGTCGTCCTCCTGCACTTCTCCTGTTGGGACTTTTGCTTTTTGGGCGTAGCATCCACTCCATACTGGCGAGTCCCCATTTTCAAGTCCATCATACAAGGTCGTCTCATTCCGGCCGTCAAATCTTCCAGCAACAAGAAGTATTCGACACGGTCCTGCTGCGTCTTTGCCTCCTTCGGATTGACTGGTCGAGGAATCGGCCTGAACTCCAAGGCTGGACTTGGAAGCTCCGATGGAGCTGCAGATCCTTCCACTGAATGAGTGAAGCTTACTGACAAAGGATGTGGTTCGGTTCCATTTGAGGGTCCGTGGTGTTCGGCGTGCTTCGTAGGATCCGTGAACGGTGCGACCTCGCTGTCCCCTCGATAACCGGCGTCGTCGGCCTCCTCAAAATACTTCAGATTACCTCGTGACTCCTGAACGTCTTGAGGCTTTCGGCGCAGACCACCAGCCGAGTATCGTCGCTTTTTCTTCACAGCCATGTTCATCTTGATGATCTCTGGCTCAGGCGCGCTTGTGCCAGTAACATCTTTCACGTGTCCAGGAGTCCTAGGATCAGGTCGTAGCCGGTGGATCTCGGCACCAATGTCACTGTGAGTCTGTGAATAAAGTGGCATCTTAGGTGGCGATGCCTCTGTCTCCATTACATCATTGGTATCGGCCACTGTGTCAGGACCAAGGAAGAGACTGGGGTCAGAGTTTGTTGAGCGCAATAATCGTTGCATAGCTGGGCGGGGAATTGATCTTTGATGAGGCCGGCGATGCTTCTGAATCTCGACGGGCTCTTTTAGAAACGCATCATTAAAAACTTCATTCCGTAATCGTTTGTTGACTGTGGTTGCACCCCAGCTATTGGGCCTTTCTTCCAGTTGGGGACGCACCAGCGATGGTAGTGACTTGATAGGGGTGGTTGACTTCGAATGCGAAGTGCTTCGACGATGTCCTGAGCTGGGTGGCGTCGTTGGCTGAAGAAGGTTGCGGGGAAGAATATGACGGTTATCCACGAAAGTGACCGTCGGCACCTGGACGTTAGCATTGGCCAGGGACTGGCTCACCACCCGTGTCGGGGTGGGAGTCAAGGGACCTCGCCGTGCGCTCCATTGGCAATGGCTTCTTGCCCAGTCTTCCCTTCAATGGCGAGCTGGTCGCGAAGCTTTTTCTCTCCACCTGTGACACATCATCCTTCTTCGCAGTACTTCTTCTCCGTGGCTGCTTCTGGAAGGTGACATTCAATACACCAATATATCTAGAAGCGGGTGGTTAGTTTCTACCTTCAATGGACAGGGTTGGTGAGAAACACGGTGTACAGGGCGCCCATGGGGAAGAGGCAAAAGGCATGCTTACCGCGGCAGGAAAGGCAAGAGTTCACGGTGGTATCTCTCGATAATCTCATAAAATTCGTTCTCTCGATTGTTGAGTTGCTTACAGACGGCTCTCCGGGAGAACCGCCACAGGGTGGTATGACCACCCACTTGGTGTTTGTACGGGATGAGCTCAATGGCTTCCAACGGTTGGCGTTGGTAGTGCTGGTGCTCATGCACATGGTCATCATACTGGATCACGCCTTGTGCTGGTTTGGGAGCGGCGCGCTTGTTTACATCAGATGGGTCCTCAACAGCAACCTCTTCACTTTCTTTGGGGAGCACTTCGGCCGGCGCAGCCGTGGACAAATTCTCGCCAGAACGCCGATGGGACAACTCGATGACATCAACTTCATCTTGATCTCGGATTTCAGGCTCAGGTTCATCGGCCTTGACAAGCCATGGATGGGCAAGTTTGGACTGGGAGAGGGACCTCTGTCGCGAGGAATGGCTAGGCTCCGAGTTCCCATCGTCACTTACACGGGCTTCGGGCAATTCCTGATGAGGCAGGAAGACAGCAGATGAGATCTTCTCTTCACCAGATTCTTCGGCATCTACGTCGTCTTGTGACGGCCCAGTTTCGGTCGCATCGCTTGATCGTCGCTCTTCCTCTCCAACAGCCAGGGGCGTCGCTTCCACTTCCTCAGGTGACGCCAATACTGCGCCTTGATCATGCCGGTAATGCTCTTCGTGTGATGAGGGTGCTTTCGGTTCGCTCGAGTGCAGGGTGGAGATAGGCTCGGCAACAACGCTCCCAGAACGCAAGTTGAAATAATCAATGGCTGATGACGCACTGATGAGTGGCGATGCTCCGGGTACCCGCGCTGACGGTGGAAGCTCATCCACTGGGGCACTGTGGCCCTCATTGACCTTTTGCTGGTTCAGAGTCTGGAGATCAGGGCTAAGCTTTGATGGCGTGGTTTGCCCCTCCTCGAGGGTGGGAGTCAACTTCTCACGGGGAGCCGACTTTCCATCTCTCCGACGGGCCTTATCATCAGAGGGAAGGCCTTCTTTGAAGAATCGCAAGCTATAACTCGCCTTGCGACTCCGCGCGTTGTGCTCCATCCCAGCCATGACCTCGGCAACGGACTGCTCGACCAAGCCATCCTGATCGATTGTGTCGCCTGAACCGATGGACCAAATCTTCTCCGTCTTTTCAGGACCAGCGGTAAAGCGATGCTCGGGCTTAGGGCGGTTCTCGGATCGGAAATCTAAGCTCGCATGGTTCTCCACCGTGTGCGCATGTGCGTGCGAGCCCTTGCTGCTGGACTCATGTCTCGAAATTTCAGACGTGTTGGATGTTGTTGAATATGAGAATGCTCGGGTCTTTTGCTTATCAATGCCGTTCCGGTCAAGATCGAAGGAATTGGACGAGGCCCTCGACTGGTCCATAAAATCCCGTCGTTCGAGCAGCATTTCTCTGATGTTGGCGATTGTAGATGAAGAGTAGGAGGGAACGCCAGCGGCTTCCCGCCGTACTATCGAGGGTGACAGCGGAGCGGCGGTGGAGGCCGCCATGGTAGGTGCCTGCAAGATGCCGGGACGGGGTCGTATCACGGAACCACTCTCGCCATTGCGTGCCGCGGCATGTCGAGGGTCGGTAGGAGTAGTGGCGTAGGGAGTCGGATCGCTGGTGGCAAGGTCGGTCCCAAGCGAAGAATCGAGTTCGGGACTGGCACAGATGTCGTCGGAATCAGGCCCAGCACGGGGGCCAGTGGTGTGGGTGTTGGTGGTGGTAGTGGTTGTGTTGGGGATGTTGGTGGTGGCAGCGTCGCTCGTCAACCTCGGGGCTTCGCAGCGTCTCGCTGTTCTCTGGCTGGCTTGGACGGCGAGGGCTGAGGAATACCGCGGGCAGAAGCCAAGGCCTGTGTCAAGAGCGAGGGACCGGACTGTCTGTGAAGGATGCCGGAAGAGGGTGGACCAGGAGGGGCTTTATCTTTATCAGGACGGCCATCTTGGGGTTGGCCGCTCAGGCTCAGGCTCTGACTCTGGGCTTGGCCCAGGCCCAGGCTGTGGCTCTGGCTCGACAGCCCTTGGCCATGCTCCGTCGAGGGATGCGGCGGCGGTGTCGCAACGACCAGGGGTGGTGTGTCGGCGCCCTCTGCAGACACGTCCGGGGAGGGTGAGCCTGTCGATCGGGAGGGTGTGGGCCGCTCACCGGTACAGCGGGTGCGGCATTTTCGGACTGGGAATGCGGGCTGGACATGAGGTAAACATCTGGGAGCGACAGCAGGGGCGGAAACAGGAGAGACGAAAGAAGAGGAGGGGGAGGGAGCGTGAGAGGAGGGGGAGAAAGAAAGGGAGAGGGTCGAAGTGTGGGAGCAGGTGGGAGGACTGATTCGCGGCAGATGCAGGATTAAAATGTGGTGCAGCGGTAGGATAAGGTCAGGGAACTTGAGACTTGATAGGCCACGGTACCGCAGCACCGATAGGCCCACAAGTACCCTCCCAAGCGCCCCTCTGGCTTTTGGGCGGTGGGCTGGGCTGGGCTGGGCCAAGCTGGAGGCTGCTTGGCTGGGCCAGTGGCTCTGCTGGCATGGCGGGGTTCTGGGAGGGGAGTTCTGGCGATACCTCGGCGCAGGTACCTCGCCGTGCGGTCCCTCCCAAGGCGCTACCTGCGCTATGCTGCGCTATGCTGCGCTATGCTGTGCTGCGCTGTGCTGCGCTGGGCATGCGCTGGGACGGTAGGCGTGGGAACGGCGAGACAAGGGATTGGAGGGACGATGGCCACGCAGGCCTGTTCCGCCCATCTCCATATCTACTGCCTACCCCTTATGCATGTCTATCTCCCGCGACTTGACTTGCTGGCTGTTCTGCGGATACCCAGGTGTGCAATTTACCTAGCACCTTATCTCTCTCCAAGGGCTGGCAGCATGGCATGCAGCGTTTCCCGGCTGGGAGTACCTGGAGCGTGGGGCAGCGGTACCTTGATAGCACGCCGCGCACGCTGCCAGGATGTAAGATAACCAAGTTCCCCTTCGTATCCTCCAAGTAGCGACCGATACCCGGTCCGAGCCCATCGGGTAACGTAACGGAGCCCGAGCCGGCATGAAAATGGGTTGGTGGCCTGTAAGACAACGACACACCTATCTGAGGCAGGCTAACTGATGTGATGCGATATGACATGCAACCTCCGTGTCTGACAACCCGCTGCTCGCAACAATCAATCAGATCATAGCGGACTGATCAATAGAAGAAGAAGAAGAAAAACAAAATGTACCGCCAAGCAAAGGCAGTAATCTCCCTCGGAGTCACCTCTGATTGCCCCTACGTAATCGCAACCAGTAGCTCCGAAACGCCCCCTTTGGCAAACCCAAGACGTAAAAGGCGTGCTGGGCTGCGTCACCGAGCCCGGCAGCCCTTTGGGCCACAAGGCCAGGTCGCGGGGTTCTAGTGGCTCGCCCTCGCTGCTTTTTACCACTATGGGTACCTATAAGCAAAAAGAAACGAGAAAAAACTTCCGGGGAGGGTCCTCGTCCTCGCTTTGGGTAAAGTCCGCCTCGCTAGCATCTGGTACCTGCCGGGCTCTCGTTTCTGGGGTTCTTGGGCGGTCAGCACCTGTCTTTCGGTACCTGCAAGTGTCCTGTCACATGTATGTCGGTGCCTCGTTGCGGGCAGGTCTCGGCCTGGTATTTCCTGTGCCTCACAGACATGCATCTCCATTACCTAAACAGCCTTTGCTTTATACGTCATTCGCTGCACAATGTGCATCGTTTTTACAGACATGGCTTTACTTCGTCTTGTCATGGATACGAAGTCTCAACCAAACTTCAATCTCATTTCTCCCATATCCAAACGCCCCCTGGACCGAAATATTTGCTTGCCTACCGATCCCTCTACCTCTGCCCATCTTCCTACGCAACCATGATGCTTGTCGCCAGACACCGTTCAGGCCCCCTTGTTCCGTCCCGCTTTCCGCTTCCGCTCCTATGGCTTCGGATTTGCGACGACGTCCCTGATGGCCACCACGTGTGCTCGGCTGGCGTCCCGATATATCGGTGTCTGTTCAAAAATAAAAACGTGGAACACGCACGGATTACGTCCGACCTTCTAGTCGCCGACGCCGCCAGCTCCCTGCCTTGGCAGGCCGTTGCTAATCCCCGTCTTACAGCACAGTATTTCGCCTGCACCTATGAGTCGCAGTTCCGCTGCAGGATAGGGGGCCATCGACGTGGTTTGAGAAACGTTGGATCTAGAACGTTGTCAAGATTTCTCTTCTCTCGGTCTTCTCACGCATTCCTCGCTACGGCACTGCTCCACGTAGACTACCTAGGTAAGTCTGGTTAACTAGTCATGATCCATGCCCGGTGATCCTCATCAACTGCCCATGACTACGCTCACCATCATGAGGTCTCATGCTCTTCCATCTTACGAAACGCCCTGTCCCTTCTCTCTTCCTGTTGCTGCAATCAACACACCGCCTACGTCTCCATGCACGACAGAGGTGACCGTGCGAGACAGTGATTCAACAGCCCCAGGTCTCGAATATCGCTTGGCATCTCCACGCGAAGTGATATATGACCATTCACCGACTCGGAGATAAACTCAGACGCCAGTCTCACGTGAGCCATCCCTTGTGTATGTCTTTGGGTCAAAACAAGCATAATATGTGCCTTATTACAGCACATGTGCTTGCGGTTACACGTCGATGGGAAGCGAGCTGCATTCGCCTCTCCCCGGATGGATGCCAATCCTCCACCGCCAAGGCGAGGTGATACATCTGTTTTTACGCATTGGGACCTGACTTTAGCTCAGATCCTGCAAAAGCGGCCGGTACTGGCATGTCGATCTGTCGCTGTCAGATCTTTTGCAAAGTAGATCAAGGCCAGCGGTGTTGGAGAGCCGGCAATGAGCATCAAGCATGGTGCTCATGACACTGTTGCGTCCTGTGATTGGTCCACGACTTGACTTACAACTTCGCCTACCCTATACCATCTCATGTGTTGAGACAATGGTTCAACGCAAACCACCATTCAATCATGACGTCTGGCGTGTTGGTAGGTGATTAGACTGTCTTCTGGCTTGCAGAACTAAGTTTGCCCTTCTCGTGGTTGCGTCAGTGAGTGATTCCTCATTTTCTTGCGCAGCATGAAACTCCTCCCCATACCAGCACCACCTAGTGCAATATCTCACCACCATATCGCCATTCCGTGCGAAACCAGCTTGTCCCTTTACAAACCGCCCTGCATCTGAGACCCTGTAACATCAACGCCCTCCTCCCGTCCCAGCCAGGAAGCCCCAGGTCACACCACGGCCGGGGTAATGCAAGCTCCCGGGCCCAGCGTCCGCCCTGGCCCAAACTCACTTGCAGAACGTCCAATCG
The DNA here is from genome assembly GCA_020081605.1 of Albifimbria verrucaria. NCBI lineage: Eukaryota > Fungi > Ascomycota > Sordariomycetes > Hypocreales > Stachybotryaceae > Albifimbria > Albifimbria verrucaria. The sequence continues at coordinate 6,186,745 of JAHREC010000013.1, forward strand.
AGGCCCTCCAACGCCCAACGTGCCCTCAACTCCAGCATGCCATTCACCAGGCCCTATCTGGAACGCACAAACTCCAGACATAACCGGATCTTTCCCCGACCCCTTGCTTTCCCTTCTCCTCATCTTCCCACCGCTTTGCCGAGCCAGATGAGCAAAAGGGGCAGGAGCGTCCCTGATCGCTGATCGAGTCAGCAACCAACGCCCGGGAGGGTGCCATCTATCCTCACCTCCGTGTCATTGTAGCCAAAAAGGATGGAGTAAGCCGTCGCTTTCCAGCGTTGTAGCCTCTTGCCCCATGCCTGGTGACACGTTCAGATGCCATAGGCTTTTCCTCAGTAGAACACCATAATTAGTCCTAGCTCGTGTCGCGTCTCCAGGAAGGTATTCAGAGTCGTTGCGTTGTCAGTCCACGTTCTCCATTCCCACCACCCAATCACGGCATCCGGACAAGTTCCTCCTTACGTCGTCTTCTCGACCTCCGCATCATCCTGGCCTGTACCATGTTCCACCCCTGATGGGCCGGACCGTTACTGGCAAGGATAGGTAAGTGCCAGACCGGCTTGCCCAGTTCCGTACCGGAATCATGGATGTGCGGTTGGGTCCAAATCTAACAGGCTGATGGTAATGTTAAAAAAGCACGGTCCATGTTTCTCAGCAGCTTCAATCAATCAACATGCTCTCTTTCGTCTCGTGTAAGGCTATCTCTATCTAGCTGTTTGAACTTGCCTCACCGCGACCTAGGACTGGAAAGGAGGCGAACAAACGTCATTTCCTAGAAATTAGAATCAAGGTAAGCCGGACATATGCCAGAAACGAGTCGTTGGATTGGCTGTTCTGTGGCACGGGGCCCTCGCAGCATTCTACACGCACCAAGATCGACTTGCCAACACGAGGATCAAACTGACACCAATTCTGCAAATGGAGGCCTACTCGTTGTCCACGCCGTCCATGTCATCCTAGCTTGCCAGGTTCTCGACCGCCAAATCTGACATTATCTTCATGCACATAGGGCGAGGCCGCCGTGCATCTGTGCGTCTACACGTTTCTGCTGGGCTGTTTCCCATTCGACACCATCACTCAAATTCGGAATTAAGAAGTGACCATCTCCTGACGGCGATTAAATACTATGCACGTTTCTCCTAGACCGCCAGACAGCTGATCGCTGAAATCCCATCTCCGGGGTTGTCTACTCAAGAAAGTACCACGTGTGAAGGATAGAAGCAATCAGCAGCGACGTGCGAATAACCATTGCCTGCCATCCCAACCCTATAACACCAAAACGACAGACATAACTCACAGAACCCCTTTGTACTGTGTCCTTGGCTTATTGCCGACATTCGCTAAACCAGTGGCGGATCATGTATCAAGTCCTCACAACATAATATAAGCTCAATACGCCATCGGAGGATTCATCGGCGTAAACATTCGCAACAACTATTGACCGAACAAGCCAGCATCCATCTGTGATGCCCTTGGTGGTTCGGTATCCTTGCTCTGACCAAGTTCTACATCAAGATCCCATATCTGTAACACGTCTCCAATTTCCCGAAACAAATCTTCGACAATGTTCGTTGGCTTTTCCAGCTCCATTTGTTGTTGAATGCCGCTCTCTCGTGCTTCATTTTCTTCATCGGATCGCCCGTGATTCCCAGATTGGCCAATCCTATTTGGTACTGCCGTATCACATTCCATAGACTGTGATTCGGAGTCAACGTCTGTTGAAGGACCCGAGGCCAGCAAGTTGGACGTAAAGGAGTTCTTCCTGTTCGCAACAGCATTGAAATGCTTGCTGAATCGAGAATCTTCAGAGGTTGCAAGGTCAGAAGCTGTTAGAAACGGTGGTGGTGATGCTGGACGATCCCTGCTATGCCCTTCCCGTGTTTTTGATTCTGAGCCAGGTGATCTATGATCCTGTGAATCCATGTCTTGACTCTGCTCCTGAGGCAACACGGCCCATGATACTCTTCGTTTGGGTCGTGAAGCACTCCATGGGTTCTTCATAGCGGATGAAAGGATCCCACGGGTACTATGAGACTTGCCGTTTGAACTAGCCCATGGGTTCTGCCTACGAATAACAACGCGCTCTGGTGACGGCGTCATGAACGAAGCAAAAGATCTGACAGGAAAGTGTGGTTCGGGCGTGGAGGGTCGTTCCGTGGGCATACTGAATGAGTCCGTGGCCGTACTTGGTTGATCACCGATAAACCCATCCCCAACCGTTGAGTTGAATGGAAGTGGCGTCAATGAGACTGCAGGTTCGAGGATGGGGTTCCTCCCTCGAAGGTAATACGTCTGCACTTTGAGCCCATGGACTTTGCAGCTCAGGAGGGACTGGATTCGTGTCATTGCCATGTTTCGTAGGAGTATTCTCATCAAGACGGCCAACAGCCGGCTCAAAAATATGGGGCATGCTCTGGGACTGGATCCAAGGGCTCTGACTCTGGTCTTGTTCCCGTGAAGTTCGTTGGCGTCCGTCAGGGCTCATATTTGTATTTGTCATTGCCTGGCTAGCGACGAGGGTTGGTTCGTCATGCCAACTGGAGCTCGAGTGATGACTCTCGATATTGTGATCTGGAGGGATACAGGTTTTGCTAGTGATTACAGCGGTATCTGCATCAATTTGCTGCTCGGCTGGAGGTATAGCCTTCCGACGAAGAGACCGGGTTCGAGTAGAGGGCGTTGTATTCTGGGACGACTCTTCGTATGGAAGTTTCAGGCCCTTACGGAACTGTGTAGGCGAAGAGTGATGCGCTGCCGAAGAGCGCCTGCTCGGATTAGCCTTCTTCACAGAAGAGGAAGACTGCTTATCCTCGTTTTGAGCCCCATCATGATTCTTTGTCTTGGGGAGCGGAATGTTACCCTGGGGCTTGCTATTTGCCATACTTGTCGTTACTACATTGGCTCCATTCGGAGGGTTATGATTTTTATCCCGTGTGCAACGATGATTTCTGAGGCAACACTTTCTGCTGAACTGTGATCAGGTTCCACTGAATCTTTCTCACTACCGACGTTGGCAGATGTTGGCAGAGTCTTCACAGTAATCGCAGATTCAATTGGATTGCTGGTTGAAGAAGCAATGCCCATATCTTGGTCGTTGATTTCCACACGTCCATGTTCTTCTAACTCGTCATTCGTTGAGTCAATAACAGACTGAGTAGCATCGGGCTGCGAGGCAACATCCTCAAGATTAACCACAGTACCATCGCCTTGAGATATCCCCGACCATGTCATGTTGTCAAGAGAGCTGAGTGTCGACACGGAAGATGAAGTGGGCTGGCGAACTGACGGAGCGTGTCCCCTACCCTCGACCCCCTCTTGCGCGCAATTTGTAGCAGAAGCTTTCATCTCGCTGAGTCTCGGGTTCCTCCACACCAGGGTCAACCGGTGCTGGAGCATGCAAATCAATCATGGAAATATCCTGAGAGCGTTCTGAAAATTCACAATCGGCTTGTGCCTTCAAGTGTCGGTTGGCAATATTTCCATCGTTCTTGGACTGCGAGGTGGGAACACTTTTGCTCCTTTTTCGAGTCGGTGATGGCTCATGATGTAACGAGACTGGGTCACCACCCAATAAAGATGTAGGCGAGGATAATGTGGCAGCCGCGTTGGCTTCAGCGGAAAGTCCACTCTGTGATATGAGAGGTTCGCGTTGTGAAGTTGAGTGATCCAAGCAAACCGAGGCAGTGTGCTCTTCATTCCAGCTTAAATTAGTGGGAACCGACCGAAATGAAGCATGGACATCGAATATCTCCTCAGCGTCAAGAGTGTGACGCGTTCGGGTTGATGTCATGGGCTGTGAAAGACTGAATAGCCTTTCTGAGTTGTGGATGCTTTCAGTAGCAGAAGCTATGTGACCGCTTCGTTGTCTTCCACGAGGATCCGTTTGAAGTTGATCACGTTGGAAAAGGTTTAGCAGTGGCGATGCTTGAGAAACATGCGTTCTTCTACGTTTTCCAATGGTGATATTATGCTGTTCGGAACCGCTCCTCTTCGCTTCTTGTGTGTGCCTTCTTCAATGGGTTTTGAGAAACGCGTTTTCTGTGTCCGTACACTCGACCATTGTATTTTTGCTCTCCAACTGACAACTGCTGCCAGCTCTTCCTTTTCTAGGAATGGATGAGATTCTGTAATGGTAGCCTGCTTAAGGCTTTCTGGACTTGGGAGGTGGCATTCTAAACTTTCGGAGATCACAGCATTTCTATCTCGGTTGCCATGACGGGCAGATTTTCGGGAGACCGGTTCTCGACCATTTATCTTGTTGGAAGGCGCATCAATCGTTCTAAGTTTTGACCTCCAAGGGTTTGTCCAACCAGAGTTCTGGTCAAACGGACCCTGCAACGACGCAGAGAGGAGAAGGGGGCGGCTCCGGTTAGGAACCGCTGACCTGCTGCCTCATAACGAAGCCGTCGTGTACTCGGGTCGTCGTAGTCTTCATCTTCCGAGCCGTAATATAGCACATCTTCGGGAGCGCATGTGGCTTCATTATAGATCGTGTCTTGTCCCCAACCTGAGGTCACCTCCTGCGAGGGACGCCCAGTGACTGGCATCGAAATTCTTGAGCCTGTAAAGGCACTTGGCTCCGATACATGTGTGCTGAGATATCTGTAGAACCTACAGCTTGGCTGCAGCGGTGGATGTTGTCGCGAATGCGTCGTGTCGTACTCGAATAGCTTGACTTCTTGTGGTATGCGTGAGGCTCAGCCATGTTGGATGCCTTCCAAATTCACAATGACATTAAGCGCCCATCGCGTTTCGCGCCGTCACGTGACTGCGCGTAAAGTGGCAGACAGAAGTTTCTATCGACTGCTCTCAACTAATTTTTGATTTATTTACTATGAAAAGATACGTTATTCATTAAATCAGTATATAAAACTAGGTTTCAGAGAAGTTCATTCGCAATAGTTCATGTAATGTTCGTCTGTCATCTCATCAACTGTTTGATCATGTGACTATAAACGTGACTTGATGTAAGCTTTCCTTGGTTGGCACAGCAACAACAAGTCCCTCCAGCATCATCCTTGCCTTGTTTACATGGTACCGCCTTTGAATCCAAGTTGACATGGGTCGCGCAAAGTAACGCGCAACATTTTGCCGCTTCCAAAGGTCGCGATTGTAATCGACCAAGATTTTCTTTCTTCCTATGATTTGATTTTCTACGAGTAACATCTTCGCCTGGAGTCTGTCCTTTATCAAGCATGCTTCCCAACCCTACGGCAACAAAGGACGACGCGATCTAAACAACGACGATCAACCACGACCCCGCGCCAACAAACAACATTGCAAATTCCTCCGCCGCATGGCATTTCAAGAATTCTCAAGTACCCATACTAACTGACCACGGCCGTCTGTCGAAGCCATGGCCCCTGCCTGGCTGGACTCGTTGTCCGAGGACTGGGTCTCTCAACCAGGTTCCGACACGTCTGTCGCGCAACTACCACCTCTCAAGAACAGTCAAGACTCAAAGCCACAACACGAATTTCCGAGCCGAATTCCGCGTAGAGCGCAGAGCGCGAAGCCGGACCAGAACGACTCCAATGATAGCGTTGCTATCCCTCTCAGCGAGCGCAGCGCAAACGATATCAATATATCGAGACAGCGAACCCTCTCCAAGCAGTCCCAAGAGTCAAAGCAGTCGCCGCAAGGGACAGGAACCCGATCGACTTCTGCTGCGACTACTACATCAGTTCTTCACAACACCGTTCAATATCAATCGTCGCCAGTGAAAGATGGAGAAGAGACTCCAGAGTGGAAGCGCCGTTTGGTGTATGGAGAAGTTCAATATGGCGAGCAACGAGACCTCTTCTGCTCTGCAGCGGCAGGACTCCAGGATATTTTCAAGCCGCCCGCTCCTGGAGCGCAGCTGGATGAGGTAGAGGCGTCGCAACACGAAACAACGCTTCCCTCAAGCCCTCCAATGCACCCACTGAGGATGACTAGCCCTATATCGGAGGGCTTCGATGTTTCGGATGAGGAGGGCTCACTACACCCGGCAGACATAACACCAAGCCCGAGTCCCAGGAGGCCAAACCGAGACATCAAGTATAAGCTCAACGACGAGTCATCTCTATACGATGGAAACAGCAGCCCCAGCATCCCTCGAGACGAAACCCCGCGCCGACTCATCGACAGTCAAGCCAGTCTTTCCAAGATGACAGTTGCCTTAGTGTGCCCTCAAATGTTGACGGTAACGCACGGAAGATTAGTGGCCAAAGCGTCATTCGCAACGAAGATTTCAGCCCTATACTTATTGGCAAGCACAGTGACGAGGAGGAAAGGTTGATTTTGCGCCTATTGAATTACCTGCGCAGCAACTGGAAGCAAAAACTGGAGCGCCTACGGGCTCACCAACTATATCTAGACTCTAATCCTGCATCACCTATGGAACTCCATGGTGCAGAGTATGAGCCCTCAGGGGACATCGAAACAACGGATGACTATGCGCGCAATGGAGGATTCATCAATACGCGCCGTGGAGGCAGATCTGCGGAAGGGTCGTTTCGCTACCGTGGGTTGAGCCCTGGGTTTAGTGTTGACACTTCAGAGATGCTCCTGAGGAGTCCCTACAAGCCAGCACGCCTAAGCAGTTCCCAACGATAAGAACGGAAGGAACCAACAGAGTATATTCTCAACTCAACTTCCAAAGTCCTTCCTTACCTCGTGCTCCGTTTCCCAGCCCAGAGAAACAAAAGACCGGCCCCGTGGAGCAAGGACAGTCTAGTGGTAGTCCATTGAAGCTATTTGGCCCGTACGACACATTCACGAATCAGACTCTGCTCCGGAGGATCAGCCAATTTGAAGAAGACATGTCAGACCACACCTCTAACAAATCTTCTCAATTCGTTATTCGAGATGAGGAATCCCAGCCAATCTCAAACCTCCAGCCCCATAATGCGTTGGATGAGGCGACTACACAATCGGTTGGTCGCTTTGGCACTGGAAACTTGGAAGGCTTCCAGTTTAGCGGCGATGTATCACGCATCTCTGGCGACGACTCTGAATTGCAGACTGACAAGGAAAATATCTCTCCTGTTGGTCTGCCGCTACCAAAGGCGCCGTTCTTTGAGCTTCAGCCACGAGGTTCATCGCCTATAGATGATTCCGAATTACTCATCTACCGGAAGCGCAACAAATCATCAACATTCTTGTCTAGCAGACATATCAGGAACGCTTCTATTTCAAGCCAACACATCAGAAACGCTTCTATGTCAAGCCAGTTTGATCAGTCTTTCAGTCCTCTTCGACAGGCGCCGGACCTCTCTTTCACTCCGAAACGCGATAGTGGATCAGAAGGAAAGCGCCCGAGGACTTCACCCTCAAAGGACCCGACGCCAAAGCGTCGTAGGACACTACATCGATCAGATATTGCGTTTGGAAGGGAAGAGAATTTCACGGGTACGGATGCCGCGCATAGACAGATGCAGTATGCGATGAGCAAAAAGCGGAAAGACGCCCGTCCTGGTGACTTTCAGCTCGCAGATCCAGAGGTACTCGCTTTAAGGAAGATCATACGCCCTCGCACACCGACACCAAGCCAGAGGTCCTCTCAGCGCCATGAAAGACATCCATTTGCCGACGATGACGGCTTTGGAGAGGTGAATAGCCCAGACGACACACGACCCACACCGTCGGAGAATAATGATAGATCGCCCCTCCGTGCTATTCCTCACCATGAGATGGGTCAGTTAAGCGAAACAACAGACCGGAAGCCATCAATTCGCACTCAAGATTTCGTGGACCAGGCAGCTCAGATCATGGCCATGATTCGCAGCCAAGTACGGCCTCAAGGTTTGACAAGTGTTGAGGAGTCTGAAGCTGAAAATGGCCTACAAAGTCCTGACATGCTAGAAGATTCTTACCAGGAGTCGACAAAAGAGCCATTCTCTCGACCACCGAGTCGCGAAGGACGACCCATGCCTCGTCTTCCACAACGCCAGGAGGATCCTGAGCTCCTGAACAGATTGAAGCAGTACCAGGAGTTCAGCGATATGGGCGATATCATCTCATCATCGATGCGCTCTGTTGGCCTAGCAAAGATGCAGTTCGCGTAGCGCAGGAGGTTGAGCGACGAATCCAGGAACACCATCGATCTAGATCAGATATCCCACTGGCCGTCAGTGGTGCTACGATTAGCGATCTTCCAAACGTTCGCATATCATCCAACCCGATCCCGATAGATATGGCTGGAAGTCCAACACGAGACTTTCCATCAAACTCATCCGGAAACTCCACCCACAGGACTTATCCTACTGCATCTTCACGGGGCTCTGAATCCCGTAGGACTATCATGCCGGAAAGCATCTCACATCTGATCCCGGAGAGGGTAGGAAGCATGTTCCTCGACAAACAGAACAACATCTGGATCAAGAGAAAGGAATCGTATACTGCCCGAGAAATGAACATACTGCCCTCCGAGGATAGCGAGGAGGACCCATTTGCCAGTATTCCAGACTTGTCTGTCGATTTGACAAAAGAGCTTCAGGGTCTGAAAATTTCTGCAACGTCCAGGCCGGAAACTGCTGGAAGCGCCAGCCCACTACCAAATCTTGGAGAGACGGTTACGTCGTCACCTCATTCACAGCCTAGCCGAGGCTATGTGACGCTTTCGCCAAATGCACGACTGAGCCCCGACTTGGTGGAATTGACGAGGAAGAATTTGAAAAGTTAGATGCACGAGCTAGCGAGGACGACCAAGATGAAACGAACCATGATTTGGAAGCATCGGCATTAAAAGACCGTCATCCGGGTTCGGCAACGCGACGGCGAAACATGACTATATCCTTCTCATCTCCGATCGCATCCATCATTCATGATGTGGCGCCTGAAGATCTGGATAATTTGGAAGATGATGATAGTATCAATGACGGGAACTTGTCGGCTCTCAGGACCACTGAAGACGGCAACTCAAAACTACGAAGTCATGGTCGTGGGCCATCTCAGCGAGCTGCTAACCGCGGGCCTGCATTTATCCCAAGACCTGTCTCCCGCATCGACGAGCAGGACGAAGATAGCACAGTGGAGCTCCCAATGGATGAGCAACGACAACTGAGCATCATTGGCGAGACAAGCGTAATGAGCCACAAGACTCCAAATGGTCGACGCACCAGCCTCAGCTTCATCGTTAACCACACACCTGGAAACATGGGCATGGCTGTCCATGCCGATGATAGCGCAGTGATTGGCCACAACGTCGGCAAGCTATCTCTCAGCCCTCTATCCGAGTTCACGCTCAATAACTCGGACCAGTCATTTGGATTTGAAGTCAGCTATGTTATGGGTTACAGACACATGGCGACTGGGGGCAGCTCTCAGAAGGTTATGTCTATGACAATACGGGAACTCGTGGACAAGCTTAGTGAGGTTGAACCGTGCGAGCCTTACTGGGAGGACCTGACAGAGCTTGACCTGCATGGCAAACGCCTGTCTAGCCTTCATATGCTTGACGAGTTCTGTGGCAAGGTTGTAACTCTTGATGCGTCTCAAAATGCGCTTGGTCACCTCGAGGGTGTGCCGTCAAGCGTGCGTCAACTGAAAGTGTCACAGAACATGCTCACTGAGTTGACTTCATGGGATCACTTGATGAACCTGCAGTATGTGGACATCTCCAACAACGAGGTTCGAGTCTCTCTGCGCTGAAGAACCTGGTTCACTTGCGCAGCATTAAGGCAGACAACAACCAATTGACCACCTTGGATGGCCTGGATGTCCACGATGGGCTTCTCTCTACGGGCACGAAACAATTTAATTGAGCTGGTTGACTTTGGTAGCGTTCGATTAGAACGATTAACGGAGCTGGATTTGGAAAACAACCACATCTCCTCGGTTGAGAACCTGGAACTGGCACCGGCTCTTGCGAACCTGCGGCTGGCGAAGAACAAACTGCGAGCTTTGGACTTGACATATGCACCAAAGACCTTCCGGCACCTCGATGTTAGTGACAACGAATTGACGACACTTGACCTCGGCAGTTTGCAAAACTTGCATTCACTTCATGCCGACAGGAATCACATCACAACTTTGACAGGCTGCCAACGGGCTCGCCGGCTGGACAGTCTTTCTCTGCGGGAGCAACAGGGTGGGGACGGCTTGGACTTGGGCTTTCTGTCATCCGCCTGCGAAGTTCGCAAACTCTTCTTGTCTGGCAATTACCTGGGAACATTTGAGCCACAAGCCGACTTCCTCAATCTTCAGCTTCTGGAGCTCGCCAACTGCGGGTTGCAGGTCCTCCCGCCTAGTATGGGACAGCTCATGCCCAACCTCCGCAGCTTGAACCTGAACTTCAATGCCATTGCAAATCTTTCGTCTCTCCAGTATATCCCGCGGCTGAAGAAGCTGCTCGTTGCCGGTAATAGGCTCGCAGATTCGACATTGGTGATGGAGTTGCTGACGGACTTTCCCCATCTGGCGCAATTGGATCTACGGGACAACCCGGTTACTCTGGGATTTTACGCACCAATACAGGTCCTGGTTTCAACAGAAAGAGCCGGGACAGTAGACCCCTTTTCATTGCCAGACGCCGACGTGGAAAAGGATAGGCTGTACGCGAGCAGGCTGGACGAGACCACGGTTTTGCGACGGCGATTGCACCAGATTGTTTTCGCCGCAAGTTGCCAGCGACTTCGAAAACTGGACGGCCTACCTATCAAGCGCGCCGACATACTCGCAAAAGACGGTCTATACCAGGTCTTGGTGGCGGATGGGCTCTTGCCGGAGCTGGAAGAGACCCTAGTAGAGGGACGCGACTCGCCTACACAGAAGGAGGTGGTGGGAGAAGCCCCTGAGCAGAATTACGAGTCGGTCAGGAGCAGTCGATGGGGTGCAGAAGACAGCTTCGCGTGAAATGAGAAACGACCGCGGCAGAATGTACGATGAGGGATTTCATTTTGACGGTGTTTAATGAGGAGGGATCATTTCGAATCCCGACGGCGTTTAGTGGCAGGTTGGCTCCATGGATATGGATGCATGGGGATATGGTTTGGAGTACGGGAGTTTAGGGCGCCAAGATTTCCGCGCTGTTGGTGTACGGTTTAAAAGGTATTGAATTGCGAGCATGACGATGTTAGAAGGCAGTACGGTCCTGGTAACGAGCATTGATTCAAGCATGTCAACGAAGATGAAGTATATTGTGAAGTTGTGATGTGATGTTGAAAGATGTGCTGAACAACCCCCAACTAGTAGTTAGCCAGACCAGACGAAGGTAGCACGACCAAAGGAAGGAAAAATAAATAAAAATGAATAAAATAAAATAAAAGGGTATCCATTCAAGAGCTGAAGGGGACCTTGGTCCTGGATCAGGCCAGCTGTTCTCGAGACATGGACGACGCTGAACGAGTCTGGAATGGGGGCCCAGCAATATGAAGTGATTCAAGTGGGTGGAGCCCAATGCGTTTCACAACGATGGCACGAAGCAGAGAAAAGACGAAGGGCTCGTATTTAGCCATGGTTGCGGTGACACGAGGATCCAGGACGCTGGAATTCGAAGAGGGAAAGGTAGCACGGCATCTAAAATTGCATGGGAAATTGGGATGTAAAAGGGATAGTCTCATGAGTCAGGCTTGAGGTGGTGGTGGTCTGTGGTTCGGTTAAGACAGACAAGAGACGGAGCAGCTTGCAATGGATGACGGGGCTTGCTTGGCCTGATGGGTGCTGTCAGAATTCCTTTGGCTGAGAAAAATTAAAATAAGGAAGAAAAAAATTCGAGAAAAAGAAAAAGGGGTTGGCCAAGGGAAACGATAGGACAAGGCTGCTGCAGCATCTAGTGTGTGAAGGAGATAAGTGTGTTGGTGATGATGTCCGTCCATCTGCCTGTCTGTCCGTCTGCCTGGTACCAGAGGATGGATGGATGTCACGATCAACCAACTCATTCGCCAGTAATGCCCAACTGACAAGCCAGGGGCGCCAATCAGGCTGCAAGTAATTTAGCTTGGGGAGGCCAGTGAGAACCTTAGCCAATGCATTAAATCCCCTCCTCCATTAATAAAACGCCCTGTTGGTTTCCAGCCAGGGCTTGGTTAGTCAGGTACTGTCTGGGGCAAGTTTGGGTGATGCGGTACATCCGTGCTCGCAGCACATTCAGCACTTTCCGGTGTACTTTCAGGTGTACCTCCCGGTGTATGGAGTACAGGCCCTTGCCTTGGTACCTACCTACCTTTACCTGAGCTCGCTCTAGTCTGAGGCACATGGTTGACGACACCACAACACGAGACACAACCTCCAGGCCACCACATTTACGTTCTCTCAACTACATACCAAAATTCAAGCCGACGCAACTGTCGCGATACCTTCGGGCCGTACCTGACGGGTCGATCCGTATTCCTTCCACGCGCAGAGCCTTTGGGATCAGAACGCGCCTAGTTGTGTGTCAGCACATGACCCCCAAATCGTCATTGTCATCGGTAAAGCGAGGACATTCTAGACCGTTCCTACTAGAGAGGCCCCCCATCTCGACCCACGACATCCAGCTATCTTTTGCTCTGCTACCAGCAGCTCCTACTGCCATTTCTCTTCCCACCAGCTCTCGCGACCACCGCACGCCAACCAGTTTCCTACACACCCTCAACGAATGTTGATGTCACGATCCTCGCGATATGCCCTTCCGCTGAAGAAGAAGAGACATCCACCCTTTCTCCCTTGGAAACACCACCGCCGTGACCAGCTCCAAGCTGTTGCCTGGCCTGCCATAACCAAGGTCCATTCTTGAGCCATGAACTCCGCTGAGGGCGCCGTTCCTCTCGAACGGTCTGCCTCTCAGCATAGCGCTGCCTCCATCCGTTCTTACCGAAGCGGTACCGTCCGCGCCTCCAACCGTCGCAAGCTGCTCAGTCAACCTAGCAGTTCCGCCAGCAGCATCGCCACCAGCGACAAGTCTCTCACCAGTTTCCCCAGCTTCTCCCCGAGAGCCCTCGCGAACAGCGCCAGGACGACCCCAGCGCTTCAAGACCGCCAATAGATCTAGAGCCTCTAGTGGCCGCATTGTTGAAGCTCTCACCGGACAGAGCAGCACTGCTCGCGATGCCCTCTTCGAAGACACGCCCCTGACCCAGACCGTTCCCGGTGCTCTACATCAGGCCGACGATGAACACATCCAGCGCCTCATCTCGCGACACGGCGCCGTGCCGTTGGTGAGACAGATTGCCTCCGACCTCGCGCAGCGGGATGCCCAAATTGCAACCATACGCCGCAAGGCCGACGACAGAGAACGCGCCTTGCGACGCATCGTGCGCGAGTGTGGTCTTTCCAACATGGACTTGGAGAAGAGGCTGAGGGTCATCGAGGACGACCTCAAGGCAAACAGCCGCGCGAATGCAACCGACGACTCGGGCCTTAGCGACTTGATGAGTGATGCCATGCGTGAAACTATGACGGAAACCGTAAACGGAGAATCTCAAACTAAAGGGTCAACCCTGAGGGCCAGCAGCACTTCCATCAGCAACACCGACACAAACAAGGGCACTCTAAGAGCGTGGAAGGATTATATCTGGGGCGGTAACACAACTAAGAAAACCACCCGCAGGACCACATTAGGCGACGATAAGATTGATCCAACCGCCATTGTGAGATCCCACTCAAGTCTCGACCGCCGACCTGCTCTCCAGGATGATTTGTTCAACCCACCAGATGCTGCCTCGGTTCATAGTGCGAGCCGAGCGTCTAGCATCTATGCCGGACAACCTGCGGAGCGCAAGCCTTCTGGATCGCTGGCGAGCCTGGCTCTTAGATTGGTTGCTGGTGGTGCTGCGACAACCAAGGAGGTTGATCAGCGCGGGCGCGCAGTGAGCGCAGCAAGTCGCACAGATTCACTCCGAGGCGTATCGACGGCTAGCAACCGGACGGCAACTTCGACTCGCTCAGCATCGGTCGCTGGCGGGCCCAAGGCTCTCATGGCCATGCGACGCACCGCCAATAACACACCCATAGCTCCTGCGAGCACTAAGAGTCAGGCGCAAGAGATGTGGGGAACCATGATTGGCAGTCCGCCGAGTGCTTCGGCTGCAAGGCAAGAGAGCTATGGGCCTGTAGAGATGGATGCGATTCTGCCACCCGAATCCCAGCCACCGACCCTCACGCACATATACAATTATACAAACGGGGAGTATTTGACTGACCGTTTCGGTTTTATATACGACCAGCGACGCAAGAAGAGGCAGCGAGAGGCTGCGCAGATGGCCCGGCATATGAGAAAGGGAAGTCGGACCGAAATGCTCCTCAACGGCCGATCGAACTTGTCGCCGAATATGCTTGAGGACGTTCCAAGTCCCAGTCCTAAAGGGAGCAGCTCTAGCGACGGACGCGAAAGCCCGAGCAGCTTGGAGGAAAGGGCCGCGGAGGAGGGAAGGCTGAGCCGCTGGCAGGATTATCTGAAGACAGCTACATTTCCGACAGAACTACTCAGCCACACACCGAGCATGAGTGCCACTGCGGTGGAAGTCACAGAGGGAGTTACTGATTCCGGGCTTGTGACTCCAGAAGCTGAACCGTGCAAGTCCCCTGGCATCACGCCCACTGAATCTGGTTTAGTTCCCGTGGCGAGCACGACAACAGCTGTTGATAATGAGACGTCGCAGCCATCGGAAACGGAGTCGACCGCCGGGACTTTGGTCAAGGAAGATGCGGAGCCGGTCAAGTTACTCCTCCAACAGCTTAGTGAAGTGCATGATTCGCTGCAGCGCGAAAAGACCGTTCGATGGAACGACTTTTTGCGCAAGGTTAGAGCCGAGCGTCGACGCGAAGGACAGGCTGCACTGGCGGCGGCAACCGCTGCAGCAGAGGCTCGCTTCGAGAGGCCGGCCATGATGTTGCCAGAGGCTCGGGTGGCTGATGGAGAGATGATCGGCATTGCCAGCCTTGGGCACAAGGGCAAGGTGGGACGAGCCAAGTGGAACGAGTTCAAGAGCTTGGTCCTTGGTGGCATACCGGTGGCGTACCGAGCTAAGATTTGGTTTGAGTGTTCAGGTGCCACGGCTCTGCGCATCCCTGGCTACTACGATGACTTGGTTGCACAGACCAACGATGCTGATGATATGACGGTCGTCAGCCAGATTCAGATGGATATCCACCGTACTCTGACCGACAATATCTTCTTTAGAAAGGGACCGGGCGTGCAGAAGCTGAACGAGGTTCTTTTGGCGTATGCGCGACGCAACAAGGATGTCGGCTATTGCCAGGGAATGAATTTGATTGCGGCCAACCTACTGCTCATCATGCCGTCGGCCGAGGATGCGTTCTGGATACTTACATGCATCATCGAGACTATCCTCCCCATGGATATTATGACCACTCCCTCATTGCCTCACGGGCGGATCAACAGGTGCTTCGACAATACGTGTCTACCGTCCTGCCAAAATTGTCGGCACATCTGGACTCGCTAGCGATCGAGCTGGAGGCGCTTACGTTCCAGTGGTTCCTGTCCGTCTTCACTGACTGCCTGAGTGCGGAGGCCTTGTTTCGGGTTTGGGATGTTGTGCTGTGCACCAACGATGGCAGCACGTTCTTGTTCCAGGTAGCGTTGGCGCTGCTGAAGCTCAACGAAGGCAACTTGCTGCGCTGCACAACGCCGGCAAGCGTATACACATACATCAACCATCAGATGACGGAACACGCAATCAGCATTGACGGATTGATCCAGGCGAGTGAGGGCTTACGTCGGGTTGTCAAGCGGGAGGACGTCGAACAGCGTCGCGACAGGGCCATCCAGGCAGAAAGGACATGCTTGCGGCGATGAACGCACCAAGCAGCCAAGCTACAACCAGCGGAGATGAAGATGAGGGCGAGTTGGCCGCAGCGGAGCCCCGTCCGATCGAAGAGTAAGGAGGAATGAAAGGGGATGGAGAAAGATTGGACATGATAATGGCGCAAATATTTTGGGAGCGACAATATGCTGGGAACAGGTTAGACAGGGCTGGAGAGCACGGATTGATACCCTACATGACTGCTTTGTCTCCTTTGTCTTTAGTTTCTTCTACGTATCTTTTCAGCCTACTCGTAGTGGAGTCACCTTCTGTTTAGAGGAGAGTTATGGCATATACAGTACTACCGTGGGAAATGAGACAGATTAGAATTTGAAGACGATGCTGATTATGCGATCTCTTGACCACATGATAGTGTAGAGCGCGAGGAATGGTTGATATGATTGTAAATGACATGGCTGAAATGCTTAGTACACCCCTATCTATTCTACGTACAGCAGGACAAATACATAAATGGACACGACCTCATATATCTATAGCTTCGCCTTGTTCTCCTTCTGCCACTGCTCGTACCACACCTTTCCAAACTCCTTGCGCTCGCTCTCCTTGTCCTGCGTCTCCGCAAACCTGGCCTCATCGGCGTCCATGCCAGGGTGCTTCAGGTAGTGAATAAGATCCTTGTGCATCTCCGCCTTGAGAGTGCCGTAGACGCCGGACTTTGGCTTGCTAACCAGGTCTCGCTCCTCGATAAAGGCCAGCGCATCCTCCAGGCCCTTAGGGGCGATGCCGTCGACGATGCCGGCGGACAGAGCCTCCTCGGCCGCGTACCGACGGGCCTCGAGAACGAGGGTGCGGTAGGTGGCGGCGGGGAGCTTGTGGCGGAAGAGGGCGGCCATAGCGGGCTTGAGGGGCGCGCCAAAGAGGAGCTCGTTGACGCAGAGGAAGCCACGGGGGCTGGGGCGAGGCGGTAGTCGTGAGCCATGGCGAACATGAGGCCGCCGGCGAAGGCGTGGCCGTTGATGAGAGAAACGGTGGGCATGGGGTAGCTGATAGGTAGTGGTGTTAGTTACGGTATTTGTAAAAGTGGTGATTTCACTTGAAAATTGAGTGAGTTGAGTGAGTCGATGACTGTAGCATGACATAGCTCTTGAAGAGTCTATGAGACTGTGGTAACACAGACCAGGCACAACACCATAGCATTTGAGACACAACCAAGGCTCATGAGCCACATGAAGAATAAGTGAGTACTCACGTCAGCAGCCTCCTCCAGACTTCATACAGAAGCGCCCAGTAACCGTCCGTAGCGACGGCGTGCTCCAAGTCGAGGCCATTGCTGTAGAACTTGGCGATGCCGCTGGTCGTGACAACCACGCCGGGATGGTAGCCGAACTCGATGACGTCGAGGGCAGCCAGCACGGCACGGCAAAAGGGCGTCGTCATGCGGTTGTCAGGCGGCGAGGTAAAGGTCAGCAGGTAGACGCCGGGCCGGGGCTCGGTGCAGACGATGGAGCCGCCGGGGTGCTTGGGCGGGTCGCACGGCAGGATGGGGATGGTGAAGAGGGAGCGGCCATGGCGACGGTTTGTGTGTGTGCCTGAGTGGTTGGTGCTTTTGGGGTCTTCTCAGAAGGCTTCACGATGGCGAAAGCACAGGAGACGGAGGGTATAAGTGCTGCTGGTAGTAAGACGGCACGATGTTGCATTCGGGGAGGATGGTGGCATGTGGGTCGCGTGTCCGTACCTCGGTTCGACTCGGCTCCGCTCACCCCGGATTTCATTGTGACACGGACTTGGGAGCGCCGATAACGATAGTGATAGTGATAGTGATAGCGATAAGAAATGAGGATAAGAAACAGGGTGCGATAAGGATGCTACAGGGCAGTATGTCACTGGACTGGATCTACGCCACACGCGCTCTCTCTGTTTACCACCAGCCACACCACCCATGCCCAATTCAAGGCATCCAAGCTTCCAACAGCTTGCTCCCTTCTCATCAGCTCATCTTCATCCCGCCAGGCCTGTTGGCCAATCTTCCCATCCATCATGGGCTCGCAAGCCGCCCTCCTCGTCGGGGACGCCGCCTGCCGCCGCGCCCGCCCACGCCTCCCTACATCACCAAGAACTACCTGGAGGCCGAGCTGTACTGCTTCCTCTGCCGCACCGAGCTGCCCTGGTCCAAGTCCCTGACCTTTTCCCGCTCTCCTGCAGCCACGAGCACGCCGAGTGGGAGACGGACGTGATTTGCCGTATGTCGCGAGCCATGCGGGCCGGTTCTCGCCTCCCAATGGCTTGGATCGACCCTCCAGGAAACACGCATGAATACCTGACTAACATGCTGCGAGAAAGTCTTTGACTTGATCACGGATGACGGTTCTCCTGACGTCTGTGCCTACAAGACTAACCTCAACATCCGCAACTTCTTCACCGGAGGGCCCTTGGGCTTGAGGGATGGCAAGGGCCGCACGCAATACGTCTCCTATGTCTGGCGCGGCAGGATCAAGCCCCGTGAGGGACGGCCAATTGTACTAACACACGTGGCGTGCTGGAAGATGGTTGGCAAGTTTTTTCCTGGCGTGTCCTTTGCTCGGCTCTATAACCTGGCGCTGCGTCTCATGCATCTGCTTCCCGAGGAGTGCCCCGTCTTTTCCACGCCGATCGATGCTGTTACCTTTCATCAGCCCTTCCCGCTAGAGACCGAGACTGAGAGTGGCCGGCTCCTCTTCCGCTGCGCGCAGCTACCCGTGGAGCTGCAGCGTCAGGTACTGCTGCAGCTTCCCCTAGTATCCTCCCGTCGCTGCTCATTTCTTCCTATGTCGCACAGGCATACCTGCCGTTGTTGTCTGATGGTTCTAAGCTCGACCCTGAGGTCGTGTCGATACCGCTAACGGGCTACGGAGGCGCCAGCAGTGTCAAGGTTCGCTCATCTACCGTTGACATTCTCGGGCTCACCTATCTGAGCGGCCTCCAAGTCACCGAGGACGACGGCGTTGAGGAGTCAACGGCCCACTGCATCCCCGTCCGGATCGGCGAGGTCAGCGCGGTGAGGTTTGTGCTAGGAACTCATGGCGTATCAGGCCTTCGCTTTTGCTACCGAGATGGGACCGCGTCGCCGTGGATCGGCGAGATGGGCCACGGCTGGCATGGAATCGTAAGGAGTAACCGCAACGGCCCTCTGTATGTGTTGCACGATGTAAGCCCGGCCCCTGTTGAGATTCCCATCCATCGTCGACAGGGTGTATGCTCATGATCCAGCCAGGGTCTCAAGATCCTCCGTGTAGACTTCGAGGACATCAAGAGTGATGGCGGAGGCCCAAGCCGGGCCGTTTGGAATACCAATCCCGAGCTAATCCAGGACTGTGACATAAAAATCATGGATCGCTCAATCTATCTGGCCAAGATACCGCTCTATCCAAGCTGGCGGATATTTCGATATGTGCCGCTCCATGACGGCCCAGTCTACGCCACTGGCATAACAGGATACGTAAATGAGTATGGCGTCAATAAGCTCATCGTCCATGGCAAGATACCTAGACACTTTGGGAGTACTGGACGACCGTCGCCTTCCAGCGTGGCGCGACATCTTGCGCTGATGCCCGGGGAGCGTATCATGTCTGTGTGGTTGCAGACATTCTGGCCTTTGCATCCAAGCCGGTTTCAATTCTCCATACTCGTAGGTTGCACCATGCTAATCACACCGCCAATCTGACCTCTCTGTGCAGGTCGTGACAACCCAGGGCCGCTATGCGTACTTTGCTCCAGAGCGGCAACTACACCACCCGCAGATCGTGTGGACGTGTCTCACGCCCAAAAGTAGAGGCTTCGTTACCGGTTTAGTATATGATATAGGACAGAAAGGAGATATTTCATTATCCAGCTTTGGCGTAGCAATAAGCTATCCGGATGCAAACATAGGGTCGGCAGCTCCACCCAACTTGCCTCAATTCCATACCACCGGAGAGGCTTCAAAGTTTCTGCAGACACACGACGATGGGTTGATGACAACGGCGAAGCTATATCGCATCTCTCACATATTCTTCCGCAGAGTGGGTGAACACGTCAAAGGCATGATTATCCACTACCATGATGGTTCTGCCGACGCACTGGGGCGGTGGGATCCGTGCCTGACTGATGGAATCGTCGAGTTATATGACCACACGCAGCACGGAGTGTTGCACACGCTAAGATTCTATCGGGCCGGGAAACAGTTGCATAAGTACAAGTGTTACATTCGGGACATCACCATCAACGAGGACTTTGACGACCACCGCCGGGGATTCTTCAAAGTAGAGCTGGGTAACGTATGTGTCTGGGCAACCCTTGGAAGATTGGCGGAAGAGACGACTAACATAGACATGTGTTACAGCGCTTGGTGTGGGAGTACACAACCCATTACGACGACGTGAGGGAGTGGACGTTGCAGACGACTCCCATTGCAGAGGTGACTTCTGATAATGTGGTCAAGACGATACGGGTGTAGGCATTGAGAGGCTTTGTGATGGCAGTGTTGCTTCCTTTTGTTCTGGATAACAATTGGCTTGGGCCATAAAGGCCATCGAATGCAGCGCTGTCCGTATAAGTGGAAGGATTGGGTTGTGAATAAGATTGATCAACATTTGGGATAGCATGTTCAACTTCTTTTTTCTTCTTCTTTTCTTTTCATTCTATTTTCTTTTAGCCACATAGTTTGACTTGCATAGCGAGTTTTGAGTAAAAATACAAAATGAGTCTCTTATTCACTGCTGTTTATCCTCCAGCTCTTCACATAGCATAGCATGTAACTACCTTGACGCCTAGTCCCCTATTTTACCTTATCTTATCGCTGCCACCCTCCACAACCGCGATGCCAGCACAGCTTCTAACCGAGCTTCACCTCCCTCCTCCATCCAAACCTCCCAGAGGTTTCACCAACGTCAAACCATGCCGCCGCCCAAGGCAGAACCAGCGCCTGTCAAGGACGGCTCGATTGTCTTTTTCCACCCGGATCTGGGCATCGGCGGTGCCGAGCGGCTTGTCGTCGATGCGGCCGTGGGACTGCAGAACCGTGGCCATAAGGTCGTCATCTTTACGAACCACTGCGATCCGAAGCACTGCTTTGACGAGTGTCGCGATGGTAAGTCCGGAGTCGTCACTGTTTACATTTCTTGTAGAACCTATTGGCATCTAGTTGGCTAATACTGCTTCGTCTAGGCACCCTCGACGTTCGCGTCCGCGGCAACACCATCATCCCCATGTCCATCTCCTCGCGCCTCACTATCCTCTGCGCCATCCTGCGACACATCCACCTGCTCATCCAGATCGCCTTGAACGGAGAACTCTACGCGCTGAACCCGCGCGTCTTCGTCGTCGACCAGCTCTCCGCGGGCCTGCCCCTCCTCCGCCAGCTCGTCCCCGGCCGCCCCGTGCTCTTCTACTGCCACTTCCCCGACCTGCTCCTCGCGCAGGGCCGCGAACGCTCCTCCCTGAAACGACTCTACCGCGTGCCCTTCGACTGGCTCGAGGAGTGGTCCATGGGCTTTGCGCAGGCTATCGCCGTGAACTCTAGCTTCACGCAGGGCATCGTGGAGAGGACTTGGCCGGACCTGAAGTTCAAGGTCAAGGCGAGGATTGTATATCCGTGCGTCGATACGAACGTATCGGATGCGCGAGGAGAGGAGAAGAACGGCGGTGTGTTTGGGGACGATTCCAAGATTGTCCTGAGCATCAATCGCTTCGAGAGGAAGAAGGATATTGGCCTGGCTATCAAGGCGTTTGCAGCCGTCCCAGAGGCTGAGCGCAACGGCGTGCGCCTGGTCCTCGCAGGTGAGTCCACACATCTTCGGGCACTTCAAAGTATATGGATCAAGAATCACGAACTTGAAAACTAACCGAAATCCCCTGCCTAGGTGGCTATGACCCTCGCATCTCTGAAAATGTCCAGTACCACACCGAGCTTCAAACCCTCGCCTCCTCTCTACACCTCACCCACCACACCATCAACGCCAGCACAACCCCGGCCACAATCCCTCTCGCCGACGTGCCCCCTCTGCGTCTGTCATCTTCCTCCTCTCCGTCCCCAACGCCCTCAAGGCCGCCCTCCTCCGCACCGCACGCCTCCTCGTCTACACCCCGCCGGCGAGCACTTCGGCATCGTGCCCCTCGAGGCTATGCTTGCGCGCGTCCCCGTCCTTGCCGCTAACACGGGCGGACCCGTCGAGACGGTCGTCGACGGCAAGACCGGCTGGCTGCGCGACCCCACGGACGCAAACGCCTGGTCCGCCGTGGTGCGTCGCGCCATCGCGATGACCCCCACCGAGGCCAACATCATGGGCCGCCATGGCGCAGAGCGTGTAAAGGCCGAGTTTGCGCGCGAGCGCATGGCGGAGCGCCTCGACAACATTGTCGACGAGATCACAGACCCGCGCAGGACGCCGGTCCCAAAGGCAATCTACGACAGCAAGGTGTTCATGATGATAGAGGTTTTCTTGTTTCTTGCCATTGGGATGGGCGTTTCTCATATGGTGAGCTCAAGATGGAAGTAGTATGTGTAGACCAACGAATAAAGGGATTGTATATACAAAACTATCATATATGATCAAGCGTCAGTGTAGAGCGGATATATCAAAGAAGTTGAGAATCATGTGCTGTGTTGATGAGATAATCTGTAATAACCTTCAGAACATATGGCAAGGGAGTATAACTACGACCAGATCACCACAGTTCAATCAAGACTTTACAAACACGGTTGTTTGTGGGAGAAGAAATCAGTATTCTCCAAATTTGCTCCCACTAGATTCTTATACATGTCTCCAGGTCAAATTCTCGTCCCACTCATTATCCATCTGCATGCTTCCAAGAAATAAGAAAAAGGTCTACAAGGTATCAAAAAGCTGGAATCATTCATATGGCACCTGTTCGCTGTGCTCCCTCCCACCTACATCCATTCCTTCACGTCTCCGTGATCCCTTAAACATGTTCTCCCTCAAACCCATCCTACTCCGGTTGTAAACCCCCATTCCCATGCTGGTGCTGTGTGGAAGATGCAATGTAAATGCTGGATAAGAAACGCAAGAAACGAAATCCACCCAAGACTTTCTTCCCGTTATAGTAGTAAAATAGTGAATAAGATGGTGTAAAGATATACATGGTAGATGCTTTGCTTTGTGTGTAACGGTTGCAAGCTGCTCGAGCGGAGACTTGAGGATGTGGATCGTAGCTTATCTCGTAGCACGTCTGTCTAGCCCAGCGGAGCCATGGGCGGTGACCATAAATTCGGAACTCGTGTCCCTCATGCGTCGTGAAGTCTTCGTGCAGTTCCTCAAGCAATATATATCCGTCAATCCGTTAAAGCGTGCTTGGCTCCGTTGTCTGTTAAAGACGAGGAATCCGTGTTGCGAATACATAAATTCCCAAAGAAAAATATTAGATCAAGTATCATATGATCTAATAATAATAAGATGTTCGACTGGGTTCTACACCGAGGTTTAATAACCGTTGTTGGTGTGATCGTCGAAGATATTGACCTAATGCAATATTGTGCTTGCTCCGAATGTGGATGAACAAGCTCTGTATCCGATATGAGTATTAATATGAAACGGGTGTATGCATGCAAAGGATGAGTGGTGAAATGGTAGTAAAAATCTATGCCGTGTTGCTGTCATCAACAACAATCTTCTTAGCCGTCTCATTGCTGGCAGTGCTGATGTTGCTCATGTCTGTATCACGTCGTTTAGCCTCAAAGGGCGGTGCGCGGTGGACAACCGCGCTCTTTCTCTTTGACTTGGCCATGAGGAAGATACCGTCATCGCTGCCATCTTCGTCGTCATCGTCGCTCTCATTCCGTGATGGCCGAGCTTCCGGGGCCCGTCCAGCCGGGGTAAAGGAACGATCACCTTGGACGAGTGCAAGAGAACCGCTTACCATGGCAGGCGGGTTCTCATAGACGTTACCGATGGGGAAGCCGTTGGTGGGTTCCTTGATCAAGGCCGGCGGGGTCAGCGAGTCCGTCGTCTCAAGCAAGGACGTCTGTGTCCCCACGATGCCAGGCTTTCCCAGAAGCTCTGCCTCCATATCGGCCGAGATGGAGCTGGCACCACTTAAGAGGGCTGGCAGAGAAGGATCCGATTGGAAAGCAATTATACGTTCCGAGGTGTTCTTGCTATGCGGGTACGTTGAAACCGGACTTGTTACCTCGCTAGGGCTTGTCAACGGAGTGCCGAGGCCTTCCATTGACTCGGTGCTTGATGACTGGGCCGTAGTCAACGCATCTCCGGTAGACTGCTTTGATCCCTGTTGCTCCCATTCGTCATCCTCGGGGACGCAGGGCAGGGAACATCAGCAGGATTGATAAACTGCTGAGTCTCGATAGCCTCCTTCAAGCGCTCCTCATGGGATTTGAATGAGGGCAGTATGGACTTGACTGGAGACTCGGGCTTTGATAGAGACCGAGCTCGGATGGTGCTTGAATGTCGATCCGACAGTCTATCAGAGTAACAAACGCTCTGTGGCCGCTCAGCAGGCTGAGGTCGATACCTAGCTTGTAGCTTCGGGTCTGACATAGAGTGACCATGGTATTCCAAGCCAGGGGCAGACAAAGGTGAAGAAGACAACGGGGAGAGTAGTACTGCGAGCTGCTACCCAGATCAACAGACTTCATAGGCCTGGGATGCCTGGGTCTATGCACGCTACCGGAGCAACTGCAGTACTCACAGCCACTTGCGGTTGGGCTCGTTTGTCTGTACTGCCAAAAGACCTCTGTCTACCGACTTTGACCGGCTAATTTCGTCTACCGCCAACTCCAGGCGGCGGCTTTGCCTCATTGCCTCGGCTTCCCGGCCAAGAATGTCCTGGGCTCCGTCGCATAAAGGTGTGCACGGTGTGGTTTGGGATATCGGCATCGATGGCGCAGCGAGGTTTCCGATGTGCTGGCCAAGTCTTCGTAGACTGTTTCCCGATCCGTGGCCGTGCGACTGACGGGGCCGAAGATGGAATTTATGCAATGTATGAGGGCTATCGTCATGACCACTATCAGCATGAGTCGAAGATGCCGACGTTTCGCGAGGTAGTTCGATGGGAGGCAGCACTGTAGCCATAGGATCGTAGGCTACAGGCTCCGTCTCTATAGTCGCAGCCGAAGACTTCATGCCTTCTTGGTCCCTGGCCGACGCAAAATAATCGTCAGGTCGGATGCTCCGACGCCTCTCATTCCTGTACTGAGGAATGGGAACATCACCGGCAGAGCTAGCGACGCTGCTTGTGGCTCGACGCCGCGACTTGCTGTCGCTTCGTTCGACTAAAGGGTGGATAACTTTGCCAACAGCCTTCTTAACAGCAGAGCGGACATGATCCAAAAACGTGATGGGAACGACGGCAGCTGACACGTCGCGTTCGTCGACCTGGATCTTCCGTCCGGATGATGGGCGGGCCGGGTCGGTATCGTCGAGCCATCCGATGGGGTTGGGAATATCCTGGACCACCCAAGGATGGCGCTTAATGTCCCGAAGGCGAATACGCTTATCGGGATTCTTTGTCAGCATCTGTCGTAGCAGGTCGTACAGGAGATTATCAACGTCTTCATATTCGAGGTCGTTGTCATCGCGGTACGGGAACGTATTCTGTCGCTTGTAGAGCGAGGTCCCAGCTGGCGAGGTAGACGGATCAACAGGCTTCAGACGTCTCCTCGGAATGTAAACTTCATCCGTTGCAATTTTCCTGAACATTTGGAACTCATCCTCTGCCAGGAATGGGATGCGGGCATAGATGAGACAGTAAAGCGTTACACCAAGGGACCAAACGTCGATTTGCTCGGACACCTTGGGTTGCTCCTTGTCGATATCGGTGTAGCACAGCTCGGGCGCGAAGAAAGCGGGCGTGCCGACCGTCTTGGCGAGCTCCAGATCGTCATCGAAGTCCTTAGCCTCGGATTCGGATACTGTCTCATCGCCAAACTCGCCGTCGCGAATGGGTCGACCGAAGTAGGAAACGCCAAAGTCTGAAATCTTCACGCGATGATCCCTACTCCACAAAAGATTGGCAGGCTTGATGTCTCGGTGAACGACGCCTTGATAGTGGAGGTACTCGAGACCTAGGACGGTGTCTCGGAAGGCTGACCTGGCTTGATCGAGGGTGAAGCATGGCACGTAGGAAAAGTCATCGGCAAAAGGGTCGTGTGAGTGAAGGTTGTAGTCCACGGAGGACATGTGAGAGATGATGGAATCGGCCATGCTGGGAGAGCGACCACGCGAGGCAGCCTCCTCGGCGTAGGAAGCCCACATGACACCGTCGAGGGCGGTGGTCGAGGTTGGGTTCGAACGGAGAGGGCCGGGGTTTCCATGTCCTCATTCCAATCAAACACCTCATCGAGATCGATAGACGCACCAGCCATGGAGACGACGGACTGAGCACGGGATGGTGCGCGAGACGACGGGCGAGAACGGGAGCGAGACGACATGGTGTCCATGATGGCGAAGTCTTCCTTGGAGGAGATGCGAGACTGCTGACCGGCGCTGCTGGCGTCTTCGGCGGCGCCGTGCTCGACGCTCCAGAAATCGTGAGGGCCGGCGTAGTTCTGGGCCATCTTGGCTCGCTTGAGCTTCTTGATGGCCTGGCGGCGTTCGAGCAGCTGTTCGTACTTTTCCTCTTCGGCAGTGGGCGGCTCGCCACGCATCTCACGCTCGATCCTCCTCCGCTCGTACAGGCAGATGTGGGGAGGCCTTTCTTACGCCAGACAATCTCGCCCAACTCGACGTGTTCGAGGACCATGTAGATCTTCTTTAGCTCAGGGTCATCGATGACTTCGAGGAGAGCGACGACGTTGGGGTGTCGGATCTTCTTGAGGATGGCAATCTCCTTCTTGGTCTTGTCCTGGGGCGACATGGCGGTCACCTTGCCGAGCCGACGCTTCTTGGAGAAGCGAGGGATGATCTTGATGGCGACATTTTCTCCCGTCTCGAGGTTGCGGGCCAACTTGACCTTGCCGTGCATGCCGCGGCCAATCTCCTCGATGACTTCATATTGGTTGATGAGCTTGCGGCCGGTAGCGAGGTCGGAGTCGATGAGAGCCTTGTGCGTCCTAGAAGCATTGTTAGCCGTGGCATTGGCAGGCTTGCCGGTTGAGCAAGTTTGATTAATCCCCGAGGGTGCCCCGCTGAGCACGGTCGACGGGTGCCAGCAGAGAGCGAGGGGTAAAGAAGGCAGCGACTCACTCTCGGACTTTGTGAGTCTGCAGCGGGTGCAGGTAAGGCAGGTTGCCGTGAGGAGCGGGCGTATTGCTTTCGGAGAGGGACGTGTGCGGTAGGATGCCGTGTCGAAGAGCCGTGGGACTGAAGAGGCCCGGTGACGACATGGGCGTGCTCTCGGCGGTGCGCAGTGGCAGGGGAACAGGCGAGGGCAGCTGAGTGACGAGCGAGGGGTGAGGGAGGTGGTGGTGAGAGTGTTGCTGCTGGTGCTGAGCCAGCTCGTTACGCTGTTCTGACGACTCCATGATCAAGGATGACGAAGGGTCTGGGTCGATTGATTCGACATGCTCGTGAGCGAAATGCGGGCGGCGCGCGAGGTCGTGGCGGCCGGATGAGGGACTCTATCGGGGCATGATCGCGGGGCGAAAGAATAAAAGGGTTGGGAGAAGAAGAGCGATCAAGTTGGTTTGGTTCAGGGCGGGACAAAGAGGTTGATGAGGCAGAAGTTCGGTGGTTTGGAAAGAAGGTTTGCGAAAGGGTAGGGTGGAAAATGGAGGCAGTTGGGAAAGCTGCTGGTGACGGGAACTGGAGCTGGTAAATGGGCTGGGCCTCTGTCTGGTGGTGGGTGGTGGGTGGTGGGTGGATGGGATGGTGGGCTGCTCTTCCCAGGTGCTGTGGGCTCTGTTCATTTGATGGGGCACACAGGCACAGGTACAGGTTGGTGCAGGTGCAGGTACAGGTACAGCCGGGCTAAGGCACGCATGTACGGCAAGGCAAGGGTAAGGTACCTTGTCGGCGCGGTACCGAAGTAGTAGCGTAGGTACAGTCCTGCACTGCAGTCCGTGTCTGTGGCAGCCCAGCCCAGCCCAGCCAGCCAGCCAGCCAGGTCCGTACCAGTGGGCAGCAGCACCAGCAGCAGTAGCAGCAGCGCTAGCGGCAAGCAGATAACAGATAGCAGCCGTAAAAATAACCAACAAGGTACGTACCCTCCGGGGCCAATGTACCGTGATGCACCCACTGGGCGAGAAATGGTCGGAGAAACCCAACTCGAACCAGGGGTGGCCAGTGTCCAGCGGCTCGTCGTGTCTAGACCACACGGTGTCCACGGGAACCCACGACGCATGCCTTGCTGGGTCTGCGGCCGGGCACCAGCAGGGTCGAGACCTGGCCATACCGTACGCTGGAGCAGCACGGCACGGTGTGGGCGAGACCGGCGACGAGACCAAGCAAGACGGGACCTGCGATGCCCCTCGATGTACCGATCGCGCTGCAAGGTTGATGCAAGGTTGCTGCAAGGTGCTGCAAGCAGGTGGTTTAGCGTTGCCTCTGGTGCCCACTGGGGTGTGGGTGGGTGGATGGTGTGGTGTGGCATCCCTAATGTGGTTGCGGTTTGGTTGCGTGGTGTGGTGCATTGTGGTGCAGCGTTGTAATACTGTACTGTATGGTGTAGCGCAGCGTAGCGTGTAGTTAGTGCGTGCTGGGCGGTGCAGCAGCGGCCTGCCACAGTACATTGTTCCCTTGGACGCTTTGCTATCGCCCACCTACCAGCGCTGGAGGGGGCAGGTACCTCACGCACACGTGCCTGTATCAGCCCTCGACCAAGAGCCAAGGTTGGTGTGGCGCCTTAACTTGGGCATCGCTTCTCTCACTAAGCACCAGGCCAAGCCCAGCCAGAGACAACAACTGAACAAACAACAGCGAGCAAAGCAACGCGAAGGCGGAAGTGGAAGTGGAGACTACCATTCGATGTGGACCTCAGGCGCCGCCGCTCGGGCCAGCGCAGGGAGCTTATCGCCTGCAGAGCGTGCTTGGCTGCAAGGATGGTCAAGGATGGGTGGGTACAGGGATGGAGGGATCATGGACGAGGGGGAGCGAGCGAGCGAGAACCTGTGGCTTGAACGAGGGACTGACGAGCAGCACTGACGACGACGAGGCCGAAGGAGGGTGGTGACGCGCGCTATGCCACCCATCCTCATTGCCTGTGCTGATATTCCTAGCCTCCAAAGCCGGTTTCACCATCAGACTTGCTCACATATCACTTCGCCATGCTTGCCCAGGCTAACTGACTCTCTGCTAGCCAACCCCTCCTTCTGCTGACGCAGTGCATCCCTCTTACTCTCTCGATCCGTCTCTCTCAGCACGCATGGGAGGGAGGGGGCCGTAAACGACACGAGCTCAGAGTTTCCATCCTTCTGGGGAAGACGATGTGATGCTGCGTCGTCCAGTCTGGTGCGTCGTACCGGGACCAGAATCGGGGTGGATCATGACGGCCGTCGAGGGTGGCGCACGTTGAGTGGATCGGCATTGGGGAAGAATCGACTGGCAATCCCTCAAAAGTTATCGTGATGGGGGTGGAGAAGCCGTTGATTCAAATGCTACCCTGATTGTTGATATTGCCGTGCCCTCCGTATCACACTTTACGCAGCTCAACGTTTGCTAGCCAAAAAGTGCTACTGTAACTGCGCTTGGAGCGATGGAACACCTTTGTGTCTCTGATCTCCCTCAGCCTCTCTGTCTCTTCCGTCCGTAGTGGCTAACACATGGCAATTAAGGTAGAGACGAACGCAAGGAACGGTCAAGTCTGGGACACGGTGCATCTTCCCCTTGATGCGTTCCGAATGTTTGGGGCCACAGCCTCTGCACGCCTCGAACTAAGGGGACGGGACCGAACAAAAAAATAGAAACTCCCCAAGCGCTCGCTGATCATCCAACACTCATAACCTAAAAGGGTTGGTGAGCAAGTGACATGCTGGGGTGGTGGGAGGTTGAGGGGGCGATTTCAAGGGAGGCGATGGGTCGGAAAGTGTGTGTGTGGCTTGAAAAGTGATGAGGAAACAGAGTTGCGCCGACATACAGTAGTAGTTGCGCATGCTGTTGTTGGATCCAACCAGACACGCCATCATTGCTGGGAACCCGTTCAGTCTATCTATTACCACATGTCTGACAGACATATCAGCATCAGATCTCCGAGCCTCTCACTGCAGCCAACCGGCCTGCCAACCACCCTTATCCTTTTTCGGCGCCCCTCGCAAAACCATGGGAGTAGAGTTGCTCATGAGGCAATCCTGCCGTCATCAATGTGACTCGGTGCTTGCTGATGGCTTCGGGGATGTGGCCGCTGCCAGATCAGATCTGCCCGCTGTCGATGTCGATGCATCACCATGGTTGGTCAGGCCTAGATTGCTCGGCCGCCCGTGACTGGAAGGCTGGAATTATCTTACGATTTTCCATCGAACCACGGATCACTCTATCTACCCGTAAGCTTCGATAACCGCCTTTGCCGTGGCCACTGACCGCGTAGGCCCAGGCTCAGGCTCAGGCTAGAGTTACTGAACTTAGTTGTCGGAGAGCCGCTCCGACGACGATCTTTCTCTCTCGGCAGCCCAGCGATAATGCTACTCTACCGTTCGGTCGCGTCCCCCAACTGATAGGAGAATATCCTGTGGCTACACTCCCCCGAGCAATCTATCCATACATGATGTAGCAATTCCTCTTGTGCTGTACGTGAAGCTGCCGGACCGAGGCCTAGACCAGACCCCATTCCTCGAGTTCCATGGGACAGTACCGAGGGCTCCACATCCAACAAGCTTCTTTTTTTTTTTCCTGGGGCTATTGTTTTTCTTTTCTACACCGGTGAGGCCCGAATGGGGCCGTCGTCCGCCACGAATTCCTTTCTTCAGACCACATATCGGTTTCATGGGGACGTGGCTCCGATGTATGAGAGCACGGCCCTGAAACAACAAGATCCCTCAGGAAAGTGATCCCTCCAAAAAAGACTTTATCTGAACCCAGAAAAAGGGCTGCAACTCTGGCCATGGCGAAACAAGAGCCCAGAAACAAGGGCAGGCATGGCGGTCACAAAGACGCCACTAGTTTACGTGTTGCGGGCGTTCTTGTTGAAACAGGCTTACACAACTCGATTGTTCATGGGGCAATTCCTTGCGCTTGTTGACAAGGGATGAGGCCGAGTCAACACTCGAACCAAGTAACAATCGATGAACAAAAGCAGGCAAATCCATAAATGGTTGAGGCTTGGGCTTGCTCGAATGAAACGGTGAGCACCTCGGGGTGACGATGCATGAGACGCTGTTGTCCTACAGATTTGGGAACGCCGGGAGGTCGAACCCGGCGCGGCGCAACGCAACGCAAGCAGATAGATAGGCGCAAAGCGCATTGCCACGCTTGCAGGGGTAGGCCGCAAAAGCGGGAAGGGTATCATCACAGGCATCTTGTTTACTCGGCGCTATGTTGCTGCTGCAGAGCGTTATGTTGCGTCCGGTGCTATGCTCGGCTATTGCCCCTCCCTCCCGTTGCGAGACGGACCAAATCCGAGAACCGAGAATTTGGGGTAAAGCAAAGGGCAAAAGTGATATGCGACAGACAGTCCAACCACACCTCCCTTTCTCCAAATTTCTACAGCGGTTATCCGTGGCTCAAGCTTGGCTGGCTGCGTGGCTCCGGAGAGGGATATGGGCGGTTGTCGCGGGTGTGGTGTCTATGTCTTGTCTGCTTTTGCATATCTCAGCTTATCCTCGGTTCTCGCTTCGCACTTTGTTTTTGTCTGCCGTCTTTTGGGGGCTTGTCCTCCTTGGACTTGTCTCAATAACTTCCCGTTGTCGGCACGCCATGCGTATGTGGCTGCCTGCATGTCTCCTGTTCTTGATAAGAAGCTCGCCTTGCAACCCCCTTTTCCCTCCCTTGCAAGACCCAGAGGCTTGGGATGGCTGGGGACGGGAAGGTATCCAACGGCGGGAATATGGGCCGCCAACCTACCTGGGTGCTGTGTAATCGATAACTTGAGCCCTTTTTTGTTTCTGTTGAGAAGAGCTGAAGCACACACGCAATCACTTCCGTTTTGGACGCAACTGGACGTGTCTCATTCCCTTCACATTGCCCCTTCACACTGCTTATTCCCGTAGCGGGTGTGGCATCGCCTCCGGTCCAACGACGATAACGGACTTGGCATGACGGGGGTAACGGGCCAGTCAAGAGCAAGCCCATGGCCTGACACGACACCACGACGCAGCCGGAAGTAAAAATAAAGAGAAAGCGACTCACGTACCCACGGTTCAACACGGCACGGCATGTGTCTGTGCCTGATGACCCGATGTAGGCCTGGTCTCGACAGGGAACGGGCGCGCGTCGTGCCCATGTAAGTGCTGGTCTCCCTGCCCTGCAATGCACGGGCAACGCTGCAGCCAGCTAGTGGACGCGCCCGAGATGGCCCAAAACTCCAAAAACCTCCCGGGGCAACTATCGTGAGATTTGGCGGCCGGCGAGACGGCGGATCGGGCCTCGAGAGGTGCATCGCCCATACGACAACCTGGTCGGAGGGGCGGAACCCATCGTACTAAGGGCAACCGGTGAATCGAGCGCGTCGATCGTTTGGAAAAAGTGGACTTGTGCAATCGGCGGTGGGACGCTTCCCTATCTCCAGCCATGTTCCCGTCCATGTTCCCCACCGTACTGAGTTGGACTCGAGCGGGAGGAGGCCAGAAGAGACAGACGAGGGCCGGTGGACAGGGGCGGGTCACGATACCCTCACAATTGAGGGGAGCAGAGGATGCAGTGATTCTTGGTCCAACAGCCAAACTTCACCCTCCCCTCTTCCCCAGCCGTGGCCAACCAAGGCCGTTCCGTTCAGCTTTAGCTTTAGCTCCCACCAGTAGACATGGAGGTCCGTTGTCTGAAAACGGGCTTGCTGGCACACGTCCTGCAGGTGATCCCCTGGTACGGGGATTCTAGATCTCCATGGCCCCTTGTACAATGGAGCCACGATGGTCAAACGGGGTCGTGCCCAACACCCTCATTCATTTGTCCATCGTCGCCGTCATCGCAATCTGCCGACCAGGGTGCCTGAATGGCCCGGCTGGCCACGCCTCCTCCGCCGCCTTCCGTCCATCGTCGTCCCCGGGCCCCCTACGTCGCTTCCCAGACGCTTTGCTTTTTATTCTTCCCATCCATCGACACTCGGGTTTCGAAGGGATCCTTTTTCAGATGAGAGGCTAGGTCGCTAGGGTCCTGCAATGCACTCACCCACGTCACATCACACAGGCCGGAGCAGCCACCAAGCTCGCGGGAGCGCATTCGTCCCAGGATAATGCCTCAGGGCCCGGGTCTACAGCATGGCATGACTCGGATTCGTATCTTACCGCACGAACAGACCACGGGGTTGTAGGAGGCCGTGGTTTCGCCTTGAGCAACAGGAAGAGGGGTGACGGAGGCACCGGAGTCGCAGAGGATGTGGGTGGGTTGGCAACCGGTTTTTCCCATGAGTGAAGTTGCATTCCCGAGAGGCAGGTGAGGTAAGGTATCATTGAGGTCATACAGTAGAAGAAGCCCATGGCCATGTGCCAATCACTTATTGCGATCCGGTCGACTTCCGATGATAGATAGTCTCGTTCTGTCATTTTTAGGCCCATGTTGCATTTGGCCCCGGAGCCAATGCAGAGGAATCTCCAGCACGTACTGTAAACTGAAGCTGTCAAGGGAGCTCCTACGCTACTCTCTTCTAGGGATAGGTTTGTCTATCCATAACGAAATGCACTAATACCGAAACATCGCTGTAATGGCACCTGTAAGATAACATTAATTAACGGCTTCGTAAACCTGCAAAAGATATCCACACGATGCAAAAAGTTACATACAACAGCCGGTGTTCGCTGGTCGTCACCGACCCAACTACTAATCTGCCGCTTGCCTGCTTGATTAAGGGAGAGCGGACGGGATCCCATATTTTCAGACAGCTATGGTCGTATGTGCTGAACTTGGGGTCCAGTCAGTTTATACCTGGCCGGTCAGTAGTTTAGGAACAGCATGAATAACGGAACTAGATACAGCGTGCTCGCGACTACATGGACATATTTCACATCCATTGGGCTGTTACGGGTGATTTTCTTAACCCTCTTTCGTTCTCCCGCACAGAATATGCCAGTTGAGCTGTCGATGGCCAATTTATATATGGGATTAGTTAGAACCAAGCAGACGGGACACCTACCCGGTACTGTCATGGAACACAAGCGTGGACATGATGGCTCACAACAAATGATCAATTATTGGCACTTCCTAGCTCGTTTGTGCTTTCAGGAACAGGTTAATTGACTATTTGTGTGATCTCACAGTCAAATTGTACTTGCGGTTGGTATATCCAAGGGTGGATTTATTGATACTAATAATTGTACATCATGCTCCTTTTCATCTGTAGCTTCTTGCTATTTCTTTTCGCAAGACATAGGTGACAAAAGGTCACAACAACGTTATCCACTACTCTACCTTGATTACAAAAAATAAAGAACAATCTTATTCGTAACTTATACCGTAATCATTACTGAGGCGTGAAAATATGGAAGCTTCAAAATCCACCAACGATCAAATCAAGAGCAAAGCTTCATGATCATATACACGTAAAAGGAGCTCATTCATTGTCCTTCCCTCCACCCCTTTGACATAACCTACTGAATTCTGACCTCAAAAGTTGGGTTCGTCTTAGCCTCGGAGAACCAATCCCATGTTCGATTAGCAATGTTTGTGGGATTCAAAGTCTCTAGCTCTGGTGATACGTATCCGCCGACATTGATCACCCCAATGAAGATACCCTGCGGACCATAGGCCTTCTGCAGACTCTGAACGAGGTTGCGCTGGGCGGCTTTCACAAGCGACAAGGCGAACAAACTCGGCTCAGGCTCCAGTGGTAGCATAGAGCTGGTCACAATAACAGAAGGGATAGCTGTGGGGTCGGATTTGGCCAGCTCTAGAAGTTGAGGAATCTGTCTTTGAACCACAGCATACAACGCCGTAACATTAATCTGTGAAGAAAATTATTTAGTATAGAGAAGCCCGATAAAAGATGCGTCGAGCAAACTCACCTTAAAATCATACTCAATCTCCTTTGCCTCGTGCGTCAACAACTGCGATGGCAGGACACGTGCTGCGTTGTAGAAGATGCACTCGGCCTTGCCAAAATGAGACTCGGCGTCTGCTAGTGCCTTGAGCAGAGCCTCAGTATCAACGACGTCGACGGCAAAGGTCTTGACATTGATGTGTTCGCCGACGGCCTGCTTAAGCGCAGCCTCCTCCTCCTCAAGCTTCTCGGCGCGCCTCGCAATGAGGGCAACATTACTGTAGCGCTTCGAGGCGAACAAAGCGGTGACCGATCGGCCGATGCCTGGGCCTGAACCGATGACGACTAAAGTTCTGTCGCTTCCGGCCATGACGAAGAGGATGAAGTTTAAACTCGGACTTGGTGTTGCGATGGGGAGATGCGAGATGATGGGAAGTAAATGTTAGGTTCTCTCGGCGAGGGTCAGCAGTAAAGACCAAAGAGCAGAACAATGCACGCTACCATAAGATGAGTGTCAACTTCTGTCAGACTCTACCTACGAGGAATCGTCGGTTCCTTATATAAACCGTGGTTACGTCCCCAAGTCAACACGCCCTGTTGCAACGGGACGCATGACAAATGCCCCGTACGCCTTGCAATGGATTGAAGGGCTTCAGAATGTCATTGCAACATGTCGAATCCCTGTATCCCCATATCTCGCACATCAGCCTTCTCGGCTGCGGTAGACTAAGATGGTGCCTCTAAATGAATATGTCAGCTATGCCATTTGCCCCACCCACCCTGATGCAAGCAATGGAATACTGAACAAGCCAAATGCAAAAGGCGACCTATCAAAAGGCAGCTATGGCTTATTCGCGATGGCATGCTTATTCACCATGGTAGAATTCCAAAGCATGTAGGCTAACTGTGGCTTTCTGCATTTCCATGCCAGCCGTGCCCGGAGCAGATACCGAGCCCCGAAGAGCTAAACCTATCGGTGTTGGACGTTGCTATTCCGAGGAGATTCACTAACAAGGCCCATTACATTAGGCGAGTGGGATGCCGCCAAGGATGATTCAGAGCCAGAAGCGGTCCACAAATCTGTGGTAGAGCAACCTAGTTACATGGTATGGTTTGAGCATGCCAATGCAAGGAACACCAGCTTATAGCTAAAATCGCATCTGACTACAACCCCTGTTGCATGAGCGTCTTCCATGACGGGAACATTTGGTAATGAGCCCGCCACATATCCTGTATTCCCCGATACATTTTTACGTGGGCAAGAAATGGCGTGTTAGACAAGCTCGAAGCGACAAGCAAAGACAACAAGGATCGTAGGGCAGCAACATCTTAACCATGTTAGCGATATGAAGAACATATGGTTACAACATCAATAACAGCTATGCCGAAAGATATAAATTTATGCTTCAAATTATGCGTTTCGTCTGTATTTTCGATCATGATAAGTGATGCTTTAAGTAGTACTTATGAAGTAAGAACAGCCCGCACACTCCTCATTTTCCTGCTTATTGATTGACCCCGAAGTTGGTCGTTGGATCATTGTGAAACCACATTATTGACATAATAATCCCGATGCACGAAAGTAGGCCAACTCTTCAACCCTCATTTGGCAAGTTATCAGCTGACTGTATCCCCCTAGTCAATTGCCAATAACTGAGCTTCCTTCCTGTCCGTCTTATGGATAGCCTCAAGTTGGAAGTCACCTTTGACCCCGAGTCTGATGAATATAGCAGCAGATTACCGGTATTACATCGTAGACACAGGGGAAAGAACAGCGTCAAGCCATTTCAACCAGCACAGGTATATGTTTTTAAGGTCGGTAAAGAGATTATTCTTGTATAGTCCATACCATGTTCGTGAAATCATTCCATAAATAAACCACCCCTCCATGTAAAACGCCATTCCATGTATCATTATAGTATCCAAATATTTTCGTAAAGAATAAGTAGTCTGTCGATGCTCGCAGCATTAATGATTGTGTAAATAGCTTTCAACCAGCAGTAAAGGCTGGGAAATGTCGTTTCACCGCATGGTCCAAACTCTTTATGCCAACAGGTTTAACGTAGTATCCGTCAGCTCCAACAGCATTTGCGGATTCCCTGTCGGATGGATTGTCTTGGCCCGTCACGATGAAGAGGGTACTCTTGCCCCAATTGCTTTCTTTCTCCAACAGCCGTATTTGACGGGTTGCGTCGAGGCCATCACATACTGGCATCTGTAGATCCATCAAGATCAGTTGAAATGGTGCTCCACAGCCGTTTGCAGCCAACGATTGGTGTTGCCTGAACAAGTCAACGGCTTGTGCGCCATTAGTGGCGCAAGCATAAGCCAAACCTCGCTTGCCACAATACATCTGCATGATGCGCAGGTTGATGTTATTGTCGTCTACAAGAAGTACTTTTGGCTTTGAAGAACTCGTAGGAGAAGGGAAGAGAGGCATCAGAGTAGCTACTTCTGTCTCTAGAGAAGCTTTTGTAGGAGCTCGTTCGTGTATGGCAAGCACAACAGTATTTGAGCCGTTTGGGCTTGTGGGTAGCCCGACAACTTCTGTCTTTAAAGGGGCTGTCGCAGTTTCGGGAACAGTTTCTGAGTCTGGGCATGAGGGCTCATCAATTACCGAGTGTGTAAGTGAAGATGTGTCAGGAGTTAGTTGAGGTTCCAGGGAGGATAGTATTTCTGAAAGATGTTTATCAGCTTCTACAAGCGTTGAGCTCATTGTAGCTATGTGGAATGGTCCGCTTATGTAGACCACGTTGTCTAAATTCTGCTCGGGATATGCTTCAGCTTCTGAGGCAGAAACAAGACATACAGCGACTTGGCCTGGAAGGATTTGTGACAGCTGTATCTTATGCTGTTCCAAATCGGGCACAAAATCCATTACTGCGAAGCAGTTGCCGTTGGTATCCAAGGAAGTAAAACCATGTTGCTCAAGAGATGTGGCGAAATGGTCTGATAAAGAGGTATCACCAGTACCAGTCGACATTTTAAAGAATTGGGAAGGGAGACATTCTAGCTTCGGGATTGGCGACGCTGGCAGTGTAGCAGGCGAGCAATCAATCTCCCGGAATGTGGCTCTGAAATGGGAACCTTTGTCGATTGTCGACGATACAAGGGTGATGGACCCATGAAGAAGTGTTGCAAATTTGGACGCAAGAGTTAAGCCCAGACCAGCACCCGGTGAGTGTACAGCAACCTTTTCATATGGTTCAAATATGCGTTCCTGATCTTCAGGATGAATGCCCTGTCCCGTATCCTCAACATCAACAACCAGCTCTCGAGCGTTGGTATTGAGTGATAGATTTATCAAGACGGTGCCTCGTGGAGTATTTTGAACTGCATTCATAATGAGAGGGAGCAGGCTGTCTTGAAGTAGTGAGTGGTCAGACCGTAGGCTATGAAAGCTTGTTGCAGGGTCATGAGTAAAGAAGACAGACGATCGACAGCGCGAATCTTCTGAGAAAGCCTTGGCTATTTCACTTGCTAATTTGGCTTCGAGCTCTTGAAGAGTGTGTGTGGTGTAGCAACGGGCCTCTAAGGCAATATCGGTCCATCTGTTGAGAGTGATCATGCTGTTGACAATGGAGACTAGATCCCGGCCTGATGTCTTGATGGCATCAAGATACTGAGAATGACTTCCAAGAGGGCTATCTGGACTGGCCTTTGAAGTTGCCTGCAGCAGCAACCCTCGTGCCACCAACTCCTCGGCCAGAAGCTCCACAGAACCCAAGATGCCATGAATCGGAGTTCGAAGCTGATGAGAAACACCACGGAGAAACTTCTCCTTTGTCTCCATCGCTTCTTCCAGGAGGTGCCTGTGCCAAACCTGAGAGACCAGGCTTGCGCAAGTCTGGACGAACCAGAGATCAACATCATCAAAGATGAAACGGAAGTCCTTGGTTGCAACGTAGAGCATAGAAGGACCTATTTCGCTCTCGCACGCAACGGCAATGAGGCGTATTACCTTGTCGGAAGGAGGCTCACGATGGTTCGAGTTTAGAATGAAGCCATCCAGGGCTTTGGCGTCTTCCCACCCACCGTGCTTTATGTCAGACAGCAAAACCGGATCTCCACCGTCTATTTCAAGCCGACCGCTCCCAGAGGGTCTCAGTTTGACAATGGCATCCGGGTAAATAGTGGACAGTATTGCGAGGATCGCCTCTGCGGACAGGGAATTTTTCATCTGCCCTTGCGCCACAGAGAGGAGCTCAGTCATTCGGCGTCGACATCGCTGGCGTCTCGCTCGGGCGCACTGCACGATATCCGAGACAACCCAATCCGCCAGGTTGATAAGCGTTTGTTGTTGCGACTTGGTCAGCGGCTTCTGGGGCGTTGCCGAGGCCACGCAGAATGATCCAAAGGCAACAGAGTCCCCGAGTTCGGTCTGCATGCGGAGCGGTGCGCCAGCATACGCCCTGAGACCCGCAGACTCGACGTGAGGCGAGTACTGGAACCTCCAGTCCTCCTCCATACTCGGCAACAGGAACACATTCTAGCATGAGAGTCAGCGATCGGGACTTGCGCAGTGATTGTTAGGCACGTGATAACGTACGCCATGAGTTTGGTTGATTGTATGCGCGCAGGTCGCTTCACCTCTTGGCAATTTGGCAAGAGGAAGCCCAGCCGTAGCCAAACGGGTATAAGCATTCACATCGAGAATACCAATGATTGCAAACTCCCAATCTGTTGATTCTCAGGCTAAATGTACTTCCTGCTGCAGGCCAGACAGGAACTCGGGCTCTTGGAGGATGTCGCGGGCATAGTACCAGAGCATAGACAGCCTGAGCTTTTCATTCTTGGCGAGGCGAGGATGTAGATAGTGATCAGGGACGGGATTTGTCGGTCGGTTCGGAATTGTAGCAGTCGCATACGTATCGGTTTTGGCGGGATAAACCGAGTCCCCAAAGCTTGAAGACCATGGCTCAAGGGGTTTGATAGGACCGTAGATGGGAGCAACAATTTGGGGACGTTCTGCAGGCACGCTATGCTTTGTCGACAGGACGGCGGAGTCGGCTTTGGAAAGAAGAACATGCTCTGTTCCTAGCAGACCGAAGCGCTACCGATAGAAGAGAGTCATGGGATCGTCACGTCCAAGTTGCGACGGCTTCACCCAGATGCAACAGCGTGGACATGGTGGGGAAGATCGAGATGGCCCCCACTGCGAAGAGTGCGAAGGACAAGACTCTTCCGATGACACCGATTCCGCTAGTAACAATCAAGCGCCCTGGGGTGGAGTGAGCAAAATAGACCCGCACTAGTTACTGTCGGACTATTGCCCGGGTCGAATCCAAGGAGCAGGATGAAGGAGAGGTGGGTACCCAAAGGATGCCCCAGCGAGCTGTAAGATGATTTGTATGAAAGAGAAAGCGCCCAGCAATCGAGAGTCCCTATTATGACTCCAGGATATTTGAAGAGTCTCGATCTAGACATTACTTGCCATCTCTTCCTGTGCTCTGATCAGGTCTTAGCAGAGACTGCCTTGGGGAAAGGCTAGTATAAAGCCGGAAGGTTAGGAATTGCAAATGAACGTTGACTAGCAACAGAGACTGAAGTCAGATAGCACTACTCTTAACCTCGGTTCAAAGCCTAGCATCAACTCTCTTAGGCCCGCAGAATTTTAGTCAGGGTATGTTCTTGAGTCTTCATGACAAGCCCTACAGTAGCATAGGCAATGATATTTGAGCCCAAGAAGCTCGTTACTTAGCTTTCCAATAAAAGAGACCGAGCCTAGACCTTCGGGAGTTCTTTGACAGCCATCATGATAGACCCACACTGAGTCTAGACCTTCGGAAGTCACTTAATAGCCAGAGGACCCACACCAACTGTTTGGCTGATTCAGAGGATATTGGCACTGACAGGGGGCCTGAAACGCTTCACAATAGTGATTGTATCTTCTACTGAAACACGCAGGGACGGACAATGAACGATTAGTCTAGATTCTGGCAACGGTCTATGTGGTGGTCTCTTGAACAGACGCTGGTCAACACTTGCTCAGTTGTGGGCATGCACACGTACAGCAATTTCGCTATCTGAGAAACAAATAGCGCAGAGAGCCGGTTAGTGGAGTAACGCATGTAAACAATTTTGATACAGGATAAAGACACCTGAGGTGCATGCTTCACTTTCTGAGAACTTTGGTAAGGAAACCTGATAATGTGGCTCGGTTGCGATTTCGGGAACTCGATTTACTCTGCATTTAAAACAAGGAAAAAACTACAGATATACTTCGCAACTACAAATTCTCTGTTTCGTATGAAAATAAGCTGTCATGGAAAAGTCTAGGCGTTTCATTGGGAGTCAGGACAAAGCTGATACGTGGGGCAGACTCTTAATCATGACAATTCACCTTTGTAAGTTGTAATCGTACATCCAATTTGAGAACAACCAGGAAGGCCTGGCCCCCATGTTGGTTAGTGGCCCGTTGTGCCGTATGCATATATATTGAGTGATAAACCTGAGCGAGTCGTTTCGGCGACGTAAAAGATACCTAACACTGTTGACCACCCATGCCCGCGTTAGGAGAAGACCCAACCGAGCTCAGAGTTAGCCTTGACGGGATGCGGTTCAGAATGAGGAGAAATCTTTAGGACGCTCTACGTTATCGTCATTGCGTGCAATGGGCACTGCTGTTATGACTGAGAATTTGACGAAAACTGATCTTGGCCAGGCACAACTCCACGACCTGACGGAGCCGATAATGGCTGTTTGTTTGGATGCTGTTGAACCTTTTGCTTTAATCTCTTGAACCTTTCAAGAAAATTGAAACATTTTTCTTTCTCTTCCTTTGCGTTCTAGCCCTGCAAATCGAAACCATCCGCGGCATGGGACCTCTTTTGGGTTTGGTGCCGTGCAGCAGCGCAGTCTGCATGTTGCAGAAAGTATCACCACCCTCACATGAGTCAGCTATGAAAAGGCTTTTTTCTCTGCTTTCACTGCTCATTATTATTTTCTTCCCTTCTTGCGTGTGTATGCGTCTGTGTGGGCGTTGTACCTACAACGTTAGACGAAGCAACCTGAGGTAGCATCATGCTCACCACCACCACACACAACGAAATATTCTCTGTAGCTGGTCTTTCAGTGAGTTAAACATGCTGATGGTTAAAAATAATTCGTGATATTAACTGTATTTCATGCCTATCGATCTGTATACATGACTGCTTAGCTCAGATTGGAGCTTCCTCTCATCCTCCTTGGCTGCATCGACGTTGGGCGTCTTGTGATTTTTAAAAGAGACCTTTATCTATCAGGGATCAACAAGCCTTTACGGAAAAGGTAAATTTGTGGAAATGTAGCAAAAGAAAAGACCCAATTCCTAAGGAAAGTTCTTCCGCGTATTGCCTCCACAAAATGCTCACAGGGTGTGCCACCAGGGCCAGTGAGAAAATTTTAAGAACGTGGAATTTCCAGAAGGACAGAGTATAAAAGCATTTGAACCCTCTCATAGCCTAGACGAATCTCCCTTGCTTTTCAGTCTCGGGCGTATTGCCTCGCCCGAGACCGTTTGTCCGCTCCCCTTCTCCCCTCCTCTGGACCTCTGGGGACCGGACCTGGCAGGACAGCTAAGCCGCTCATGGCGGTCATCAACTATGAAGAAGAAAAGAAGAGAGAAATCAGAAGTGAGGGGCGAAGACACTTTTAAAGGTGCCCAGCCACCAAAGTTCTTGCCGTGGAAAGATCGTGGGTAGTAACGAGCCCGAGTAAGATAAATCAGGCAGGAAGGCGAGTCGAGGCAGGCGGTTAACGATGGCAAAGCTTTTTATTCTTCAACCGGCAGGACCAGGCACGGTACTTGGCTCTCGACTGGCTTCTCAGGAGGTTGCGTTGGCTAGAGACTTTGCGCACTTGCATCCTTGCCAATACCATACTTACGAATGGGCGTATCGTACCATGCAGTTTCGACAAGGTTGGTGCAGAAGGTGGGAGGGTTGACGGACGATAACGGGGAGCGGTACGCGACTTCACCAAGCTCATCGAGCTCGATCTACAAAGTTCCATGGGGGTGACCTCCAATCACCCGATGACACGCGCAGGTGGGGGAGATATTGAGTGGGATGCGATTTGAACGTCTGGATATGAAGCGAGTGCAAGTCTTTGGAGGATCCCAAAGGGGTAGAGCAGGTGTACCACGTGAGGATGGGTACGAGTCAAACTTAACATAGTGGATGGTGCTGGAGATGCTTGTGAAAGGTTTGGGGAAGAGGGATCTCACATTGAACAATCGTCGTCGGATACGATTTGTT
Organism: Albifimbria verrucaria; assembly: GCA_020081605.1. Classification (NCBI taxonomy): domain Eukaryota; kingdom Fungi; phylum Ascomycota; class Sordariomycetes; order Hypocreales; family Stachybotryaceae; genus Albifimbria; species Albifimbria verrucaria. Next base: position 6,229,655 of record JAHREC010000013.1, read on the forward strand.
CATTTGACTTGGGCAGTTGTCGAGATAAATATGGTATTATGAGATAACCTTGGGCCAGCGACATCATTGAACTTCTGCATGCCATTCCTTTTCCAATATCGTGCTTCTACGCCCTGCTCGGTTTCGCGACGTCAAATTGCTCCCACAGATTCAGACGCTCTGTATACCCACGAATGGGTCATCACTCAGTATCTACAGAGCTTGCTTGGGTCTCTGCTGTGGTTCTTGAGATAGGGCTTTGGGCAGCCTTGGCAGCTTTCAGTTCCCTATCCAAAATGGCATGCTCCTTAGCCCACAACATAATCTGTTGGTTCATGCCACCGGCATTGAGTAAACCAGTTATTCGCGCCAGTCTCGCTGCAATTTCCTGCAGGGTGTCCAAGGCAGTGTTTGGTCGAGTCGCCTTGACAGTTTCAATCTCCGCAATGAGCAGTTTATATTCCTCATACCATGCCTTCAGCTCCTCTTTCGTGCCGCCCTTAGTGACTAACGTAACAATCTCAGCCCTTTTGGAGACGAGATCTTCCATGGAAGGCCCATGTTCATCTTCTGTGCGGATCATGGTGGCTAAACGCAAGCTAAATACGTTTTTAAAAGATACCGGCTATGTTACGGTGAGAAAATGAAGTTGGACAAGTTTCTGTGCGACTGAACTGGCCGAGAATCGTTTCAGCACATAGATTAAAGCTGAACAAACAAATTACTTGTATGCAGTGCGCAAGCCAAGATGACTGGTCACGTGGCGCCAAACAACTGCTTGTTGGTTGTGCTCGATACCACCTTGAGTGAACTGTTTCGCAAGAGCAGGACGGTCAGCAATGGATCTTATACAATATTTGTTGGTCGCAGTCAAAGCCAAGTAACCCCGCAGTAAACCCCGTCTATTGTCTTGGGATCGCCGTCTGGAGTCGAAGCTTCATCACGGTTATGATAGACGTATGCATGTCCGAGACTCAACTGAGCTACAGCACGCAGAAGTCTCAACCGATAATGAACAAATACTCAAGAATAAACATCTAAAACTTAGAAGATTTGCAATTACAAGCTAATGAATTGAAGAAGCCATGAATCAATATTTGTTGGTAAGCATTCGATTCCAAACGAATACCCGTTCATGTGATATATTCTCAATAGGCTAAAGACACTACAACCTCTCCATAGGCTTAGGCTGTGACGGCAATCCTTTCCCTAGGAATATCTTCCTATCCATTATTGACTCATCTTTCCAGTTACCAGGAGGAGGTAGTAGGTTCTTGTCCTCTGCTTTCGACCTGATCCACCGCCTCGCAATCTCACCTGCAACCTCGTCTCCATCCACGCACGCATCATGGAGAAGTAGAACAGCGCAGAAGATAGCCTCCACATGCTCAAGGAGTTCTCTCCCACGGAACAAGAGCTCATCCTTGGAGCACCTCTCCTCAAGAGTGATTAGGCTTCTCAGCCGTTGCTCCACGACACGTACTTCTTGTTCGAAGCTGGCGCGATAGCCAGCAAGCAGTCTCTTCACCCATGGAGCAAAAATGCTGTTGAGTACCTTACCATTGCCAACGCGTCTATCAGTAATGACTCTGACCACATCCTCAGCCATGACGCTGACAGTTCCTTCCCATATAGGGCTGACCAGGTTGTCCCGGAATATACGAGAGATGTTCAACACACCTCCATCCTCATTATTCTCACAGTATCCAACACCACCAAGGCATTCCATATGTTCGCGCAGACCCGAGACAGATGCTGTGGTTACCTGAGCCTTCAATACAGGAGTGATCAGTCGGAACAATGTCCAGAGCTCCTGGCGGTCCTTGGGGATTAGTGGAGCCGCCTTGGTAGCCTTCACGATGACATCCCAGTCTTGCTCTAAAGCACCCAGCATAGCGTGACCAAGGAAAGAAAGGTGAATCGCTGCTGTGTAACGAACAGTATTATCGGCCATCCAGCGCAAGTGCAATGCGTTGTCTTGCAGAAGCCCTCCTTTGATCTTGCGAATCTTGGAGTAGGCCCTGGAGATCTGCAAGCCTCTGCCCCAGTACGCCACGCTCGATGATGCTGTGTGAAGCCTGGTCAAGTTCAGAATGGTTGAGATTTCCTTGACACCTTTTCCTTCTTCACCAATACGCCAGGCTCGGACGCCTTTCAACTCCAGCTCTGCAGTCGGAAGTGATTTGGTGCCAATTTTGTCTTTAAGCCTGTGAATACGAATACCATTGAGCTCCGTGGCGGGCTTGGCATTTGAGGTTTGCATTGCTTTGGCGGCCGTTCGCCGCAAGGGTGCGAGGAAAAGGCTCAGACCGTTTGCTGTTTGGGCCAACAATAATGTAGTGTCTGAGTCAGAAGCACTGCTGAACCACTTGAACCCATCAATACGCCAAGGGCCGAGGGCAGCCCATGTGCATCTCGGTCGCGTCCTGAGCTGATATCCGCTTCCAGTTCCGCCTTTGTCAACCGACGAGCGATGGACTCAGTCCCGCTCACATCGCTGCCACCTGTTCTTTCTGTCATCCATTGCCCAGAGGTCCAGGCCTCTTCCGGATCTCTGGAGATGTAGCGACGGCAGGCTTCTTTTAGGACAACACGCAGACCAGGCTGATCTCCTCTGGATCTTCCAAATGAGTAGCGAGCAGTTTTGCAGCGCCATCAGTCATGGACATGGGACACCCGGTCAGAGTACTAGCACTGACCCATACATGGGTTAACCCGAACTGGTGCACCCTTCTATTGTACTTGACGGTGTCATCCTTATAGCTTACGGAAATGACACCTTCTTGTTGGCCGATTCGCTTCAGTTCTTTCCACCCGGCCGTTGTCCAGAGCGGATCGCTCTTGTTTTCTTTTCCGAAAGTGTTGAATGGTTTTACGACAGGATGATTGACCTCTGCATCGACAGCATGGGCCAGAACTTCGGGGTCTAGAGCACGGCGAGCGAGGTTATGAATGGTGCGTGCAGGCTCTTCTTGACCAGGAGTCAGATAGAGATGGAGCACACGAGCAAACGCCACATCGTCTGAGGCATCTCTTGGGTCAGCCGAGGAGCCGTGGGGCAGGCTTGAGAGGTGTCGGGGTGATGTGTATGGAGGAGTTAATGCTGGAAACTCCTGGAAAAAGCCACTAACGGACGACGAAGAAGACAAAGGTCGTGACATGCTGCTGGCTTTGGAAACAATCAAGAGAAGGTGCAAGATTTACAAGGCAAAGACTCCCGTTGAAAAGCCATTGTGGTGAGCTTGGGCCGACCATATCTACTCATTTCAATCACGGTTGTTACTAGTGCGTCCCCCGCAAAGCAACCCGTCACGCGCCAGGCATGTGAAGAAGGCAGTCTAGCATGAACTAGAATCATTCGAACGTTTAATAAATCACCAGGCGTTGTCGCATCGGGGTTGGAGCCGTGAAAAGCGGGGACGGTGCGGAATCAGTACCGCTAGTCCTGACAATCTAGACGAGCCAGTCAGGGAGCTAGGTATGATTGTCACAGGCCAGCCGGACAGCATTCCGGGAATGTCGGCCATGACGTGGAGAAGCCTCCAGTCAGCAGATGATTGCCCCAGACTGTCAAGCCCCGAGGCGACCTCCGAATAACGCCTCGGGGGTAAGGAAGAACTGCCCTGAGCCACGCTCTCGGTAACAACTCCTATATGCAGTGAGATGGTGGCGTACAAGGGTAGCTCTTAGTTAATTCTATATTCTTTCTCCGTGGAAAATCGTTTAGCCAAGCAGCTTTCCTAGGGATGTCTAGATATCTAGACCTGTCGCTCACTCTGGAGAGATGACGGAGAAGAAAGATACCCAGGTCAATTGTTTACACCAGCCTGCACGAATCTCCATTTCCGGTTTGTGAGTAATTATTGAAGATTCTATTTGGCAGAAAGAAACAATCACACGTCTCATTCATGCGGTGCAACGCCACAATCATACTGTATTCTATGCTAACTTAATGAGGAAAGTTTTGCTTGTGTCCATGGCCGTGTAAACGACGTCGTCGTATTTCGCATGTTGATATACAGTCCATAGAGCATTGTTCGAGCCCCAACGTTGCACAGGGCTCCTTCGTCATCATCATACACCGTCACGGTTCCCCTCCTTTTTCTTATTTGCCAATAAGCCGGGTCTTGGCTACACTGTTTCCATCCTTCGCCAAGCGCTTAGGTCACATCTGCATGTGCTGCATATTCATCTCGCATCAATGCTATGCGGACGTCTGTGGACCAGGCCTCTCATGGACATGGGGTGTTTCGGAAGAATTCCGCTCCAACCCCTGATAAAGACGTAAACCCATGGCGCGATGGGGTATTTGATTATTCGCGAGGTGGCACGGATCACTGGCTTTCCTTTGACCAAACACATGGTACCATGTATGAGCATTTTGGCTCGAATGCACATGATTTGACTCTAGCAGATCACCAGGATCAGGGCCATCATCACTATGAACGTCTTGCAAAATCAAGATTTGTTCAGATCGCTACAGAGGAGGCGAAGAAGCAGCGGATTCGCAGTAAATTGCCCTTTATAGGATACCTAAACACGTCGATCCTTTGGAATTGTGTGATATATAACCGGGCCTGAGGCAAGGGTGATGACTGCTACTTTGAACAAGCAAACGAAACGTGTCCATACATCAATGATCAGCCTACAATGGGCTACTCTCGAATTGACAGGACGTGAATCATGGCATCATACGGGATCGGCTGCTGCGGACCGAGGCCTCTTTGAGCCCTCATATTTTTCAAACCATAGCCAACTTGTTCGCTATACCCGTGTAGCATCCGGAAATTCTGGGGTAGACTGCATTCTCCACAATGACCCTGTTTTATTGTCCTAAATACTGTATGTAATAATGGAGACTCTTGTTGTTGGTTGTGACAAACTTGGCACGGGCCGACTGCAGTTCCTTGCCTACTAATGAGCTAATTTCGGTTCCGTTGTCAACGACATGGGCGAAGAAAGAGGAAAAAGAGGAAAAAGGAAGAAGACTATACAGGTAAAAAACCATGATGAGTATGTGTAAACGTATTGGAAGCAAGAACAAAAAAGAAAGAATCCGACAGAGACAGGATTTGAACCTATGCGGCCGAAGCCATATGATTTCTAGTCATACCCATTAACCACTCTGGCACTCTGCCTATTGGATGTTCTGATTTGATGTGAAAATAAGCCATCTAATTTAGCCTATCAAGATTATACTAAGCTAGTGCCTTCTGGTGACCGCTGTAGCTCAACGCTCGTCCGATTACAATACATGTACTGATCCCAACTTTGTCAACATAATGAAGTCATTGGGTAGGTAGGTATGCATAAACAGAAAATGCGAATATTTCCAACCTCCCCATTCTCAGTTCTCCTCCTACTTGCTCAATTATGGCGGATGGCTCAACCGTCCTGAATCTCTTTCTGCATTCGGATTGAAATGGATTAACAGCGTGGCTACTTACTTATTCAACCGTCCCTCCATTGGCAATGCCATTGGCTCTAGGTAGCTTGGAGTATTCTTTTCAATTGTACTGGTGATGACATCCACCTACAGCAAGGAGCTTTCATGTGTAAGTCTCACAAATCCAGCGTTCTGCTCTTACACCCAAGAGTCTCGCATAGCGACCTGGCGCAACACGCGATCCTTTCGACACATAAACACATAGTGAAATGCTGGGCATTTCCGGCGTTTCATTCTTCTCAGACCTGAAGCAGCGTGACGAGACACCTTTTTATTCGGCAGCCTTCAAAGAGACAGCTGCTACAATGAGATATAGAAAGAACTTCTTAAGTCTATGATGAAATTGTCATGTCTGACAAAGTCAGTGAGCTACGGAACACTGGATGTTGCACCATGCCACCTACTTGCTAACTCTTGAAACCTGGATTCATCTCGATTTTGGCATCCACGCGGCCGTCAATAGCCCTGATGAAATTGAGCTAGGATGTAGACGATCTTTTATCATGACTTTTTGTTCATGTCTAACTTTACCAAAGCGCAAGATCGGCACCACTGGCCACGGGATTAAAATCCAATTTGCTTATATCCATGGCAAAATAAGCTGATTCTACTGCGAACGGACTCTCGTACAGTGTAACCCCATACTCGCTTCATCGTCCATGAAGGTTATACATTAATGCTGACACAGCACTAGATAGGCCAAGGTTGCTCCAAGCACTGGAAATACCAGAGCACCATAATTACCGTAGTTAGGCGAGTGGATTGGCTATAGGTGCTGGACATGAAAGTTCATCATAAATGCTCAAATACAGCAGCGTAGGCTGAACTATGTCTCAGTTTAAAGCTAGGAAGGAGGCCAGAAATGTCGACTGAAATGTGTCTCAATATGAGGCTGAAACCGGGTACCGGCAAACCTTCAAAATAAACAAGATTGCACTCACAAGGATTATTTTGTAGGAAAATATTACTCTTCTTGTACGCCACCTAGGATGAGAAGGGTGGTTTGAAGGAGATGGTAAATATTCATAGGCAAATGATACCAAACCTTGATGAACGTAAATCTTGGCAGATTGCAGATGTTGAACACCACAACCTCTTTCATGTAGAGACAAGGCTAATTTGTTGAAGCTTCATTCCGGATGAAGCCTATTTCGAATGACTTGGAGAGAAAATACTGACCACTCAGTATCAACTCATCAACAAGGAGACATGAAAAGACGCCATGCCGCATTTTTTTAAATATCGTGTATTCAAATATAAGCTTGAGATCTCCCCATAAAACCATGCTCCATATAATCTTAGCCATTTGTCGAAATCGTTGCCCGATCGACGAGAAGGAGGGCATGATGATGACAAAAGCTCATGTCTGATCGACGCGGAATCAAAACTTTAACGAGGGGGCCAAACTATGTTAGATTCTATAAGAAGGGATTGGCGATCTTAATTAGAAGGAGAGGAAGGATCCAGAGACTGGGTAGCCTTCGGATCATACTATCGCCTGATCATTTACTGTACACCACCATAAAAATGAGAGTCAGCATCTCGTCCGCAACGTTTCTTTACCAGCTCTTTATCAGAATTTCTTTCGCTGAATCATATGATCCCAGAGTTCGAGAGATCTTTACATTCCAAGATGGTACATTCATCGAAAATCTAGTGGTTCGCTCAAATGGCCATATCATATTTACCACGTTTGATCGAGCCCATGTCTATGATATCGATCCGAACCAACTTCGTCCACAACCACAACTGGTTGCTCAGCTTCCGAACGTGAATGCAGCCAGTGGAATTGCGGAGATTGCACCGGACACTTTTGCTATAACTGCCTCTAATTATAGCGGAGGTATCAGCTTCGAATCAGGATCACTCAAGCTATTTACGGTCTCGTTGAATGCAGATGGCAACCAGAATGTTACGCCTGCAACTGTGAAGCTCATCACCAATGTACCCGAGGAGGATTTTCTCAATGGAATGTGTCGTCTACCCACACGCCCTCATGCTGTTTTGAGTGCCGATTCTATCAATGGCAGAATAGTTTTCTTCGATACTGCAACGGGCCTCACGAGGATTGCCATAGCGGATGACATCTTGAAACCAATAACAGGCGACGGCAGGTTACCCCTGGGGTTAATGGAATTCATGTACTCGGCTCGTTCCTTTATTTCACCAACTCCGCTCGCAGACTCTTTGGCCGGATTCCAATCACAGATGACGGCAACCAAGCAGGCCCAGCAGAGATACTTGCGACAGAGCCTGCGAATGTCAGTGGATATAATGCTTATGATGATTTTAAAATCATCGTCGGTTCCGAGTGCGGCCCCAAGCATTTATTGCCACTCAATCAAACGCCATCATTCGATTCGGAATCTTCGATAAGAAACTAGAGCTCTTCCTTGGCGGTGGCAATACGACGTTTCTGCATGGCCCTGGCAGCGTGGCTAGTTCCATAGACCAAAAGAAACTATACATAATAACAGGTGGCCTTGGGGGTATTGGAGGGCAGATTCTCGAAATCGCGACTCCATGAATGGTACAGAGAATATCCATGTAACCCACTTCTCCATACAATATTGCACGATTTATCTATATCTGTGGAAGGTGCTTTTATTCTATCTCGCTAAACTAGTATTGTAAATCATGACTAGATTGTGATCAGGGAAACCAGTCTTTCGCATCTGTGTTTTGCGAAAGATGGTCACTAAACATGTGGCTGTTACACACAGCCGTCGTTACATAATAAGTAAAACACATCAAGATAGAGAAATAGGGCGAATAAGAGTGCATGCCAGAAAAAATTCAACTCCTTGCAGTGTATTAAGTGGTTAATACACGAGGCGTGTGCCATCACTTGATTCGTTCAGCATTACCACGAGAGTCTTGTCTCGTCTGTTGCGAGATGCTTGATCTTGAATTAGAATTATACAGCGGTTTCTATCTTTGTTTCAACAGTTTTTTGAACATATATACCGCTTACGTGCACTCGCTTCTCGGTTGTCTCCAGTTTGGAAGGTAGCATCTGTGGAGTTGTTGGTGTATAAGCGATATTCTTTCCAGGATTCTCGTCAAGAAATAGAGGATTCTCAACACTCCTGACTCGAGATTTGGCACTGCCTATACCGTGATATTGTTTCAGTCTGCGCGCGAAAAATCCCTTGAGTGGCAATAGAGAAGCCACAATAATCGCCGTTGCGCACTCCACGGCACTCCATATGACAAGCCCGGTAGGGTTCACGTATACCACTTTCATAGGCGGCAAACCAAGGTCGGCATACGGTAGCAAGATAGTGCGTCCATTCTCGTCAACTGTCTCAATAACGCGTGGTTGTACAGAAACTTGCATGACAACCATTGTCAATCGTACTATTGCCGCAACAATGACAAAGAGAGCCAGGGAGAAGACGAGCACGAGACCAATTTTCTTCTTTATGTCGAGCTGCAATTTCGGGATGACCAGCATCGGAAGCGCCATGATCAAAAGATCCGTCACAACATCCACCGTTGTGGAATATATAATCGATGTTGTGGAAGCTGACAGAGAAGTTGGATCGTTAGATCCGGTATTGCCTTTGGCACCTGCAAATTGATTCAAATCAGCATGACGGAGCTCGTCTTATTTCAATTGTGCTGGAATATGATCAGTCCTCACGTTTTAAAATACTGATGACCCAGGCGAAGATGTAGCTCAAAGCCGTCAATATGGTTGTCAGATACCACAAGCAAAGATGTAATGATTTCGGCTTTAACAGTGGATAATAAATGGCCAAGAAAGACATCTTAACTGCCCATATCGTGGTCCAGAACATCCAATTAATGGGCAAGAGCCAATAATCCCATTCCACTTCCTGATCCCGTCGTTTGCGCATCCAGTCCGGGTCGGTCTTGTCATCGTCGCTCATAAGGTAGTGGAGCGAGGGCATTTGTACCATCAACAACGCGTTCATGGTGACCAAAGCAAGCCATGCCAAGCACATCCAGTAGTCGGTCAGGGCTAGGTTACGATTCTGATGTAATCGGATGGCTAACCGGAGTAGTAAGAAGACTGTAGCAACACAAAAACAAACCCAGATAATTGCCAAAATCCCATGGCCATCTACCAATGGAACTGTGGTGTTCAATCTTCGTGACAACATCACGATAGCCTCCAATACGCCTCTGGGCGGTGCATTGGATGAGACCTCAGGGAGGATTCCGCTGCTAAAGGAAGGATGGGGAAATGTCAGCTTATAGGCAAATCTCGAGCTTGTCTGTGCCGCACGCTAATGTGAAACGCAGCTTCCTTGATTCATGATTGAGCTGCCTGGATGGCCCCCAGCTGAAGAAAATGGCTGTACTGGACTACAGAGGAGGGTTGCATTCGACGAATGAGGTTGATAGCCCGTGCATACATCCGTAACAATTGATCCTTCGACAGGGGCACCAGGCTGTGGCTTCTTTTGCAACACTAGGGAAAAGTGACGCTGAAATCGTCTAAAGAGGTAATCATACTCTAGATATGCATTCTGCCTATTACGATCAACTTGGGGGCCAGCCACCGCCATTGTGCCAGAAATAGCAGCAAGGAGTTGCCGGAAACGAACGCTTTGTTACATGTGTGTGAGCAGCTGTAACGACTATCGTAACAGAGAATTTGTGCCTAAGAGCTCCTATTCAATGATTTACGCTATTGTAGGCTGGAATTTATGAAGCTCTACCGCGCATTATGAAAATATACGATATTGTTGAATGACAATACACATCCTGCAGTATAGCAGAAACTGTTTTCGGAAGCCTAGAGACCCGTAAGAGATCTTGAAGATTAAACAAAAGAAGATGTCTCTGTCGTCCAGATTGAGGGCTGATGATGGCTAAATTCATCACATCATTATCTTACTTAATTCGGCGTCTTGTCCAACGCCATGAGTTCAAACAATGAGGTCCCATATTAAAGCCAAGATCACTAGCGGGTATTAATTCGACCAAATTTCTTGAGTACAGACACAAAAATGGAGAATTGAAGACAGCATAGTATAGGCTCAATCATGTATGCCGTGTTCCTGCAGATTTCTTTACTGGTTTGTCAGATTACTTGGCAAATGAGCAAAAGTCCTGGGAGGCTCGTCGTGTTAATCACCCAGGAAGCACATCTTTTAACCAATCACATAACTGAAAAATGGAGTATACACCATTGTTGATGCCAGTAGGGTTACTTGGCGGTTTGTTGATTAGAGTGTATGAGGAAGGCGATCACAATCTGGAGGACGCTTCTGACGAAGTATGTCATCTTCACCTTGTGCTAAGACCTTAAACCCCATCAAAAGCGGGTACAATTTTCTGGGCCTTGCGCTAGGCATGGCCTAAAAACTAGGAAGGGCCTTGGCGTTGTCCTATTGCTGAATGTCTAGAAGCAGTTATTTCAGTCTGTTTTGCCATTTTTGAACCCACTCAGCCCTTGTGTGAGGCTTGTTGATTGCTGCAAGTCAGGAGCCTCAATGTAAGTTAGAACCGCCAGCGAAGAAGTGAATCTATGCAGATCTTGGTGGCTGGGATATGTTTCTTTCATCCATGAAGATCCTGGCATGGTATCGATCCGCCTAATATGCATATATGGAACCTGGGAATGTCGATGCCGATCGCTACTCTAGAAAAGGAAGGCTACAAGAATGACAAGTAAATATATTGGTTGAGCAAACCAATCAAGAGGCTTGTAGATTGTATATTCTGGCGAAGGGTAAGATAGCTCATGCTCTTGGACTCTTCTTATGGGTAACCTAATTCCAGGGTGATATGAGAAGTCAAGCCAATTGCTAACCGAGTTGGACAATGCAGCCACTCTAGCCAGGTATAAAGGTCGTCCACTACCTCGAACTCCTTCCTGTGTCAGCGCCGATACCGAACTTTCTAGCTCTTCAAGATAATCACAAGCCACTGCCGCCAAGGTGCTCAAAATGAAGGCTAGCTTCACCTCCGTCCTCCTCGCCGCTCTGGCTGGCTCTGCCGTTGCTGAGAAGATCAACGCTTCTCAGTTCAACGAGCAATACCTTCGGGCACACAATGCTCCCAATGCCATTGGCATGTCAGAGCTGCGTCAACGCAAGGTTACTCAGCACGAGAAGGACGTTGCTGGTGGTGTCTTTGATGTGGACCAGTATGAAGCAACTGGCGCTGCTGCTTGTATTGACGGCAAAGCTGGGGAATACATGTGCAAGAATATTGATTTGAAGGGCTTCCTCCGGCACCAGGACATGGGCAGCCGCACCGCGTCGGCAACGATGTTTGGGGTACGTGCTATTTTCCTTCGATTTCTCACTCTCAAATATATGGCTGCTAACACATGCTGTAGGATGGACCGACCCCAACAGTGGCCGTGAGTTTGCTCTTCTCGGTCAGAGCGACGGCACGGCTTTTGCCGAAGTTCATAAAGATGGTAGCCTGACCTACGTCGGCCGCCTACCCACACAAACCGTGGCTTCAAGCTGGCGTGATATCAAGGTCATTGGCAATTATGCCTACGTTGGCTCTGAGGCTCCCGACCACGGCTTGCAGATCTTTGATCTTACCAAGCTACTGAAGACGGACCCTAAGAACCCCCAACCTTCAGCCTCCGGTCAGACCTGGCTGCTCACTTTGCTGGGTTTGGAAGCAGCCACAACATCGTTGCGAACGAAGAGACGGACCTCATCATTGCTGTTGGCACCGCATACAACCTCAAGTGCCGTGCCGGCCTCTGGATGATTGATGTGTCCAACCCCAAGCGACCTCAGGATGCCGGCTGCGTGTCCTCAGATGGCTATGTGCACGACGCTCAATGCGTCATTTACCGTGGGCCCCAGTCTGGCTTCCAAGGCCGTGAAATTTGCTTCAACTTTAATGAGGACGCCTTGACCATCGTGGACATCTCGCGCCGCACCATGCCCCGTCAGCTGTCCCGCACTACGTACAACGGCGCGACTTACACCCATCAAGGCTGGCTCACCGAGGATCACAAGTATCTGCTGCTGGACGACGAACTTGATGAGCAAGAGAAGACGGGTCCCGCTGCTGACCAGCACACCACGACCTACATCGTTGACATCCAAGACCTCGAGTATCCTGTCTTCCGCGGTGTATACAAGAGCCCCCAGCGTTCTATTGACCACAACCAGTACATTGTCGACGGCATCTCATACCAGGCCAACTACGGCTCGGGATTGCGCATGGTGAATATCTCATCCATTAACCAGGACGATACCGGCACTCTGTTTGAGGAGGCTGCTTTCTTTGACGTCCACCCTGAAGATGACGAGGTTGGTGGTGAGGCAACTTTCAACGGTGCCTGGTCCGTCTACCCCTATTTCAACAGTGGAAACATCTTGATCAGCTCTATTGAACGTGGCCTGTACTCGGTCCGCCACAAGAAATAGGGGTTGTCTTGTCGGGGCAGACAAAGTTCGAAATAGAATGCTTTACATAAATAATAACCACTGGTGCCAGTTTTTCGTTCTGTTGGGAATGCATTTACCTTTCCTCGTAGATTTTGCCTCACTTCCGCTTACACGATCTATTCAGAACATGCAGGCACGGAAAACCCTCACAGTGTTGCCGCATGCCTCAGGTCTAATTATACGCCTACCAGTCAGCGGAGACATTTACCACCAATCTCTCAATCTGGAGGCTCTGGAAGTTCCAAGATGCAATTAGATATTTACCAGTACTCGTATAAATTGGCCAATCTCAGTGAATCCTGGCTGATCGGGATGCCCAAGCTACTAGATGCATTTAGACAGGAGCCCGAGACAGAAACCGACTCATTTCAGGGCCAAGACTTATGCTCATCATTCTAGCCCAATCTGAGCTGTTACCGTTCTCAATAATCCGTGCCTTTCACCTTTGTGTGAATGTGCAATGCGTTAAATACCCGTGGTGCTGAACGTCTTACAAGACACAGCTCAATATCGCCCATTTGCCCGCTTGAACAGTGCTCCTCCTTACACAGACCCCTGTTTCTGCCTGTTCCGCCCCCTGCGCCGGCCACTATTCGGGAGCGAAATTATTATTAGATTCACGATTCTCTAGGCCAATGTCGCTAATTGAGGCAGCAGCCACCTTAGCATGGGTCACCCCATTCACTAGTGTTGACTGCCTAAAGCTCCAATAAGGATTCAGAGTGCAGATAAAAGGACGTAACGGCTGTGTATTGAGAGTCTGTAATTGAGCAGCAGAAACATTTCAATCCCCTTCTATACAATAATTGGTAACAATTTCAAATGATCAGAATGTTTGAGTTTCACAATATCCAGAGTGGCGAGACCGTTCACCAAAGATGCGTTCTGATATCCGGACGCTGCAATGCGCACTCAAAGGGTCAAAGCATCGACTACATTAGAGTCCAGACACGGGATACAGCTGACAATGAGGCCTTTCCTGAACAGCGATGGCCTCTTAGCCATGGCTGGTTCAAGGCTCTTGTCATGCTCAATCCAGGTCAGAACAAGCTTGTCTTTGACTCTGGGACAGATCCAAAGGACCACGCCGTGGTAAGCTCCATGTAAGAAATTCTGCAAATGCATTAGTTACTTAACGTATAACATAGATCAACCTTTCGTACATCCCGTTGCTTCAGACACCGCCGCTGCACCTCGCAATTCTGATTGCCAAAGACTCACCATTGTTAATGGATTGTTCTGCGCAAAAGTATGGCGCGATCTCTGGCGCGCACTCTAGCCTTGAAGCTGCCATTGCCAAGTTCCGGATGACAGCCTACATGTGGCAAGCATTGACGGCCGCGGAAATGTTTTCTAACGGACTACAGAGGCGTTCATTCAGATTAGAGGAAGAATGGTCTCCCGAAACCGTGAGCCTATCCAAAATGCGACAGAAAAGTGCCTATTCTACCGCCAAGGTGCACTTGGTTCGCACGGACAAAACAGTTGCCGAACTTCGAGATGCCAAGTATGCCCAGCAGAATTCCAAGGCACAAAAGCCGGATGAACTGCATGCCATTTTCACGGAAGCGCTGCTGAAGCATGGATCACCATTTGATTCGGATTTGCAGCCTGTCGTTGCGGGCCTGATACTTGATTCTACCTACGACATGAACAACAAGATGATTGTAGGCCATGCCGCCCTTGGAGCTCACAACCCTCGTGGACTGTCACTGGGCATATTCGGCAGCCATCTGACATACTCTTGGCCACGCTTTATGGAAGAGGTTTCAGACTGTTTGCTTGATACGACATCCCCGGGTGCTCTTGTAGGAGATGATAATGGAGAGTGCAAGTCCATGTGGGAGGCGTGTTCTGTTGGCCAAGGCGCGTTTCTTCATGAAGTCGGCCACGCCTTCTCAGCACCCCACTCAAGCGGTATCATGCTTCGAGGCTATTCCAAAGATTGGCCAAAGTGCTTTCTCTCCATGACAGCTAAACGCATCCAGTCAGGCGAAGAGGGCATCGAACCGGTAACTCTTGAAACCCCCAACGACTGCTGCTGGGATATCAGAGACTTGCTTCGGTTTGCCAATCTAGCCCACTTTCGAATGCCAGAAGATGCTCCACGAGACAGTGCATGGCCTACTATTGAAGTTGAGGATGAAGAGGGCACAGACAACTTACATATCGTCATTTCTTGCCAGGGTGGTATCGGGCAGGTGCTTCTGAATGGCCAGGCTGAAGCTGCACCATCAATCAGTGCCCCACAAGAGAAGATTGTCTATCAATTGAACGACCTCGAAGCAAAGTATGACATGGCCAAGTCTCTAGAGATTGAGGTCATTGCCATGAACGGAAAGCACAACAAAACCGATGTGGCCAAGCTTTTATCGAGCCAATCTACTATTCGTATCCCGGGAACAGGAATAAGACTGCAAAAGAAGAGTGTCAAGGCACATGCAGTTGAAAAAGACGACTGGACATGGACTGTCATGCTTAAAAGCGCTCGCGTGACGACAGGATCGTCGCTGCTTCAAAAGTGGACTTAAGAGTTGGCTGCTCATTAGATGGAGCTATTGTGTACTACAAAGATGGCACACAAGTTCCCTGCGGCCCACGAGGAAAGAATGGAGATGACCCGCATATGGGTGGCCATCAAGCACGCAAAATTGCAATTCCTAGAGGCGTCGAAATTTCCAAGGTTGCTGTTACACCTGGAGGTTACTGGCTGGATGGTTTGAGAATGACGCTGTCAAACGGTAAGGCAATGGGCGCCTTGAACAAAGGAAATAGAAAGACAGAGGTTCTAGGTAAGTTCTTTAAAGAATTCACCCTGCCACTTGATACTGACCTCTAGCAGAACCCGATGAGGGTCAACAGATTCTAGGCTTTCACGGTGTCAGTGGCCCCAGTGGCATGTGTAAGGAGTTTGGCATTGTAACTGGCCCACGGAACAAGAACATTCCAGACTCTATTTACGATATGCCCGAGTTGCAGAACAACCCGAAGAGGCATAAGTCAGAAAGGGCGTCAAAGAGGGCGAGAGTGGTTAGTACACACCACCCTTCGAAACCTACCCAAACTAATCTCGAAAATTTAGGACGTCTCTGATACTGAGGAAGAGGAGGAGGAAGTCAGCACATCCGAAGATGAAGATGGCGGTTATGATGATGAAGAAATGGAGGACTATTAGACGGGCTCCCGAAGCCAACTCTGATCAATGTTCTGGTCTTCAATTTGGGTTTGATCAGTCTGCGTATTCTTCGAATAGTGGAAGCATCATCTATCATAGATTTCGATAACTATTCTTTGCTCAAACGTTGCAACATTCACATTTGTAGAACAGTGTCCATCATTGCAGTTTTCTCCTACTCCAAGCAAGAAAAGAAAACCGTCTTATAGATTACAAACTCAGGATACAGGCTCGAGCTCCAGTGCCTTCTGCAACCAGCTAGAGGCTTGTTGATATATAGGTTGGCATTTCGCTTCTCTCCGCTTCCTTTGTTCTGCGCTCCGTCCCAAGTGATGAGTGAAACCATGGGTGCTCTCTTTGGCTAAAGTCCATTTATAACAGCCTTTTTCGAAATCTTCTCCCTTATTCTCCACATCCTCAACTCCGGCGAGATTATGGATCATCACTTGACTTTCTAGCCTCAACATGTCCCATTGCGCCCCAATAAAATATACCCAAGGCGGAAGGTCTTCCTTCTTAGCATAGCAAGGACTGAGAAGAGGATCCCGGCGATTCTGCCCGGAAGAGACATACGCCCAGTCAAACCAATAGCTGGAATACTCCAGTGAATCTCTTGGACCATCTGTGTACGGACGAGTGTCCAATTTGTGTTGCTGGTTGTGACTCCAATCCACAATCGGATAGTATACCAAGGCTGCTTTTATGTTTCCTTTGAGGCCGGGCAATTGGCTCGCGCAAAGTGCAAGGTTCCCTCCTGCGCTGAAACCTCCGATGGCAACTTTAGTCCTATCAATCGGCAAGGTGTTATCGGCGAGAATAGCATTGGTAAGCGCCGCGATGTCATGAACGGCGACAGGGAATGGATGTAAGGGTGCTTTTGAGTAGTCTAGAGATATGACCAGCACACCAGTGCGCTTAGCCCACATGACACAAAATTCATCGTCATGCTGGGGTCACCGAGTGCAAATGCACCACCGTGTATATTCAAGTAGAGAGGCAACAAATCCCCAGATTTATAGTTTGGTGGGTAAAAATACGGGTTTGAAGAGATCGACGGCAGGGGTAGCGCTTGATGAGTGTAGGACGTGAAGATGGCGGTGGTGGATGAATTAGCCTGTCAAGTGCGAAGGCGACCGGTGCCAATATCTTCAGCAACCATAGCTTGATGAAGCAATTCAAGCGGTGAGAGAATGGCAATCGGATTTTCAGAAGCGGAGGTGCGCTCTCTTGCTGGAGCGCAATAAGAGTTTCAGACATTTTCAGACAATGAGTTATACATATGAATGTCATAAACATAGAGTCTTAAAACCTCAGGCTTTGGAAATCTTTGTGAACATTAGTCTTGGACTAGTCGAATGCTCGAAACTCCACCATCTTTGTTGAAGAAAAATTGTTGAGATACAGGGATAGTCTGACTAAATAAGGACATCAACTCCGTAGTACGTCCAAAATGCGCACATAGGCTTACAACCCTCGGTCAGATATGGGCATAGCTTGAGCTATGAGTACCCAATCTCCGCAAAGACCTTAGTATAGCATGATACTAGTATCTGGCTCTGTTGACCTACGTACAGGCCCACACTGGGTTCTCACTTTACTCACCATTCCACTAACACATAGCCTACGCAACGAGTAATAACGTACAATCGCAGAACCAATACGGTAAGCTGCTGAAAATGTTTCCCTTCATAGCCCGAATAAAATACACAATAAAATAGCAGAAGACGAATAAAGCAGCGTTATAGCACTCCAAGAAAGGCTCGCCATGGACATCCCAACCAGCAGTAACTGCTGATACAAAAGTCCGAGCTCCGGGCTCCGAGCTCCCATCTCCGTTTGCAACTGAAGGCAGCATTTGTCATGCTTTCGAAATAGCACGGCCAGAATTCTTTTGGCATTAGGTGATTTGTACGTGGATCTGAATTGACAGACTGTAACACAAGCTGCCTCCATTTGTCACGTCTTGGCAACCCTTGGACAGCCAGTCCGCTCATTGTGTATTTTAGCGTAATGAACCTAACATAAATTACTGATAATAATCTAGACCTCTAAACTACATAACAACACACCAACTCTTGTCTTGTGATGCTTGAATCTGAGCTTGCTGGTCGGCAATCGTATCTTGGAAAATCTGCTCTTGCTTAGTTTTAGCTTCCTGCATTTCCTGCTCCATTTCCTGTCTAAGTTCGTCGACCACAATCCGACCCAGAGTATTAGTCTCAAATCTTCCATGTCCAATTAGAATAACTTTACTGGAGCTTGGAGGAGGATGCATAGTCCGATTCCCCGGACCCAATCAATACTGTCACACTGTTACAGGCATTTCTAGGGCCTTTAAATAAGCATGGCTGGCCCAAGCTATCAGAAATATTTCTTCGATCAAGGCCACGTTCACACACTTCTTCTTCAGCACCGCCTTCACTGATTCGAAGCGCTCAGGCTCATCAAAGAGATCGATAAAGGAGTTATCGGATGACACAGCTATAAAGAAACTAACCACGTTGCCGTCCGGACAGGACCTCCACCGCAATACATTGCTAAAACGCTGGATAGCAGTTCCCCATACACCGTAGGAAGTTTCAAGTATTGGCCCTTTAACATGGGGCTGCTGTGCACGCGCAGTTAATGCCACCCGGAGCTTGGCACCTCGGGCAGCAGCAACAATCCGCTCCACATTGGGTACCCGTCTCGCCTGCACAACATTGCGTACTGCCTGGATTACATATCCCATTGTTGGCGGAGTTGCAGTTTGCACACCGCTGAGTGAGTGGGTCGCAGATTGCGTTCCTCAGTGTTGCACATGCAGCGGCGACAGCCACAGCTGACAAGCCGCCCGCAGCCCTTCCACAGATGCCGGCGCATATGAGTGCTCCCGGACCGCACGCTGCTGCGCATGCGCTGGCAGCAATGGTTGCCACAACTGCATTGGCGAGTGCAGCAAAACTGCCACACACTGCCGTTGTGATTACGGTCGCCCCTGTACCGCAGTATGTTTGTTGGTCTCTACAATCCGGGCATCTCTGGAAGCATACTCCGGTCTGGCTGCAGGTGTTCAACTGCTTGCGTACCAGCTGAAGATCCGACGACTTCGCCTTACCTAGCGATGGTAGATCCGCGGTGCTCCGATAGTGCCCCATGTCTTCCAGCATTCTCCGTGTCAGGTCGTAGTCCTCTCCTGCAGCGAACGCCCGCTTTCCATTTTGTGGCGTACAGGTCCTGTTACTCGGATCGTTGATGATTATCTGATAGTCTGGTTCGCCCATGGCAAAGCCCGAAGAACATGTTTGGAATTCATCCAAGAAGCTAGTTGTTATGTCGGTCAATTCGGCTACGAATTGGGAATTTGCCAATAGGTCCACACAGGTGCTGTACTCTGTAGGGTCAGTGAACATCTGGCACGGGTCTGAACCCAGTGCGGCCAAGAAGTCGCTTGGGGTCGTAATGCCCAGTATTGCGCTCTGTATGCGATAATCCACCAACTGCGGGCTTGCGATTGAGTTGCTTTCCAATAGGCCGTTCATCACACTGGAACACGACGCTGTGTAGCTCGAGCAAGGCTCGGGAGGGGGCGCAGGCGCCGGATTGGCACATGGTGCCGAGCGGGCACTGCAATTGGTGTTAGCAGAGATCGGATCTGAGATGCAGATCTCAGCCTTAAGCCCTACGGAGACAAAGTCTAACTTACCGAGTTCCCGCAAGCGCCGCAGTTGCTGCTGTCAGAAGTCAAGTCCGGGCATTGTCCATTGCAAGGAGGTTGGCCAGAGTTGGTACAGACACAGGCACTTGACGAGCAGGTTGAGCCGGGGACGCACTGGGCTTTTGTCAACAACTGCGGTCAATACACGGCATTCTCTCAGAACTTACCACGTTCCCACAGGCCCCGCAGTTGTCGTTGTCCGAAGTGGTATCGGCATCGCTACATCCTGGTGGTGGCTACCCATCCCCAACTGAATTAGTCGTGTCTCACTAGCCACAGGCCAAGGATTGTTCAGCTCTCTGCAATAGACAGAACAGGACTCACCACATAGCAAGAACAGGCAGAGCTCAAGCGCTCCGACTGCGTTACGCCGGACCCGCACGGCGTGGCGAACTGGGTAGGGAGAGCCGTCGTGGCCGTTACATTTGCTTGGGTGTATGAGTGGCAGAATGATGTCGCAGCAGCGGTGCGTGTAGGGTTTCTAAGCGCACGTAGGCAGTTGTCGGCTTTGCACCCTGATCGCGCCTCGATTGCAGCGGCCCAA
This sequence comes from Albifimbria verrucaria, assembly GCA_020081605.1. Taxonomy (NCBI): domain Eukaryota; kingdom Fungi; phylum Ascomycota; class Sordariomycetes; order Hypocreales; family Stachybotryaceae; genus Albifimbria; species Albifimbria verrucaria. The sequence continues at coordinate 6,249,896 of JAHREC010000013.1, forward strand.
GGGTTAGCCAGGAGGGGAACAAGGAGAAAGGAAAGAGAGAGCTTCATAGTCTGAGAGCCTTATTTTGGATCCACGGAGTATCTAGTTTCCAGGGTAACTGAGAAGAGTACTCCGGAAACTTATAATTCGGTGTCCAGGTCAGGAGAAGGCTTCTTATGTACTTTTGAAGGCGAGGATACTCTGTATCACGTAGCCTCGGCCTGTCGGCCGGAAATCGTCCCGCGTTTGAGCTATTCTAGACCTCGCCTCTTGTTTCTTACACTATTGATTTGCGGCTTGAACTATTGACATGTTGCATCTACTCATTATCCCGCCGACATATGTAGGTCTTGCTGTCAAGTCTGGGGCTTTTTAGATGTTAGATTTAGCCAGAAACCACTGCAAGTTGAGCGAGGTGGGTGAAGCCCACCTCAGCTAACGGGTGGTCGGTCTTGTCTTAGTGGCCTATGCAGGAACTTGCATCGCTCAGCCGCAGCTCAAATCAGTCCAACCCTTGAAATATTGATCGGAGCATATGTGCGTGCTAGGATATGAGCCAATAGAAGACGAGAGTCCTCGGTCCGAAGTGCTTCAGAGCTAGCTGTAGACATAAGCAGACATTGGCTTTTCGTGCCACCGCTGCCACCGTTATCCTATGCATTCGAGCATCCTAGAAGGCCGAATAGAGCCAAGAGCCCGCATGAGTCTCGACATATTCGATTTCACCTAAGTTACTATAAGCTCGTGACGAGGTATTTTCCCAAGGTAATATCGGAGTAATATTCGCAGCGTCGCCATCCCTAGCATAGTTGGCCGAGATCTCATTGATTAGCACCGATAGCTCTAAGTAGATCTTAAACATCGCCTCCTCGTGACGCTAATTCGATCTATCCTTTGACCATGCCGTTATTCTCGTAAGTGCGATGGCTATTCTAAGATAACTTTGATCTATGTACGCCAAGTAATAAAATAGATACTTGAGTGTGCTATGCCCCATAACAGAGAATGTATCTAGGTACAGCACTTACGTGTTTTCAACCAGGGTAATAGAATTATGCTAAAATCATAATATCATAAAGGGACCTGATGTAGGTTACCCTCCTCGGAGGTTGAATAGTACAGGTATAATCCTTATTAGCTAGTCTCTTGGGAGGGAGGCTATGGTAGCTTAAGCTACAGCTCTGGGCTGCTCAGTCAAGGCTCAGCCTACCCCACTCAAGCTTCAAGTCTGAAAGCAGAAATGGACTTTGGTAAGATGGTTTTTACCGCGTACTCTATGGCTATTGTTTGAAGGATGCCGGCATCTTTGAGGTCGGTATCGTCAAACCCTGGAATGTTAATAAGGTGGACACGTCGACCGCGGTATTCCATCGTCGCGACACCAATCTCTCTTGTGCCTAATCATAATAAAATGGACTGAAGACAAACGATGAGTTTTGGGCAGGGTTCCTCAGGCTGGGATCTAGGGCTGAATGTTACGATGGTACAGCAGAATGTGGTTTGAAGCTTGTCAAGGATATGCTTGCGCGGCCGCAGGTGGTATTGGACAATCAACGCCAGATTGTCGACCAAGGCTTGAATTTGAATGAAACTGCAGCTGGCCAACTTCTTCGTGAGGAGACGGCCAAGGTTGAGCTTGAATTTAAAGAACAACTACAGGAAATGAGGGCCGAGATGAATGAGGCATTGCGGAAGAAGGATCTTGAGACTGCCGAGGAACTCAGAAAGAGCTCGGAGCAGTTGGAAGCTAAGTTAAGGCAACTGGACAAGGATAAAGAAAACTTGAAGGAGGACTTGCAAAAGCAATTGGCTCAGCATCAACAGATTCTGCGGCAAATGAATTTAATCGGAAAATGACCCGGGCTGTCATAGGAGAGATTGCTGTGGGCGCCTTGACTGGCGGACTGGGTGTTCTCGCCGGTATGGCTATAGATCCTTCAACCGCAGGGGCCGGTGCAGCAGTAGGCTTATCTGCTCTACCAGCTGCGCATATGGCAGGAGAGCTGGGACGAAGGGCTATCATGGGTGCCACGCAGTGCGCATTACAAATAGGCGCCGCTGTTCTGGAAGATGCTGGTCCTCAGCTAGCTGCGCGAGCTATCTTGTCTGTAGTGGAGCAGTTATGAGACTTCCTTATCTTGTCTTTGTCCCAGGCGCTTGTCCTGTTTGTCAACTCGGAAAGTCGTTATCAAGTAGTTTTTATGAAGTCGGTGCCATGGATGGAACCCATTTGAAGTCTTCAGAATTCAACTCTTTACATGTCTATGCTGATAGTGGAAATTGAGGGCATCGCCATACCTCACTGCATTATTCAATCACATGATTAGCGACTTGTTCTATGTATGGAACTGGTGGTAACGGCTCTTAGGCTGTTCAGCGCCCAGCTAGAACCACATTTTACCTAAGATCGACCCACATGCCATCGTTTGAAAGAATCGGTGATAGGTCGGGCATTTCATTGTAGGATTAGCCTGCTTTGGCGCAGTCTTGGCTCAGGTAAAACACTAACGTTATGTTGGAGGCGCCAACGGTTGATCCTATCTCAACCACAACGGGTAATCACCGTTATCATGCCCTTCTACAACAATTGTAAAGGATAGAATGCTAGCTTGCAGAAACAACTTCATTCTACTATGAATGAAGCTAGATACCGAAATGGGAGTAAAAGCCCCATCTTCAGCGGGTCAAGGTCATGATGACGTCGTTGATATCCCTCAAGCACTTCAATTACCGACATATCCGCAAAGCTCACGTCACAAAGCCGAGTCGTATAACCGCCATCGATGCAGGAATTACGTGGAGCAGGGAGTACCCGCATTGTCAGTGCTGGACAGTATAAAGTCATGCCAGGTCCAGAAACCGTGCCTTCCGGCTTGGTCCCCTATCAGATCATCTGCTAGTCGCTAGATACACACCTTGATCATGGCTCCTGCTGAACCTCATGCACTTCCCTTTCGAATGAAGGAGAGACCCCTCATTTCGAAGAAGAGCGTGAAGGATGGAAGGGTTACATAGAGTGGGAGAAATACCCTGAAAAGAAGGAGAAAGTGAAGGAGATCTTGAAGAATTATGACTTCCCAGCCGTGAGACAAAACACATACACTAACGGCATGGCTTGGCAACTAACACAATCTTATAGCCGCCCGAGTATCAGATGGTCCCATTGCCAGACACCAACCCCGTACTTACTGGCGAGCGATTTAAGCAGTACCACGAGGCTTGCGGTCTCGGACACATTCCTCAGATCAGCTGGGACTATGTATTGAAGGAGAAATCTGAAGATATGATCCATGTTCTTCAATTCCCTACAATGGCGAACCACCACGCGTTAGTCTGCCACACACATCCTGCCTTGCGTCCATTTTCTAACAGCTTTTCTAGGACCGGTTGGTTGAGACAGAGCTCACTCCGAATAAAGATCACTTCGTCCGCAATCACGGCGGCATCCCCGAAATCGATGTTGACAAATTTACATTGGATATAAGTGGACTTGTCAAGAACCCTCAGCGCCTTACACTCGCCGACCTACAGGATGAAACAAAGTTCCCCGCCAGAGTAATGTCGTCTCCTTGCAATGTTCTGGTACACGCCGAATTGAGCAAATTCGCGAATATCCCGGCGATGGAGACGAATTGATTAACGCGCCATGGGGTGAGGGTGCCATTGGTACCGCTCGATGGACAGGAGTCAGTCTTAAAAGGTCATAAAGTATTGCGGTGGTTTAAAGGAAGGCTGCGAGAACATCGAGCTCTTTGGAGCAGATACCTATTTCAAAAGGGGCAAGTCTACAACTACGTCGTCAGCGTACCATGGCGAAAGGTCAGGGCTCACGAGGTACTTCTCGCTTGGGAGATGAATGGCGAGCCTCTTCCAAAGATCCATGGATTTCCCTCCGAGCCGTTGTGTTTGGCTATATCGGCGCCCGAAGCTGCAAATGGCTTTACGAAATCAGGGCAATTGGCAAACCGAGCACTGCTCCAGTGCAGATGAAGGAGTACCTCTACTACACTCCTCAAATTGGAAAGCAGAACACGCTGTACAGCAATGGTTTCTCCATTCAAGACATGCCCGTCAGTTCTGCTATAATGACGCCAAAGGACATGGACCAGATTGTACATGACGGCAAGATTAAACTCAAAGGGTGGGCGTACTCTGGTGGAGGACACTGGCCAGTGAGGGTCGAAGTTAGTGCAGATGGAGGTTCTGTCTGGTATGAGGTGCCCTGGAAGCAGATGAGTACCAAGTATTTCTGGGCTTGGAGACTCTGGGAAATCGAACTGCCTGTGGATGCTGAGGGATGGTTGGAGTTTTGTGTGAGGACTTGGGATAGTGCCAACAACACTCAACCTACATTCGTACGAAGCGCTTGGTAAGTTTCACGCAATCTCTTCAATGGACCAAATCGACTAATGACACACAGGAACTGGGATCTACACGTCACGTCTTCTTGCCATAGAATCAGGATTTACAGCATCAACAAATCAAGACCAGCGACGGCAAAGAGATTGAAGCAACTAGAAGAGCATGGCGTGCCACTGGTACCCATTACTCGGCCTATTCCTTTTGACCTGGAGACAGACGAGGAATATATGGCAGCAATGGAAGAGCAAGGCTGGCGAGACCCAGCAGAGTGATCCAGGAGAATACGACTAGAATTAGATTCTCATAGCAATTTGTGGTGGATATTTATCTTCTCTTAACTTTTATCAACAGTACTTTATTTTATGCTGTATCAAGGTTGTAACCAGTTGAACTGCAGCGCTACATCATCCAAGCTTGATATTCTTGCTCTTTGCGACATGCAATGGCATTCATGCACACAGGACTATCTATTAGTCACATTATGATCGGGATGAGTTCCACGGGTGATGGAGTGTTCTAAGAAGAATGAAATCTTTGTCGCTTGTCACACAGCAATATCTCAAATACACTAGTTGGCTTCACTGATAAACCAAATGCAAAAGGAACATAAATCTCATCAAATTAATAGCTCTGAGAGTTTCGGGACAGCTTGAGTCGTTTTCATATTAACCCAGTCAAGGCACAATTAGAGTGCCACAGAAACATGCCATTACATGGAAAGACCACTCAGCTAGCTCCAGGTGATATTTATATATGACCTTCGCCAGATCGAAGGCACAAGGCTGAATGTCAATGCAAATCTCAACAGATGGTACCAATGCCAACTCCAAGCAAACTTATAATGGAGGTGCAGCTTACTATCGCAGAGGATCATACGGTGTTCGCCGCTACTTAATTCTGTGAACACGAGGAACCAGTGGCAACAAACTGAAGATAAGGACACAAGGGTCAGTCGCAAAGTTCGAGAATGCGCGTGGGTGTAAACGGTAAAACAAACAAACCGCATCAAAGTCTGATAAGATCCGCTCATCCTGATACAACACCGGGTTGCTTAACTGCATCCATTGCATTTTTAAATTCTTAGAATCAAGATCAAGACAAAGGTTCTATCACATCAAAGCTCGAGTGTCGCTTCAATAGGCATATGCAACTAAATCCACAATTTTCAAGTGTATACATGAAGTCATATCGGTCAGGGTCGAGCAAAACCTAGAGTTTCGCTTGAGGCTCAAAACTTTACATATACTCCCTATCAAGGTTGTCTACATAGTTCTACTAGAGGGACTCAGTAACGATACTTAATATAAATTTCATGCTCTCTTTTTCTCGTAACCAAGTCTATACTTTCTTCATTAAAACACAATCTTACCAGTTCACAAAGTTTTGGAAACACTTGGACTTTTGGAACTATGGCACCTTCAAACAGAGACTCAGAAGTGCTTAGACCGCACACTGTCAAGAAAAGCTGTTTATCAAAAGAGAAAATGCAGTCACCAGAATCCTTTCACGCTTTTGCAAAACTTCCAACAGAGCTACGACTACATATCTGGCAGCTAGCCGTACGTCCAGATGATAAGAGAGGAATTCATTACTTCTCCCTCATGCGATACCATGATAAACCAACGGATGATGGGTCAAAAGACAACGATAAGAGATACATGGCCGGGCCGCCACGAATTCCAGAAAATGTATCCAGTGACACCGTGAAGTACTCATGGTTCACGGGAAATCGTTCCTGGTATCAATGGGATTTGGGACTTTGGAATGCGTCGAAAGAGTCGAGGCAAGCCCTGCTCTGGCATTTGAACCAAAAATCCAACAACAGAATGAATTTGTACGATAAGTATGATCAAGTGCTCTTAAACGCCAGGCATGGAGAAGAACTTATCTTCCCAAGGATTCGGTCGGAGTACGACATAATTTGTCTTCAATTTGATGAAGATGATCTCGACGCAACCAGGTCCATTCAATGGGACAGTCTATTTTCTAGGCTCCCATTCTGGCCAGATCCCATTACACCTACTAATCTGGCATTTGAATTTGATCCAAATTGGTGCAAGGGCATGCCAAGGAAGTTCGGAAAGATGCGGGAAGAAGCCAGCACTCGTGGCCTCGTTGTCCGTGTATTTGACGCGTGGGTAAGGGAAAGATTGCCAGATCTTCAGATATGGCTTATTGATAGCAACATTGAGACTACTCAAGTGCGCCCTGGATGCAGTCGGCGTGATCGGCGCGACCTAGTCACTGATTTCAAGTGCCAATGGGTGGATGCAATAGCCAGCTCAACTCCCAAGAAACAAAGTGCCGTGTACTTCTGCCAACGGCTGTGGAAGTGGGGACTCGTTCATCGAAGATTGCAGACTGCAGGATTTGAGGCGGAATGGTACAGGGCGGGAGGTTGTTTGAGGGTGTTGGGACCTGAGTCAAAGGCATCGCCTACAAAGCCATCGGCATGAACAGGTCCTCCTCTTAATACTCGATGGGCACAAAGAGGTCACTTCTCTAGTGGCAAGATATTGGATGTATAGTACTGCAGCTTGTCTGCCTCAGTTTGACTTGGGGTTGTTATAAGCCATTTTCTAGGGATTATTGCCAGAAAAAGATGCACCGTGTGCTCCGTTATTAAGAGAATTCAAAACTGTAGAGTTTGTTTAAAAAGCTTTTAAGAGTTGATGGGTGATAAAGAAACCAACTCTTGTGTAGATGTTGACAAAGGGACTGAACTGTTAAGAGATAAATGGTTACAGTGTCTCGCGAGTGTGTATTACAGTAATACGGCCGCAACATAAGTAACCTACATCAGGTGGTTTCAGTAAAACATATCGTCAAGTCGAAGTCGCTTCAAGCATTGTTCTAAATGCCCTCAACATTGAAGAGAAAAGGGGCTGCCGCGAAGTGGTTTATACGCTGTTCAGTATGGTTATTGGGTTCAGCTCCAGCCACATCTTTGGTAAAGAAAGCTGAAGGTCTTGCCGCGCAACTGTTGGCCATGTTTACCAGTTAGTGCATAGTGAGTTCTAAACCGTAAATATCTGCAAGATGTAAGGGGCTTTCTAAACCAAATATGGACTGTAGATATATATGTTCCGATTCATAGCCAAGATGATGTGGTGTTGAACAGGCGACGGCTCTTTAGGAGGGCCAAGTTGATTCAATTCTTCTCCTTCACCTACCACTGGTCCGTAATTTTCTTGGTAAATTTACTCAAAGAGGCATGTCTTTTGTTGATTGATTGTATAATCTATGCTGACTAGGCATTGGTAACTCATCTTGGTCTGAATCAGGAAGAACGTGATGTAGTTACAGTTCCCTAACTTGATCAGCACCAAGATAAGCTAAAAGTACCTTGTACCGTGTCGAGTCTTCCCCACACTCAAGGCCCCACCCAAGCTTGCCTTACCTTTGCCTTCGGACCCCAGTCCATCCATCACCTCCAACCTGCATCTGCAACCTCCGTTTCCCGGCTCCGTGATCGCTTCGCCTGCCTCGCCCGTGCCTTCACCTGCTGCGCGTCGTGGGTTGTTTGCGTCGCATCCCTTCGAGCTATACCGTCGACACCGCTATATCGACCCGGAGAGAAATGCGCCGCCTCTTCGTCTAGACTGCCTTCCATGGCATTGCTGACGCTCTCGAAACGCCGCAACCATGTATAATCGCGACTCCAAGATTATGCGCAAGCTCCTGGGCAAGTCCATACCCGAATCCTCCGCCGGCAACCTCGCCTCCGTCACCAGCAACCCGGCTCCCACCTCCGTCTCGTACCGACCCCCAAGTCCCAGAACGCCGTCTACCCTGCTGGCGTTCCGATATCGCGCCTCGATGTCTCACCCGACCAACGCGCCGCTGTCCTCGGCGGTCCTCACATCTTGAAAACAGTCGTGCTTGAAGACCCTGCCAGCTCTAGCTTCAGCTTCAACGATGGTGTCGATGTGCGCGCCGCCATCACCGCCCAGCAGGCCCATGCCGGCACTGGAATCCGCGCCAGCGCAATGGCCGACCAGCTGAGCATCCGTGACGTCAAGTGGCATGGCAATTCTACCATCTTCACCGCCGGCGCCAACGGCAGGATCTTCGCCTACGACTTGGCTCGCATTGGCGCCGGCGGATCGGAGCCTCTCGAGTATATACAGATGCAGGAGGATTCGCGGCAGGTCAACACCCTCGATGTCAACCCCCACCTGAAGAGCTGGGTTCTCTCAGGTAGTCAAGACGGCATGGCTCGCATTTTCGACGCCTCTACACCTTGGCAGAACCGAGCCGGCTTCATCACTTTTCGCCAACGATTCGCGCCTCTGAAATGCATTGACTCTGTCCGCCAGGTCAAGTGGTCCCTAGAGTCGGCCACGAGATGGCCTGTTGCACCGAGACCGGTGTAGTGCTGAAGTGGGATGTCCGTCAACCATCGAAACCATTGCTGAGGATCAACGCCCATGAGAAAGCATGCTCTGCTATCGCGTGGCATCCAGACGGGAACCACCTCATGAGTGCCGGTTCCGATACAAAGCTGCATGTCTGGGATTTTGGTTCCACTGCCGAAAGGCGTCAGAAGCCAAAATGGACCATCTCGACGCCTGCACCTGTTAGTACCGTGGCATGGCGTCCAGGTCTCTGGTCGGCAACCACCCAAAGTCGCCGTGTGGCCCAGGTCGCTGTCACATATGACGAGAATAACAACAAGCGCTACGGCACCCTGTTGTTCATGTCTGGGATCTAGCAAGACCAACCATGCCTTACAAAGAGGTGGACTATTTTGAAAACTCGCCACTTGCACTATGGTGGAAGGACCAGGACATGCTTTGGACTGTTGGCCCAGATGGCATGTTCAATCAGTGCGATATTGCATTTGCCCCTAAAGTTATTGACCGCATGTCCACGTCTGCCATGGCCTTTTCTTCACGAGGCGATGCTCTGCTTTTCCTTGATGAACGTGTCTCATCCCCTCGGCCCCGGCTCTCTGCCGCACACCACCCTCATGATGTCACATCCCGGTCAACGTACAGCTCTGCGACAAATCCACCTCTGCTTAGCGCCAGTAAAAGTGATTCTGAGGAGGAAGTTGTTGGTCACTTCCTGGGTCCCCGCTGGAAGACACACCGCAGGCGGAGACCCAGCTTGCGCTCCGGTTCCGCAGTCAGCACTACGCCCCCATCAGGCTCGGGTCTATCAGAAGATCCCAAATCATCCATGAATTTGGAGCAGGCTATCAAACTGACAGGCATCTTTAAATCGCACCAGGGTATGGCTTCGGGTCATATACCAGCAGCAAAGTCTGTCCATGTTTATCAATATCTATCCAATGTGTATTTGGAGACTTTGGCTCAGGAGCTGCCCTACGTTGAAGGCGGCAAGCCCCTCGTTGAGCGAATGCGGATCATCATGGAGCAGTTTGCCAAAGCCGCTGAAGCCGCGAGCCTCTTCCGATTGTCACAGACATGGAGGATTCTCGCGTATTCTATGACCCTGTTACTCAACCAGCGTGCCCAATTTCACCTGGAGACCAGACTGTCAAGGTTCCAGAAACTCAAGATTGAAGAAGCCAAGAGCAAGGACAAGCTGAAGCCATCTTCCTCTTATGCTAGCTTTCGAGGTGATGGTACAGCAACACCTCGCTATATTCCTGGCCAGGCAGGTAGCCTCGATGTTCGGTCGCACAGCCTGCGTTCTCTTCTTTCGGAGGAAATCGAGAGCACCTCTAATGTACCCACACCCATAGCCAGACCTGTCGATGGTATACATGCTATGGATTTCCAGCACCAGCAGTACACGTACGGGAAGAAACTTACTCCTATCATCGAACCCGAGAGCCTCAATCTGGGCCCAGCTGCGCATGGGTCATTTAGTAACAGCCCGCGCAAACGTTTAGACTCTACACCCATATCAGTTGTCAGCCAAGAAAGTGAGCAGACCCAAATGTCCAGTACGGAAGGGTATGACTTTTATGACACCGATGTTCTGGTCAAGGCGATCGATGTACCTACACACACAGAGCCTCCTCAAAGCCAATGGGCACCGAAGAACCCATCGACCCCAAATAGTCGTAAGAAGACGCCTCGCCAAGATTCAGACGAGAGCTTTGGACAAGTGTTCTCTATTTCTGCAGGAAATAAGCAATCCCCTGGAACAGATTTTTATAGAAAATCACGTCTCACTAGGCAAGCCTCCGATGGAGACAAGCAGAGCGAGGGAAGCAACACTGAATACGAGAGTCGCATCAGAGGAGAGGAACTTGGCAAGTCATCACCTCTCAAGGGAGACTTGAGAAAGGGAGGCCATGAAATGCCAGCTATCACCCACTCACCGGAAGAGATTTTTATGATCTCGCAGACCACTGCGTCGACTGACGAGACTTATACTTCCCAATCGTCCCAGTCATTGCAATCCATCTCTGACAGTCAAGCCGAAGAAGAATTCGGCCACGGTTCCCATATTACGATTCAAGCTCCTCAGCCAGACGAGGCTTCGAGAACCGCGCGATCCATTATGAACCAGCACGATCCCACTCCTCATATCATAGAGACGGATTACCTGCCTTGGTCAGAGGACCCGGATTACCCATATCCAACTGGTCAGTCAGCACTGCCTCTAAAGTGTACATCATCACCAAAGCCTCCACTTAACCCTTACGTTCTGGTTAAGCGCGCTTTGGAGTTCGAAACCCGGACCTCGGCGCTCAATGCCTCAGCTATGATTCTTCTGTTGAAACCGCTCGTGCCGGAGTCTGTCATCGATCAGCACCAGGCGCGTAGCATACTTCGACAACACCACTCTCGGCTTATGCGCATGAGCCTCTTTGTCGAAGCCGCGCTACTACGTAACCTCTGCGTCAAAGGCTGGCCTTCTAACTTGCCCGACTGGGGCGATAACTACACCATTATCTTTGAGGCTGCTCAGCAGAATGTCAAAGTGGGCTTTTCGTGCTCTTCCTGCCACAAGCCCCGAGAAATCGATCGCACAGATAATCACCTTGCCGTCTGGACCTGTGAGCGCTGCAAGAGCCTCATGGCGCCATGTGCTGTGTGCGGACATCGCGAGCTAGAATCCGCAGAACATGAGCCCACTGAGGTTGCGGACGATTCTTCTCCAGCAGTTGCCCTCATGGGGTGGTGGTACTGTCCAGGATGCGCGCATGGCGGTCATGCATCCTGTCTACAGACATGGCATGGTGCGCTAGATCCGTTAGGAGGTCCTGGGCTCGACTACGCTTCGTTCAAGTACAGCGACGGCTGCTGCCCTCTCGACGGCTGTGGACATGCCTGCCTCCCAGGGAAGTACCGCGGCGAGACTACCACTGCACGTGCCGATGAGCTTGGCCGTGCCGCTGTCGAAACCTCGCGCGCACGCGAAGAGCGCCTTGCCGCAGCCGCCGCAGCTGCCTTTGCGTATGCCATGAACTCGTCGCCCAAGGGGCGGTCAACAGCAGCGTCACAACCAACAGCGCTCGTTCCAACACATGGACAGGCCAGCAGCCTGACCGCAGCAGTGTCAAGAGCGACGGTAACGACGTCCCGCAAAGCAGAGCTGTAGGGATGGCGCGTGAAGCGCTCAACAAGACAGGCGTTACAAGCGGAGGCATCCTGAGCTCAAGCCCAAGCCGGGCATCGGGCGAGAGGGAACGCAGGAAGAGCGTCAAATTCGCGCAGCCGGGAAGCAGATAGTATGGCTGTAATATTGGGGCATTGCAATGTATTCAAGCGCTGAGAGAGATGGATTTGTATATATGATGAATATGGCTTTAGGAGGGAAATGGCGTTTGGGGATGGAGAGGGATGTTCCTGCACATGTGTACGAGTTGCAACGATGATTGCATTATTTACTTCAACGCCGATAGATGAAATCCCGTAAGGGGCTGTTATATTGATCAATGATGCAAAGATGTAGTTCAATTCAAGCTTATGCCGCTACCAGTACTACGTAACATTCGTTGGCCTACAGACCTTTGGGTATCACACTCGCATTGCTAATCAAAGAGGGCGGCTCGCACGGCTCATCTAGACACATTCTCTCTAAGACCTTTGGTTCGAAGCGTGAACTTGGTCTCGTTCTCGCCAAACGGCAGTGCTATCGCCTCGTCAGGGCTCAACACTGCCACACTATTCCCTGCGCCGACGATGCCGTCCTTGAGAAGGGCGTTGCGCAGAGCAGCGCTATGGGTGTTGGGCGCATCGCTGTCGTTGCTACCGCGGCGGCTGCCCGCCGCGCTGCTGAGCTGACTGCCGTCCAAGTGCGGCGCAGACTGCAGCGAGGGCATCCTGCCGTGTAAACGACCAGCCCAGAGGCCGCGCACGCCACCCTTCTTGCGCTCTGGTACGTCTTCGCTACCCGCGCTGCAGACATAGAGTAGGTACTTCAAATTAGGCAGGGTGTGACGGATGTCGACGACCTTGAGACCTTGCGAGGCACAAAGAGCCTCGATATCCTTGTTGAGCAAGAACCAGGCGTACTCGAACCGCCACTGGCCAGCGGTAGATCCACCTTTTGGCAGATATAGAGGGAACTCTTTCCTTGAGGCGTTTCGTTCGGTCATTTGTGAAATATCGTCACGCGCCCAAGACCGTGAGCCGTATGGGCTGAGGCCATAGGGCAGGGGTGTAGATAAGTAGAACTGCAAGTGTTTGGTGAGCAGCGTAGTAATGCCGAGTGCTGCAGACAACACATCTTCGCTAACAGTCCTTGCCGTGGCGCCGTCGTAGACAGAATTCGGCAGCGGTATATTGCATATCTGGAAAGATAGAGGTGGTGCATTGGCGATGGGAGTAATGGGGAATACGTCTGAAAGTTCCGAGCATATGCGACGGCGCTGACCGCGGATTTGTCGCTCCGTCTGTTGAATCATTTCTTTGGCATTCTCGAGTTTCTCTCTGTTAGAAGCGATATCCTCTTCTCCTTTGACCTGTTGCTGTCTTCCCTTTTCCATGGCTTCCCGTCGGCTCTGCAAGGACTCGCGGAGCTCATTACGCCTCTTCTCGGCGAGTTTGTTGGCCCGCTGCTGCGTTGCGACGTACTTCTCTGCAAGGGCGGCCTCCTCTCGCGCATTATCTGGGACCTCACTAGGCGTCTCGTTGAGAATCTGGTTGATCTGGTCCATGATCCGGTGCTGCGTCTGGATGGCATCCTCGATAGAGCTTTCGAGGTTAGCTAGCTTCATCAGCGCGGCGTAGGATGAAGATGCAATGGGCGACGCTTGTTTAGGATCGGAGGCTCTGGTAGGGAAGTCGAGTGAATAAATGCCGTCCTCGAGGTGGAATATCAGCGCGTTCGGGGAAACTTGCGATCTAAAAGTGTGCCAATGAAGTGTAGCTGTCGCAGATCTATCGATTCTTCTAATAGGAAGTTCCAGGTCGAGTTCTTGGGCCGCTTTGCCCAGAGCTTGATGGTGACGAAACATGATCTCGAGATGCTCGGAGCCTGGTCACCGAGCTCAAAGAATTGAAAATTGAAGTTCTAAGAACAATGTTAGAGCTTCATGACAAAGATAGTTCTACCGCAAAGGTATGATTACATACCGCCGACTTCTCCCGCACCTCGCTGATGTACACCGGATCATCGTCGTTGTTGGCGTGTAGGAGAAGAAGACATCGCCAACATTGTTGTCAACCAAGATCTCCAGGTTCTTCTGCCTCGTCGCGGGGTTGCCATGGGCAAAGCTCAGGCTCGTCCGGCGAGCGCGTTTCAAGGTGTCGGGACGGCGAGCATCCTTCCTAAGGCTGTCGCTGGATCGAGACGAGTGCAGCTGGCCCGACTCACGAAGAGCTTCCAGCTTATTGGGGCTCTTGTTCAATGAGGCATCGTCGGAGGTCCGGAGGTGGGTTGGGGTTCGAAGGACAGGTTTCGCAGCCAGAGGCCCTTGAGGTGACGCAGCTTGCGATTCTGGGGAGGAGACGCGGGCGCCGCGGTTCGGAAAGGGTAGGCATTATTGCAGATGCGATGACATGCTGGTAACGTGAAGCCGACGGGCGGAGGGAGGCTAGACGCGAGCTGGTCTAGAGCCCTGGCGTAAGAGCAATTGCTGCGACGGTTGAAGCTTGTCCACGAAGCTCGTCGTTGGGCCGAGTGTAGGTAGTTGCAGTTGCAGTTGCAGTTGCAGTTACAGTTGCATTGCTACGTAGAGCCCTTCTATAACGATATGCATGGTAGATGCATAAGACGTCACCTTGCATCCTCGTCTGGTAGTCCGAGCTCAACCAGCATACCAGACAACAAAGTCAATTTGGACTCTTCTAATAAATCAGAAAATTCATTAGAAGCTCTGAACTCACTTTTAAAGTGCCTTGTTTCTATTTGTTTCTGTGGTTTAATATTGGCCGTTGCCTTTTCGTGAGATACTTCGGGGCAAGACTGACTTGACTTACACCAGACCACAGGGCCAGCCAACTACTTCAGACATCATGACACGACACACATCTACACCAGGTAGGATAATTTGGTTGTCATAATTAATAATCAATTCAAAAAGTTATCTGAAAAGTTTTCTTACCGTTCATTTGATATAACGACTCCAAAATAGCAATCACCCATCACAAACCTACAGCACAAGTTCCAGCATTGCATCCAAGACTAACAAAAGAGATTTATTTATGTAAGCTATCAACTTATTATCCAAGAATTCTCCAACAAAGAAGCCTATCCTACATACCCCCATTCATTTCTTCGCTAAACATGTCATAATGTCATATTGTGTTGAGACCGATTGTCTCGTATGTTCCGACGCACACCAATTTACATTCTGCTTCCTCCTTAATTGCGGAGGAAAATGTAACTCCCATCTCTGTCCTCGATCTCGTCGCCATAGCACGGCTGCCACTCGGGAGCTACAAACCAGAAGCAGTTGTTTCCATTGTCATCAAACTTGGCCGTGAACTCGACAGCAGCGCAGACGAGAACATCGTCACCACTGAGTGTTTGGCGCACTGCGTCGGCGTGGCAGGCACCCAGGCAGTGATTAAAGTCCGTAGCATGGCCGTGCTCTGCTTTGTCTCGGCGGTCTTTCTTGAAGCCCGTCTGGCAAAACGGCTGGTAGTGTGACAGAAGGTGTTCACGGTCGCTGCGCTTGCTGTGCGTGCCAGAGCTGTGGTTGGCTAAGGACTGTTTGTTGCCCTTTCCATGAGGCGGGACGAAACCACCACGAGCCTTGATAATTTTGCTTCCGGCAATTTCAAGGCCTAAGGGTCCCTCAGAATCGAGGATGTCAAGCTTCAGGAGAGGGTTGACCTTGCCCCTATGTCGACGTGAGCCAACCGGTTCTTCTCAAGAATGTTGGCGTTGATGAGGCCACCATCGTCATCTTCCTCGTCATCCCTGTCCCCGTTGTTGTTACAACCGGAATTATAATTTCCTTCATCATTGTTCTCCTCACCATAATCTTCATCTGCATCTTCGTCCTCGTCCTCGTCTTCGTCCTCTTCTTCATGATCCTCGTCATCACCATCGTCCTCATCACCTCCATCCTCGGCATCATCGCCACCTTCATCCTCATCATCACCATTATCGTCTGCATCCTCCTCAACATCATAATCCCCATTAGTGTTCTCATCTTCCTCGCCATCATACTCGTCATCTTCGTCATCTTTTCCATCGACGCTGTATTTGTCCTCGCCTTCCTGGGGTCATCACTTGCCCCCTCCTCATTACGAGCAGGTGGTTTGCCAAGGAGTGAGTCAATCTTGACATCGTCAAAATCAACAGTAATGGTCTCTTTGTCACCCAATTCGCCTAGAGCTCTTAGGTAATCCTCAAGCTGCTCCTCAGACAAAAGATCCAATAGAACTAGCAGGTCAAGGTCAATAGCGACTGTAGGCTTGATGCAGATCTTATGATCGACCTCGAAGATGTCCGTGTTTTGGGAGGTGCCCGGCTGCTCATATCCCGGGTATTCATCATCGCCGCCAGGTGTGTCGTCGTTTGGGCCATCACTGGGACTCGGCGGGTAATAGGGCTTTGAATCATCATCTCCTGGTCCGTTTGGCTTAGGAGGGTAATCAGTGCCTGGCACATTTGGCTTTGGTGGATTGCTGTTACCAGGTCCGCCAGGCTTGGGAGGGTTGCCATTTCCAGGCTCATTTGGCTTAGGGGATTACCATGTCCAGGCGTGTTGGGCTTGGGGGTTATCATAGCCTGGGCTGGTTGGCTTGGGTGGTTCAATATGCCCGGGCACGCTGGGCTTAGGGGTTGCCATTTCCAGGAACAGGAGGGTAAGCGGTATGACTGTTGCCAGGCCCGTCAGGCTTGGGAGGTTTATCATCCCCAGGCTTAGTGGGCTTGGGAGGAGTTCCGCTAGTAGGTGCACTTGGTTTCGGAGTATTGCCATGGCTTGTACCAGGAGGAGGGTAGGAGTTGTTACCATGGCCATTCCCAGGGTTGCTAGGCTTGGGCGGCTCGTCGTAACCCGGCCCATCAGGTTTTGGGGGCTTTTCGTTTCCAGGAACAGGAGGATAAGGTATATGGCCACCAGGACCATCAGGCTTTGGTGGTTCTCCATCCCCTCGCCAGGTGGGGGAGGATATGGCGTCTTATCATTGCCAGGGACTTCAGGCTTTGGAGGAACTCCGTGGTTTCCATCTCCTTTGGGAGGTTCATAATGGTTACCACCTCCACTAGGGGTTCGTAGTCGTTTCCAGCTTCTCTGGGAGGCTCATAGTGGTTTGTGTTGCTCTTCACTTTGCGTCAGCTACGTGCATAAACCGTTCTGCTTTCACTCATCTTACCTCGCTAGGGGTGATGTAGATGTATTCAACTTCATCTTCGGTTTTGTGTGGATGCTCGGTGCGAATCGTAATCTTTGGGCAGACAGTCTTGTCAAGAATGGTAGATAGGTCGATGAGACATCCACTCTCTCGAGCGATGACCTCTAGACGGGCTACAATGTCCGACATCTTGGAGTAAAGAACGAAGTACCTTGGAATCAGAAACGAATGACTTAATCAAATGAGTGACTTGGTAGGCATGTAAAATGAATGACTGTCCAAAAGGCTCGATACTGGTACTTCAAAAAGAAAAAACGGAGCCAGCTTTGGCCCATTATATAGGTCTATTGCTTTGCTCTTTTGGTTTCTACAGCTGGACTCTTGAAGACTATTCTTCATGATGTCGACAAAATTCTACAAGGGATGCGCAGAAAAGTCTCAATATGGGGAGACACGCAAGGGTAATGCCACCTGCTAGGCGGTCCAGTTTCTCCTAATCATATTGAAGCTGATCAGTCGGGAGCTTCGGCCAAGCCGCCGAGATGTTCAGTCAGAACGATGATTGGTGTCACGAATCTCTTCTGAACACAAGAATGAGACAGCAACTAAGACTTCTGTTCCCGGGAGCCTGTTACTACATATACCGATAGTCTTTGCCTTCTGGTTACAAATATCAAACAAACTAAGTCCAATAGTCCGGCCAAGTTGATCCTCTTTTCTCATCTTGGTGGGCTATCAAGCATCTGTAAGTCATAGCAATTCAGGAACCGTTTCAACAGACGCCACCTGCTTCTTCTTTAGGAGAGACATACATGAGCTTGGAGCCAACCGGCTCTGTGGGACAGTGCATGTCATCTGCAAGGGGCTCACTTTGGGAAGTGAAATAGAACCGCAAAAGCAAACGTGTTGCCCACACGATTTCGGAATGAAAGACAAGACAGAGACGGCCCCACAACTTTTGCCGGTCCGCAAGACATATTCTGTCATTTGTGAGCTAGGCGTGGTCAAACCTGGCGTTTGGTGTCGAGACTCTCGCTATCTGCCGCATCGGTTGCGTGCTGCTGCAGGTCGTCAGATTGCAGACATGTCAGTAGTTTAGCCAGGTTGGAACTTGTGGAAATTGGATTCGGGGCACGGACAACATCAACCTCCAAGCATTATTTTGTGAAGCAACCTCATCCCTCGTTCCGAAGTTCTTAGATCATGGCATGACATGTGTTTTTACATGATATGAATACGTAAATTGACTACAGTCTAAATAATACTCGCTATAACGCCTCTATTACGCCTTCTTAGTTGGTTTAAGATCATTAAAATTCGGGGTTTGTTCGAGCAGGCTGTGCAATGGCAAGAAGATGAGTTCGCCGGGCTTAGTGTCGCCCTTCAGCGCAATCAGCTCCTCCCACGACATCCACTCCCATCCTTCACACTTGTCGGGTTCCGTAACCTGAAATGATTGGGCGGTTAGTATCTGCATGTTCCGGGGCGTTGGGCTGGGATGCATCACAGCGCGACTCACCTGAGGCAGGGCGTCTGGATCAGTCATCTCACAATACGCAAACAACGTGATGTAGTGCTTCTTTTCCCGCTCGAAGACGCTGTTTGTCACTGCGGCTGTGCTGAGACCCTTCACGACGAGGGTAGTCTCCTCCAAGACCTCGCGCTCAGCGCACTCGATAATCTCTTCGCTGTACTCGAGGTGACCACCAGGCAGCTGCCATGTTCCTGCGTTTCCTGCGTCAGCCACCGCTATGACTTTGTCGAACATCTTGACTGTGTTCAAATCAATTGACTCACCCTCTCCATGGCTCCCTTTGCGTTTTCCGACGAGCACCTTGTCGTCCCGGCCAACCACGATGGCGCCAACACCAACAAGAGGACGAGGTGGTTGAGAAGCTTGGGAAGTCATTTCACTGCTCTTGGTGCAATGTAAGATATCTATGCAATGCAATTTTGATTCTGAAGAAGATGGTAAATCTGAAGATGGCTCTCCTTCCAGCGGGAACGTGCGGCTCTTATGCCTTTGGAAGTGCAATGGATCACGAGCGCTGTTCCTAGGCTGCGGATTCCGCTAGCAATCAAGTGTACAATTGCATGTTGTATGACCCAAGTGGAGTAAAGGATCCCCACTACCGTCGGCGAGTCACAGCTGGAGAAAACTACCGTTGGGGATTATAATGGGTTCCTGACTCACTGCTGTCAGCCTTGCTGGCTTTATTGCGGCTATGCAGTCTTCAGTTAACGTTAGTTATATAAGCGCGCACCAGGCGCAGTATTACAGTTTCCTAACTTGGGCATATCTGACCAATGCAAGTGATTGATTCCATCAAAATGACCCAGCGAGGCATCAAGGCTTTTGATATGGATTTATTATCGCACATAAGAGCAAAGGAGCGGGTGTTCGGTTTATATGGACATCATGAGGGGGAATGGATCCGCTCCTAGATTGCCGGCTTGCCGACTAGCTCGCTGAAGCAACAGCCGAGTAGGAATATTTAATGAGCGAGCGGTGCATTTGGCATTCCGTAGACCTTCGGTGACCCGACTGTTTAGATATCATGGACTATTCGAGGCTGGCAGCTCCAAGCAAGAGCTGGAAGGCTCTAATCGCTGTTCGTCCTGAGGCAGCCGATGAGGGACATACGGGCAACGATCCCACGCAAGCAGCAGAACTACGTGCAAGAGTGAACTCTGTCCGTGAAACGGTCACGGCTGGGCTGATCGAAAGCTCAGGACTTCAGGATCAGGTGAAGATCACTACCGTGCAGGTTCCGAGTCGCGATGAGCAGCGTACGATTCCGGTGCGGGAATTCGTGCCTCGCGGTAACGGGACAGGCGAACAACAGAGCCGTGGTCTCATTTACTTCCATGGCGGAGGATTTCTGATTGGCTCCGAGACTTTGGATGACTTTATTTGCGCAAACATTGCCCTAGATCTCGGTGTTACTGTTCTCAGCATCATCTATCGCCACACACCAAAGCACGCACATCCAGCGCAGGTAGATGATGCGTGGGATGCTTTTGAATACATCCGTAGCCATGCATCCGAATTCAATGTCGACATCAAGCAGGGCCTTGGTGTTATGGGCGAGTCAGCGGGAGGTGCCCTTGCTGCCAGCGTTGTGTTTCGACATATGAAGACAGTCAAGGCAGCCGAAACCACCGACAAGGCTATGCCGCAAGAATCTGCTATCAGCGGGGTCTTGTTGTCGATTCCATGGCTCATGCACCCGGACAGCTTTCCTTGGCATCTATTTGCCTCGCCAGATGTTGCTGCTCGGATTCAGTGTCAGAACGCGCCGGTTCTTCCTGGTGTCCGACTGAAGATGTTCAGCGACTTGTTAGCTGCCCCGGAAGAAGTGGGTATGCCTTTCAACGTTCCATTCGCTCCAGACACGGAGCTTCGGAAATGGCCCAGGACCTCGTTCATCGTTACGGGTATGGACCCTCTGCGGGACGATGGTCTCCTGTTCGCCAAGAAGCTGGATGACTTGCAGTGAGTACAACCAAAGGTCCTGCAGGAACCTCTTTATGGCCATGCTAATGCTTTCAGGGTTCCTACGACTGTCCACGTCTTCCCGGGCCTCCCTCATTCATTCGGGCGCTGGCCCGACTTGCCGGAATCTGCGGCTCTCAAAGCTCGAACCCTTGACTGCCTCCGGTGGGCAATGAACTTGGGTGGGAAGAATGCAGGAAGCACGCAAGTCTGGCACGAGTACCAGGAAGAATAACGCAAATCTCCGGAGAAATGCCCATGCTTTCGCCTGCTCTTTGTGGAGTGTTGCAGTGAGACTGGATCATCTTGTGGCCACCTGTTCTAGACCACCAACTATTGTTCAGCTTAAGCATGTAACAGTCAGAGTCTGGTAATGCTGTTACCTTTCCCTCGGCCCGAGTAATATTACATCTTGGCAAAAGCTTGTGCATAATCTCTTTTTGTATGCAAAGGGAAATGATTGCATTGCTGAGTCAATTCAGTTGCTGCTTTATTGATGAGCGTCTTGTGTTGTCTTTTAGCACTAGTTGATAACCGACCATATGTTTCCCTGGGAAGTTGTGAGTCAATCCAAGTACCAAGTCAACCAACAACTAATGGTGAAATAAGTTGTATTTGTTGACCGGTGACGGAATTGATGATTCTGAAGTTCAATGATGTTCGGTTGGCGTATGTAA
This sequence comes from Albifimbria verrucaria, assembly GCA_020081605.1. NCBI lineage: Eukaryota > Fungi > Ascomycota > Sordariomycetes > Hypocreales > Stachybotryaceae > Albifimbria > Albifimbria verrucaria. The sequence continues at coordinate 6,271,090 of JAHREC010000013.1, forward strand.
CGTGCAATTCCTTGGTGAGATTCTCCAATCCGGAGTCTAGGGTATGTATTCTCAATCGTGTGCTTGATCGGGCAAGAGGAACCCTTCGGAGTCACATGATACGCAATGCCATCTCGTCCTTGTTCTCCCCATTCTCTCATACGAATAAGCATACCTACTTTGTAGATGTGATCGTGTTCATCAGTCCTCGCACAAGCCGAGAAAAGCCATCATGTCTGAGCTTCCTTTCGCGAAGGGGAGTCACCATCACGTGTCTCATACGTCTTAGTGCCAGAGCGTGTCTGGCTCCTTCGTCGCGGCTCCAGCGCATCGCGTCCGTTAGACGAGGACTCGCGTATCATTTCCGAGCATGGATCGGATATAAGCCAGTGTCCTTGCGGGTTCGTCGTATCTCAGCGGTATTCCGACAAGATGTATCTCATCCAGCCCCAGGCGTCAAGGGCCGTCATACTCGTGTCAGGCGCCATCAAGCCCGCCTCGGATGTCGGTAATTCACAATCACTGCCTCATGCAAGCGTATGTGCGCACTTTGGTGTGAGTTCGGCTATGCGTGTCAACCCCTCGTCACCTGGTAGCCTACGGCAAGGCCATCATCTGGTGTTACGACTCGCATGGGTGATATCCAGTTTCTTGCAGCAATGAACTCGAGACATAAGCGAGGCGACAACTGCAACCCACAGCCGGGACCGTGAAACTTGCTGGCTAGTGACCTGCATCGCACCACTCATCAGTTATCGACGAGGGCGACTGCAGAGCGTCTTGGCTGTATCACGTACAGTACATGACCGGCATCCTCGGCCTCGCTTAGTAGGTCCACGCCAGACCATGGGTCGACCTCTTTTCTGTCATGAGCTCACTTTAAGTAATGCAGATAGAAAGCCACCAAAGCACATAATCTTGTGAGGAGGTGTCGCCAGCTTACCCCGTGCTTCTTCATAGTGTTCAACCATCCCTCACCGCTGTCCAGGTGCCTAGGCGGACCTACTGCCGGATAAAGAATCTGCAGGCCGTCGACGCACTCTCACGCAAGTGACTCGGCACACACGCGGCAGCTCCTCCAAGTCCACCGCTGTGCAGGTGCCGAAATTGCTGAAGCAGGCTTTGCTTGGTACATCGGGGCTCATTCTCGTCCCACAGCTAGCGAGCCGCCATGGTGAGGGTCTCCGAACCCCTTTGCTTAATGGTTGATGCGCTTCGTAGCAGTTGGTCAGACTTACAATCACGCTCTTTGTCATGTGAAAGCGAGCCCTATGAGCAAGGCATGATACGGAATTGGTTCTCCGAACCCATTCCCGGCTAGGCCACCAAAAATGAAACTCGCGGCCAACCTGGATGGTGAGACGACATGGGCAGGGCACTGCGATAATCCCAAGCTGGATGAAATGAACAATGCGAGACTCGCTAAGCATCCTCTTATACTAGATCTTATGCTTAACGCCTTGAAGAAGCCGCAGCTACTCACGTACCTCTCACCGCGGCTGCCGGAACAGTGGATCTTGTGCATGGACATCTCAGTGGCCGCAGTATGTCAAGCCGCGTTGTTCGGGAGTCAATTGAGTGCACGTTAGGTCCCGTGTCTCGACAAATGGCGAGGCCAGCATATGTGCCTCGATTGGAACCGTTCGACACACATGCGGCTGAGGCTTTACCGCACCTTTGCAAGTAAGGTCAACAGGGTGGGGTCAATGTTGGACGGCTTCGTTATCGGATCTCGGAAGCTCTCTCAGGGTGAAGGAAGGTGAGCCTCCGAATTGTGCCCAAGTGAGACGCCCTCCGGTTAAATGATACCGAGAAGGAGCTTAATGATCAGCTCCTGCTTATGTGTGAAGACAGGCGGAGCATGCCTCGCAGGGATGCTATCAAAGGTTGACGGCAATTCAACGTCTCCTAGTCATTAAACCATGCTCAATTGACCGTTGTGAGCATTCCCGTATTAGGCGACGTCGTATCGATGTACCCATGAGCACTGTCTGCGCAAGTCCAGCAACTTTCGTCTTAGTCCAACTACAGGAGGTAGGCTTGTGAGAGCTCATGTCATGATTTTGAGGTGGCGTATGCGCCGAGATATGACGATTCAATCCCGTACCTTCATTTCAGTAGTTGGTATCAGAGCGGCCACGAAGAAACTGAGGTCAGATGCAAAAGTTTCCGCATCCAGCCGCTGGCACATTTGCGACGTTGCAGACACCACAGTATTTTACATAAGTGGCATGCACAAAGCAGGGCATCGACAAGCAAGGATCTTTCCACGGTAATTCCCCGATGGACCAGCCATGCACGACGTACCTGGAATTCAGGCCGTATGGGTTACCAGGGACGGGAGACTCGTCGGCGTGACGTATCACATGTTCACAAGCAGCAACTGCGGCGCAGCTCCGGGTTATTGCTCGTCCGCATTTGACCAAGACACGAGCTCAATCTGCATCTACAGCTCCCGTGAGACTAGGCCGAATAAATACTGTGCCCTACCAGCTACTCTATAGTAATTGCTGACGACAATGCCGTTTAGAAGATTCTACTACATGACGAGCTCGTCAAAAGACTTTCGCCTCAATCTTTGGCAGCTTCAACATGTGATTTCGAGCTGAACGAGGCTCATGCTCGCTCCATAATTACACCGATCGATCATCACAATAGCATCTTACTGGAGCCCACATCAAATGGGTCTCCCCAGATAGTGGGGTGTCCGGGCCGCAAAGCCGCCCACCTTGTTCCCATCCAAGAGCTGCCACGGGAGAACAAGGTGATAAGGCGGCCTGATTGGGTGCATCACCGGGGCTGTTCTGTCCCATTTCGAGAATGGGCATTGGCCACGGCGGCGTCGTAGGCAGCAAGTCGCTGAGATTGGATTCCCGTCAATGGAGATGCGTACCTCTCAATCATTTCTACGGTTGCATTCTAGAATGAGCTGCACCGAAGTGTCTGTCTCGTGATGTACTTTATGTCCCTGCCGCAGCAGCCACCAGTCTGTACGTAACGGGGTGTGTGCGAGCGTGAAGCGGAGGTGTATTTGTTAGCTCATCATCCCAGCCCAGTGGTCCCATTCGGACCCTGGCGTTCGAGCCACGGACCTGCGGGTTTCGGGACGTTGACAATCAATTGGGCCAGGTTACCAGTGGCATTTGCCCAGGACTCCCACAAGCACTAGAGTGGCAGGCGTCGTCGATCGCCCGTCACGCGGGATCCATTGGTCATCGAAAGTTCTTCGCTGGCCATGTTGTTTCCCAAGTGCCGCTCGTATCTCGATGTCACGAGCTAGACCGCCAATGATTAGACTGCTACGTGGACAAAGGGCGGTGCCTGGCCATCTCACGCGCGCGCCCTGCGATATCACGATTTAGATTGCGGATTTGCATTTGGCACTATCTCACTGACATGAGCCAATGGTCGACCGCCCTGGCCCGGTCGCATTCCCTGCATGGTAGCACTGGCGGATCTCTCTGTATAGTGGATGATGCAAGCTGGAGCCAAACATCCCGCGTCCACCAACGCATCTCAACCACATGCTGTTCAAGGGTCTGCTCCCCACTTAAGCATGTGTCGTTTGCCTTGCTTACGGAGCGTCTCCAAGCACTGATTCCAAAAGCAGGAGATGCGGCCAAGCAACGCCAGGCAAACAATGGGCCCTCTGCACTTCGTTTCTGTTCCAAGGTGAGCGCAGCCCGCTCATGCGGTCCGCTCCTACCGATATGGCAAATCGTGTCGATGGCCTGCCAATATATGGTAGATAAGGCAAGTTCCAAGTTGCTGCATCACCTCCACTCCAGCATGCCTTGGCCAGTCGCGGGTTTTCGGCAAACCCCACGACCTCTGTTGATCACCAGCTCCCACGGGTTGGTAGTCCATATTTTGCAATCTTGCTGCCATGCAACATGCCGCGGCTAGGGTGTCTTTTATATACCGACCCTCCCGATCTCACCGTAGCGTGCTCCATCTCACAAGTTCCCTGGCTGTTACATCCGGGCCTGTTTGGATCAACAGGTGTGCATAAGATACAGCTGGGTGTCTTCATTTATAAACGAACGGTTGACCAGGCTATATAAACTTTGGGGTAGAAGTTTACATGTCTGTGAGCACGCCTTGATATTGCATGTCTCTCACGGGCTAAGTTGAAGTCTCTTCCCATCTCACACTCCCTCCCAACCATTGCTAGGGATATCTGGATTTGTTTCTTTGCCGATCGTTTGTTTGTCCGCAGAGACTGGGCTTCCCTGACCAACGAATGCACAAGTAGGCAGTACACTGTGACCCTCTCAGAACCACATCAAAGCGCCCATTCTTCACTTCCAACACCACGCCCCTGTAAATATAACAGCCCTAACGAACGCCATGGATACCGAATCGAATAACTCAAATACTACCCCTGACACGGAGTTCTCTCCGCCAAACAGCCCCCACGAAAGATCGAGCTGCTAAACAATGCGAGGTTAACCGCAAAGCAACAGCTTAGTGAGCTATCCTTGGAAGAAAAGGTATGCACCATGAGTTTGAGCTATTCTGGCCTTACTAATGAGATGCTAGGTTTCACTGCTCACAGCGGCCGACTTTTGGAGAACGAAGGCCATTCCAGAGAAAGGTATTCCTGCGATCAAGACCACAGACGGCCCCAATGGAGCGCGAGGAGGCATCTTTGTTGGTGGCACCAAGGTATGATGATCCAACAGTGTGCGTGAGGAGCATTGAGCTGATCTGTTAGGCTGCCCTTTTCCTTGTGGCATTTCCTTGGCCGCAACATGGAACAAGGACCTTCTTTACGAGGTCGGCCAGCATCTGGCTGAGGAGGCCAAGGCCAGGTCGGCGAACGCCCTACTTGCTCCTACCGTCTGCATGCACCGTCATCCCCTGGGAGGTCGCAACTTTGAGTCATTCTCCGAAGATCCTTTGCTCACTGGCAAATTGGCTGCTCAGTACGTCAAGGGACTTCAGGAGAAAGGTGTTGCTGCCACCATCAAGCGTAAGTTTATCCCTTAGGAACCGTACCAAACGCAACGCTAATTCCAAATAGATTTCGTGGGTAATGAGCAGGAGACACACAGGTTGACGATAGATTCGTTGATCAGAGAGCGACCCTTGCGAGAGCTTTACCTTCGTCCTTTCGAGATTGCCATTCGCGAAGCGAACCCATGGGCTGTCATGTCCTCTTACAACCTTGTCAATGGTGTTCATGCTGACCAACACTTTCACACCCTGAAGGATATTCTTCGGGGAGAATGGGGATACGATGGGTGAGTCGGTTCCATAAGCGACTTGGAACTCTAGCTAACATCTGAGCAGTGCCGTCATCTCTGACTGGGGCGGTACCACTTCCACAGTTGAGTCACTGCAAGCAGGTTGTGACGTTGAGTTCCCATATTCGCCAAAATGGCGGTTAGACAAACTTGTTGCGGCTGTGGAAGAAGGTCGCCTTGACGTCGAGGACATTGACCGGGCAACAGAGAACATTCTCACTCTAGTGGCTCGCGTGAAGGGCGATGACATGTCGGAAGAACTCCCCGAGCGGGAGAACGATCTTGAAACAACAAGGGCTCTGATCCGGACTGCTGGTCATGAAGGTCTAACCCTGCTTAAGAACGAAAGCGAGATCCTGCCGCTGTGCCCCAAGAACACTAAGGTTGCCGTGATTGGCCCCAACGCGAATCGCGCGATAGCTGGCGGTGGTGGCAGTGCGAGTCTGAACCCCTACTACACAACAATCCCGCTGGAAAGCATTCGACGTGTGGCCGAGAAGGAGGTCACCTTCGCACAAGGTTGCCACATTCACAAATGGCTACCGGTAGCGTCGCCTTACTGCACTGATAAGTCCGGCAAACCGGGTGTCACCATCAACTGGTTCGCAGGCGACAAGTTCGAAGGCGAGCCTGTCGTTGTGCAGCGACGCACCAACACGGACCTCTTCCTCTGGGACTCTGCCCCTTGCAGCAGGTAGGTCCTGAATGGTCCGCCGTGGCAACCACGCATATCACGCCCACAACGACAGGAAAACATACCGTCAGCTTTATGAGTGTGGGTCCCGGAAAGCTGTACGTGAACGGCAAGATGGTCCTGGATCTTTGGGATTGGACCGAGGAGGGAGAGGCCATGTTTGACGGCTCAATCGACTACTTGGTCGAAGTTGAAATGGAGGCCGGCAAGGCTGTCGAGCTGAAGGTCGAGATGACTAACGAGTTGCGCCCCTTGGCCAAGCAGAAGCAGTTTGGCATAACCCACAAATACGGCGGATGCCGCATCGGATTCAAGCAAGAGGACAAGATTGACTACGTCCAGGAGGCCGTCGAAGCGGCGAAACAGGCTGATGTTGCCGTGGTGATTGTTGGTGTGGACGCTGAGTGGGAGTCGGAGGGCTACGACCGACAGACGATGGATCTGCCTGTTGATGGCAGCCAAGATAGACTGATCGAGGCAGTTGTTAAGGCGAACCCGCGAACCATCGTGGTCAACCAGTCAGGTAGCCCGGTACACATGCCTTGGGCCGAGCGGGTCCCGGCCATCATCCAGGGTTGGTATCAAGGCCAGGAGGCAGGCAATGCTCTGGCCGATGTCTTGTTCGGTATCGCGAGCCCCAGCGGCAAGCTTCCGGTATGTTTAGTCGTTACATAGCTCTTCCACCTCATATACTAACCTCACAAAGGCAACTTTCCCGGAAAGAATCGAGCAGACGCCCGCATGGCACAACTGGCCAGGTGAGAACCTCAAGGTCCTCTACGGTGAAGGTCTCTTCGTTGGCTACAAGCACTACGAACGCTCCCGCATCACGCCGCTCTTCCCATTCGGACACGGTCTCTCCTATACCACCTTCGAGTACGGCCGACCAGAGATCTCATCGCGAGAGCTTACCGCCAACGGCAGCATCAAGATCACGCTGGCCATCTCCAACACAGGAACACGAGCTGGAGCGGAAATCGTGCAGGTGTACGTGCATGACGTCAAGAGCCGACTGCCACGACCTGAAAAGGAGCTGGTCGCGTTCGAAAAGGTTTTCCTTGAAGCCGACGAGACGAGGCACATCACCGTTGAGCTGGACAAGTACGCTGTTGGGTACTACGACGACGCGATTTCTAGCTGGATCGCCGAGGAGGGTGCGTTCAAGGTGTTGATTGGAGCATCAAGCGCGGACATCAGGTAAGTCTCGGTTCGCGCCTCAATTCTGTACGGGTTAGCTAACAGACGTCCACAGACGTTCAACGACATTCCAGGTGAAGGAGTCGTTCACATGGGTCTTCTGATGAGGTAGCGCCACGTGTTATAGGGGTCTCAATCGCGCTTAAGTGTCGATTGTCGCTCCCGGCGCCTAGCACATCACACAAACTGTATATAGTGGTGTCTCATCACCAACTGTCTCCACGACACCGTCATTTCATGTCGCTCCTTGCGAGGCTGCACCCAGTCTACTCCGACACAGCGTGTGGCTTTCAAGGTGTCCAATGTACAATCTGCTCAGGAAGTTTTTGTTATATCAGTGGGAGACGGGCTTCTACTTGAGGTCGAGTGGGAGGAGTAGTCACACAAGGTGGCTGGACAGCTTGGGGTTTCGTGTTTGTTTTACTTAGTCTTGTTGGAACGTGCGTCTGGGCGCTGGAAAGGCGCAAACTCCAGATTTCTTGAGATCACCGCTATGTCTTGTTTACATTTGCGCCCTGGGAGCCAGGGCTCTAGTCTTGATCATGCGAAGTGTTTTCCCTTCTCGTCTCTCGGGTCTGTTCCGTAACCAAATTGCGACACGTTGCGTGTCTTTTAAAAATCCTGAAAAGTGTCAACCGTGGTCCCTTGTTCTTCAGCTGGGTGAAAATACCTCGTTTAATGGGGACACCCGCCGACATGTCATTGAATCCCGTTTCATGGGACTCAGCACATCGGCCAACTCGTATCTGGTCATAGCCAGGGCTTATTCACGTCGCTGCTTGCCCTCCGCTGTATTTGCCTACTCATCACGCTCCTGCTTCTCCGGACTCCTGCTGCGGCTGCGCGGTCGTCTGCCGCCGCCTGCTCTGCCGCCGCGTCCTCCCTTGCCTCCAGGCGGCGGTCGGACGAACGCAAAGTCAACCTGCACAGTCTGGTCCAGCAGCTTCGTGTCATGCGCGCCATCGATGGCGGCCCTCGCCTCCTCCAGTGTCGCGTACTCGATCAGAGCGTAGCCCTAGAGAATCACCGGTCGTCAGCTCTGTGCTCGTAGATGGCGGGCGCGCCAGCTCGTACCTTGACATAACCGCTACGGCGGTCGAGGTTGAGGTGCAGGTTCTTGATTTCGCCATATTCTCCAAACTTGTCCTGGATTGCCTCCTCATCGGCCTCCTCGTGGACGTTGGTGACGACGATGATCCAGCCCTCGATAGAGCGGACGGCCGTGGCTTTGGCGTGGGTCTGCATCTCGGACTCGTTGGCCGGGGCGGGCGGGGCGAGCCGCTGTCGACATTGTCGACATCCATTTCTACGTCCGCCATGATGTGAAGAGGGCGATTCGAGGAGAGGGGAGCAAGAGGGTGGCCGTTGAGGTGTTGTGCAGAGGTCTCGAAGCTTCACGATGTTAGGTTGAGGATGGGTTCTGTCACGTGACGGACAATCAATTCGATGAAGCCGTGGAGGAGACAAAATGAGAGCTTCTCCATTTGGTGGCGTTTATCGTTGGAAAAATGATGGGTTTACAGATGCGGCACGCAGATGCGCGCTTAGGAGCTACGTTGAAATTGGATATCTGAGGTCTCTCGAGGATTATGCTATCCTAGGAATATGAAGACATGGACGGATAGAAGCATTCACACAACAATCACATAGGGCTGTCCATCGAAGAAAAACGACATTTCTCTGAAGGCCCTCTCCAGAAAGGAAATCCGTGCACACTTTGATCAGTCCAACAGTGGTGGATGACAATCCAGCCCGCCATCATGACTCATATCCAGGCAGCATAAATCACGTTGTAAGATGATAATTCCAATATGCGGACGAATGTTGTTGTATTGACAAACGACACCGGACGCCGAGTCGAGCCGTCGCGCTTCGTCGCACCGCTCTTTTGATATAACATGAGAGGTGCTCAGCCTATCGATCGGCTGGACCTAAATCCATTTCTCCCTCTACTCATATGGAGTGAAACCCATCGGAGAACCGTACATCGTGTCTCGCCAGTCGCCGTTAACCCTCGTGCCTCGTAGTTGTTCGTTATTTAGCTGCCGGGGTTGGGGTTCATCTGCAAAAATTTTCACGTCAGAATATTGCTCGGATTGTATCGCAGTTTCGTTCGTGTCGGCTCACCTTGCGCTTGCCACCGGTCAGGGCAACGTTGACGAAACGACGGGTGTACTTGAGGCGCTTCAGGGCACGGCCCTTGGGGACCTTGCTCTTCTCCTGAGGCTCAACCTGTAGGACAATGGTGGTTAGTATTCTGGAGGATTCGTGCGAGAAAAAAGTCGTCGGGAAGATCGGGTTTATCGTACTTTGGGGTCTGAGACTTGACCTTGCCTGGAAGAAAGAGTCAGTATCGCAGAAATCGCAAGAGGTGGCATCGAGGTCGACGTACCGGCACGGGCAAGAGATCCGTGAACTTTACCCATGGTGATGGATTTGTGGTGTTGGTGATGTGGATGATGAGTCGACGGTAAGCCTGACGCTGGGTTTTTCGGGAATTTGGCAAATGGTTGTGGGCAAGCGGGAGGCGACGCTCACGTGAGTGGGGATGCCCTCTCGGGGCGGAGAAAGATGGCTCCGTGGTGGGGAGCAGTTTGCCCCACTGTCGACCTGACTGATGAGGCAGTGCTTTTTGACACTACGGGAACCAGAACCATCACCACCACTACCTGACCTATTATCCTAGCGGGCATTAAATTTGCCTCTAATGATGTTGACGATGATGATAAGCTCGAAATCCGATGGATTAGATCCATCTCCGTGGGTTGCTTCGCCTCCTCTCATGGATTTTATGGAGCCTCATAAATAAGTGCTTTGTATGTACCGTATCTATCAAGTGATAATGATACGTATAATTACACTCATTACTGAAACAGTCTCGATCGACAGCAATCCAGCCCAGTCGAGCACTGCCAACGTTGAACAGACGCGGGATTCCGTGGAAATGCATCCTATCCCACGCGAAAAACTTGGTGCCACATGACGGGAGTTTCCTGGATTGACCGCGGAGCCACTGAAAAGAAGTGCCTGAATCCCGGAAGCCCGGGCCAAACGCTCCATGCTGACGTCACTGACAATGGCTGCATCGGCTCGATCGCAGCACTCGCTGATATGTGTGATAAGTAGGCACACAGCAGCTCACTCCGTCGGCGCCGTGGCTGTCTCCGTGACTATGCTTTCTCAAACATTAGTATTGTCTTTGTCTTAAACTGATGTTGCACAAATTCTGCCATCGTCAAGGTGGGTAAGTCAACATGTCGAATCGATACCAGCCACAACGGCCCCTAAGGCCGACACAAGGCGCCTTCACAAGACGGCTGCCACGGTGCCCAAGAAAACCATTCGCGAACGGTTCCTGCACCGACTTCCCAACTACACGGGTCCGTACAGTGTCGGCTACATGGACATCGAGGTCCCCGCGCGGGACCCTCGACCCGTGTCTCCACTTCAGCGAGATGGGAAGCCGATCTTGCGATTAGATACCGTGTTGATGGCCATATACTATCCTAGCGAACTTCAAGACGGCGAATATTGCCCCGACGGCAAGCATAAGCTCCATCGTGTAGACTGGATGCCAAGGCCGCGAGCTGCTACGGCCAAAGGGTACGCCAAGTTCCTCAACGTCCCGGCGTTGCCTGTTACCGGTTACCTGGCCTGCACAACACTCTTCACAAAGTTGCCAGCGTTTCGTAACTCTAAACTGGCTGGTCACTGGCCTGCGGATATCCTGAAGGATGATGGCCCAACAGGAGAGGCGGCACGAGACGATGAACGACATCCCAACGACAAACCACGATTCCCCGTTATCATCTTTAGCCACGGATTGGGAGGGTCGAGACTCTGCTACAGTGCCATCTGTGGGGAACTGGCTAGTTTTGGCTTCATCGTCGTTGCTGTGGAGCACCGAGACGGAAGTGGTGCCAGGACCTACGTCAGCCTGCCCAAGGAAATCAAGCCCTCCGATATCGAGTCATCCACGGCGGTTCTACATACACGCCAACCCAGTGGCCGCAACAAAAAAGAAAAGAAAGTTCAGCGCCGTAGAAAACAAGACTTGAATCCCTTCTACGTCGTCGACTATATCCTGCCCAAGGACAACGCCCAAGATACATCGCCAAACAACCCTCGGGGTGTCGATAAGAAACTTAGGTCGGCACAGATTGAACTACGACTGGAGGAGATTAAAGAAGCATACCATGTGCTTAACCTCATCAACAGCGGACGTGGCGAAGAAGTTGCAGCCATGAATCTCCGGAAGAAAGGCAACATTGGCTCCAGCTCACTGGGCCTGAAAGGAGTCAAATGGGAAGACTGGGAGGATCGTATGTTTATGCACAACATCACGGCCATGGGGCACTCTTTTGGAGGTGCGACGACGGTACAAGTCTGTCGGGAGCACTCGTTCGACTGGATCGGACAGGGTGTTATCCTCGATGCCTGGGGTCAGGGCACTCCGCCTGCTAACGATGGACCAAGTGGAAAGGTGACAAAGCCTATTGTGTCTGTATGCTCTGAGGCATTCATGCACTGGAAAGACAACTTCGACCGTCTTGTTGATATCAGCAACGAAGCCCAGGAGTCCGGAGCCTTGTGTTGGATGATTACGATAGTGGGATCAACGCACTTATCCATGTCTGACTTTGCGGTGCTGTACCCGCACTGGATGTCGCTCTTTGCCAAAACCATGGTCAACCCGAAGCGTGCGTTTTATCTCACCATGGCGGTTACGCTTGAGTTCCTCAAGCACACGCTACCGCCGGAGCAGACCAAGTACAACGAGTGGTTGGATGACCAGCTACTGCGATCAGCGGAGCCACCGTCGGAGCCGGATGAGCCGGTGCGATTAGACCACGCCCCCGAGGACAAGTTCGTTGCGACACGTCTACGTATTCCGAATGAGTTCTCGACACGCATCAAGGCGTGGTTCAGGCGACAGTGGCGACGACTACTCTGCGTCATGGAAGATGGCGAGGAGCTGGGCAGGGGCCTCAAAGATTACGGAGAGGAAGAGGAGATATGGACGCACTTTTGCCCGGTGCCGAGTGAGCTGAACGCGCATATGAGCAAGTTCAAGAGTACCTCGGAACAGGGCACAAGTGGGGAGGTGAGAGGATGAGGGCTGAAGAAGCTACTGATGATACGAGCGACGATTCCGTTAAGAAGAAGGAGACGGAAGGGACTCAGGACTCAGCAGCGAACACATTATGAGATTGCAAAGCCACGATGCTTGAGCAAGGCGTTAGGTGGTTATCTAAATAGGTGGAGACTAGGCGCTTGGGATTTGATACCAATGTGTTTATGATGGATATATTTGGCATGAGCTGCGACATGTATACATTCTATAGATGAGCATGCATAGCCTATTGGAAATTTACTTGTTTCTATGTAATTTGTTAAATGAGAGCAAATTTTGTGAATCAAATTATGGTGTTTGGGCTTGGCTGCTGAAGGTTATCTGTTTGTTAGAATCGAACATAATTCTACAACATAAATCAGCCAACTAAATACGAAGTTTAGAATAACGGACTTCAGAAGCAGCACAACAAGGGATACTCACCACATACATTTACGGATTCTATAAATTGACTATAATAACTTTCGTCTAAATGATTAACAGACAAAATTCACAATAATTCAATCCACTTCAGCATGCAAAGTGAATCACGTCATGGAAGTCGCTGCAAACCCAAGCCAAGCTGCAATGCTACCCTACACCGTTAGTGACAGCGACACTACTATAGCGTCTCCTATTATTGAGTCTCCCCACTACACCCTTTTCCTCTCCCAAGCAGCAGCATGCAAGAAAAAAAAATTAAAAAATTGGTCCATAACAGGGAGGGGAAGAGGACGATCCGGTTCCAGGCCCTGGGCCCACTCGGCGCTGCACCTGCGACGGGAAGCGAGGGGGAACGCGGCAGAGCCATGGCACAGCAGGGGAGGAGGCTTGGGCCGGGGTCCGCCACACTTCGTATTGAAAAGGAAGCGTGGGAGATGCCGCCAGGGCTGGAACCTGCATGCATAACATGGCCATGGACAGCGGTATTGCGCGCAGCCCAATATGCGGGTAAGAAGAGTTGGAAAGGGATGAGGAGATGCAGTGCTGCCGTGGAGAGGAAGAAAAGAGCGTATTAATTGAATATATTATAGATGTCTTTTTTTCTTTTCTTTTCTTCCTTTTTTTCGAAAGAGAGGTAATGAAAGGAAACGTTAGCCTTGTATTTTTATTATTAATATAATTCTCCTCATCTTCATTATTCGTAGAGTCATTATTCAGTCATCCTCAATGCATGTGTTGTTCCTCCTTGCGTATGCGACCGGAAGAGGATCCGATCATCGGTTACAAGACATGATAAAAAGAAAAGAGAAACGATAACAGGACGTGAGGAGGGCGACGCAGGTATCCGGTAGCCGCCTTGGTGCAGCTTGGCAGGCCTCTCGACGCTGGGCCAGGGGGTTTGTTAGTTCAGGGTTGGGGTTAGGCGTGGGCGTGGTGTGTGGTGTGGTGCGAGGTGAGGTGATGCTGGACGGAGACGCCGGGGCTTCAATCACCCGAGAAGCATGTTTTGTAGTTTTAAGCTTGAGTTGTGAGCGCGTGATGCCGTTTATGCTTCTCGTCGTTTTCTATCTAAGCTGATGGGCGTGGAAGCTAAGGCATGTAGGTTGTCAGGCTGACGCTGCTTGGCTGAGGAGGTGAGGTTAGGTAGTTGCGTGCTGAAGGCTGGCGGTTGACTACCCGACAACTAGTAACCCGTCTACAGTACAGTACGAGTTGGTGCTAAACTAGCAGCGAGATGGTGGATGGATGGATATGGATGGTGTGGATGGTGGGTTGGTTGGTTGGTTAGGCCGGGCCAAGGATTGGTGGGGAGAGCTTGTGCCTGGTCTGGGTTGGCTGCATATCGTCATCCTTCCATCTCGTATTTGCAAACGGTTCGCTCCATCACGGATTGCCGTGGTCTGTGGTCTGTGGCCTGGTGTGTTCTGCTGCTCTGCTCTGCTCTGCTGTGCTTTGGCTCTCTCCCACAGATTTGGGATTTGGCATTGGGGTGGCCCGTAATATCATGTCTCCTCTGCCGTATCACCACACCCGACGCCTTGTTTTTCTTTTCTATCCACTTCTCTACCTCTCCTGTAGATTCTTCTGCCCCTTGCGCATCACCATCTTCTTCGCCTTGACCCATCCGTCTGTCTGTCGCTCGTTCTCTTTTCTTATTGCTTCTCCATGTCTTGAATCGAAACTGGGCCTGGCGCAAAGAGCCCAATGCACAGGCGATCCACAGCTTGCGGGCTTCGTACAGGACATTACATACATTACATGACGAGAAAACAGGGTCCTGCCTAGGAGCTCAAGCGCGGCTGTGCGCAGCTGGCTGTTTGATCCCCATCCTGCTTTTGGTTGGCGGTTGCTTGCTTGCTTGCTTGCCGTCCTCACCTCACCTTACCTTCAAACGCAACACATACACGCAATCCGTCTTCTTTTGCTTATTTTTCCTTCTTCTTCTTTTACCGTCATTACCGGTCATTTTTGACACTCCGCATTCTTCGCTCCTGGCCCCTCACCCATCGCGGGTTGGATCCCAGGCTTACAAGGCGGTGTCTGTGTCTGACCCATCCACTACCACCACCACCACTATCACCACTTTAGCTGTGCTACCTCGCCAAAACCGTTGGCCATGCTGCAACAGCAACAACCAGCTCCGCCCGCGGGCCCAGACAGGTCCAACAGCCTGCAGCGCATGCTGGAGCTGGAGAAGCAATTTATGGTAAATTTCCTGCTCCCGACTAGGTCTTGTCATGCTTCTGTCCGTGACTTACACTGACATGCTCTTCTCTTAGTACCAACGGCTACAAGCGCTTTCACCAAACGACTCCCCATCCACAGTAGCCAACCTTCTCCCACACGCACAAACGCCCCATCTCGACGACCTGAACTCGCTCCTCAGAATGGCCCTCGCCAAAGCAGTAGATCGCCTCGTCGGGGTTCATTTTCCGTTCAGCAGGCCCCTCTGGTCATCCATGCTGACTCGTTCGCCTCTACCTCTGCCTCCGCCTCCAAGCCCGTCAGCAGCATCGCCGACCAATACACAAGCCTAATTGCCATGGTCGACGAGATGCAACCACCGTCTGCGACCACGCCTTCCGACAAGCCCAGTCCCAAGGTCGTCGCATTCCAATTCCCGCCAGAATTCGAGGACCGAAAGTCCCTGTGCCAGTCGCCCAGCTGGGAGGCCTACGACAGGCGCAAGAAGGAAAAGCGGGACGAAAAGAAGGAGGAAAAGCGAAGGGAGGAGGAACGAAAACGAGAGGACAAGCGGCGAGAGGAGGAACGGAAGCGGGAAGAGAAGAGGCGCGAGGAACAGAGAAAACGAGAGGAAAAGAGAAAGGAGGAGGAGCGTAAGAAAGAGGACGAGATACGAGCCCAGCAGAACGCAGCCAAGAAGCCACTGGCATCGAAGCCAAGGCGACTCAGCAAACCACCGCCAGCATCTGCTCAAACCCTTGACGAGATCAAGGCCGCTTCATCCACCGCTCGACCTGCGCCGAGGACCCAGAAACCCAGGCCCAACAGCGCTCTCGGTCTGATGTTCTCCAATCCTGACGACAATGCTGAGCGCTCCACTCGCAAGCGCTCTGGTTCCTTCACCTCCCTCATCAGGGCCCCGTTTGAGCACCGCCGCGCATCCTTCGACCACTCGGCCGAGGGCGGCTTCATCGGTGGCATCAAGCTGGAGCAAGAGCGCTTCGACGCCGAACAGCGCGCCAACGAGGCCAACATTCACCCTGCTCTTCGAAAGACTCAGGAGAACTCCAGGTCTCCTTCTCCCCAGCGGTCTCCTCACCCTCCCGCTGCCCGTGCTGAATCCGCCCAGCGTCGCGCATACCCGCCCATCACTATTCTTACCGCTTCTAGCAAGACCAGGTCGCTGGCCGCCCCGGATCTTAGTCGGATCGACAGGCTGCGAGCGCGTGTTGGTCTCAAGTCTGCGCCCAGGACTTCTAGCGCCGATGGCAGACTCGACGCCTCTGCTCGACCTGCCGAGACAAAGGGGTTCAGTACCAGCAACACATCGCTGCCGACCTACGAAAGCAGCGTTGAGAAGCCCACGGCATCACAGAGCAAGGAAGCTCCTGTGCCCAAGTCCCCGGGTCTTACGCCGGAGCCTCTGCGGTTGAGGACCGACAAGACGGGTGGTGCTAAGCGCAACATCAACGAGAAACAATTAAACATCAAGATCCCGCAGAAAGACGACGGACGTAGCCTCGAAGTTTCTGCTAAATCATCACCCATGACTCCTAGAGACCATAATATTCAGACGAAAACCAAGGACAACGAGCCCAAACTCTCGGATTTGATGGCAAAGGAAGGGCAAGAACCGAGCATGCTGCTGCCTCCTCTCCGCCCCCTCGAAAGAGCCCCAAGAGGAGCCTGGCTACCAGCTCGAGTGCCTCATCTCCATCGACTGCTACGCCGCGTCTGCATTCTGCTACCACTCCTTCAAGTGGAACTGACCCGGCTCAAGATATCCTTGGCCTCTTCAACGCACCATACACACCACCATCTCTAGAATTGAACCCTGGAGGCATGACGCCTAAGACCCGAGCTAACGAGGACACTGCGAAGGTTGCAGACCATGATGCTCGAGTGAACTCACTGGGTATTTCTACACGACCTAATACTACGGTCTCCAAGCCTACGCCAGTAGCAGAGCCTTCGGCAAAGAAGTCCACTGAGCGTAGGCTAAAGGATACTGCGAAACCATCTCTTGGAAGATTGGCGACCGATCATTCGAAAGCAGAGAAGCCGAGGAGACGTCAGCCCACGTCTGGGGATAGCGACCGCTCTTTGGGCAACCTAATTCTTGCTAACCGTCCTATCTCCAGCGCTTCCGAGACGTCATCCTCTGAGGAGCTACAATATCATTCTCCAATGAGTACACCGGGCACATCTCGCCCACAGTCTGAGAAGGAACTTACTCCTGTTCCTACAGACACCGAGCTTGGCCCTGCGTTAGGCGAGCGCCGCAAGTCGACACAGTTGAAGCACCAGATCCCGGCCGAGGAGTTGCCCTCCCGCCGGCATATACACGCCACCACCACCGCAAGCCCAGCCAGCACAGCGAAATCGATAAGGACATCGAGCTCGATCGTATCCAGGCCGCCGCGCGCAAGGTCATGGCCGCGTTTCCCCGGCCTCACCGCCACGCGCAGACAGAAGGACGCAGTCGGATCCAGATGTAGCCGCTAGTGCCGGCTTCCTCCCGAAGCTGAAGCTGCAGCCGCTGAAGCGCAAGGACAAGAGTAAGCTGGGCCAAGTGACAGGAGCTACGGACGTGGACAAGGAAAAGGAGGGAAGAAGATCTTTGCTTGAAGGGCATGTCAGGGCAAAGTCAGCGGTGCATCTGCCACACATCCCCAAGCCGCATCTTGCACCTCCGTCGCCAGCTCTCAGCCCCATGAGCCTGCCGACGCCGACGTTCCACCCTCCGCACTCGTCATCCTCATCGCTTGACGTTTCCAGTAAAGCCTCCTGCAGCCCACGTATGCCCCTCGCACGAGTACCGACAGCCGCCGCCCTCGTCCCAGCACTGAAAGCACCCGCGACGGCGACGGCGCCCCGTGGCCAAGATGTTTGTTGAATGCTGCGGCTGCAAATACTACCACGACCTGCCTAGCCGGCTATACGAAGCCATGGTAAACCCCGAGGCGGCACTCAGCCCAGGCGATATGGCTGCGTACAAGGGCTCGATATCCATGACGGTTAAGTGCCCATGGTGCCAGCACGACATGAGCACCAAGTGCTGCGCGGGGCTGGCAGCCATGGTGTACGTGAAGGAGAGACTGCACTGAAGAGGTTCAGGAAGACGTAATATTAATTCACTGCTGTTTTGTTTCTAGGGGAATGGAGGTATTATGGAGGCATTTGGCGTTTGGGCGGTCATCTACGATGGTAACATGGCATTGCATGGCTAGTTAAAATGAATAATCAAGGAGGACTCTTATGAAATGGGAGGCATTAATGACTTGGGGGTAGTATGTAAGATAATTAATGATCAGTTGACATGTAACCTTCATGATGCCTGCTTGTGCACTTGGTGTGCAATCGACGAATCTGGAATGGGATGTTGGTGACTGAACGATGGGAATTCCACGGATATTTATTGAAGCTTCAATAATATTCCACAAGAACCTAGAGCCTTCATCTGTAGAAGTTGCCATTGATCAGAACACAGTCAATGAAAATCACGACCAGCTTACCAAGCCATCCCTATCTCTCCAGCGACACCCCATTTTTGATCCTGTGTGTGCAAGGCTGGGCACCGCATAAGAGAAGGAAGAGAGGAAGAAGAGAGGAAGAAGAGGGTAAGAAGAGAGGAAGAAGAGAAAAAAGAAGATAAAATAAAAGAGAAAAGAAAAAGACTATGACTCACGGAAAGAGCATCGGGCTTTGAGAACGAAGAATATGAGCAGTGAAGAGGTTTAAATGGAGGCGTGGCCGTGATCAAGGGATTGGATTGATGCTACATAAGCACCTACAGAACTATTTTGATGTAAAATAACTGCCTCCTCGTGGTCCTGAGCCCTACGCCTTGTCATTGCCTCTTGGTGGTGGCCACCAACCCTTTAACTGTGAGTCCTCGCGAATAGTATTAATGTCGAAGTCTGGATTAGATAGCAGGTAATACCAGACCAATTCCTTACGAGGGTTGATTGCATGTGCATAAATAATATCCTCACGGGCAAGGTGGCCTATTCGAAACCGCCCCAAGTCCCCAGCGTGTTGCTATGGACCTCGAGACAACCTATCCATCTAGGATTGTCGCTTATATCAGAGAGCGGGTACATACGAGTGTATTTCATCGATTGATATCCCTTTTGAAGCGGAGCGCGCCAGCTCCCTCGATGACATGGTCTTGGTTTCTTAGGACATTTCTTTCGTCCCAGTAAAACCCTGTGTGCATCAAAGCTGGAAGATCTTTTGCAACGATGCAAAGCGTGGCAAACCACGGCTTATTGCCCATTTCGATTGGGGCTGGCTCGTTGGCGCCACCAGGGATAATAAAATCCGAGCGTAGCCAACCGGATACTTTGCCATCGAGATAGCGTTGGTACAGGTCCTGGTGAGGGATCTGTGCGGCTGTTGAGTTGATGACTTCGTACGGCGGCGGCGGGTCTCTGTCTGTTGTCGTTTGATGTCCCGCTTTGGGTTCCGGTGCAGAGCTCGGTATCAGCGCTGACTTCGTGTGGTGATTGTCGGAGGACTGGTATGAACCCATAGTGACGAGTTGGACTTGAAGGCGGACTTGTCACGAGGATAGCTGGTATGATTCGAGTCAGGGTGATCTTTGAAGTGATGTGACTTGAGGAGAGTCACACGGACGTCGAAGAAGGAGCCGGAAGTGATAAGTAGTCGGATATTGACGATGTGTATAGGGGATGTTGTTTTATCTCTGCTAAGGGGCCGGATAAGACTTGTTTATGTAGTGAGCGGTTATGGAAAAGCACATCAAGGTTGCCAACACGTGGTGCCAGCGGTGGTTTGAGTTCAAGTCCAGAAGGGTGATGGGGAGAACAGCCCTGCAAGCCTCCAAGGTGGACGCAGTCACCTACCTTGGGTGAAGTGAAGGTTGGCACAGAAGCGAACTAACCCTGGATGGTAACTTCAAGCCCTGCTAGCACAAGCAAAAAGTAACAGGCCTACATTAGAAGCCAAGAGCCTCTTTCGGAGCAGCGTCATGTTAAGTTCCATTTCCATACGCGCATTTCCACAGCCCATGAGCCCACCAATCCAGGATCTGATATGCCAACTACTCATTCCACAAGGTAGCAGGAGGAACGTAAACGCGAGGCTGCCGTGGTGCAATGACCGAGTATTGCGATTAGAGGTAGCAACGAACCGAGCAACAGCGTATCTTGACTCAACAGAAAGAGCAATAAGGTGTGTACATGGGGTTCATACCTTAGGCCCGAGGTACCAACCTACCTACCTACCTCTTACCCAGTTACAGGCAGGTAGATAAGGTAAGTACTAAGGCAGTGAAGTGTCATTGGCGTCAATCTCCTCTTGCCTCTTTCCTTGGTGCTTGAAGTCAGATATGACAGACAGGGCAGGCCCAAGACAGAAAGACAAGGTGGTTTATCAACTCGAATCCCCTCTTCGTTTCCCTTCTTCTTTTCTTCTTTTTCCCTCACATCACCATTAATTTTTTTGTTTTTTAAAAACAAAATGTTTTGGTCGTAAGTCTTCTCCCATATCTTCCATTCCTCTTCCGATTCTCTTCCATTTCTCTTCCATGTCTCTTCTATGTCTCTTCCGTGTCTCTTCTATTTTTTCTTCCATTCTCTCCTCCTTCTTTTCCATCCTCACTTACACTCTTACCTCCTATTATTCCCTCTTCCAATCTGTCTTCCAATCTATTTTCCAATCTCTCTTCCACTCCCTCTCCTTCTCTCTCTTCCTGTCGTTCTCTCTTCTTATAGTCCCCCTTCTCTTCTTGTCATTCATCACCAGAAACTTGACCTCCCTGCTGACATACTCTGGTAGAAATCTTAACATCATCACCATTCGGGCCGAGCCCGCCCACATCCATGCCCGGCTAGCCAGACAGCCAAACCCCACTCCCAACTCCTCGACCGCTCCCACCGCGCCCGCCGTTGCCGGCTCCGCAGCCCCCTCGCCCAACCCATCCCTGATGGGTCCGTCCCCCTCCTGGGACAACCTCGTAAGTCGATGTCACACACTTTTGGTGAATGGTGCTAATGCTGTCATGCTTACACAGTCTGGTCTCAGCACCAGCAATGGAGGAGGGACGGGCAGGGCAGGAGGGTCTTCTGCCGAGCGTCAACGGCGAGGACTTGAGGGAGTGGTCGTGGAGGTCAACCCGGGTGGGGCGACCCTGGAGGCAGGGCCTTAGGGGCTCGTCCTCGCCTTCGGGGTCTTGGCTGTCTGGCTGGTGCAAATCCTCCATGGATGAGGGCAGGGCTCCGGCCCGGATGGTGATGAACAACAACATCATTAAAAAAACGTACATAAATATTTTTATTTTTTATCAATAAAAGCGTTGGTTTTACTCTTTTGTCTCATTTCATTGTGAAGTTCTACAATTGTCTCTTGCTTTCATCACTTGGGCACCTCCGAAGACGCCATGCGAATGCAGAATCGATGGGCCAAAAGACATGCATTGAAAGCCACATTGGAGATACTATCGGTGACTTAATTGTCTGCTGGGCTATGGTTTTGTTCATCGAATCTTTATATCAACGCACCTCGGTAAACTTCTCTTACGATTAATGTCGTCCAGTGTTATTTCATGGATTGACAGTATCGTGCTTCTTGTGCTCGTATGTGGTACGGAACACCATATGAAGACTGGGAGTATTGCTTCCACCCTAGAGACTGAGGCCTTCATCGACATGAGGGGTACTGAAGACGCACCAGTGGACATGAATCGCGAATTCTCAGAGGGTGAAATTGGTAGATTAGGAGTACGTGATATGGGCGACACCAAACCTGTCAAACCCAGCATTTGCTAAAACGTGAAAGAACATTTGCGCAACAAATCTTATTATGAGCGTCCATACATGACCAAAACACCAGCTCCCACAGCCGCAAGAGACCCAACCCATGGGACGAGCTTTGCACTGGCTGCTAGCAAATCCCTCTTGACCTTGTCCTTGACGGTTCTCTGGAGGGCCTCTGTTTCGTTGACCCAGGAAACTCCGAAGTGGGTACTGGACGATCCAGGAACTTGCACAGCGGCTCCCAACCGTCGCCGATGCGGTACTCCAGCAGCTGCTCTTTAGGAACGGCTGCCCGGATTCGAGCATAATGAGACTCGTAGGTGGCACGGGCATTGCGTCGCGCCTCATCGGGCGTTTGGGCGGAGAACCAGCCCAGGATCATCTTGCGTGAGGCCATGCCAGCCTCGGAGCCGAGGATGGGCTCGATGACGTTGAGCGAGAAGGAGGCAACGGGGCCCCAGAGCTGGCCGAGGACGGCCTCGTCGACGCTGCGGAACCACTTGTCAAAGTCTCGCTCCACGAGGATGACCTTGGCTTCTGGGTAAGCCTCGATCAGCTCCGTGGCGAAGATGGAAGCAACGTCGGTGGTAGCCTCGTAGGGGCCGTATAGCTCGTCCCACTGCTCACGCGTGAAGGGCTTGCCAGTATATGTGGGCAAGTTGGTAAATGTGGCGTCGGCAGCGCGGTGAAGAATCTTCCAATCCTCTGGCGAATCAATGGCTTTGACGCCGTGGTAGACGCCATCGTAGCCCAGGACCTCGAGAGCCTCAGCCATGGAGGCGGTGCCGGTGCGCATGGCACCCAGGGCGAGGACTTTCATTTCGCGACGAGGTTTGGCTGCCATTTGCGATGACATGATGATGGAGCAACGCGAGGGAGAAGGCTAGCACTTAGCGCGTAGCTACTTGGTCTTGTGCCTCCTTTAAAGACCAAAAGCAAAGACTAGGCGAGACAGGCCCTCCCTGTCGGTGTGCTCGGGTGGTCGGAAGACGGACCCTCGGCGGGCAAGGCATCCAATCGCAGGCCGCCTTGGGTCTCAAAATAGGACTGCCTGTAAACTACCTAAGTAGGAAATTGCTTCAGCGCTGCTTTACGCTACCGGGGCCTACATTCACGAGCAGAAATATGTCAATGATGCGCACTCACTGATGGTTGTCTTTCCAAAGTTGATTGAAATTGGTGGTGGTTGCTTAGAGTGAGCATTGATGCCATTCTGCACGTCTGTATTCATGAAGAGAAAAACACTCTAGCCTCAGCTCCCTGTAGTGAGTGAATGGGTGATGATAGTGGCTACAGACATCATATCAGACAGAGACTGCTATTGACAACCTTGATCTGCCCTTACATGTTCACTAATTCATTGAAACTCCGTGCTATATAAATAATTCGGGCCCTCTCTCCCTTTCGCCTTCTCTCTCTCACCATGAGCTTTAGTTGCTACAGGCACAGCAGCAAGCACAAACCAAGACACGACCGACTCTAATGCTAGTAATCCAACCCGCGGCAACCATGACAGAGCTGTCACCTTATCATGGCAGTCTGCGCGAAGAATGTCTTAGCTTGATCCAGACGCTGGAGAGCCTCTTCTACCGTCACATCTCCGCCGTAGGTGCACCGAAATTCCCCTGGAGCTGGTGTGTAAGATTCATTCTCTGCTGCGCATGAGACCCGACGAGAAAGAGTGGAGTTTGCAATCATTTGTTTGGGACATGAGTTGTATCTACTACACCCAAGGTGAGTGTTGATGCGCTCCAATGCTCCATGATCGAGCCAGTCTTGGCAGTTATGGTTCTTACACCAGCACAGACGTGGTCACGGATCGTCCACCCGAGCAGCGTCCGAGTGATATGCTGTCCCCTCGAGTGTCACGAGCAGATGTGGAGGCGATGATGAAAATGACCATCCCCAGCAATATGAGTCCAAGGTTTCTGTGCGCAAAGGCAGCAACCCGGGTCCTCGACACTCTTCGTTTTATAGCACATTTGCCTGAACGCTCATTCCTTGGGTATCCTCTCCTTAATAATACCCAAACGAAGCAAAGAGGTGAGCACACCTGCATCCCTCCATCTTGACCATGGCTGACGTCTCTTCCTAGCGCCCGCTGGATGCAAGCCTTGCAACGCTGTAGGCTTTTCCGACGGCATTATTACCGCCTCCGGCATTCCTGAGCAGTACAACAGCCCGACGGGTGATCACTTTCGAACTACCAGCTCACCGGAGTCGGCAGTGGATGCTTCGGAGACAGTGACACTGCTGGAGAGACTGGATAACTGCCAGCGTAAAAGGGATGAGTTGCTTCGACAGAACTCTGAATTGGCGGAACTGGTAGCGCAGCTGCAGCAGCAATTGGCGGACCTGCTGAGATATGGGCGGAGCTAGAATGTTGGAAGGGTTGTGGGGACTTGATGCTTGGGATAGGGAGGGATGGATGACGGATGTTGATTTAACCTCTCCAGGAAGCCTCCAAATAATGGTGATAACTCCTTTGTCATCTGGAGCTTCCGCACCTGCAAGTAATCCATTCAGAACTGACAGCTGTCAGTAATTTGCCATATCTCAAGGGTAGCTAGCTGCAGACTCAACTCCTGCCTTCTTACCTGCCACCATTCCAATTTGAAGTCTAAGATTGCATGCCCAACAATCTCCTTCTCTCAGTATTTGAATATCATCCACACCAATCCATGACATGGATTCCTCAACAGTGGTTGCCCTGATCGCGTTCCACTCGCTTAGCGATACACTGCATTGTCTTCGGCATCTTGAGAATCTTCTATGCGCTCTTCGTGCACATGGACCCCTTTGTGCTGACACCGCAGTTAATTTAACAATCACCCAGTATGTTAAGAATGGAATTCTCAACAACAAAGGGAAAAAGTTGAGCATTGCTCTTTTGCAAAACTTTGCCAGGGATTGGGAGAGCATCTGTCTAGAGGTATGCACTAATCTACCCTTGCTTTGGACAATGTTGACACCCCCAGCTTTCATGCCAACGCTGGCTTTAACCACAGACACAAAATATGACGCTATCCGCCTTAGTAAAGGCGATCTCCGAGCAATAATTTCACAAGATGAAAACAAGGCCGCGTGGCACGAGCCCAACCGGCCTGCTGACAATCTGTACCGTTCCGTGTCCATCAAATGCAATGAGGCTTGGGAAGGTCTCAGCATCAACTCGCTGTACAACCAGCGTGTGGCACTTATACCAGCAAAAAACAATTGGAATTTGGGATCAGACACTGAAATGACAATCCAACTGAAAGACAAGAACAGGATAACGCGAAAAGATGAAGGGGAACCATTGACTACTGAAAAGTACCTCCAGGACTACGCAGACACATACGAACGGCTGACCAAGGCCTTGTGTGAGGAATCGACCAATATCAGAAGTAAAAACTTAAAGCTGATTTATGAGAATGATCATCTTGACAAAGAAACTCAAAAGCTCGAGACCAAGAAACGAAAACTTGAGGAAGACAAGCTCGCGAAGGATGTGGCAGAGTCCGAGAGACTGCAGCGAGAACGACAAGAATTAGAGGCCCAAAAGTCCATCCGCTGGAAAGAAGATAGAAGACTCAAGAAATTAAGTTTGAGGTTAAAAATGAACAAAAGATGCTGGATAAACAGTGGAATGAATTCCAAGACAAGAAGGAGATTTTTGAGGAGGAGAAGCAACAGTTTGAGGAGGGAAAGCTCAAGCTCCAAAAAGAGTTGCACTCATTGTTTCCCAGGGAAATCGAGGAGGGAAACTAGGAAAATAAATCTGGTTGAATGGGATGGATTTGCTTGCATCATTATGGTGAGGCATAGAGGATTTTGACGAACTGGATACATCTGGATATAACTTGCGGCAGATGGACACGAAGATGGAGACTCTGAGCCACGGAAGCAAAATCTAGAGAGACCAGAACAATATTCGTGCTAGATTTAGAATATAGAGATATTTAGGAATCACCGCCAGAGGCCAAGGATTCACGCAACATGGCCGAGGAAGCGCCGTATTTGTGGTGTTGAACGTGGTGGAAAGGCAGCGTCGTGGAGGGGTAAACGCTTGCCGAGAGAATGCCTTTCCATAAGTGGGAGAATCCCATGGCTCAGAGCAGACAGCACCGTGAGATGAGATGTGGAAAAT
Source organism: Albifimbria verrucaria (assembly GCA_020081605.1). NCBI lineage: Eukaryota > Fungi > Ascomycota > Sordariomycetes > Hypocreales > Stachybotryaceae > Albifimbria > Albifimbria verrucaria. Next base: position 6,296,858 of record JAHREC010000013.1, read on the forward strand.
GTGCTTCCAATTCACAACTGGATTGAAGCTGTTGTTGTGAATCCTCATCAGTTGACAGTTGTAAAGGGCAGGTACTTCTGAGCAGGTACCTTTACTGTGAGAGGTAGCTCTAGAATCCGCTCCTCGTGATCTTCCACCTCCACTCTCCATTTCCACCTTGCAACGTCACGGAGAAATCACCATCACCAAATATTGCACTTTTACATCTGCCACCGAGAGCAAATTTCCATCCTCAGGTCGCTGTGATGGCACCATCCGCGTTTCTTGTTCCTGTTCTCTTCAGTGAATCTTTCCGTCAAGACACCGTCTTCCTGTACATCCAGAACCTGCTGTGCGTTCTGTATGCCAAATCTGCGTTCATGATTGATTGGGAAGTTTCTTCGCTGGTCAGAAAGATACTGAGAGCCGACTTGGACTGGCAGTCAGGAATAGGGATGCAACCTGCTCCCTGAGAACTATCGCTGAAGCCATTTCTGCACAATTATCGATCGGTAAGACCACAAGTACCTGTCATTTGGACGTTTCTGCAATTGATTTTACTTGATGCTGAGCTTCATTAGGGTACGACTCTGTTCTATCATTAAGATTACCTCCGGCCGACAGCAACAACGCCCCAAGGATATCCTTGGCGAAGCTAGAGCCGATCCCACAGAATGGATACTTCCTGAGCACAGACGACGCAACATCTAGGCCGGCCAATAGACTCTACCAACTTGTGTGCGAGACGCTGGATATGTCTATCACAGAAACAATCGGCCAGATGTTCGACGCCCGCATGAAGCGATTTGCGCCAACCCTAACGTTTGTAACTACTCATACCGAGACGGAAAGAAAGACCACCTCTTGCCAGATGTATCGCTTCTCACTGCTGGACATAAAAGAAGTTTTCGGCATCTCAGCGAGACTGCGTCGACCCCAAGCGTACGACGATTGAAACGAACGCTCCGTTGGTAACAAACGGGAATGACGATACCGGTGACATTGCACTACCTCCCGGGAATATAAAAGACCTCTCTATTGGGTTCCAAGCGTGGTTTTCCAGATTGATAAACGGCTTCAAGGTGGAAAGAGAGGAGATAGACCATGCCAGAGCAAAGTGCGATGAGCTGATGGAGCAGCTGGAGGTGCAAAGGATCGCACTCCATGCCAAAGAGGCTCGAATTAGCCAATGGGTTTCTACCGAACGTCAAACTGGGGAGCTGTTGAAGACAGACGCGTCGCTCCTCGACGAAAGATACACAAAGGCAAAAGAGAAGACCGTAGAGCTACAGCATCGACGCTTGCTATTGAGACTGGACGAGGAGCGGCATGCCCGAGTTCTCGACCAGATTGAGACGGAGAAAAGTCTTCTATAGGAGGAAGGTGATTCTCATCTGTCTCGAATCGCCAACTACGGAGTCAATAGCGAGGAGTTGTCGGAAGCCAGAGGACAAGACGAAGAAGCAGTATCTCCTGTGGTTGCACAGTCTCCCTCCTCCATCGTGGAAGAGTCAAATTAGAGCTGGCTGGATTACGGAGATGAAGGAAGTCAATCACTTTGACTGAAGTCGTGCAGCGTGTGCTTCTGAGGTTAGCACGAAACTGGCTGGACTTGTGCCATACGATCAGAGAATGTTTGCAACGGTATGGTATTGTTACCTAGAGTAAATTGGGAAAGTTCGATGGGCATATGACGAGCAATTTATATGCAATCGGGTGACTAGTTCAAAGCGTCAAAAGAATCGTGTTAGCTATACCGAAGAGAGGCCAAGCGAAGAGATATCAGCAAGTAAAGCCATTATCACAAGCTTATATGTTAAGAGATTGGGCAAGTTAGAAGTGACAGGTATTTTGTTGTTACACTATCTTACAGAGATGAAGCTCTGCAATTGAGTTGGAGCGCTATTGTTGCCAAAGCACCTGACGAAACTCGCATATACAAATGAAAAGAAGGTGTGCTCACGTCTTTGCATTGCTCAGTGAACGTGCCAACGCCACGACCAGTGGTGGCAGCCTCTCTGTTGTCAGCTATGGCGGCAGGCAACAGCCTGGAGCGTTCGTGGTAGGCCATAACCTTCGGATTGAACGATATAGCGCCTCCATGCTATAAATATTTTTTCATGCAAATGGGGTTACACTGATGGAAGTGTCTTTCTGCATGAGTACGGGGCGGCACCATCCTATCTCGACCTATCCTGACTGTGTTTCTGTTGCAAGCAAAGTGACACCCCCAGGCAAGGGTCGCAACCGTGCAGGACGGTCGGGCACACAGCCACCAGGACAGATTGTAACGAATTTATCCTATCCAATAATATTGAAGGAGTCCTTGGTGTGTAACCTTGCCAGTGTTGTAGTTGAGGTAATCTCCTTGAGTTATACCTTTGCCATGTCAGAATCAGCATTTCTCCGCGAGGCTGCGACACTGCCCCCAACTGGTCGCATGCAGTCTAATCGGCATTTTTATAGATGCTGCTCTCATAAACTAAAGCATATTATAATAAGCTCAATACCCGTGCTTCCCATATTGGATTGCATCGGCTTGTTTTATTACACCCAGGCCGGAAAAAGCTCGTTAGCAACAAACATAATTCTGCTTGAAACACCTCAACGCTCAAGCCAGGTCTGGCAAAAGTCCCCAAAATAGCGCCGAAATGAGTGACCACAATATGTCCTATGATTTACTGCCAGGCTTCTGTTCTGCGAGAGAAAATAACGGATCTAACTCGAGGCATTTTGGATACAATGAAATTGAAGATCCATCTTCGACAATTCCCAGCTCTAAAGATTCTGCAACAGCCACTCAAGCCGAAGAAAATAATGGCCAGTCCAAGTGGAAACCCTTTTGGTTATCACGAGGAACGCTTACTGGTTTTGCCTGCCTCTTCGCTACTCTGCTTCTTGTATCAGGCGTATTGCATTATTGCTCTGAGAAGTACCACGGTATAAGCAGGCAGAAGGCGCAGAATTATTATGCTTGGAAGTATGGTCCTACAGCATGTAAGTTAACATATGCTTCGAGACCTTGCTGCAATGGTTGACAGTGTACCAGTATTTCTTATAATTAATGCTCTCTGGACACAAGTAGACTACTTAAACAAGATATTAATGCCCTGGAAAGAGCTGCAATCTGGTCCAGCATCTGCCGACAAAACCCTCCTTTTGGACTACTTGTCTCCGATCATACCAGTAAGCCTATGGGTAGCACTAAAAAATAAGCATTGGGCAGTTGTGGTCTCAAGTTCGGGGCAGTTGCTCATCACCTTAGCGGTTCGTAACCTGGGATTTGCTTCTGATTGAGGTGCTAACTCTAGAGGATAGACTGTTTTATCTACTGGGTTGTTCAGACTTGAGGGAACTGAACTGACTCGACAGCGACCGGACTTCCAGCAGAAAAGTGCATTCCAACCCCGGGAAATAAGAGCTTGTTTGAACCGTCAGACAAAGCTCTTAATGCTCCTGCATTGTACTATGCAGTCAATAACCATGGAACTCGTTACCCCTCTGGAACATCAAATGATGTGGTAGTACCAGAAATAGGACTTCCGCCGTTCTCATCGGACATCGTCTACTATGTCACGCACGTCGAGGGCTTAAAAGTCAACTATGATTGTGAGGTTTTGCAGTTCGCTGATTTCAATTGGGTATACCAAGAGCCGGATAAATATCATGGAAATTTCGTAGCGAACATAACAAACCGAGGTTGTGCTATCAGGCGTGTAGACCTGGTACCAGGCTCTGGGGATGATGCGAGATCGGGAAAGGCATCCATCTATAGCGCTCAATTCGCGTACTACCCATGCAACACATCCTTTGACTACGCGAATGTCGATACGAAGTGGTTCCCACCCGTAAACGAGGAGGACTCGAACGCGGAACATCGTTTACTCATGGTTGTGAGTGAAAGGCGATTCCTCAATCGCAATGAATCTCAATCAATACCTGGGTATGGATATGTTCATCGAATATCAGGGTACTGTGCAAGTCTTCTTATTTCCTTGGTCAATTCGAAGTTCAGAAACCTAGGCAAAGTGATGGATCAGCAAATGCCCACTATTTACAAACACCAGGCTATCCGAAAAGGAAGTTGGAAGGCTTTAGGGATGACCTATTGGGCCAGATCCTGTACCACGAGGTAGAAGGTTGGAACCTAGGCACCGGGGTGGACACCTTCAGCTATGACAGAATGCCCATATTCTTCAGGATCATGTCTTGGATGAATGGCAACTCAACGCTGGAACCGTTCCTGAACTCTAGTCTGCTCGTCAATCTTAGCACTCACATCTGTGAAGGTATATCAACGCAAATATTGCGCAATATTGCTCTTAAACCTAGGAGCAACAATCTGACTGGCAATATAACTTGGGTTGAAGACCGTTTAAAGACCGACCTACCAACGATAACTGCGCTTAGTGGGATATTCTTAGTCCTGTTTGCAGCTTCCATCACGACCATCTACATATGCCCTATGTCTTCTGTACCTATCAAGCCTCATTCAATTGCTTCGATAGCGGCAATCCTTGCCTTCAGTCCTAGCTTCGACAGGATGATCAAGAAGGCAAATATATTCTCCCTCGACAAGTTTCGCGCCATAATAGGAAGGACGCCCTTTCAAAGTGCTTGGGCTCGGGAGAATACTGACGTCTTTTCTATCGAGCCTGCCCTGGAAGAGGATGGTCCGTTGAACAATCGAAACTCCGACAAAGTCTCAAATTCAGCTACTTGGTGGTGTCCATTTGCCAGCACTCTCTGGTTTCTACTGATTGCCGCCATTCTGCCAATTGCATCTATTATTGTTCTTGAACTTACACAGCAGTGGTCAGACAAGCACAATGGTTTTCTAGAAATCGACTCAAGTATTTTAGCAACCTTGATTCTATACATACCCACCATAATCTCTCTTATAATTTCCGCTATTTACGCAGGACTCGAATTCAATATTTCTTTACTTGCGCCCTTTGCCGCCCTGAGAAAGGGCAAAGCAAAGGCCTCGCAGTCGCTAAAAATGCAGCTTGGAGGCAAATTCCTGCCGCATGCTCTTTACTTATCTCTCAAAGCAAAGAATTACGCTGTGGCAATGGCTTTGATTGGAAACTTTGTTGCCGGCTTCCTTGTCATTGTTGTCTCTGGTCTTTTTAAGCCTATTGATACGACAAAAGCCCGAGAGCATACCATGTTCACCACCGACAAGTTCAATTTCAACATCACTAACTTGGACCTGGGCGATGAGGTTCCAGCAGTTGCATCTCTGGTCGAATTTTCCAACTTGAGCTATCCTAAATGGACATATCAAGACCTCGTGTTTAATCACCTGAACTATAACAGCAGCGAACAAGCCGCAAATATGACTTTTGCAGCAAAGCTTCCGGCCATCAAACCAAAATTGAGATGTGCCTCTGTAAAGGATAACAATAGAGTTGTTACTAGTCTCAGCAAGGCCGCAGGGGATCGACATGTACGGAGTCTGGATGAGGAGCCTACGGGTGTGATTGTGGAGCCCAGTAACGAAGCCTATATTGTCATTAAGACCAGTTTGGAAACCAAGGACTGGTGCGAGTTCCTGTCCTCTGGCAACAGCTCACATACTCCCATAACCGCTAGCTTGCTGCAGTATTTTCCAGCCATTCTGGGATCCAACAATACTTTTGCTCTCTCCGATGGCTTGAAGTGGTATGAGAATGGCCGGGTTGGTGGAACGAACAAATTCGCGTCGCACTACACTTATACCGGACCGGACTCTCCACGGACAATAAAGGGATGTCCAAGTTTCTCTATGACTTTAGGCAGTGTTGATTTATCAAGTGTAACAAACTTCGAAAGTATGCCAAGCTACAACCTAGACACAGAGATCGTCACAATTTTGTGTCATTTGAACTTGGAGGAAGTCTTTGCTGATGTTCAATTCACACTTCCGCACTTTGAATTGAACATGACTCCGCGCCCTGATGAAGAGTCGGCTAAGCTTCTTTATAACACAGATGCCGGTATGAGCTTTGATTTTACTGCGGAGGATTTGATCACTGGCTTGCCGAGCGATGGAGACTTTCCAACTGGAGTTACATGGTCTGTAGCAGACTCTTTCATGCTAGCATTGCTTCATGCGAAAGAAAAACCTCCCTTGGAGTCTTTATTGGGGAAGCATAATGCTGATAATCTTTTGAGAGCAGTTTCTCGTGTGTCTGAGAGATATATTGCCCAGGCTATCTCATTGAATGCAAGAACTAATGTGGAAGAGGGTGGTCCAGTCTCATTCAACGGCACTTTGACATCAAAATCCAAGCGCCTGCAGCAGAGCCGAGAGACTAAGATTGCAACTCAGATCATGCTAGCCATTATCGTCGTCTGTGCTACTGCTAGCAGGTTGTTGATGCCGATACAAATTATCCTACCTCATTGTCCTAACTCAATCGCTGGAACAGCGTTGCTATTGAGTGGAAGCTCTCTAACAGAGGAGCGTGCCGTGTCTTCGCAACTGAAAAATAAAGAGTCTTTGGCGTCGTGGATTGCCAATATGATTGATGAACGCACATTCAGTCTGAAATGGTGGCCAACAGCAGAAGGAAACCAGAGGTACTACATTGATGTTGACACAGATGACACCTCTGGCACGAAGACGGCAGTATAGAAGCCACACGAGATTCTTGTCTATTTTTCGTGCCATGTTTTCGAATCTTCAACTTGACAAATTTTGGACTCTTCAAAAGTTGCTTGTGAAATCATTAGTATAGATGATGTTGTCGAGCTTCGTCGGCCGGTATGGATATCTAGTTTTTGATGTCTCACCAAACCGGCTTTCACCCTTTGCGTGCAGTTCTGGAGCTATAAAACATTTCTTTGACCATCTGGGCGTGATTCCGAGCGATAAATCATAGTCCATTATTTCAAAATTACCGTTGCAGTCAGTGCCCGCAGTCGACGAGCCGCGAAGAGCAATACGCTACTCAATTTTCTGCCGGGATCGCGACTGGGGCACGAGGGAGGGACCAGCCAGCTCAGCGGCAGTAGACTTGGCTAAGGCAGCATAGTCTACATGACTGGCTAGGGCTAGGACCTGGAGCAAGCCCGGGAGGTAGAGATGCCTCGTTGATTAAATAATTGTAGGTGATCAAAATGCCAACTCAAGAATTATAGGCACTTATGGTGAGGGCAGTAGAGCTCATATTGCTTGAAATCCCATTATATAGTTTCAACATAATAACACCAAGAATATGTATTTAGCTATATGTATTGCTGTGCTTCATCGCTTGCTTCAAATAGCTCTCTCAGTCCCAAAATGTAGCGTTTTACAGGATACCCCTAGCTGTTTGCATTGGGGTCCATATGTTTAGGCTTGGCGCTGGGCTTCCTATTTCAGATAAATTGCTTAATCCCCTATGCATCACCCTGGGAACATATGCTCTTATGCGGCGCATGTGCTCAGCCCTGGGGCCTGGCTCCTCCATTTTGGAGACATGGGTCTGTAACTCGTGCTACCTTCTACTTTTACTTGGGGAGTCGTGGTACATATTCGGTCAATTTTCCTAATAACTGTTCTTTCAGTCAGTCCTGAATACTCAATTTATTTATTACGTCGAGAAGTCATATGTATTCAATCTAATTACAAATGTCAACTGGAAACATATGAAAGATGTGAGGCTTAATTTGGGAATGTCCGTATTGGAAAAACGGCATCGGTGTAAGCATCTATTATGAGTGAGCACCGCCCAAGGAAGCCTGTGAGCTGCTTAAGACTATAATTTCTAACGACTTGGCCTAATTCGGTATCCGTAATGCCCATGATGCCCTGGTAGACCACCACCCCAGTGGCGGGTGTGGCGCCTTATTACTCGATTTCCAAATCCCCACCATGTTTCTAAAGACTGGTACATGGACTTTCAGCGTGGATGCGAGACTGGGATATGAGGCCAATACATGCTTATTTGCTATGTCGGTAACGCAATGATTGGACGGTGAATAACGGAAGGCGGGCATCCCGAGATGTATGCTACCGTCGTCACCGGGGGCTGCATGAAGGTTGTGCATAAGATGGATGGAGCAACAGACCGCCAGATGACTGTGCTGCAGCATGCTGTGAGTGACCAGAAAACGGTAAATACATCTATGTCTGTGGTGAGCTGTGCCGACTGTGCATGGGAATTAATTGCAGAATGGGAACTCGAGTCGTCCCACCGGCTCCTCCATGTTCAACTCAGCCATTATCTATGCTACGGACACAGCCTCATCCTGGGGCGGAATTAATGAATCAAGCCTCTTTACAGTGTAATGTGCTTTTACTAGGGTTGAGTTGTTTAACGTTTCAGCCTGGAACTGGCTGACAGTGCGCATCGACAGCCATTAACTTAGATCCACCATCTTTTGGGGGCCGAATCTGGCAGGCTGTGAAGCGCATGTTCACCATAAAAGCCAGGCAGGTTCCTAGCGCTCGTTACCTCTGTACGGCACAGCGACCGTGCCGACATCCGTTTACTATGGCGAGATGGTCAACCGTGCAGCAGGCACGGTGGCGGCGAGTGGCTCTTGCATTCTCTCTCTTGGCCCTCATGACATTCCTCTTCAACCTGTGCTTCACTCTGTTTTTGATGATTGGGCGCAGGCAGACTATTCAGGACGGTATTGGTGTCTTTGCCGAGCTCAGCTGTAAGCGGAGTAAAACGGTTAACACACTTTTACACATCCTTATAAACATCATAAGCACCATCCTACTTGCCGGAAGCAACTATTGTATGCAATGTGTCATGGCACCGACTCGGGTGCAGGTCGACGACGCCCACCAGAATCGAAGATGGCTAGACATAGGCGTCCCGAGCGTTCGGAATTTGTGGAACACCCGTTGGAGGAACAGAGCACTATGGGTGCTTCTGTCGGTTTCTTCAATTCCGTTGCACTTGTTGTAAGCATTTGAACACCCAGTTCGCCTCATACGATTAACATCGGTCTGCTGTAGTTACAACTCCGCAATCTTGGCATCGGTGTCAGTCAATCATTACAATATCCTTCACGTAGCAGTGGATGACCTACGGCCAAAGAGCTTTTTGAGAATGAGGAAATCAGGTTGGACGACTGCTGAGGCGCAACAAATATTCGATGCAATCGGTGATGGTACCTTGACAAGAATAGATCTAAATGTACCCGACAGTTTCATAGGGTATGAAAACCCTCTGCAGTCACGTCTAGGTACGGTACTTTTGGTCTTAAACGGCTCCAGCTCCGGGCTTCACCCTCTCAAAAGCCCTAGCCAGACGCAAGAAGAATTTTCCGATAATTCGTGGCTTTCTTGCAGCCGCGAAGAAAGCTTTCAATGTGTACAGAGAGGCATGGGCGGTTTATACTACGCAGGGTATTCCGCTACATCGCGACCTATTTTGGAGGCATACTTCCAACCGACCCCGGAGATATGCAAGCTTCAATTCAGCCTTCCACTTTGTTGGACAGTTACATGTCTCAACCTACTCAAGGGTCTACTAATGCTGCTTATTGCGGCTGGGGATTTTAAGGATCCCTATTCACCATCGGCGATGCTGTGGCTTCATTTCTTCGACGCCCAGATCCTCACACCAAGTCGATGTCTCTACATGCCATGAGAGACTTCCGGCGTAGTCGGGGCCGTTGGCCTAGTACGGGACGGATGTTCAAGATGCAACCTCGCTTGAAGTTCTCAGCAGCGAGCAACATCCATTGGTGTTCGTCCATGATACTGTACGTCTCTGGTGACTCTGTGCGCAGATATATGCTGACCTGGACTCTAGTATGGCTTTTTCCTTGATCATTATGACAATATTAATTAAATGGAGATGTGAACTGCTGCCAAAGAATACCAGAGGGGAGCGGGTTTCTGCTTCTGCATGGGGTTTCGGAGTACCCAAAGTCGCAACAATGATACGCTGGACTTTGGGGACAGGACCTTCATCACTTTTGAAGAATGCTCTGGTGGCCAACTCTCCTCAACTTTTGGTGTCAGTCATATACATCATGTTCAACTCTTTGTTCACTCGCCTAGCAATTGCTGTTGAATGGAACAGCTATAGTATCAGAAGAAAAGGGCTAAGAGTGAGCTCTGATCCAAAAGGGGCCCAACGCCAGACGTACTTCTTGGAACTCCCATGTAGGTATTCCTTTTCATTGTTTCCGCATCAGCAGGTCTCCATTGGCTTGTTTCGCAAACCATATTTGTTGTGGCTCTGGAGGGTTACCGAGTTTCGGAGCACAATTTATTTGAGATGGAATCGACAGGATACCTGAGTTCCACGATCTGCGGCTGGTCACCACTACCTGCAATTCTTGTTTTAGCGGTCGGTTTCGTAATCACATTCTTTACTCTCATTACCGGACTTTTTCGCCTGCATCCATACGGCATGCCGATAGCAGGAAGCTGTAGCGCAGCGATTGCTGCTGCTTGCCACCCTGAACGAGACGAACCGAACGCATGGGAGAAGCCAGTGAAATGGGGTGCTATCAAGTCAAAAGATGGCGAAACAGAACACTGCTCGTTCTCTAGCCTTCAAGTTAAGCCACCGAAGGTGGGAACTATATACAAATGACAACATTGACAGATCATATTAATGGAATATACTGGTAGGAAACCTCGAGGACTTAATATACTAGCCCAGGGTCATGTCGACTTCAGTAGAGAAGTCGCCGCATTTAACTAGAAATAGAGCATATAATCACTGAGTCCTTTTTAATTGAGTACATTATCCTCTGAAAAACCCTCCCATGTCTGAGTTTCCTTGATTAATTCTCGTTAAATTTATTCAAAGCTGTCGTGAGATATGAAGCGGTCCACGACGACGTTGGTGCATGTTTCTCCAGTGATTTGCTACGACAAGTAGGAAGCTCAACACAATGCGGCCTGTTAAGATATGTGTAACAGCACTACATACAGTTCTCTCTGTCTGTAAAGATTCCTACATGTAATACGCACAGAATGAGAATCTAATGCTTCCCATATGAGAATGCACCAGACCTGTGTGGCGTGGAGATGTTCGTCTTCCTATCCCGGCCTAAATCAAGGGCCCGTTTGAATACTCGTTCGAGGGCCTCGACTGATTCTATTCCAAGCTCTGCAAAAGGTCAGCTAAAAAACACAAAGTAAGATGGACAGATCAGATGGGGATATATGGTAGGGGGAAACTGTCAATACGCACGGTAATGTGTGACGATTCGTCCATTGAGCAATTTCACTTGTTCTTCTTCTCCAATGGCGACAAATTCCGCGTCTGTGATTTTGGCTGCCTTGAGGTCCAGCCATACCATATTTGTTTCCTGTTCCAGTCCAGGTTGAATCTGTCCACCTAGAGAGACCCAGCTATCTTGGAGCCGCTTAGCAATGGCACTGGAGCGTGGAATGAGATCTCCGGAAAGAAAGACCGAGTCCACCGCGAAACGAGCGGGTGCGGAAAGCAGTCCTGTTTGTCGCATGCCACCGCCAAGAGCTTTTCTAAAATGTCGCGCACGCGAAATGACTTCCGGAGATCGGGAGAGCAGGATGGAACCAGCTGGGGCACCCAGTGATTTGGAGAAGCATAAGGTAACGGTGTCTAATAATGCGCAGTACTCTTTCAGAAGCCGCTTCGCATTCTCGGCTGCTTCATTGAGCGATACGGACTTGCCCGCGGGGAGCGGAGGGTAGCAGGCATTCCAAAGTCTGGCGCCATCCATGTGTAGTAAAATCCTGTGAGCCTTAGCATACTCGGATATCCTTTGAGCTCATCCAAAGGCATAATCTTCCCTCCCCGAGTGTTCTCCACAGCGATCACTCTGGTAGGGGCGCAATGGGTGTCACCGTCGTCTGGGACAACGTTGGCAGCTATCTCGTCAACAGTCAAGTATTGCTTGTTCTGGGGAATAACCGGTATGAGGTGGACTTGTGAGAACATGGAAGTCATACCGCATTCATATTCGAAAATATGGCTTCGGCGATCGCAGACAAGGCTGTACGGGGGCTGCTTGAGTAGACTACGGATGGCAATCTGATTGCCCATGGTACCGGAGGACACAAACACGGCGTGTGGAAGTCCAGTTAAATCTGCGATGTAAGCCTCAAGGTCATTCGTGGGGCCATCTTCCGAGAAGACATCATCCCCAAGAGCCTGAGCCGATGACAATATGGAGTTGAGCATGGCGCCGGTGGGCAAAGTGGTTGTGTCGCCTGAGCCGCCAAGATTTAGCCTCATTCACGCTTCCAAAGACGCGAGGGTGACGCACTTCGGAAGTCATTGGCCGCAGAATTTGGCAGGGAATCAAAGTTCTGTTGCCATGCGCCCAGCGCTTCAGAAGCCTTTGTTCGCAATTGACCCGTCACCGTGACAGGACATGTTGTGAGAAGCGCTGGTCGAACGGCAAGACTCGATAAGCTCGACAGTCTGGACCGTCCAAGACGGCAGAAGGCTTTGTGCATTGACACTAAAGCTATTGAAGGCTGGCGAAATCTTCGTAGAAAACGCTTACCTGGCGAAACACGTTGCTGTGCTGTTCAACTATGGCGGAGACAAGTTCAAATTGGGGCGAGAGGCTATCCTAGCAACTAGGTACGTTGATTGGAGAGCTAATGCCGAGCTCCGGAACAAGCATGGCCTAGTAAGGATTCATGCTGGCGAAAATGCCGCCTGCTACCCTGTCCCCGAATACTGAGTAAGTGTCAAAACAGGAGGATGGTCTAGAAAATCAGAGACATTGGATAAAAACACAAGGCATAGAGGTGAATTGGCCGGACAGTTTATGTCATGTTGTAACTCTATTGTCTAGGCTATTGAGGCTGATTGCATCTAGCCGAGAGGCTCCTCACAAGGAGAGATGAGCATTGCAAACCCTGCAATATAATGCCAGCAATCTTTATGGCCTCTGGCTTCATCGCAGGCAAATACGCCTTCTCTCACACCTTTCCAACCATAGGGGCTCACCAACGTGAGTAAAGTCAACCTGCTGAATGTTGTGTCCGTCGTTGTTTATATAACGCGCAATGACATGTTCTGAAGGTCCGTTTGGATAAGATTCATGAATCCGAACTACTCCCCTTAGAAAGATGATGCCGACGCGTTCAAAGTAGCCGTTGAATTCTTTGAGTACCAGCATACTCCATGTTGGTAATAGCCCATCCTTCTTGTCGTGATGCTCTAGCAGAAGACCAAAGTATCCTTCATAACCCGGCTTGCTGTCAAAAAGAACGGGGACTGCACCGTTCACATCTTCGGTGATTTTGAAGACGGCTAGGGTTCCTTGAACTGGCTGAAGTGAATAAAACTGATTTTTCCGTCTCACAAATGAGCTTGAGGGCTCCTTCTTGGTGTCAATCATGAAGGTGAGAGGCATCATAAGACCATATATAACTAACTCCTTCCCATACCCTTGGCGATGTAAAAGCCTCAAGCTATTGGTTGAAACAAGATTCTTCAGTAAAGCTTCTGTGTCAGTTGAAGTCTTGACTGAAAACCCGTGAGACCATTCTGTAATTGGAACTAGATGGTCATGCGCAGCCTTCAAAGGATTAAACCTCGCTTTGTATGTGCCCTTATAGACGACAGACCCTGACCAACCAATCCAAGACCAACTTGGGAAATCGAAACGACGCACAGCTGGTAAGCTGTTGATGTTGAAAAACCAGTCAAGGCAAAGGCCATAGTCCTTGACAGGGCCACTGCCATGGGCATGAAGAGGAACACCCCATAAGTGTCGAATACCATATGCTGACTCAAAGTGCGTGAGAACGCCCTGAAAAGCATTTAGAACATCGGAATGGTAGGACAAATTCCGACAGCTGTAAACTTGAGTTTTTGTTTCAGTGAGCCCAGCTGCTTGGCCGGAACGTCACCTAACTGTTCCCGAGTCGCAGGCACGAGATCAGATAGGTTTCGAGCTTCGATGTCGAGAAATGAATCTGTAGTATAAGCCATTGCTTCTGTTGTATAGCCGTTCGCGCAAATATAAAGGACTTGATAATCAGTGAAGATGAGCTTTCTGGGGAAAAGTATCCCTCTTGATATGTCCAGGCTCTGGTGGCCCATTTCGCTTTTTGCAAGTTAGTGTGTTCTTGCGGAACATGAACCATTGTACATCCATTAAAAGTCACCTGGTGCTGTCGCTTGCGAGTTCTAGTACCATAGCCTGGAAGCCCATAGGTTGCGTCTTCGCCGGCAGCGGCTACGATGGTGAGCGTTGCGTTCGCATAAACCGAGTCCATCTGTTCGATAAGCAGCTGTTTCTGCGGATCATCTTGGTCAATGCACTTTAAAGGTTATTAGCATCACCATCTCTCAAGAGCAGCCACTGCGCACCTACATAACGATCAACCCAAAGGTAGCGATACCCCAATTCCAAAGTCGCTTTGACGCTGTCGCTAACAACAGGAGGGTATGAAGTCGAATTTTGTGTTGCTCCCCAAACATATGACAATGCCACGTACTGACAACCTGTAGGGTGGTTGATCATTTGGTTTGTAGTACAATCGATAACCCGTAGTTGTAATTGACTGATATCTTTTAAAGGTTCATTGACTAATATCGGCTGGTTCTCTGCATTGGCAATATTCGCTGCTGTGGCTCTCCGACGGCCGCAATTTGGGCCATGTTTTTCATTACAGGACCGCAAGATTCCTCTCAGAACATGAAAATCAACATGCTTGGAAACTGCTCCTACACTACCGTCACTATCTGTGCTTGCAGGATAGATTGCTAAAAAATCCTGTTTGAGCTGTTGCATCTCGACATCAGGATCGGAGTTGATGGGTAAAGCGCAGAGCACTGTACAAGTTTCGCTGCTGCGTGGCCAAAGCCAGTCCGGAGCATGCTTGGGTATCAAGCAGCTAGCAAAACAAAAGTGCTCCATCCCATCGGACTCGCGTGGCTTGATGGTAGCTAGTGACTTGCAAACTTCACATGTCGATGTATATAAAGCCTCATGCGTCGCTGTTTCTTTCGACAGCCAGCCTTGAGGGATCATGGCTCCATCAGTACGTGCCAGAGCCGACCAATCAATCGCCTCATGATTGACGCAAAGGTGGCTCAATGCTTTCGTTGTTGTTTCTGTTTCAGGCATATCTTAGATAGAATGGACAGGAGGACACTAGCTACGTTCTTTGGCAGAGAATGGCGTAGGACTATGCGTAATAAAAGCAGGACTAGACTGCGAGCACTCCGGCCGCCTCCCACAGTTTTTCAACCCCTCCTTCGAACTATGGCCTTAGAATTTACATAATAAGTGACTAGACCTATTTGAGTAGGCCTGAGAGTATACTCTCTAGTATGCGATAGAGGGTCGGATTAAGAGACGTGTTATGGCATTGCGTTGATGTTGTGACTAGCTGACTGTGTTCGAAGGCCCTATTTGCTTATCCATATTCCCCGACTATGGGCTTCTACAGAACCGGAATTACTATTAAAACATCATCAAAGAGGAGGGCATACACTTCGACGTGGAGAGATGAAGGGCCCCATCCTGTGTGGCCTAAGGCCATGATGTAGGATAACTTGGACACTTGATAGAATGCTGTAATAAGTGTGAAATCTTCCTGAAATAAGAATAGATTCATTGCGTCCAATCACTAAAGCATGCAGCTCGTAAATATTGGCAAATAACATATTTGACTATTTAGATGCTAACGAATGTGACATAATAATGAGCGTGCTGTATTTGCCTTTCAATGTCGACCTCTGGTAATTCGTGGTTAATAAGCATGTTTGAGATCTCATTGCAACGGAGATATCGCGAGAACTGAACTCTTGATAGTGTGGCATGTCAAGAGCCACGGAGCCTGCAACCATATGTGCTTAACCCACACCAGAGCCATGGGGTGTTCACGCTAAGATGTTGTTGCTAGTGATATTCCAGCCAGACTGGACGGAAGACATTTCGACAACCGCAGCACTACTCGTGACGTAGTAGGTCCGCATGCTGCTTCTGCATCCAGAAACAGCTATAGCAGCCAATGAATTGCCAGTGAGGCCTGGAGTTGGGCGAGGCTCACACCACCATGTGAAGTAGCAAAGAGGTGTCCACATTCGCCAGCCAATCTACCAAGATTTGTCAGTCATGAATGAGCATAGTAAGGAGAGCAAGGACTCACCGCAGAGTTATCTTGAATCAGCATATGGCGATTCGTTTCAGGCCAGATCGAGTTTTGTGGCATTCGGCCAACCAAACCAGCAAAGTTCGCGCCCTGAAGGAAACTTGACCATGCAGGTTCTTTGTACGTTAGGTAATGGTTTTCAAACAATTAAAACAACAATAAATTACTTACGGCGGTTCCAGGTAGAGCTTCCCGATGCCTGCGCCACCTCGGTTACGTTCCATGGCGAGCTGTTAGTCTGGTAGAAGAAGTGAGTACCCCATCCTGGTCAATGAATCCTGTGGTGGCGGTTCCATCGAGAGCGTCGGTCCACTGGGGGCTGTTGGCTTCGCAGCTGATGGCAGGAGCTGACGCGCTGAATGTGTATTTGCAAACCCTGACTGTCCAGCGGTCTGCACGATAGAACACCTGAATAACACCATCCTTGACTACAGCAGAGATGCTGCCTGGGTTATTTGGGTTCATATGGACAATGACGTTCAAGTTGCGGGGTGTTTGTGACCTATCAGATGATCAATAGTCATGACTAGCACTATAATTTGGTAAGCATACCAGACTCCGTTGATAGAACGCATTTCGGTCAACCCCTGATCAGTTCTGTTGGCGAAGAAAAGAACTTTCTGATAAGGTCAGTATAATAAATAGTACTATAATTGTACCGTTTCAAACTTACAATATCATCCTTAGAATCGAACCATCGCACTGTGGCGATTGGAGTGTTGTTACGTGCTTCGATAATTGGAAGACTTCCTTGCAACCAATTTCCATTTCCCGCTTAACGGCTTCATGGATATGGAGATTATCTTGTTGGTAGAAGACTGAAGTTTCGAGATCCTCTAGTCCAGTGCTAGAGTCTGAACAGGGTAGAGCCATGCCATCGACGAAAGATTGAGATGAAGACGCTAGACGACTGCTTCTTGTTGCTGGTTCTAGCACACCAAAACAAGGGCAGCTAGCGCCAAAAGGAAAACTTTCTTGTAGAGCATGGCTTAAAATCTTAATAAAAGCTTCTAGGATGTCAAATGATTGAATAAGACTGAGTTGGTCTAGAAAGTCTGTCAAAGGGAGGCACCATGGCAGTATTTTATAATTTTCTTTCTCCGAAGAGATCACATCGAAGTAACTCAGGTTCTCATTCCCAAACTAACACATGTACAGAGTTGTTAGAATCCCAATACAACAACATGAATGTCCCCGGATGATGACTGTATCTGTATGCAGCCACCTCCATGTTGAAAGCCTTCCACGCGAGCTGCTCCACGTGGCAGTTGAATGATAAGTATACTAAAGCCTACCATATTTAGTTAAGCATACATGTAGCTTACAGTAGCGCTTTCGCAAAGGGCATAACCTGCGACGGTCTGCAGATGTCGTTAGGCTTGGCTGACATTTCTCGTGGATGGGTGAGATTCTTACCTGCATAAAGGGTCACGGATTAAATTTGAGCTATGCCATCGGCAATGCTGAGGTAAAGCATGGACCATGACTATCTTACAATCGGGAAACAAATTTCAATTTGGCTTGCTGCGGAAAGCTGAAATGTATCTGCCATACGTTACGGTGGCTTATGTGGATGTAGGAACCATGGTACGACAGCTATAACCACCACTGGACCTTGCGGAATGTCTTGTCTATTTCATGCAGAACAAAGCTAAAATATCTACCATGGGGTAAAGTTCAACCTCCAAAAGGCCTCGCCAAGTTTGTGGCTCGAGTATGGCATCCATCACTGGTCGCTACCCTCGCATTGCTGCCTCGAAAAGGACGACACAGCTAGCCTCTGGTCGAGATGCTCCTTCGGCAATTGTTTAGTGAGAATCATTTGTACACCAATTAAGCTAATCTAAAGCATGATATAGTACCCTTTTGTTTGAATCGTGATAGCTAAGCATGTGCCGTTTCTATGGTCAAGTCCCGTCGCCAGTTTTTAAGGCTGTTAAGCTTCAGAGTAAGAGACAATCCGACCAGGCTAAGGATGCCGATCACATAAGGGCAATGGAGATTTCTATTGTGGCTTCCCACTGACGAAATATTTTCCTGTTGACCCGTTGTAGTGATGGGCTGAAGTTTAGGGCACATAATGGGGCTAGCCACTGGTGGGTGCATGACAAGGACAGTTAATAAAATATGAATAATATCAGCTATAGCCCGAGGTCTTTGACAAGTCTTAAATATTTGCTGGCTACAACGCCATGAGAGTGGAGATGGATGAGATATTTAGGGCTAACGCCTTATGCTAAAACTCAGCTCTAGACTATTCCTATTTACACATACGTTGATTAGACTCACTTATAATGTACGACTGTCATCATGTCAAAACTAGAATGATGGGGTCTCGATATTTTGCTTAGGATTCCTTGGAATATACGTCAGAGATGGCGTATCAAATGCTAGGAAGTAGATGCAAAGCGGCATTCTACACAAGGTGAATCTCCGTGTGGTGGAACACTTTGTTTTGAGGACTGTCGAAGCGTTTTGGGAGGGGCCTCGCCGAAACAGGACAAGTCTAACATCATTCATTAGGCAGGCGGCAAAATGGTAAAGGCCAGGTTTGTTCAGCTCAAGTGTGCAAATCATAGAATTGCGACTAATATGTCATACTTTCCTCTCTTTCTTTACGCCCAAGCCACTTTGAGCTGACTCCAGCGGTGCGTGCCCGCCGCAGCCATATTCTTCCCTGGGAAAGTCCGGTCATTATGGAGAGGAAAGGCAACGATAACCCCAATACAAAAGAGATATGCCTGGGACAGCAATGCTTGGCAGATTCATCGACAACCAGATGAATCTTGACGGGCTTGCTCTAGTCATTAGACAAATAAAGTTGTCTAAACATAAAAATGTCATTTAATATAGTGCCGTGCTGATCTTGCCTTTTTGGTCAATTGTCCGATGTCTAGCCTATATGATTATCCTCTCGTGCATTTAAACAGCGAATCTACGAACTAGACCAGGCATCTTACTCGTGGATCTAATTACACCAACTAGGGAAAATAGATCTGTAAACCCAAGAGCAGTTTCCTAATCCGAAGAACGAATGGAAAATTAAGGACTCTAATTCCCACCTCTAGCCCCCGGCGGGAGTGTGGATCACCGGGCGTTTATCTAAATTCGGCTCTCCCTTTGAGCGCAATCGACCGCAGGGGCAAAAGCCCCGTACACACATATGAGCCAAGCCGCGATGTATTGTCACGAATAGAGAGTTCTTCAGAGTTGAACCAGGGTTGTAGTTAGGCGTAGATGGTGTGAAGTATAGTTTAGTATAAGTAAGGGACTTGTTGCTTCTAGCACCCTTGCTTAGGTTGAAGCAGGCGTGGCAGGCTTCAACCAGCAGATCAAGCTCTTTTGCTCTCGACATCATGAAAGTCTACGCTCTGATTTCTCTACTGGCCAGCGCGCCGGCTGTTCTTGCGCAAGTCAAAGGCGCTCCCTTTGGCTTTGCTGCAGGCACAACTGGTGGAGGCAATGCAGCTCCAGTTTATCCTAAGACTAATGCCGAGTAAGGGCCCTATATTCTTAAACTTTAATCGAACCAGAAGATACAATGACCAAGTTATTGAGGCATGTCATTGACAAGTGTAATAGGCTCGTATCTTATCTAACAGACTCGTCTGCTCGAGTTATCATGATCGACCGCACCTTTGACTTCCTTCAAACAGAGGGTAGTACTACAACTCGGTGTTGCAGCGACAATCGCACCACTAAATGCCCCGGTGGTACATCAAAGGCCAGCTTTGGATCGCCGACACTTGCGACTCAGGAGCGGGTACATGGGAAACATGTACGTACTGGAATGCGCCCAGGAACCCTATCGATGTCAAAAGCAACAAGTCTCTCGTAGGTGTTGGCACCAAAGGTGTTATTCGAGGTAAGGCACTTCGCCTGCGCGGTGGTGTCAGCAACATCATCATCCAGAACATCCACTTCACTGAGCTTAACCCTCAATTCGTCTGGGGTGGTGACGCTATAACTCTAGACGGTGTTGATCGAGTCTGGATCGATCACAACAAGTTCTCCCTTGCGGGACGTCAGTTCATAGTCTCCGGATGGGGTGCTGCCGGCAAGGTCACCATCTCTGATAACGAGTTTGACGGCCGCACTACCTGGTCAGCTGGCTGCAACGGCAAGCATTACTGGGGCTTGCTCCTTATAGGACTGACTGATTTTTATACTTTCTCTGGAAATTGGATTCATGATCTTTCTGGTCGTGCTCCACACTTGGGCACTGGTGACAATTCCCAAATTGTCGGCCACGTCGTTAACAACTACTTCCAGGTTAGTCTAGCTACTCTGAATACTCTTCTCAGGTTACTAATGAGAACAGAATATCGGCGGTCACGCTTTGGATTTGTCTGGAAACGCCTGGATCCTGGTTGAAGGCAATTACTTTGACAACGTCGATCAGCCTATTACTTCTGGCACTTTCACTGGTGGTGCTAAGGTTTACCATATCCAGACGGTGCAAGATGCGTCAAATGCCCAGAGTGCTCTTGGATACATACCCGAATGGAACCGTTCTGGTGGAAAGACGGGTGCTGTTAACGCTCTTGTCAACAGGGACGCCCTCAACAAACTTGGCCAGTATAAATCTCAGATCACTTGGGCACACTGGAAGGTCGAGAATGTCCCTACTAATGTCAAGAATATTGCTGGTGTTGGTAAGATTGGAAACTAAGCTGAGCAGATAGGCAAATGGCTTGTAAGAGGCACAAGGTGCAATCTTACACTAGTTACGTCTCAGTATCTTGATCATCAATCAAACAATGAGCAACTTTGCTATGGAAAATCAGTGACGAGTGCCAGTTTGTATGTATGATTGAACATCTTGACGAACAATTCCAGTCCCATACAGGAAGAAGCTCATCGCCAAGAAGGCAAAGTGCGGCTGGGATATCTGCTAAGGCGAAATACTTCAAGTAGCGACAAACCAATAAAGTGAGTACACGACAGCTGCTAGCGTGCTAGCCCTCTTGAATAAAGGCCGCTATTTTAATAGTGCGACAGAGCATCATTTGACCGCAGCCAAGCCACTGACTCTCGTGGTCGTAGTTGCACTGAGCCACAACTCACAAATGAGTGCAGCGTATCGGAGCCTTGCACTTT
This sequence comes from Albifimbria verrucaria, assembly GCA_020081605.1. Classification (NCBI taxonomy): domain Eukaryota; kingdom Fungi; phylum Ascomycota; class Sordariomycetes; order Hypocreales; family Stachybotryaceae; genus Albifimbria; species Albifimbria verrucaria. The sequence continues at coordinate 6,317,994 of JAHREC010000013.1, forward strand.
TCTTTTGATGCATACGGCGTGATTATCCACAGTGAAATATACTGTCCCAAAGATAACTGGCTCAGATCGGATGTTTATGGCTCAATAACCACAGAGCTATAGACTTCCTTTTTGAAAAAGTTGGTTCTTGATGTAGCCATTCTCATGTCGTGGCCCACTCAACGACCCCAAGGGTCCTAGATTGCAAGAACACGCCCAAAGAGATCTATTGCGCCCCAAGAGAATGAGTGCGGGAGCACCGCAATTATATGCATAAAACGATAAGGCTGAGTGATGCAACGCCAATTGTGGCTACTGAATACAATCACTTGACACACGGTTATGCATGGGGCGGGATGACTACAAGGTAGTAGCAGAATTACAGCCTTAATATATTTGACACACCTCTCTATTCATCCCCACCTATGACTGGTCACCTCGCAAGACGCTAGATGTCAGCTTTTGAGGTAGCTGCAGCGAAAGCTGCACATTTCAGCAGCCACATGTTGGTGAGGACCCCAGTAAATTGATGCTATTTGAGAGCTTGGGGGCCGCTTTCATGACCACCCATAATATTCCTGACATGCGCCTAGAGCCTGGTATTAGCTTGTGCGGCTGGAATGCCGTGGCGGTGTATTCTACCTCGCCATAGGCCTTTACAGGGCTTCCCAGTACGTCCATCCCCGTTGCCCCAGGATTAAATCCTCTCCTTCTATGTGTATCTATTCATTTGAATCATTGTCAGCGCATCCATGCTCATCGTTTCACGCATTTTGCAGTCCGGTATCACCTCCGTTGGTAGTCTCAAACTGCTTGTAATTTGAGCCATGTTAAGTTGATGTCAGGATAGCGGATTTATTTTGGTTACAGGCCTCTGTAGGGGCTCAACGGCGTCATGCACACCTCCTCAGGCTCAGGATTCCGACCCGTACTGCAGGGCGAGCTGGATGTTGACTATGGGGATAACTGGACGAGATACGACCCAGACCTTGCTGATGATCACGAGACGGGAGGACCAACGCAGCATTTCCTAGCTCCTGAGGGGAATCACGCGTCACCACTGGACAGAAGTTCGACTGGGACGCTGCGCACGGCATTTTATGGGAACGAAGAGAATGAGAACGACACCTTCACAGGAGCTCCTGACGCTTTTCGTACAAGGCATATCGCTTATAGGAACACTAGAACCATAACAAATTGGAGACCATCCAACCTGAATCGGATTGAAGGGAGACAGAATGTGTACGAGACGGATGAAGAAGAATGGGGCGCATATCACAAGAGCACGCAAGGCTTTGTTTCTGATGACAACCGCGTGCCGAATTACAAACCGCCCGTGTTTAGACTTTGGTTCCTCGGTATCTTACTCCTCATCCTCCTAGCTGCCCTTGCTATGATGGAATTGGCTGTTCATCTTCTTCCAGATGGGACCAAAGACGCTAAACCTGTTGCTATTGTGAAAAACGAGACAAATCTGAGGGCTCGAGAGGTGCTATCTGAACCCATCATTCCAAGCGATACTTCGAAGTGGAATCAAGGACCCTTTACAATACATGATAGGAGACAAGCCGAGATCTCACATTCGACTATAGAGCTTGCAACAAAAGACGAGACAACTTTCAAGGGCATCGAAGAATCTTCAACACCACTAAGTTTTGGATCTGCAGGCACCTCCACCACCTTAAGGGTCCTCGATACAGAGACTATACTATCCACGGTCATCCTCACGGATATTTCTCAAGAATCGATCACTTTGGAAACCTCGTCTGCAATAACGAGCCCAATCTCAGAGAGCGAGATACAAGCTTCAACTACTGCTTTCCCAACCGATCGTATTCCGTCTTCGACTTCTTCCAAGCCAGAATTAATTACATGCACTGTAACGGAGACGTTAGTCGTGGACTTGGGATTGACAACTATCACGGTTCCTACTGTGACTGTGACCGTTGGAGGTGATACATCTGCCACAGATGAGGGCAGCACTGACATACCATCATCAATTACTAGTACCGACAGTCCGTCACTAACAAGTAGCAGTTGTGACGTTGTTGTAACATTAACAGTGATTGAAACACCACCCGCCAGCAGTCGAACTGACAGCGGCGGCTACATCACTGTCGGGAGAAATACTGTTACCATAACATTGCCAGGCGCAGGGGGCGGGAACGACAGTAATCCGCCTGTTTCCAAGCCTACCAGTACCTGTTACCGAAGAACGGTCACGGTGACCAACAAAGCAGAATTGGAAGAAATTACAAAAACGGTCACGGTCCATGTTACCATCTTACCGGGTGGCGTTGCTATAAGAGATGCGACTCTGCCGACCGCTGACATCCAGTCAGCGGAACTCGAAGCTAGAGATTGCATTGACGGCGGAGTACTCTCTATTACGGAATATGTTGCCAAGCCGAAAACTGTTACTGTCAAGGTTTATCGGACGGTAACGAAAGCATCCCGTCCTTCAATCGCAAGCTCTTTAATATCCACGACCAACCGCCAGAAACCTACGAGTATCAAGGCTCTTTCACTCAGCACAATTCACGACACTGAGATTTCACTGCCGTCTGACGGTGTGACCAGAACCGTTCAAGCCATACTGACAGATGCAGATGGCAATCTAATTGTCAGTACAATAACGGGCACACACGAAGCAACTCGCGGGCATATTACGACGCAACCCCCTCATTCGACCGATGCGGACGGAGACATTATAGTTAACATGCCGGAAACATCCTATACGTCAAGTGAATTGGATTCGACGGGTTTCACGACGGAGCCGAATTTATCTACAAAATTTACCATGATCCCAACAACCTTGAAAGATTCTAATGGCCATCCTACATTAACAACGTCAATACCAGTCTTCTTGGTACCAACCTCGACAGCTTTGACGGATTCTCGTGGAAAAACGACTAGTATAGAAGAGTTTTACATCCTCAATTATCCTCATACTACTACCTTTATCGACTTTGAGGGTCGTTCAAACAGCACAGCAACCTATTATCTTCTAACTTCATCAATGGTATTGACAGACAAGAATGGAAATCCGACAAAGACATCTGCCATTACATATACCAAGACTGTATCAACCAGAACGGCGGCCAACAATGTGGGCAAGCCAACTACCACGGAAGTCCTATTGGTTTCTGCATCATTCCAAACCCCTGACAAGCCCACAAGCCCGCCTCCGAAGCCGACAGACGATACTGATTCTAAGAATGTCACAGTCTTCGAGATATATTCAATTACACAATTTGAGTATTTTGCTGGCTTAATGCTACCAACTATCATCTCTACGGCTCTTACCATTCCCTTTCGCGTTCTTGACCATGTCGCTCAGCTATACCATCCATTTCACGTTCTTGCATCATCGCATAGAGGCGCTAAAGCAGCCCATTCAATATGCTGGGAGACTGCAGGACTGTGGACATTCATCGCACGCTTCCAATGTTTTTTCAGGGCAAAGTCTTGCTTGTCATTACGGGCATGCTCGTACTACTGAGTGCAAGCTTGGTGCCAGTAAGCGCGGAGACGATCAGAGTTATTTTACAGGGCAAGGAGTGCCAGCCAGGTCAAGGCAACCCAGAAAACTGCGCCATTACTGTTGGAGCATTTCCAGTTCCTGCGCGCATTGCAATGGGTTTGCTGGGTTTACTGGCAATTTTCACTATCATGGCTGCCGCAGTACTGTGGCGGTACCGAACAGGTGTTGCAACGAAGCCATGGAGTCTATCAGCAATAGCTGGACTGTCGTCTAATCCAAAGATGCAACTGCTTCTCAGTCAGATTCCCCGACGATATGATGGTCAGGTTGGCAAAGCAGAGGCTCTATGGGTGCTCAGCACCCAGGTCTATACCCTTGACTTTTGGCAGGATGACCAGGAACGCCGGTATGGGGTCATACCAGTCGACCCTATCGATGGCAGTAATTCGTTCCGCAGTCATGAAGGGGCTTCTGTGCATCCAGGAGCGCACTGGAGCGGCAGGAAATCAACCCCTTTCTACGTATTGACATTTTGGGGGCGGGCACTGGTTCTATTCATTCTTATCGGCATGCTTGCCGTCATAATCACATTCAACGCAATGTCCCGCGACACATCATTGGGACAGTTCTTATCGAGCGAGTCCGTTGCATTGCGCGTATTTATCACATCTATCGGCATGATCATCACATTGTTTTGGTCGTCGTATTTCAGTTGTAAGTAAATGGAGCAGACTATCATGTAGGCTATACCTTCGTCATATCCCACCAGCTGACAATTGATATCAATAGGCATCGCATTTATGAGCCCGTACAAGATGATGCATACAAACCACAACAAAACCCAGCAGGCCCTTAACATGAACATCTCAACTAACAGCTTTAGCGGTCTTTTCCGTGCTTTGAAGCCGTCTAGCTGCGATTTATATCTTGCCGCCGTGGCTTTCACTGCCATATTATCGGAGTTTCTCCCTACTCTGCTCAGTAATATGCCTTATAAAGTGGTCCAGACATGGCTGGCCCATATGATCTGCACTTGGATGGTAGTGGGTATTCTTGCCCTAATGATTATCCTCATTATTATCTCGTTCTTTATCAACTGGCCTCATATGCCGGTTGACCCCAGTACTTTGGCGGGTGCGATGTACTTCGTTTCTCAATCCTGCATTGGTGTTCAGAGATTGCCTGGATCCGATCAGGACATTGCAGCGAATCTTGGCTTCGACATTCCGGTAGAAGATCGAAATATGCGTCTGGCTACAAAACATAGGCTGAACAAACCCAAGGTCGGAGGTGAAGGTTATTTAGGCTAGCAAGGTTCCACTTCTTCATAGCAGCAACCTTTAATTTATACCCAGAAATGCTGAGATAATGAAAGGAGTATATGGAGTGGGTGGAATAGATGATCAAGGAAGGTTTCATGCCTCTGGTAGGCTTTTGATGATTGCTTGTTTCCTCTATTACGGTATTCTTAATATATTTTTTCGGTTAAGCCCATAGCTGGAATGGGTCATTGAGTGGGCGCGAGTGAAAATTTCTTAGAAGCATGAGTGTTATTATAAATAGACCAGCAAATTCATGGCTCGGTTGAGACTTGACCTAATACTTGTAAAACTTGTAACATCGCCCCAAACCAGACCTCTTGAACCGTAAGAGTACGGAAAGGAGTGCTGTTTTTGCTCAAACTTGACCTACTATCGTTATGGTTGTGATGTCGGCTTATAAGTTGTTTACTCAGTTCCATATCTATCTCCTTGAATGTAACAGAGCCCCGTCAATGTACCGTATATAGCTGATATCTAACTAGAAATTGGGAGAATCAGTGGGCTTAGCCAGCTATAAAGATGACTATTGTGACGCCCATCAACGAATTTGGGATGTGAATGAATAACCTAAGTATCACCTTAACCGCCCTAAGTTGTAGATGTGCCACCGCCCTACGATGCATTAGTCAATTTGTCTGTATAAAATGTAGCTCCTCAGCCCTATCCACCCTAAGCTACTTTATAAGTTGCCTCCTATAACTACTCAATATTAGACATAAGAGTGTGTATTCAGAACTAGAAGATGTTCTTAATGGACTTAGGCATGGGCTGCTGTACCAAGAACCCGGTGGGTTATGGTCAAGGTTACGTGTGTCTCATGAACGGCGTCTGTCAGGCTTCAGGCATGGAGCTACAAAGCCCAGATGCGACATAGTTTGTGCTTGAGGAATTTATCTAAGAAACCCGACGGAATTTGAGTTTTCTATTGTTCTGCATTGACACCGTTGTAGAGAACGCAAGAGGTGAAACGGGGATAGAGATTAATGGGACAGAGATCCGTTAGCACCCAATTCAACCTTGCCCTATACAATACTACCCTGTTTATGTATGCAGTTATGCCAAAAGATCCCTAATCTTGTTTTGAGGCTATATTATCTGCACAGTCACTTCCTTTGCTTCTTTCAGCCAGATCGGATCGGAACCCATGTCTGCCAACTCATCAATCGACTCGCCATCTTCATCGACGTAAATAATGTATGGAGTGCTGCCTGCGCTGTCCTGCGTTCCAGTCGCCTTCCTGTAGCGTAGAATGCCAATTCTTTCATAGCAATCGCCTACCTTGTCTAGCAACATAATACTCACTACTGAGGTTCTTACTTCTTTCTGCAAAACTAATCCGAGAAGCCCTGTAACCTCAGTTTCTGGCTTTATAGATTTATCTAAATAAGCGTAAACCCAGGCAGTTGTGTTCGCAGATACAGAGAGCATTGCATGAAATCCGACTAGAAAGCTCGTCTCAGCCTTTTGTGATCGCTGGCTAAAAGACTCAGTGAATGAATTATTTTGACTGGCCCAATCCCTCCACTGGAGCGATATATTAACTGCTTGCCCCGTGGTCAGTAGTGATCTTGGTGAATTGAAGGCTTGTGGCAATGTTGAATGGATGCCTTGCAAGTATTGATCTAGCGACTGGTTCCCTATGATGATTGTGCAGTCTGTGGAATTTCGCACATCTGGATCAATCATTTTAACTGCACCCTCCAACCTGTCCACGACCAGCTTGGGAGAGTGTCTCGTCTTGTACACGATTTCTCATGAAACCAGCCCAGTGAGATCGAAATTTTAGGGGCCATTGCTACTGGAACCCCGAACAAATGATTGATGGCTTTTCTTCTAAAGCTTTGAAGCGAGTTAAAAATGCCGAGGATGGCATTCAACGCATCCGAATCGTTGGAGAGGTGCCTTTTGAGTACTCCATAATGTAGGTCTTGATAGCTTGATGATCATTCATCGGTCTCAGAGGAGACATGATGGCCTCAAAGGGTGCCCTGTTTGTAATTTTAGCTTCTCGGGTGGCATATCCGCTGTTTCAGCGCAGTGCATGGTGTTGCAGAGGTAGGAGACCTGATCATCCGTAAAAATAAGTCTTCGTTTTGAAAACATGCCTTCTTGGTAGGTCCAACCCCGAGTAGCCCAGGTCGTGGAGTTCAGGATGGACGACGTATGTGGGAAGATTTCAACTAGTTGGGTATCGCCGAGCTCGACCACTTCCTGTGGTCTTCTTGCTCTTTGGCTAACCCCGGCAGCCCATATCTGTCATTGTTGCCTGCAGCAGCAATTATGGTCAGGTTTGCTGCAGCATAAACCCGGTCCATCTGAGCAACTTGCTCCATTAACTTCACGCAGTCCTCTTGGTCTATACACTTAAGTATGTCGTGAGCACTAGTACCTTATAAGTGAGCACACAGGGCACTTACATGCTTGTCAACCCAAAGGTACTTGAGGCCCAACTGTAGAACAACCGTTATGCTATCCTCAACCACTGTGGCGAACTTGTTGGCTTGGTATGGGTCTTGACTACCCCATACGTAGGATAAAGCTACGTAGCGACAATCCCTAGGAGCGTCGATGACAGATCTCGTCTTGCAGTCGATAACCCTGAGATTTTGAATGGTATTTACCGATATAGGTGAACATCTCTCTTTATGAGTCTTTTTACAATCTCCGATCCAATGCCGGATCAAATCATAATCGATACTCTGCTGGATGATCAAACGTGGACCACAGTTGGAATTTTCCTGGTTCATTGGCCTGAAGCCTAAACACCCGCGTTGGTGCCACTTTCGCGGAAGATTATCTTTGGTACCCTCAGTTCGGGCCACTGTGAAGAGAACTGTGCATTGTGGAACAGATTTGTCCAGTGCCAAATGGCCGTTTCGGTGGGACCGAGAAATGTAATCAAATGACAAGGAAGAAGAAAAGGCTTTCAGTTGCCACGACTTGGACTCAAAAGGCTCAGGGGTTATCGAGAAGATGAGTCGGCAGATCGGGCATGATGAGTGCTCAAGTGTTGCGCGGGACGTCTGCATAGTCATGACAACCTTCCCATAGCGTGATGTTGGTATGTCTTTTTCCAGCTGCAACCATGAGACACTCTGGCAAGCGACACAAAGATCCGTCTTCGACAGCACTGCAATCCTTTTGCGGACTCGTTGATATCACAGTCCTCTGGAGGTCGTTTGTTTGGGTTACGCCCCAAATCATCGCTCAAGGTGGTAGGCATTGTTAAATTGAGGTTCACTAGAGTAGCGAACCACTCATTCAAGACGTCAGTTCAACCATTCTTGCTCTTGGGTGGTCAATTCAAAAGCGACGAAGACTGAGTTCCTCAGCTGCTCAGCCTATCGCATAAGGGGTGTGCAAAGCGGCTAGCCGTAGCCTCATAGATAGCCATGCAAGCCATGCTGCTGAGCCTGTCTCAGACATGGGGTCAGCTGAAGGGCACCACTACTCAGCCCCTACACAGCCTCCACAGCAATCACGACAATTACCAAAGTGTAGAACTTTTCACCTTCCATTAACTTGTAGACGGGCCAGCTGGTGCCCAAACTCAAGAAGTTATGCAATACTGCGCAACGTTTACAAAATTGTGTTTACTATGAGGTCCAGGGCTTGAAATAGTGCAAGCCTAAAGGCCATGCTCACCACGATTATACACCACATTGTACTATGTATAAATGACAGTGTTTTGTAGATGCATGTCACGAACACATCAGCTTGTAAATGTGGTAGCTGATCAAATATTGACTTGCACGGATACGCGGAGACTGCAAGCCCACCTCCCGGCGGCCCGACGATACTCAACGTGAGGATAGAAGTAGATTTTCAGAAATGCAAATGCACAGAGAAGGAAGAGTTATACTTCCCTCGGCTCCTCTGCCATAGAATTAATAGATTCGTGGCTTCAGACCGACTGGCCAATTGATCCATTATTTAGAACATCCTGTTTGATTTGTTGAATTTAGATTCTGCTCCCGCCGCGAGAGTGCTAGTATAATATGATGATATGCGACAGGCCGCAGGAAGTTCCAAATCAACAATGCGGGCAGGCCAAAGCCATGTTCAGCCCGACTAAACTTGACAGGCTTTCCATATTTAAACGAAGTGATCTCTAGCCGCTGTTTTGTCAGCAATGATTTGATATCCCGCGGTTTAAGGGCTAAGATAGTTGTAACGTTGGAAATGGTTATCTGGACCATTCGCTTACTTAGATTTCGTAAATGAACAGTTAGGCCGAACTACATGAGCTCGGCTCTGGGATGTGGCTGATTTGATTTGAAAGAGGCTGAGACGAGCATAGATAGACCAGATAAAGGTAGATATTGATTTTCTAGCCTTCTAACCCGTATTCACATCAAAGTTGGCAAGTTGCTTTGTGTCAGTCAGAAATGGTTGAAAAGGGAAGCATCTTGTAAAAGTAAACATCACTTCGCACTCATATTTCCTAGCCAGGCTATTATCTCAGAAGACGTATATCCAAAGAGAATAAATGTACCGTCCAGTTCGAGGACACTGGCAATATTGAAAATAATGGTTGGTAGCGATGTGAGGTCACAAACACTAGTCACACTAAGATGTAATGCTAAGAGGAAATAACAAGGACTATTCCGTAGCCGAATTCTCATAATTTACGACTAATCAAGTTCATGAACCAAGCTAGGACAGGACAAAAACAACCACGTAGCTCTTCTTTCATCGGTGTTGTGAGGCTCTTTGCATCAAAAGACTGACGCACTTATTAATGCTATCACCACCGATTGAGACTAAAGAAATACAGGCTCCACACGTAAGATGGGACGCAATCTGCGTTTATATTCACCCTAGGAGGTTAGACCTGACATCATCGTTTCTGTTAGGGAACAAAGACTAGTCACTGGAGCAGGAGCTCCGGTGCTGAGCGCGCTCCGGAGGTTCATGACGGATAAATGGAAATATGCATTAGGATGGGGACAGAACTATTGGCGGGTCTATCTCAACTCGATATCCCATACCTTAGCCGGGTAGCCCCGCACGTATTTCTAAGCATATAAATGAAATAGTGTTATGCTTTCATGCTATCATGATCAGTGCGTCAGATACTACGAGCATTTCTAGGCATCGCGATCGTAATACAATCCACATAATGACACCTATTCGAGTTGGAATCATTGGTTATGGCTTTGCCGCCAAAAGCTTCCATATCCCATTTATCTCAGCAATTTCAGCATATAAAATCGTAGCGATATTGCAAAGAGCGGAAGCACCTACAGATCCCAGTACCGTTGCGGCCGGCTCGCATTGTACAGTCGATCATCCGGATGTAAAGCATTACCGCACCCCGGACGACTTCTTCTCAGATAGCACCATTGATTTGGTTGTTGTTGCCACGCATCATGACACGCATGCTCTTTTCGCCGAAAAAGCACTATTAGCTGGCAAACATGGTACGAGAGAAAGCTATGTTCTTGCGAATGCGGCTGGACTTACGAATGATAGCTCTTGTTGATAAGCCTTTTGCTGCGTCGTCAGATGAAGCGGACCGAGTCATAAAACTCGCGGAAGAAAAAGGACTCATCTTGACTTGCTATCAGAACCGAAGATGGGTAAGACTACGGATGATCTTACATAGGCTGTGACTTGAACTAATTATCTATAGGACGGCGATTTTCAAACTCTAAGGCATCTGGTGGGAAAGAATGCCCTCGGGAATATCATGGAAGCTGAATTCCATTATGATTTTGAGTCACCCCGTGGCTCAAATTTATGAACAAGAAAGAGTATACTCCTGGCGCAGGCATGGCCTTTGGACTTGGTAGAAAATACCGACACTCAAGCCAAAGTCATAGCACTAACAAATTTTAGGAACCCATAGCCTTGACCAAGCTTACACGCTGTTTGGTCGACCTGCCTCCGTTACTGCATTCTTTCGCGTACAGAGAGGAATCGAAAGTGAAGTTGAGGACTCCTTTACTATCATACTCCAGTACGGCCCGCCACACAGCGAGCTTCTTGTGACAGTAAAAACTGCAGTCACAACACCAATGGCTCAGCAACTGAAGTTGCTAGTTCGAGGGACCGAAGGCTCATATGTCAAGGTAAGAAATTCATGACTTAAATAATATCGGAAGTTATAACAATAGTAACATGAATATCTATGAATAGTGGCAGCAACGGAGTACATGCACGCAAGAGGAACACATTGAGCAAGGAAAGAATTCTCTTGATAGAGGGTTTGGAGAAGAGCCAGAGTCTTTGTACGGCGTGTTGACAACATACAAGGAATTCGACGGCAAAATACAGTCGTTTGACCCTGAGACCAAGAAATATACAGGAAGATATCCAACCATAACGGGGCGGTGGATTGGATTGTATGAGAATGTCGCGAATGCAATTAGTGGCAAGGGAGAGCTTGAGGTTAAGGCAACTCAATGCAGAGATGTGCTTCGAATCATCGAGCTTGCGAGGAATCTCACCAGAAGAAAGCCACGATAGCATGGAAGTAGGATTACAGCTAGACATTTAAAAACAGCGCACTTGCAAGGGCAATATTTTATAATGCTTCTTCATCGCTTAGATATGTGCATTCATGAAAGATTATATGTTCATACGCAGTTACTCAAATTGAGAGCCATCAAAATTACCCGTCAAGTCCAGTTGCAGCAGATTTTTGCTCACAATTTCGTCTTTCCTTGCAACCAAATCATCAACGCTCCAGTGGCTTCCAATTGTGCGCCCACTAAGGAATTGCGCATGTGGATGGGAAAGCCAGACGGCGAGACCTCCGACCAGCTCTGGCGTCTGGCGTGTGAAACGTCGAAACTGGTCCATAAGCATGTCGGTCTCGACAAGCCCAGGATGTACCGAGACAGTGTTGATGTTGGGATAACCCGCTGCTATGTGCTGAGCTAATTGCAACGCACCGGCTTTGGATATGCCATAGCCAGACAGGTGAGCAAAGGTCTTCCAGGCAGCGAGTGTAACCAAATTGACAATGGTGGCCTGTGTCTCGCTTGAAGGTAATTGACGAATAAAGCCACGCGAGATTAGGAACGTGCCCTTGGTATTGACCTCAAAGTTCTTCCACCAGCCTTCGGGATCTTCTTCTCCGACAGGGTTGCCTTCTCCTTCAAAATTGACACCGGCATTGTTGATTAAGATGTCTGCGGAACCAAAAGTGTCCTTGATCTTCTCAAAGGCAACATCGACAGATCGGCTGTCTGTAATGTCAACAGCCAACGACAGGACTTGGACATCTGGGTTGATCTTCTTCACGTCTGCCTCCACAGACTTGAGTTTCTCCTCATTTGTGGCAATAAGAACGATTCCTTTGACCCCGGCTTTGGCAAAAGCAGGAGCAAATGCCTTGCAATTTTGTTAGTTATTATGTCTTGTACAGCCCTACAGCATCACCCACCTTAGCTCCAATGCCACGACTGGCGCCGGTTATAATGACAACCTTCCCTGCCAAAGCGAGATTGGGACTCTTGGGATCAATCGAGGGATACTGGTCATTGTATGTATGAGAAGTGAATTGGAAAGACTTCACAAAGTAGTCGTTGGGTAGAGCGTCCATTGTAGAGAGAAGCTTGTTTATCCTTGGAAAGGATTCTGAGATAGAGAGGAAGTTGAGTGTATTTGAGATGGTTTGAGATACAATCAATAGCAGCCAGGTCTCGACACTATATACTTGAGCGTTCAGCCTTTTTCTTACAAATAAAGGTTACAGTAAGCATCTTGGCCAGAGTGTTCCATTTAAGCCCCACGCGAATGCAATAGCAACTACTTATAATTACCATCCGCTTAATCAGCGAATGATCACTGCATTCTGTACTATGCATGCATCTTGACGAAAGTTGCCTGATTGGGGATGGTCTCGCCGACGCCCCGGGCGCCTCAAAAATCACCTCCGTCATATCGACAGGGCAAAGCCCCTTGGGAGGATACGATGCATCCCTTCTATATTGGATGATAAGACATTGACTGGAGTCCATATTTTGCTACTGATGCGAAAAACCGCAATCGTAATATATCACTCTTTGCTGCATATCAGTCCAGACTATAGGAACTGATTACTGTGCGGGATTTCTGGCAACTCCATGTATTTGCTCAACAACCATGGGACGGGCTCCAATACGAGGGTACATTTTTCCTTGCAATCTGAGATCTACCAGACTAGGTTGAGAATATAAAGTGTGGCTTACATGATGGCACAGATACTGCATCACCTGCAGGCGAAGGAGGGTCAAGTGTGGTGAGACACTCCCAGAGACGACCGAATAGGCGCTAAAAGCGAACAGACCGCAACAGGCCAGTATGCGAAAGGTGTGTCAAGGCTGGTTACAGTTGTGGGGGTTACGATCTGCCCTTGCGCATGCAACACCACGTTATAGGACATGAGGGCAGTCTTGTCAAGTTGCCTGGAGGCGTGAGTATTATTGGTCAACCCCAGGTACCACAAGCACTGAGCCTTGAGGGGTTTGAAGACCAAGTTGCATTCTCCTTCTATTTTCACTCTTATCGATGGGCATACTTCTGGCGCGGCATCATACGGACAAGTCCACTCGGGAATGCTGATTTGTGCTACAAGGCGAGTTTGGCCGCTGCCATGGGCTATCTGGCCAACACTAGGCAAAATCCTAGCCTACAAACGAAGGCTACTGAACTATCATCCCATAATGTTGCTGCCGTTCACTCTGTTATAAGCAGAGGGTCAAAAGCCGAGGCCGCCGGCATGCTTAACGTGCTTGCAGCAATGGGCGTCTACAATGTATGTATATCCAGCATGGAAGACTATTACGAGCTCTTTTCACTAATTTACATGATACAAAGTATCTCGTAGAAAAGAATTTCCATTACCTTCACCATTACGGGGCTCAAATGATACTCAAATTCTGCGGCCCAACTTACTTCAAGGGGAATCCAATGTCCTTGCATTCCGCCGCAATAGAATGATGCTTGTAAGTCGTGCTATCTTCCCCATACCATCAAATGCGAATATTTCTGACAATTTAGTACTGCTGCTCACTAGCATTCAAGTGCAGGTCGTTTCTCTCAGAGGAAAAGTGGAAAACGGTGCCTTTTATGCATGGTCCCAAGAACATGGAGGATAAGCTCATGGATATGCTCATTGATATTCCTGGGCTGGCTGAGAGCGTGACGACCCCAAATAAAACCATTGCCTTTAAGCAAATGATAATGGAGGAGATCGTTTCCCTTCGCCGAAAACTTAGCCAATGGCGGATGGAATGGCACAGGCTTAATCCAGATTGCGCGACACAGAAATACGAACCTCGACAAAAGAACCTCGATATTTCGCCCCTCATCTCATCATATCTTTCCAGCAAAATTACCCTGAAGACAGCCCAGCAGGCCTTGGAGCTAATATGTTATCATTCTGCCATGCTCTTCCTAGGCCAATTGGAAATCGTCCTGAACGGATTCAATCCAGATCAAGACGTCTTACGCTCCATAAAAGACCACGAACGAAGATCTGCGGAGCAAAAAATTCAACCGCAAAGTAATGTGCTTCTTCTTCCCCATGAGGTTGAGTATTATTGGCAAGACGGCATTCAGGCTTTACAAATTCTGGCTGGTTTTCGCACTTCAATGTCAGAAGGTCCAGAACTCTACATCACTTTTGCGCCTTTGGCAATTTTGTACTGTTTTGCTCAATCGATCGGGGTCAAACAAACCATGATATCCATGATTAGTGGGGAGGCATGGGATGATGATGCGGAGGTGGAACTGGGTGTTTATAGGTTTTATAGCTTGGGGACTGCAGCGCCGGAAACATCTGGCAATATCAATGAAACTGGCGAACAGGACCGAGAACCTCAAGAGAACAGTGGAGTTGCCGTTGCCAGAAGGTTGTTTGTCAATAGCGCGTGGCCATAGCATTGTGCAGTGCATTAAGATGAATGCCAAGTTTACATTGGCATAACAATCGCACATTTCGAGATGCCTATTCAGTTTTTCGTGCTCTAAACGGTAACCTGCATGGCTCAGCCATATTATAAAGAGCGGCTTGTTTCAACACGAGTCTGCGTCTTGTCAGCAAATATGGAGTAGTTAACCTATGAGATGGGGCAATGTGTCAGAAGGTGGGATCCCAATATGTCCTTTGAAGAAACTTGCCTAATCCGGCAGTGCCGCATTGCATTTGCCAACGGGGTAAGGCCATGAGCAATTATGCAATTAGTAACAAATGTGCTTAGGCTCGTCTCCCAAGCCTCGATCCACTCCGGAACATGCTAGTTAACCAAGGAAGTATTAGTATTTGGCACGATATAAACTCACAGCAAAGAACACTACAGAAGCGGAGTCAGAATGACTTAGTGAAAAGACCCGTTCAGTTTTATAGCAGCTTTCTCACTATCCAAAATACACATGAGCGACGTGATTTCGGCTGGTACAACAATGGAAACCCGATCCAATACCCCTCATGAAGCTTCCCTTATGTATCGGCGGCTTGAAGGCACTGAAATACGTGTCGTTTCTGTCCACCCATTGGCAACAGGCTCGTCGACTGTCTCTTGTAGTATCTTGCAGGCACCGCTAGAATCGCTAACATTCTCTGCCCTGTCTTATGTTTGGGGTGACCCTAAGAACACCGCAGACATCATCGTCGATGGAAAGCCTTTCCAGGTCACCACCAACCTTGAGGCATTCCTGAAAAAGACAGCAGAAGACCTCTCAAATTCACCTTCAGCGAGCATAAGTGATGGGTATTTGTGGGTGGATGCGGTCTGCGTTGACCAAAAGAATATAGAGGAACGTCACTCTCAAGTGCAAAGAATGGGGTCAATTTACTCGCTTGCCAAACAAGTGATTATATGGCTCGGACATGGAGGTGGTCATGTGCGAGTCGGTATGGATCGCGTGAAGGAACTAGCAAAAGTAACCCTCCAACTTGGCGGACCGAAGGGCTTCACGGACCCCGCGAAACGAGCTACTGTTGGCAGTCTCTTGAGAGACACAATAAATGATAAAGAGTCCGACGAATGGAAGGGGATGTTGGAGTTTTTCGAATGTCCTTGGTGGACTCGTACATGGATTCTTCAAGAGCTGGCTCTGGCAAAGAGGGCTCTATTTGTGTGCGGCCAAGAAACCATAACCTTTGATCAGGTCTATCATGCCATACTCCATTTCTATCTTGACGCAATGAATGATCCATTACAGGCATTAAAGAATATGAATCTGTCTATTGAAGAAAGAGACAGGGTTAGTCTGGTCATGACTATCGTCAACACGAGAGCACTTTATGAACACAATTACCCAGACAGACAACAATCAACCTGACTCCAGGCTTTGCTTCAGAAAACTCAGCGTTCAAAGGCTACCGATCCAAGAGATAGGGTATATGGTTTACTTGGAATGGTATCGGATTTGCAGAAAGGTGGTATAAGCCCCAGATATGACCTTCCTGTGAGGCAGACTTATATTGAGACTGTTCGGTGGCATCTTGAAAACTACCAGAGCCTCAGTATTCTTGGTCAGTGCTTCTCTGATGAGCCTGCAGATAAATTGCATATGCCAAGCTGGGTGCCAAACTGGGAACCGAAGGAGGGAAAAAGTGAGGGGCCAATTCCATTCCATTGGGAAGACTATGAAGACCTTACTGCCAAGGCCATATTAATTCCCTATCATGCGAGTGGCGATATGCCACTTTCACCTGATCATTGGGAAATTGATAAGACGAGCGGAACTTTCAGCTTGACTGGAGCTCATCTAGGAACCATCAAATTTCTCTCGGGACCAGCACGAATATTCACCTCTACAGTTGAAGACGATGCATTTATGATTGCAAAAGACTGGCTGGAGCTTTCCACTGAGCTGGGAAAGGCTTACCCATTTACTGGAGAGAGCTCAAACCTAGCCTTGAGACGAACAATGGTTGCAGACTTTTATGACCGAATGGTTGTTCTGCCAGAGGGCGTTAAGCATAAGCAGAGAGGGTTTGCGCTGATGCTTCCAGACGACCCACCACTGAACATTAACGGCACAAAGTGGGACTATAAGGACTCCATGCTCACCTTTATCAACACAGTTAACAAGAGAAGGATTGCTGTTTCCTCAGAAGGTTGGATCGGACTCGTACCATCAAGTGCGAAAGTGGGAGATGAGATTGTTGTGTTTACAGGCGGACCGGTGCTTTACATAGTTCGGGAGAGAGCAGAGGTTGATCCCATAATGACCTCGCCAGCTCTCGGTCAGCAATATATGTTCATTGGTGAGGCCTATTTTCATGGTTTTATGGATGGAAAAGCCATGGAGGGGCGAGACTTGACCAAGATCGTTTTAGTTTGATTGCAATATAAGGAGGAACAGCCAGTCCATATAGAGGAGCTTTGGCTTCGTTAGACCTTGATGGAAACTTATTTTACAGTCCTGACATGTGATAAGAACTTCTATTACTCAGTTTACCCAGAATTTGCTTCGTCACTTCTTGAACAGAGTTAGGCAAGTAGGATTGACACCAACGTTCGAGATTCTCTTTCAGGAAGGAATTGATTGTAACTACAAATTATATGCCCACACATATTAACAGAGTTTCAGAACCTATAGCTGCTTCGCGCATTTGAACAAATTAATCTGAGAGCTCCAGGGGCTAAACACTGGTTTGCCTTTTTAGGCTTCACATTTTTCTGACAATCTTTCCCTCGGACACCGCCATAAATGGAACTATGTTTCTCTAATTCCTTAGTATTCAGACAATTGTTCAAGAGGCAATTTGGTAACTGGGGAACAAATCTGTAGTTACAGTCTATGTTTGTTGATCATCAGAGGTTTCTAAGCAAGAATCGCCATATCATCCATTTGATTCTGCAATGCAACTTGAATGAGATTGGAGACATTGATGTAACATTAACACAGCCCGTCTTACTCACACAACGGCTCCCATCTTATCGCCTGTTTACTCTGCAGCCCAGGCCTTCAAGCGTGGCTCACACTGAAGCACCATGTTTCCAATCTTATGGAAGAAGAGACAACGAACGTGATCGAGGATTGAGAGGTTTGAGTCAATAGTTATAATAAACTATTCTATAATGCAATGAATATAAAAACGAATTTGATCATGTTGAAGCATGAAAAAATTGGAAATAGGCCCTAACCCATAAAGAATGAAAAGTTGGAACATCAAAGCCTTTAAGTACAAGACATATTTTAAATCTCTTTTAGAAGTTCCCTGCACACTTTTGCGTCATTTTGGTAGCATCGAGTAGAGAGCTACTGGGCTTAGCCGTAGAAGACGTTGAATGGGTTGCGGACTCTCTTTCCATTACCGACCACGCAGCACTGCCCGCCAATATTCTGGCCTTGTTCCAATTAGTTCGCATTTTACAAAAGCATCATCTTTCCAACTGACCTCTAGCGTCATAAAGACAATTGTCTGCGCCATAGAAAACGTCTCCATAGTTCTTAGGCCAAGTGAAGACGGCATTGCAACCGGGTATTTCATCATAGGGTTGGCCATTTCCGCTGAAACGAGCATCAATTGCAGCAGTGCCTGTGGTGATAGTGATTGGATTGCCCCTATCATGGCAAATAGCCTGGCCGTTGGCATTGATGCATCCATAGTTGACATGCTATTGGGGATTAGAAGAGAGTGACCGTCAAGAACACCCTTCGACACTCACAAACTTGGTGGCGGATGTAACGGCAAGAACCGTCATCATTGAGGCGATGATAGAGGTAAGAGGTGCCATTTTTGTATGGAGACAGAGTTTGGGAATGTGGAAATAGTAAATGGTGGTTAGAATGTAGGAAATGATAATCAAATGTTGCTGTATAATCGAGAAGATCAGGATATTGATCCGCTTTTATACTTTTCAAGTCACGATCAATTCTTCAGGTCCATTGTCTATATTGCATTGTTCATTCTTCTCTTCCGGGTTATGAATACGCTCGATGGCAATGCCCTCAATATTCAGTGCAATACGCTGACCCTTGGACGTATCCACAAATCCGACGCGACTATTGGCTTCAAGATAGTTCCATATGCAAGGGCTGCGGATGGCAGGCGCTTCATTATATCCCAATTTGGCAATTTTGATCAAACTCGAGTTTCTGGGTATAGCAAGCTGAAAACTTGACATAAGCTACAGATAAATGACTCCAGATAGCAAGTAATACCTAAAGAGACTATATCAAAAACGAAAATAATGATAAGCTAAACAATAAATTCCACGATAATGAATCTTGCCCGAACAAGAGAACCGAATCCGTCATGTCTCTATGTACACATGTAATAATTTAGTGATCTCATCAAAACTGCCAATTTGAGCAGCGGACCACACGAAAACAAAGAACCTGTGACTAGCCTTCTTGCTAGAACCTCCTATCAACTATGGAGTATATTACAATCTTGTCATTGACAGAAACTCGAACCCAAAATACGCGAGCTGAGCATTCTAGCTTGCTAATGCACTCGCGTCAATACACAAACATTACTGCTTCATCAAAGTACTACTGTGGGTACATTCTAGATAGGATATTTGATTTGACGGAATGGACGGCACGCTTGCTCAAGCAAACAACCTCTTCCAAGTTCACTCAACTCATGCATCTCTAGTTCAGGGCGGCAGTTATTTTGCATCCACTAAGGTCATTCCAGGGATCAAAACTCTTTGTTATGGGCATGTCTATACATATATTGTTGATGGTAGTGATATCATTGATCGTGGTGATTTTGTGCACTCATAATGACGAATATGGGGCTGAGGACGTCTCCAAAGTCCCCAACGCTATCTGCAGTGGCTTTACTACCCTATCTGCATCAGCGAAACCTCGGTCAACCAATGTCGTATTCACCATAAGCTGGGTCTTGGAGGATTCTCAGATCTCTGATGGTGTATGACATACTTAGGAAAAAGGTAATGGCGCTTAGGATTGTGACATCTGAAAAGCCAGATGAGCATGAGTATAATACACAGAAAGATATTATCAAGGTTGTTCATGATTTCTCCCATCTCACGGTTGATAAAGAACGTTCGTCCTTCGTAGATCTCGCGACAATCAGAGTTCTGCCCTTACAATACCTTAACCATCGACATTACTACTGATCTACAGTATCATTTATACAAATAAATAAAAAGTTAATAAAATAATGAAGTAGGCTCTTCCATCTTAGCGAAAGAATACAACATCGTGAAGACAGGCTCCCATAAGGATTCAATACTGACTTATGAGTATTATTAGAACTGCTTGTTTCCATAAATGCAACCTCCTCTTACAAGGTCAATGCTTGCAACTTCGACCCCTTCCTGCAGGCCTTAGTACTTATTTCTATCAGCTTACCGACACAATTACGTCACAAATGGTGTCGTCAGACTGGAGGAGGATTGGGTAGATTTGTTGTTGCAGCCCATAGTTAGCCTACCCATCGGGTGGCATATAAACTAAGCACATAACATGATTATTGTGTGACCAAGAGCTCGGTAGGGCCAAGCATACCCCCAATATTACGTGCATCTGACGAAGTGCATGGCCATGAGGTTACACCACCTTGTCAACAGGCCTGTACCTTTTCAAAATTAGAATTATCAAGTTCAGAAATGGTTTTTTTGTCGTCGGGGTGGAATTGTTTCTATTTTCTGCGACGTTAGATTGCACATGCGCATGATGAACAGACTTAATGCTTTAGCCACGCACAACGCGCAACAAATAGTTCGTATCACATAGCCTTACTCCATACTTTCAGGGCAGTTAAGAATGAAACTCTAGGTAAAACTTGTTTGCCCCAATGGAGAGAAGTAGAAGCACTATCATCACAATTGATGTATCACGATTTCAAGAATGGTGTGGCTTACTAGTAGTCACCAGCACCATATCAGACCCATTCCACCGCTCATAGCAACATTCGTAAGGGGAGGGTACACAAACAGGTTTTCTGTAGAGATTTGCCATTGCCGTCTTACGAAAGCCAAAGTCAGCTTAGTTTACGTGACACATGAGATTGGAGGTGGATATTGAAGGGAAGCTCAAACCATTGCGTACATATAAGCGTAGGATAGCCTTTCATTGCCCAATCACTATTCTAGGAAGGTATTATTGTAATACAGTTGGGATGTTAAGCTGGAATCCTGCCTTCGTCATTCTCACCACTCATTCTCTCCTTTTCCAGAAATACTACGGTTTTCATTCAAACCGCAAGATATTGGGGCTGCCAAATAACTTATATAAAACGAATGTGCAATCAAGGATGACTGCGCCCGAACCATTTCAGTTTATTTTATTCTGCAAGTACCATATAACGGTTAAAAGTTTATGAGTTTTCCTTTGCTTCAAATATCATTTAGCTAATCCACTAAGCTACCGCAGCACTCACTTCATCGATAGTAGTCATGACTGAAACTTTGAGCTCCGTATTTCCCACCATACAGGTGGACTCAAAGGGCAACCGAGATACTCTTCTTGCCTCATTAAGAGGAGCTCGGGTCATCTTACCAGACTTGCAGGCTATGATGAAGCATTACCCATCCGGAGTACATCCTGAGGCATCAAGGTTACACAATGATGTTCAAAAGAGCCTGGATGAGTGAGACAATCCATGAGATTTTAGTATGAGTCGGAAGCTAACAATCAGAAATTAACTTTCTAGTTTATTCTCATCTCCTAAAAGCCAACAGCGTCTCCGTAAGATGAAAGCTTCTAATCATGCTTTGCTCGGGGCTTTTGGTGGCCAAATGCGTCATATGCTAGCCTGCGTATCTCAACTCTCTTCCTAACTTGGGTATGTCTCATTTCTTCTCATTGAAATGGATAATTAATAAGATAAAAGTTGTTTTACTGGGACGATGGTGAGAAATACCGTATCCGCTCGATGACATTTGGTAGCTCATGATTTGTTTAAAGAGATTGATTGCCAAGAATTCTCCTCCATGATGAAGGATATGGCGTCCTCCTATCGATACCGTCAAGAGACTCTCAGGTATATTGAAGCCTCGCTATACAATAACAATGACGCCGAACTGTGTCGGATCTCCGCCAATCCCCTTGTCACTGGCTTTGAACCTATCGGGAGGGCAATTTCCAGAGACACCAGCAAGCGTAATCAACTCCGAAAAGCTCAAAGTAATTATATTCATTTCAGACGATAATTCTAACTGAATACAACAGGTCAGCAAAAGACGTTCTTTCAAGGATTACGCAAGTATGTAGAGATGACCATGGAAGAACAGTTGTCTCAAATGGAGGAGCTACGGCTCTCTCCTAGTGACTATCTTACCCGCCGCATGTACACGGGTGGGGTCCTACCTACTCTCGCCATTCATGAGTTAGTATCATCCTTAAACTAAACGGAAGCTTGATTGCTGACTCTGGGCACTTAGATATGCAATTGGTGTTCAATTACCTGACGAAATAATGCAAAACAACACAATGCGTATCATTTGCCATGAGACAAACATGAACATCTGCGTGTAGGCACCATATGGGCCATATCTTCCATTGAACATTTGAACTTACGCATTTCAGGACTAACGACATTCTATCGATCAAGAAGGAAGTGGTAGGTTTCGCCAAGAAGCACATTGTATTTCCTATGAATACTAACAAATTATCTGTACTCCAGGAGCAAGAACAGGTTGATTCGCTGATTCCATTGCTTCTCCAAGAGACTGGGTCTGTTCAACAGGCTATAGACCACGCGTGTGATATCTTGAAATCTTCTATCCAGCGGTTTGATCTAGCTGAGAAGCATATATTGGAACAGTATTCTACGAAACCAGGGTTACAGAATGATTTGCGGAGTTTTATCGATAGTTGCAAGCATGCTTGTACTGCTAATCTGAACTGGAGGTGTGTCTTTCGGGTTTCAAATGCTAAGGTACCCAAAGCGCGAAGTTACTGACGAGTAGTAGTCTCTTATCACCCCGTTATAAACTGGGGCAAAAGTCAATGGAAGGTGGAGTTTCGATCACACTTTAGGTCCAGCTTTTTAAGTGGCTCTTCTATGCATATCTTCGATAATATCCTTAGCGAGGCTCTTGGTAAACGATACACACCCTGGGTTGGTTGATTTATGCGACCATGGGTTCAAACAGGATTGAAGTTGAGATCTAGGCGGGTACAGTGTTGTGACTCAAATGCAAGCATTTGCCTCATTTTGTATGATACTTTCATACAGTTGGTCTAGGGATATTAGCAAAGTAAAACGTGATATGGTTTAGGCATGTGAGAGAGCCAAGTTCGCTGAAAGGTGAATCTGGCAAGATCCGAGGAGACTTGCGAGATCTCCTGGCGGTGTGATGTGTGGAGATATAATATGCACAAGACGCTAGGATTCTGTTCCAGTACTACTAGTCCTGCATGGATTCTGCCAATCTTGTAATGAGCAGAGGCGAGACCAATCTATAGCAAGTGATCCTACGTTGCGGGGTGAGATTTCGGCGAACACCAATTTCGGTATACATATAAGCACTAAGCCGAGCATTTCTTCGATCTATCGTACTATGTATATACATATAACTTATATGTCCCCGTACTTTATGCCACACACTGCATTGTTCGTATTTCATTACTCCCTAAACATCATGGATACTTCCAAAACATGGGATTATATTTCTGTGGGTGGCGGCCTGTCTGCATCAGTAGTCGCACATAGACTCATTCAGTCAAATCCCAAACTCCAGATTCTCGTGGTAGAGGCTGGTCCAAACGTCAATGACCGAACTGACATAGCCTGGCCCAATTCAGCGAATCTAATCGGCGGTGACTTTGACTGGACCTATGAAACTGTCAAGCAATCACGACTCGACGATCGTCATGTCAACATGCCAGCAGGTAAAGCACTAGGGGTGGTACTGTTATCAACAATGGTAGGTCACCGTGGCGCTCGACCGTGACTACGCTCGAATGATTACAAGACTCAAGCTAATAGTGCCTTCTTTGCCTCTTCTATAGGTGGATGGGTACGGGAGACAAATTTGACTACGATCTCTGGGGCCAGGCAGTAAATGATCATCGTTGGAGCTATGAAGGCCTCCTTCCGTTCATGAAGAAATCGGAAAGATTTTGGAATAATACGGTAATCCGGAGCATCATGGTTTCAATGGACCTGTTTCCATTCAATCAGTGACATCCACAAACCGCGAGTTTCCTCTCCGTCACCACGTACTTCGTTCGTGGGGTGAGCTGAGTGTGAATCCTCTTAAGGGTCTGGATGCCAACGCAGGAAATCCTGTAGGCATTGGTGAACTTCAAGAGAACAAAATTGAGGGCGTCGTGAAATTTCCTCGGGTATTTATCCTTTGGACGGCACAACTATTCTCACTGATACGTTAGTGGAAAAGATAATTATCGAAAATACCGAAGAAAAATTAACAGCAACAGGTATCAAGTTGGAAAATGGTACCGAAATTCGCGGACACAATGTGTTGCTTGCTGCCGGCGCGCTTCGTTCCCCTCAGATTCTTATGCTTTCTGGCATTGGTCCTGCTGATGAGCTGGCTAAGGTTAATGTGCCTATCCTGGTAGACCAGCCCGAAGTTGGGAAGAACCTAGCAGGTCATGGCCTATTCTTTCACGCATGGAGCGTTAAAGACCCAAGTGCTGGGTGTGCCATCGGTTCAGACAATCCTCTCTTCGCCCAGAAGCAATATGGCTGGGGTAGCCCATCAGACTTTCTGGTAACGACTGATGTTCCCAAGGAGGGCCTGGCCGCTGCAATCGAGGATGATGAAGGCATCGCACCGGACCCTACAACACATAGCCTGCTCTCCAGGTCGCGTCCCTTTGCAGAGCATATCTTTATGTACGCCGGTGGCCCTGACGGGTCATTAGTGACTTTGGCACTCGTAATTCTGTTACCCACAGCTCGAGGCACAATCAAGCTCGCATCGGCTCAGATTAGCGATCCACCCTAATCGACCCTAACTTCTTAGGTACTGCCGTGGATCGTTATGTAGCCCGCGAGGCAGTGAAGACTCAGCTGAAATTCGCGGCAAGCACTGAAGTTGGTCGAGAAATACTCAATGGAGAGGTCGGAGTACCTGGTGCCCAAGTATTCACCGCAGGTTCGACGGATGAGTACATTGATGCCCGCTTGCGCGCTGGCCTCGGGTAAGCCTGTACGATTTAACACCATCCAAATCTTGAAGCTAAGGGATATTAGGACGTGCTATCACCCAATGGGTTCTCTTGCCATGGGGAGTGTAGTTGATACCAATCTGAAGGTGAATGGCGTAGCAAACCTCCGCGTCATTGACGCTTCAGTTTTCCGGTGCCCATCACTGGTCATCTTCAGGCTGCGGTGTACGCGCTGGCAGAACAGGCGGCAGATATTATCATCAAATCCACTTAAGGAAGCATAACATGGTTGGAGCATGAGGGAAAGCTAATTTAAATACATTGGTTTGCTGATCGGATGAATGGCAGTAGATTCGGTAGCATTAGATTAGGGAGTGTGAGTTCCTATACAATCAGTCTTCTGTTCTCAAGTAAGGCCATCTCCCAATTGCTGTGGGTGACTACACCTCTAGGCTTATGAGTAATTCTTTGTCGCCGCAACACTATGAGTACAAAGCCGCGATCGTCTAGTGGTTAGGACATCAGTTTGTGGTCAAGCTGTGTTACACTGAAAACGGCAGTTCGATTCCGCCTCGTGGCAGCTCATATTTTTGCCTTTTGGCATTTCTTTTGCGCCTGGGTCCACATTGGCTTCTTCGAGCTTCGATATCAACCGACAAACCTAAGCCACCACCATTTAGCCATGGTTGGAGAAGAGCCTGATTGATGGCACTAACCAGGGTTAAAGTGGTTGGTGCCCACTGCAACTAACACCAATAGCCGCCGGATTGCTCATCGTCACTCCACTCTGACCCTAACGTGATAATTCACCGCTTGGCATACATACTCCTACCATGCATGCATGGCTGGTTCTTGATAAAATTCACACTTGTAAAGGCAGCAAGAAGCGGATAATTGGATAATTTGTTTGGCTTTTAAACATCTACCCTGGTTTTTTATGCCTTGTGTTACGAAATGTTTCCAAAGGATGCGTGCGTTCTGCTTTGTTGTCAGCCCGTCTCCATAACTAGCAGGGTTAGAATGTTTACTTGGAGCTCTGCATCACAAGTATTCATGTCAGCATTAATTGCTTTCACTAAATTTCCACTCTTGCTGGCATCGAGTGGTTTCTTTCCTTTCAAGTAAACACCAAGTGGACAGCCAACGTCCTGGAGCCACAATGGGATTCAAAACGAGCTGTGTGCCTGACGAGGTGTGGGCAGAGATCTTTGCGTATTTCAAAGGCGCATTGCCTACTCGAAAATGGCAATTATTTGGGTCAGCTTTGGAGCCGCATCTTCGCTGCACTACGCTATCTATTCTTGCCTCTTTATGTCTCGTATGCAAACACTTCAATCGGATGGCGCAGCAGATTCTCTATGATACTCCTCTTTTATTTGAGCAACATCATGATCTGCGAAACGATGCGAGGTTTGTTCACACGCTGTTGAAGAATTCTAGCCTAGGGAACATGACCCGCAACTTATTCATTTATCATGATGACCATGACGCCGATACTCTTGAGTCCATCCTTGACGATGTCAAATTTCGTGAAGCTGCAAAAGATGCCCTTCAATTACCGCCAAGATTTAAATCCTACTTGGAGGCCGTGTCATTCGAGCGGCAGCATTTTTGCTTCGCTAGTTATGCCCTCGCTTTGACGCAGAATGTACGCGTCGTTCATATTGATGGCTGTTCCGTCTTGCCTCTTGTATCATGGATGCTCAGTGGCAGCATGGATTTGGAAAAAGAGTCTTTCTTGGCAACTCCGTCTGCCAAAACGCATCATAATGACTGCTATGGTCCTGGTCGTAGTGACCAAGAGGTAGAGAGCATCAGTACCAGAAGGCACGGCAATTTCGGACTGCCAGTTCTAGAAGAGGTTAGTATAAGGTGTGCTGGCAAAGACGATGGATCAGCCTCTGTTGAAGCAATTGAGGCGATTTTCCTTCATCCAACGCTTAAAACTCTGCGTCTGCTTGGAATCGACTGGAGGGGTGCACATGTTCAATCATTGAAAGGGAATTCTTATCCATCCAACCTGAAAACTCTCGAGCTAAACGAGTGCTTTATCGATGCTGCCGGCTTGGAAAATATTTTGACGAGATTCCCAGTGCTCGATACACTCATAATTGAGCTTGGGGAAGATATAGGACCTGCCCTGGTGACTGGGAAGTTGATCTGCATCATTTTGGGCAAGTATTGAGGAAGTATGGCCAGAGACTATCTACATTGAGTCTTCACTGCGAAGGCTATGAGAGCGAATTGATGGATCTTTACAGTTCTACCGGCTCATTACAGAGCTTGCGAGCTCTCCGTCATCTTGCCATTACCAAACAACGCCTATTAGGTGCAGGAGGAAGTGATGGCACATCCAAAATACTTAAACTTGAAGAGGCTTTACCGCCGTTTTTAGAGACACTATCCTTCATTGACGGACCTGGGTGGCGTGGAGAACAACGAAATGAGTCGATACGAAAGTCCAGGAATAAGCAAATATATCAATTGATAACTTCGGGGCTGTTTGAAAATCTCCGTCAGATCAAGGACGAGCGGCCTATTCAGGATTCAAAGCCCTTTGACATGGAGATACCGGGCTGGCATTCAAGCCTTACACAAGAACGTCGCCGGGAAAGTCTTTCGCACGAGTACTTGCTTAGCAATGGCTCCATATTTGAGGATGGTGCTCCAAGCGGCCAGGAGTGCAATATCATAATATTATCTAGAAAAGCAATCTAGTTGTGTTACCAATCTCTACGTCCATTTTGTAGCATATGCATTCTGATTGTTATTACTGCACATGTTCCTTCTCCTCAGACCTAGGAATACGAACCATAGTAGCTGTAATAAATGCACCACAGAGGGCTGACCCAAAACCGAACCACCAGATAGCCCTGAGTCCCTCCAGTCCAATTTCTCCAGAGGGCAATTCATTGACTTTGACACCAATTGAATCCGATACGGATGTCATAATGGCTGATGTCAGATTCTGCACTGTTACCAATAAACTACCCGCAGCACCCTGATAAGACCTGGGCACGCTAGACGTAATGAATATGGCAGCAGCAGCAAAACTAAGGTCAGGACCAAAGGTAGCCAGGGCAACACCAGGCATCGAGAATGCCCAATACGAGGTGCTGGGCGTTTGGTGCAGAAAGAAAACAGGTCCAAGAGTGAAGCAAATCATGCTAGCGGTGAGAATCCAGTGGCCAGGAAACTTGTGGAGTGTTTTGGAGACGATCCAAGCTGCCAGTACACCGACAATCCCATTGGGAAGAAGGTATAAAGCTGTAGTCAAAGGTGAGGCGCTTTGATATCGCTGCCAGAATTGGATGGCGTAAAATTGCCATGCCCCAGCTATGACTTTTAGCTTACATGGAATTCAACAAGCAGTGGAAGTGAACTTACAATACCCGCCATAACCAAGAAAGTAAGCGACAAGCAAAGGAACGAATCCAGGAGTTCGCCACAAGCCGTTCGGGATAAGCGGCCGCGGGCTGTTTCGCTCCACAAAGTAGAAAGCGACGAACATCAAGAAACCAACAATTATTAAAGAGTATGTGTACGGGTTCCAGTGAGCAGACGATCCCTGTGTCAGCCCAAATAAAACCAAGCCGCAGCCCGTCGAAGCCAGCAATGCTCCCAGATAGTCAAACTGGCGCAAGGAGGGTGCGTCGACATCAGCGCTATCCTTGGCGGGCGATAAGGGAGGGATAACCATAAACGCAGCAACTGAGATCCCAGTAAGTAGGATCGCTGTGCTATCGAATATCCATGGGAGGTGGCTCTTGAGTGCGCCGCCCTGCACACAGCCGATCCAAAATCCAAAGGAGCAGCAGCTGCCATGAGCGAGAAGACTCGATTCTTTCGTTGTCCAGGTGAATAGATGCGACCAAGGATGCTCATAGATGCGGAAACAACAACACCGACCGCAAGACCCTGCATGGCGCGGGTGATGAAGAACAAAACTTTGAGCTCCGGCTTGATAACAAAGGCAGCAGCCAAATTCCAGACAGCGACCCAGGCAAATGCGCCCACCATCATCGGTTTTGGCGGAGCAAGGTCAGCCAGCGCACCGGCAATAATGACAGAAAGCCCACTAGACAACATGGAAGACCCAATAAGCCATGGCAGCTGGGACGGGACAATGTCGAGCGCTGCACGGAACACGCCTTGGTTCACTACCATGTGGCCTCCGGTCATGGCGAAGATGAGCTGTCCTGCCGCACAGACAAGAACAAATACAATCTCGGCCACGATGCTATTAAACTCAGGGGTCTACCTTGGTAGATGGGAGCGGTAGGGCTACCAACTTCTTCAAATAGTCCAGCTGCTTGCGTGGCTGTCGTCTCGGCCTGGCGGCTCCTCATACTGGTAAGCTCAATCATAGCACCAGCTGCAGGTATTTGTGACTGGCCGAACTGAATTCCTTCATGTGGCTCTGTCGATGTTCTCGGGCTGAGCAGCTCGAGCGGGTTCTTGGTGTGAAGCAATGGAGCAGGCGTTGCGACTTCGACTCGAAAGCCATCCGGAGTGGCTAAGCCAGTTTCATGAATACTGAGTGGCATCTTCTCGTGAGACTCGGGCGTAAGTGAAAATGGACGACATACGGCAAATGAACGACACTTTTGCTATGCTCGCAAGTTTTGAGCTTGATGTTTTCAAGTGTATGACATACTGTGGATGGCGGAGTTGCTGAAAAGGGAAAGTCGGCCAGCAATCCCAGTATTCTTTGAGGGTGTGAAATGCCCCAGTGATTCGCCTTGCGTAAGCTCCCACATGTTTTTATAGAGTCTGGAGGTTTTCTAATTAAATAGATACAGGTTTTGGCGACTTTCACGCCGTGTTTGGGAGGAAAGATCGCTCTATATCTTCACGTTCTGGCTCCGCACCTCATTGTGGGCAAGTTTGCTATACCTGACATTGAGCAACCGAATATAGTGCTTTCATTTTCTAGACACAAGTAGTGTTCGGCATCATTAATATTAAAATGGCTATTATTCAATTGCCGCTTCCCATTTAAAGGCAAAATACGCTCTCCAGACTTTCCCTCAATGAACACAGCCCCGTTGCACTAGGGTAGCATTTCGAGGCTTGTCCCATCAGTTTCTCGTTCTTACTTCATGTCAACTCATCCAAACCGTAATGTAAATCACATATAACCAATCAACTGCACGGCTTTCATCAAAGGACTGTTCCGCCTCTGTCTTGTGGACTGCACGCGACGTTGTATAGCCATAGCCGCATAAAGCCTTCACTCCTGAGATTTCCATGTCTTTATTGCTTTTTCTTTCTTCTTTCTACCTACTTAGAGACTCGGCTTGTTAGTATGTTCGACTTCAATGCGACTTCTTGAAGTTAAGCGCCGGAAATGCTCGATGTGGCTGGAGACAATACCCCAGAGCATGTCATCTTGTCACATACGTTGAGTAAGGAGGTGTCATTGCAAGAGATCCAGCACGTCAGCCATAGATGGTCCAGACCAGTCTCGCAGACCGTTTCTGTCATCAAGGCTAGGCCAGGCTGCACTAAAATCAAGCGTGCGGCGGTCCTGGCTGCTGATCACGGCTATGGCTTCATTCGGGTTGATACCTGTTGCATTGTAAAGGCGAGTTTTGCCAAGCTATCTGAGGATATAAATGCCATGTTCCAACGGTATAACAGAGTTTCTGTATACTAGGCATACCTTGCAGATGTCCATGACGATTGTCGTGGTGTTAAAGGCGTAGTATCTCACTTTCTTTGCTGTCAAAGTCAATGATTCACCCAAGGTTGGACGTTACAGGAACCGATCGCCCCCGACAAAGTTATTTCCTACAGGGCATACTGGTGCTTCTTAGATAGCGAAGCCACAGAGTATGTGCGTGAGTTCTTTGCTACCATAACTAGGATTGATGTGCGCGTCTTTGAAGGATATAGTATGGCGAAGGAATATCTTTATTGATGTTATGAAAGGAGCCTGCTCAATACTTCATGGCCTCAAGGCAGTCCAATTCGCCCAGAAGATTTAATCCACATGGTAAGTAACTCTAGAGCACATGTGCCCCATTGGTGATACTTGCTGAAATACTTGGATTGACCCTGATCTAGTGATTAAGTTCAAGACAGCTCCAACCTGTGTGGAACCCACCAATGAGCAATGTCAAATTATTTTGACGTCGTCAACGAGGAATGCCAAGCTCGCCAAGGTAGCTTATCGAGACTTTAACTACACTGCCACTCTTGGCGTGACGACACCTCTCTTGCATTTGACATATTCAAGGGTGCTGTGATGCAGTAGAATGACGTCGATGACAAAATCGCCCCATGAGCGTTGTATATATGTAGTGAACCAAACCCGAGTCGAGACTACAGCCCCTAAACTCATCGATTCAATTCATTATCACAATCAAAATGGCCGCTAATCTTCTTAACAAAGTGTCTGGAGGCATCATTGCCGGCACAAACTCCTTCATGGGTAACAACAACAACACGGCCAATGAAGCTCCTGCCCACCAGGCTGGTCTAACACAGCGGTCTGAGAATCGAAATGAGTGAGTAATGTCTTTTCGGCCACGCACAAAACAGTGGATATTGACGATTCTGATTAGCAACAACATTCCTAGCGGCGGTATGGTGAATCCCGACACACAAAGCAGCAACCGAACCAGCAATCTTGAGGGTCAGCAAATGAGGACAAACGAATCCTATTCTGAAGGAAATGTTATGGGCGAGAACATGCGTGGTGGGAACATTCCCAGCGAGAATCTAGCTGGCGACTACAAGTCTCGGGATCACACAGTAGGCCACTCGCAGGCTCATGACACCCGAGGCAGTGGCTATTCCGCTGCCCCTTTGGCCGACACCAGCACTGGCAGCAATTACAACACTAGAAGCAACCTCAGCGCCGGCAGTAACTTCAATACTGGCAGCAACCTCGACGCTGGAGCGACCAGGACCGGTACAGATGCTGGTCTGGGCCATCAAAATTACGGCAGCAGCACTGGCAACCGTGAGCTTGGTGGCGCGACAACCAACGACGGCAACTTCCTAGATGCTGCCCGGCATCCACCATCTATGTTCTCACAACACGCTGGTGCTCCCCAGATTGAGCACGACTATCCTGAGGACAGCACGACTCGGAGGCACTCTGTCAGCCACCAAGAGAAGCATATTCTGGGATGATCACTGTATAAAGAAAATTTATGATAGAAGTTTAAGTTGTCAATGACGAGCGATTGACGTTGAAAAACTCTCGTGGCAGATTGTTGGTGACGTCAAGTGTTGGGTGTATGATGATATTAAGTGCCACAGCCTGTGAAGAGGCGACTTCGTTAAAGAAAAAGAAAAAAGAGACTCCAATTGACCAGGGGATCATGAGGGAATTTTTCTGTGTAAATCGCTGAATGGGGAGGTCGCTGGAGAGCCAAGCTTTCCACTGATGTAAGTCCAAGTAAATCAAGGCCGAGTGCAAAGTTGCAACCCAAGATTCTCAAGGGCTCCACTTCGTGGGATACAACATTTGTATTGGAGGGTAAACTCTTGATCGACCTGATAGATGCCGCATGCTTACTGCAGTTGTTGAGCATAGAATAGTTAGAGAATTTAACCATCAAGGTGTCTCGAGTCTGTGGATGCAATGGTATAAGAACGTGACCCCCAGCTAATTGTTTAAGAACGGCAAGGCTTCTTTACATCTCTTTAAGCACGTATCTATCAATAGATAGGATGCCCACGTCCTATCCATTATCAACCATGAATGCGTCAGATCTAGGCTAAAGGCTTCAACAGTCTGTCGTCTCCTCCTCTCATTGAAACGCCCAACACGCAGCCTCTCATCTCCCATCATCAATTAGCAACACCACCCTCGGAAGCTGCCGATATCGCGTCCCTACCCTAAACCACGCTACCGTCGAAGCCCGACGCTCCCCGCTCCCGTCCCCACCGAGAGCCACGTTCCCCAAGACGAAGCCGCGGCAGGCAAGGCGGCCATTGGGGCGGCTAAATGCGCTGGATAAAGTCGTTAGGGGCGAGAACCACTGTCCTGGAATCTTCCCTCTCACGCAGCCGAGACGTTGAGCTAAAACCTCGAGCTAACCCGAGGGCACATGCCACACCCCTGGCCCAGTCCTCGCCGTATTCTTAGCTCCTGGGTATTTTGGTTTTTTCTGCTGTCCTCGTGAGTCGTAGGGAGCCGTCTCAATTGGTGAGGATAATAAAAGGGGACAAGATGAAGAGTGGGGAGGGGAAGAGGGGAGAAGCCGGCGGGGCGAGATGGGAAGAGTATTTAGATGGCCGAGGGAAGACGTGTCTTTGACTCTAGCATGTCTGCTGTTTTCCCTACGACTGTGATTATTTTTGAAGCGACGAGACGACTATAGACACGTGGAGTTATCATCACTGTTGCTGTCTTTGCGAGCCGTTGCTGAAGCTGAAGCTTCCCTCACACATCCATCCTCTCCAAGAGCATCCCCGCAGAGTGACGTAACAGCGGCAGCGACAGATCCTCTCCCACAATGGCCACTCAAACCCTCAACAAGGACGAGATTAGCGTATGGACAAATCTGTTGTGTCTGGGAGGAAGAAGTCGAGAGACAGTGAAGGCTAACATGGCTGGCAGAACCTCTCCTTCATCCTCAACAAGCCCAACGATGTCACCTTCGCTGAGCGCCCCAAGCCCGAGCTCAGCTCCCCACGATGTCCTCGTCGCCATAAACTACACGGGCATCTGCGGCTCCGACGTGCACTACTGGGTTCACGGCGCCATTGGCCACTTCGTCGTCAAGGACCCCATGGTCCTCGGCCACGAGTCCGCCGGTACCGTCATCGAGGTCGGCCCCGAGGTCTCGGACCTCAAGGTCGGCGACCGCGTCGCTCTCGAGCCCGGATACCCTTGCCGTCGCTGCTCCGACTGCCTGGCTGGCCACTACAACCTCTGCCACAAGATGGTGTTCGCCGCGACGCCGCCTTACCACGGCACGCTGACCGGCCTTTGGTCCGCCCCCGCCGACTTCTGCTACAAGCTGCCCGACAACGTGTCGCTGCAGGAGGGCGCTCTGATTGAGCCCCTCGCCGTCGCTGTCCACATTGTCAAGCAGGCCTCAATCCTGCCCGGCCAGTCTGTTGTTGTCATGGGTGCTGGCCCCGTCGGCCTGCTCGTCGCCGCCGTCGCCCGCGCCTACGGTGCCTCCAAGGTCGTCAGCGTCGACATTGTCCAGTCCAAGCTCGACTTTGCCCGCGAATTCGCTTCCACCCACACCTACCTGTCGCAGCGCATCTCTCCTGAGGAGAACGCCAAGGCTATTCTTGAGCTGGCTGGCCTGCCCAAGGGTGCCGACGCCGTCATTGACGCTAGCGGCGCTGAGCCTTCGATCCAGACCAGCTTGCACGTCGTCCGCATGGGCGGCTCCTATGTCCAGGGCGGCATGGGCAAGAGCGACATCAACTTCCCCATCATGGCTCTGTGCCTGAAGGAGGTTACCGCCAAGGGATCCTTCCGCTACGGTCCCGGCGACTACAAGCTCGCCATTGACCTGGTCGGCAGCGGCAAGGTCGATGTCAAGAAGCTGGTGACTGGCGTGGTTGAGTTCAAGCAGGCTGAGGAGGCTTTCAAGAAGGTCAAGGAGGGCGAGGCTATTAAGATCCTGATCGCTGGTCCCAACGAGAAGAGCGCTCAGATTTGAGCCAAGACATCCGTCCTACAATGATTTAATTGGCCAGGTCCCCTTGAGGGAGGGAGAAGCTATGGGTAATCAGGAAGTTTGACCCTGACAAGGCTGCGAAGGCTGGAAATGTGGAGGGAGAACAGGCGCCAAGGCAGCCTGACTCCGAGCATGACTAAAAGCGTATCTGTATGAAATCGATATTGCAGACATGATTGATAATAAATGAATTCCCTTTCCCCACTCAGGGCGAAGTTATCTATTCTCCGTACCGAATCATCGCTGATGCACCGGCACACAAGCAGAGCGGAAGATGTGACCCTGGGCTGTCACGACGTACCCCCTGCTCGACGGCAGGGATGGGGTCGTGTTCAATGCGTTGGTCGCTGCAAGCTTGAGCGGTCGGCATATTTTGATGAGGGATCTGCGTGGCTTTGTTTGATTGTATTTCAGCCTCACGTCCCGCTATGGCGGCTTCCCACACGCAGCCTCCAATAGACGAGCAGGTCATGGAGCAAGCATCCTTAAGTGTCGGCAGTGCTGGCGGGTCTCCTGGATAGCTCGGGCAGTGATGGTTCTCAATGGCGGTGACCATCTGTGCTTGACGATGCCGCACCCCGTGATTCTCGAGTGAGACAAACTTCAAAACTGAGCTTACTGGCTCGTAGCTGGCTTTAAAGTCCTTGACTGTCTCATTTCGTTTCCCAAGCCATGGCGGCTCCTGCTTCCTTCGCCGCGTCTCAAGGGATCCTCGCATCCGCCAGCCCCAAGCTCTCATCAGCCCATTCGCACAACGCATAAGCCGGGCTAACGTTTCCACCAAGAGAGTGTCAGATCTGGAGAGGGATAGCTCGTCGCGGTGAGGTTAAATGCAGCGGGGCGTGGCTTGAGCCACGGGCGCACAGAGCACCAAGCTGAATGGCCAACGAGTGTGCGGCTGAGGTAGGATGCTTGCTTGGGCAGACGGGGTGGGTTACGGGCTCGAATTGGACCAGGACAGTGCCTGCTGCGTGCTCTGCTGGACGCATCCCGAAACTAGCTGTACTTGACGAGCCGGCAGTAAAAGTCTGCCTTGGGCTGATGGCAGGGGTCCATGGCGTGTGGTGTGGTGTATTGAGGGAACCCAGGGTCCCTCGGCTGTGGTATAGTCTTGCGGCTCAAGCAGAGGTGCGGTGGTGTTTATAAGTCATGCAGAGCCGTTGCTAAGGAATTTAGTCGTTCTCGTTCGTCACGTCGCCAGACTCACCCGTCTTCTTTGTCAAAGTTCCAACCAGGCAAAGCCACACGGCCGACTTACATCCACCAACCCGAACGAGATGACGACCGTCACCGTTACTGAGAAGCCCTCGGGCGACCACATCCTCGTGTCGCCGCTATGGCTGCTGATTGTTCGCGGCGCCCAGTTCGCCTTCTCCCTGATCTGCCTTGCCCTTTCAGGCAACATCATGGGCGTTTTCTACCTTGATGAGTTTGGTCTCAACGTCGCTGTTGTAAGTGGCTCTTGAAGCTTCTACCTTACGAACATGACTCTTAACATTGTTGTTCTAGGCCGTACTCACTTGGCTCGCCATCGCCTACCTCGTCCTCACCGAGAAAGTCCCTGTCCTCCAGGTTGCTTACCACATCATCGCTGTCCTGGTTATTGAGGGTCTCATGGTTATCCTTTGGCTTGCTGCGTTTGCCGCTACTGCCGCCAGGCGTTCTAAGTTCAAGTTCGATGTACCCTCCGGCTCTTGCTTCGATGGCGTTTGTTTCAAGAAGCGTGACATTTACATTTTGAATGATGCCGGCCTCAAGCAGTTCGCTGCCGCAGCCGGTATTGGTGCTCTTGTCTGGTAAGCCAACTCGCACTTACACGTACCCGCATCTCCATTGCTAACGCGTTCTCAAGGCTGCTGTTCATTGCCTCTTGTGTGTGGACCTACATCATGTTCTTCAAGGGTCGCAGCCAGGGTCACTTCCAGATCGG
Organism: Albifimbria verrucaria; assembly: GCA_020081605.1. NCBI lineage: Eukaryota > Fungi > Ascomycota > Sordariomycetes > Hypocreales > Stachybotryaceae > Albifimbria > Albifimbria verrucaria. The sequence continues at coordinate 6,354,375 of JAHREC010000013.1, forward strand.
CAGCGGTACTACCACCACCACCACCACCGACAACTACCAGCTCGAGGGCAAGGCACAGGCACCTGCCGCGGCCGCCCCTGTTGCCCAGCAGCCTCAGGCCCAGTATCCTCAGGAGCAATATCAGCAGCCTCAGTACCCTCAGCAGCCCTACACCGCTCCTCCTGCCCAGGCTGGGTATCCTCAGGACCAGCAGGCATACGGACAGTACCCACCACAGCAGTACCAGCAGCCTGGGTCGCCGGAGACGGTTCAGAACTACCAGAACGTTCCTCCCTCAGCCGCCTCGCCACCTCCCCATCCTCAGTAAATAGATGACGATGTATTTCCTATTTTGAACCGTCATGTCTTGAGCAGTCATGTCTCTTAAGGGTCGCAAGACCTCGGGTTTTATGAGGTGGCGCCGGCGTGCGGATTGCTTTGATACCAATGGATAGGACTATACTATCAGTCGTTTACCAGAACATTACGGAATAATACTAGTTGTCTTTTTGAACATGTGCTTTAATTATACTGCTTGTGTTAGTGATCTGATGTGGGCGTCGCAATGTAAGTCTTGGTTCCTGTACAGAGTAGTAGTCGACAAGACAGTGAGATGTATGTATGTGCTGGGGACATTTGACGCAAGGCTCGGATTCATTAAACTCATGATCGACAGATTGCCTGCCGAATCTGAATATCTTTAAGCATAACTTATTCGTCAATTCATCAAGAGAAGATGGAGAATGGTGTTTTGTTGATCTGCTGATTCCGGAAGCCGATGTTCTGATAAGATAAGCATCTTGCTCAAACAAGCTCGCTAGTACTGGCCAAGCACGGAAGGCGGTGAGAAATTGTGCCACAAACTGCCTCAGTCCACAGTCCATACCTGAGCTCCGAATCTTACGCCTTTTCTATGGAGTGGTGTCAGTAGCAAGCTGCCAATCCCTGGACAATTCGACCCAGCTCTGCCACCCTCCGACGCCAATGCCATTTGCCCATTGAACGTTGGGTTCTTCTCTTCTGTCCGACACCGCTGCAGCCCTTACGATCACGATGGCTGCCGAAACCCTAATCCTCCGTCCGAGCAGCTCGGTGTTCCCTCGCGAAACCCCATCCCGTTGTCTGCCTCGCAGGAGGCTCAAGTACGAGATGTTTATTACAAGAGAGTCCGAAGACTTTGTGCGCAAGAGATTCAGGGTACGTTATTACCCAAGCCGTGCATTCCGTTGAGGGCGGCAATGCCATGGTGGAGATGGCAAACATCTAGTCTTCAGTTGCACCAATTTACTCACACATTATTTCTCTAGCCTTTGCCGAATGCGCCGTCGGCAAGACCTTCACCGTCGCCTTCACCTGCAAGACGGAGCACCGTGCCATGAACAACTGTATGAAGCTGCGTGCCACCCGCGAGGAACACGACGCCGCACGCGAGGAGTGGTTTGCGATGCGTGTTGAGCGCCAGAAGAAGCGCGAGCACAAGGCCAAGATTGCGGCGGCCCAGGAGGAGTTTATGCGCGAGTGGTGGGGCCTCCCGAAGATGTACGATTGTCGAGAAAGCGCGAGATGGAGCAGCGCGGCGAACGCATAGGTGGAATGCCGGCCGCGGACCGACCGCGCGTGGGTGATGCCAAGGACAGGTGATGAGGCGGTCTTCCGGAAGCTAGGACTACACGTGTATTTGCATCTTTGGGGCGTTCTGGGAGGAAATATCCATCTCCGCTGCTTTTGGGTGGAGGCGCGGGGATTGTACAGCTAACCACGGTGATCTTGTCTGTACGATATACTTGAAACTGATAGCGCGAGCATCAAACATCCGTTGCTTTTGATTGAGGCTTACTTGTGGTTGATCGAAATGTGTGTTCTGATTCAAGGATGTATGACGAGGCCAGGTCATTGAGTAAGTGTTTAGTAGGTGACGGACGAGGGCTCGCTTCAGATTGTATTGGCACATGGTAAAGGAAGTAGTTGATGGGAACTGGCCGAAATGCATATTTCAGCAAAGCCAGCTGAGCAACAGCGTCTTTGCAGCGAACTGATCATACGAATGCAACTACTAATTGAGTAATCCACGAGAACCAAGCCCAGACCATAACTTCTTGTCGGGTATTCATGATCTTATTTGAAGAAACCCACGACAAGGCGTTGTACCCACCGCACATGGTCGGTGGCATAAGATGTCCATTATAGACACTGAGAATACTCTACATTTATCACAACGCAAGTGTACGGAGCTTCACAAGTGGTTGAGCCCAACCAACCAGTACCTCCACATTGCGCCCAGTGCGGGAGGGACGGCATCGGGCAGCTTGTAGGTGTGCCTGTGGCTGCAGTAGTTGATGGATCCTTGGTTGGCGTAGAACCACATGGCTGATGGCTGTCTTTGAGATTAGATGCGATGGCAGTATAAGCCGAGTTCTTCTTGAAAGAACCGTCGAACAAGACGTTATAATTCGATACGGTTACTATTGCATATGGGGATGCATTATTAGCCAATTGAAAGGTTCATTAGGGGTATGGACACAGCGTGTAGGCAAGGATGTGGATGTGGAACATGGAGAACGGAGTTTGGTAGGGAGAAGCGAGAAAAGGTCAAATTACCTCCTACACACCGGCACACCTGTTGACAAGAGCCGACAACAGCTTGATATGCCCTGTTGCGCTGGTTTTGGAAGCATTCGGTATCAAGAGTTGGTACTAAGTTGATTTGAAGTCCCGTGTAAGCGACATCGAGGCCCTGTGACGCGAAGATGTCTAGCCACTTCACCAGGGCGTCCTCGTCAATACTGGCGGTCGCATAAGCCTGCAACTCCAAAGCCACACCATTGATCGGAGCACGGTCAGCTTTGAGCTGGTCAATGACTTGAAGAGCGCCCGTGATTGCATTGGTATATGGCAGCGAGAATCCGGTGGCGTAATACAGTCGGGCGCTTGGGTCGGCAGCCTTGGCAGCCTTGAAGGCGATGCTGATATATTCGGGGCCTAATACATTGTAGAGGACATTTTCGGTGTAGGAATCAGACCAGGGATACGTCGCATGGCTGACCACGTCCCAGGAGTAGCACTTGCCTTTGAAATGCCTCACTACACGGTTAATGTGGTTCTCCAATGCTGAACGGAGGCGGGCCTTGGTCCAGGTACCCTGGGTCACTATATTGTTCCAACCCATGAGTTAGAAACGTTTCCCTAATATTGCATCAAGCCTGGCCTCAAACAGCCTCTGATGGCGCATCTGTTTCTCTATTTGAGGGATTACGCCAACTTACACCAGTCAGGTAGGCTGCCAATATCAACCAATGAAGAACACCGCATGAGTTGCTTCTGGGAAAGTGCCAAGTTTATAGCTCGATCACCATTGTCGAAGGTGAACTTTCCTTGCGTTGCCTCAGTGTCCTTCCAGCCAAATGCAAAGTACTCAGTCCACTGGCCAAACTCTTTTCTATCATTTACGATAGGCTTGTAGTCGGGGTTCGCCTGGTCGTTCGACGTGGTGATGGTGCCAAAGTATCGGAGACCGGCAGCCTGGGCGAGTTGGTTTAGCTGTGCGGTGACCAGGGCAGAGCCTGTTGCCACGGAGGCAAGTATAACGCTATTAAAGCGCATAATTGTGGTGGTTTTGGTTTAACGAGCAAAATAGTCAGAATTAGCCGTAAGTATCACGAAGAGTAGCTATTGGAGAATTTGTGAGTGTAGCAATATTTGGATAAGAACCATGTTCAATTTTGCTGTAGTCTCGTCTACTTATAATCCACAAACACCGGATATGTAGATGCCGTTTATCCCTTTGGCACAGCCATAAGCCCCACGATGACTGGTGGACTTCTTTGCATACAGCGCAGTTCGAAGCGGGAGCAGCCTTGATGGGGAGACCATGCCTTGAAACTAGTTACTGAAAACGATCTCTGAGAGAGTCTAGACTTCAAGAAGAGGGTTCACAATTTGATCCTGTGAGGGGCAGTATGAGCCTCAGTTTCCTCATGGCATGCATATTGGTGGATAATATGGCTGACCCTGCGAATTATTTATTCGTACATGAAGATAGTAAGCCACCTGTGCGGAATTACATCAAAGGGTGTCACCTGGGACATAAAGGCCTCTACAGTGAGTCAACTGAGTCTGTGTTGAAAAACAATGAGAGGCCTTTCGCATTTAGCCGCACTACGAGACATCCAGATCTAGCAGTTCTTATCTGCTGTCTTGGTGCACGGAGAGTGTGGTCCGTATCAGCGATGTAACCGGCCGTCTTGTCAGATCGTATAAGCATGCTTCGCCGCAGACTTGCAGAGCCTAAAGGAAGAATGAAAACGTGGTTGTCGCATGGAACAGGAACCGGAGGCTTTTTCAGAACTCGACAACCCAGGGTCTAAATAACTCGCTTTTCAAGAGAACATGTATGGCTATAAGGATCAGACGAATGAAGCGACCGAGATTTGCGCGTTGGACTGGCTTGCCAAACAGGGAACACCATGGCCAAAAAGAGTGATGGCTATGAATGCAGGCATCGTTGCCAGCAACTCGATTAATATTAACAGATATCAGATCAGCAGAGCAATCACATCCCATAAGTGAGTGACACCCAAGGTCGAAACTGTTCTAATGGGTTGCAAATGTTGAAGAGAGTCCTGTTTATGCAAGCCAGGGTGGCGGTTCCAAGGTAGTCAAGTTAGCGACCTGCACTAGACTGATGTCCGCTATAGTACGGTGCAGCAGCTATAAAGGTATAAGATGGATCGCCATCCTCCTATAAATCCTTGGGTTGGACACGTGCCACGAGGTATGCCCATTCCAACCGGCATTGAACACGGGGTGCCTGCAGATCCTCCGGCCTAAGGCCCTGTTGATCCCTTTCTCTGGGATTTCACCACTGCAGTAAACCCTTCCTCATCTCCGGCTTACCAAGCTCACAGACGGAGGTGCACAAAGTAGCCTTCGGACAGACTCGGAGTCGGTCGATATGGCGCCTACGCTCAGCATCCTGGATTCTTCGTCTACTTCCCATGACTGGCGCATGTGAGAGCTGCCTTATCCACTTCCCCGCATGAGACTTGCCGTCCGTTTGGCATCTTGGCATGTTTGGTCACCAGAATAGCGCTGAAGATGTTTGGCGGGGCGGAGGGGCTGGGACGGACCTTGGTCGATCGGCCGCTTTCTTTGCGTCTCTTGGCCCGTTATAGTCGAGTGGCAGCTATGTTCTACGGGTTCCTATTGATCGTGGATTGCTCGAGAGACATTATGCTTGTGCCAGGATTGCTCTACCGCAAAGGTGGGGTTGAGGCACAGACCTTCAACATCGTCCTCCGTCCATCCATCGACGGTGAGGATGGCTATACCAACGCAGCCAACTCCAAGTTGGCCGTCTCTTCTGTATGGCGACTCCTCTGAATCTCTTCTTGTTCATCCCTAACCAACGCAACAAACACGGAATCACAATCATTTCCGTCTTCCACGGTAGCCTTTGTTATAAGCGCCTCGACAGTAAGCCCTTCCAACCACCCGCAACCCACGATCACAGCACCCCCAACCAATGACACCTCTCCCTCACCGACACATCGCGCGTTCCCGTCCAGTCGCTCCCTGGACAGGCGCTTAGGAGCCGTGCAGCATGGCCCCTGGAAGCCCCCTGCAGTGTGATGCGCCCGCTCATTGGTGAGCCACTCTACCCTCGACATCCCTGTCCAGGCCTCGGATTGGGCGCGTATCCACCATGAGGACCACCCCTCCTTCTGCCTTCTGCGTCTGGACGGGAAGAGGCGCTTACATGGAGCTTTTGCAGGTGGTAGTTTTCTTCTTGGGCGTTGAGGGACGGGGTGTGTTGGTTCCCATGTATATCTGTGTGATTTCCGCCTTTGGGCACAGGTTCTCGTTCTTCTTGCCGGTGGTGGAGATTGGAAAAAGTCTTGTTCTTGAGTCTATCCATACTCTCGGAATCGCTTGGGATTGTGGATCTGCGCATCCCGTTGTTGGCGGCATCGAGACTTACAAGAGAGCATGAGGAGCGCTGCTGTTGTCCTTTGATACCTCCTCAGCTGATCTTTTGCTTTGGCATTGTTTCTGCATTCCAGCGCTCATTTGCATTGATCGATTCGTGAATCAACAAGTACGAGAACAGACTTCGAACCGCCGACTATGTCATCACAGCCCGTCGGAGGGCTTTCGCTCTTCCCGAGCCCAGCGACTTCGAGACCACCTCCGTTGCCGCGCATGCAGCCTCGTCGCTCAGAGTCTCGAGAGCGACGAGCCCCAACGCCGCAAGAACTACGGGTACCCTCGTCTCCTGGTGGCTCACAGCCATCATCGCCGCCGAGAAATGGCAGACAGACGCCACAGAATAGAACGCGGACACCCGTGGACTTCAGCCCTGGCTCTCCAGAGCGAGGCGGCACACAGTCGCCTCTGCAACGGGTGCAAGAGATCCCCGTCCAGCAGCCACCTCCGATAGCTGATCTTCCGGGACGGTCAGGGTCTGCCCTCGCAGAAGCACACCCAGTTATCCGTCAGAATAGCGTCCGCTCAAGAAGTTCCATCGCCAAGGTGCCTTTTAATGACGAGCCGAGCTCGCCAAACCAACCTATCCGCTCCATCTTCCCGACATACAACCCGGAAATCCCTCTGAACCAGCAACCATATGGCCCTACACAGATGAGCCCTACGCACATTCCCCGTGCTGTCATCAGTAGGCAAGAATACCACCCTGATGCGCAAAGCCCAGTCCGGAGCCCCGTTAGGAGCCCGCTCAGCGCTGAAACGGCTCCCGTGAAATGGCCTCGGAGAGCTGCGCATGAGCCCCTGTCATTCCCCAGACTTGTACGACGGATCAACTAAAAGGGCTATGGAAGGTCGCCAACGGATGGAAAGCGTCACCGTCTGAGGGTCGCGTTTATTGTATGAGGATGACGCAGCAAAAGATGCCCCTGTCTACACGTTGTCCTCTACCACACACCCGTTCTACAACGTCCGACTGGATCCCACCTCAGCATCTGCCTACGTTACAGTCACTCGACTGGATCCTAGCAAGCCCTATAAAGGCCATAAGCCGGACTCAAGTTCTACATCTAGTAGTGTTCGAAGCGGTATTGCTGGCATCGCCATTGGCGGTAGCAGTAGTAACAGCAAGAACTCAGAAAGCAAACACTGGCATGAAGCGCTAACCACGACATTGGAAGAAGAGTCACGGAAGCACCCGCCCAATGATGGTCTCGTGGCGTTGCTGATGCCTTCTGCCGCTACAAAGATGGCTTTGGATAAGCCGGATGACCCTACGACCGTTATGCTTGCCGAGCGGGAATGTGCGCGGCTCGTCTGGGATGAAGACAGCGCGAACCACTTTCTGGTACACCCAGCGCTGGCAACACCCTTTGTGTTACCATTGAGCGGTCGCCTGCTTGGTCTCGCGTGGAGTACACGCTGGAGCACCACGAGTCGCCGCAGCACCTCGCCAAGCTGACGCGGGACGGCACAGGAGGCGGCTGGCTTGAGCTGGATACCGGCCTCGCGTCCAAGATCGAGTCCTTCTTCATCGCTGACGTGGCGATCACAGCGCTGCTGCTGGTCGCCGCGGCGGACGAGAAGAATATGCCGGCCACGGCCGAGGCGTTCGAGCCTCCGCCCGAGCCTCCGTCCCCACCAACCGCTGTAGAGGGTGAGCGGCGCATGAGCAGGCTGGGCCGGCGCGAGGACAAGAAACAGAAGAAGCGCAAGATGGAGGAGTTTGAGATTGACGTAGAGAGCCAGGATAGCAGCCTAGGGAAGAATGGCAAAGCCAAAGACGCAGAGGACAAGCTGCCGTTCGTAATCCGGGTGGTGGTGAAGATGGCCAAGGGACTGTTTAAGCTGTTCATATTCGTGCTGACGATTGGCGTTAAGTGTTTCGGGGTTGTTCAAATGCTTGTACAAATGCGTGGGATCAAAGTATTGACGAGACATGGGCTAGATGACAGGGAATGAATAAGATATCCAATTAATGATGACCATGCAGACGTCAGCATCGCAAGACTCGTAAATCAATTTCACATGAAAGGTTCCATTGTGTCAAGTTGAAGGGGTATCGTATTAACCTGTTTTTGCTTCATCGTCCAGACAATTACCTTTTCCGCGTCCGCACCATGATCTTCTTGCCTCTCCTTGTGAGTCCGCCCGATGTGGCCGTCTTTGCCATCTTTGCCCTTTGCACCCCGAGCGCATTCTCCGCATCCGTCAGTGCCTTGAGCTTCTTGCGCTCGTTGTCGAGTTGACGCTGAAGTCGACGAAGCGACTTGGCTCGTTCAAACTTGGCGTCCGCACCTTCAGGTCCATCTTTTTCGTCACCGGAGCCTTCGACTTCTTCATCTGCGGCATCCTCTTGATCTAAATGGTCCTGAACCGCCTCCTCTTGCTCCTGCTCGTCATCGAGAAATACAATTTTTCGCGGAGCCTTTGGCTTCACGGGCATAGGCATCATATCGTCGTCGTCAAAATCGTCATCGTCCTCCTCGTTGTCGTCCTCGTCCAAGTTGTCGAAGCCACGGGTGATGACGACCTGCTCCTCTAGTTGAGCAACCTGCTTGGCTGTGACTTGGCGCATGGTTCTGATATAGCCGATATCTTGCGTCTTCAACAAGCGCACCGTGTCCATGTCGAGATTGCTGTTTCCTCGATCTCCCTCAATGGTTCCAGTCCAGCTGCGACCGTCCTTTATCCTGGAGCCGGCTCCCTTCCGCGACATCATGCCGAAGTAGAATTCGTCCTCATTGCGATCGGCAGCTTTTTGACGCAGAGACTTGAGCTGAGCCTTCTTCTTGTTGAAATCTTTCGCACGCATGGAATAATCCTGCGACCGTTAGTAAATTGTTTCTCCTCCCACCGAGTTCACGGCACTACAAACCTTGTGCTTTTCGAGCAGGCCTAGGCGACGCCTCTCGAGAGGCTGCGCACGCTCTCGGTGAGGGCGCCGCTGGACGGCATTTCGCATGGACGACATGGTGATGTTTTCTCGGGGCAGACAGGGCGGGAGGACTGGTGCTGCTGCGAACAACGAGGATGCGAAAGCAAAGGTGGGCTGGGCTGGATTTGAAGAGAAAGTCCGTGGCAGAATCTGGAATTTTTGGCGGTGAGCCCCAAATCCGCATTACCTAATCACAATCTTTTCTCCACCCCCACAGTAAAGCCAATCAAGACGAGTGAACATGATGCGTCTTATCTGTAGGTGCTACGAAGAAGAGTGACTTACTTACATCTTCTTGCAATGAGAAATCCTTCCTTTATAAAATCGAATATATAATCAGGCATGTATCCTCGTAATGAGGTGCTCTCATCAAATTTGAGTATTTAGCATCGACAAGCAAGGATGCCTGCACCACATCACCTGCACGGGCATAACGAAGCCGTCCACCAGGGTACAACGCCAACAGACTTGGTGATCGAAAAGAGATTTCATATTGAGGTCAGAACAGCAGTGTTTGTTGTAGAGAGTCAACATAATCTGTCAATATTTAAACCAGGAAAATGGCTTCACGGCCGGCCTCGCGTCCCATGACCTTTACAGGGTTCGTCATGCCATCATTCTTGCCCATCCATCTCTGACTCACGAGCTTTACAGCTGCTGGACATGCAAGGCCCGCAAAGTCAGATGCGATGAAAGACCAATTTCTTGTAAAAACTGCGAAAAGAGAGGAGTGACTTGCGAAGGCTACGGCGTAAGACTGCAATGGGTAGCCGACTCATTAGACCAAACCCACTCTTCTGTGGTTACTGGAGGACGTAGAAGCTTGCCTCTAAGTACGACGCACCCTTCCGACTTTGATTGGCAGCTTTTGTTCTGACAATTCTATTAGATCGTACGGGCCCTCAATATGATTCTATGACTCTCGACCAATTTCTTGTGCAAATCGAGCAGCATAGCGGATCTGAGTGCTCCTTGGGTCCTTTCTCCGTCTTTCCTCTCAATCCTCGAACTCGTCAGACAAAGGTCATTCATCATGCACCTGAAGCTCACTCTACAGCCTTGACATTCTCATCACTTGGAAATGCTCGTGCCAATCTTTCCCTCCCGTTTCTAATTGAATCTCTTGGACATGATGACCCACACGAACGATATGAACGGATCGTTACGCCAGGTGCACATCTGAGCTTGTTGAATCCGGACTATCGTTTGGTACAACCAATACACGAAAGCATATCTGGAGACAAACAAGTTGATGCCCTCATATTTCACTACAACGTCCACGTTGCAGACGTTCTCCAGCCAATAGACCACTGCAGAAATCCTTACCGCAACATCTACCTATCCACAGCACTCGAAGGCATGTGGTATCAACAATCGGGCATTCAAAGACCAGAAGCGAAGGCTTACTTCGCACTTACCCAGTCACTTTTGGCGTCTTCGGCCTTTCACCTTTGGAACTGCGACAAGAGCCAGACCAAATACCAGGCGGTTGCAATGAAGTATCGCTTTTGCGCCATACAATCACTCCAAGATGCTGTTAATGAAGCCAACTTGAAATCCCACTACAAGGCCTTGATGACGGCGGTGTTGTCTTTAATTACTATAGGTGTAAGTTTCGGGTGTCGATAAGCCGCAAACTATCTCTTAGCTTACACATACATGGCAGTTAATGTCTGGCGAGGGTGAAGGCTTCCGTGCGCACATCGATGCTGCGACACAACTACGCAGTTTGTGCAGTGAAACAGAAAAGAGAGATAGTTCATCAAGACATTTGAATGAGATTGGCGCCTTTCTGGCTCTCTTGGCTCGTACACTGACTTTCCAGCATTCGCAGACACCCTGGCCTGGCCTTGATGACGCCGGAGAATGTGCCGAGGAAATGATGCTGCAGTCAAGCACTTGTTACGAGTATGTGTATGGCATTACACCCGGTATTGCAGCCGCTATCAGCCAGACCTGCCGACTTGCTGAGCATCTCGCTCGATTCCGGAACGAGCAAGGAATGGCATCTTTGCCTGGAGATTTCAGAGAGGCTTACGAACAGTTGAGGAACTATCTCGAATCATGGGAGTTCGAAACGGAGAATACCTCAAGCATTTCGCCAGGTTACAGCGACTCATATTGTATCTTGATGCGTACTGCCAAAGCCTGGCATGGTGCAGCGCTCGTATACTACTATACGCGCATACGAGGTGCTAACGCAGTGGACCTCGTGGAAAAAGTTGACGTTGTCGCTGAGCATCTTCATGCTGCTGAGGATATGAAATCAAGATTGGATAAGGAGCACAAAAGACTGTCAATGTCGCCCATCACATGGCCTGGATTCATAGCATCTTGCACCGCTGTACCATCACGCCGCCCCATATGGGAGCGCTATTGGGAAAGCATACGACGCTATAATGTGGCCGGCAACGAGACCCAATGGCGGGTTATACAGCAAGTCTGGGAGAGGATGGATACACGTGAGCGGCAGGGACATGCCATCACGGACTGGACGGAGGCTTTTGTCAGTCTAGGAATACATATACTTCCATCCTAGGGACTGATATTCATGAATAATACTACGAACCACTGATCTGCGTTTGCTAGTACTTATAACTTGTTCCAATCCGAAAAGGTCATTCCTCTCATGATGTTTCTTTCTTGAGCGGGCCAACATCGCCTTCCAAGAAGGACATAAAGCTCTTATTATGTGAGCATTTTGTATTCCAGCCATGTTCCCTCCGGGTTAAGCCATGGCCCAACCTAAGCTTCGTCTTATGTTAATGCATTGCGGAGGAAGGTTCTGCCTCATCAGAAGCCGTGCCAGAGGAGGATGGCGGTTTACGCCATGTGTTGGGTAGCCTCATTCCCATTTGCAGCTCCCATAAAGTGCGGTCAAGCCGCCCAGCTTTAAGGGCTGCAGAATCACCGGCGTAGACAAATGTTTTCCCCATACCTCCTTAGCATTTTCCGTAGGTACGCTGGTAAAATAGATCCAACAAGACTTTACCTTATAAGCGCTGGTCTCGTACTGCTCAAGCTTCCTCTCCTCTTCTACGCTGGTAACCTCAAATGCATAGTCTTTAACCTCGTCACCAGGATTTCCACCAACGAGGGCTAGATATTGACCCCATGAGGCGAGAGAGTAACCTAGAATTCTTGCGGGCTTCAAAGTAGGCTCTTCTTTGGCACCGAGTACGTGCTTAAGGACCTCTGGCTTCATAAGCGTGCCATAGAAGAAATAAAAGGTGGGATAATGAGACTTGGATTCTGTATACCCTTTTCTGATTGTCTCTATAGAACCGGGGCCAGGGTCTTCAATCCTTGCCGGATGGCTAAACTGCTTCTGCTGTGGATTTCGTGTAAGGAAGAGCAGCAGTGGCGGCGGCGACGGCGGTTCCTTAGTTGACCCCATTCTGGATTAAAAGTCCGTCCATCCTCACTTGAGAAATCTGTGGAGGAGGGGGTGGTAGGACTGTAAGCCTAGTCCAGCTAAAGCCATTCAGGTCCAGGGCTGCTGAGAATTGATAGGGCAAATATATAACTAAACATTAATAATTGATCTAAAATAACCACAGATCGCCGAAGCTCTTGATGAGAACTGATATATCGCCTACATTTTATGTATCCATTCTTCATCAAGATAGTAAGCTAGCGAGGCTAGTCTATACGAGATATCCACACCGTTGGTTGTCATTGCAAATTTTGGGCGCCACAATCGCCTACTAGCAACTTGGCCTCCTTCTAGACCCTGGCACCAGCATTTAAACTAGTAAGCTCCAACGGTGTGGATGCAAGCCTACCATAGGTGGATATTGTTAAGTAGCAAGAGAGGCAGGAGACTCGAGACAGGCAAGAGACTCCGAATTAAACCATATCAGCAGTCAACTTCTGATTGCAGTATTTGAGCGCCTATATTATTCGCCTCGGCCGCTTCAGCGAGAGGATTCTTGAACCATATTCAACCCTCTCATAACTGCTTTGCATTCTTGTGCCGGCGACGAGGCATTTTTGGAAAGCTTCTTTTTCACATTCGAGTTCTAGCCTCTACTCTTCAACCACACAAAATTTGCCAACAAGAACCTTCTCCTGTTACAGGTCACCGACATGAACTTCGGATCTGACAACTTTGCGGGGCTCACCCTAAGGTCTCGGCCAACCTTGCCCAAAACTCGGCTGGTTTCGCAGTCCCTTACGGGGAGTCCCAGTATGACAAGACCGTGGAACAACGCCTAGGAGAGATATTCGAAAAGCCTGTTTCTGTCTTTTACGTGGCTACTGGAACCGCTGCCAACTGCTTAGCAATGGCTTCAATAGCCAAGTCTGGAGGCATAGTGTTTGCGCATCATGAGTCACATGTCATAGTGGACGAGTGCGGCGCGCCAGGATATTTTTCGAATCTGCTGCGGCTCTCACCTGTCGCTGGCCGTGATGGCAAAATGGATATTACTGAGCTTCGCAGTGAAGTAGAGCGAGTTGCTGCACTTACTGTCCACGGAGGCCGTCCCAACGCGATAGCAGTGACTCAACCGACTGAAAGTGGAACAGTCTACTCACTCGACGAATTAGACCAGATAGCAGCTATAGCAAAGAAGCATAGCCTGCCACTACTCATGGACGGGGCTCGTTTCGCTAACGGTCTTGTATCACTCGGCTGCAGCCCGGCAGAGATGACTTGGAAGAGGGGCGTCGACATCTTGTCATTTGGCGGCACTAAGAATGGATGCTGGTGCGCAGAGGCAGTTATCTTGTTCGATGTCGGCAGGGCGACGGACTTTGCCTTTTACCAGAAGCGCGCCGGGCAGCTCTTCTCCAAGAGCCGCTTTGTCACAGCACAGCTGGAGGCGTATTTGCAAGATGACTTGTGGCTGGATTTAGCACGCCACTCCAACAAAATGGGTGCCATGCTTTACGGAGTTTTGCGCGAGTCGAATGCCGTGAAGCTTTTCAGGAACCCCAAACGAACGAGATTTTTGTTATTATCAAGAAGACAATTATTTTTCACATGGAGTCAAAAGGAGTGGTATTTATGGACTGGCCAACTCCTCCCGAAGTCCAGATCGACAACGATGAGTTGGTATGCCGATTTGTGACAAACTTTACCACACAGGAGAGTGAGATCCGTGGACTGGCCGATGTTCTCAGGAGGCCTCATAGTATTAGATCTTGCAGATTGTTTGGAAGACGGTGCCTTAAAATAAATAAATAAAATAACATAATTAAAATCCGACAAGCAAAGTACTCTCTTTGTATGTTATGTACACAAGATTCTTCCCTGTTTGCTTTCGTTCAGTACCAAATGCATCAGCATTATGTTGAACTTACGATCATAATATCTGTTCAACAGCTTGTGATGGTTTGTTAGTGTACCTGTCAAAAATTCGGGAAGTCCCTGGAAGATACACAAGATTGGGCAGTGACTTGGTCTATCCGAAAGACCTAAAGGAAGTATGTCTCCTTATCGTTGTTCCAGGAGGTTGCATAATCCGGTCTTGATTTCCTTCCTATCAACTCCTCCTCTTATCCCTCAACCAGCTCGGCATCTCAAATTTAGGATGCTTTTTGATGAAGTGTGACCTCAAATTATCGCGCCGTCGCGTCTTCAGCCCACAGTCCAAGGCTGGGCATTCCCATATCCTACTGGTAGACTCATGTATGCATCGGATATGCCGTCGCAGGTTCACGTGTGCGTCTTGGCCCTTGTATGTTTTCTCGCAGCCTTTGTAAGGACATACTGCCGTCTTTCTGGGAGCTGAAGATATGGTCGCATCTTCAACCGATATTGGAGATGAGGACACAGATCCAGTAACCCTATTCGTTGGTCGCCTAGAACATCTATGACCATGAACGTCCATCGGCCTAGATGTATCGTCATTCGTCTCAGAGCTTAGCTCTGTGGTATGAAGGAACACGCCTTTTGCCTTGTTTCTTTCATCGTTACTCCGTGATGCAACATATTCCGCTGAATATTCTTCTGCTTCTAATGCAGCGTCGCCGTAAGTGTGGTCCCAAGTCATAATTTTGGAGCAGCTGAGACATTGAGACAAGACACATTGAACTAAATATATGAAATCACTCATGGATTTGGAGAAATGCTGTTTGTAATTTGTTAGCTCATGCATGGAGCGAACCTCAGGTAGATGGTTAACTTACGAGTCCGATATGGAGTAAGTAATCTTCAAAGTCCCTCAAGTTGCTAATTGATCCGAGTCTCACCAATGACTCTGTCATCGAGAGAAGTCCCAAGAATTGAGTGTCTTGAGCGCTAAAAACCGTTTGGAGAGGTTTCACCACTTTCTCGGTTACCTCAGACTGAAACTCCGCATTGCTTGAAGCCAGTTCATCCGAAAACTGTCTCTTACCACCAGGCGACTGTTTCGCGGCGCAGCCACCCAGCATATGTGTTAGCAGACCAGAATTCGACAGGACTATTAGAGCATTAGTTAGCGGGATAGTTCCTTGCAAAAACTCAAGACTATAGCATACTTCTAAGAAATTTTACCACCACTTGAAATTATGAATGTGCCCATTAGGGAAGCGATAAATCTTTCCTCTGAGTTGCTACTGGATTTGGGCCCGTTAGACATGTTAGGTATCTCCAAGGAATTCGGCCATTTGGACTGATCCTCTGTGTCTGGTGGATCCCACCAAGGCACTACGTGCATCGCGAACTGTTTCAGGCTCATTACTTTCTCTAAGTGACTTAGATTAGGTCCTGAAGAATTGCGTGCGGGAGGATTTAAATGATTAGGCAGCAGGTCTGCAGAGAAAAAGCAGCTGAATTATGCCATGCCGTGTTTTCGAAGCTTATATTTGTCCCCAATCCTGATATTATGGTGTCGGTTGTAGCGGGCGTGAAAGCTGAGTAACTATCTTCAGGGATGTTTAAAAGTCTGCAAACCTGATCTCATCATGGGCAGCTGTCTCTGCCAGTAAAAGATCAACTTCATTTTGGAAGAAATCAGTCAATTCTTGAGGCTGTGAATCTGTTGCAGTGGCAAATTGAGGCAATATGCTACTACTAAACAGACATGCCGAGGCAACATTTGCATCACCACCTACATCATCTAAAACAGATGTAGTACTTAGAGGTGCAAATAAGGAAGCAAAATCCTTCTCAGTAAGAGGCATGCTATTCATGTCTGTGTAGCTTGCGGCATAGTTTGGCTGTGTATTGTTTTTCGATGATGCTTCTGGCAAAGGTACACTCCATAAGCCGTGAGCTATATGGTCAAGAACAGATCGGTCATGGTGGTCCTGGATTGCTAATCGCCAAGTGCTCAAGCCGTCGAGTGGATCATGTGTAGAGATACCTATCTCGTGTTTCTTTCTCCGAACAGTATTCCACATAACTTTAGATACGCAGATGAATGCCAAGACTTTTTGTAACGTTGATGGCGCGGTCCCCTCGAGGACGGACATAAATGTAGAAAGACCAATCTGGAGCATATGTGTAGCGTCTCTATACAGGCGTCGTACTTTGCGAGCACGTGGAAAGCCTATGTTGTCTGTTGCTTTGATGAGGTTGCCGTACAATTCACGAAGGTCGCGACGTAGGCTCCATAGAGTGACCCATTGCGCTATCTGCGGGCTGCGCTTTTCTGCAGTTTCTGGGGTTGAACTTTTTGCTTTGGTGTCGATTGTCGGTCGAGATGGTACAGAATATTCCATCAGAAACGACGAAAAAGGTATTTCTGGGTTACTATCAAAACCTGTCTGTTCCTCGCTTTGTTCTTCAGCTGCGTCTGTGGTAGACTCCATCAAATCACCACAGTCATCCATTGCATCGTGGCTGAGCATAACTGTGCGATTCATTCCTTTTGAGCATTGGAATCCTCTTTACAGTGATGCTCCGATTCCAGCATTTCGTATATCATTGGCATGTCTGGGAGATCCAGAGTCTTTACAGAAGAATCGGAAGAGTCTTCCCACGAGCGAGGAAAGGGAAATTCAGTACAAGCTCTATCAACATCTCTAACATCTGTAAGTTCTTCATCTAAGAAGCGGTATGTCGTAATTTGCGAGAAGTCCAAGCTCAAAGCTAACTTGTTCACACGTTTACCCATAGAGTCTTGCTTGCTAGGGTTGGAACACATGTTGTCGAGATATTCCAAAGGAAAATCTGCCGCTTCGCTCATGGTGTCTAGATACTGAACCCCCACCAAGAGTCCTTGGATTTCGGCACTGGTATCAATCTCGTATATCTCGGTTGCATCCAGTTCTGCCATGCTTAAACTTGTGTCATTGATTGGAAATGAGTCTTCCAGAATCTCAGGCAGTGTCCAGGTAGGTGGTTTTTGGAACTCTTGCGCCGGTTCAATTTCATAGCTGCGGTTGTAACCACCTTCAAGCAATCGCTGCCAAACTTGCGGACTCTCTTTCGGCGAGAAGACCGGGACTGGTTCTCGGTCGCGAAATCCTCCACTTTGTCACAATCATGACACCAATATTCCCCATCGATAGCTGTGCGCAGGTGTACAAGTGTTTAAGCATGAGCTCGTGACTTGAGAAAGGCCTCAGACACCGAATTAGAGGACACTGCAATTTCTCCTCAGCTAACATTGCGCTGCAGGTATTTCGTTGAATAGCTGCCCAGATGAAAAACTGATGCTGATTGAAATCTTGTCCGTGATATAGTGAGCGTGGACACGCGACAGTTGGTGTTGAAGAATCCATGTTAGAGACGGTATTGCGTCTGCTCGGATGAGTAATTCAATTAAATATGCTTCGTCTTGGATGAGGTTCACACGAAGGAAAAACTAGTGACACTCCTATAAATGATTTAGCTATAGAGACATGTGGATGGATAGTAAAGCATCATTTTGTGGAGTTGACGTTCGGCGTACCCCTATGCCTTGTCCTGAAGGACTTCGTGCCGTGATTTTAAGGCAGCAGTCCTTGATGTAACCCCCTCAGAAGGCGAGGCTGGCGAGGATCCAGGATCAATTGTGTTTTCATTGGTCTAGCGATTAGACAATGTGGCTGAGCGAACTCAGGATTACACAATATATGAAAGGACAAACCCAGTACGGCCAGAGAAAAAACACAAAGGACATGAAAATATACGAAAGGCAAGGCCCAAAGTAGTGGTAACTTTTGTCCTTGAACGCATGAAGCTGCCTTTTGGGGTCTTCAGTAAGGACATTCATGAACCAGGAAGATCTGTCACCAATATATAACCAGTAGCATCTGCTGCTCTCTTACATAGACATAATACAAGCCATCACCAAAGATCAAAGAACATAATTACCCGACGATACGCATAAAAATTTGTGATGAGATGTCTTCAAAACCAACTCCGGCTTCAGCATCCATTGAAAAGTCCAGGTAAATAAAGTGCAATTACCAATATATGGAAGCCCTTCTTCTCTTCCAATGCTTATTGTGGAAAGTGCTTTTTCGAAGTCTCCAACCCTTAGAACATATATCAACAGTTGTAACACGTCGACGGCGTCTGAGAGTATATGGCAACAAACAATAGATGCAGAAAATGGAAATCGTAACATGCGGTTCATCGAGAATCAACACGATCAGTATTTGGCAGAATGGCAAGCTAGGTGGGACAAGTTAAAGGAGAGGAAATGATTGCTAGATTCACAGAGCAGTATATCTCTGCGGCTTATAAAAGAGAATCAGAAAATTAATAGATAAGATTCTGTTAAAACCGCCTAGCGAAGGCCAACAAGGCCCAATAACCCACTGACCGACGCTTCTACTGACCCACTCACATCTATGTCTTTTACTGTGATTTTTGTCGATTCTTCCCTGTTTCGTTTGGTTTGATGAGACTGTGACGACGCAATAGTCCTTGCAGGAGACTAGGGTCCGTCAGCTTTGTCTTACTTCCGTTGCAGCGATCAGGACTTCTAAGGCGCCCCTCTAAAATCGAAGACTCGCAGTACGTATTCACCCAAAAAGGTGTGCGTCTATCCCTCGGACCAAGTCCAAATGCTCCTCAAGGAATGCGCTGTCCGTGTCGTTGTCTGCAGCTAAGCAAGCTGTTAGGAGGATTACGTGACCTTCCTGGGCCCGTTCCCGAAGCTTCTTGAAAATGGGCGCGCGGACGAGGCGGCGTAGTTCGTGATGCTCTTTGCTCCGCTCGGGGATCACAGCAGCCACAGGATCTATGAGCAGGTGATTATCGAGGAGACAGGTGGTCTGCTCGGGCAAGAGGTTCTTGGCTTGTTTCAGAATGGTCAGTTTGCCTGTTCCTGGGAACCCATTCAGGATGACTATTTTGCCGGCCATTTTTGGTGTGGTGTACGAAGCTGATAGAGGCGAAATAGCTGGTACGAGCTTTCCATTTCCAATTCGATAGAGGTAGTTAAATGGGAGCATTCAATCGAAAACGAAGAAGGCTCCGGACGAAACCATCAATGATGTCTTAGTTTAACTCAGTCTTGCATGTGCCAAAACGCAAAGCCCCATGATAAAGCTTAAAAATAAAGCCTAGTTCTTCAGTGTTGCAGCCGTGGGCTTGTGTGAGTCATGGCCGCGACCACATAGTGCATATATAGTTTGTCTTTAAGTTGATTAGCAAGAAATTCCTTTGAGGTAGCATATCTCGACATGTTCGTTTCACAACGCTCTTCTACCCCCATCCTAACACCCAAAACAAGCGCAAGATATGGAGTGCCACTGTCCAGGTCGCTGCGAAAAGCCTGCTCTAATCTTAGTACTTTCTAGGAGAATTTGATGGATCTTCCAACCACGTTAACGCGCGGCTTATAGCCGAGGTATTCTTCCTACTCGGAGACCCGTCCGAACTCGCCAACCTGACGAAGGCATCGGATATCTTGGCCCTGCCTGGATTGACTCGGTCAATGTATTGAAAAGACCTTCGCCAGCATCATGCCCTAACCTGGCATCTACTGTTGGTGGCACAACCTTGTTCGGTGTAATGGGCACATTAGGAATTAGCCGCTTGAGCATTTCATCAGCTGATAGGTATTCTGGTGTTTTCAGGATACTTGCTGCCAAGTAACCTCATCGCTCTGAGTGGGTTATGCGTCAGCGTCAGCTGCCTACTAACGCGAAGTACTCCGAACTGAAGTATCGTGGGAAGATTCTCTAATTATTAGACGACTACATTGAAAGAAAAAACGCAGAAGCAGTAGGCGGATGTTCATTCAGTTCAACATTCTCAACTCTGCACTTGAATAGTATTTGTCAAAAGGAAACAAACAAATAGGTAGAGTCAGTTAGGTCATATCCTGCCTTCATACCTAAAAACAAAATAAAGTCAACACTCACTGTACATCAGAGCAAAACGGAGCCTTTGCACTATATACAGGAGCCAGACACTGAACAGAATGCTAATGCACCATCGGGAAGGGTATGCAAAGGAGGCCAAGAACGGAAACACGGCCAGGGCATATAGAGAATAGGCTTTTGTCATTTAATTTTTTACGTGTAAATGTTGTTGTTTGAATGCTGCAAGTGATTGCCAAGTATGTTACGGTGATTAAAGATCACTTCTAGGATATAACCAGACTCTTCCTCTTCATAACGATAGAGTATACGGTAAGAAACCATCTTACCAAAGCCCATTTCCACTTTTAGACCTGAAGCTTGAGCGGAGCACCCTATATAGATTATATAATCCATGTTCCTATCATCTCCCTCATTTCATGACCACCTTACCCCGCTGGGCTGGCCCACCGGCAAGACCGAGGGAATGAATCTTCTGACTGAGAACTAAACCTTGGTGGACGTTATATCCACACAATAGTGAGCACCATGGCTAATAATGCTTTCTTCTTTTACTACGTTCCGACCTGGGATTGGCCTCCCGAAGGTCCTATCAAACTGGGAAACGTACTTTCGTCGATCAAAAGGCCGATCAGCCGCTATACACAGCCCCTTGCCGGCCGATTCGGAAGTTTACTCAACAGAAAAGTTCGAGGTAAAATATTCCAGGGAGAAGGCCAGGGAAGGCCAATTTTCCATCTTGACTAAACCTCTCAGCGTCCTCGGCTTAGGCGTTGATGTTGGCACTGAACTAAGGAAAAGGTATGTATTCGGGATATTTGCTTCGCTTTCCAATCGGCCTGGAAAGCTCCCCATCAGACTCCACGGGTAGGGGTGTCATGTTGTTGACGCATAAATAAGCCATGAAGAAGTTTTCACGTTTGATAGAGTGGAAACCAAACAGTTCATCCCAAAAGATGACTACGTCGAGAAATGCATTAATGCCGAACCGGTACGACGCCACCTTGACAGATCTCGGTTCCGTCAACACCTTTATCTCATCACGGGCATTAAAACCGTACACGGTGCTAAGGCTGAGTCTTTTGTCTCTCGAACACACGGCGGCATGCTCGGACTTGCCATAGACGGCACCGTCATCAGTGGTGGCAGTGTTCCGGCCGCGATCGAGCCGGGAACCGGGATTAAGGTTGAGGAAAAGCGAGGCACGAGCTGGAATGGCAGCTCGGATTTTGTGTTTGCTTTTCGAGTCCGTAAAATCCGCGTGAGCAGAAAAACCAAGAGCCTGATTGACCATGGAGACTATTCAAAAGGCGCGAAATTAGGCGACAAGAGTACTAGAATCGAAGAGAATCTCCCGGAGGCTCAGTTGGAGTCTCAAGAGGAGTCACAGGCGGCGGAAGAGGGCTACGGTGAAGAAATCTTAATGGAAGGCGATACTTCCGTTCGATTCGCGGTGTTTGAGGACGAGGACTCCGATTCTGAATAGCGCTTCTACACTATCCTGCATTAGATTCAAGGCTGTTTGAACTGATGTGTTCATATCTTTGCCCAGTTTGTTCATTTTCCTGATACAAGTCGAGCATGAAACTTGTGCCTTGAAGGGAGCAGTATTGTCCCCATGACTAACGTTTGAGGAGTTCCTCAAGCGTGATATCAATTAATTTCTTGTCCTTGCCAAAGAGATTATCCGAGAACAGGCTCAGGGCGACGTAGCTGTAATCATCTCTGCTCCGGGAAGACTGCGTCTTCTCTGCAATTTTGAGGAAAACCGCAGTCATCTTCTCCTGTCGCTTCAACATACTTGCTATGTCGGGCATATGTATCCTGGTATACTGCAGAAGAAATGCTGCAATCCCAACAGCAATTGGAGTTGCATACGAGGTGCCAGACTTACACTGAACGCAGTCGGGGTTCAGCACCAAATCGCACTTCCCAACAGGCCATGAAGACTGCACAGCTTCTCCTATGGTGGCTATGTTAGCGTCGTGTCTGAGGGCTGTGGGACTGAACTTCGACCGGTTGCCATTCGAATCAGTCGAATGGACACATATGACGTGGGCGTCTCGGGCAGGGTAGGCCCGGTCCTGATTCGCGCCGCTATTCGAGGCGGCCGCAAACATCAGGACGTGCTTGGAATGCGCGTACAGGATAGCCCTCTCCAGTTCCTGGTAGCCATCAATTTGATTTGTCGGATAGCCGAACGACATGGAGATAATATCCACGTTCCACTCGTCTACTGCTGTTCTTATAGCCTGGACGACAGGTTAATAGTCATAGAAGTTTGGAGGTATAAAGCGACAGCTTACATCTGCAATGACGTTGGGAGGACATGGGGCTTCCTCGGCTACCTTTGCAATGTACAGTTCCACATCCGGGCAATAGTCAATCACTAGACTTGCTGTAAAAGTCCCATGTCCGTCTCGGTCATAAGTTCTTTTGGATGTTTGCTTGTCCAGTTGCGTTTGATTCTGATTTGCCCAGTGTCTAGCGCATTATGGGTGTCATCAACTCCGGAATCAAGGACTGCGACTTTCACTGGCAAACTTGAACTATCTTCCGAGTCAAGATCCATGTACTTCCTATATACTTCTTGATACTTTGCTTTCCAATTCAAATAGTCCTCGAGCCTGCAAGAAATGTGAGAAACTTTCACCGAGGAATACTGAGGCGAAGAGCGGTAGATTCGATAACCAAAGAAATCAAGGGTCAACTGGATCATAAAGACTTATGAAGAAATAAAGAACCTACTCTTCGCGAGTGTGAGCGGATGAGGGTTTTTCGTCGTCGTAAAACTTCGCGCCATCATAGTCCATCTTCCTGCTCGATACTGGGCCTGGGGCTAATAAAACTGATTGCACATCTATTGGCGCATTTGGGTTGAGTCCGACAAAAAGGTGCGTAGGAAGAGCGAATAATGATTTAGTCGAATGCTGAATTTGCTGAAGCATGGCCGAGCCCATGGGACTCACGGAGCTTTCCGATGCCAGCTCTTGTTCCTCTTTGTTATCGATGGCTTGTCCCCAGCCCACCACATCCAGCGTCTCTGCTATTTGGTCGAGCTCATCGATGGTGATATAATCAAATGCATCACATAACTCGTCCTCGAGGGGTCGAATGACTTCTCGATATATTTTCTCTCGCATCAAATCACCGTCTAGGCTTTCTCCCCACTCCCTTGCCAGATCCAAGGGTCCAGGCATTTTCTATCGCGTGATAAAATTGAGAGTTGCGCGGCATCTCGCGCTTGTAAGCGTCAAATATTACTGCCACATCAAGCGATCGGGTGGGACTATCACTGCTTTCTGGGACCCGAAGTTCCCTGTTCTTGGCTAGTGCTTCGAAAGGTGTTGCGAAGTAGAGCTCCATCAACATGATGGCAAGAGTGACTAGGATAGGAAGCGGGTGGCCAACATCGTCCGGGTCCAAGTCGTCAAATTCTAGGTCATCCGGATCGACATCTTCCAAGTCCTTGTGAGATATGCCCACTCCGAAGGCTTCCTCCACTGCATTTTTATCGTCATTCTGCTCGAGTAACTGGGCTTGCACAAATGGTCTCAGAGGAATTTTAGACGCCGGCGTGTGGAAAAACAAAACCTGGGACGAGTCCCAATTCGGCCGGATCCAAGGAGTATCGTGAAGATGAAGCACGGCATAGCTGAGTAGTACGGCGAGAATGCGCTTTGTCTTTTCCGTCAACAGGCGAGATCCCTTCTGGATAAATTGTTGAAGGGACACTGGCGGCTTGTTCTTGTCGATTCGGAAGCTGCTCATTTTGGACCGGAGCTTGAACAGTCTTCTTCTTTCCACCTTTAGCTCAAGCCGTTGTGAGACCGTCTTTTGC
Organism: Albifimbria verrucaria; assembly: GCA_020081605.1. Classification (NCBI taxonomy): domain Eukaryota; kingdom Fungi; phylum Ascomycota; class Sordariomycetes; order Hypocreales; family Stachybotryaceae; genus Albifimbria; species Albifimbria verrucaria. The sequence continues at coordinate 6,378,305 of JAHREC010000013.1, forward strand.
ATCTTTTCAACCTGCTTGCAGAGTGCCTTGACCATCATAGGCTTATAGTCCAGCTTTTTACATTGGCTTGGGCTTCGTTATCAACGACGAAACGCACAGTGGTATCCCCGGTCGTATACACACGCACCTCCTGCAAGTCATGGTTGCAACCGAGAAACATGTCGAAATCGTGGTCCCGATCAACCTGAGGTTTGCGATACGTCCCAATGCAGAGCCTGGCATCTAATTCATGTACAGGGTGGCATTCACACTTATTGGAGCCCATGAGAGCTTCAAACAGAGACTGCGCCGCGTTTCTGATAACATATGATGGTTCCGCTCTCCTGGTAGTTCTCGGCTGGTCATCTACCAATAACCCATCCTCGGGGTACATTGAGACAACATCAGCTTGCCATTCATCAAAACTTTCGTCATGTTCCTGAAGAGTCGAAGAGTCTGGAATAACAAGACAGCTCTTTGCATAGTCAATCTTGGAGCCTAGGCTGCAGTCTCGCATGCCATCCCATCGCTCATTCAGGGCGTATTGCCGTGCGTAGGGTCGTCCATTTGATTCTGCCCCGCCTATCGCAATGGTCTTGCAAACGAGTGCCTCGAAAATTCCTAGAGCTCGGGTAATCAGGTCATCTCCTGGGCCCAGGGCGGACTTGATGCGGTTGACATGATCTGAAACGAAGACGCAATGGACCATTAGGTGGCGATAGAACTTCTTCAATTCTTTCGTCCCCGCTTCGTCACTCATAAGCTTGGCAATCTGCAACATCGACTTTGATGTCGCCAAAGCCAACGATGTCGATTTGTCTCTGAGCTGACCCTTAAATCTGACGCCATTTCTACATAAGGACCTCCCGAAGCTTGCAAAGTGAAGTGGCCACACCCATCACAGCTGCGAATGGCGGCCGCTTATCGGGAGAGGAGAAAGGAAAGATCTGGTCCCAAGTGCATGGAGCTCCCTATAAGATACCCAGCTCCCAGTTTGGGAAACAAGGAATAGGGCTCTGAAACCACGGCGACAGCCCTCTTCTCGATCTAGAAACTGATCAGGGCAGGACGAGATAGAAAACAGATTAACCGCATGCAGGAAACATGCGATCTATGCTCAATAACGTGACCTTGCACGTGGTATGTATTTATTGGTCAGATCTTCTGCAATTGGATCCCTGTTAACCAGCTACACCTCCACCACAGGGCTCCATCTACCAAGCCTGAACCCTTCAAGGACCTCGTCCTACCGAAGAATGGCAGCAGAGGATTGGCAAAAAGAAAAAAAAGAAAGAAAAAGAGCACGTCCTCTCTGTTGTGTTATTAGGAACTTTATAAATGGATCAAGTCGGGCAAGACACGGTAGGAAGCTGTGCTAAGCAAGCCCTGCACGATTTCCAGCAATGTCTCCAGCTCTCCGCATCTTGCCACCCGCGAGATGTTGCTCTGGTTGAGGATCAACTCGCGAGGTTCTCCATTTGGGCTTCTGGTATCGGTGTGTTTGCAAGAGGAAGAGGATCTATGGACCACCGCCTTAGGGAGGCCCCTGATGTTCGTGATACGGTGGTCGCACTGCTCAACGGCCTAGCCGATGACATCAAGTGCAGTAAGTAAATTAATTTGCTAGCTTTGAATAGGCATTTCGAGCGTTGAATACTAGCCCACACGGATTGCTTATGGCTGTTTTCTCCCTTTGTGTGAATTGATTATTTATTGACTTATTTTATTTTATTTATGTTTTGTCCAATATCTCGTTGTATGTGGCTAATCGCTGGCAGGTATATCAATACTAGAAAGCTTGCTTGAAACCAGAAATGGAACTTCTGGTTCTGCAGACTCGCCAAATGAAGAGTTTATTACTTCTATTCAAGCAGTTGCGAGTGAGATAACCCTTCTGTACCGGTTATCCAACACTATCCGAAGAGCTGGGAGAGACCCAGAACTTGAGAGCAGCACAGTCGTATATCATTCGAGATGACGATGGAACCAATGTGGAACAACTACTTCAAGACCATTACGCCAACTACATTCGCGGGCGTTTTCCTAGTATCACCAGTCATCTCTGTCAGCGTCTCGCTGGTTCGATGGTTTTGAGACGGAAGAGAGTACTTTACCGTAGATCTAGGTACGGAGATAATCCTATTCGGACTAAACAGACAGTTCAGCAGCCCAAAATTCGACCTCCATCAACCAGAGCTCAAAATTCTACCATTCTGCCACCGCCGGTGGAAGATCTTCAGCGCCAAGAGAATCACTCACAGCCGGCTCCGACCGAGGTTCAATCTGCCGTACCCAGCGCCACCACGTTGCAACCGGATGCCTACCAAAAAGTTCCAGCGCCTTCTGTGATTTCAGCTACAAAGACAACAGCTCTCACAAGCCATGAGGAACTCGCGTTTCCTCCTCCTCCAATTGGTCATATCAGAAGGAGGTTCAAGACATTGAAACGACAGCGACAAAAGGAGAAAGAGGACCAATTGGCACGTATTCGTATGAATCCTGCGAGGATGGCCACAGATGATTTGCCCCGTACGTTAAGTTGGGCATCTAACAATCGGTTTGACAAAGAAAAAGATGTCGAATCTATATATAAGACTAGATTGCATCTAGACTGGGCCGACTGCCTCAGGGCAAATCCAGAAGTCATCTGTCCCATTTGCCTTTACGCCTTGCCGACGTCTTCCATCAGTGAGAAGAAGAAGTGGCAGTAAGTATCCAATATTCACAAACGAATCTCTGAAGTCTGACAGAAATCAATCCAGTGCCCACGTCACCGGGGATCTCGATGCATACGTGTGTTTGTTTGACGATTGCGAGCAAGCGGGTGAGCTCTTCAACCACGGCAGCAACTGGTTACAACATATGCGTGATCACACTTTGAGATGGCGATGCAAGTCGAAATCTCACGGCACCCTCGTCTTTCTTACCGAGAAGGAGTATCTAGACCATATGAGACAAGTGCACCCAGATTCTTTTACTGAGCAGCAGCTTCTCGTTCTTGGAGGTCGAAACGCGCGGCCTATCGGGCCTGTTTTTGAGAATTGCCCTATTTGCGGTACTAATGATGCTGGTGCGAGTCTGGAGGATCACATTGTAGGTCACTTGAGATCACTGGCGCTCAGGTCACTGCCGGCGTACGAAGATGAGGCGTCTGAGAGCTCTTATGATAATGCAGGGTCCTCCACAGCATCTCGACCTGTAAGCAGAGCCACGATTCAAGAGGATCCAGACAAACACTTTATACCTGTTTTCTTTGATAATGGCAACCAATTGGAAGGCGTGCCAGAAGTAGTTCAAAGGCATTCCGAATGGGGTTCCTGACCGAAGCCATAGATGCACAACAGCAGAGCCTAGTAAATGATCCAATAATGCAGGCAATCATGGAAAGGAATAGAAAAGACTCGGATACAGATTCGTTACTGTCTCCAATATCGTTGCCGATGCAGGGCGAACCTGTTTCCTTGGATTCTACGACAGACGAAAGAAACAGGATTTCGATCGCAGAGGAAGTCGGTAGCGAAAATATCCATTCGCCTCATCGAGGAGAAGTCCCAGAAAAGAGAAGCTCAAGCCCTCCTACAGCGACACCAGCTTTAGGAAGGCAGTCATGGTTGAGCCATCCATTAGCTCAGCGTCAAAACGAAACACTTATGGCATATCAGGAGACCAAACAAGCAGCAAACACTAATGAAAGCAAGGCAAAACCATCAACGCGTAATCAGTCCAGAAACTGGAGTTTTATCAGCAGCCTGCGTGATACAAGAGACAGGATCGCTAGGCGTTTCTTGAGAAGAAACAAAGAGGCCACGAAACCGATTTCAGCATTTCGGATTGACTCTGAGGTTCCAGATGCCCAGTCCGAAGTTCCAGATGCAAAATCTGAGATTCCGAACTCCGACGTACATCGAGTCTTACTGAACTTTGAGCCTACTGAGGTTGACGAGATGCAACTTAAGGCCGGGGAGTTGGTTCGCTTGTTGCATGAGTTTGATGATGGATGGGTTAGTGCTTGTACCCATCGCCCAAGAACGTAATTAACTAGCTTTTTAGGCCTTATGTGTTCGTCTTGACATGTCTCAGCAAGGTGTAGTTCCCCGGACGTGCATCTCAACTCGCCCCATCGAAGAACAACCCGTGGCAAGTACTGCTACTATAAGCACACGAGGTTCTGCCCAAATGCCTTCCGGGAAGCTGCGGAGAGCCAAGAGCAGTACGTTTTTGAAGTCATCAACCGGCCATTGTTCGAGCAGACCCGTATAACTCGGATAGCCAAGCAAATAGAAGCAGCGAGGGATAAGACAGAATTTTGGATGCCAGCTATGATATGGAGGTTGATTGATTACGCCAACCACCATGGTTTAAATTCGAAAACCATATATCGAGCGCCTGGGGATCCAGTGGAGGTCTTGGCGTGGGAGAAACGCTTCGATCAAGGTTTGTTGAACTCGTTCACAATCGAATCTGTCAGGAGCGCTGATATACATGTAGAGTATGATATTGACCTTTTCCAAGCCCACAATTCACTTCACATTAATATTGTGGGATCACTTATCAAATCGTGGCTCCGCAGACTTCCGGATAAGCTTTTCCCCTAGACGCCCAGACAAGAATTGCCCAAGCCGCCCTTTATGGCTTAGGGGACGACCAAGTGCCTCAGATACTGAAGAACGAATTGTCTAATCTGTCTCCATTCAATTATTATACTCTCTTTGCGGTAACCTGTCATTTCAGTCTCGTTTTGTCCTATTCCAACGAGAATATGTTCAGTTTTGACACACTTTCTCAACATCTAAGGCCATACCTGCACGTAGATGTTCGGTGTTTTCGGTTTCTCATTTTATTTTGGAAGGACTGCTGGCAGGGATGTAAGACGGAATTGAGATATATCGAAGTGGAGAATGGTCAGAGAAATATAGCGCCGTGAAAGCTGGGGTATTTACCAAGGATAACTGCTCAAGTTCTTCGTGACCTTCCATTTATTTATGGATCGACAAAGGCCGATGGAAATAATGAGGGAGTTTTGTACATCGAAAATATTACATTAAAAGTCGCGCACCAGTACCACAAAGTTGGTAGGCCAAAGATGATCGGAATGGCCCCTTTCTATGCCGAGAATCTTTATTCCACGTGAATACAATTATTCCGAGTGTGAATAGACAATATGGCAAAGAAGTAACCGAGAACTTCGAGAGGAACAAGAAGGCTTGTAAGTTGTGAAGCGGGGCCTAGTTCTTCGTCCTTCCTGTCTGATAGCAATTCGAACAACTGTTGACTCCCGTAAAATCTAGACTTCTGCACGTTCCATATAGCCGCCTAGTCCGACAATGGGATCCGGCTCGCCTTCAAGAGCAAATCCACAACGGCAATGATTGGGTACACAACTACGGTAAGGGCCTCGGCAGAAAGAAGGGCAGGCCTATAATTTAAAAGTGACTAGTGAAGGGCCGTGATCATTACAGAAACGATAACGATTTTCCAACAAAGTATTGATACAGGGCCATCGAAGCCCGGTATCTGTGGTCCATCGGCTGATCCATCGCTAGCAGCGTTTCGTCTGTCTATGCTCGTGTCAAAAGGTTATCAGACATGTGAGCCTCTGGTCAAAGATTTTAAGGGAAGCAGCAAGGAGACTCAAAAGTCGGAATATTCCAATGTTCGAGGCGAAATGTCTCAATCAACGCCATTCTGAATAATTAAAGCTGGGTATTTGGAGCTCCACGTGACAAAATGCGGCTGGGCATGGATGCCTCAATGTAGTCAGCGGCTCGCTCCACAGCCTCAAAATAACATATAATCTTTTGCGACCCGTTCAATGCTGTGATAAAACAAAAACCCCGCAATACCTCCAACAAGAAATTCCAAATTCTTATTTTCCAAACTTGTCAGTTCTGGGGGCGTAGTTAGGATCCTTCTCGCCCGTCATCGGCTTCATGTGCTCCACAGCTCCGGGGTCCATCTTGTGCGCGATCTCCGTCGCCGTTCTCCTGTTGGCGATTCCAAGGAAGTAGACGGTGGCTACGGCCAATGTAAGTCCGCCGACGAGGCTATTGTAGAAGAAACGTCTTGTTAGCAGGTGTCCCATGTAACGGCGGCAGGAATTCCACCATGAACGGTACATAGTGCCCAATAGACAAGGCGAAAGGCTCCAACTTACAACATGCTCGTGTTGCTCTTGTCAATTCTGTTAGTATTGGCCTTGAATTCGGCAGGGTCGTCTCCTCCGGTGGCGTAACCGCGTCGCATGGGCTGGACGCCCAAGGGTCGCAGGGTGCGGATGGGAGCGGCAACGCGAAGTGTCCGGCTGAGCATCTTGGTGATTGTTGTAGGTATTTGTGGGTGTTTGTTATTGAAAAATAGGTCCAGAAATTGAGATCATGAATGCAATTGAATTATCTGCTTGGCGAGAGGTTGATCTGTTTTGTTTTATATGTTGCTTACCCATGACCGTTCAATGTCGTAATGGACAATGTTGACGTAATTGAGATGGTCCAAAGCGCCGACTAAGTGACATATGCACTTCAGTCCAGGAATCGTTCTAGAACAATGGGACTCTTTATACGCCATTGGTAGGCCCAAGTTTAATTCTGGGGTTTTGCCGATTTCGTCGCACTTCATGGCGTAATGAGATCGGTTCATGCAGATGAGATGCCGAGCTTGAGTGTGTTGCTGCAACCCAGTCAGCCCACCAAGACACGCGCACGCGACTACGCTGCGGACTAACCAAGAGCTCTGATCTAGTCAATTGTTCGTTCTTTTCGTTTATTTGTTCAATTATCTTCCTTTTTAAATCTATATTCCTGTTCTGGAATTTTAATTTAGCCCCTTCATTTAATTTTCTTTTCTTCGTCACGGTCGCTTTCGTCTTGACGTTCTCTGAACCAAGCTGGCTTGCGATTCCGCCTCTACTGAACATCCAACGACGCCAAAAAGGCCGGTATACTACGACTAGCCACTGTTATAAAGTCTCTCAAACCTTGTTACGACCTAGCTCTTCCAGCAGCCAATCTCGCCATTGCTGGTCCTTCAGAATGTATCTGACCCTGGCCTCGAGCCAGTCAGTGTTTCCCAAAACCCCAGGAGGCTTGAAACCGACACCAGTCGACCAATGCTGCACTCCAATGATTCAAAAACAAATCCCAAGAATACTCGACCGAGGTGCTCTCCGTTGAAAGTTGGGTTAGCAGCGTAGCGTGGTACTGCTTGAGAAGTGCCGCTTCGCCCTCATCCATGGCTAACTCGTGAGGTACGGATCCTTTGCTCGTGAGCATTTTTAAGGAACAGAGCATGTGAATAACTTCGCGAGGTCGCAGGCTCCTAATCCCAGGCCAACATACTGAAAGTCGAAAAAGCGACCCGATCTCCAGACTCGGTAGTGAAGAGGTTTTCGGATTTCACATCGCCATGGATATACGTCTCGAATGGCCGGCCCCGTGGAGTCAGGACCTCGGCGACCATCTCGGCAATGGAACTGGACGAGTGCTGCTGCGTTGAACAAAATGCCTTGGACCATTCCGAGTATGAACGCTTGGCCAGCGAAGAATATTCTTTTCTACGGGTTGCGAGGTATGTGTAACCTCCGTTCAACCATAGCAAGTTCCCGCCATGTTCAGGTGACTGCTCCCTTCGCTTGGTCTCTTCAAGGGAGGCAGTACAAACTTGTCCATGGTATCGGGAATCAATTTCCGCGAACTGCCATGGAAATTAGCTAACCACTGCAAGGCTGACTGAACCTGGCGCGAGCTGAGGACAGATCTTTTTCGCCCGAAACTGGAAAGTCTGGACGCAAGTCTGTGATGAGTGTTGCCAACAAGCCTTGGAGCTCATCCGCATGGGACGCCCCTCTGGAAGGTGAGACGTGGATGCCAGACATTTCGCAACCGGTGCATCATCTCCCAACATTGGGGCCACTTGCTCATAAAACACCTGCTCAACCTCGTAGCTCAGCATTTTGCGCAAATGCCCCTCATCACCAGTGGTAGCGGGAGGCGGTGAAATGAGCTTGAGAATGAGATAGAACTTGTCATCAGTGCGATCTTGCGCTATGCCACAGCTCTTCCGTACACTAGCAGCGGCGGCCTCGCTTGTTGCTGCAGCCGTCACCGCGCAGATGTGGCCGTAGCCTGCCCATAGCGATTGCAGCTCTGTGATGGTAACGAGCTTGAGCGATAGCCAATCGAGCATGATCTCGGCCACACGCCGAGGCTCAATTGAATTGGGCATGTTGGAGTCACTGCAGATGAGACAGTATGAGGAGAGATTATGTGGGTGGAGGCTGTGTTGGAAGGCAAACTGCAGCTCGACAAGGGAGATGCTTGAGATTGAGTTGAATGAGCATCGTGGATGCAGCAACTAGGCAATTGACTTAACTGATTGAGGGTGGGTCCCACTTTGGTGCGATCAGACATTGCTGCAGTGAAGAAGATGCTCGTATCACAGGGAAAGAGGACAAGGTATAACGTTACAGGACAGAATACTACAATTTTTTAAAAGAAATAATTTATAATAGTATAAGAGCAGTACCAATAATTGCCTGCTTAACCATTATCTTCTGGCAGAAGACCGTACTTTAGTATATTCCTCATACGTCATAGCAGCCTTTGAGACCTATTTTACGTGACATACACGTTTCATTAGGGCCTAAGGGATACTTGATTTGTTTACGAAAATACGTACGATTTAATACCAAGGGCTCCGGTATGTCCATGTAATGAGTGGCTATATCCTCTCGGTGCGAAACTCCTGCAATAGGAGGATCGTGCTGTGTCTAAATGTCACTGAGCTGCGTGGCATTTGGTATGATAGTCACTGGATCATTCCTTCACAAATGGAGATAGGTCTCACTGCCAGTATCAAACCCCACCTCGATTGAAATAACAATGTTCTCCACTGGGCAGCTAGAAAGTGCTACTTCTTGTCGTTCGTCAATAACTTTTCTTCAGTGACTATGACATGCATTTCCCTGGAAGTAAGCTTGTGACATTTCTCAATAATTTCTCTAGCAGAGATAATCATAGAATTACCTCTATTTGACGGAGAAGGCGTTCATTGCAGCCCTAAAGCCTCATTTACGTTAAAGAATGACTTCAATGCAGATGATAGTTATACGAACCAGTATGTAGGGTTTCGAGGTAAACTGTGGCATAGCTGAGGTCTAATTCATACAAGAAATACATATAATGCACTTTATATATTGACTTGTTTCGGATGAAGAAGACTGGAGACACTTCAATCTAGCAAAAGGGCAAACGAATTGGCAATACGGCTTGATAGCCTGGTTGATCAAGTTATACCAGATCAAATTGGCAGTTAGATAGCAGTTAACACTTCACCACCTGTTGATGATCCTCCTCTAGAGCAACTCCGGCCCTCCTGAGAGTGCATAACGAGCAACAAGCGGGTGTTTGTTGGTCCAGACATAGCAAGCCTGTTCGTACTCCACAATCCCTAGTCGGCGTTAGCACGAAACCTTGCTGCTAAAGCCGGCCAACTTGGGATTCGCTTGCATGTCTCACTCGATAATCCATAATACTGCGTTCACAACTAATACAACCCACAGTTACAGCCCCGCCCTGACACTGCAGGAGGGTGGTAGAATGATTAGAAGTGCTAGGATGTAACCCTTTGGTTGGCTTAACATAACAACAGATCCTCTTTTGCATAATCCCAACCCGCCTAATCATGCAATGTCATGTAATTCATGCAGTAGTACCTGCAATGCCTCCCCTCAACGCAGTAGTCGGCTCTATGTCCAACGTCTTGACACGTGACAGGACTGGGGAATGTCAGCGAAGTGGTGTCACATAATATCAGAAAGGTAGCATCCGAACTGGATGCGCTCTCCTACTTCTATAAACTAAATCCCATCGCTTTCAAAGGCAAGACTACAAAGCAACCACGCATCCTCCATAATAAATTGGATTCTGTCGAGATTTTCAGCCTTTGGCTTAGATTTGACAACTTCCTCTCTATCATTACTATGTCTGATTATCGTACGACCGAAGGAGAGGTACCATATGCCGCTCCCAACACCGAAAAGCAATGCAAGACCGTAAGTGTCTCGTCTGCAAACTTTCCTCATACAGTATTCGTTTGCTATCCCATACTAAACTCAACAAAATTTCGTTGCATCCACCATCCTATATGTTTTCTGTTCTGGTATTCATCCTACTAATATATGTAGTGGTATAAAGTTGTTGGAGATCTTGAGAAATCCGACTACCCGCCTCTCATTGCTCTCCACGGTGGGCCTGGGGCAGGCCACGAGTACCTATCTTCCTTTACAGACCTATTGGAGCAGTACGGCATCCCTATCATCTTCTACGACCAAGTTGGATGTGGGCGCTCAACACATCACCGTGAAAGATTGCGTGATGCAACTTTTTGGACATTTGATTTATTCACTGGAGAGCTCGACAATTTAATTGATCATTTGAAGATTCGAGACAGAGGCTTTTATGTTCTTGGCCAAAGCTGGGGTGGTATACTTGCTGGTACGTATGCCTCTCTCCGCCCGGTAGGACTAAAGAAAGTTGTTATATGTGGTGGACCCGCAAGCTTCCCACTCTTCATCGAAGGCGGGAAGAGGCTCCGCGCCCAACTGCCCCAGGATATCCGTGAGATTCTAGAGAAAGGGGATCTGGATGGGGACCTCCAGAACCCAGAGTATCAACGTGCAAGCGAATTTTTCTATAAGCAGCACGTTTGTCGCATAGATCCCCTGCCGGAACCTGTCAAGCAAGCCTTTGCCAACTTAGAAGATGATTCAACTGCTTATCATACGATGTAAGACATATGCTCGTTCTATTTCTTCTGCCGTTGCTGATTTTGTATAGGCAAGGCCCATCGGAAATTGTGGTCGACGGTACTCTCAAAGACTGGGATGGCTCGGAAGCTTCCAAGAATATCAACGTGGAGACTCTATTAGTTAACGGGAGGTACGACGAGGTGACGGAACTTTGCGTTGAGCCATGGTTCAGATGTATACCCAAAGTGAAATGGGTAGTGTTTGAAAACTCAAGCCATATGCCACACTGGGAGGAACGCAAGCGGTTCATGGAACTGGTAGGGACTTTTCTCACCAAGTACTAAGTATAGTTGTAATGCTGTCATTATTGACACATTTAGCAATAAAAAGCGGTATTTCCCAATACAAAGCAGGTAATGACTAGAACATTGGCAAATGTAACTCGTTGGAATCCAAGAATAGCCGTAGTTGAAATATTATGTCACTAATAGCTAAATATTATTATTACCTATTTTACAAATTTGGAAGTAGATCAAGCCTGTAAAGCCAGTTTCCAACCCTACGGATTACGGTATCGGCAGTGTGCTGTGCTCAAACCAGTCAGTCCCGCGCAGTCGAACTTCAACTACAGCACCCCCTCTGGAAGTAGCATCTTGCCATGTAGTTTGCTTTCCATATCTTCGCAGGTTCGACAATCTTGGAACCATCCCAAGTGGACAGTGTCAAGCACGCAATATCTGTACCATTATCCGCACCCTTGAGGGCGTTTGGCGAGGACTTGTGCCATGTCGAGCCGTCTTCTGTCCATACTTGCTTAATGTCAGAGTCATCGTCCTGATAAAGTATAAATGTGTTGACAAGGCTTTCGTTGTCTTTATCAGACCGTGCAACAGCCAGTGCTGAGAATGATGCACCGAGTCTTAGTTTTATCTCGGGAAATTGATCTTTACATAATTAGAAACAGTTGGATCATGTGATCAAGCACATACCAGACGGTGGCCATGAGCGGCTTGATGACTGTCGACTTTGCAGCATGGACGTATCTTGTCTGCCTGGTGTTTGAGTCGGGCGGCTCGTTGTTTTCGTCTTCGTTGGGGGCATGACTGGCAGCTTGAAGTCATCGGGGCTTGAAAAAGCCATAAGTCTTCCATTGTATTGCTGAAAGATGAACCCAAGATGGCCTTCAGAGAGTTTGGTGAAGGTTGTCGCCAAGGGAACAATTGAAATCTTGGTTCCTGGCATCACCTCATTGATCCAGTGGAGGTCTAAGGAATACCATATGTCCTGAGATATTTCGTGCCAGATAGCAAGGAAATATCCCTGAAACATTTGCACAATTACCCAAGGACCATAAGAAGCAATCTTACTGCCTGCTGCAACGGCTATTTTCTTTTTCCCCAAACCGCTTAGTTGATATCTTGCCGGCGGCTTCGGCTGTCTTCTACCATACTCTGTAGTATGAATGCATCGTCGATGAAGTATTGTTCGGACACACCCTATCGCGGACTGAGTATGCAGAAAAGTGTCAACAAAGGATCCTCCAACTTACACCAGTGGTATTTGTGATTGACGTGACTGCCAAACCAGTGCCATTGGCGATCTTCTTTCCAACCTCCAGCGGCTGCGGTACCCCCATATGGTCTCTGTGCTGTTGTCGATGTTTGATCCTAGGATGAGACGAATAGTCTTATCCGGTGTCTCGTATGTCAACAAAACCCCATGCTTGGACTGATCTCCAGATTGGGCTCCGACTACGGCGAGAGGTGACCTTGACGTGATTGAGGTGGGTGATACAGGCGCAGATGAAGACGTGGATGTTGTGCCAGGGTTGGCGTTGTGACTGATGGGTCACGATTATGTGAAGGCTTGGAACCGTAAACGCCACCGACAGCCGAGGCTGTAATGACGATAGTGAGGCCTATGAGTGCAGCAAAGATGAATCTCTTTCGAGCCCAGAATGGTTTTCTTTTTCGGTATGTCCAGCTGTTTCTGAGAATACTTCTTTACCATGGTAGTCTTCGTTGGGCAGGACCACCTTGTCGATATTATCAGGAACCACAACCTTGTCAACTTGATCAGGCACCACCTCAAGCCCGGCATAACCAAGGCTGTTCCTGGATTTTTGGAAGGGCTGCGAGGTCATAGCTTCGAGGATTGCGTCCCTGGAGGAGCTATCGGGTGGGGAAGAAGGATGCGAGCTGCCATATGAATTAAAGAAAAACGTGGCCGTTCATCCCCTTATCATATATAAACGGAAGCCGATCCCACTTCAAATGGCAAATTGGAAAGGGACTTGTGTAACTGGATTTTATATATGTGGTTGCATTGGGACAGCCACGCGGGGACAGATCCAATGATGAGCATAGTAGTCATTGGAATGTAACCAAGCAGTGCAGAAGGATTTGGCAAGGATAAGCAAAGAGAACTGAATTTCGAGCTGAACCGCAATCATTGTAAACCTGGAAAAGGCCAATTTTGCCTCCACAGCTGGTGAGTTACAATGGATAACGATAGCACGTCATATCTTTGTTGGTATCAGAACTTGGCTTTGGCTTGTTGTCTAGTACTTGGAGATGTGAATGATTCTACTATGAAGATGGGCCATTTTGTCAAAATTTGCTTTGAAAATCGATAAAATGTATCTCCAATAACAGAAGGATGTTATAATTAACCTGTGCCTCGAAGAACTGCGCACAATCTTTGCTTCGACATCATGGGTTTAAAAATCCGGTGGGATAGTTGATAGCATCGTTTCAAAATTACTGGATGTCGATGATGGCGCCCAAGGCTTGGTCATGTTTCCAGTCATACTCAGTGCCTGGCTTTCAACTCTGGCTTGGCACGTTGTCGCTTGCACATCGCCAGGCGACTGTTGATCTCTATGCTATGGGGTCAATCAGTGGAGACTCAGAAGTGTTTGATAGCCTACGTTTGGTGTTGCAAGTTGTTTTGCATGCTGTTATGTTAGTAAGATGCTGGGTGAGATGGCTAGCTCCGGTCCCAGGAGACGGATAAGCATGCTCTCAACAGCGTCGATTTTATAGCAAATTAATCCAAGTAGTATGAAACAATTGACGATGAGGAGCTTTCCATCTTATATAAGGGCTGAAACCCGCGTCGTGGTTACTAGAAGGCCTTGACTGGTTTGCATGCGCGGAACTCCGGCCCGGGGAGCGGTGCCAAGGCATGCCTGGCAAGGCAGATGGCGGCTGTCTAACGCTCGGGAACTCCAGCCCGGGGCATACATGGAGTAACAACGTCCGAAACGAGGGCATTTACTTGTGACGAGAAGACGCGTAGGGGAAAAATGACGCCGGAGGTGGTGGTTTGGCCCACTCGCACCGGGGCGGTAAGACATGGCTGAGATGTCTTGGTATATTGCAGATGCTACACTGTATGTGAGCCCTGCAAGCAGAGGAAGTAGGTGAACTTGGCGTTGGTTGGTGGTGAAGCAGACTGTCCCGTTTGGGCGGGCGGTCAGCGATAAGTCCGGCAGAAAGACGGCCATGACGCCTGTGCAGGCCCTGACTGACCTGCTAGTGTTAGTTCTGGTTCTGGTTCTGTGCGCCTCCCCGCCATAGCCGTAGCCATAAGATAAGCAGTGGGACGCGAGTCATCCCGCTTCATTCATGTGAAGGAGCCAACCAACCCTCCTCGGCCCAGTCCCGTCCAGTCCACCAACATCACCAGCATCACAACCACCACCACCACCACCGCCCACTCATCCTCTTTTTTCCTACCCGCCGCCCTCTCGCTGACGAGACATGGTTCACAATGGTCCAGGACCATGATCCGCGCAACCACCCTGCCAACGGCTACCCCGCTAGACCCTTGCGCGATGTGTGCCTGTCACTCAGCGCAAAGGTGAATGCCTTCCTTGCCGAGCATCCCGAGTCGCAATTGCTCCGAGACGTCCAGGCCCAGCTGCGTGTGTCGCTAAAGGTCATTGAAGAAGCCCTGCAGAAATACCGGTACGCCCGCGCGCACACCTCCTCGCGTTGCGCTCTGACGACCTACTGACACCGTACCCTTTCGCGCCTAGGCCCGACCAGATTTCAATATCCTACAATGGAGGCAAGGATTGTCAGTCGTGAAGTGACTCCCCGTGTGATTGGCCTTGGCTCACCCTTCCCAGGCCTCGTCCTCCTCATCGCCGTCCTCGCCAGCTTCGCACGCACCTTTGACACCCCATCCGCCTCCACAGCCAACGGCTCCGCCGAGCCGACCAGCTTCCCGAAAAGTTCCAAGCCGTATACATCGTTCCTCCGGATGCCTTCCCGAGGTCGACGCCTTTGTCGCCACCTCGGCTCAGGAATACCACCTCGAGGTCGCACGCTACGTGCTGCCCATGCGCAAAGGCCTCGAGGTCTACCTGGCAGACCGCCCCAACGTGCGCGCCATCTTTGTAGGGACTAGGAGGACCGATCCGCACGGGGAGAACCTGAAGCACTTTGACCCGACTGATGCTGGCTGGCCCGACTTCATGCGGGTGCATCCCGTCATCGATTGGCATTATAGTAAGTTGCACCGTCGCCTACCTACATGGGTGTCTCGCCCTAGACACCTCGGTCGACCAACTTGGATCTCATGGCTGACATAAAAATCCCGACAGCTGAAATCTGGGCAGTGAGTCTCCGCAGCCACCGTCTCCAATCCTGATCCCAGGCACACGCACCTAGGGTAAAGTCGTAAACAAGCTGACGTATCTCTAGTTCATCCGCCACCTTGGCATATCTTATTGCCCTCTGTATGACCTGGTACGCCCGACTACACCTACTCACCAACAAACGGCCCATCTCACTGACGCTTCGATAGGGTTACACGAGCCTTGGAGGCACAAAGACACCCACCCGAATCCTCAACTGAAGAAGGACGATGGCAAGGGGACCGGCTTCAGGCCGGCTTATGAGCTGACGGCAGACGATGAAGAACGGCTGGGCCGCGATAAATGATGGGGTGGTCTGTCGTACAATGTCGACAACGTAGATTTGAGTCCGCCATATGCATGTTGCGAGCGCTGTTCGGTAAATTATAGAACATGAGTCACTATTCTAGTCCTCGGCCGCTACCGCATATGTCCATCCATGTGCGAAGCGCCCCAGCTACTTGTTTTACGTCGATCCGCTGTACAATATATGAAAATGAACAGGGCGTGAGGTATGGCGGGCTGTGGTATCATGAAACAGAAGGCGAAGTAAAAGCAAAGGCGTCAACGTGGGGCCCTCCCGGAGGGCAGAGGTGTTCCATCGCAATGTTCGGAGCATTTCAATAGAATCCTCAACCCGAGAGAGACGATGTATTCCAGCATCTCGTCAACATCTTACAAAAGAAAGTTAATGGAATAACAGGAGAATCGTTGATTGATTGGCTCGTATTTGGGCACGCAGACACAACCCATGGAACGTTCCTCAGCCCTGTTTCTGCCTTATGGCAATGTAACAATATATCCTTGTCCTCAACTTTGACCTGGCATCCCTGGCATGTGGGACCTAACAAGGGCTAACGTGTGTGGGTGGCCAAGACTCGGGGCAGCGTGTCGTTCAAGGATTGCCCAGGAGAGACAGCGCCTCGGGGCTAAGCGTCTGAGCTTACGGACGGAATTATCCTGCCTCGTAGGGCGACAGGCTACCGTATTCCGACTCCATCTTACACCTTCTCCGATCTCGTAGGGCACCTTAAACGCTATGCCGGACCGTGCATATGCGCGTTGCAGGACTTGCATACGGACCACCAATGTCGTGCCACAACGCGGCCCCTGAGCTGGATGCCTCGCTAAACACTGTAGGGATGGCTCTGACTTGCCAATCAAACGCCGGGCGCCATGTCGGTAAAGACACCAGCGCGCAGTCAGCCAGATCTGGCCAATGACCAAGACACTCGGCTCTAATTGCCCTGAGTTGACGCACATCAGGGAGGCTGTCGTGATTGGAGGCTTCGGTCAATCTTCCATAGGAATCCTTCCCTGGATCCATGATCTCCTGAACGGCTTCGCTAGCATGGCCACAGGAAGACTACTCCATTTTATGTAAACCCTCCATGATATAATACATGACTATATATTCGCTTCTCCCTCGTGCCATGCGTTTTGAACCGCTTCCATCGTCCTGTGAAAATTGCGGCAAGACGCTACATTTTCTTCCGTTGATCATAGTTGCTCAAGATGTCAAATTCCAAGTTTACTTTCATAGACCACAAGGCCATTGACGAGCCCGAGTCGAGGCGTGTCATTCGAAGTCAGGTAATGAAAGGCAGGAATCTAGGACGAGTCTTGCCTCCGCGAAGGAGGCCACGCAGCAAACAGACGGACCCCTACGAGGCCAACATACGAATTATTGAGTACGATCCATCCCTGTTGCAAAAGATGACTCCTGGATTGCCGGCGCAAGTAGGAAATGAGTTCTCAGGCTTTTCAAAGATTCCCCATATGACTCCGAGAGATTGGAAACTTGCCTACACAAGTACGTTTCCTGCTCCGGTGCAAGTTCCTGACGAGCCTGCGCTAACCAACGTCGTTAGGCCTGCACCGCCACATAAGCATGGTGTATCCGCCTGGCATCTGCGAAATTCGTCCTAAGAACTTCTCGTGGTTCGCAAAATTCATGACCGACAAGGCTTGTAAGGCGAACACGAGCTCCCTAAGAATCAGGATGGGATGGCTAAAAGTTTCTCAGATTTTCACACCTGGATGGCATTAGCGCATCTGACGGTTGGGTCTGCATCAGAAAACAAGACTTCAACCGTTAGAAACGAATACACGAGGCATCTCGTCCAAGCTCTGCACTTGACAAACAAGAAAATATCCGAGAATCGCCATATTGCCGACATCACTATTGCCTGCGTGGTAACATTATGCTGCCTCTCCTTCAGGTCCGAACAGCCTTGGCAGACAAAGATGCACTTTGAAGGTCTGGTTCGCATGATCAACCTCCGGGGCGGCCTGCCAAAACTATGGCCTTATTCTGTATTCTGTCGGTCGGCTCAGCAGTAAGTACAGCCTGTCATTCTATATGCAATGAGAAGTTTGGGAATCTAATCTCGCCACTGCATAGCTTTGATATTTCCCTTGCCTTTCAGCTAGACTGTAGCCCATGCTTGTCAGAGGAGCTCAAACCCTTGGAGGCTGTCGTTGGCTGCCCGATCGATATGTCGCTTCTTTCCCATTCTCCTCTTTTGGCATTGCTAAGAGATTCCGCCGACGAAGTCAAGAAAGGGGCATTAGAAGTGCTTAAGTTGACATATGTATTCAATACGTGTGAAAAAGAAACAAGACTCAAGCCTGGAGAATTCGAAGACATGGTGGTTCAAGTGCGCTATCGTCTCCTACATATATGTAGTGGCGGCGAGTTCTTCTACAACGACCCGGTAGCTGAGGCGATTTGCTTAGGACTCCTCACATATGCCATGACCCTTGATTTCTTGTACGCCTCGAGCGAGCCCTACAAGGGTTTCTTTAACAAACTCAAAAATGCCCTGGATAACCCCAGCTTCCTAGCTGTGGTCGACCCTGGGACCTACCTTTGGTTGCTGATGGTAACAGGAGTCTCTGTAGTAGGGACGCAAGGCCGTGATTGGCTTGCGTCGCGTATTCAAGCTGTCAGTGCCACGTACGCTCGCAGCGACTGGGCTTTCGCCCGCGAAGTACTTGAGGCGTATCCGTGGACACCACGTTGGCATGATCAAGTAGGCTCCAGGTTCTGGAACCAGTGCCTGCAAGGTGGGACTTTGGAGCCAGAGAACGACCAAGGTTTGGAGCAATTCATCTTATAACCGCCACTTCCGACATTATACTCGTACAAAGCGTCGTGGCCAACCTTAAACGCAAATGCGCCTTGTTTGTCATGGAGTTGACGTATTACATGCTGCCTCTGTATTCATCTCGAAGGGCCCGGTGTGTTTGAAGTTCGCAGGATCGGAGCGGAGGTTCGAAGAACAATACGAGATTGAAGAACTCGGTATTTTAGTCGATCTTTCGATGAGGACGAGGTATATGGCCTACGCGTTATAGTAGCCAACGATGCTCAAGGACCGGCTTGTATTTTGTACGAAATGCTAGGACTCGATACTGGCAACCGGACCTGACGCAGAGACACCAGACAGACAATGAGGAGCGGAGTTCAGCTTTAAGGCTGCCGAATATTCTCGGATAAGACGATAAACTCGCAGAGACAACTCCGAGAACTCGGGACAAGCGAGACAACCATCTTAATTGGCCTGTGGTTTACTGATGATTCTATATTGCCCTGATTCAACCATGCTGGATTAGGCAATCCCAGATTATACGCCCAATTTGGAAATGTGGGATCACCCTGCTTGTCAGGCTGAATTGGGGAAACGATACAGTTGCCAAAACGAGAAGGCAATCTATCGACATCCAAATGTTCGAAAACAGCCAAAGACGATGCCCAAGAAAGAAAAGGATTTTCGCTAGCGGTTACGGAAGAAATGGGAGTGAGGCAGGATCAGGGGAACGCAACACACCTGTTGCGGCCTGAGTATGTCGCTTTGCGGGTAAGACTCGACCTTGCACTGCATCACGCCCTCGCGTGCCATCAGCTGCATGGGGCATAATTTATTGAAGTCTCCACATACACAAGAAGACAGCATAGTGGAGAAAGGAGTTACATATACAACTATATCGAACCGGAGTTGTTATGGACGGAGCTAAAGCACCGGCGAGGGATCCGTCCGAGATCATTAATCTGATTTTTGTTCATTGTTTCCGATACGTGCCGCCCTGTCTGTATGAAGAGGGAGATGCAGAACGTTTGAGCAAATACCTACATTAACTTGGTGTATAACATTAATTTACCAGTAATCAGAAGCTCGAGTGGATTTCACATAATGATGAGCAGCATCTGCCATAGAATGTTTATTGATCAGTGCCAAGCACTGCTTCCCATAGCCATTCCTTTGTATTCGATATGTTCATTAGTCCCATAGATTCACTATCGATTGAGATAACGTCATAATTACTTCTCTAAGATCACCAGGGTCTAGGAGAAACCCTTCAATCCACCCCGGCTGCAGCAGCAGCTTGGTTTTGCCGCTGCAATGTCATACTTGCAACGCCCGACATGAACAGCCGCACGTTAATCTCATCTTATGTCAGCTTACTTTCGATTTCACACCTCAATTGCCACGCGTTTCAAAAAGGATGAATAATATGTCTCCTTCAAGTTGATGTAAAAAGCCCTGAACTGTGTAACATGTGATGTCAATCATCAACCGGACAGGTTGGCTGTCAGGGGTTGCTTGAAATGTGTTGGATTAAACAAGTGCAAAATTATTTTACAGAACAAAAAACGCCATTTTATCATCTTCCCGCATTCCCTAAACTACTCATTCTTCTGTATGCAATTTGACTCTCCCTTCTGATAGACTCGTGCTTGGCCAAGTCTCGCTTGCTATACCAGAATAGCATCTTGCCGCTCTGTTCATAGGTGATTCTGCGGTCATCATGAGCAATCTCATGGCGCCACTCAGCGCGGCAACGGTCCTCGTTCCATCTCACCACAGAAACTCCGTCCCACCATATAAACATCACAAACGCGTAAAATAGGAGCTGGGCCCCGAGGCACCCGAAGACGATGGGGGTATATATGCGCCTGGCGTAGGAGTCGTACACATCATCGGTATTCAGTGGCACCCACGCTTCTCGGCCCCAGTCGAACGGAAGGAAACGGTGAAACATGTATGCACTCCAACAATAGCAGCTGTTGAAGAGGCCACTGGTGGAGAGGAAAACCAGCCCCAGGCCAACAAACCCCACAACTCCATCTTTCACCAATATCATAATCCACAGAACCTGGCCACTCCATCCAAATGGCTTTTTAATATGTATCAACGCCGTGCATGCCGTACTCGCCAGCCAGGCTAGGCAGGCCCCTACTACCCAGACATGGCGGCAGCTCCAACCTACTGGAGCTGCGTACCACATGATCATGAAGGCGCCAATGACGCTGACAGCAACAGGGAATAAAGAAAGTAAAAGAAAAAGCCAGTTCGAGGTATAGTGAGCATGAGACTTCATCGATACAGTTCTGTAATCTGTCTTCCACGGACGATATGTATATATAGCGCCCAAAGGTTGTAACCAGTTGAAATAGTGGTCCCATGTTGTCCTTGGTAGAAGCCCTACCACATCGTTGTCATCAATCATATTTTCTCCGCCCTCCACAACAATAATGGGACGTAATTCAACTGATCGCGAGGACCTCCCAGACACTTTACTTGAGCTACCCTCATCGTTCCACACTGTAGCACGGAACGTAACGTTGCCTGAGTGCACAGGGTCCGGAGCCAACAGATTTGTCGTTTCCACAGGAGAGGGTCTCTGATCAAGACTGCTATCACTATCTCCTCTAGCGCGTTCAGGCACCCTGATCCTCTCTGGCGATAGTTCTGAATCGTGTGACTGTCGTGCTTTGCGTTTTCCGGCCCTAGTTGAACTCTGGGCTTCTTGGTTGATTCGGTACTGCCTCTCTAATTCTTCTTTTTCCATTACCGCTGTAGTTCTCTCAACAAACAAGTGCATGATGGTCAAGCATGTCCGGCGACTCGTAAAACTCCCAACTGTATTGCTCAGAAGAGCCAGAGGAACGAGCCACATAAGGTATACGGCGCTACCAATGCGACCACCTGGCTTACTCGTGTTTCCTCCACCCAAATCATCATAGAGAGCAGCAGCAACACCAAAAACATAAATAAAGATTGCCAAAAGTGTGCGGAGGAACTCGTTAGTTCGGGCATCGGCGAGCACACGCGCACAGTGACGCCACTCGTCCCATGCACCCATGGATTGGCCTCGGCTGCCGTCATCAGAGATAGGCTGCCCTATTCGCCCTAACTGATCCAAAATCATATGGTAGTGTGTCTCTGATTCTATATTAGCTCCGTTTATCTCTTCAAAGCCTGCCAAAACGGTTGCAATGACTCGAGCCCTGTCGTGGGGCTTGTCATACATGTCACTGTCATCCTCATCATCTTCGTGATCGGGCTCCGGCTGCTCGACTGGCTGCATAGGTGCAGTTCGAATCCCGAAAATCCGCACCAACCCATATAAAAGGGCGATTCTGCTGCACGTTCCCAGCGGTGTCGAAGACGATAATAAAGAAAGTTCCGCCACCAGCGCTTGGCCCTAGAATAGAGCAAAGCACAGCTACGAAACCAGTGCCTCCACTCTCGTTTCCAACGTTGCAATAATTCGCGACGCCGTTCGATATATGACGACCACCCAGGCTCCCGTCCGACTTGTTTTAGACACTTGCTCAGAGCGATCGCATATAGCCTTCTCCAAACGTAAATCTTATGCAAAATACTCCAAAAGCTATCGATTGGATCACCAACAGCATGAATTAACGTTGTAAACCGCCTCTTATCGATGGGACTAAGCTCTATGTTGCTAAGCAGGAGGATGACAGGGATGATCCAGGTTGTGAGTCGTGGGATGGCGTCCCAGTAAAACGTTTGGCCACCACAAAATTCATCACAGCCTGCTCTTGTAAGTATGATGTTGTCTGATGTATTGGCAAGTTGACCGTCTTCTCTGAATCCAAAGAATTCCGGTGTACCGAACTGTTTCCAAAAATCAGGGTTTTGTCTTTGTCGAGCCTTGATTTTCACGACACATGTCTTTCGATCCCAATGCTTTTCATGTACCTCATCACAGGAAGTTTGTATTGAGCAATCTGTGCCATTTTGAATGCCAAATTTGTTTGGAAACTCCAAGGCTGTTGTGCATGGCACATAGATCAGGCTTTGAGCCGCAAGAAAAATCATAAAAGAGGAGCAGTATCGCTTGTACATGATGAGGAACTCCTTTCCGGTTATTTAATGAATATGGAGGTAGAATCTCCTGTTATTCGAGGGCATATTTACGCAATATGTTCTGTTATGTATTCGCAAGCTGCTTTCTAGGCATCCATCTTCTTATATGAGTTTCCTCCGAGGGAGCGCCTGCATAGATACAACACAACAAGTACCAATATTGATTAAGCTGTAACTGTTGTGCTCAAATCCAAGTGAAGCTAACACATGTGGGCTGGGTCGAACGCTCCCTCTGACCAGGTACGCGCGCTTCAAGATGCAGCCCTCAGCCTCGCCGGCGGCTCTACGGCATGAACGACAAGCCAATTGAAGATGGTCATTCCAACACGTGCACATCTTGATCATATCCCTTGGCTAATCACCCAATACAATCTAAAGTGATCTCCAATAGAGTTTCAACACAATAGGGGAGGAAACGGATATGCATGTGGCTATGCTAAGGCGAATACAGCCTGGCGACATGACTCCTGGCGAAGGCGCATTTGTGCATTATTGGAAATTCATTGTGAGAGTTTCAGGAAAAGGCAGCGAAACAGAATGAAGTCTACAGTAAGCCTAGCCCAAGAAGTTCTAGACTTTTGTTATTTTAATCCGCGCGGGAAGCCACGGCGTCTGCAGGTTGAGTAGCCCAATCTAACACGGCATTGTCTGCGACGTCCCGAATATGCCACCAAGAACGCCGATAAGCCACCACCCGTAATGCCACATAAATCATTTTGATGCTCTCTAGGGTTTCCAGACAAGTTACAGAGAGTTAGCTTTAGTAGGACATGTCAAAGAAGAAGCTGAACTTGCGGAATAGCAAATATATGGCCATCAATGATCAGAGTTGAGACTTGACTGACGCCGGGAACAACCCTGACAAGCTATTATAACATGGGACTGCATTCCATATTGTCGAATTTCGTAGAGGGGTCTTGCAGCAAGCCTTTTCTCTATTATTGGGTGAGTAAAAACCAGGGTTTTTGTCCCAACGTAAGTATAGGTAGGTGCCTGAAGGGCCCAGACTGTCAGGAACATGGAAGGGATTATGTTTAGCATATTTTAAATCAACAACATAATTTAAACCTAGCGAATGCAATAGCTAGACTATTCTAGAGCCCTGGATCATGATAGATAACACCAGACGCTCGAATATCATTATTCCGTCTGAATGAATGCTGGTGCTTCAACAGCCTGTCCCTTTTCTCTATCATTCGTAGGAATAAACAAATCGCGATGCAGAGATAGCACGTTAGTATTTGGGCGCAATCGTGCCCGGATAAACAGTTCTTTTGGTTTACGGTTGAGACTGGACTGGTATTGCAGCCTGTAGTCAGGATCCGACAATACAAAGTCGAATTTCTGAAATAGGATTGCGGTTGCAATCATAGCCTCTTGTATCGCGAAATCACTTCCAATGCAGCTGCGTGGGCTATTACCAAATGGTTTGAACGCATTCTTGGGAAGCTTCTTTATATTCTCTTCTGTCATTCTCTCAGGGAGGAATTCATTTGCATTGCTGCCAAACACTGCCGGGTCTCGATGAAGAGCTGGAATAAAAACCATGACCGTCTGACCATGGTGTATCATATATTTCTTCCCCAGAACAACAGGCTGATTGTCCTCGTTTGAAGGCGTCAATGCAATCATCTGAGCGGGAGGCTCAAGGCGCAAGGTCTCGAATAAACAAGCCCTGACGTAAGGGAGCTTATTGAGATGATCATTCGTCATACCGCCACCCTTGAGTACTCGGTCAATCTCTCCCTGAAGCTTGGAGTAGGCTTCAGGGTTTCGAATTAAATGGAAGAACAAGAATGAAAGGAGCCCTGCCGTTGCATCGTGCCCAGCACACAGAGAAGTTATCATATTGTCGATAATTATGTCATCCGTAAGGTGCTTGCCGGCTACCGGATCACGACGGTGTAACATGGCTGTGAAAAGATCCTTTCGGTTGTTAACCGTCTTGTCACCTTCGAGGCGACGACGATCAGCTAGTATTTCTGCACAGAACCTGCGGATAAATTGGCTGTTCTCATCAAATTGGCGATTGGCCGTCCATTGCATCCATGTGATCCATGCCGGGGATTGGAGCATCTCTGTATTTCAGTAAAAATATTCCCAAAACGAAGTACAAATGGGTGATATTCATCATGATAGAAAGAGTTAAATCGTGTATTCATGGCCGTCAGAGCAATAGTATCCAGAGTTAGTCGCATGAAATCAGCGGAAACATCAATAGAGTTCCCAGGGCCATGACGTGCCCATTTTAAAGCGAGCTGCGATGTAATATCAACCATCGCATCAAACATATCTTTAATTGAAGAAGGCGTGAAAGCTAGGTTCAATGTACGTCGAGCCTGACCCCAGCTCACCTGAGCAGTTTCTGCCGTGAAGAGGCCATCAGGAGCACTTTAGCCAATGCCCCAGCTGAACCTGTGATGTGTTTCTTAAAGTCCTTGCGGGAGCAGACCTCGTCTACTAGCTCTTGACAAGCAATCAGAATCCGGACATTGCCGCCCAGACGAAACTTAATCAGTCGACCTCTTTGCTCGACATGTGTCATAAAGCTCTGCATTGTGTCAAGGTCAATATCCAGAAGATTACCTATCAATGGCCAGCCACGAGGTCCTGGAATGGGCTCCATATTGAAGTGGACGATGTTTGTGAAATCTGTTGAGTTTGCGAGGATGCTTGCTCTTGCAGAGGTTCTCTCGAGGGAAATTGTGATTAGTCAAAAAGACCAAATTCAAAAGGACAAAAGAGGTTGGTTTCTTTGAAAGAAGGACCATATACCATGTGTAATCATTGTTGGTTCGTGCTCTTACAACCAACAACGACAATAATAAGAAGGCGAATATAACCTCATGCCGTAGAACGAACTTGCGTGGGTGGGGCCATATAGTTAAGAACCAACTGCACAAATGCAGCATACAGTTGGCTTATGCACTTGGTAGGGGCGTTTACCAACCGAGTCAACTACCTACAAAGATCACAATACATCAGGTAAGCTCTGGCCGTCGCTGGCTCCAAATACCTTTGAACTTTGAAGATTGATAGTTCTATTGTGTGACCCAGACAGCATTAAGCTGTGCTTATAGACAGGTTGGACCCGGCATTCATATTTTCATTATTAGATCGTTCTTTTCTTCCATACAATTTTGCTACACGACTTTTGCTAAGAACATCCACAGTCATCTACAGTCCAGCACTGTCCATATCTCACAATCTAAAGGTACATTCTTAATGATACATGGACATAGCTTCCATAAGCAGCATTCACTTTATTTTGAACAGGCTGGTTTGCTATAAATTAGCAAGAAAACTGTTCTGAAAAAGGCGTGATAGTCTATGAATAGCAGAGTGACATCCAATCACAGACTTGGTGCGCGTCGATCCGGCGGTTGGGCTAAAGTGATTCGTCTTAGAACGCTGTGCCGCTGAATCGAGGCTTGATCGTAGACCTTTTCAAGCCTAATGTCGCTCAGTAAGTCATTTGTTCATACATCTTGTCTTATGTGAGCCCTTTCATCACCATCTCGTCGACATTGCGAACAGCTGCGCACTGATGTCATTTGAACGTTGACTTACCTGCCTCTTAGTTAGCACAAATAGAAACAGTTTACTGAGAAATCTTAGGCCATCTCGCCGGGCGACGAGCAGTGTTGGGAACAGAATTTCCTTTTCTAGAAGCGGAACACTGGCGCCGCTGTCAACCAGATCAGATACAACACATGGAGCTGACATTCCGGAACAGATGTGCTGGCAAATTTGAAATAGTGGCTTTTGATTGGAAGAAGATGTCGCATTTCAAGTTTAATCTTATTAATATCCAATAATGGTGGTCACGCTATACTTCAAAGCACGAGGACGTCATTCAACAGGGTGTCCCTGATAGGCTGCTCTATGGTGTGCTTTGGATTTAATGCATTTATGTCGATCGTTTCTCGGAGCTTAGTTTCAACTGGCCTATTACGGACATCGTGACAGCTCGGGAGTTGATAATCCTTGCACAAAGTAGAAACTGTCTAGTGCTGCCACAACTGAAAAGCCTCCAGAATATTCTTTGTATATAAGCGAGCTTTGTTCCTGGCCCTACAGTAATACATTCGTACGGTCGTCATTCCACCACCAAGGCCGGCAAAATGAAGTTCTACACGGCTTTAATCTTTGCCGCAACAGCGGTAAACGCTCATTGTAAGTTTGACGAGCCATTGTTAGTCACCATGCTAACTAATACATTACAGACACTTTCCCAAGGCTTGTAGTCAATGGGCAATCTGAGACATCTGATTGGGTATCTGTACGAACAACCAAGAATGCTCAGTCGAAGGAGGGTGTTTTGAGCGTCAACAGTGCCGATCTTCGATGCTATTCGACTCAAAAGGCTCCTAGCGTGGCCACTGTCCCGGCAGGGGCTACTGTGTACTTCATCTCTTCTCAACAGGTAATATTCGGTGGCCTCTACAACTATCCTTTTTGCTAATAGCTTGGCAGGTGAACCACCCTGGTCCGACGCAATACTGGCTTGCGAAGGTGCCGTCTGGACAATCAGCTTCAAGCTGGGACGGCTCTGGGGCTGTCTGGTCAAGAATCTCTACAACAACACCTACAGTGGACAGCAACAAGCAACAGCATTGGCCTGCTGAGAGTGAGTACCAACGAGTTGAAACACTACTACAATAACGTAACACCCCACTAACCATTTCCCTGCTAGACCTCTACCGAACGGTAGATGTAAAGATCCCATCGAGCCTTGCGGCTGGCGAGTATCTCCTTCGAGTCGAACAGATTGCCTTGCATCAGGCCCAACAACAGGGTGGAGCACAGTTCTATATTGCGTGTGCGCAGATCAAGGTCACTGGAGGTGGCAGTGGGATACCTGGACCTCTCGTGTCGCTTCCAGGCGCATATGGATCGAACGACCCCGGCATTGTAGTTGATATCTGGTCCAAGCCTATTGATAACTACAAGGGACCTGGACCTTCTATCTGGACTGGTTGAATGTACAGTACCCAACAACTATAGTAACTTTGCAAATAGTGAAGCAAGATCACATTGTACAGAATTATATAGCCAATACTTGCAAGCACCGAGCAAAAGCTGTTCAAATTCCATATTCTACCATGTTATGACCTAAATATCGCTATGTTAATAAGCCACCTTAGACTACGATGAGTTTTTGTCGTTGTTCACTCAAGTTGTTCTCCGTAACATTGAAGATGTCTGCAAAGGGGTCCCATGAGGGATCTTTGTGTGCCTCATATTCCATCCAGTTTGCAATCATCGTTGCATTCTCTGTTCCATACACGTGGTTTATCCAAGCCAACGTCACGTCAATTCCAGCCGAAACCCCGAAGCTGTCCAGATGTTTCCATCTACAACCCAGCGAGCGTGAGGGATCCATGTCGTATTTGGACCAGTCGCGACAACAGTGGCGAATGCGTTCTTATTTGTGGTCGCTTTCTTGCCATCCAATATGCCTGATTTGGCTGCGAGTATTGCTCCCGTGCAGACAGTGATAATGTATTGAAGCGATGGGTACACTTTCGCAATGTAGTCGATATGTTCTTGAATATAAGGTGATCGCGTACCTAACCCTCCTGGTACAATTAAAACATCGATATCAGGTGCATTTTTGAAAGTACTTGTTGGTTGTATGGTTGGATAGAAACTCGAGTTATATGGGTTCATTGACCCGACCATGGGCTGCGTTGTCACAGGATCCAACGTATCCGATAGTATGTGGAGATTGACATGGGACATCCGAGTCAAAAATCCAAGTGCATCCAACGGGCCGTATGCATCAAGCATCTGAAACCCACGGAAGACAACAATACCAAAGTTTTTCGGCTTGGATTCTACATCTGTTGGCAACGAAGGTGGCCACTTCCCAACGGCATTGGTGCAGGTCGGTTCTGGGGCTGCCGAGGTTGTAGGAGTACCTGAACTGATACCGCCTAAGAAAATCAGCTTTTGGTCTCATCCTAGCCGCTTCTACTGACTCTGTGGTTTGTGGTGTGATCCTGTTGCCGCCACCAGTGAAAGGCTGAGGCCTATTATCAACAACTTGTGTAGTGCCATGACACAGGATGTATACTAGATCTAAGATTCGAATCCGAGCTGGGTCTTACCGTTTCTCAGAGTTGTGATGTCCGCAAATCATGGAACTTCCTGTTATATACATAATGAGAGCTGCTTGGACAGTACTCGCCCCCAAGCTTACAAATTGAGAATCAGATTTATATTTATTGTGAGCAAGTTTACCCTGCCAGTCCTGATAAACCCTGCGTTAGTTCACTTGGCCCTGCTTCTCTCGGCAACGGAGAGTCTTCTCCGCCTGAGTTGCAATCAACAGTTGGGTCTCAAATGTTCAATCAGGAAGGAGTTGCGCGTATCAGTTGATTACTGCACCACTTGATTCGGCTTTGGTAGCCGAGAGATAGCCAAACCAAAAAGTGGTTTGGGTTGATATCGGTTCTTGTTGCTGAGGCCGTTACATCCTTGGTTATTCCTCGAGCTCTCAACGTTCGCTTTCTTGAGTCTTCCAAGACTAAGCCATTCATGCCAGGCGCTACTATGCTACCCACCTGACAGGGTCCTCATCCTACATGTACCAGGCCGACACCAATGACAACTCGCTCATTCCCACATTTCCGGATGTAACTGTAACCTCATCGGCCTTAAGACGGCAAATCCTGTTCGTAACTCCTTTTGCAATCTTTCAAGCTCCACTAAGTTTCATTCGGATTGAGCAGCTCTCGGTAACCCAGGTAGTCTTCCAAATGATAGACCAATATTCTCCGAAGATCGTCAAACCCCACAACCAATGCAGTAAGCGCGCACGGATTACAAGATCATGGGTGTTACATACGAGGTTGCACCAAAGGGTGGACGGAACAAAGATCAGAATGGCACCATTACTTGAGTACAACCTGAAATCCGAGAACTTTCCTCAATGTAAAAAGCTGGAACCTAGCACCTCGATCTTTATATTCCTATATTGCATTACTGGAGTTATTGAAACATTTGGTGGCTTCAGCTGAACAGAATTAAGAACACCAATGGAAATGATGTATCTTGACTTTTCATCTAATTCAGTCTGATAAGGGCTGGCCTTTGAGCCAATGAGTTGTGACATGAATCGAGCAGTTGGTTTACTATAGTGACATAGACCGATACCAAGTTCTGATATCCCCAATATTTTAGTAATATCTAAACAAAGTCAAAGTACCAAGCGTCGTGGTGATTTTGACGCAGCAGTTTCGACATGCTTTGCTCGGCGACTATCTAGGTCTGGATCACAGCCAATTCTTGTCGCCGTGGTGAGACAGATATGCGCCGCCATCACCGTTCTCGATGCTACATTTCTCCCAGACATTTATGACATCCCTAACAGCATCAGGAGGCGTAGAAGGACCTTTGAAATCTGGTGCAAATTTCTGGACTAGTCCTGCAAAGTCTTGCAATATCTTTTGCTGCTCTGGGGTGGCTGTTGGTTAAAAGACAAATGTTCAGCTTTGCCATCTATAACATTTAATATCAAGATTCATACCGTTTTTGTGGTGGCCTACGTCGACCAAGCCAGGACTCAGACTGAGCAACAGGATCCTGTCTTTCCTATACTGAGCGCTAAGTTTCGCGATGGCCATGTTCAGGCCAGTCTTGCTTATAGCATAGAGACTGTTGTACGGCTGATCAAGCAGCCTAACAGGCTCTGGGTCTGCATGTGCAGAGGTAATTGCAATTACTTTCTTTACTTGCCCTTTCAGAAGAAGAGGAATGTACAGCCGGATGAGGTAGATGACGGAAAGAACATTATACTTGGTCATTTTTTGCATCTCAATCTCGAGCTTCTCTGGCTGCTCTGCTCTACTCAAAGTCAGTATTGGTTAAATAACACCGTGTGACGGTCTCGTGCTTACAAAACCCCAATTGGCTCATATACATCCCACTCAGGCATGTAAGCCGCATTGGCAACAAGGTAATCCAAGCTTCCACCGGTAACATCGGATGTGGAAGCGACTGTGGCCTATTCCGTGTTATCTGAGTACTTGAGCGGCTGTGGCTCGCCAATCGCATTGACTAACCTTGAGGGCTTCGTAATCGCCGATATCAGCTTGGAGAATCGTGATGTTAGACCTTCCAGGAAGATGTTCAGCAAGCTTCTTGTCAGTAGTAGGTTTATCGCGAACAATTCCAATCACGACATTATCGGGATGCGCAGAGAGTTGAACCATGAACTCCCACTGCATTGCTGTTAGTGAGGTTGGATTATGCATATCAATAATAAGGCACTCACACCAAGGCCTCTAGAGACACCAGTGATCACGTAGGAAGGCATATTCAATGGTGAGTTTTTGTAAAATGCTGTCGTGGATAAAACTTGAAGGTTTGTTGTGACCTGAACCTCTTTTTACAGGGGAAAGATCTGAATAGATGAGAACACAACTTGTGCAAGGAACATTGAACGATACTGAGGAAGAGGAGGGGTATCCTCTCTTGGCGCTGTTTGCAACTGTTGGTCGTCCCGTTGCTTACCGACATCAGCCATGAGCGCGTTTAAGCCCAGATTTGCGAGACTTTAGGGGCTGCGACATGAAAAAGTCCCACTCTCTTATTTTAGTGACCTTTCTACAGTATGCTGAGTTATTCAATAATCACAGCTCCAAAAAGAGGAGAGAGGAAAGATACATATGAAAGAACATACTCAGAAACATATAAACTCCTGACGCTTCCCGTGGGCACCTTACAGTAATCAGCTACCAATATTCGCACCACCAGAGGGATTATCCTCCCTCAGGACCACGTAACTCACAAACAAACCCTCCTCAATTAGCTTGCGAGGTAGAAAATATCAGCCCAGATTGGAAGTAGGGGCGATAGATCAAATCGGGTTAGGCCTCCGAAATCCCACGGAATCCAAAGGATCCTGCTGTGAGTTGAGGAGCATGTGAGACCAGACATCTTAAGCGGGATCGTCGATGAGTACTACCACTTCCCGGCCAACAACTACAAGAACTCTTTAGGGCAGTATAAATCTTTGCTATACTCAGTATATCTTCGCCAGTTGCCTGCCACAATTGAGCGACAGTGGCGGAGCTTCAGCATCATAGAAGCGAGGCCATTCTCACCATATTGGCAAAATCTAGGATCCAGCCACCAAAACTGAGAAGGCAAAAGAACATAGTAACAAGGGATGAGTCACTCCGGCGATCAGCGTAGACAACTGATTGATATAGGGTAAATGAGGGAGCTCAAAGCGTTTGGTTCGACTTGAAACCATAGTAAAATATTTGTTCTTCGCAGTAACGTATTCGATAGCAGATAGTCAAGTCTAGTCTTTCTTATGGGAATGGGTGCTTGTTGTTTTAATGACGACGACAATAATCTGGTCCACCCCGCCGTTAATGACAGCCATGAATTCACGATACCACAGCAGGACCAGCAAGTAAGCTAACCTCGTGGGTCCGCCAATAGATTTGGCATCAGCTTGGTCCAGAATCAGGGCCCACTCAAGCTGCATGATGACACCCTATGCTTAATGCTTAATGGACTGCGTGTCGTTCAGCAAGCCATGTGGGCATCAATCACAACAAGGGCGCATCTCAGCTAGTGAAGCTCCACAAAAGGCGTCGCGAACGTGCCAAGCACATGTCACAAAGCCACTATGTGAACAAAGCCAAAGGGAAATATATAAATAATAACTTCAAATGAATTGATTCCATGACCAGTTGCATTTACAAGTCTTATATGCTTTTCACGATTCACAAATCTTCATAATCCAAATGGCTTTTGCCCGTGACCTCCTGAATGCCTACGGGCTCTCGAAAACTCGTGGCTTTCTGCCAAACCATATTCCGAAGCAATCATTCGAGAACAGCTACTATTCCCTTGGGACAACCTGGTCAACAATCTACCGCATCTGATATCGTCCCACACACTCAGTCAACAAGTGGAAGCACTGCCACTGCTCAGCATTGATAAACTGTTATCCGACTCGGAATTGCAGCGTGGGTATGTAGTTCTTTCCTTCCTTGTCCATGCTATTGTTTGGGGCAGTGGAGAGGATGGCAAGGCAGTCGAATGCATTCCACCACAGATCACGGAACCGTATCTGAAGATATGTGAGATTTTGGGTATGCGACCGGTTTTAAGCTATGCAGGCTTATGCTTATGGAACTGGATACCCCAGTCTGCTGAAACGCCTACCACGGAGGGATTCTATGAGCTTTCACAGCTGAAATCGGTTGCTTCATTTATGAACTCACGAGGAGAAGATACGTTTTACCACGTCCCCGTACTGGTCGAAGCAGAGGGGGCCCACTGGTCCATAAGTTGTTGAATGCTCTCGATGAAGCAGAGGTTGGAAATATCACTGCTGTTACAGAGGCGCTGAACTACACGGCTGAAGTCCTAAAAGGGATGATTACGCACTTACCAAAGCTTTATGCTTCGCTCGACGCGAATATGTTCTTCTTCCAGCTGCGCCCATTTCTAGCTGGGGGCAAGGGTATGGAAAACAAGGGGTTGCAGCATGGCTTCGTCTTTCAGAGAAGCGATGGGTCGGAACTGAAGTCCCGTCACATCGGCGGCAGTGCAGCCCAGAGCAGCCTCTTTCAGTTCCTAGACATCGTGCTTGGTGTCGAACACAAAAGATCTCAGGGCGAATCAGAGACAATTTTTGAGGTAAATCGAATCCATCTTTGTCTAGAAAAGACAATGTTAATGTTTGTGTAGGAAATGAGAGGATATATGCCTAGAAAACACCGCGAGTTTCTTGCTGCAGTCTCAGAGCGCCCGTCCCTCCGCTCGTTTGTTCAGACCCACAACTCGGACCCTCATCTGCCAGCGGCCTTCGAGGACACGCTAACGCTGCTTCGTAAATGGCGTGCCAATCACATAGCTGTGGTATCCAAATATGTGGTCCGGCCTGCCAGGCAAGAAGCACGCCAAGAAAAAGTCTCCAGTGCTGAAGGGCATGATGACTTTGAGAGCTCACGAGGAGAAGACTTACAAGGAACGGCGGGATCTGCGTTAATTCCATTTTTAAAGCAGACTAGGGATGAAACTGTGGGCTTGGAATTATAGCATAGCGCTTATTTCAGAAAGAAAGAAATAATACAATGGGAATGACTACTTTACGAAGATCCTGTCAATAACCATGAATCCCAAAGGTTCACAGATCCCATTCCTTCAAGAGCTTCAATATAGGCGGTAAGGTACCACAAAGATGGTGTTTCATACCTAGTTGGTGTGATGAGCCCTGTAAGTAATCAGGGTCATAATCAGATCTTCGCGCATGTTGCTTCTGAATTTGGAATGGTCTCAGCAGGCAGCTCCACAACATACAAATCCGATCTTCTTCTCAAGGAATAGACGCTATCAAGGATAAGTAAGCCACAAGGCTTATGTTGGAACAGATTCGTTAAACATACGTACGTGGGTAATGGTCTTTGATCTCCTATCTGGGATGCAATTCCCGCCTATTATTCCACCTGGTCGAGCCCTCCCCAGATTTCTCGCGTAGATCCACGGCTCTCATGGGTTCCTAACTTTAGTAATTGCATGGGTGTTCAGAACCCGCCAATGGAAGCCCATTGTCCAAGAGAATCCGCGTCAAAGCGTGGCTATGTACACCCGGGCTCGCGCGCGAAATATAACCAACGCGAAGGATTACGGCCGAGTTCATACAAGGCTGGGGATTTACAGGACAACGAATGAGTTGGTTTGCAGAAGGCGACGCGAATGTTGGTCAGGCTACTGCCGGGGCCAGTAAGGCCTACCCTGAATTGCAACCCTTTGTTGAGCGCCACCGGTAACATATAAGAGAGGATGCTGCCCACTTCCTACCGAGTCCCTTTAGAGATTAATATCGTCATACTACTCCGCAGTAGCAACGGGTTCACACTGACGCTAGCTGCATTTCGTATTTCTTTCTACCAGCATCTTTATCCTTTCTTCTCACTTTAAATCGGAACAGCATTGTTCAATTTTTTCGGTTTCTTTCTTTGGTTTTATCCCATCCAGTATTTCACGATGGCTGTTACTTCTTCAAGGCCCCCAGCCAACGGCTTCGTGGCAGTCATGCGCAAGGTCTACAACCCCGTGGGCTTTGCCAAAGGCTACAACTTCGTTCTCTTCTTCATCTTCGCTGGCGCTCTCATGGGTTTCTCGCTCTCCCGCATGATGTATCTCGACTACTTTAACATTTTCTGCGGTGAGGATGGTGCAGTGCCCGGAGAGTGTTACATGTACACCAAGAAAGAGATTCACCAGCTCGGCATCAGATTGCATCTATACACTATCATCCCAGCTTCTTTCCTTGCGTGCCTCCAATTCATTCCGATTCTTCGCCGCAAAGTCACCATTTTCCATCGAGTCAACGGTTACGCAGCCATCATACTGAGCATCGTGGGTTGCGCAGGCTCTCTTATGATCGCCCCTGTCTCTTTTGGTGGTAGCCTCGAAATTAGAGTATATATTGGCTTGTCGACTATTTTGTTTCTCGGCTCCATGGGCCTGGGAGTCTACAATATCAAGAAACTCCAGCTTGAGCAACACCGAGCATGGATGCTGAGAGCATGGTTTTACGTATGTGTTGCATTCAACTTTACTATACTTTACAAACTCACACTGGACAGGCCGGCGCAATTATTACAACTCGCTTCATTATGATTATTGCAGCAAACATCATATCCATGGACGGCGTCGACCCCGTGTACCAAGCCATGCCCTGCGACAAACTCAACAGTTTTTACGACACTACTTCGGAACTTCTGGAGGCACACCCTATTTGCGCATCCCTCAGTGCTAGATCATCGGTGAAGGCGGATATGAACGGCACCGTTGACGAAGTTGCTGCAGCCCTGAACTTAGCCTTCAGCATGGCTGTTTGGCTAGCCCTTGCCATTCACGCCATTGGCATAGAGATCTATGTGAGTAACCGGACATCCGACATCGTTTTTGAGAGTTTAATGACTGACCATACTAGTTGCGACTGACACCGGCAGAGTTCGAACGCCTTCGTGAAATATCCTACAAGCGCCAGGTCGAAGCTGGGTTTAAAAACCCTGGCCGCGCTGGTCTCACGGTCGACCGTCTGGGCGATTCTGAAGAATGGGTTCCGATGAACCTAGATGGCGTTAGCAAGTAAAACATGGCAAAAGGATACTGCCGTTCAGATCCCGTATGAGATGTTTCAATGGGTTGCGTTCATGTCAACACTTACGCCAATCCTACACACACTTGCCGGTTCCAATGCCTCTCCATGCAACGGGCGGGACGCCTAAATTCACCTAGATTGTATTTAAATGAGCTTTAACATAACAAATCATCCCCTTTTCGCTTCACTTGAATCCATATGTATCGATACATTTTGATTTCAGTCATCATGTTTCTTGAGACAAATATTGAAGCAGGCGTAATGCTTAGTCGACTCGTTGTCTTCAATCATGACAAATGTTTGTCACACAGCGCAACAGGGGAGCAAATATGACGTATAGATAATGCAGGGCTGGGCTGCTGAAGACCCTGGTTTACGTATTGTTGAGAAGCCTGTGTGTCAGTGACCACTGCCTCATGCACGGTGCGATCAGTTACAGACCTCACAGAATTTAGCTTCGCTATGACTCAAAATGGCCCTTGTTCCAAACTCCATCTTTCGGGCGTCTCGTAAGTTCGCGTCTTCAAACTCATAGCGAAGGAGCGAAGTTAAAATTGCTACCCCTGATTATCTCAACTGTGTTACACATTCACAACCTGGAGGATTTGAACCTTGCTTCCATGATAAATGCTGACTTCCTTTGGGGGTAATGAGCTACTAAATGTTCTAAATAGCTTCTATGATCATTCGCATTCGACCTATGGGTTAGCTTAGACTTAGCCACTGTCACTTTAGCCCCAGTGAAGCCCATGTGTAATCTTATAAACTTATCAATAAGCATGTGCGACTCCGGCCGCACAAACTACTAAGTAAGCTTAAGTTTCCACAAAGAGGCAAAGATATACAAAACTATGCAAAGCTATGACCCCAAGATATGCGCTTCGCCACTTGAAGTGGTTGTAAGCAAATATGGCGCTGGTTGGTAAATAAGCGAAGTCAAATGATTGGGTGACATGTACAATTCCTCCGTAGGGATGGTATGAGGAAACCAACAGTACCAACGAGATCCAGTTTCCAGTCTTATTCATTGGCAATCAGACGGAGACGATAGTTAAGGAGCAACAGCAAGCATCCACGTATGTTCTGTATAAATACACCTCCGTTCCCGGAGCCAAATGTATTGTCATCTCCCAGCAATCAACAGGAAACAGAGCCCCTCCTTTGAGCGATACATTACAAAAACAACTCGAATATTCTAACTCGAATATGCTATTCAAACGGTCTTTTCTAGTAGCTTCGTTGGCTACTGTGGCATTGGGTTGTCAACCGGATCCATCCCAGGGATGCAACCCGAAAGAGGGAAAATGTAAAGCTCCGTACATGATGAAAGGCCCCGAAGGTTCTGA
The DNA here is from genome assembly GCA_020081605.1 of Albifimbria verrucaria. NCBI lineage: Eukaryota > Fungi > Ascomycota > Sordariomycetes > Hypocreales > Stachybotryaceae > Albifimbria > Albifimbria verrucaria. The sequence goes on from JAHREC010000013.1 coordinate 6,415,344, forward strand.
CCCAGAGACGACGTCATATTTCATCAATCATATGGCCTTGACTGTGAACGACCTAAATCGCAGTTTGGACTTTTATACGAGTGTCTTTGGTATGCGACACATGTTTACCTACCAACTTACTGAACATGTGTCTTTCACATACATGGGCCATAGCGCAGGGGGCAGAAACGGCACAGGATATCAGACGACCGAGGACTTGATCCGATACAAGAACAATGGCTATGGGCGAATAGAGCTTGTGCATTTATCCACGCCAAAGAAGGAAATGCCAGGTCCGGACATGCTCCCAAGCACTCTCAATCACATCGGGATCATTGTTCCGAATACCACAGCTACCCAAGAGCGTTTGCAGAAGAAGAACGTGAGAATCTTGAAGAAGGTTGGAGAGCCGATGCCCAAGGACGGACCACTGGCCAACCCATACTTTCTTGGTGATGCGTCAAAACTGCATCCGAAAGAGTTTGCAACGTTCCAGGATATGATGACTGAGGTCAACAAATTCAACATCTTCGCATTGGACCCTGATGGAAATTTGCTGGAGATTCTGCCCGAGGATGAGGGGGACATGTTTGGTTAGGACTAATTGTCTCTATGGGTTATTGTCGCCTTGCTGAGCCGCGGTTTTGACCTAGTCATATTCCTTCACTCGGTCAGACAAAGCTTGGGAATAGGCCCTTTGTTTATTTTTATTTTTTTATTTTCTTATTTAGACTTGCAGAATTGTACTGAAATTTCTTTGCCTCCCTTCAGATATTCCGTAGTATGGCTTGCTGCTATGCTTCTCCATTGGTCTCGACGCTATGAGCAATTGGATAGCTTATTACCTCGCAAATGAGCGATGATGTAATTGGCAAAATATGCTTAACATTTGAGAGCGAAGCAGTTAAATATATACTGACACACTAAATGAAAGGGTCTTGGATTTTAAACCGCAATAGAGGTAGCGGCATGGCATTGGCAGTCTATACGAGCGCACAGCCTATTTCGGGGACTAATCATTATCACGAAGGTGGCACAGCACCCTTGGCTTTATTGTGAGTCACAAATTTGGGCTATAGTAACATTACGTCCGTCAATAACAATTTAAGCAATCCATGCGTCTTCCTCGTAGTTTCTCATGGCTACTTCACTTGATTTTTTCTTTCTTTTTCTTTTTCTTTCTTTAATATTTAGGAGCATCGTCTAATGCTTTATCCATAGGTTTTCAACTCACTACTAGCGCGACCATACATCAAGCGTGCCCACAATGGAACCGCCATCTTTACAGCAGCTACCAGTCGACTGCCTAAGAATCATTTTCAGGCAATGCATAGATTATGAATACAGCCGTTCAGCGGATTTGACCCATTTAATTCGCCTCCGACGAGTCTGTCGTAAGTTTTCGTACCCGTGTGACTGTGGCGTAAGGTAACAGTGGCTGGGAATAGGTGTCTTTGACTCCGAGATCATGAGTTTACTCTGTGTCAGTGGATTAGTCTGGAGCATGAGAGGCAGCGAGGCAATCGTTGCTGCCAGAGCCCGGATAGAATCACATCCTTGCAAAGCGCTCTTGGGCGGAGATGCCTTGCCCTTTATAGCACGCTGCGTTATGTTGCGGCCCAGAGACAACATGAAGCCCTGGAACTCAGACCTGTTCACCCTCATCAACTGTGTGATAGATCAGATAATGTCGAAGAACAAGATCAGACATGATAATCATCTGGTCAGATATGAGTACATCTTGCAGCTTTGTCGCGCATCGCTGCAAACTAAAGATAACATTGACCGAGACATTGGAATCTGGGAGGTTTTCTCACTGAGAGCACGAGCTCTATTCTTTCCCCAAGAGGAAACCATCACAGATGCGAGTTTTGCCACGCATTTGCTAGTGGCACGAGTTCTTGTAAATGACCCTGGAATGACCAGCGAGTTGCGGAGCAAGATCTTGCAGAACGGACCAAAATCTCTGTCGCTTCATAATAAAAGCTCGAAGAAGACGGTTTTTGGGGGTTTCTAGGAGCTGCCATCAGGTCGAGAAACGCCGACCTTGTATGCCTTCTTCTGGCTCACGACATCGACATTTCATGCTACACAACGAAATCGAAGCGCAAGAAGCTAGCGTATGATCCATTTTTTCTCAAGCTTTCTATCTATACAGGAGATGCAATTATCGTTGACGAGATTCTGCAACGACGCTTACTGGAAAAATTTCAGCCAACTAAGCTCGTTCTACAATCGGTCTGCTTGGGTCACACAGGCATCACCGATTCATTATTGAACTATTGCTTTCCTACACAAGAACGCCTGAACTCAGAATACTTCATTGGTGATTTTTCTAAGGAATGGTATCATGGGAAGACACCCTCAGCGAAATATTTCTATGACTTTCAGGATAATCACGGAGCGAAAGTACTTCGTCGGAGCTTGCGAGAAGCCTGTATTCACGGAGACATTGACAGCGTTGCGTCTTTGTTGTCCTGCCAATTCACTAACAAAGGCTTCGATTTTATAGGCGAATGGAACAAGTTTGCTTCGGACAGACGACCCTCCAGTTGGCAGCTCCAAAAACTTGATTTACACAGGCGTCAGGCATTACCAGTAACAATATGCATCATCAAGGGAGAAATGGAGATTCTCAAATTACTACTTGACCACGGAGCGAACCCACACGCGGATCTATATTATGCGAAGGAGAGACTGGTCTCTATGCCGTTACACCATCTGTGTATTCTTCGTTTTTATATCCAGAGATTTGGCCTATGGAAGTCTGCGCTTTTAGAGGAGATACGGAGATGGCGCATTTACTTTTCGATGCTGGTTTCAAGCTCACTACCAAGGACTGGCTGAAGATGGCTGGTCGGTTTTCCGGAAAGCAACCATTCTCAAGTCCTGCGTACATTGAAAATGACTTCGATTGGACAACCCATTGGCTGAAAGTGCAACAATTTTGGCGTTGGCTAGCTGACAAGGAATTCTTGAACCCAAGTGAGCTCCTGGAGGAACAAGGGAAAATCAAGTCGATTCAGGCAGAGCAAAAATTAGGGAGGATCATGTCGCTTCATGCAGAGCAAAGCACTACCAGCACCACTGGGTGGACAGACAGCTTGGATGAAGTTGAAGCATTCTTGAATGGATGTTTCAGTGATCCAGATTGAGTTCTATCTGGTAGTGTATTGCACAATCCAAGTTTGTGCTTTGAGTGTCAAGCGTTCTTCCTTTGGATACACGGTCGGTTTGGCCTGGGTCGATTTACAGACGTGGATTACATCCTATATTTTTGTTTTTTTATAGAGCGCACTATATCATCGCATTTCTTACTTAGCATTCATTTAACAAAGGGAACTTGCATGTCAGGTGTCATTCAAAAGCCATAGTCTAATGCAATAGCAACCCTTACCACATGCCCTTGGCTTTGATCGTGATTCATGCTACTTGAATATCCGCTTGAAATAACCGGAAAGATCCTTCTTTTTCCAGTCGTCTTTCTCTTCTCCTTTCTCTTCTCCTCCATCCTTGTCGTCGCCCCTTTCTTTGTTGTGCTTCTCCATTTCGTGGTGCGTATCCAGTTCCGTCGTGTTCTGTTTCATGACCTCCTGCGCAACTGAGACAGTGTCATGGCTTCCAGGAGATGGTGCGCCTTCCTGAATTTGGGGAACACCTGGTGCAGCAAAGAGGTCGGTGACTTTTCCGGGACCGAGGATTCTCTCATATACGGCCAGGGTTGTGCCGAAATCCTTTCTGGCGCCGACCTTAATGGCGTCAAGAAGGTGTAGGGCATATGTTTGGCAGTTGTTGGTGATGAGGTTATAGGCGGGCTTGTTCCTCGGATACTTTCGATTACAGATTCGCCTGAATATGATTAGCTGTACTCCTTGCAAGTTTATTTCGTCACATCCATCGGTATGCCATCACGGTTGGAAGACTCACCCGCTCGCCGGATTGCATCATCATTGAAGCGTGTCTCACCTACTGGAAACAGTTGCCAGTCCTCTCTATTGACTTTTTCATTTATGTAGATGACATCAAAATTCTCATCCTTGAAACAGTCATGTCAGTATAGGTCTCATTCTGTAACTCCTTTTTACTCACCATCCACAGCTGGTGAGCATAGTCTCCGACTAGCACCGCCCAGTGTTGCGTAGGATCCGGATACTTGTTAATTTTCTCCGTGATCAACTTTCCCAGTCCAGTCTCTTCGGCAAACCACTTTCCAGCGAAACCGCCAACTGGATGCCAGCCAACCTCGACTGGACGGGCCGGCCCATCCAGCACAGGAGGAGCCAGTGGAACGACATTAGGTTGGTGCCCCAAGCCTACAGCATGTTTCAAAGCCAATTCACCCTTAGCAAAGTTCTTGCGACTACATGCTATAGCAGTTAGTGAAGAGGATCTCAGGGGCGGTTTCGTCTGCGCGGGGCTTATGGGTGGGCGGGAGCAGTGTGGTGGGGAGTCTCGGCAACCAAAACACAGTGCTAGACATGAAAAGGCACCTACAAGAACTCGGCTGTCTTGTCGCGTTTCCTCTCCTTTTCGTTTTCTGATGTCGACATGTTGTTGCTCACAACGAAGTGCAACTATTTCGTGTATCAAGCTGGCGACCTTTCGCTTAACCTAGGAGTAGGGAAACGCATCGGGTCTCCATTCAGGAGGCCCCTGACAAGCTGAAACAACAAAAAGCGTCGTAAACAGATTAGTCAGCGTGGCCCGGCTGATGATGTTCCACACGAACTATTCACGCACCCACGCACGCACAATATGCCAACGTGGTCTAGGGTAGGCGTCTTATTGGAGATGGGGAGTGTCTCCTTTATCTTATCTTATCTCATCTAGTCATCTGGCACCTCTTATCTGAGTCCTCAACGGGGTCTACTTTAGCCATCGTTTGGTCTCACAAACAGAGGACATCATCACGCCGCTGTGCCATAAATGAGTGGAAATGGTCACTCATGAGGCTGTGGCCAGTGATGACTCGCCTCTGAATGGCGCATCCGGAACTACGATTCCGTCCCATCGGGGAACACGCAGGATGGCAGTCCGCCCGGTCTTGGTCCTCCTGCTCCTCGTCAACCTGGCCATGAGCTTGTACCAGTTACCTCTCAACAGGGTCATCGAGCGGCGTGTATGCCGAGAGTACTACAGTGACAATGACCCGAAGAAGATAAACCCTGATGGGAGCGTTGATGAAAAGCTTTGCAAGATTGACCTGGTTCAGCAAACCCTCGGCTCACTTCAGGGCGTGATGGAGACGATATGGATTGTTGGCGGTGAGAAATCTCAGAAGCAGTTGTGTCTATTCTCGCTGACTTGGTACCAGACTTTGTCATGACTCTTCCCTCGGGTTTCTTGCTCAACGAAAGGGCCGTCGAGTGGTCCTGTGGATGAACCTCATCTCTCGTGGCTTCATGCTTTCTTGGGCTGTCGTCGTCGGCTACTTCGAGCACGTCTTACCGACAAAGGCCATAGTGGCGGGACCGCTACTCTCAGTCCTTGGTGGTGATTGCGTTTTCAACTCGATTACTTACGCTCTGGTAGCGGAACTCACCGATGACCCTGTCCGCCGTGCCATCTACTTTGGCTACATGAGCTCTGTCACGTATGTGGTGAACTTGCTTGGTCCGGCTCTTGCCTCAATCACTATGTCAATTCTCCTGTGGTTCCCTTTTGTATTGGGGTTTTACTGTTGGGTGTGGCGGCTTCCGCCGTCTCCAAGCTCCTTCGTCTCCCGGCGACGAAGGCTACATGCCCTCACCGTCGCCTAGTTCCGACCCAGAAGAACAGAGGCAGCATCTACTGTCGTCCCCTGTACTGAAAGCCCGGGAATATATAAACGATGCCTCGATTTGGCGCTCCGTTGGTGACCATGTGCGAGAGCTACTCAACATCATATCAACCCACCCACGCAACTTCTCCTTGCTCCTCCTCGGTTTCTTCTTCACATCGCTAGCCAGCTCAGACACCAAGCTTCTGGTTCAGTACATATCCGCCAAATACCACTGGGCGTTTGCTTCCGCTGGTTACCTGCTCTCGGGCAAGGCGGTGGTCAATTTTGTCCTCCTTACTGCAGTCGTGCCTCGATTCCTGCGAAGCCTCAAAGCCACAGACAAAGCGAGTGTGGATAGGTCTAACTTGGATTGTGCTAAATATTGCCTCGCAGTCTCAGTTCTGGGGGCTCTAGGCATTGCAATCTCCTCAGCAATCTGGATGCTTGTGCCGTCGCTGTTGGTATATGCTCTCGGTAGCGCATTGCCGATATTCACCCTCTCTCTTCTCAAGTCCTCCGCTATTTGCCCACCTGCTGGCAGTACAGAAACTCAAATTTATTCCATAGTCATGCTTGTAAAGACTATCGGCTCACTTCTCGGCGCGCCTGTGATGGCTGCATTTTGGGTTAATGGCATCCGTATTGGGGGCTGGCTCTAGGATTGCCATATTTTCTGAGTGCGCAGTGTTATCTTTTAGCAATAGGCATTCTCGCAAAGATAGAGTTGTATTAATGCTCCTGGTTGCCGATGCTCAGGTTCCCCAGGACCCCCTCTTTCAGTGGCTGTTAATTACCAGTTTATTGCCCAGCAATTAATATTCGCGACCACGCACTAGCTCATAAACCGTTTTACCCATAAATAGGTTGCTTCGAGTTTGGACGTCACGCATCCGTTGAAGCAGGTGTGCCCACGTTATGGCTATATCGCTGTGAAGCATGGACTGCAAGCATGGCCATGAGGCAGTCAAGTAATCGTAAAACCATGAATTATTTATAGAAGAAGTCTTCTCTGATCAATCACTAATCCTTGTGTCTAATCTAGTCATTCCAAACGCCTCGCTAAAGTCAAGAAATTACAAGGTCCTCAGCAGTAAAGGCCTAAGCCATGATGGGGTGTGCCCACGGCATCTTGCCCACCAGACGTTCCTCTCCCTTGATAAAGTTGAATGCTGGCACCCAGTGCTACCGCAAGGGCTCCCTGCTTATTCATTCTCTTCTGCACCATGGTCAGAGGGAACAGGTGGCGATCCATAAGCTTCAGCTTAGTCGTTGCCCAGGTTGACACGGCAGTGGCTCCACTCGCTACTTGACATCCGTCAACAACAGACTCATATCGGGTTGTCTGGTACGCCTTAAGCGCAACTGATACCTCAGTCTTGCTCGGCACGCCCTCTGTGCGGTCGGCCACCAACTTGTGCAACTCGTTGACAAGGGCGACAACATCTGTGATACCAGAGTTGCAGCCTGCACCGGTAGATGGCGTGAATTTGTGGGCGGCATCACCAGCAAGTACAACACGACCATCCCAGCTCCAGTGCTCGACGACTCCTCTTCGAGACTTACGAGGCCGGACTGGAGACGCTGCTCATACGCCATGCGAAATGTCATCTTGCCGCCCTTAGTGAGAGGCAAATGACCCCATCTCTCGATGACAGCTTCTTGGTCAGCTTGTGTGAAGCGGACTCGATCTTTCGTAGGGGTCTCGAGACGTTCGTAAATACCAGTGACGCCTGTTTTCTCGCCAACAAAGAGCTGCGTCGACGCGCCATGGCCATGAGTCTCGGAAGTGAAGCCAGGGTACATTTCGCGGAAAGCGGCAGTAGGGAAGCGGATCCAGAGGCAGCGGTATGTGGTGAGGAAAGGCTTCTCCTCGTTCGCTTCGGACCCGGCCTCGAGGGCAAGGTTGCGCATGCAGTCGCGGACCGCACTATGGGCGCCATCGGCGGCGATGATCAGGAGCCGGCGTATGAAGAACCATCTGCACAGACCACGTTGACGCCGTCGGCAGTAGCCTCAATATCGGATACCTTCTTATTCGTGAGGACCTTGGACTGAACGTCTACCGGGAGACTCTCGTAAAGCACTTTTGTGAGATCATGTCTGCTCACGACACGAGGAAAGATACCAAAGCTGAATGGTTGATTAGAATGACTTCCTTTGGGATGCTTTTATTGTGAACTCACTATTCCTTCGTGAACTGGAAGAAGTTCATAGTGCCCATGTCGCGTCCCTTGTGGTCGATGCGGGTAATATGCTCGAGCGAAGAGCTAACTTGTTCAAGTGCATCAAAAAGATTGAGCTGCGATAGTGCGCGAAGGCCTTCCTCCTTGAGAACAAGATTGGATCCTGCATCAATGATGGCGCTCTCCCGTCGTTCGAGGACGATGAAATCGATACCAGCACGGCTCAAAGCGTGCGCAGCAGTTAGTCCAACTGGGCCACCGCCCACAACGATAACTTTGAATCCCGAAGTCATTTTTTCCGATCGATTGCGAGTATAGCTTTGTGTAAGCCTGTGTATGTGGTTTGATCAATGTATCACGTCACTTCGAGGATTGTCAAAATGGTTGAATTCTGGGCATGTATTGGAATGATGATGGAACAGATGGTTGCATCTTGGGGAAATTTGTGCATTAAATCATTATCAAAATAACATGTTGGTAATGTCAATGGCCTCTCCAGTTCACGCAAATGTCTCGGTCGCGACTACGCTCGCATCGCTCACTTACAGCTTGAGCGCGAATGGATGCAAATCCGCGATCCACGAGGTGTGTTACAGCACCCGAATCTTTCTCAAAAAGGCAAAAGACCGTCTTCCCTCTCCATCCTCGATCCAAGTGCGCTGTTGAGCCAATTGAAAGGAGTTGGCTGCTGCACGTCCTGCATCCTGCTTGCGCGAGGGTTAAAGCCGAGAGGCGAGGCTCGGCTTCCTCGCGTTTTGGTCGCCTTAGAATTCGTGCTGCAGCCGAAAATCGAGGTCTCAGTTGCTTTGTGCTCCCTAACGTTATAAAGCGACAGCGACGGTGATACATCAGAGACATTCCTCTGTCACGAAATCCAGACTTGTGCTTCCTCACCTGCTACCTGGCGTCCACCCTTCTGCAACCAGCACTTCACCATGCTCTAGTGCTGACCTTCAGTTGGCTTTGTATGTTGTGATGCAGGGGAAAGGCGTTCTAAGCTTGGCAAAGAGTAGCCCTGTGCTTTGACCCATACGCCCTCGGATCCTGCCTACATGTCCCAGCCACGGCTCGGACTCAAATAGCTCAAGCCACGAGCCACTTTAGACTCAGCCACGAACACGCTCCAACAGGAAGAGCTTCGTGTTGTTTCCTTAGTAAGCTCTGGTCTTCCTGATGCCAAGTCACTATATGATTGTGCCGTCTCCCGAGCTCACGCAGTATAGGTCGGGGAGATAATCACATGTGGGATTTGTGATACGTGTTACAATCAATTTTCTACTGTTCTACATGGGAATACCTCAGGCGGTAAGCTCGAGGCCTGGTACATCAACCTCATGATGGAGCCTGATTCTGTACAGAGCGATATTTGCTGTTCGTCTACAGCAGGCTACCTTGCATAGTTAATTCCTACAATTCGCTTCTTGTGAAGAGCCTCAACTAACTAGCCATGAGTTAACCTTTGCTCTTTTTCGAACCTATACAGTATAGTCTCGGCATTGACCTGGACTGTCTGCATCGTGTTCTAGTATTAAGCCAAGGGTGACACTACCAAGCTTGCTCCATTTTCATTCGCATTATGCTGTGGAAGTGGGGCCCTAGAGGCCTTCGGAAACACCATATTATGCAAGGATACTGTCTCGACCGTCTACTCGTTCCTTTGACTATACGCTAGAGAAATGCTGATTGGACTCTGGGATGGTCTGTTCCACTTGGCCACAAACCAACTTGCACAGGGTCAAGAGAATTGTGACGAAAAAGCATACAAAACTGCAAAGCACTATACAGATGTGTGATGCACCACTAGTCAGTCCTTGACTGTGCCAGGATGATAGAGTGCTACGGGACACGGAAATTCCATAAACTCCGCCCAACTATAGCTCCAAGACAACCACTGATTAAGCTCTTCATTTCGGAAGAGTCAACTATCACTATTTTGGACTCAATTATCGTGAATCAACTGTCGCTTCTGCCGGTTGACTCACAAGTTAGCGGAGACTAGAGCTCCCCATTAGGTCCAAAGCCGGTTGAGGCGGTGTAATGCGGCTGACGCTCCGATTAGGCACCACTGCCCTAGTCAGTCCTGCGACAAAATTTGTGGATATTCCCGTGCCGCATTTGTGCAAGTGAAGATGTTCTTTGCGGCCATCTCAAGGCAGCAACGCCATAAGCTACGGGGAGGCGCATGGCTCTCTCGGCTTGGCCCCAATTGACTGAAGCAGGGACCCGTCGCATCCTTGTTGACCCTGGAATCCCTAGTCAGCCTGCCATGGGTCATTGGCGATAGGGAAGTTGCAGTGCCTCAGAACAGGACTTTCGTACATATGCGTGCTTACAGTGATCAAGCCATTGAACCCCATATATATCACCGTCGCTGCATCTAGCATTCCCTCCAGTCCTCCATCATTCTCAATCATCTTGTCTTGGTGTTTCTTGAGTCTCTTTTTGTTCTTCCTTGTCCTCTTATACCCTCTGCGTTTCTTCTCTTCGTGAGCCATCCGCCCAGCACAACAAGATTTGCAATCGATTGAGTTAGTCAATATGGCCAGAGCTAAGCAGAGCGGCAAGTCACGAGTGGCGGCAGCCAAGGGACCAGTGAAGAAGATGGGTGCTCGTCGAGGCCCTGCGCGCACCCACCGCGAGGAAATGGAGCTCGTGCACTTGCGGCAGAGAATGAAGGAGAAGGCGGAGCGTCGAGAGCGCCGCCTCGCCGACCAACGCAGAGTTGCTGCGAAGTGGCGCGCGAAGATTCCTGAGTACCGAAAGGTCAACTTTGAGAACTTCAAAACCGCTTTCAAGATGCTGAGGCACCTTCTTATGCTATCGAGGTTTTGATGGGTGGGTCTGGAGTTCAAGCACAGATTCGCAAGGAGCATGCGAGGCGTCGCAGAGAGGAGCTGGCTCGCCTGCGTCGGAACTATTTGCTGCCTGGAGAGGAAGCCTCAACGCGACAGAAGACCGTCGTTTCAACCGATAAAATGAAGAAAGAGAAGAAGAACGAACCCTGTCCTCGACAGACACCGATATCCAGCGAGTCCGTATTCAGTCTCAGCCCATCTTGGGACATCTCACGGCACTTCTCAACGATTTGGACCAGAGGGCTACACCTCGCACTTTCGTCCGTCCTTTCAAGGCTTTAGTGTACCTGCAGCCCAAAATGCGCGAAATCTTGGCTACTTTGGAGGAGAAGTGGGCAGATTTTGAAGAGATCGAAGAAGAGGAAGCATCGAGCCCACAAGAAAGCATCCCCGAAGAAGGCGCAGCCGAGGACGAGGCAGAGCAAGAAGATGAAGAAGATATAGAGGAAGATTTCGAAGACGATGAAGACTCGGATGCTGCATCTGACGCTGATTCTGATGATTCCGATACCGAATCAGTGCAGTCCACGGACTCAACAGCCCAGGAGGACTTTGAAAGCGTCATGGACAGCCCCGAGGCTTTGCGCGATATGAGATGCTATGTAGATTTCGTCGACAAGGAGATCATGCCGCTGTACAACCACTTCAATGGAAGCACCGCTGAGAAGGTCAAGTTCAACGACTTGTGGTGTTTATTCCGTCTCGGTGACCTCATCTACATGCCGGCATCCAGCGATGTCGGAGGTCGATACCATGAGATCTGGAGAGTTTATCGTATTGAGGTACCTGACGCTGAGACTTCATACCCTCAGAGTGGCTGGGAATTCTTCGATGATGAATTCCAACAGTCTGATGCGGCCAGTTTCAGGATCTCCGCATACTACGTCGACCATGACGGCACGAGTTTCGGAGCAGTTCGCCGAACCTTCAATATCGACGCTTTTGTCGGCGAATTGCCCATCACCTCTCTCGAATGCTTCCCGTTCGCTACCGCGAGAACCATGAACAGCTTCTTGAATCCTTGAAGAAGCAGGGTCGCAGCTTTGCCAATTACCTGGAGGATAGACATCTACAGTACAACTCATGGACCTTGACACGCAACCCACCTTGGAAGAACACCGAACCCAACGAAGAAATCTTGGAAAATGAGAATTACGAGAAGATGAGACATCCTGAGTTTATCGAGAGTGATGTGATCGTCGACCTTACCGAGGCGTATCAGAAGGTGCCGGATTGGCGGCCAAACTTCCACCAGCCCCGAGTCAACAAGACGAGGCGTTGCGAGTTGGAGAAGGACGAAATGCCAATTCAGCACTGGTTTAACGGAGCTCGTGAGGAGTTGGCCTATGCTCAGAACGAACTCATCCAAAAGAGTGACGGTATTGAGATTCTCCAGCGTCGCGACAATATCCTTGCGGACCCATTCCTGAAGTGCCGTATCAATGGCTCACGAGCTGCTGAGACCAACCCCAAGGCCCTAGAATTGCGCGATGAGGATCTAGTACTCCTCCCCAAGCGATTGTTCGCATATGCCTTGCGAGAACGTCGTTTCATCGCAGTCGACTTGAACCTCCTCAAGCCTATTCGTCGAGAGATTGGAGTGTTCGAGGACCTTCGTATCCAGCGAGAGTACAAGGATGTCGTCCGTGGTTTAGTCATGTCGCACTTCCAAAAGAAGGCACTCGAGCGCAAGTACGCCGCCGCTTCCAAGGAGGGTCCTGGTCAGGATTTGATCCAAGGCAAAGGTCGTGGTCTCGTTGTCCTTCTGCACGGTGTGCCTGGTGTCGGAAAGACGGCCACCGCCGAGGCAGTCGCCATGGAGAATCGCAAACCTCTGTTTGTCATCACTTGTGGTGATCTAGGTCTGACACCTGACGAGGTGGAGTCATCGCTGAAGAACGTCTTCCGTCTGGCCAATCTGTGGGATGCTGTACTCTTATTCGATGAGGCTGATGTTTTCCTGTCTCAGCGTTCAAAGCAAGATATGAAGAGGAATGCTCTAGTGTCTGTCTTCCTTCGAGTACTAGAGTACTACAATGGTCTCTTGTTCTTGACCACCAACCGTGTGGGTACGATTGACGAGGCCTTCAAGTCTCGTATTCACCTTTCCTCTACTACGTGAGTATCCCTCCTCTTTTTACTACCCTACCAAAACGCTAACATCCTCTAGCCACCTCTTGACAAGTCTCAGACTCGTGATATCTTCCGTCTCAACATCGCCAAGCTGAAGGTGATCGAAGCCGAACGCACTAGAATGACAGGGGAGCCTGCACTTGTCATCAAAGATCGAGAAATCATTGAGTTTGCCGACAAGCACTACGAAGAACTTGCTCGATCTACTGGGTGCTGGAATGGTCGACAGATCAGAAGCGCTTTCCAGATCGCCTCAAGCCTCGCGGTATACAACTACACCAACCAGGCGGAAGCTGCGCGCGCCCATGGTCAACAGGCACCTCCTGCGCCGGTACTTGACCGTGCTCTATTTGAGAAAGTCCAGCTGTCAACACAGAGCTTCGACCGTCATATGAAGAGGGAGTCTGGTACTGTTGAAATGGAAATTCCCGTAGAGGGTCGTTCCATCAGGACTATTAAATTGGGGCTATTTTGGAGCGAATCTTGTACTTATGACTGATGAAAACCACTGTTCAATCATAATCTCATTTAACACCGCTATACGTGTTGAAGCGATCTACGCAGCATGATTGTACTCTGAATAGATAGGACATTCGGATTATATTTATTATACAAATTATGTCCTCTGCTTAAGCTACAGTTTCCGTCATAATTCCTGCTGGCGCTCCTCAGGTAGATCCGTAAAACTTCTAGTATGTTAAAGAGCCACTCTAGCCTTGATTACGCGTTGATTTCTAGCAAGAATTCGTGGTATCGAGGTCAAGCTGCAATACGCTCGAAAAACATGGTTCGTCGACTATTATTACCACCTCCTGCATGAATTTGCAAGCCTGATAGATGCGTGCTATTTTAATATCCTAACACATATTTGCGCGCTGCGCCCTTGTCGATCCTCAGCTGTGCAAGCATTCTAAAATGCTCTGCCAAATGACGGCATGCTAAGGATTAGGTGGACCAGGAGAGCCAGCATAGAAACATCATAGCGAATAATTTATCCACAATAAACATGGGTGAATTATCAATTCTATACGTATATTGCTTGCTTCTATCTAAATGATATTGAAAAGACTAGAACGTGGTCTTCCAGACGAAGATGATTATGAATTGTTAGTAGTTTGATGATATGGCTACTGCCGACATTCGTAAAGCGCTAAACGTTGCGCCGCTGGGTATATATTGCATCCTTTAATTTCCATGACTGAACTCCAAATCAACGACGAATTATTTTCTCCGCTTTTGCAATCAGGAGTTGAGCTCGTAGGTGGCAGTCTTTGACGGCAGCTCGTGAGGGTGATTTCTCGACTCTCCTAGCTCGTGTGTTTGCCCTGGCTGTTTTGCATAGTATTCTTGAACAGATGGCTGCAGATGCTGTTGGGCAGATCCGGGTGGGCTTGACCAGCCATAGGCAGGTTTCTGATGAGGTTGGTATGGAGAGTTGGACAACTCAGTAGGGGTTGCTGTCCAGCTCGGGCGCGTTGACGCCTTCGCCATAGCAGGAAGGCCAAAAGAGCTAGAAGAATAACGGCAACGCCAACGCCAACACCAACACCTGCAGCGAGGCCAACGGACGGACCACTACTCTTGCCATTTGATCCCGTGCTTGTATCAGGGTCGGCATTCGTGGGTGAGTTATGATCCGCGGTCTGAGTTGTAGTCTCGCTCGTAGAGGGATCGGTTGTTGTCGTGGTGGGCTCGTCTGTGGTTGAAGCTGGAGCGGTGGACGTAGAAGGTGGCTGAAGACTTGTTACTAACTGTCCTTGATGGATGGAAGGTGTGCACAACTTACATTGGTAAAAGTAATGGAAAAGTCACCATCGTTCACCAGACTTGCGCTTGTCATGAGCCATCGCTGAGCTGGTTGGTAGACTTTCGTATCAATATTAGGACTCATGAACGGTGGGTTTCCCTGTGTACATCCATCCAGTATTTGGTGCCATTCTTCACATTGGTGAAGCGATACGTGCTGTTCCCTTCCAAGCCCCAGTCTGCAACCTCCCACTTCTGCTCGTCCCCACCGTGAGAAGTGACCAGGCAAGGCTGCGTCTTCCCATCGGCAATCTCACTAGGAACATAGCAAACAGACAATTGTTTGAAGATGCCGGTTGCAGAGCAGCGCATGGCGTATTGACCTTTGCCCACTGGTTGAAACTGCCACCGGTGATCGTTGCTTGGGAGCACTCCGAGCTCGCCGGTCTCCGAGTTACGGAGCTGAAATGAGGAAGTCCATTTTTCGTACTCGTACTTGTCGACGCGTTCCTCGCTAATATGATACCACACGTTCGGATCGAGATCAGTAACGCGCTTGAATTTCGGTGTGTCTCCCATATTGATGTCGTTATCTGGCAGCAGGCGTATGAGCACAGTTGACGGTAAGTCTGGTCAATGCGATTGAGCAGCCCATTCCGAATTTAAAAACCACCGTAGGGAAAAGGAAGGCGCGTAGCCTTATTACAAATGGGCCCAGATAGGGCCTTTTAGGAAATGGCCGGCAGTAGGGAGTAGGGATGCATAGAACGTAGGTAAGGGGCAACGATGGCAGTGGATTGCAGGCAGGGCTTGTGCTGACAACCCGCATATTGCATGGGGCCCCTGCATATTTCATGAGGCCAAGGAACAGAAATAAGCAATACAAGAATTGATTCGATGGCATTGTGGATGTGGGGATGGAACTAAATCCTTCGCTGGGGCTGGAGTGGTCGGATATGGGTGATCTTACTTTAGAAGAGCCACTGAAAACGCAGACAACCAAGTCTCGCTACTATGGTACACACCGTATGGAGAAGAATGCGGGAAATGGATACGAACTGTTGCGAGGTCGAACAGCAAGCCCCTGACGCTGTCTTACCAGGTCATGGAGTACTATGTAGTTTCTACTTAACCTTATATACTGAAACAGTGAGAACGGGGAAGTGGAAATCGAGTAGCACCCTGTAGACCTTTGTCTCGGAACAGCGAGGTGCCAGTATGAGGTATACTGAGGCCCGTCAGCCATCCAGTATTAGTCTAGGACTTTTTGCATAGTAGGTACCTATCTGTTCTAGGCTTCCCTGGGTTCCGATGAATGACGACGGAGGTGTTTCAGCCCCGTTTAAAGTATTTAGGATCAAAAACAATGCATTACTGGGGCACTGTCTCCGGGACTGCTACACCAAAAGAGAAAGGATAGTCTGTGATTGCTCAAGACGCCCGCCACGTGTGCATGGACGCAAAATTTCAAAACGCTTGGCTCACAAGGCTTTGTAACTTGGTGTTGAAGGCAATAAGGGGTAATTCTTCTCCTTGACCAAGTTATATGGCTCCGTTCCGAAGCTCAAAACAACCGCCAAGGCTGGCTTCAGGATCAGCCTCCGGTTTGAGTCTTTGCTTACAACCTAATAAGAATCACTCCCCAACCGAGCCATATCTCTTCTCGACCCTTTTCGATACCTGCCTACCCTATGTCACTCTTGACGGTAGGCTATGGAGCTGGTAGCAACATAAATACAATATTTAGGTCATTACGACAGCCAACATGGCAATCACTCATTTCACAGTCCTCTGACAAACACCTTGCAGAAAACGCGCCTAGATGCATGTGTCCCAATTTTTAGCATTGCTGCAGTAGGTTGGCCGAGGGTGCATAATCAGGGTCGTGTGTAAACCAGGAGCGAGATAAATAATTCCAAGCGACGCATAACATTATTTCAGTTCTTTCACTACTTGCAGACTCCTACAAGTCATTTAAGATGTTACTGCTTGATATATCTACCCATTAAACTGGTTCGGTTGCTTGGCCCAACTTCAACATTTTGTCTTCCGGGCCTTTCATTGATTTAAGTGATGCATACACTTGGATGGCGCCTTCTATGCTCTGTACTAAACCAAAGATAATTGTCAATATTAGTACTAAGACGGCCACCCAAAACGTGTAGAATTGAACGCCATTTCGCCTATCATACCACCAGCGAGACAGGGTGTTTGGATGAGCTTCGTCGAACACTTGCTTCAATGTTACCAGACGTTCTCTCCAGAACCGGAAGCGGTCAATCTGCCGATTGTCCGTGCTGAGTCTGCCGCATTGGATTATGCGCCGGTCTAGACCCTCGTTCTCATCGGCTGATGCTATGTTGACAATCCATTTGCGAGTTTCTGAGTCGCCAGAGGGAAAGAATAGAGCTAGTGTTCGCAACGTTTCTTCAGCAAGGCCTTTAGGTAACAGCGACTTGAAGCTATGATGGATAAGCTTGCATGCTTGTAAATATCGGGAGATAATTCCTTCCTACCTTGCTTTATGAGCTTCAAGAAACGAGGCGTGGTGAAATATGTGCACCCTTGTATCATCATCAGTAAGACGGAGATGATCTACTAAGTTGTCCGTCCAGACAATCTCCAGTCCAGCGATTCTGGTCAAATTTCTCGCAGTAAATATCTTCTCCAGTTTGATGCTGCTATCCTGCAATGTATGTCCCGGTTCGAAATATGATGCCATGAAATGCCCTAGAGATTCAGCTCCATCCCAATGCAGTTGGTTTCGTCCCGAGAACCCATAGGCGTAGGTGCAAAAACTGGCCATGAGCAATAAAGTTGCAGCTAGATCAATGCTGTTATCAACCATCTCTTCGCTGTTGGCATGTGCTGTGGTCAGCTTCTGGCGTACATGATCTCTCAAGTCATTTCGAAGTGCCCCATCTCTGAGCTTTCTTGCACAGTCGATGATGTCTCCATGATTTCGCACAGCGACGTGTCGGCCACCATCATGAAGAGCTCGAGTACACTCCCGGGTGTAAAATTTCCAATAAGTGTCAAAGCACAGACCTGGTGTATCTAGACTCAGATGTTGCTGACTACTGGCATTGATGTCTAAAAGTTCAATGGCCAATGCCACTTTTGTGTGACCTGATAGAGGAAGTTCAGTAAGACTAGAGTCTAGTGCTGCATTTGTCATTGCGTCCTGGTTAGGTACCCGTGGTGATGAGTTTGTCGCGTTACAGATGGAAAGTGATTGTTTTGCGTCAACTATGGCAAGAAGCTCTGCAACTCGCGATGACAAACGATCCTGACTGCTATGTCGCTGGTATAGGATGTGCTAAAGGGCTACTATTTTGGGGCTGACGAATACGTAAGACGAGGCTGAGCTGCATGAGCTGAAGGTACACCGACGCGTGGACAATACGTTTCCTAATAAAGAAAGCCGTCTAGATCGTTCTACCTCTCGAACATCTGAACTCGAATTACTTGTAAAGAACTTCCTAGGATCAGGGTCATAGGAGTGATGAAAGCACCATGGCAACAACCCTAGGCTCACAGTTGACCTCGCGAGGAACCGGAATCAGTGCAATTCTGAGTGGCCTATCGGTCACTTTGAAGCCATCATGGCCCAACCCCACTCTTTCAGTTGGTCTATATATCGGTAAAGTTGGCAAAGAGCATTGCTGGGAAGCCAAAGGGCCTGCTAGGGCTTCTTTCAATGATTTAGCCCCAAAGATCAAAGAGCTTATTGAACAATCAGTTGAGCCCATTACCACATGGGTTACATGGGGTGTCTATATGATTGGGAGAGCACCCAATACCACCAGCCCAACAATACTGTTTTGCTGTGATGTCGCAGCACACCGCAAGGAAATTCGAAATACTGTCAAAGAAAGTGGACTCCTTGAACAATTTCCCGGATTCAAGACAGGCCATATGGCGCGTCCGCCCGATTTTGAGCAATTAGTGGCATTGGCAGGAGCCCTGAAAGATGAAAACCTCTTGGGTGTGTCGCGTATATATGCATTACGGGGACATAGTGTTTACGGCATGCAGCTACTAGTAAAGAATGAAATGCAAGACGAAGATACGAAAGAAGCGTTCTCTGAACCTGCATTAGCAACAGCTGTAACGCCTACCTCAACGTTAGCAACTGTTGGCGGTGTTGTCGATATCAATGGCCAACTCTACTTCACGACAGTTGCGCATGTACTCAAACAACCCAAAGATGTTGGGGAAGCTCGTCTGGATGATGTTGTCGATGAAGAAATCGAGCTTGATGAAGATAGCGACGATGAGGGAAGTACGCATGCTGATCTGGATATAAAAGTATGGCCTCTGAAGGAGCAAAACCGCAATCTGATTACAAGTTTCACGATATCTCTGGTGATCTCTCCCCACCAGTACTGTCAGATCCGTCACAACGAAGCGGCCGCGAGCCACTAGAAAACAGCAGTATTGGTGTAGCTTCGCCTAGGGAAATAATTCGCGGCGATCCCCTTAAAGTTGCTCTATCGTCTCTGGAAGAGCCCTCCTCAGATCTTGACTACGCGCTCATAGAAGCAACAGTTTTCGAGGGGCCTCTTGAGAACCCCTTGCGAGTCAAATCTGTTGCGTCGGGTAGTCCTCAAGATGTTAAAATTTTCAGCGCGACATCTCGGGGAATAATTACCGGGTCCATGAGCGGCACTCCTTTGTTCACCAGAGTGGAGAGCAGCACGACATTTCAGGAAGTCTATAAAGTCATGTTTGACATTCCGTTACAGCTAGGAGATTGCGGCTCGTGGATCGTTGACGAATTCGGGGTCTGCAAGGTCATGTAATTGCTGGATCTCCAGGGTCAGGCGTCGCCATGGTGTTGCCAATGATTCACATTTTTGATGATATAAAAGAGGATTGGCATTTCACCAGGTATGCCAAACTGTGGCGGAAGTGAAATACTGACAGCCCAAACAAAGAACGGGGTACCAGATTCGCCGGCTTTTCCCACCAAAGTTGGCGATATCTCTGAGATACAGAAGCTATCTCAACAAGACATCGACTTCAGCCAAGAGATGACTATCCGTTTCCAAAATATGAGGAAAGAAGCCCTCAGAAGATCTTTGAGAGGTTCGTTGAAAAAGCAATCACGGTTTAGCAATCAACAGCGCATACATGATCAGGATAATACAAGCACCATGGAAGTTCCTTCATCGCTCGATAAGGATTCTATGGATGAACGGGAACAGAGTTTAATTCCAGCTAGATTTACCAAGACAGTCTGCTCAGCACCAGAGGCACTATTGTCAACTGACAAAGAGGCTCACAAATTTCGCGCTCTGCTTATGGCCCTTTCTCTCACGCCTTTGAAATACGAGAACCCTGGTTTGCTTGATGAGGCTCTCCAATACATACCTTTGGACAGAATATATCAAGAGGCTGAAGAGAACAGCAACGTGTTTCAACAGCAAGCTTTATCTCTAGGCGAAGAAAATTATGCTACATGGGGCTACCAGGACTGTGTTATTATGGCTCTACTTCGCTGGTTCAAGCGAGACTTTTCACCTGGGTTAATAAGCCTGATTGTCTAAGATGTTTGAGCTCGACTATAGCTGTGGGAATGACCGCTCCAACGCCTGACGAAAGTGCATGTGGTGCACTTAGGGTCGAGTTATACCAGTGTGTTGAACCACACTGCCGTGCTTATGAGAGATTTCCGCGATACGGTGATGTATGGAAGCTGCTCAGATCACGGAGGGGGCGGGTAGGTGAATGGGCGAACTGCTTCAGCATGTTGTGCCGTGCTATGGGAAGTAGAGTGCGCTGGGTATGGTCCGTTGAGGACCATGTCTGGACCGAGGTATACTCTGAACATTGCCAAAGATGGATTCATGTGGACCCGTGCGAGGGTGTGTTTGATCGCCCTCGTCTTTATACTGAAGGTAAGTGAAAGTCTTACACCAACTCTGACGTTTCAATTCATGCTGATTGTGTATTGGCAGGATGGGGAAAGAGGTTTAGTTACATCTTAGCGTTCTCAACCGATGGAGCCACTGATGTAACGCGTCGATACGTACGCAAGGCTGCATACTATATGCCTCGCGATCGTTGTAGTGAGTCCAACTTACTCGGGGTAATGAATGAGATAAGGGATTTGCGCCGCAAGAAGTTGGATAAAATCGAGCAAGACTGTTTACGACGAGAAGATGAACTGGAGCAGCTAGAGCTTTGCAGCTATATCGTGCAGAACGTGGTGGAGGATTTTGTTAAAATGGATGTGAGTGTAGCTCGAAATTTGACGACGGAATCAAAGGATTCTGCAAGTAAAGTTGGTAAGAAAGCATCGACATTAGGCGGTTCTCACTCCATCACACTTGCAAGAGTGGGCTAGAGATTTTGGATGAAGGCTAAGAGGCTTACTAAAGAGCTGGCTCGACTTTGCTTGCCTCACTGAAGGCTGCCATGGTCAGACAAGTTCAGAATACCATTCAAAGTCTTCGAGAATAGAATAATTTAATACATATAGCAAATGAAAGAAGTAGTATCATAAAACAGAACGATTCAGTTGAAAACCAGTTTGTTACCTCAAATAGGTGCTTTTGACAGATCGTCATTTTTGACCTAATATACGCGCATATGAAGAAACACCGGGGAGCTCAACACTTTTCATGGCATTGGTGTCGAGGATACGTTTAGTATCACCAAGGACTGCGCAGTCCATGATTGATTGATAGTATGGACACCAGTTCTTAAGACCTTACCTTCTCATCTTGACATTGGGGAGCTCGCCGTGGGGCTCCAAGAAGATATTTACGTCACCATCCTTGTATTGTAGACTGACACAGTAGTTCTTGCAATTCCGTTAGATCCATTCACGGCCAAGGATACCCTCGTAACATTCCTCCGCATTACGTCGTTTATCGTCGAAGATTAGGAACCATTTCCCGGCCACTAGGGTTTCGTGGGCCACTCTAGGCTGAATGTTGTTCACAGCCTCTTCTATGTAGTCGAATACGTTTAGATAGTATTCCGCCGTTTACTGCCCTCACGACTTCGGCATCACCTTGATCTCTAAAGCCAGCATGAGAAGAGGGTAAAGATACCAAACGTGATGGGAATGAATTTTCCACAATCAAGAATAACTATTGGTGCCAATTTAGCTGCCTTGGAGTCTAGAGCCCTGAAGATTATTTAATCTTCATCAAGGGAAATTATTAATCACATTTTCCTTATCTTCAAGCCCAAATTTTCTACCTTTAATTACTGTATGTTAACTGGTATTTTAAGTATAAGTAGCATAAAACTTCCAATCCCAAAGAACTACTACCCACTAATCTCAACCTATTTTGAAGCGCATGGCTTTTACTTCATTCTCAATATCTCAGTTCAGTTCTGGCCTGCCAGCTCGGCTGGTTGAGATGTATGGTCCAGTTCACAGACAGGTGATGTAGGCAATATGGCCTTTGCCTCGTAATTAGACCTGTACCATTGATTACTCTCCTGTAGCGCTTTGACTTCTTGCTCCATTATCTTTCTTTTGCGATACTGCTTGAAGAGAGCAAAAGACGCCAAACCAAGGATCGCGATCGACGCCACTACGCCGACAGAAATTCCTGCTATGGTTCCTGTCCCTAATCTTCCATTATCTGACATTCCAGCGTCCGAGGAAGGTGACTTTGAAGGCTCCGGCAGTGTACCACTCGAGGAAGGTGCATCGAGTGCTCGACTGGGATCGTGGGATGACTGTGCTGATGAAACGGGTTGCGTGTTGATACTTGGCGAAGTCATGCTCGAAGGAATGGAACTCGATGTAGTTGAGGAGAAAAATTCTGATTTCAGGCTGAGAGCTTCTTCCTTCGTGATATTCGCATATGGGTTTGCGAACTTTGTTCGACATAGATTAATAATATTATCTCCTTCCACACATACGTCCGTACTCAGCATTACAACACCACTCTGAAGAACCTGTTAGTTTGAAACGGCATGAGGGGATAGAGACATACTCTGATCCAAATCCTTGCCCTGACACAAGATCTGCCCAGGGCCAGCCATGTTCCTGGCACCGGTGCATGTTTCGGCCCAACTTCCGCACACACTAATAAGGATTGTCAACGGCTGATGATGGTGACTATCTTCATGAATTGACCTACGGTATTTCTGGCTCACAACACCATTCTTTATTCGCGTCAGGAGCAGATGCGCATGTGCCTCCAATGTCTGAGTTATCACACTCATTAATGACACCCGTCGCAGAGCATGGTCCTGAAGCGATTGTAAATTGGATGGAAGCAGCGATGGCGAATCCAAACAACTGCGAAAACCAAAGTATCAGAACGGACCTTTGGATTAAACCGAGGTGCTCAAGCGAAGCATATGCCATCGGCCGCTGATGAGGAGGACACTTGAAGGTAAGCATTGATAAGCGACGCCGTCGCCAATGGCGACCAGTACAGCGTTGAACTGCCCGGGGCGTATGTTCCGAGACGCGACGCCAGAAAATGCGGAAGCCCTCGAGAGTTATATCGATTCTTGAACTATTCCGATGAAAATGAGACAAAACCCCTCGAGCTTGGTGAAGAGAGAATTAAGTACAATCCAGCATTATACTTGCAGAAGCGCCCCTATGGAGCACTTGAATTCTCAACTTTGATAGGACCAAATTCCTGCAACCTACGAAGTGAAACAACATAAGCGCTGGGGAGCCTGGCACCTGGAACTAACAAGTTATGACAAAGCCCCGCTTGCTCTCCGTTTATTGGGTTGGTGAAGGCTGTACTGCTATATTTGGAAATGTTGGTTCGGGTTGGACTCGTCCAGACAGGCTGTTATCTCTCTGTTGGTTCTGCCGTTGCTACAGGAGGTGCGTGTCCCCCTTTTCGGATCTTTTGCCACAAGAACGACAGGGCAGTTGCTGCGATGAAAGAAGGACCAGGTTTCTTTCGTTGGTAGCATTTAATGGTGTTGGCTCATGTAGTGATATTCTTCAATTGCTCGAGTTCAAACAGGCACAATTATCACCGAGCTATGTTGCATAGCTTCATAGGAGATGCATTCTCAAGCGCATCACTCAACGAGTTTTGTAGGGCCTTTACACTTTACAATCCTGATTAAATTACTAAGGCTCTTTGCTTGCTTGCCGGAAGTATCGTCAGAAGATCTTATTCCGACTCTTTAATATCATACACTAGTATACATGCGCTAGCATTCCGTCACAGCTTAGAATATCCAGGGAATGAACCTAGCTGTAGACGAATGCCATTCCTCCCATTTCTTTCCAAATTCTGCCTTGAGCATGCGCTCCTCTTCAGTGACACGCGTCAAGAGGCCAAACAGAAAGATTCCCACGCCCGTCGGAGCACACACCCACCATGCCGAGCAAAAAGTTGAGTACCATGCTGATGGAACCCAGCAGCTGATCACGCCATCGGGGCGTGCTAAAAGTGCAATGTTTGCGAGCGCGAGGATAATTAAACCGGTATAGCTTGGGTGCTGGATGTAGTGGTATATTCCGGTGGTTCTTAGGTGGTCAGGCTGGGAGAGAGTAAATGTGAAGTTCTTGCCAAGCGACGTGTAGGCTCCGAGACGAAGTGGCACTCCGGCACACAGTATGAGTGCAAGGGGTATGGCTGTCGCGGGTGACCAAGTAATCAAGTCTGTATTGAGGCCATTGTCCAGCCCATTCATCAGTAGCGAGGACGAAATACCCGGGTTCGTGCTGGCGAGACCACAGGCATGAAGCGCCAAGACTCCAAAGGGCGCGAGTGTTATCAAGATGGCCGGCTTTTCAACAACCGCGAATCGTCGAAGTGAATCGCCGGTTGTTGGGGTAGATGCCTTGCTGGGGTTTGGTGGTGTGAGTCCAAGGTAGCTACCATAGCTCGCTGCCGCAATTGCTGCGACCAACGAAGTCTGGCTTAAGAATGTAGGAAAGGACATAATTGCGCTTTCGATTGCGATATGAGACCTGCACGCATTGGACTGTTCATACAGGTCCCCAGACAAGGTCTGGTCGAGCTTTTAAAGCCAGATTGGTGTTTGTTTCACACAGTGATGATGTCTAATTTCGAAACCGGTGCCACCAGCACCCGACTCCGGCCACTAAACAAGTCATGTGAAAGCGAACTAACCTGGTCTTTGGTTCAGAACCACACAGTCACCCTAAAGTGGCATGAGTGGGTCTCCTACATGGTCGACTGAGACCTGCTATCCGCACGTGGAGATAGTTGACTGGAGACATTTGACTTAAGAAGCTGAGACTCTAGGCAGACAATATTCAGCCTCGAGGCAATCTCATAGCAGAGAAACCGAGGAAATATTACTAATGAAGACCTCAAATCTAACATTGCAGCCTGAGCTATAACGTATCATTCTAGTTTCGAAGATAGCCCAACTACATGGCCATAGCGCTCTGTGTGACGTGTGTGACGGTATGCCGGGCAATCACACCAACCTAAGCAATTCGCACATGTTTGACGCTGCTGTGCAACATTCAACCAGGCATCATATACGATGTTCCACAATGCATAGAGGCTGTTGTTTGCATTCACCTCCATGTTGGCTCTCGTGACCTCCTTTATCTTGTAGCTACTCTTGTAAAGTTCGAATTAGTTTTGGGAGATTGGTTCTTGACATACAGACGAATATTGATAACTAAGATATTTATTACAAGAAGTCTTTTTCCAGTACCTTCCATCGCGTGGTATGGTATTGTGCAGGAAAAGGAGACATCCAGAAACTACACTTCATCTCCCAGGAGAAACCACCACCAACCTCTATGCATTGTTCCAACTTGACATTGACGGATCTTTCTGATTTTACTGAGACCCTTGTGTGGAAGCAGGATCCACATCCCGAATGACGGTTGCTTCCAAAACAAGGAACAAGATATAACTAAGGCCCATAGCAGCGCCAATCCACCGATGGAAACGGGCACCAAACCAAACGGTCAAAGTAAAGACCATTGTTGTGATCCAGAGCGTGGTGAGCTCCGCAATGGTGATCCTTTCGCCTTTGGGATCCTGTGACTTATCCAAGAATATTGTGCCAAGGCATAAAGTCAAGAGAAAAATGTTGCTACCCGCCGTATTGGCTACCAAAATCCCCATTCGGCCTCGCTTGCCACTGACCAGGGCGACGAACTTTTCCGGTAATGTTGTGGCGATTGAGAGTACGATTACACCAAAAACAACATCGGAGATTCCAACGAAGTCGGTAATGTTAATTGCGGCGTGTGACAAAACGAAGCCGGAGAGGCATATAGCTAAGAAACCAAGGATGAGGCAGCTCACATGGTAGAGCATGCTGCGCCTTGTTCGCCTTTGCGTGGCTTCGAGGTTGGAGTGGTTCAATAGGGGCTGCCGAGTCGCAGCTTCGCTACTGCTCTCGACACGTTCATCATCGGGTTGATCGTTTTCAGCATCGTCACCGTCGCTACTGTCATCGTCCGAGTTCTCTGGTTCGGTAAGTCTTCCTCTGGCAATGGCCCAGGCAATCGACAGAATGTAGATGCCGAAGATCAGAATCAACACTATGCCATAAGCCAGCGAGTAAGTAGAAGATTTGATGTTATTGTCAAAGAGAACGGCAGGACAGATTAAGGAAGTGATCATTAGCAAAATCAAAGAGTAGACTCGGTTGCTTTTATCGAATTCCGTATTTTGGCTCGATCCTTGGTAAAACATTAGCCCGAGCGAAAATGCGCCCAGGATATTGGATATCGATGACCCAATGACATTCCCTAATGCGAGGGCTGGACGGCCCTGAGCCAATGCAGCGACAACAACTATGAGCTATTTGGATCAATTGGTGAGATCATCTGATACGAAATCTCATAAGTGTTTTGTAGATGTCGATGCTCACCTCTTCCCATTCGGCGCCTGCTGTTAGAAGCGCAATAATTGCTTCGGGAATGCCCGTCCGCTTCGCGACAACGACCGTATGGTCGATGAACTTGTCGGCCCCATAATCGAGTAAAAATAGTGCGGTGACAAAGGATGCGATGTTATAGGCAACGACGATTCCGTTTGCCATGATTGCAAATCTCAGAGGGTAGCATTGATGGGTCGAGGAGGCCAAACAGAATTGGAAGAAACTTGTCAACCCAGCTTCCTGGCTCGAGCGGATCCTGCGACGTCACGAGATCGGACCAAGCTGCACGCGCAAGCCACTATTCTAGTGCCAGCTAAGCATTTATTCAACAGTAGCTACGGGTAGTGAAAACTAGTGTATGGGGCCTGAATGTGGATCACCTCCATGATTTGACGACCCTAGATGCTTTGATGCTTCGGAAATTATTCGACCTTTACAGAGGTGCCGGCTCTATGTTTCTATGTAAAAACTTGATAGCTTTATTGCTCTCTTCAAGTTTGATTGTCTAATCTCAAATAGGTACTCATAACAGCCACTTTATGTGTGAGTTAGCTGAAGCCATTCGCTGTAATATACTAACATATATTCCCTCCTACATGTTAAGGATTGCAATTATAAAACTTTTATAATTTGATGCACACACTATTATTTACGCAAAGAAACCTTTAAACTGCTGTGTTTCAACCATAGTGCCATAATATGAGCCAAAGCCATCTGTATGTACGTCGTCAGGTTGAGCCGTGGTCGCAGGCAAGTCTGTCCCATTTGGTCCTGTTGGTAGCTTCGGTTGACTACTACTACCTACCGGATTGCGAGAGTACAACAACCAACAAATGCAACCTTGGCGTACCGGAAACCCGAGGGTGAAGTGGAGAGGGAATGGTTGGGTGTCGTATCCACATCCCTGCTCTGTGCTGCGCGCAACAACAGCTTCGTCTTTGTTTGCTGTACAGTTGCATATGCTAAGCGAACAAATAAAATATCTAGGCTCACATGTTGGCTTACAGCTTCTCGTTGTAATCTACTGGACCGTTTTATTCCTCATCTTTCCTCCTCTATTTCGAAGCCACCTCTTTCTTCTTCCTTCTTACTCCTACTTTGACAAACACATTCTGGCGCTGACTTAAACACCGTTCTTGACTTCTGCGATATCTTGATTCTCCTAGAATTCGCCTAGACAATCTCACCTTCACTTCATGCTTTATTCCATCATGTTTCTCACGCTTAGTATCTTGCTTGCGCTTCGATATGCAGCTCTCGCAACGGGTGCCAAGCTTCTCCGTGGTGGTACAATCATTGCATTTGACCAAGCAGCTGAGCAGCTTCATGTAATACGCGATGGCTCGGTCTTAATTGAGAAGGACCGTATTAAGTCCATCTTTGACACAGCATCTCCCAAAGGCATTCCTCAAGGTACCGAGGTTGTCGATTGCACCGACAAGATCATCACTCCAGGTTTTATCGATACGCACCGTCATGGGTGGCAGACAGTCTTCAAGACGTTGGGATCAAACACTACTCTGGCCGAGTACGCAACGCGGTATAGCGCCCTCGTTGCCCAGCCGCTATTTACTCCTGATGATCTCTACATCAGCCAGTTGACCGGCATTTATGAGGCAATGGCGGCCGGTGTTACCACAATTCTCGACCATGCTCATCATACCTGGACCCCTGAACATGCGAAAGCTGGATTAGATGCGTCCGTCGATAGTGGTGGTAGAATATTCTTCGCCTACACATTCCAGAACTCGTCAGCCGAATTTGGAATCCCCAGCAGATTGCTCAATGGCAAAAGCTCGCAACCGATATGTCCGGCAGTCTCACTGAACTCGCCGTATCCTACGATGATTGGACTACTAACCCATCCGGCGCTCACACCAAAGCTGTCATTGATCTCATCAAGTACGTGCCAATGCTTCAATCCGGCAAGACAATCCACTGACGGCAGCTCGCCAGCACAAGTGGAATTCAGGTCATGACCACACACCATGTGGAAGGACCTTGGATGCGTGAGTATTCATTATATTTGTGTTTTAGTCAACGCACCTAATTTCTTAGTGGGAAACACACCTCAGGACCTGAACCGTGCCGGAATCCTGGATTCAAAAGTCCCGATTGTAATCGCACATGCCTCCCACATTGATCCTGCCGGAGCTGCCCTAGTACGCAAGGCCAATAAGCACATTTCTATCACTCCCGAGAGTGAGATGCACTATGGTCATCTACACCCAACAAGCCACCTGATCCTGGACCAAGCATCTTTAGGTATTGACACTCACTTCACCTTCTCCACCGATATTCTTACCCAAGCCCGCATCTGGCTTCAATCGGCTCGCTCCCGCGTCTTCCAGAACACTATCGAACGCTGGCAAATTCCAACGCAGAGCCCCTTTTCTGTCAACCAAGCTTTTCTTCTCGCAACCAGAAACGGCGGTGTGGCTTTGGGTCGCAAAGATCTTGGTGTCATCGCCGAGAATGCAAAGGCTGATATCTTAGTCTGGGACGCCCAATCCCCGCGCTGCTTGGATGGGCCGACCCAGTAGCCGCAATCATTCTTCACGCTAGCGTAGGAGATATCGAGCATGTGCTTGTGAATGGCGAATTCAAGAAACGTGACAGGAAACTCACCATCAAGGGCTACAGTGAGACCCAACGGAAGTTCTTAACAAGCGCCAGGCGCATTCAAAAGAAACTCAAAGAGACGCCTTTGCCAACACATGTGGGTAGCTTTCTCACTGGAGCGCCGTACGGTTATGTTCTACCTTTGGATGCACAGCGAGGGGACGCAACGGGATATGGTCCAAGCTTTGTCTGAGTGCCAGCCAAGGATCTAAGTTGTGCGTAACAAGGCAATCACCTAACATATAAAGATATTTGATTCATTTTAAATAGCGTATACATATAGTTATGGGGATTTGAACTGCCGGAGAAGCTATTTTACTGACAAGTCTTTCCGTGTTGGCAATATGCGGCAGAGTTTCCCATCTTCCCTAACTGACCAGCCTTCACTTCCCACGCAACTGATGCACCATAGGACCGAAGTCGGATCATACTTTTCCTTCAAAATTCTCAGTCTATTGTAATTCTTACCCCAAAATGTTTGTTGGAACTGAGGGTCGAATGGATCGGCCTGTGACCAGCGTTAGCGTTAGGATGCGACCATAGCTAAAGAATGGAATCAGCTACCTCGTTCAAGTAAGCACCCGAGCTGGGGCTAGCCTTTTCAGAATAGGCATTCTTTTGTACGTCATGTAGTTGTAAACCTCTTCTCGGGTAGCCTTGCTCACGAAGTCCGGGAATGGATCGACGAGTACCAAATGCGTCACTGTATCCCTCCAGGCAGGATTCATAGAGATGTCTAGGTCTGTGTTTTTGCTATTGGCGATCATGTGCCCAATCATGATGACTGGACTATACTCGTTTCTTTGAACGGTAGCATTGATAAAGGCGTCGGCCAAATAATCGATGTCATCGGTGAGCGACTTGGCGTCAAGAAGTCGTGATCCGAAGCCTGTGCCACTTTCTGCCACAGCTTCAAACCCGATGTAGTAGGTCCATGCATCATAAAAGCTGGCAAAATGCTCAACAGAGCTAAGATATCTAACTTTGCCAGGGCGTTCTTCAAACTTGCGTTTAATAGGTTCAAACAATTGCTCCGTTGTGCCGTTGGGTTTATCGTAGGCCAGGAAACCAAGTTGCAGAGTAAGGGCTCCGGCCACGGTGACAGGCAGGACCACGTAATACCCTGCAAGCCGCCCTCTTTCAGCTGAGGCATTTGGGAATGTACGTATGCCAACATTCGCCAATTCTCCAACTCGTCGGGTGCAATAAACTGGGCACTTAAGGAATGATACGTAGTTTTTGGAGATGGATATGCCTTCATGACAGCCTCCAGTATGACTCCAAAAGTGCCCCTCCTCCGCCTCGCACAGCCCAGAAGAGATCTGGATGTTGACAGGCATTTGCTACTATAAGCTCACCCTCGGGAGTCACCATGGTGACCTGAAGGAGGTTATCAGCACCCATGCCATACTCACTTGAGAGTGGACCGTGACCTATTGTTAGAGTGGAATTTAGTAAAATCACTCCACAATGTTAGTCGAATAGTGCAACTTACCGCCTCCTGTGAACCAGCCTACCACCCCAACAGTCTGGGCAGATCCTCCTACAACGATGGCATCGTGCTTTGCAAGCTCTCTATACACCGACTTCATATTCTCGCCCGCACCTAGTGTCGCGGCCATTTGTACACCAGGTGAATGGCAGTTTTGTGGTTGAAAGTTTTCATGAAACTTGATGCCGCGGTAATTGCTCGTATATACGCTGTTCGAGTTAGTATACTTATCCCTTCGTTAACGGATGAAGCACGCTTACGATAAGCTGCCAAAGGCAGTACTCCTGTGGACGGGTAACTTAGTTTTTGAACTGGAAATTGCCTTTGCTGGTGTTTACATACCTTCCTTGGAACGAGTGACCTGTGCTTTTGATATTCAACCGAATGTTATTTTGTCGTGCAAATTTGACAACCTTTTGTACATGTGATGGCTTAGTCGCGTTAACTGCAAAAGCTGGGTAGCCCCCACAGAGCATCCTTTCGAGCCGGCATTAGGATCGCCTGTGACGCTCGTGCCGTTAGGATAAATGGG
Organism: Albifimbria verrucaria; assembly: GCA_020081605.1. Taxonomy (NCBI): domain Eukaryota; kingdom Fungi; phylum Ascomycota; class Sordariomycetes; order Hypocreales; family Stachybotryaceae; genus Albifimbria; species Albifimbria verrucaria. The sequence continues at coordinate 6,446,476 of JAHREC010000013.1, forward strand.
AGGACAGGGATTTCCGGCCCAGATGGGACTTCCGACACTAGTTGGATCATGATAATGGAAGTCGGCATCGAACCATCTAGAGAGAACCACTTGACATGCCTTTGGGTCATAGTTGGGTTGAGTCTTGTAGCAAACCGAGCCTGGTGGAACAGTCCGAATAAGCCTACCGGAAACAGATTGGTTGAGATGAGAAAATTGTGCTTCTGAAGGCCAGCAAGCATCATGAGGGGTCTATTGTGACTTTTCAGTACGCCGCTCAAACTTCAGCTGGATCACTCGCTTCCAAAACTCACACATTTGCAAGTTGTGCATGGTGTCGTCAAGACGTTACCGACTAGTGCACACAGCGCAACGAGAGAGTATCTGAGAACCATCATAGTGTGTGTTTACACCAACAGAAGAACCTGACCACCAATTCTCTAGTCAAAGTAGAAATCGAGGTGTTGGAGGACCCTATATATCTAGGTTTGGAAAGCCAAGTAGACATAAAGAGTTGATGCAAAGCATTGATGATTGGCTAAGCGCACTTCTCGTTCCCTCGGTTGTGTCAGCCGCAGAATCGCACAGGTTCAGAACCGAGCGATACGGTCGCCCGCTTTGCCAAATGGAGCTCTTGCTGACGATCAGTATGCACACTCTCCCGCCGTGACGACAGGTATACGCGCAATGCGAGCTTGCCGTGGAGCCAATAACGTCACTAAACCTTGTATTTCAATTTCCTGGGCATAGACAGGGAATTACTGTGGACTAGGGGCTTGAATCGGTAATAACCGGTCACTAGCTAGGAGTTTATGTTGCTCGGTAATCAGATATGCTCATCCACGTGTCTCAAGCACCACCGTCAATGGACATGGTGAAATCGTCGAGGCTGTTTTCTTCTCTTTTCGTTCTTTTGTTCTTTTTTTTTTTTTTTTTTTTTTGCTTAGTATCCTTCTGCCCAAGACAAGAAAAAGAGAATATGTCCCAAAGTCTGACGCAAAACTCCCTAGCAGAGCTTTGCAACCCAAGATTACAATACTCATCATGTGCTTGGTGGCTGCCAATGTCTATCGTTGTGTTTCAGACGTGTCAAAATCATCCGCACTGAAGTACAGGGAGCCTGATTACCTAGTTCCAATGCCCTAGGCAGCCATAAAACTTCGATAGGTAGGACTTGGTCATATGAGATAGCTTAGAGCTCAGCCACAAGATCAATAGCATAGCGCATAATATGGGGAGTTGCGTCACGAGAGATTGAGATGCTTTACTCTCTCTGAAATCTAGGTGAGAACACGAGTATTACGAAGTTTATTTTTCTGATTGGCTCCAATCCCTTACCAGGGTCAGCCATGCGCCTCACTATTGTCAAGAAGAATGGGAACTCAGCCCCGCCGAACATCGCAAGCCAAGGGTTATCAGCTTCAGCTTGCAACCACTGTAATCCAAGAGCAACTCAGTAGTGACGAGCCGAGATATCATTATATGCCGCGCTGATGGAAGCATTAGGGGTAGCGGCTTCGGTGGCTGGCCTCGTCAGCTTGGCTGTTCAAATTCCCAAGTTGATTGATACCGCCGTGGCCATTCGCTCAGCTCCAGATGAAGCCAAGCTTCTCTCACCGACAGTCGAGGCTCTCATAGCTGCAATCAAACGACTGGAGGAATTTTGAAAACTGATAAAGCTAGGTATCTACATCTTGTGACATCCCTTTCTGTGGAAACTACTGTACACAGCTCTGAGCAGGTATTTCTAGTTGTTATTGCAATCCTAGACATTTTTCGGTGTTTGGGCCTGGCCAGACTTGCCAGTACTTGGATCCTTCGTCTCAGGTCCAGACTTCAGCGAGCGCCATTCTACTAGGATGCTGCCAAGAATGGTAACAGCGGCAGTTGCAGCAACAGCGTAGAAGACGTTTGCCAAAGCAGCATTATAGCCGTAGAGCAGCGCTTGCAGTTCATCACCCGCTAAAAGCTTTCGAAGATCTGTGGCTCCAGCGTCAATGACGGTCTTGGGATCAATGTTTGGCAGGCCGGCTAGTTCGTCCACGAGACCAGTAATGAATATGTTTTGACCGACAGGCAAGAATATCGCAGATCCAAGAAAGCGGAAGAACATCATAACCGAAGACCCAACAGCTACATCTCGTTTCGTGAGAATGGTCTGAACCATTGTCAAAGGCTGTTGGGCTCCAAATCCAAGCCCTATACCGAGAATAATCTGGTAACCAAGCCATTGCGCAGTCCCGGATATCGGGGTCAGTGTAGCTAGCATGCCAGCACCAACAGGCATGAGGATTGAGCTCAGGATGAAAAATGGGTTACAATAACCAATTTTCGTAATCAGACCACCTGCTAAGATGGCACATAATACTGTGGGAAGTATCATGGGGAGTAACCTGATACCAGACTGCGTAGCACTGACGCCTTGGACAGCCTGAAACCAGATGGGGAGGTAGTATAGCATCAGCATCATGGCGCCGCCATTAAAGAAGGTAAATAATATTGAAGCGGCAATGCTGCGCTGCTTAACGATCCGTGGGGAACCGTGGCACTCTCCTGTCTCCAGACTTGAACGGCAATGAAGGCGAGTAGCAGAACGCTGGAAACCACCAGCATCGCTATGACACGGGCATCGCTCCAGGGATACCGTGCTCCACCCCACTGTAGAGCCAGGATAAGACATACAATCGCAACAAAGAATATGAGGTTGCCAATGGGATCAAGTTGCAGGAGTTTACCTTTCCACTCAGATGCCCATGGCTCAAGGTCTTGGTTACGAAGTTTCAGCAGCCAGACTGTGATAGCAATTGATACAGCGCCAATGGGGAGGTTGATGTAGAAACACCAGCGCCAGGTGACGTGATCTGTAAAGACACCGCCCAGCAACGGTCCCAGAACAGAGGCAACCGCGAAAACAGCCGCAAACAAGCCTTGGTACATCGGCCGTTGTTGCAAGGGAATGATGTGAAACATGACGACCATGACGCCGGAGAATATGCCCGCAGTTCCCACCCCAGCAATGGCTCGACCGACAATAAAGGCAACAGAATTGGGTGAAACACCACAGATGAGAGAGCCAAGCTCGAAGAGCGCCGAGCAGGCGATGAAGAGAGGCTTGGCAGGAAACAGTTTGTATAGCTTGCCCATGACAAGTTGGAAGCCGCACATGGTAAGAAGATATGCGCTACCGTACCATCCAATATCATTCAAAGAATGAAACTCGTCTGTGATTCGCGGAATTGCGGTCGAGATGATGTTTGTATCCTGTGCAGGCTGTTAGTTGATAGAACGACCTCTAGAACTTTGAAAGCACACAAACTCACAAGATTCACCAAGAAGAGAGTCAAATACATGGCCGTCATGATTATAACCCGCTGTGTATTGCTTGGATACTCGGCATCTTCCTCAGCCTTGGACTTTTCATTTTGTTCTGCATTGGTTGAAGCCATCTTGGGAGCAGCACGTGACCGTTTGACTGGGTGCTGGGTGACAGAAATAGCGCGAGGAGTCAACAGTTTGAATCGATAGTCATCAATGAATGTCGGTGTAGGTCAATAAGCAGCAGAAAGAACAAGAGTGTGGGCAGGTTAATTTATAGGAATCTGCTGGCCTTCAGAACATCCTTTCCAATTGTCCTTTTTGGCTTAGGTCTCCTTTCCAGCACCACACGGTTCGCTCTCGGGGCTCAAAAAGTCGTTTTTGATCGCCGAGCCCCGAGCATGCCACTACTTCTCGCTCCTGATTCAATCATTTGGTAAAGATTCTGCTCCGAGCACCGCGTCCCAAGCCTTTTGTCTTTCCCAACTGAAGAAAACCCGATTGTTTTTAGGAGGAAAATACTCGCCGTCATGCTTTCCGGTGCAAGTCCTCTTCCAGCTGCAGGCCGTGTTCCATCACCAGGTCCTACTCCGCCGAATGCCAGGTCCTTCTCTTGCATAACCTGTCGAAAGCGCAAGGTCAAATGCGATCGGCAAATGCCATGTACCAATTGCAGGCAAGCACAAAAGATTGCAGTTATGTTCCGCCGGTGCGCGGGAGGCGCAAAAGAACGAAGCCATCCAGAGAAGGACTGCACGCCAAGCTGCGTCGATATGAAAAGATCCTCGAGTCGTATGGTTTACTCCCCGAGACTTCAGTAGTTCCGGATGAGAGGTTGTCTTCGCCAGATATGTCATCCGAAGATCCGATGGAGTCGAATGATGGCACTCCTCTCGAGAAGAATATTCGCGATCCGTATAGGCTCAACAACTCTAATACGGTGCTGTATTCAGAAGAGGGCGCCTCGAGATATATGGACAGGTACTTGTATTTCCCCAGAGTTCAGTGATCATGCCTAACTTGAGTCATAGCTCTTTGTGGTCGAAGCTTGGAAGCAAAGTCAGAATACAGCTGCGTGGCCTTATCAAGCAGGTTGAAGCTAACGTTGGGCATTTTTAGTTCCGGCGACTCAATGTTGACACAGCAGAGCCCTCTGCAGAAGCCATTGTTGACGGCTACCAAGAACAAGATGAAGACGTGATATTCGGTGCAGCCAACAACCAAGACTTGCCGCAAAACGGCACGCATCAAAGCTTGACCGATTCTGCGCCGCTATATCTGTCCAAGCAGGCTCTCGAGAAGATATATCAAGCGTATGCTGAGAGCTTTGACCCGCTTATAAAAATCCTCCACTTGCCTACACTTTGGGCGTCATTGCAGCTTGTTCACCAAAAACGACAGGACGTCTCGAAGCGCATGCAGGCCTTGATATTATCATTTTATTTTGCAGCGATCAGTGTCATGAACGAGGACCAATGCATGGAAGCTCTGGCAGTATCCAAAGACCTCCTACAGCATCGCTACATGTTGGCGTCGCGGCAAGCCTTGTTGAGGGCCGAGCTTACCTCCACCACAAGCCTCGTAACGCTTCAAGCATACGCTTTATTCTTGGTGAGCTTCCTTTTAACTATTAGAGAATAGTAGCTGAGCTACATAGACGGGGATAGAGCCTCTCACAGGACAGATGCGCTTTTTATATACTCGGGAGTAGCTATCAGGCTTGCTCGTAAGATGGGCCTGCATCGCGACGGTGCATCTCTTGGTCTCAGTCATTTTGAATCAGAAATCCGCCGCAGGCTTTGGTGGTCCCTCGTTATCATAGATTATCGCATCTCCGACACGTTGGCCATCCGGCCTTCCATGGATTTGACTAGCTGTGATACACGGATGCCTCTTAATGTGGAAGACGAAGACTTGTACCCGGACATGGACGGCGACCCGACTCCTCGACACGGAATTACTACAATGACCATTGGCCTATTGCGATGTGAAATGGTTCACCTTTTGCGAAAACTCTCTCCTGGCTCTACAGATGTTCGACTGGAACTTCTTGGGAGTGACGAGATGCCCACTGCAGCAAAAGAGAAGCACATTAAAGAGCTGGAAGATCTCATTGAGAGGAAGTTTCTGCGATACTGCGATCCCACGAACCCATTACATTTAATGATTTCTATATTGGGAAGATCAGCCATCTGCAGGCTGAAGCTGCACACGTACTCCCCTAGACATTCCGCTAGGACAGAAACACGTATCTTTGAGCCAGATAGGGATATTGTGTTTGCACATGCGTCGAAGTTAGTGGAGCTTGCTCTCATGGTCTTCAACAACCCGATGCTAAAGCAGTATTCATGGTATGTGAATGAAGGTTATTTCTGGACCATCATTCTATATTTGCTGATCGAGCTCGGTCGTCAAAGAATTGGTGCCGAGGTTGATCATGCCTGGGGTCTGATCTGGGAGGCACTGGACAAATCTCGGCAGATATATTGCGAGTCAGCCGGAGTCCTCTTTCAGACACTGCGTAGATGGATGGTGGAGGTTTGGGACAGCCACACGAATACCATGAAATCAGCAGGGCTTGCTGAACCACCAGAGCCGAATCATATCCATTTGATGCGTCGGCTCGTAAGAGGTCCAGACAAACCACGCCCAAACACCGCGGAACAGGTGGCCCCCAGTCTTGACTTTCAACCCTCAATGATATCCGGACCAATCCAGTCGTTTGGAGAAAAGAGCCACGGTAGCGACAGTTACGAGGCCTCAGAGACTTTCCAGTTTTCAGATATATTTTCCTTTGAAACAAACACAAATGAATGGTTGCAGTGGGATAACCTAATTGCAGAGGAGAAAGGCTTCGCAACATAGAACTCAAGTTGAGCCTCTTCCTCCAGTCAAGTCCTTCAGCTGGGGATCGATCAGTTTCTTTGACATATAAGAAGTAACGAGGGAGTTAGAACAGAAATGTTCTGGCCTCACAACTGATGGTATTGATACAAGTTCACCATGGGCGTTTTTACTTCAATCTGCACGCTCAAAACTCCAGTTTCTAATTAGAGCCAGGTCAAAGTAACCGCGAAATACTCAATAGACTTTGAGAAGTGATACCATTACTTGCAAGATGGTAAAGCTCCAAAACCTTCAAAATCAATACATCCCAAACTCAAACACGTATATAAAGTCTAGATTAAATCGTTGGATTTGAACGTCCTGTTCATGTACAAGAAGCAGTCTATCATAGTGAAAGCTTCTATGCAAGAAGCTAAGCTGCAAACTCTCTCATAATGTTGGCCAACTCAAGGATTTCATTATTGGTAGTAGCAAAGTTGGTCACAAAACGACAGACGGATTCATCATCATCGAGCTCAACCTCTGGCAGAGTCGGCCACTAAGAAATGAAACACCCTTCAGATCCAAGTGAGATATCAGTGGTTTCTTCGCAATGAAGAACATCTCGTTTGTCTGCGGCGTCCTGAAGAGGCGAACCGCCTTCGACTCTACAAGAGCGTTGTAGAGTTTGGCCGCCATGTCATTGGAGTGGCAGGCGAGGTTCAGCGAAAGATCATCTCGCAAGTAAGCATCCAGCTACCCGGTCACGAATTGACTCTTAGATAAGGGTTGCCCTGCGCGTTTCTGAAGATAGGCAAACTCTTTGGCTTTTTCGCCGTCAAACAATATGACTATTTCGGCACACCAACAGCCATTCTTATAATCTCTTTTTCTGCGTATTGGCCGTTGAGGATGTCAAGGTTGTGGTTGCTAGTGTTTTCACTTTGACATTAGTGCCATATTTTGTTGCATTCGTGCCCACAAGCCAGTGGCTGTGTCGATTGTAACTTCCACAGGCGCCGTTACGGTCACATACCAGCTTGCCATTGCTGCAAATAACCCAGCTCTGCGGATATTGTAGCTAGATGCGCCCCGTTCTGACCCCAGCGATGCACCTCTTTGATGGTTTGTCGTAGTTTGTGAAGCAGACTAGCCACTGGTCTTTGCTGGGAAAGTGAAAGCTTGCACCAAATTATCTCTCTGTCTAAAGAAAACCAGATGACTTCTTTGCCGTAGAGTCGGTATGCTCCGTGACTCGTCTTGCTACGTAGTGGCAACGTTAACTATAATGCGGCTCTGCTTGAGACATCCCCGCAGAAACCGCATCGGACTTTGTGCTTGGAATGGAAGAATCCACCCATTGAAGAATTCAGATTAACGCAGAAATCGCTCTCGAGCTGTTCCTGGTTCTCTTAATACCGCACATCTCTTTTGTGGGTTTCTGCCAAAGACGAATCTATGGCTGATGAATTACCAGAGGCCGAGATGCAGTATTGAGTCAGAAGAAGCTTATCCCGTCAAATGAAATGATAGCATCAACCCAAATGAATTTCTCGGCACTCTTCAACGTCGGAAAGCATCGTGAACAACCAGATTATTGTTTCCAGTAAAGTCTGTCACCCAGTAAAGTGGATTTTGTTTCCGAAACGGAAGCTAAGGGCTGTCAGCCGCAGCTAGCGTCTATCATGTGCGTTGAAGGCGGATGTTCGAGTCAGAACCGTTGGGTGGTCTAGTGGATGGCAATCAATTATTGATTCAGAGCCAGGGTCTGTTTCGATATCCTTGGCATGTAGATCATTTTGGTAGGATGATCAAATGGTTGGCAATAATTGAAGTAGCAGTGTCCTTTCGTCTAACTGTACAAGAGGAAATGAAGCATTTGGACCGGAACGTAGGATGTTTTACGCATGATATGAGACCCCTATGAAGTGCAAAGCCCCCATTTATTATGTAGCGGTTTTAGTGGAGGTTGGAATGGTTCGTCTCAACTGCCTCCAGCTAAGATGCTCTTCCTTTGACCGAGATAGAATACATTAGTCCATGATGCAGTGAGGACCAGATCAGGGGTAACCATGCCACGAATAACATGCACAAGAAATTAGCTTCGTTGCCGGCCTGTCGGAGGTCATTGCGTAATCAAGGCAAGGCGAAACAGCGCTATGGTGTTGGAGGTGCTCGGACCGTTGCCTCGGGAGAATGGCATACGAGTTAACTCATTGTCCGACATTGCTTGACACTATGTCTACACTATGTCTTCATACGCTAGCTATATTCGAAGCTAGGCTTGCTAATCATCTCGACCCAAACGTACTATGGTAGCACTGGCCGCAAGACCCGTACAATTGAGAGTAAGACTCGCTCAAAACCGTTGCGCACTGACAATGGTGCATGACCGGCGTCTTGGAGGTGGCTGATCCTAACCCCGTTAGCTCCCGGGCCATACAGTTCGGCCCTCGTGGTTCTTCACCTTAGATACAGCGATGCGAACTTGTTTGTAGCAAACAACATTGAGTTCTTACTCACTTGGTATTAGTTTCCCAGCGCTACTGCACGCACAGATGCTAGGCATTCGCGTGGCGCCGCGATCAATATGTCAGCCAGTTTGGTCCAGTGCGAGGAGATTCTGATTTCTCCGTGGCATAGTGGGATTAAACCCAGGTCTTCGCCTGCAAAGGGCGGCATGCTCCAGTCTCGCCTCTTGCATCTCACACTTGATTCCAGACTCCTTGTTCCATGTCCAAGAGCCAGAAACATGCGAGAGGATGATTGGGCAAACAAGTCTCATGACATGCCTCCGAGGCTGGGCGCTTTCCATCTTGCTGTTATGGCCAACTTTCGTCGTGGCGGGTATTCCAGCCAAGATTTGGGAACTTATTGACGAGACGCCTCCGTCTGCTGTATGAACGACCTGAAGCAATAGACGACCAACAAAGTCAGCTAATCACAGTGCAACAGTTACCTTGCCTTCGCGGCGCTATAGAAGCGGGAAACTGCAGCTATGCGGCTTTACCCGAATGCCTCTGTCCTAACACAACTCTCATGGTCAATATATCTACCTGCGTTCAGAACTCGTCTATTTTCGAGGACCAAATAAGTGAGTGTATTCATCCAACAACATGGACATCAGCCATATGATGAGCCTTCTAACAGACTCTCAACACAGAGCTTGCGGCGGTAGCGACCGAACTATGTATAGGGTATCCCATCCCGTCTCGCAGTTTCAGTGTTAAAGTAACGGCAATCACATGTGCCGCAATCACTTTCCCCATAGTCGTTATGCGGTGTCTATCCCGAATGATAGTCAGCAAAAAGCTTTGGTGGGATGATTGGCTTGCTATAGTTGCGACGGTAGGGTCTATTGTTCATGAAAGCAGTTTTTCAACTCTGTGACTGACAAGCAATATTCTAGATATTTCTTGCCGGCATAGTAGGACTAGAGTTCGAGGGTGAGCCACCTTGACGACCTATCTCTCAGTCAATGTGTTTACAAGAAGCAGAGGCTGACTGAATCGCCTTGCTGCAGGTAGTAAGCTTGGATTCGGACTTCACTACTGGAATGTCAATCCTAAAAATGCAACTAATGTCCTGGCGGTTTGTCTTCCTTTTCGTTGTCAATGCCTGATTGCTCGACAACGCCATAGCTAACAACATTTGAACTGAAGACATTTTATGCACTTCAACTACTATATGTTGTCGTCCAAGTTACGGCAAAGACGTCATTAGTAGCCTTCTATTACCGCATTTTCCCCAGCCATTTGTTCCGCATTTCAGCATGGGTCATGATGGGATTCCTGCTAGGACATGGATTAATTTATCTTGGCCTCCTCGCCTTTCAATGCATACCATTATCCTCTATTTGGGATAAGAATGTTACTGGAAAATGTCTTAATCTGAAAGCCACTGGCTATAGTGGAGCTGCATTCAGCATAGTTGAGGACTTTGCAATACTGCTTATGCCCATACCGGAGCTGCTAAAGCTTCAGCTAAACCGCCGCAAGAAGATTGCACTTTCATTCATGTTCAGCTTGGGCTCTTTGTAAGAGATAAACTCTCCTCTTCCTTCGGAACCTGTAACTGACTCCAAGTACAGCGCATGCGTAACAAGTATGGTACGCTTGAAATACCTCATTGCTTTCAACAATACGATGGATCCGAGCTGTATGTATTCCTCTACTAAATCCATGTGCACTCTTATTTTTAACACTATCCCAGGGGATAATGTCAGCTTGGTTATCTGGTCTGTCATCGAGCTGTCTTGCGCTCTTATCTGTGCTAGTCTACCTGCACTGCGACCACTCCTACAAAGAATCCCAGACGCGTTGAGCAGTATGGCAAGATCAAGTCGTGCTGAAATATCCCAGCTAAGCGGCTCCACACCCGGTCATACACCTGTCTGGATACCAGAAGAATTGAAGACAGGACGTTTCAAGCAGTTGCCACCACTTCCGAAAGAGGCGGAATATGATATGAAGATTATCAGAAATAGGAATGCGTCCGAGGGTAGCGTTGATTAGCGACTCAGATGTAAGAAAAAGAAAAAGAAAAAGTTTCTTGATAAAAGAATCATACGAAGAACTTGAGTGATAAGTCCAAAGAAACGCCACCGTTCAAGCGACGAGTTCGAGTTATCAGAGAGCCGTAAACCACGCCCCATACCTCAATCCATCTGCCACGGCCTTATAGCAAAATACTCTCAAGTGAACATATCCAGTTTAAATCTTTCGAGGTCTAGATCGATGGCGAAGTTATGCCACTGATCCCAAACCCAGACGGCCTTTGAAACATCAACGAGGGAGAGATTAGTCTGGCATACACTTGACACCCAGTTAAATGTAAAATAGGTATACTTATGACACAGCCCGGAATGTTCTGAACAAACAGAAAAAGTAGACAAAATTCTACTAGTATTAATATAAAACTTGAATGTTCAAGGTTCTATCTAGTTTCTAGCATCTTCAAGAATAAGTTCCGCACCACGCTCAGCAATACCATACACGGCCGTGGTGATATGAGCTGATACCAAAACAGGCATGATGCTCGCATCAATGACCCTCAAGTTGGACGTTCCATAGACTTTGAGTCTTGTATCAACAACTCCTCCATCCTTCCGAGGCAGCAACGCTGCTGTTCCACTAGGATGGTAGATAGGTGAAGTAGTGTTTCGGACGTATTCCTTTAACTCTTCGTCTGTAGAAGCCGCGCTCGAACCAGGCTCATATTCTGAAACCCACATAGAGCGGAGTGGCTCCGTGTTTGCGACTTTGCGAGCGTACTTGATGATCCTTGCTAATGCTTCCACATCGTGCTCGTGGGAAAGATAATTGGGGTCAATGACAGGCTTATCATTGATGTTGTTTGAGATGATATGCACGCTTCCTCGACTGAAAGGATGCATAAGACAGTTCACAATAGTGAAGAAGGACTTGCCGAACAGTTTACTGTTGGCAGCCGGATACCCTTGTCTCCAATGTAACCATCCTGAAGAATGAGCTCCAATTGGGGTATGCTTGGATCTTTCAACCACTTAAGATTTGTTTTATGTGCTGGAGAGCCATCTCCTGCCTCCTGCGCTAATTTGGTCACCGCTGCATCACCACTTTTACCGATAGCTTGTCTCCAATTAGTGAACGCATAAGCCGAGTTGGTGTAATCCCAAAGCGATTCCTTTCCATGCCGATACAGTTCAAGCTGTTCTGTAGCATAAGTCTGATTGAAGACAAGGATATCGGCCGAGACAAACTCATCCTTTAGTTGGAAAGATACTTGAGCACGGACATGGTCTTGCAAGTTCTCACCAACGCCAGGAGCATTGATAAGCTGCTTGACTCCCGCAGACGCTAGAACATCTGCCCTGCCGATACCAGAAAGCTCAAGCAGACCTGGTGAGTGGAGGGCTCCAGCTGACAAAATGACTTCTCGGCGAGCTGTCACCGTCTTACCGTCGGCAAGAGTTACTCCAGTTGCCCTTTGTTTTCCATCAACAAGTTTCAAGTTGACCTTTGAAACACGTGTTTTGGTCCAAACCTTCAAGTTTGAACCAGCAATGGGCAAATAAGCATTAGCACTATATGACCGAACCCAGCGGTCAGGATTGATAGTACTGGGCTGGTACATAACCCCGTTCACATTTCCACCCAAGGATTCGCGATTAGTCTTGATGTTGAGATTGTTAAAAGTTGGTATCCAGGTGTTCTGATGAGGAGGAATGCGCCGGTTAACGACCGTCTTGACTGGCCCAGAGTTTCCAACTCCCTGAATACCGTAATACTCTGAGTTGATACCAGTGAAGTTCTCCGCTTTGACCATAGCAGCAAGCATTGTCTCCCAATTCCAGCCTGGGTTGCCGAGGGCCTCCCAACTATCATATTCTGCAGCAGAAGCGCGATTGTGAGTAAGAAAGTTGAGAGCGGAGCTCCCTCCAAGCACCTTTCCTCTAGGTTGAATCACACTGCGATCAAGCATGCCTGGCTGGGGTATAGTAGTCCAGTTCCAGTCAAATTGTCCCCAACAGCTCGCCCTCTCATGCCCGGGACATAGATTTCCTCCGCAGATAATCCATCGGGGCCGGCTTCAATGACGAGAATTTTGGATTTTGGCAGTCCGAGGCTGAGACGAGTGGCTACTGTAAGGCCAGCTGTTCCACCACCCACGACAATCTGTAACATTGTATCAGTAATCTGTAAGACATAGAAACCACTTCTATACTCCCAAGATAAACCGAAAGTATAATTCAGCGAGGCGGGATATCTTTTTTTGGGAAGGGGAAGGAAATCCATAAATTTGCAAAATTCATATGATTGAACTCACATAGTCAAAGGCCTGGGACTTTGGCTCGGCAGAGACAACACCAGCAACAGCGAATGCTGTCGTCAAGGCTATTGCAACCCTAGACAACATTTTTATTTACAATCGTATCTTCCAAATCACTTTGCTGACCTTTTCAATGACTCAGGATGCCGAACGAGATGTTTCGAGTGCATCGACAGTTCGTAGGACAACATTGGCATTTTATAGTCCTAGGCTACCCTCCCTTCGGCATCACCAAAAGCCTCATTCCAAGAATTTCAGCGGCAAGCAGGATTCAGGTATGTCTTGCAAGAACCATGTTGGTATTTCTGCCTACCTTACCAACTCGAAATCCGCACAACAGAACAGGCTTGCAGGGATCAATTAGAAGGAGGTGTGAGGCAGTGTGTGTAGTAAAACCTCAATTACATTATCGCACAAACTCTCTTGATTGGTTTGATTAATCGTACTACTTCTCAAAACTCATTCATAAAGCCTTACTCCCTCGTAAGCGGAGTAAACAGGGGCCTATTCAATTGTCTGTATCTTCCAAGTTTGTATGGTACTAGAGACGCCATGGCTGTTCTGGGCCTGCCGTTCAACCCGAGAAATGATTCAGCCGCAAGCCATGACTAGGGTTAACGGAGCGATGTTTATGGCGTACAAGGCCCAGCATCAGCGTCCTACTGGCCCCTGCGTGTAAGCGGAAGACGGAATTGAGAACAATTCGTCCGAATTGCATCACTCTTAATTTCAGGCAACAACTGACATACAAGTTGAGCTTGGTTTGGAATTTAAGAAATGTTCTAGTTGGACATATATGCAACGAATAGATGTACACGGCGAAGAACCAATCGTGACTTGATTTTTGGTATGGGATGTATGTCGAAGATATCAGCTCGGTTATCCCTGGCCATTTTGCTATATGTTCTCTTGCGAAAATGGAACTGTGTTGCACAGTCGGAACGCCTGTTCTTGCATGATCGAACCACATCGATCGTAAATCAGCCGGGGATCGACGCCCGTCACTCCAGCTCAACTCGGGGCTGGCAAATCAACCAATCATCTAGCCCCAAAGCAAGCCTAGTGCGGAAATTCCGGCACGGCCAATGATGACTTCTGCGGAGCTCACTATCGAAGAAGTGCAGTGGTCCTTTTCATAGTTAGTCAACCCTCCACGATCCAAGAGCTGGGGTTATGTTATCCACCGGACAGGCCACGCAAAGAGGTGATACCTTAAATGAAGGGAGCGAATTATCACTATTCTTGCAAATGAGTCCACGATGTTACATACTATAAGACTGTTCGTCTTAAAAAGACTTCTTCAGTTCATAAATTTGGTTGTATTTTATTTGGTGGAAACATGGTAATTGGAGAGTACGATACTTTATACGTCTTATTAGGATGTCTAATAAAGAGCCGCGTAAACTGATGCCAATTAAATCTGGTTAGAGAGGCTTGACGGTATTAACATTGCTTTTCTATAGTCTTTTCGGCCTCAGAATCTTAGCTTTGCTATGGGCATCAAATGGCAACGCGAAACATGTGTCAGCCATATTACACTGTAAGTCATAAGACAATGCCACCCTGTTTTCTGCTAAATACCAAACGAACAACCGGTAGACTGTGGTCACTCCGGTTGTAGTCTATCCCTACAGCCGTTCGGGGTCCTGGTAGACACGCTAGCTTCGGCTACCCCAGTAAGAGGCCAATATTCCATGTTGAGCAGGTCAGTACAAACGTCTTTATCTTGACTGCCGCTATTAAGCTCCGCTGGCTAACTCTATCACGAAGTTTACATTGCCTGTTGGGCTTCTTAGGTCTTCTGCTCCGCAAAGGAATAGAGGGACGCACCCCAAGTTTTCCAAGCAGTCGATTCTGTCATCGCGAGTATACTATGTGTCGTACAGACGACACATAGATTAATGCCTTGCCATACATAAATTGAGCTTGGAGACATGTGAAAATGTACATGTTCAGATCGTGTGGCCTGAGGGACTATTATGTTTTATTAGTTGAATCGCCCTTTCAGAAGCCAAACAAATTGCTTAATGAGCTCAATGTCAGCCTGTATCAGGGAAAACATCCGCAAGCTTATAGGGCCAAGTAAATTCCCGTCTGCATCGGTATTTTGGTCGTTTTACAATCCTCTTTGCAAATACTGGTTATAACCCTTACGTATCCGGAAGTGGGAGGTTTCAGACCTCCATGATCAAGTACTGTTGTGAGTTGACCCACCCAACAAGATGTGTGGAATATGTCAAATAATTGTTATATCGTTCATGCGCTTCCGAATGCGGCATGTGACTCCAGTTCTATAATACCACACAGAAAATGCGATCGTAGAGCAAGTCCAGTATTTTGTTGTCATTTATTTGGGAACCTACCATTCAATGCGCAACAGTCATAATAACGCACTATATATTTGTTTTTCCTGTGTACCACTGCTTCGAGTCATTATTGAGATACGCAATAGTATATGCAGCGTATTACTTTAAAGTCGTAATTGGCATCATTTTCCTGAGCCTCTCGTTTGTAGATTACAGCATTGAGAACTCACTTGTGAGCCACTGCCGGTGACATCCCTAGTGGATGGTGAACTAACAATAGCCAAACTTTGACTTCAAGCTGTGATTAGCATTGTGTTGGGCTTGGATTAACGCAAGGAACGATCGTTAACGTCAGTTTTCAACTTAGGCGTATCCAGGGGCATGAATTAACACAAATGCACGGACTCCGTCTTTTAGCCTGCTGCCAAGCAACCTTGTAGTGTTAGGGCGCCTGCCTAATCTTCCAAGGCTCGGATTTACTAGGTTTCCGTCTTACTGCACTTCCTATAAAACTGAGCTGTGTGTATCACCAACTTTTTGTGGCTTCAGGTGATGGAGCTAAAGAGTGATAATTCACCAACTCACAACACAAATCACATCCATCTGTTCATTGAATTCTCTAATGACTTGAATTCTTTATGTGTTCAAACCGTGACACATTGGCACTAACACAAAGTTGACAATCCCTCCGAAACCTCTGACCTCTCCACAATGCCTAATCCACCCCTGGAAGACAGCAGGATGATCTCATGGAGTCTCTCTTAGAGTCACTGGTCGGCCCTGCGACTTCGGGGATCCGAGGCCAAATTCAAGATAACGCAATGAGTCGTGGAAACACCCCAATTAGGTGGCAAGATAATTTAGCAGGTCGTGGTCGACCTCCAACACCTGGGACTCTCTGGATTGGTGAGTTGGGATCGCTGATCATTTCGGGTTCGATTGCTGATCAGCCGGCGCATATAAGTGGATCGGGTTTTGGAGCCACAGACTGTAATCCATTTCATTCAATTCATGGCTGAGGGACATTACCTGGAGGTACCAAGACACAGCTACCTGTCTTGGATATGGACGTCCAGCTCCTCATGCAGCCCATGTTAGAATGGGCGCCAGCACCTCACAATCAACCAGGCCGTCCCATCATTGATGACATAATGATGAGAGTTGGTTCATTAGAAGATGGGACTCGTCTACAATGCATTTCTAAAAATCTGCAATCTATGAAGTCACGCATTTGGGAAGGCATTATGCCTCTCTCAATCGACGTTGGGTAGACAAGCGGCTTGATGAACCTGAGAATTTCTCTGAAGCTTGCCAGCTAATCACCGAGGTTCTGACGGTTTTCCACTATCTTAATGAGCCACACGTCAAGGCCAGCCTTAGAGGCACATACAACTTGATATGGGACCATCTGAAGATGTTCGAAGACGCTCTTAACGCTAAGAGGGTCTCAGAATCTAAAGATCCTGTGAGCCCTACGTCACTATGGGCTGAGTACATACGTGGCCATTACGCTTTCATGGAGACACGTACTCATGCCTGGCTCACTGGACGACTCAACAAAATGAAGGAGCGTGTGCTAGTCGACCTCGCACAACACCAACCTTCCGGCCTGTTGGGAGGTGCATATGACGAGCGTCAGTGGCAACTAACAAACATGTGGCAAGACCTTATAGAAAACTTTTCCCATACTGACTTTGCAGTGTTCATCCCTTTGGACGGTTACAAGGGATGTCCATCTGCATCAGCAACTGGACGGCCTACGGCAGTAAGAGAGGAATATCATGGCACTACACCACTGTTTTTCTCACCAAATATTGACAGGCGTCGAAGGGACTATCACTTACGCAGAAGGCAAATCAGTCTCATGAACGAGATCAACTACGCTGTGCAAAACGCTGCAAATGCGCAGGAGCCATTCAATTCACCCTTAAGTCTTGTTAGCACGTGCCGCAAACAAGCTGAGGCACAGGACCAGACTCGATTAGAGTTACGAGGCCCTCCCTTGGCAAGAGGACAGGAATTATTCGTGAACGAAGCTGAAAAGAGCTCATGGGGTTTTATAGCGTATAGGGCACATTACGGACATACAGACACGGAATGGTCAGAGTTCAAGACCAAATTTGATGCTGACGTATCAAACTGGGGTAGAGAACTTGGAGGAATAGACTCAATTCGAGGTCGTTCAAAGATACATTGGCTCGATGCAAAAGAGTTAGGTCTTATGGGAGATGATGTAGAGTCCATCAAAAGGTATTTCTGTTGCACGCATCTCTTCTAACACAACTGACGTAACCAGACACTTTGACCAATTCAAAGACTCTACCGACTTTCCGTCGAAATTCTTGACAGATATATTCCTCGTTGCCGATGAATCTTCTATCAATTCTTATGTGAAACCTATTCCAGAGCCACCTGCTCGACTTTTGCCTCCTGGAGACTTTGGAGGCTTCATCTTGGCTGTTGATCAGGACTTCGATGCGACCAAACCAAGAGAGAGGGAAGAGGAATCACCAGGATATGATGGAACTCTAAGGGTTCTTGGCAGCGTGCTTTGGGACGATTTGAGCGCACTGGTAGTGCTGCAGACACAACATTTGGAAGACCTGTGGCCGCTGGCTATGGATCATCCATTGGGTGTTTATGTTGGTCCTGTGGTAAAGAAGCAAGTGATCTCTTGGCGAGTATTGCGAAGGATTGGAAAGGAGTTCTGTTCATTCTTTATGAGGTGGCAAGAACAAAATAGTCAGCCGAGTGAAGGCTTATCTTGAAGGTAAAAATGATTTACACATAGATAAGGTAAAGTCCTGGGACTGGAGAGTATTCCTACTCATGGAGGCTTTTGGAGAAATCAAGTTGTCAGAGTTAACGGACGACTGATATAAGTAATCAGTCTGACTTTATATTTACTCCACCTGGGGAAATTCCAGAACTTTGGGTGTTACTGCCGAGTATCCAAGGCTCAACGGAACGTGATAATACCAGCATCTGCCAAGCCTTGCCTGCACTATAAGGCAGTTCATTTCAGCTTTCGATTATATGAATTTGCTCTAAGATCCACGGCTCCTTGTGACATTGCCCGTGGTAAAAGAAGCACAAGTCTTGTTTAAATGAGACAAATCTTCATCGTCAATAGTTTGTACCTTGAGACCCGCAGTTGATGATACTGGATGATTAAAGATGGGTATGGATGTTAAACGAATAATTGGAATCGGCGGATCCAGCTTACAGTTTGGGGGCACCATCGATATTTAATGAAGCTGAAATAATATCTCATAATCGCGAGATTTGCAATCGTGTTAGTAGTGGTGGTACAAAAATACTTGGCACGGTGTTTGGAAGCATTTGAACGCTGTTATCAATAGCTCTATAACGAATCTAACCCAGAAGCATACACTAGACGTATCCATAACCCCAATCCCATATTATGCCATAAATTATCCTTGTCACGTAGTAATATCTTGATACAGATTTATTTTACAGTGCTGCCTCTACTTCGGCAATGCTTTGGGCGCTGGCTCAGTCTCCGTGGTGGCCAGAGACTTGTTCATGGTTGATGCTTCAATGTCATTCAACCTAATGTAACTTGTGCGTTCTTCACCTTCGTGGTGATTGAATGTTAATATGCTGTTAGTTGAGGAAGCCCCACGATCCCGCCAACTCCGACGGCTGCTTGCTTGGTTAGCCTCAGAGGCCCTATCGGTTGGCTTCCGCGATGAGCTAGTCTTAGTGAGCTGTATGCCAAGCCAAGGACCAAACCATGCTTTAAAGATGGCAAAAACATGTGGAAGATTGGCAGTGGTAATGGCTACAAAGGTTTCTCTGATGCCCCACGCGCCAGCTATCATAGTCCCATCCACAGGAGTCTATTTCGACTAATGTTAATATGTTTTCAACATTTTGGGGCAATCATAACTTGTTGGTGAGTTTATGGAGAATCATACCGTGACGATCAGGGCCGCACGAAGAGTTGCACATATGACAACGAAAATGCCGCCGCTGAAGAGGAACATGAGTCCAAACTTCTTCCATTTTCCTAAGCGAGTACCCCAAAGCATTGGGAGTGGGATGGATAGCAGATACAGGTCGGTAGAAACGTTGAATGCATACCAGACCCATACAATATTGTTCGAGACAGCGGGCTGACAAACATCTAAAAGACGTCCATTGTTAGGAACTGAAGGATCCAGTTTGAGCAGTTTGGCACCAGAGTAACATACTTCCAGGATTCGGATAAATTTGCCAATAACGTTTAAAGGGGCGGCAACTGAGAAACAAGTTCAAAATGCCTGCAATCCATGTCGCGATTATCATTAAAAACCCTACGTGAATGCGGGTTCGGTAGCTGCGTTTGAGACCTTCCTAAATTTCAAATCAGAATGACCTCGCAAGTCATACATTCATTGGGAATGAGAATTCGGAATTACGTACCGTTAGGCGAAGGTAAAATGCAAGCCATGAAGCCTTCAGTGCCCAGAGTGAAACCGAATAAACAGACCAGCCACCAAGATGAATCATCGAACCCTTGACTCGAAGACGATGCTCTTCACTATCAACCAACAAAGCTTCTCTGTGTGCGTCGGACATTCCATTATTAGCCAACCCGTGCGCTTGTGTTCCTAAAATGTATGCAAGAGCGCCCTCGACAGTGAAACATATCTACCAATAGTCGAGTTATGGTCAGCTCACATCGTTTTGTAAAGTTCCGCTCAATGCTCGGAGAAGGGCATAACGTACCAATCCAAGCCATACCAAGTAATCATCAAGCTGCAGTTTCTTGAAGCTACTGTTTCTAATCCTTGCCATCGTCCTGAGGATTGTTGTCATAGTCACAACACCTAGCAGCACCCACATTTCCGTGGTGAGCTTCTGGGCGGCCTCCATATCTGGAGGGGCGAGTTTGTCGCCCATGGTGTTGGCGAGCACTCGCGCTCATTGAAGAATGAATGCAAAATAGAATGTCGCTCCTATATTGCTATTCGTCATTTTTCGAGTGATGTGAATCTCGTATAAGGTAGTAACCAGAATGTATCCAACGAAGAAAGTAGAATAAACGCGAGGGCGGCAATGGTTTGCTGTTTTTAAGTCACGAAAGGTCTTCCCGCGCGGACCCGGACGAATTCGTCTGATGTGCCTCATTATGATCCTTTCATTCCTTCTGATCCTTCCGTGAGAGTATTGGTGCGGGAAGCTGCATAACGGGACAGTCCGTGCTCGATTCCCTGACTGTCCTCCCCTTGAAGATCGGAACGTCAACCTAGGAACTCGGCACTTCCGTTTCCTTGAACCAAGTTGCATTGATCCCGGTCAATGCAGGGAGCTTATCTAAGGCAATATGCAGAATTGACTATAAACGGAAGCACCAAAGGCCTTGCGGGACCGAGGGCGGGACCGAGGATTTTACCAACAGGAAGTACCGCGGCTTCAGCCACATACAGGTAAATACATGACTTAAACTCGCGTCAACAATGGGGTGGACAGCGCGGCTATATTATTCTTCTTAAACTGCAGTTTTTGAGGCTATGTTTTTGGGTAAGCAGATTTGAGCAGGCCTCTATATGGGTTCAAGCGAGACACAATGTACCAACGCCTGTAAACTATTCTCTAGACGAAAGTCAGGCGAGTAGGTTGCAGCGTAGATGCCTGCTCTTCGATTGCCGAGGTACGCAGCTTTCCTTCGAGAAGTCTTCCAGAGAACCCTAGAAAGGGAAGGCCTTAAAGCACCCTGATTGATTATGTGACAAACAACCCGGTCTCAAATTTCGCTTTACATCACATCACATCCCCAATTACTGACACCTTCCTCAATGACTGACATTTGCCAGGACAAAGAAATGGCATTTGTGGCTTGGCTCTAACGATTGCCACAGTGCTTATGTGGGCTTACTGCGTCGCCCAAATGCATGACGAAGTGCAAAAGCCATTGCCATTGTAGATCAGACTCCGATATACACATATACAAGCAGTCATTTTCTCCCGCATTGTCTTCACATTTTAAGTACAACAGTCTGAGCTCGTTCTGCAATTGGGTAGTGCAAACAAAATTCTTACGTCCAGGGGTATCGGGACATGGGCCAATGCATTCATTGGAGCCTGCCACATGGTGGTTTTACTTCCTAGTTTTAGGTACAGGGGCTTAAGTGCATTTCTGCCTCAGCGTCTCAATGTCACACTGCTTGGGCTATCCTAACCTGGAGTATGAAACCAATGATAGAACTACCCCATGAGGCTACATAGGCTTGTCGCTAAATGACAGACGCATCACTTGATCTTCGCTTTACTATCCGGACAAAACATTAATCAAAGGTCTTGACATGAAAATGAGTGCGTCATTCCTAATTGTATCTAGAGACAGGAAATACACAGATTTAATCACAAGCAGATATGCCAGAGCCTGTTATGGACAGCCGAATCATGTCGCTAGGCCTCGAGAGAAATTCACTGGCGAGATCCAGACGCCTCTAGCTAAGCCCTCACACAATCAAAATCAGAATTCACATGCATCCAACACATTTACAGATTAATGGGCGTCAAAATCGAGTATGCATAAGACGCGAGTTGGAATTGTGGTTATGTTAAAGCTAAACGAGCGGAATCCCACATGTTGCTGTTTCCAATACACGAATTAGCAGCGTCGCATATCAATTTGTCCCTTAGGCATCATTCTGCTTCTTGCGAATGTCAAAGACGGCGAGAGCTTCCTCAGCAGCCTTGACACCACTCATGACCATCGCACTGTACAATTATTAGCATAAAAGTCATCCAGTCAAGTGCTAAAAACGTACCCAAAAGTTGGTCCCATACGGTTAGCTCCATCAACCTCGCTCAGTTCCATGCCGCTGCAAGAAGGTTAGAAGGGTATCTTAATACAGGGGCTGGAGCTCAACATACCCAATGACAAGGCCTGGAACAACTTCGCGAGTGCCCTTGACAATTGCATCCTCAGCACTGTTCATGTCGAGGCCGCGCATGCCGCCCAGCTTCTCAAGGGCCTGCATGCTGACCAAGCGTTTGGCGGAGAAGGCACCAAATGGGCCATCGTGACCAGTTGTGCTGATAATGACAGGAGCATTAATGGTGTTCGGGTCCATGCAGCTCTGGTCATCATGGTGCATCGACACAAGAGTCCAGTTGGTGACCACGCCACCGATACGAATACCCGTCTCGTCACGACGAGTGATGAGGTCCTCGACAGTTGTGGCATTGAACAGCTTTATGTTCGGGAAACTGAGGACACGAGATAGAAGGGTAGACGTAAACAAGGCGGCATGCTTTACAACGACGAAAGAACCACCATCGTCTTCGAATGGAACTCCAAGGTCGGCGAGGAATTTGTCTGCGGGCTTTCGCATGACCATAGCGCTGAAGAGCTGGCCTCCAAGCCATGCGCCACCGCCGGGTGCTACTCCGGCTTCAACGATAGCAATCTTGAGGTCAGGACGCTGCTTGCCAAGGCAGTATGCAGCACTGAGACCACAGCTGCCTGCGCCAACAATGACGATATCCGATTCGGCGTATGTGTCAAGATCGTTGAAGTAGCGGCGAACCATAGCTCGAGCAACCTGTGACTCGCGGATGGGCTGGAAGGAGAATTTCTCCCAGTCGCCAGCATGGATTGACTCCACGGAAGGCTTCACGGCGCCACCTTCGACATCCACGGGAGCAACACCCTTCTGGGTGAAGCTAACAGGGTTAACAACTTGAGTAGCTGAAGGAGCCATTTTGTTGAAGCTTGTTTGTTAATCTAAATATCGTTAGAATCATAACAAAGGGGAGGGCTGTAGGGCTGTGAGAGCATGATCCTTTCGCTGGTATTATCCAGATCAAGTTAGGCCGTATAATCTCAGAACGCGCACGAATAGATCTACCACAATGTCTCGTCTCTGCTCTAAGGGCTCAAAAAACCCCATGCATTTAGAGTAGAGCGTCAAGCCAAGTGATAGAATCTGCTCGTGCCCGAACACCGGCTCATAGCTCGTTACAGATATCATAATACCTGAACATCAAGACAACTTGAATTTCTTTTCGTCACGACACATGGCCGCGACGCTTATGGATAATCCCATACTCGGGCATTGCTCTCAAACCATCTCCTGTTGGAGATGCCCGGGACGCATACCGAGGGTCTCGCTACTCTACAAGTTAGCTTGCATGGATTCAAGAGAAGGCAATTGACAAGAGAAGGGAGAAAGGGACAGAAAGGCATCTTTCCGCGTACAGGTATAGAAATGTCTCAAAAATACTGATTCGATCCGGTCGCGATAATTTCGATGAGAAGGGAGAGAAGAATATCCAAGACCCGGGCGATTCCTGACTACTCTTATAAAGGTAGGTTTCGGCGCCTTCTCCGTTTCCGGAGGTGCAGCAGAAGCGGGGTGTGATTGATATGCTCTAACTGCGGAGCTTTTCTGCATTACGTGCTCCATGTGACGAGCAAATGACAGATAGAAAAGTTTCTCAATGGCCCGGAGATTCTTTATCTCGAGGAGTGGTGCTGAGGGGCAGTCTTGGAAAAGGCAAGCATCGGCATTGCCTGCCGTGTGAAGCCCGATTTAGCCGCGATGGAGACGTAGCAGGACGATTTGTTCCGAGCACCGCCCGTGGAATGAGGATATAACAACATTTGACGGCGCTCTCTATTCTCCTTTCTAGTGATTGGGGGTACCTGGAACGAGGGTCGATGCTATATCACTCGTCCGAGGTATGGGCCATTTTATGTCATGATTCGACAGAGTAATGCCTCCAACCAAGGCTTCAATATGACTACTTGCGCTTTGAGCAAAATATATAAACAATTTTTTCATCTTGATATACATTTATTGTCATTAGGACGTTAAGTTGTCGGACACCCATCATCTGAAGCACGTTGACATGTCAATTGGATCCCAGCGATATGTGGTGATCTGAGAGTAACTTGTCCATAGTGATGAGTCACGCTTGAACATATCGCTTGATTTCCTCCCAAGTCTTTATGGCCGTCTCCTCCATCTTAATGGGGCTCTCAGGTAATCTGTCCCTTCAAATTCTCTAAACGTCATTGGCCTGTAGATATTGAACCCCACGTCGACCACAACAAATCTCATTTTCCTAATCCAGCAGTAGTGCGGTGACCAGGGTGTTGTGGCAATCCTTCTCGTTTGTCAGCTTCACACCTTTGTTAAGGATGCATTTCTGCCCCTGATGGACGGACTTTCACTTTACAAAACAAGTTAATGAGAATGGATGCTACGACAACACTTACTTTTCTCAACACAACCGGAACACCAGGCCCCTCCCGTGACAAGGCAAAGCTGGTCAGGGGCCACGTCACCAAGGTCAACTTTGCTAGGCGGAGAGCCAAGGCGGTCAAAGCGGGTTCAAGTGGTGGCCTACTCAATGTGGAAGGCAATGTTCCTAAGAATGTGAAGAAGCCAGAAAGCCGAAGCGTGGCGTTGGCGCGTCTGCCAGCAACAGAAGCCCACCATAGAATTACTGCCAGTTTCTCAACTGAAAGACCGGTATCTACCAATGAACTCGGTCCTATGCTTCGCATCATGCCTCTTTTCTTTGTTGAGGGCACCAATTATGACGGCAACTCTTACCAAGAACTGGCCTGGGTGAAATTTGTCAGCGCTGAACCAGCCCTCAGAGAGGCAACCATATCCGTGGGGTTACGACAGTGGTCGCCCGATATTTTATCTGAAAGGACGGCAGAAGCACACTTGCATCAAGTTGTGCGGACTTTGATTCAACGAATCAATCGCCGACAAGCCTACACCGACGGCACGCTTGGTGCAGTTCTAACCCTGGCATTTGGAGAGCGCCTGGTATGTAATGAACTGGCCTGGAGTGTTCATATCAGCGGAGTATCGCAAATTATATCAGAGAGGCGCTTCCGAGGCCTTCAGCCTGTACCAGAATGGGTTTCGTCCTTATTGATATCGTTCGTGACCTTGATGAGGACTCCAATGAGCTCAACTAACGTATTAGTGATTCCATAAACCATATATTGAACTACCCAAGGGTTTATCATGAGCGCATTATCGATGCGGTGGGTTTTCGCGGCAACGAGACCCTTTGCACAGTAGCAGACATAGCCAGCAATATTATGAGATTCCGAGACACAACAAGGGATTACAGAAATGCTATTGTGGGTCACGACTATTTAACTGAAAGTGTCGAGGAAACGCTGCGCGAACTCCATAGTAAGATACAAGGCTTGCGAGATCACCCAGATCCGGAGGTTCGAGCTACCAGTCGAGCCATGACGCTATTACTTCATTTGTCATGGCCCTTAAAAGAAACGGTGAATTTGTCAAGGGTAGCTCGCGAGCTCAGAGACATACTGTCTAGAAGGGCTCTCCAGCCTTGCTTACATGCAGATCTCACCTCAGGTCAGTTTATGGTAGGTGCTATCGCGGCAGAGGGGACCCAGAAGTCAGAAACTGGTTTTTAGGACGCTGGAAACAGGCTGTCTCGTCCATGCGTATACGTGGTTGGCCAAATCCCGTGGAAATGATCGAGAGGGTCTCTCTTGTGACCCAGGGCTTCTGAGGCGCTTTAAGCTACTGTGGATGGACGTTGACACAAGCTAGCGGGTGGAGACCGCAGTTGCAACACATGGTTGTACGTTGCTAGGTGCCTAGATTTGTAATCCTCTCGGGCTTAGCCTCATTGTACAATCCTTCAAAACTGATTTCCCTGAATAGGAAGGTGATTTCCCGCAACAAGGATAGATGGCACATGGGCTCTGAATGCCTTTGACTTTTAGTGAGAGGTATGATTCAGGTGTATGACTTGGTCTTATGGAACAAATTTGTTGGAAGAGTATATAAAGCAGGTCGATCTTCCTTATGATCAAGTGAGTTCATCACATATCTCTTGAATCAATCTAGCACATTCTCACCTATTTCACAATATAAAATGTCCAGGCAGTGGATCTTGACCAGCCAAAAAGGCTTCGAGGATTCACTAGAGTATCGAGAGGATATACAACTCCCTTCTACACGAGATCTTGGCCCAAATCAAGTTTTTGTGAAGATACTTGCAGCCAGTGTTAACCCTCGAGATATCAGTATTAGCAAACCTAACGTGAGTTTCCATCACAAATCTGCAGAGTAAAGGCTGACTCCTTCTAGACTATAAGTGGTCCAATAGGTGGCCCAGTTGTGCCTGGTTGTGATGGTGCAGGTGTCGTGCTGGCTGTCGGCTCGTCCGTGCACGAATTTCAACCAGGCGATCGCATTGTAACATATCTCGCGCCGAAGCTTGCTGCGTCCGCTGGTGACGATGCTCAAGCTGGATTTTTGGACGTGTTTCCTATGCTCGGACAAGGGACTGATGGGACGCTCCGCTCCCATGCAGTATTCGACGAAAATGCCCTTGTACATGCCCCCAAATCCTTGGAATTTCTGCCAGCTGCGACCCTGAGCTGCACTTGGCTCACAGCATGGAACTCTTTGTTCAGTGTCAAAGGAAGAGAAGCAGGGCCTGGCACATGGGTACTAGTACAGGGCACTGGTGGTGTGAGCATTGCAGCCTTACAGCTTGCTGCAGCCAGTGGTGCAACTGTAGTTGCTACCACGTCGACTGAAGAGAAAGCCACTCGCTTGAAGAAGATTGGTGCAAGCCACATAGTTAATTACAGGACAAGCCCCGAAACCTGGGGCCAAGAAGCACGAAAACTGACCCCGATGGCAGGGGGTTTGACATTGTCATTGACATCGGTGGCAACGAAACCCTGAAGCAGTCGCTTGCGTCCGTTCGTGTAGATGGGCTTGTACTAGTCGTCGGTGGAATTGGAGCAGATGCCGAACCTGTTCAATTGTTTTCCGTCCTTCTGCATACCTGTATGGTCCGCGGAATCCTTGGCGGGAGTCGGAACCACTTAAAGCAAGTGGTGAAGTTCATTGATGAGAAAAGCATTGTGCCCGCGGTAGACGATGTTGTCTTTGAACTGGCAGAAGCAAAAGAGGCTTACCATCGACTACAAGACAAGAAGCACTTTTCCAAAGTCCTTATTCGAGTGGACCATGCCGATGAATAAGAATGAGGCTTTACTTCTTTTCATAGATAACCCGCATACGAAAGTTGATTAGAAATCATCAATTTACTTGTCATGTCACTCACTAAATTATAAGCACCTTTTACATTGATGTTCTTTACAGCCCTCATAAAGATCTCTACACATTCTAGTCCTTACCTATGCTTTCAAAGAACTGGTTAGCAACTTGAGATCTTGTTAATGCTATCTCGCTGGAAGTCGTCTGAACTATCGAAACTAATGTTTCTTTTTCGACTTTACGTCCCTTATCTTGACATAACAGTCGCTACCATTTCCTGTCCTTATCAATCAGTGCCACCACTGCCTCTAATTGGACTTCGTATTTTGCCAGGTTCTGGAGAAAGTTCTGCTTGATATATCACAATAAAATTTCCATTAAAGTGCTCAATTACGGCTTCGGTTTATCCTTCTTAGTCTTCAAAGTTGCACATGACCCCGAGGAATTTCTCACGATAAATGTGGACCTTATCTGCAAGGTGAAAGCTGGAGATAGTCATCATGTACTACTTGACCCAGATTGACAAACATAAATGATTAATTTGTATTCCGATCACTTTCGACGTATCAAATGATAAATTCATGTGGGTAAATCTGATCTCAGCACGAAATTTACCACGGAGACTTATCTCATCCGTTGATAGATCCTAAACTCGTTGAACATTTAGCCGTAGGTTGGTACAGGGTAGTCAAAGGGAACACCTGCGCGTAACAAGACGATGCAATTCAATATCTGAAGCTGTAACATATAACAGAAACGATTAGTCTCAATTCATACATGTTTGGTGGCGGTGCCTGAGATGATAGTAGATGCCATTCGAGTCCCTGCAGGCATCGAGTTGCATCAATGTCAAACCTTGTGGCGGTTAATACTAAACGGCTTACTGTCGTCCAACTTATCGCTTACTGTCTTTGCTTACGACTCTATAAAGTCTTATGTTGGGCGCGGAGCCTTTCAAAAACTGCCCTAGATGCTTACAATCGGATCTTTAGGTATCAGAATTGGTAGGTGTCCAATAGCACACAGTCCAGGAAAGTAGTCAATTAAGAAGCCTAGTAGTTGTTTCGAAGCGCAGTTCTCTCAAGCAGATTAATTTCTCGACTTTTATGATAGCACATTGCGTAGAATTCAGGCACAGCAGACATTCCGTCCTTTATTTTGAAGAGAAAATTAATACTGGACTGATATACAGCTTCCACTAACTACAAGAATCGCAAGATGATTCTTGATGCTCCCAACCCCACGCAAGTGCAGTTTACTCCGTCCAGCAAACGTGCAAATCCGCCTGTACCGCTCGTGTTAATTCATGATGGTGGCGGCACTACGTTTAGTTATTTTATGATAGGTAATCTCCGCCGGGAGGTCTGGGCCATCCATAACCCAAGACACTGGACTGCTGAGCCGTGGCAAGGAGGTATACCTGAAATGGCCAGCCAATACGTCGACTTGATCCACGCAGCAGGAATCCGGGGACCTATACTGTTAGGAGGTTTGTTTTTGCACCTTTAGCTATAGCCAAGATGGAGTTGAGAGGTTGCTGATGCTTTCAACTGCACAGGATGGTCCTTTGGAGGTTACCTGGCACTTACTATGGCGAATATACTGGCTCGGAAGGAGTCTCCCAGTTTCACGATAGCTGGTCTTCTCATTATTGACTCTCCTTTCCCAACACAGGCAACTGATGAAACTATCGAGGCAATGGACCTTGATTCTGATGCTCTACCCTCCTCGTTATTGAATAACTGGCCAGAACTGGTACGGAAGTCGTTCGAACAATGCAGCCTTATGCTTGAAAACTGGCAGCCGCCACCATGGGATGGTTCAGTTTGCGGCGGTAAGAATTTGCATGTCGATATCGGTGGTGCTAGTTGGGATCTCAAAGTGGACTCTGTACTACACAAACCAGTGGGAGGGACTTGGCAGATTGTCAAGACAAAAACACAAGAGCAGTCAACATCTACCGCACCGCTTGTAACTCCACCACCAGCAGTTATGATGCGTTGCACTCAAGCAACCCCGGCTGTTTTCGACCCACACCGAAACGAAACTTTGCTGGGCTGGGAAGAAAGTTATCCTAGTTTTATCAAGGCAGTGATAGACACGGATGCTGAGCATTTTACTCTTTTTGATAAGGGGATCGTGCCAAGGTGAGTTAACTCATTCCAACAATTGCATCTCAGGGAGAGCTGTATATTATGGAAAAACGGCTGATAGACAGGGCAGACCAAACTTTTGACAGCTCAGGTCAGTGAAGCATTGACGCTACTTCAGAATCTCAGGAATACCTCCCATTGATATCTAGCTTCCGGGTCACTTTGGGCATTATAGATACTTTTTGGGCATAACAACACAAACACACCAATTTTCACCACTGAAACTAGAGATCAAAGCACATATGTGGCTTTGTAGCCCTGGAATGCATCTACTGTAGATGAGATAAATGCATATAATTTGACGGCCATATTACGTTGATATCAAATGCAAGAGATAAAGAATAGGTATAGCATGGAAAGTGCAAGTCGAGTATGCGACATATGTACTTCGTCCCATCATAATAACCCAGAGCTAGTGGATAATGGAGGCTTTCCTGTTAGATGTGTTCCAGCAAACTCTTAAGAAATTTGTTTTAGATTGATGAAGTATATACATAGGTTTGAAACAGAATGAAAAATATCCCCGAGTTAATAACTTAGACAATGCGCAGCAGCACTTGTCAATACTATTGTTCATCGTCAGAGCTAATATCATCAAAGCTCGCGGCGGCTGAAACATGGGATAACCGTGCATCCTCAAAAATTGAAGCCGCCCAGATATTGATACCGTGCTTTCGAGCCATCAGTACCAGTTCAACAGCACTGATTGAATCGCCACCGAGATGTAGAAAACTGTCGTCCCTCCCTATCGTCTCCGGTGGGATGTGCAGTACAGCAGCCCACAGTCGCTGCATTTCCTTTTCCATACTGGTCTTAGGGGTCGCTTCTCTGTGTCTGTATGCGAATATTTCGACAAATCATCCACACTCAAACCAGCTGTTATCCTCCTAAGCTTGTTCCTATCCAGCTTCGTTGATGTGATGGTAGGCATATAACGGCATGGAATGAATGTTGTCGGTATCATGTAGCGAGGAAGCTTCACAGTCAGATCGCTTGTTAAGCTGACGATGAGACTCTGAAATTCGCTTGTTACTGGTAGGAACATGTCTTCCATGCTGTCATCGGCCTCACGACTCATAGAATCCATCTTATGACTGAAGCACAAGTAAGAAATCAAGTTAACCCCTCCATCAGTTTTCAGCACATCAACAGCGACTTGACAGAAGCCATCTAAGGCCGACCGAATATGATATTCGACCTCACCCAATTCGATTCGAAGACCTCGAACCTTAACCTGCGTATCTTTTCTTCCTACAAACTCAATCATTCTGTTTGAGTTATAGAAGGCAAGATCTCCCGACTTATAGAACTGACTCCATGTATTAGTTTTTCTGGTATCCACGAAGGCAGGTCTCTAATCAAGACTTCATCAGTCTTCTTAGAGTCTGAGAGATACTCTCGTAACAGGGTCGGTCCTTGTATGATAACTTCGCCTATACAACCAATAGGGGCTAGCTTCATTGGATCTTCCGGATCAACAATCCAACACAAGCTCCCGACTGGCTGGCCGATTGTTAGGGAGATTCGCTGGTTGATTTCCATTCATGGAGCGTACTAAATACGCAAGTCTCTGCGGGGCCCCAGCCATTAATTAGGCGAACCTTCCCTAACCATGTTTCCACGATATCTTGACCTACTGCTTCTCCTGCCAGCAGTAGATTCTTCAGGTTTGGCACTTGCGCCGGCTTAAGTATGCGAACAAAAGCAGGTGTTAAGAAAGCCCAGTTGATACGCTTTGTGTTGATAAAGTCGACCAATCCATTAAGGCGAGCTTCATCTGAAGGAATACACAAGCAACCTCCAGAGATAAGGGTGCAGAATATTTCTCCAATGCAGAGGTCAAAGACGTATGAGGCAAACTGCAACATACGTACTTCGGGGTAAAACGTAGCCTTTTAGAGATCGATGTTTGGCTAGTGCATACTGACCTATGCTCCATGATCAAACCCTTAGGTGTGCCTGTACTCCCAGATGTAAAAGCACATACGCCGCGTTCCGGGGCGATATATCAGAGACTACTGATAGAAGTGGAGTATTTTCCAATTCTTTTGCTAATGATTCATCAAGAGCAGCTGTAAGTTCGACAGTGACCAAGTCCAAAGTACGACATATATTCGCGTTCGAGGTCGACGCCAATGCCAGTTTTGCCCTTGTTTGCTTGACGACTTGCTGGTGGCGTTGCGTAGGATGAGATGGATCTAACGGCACCCATACGCCGCCTGCTTTGTTTATTGCCAATATAGCGACGATGAACCAGACCGATTTCTCGAAGCAGACATGAATCATATCTTCTTCCGAGACGTCATAATCTCTAATGAGATGTAAGGCCAACCTGTTCGCTTTATTATCGAGCTCCCCATAGGTAAGCGTCCCGTCCCAGGACTCGATTGCCAATTCATGAGGTCGAAGCTGAGCCTGATGCTCAATCAATTGATGAATACAGGCGTCGACGATTTCTGGGGCTTCACCACTTAATTGAATAGCTTGCTCCAAATCCCTTGGGCCATTCAAAGTAACCTCTCCAAGAGGCATTTCCTGTTGCGTACACAATTGCTGTATGGTATAGTCAAAGTGGTTCGACAGTGTTTCAATCTCGATGTCTGTGAGTACTCGTGAATCGTACGTAGCATTAAAGTCCACATGATCATCGTGTACTTGGACTTGGATTACCAAAGGATAGTTGAAGTAGGCTTCATTCATCTCATCAGATACAGTTTCTGAATGAGTAGCTGCAATCATAAGTGATTCATCTCCGTCTGCAGCGGTAATGAGGCGGGCTGGTTGAACAACCAGAAGACTAGAGAATTCGCATGCATCATGTGCATGCGAGCTGAGCTTCATAATATTCTGCAACCCAAACTGCTCATGTGGTACCATATCGGATGCCTGTGTCTGCACATCTGCCAGGAAATCACCTATACTCTTCTGGCGATCAAGATTCATGCGAATAGGTATAGTTGTAACTAGTGGACCGGTCATGTTATCCAAACCCATGACAGGGGCATGACGACCAGAGACAGACGTGCCGAAGCATATGTCTTCTGAATCACAGTATCGTCCTAAAATGATGGCCCATGCCGCACGTAGAATTGTGGCCTTAGTTATAGAAGAAGCAGTATATGATGGGAATGGAATGACCGTCGTTGATGATCGACTGATGCCGATGGAACCGGATGATAGGTCACGCTTCGTTGGAAGCGGGTAGGCTGCTGGTTTGGCATTGCTGAGCTGAGCCTTCCAGTATTTTTCACTTATATTGTGGTCAGATTCAGTAAGATACTTGATAAAACGAGAATAAGGCTGTAGCTTAGGAGCCTCTTTCTCATAATAGAAACTGGAAAGCTGCTGCCACACGAGACCCATAGTCCAGCCATCTGAAATTGAATGGTGGATAGATAGAGCAAAGTGATATTGACCTTCAGGACCCCTTGCCAAAGCATAGTGACAAAGCGGTGACCCGTAACCTGTACTGGCATTATGAACGGCCGCAACAGCTGTATCAAGTGCAAGGTCAGTAGCCAATTGGTTGGGCCTCTTGACGAGCACTTGCATTGACTTTCCGTTGATGAAGACAATTCTTGTTCTGATGCTGGTACAAGCAGACACGGTTCGATCCCAAGCCTGTATGAAACGAGGAATATCAACGTGCTCTGGAATTTTGTATAAATGCTTAGCAACATACGACCCAGGCTGCTTAACAGCCAGCGCCATAAGACCTTCCTGCAGTGGCGTACATGGGTAGGCATCTTCGATGGACTCATTGCTGACCAGACCGCATTGCTCCCGGGCGAGGCTTAGTAGATCGTCGTCGCAATCTGGCAGAAGACTGAAGGTTATAGGCGTCTCTTCCAAAGGATTCTCATTATCAAGGAGAATAACAGAGCTTGCCATACATGACAAGCGAGCGTCTTTGAAGATAGATGCAACGGTCAGGCCCAGACCATGTCGACGGGCCAATGAGGTTAACTGGATTGCGCTAATTGAATCACCACCAACTTGTAGGAAATCGTCGTTCTTTCCAATCTCGTCGGGATTGATTTGGAGGACTTCAGCCCACAGTTCTCGTAGTCTAAGTTCCATTGAGCTTGTCGGTGCAACAGTGTCCTTGCCATGAAGTGAATATGCGGCATATTGGGATGAGGAGAGACCATTAACTAAGTCATGAAGTGCCTTCCGGTCCATTTTCATCGATGAGACGAATGGCATGTGTTGTAGTGGTAGAAAATAGGTCGGAACCATATACGCTGGTAAGGCTGCTTGGAGATCACTTGCAAGTTGAAGCAGTGTCTTTGTCATCTTTTCATCCATCGGTAATAGTGTTTCGCTGAGGTTATTACCCACTTGCTCATCCTTGTCGTATTTATGAGCAAAAGAGAAAATGCAGCAAGTGCAGCGTGCGAATCTTGGCCAACGATGCTAACAAGAACATGTTCCACACCGGACAGTGCTGCCTTGATAGTATGCTCAACTTCTTGTAGTTCCAGGCGTTGGCCGCGTAATTTGACCTGGGTGTCTTTACGGCCAATGTAGTCGATCATTCCATCAGCAGTATACCTTACGAGATCTCCCGTTTTATAGAATCTGCGTGGTACAGTACTCTGGAAAGCTGGCAGCCACCCAAGTTCATTGACAAATGACTTGTCTGACCTTTCTTTATCCTTAAAGTAGCCCTGAGCTAACGGACGTCCCTGCACCACCAGTTCTCCGACACAGCCAATCGGCGCAAGCTCATGGTGGTCATTGGGATCAACAACCCAGCAGATCTGGTTGAAACCTTGACCGATAACCGTCGAAGAACAATTCTGTGCTGGATATTTGTATATCGTTGACATGATGCAAGTTTCAGTAGGACCGTAAGCATTGTATAATTCCACATGGTTATACCACTTCTCCAAGTCGGCTCTTATGGGTGCCTCGCCCCCAAACACGAGCATTTTCAACTGGGGCACATCAGACGGCTCGAAAGTCCTAGTGAAAGAAGGTGTAAGGAGTGCAAAGTTGACTCTAGCTGAGTTGATGTATTGTGCAATGTTTTGCAGTCGCTGGGTATCTGATGGTACGCAGATAGTGCCTCCACATACAAGCGTAGCAAGGATCTCCGTTATAGCGGCATCGAATACATAACTGGAGAATTGTAAGACACGGAAAGTTTCACAAAACCCAAATACGCGACCATGAGCTAGAAGATTCGAGGAAATTGCACCGTGATCTACCATGACACCTTTAGGCACACCAGTGGAACCTGAGGTAAACAAAATATAAGCAAGATTGGCTGGAACAGATGGTGCGAGTGATGATAAAGGTGAGCCAACACTAGCAGACTGCTTGAATTCTGTGATGAGGCTCTCGGAAATTGTCACCACGCGTGCGGCCAAGTTTTCGCATAAAGGTGCAGTTGAAGGGGAAACCAAGACCATTCCCGCTTCCAGTTCCTTGACTAATAACTGACGCCGAGTTAATGGATGCGAAGGGTCGAGTGGTATAAAAACACCACCCGCTTTCATAACGGCTAGCATAGCGATGATAGGCCATTTGGACTTCTCAAAACATATTGGAACATTCGCCCCTGGTACGACTCCATAGTGTACGAGATAAAGCGCCAACTGGGTTGATAGTGTTTCAAGTTGGGCATAAGTAAGATTGCCATCCCATGCGTAGATGGCTTCGTGATCGGGGTTGCGGAGGGCCTGATTTGAAATAAGACCATGTACACAGTCATCTGATGATTTCGAAATAGTATCGAGATTCCAATTCAATGCTTGCTGCAAATCCCATGGTCCAGTCAAGGACACTTGACCGATCGAAGATTTGTTCTGAAGCAGTTGCTGCACAACACAGTCAAAGTGGTTGGAGATTGCTTCTACCTGAACATCTGCCAAGACATTCGCATCATATATGGCCTCGAATTGCACATGATTCGCGTACACATGAGCCTGGATAATCAAGGGATAATTGAAATATCCCTGAAGCTGTTCATCGGCTAATGTCGATTGATTGACGTCTGCAGGAACCATGATGGATTCAGATGTAGTAGAAGACGCTATTAGCTGCGCCGGTTGCACAATGAGCAGATTCGAAAAATCGCAAGCTCCGCGTGCCTCTGCGTTGAGTTTGGCTATATTTCGCAGACCGAATTGCTCATATCTCGTCATATTTAATGCTTGGTTCTGGACATCATGCAGGAAATCAGTTATACTTTGCCGATGATCGAGGCGGAGTCGAACAGGCACGGTTGCTATAAGGGGCCAGCTATATTCTCGAGGCCTACAACAGAGGCATGTCGGCCTGAAATTGAGGTTCCAAAGCAAACATCATCTGCATCGCAATACCGAGCAAGCACAAGACCCCACGCTGCCCGTAGCACAGTTGCTTTTGTTATTGAGGGATCGAATGCGAAAACGAGATAGCTTTTGTCAGTGAACGACTATTGCGAGTGTAATTATTGTCTGACATGCTATACTGTTGCCGAGGTGGAAATACAGTCCGCTGTGCCTCATGAAGTTGTGCTGTCCAGTAGTCTCTACTAGCTTTAGCATCGGTTTCCGCGATATACTTGATGAACAGGGAGTAGGGTTGTATGCTAGGTGCCTCGGCTCCTATGTAGAAACAGTACAATTGCTGCTTGACGAGGTCTGCAGTCCATCCGTCGAAAATTGAATGGTGCATGGTCCAGATGAAATAATTATCATCACCTTTACTGACGAGAGCGTAGCGTGTAAGCGGTGACCCATAAGTCATCTGTACGTTCGTAGTAGTATTCATCGCAGAGTCGAAGGTGGTGTCATCCCCATTATCCCATTCCATGCCGCTTTTAATTACGAGCTGGATGGTCTGTCCGTCCAAAAAGACGATTCTGGTACGTAGCATATAACAGACTGATAAGGTCTGGCTCCATGCATGCTTAAATCGATCGACGCTGACGTTTTTCGATAGTTTGTGCACCGATCGAGCCATGTAGGAACCAGGCTGTTTAACAGCAAGCGCCATGAGACCTTCTTGTAACGGCGTACATGGGTATGCATCCTCAATAACTTGATCATTAGTTAAGTCGCATTGCTCTCTAGCCCGGTTGAGCAAACTATCAAGGCCATTCTGTGGCAGTAGACTGAAAGCATCTATCTTCGATATCACGTTGGATTCTATTGTCGAAGCATTGGCTGCCATCGAGGATAAACGCGCATCTCTGAAGATTGATGGCACTGTCAGCTCGATTTTATGCTGGCGCGCCAGAGACACCAGTTGGATGGCGCTGATAGAATCGCCGCCAATTTGGAGGAAGCTTTCGTTCTTTCCAATGTTTTCAGCTTGGATATTCAAGACTTTGGCCCATAGCTCCCGTATCTTGAGCTCCATCTGCGTTGTTGGAATGGTGTTATCTTTGGTTGTCAATGACAGTGACAGCAACTCGTCTGCAGATAGATCAGTGGCTACTCTCCTGAGAGCCCTTTTATCAATTTTCATGGAAGAAATAAACGGCATCTTAGGAAGTGGTAGAAGTAAAGTAGGGACCATATATGACGGAAGAACCGAGCGGAGGTCATCAGTCAGTCGAATCAAGACGTCTCTTATTTCATCATCCATCAGCAAAAGATTGCTGCTGGTTTCATTGTTGCTGTGGCAGAACTTGTGACTGGCATGGAACGCTAGAAAGGCGGTAAGAGTATCGTGGGAATCTTGCCGAACCACATCCACCACGACATGTTCAAGCCCGGGCAGCGCCTTCTTGATATTATACTCAATCTCGCCCAGCTCTAACCGCTGTCCACGAAGCTTGACTTGGTTGTCTTTGCGGCCAATATATTCCATTGTTCCGTCAACATTATATTTCACCAAGTCTCCAGTCTTATAGAATCTGTAGGTGGAAGGCGGTAACCAACTGACGCTGTTGATGAAAGATTTGTCGGTCTGCTCCTGGTCATTAAGATAACCACGCGCCAGGGTTGGACCCTGCACAAGAAGTTCTCCCACGCAGCCAATAGGACTCAACTTCTCATGATTGTCCTGCTCAACAATCCAGCAGTAACTATTGTGACTCAAACCGATAGTGTTGGGCGACTCATTGATAGACTCAAACTTATGCGTTGTGCAGTCAATGCATACCTCTGAAGGGCCATATGCATTGATAAGTTCCACACGTTCAAGCCATCTTTTGATTTGATCTTTTACCAGAGCCTCACCACTGAGTACTAACGTACTCAATGTTGGTATGTCATCTGGCAGGATTGTATTGGCCATAGAGGGTGTTAGGATAGCGGTGTTGACATTATTCTGGCGAATAAACTCGGAAACATTTTGGAGCCTTTGTGTATCAGAAGGCATGCAAACTGTTCCCCAAATAAGAGCGGCGAAAGCAGTTCACTAAGGCTTCCATCAAAAGTGAAGGTTGAGAATTGCAAGACACGCGACTTAGAATTCAGTCCATAAGCCCGGCTATGGCCCATAATACTAGAACACAGGCCAGATTGGTCAACTATGATGCCCTTAGGAGTTCCAGTTGACCCTGATGTGAACATGACATAGGCAGTATCATTGGATGTGCAGCAGCCTGTGTATCTCGATGAGTCGCTTACTGGATACTTCCTAGAGAGCTCCGTAATTAGGTCATCTGAAAGCACGACAACCTGTGACACGAAGTCTTTGCACAGCGAAGCAGTTTCTAGAGATGCAATCAGTGTTTCAGCGTTCACTGACTGAATCAGAGCTTGGCGACGGCTCGTTGGATGTAGCGGATCAATAGGAACAAATGCTCCGCCAGCTTTCATAATTCCCAACATAGCAATAACTGCCCACTTCGACTTTTCGAAGCATATAGGAACCATTCTTTGCGAAGAGACACCAAGTTGGACAAGATGACTAGCTAGCTGAGTGGACAACTCATCCAGCTCATCATAAGTGAATTTACCATCCCAGGCTAGTATAGCCTCTTTATTAGGATACTGCTGCACCTGCTCTCGAAGTAGAGCAGGGATACACGTGGGATAAGGCACGGGAACCCGGTCAGCGTTCCATTTCATAATCTGTTTTAGATCATCTGGTCCACAGTAATTGATGGCGGATAACTTGGTGAATTCGTTTGCAGCTAACTGTGCCAGAATATGCTCAAACTGGTTGCATATCATTTCCATTTGCTTGACACCAATGATTCCAGTATTGAATGTTGCCTGGAGATCAATAGCTTTTTCTTCTGTGACGATGCATTGCAACACTAGCGGGTAGGCATCATAATTTTGATCCGGATTTATCATAGGTGTAATGGTGATATCGCTTGTAGAAGTTGCAGTATTATCTTCTGAAAACATCGCGGCTGGATAGACGATAAATTGGTTGCGGAAGTCGCATGCGTCGCGAGCTGCGTCCCCTAGTTTGCTAATATTTTGTAGCCCAGTATGTTCATACGGGATCATGTCATTCGATTTCTTTTGAACCGCCTTCAAGAATTGATCCACTGTATCAGTCATCTTAACTTGTACCCTCACTGGCACTGTAGCTATAGTTGGTCCAAGTATGTCTTGTATGTCAGGAATCGGGGCGCTACGACCAGAGACAACACTCCCGAATATTATATCAGTAGTGTCAAGATAATGAGATAGTAGTAATGCCCATGCGCCTCTGAGCAGATTTGCAACCGTAATGTCAATATGGCGTTGTGAGGGTATTCGCAGATGCCGCCGTAAAGTTCCTTCGGAGGAAAGAGAATCTAGACACCTTGTTTGATGTTGTGGAAACTTGATGGGCTGCGCTCCGTCCAACTCAGAAAGCCAGTATGCCTGTGCTTTTGCTGCTTCCGAAGACTGTAGGTATTTTACGTAGTTGCTGAACGGAGCCGGAGTGGGGATATTCGGTCGATCCATAGAGACTGCTTGGAGGATTTGCACTATATTCTTAAAAGTGAAAGCATCGTAGATCGAATGATGGATATCCCAAACCAGCACAGTGTTGTTTCCATGTTGAGCCAAAGTATAGAAGGACAATGGAGTGCCGTAACCTACCGGTATAGGCTCAAGCTGCATAATGTCTGATAAGGGCCGTCCATCAGGGAGTTGCCAGGTCAGCGGCTCATCCACCACAACTTGCAAAGGCCCTTCTGAGGACTGTATTATACGAGTTCGCATTATGGAACACATACGTATTGTTGTCTCCAGAATGGATTTAAATCGAACAATGTCCAGATTATTGGGAACTTGTATCGTGAATCGCGACATGTAGGAACCAGGCTGCTTGACAGCAAGTGCCATAAGGCCCTCTTGAAGAGGGGTACAGGGATAGATATCCTCAATGGCTTTCAGATCGGGTAGCCTACATTCCGAGCGCGCTTGTTCAAGCAAATGGCTAACTCGATCATCTGGTAGAAGGCTGAATCGTTCTGGCGCTGCAGGAACGGCATTAACTACCAATGTAGCACTCGCTGCTACCTTTGACAATCTAGCGTCTCTAAAGATAGATGCCACCGTCAGCTCGAGTCCTTCTTGGCGAGCTAGAGACACCAGCTGTATTGCACTAATAGAATCACCGCCAAGTTGCAGGAAGCTATCATCCCGTCCAATTGTGTCGGCTTGGTGTTTGAGGACAGAAGCCCACAGGCGTTGCATTACAACCTCGTTTGCAGTCTCAGGCCCATGTTTGACCGAGTCTACTAGTGAATACGCTGCTAATTCCTCCTGAGTTAGCGCAGCTGTCCGCTGTTGCAGCATCTTTCTGTCTAGCTTGTCCGACGTTATGAAGGGCATGTAACGACACGGTATGAACATGACTGGAACCATGTAGCTAGGGAGGTTAATCCTCAGCTGACCAACCAATGTAGCTATCTGGCTCTTGAGTATTTTAGTGGGTTTCAAGAAGATTTCATCTGCTGGTTTATCAGGCTTAGGGTTGCGATTCTGTATCATAGTGCTTTCTTGGCCGAAACAGAAATAAGATACCAAGTTCACCGCACCGCCCTTCGTCCGATAGACATCCACAGCTACCTGTTGAATGTCTTTTAGGCCGATCCGAATATTATGCTCAACCTCGGCCAACTCGACCCGAAGGCCACGAATTTTCACCTGTGTGTCTATGCGTCCAACGAATTCAATAGTGCCGTCAGGATTGTAGAAGGCTAGGTCTCCGGTCCTATAGAACCGATCCCATTTTTGAAGTTTCTCAGGTAGCCACATTGGTTGCTGTTTTACCACGGCTTTATCCGTTTTCTTGACGTCGGATAAATACTCCCGCAACAAAGTTGGGCCCTGCACGATTACCTCACCGACACAACCGATAGGGGCCAGCTGTCCAGGATCTTCAGGATCACATATCCAACAGAGACCTCCCACTGGTCGTCCAACTGTTAAGGAGACTCAGCTACTGATTTCCATTCATGCATCGCGCTCAACACACAAACCTCGACAGGGCCCCAACAATTCACCAGACGAACCTTGCCCACCCATGTTTCGAGCATGTCTCTACCAGCTGCCTCGCCACCACTAAGCAATACTGCCAGACTTGGAACAGATTCGGGGCAGAGAGTTCGAATGACGGAAGGTGTAAGAAGGGCCCAGGTAATCTCCTCTTCTTGGATATACTCAGCTAACCTGTTCATCCGGGCGTTTTCAGAAGGTATGTAGAGACACGCCCCAGAAATAAAGGTCGCCATGAACTCCAAAATGCAAGCATCAAAGACATAAGAAGAGAATTGAAGCATTCGAGCGCTTGAAGTTATCTCAAGTTTTTGGGAAATCGCTGATTGGCTGGTGCATACAGAAGCATGTTGAAGCACAACGCCTTTAGGTAATCCTGTGCTGCCCGATGTGAACATAACGTAGGCCGTATTGTGAGGCCGAACATTGCATTCTGGCGTCTCGAAGGAAGTTGCTGGTGATTCTTGATTTATCAAAGTTGCGTCAAGCTCTGCTGTGACTTCAAGAACGTGGAGACCAAGGCCACGGCATTTTTCTGCATGATCTTTTGACGATAGACTCAATTTAGCCCTCGTCTGCCGGACAATCTCCTGGTGCCTATTCACTGGATGTGACGGTTCAAGTGGCACCCAGGCTGCACCTGCTTTGTTAATCGCCAGTATGGCCACAAAGAACCAGATAGACTTCTCAAAACATACATGGACTAGATCTTCAATCGTAGTGCCATAGTTCTTGATAATGTAGTGAGATAATCTGTTGGCCGCGGCATTTAGCTCGCCGTAGGTTAGAGTTCCATCCCAAGATTTGATAGCAAGGGCGTTAGGGTGAAGGTGAGCCTGACGCTCGATCAGCTGATGGACGCAAGCTTCGATCATCTCAGGTTCTTTCCCAGCCCACGAGACGGCGTGTTTTGCGTCCCATGGCCCGGTTAGAGACAGGTCCCTTAATGCCTTCTTTTGTTCGGTGAATAATTGCTGCGTAGCTTGATCAAGGTGGTTCAGTAATGCCTCCACTTGTACTTCAACTAGCACATTTGAGTTGAATGTGACCAAGAACTCCACATAGCCGTCATAAACATGGGCTTGCAGGACCAGTGGATAATTGAAAAAGTCCTGGTGTGAATCCTTGGCCTCTCCTTCAGCTACTGCAGGCATCATGATTACTTCGCTGCCATTTGGTGGAGCAAGTAGCTGCGCAGGCTGTACAACCAACAAACTTGAGAGATTGCATGCCTCATGGGCGTCCACGCTTAACTTTGCAATGTTCTGTAAACCGAACTGTTCATGTTCCACCATTTCGAGTGACTGGGACTGTATTTCTTGTAGGAAATCCTCAACACTTTGCGATTGATCAAGCCGAACGCGTACAGGAACCGTTGTTACCAAGGGACCGGCTATGCTTTCGATACCTGGAATACTAGCTTGGCGACCTGAGATAGATGTGGCAAAACATATGTCATCAGTATCACAGTACCTTGCCAATATGAGAGCCCATGCAGCTCGAAGGACGGTGGCGTTGGTTATAGAAGAGTCATTCGAAGGAGGCAATAACATGACTCTTGTCTTCGTGTGCGTAGCTTGGCTGACAAGCTCCTTTGCAGTCATGTTCTGTAGCCGACGGGGCGGGAAGGTTGTAGGCTGCGCTCCTTGAAGTTGATTTATCCAGTAGCCCTTACTTGTCTCATGGTTTAGTTTAACCAAATGTTCGACAAATTTGGAGTAAGGCTCCATGATAGGAATTTCTGTTCTATCATATAAACTCTGCAGGCCTTGTATAAGGATACTGAGACTCCAGCCATCAAAGATAGAGTGATGCATTGTCCAGATGAAATAGTTGTTGTCGTCGTCACCCTTTACAAGGTCATAGTGACACAATCGCGAGCCATATGTCATTTGACGATGTTTTGCAGCCTCTATACAAGAGGCAAGTGTTTTGTCTTCCGTGCTCCATTGTACCTCGTCAGTAGCTACCACCTGGAATGACTGGCCATCAATAAAGACGATTCTAGTGCGTAGGATCGGGCATGATGAGAGGATTTGTTCCCATGCACTTTTGAAGCGTTTGATATCCGTACTCTTCGAAACTTTGTAAACTGATCGAGCTATATAGGAGCCAGGTTGTTTGACAGCAAGTGCCATAAGGCCTTCCTGAAGCGGTGTGCAAGGATAGGCATCTGTGATCATCTCCTTGTTTGATAGGCCACATTGATCCCGGGCCCTTTCCATTAGTCTGTCCATATCGCTTGTATGTAGCAAAGAGAACGGCACCGTTGGACCTGCTGTCGCCAAAACAGCATCGTCAGTGGTTCCCATAACGGCATTGGCTGCTACCTGAGACAAGCGAGCATCGCTGAAGATTGATGCTACCGTTAGTTCAAGGCCATGCTTTCGTGCTAGCGATACTAAGTGAATAGCACTAATTGAGTCTCCACCAATTTTTAGAAAGCTATCGTCGCGCCCAATAGTTTCTAGCGGGATCTTGAGCACTGACGCCCAGAGCTGCTGCATCTTGACTTCACTCGCAGTTTGTGGTGGTTGCTTTTCTGAGTTGACCAACGAGTATTTGGCGATTTCCTCCCAAGACAGGGTTGAAGTCAGCGCCTTCAGTCTTTTTCTATCCAATTTAGTTGATGTGACGGAGGGCATGTAACGGCAAGGAATGAACATTGTGGGGACCATATATGAAGGCAGCTTCACATTCAGCTGGGCAACCAGAGACGTGATTTGCTTCTCCAAGTCATCAGTGAGGGACAGGAACACGTCTTCTGCTTCACTGGAGGCGCCGCCACGCTTGGCGACTCTTATTTCCTGGTTGAAACAGAGATAAGCCACCAAGGTATCGCCGCTGTGGGATTTCACCACATCCACTATCACTTGTTGGACCTCCGCTAGAGCTGTACGGATATTCTGTTCCACCTCACCTAGCTCGACCCTCAAGCCACGAATCTTAACCTGTGTATCCTTTCGCCCTATGAACTCGATTGTACCATCCGGGTTATGGAGAGCTA
Organism: Albifimbria verrucaria; assembly: GCA_020081605.1. Classification (NCBI taxonomy): domain Eukaryota; kingdom Fungi; phylum Ascomycota; class Sordariomycetes; order Hypocreales; family Stachybotryaceae; genus Albifimbria; species Albifimbria verrucaria. The sequence goes on from JAHREC010000013.1 coordinate 6,490,303, forward strand.
GGTCCCCTGATTTATAAAAGCGGTTCCACTTAGCTCGAGTCTGTTCAGGCACCCATTCCGGCAGTGGTGTGACAATAGACTCTGCTGTCTTGTCGGGATTGAACAGATATTGTCGAAGTAAAGTAGGTCCTTGCACCACCAACTCGCCAACGCATCCCACTGGAGCAAGACGGGTTGGATCTTGCGGGTCTACTATCCAGCAGAAGAAGCCATCCACTGGACGTCCGATTGTTCGAGGTGACAACTCAAGGCTTGGAACCCACTCATGTGTTGTACCAATTACACATGTTTCCACAGGACCCCAGCAGTGTACAAAGCGAACCTCACTCAGCCACATGTCAAGAATATCCTGACCACCATTTTCACCACCTGACAATATAATTTCAAGACTGGGGACATCGCTCGGTTGTAGTGTTCGTACCACCGCAGGGGTTAGAAATGCACATGAAATTTGATTGTGGCTTATGAAGTTGGCCAGTTGATTCATGCGGACTTCATCAGATGGGACATAGATAGATGCACCCGCAATGAAAGTTGCGACTGACTCGAAAAGAAATGCATCAAAAACATACGACGAGAACTGGAGCACCCGTATTTTTGGGTGCAAGCGCGCCCGTTTAGCGAGGCCCGTCTGGCTGGTACATGCAGATGCATGCTCTATAACGACTCCTTGGGGGTTCCCGTACTGCCAGAGGTGAACAGTACATAGGCCACATTTTGAGGTGAAACATGGCAAAGTGGTGATACTGGACATGATCCATCGCGTAGCAAAGATCTATCCAAATCCGCTGTGACCTCAACAACCCGCAATCCTAAGTCACGGCAGAGGGTGGAGTTCTGCTTTGACGATAAGCCCAGCTTGACTTTTGTTTGATGAATAACATCTTGGTGTCTCTGGAAAGGATGCGATGGGTCGAGTGGTACCCATGCGCCGCCTGCCTTGTTGATTGCTAAAATGGCCACGAAGAACCAGACCGACTTCTCGAAACAAACGTGGATTAGATCCTCAACCGCCACGCCATGCTCCGTAATAAGGTGAAGAGCCAATCTACTCGCCGCTTGGTCTAATTCTTTATATGTAAGGTCACCATCCCATGCTCGGATAGCGAGCGCGTTAGGTTGATGTTGAGCCTGCTTTTCCACGAGGGTATGAATACACTCATCAACGACGTCAAAGTTTTGGCCACTCCAAGTGATTGCCCGTTCCAAGTCCCAAGATCCAGCGAGAGACACTTGCTCAACAGGTTTATCATCCAAGGTGAGCAGTTGTTGTATGACGTGGTCGAAGTGGTGGAATAAAGCCTCGATTTGGCCCTCCTTGAGTGCTTGTGGATTATACGTTGTCTGAAGCTCAGTATGGCTGTCGGAGACATGAGCTTGTATAACCAGTGGATAATTAAAGTAACTTCCCAAGAGATCGTCAACAGTTGTTTCGTCAATCTTGGTTGGGTTTATTATTGTGTCTGTTGTCTCACCAGCAGCAAGCTTGGAAGGTTGAATCACTAGCAGACTAGCGAAATCACAAGCATCGCGTGCATCGTCGCTTAGCTTTGCGATATTCTGCAGGCCGAATTGTTCATGCGCGACCATATCAGACGCCTGCGTCTGTATCATTTGTAAAAACTCCGGGATCATTTGCTGACTGTCTATAGAGATTCGAACAGGAACAGTAGCCACCAATGGGCCAGCGATGTTCTCTAACCCTGGAACAGGTGCGTTACGGCCAGAAACTGCGGTGCCAAAGCATACATCATCTGACTCGCAGTATCGCCTTAGTATAATTGCCCATGCAGCACGCAGTATCGTAGCTTTGGTAATATGAGAACCACGGATGCGAGGAAATTCAATTGATTTCGTCACGGACACGCTCGCATGGTCGTTAGAGGTAGCCTTTGAGACGTCGCGAGGCGGAAAATCAGCCCGCTTACTTCCTTCAAGCTGTGTTGCCCAATAGTCCTCAGTAGTAGATTTATCGATATTTCTGAGGTACTTGATAAATTGCGAGTAAGGCTGCACTCTTGGTCTTTCTGTCTTATGATAAGTGCTGGACAACGTCTGTCTAATGATATCTACGCTCCAACCATCGAAGATGGAGTGGTGCATAGTCCAGATGAAGTATTTCTCGCCTGTGTCTCTACAGGCAAGACCGTATTGGCATAGTCGTGAGCCAAATGTCATCTTGAGGCTCTTAGCGTAATCCATGCTTGATTGGAATGTAGCCGTGATTTCAGAGAACCAGTTGATATCATCTTTGATGACCACTTGAGATATATTTCCTTCCAAAAACACTATCCTACTCCGTAGAATACTATGGGTCAAGACTGTTTGGTTCCAAGCATCTTGAAAACGAGCAACATCAACGTGCTCGGGCAGCTTATAGGCCAGCCAAGCTACATAGGAACCTGGCTGCTTGACAGTGAGAGCCATGAGACCTTCTTGAAGCGGCGTGCATGGGTAAGCATCCTCAATGATTTGATCACTGGTAAGATTGCATTGGTCTCGAGCTCCAGCTATCATATCGTCGATATTAGATGATTGAAGAAGGCTGAATGGCTGGTTTACCTCCAGACCGTTCTCCGCATCTAGTAGCATAGTGTTTGCTGCTACCTCTGATAACCGAGCATCTTTGAAGATTGAAGCCACGGTGAGCTTAAAACGCTGTTGACGGGCCAATGATACCAGATGAATTGCGCTTATTGAGTCTCCTCCAAGCTGTAAGAAGCTATCATCGCGGCCGATGGACTCTATCGGTATCTTCAGCACTGAAGCCCAAAGGCGTTGCATTTCCAATTCCATTGGCGTTTCACAGGCCCTCTTCTCCATATCCATAAGTGAGTAACTCTCCAAATTCTCACGGCTTAATGCAACCGTCAATTGGCGGAGTTTATTCCTATCCAGCTTGGTGGATGTGATAAATGGCATATGGTGGCAGGGAATAAACATCTTCGGGACCATGTAACTAGGAAGGCTGGTTGTCAATTGACCGACGAGTGACGCAACCTGAGTTTTCAAGTTATCTGACATAGGCAAAAATATGTCTTTGTCTGAATCAAGTTCATCTTCATGCCCAGCTACCTTGCTGCGCTGGCTGAAGCAGAGGTATGAGACTAAGCTCACACCACCACCTTCAGCATAGTAGACATCCACAGCCACTTGTTGAACATCCATCAGAATCCTTCTGATGTTTTGTTCCACTTCTCCAAGCTCCACACGAAGCCCCTGATCTTAACCTGTGTATCCTTTCGTCCCGCGAACTCAAGTGTTCCATCAGGATTGTAAAAGGCTAGATCGCCTGACTTGTAAAAGCGGTTCCATTTCTCTCGGGTTTTTTCTGGCACCCATTCAGGAAGCGGTGATACTGTGACTGTCTGTGTTTTCTCAGGATCTGAAAGATATTCGCGCAAAAGATTTGGTCCCTGGATCATGATCTCGCCTATGCATCCAGTTGGGGCGAGGCGGCTAGGGTCACTCGGATCGACAATCCACAGGAAGCCTCCTACAGGTCGTCCTATCGTAAGAGGGGACTCTTTGCCGACTTCCACTCATGCAGCGAACTGACCACGCACGTTTCTGCCGGACCCCAGACATTGATCAACCGGAGCTTCCTGAACCACCGATCGAGGAGGTCTTGGCCAACAGCCTCTCCTCCCAAAATCAAGACGTCCATGGTGGGAACCTGCTCTGGTGTTAATGTGCGAGCAAAGGCTGGGGTGAGTGCTGCCCAAGTTATCTGCATATCGCGAATGAATTCTGGAAGTCCATTTAGACGAACTTCATCAGACGGTATACAGATACAGCCTCCTGAAATCAAGGTTGTGATGCCCTCAAAAATGCAGGCATCGAAGACATAGGACGAAAATTGAAGCATTCGCATCTCTGGGCTCATTCCGAGTCTCTTGCTGGTAGCTGTTTGGCTAGTGCATACGGTATCGTGCTCGATCACAACACCTTTAGGTGTGCCTGTACTGCCAGAAGTAAATAAAACATATGATACATTCCGAGGAGATACATCCGGAAGGATTATGCCCCCAGATATATCATTTATCAGAATTTGATCGAGATCTTCTGTAACTTCAACAGCTTGGATGCCCAAGGCCGTACATGTAGCGGTGTTGGCTTTCGATGTAAGCGCTAATCTAGCCTTTGACTGCTCAACTACTTGCTTCTGTCTCTGGAAAGGATGAGACGGATCAAGAGGAACCCATCCACCACCCGCTTTATTTATTGCCAATATAGAGACAAAGAACCAAACCGACTTTTCGAAACACACATGTACCAGGTCTCCAGTTGCTACGCCGTAAGCTTGCAGGAGATGCTTGGCTAGTCTGTCCGCCTTGTTGTTTAGCTCAGCGTACGTGAGTCTTCCATCCCATGCATCAATAGCAGCCGCTATTGGTCTGTGTTTTGCTTGTGCTTCTACTAATTGATGAACACAAGCATTAACAAATTCTGGCTCATCGCCGCTTCGTAAGACCGACATCTCCTTATCCCATGGTCCAACCACGGAGACCTCGCCGAGTAGGGAGTTTTCTTGCGACAGTAGCTGCTGTACTACATAATCGAAATGATTGCCGAGTGCCTCAACACGGCCTTCAGAAAGGATTTGAGAGTCATAAGTGATCAACATTTTCACATAGTCGTCATACAAGTGACCTTGTACAACGAGTGGATAGTTGAAGTATCCATCCAGCAAATCATCAGCCAAGGCCTGTTCATCTGTAGCAGAAGCCATGATTGTATCTTCCGTAACAGTGGCAGCGAGCAATTTACCAGGCTGTACCCCCATTAAACTGGAGAATTCACAGACAGCGCGGGCGTCAGCACTCAATTTGGATATGTTTTGTAGGCCAAACTGTTCGTAGGTCACCATCTCAGATGCCTGCTTCTGCAAGTCCCTGAGGAACTTCTCAATTTGCTGTTGATGATCAAGTCGAATACGAACTGGGACGGTTGTGACTAGTGGACCAGCTATACTTTCCACTCCTGGAATGACCGCTTGACGTCCTGATACAGGTGTGCCGAAACAAACATCGTCAGATTCGCAATATTGTGCGAGTATTATTGCCCACGCTGCTCGGAGCACGGTAGCTTTCGTCACGCCAGATGGAGATTGGCATGAGAACGGTATAATTTTCTTTAGTGATCCAGTGATCTGATTTGGGACCGTACCTGAGTTGCCATGACTCGAGTGCCGCGAGGGAAATGCCGATGGTTTGGCTTCTCGTAGTTGGTTCGCCCAGTATTCCACACATGCAGCATGATCAATCTCCTGGATGTACTTTACAAAAATGGCGTATGGTTGAAGTATAGGTGCCATAGTGTTATTGTAGTTGCATAGTAGCTGCTCTCTAATGAGACCCAGGCTCCAGCCGTCGAATATCGAGTGGTGCATAACTAGAGTAAAATAGACGTGGCCGTCATTTCCCTCTATAAGTCCATAGCGACAAAGCCTTGTCCCATATCCCATGATATGATCCTGCTTAAAACCTGCGATCTGATCTGAATTACTGTCAGATTCCCAGTAGACATCATTCTTAACGACAACCTGTACAGAGCGCTGATCCATCAGGATAATTCGCGTGCAAAGGCTGCTACAAGAAGACACCGTGAGGTTCCAAGCGTGTCGGAACCGGGCAACTTCCACATTGTTGGATAGTTTATACACATACTTCGCTGTATATGAACCAGGATGCTTTTTAGCCATCGCCATAAGCCCTTCCTGAAGCGGGGTGCATGGATAGGCATCCGTGATAATCTGATCGCTTCCCAGCATACACTGTTCTTGGGCTCTCTTCAGCAATCCAGTGACATCACTTGTCTGTAAGAGACTGAATGGATCAGGTGCTGCTGTCATGCCATCTTCAGCCAGATCTCTAGCACTAGCCGCCACTTTCATTAGGCGAGGGTCTTCAAAGATTGTGGACACAGATAGTGCAAGCCCTTCTCGACGTGCCATTGATACCAGATGAATAGCCATAATAGAGTCACCTCCTATTTGGAGAAAACTATCGTCTCGTCCAATAGTATTCGCTGAGATATTAAGTAGTGAGGCCCATAGTTGCTGCATCTTGAATTCTCTTGGACTCGTTGGTGCTCGTTTCTTTGCATCCACTAGCGAGTATCTCTCCAGTTCTTCACGGCTTAGTGACATTGAGAGAAGTCTCAACTTCTTCCTGTTCAGCTTAGTTGACGTTATTACCGGCATGTAGCGGCATAGAATGAAAGCTGTTGGAATCATGTATCGCGGTAGTCGTACGCTCAGCTGACCAATCAGCTCTTTTATTTGACTCTGAAGTTCTTCTGTCAAAGGTTGAAAGATCGCATCTGTAGCGTTGTCGTCTTCGGCAAGGGACATTCTTGTCTCAGTGCTAAAACAAATATATGAGACCAATTTGAGTCCACTATCGGTCTCGAGTATATCAACAGCTACCTGTTGGATGCCTTTCAACATCGTCCGGATGTTGTATTCAACTTCTCCCAGCTCAACCCGGAGACCTCGAATCTTAATCTGCGTGTCCTTGCGACCAACAAACTCTATTGTGCCATCAGGATTATAGAATGCAAGGTCTCCTGACCTATAGAATCGATCCCATGACCGATTTGACTGCGGAACCCAGTCAGGAGATTTCTCATGAAAGCTTCATCGGTCCTTTGAGGGTCGGAGAGATATTGTCGCAGCAAGGTTGGACCTTGAATCATAATTTCGCCTACACACCCGTTTGGGGCAAGCTTTGTCGGGTCTTTAGGATCGACGATCCAGCAGAATCCTCCAACGGGTCGGCCAATAGTCATGGAGGATTCTTTTCCAGACGATTTCCATTCATGAAGCGTGCTAAAGACACATGTCTCTGCAGGGCCCCAGCCGTTGATTAAACGTACTTTTCCAAGCCATGTCTTGACAATATCTGGACTAACAGATTCACCCGCCAACAGCAAGGCCTGGAGGCCAGGTACATCATCTGGGTTCATTGTTCGGACAAATGATGGCGTTAAGAAGGCCCAATTAACCCTTTGAGCCCGAATAAATCGAGGTAATCCATCAAGACGGATATCATCTGAAGGAACGCACAGAGACCCTCCAGATATCAATGTAGCTATAATTTCACCAACACAGAGATCAAATACGTACGAAGCAAACTGCAGCATACGAACCTCGGATGTTAAGTTCAATCTTGTTGAAATAGCCATTTGGCTCGTGCACACTGCGCCATGTTCCATGACTAAACCCTTGGGTTTTCCCGTACTACCGGACGTGAAGAGCACATAGGCTGCGTTATGAGCAGACACGCTTGTAGTTTGGGCTGAAGGTTTGCTTCCTGATTCCTTTTTCAAAACCTCGTCGAAACCAGGCGTAACTTGAACCACTCTAAGGCCCAGCTCGAGGCATATAGAGGCGTTCGTTGCAGATGCTAGAGCTAACCTAGCTCCCGTCTGGCTTATCACTTCCTGCTGCCGTTGTTTTGGGTGTGAGGAATCTAGCGGCACCCATGCGCCGCCTGCCTTGTTGATAGCTAGAATGGCTACGAAAAACCACATGGACTTTTCGAAACAAACATGAATTAGGTCCTCTGTCGCGACACCTAATCCAATTAGATAATGTGCCAATCTGTCTGCGGCCTCATCTAACTCAGCGTAGGTAAGCTCTCCATCCCAGGCCAGGATAGCAGGTGCATTTGGTTGCTTGGCGGCTTGTTTTTCGATCAACTCATGCACACACCCACTGACTGCTTGGGGCTCTTCGCCTCTCCATGCAATAGCCTTTTGCAGGTCCCACTGGCTAACCATGGAAATATTTTCAAGCGTCGTTTCTTCATGTAATAGTAATTGCTGTACAATCTCATCAAAGTGGCTGCATAAAGCCTCAATTTGGCCACCAGCTAGAACTCTTGCATCGTAAACTGCATGAAATCTCACATAATCATCATGTATGTATGCTTGAACCACTAGCGGGTAGTTAAAATAGCCCTCCAGAAGATTATCGTCTGCCATCTGTTCACTCGTAGGAGGTACTATCACTGAATCGGTAGCAGTTCTTGGCGCAACAAGTCGGGCAGGTTGGATAACTATCAAGCTGGAGAATTCACAGGCATCGCGCGCATGAGTGCTCAACTTCGCTATGTTCTGTAGTCCAAACTGTTCAAAAGCAACCATATCAGAAGCTTGACGTTGTATGGTTTGAAGGAAATCATTGATAGTGTCTTGACGGTTTAAACGAACACGGACTGGAACAGTTGTCACGAGTGGGCCGGTCATTGATTCTGATCCAGAGACAGGGGCGTGTCGACCAGAAATTGAGGTACCAAAGCATACATCGTCTGATTCCGTATAATGTGCAAGCAACATAGCCCATGCAGCTCTTAATATCGTGGCTTTCGTAAAAGATGAAGCCTTGGTTTGACGGAACTGAATAGACTTCACCATGGATTGGTTGAAATGAGAACTGTTCATGTTGGTTGAAACATGCTGCAGCCGTGGAGGAAAGGGTGTGCACTTGGCCCCTTCGAGTTGCTCAATCCAGTACGTTGAACCAGCCTCATAGTTCAGTTCGGTGATATACTTGATGAATTGCGAGTATGGTCGGGGTTTAGCCACTTCTAACCCATCATAAAAGCTTTGAAGCAGCTGCATAATGATATTCATACCCCATCCATCGAACACTGAATGGTGTACAGCTAATGTGAAGTATGTGCTACCATCTGCAGCGGTTGCGAACCCGTAGCGGCAAAGTCGATCCCCATACACCATCTCCGTGGTTGTCATGATTGCTGAGACGTTGTCGTAATGCTCAATACTAGCATGGGGTTCCCACGGGCCATCATTCTTAATAACAATTTGCAATGATTGTCCATCTATAAAGGCTATCCGGGTTCTAAGACTGCTGCACGTATAAACAGTCTTCTCCCAAGCTTGTTGGAAGCGATTAAGATCAGTTTTCGGGGACAACTTGTAGATATATTTAGCAATATAAGACCCTGGTTGCTTTGAGGCAATCGCCATAAGCCCTTCTTGAAGCGGCGTACAAGGATATGCATCCTCAATACTTTGTGCATCAAGTAGACGGCACTGCTCGCGAGCCTTTGCCAACACATCTCCCATATTATTAGACTGCAGTAGACTAAATGGAATGACAGTGGTATCAGGGCTTTTGTTGTCTATCGCGACGACACTGGCTGCTACGTGTGACAAGCGAGAGTCTCGGAAGATTGAGGCTACAGTAAGCCCCATACCTTTTCGACGTGCTTGCGAGACTAGCTCGACTGCGCTGATAGAATCACCACCAATTTGGAGGAAACTATCGTCTCGCCCTATTGCCTCTGCTGGGACTCTTAAGATAGAAGCCCATAGCCGCTGCATTTGAACTTCTATTTCGGTCTCTGGTGCCCGCTTTTCAGAGTCAATCAATGCGTAGTGAGCAATCTCATCATGGCTCAGGGCGGCTACCAATCGCTGTAGCTTCTTTCTATCCAATTTTGCTGATGTGATGAACGGGATATACTGACAAGGTATAAACATCGTGGGAACCATGTAACGTGGCAGGAGTACATTAAGCTGTCCAACCAATGCAAGGAGTTCATCTTTCAGTTTGTTCGTTAGAGGCAGGAAGGCATCATTGAGTTCATCTTTTCCATCCTGAAGACGAGACAGTCGAATCTCTCGAGTAAAGCACAAGAAAGCCACGAGGCTAGCTCCAGTTTCGCTGTATAAAATGTCCACAGCCACCTGTTGGACACTTTCCAACGATGCGCGAATGCTCTGTTCTACTTCACCCAGTTCAACCCGCAAACCTCTAATCTTAACCTGCGTGTCTTTACGTCCAATATAGACGATAGTTCCGTCAGGGTTGTAATAAGCTAGGTCGCCTGATTTGTAAAATCGGGTCCATCTGGTTCGAGTCTTTACTGGCACCCACTCTGGCAGCGATGTGAGTACCACTTCTTCGGTCTTCTCAGGGTTAAGAAGATATTCTCGTAGCAGTGCTGGACCTTGTATCATCAATTCGCCGACGCATCCAATTGGAGCCAGGCGACTATGGTCTTCGGGATCTACAATCCAGAAGAGGCTACCAGCCGGCCGACCTACGCTAGTTGGTGCCTCCCTGCTAGACCTGTATTCATGTAATGCGCAGATAATGCAAGCTTCCGTCGGGCCATACCCGTTCACGAGGCGCACTTTATCAACCCAGGTTTCGATTACATCCTTTCCTGCAGCTTCGCCTCCCAGGATCAGTAACTGTAGATTAGGAACCTCTTCTGGTTTGAGGGTTCGAAGAAATGTTGGTGTAAGAATGGCAGAGTTGACGTCCATTTCGCGGATGAAATTTGTCAAACCGTCCAAGCGTGCTTCGTTGGAAGGGATGCACACGCAGCCTCCGGAAAAGAGTGTTGTAATAATTTCACCAATGCACAGGTCAAAAACGTATGACGTGAACTGCAGCATTCGAGTGCCGGCGTTGAGGCCCAGGCCTTTCGCAACGGCCATTTGACTTGAGCAAAGACTGCCATGCTCTATAACCACACCCTTGGGTTTGCCTGTGCTTCCAGATGTGAATATCACGTAGGCTGCATTTGTTGACTGTACATTTACTTGAGAGTGAGCTTGGTCAAACTTGTCCTGTTCCAATGCCTTGACGAATTCTGCCCTAACCTCAATGGTTTCAAGGCTCAGACTCTGGCACATATGGACATTGGCTTCGGATGCGAGAGCAATCCTTGCCTTTGTTTGTTGAACGACTGCCTGCTGTCGTTGTAATGGGTGCGACGGGTCTAATGGAACCCAGGCACCCCCGCCTTATTAATTGCCAGTATGGCCACACAGAACCACATAGATTTGTCAAAACAAACATGGACCAAGTCCCCAGGCGCAACTCCCTTCTTGACAAGATAGGATGCCAATTTGTTTGCCATAGTATTGAGCTCTCCGTATGACAATGTTCCGTCCCACGCCCGGATTGCGAGGGCATCTGGTTGGCGTATTGACTGTTGTTCGATCAAGTGGTGTGCGCTGGCATCAATGTATTCTGGTTCTTTCTCACTCCATGCGATTGCCTGTTCCATGTCCCATGGGCTGACTAGAGAAACATCACCTAGTACCATATCTTCAGGCCTGAGCAGTTGCTGCACAACTTGATCGAAGTGGTTTGAAAGAGCTTGGACTTGAGGTTCTGAAAGAAGCAATGGGTCATATGTAGCATGAAATTGCATGTATTCGCCGTATATATGAGCCTGTACCACGAGTGGGTAGTTGAAATAGCCTTCTAGTACGCTGTCGGATAGTGCTTCATCGTTTGTGCCAGGGCCAGGGACTATTATCGGATCTGCTTGATCATTCGTTGCAAGAAGTTGAACAGGTTGGATAACAAGTAGACTTGAGAAGTCACAGGCATCATGGGCTTCAGAACTTATTTTAGCGATATTCTGCAAGCCATACTGCTCGTGTGAAACCATCTCATATGCTTGGCTTTGAGCGCTCCGGAGGAATTCGACAACTTTCTGCTGGCGATCCAACTGAATTCGCATAGGAACAGTTGTGACTAGTGGTCCGACCATGCTTTCTAATCCTGCAATAGGGGCATGACGACCGGAAACAGCAGTACCAAAGCACACGTCGTCTGAGTCACAATACCGACCAAGAACGAGAGCCCACGCAGCCTGCAGAATGGTGGCGCTTGTCACTGAAGAGGACGATGTTGACAGCGGGATCACCCGTCTTATTGATTGACTGGTACTGTTTGTTGGCTTGTCTGTTGATTCAACTTGCGACCTGCGTAGCGGGAAAGAAGTTCGCTTGGCTCCATCAAGTCGTGTCAACCAGTACTTCTTGGCTGTTTCCTGATCTAGGTCCATTATATACCTAATAAAGGTAGAATATGGCTGAATGACGGGAATATTGCTACCGTAATAGAAGCTGTGTAGCATCCTCTTGATGATCTCCATGCTCCAACCATCAAAGATAGAGTGGTGCATTGCCAAGGTGAAATGGGTTTGACCATCAGTTTCGGTGAGAGTGTAACTGCATAGTCGAGATCCGTAACGCATATCAGTTCTAAGGCTTGGCTCCCAGCCAAAATCGTTTTTAATAAGCGCTTGTATAGAATGCCCATCAAAGAACAGAATTCTGGTTCTGAGGTTTGTACAATAAGAAACGACCCTACTCCAAGCAGATTTAAAGCCAGAAATATCAATATTATCAGGAAGCCTATACGTATACTTGGCTATGTAGGAGCCTGGCTGCTTTACCGCGATAGCCATGAGTCCCTCTTGGAATGGAGTACAAGGGTAAGCATCTTCAATCGTCTGGTCATCGCTCAGGCCACACATGTCTCGCACCTGGTCCGCCAGAATCTTTGCATTGTCTTTCGAGAGTAAAGAGAATGGTTCCGGAGCCAGTACTGTACTGGAAGCATCAAGTAGTTCAGCATTAGCTGCTACTTGTGAAAGGCGGGCGTCCTTAAAGATAGAAGCCACCGTTAGCAATACACCTTGTCGACGTGCTAAGGATACCAAATGGATAGCTGTGATCGAATCACCACCAATCTGCATAAAATTGTCGTCTCGTCCAATATTTTCGGCTGGGATTTTCAGGATAGCTGCCCATAGCTGTTGTATCTTAAGTTCCATTGTCGTCTGTGGTGCACGCTTTTCCATATCAACCAGCGAATAATGTGCAATTTGGTCTTGGCTTAGTTCAGTCGTCAAACGTCGGAGGCGGTTCCTGTCAAGCTTGTTTGACGTTATGAAAGGCATATAGTGGCAATGGATAAAGACTGTGGGGATCATATAACGTGGTAGCCTTAGGCTTAGTTCCCCAACCAGCGCCACAACTTGGTTCTTCATGCTCTCTGATAGCGGTAAGAACATCTCGCTCGTCTCTGTTCGCTGCGCTTGCGTGGCTTGCTAACTTCGTATGCTTGCTGAAGCAAACGTAGGATACAAGATGCGACCCGCTGCTGGTGTTCAATATATCAACAGCCACCTGCTGGGCGTTATGCAAAGCAATCCGGATATTGTGTTCAACCTCGCCTAGCTCGACACGAAGTCCTCGAATCTTGATTTGCGTATCCTTTCGTTCAACAAACTCAATGGTTCCATCTGAGTTATAGAAAGCTAAATCACCAGATTTGTAGAATCGGCTCCATTTTTCTTGCGCTTTCTGAGGAACCCAATCTGGCATGGCGGTAATGATAGAGTCTTTGGTTCTCTTACTATCAGAGAGGTATTCACGCATAACTGTTGGACCTTGAATCATAACCTCACCCACACAGCCCGTGGGTGCGAGACTTGCTGGGTTTTCCGGATCCACGATCCAACAGTAAGCCCCAACCGGTCGACCTATTGTTAGTGAAGAATCATCTGCTGACGCCCATTCATAGAGCGTACTAAATACACATGTCTCTGCAGGACCCCATCCATTAATTAAACGTACCTTACCTATCCATGTTTGCACAATATCTTGATTGACCGCTTCACCTGCTAATAATAGGCCTTTTAAGCTAGGCACTTCCTCCGGAGAAAGTGTCCGAATAAAGGCAGGTGTCAAGAAGGCCCAGTTGACATCCATTTCTTGAATAAATGTCACTATACCATCAAGGCGAGTTTTATCAGAAGGAATGCAGAGACAGCCTCCTGATATCAAGGTTGAATATATCTCGCCAATGCAGAGGTCAAACACGTATGACGCAAATTGTAGCATACGGACATTTGAATGAAGACCCAGCCGTTTAGCAACAGCGACTTGGCTGCTGCATACCGCTCCGTGCTCCATTACCAGGCCTTTTGGAGTTCCTGTACTGCCAGAGGTGAATAATACATACGCCACATTGTGTGCCGATACTTGGCATAGAAGCGACAACAGCGAAGAGTTCTCTTCCTCCTGGCTGAGCAGGAGCTGGTCAAAGGCCATTGTAACCTCGATGACGGTCAAGTTCAAGCTTCGGCATATCTTTGCGTTTTCCTCCGATGCTAGCGCAAGCTTAGCTCTGGTTTGGCCAGTGACTTCTCGCTGTCGTTGCATGGGATGTGTAGGGTCCAATGGGACCCATGCACCACCAGCCTTATTGATGGCCAAGATAGCCACAAAAAACCAGACTGATTTTTCAAAGCACACGTGAATCAGGTCTTCTACTTTTACTCCTCTCTCTTTTATAAGATAGGCTGCCAACCTGGTTGCCGCCCTATCCAGTTCAGCATATGAAAGCTCTCCATCCCAAGCCCGAATAGCGGCAGAGTTCGGTTGGCGGCATGCTTGCTGTTCTATCAGCTGATGTATACAAGCATCGATAGGCTGGGGCTCTTCTCCACTCCAAGCAATTGACATTTCTAGGTCCCGCGGCCCTGCCAAAGTCACCTCGCATAATGGGGTTTCATCCTGTATGAGAAGCTGCTCCACAACTCTGCCAAAATGGCCGCCCATAATGTCCATTTGGGACTCGGTGATAAGGTTCGAGTCATAAGTGGCATGGAACTCGACATGTTCATCATGCATGTGAACTTGGACAACCAGCGGGTAGTTGAAGTATCCGCTCCATAACATGTCTGATGTTACCTGACCACCACTTGCTGCTTCTAAAATGGGATCAGTGCTCGAATCGAGCATCCGAGTCAGCCTGACAGGCTGAACGACAAACAAATTTGAGAAATCGCATGCGTATTCAGCATCAGAACTCAGTTTTGAGATTTTGGACAGGCCAAACTGCTCATATGGAACCATGTCAAATGCTTGCGCTTGTATCTTTTTAAGAAACTTTTGATGCTCAGGCCTGGTTCTATCTGGACTCTTATTGGAAGAGTGGCAATTACAGGACCAGCAACCCTGTTTAAATCAGCGATCGGTGCACGTCTTCCAGCAATCGTTGTGCCAAAGCAGACGTCGTCGCTATCAACGTATCGCGCAAGGAGAAGAGCCCAAGCGCCACGCAAGAGGTTTCCTTTGTTACAGGAGCATTCTCAACGTGTGGAATGCAATTTCAATTCGTTTCTGCGCTGTCCGTGGAGATAAGGATTTCTGGCTAGACCCAGAGCTTGACTTGAGACGAGGAAATTTGGTTGGCTTCGCATCTTGTAGTTGATTTCTCCAGTACTGGCTCATTCTAGCAATGTCAAGAGAATTGCTGTACTCAATGAATCTGGAGAGTGAGTGCAGAGGAAGGATTTCTTCTTCGTGGTAAATTCTATGTAATGCATCCAATATGATGCGTTGACTCCAACCATCGTAGATAGAGTGATGCATCATCCAGACAAAGTAGAAATGCCCGTCAGGCCCCTGAGCGAGGGTGTAGCGACAAAGCCTGGAACCGTAGACCATCTCTATATCTTGGGTAGCGTCTAGGGCAGACTCCAGGCTGCGCCCTTCATCCCACTCCCAACTATCCTCGCCGTTGGTCACCACTTGCATTGAAATGCCGTCGAAAACCACAATCCTTGTCCGTAGTGTATTGCAAATGGAGACAGTTCTCTCCCAGGCGCTTCGGAACCGATCAATGGGAACGTCGCGAGCGATTCGGTAAACATATTTGGCAATGTAAGAGCTCGGTTGCTTCATGGCTAGAGCCATGAAGCCCTCCTGGAGCTGACTGCAGGGATAGGCATCTTCAATAATAATACCAGAAGCGAGTTTGCACTGATCCCGAGCCTCGAGCATAAACCGATCTAACAAGACTGTGTCTAACATACTGAAGCGTTTGGGGCGGATGCTAGGAATGCCAGGTTCCATTCCAGTATGGGGAGCTACTGCCTGAACTAGCTCGTTTATGTTGTCACATCGGGAAATGTGATTAGTTGGTAGGTATATTCCGACATCAAGGCACTTCTCGGCAATCTTATCTCGGTCAATCGAGTTTGCTCCAAGCTGGCTTAGAGACGCCGATGGCGTGATTACTTCGAGAGGCAATTGCAGTGCTTCCGAAACGATTTTCCTCAGTATATTTTGTACCGAATACTTGGCGTAGGCGATGTTTGGTTTGGTCAATTGGCGGCGCAACTCGTCCTCATCGACACCAGAGCTAGAAATTGGGATTCGATCAACAGCAACCCATTCTTTCGGAACTCTGGTAGCTCTGTTCAGCTTTCTAATCTCCAAAAGGAGCTCCCTGCGCGCCTTTGCGATGGCAGCATCTGCCTCTTTCGCAGCAATGTGTTTGGCTAACACTAAAGCCACTGCAAGTCCATGTTGCGGCGCACCCTCCACTGTATCAAATACCCAACTGTCCTCGATCGTGGTGTCGTTTTGAAGATAACGCTGGAGCTCCCATCGGGTCAGCTGTATGGTTCTTTCGGGTATGGAACCCATTGTTTCTGCGTCTATATCGAGAGGTAATTTTCCTGGAAGCTGTATAAATCTAGTATGCTGAAGGTCGAAATAGCATCAACATGCAAAAACAGCTACTTTTGGCTAATCAGCAACAATGAAGCAAGTAGCCTCAATGTACGGATAGCTTCGGTAGCACTGCCGGATCTCCCCGTCTACTAGCTATGAAACACCACTTCGTGACCATGCGGTCATCAGTCCTCGTTACTAAGGAGCTAGCATGCCAAGTGGCATGCACTCCAATCCCTGTCCTTGTATGCTTGCCATTTCACGTGCATGTATCGCTGTCTTACCAGCGTCGCTTAACAACCTTGGCGACACTAAGTTCCAACTTGTGGGTTGTGTGGAGAAAACCCCAGTCAGGAAATTCACTGGTCGTTCCGTAGAACAGACACTAAGCACTATTCAAAACCTCAAGCAGCTTGAAAATATAATCCTAGAATTAAGCCCAGCCAAATTCATCTCTTACATTTATCAGAAAGCATCTTTCTCATTTGTGTGGAGGTTCACAACGGTCTTTGCTATTATGGTGTATGACAGACTCAGTGATGGGTCATTAAAAGAATTGATGGGTTTTTGAACCAACAGAATAGCCACAAATAGAGCTTTTGAGTATCAAGTTATGGTCCGGGTAATCGGATAAAGGCATGTATGATAGGAACTAGTTATGAAGCAACAGTATATATAATGAAATAGACTAGGAGCTTCTCGTCGTTGTTGGTTGATGAGAAGCTCCAGCCCCCACCCTTTCCTAAGCCTCGACCGTGAGATGTTAAAAGCTGTGATGGGTGCCATGATGGAATAATCATTGCGTAGAATTCATGCTCTGTCGAATATCCTATTTAACGTGTGACATAACTTTGAGAGCGTCTTATAGTGCCACTCTCGGGATCGTTCAATAAAAGTAGTGTAATGCCTTTGTCAAACTGCTGCACTTGCAGCACGGGTGCTTTGTTCGACTATCAAGCCTATATCTCTGCAGGCTAACACGGACTCGTTGATGACACCACTGAGAAGTCTTTGAAGTATTTAAGATTTCTGTCTAGTGCATTGGGTCTATCATCTAACTGGGAAAAAAGTTCAGGCATTGACCCGCAGGGCAAAAGACGACACTTGTAGCCACTGAGATTTCCTCCGCGATCAGAGCAAGTCAACAGCAGCAGAGACTCACTCAGTGTCGTCCGCAGCTAATTTGTGTTCTCCAAATCTGATACCAATAATAACAGCTGCCGCAAGAGACAGACAACATCCCATAAATATGAACGGCAGTCCAATCCATGCATCTCCCCAGAGCATGCCGACCTTGAAAATAGCCGCCAGCAACGGGCCCGATATTAGCAAACCAAAACTCTCCAACACGCTCATACATGTAAATAGCATGCCAATGCGTCGACCTTCTGCCGCAGTTACTACCAGACCGCGCACAGCCGGCCCATAGCCGTACCCGAGCGAGTATACTATCAGACTCATGACCATGATGACGGAGCTGGGTGCCAGACCGATACCCAAGGTTCCAATGACTAGGGCGATGATTCCTGTTCGTGCAAGCCACAGGTCTTTGAGAAGTGGGCTGAGTTTGAGATTCACCAAGAGTATCTGGCTAGCAAGTGGAAGTATGAGCCCGACCGTAACGAGGTTGACAGCGGCGATGATTGAGTTTAAAAGGCCAGCCTTTGCGAACATCATTAGCACTTTTGACAAGGCATTGGTAGGAAGGGTGTTTATCTCACCTCGGCCCAGCTCCAATGGAACCGCTTTGTAACGTATTGCATGAGAATTAGTGGTATACTCTTGCCAATCGATGTAAACAGAAACGTCGACAGGAGCAGGCCGACATGCTTGTTGTCCCGAAACAAGCTTCGAAAGGAGATCGCCTGTTGTTTAAGGGTGTTGACGGCGTGCGCCCATACTCCAGCAGGTGCTGGTGATAAGAAGTCGTCGTCCGGGGCTGGCCCTCGTCTGTACTATCTGGGGTCTCATACCAGACGTCTCGGGAGTGACAAAAGTTGCCAACACGGAGGCCACCACGCATCCGAAGCCAATAAAGACGGCGAACCAGTTACCACCAGCCATGGCAGCATATGTCAAAGGTGCGGCTATCAGTTGGCCCACCAAGGCTATCGCGCTGATATAGAGGAACGTGGTAGAACTGTAGACGGAATTCAGCTTAGCTTCTTACTCAACCAACGTCATATGGCACCATACCGTTGCGCCTCAGTCGAGACGTCAGTTGCGATGGTAAACAGCATAGCAATTGTGACGAAGGGTCCGCCACCAACTATAGTGAGCGTAGCACCCAGCCATATAAGGCGGAGGGGAAGGATATCGGGAAACGACCTTGAAACTGTCAGCAGGTTGTCTTACGACTACCTTGGTGACGAAACAATTAGAGAGACATACCAACGAGGATATCGACAGCCTGCGACAGAGTGATTCCTACCAACGACAAGCCAAGCACAATTTTACGACCATACTTGTCTGCTGCCATGCCGTAGGGTACTGCAGTGAGCATCCCTGGAAGCAGTCCGAAGGTAACCTGCCAGCCTTTGATCATGGAGAACTCGGCCTGGACAATCTCGTTCTTGCAACGGGGTCCCCATTTAAGGCCTCTGGGTAGTATTTTCTGCAAACTATGCCCTCCTGGATAGGGCTCATGGGTACGGACACGAGCGTGAGTGCGATCTCAAAGGCAAGGAAAACAATCAAGTACGGTATAGCAATGGCAAAGCGCCGCCGGGTGGTGATCCCGCCATTGTGAGGCGTCGCAGAGGGTTCATTCTGGCTTTCCGCTGGCGGGAGCAGAGGACTTCCTCGCTGTTTGGCGCTGGAGTCATTGTTGCAGGTCGAGTTGAACCGCGCAAGATCAAGAGCGTGGTCCCCTACAGGGACGAGAAACACAGAAATCAGCGGTCACGCCTGACTAATAAGGGGATTCTGGCTACAGTAAGGCAGCTCTGACTGGATGCAGCGCATCTACCCTTGCATCTGATCCCTGCGTCTCACTTCTGGCCATACGCGAAGCGACGGTGCCAGATTTGGTGAAGCGGCGTTCCAGTCCGGATCCACGTGATACGGCGATCCGTACTGGAATGCTTAACGGCCCCTTCGGTGTTATGCCAGCGGGCTTCCCTTGCGTCTCAGCGGATTAAAACGTTTCCCGAGCCAAAGTTTGCAGAAGCTTGAGGTTACGTTTCCTTTGAGTGCGATTAAGCACACGCCTAACCAACAGAGCCATTGCCTTGCCCAACCCCCACTTGTAGCTTAACTCAGTCGTTCGAAATGACTGTGAAATGATCTAAGGTCGGCCAATGTAGAAAGAATACCAAATACACTTACATATTTAGCTACCGCGAGTGCCTATCGCTTGCCTTCTCTGTCCGTGATTTTCAGGTTCTCCCATCTTCGCAACCGTATGTCATAGCAAGATATCTTTACATCCGACTATACTTACTGTCGTGTCCACCAAATGTCACACAACGTCAACGTAGGGTCTATAGTTAAGCCTTAAATGTACTGCAAGAACTAACTAAAGAGATGGGGTAGTATCAATAGCTGGGAATCGAGCCCCATGGCTGCGTATTCACAACAGATGATAGACTCAGTCCCTATCAGTACCAAAAGTAAGCTACCCTAGGTAGCAGGTACAGGGTATGCGGCCTATTGAGGATGTATGAGAGGCCACAATAAGATAGAAATAGAAATAAAAGGAGGAAAGACAAAAGACAAAAGAAAGTGCCAAAGGGCCACGACATCCGATTTCTTATTTTAAGAGAAGTAGGCACAGCATGATTACATGTAATGGTGCATTGCAATGCTGCGGGATGCTTGCAACTGAGTCGTGGACTACCCAACGACTACGCTTGCCCACCACCTGTTTCATTTGGCTCCCATGGCGACCATGGTCTCACAAATGTGGATACGTTAATCAACGAGACTAAGTTACATGCAATGTCTGATTTTTACGGAGTGCAGCATTTCAAATTCGTCGTGGTAGTGTAGCTTTTGCACACGCGCAAATTCCAATACGAGCTGCCCCAGAACCCTTCCACAGAGTCGACCGCCAAGCCAGAGTGATGCAGGGGTAAATTTCTGTTTCCAGTAAATCCGGTTACTTTCATTTGTCCAATTCGGCTGGTGTGTTCCTGCCAGCGAGCGGCTAATATTGGCAAGGAGATTTGTTCGACTTGGCATACAAGGTTAGGCATTTGTGAAATTCATTCTCCTGTAGTATGGAAAACTGACCAGGGATAAAAACGGAGAAATACCAGTGCAACATCAGTAACTCTCAATACATTTAGATGATACAGAAATTGTGCTCATGGCTGCATAATTTTGATCAGCTGGGTCAACAGACTTATGTCACATAGACCTATGAACATCCCACAACCAAAATACCGATGCAATCAAGTTTGACCTGACTCTAATTGGAACTGTCATTTCTAGAGTGGCTTCTATCTTAAACAGCACCCTCGATTACCATATCGGCTTCAGATACTGCACAACGCCAGCCGAATTCATCAGTGATCTTGCCTGTCTGGATCCCTTTTAGGTGGTGGAATAATTTTGACAAAATTGGCCCGGACTCATTCTGGGACTCGGGAATATAAGTAACGGTTTCCGCGTCGGAACTGACGGCCACACGTGGGCTTTGTGGGAGGCTGGGCTTCTGGTTGCGACGCGTGATTGAACGTATCGGTACCAAAGAGGCTGCTGTCCCTACTGCTATAACTTCGCTGAATGATGGCAGTTCTGTGTATTTGACAGGCCTCTTTTCAGCCTTCCAACCGAAACTACGCGCAAGTTCCAGGACGCTCTCGCTTGTAATACTTTCAATGATACAGGCAGAGCTGGGGACAACAACTGTCACGTCGCTGCCGTCTACCTTCACACCAACAAAACCACATGTGCTGAACTCGTCTATCTCCTCATGCCTGGCGCTGTCGAGATGCAGCGTGATACCATAGCCTTCTCGCCGAGCTTTGTCGCTCCAGCGCAGAACAGGGGCGTAGTTACCCCGAGTTTTGCGTGACCCGAGCCATTGGGCGCTGTCCGATCGAACTCATCCAGGATAACAGCCTTGACAGGCAGCGCACCGTGAGCGATACCTGTTGGGACGGCATAAATGCAGAAAGTGTACTCCTCCGGCGCCGTCAGGTTTAACTGCGCGCTGGATCCATACAGCTGCGGGCGCAAGTATAAGGCCGCTCCAGTCTCATGTGGTGGTACAAAGCCAGCATTCAGTGCGACGACTGAGCGACAGGCCTGCACAAACATATCAACAGGCACATGTGGCATTGAAGCTACGTCGGCCGAATGCTGCATTCGGTACGCGTTGCGCTCCGGGCGGAAGATGGCTAACTCTAAGTCTCCAGGGCTGCGAAAAGCCTTGATGCCTTCAGCAGCCTGTTGCCCATAATTGAGCGCCGGTGCCATGCCATGAATGCGCACATAAGGATCAACAACAAAGCGTAGCGGCGTCCATTGGCCTGTAGTGCGGCTATAAGTCGATTCTACGTGACCATTAACTGAGAGAGGATGCACTTGTTAGCATTCGCTCGTGGAGCGGAACTTCTCAATTTGCTCACCCTCTCTGATATCGAAACCTAGGTTTGCCCAATCAAGTGTGTCAAGGGGCGGTGATGGAAAGGCTGCCATTTTGGCACAACTTGAGGTGGCTGATCTGGGTCGCGCGGTCACTATGGCTTTGACCTGTAGATGGAAGCAGTATCGTTTCGCTGCGTGTTACATGGCGACTTACACAAAATAGTTGAATGTTATACAGCAGGGATTGATGGAAGTTGCCGGTTGGTCAGCAGCAGCAACCCGGCACATCATCGTAAATTACGTGGGACAATTACAAGCATGGCCGGTGCCATTGGACAGAACTTCAGCGCCCCAAGCCGAAAGGTTGTCTGTAACCATATGACTTTCCAACCTACTATCCATTATTCCCTGTTGCCAAATTAACAGACAGAATGGAAGCTACGGAGAACTAAAACTGAGAAGCAGGTGGCTCTGGACGATTGATCAAATTACTGTCCACTGGCCCACTAAGCCTGGGTGCATCCAAACAGTTTGTCTTCTTTGCCAATGGGCTGGCGAATACCGTAAGCTCTGCTTACCTGGGAGTGGCCCGCTATCAATGCCTGAGCACGATAACGGAATGGGTTGATTGACATCCAGTCTAAACACAGAGCTTGTTCTTTTGACAGGCCATGATTATATGCTAAGCTTTTGGAGGGAATTAAGCGGGATTACTGTTTGCGGAAGCCAGGTGTGAAATGACATGCCAACCTGAGGTGAGAAATTGAACACGTCCTATGTAAAGTAAATAGAAGAACTAGACAAGAACTATATCATAGACAAGGACTAAAAGGAACGTCTGACTATGGTCTTCATTTGACACTGTTGAACTTGATCTCTGAACATCATCGTTTGGGTTTTAGTTAGTTTTTATCCAGTTGATCTTCCCTAGCAGAGTCCGTATACAACGGCGAACATACAACATGGGTTCTATCAGTGTTGACTTTGAACAACGTGCCGTCGCTGGTATCTTCAATAATGCCGTTGCAGGCTGGGCGATTGGTGCTGCTTGGGAGTTGGGCCTTCTGGATGAACTACGTGACGGAAGGCGGCTAAATGGCAAAAGTTCGCGACCCAGCACAACCTTCATGTTGGCTCAACCGAAGGAATAATCACTGCGCTGGTCGTTTCTCACATTTTGACTCGGGCTGGCGACAATGTTGTGCCTGGAAAGCTCTTCGATGAAGCCTACCGTACTAAGTCACTCTTCCACTGGCTTAGTCTTGGCTCCGGCGCACTATATACGAACATGCCACATGTTGTGCGTAACGAGAATCGAATTGGTGAAGACTATTACACCCGCGACTCCGCGGCCATTGCTTATGCCTGCCGCGACATCAACCGGCAGTACTTTGACCCGGCTTTCAAGAAGGCTATGGACGGGCTGAACTATGATTTCACCTCCGTTGTTGACCTCGGCTGTGGTAGCGGCAAGCGACTTATGCAAATCCTCGACCGTGCACCGGAAGCAAAGGGCCTTGGAGTCGACTTGGCCGGCCCAGCGCTCAAGGTTGCGGCGGCGGATGCGGCAGCACAAGGGTATGGCAACCGTCTTTCTTTCGTCGAGGGCGATGCCCGTTGCATTGAGCCAAGATCTGAGTTTGCCGACGTCGACCTGCTTACCTGCTTTATGATGGGGCATGACTTCTGGCCTCGGGAAAATTGCATCAATACTCTGAAACAGCTTCGGGAGTCATTCCCCAAAGTCCGTCGTTTCTTGTTGGGCGATGCTACGAGAATTCTGCTCAATTCGAAGGGCAGCGCCACGGCAGTATCAGAAGACAACGTGCCTGTCTTTACTCTTGGTTTTGAACTTGGTCATGAGATGATGGGAGTATATCTGCCAACAATTGAAGAATGGGAGGGTGTATTCGCTGAAGGTGGATGGAAGTTAGTGAAGAAGCACCTCATTGAGTCCCTAACGCTTTCGGTCGTTTTTGTTCTCGAACATGCTTAAGCTGGCGGCGCAAGGAACTCGCATGTGCTGGTATGATAGCAGGCATCGCTTTGGAATACATAGACTCATTGAAGAAAGATGACATCCAGATTAAATAACTCAATAGCATATAGCTGTATCTCTAACAATATATGAGTTTGACACCTTTTGTGTTCCTATATGTCGTCGCACTTTTCGCTTTTCAATTTTCTAATTAGTATTGACCACGAGTAGAACGACAATCGGAGTGAATGAAGTTGAAACCATCCTGATTCTAGCATCTCCAAAGTTGGATATGGATCACGGCGAGTTGGAGCCAGAACGGCTTACACCAACTCATCGGTAGTTAATAAAGATCAAGTGGAGGGCTCTAATAAAACAACGATGCTAAAGATGGAAAACATTGAGCGTTCTCGTCCTCTACAGCAAGGAGCTACGAGAATAAGGAGCAGGTTGTGATGGCACATGTGAAAGTTTCAAGACGACACAAATTACAAAAGGTTGAATTGCTAAATATTCTCAATACCTATAAATCGTCTGTATGTTTGTATTTCGTTTATTGCCATATTCTGTCCTTCGTGGCATACCCTATCCAAACCGTAACGTAGGGGATCAAGCTCGTTATTCTAGACATGTGTACCTGACCAGACATAATTTGTTGGCTTCTACCAGATGCTTGTTCCTGCTCACCACCCTCCAAAATATCCACAAAATACTTTAGCTAGAGCCAGGAATGAATAGGGAATCTCCATAGGCAGGTCAGGATGAGGTTTGAGTGAGTCGAATTGTGCTGCCACGTGGTTCTCAGTATATGGCCTACGTGTGAAGAGAATAAGCATATCACGCTCCGCTCCTTCGTCTTATCCTCGGGGTAGATAGCTGACAGGCTATGCTTGCGTTCATGATCCATAATCATTACGGTATCAAGCAACTCGCTGTGCTGGACCCGACCCAGAATTTTGTGCTGAGTAGCTTCTCGAAGCTTAATGCCCGTGGTTTCATCCATGCTATGCACAAATGTAGCGGCGGCGTTTGGTGCCATGTTGGTTGACCCTAGCAACATGGTCATGGTGTGATCAACCCCGTCGCAATGCACGCCTTCTAGGGCAGGCTCCCGAGAAGTTCCGGAGTTGTGAGCGTGCGTGTGTTGAAAAGGGTTAAGATCCATTTGTTTGTGTCATACTCGAGCTTTGGGCGAGCTTTTATACTTATTCCATTCACCATCATTGCTTTAAAAACTAGCAATGCCTGGAAGACGCTGTTAAGCTGAATATCATTATCAATCTCATCGAACCTTCGAACCTGGCCGGAATCGTGTCGCACAAAATCTTCATCTTCTGACAGCATGAAAGGCTGGAACTCAAGCCTGCGCACTGACTTCGTGTCGAGATCGAAGCAAAAACGGCAATTTCGCGTCTTGCGGAAGGGAATTGTGGGATCATCTTTCAAGGCATTGCTGACGGTACCTAATCTCGCCACATCTTCCTCGGAAGCTCCCAGGCCCAATAGGATAGACTTCATATCTTTTGCCTTGATAAAGACGAAGCGTTCCTCAACATATTGCTGTCTCAACTTCATAATCTTTGCCACTGCCTCGTAGAAGCCTGGCTTATACATGCTCTCTCGAACATTGAGCTGCGTCTGCACGGCATGACCGACGAAGGCTTCTGGTTGTTGGTGAAGTAAAGCCTGATCATTATGCTGGCTAAAGGTACCCTGATGTGCGAATGCTTCTACAGCTCTAGCCTTGGATGTCCCGTGCAAGTGCCGCGTGTTGAACCAAGTGGCACCCGAGCGTGCAAAGTTGAAAGGACGTAGTGACTTGGGTGTACGTGGGAGCCATCTCGATATGCATTGTGAAGACATGTTTGCTAGCTTGCACAGCGGTTGAATTGCTTTCGCACCAACACGGGTTGTTCCCCAATAAGATAGTCTCAGAAGAAACTACCCGGGATTTGCGGTGGATAACGGGACGTGCGACAATTCACAACATCAGTATGTGTTTGATCTGGTAGAGAAATGATTTGTAGGGCTGGCCTCCGTAACAGTGTAAGACCAGATGACCAGTCCGATCTCCACTGACGTTTAATTGAGCCGAGACTGACGAACGACGCCCAGGTCTTGTGGGCTTGATTCTGACTCGCACAATTACAGGATGTAAAATGATTTTACAGCGACTGAATTCTTGCCAACAGGGTGACTAACGTCAGAAATAGTGCTGAAACGGCTTATGAAATCGGTAGATTGTCCTTACGAGTCTTCCTCCAAGCTCTCGTAAGTACACTATAGAGCGTTCCGGGTATACCAGGCGGGGCCAGTGGGGAGGGATCAAATCCTTGTATTCCACACATCTAGCATGTGTAAGTCGCCTTAAGATAGCTGGGAACGTTTCTGACAATAGGCATATGGTTGTAACATATTTGAATCGCTTTAATGATCACGATTTAGGCATACGTCAACCTTGCCTCATTCCCCAGCCTTGTGTTGCATACCTTTGTGTAGCTTGTTAACTGTTGACACCGCTCGTAGAGATAGGTAAGTCATTAGTGACGTTTAGTGTCAGGTATTAGCGTTACTGTAAGGCCACCGGACTCGCTAGTGTGGATACTGCAAAGTTGCCTGCCCTCTAATCCGTAGTAGAATGAATCAGCTATCGGTGCAGACCAGCTGCAAGGGCTACAGCACATCAACCCTATCATTGTCTCGTTCACCTATTTCTGTTCCATCTTGGCAACACTAGAGGCTTCTAATTACAACCCTGGCGACCTGCCAATTTATTGCTTTCGGTATTGACGTGTGAGCTGGAGAACTGTGTGTTTGCCATATATCCTATAATGGTAGGGCTGTGAGAATCAAAAAGATGATTTCGCATTCAGCAACACGGTATTCAGTAGCTAATTGGAAAAGTCTCCTTAATGATGATCAAGTACACTTATTTTAAGGCGCAAGTTCTTCCATAATTAATAGAGCTTGATGTGATATACCCTTATCATCAACATAAAGGAGAGCCCATAACTGTACGAAGGCCTCTCAAAGCGTCCCCTTTTCGATGACGTTCAATATTTTACCATTTCCCAGCTCCAATATCACATCCGAGTCTTCAACCGTTGCCATTCGATGTGCTATCATGATCACGGTGCAGCCTGATGAAGAAAAGTCCTTGAAGACGTTCTGGGCTCGTTCCTCCGTCTCCGAGTCCATACTGCTTGTTGCTTCATCAATGAGAATCACATGACTCTTCGTGCTTGCATTGTGCAGTATTGCTCGTGCTAGACAGAGAAGCTGCATTTCACCAGCTGATAGCTGCACAGATGACAGGTCAGCGTCCAACCCGCCCCTCTGATTTATTTGTTCCAGGAGGCCAACCCGCAATAGCGCCGCAGACATAGACTCATCATCAACTGCCCCAATGGATCCTTCTGTTGTATACGGAAATAAATTGGTCCTAATTGAACCAGGAAGTGTGACCGGATCTTGTGTAATGGTGGTGATATGAGACCGAAGATGTTGCAGAGTGATAGTCTTGATGTCCACATCGTCTATCAGAATTGAACCACTAATGTCGACTAATCGAAGAATGGAGAGCATAAAAGAGCTCTTGCCGCTTTTGAGACACTTAGTAACTTCACCTGATCATTCAATCATTTCCACATACCTGCCAGTTCGGCCAATAACTCCGACCTTTTGGCCTGGTTGAATTGTGAGATTAATGTTCTCCAGTGCATTGTTGGTCGATGTATCCAGAGCACTATTGAAGAGTTCGCAGGGTTAGTAATTTACAGCGACTAGTTCCATACTGCCACTCACTTATACTTTGCGGTCAGACCTCGAATCTCAATCTTACCCGCCCCAGGCCAGCTTTCAGGTGGATGGGTTGGCTGTTCTGAGTCCTTCTCAGTTGGAGTTTCGCTGACATATGTCCTCAGGCGAGCAATAGCACCTAGGAGGTCTCCAAGTTCGCCCAATACTGTATAAGCTGTGCTAGACTCTCACCGTATCCTACCAAGTTAGTCAAGGCCAAGCCAATGGCAGTCGCCGATGAAGAGCTTGTTATTTTTACGACGAAAGTGATGAGGACGATGGCAATAATGGCGACAAAGATGTCCAAAACGAGAGTTAACCAGCGCTGAATGCAAAACATGAGATAATACGGCTTTTGGGAAACATTTAGCCGCTGCAAACCATTTTCCAAGAACGCGGCCTGCCAGTTGAAGGCTCTGATATGTTGTAGACCAGACTCGATCTCTGTCAGCAGTGTATATAATGGTGACTTCGCTTCAAGATCCAAATGCCGCATTTGACGGGATGTACGGAGGTAGAAGCTTTGGAGGAGGCAAAGAGCAACCACAAAGAGTGGAATAATAGCAGCGGTGTACTTGGCACCCGAAACGATAATAGCAATTGTGGTAATGTTGATGAGAGAAACTAAAGAGTCAGTCGCTGATCGGAGTTTTAGAGAGAGCATCGTACAAAATGTCACCATGAAGAAGGCCATGGGAAGTTCCTGGGTAACTAATGTCATATCCTGGCTGAATCTGTGGCTAGTGTCAGTATTTGAACTTTAGTATTGCACAAATGTGTATACCTGTTCAAAGTGTTCCCGCTGTCTACCGCAGTAAAGTGCCATAGCGGTTGCCTAAGCTCAAGTATGAGCGTTATATTCCACGAATCGGATGGTAGATAACTAACTTCATTACGACTTCCAAAAGAGTTCGGTGTAGGTTCTCAGCAGACTCAGGCACAAACTTGAGCATGAAGAATCTAAAATTATGGTTGATAAGTACGGGTGTTCAGTAAGGGCCGGCATCATCTTACCCAAGAGCACAGAACCCCAGAACCAGTCCAAGAATAGACCAGCCGGCATATCCAATAAAGTAAAGGTTGTTTTCCGGAGCTATTTCGAGCCATATACGAACCCAAACGTCTGTTTCCCAATATTAGCTGCGTGCACTGCGGCTCCAATTTGTGTGAGAGAAGCTCAAAGGCCATCTTACTGGGCATTTGGTACGCAAGAACATATGTAACAGCGAGTGTAAACCATACTACAATCGTAATTCTACCAACTGATTTGAAGTAGAAGTTATATAGGGTGAAATCACCTCCTTGGCGATTTGGATCATGCTCGTCGCTGTTCTTGGTTGTAATTTCACAGCTCTGTGATGGTGAATCGCCGCTCTGATTCGATAGAGATTCATCGGGAACCCTTTGACGATTTATCTGTTCTTCCTCGGCTGCATTCGAACTTTCAGCTGCATTTTTAAGCTCTGAGTGAATCTCATTGGGATCTTTCGCGGAGACTATGCCTCCAGCCTCAAGCGCAAAAACCACGTCGGCGAACGCAGCATATTCAGCTGATTTGAAGTGTACAAAGTCAGTACAGGCGCATGAACTAGGATTGACTGGTCCACTAACAATTGTGAGTCGCTAAAATGACTGTTATCCCACTTCTGCGTAGGACACCTCCTGATCCCAACAACCGAGAGAACACAGTGTTTGATGTACGTCGATCCAGCGCACTAAAGACATCATCTAGCAAGACAAGCCTCTTTTGGAGTATACTGCTCTCGCTAAAGCCTGAAGAGGGTTAGCTTCGTGAACGAACCTTGAGTCTCAAGTATATCATACCACTCGTTGCTTCTGGCCGCCGCTAAGGGTTGAACCTCCGTTACCAGCCAGTGACTTGTCCCTTTGAGGGAAATCTTGAATATCCTCACTCAGTAAGCAAGCATCCATGACAATATTGTACCAAATTGGATCAAAGTCATCTTCACAGATGACATTGTCCCGAATCGAGATATTCCTCAGCCAGGATGTTTGCCCGCAGTATGCAAGACTTGAATGGCCCATAGATATTTCCCCATGTTCCATTTCAACTTCTCCTAAAATTCCTCTAAGAAGTGTTGTCTTTCCGGAACCAACGCCGCCCATGATGACGGCGAAGCTGGATGCGGGAATACTTATATTAACGTCTCTCAGAACGGGTTCGGCAGACACCTCAAATGTGAATGACGCTCCTTTTATTTGAAGCTCGATTGGTTTCTCTATGTTGTTGGTTTCCTGAAGTTCGTGCGTCTGGTTTCCTAAGTCTGTTTGAGCAACACGGTCTAGATCTCTGCTGGGACGGGGCGTGATTGTCACAGAGCGCTGTTCGATTCGTTCAGGTAATAGGAGGAAATTCTGTATTCTTGTAAAGCATCCAGCAATGCTCCAGAGGATGGGAAATGCGATTGTTAATAACGCAAAAGGCTGGGAAACAAGGGTGATGATAGATAGTGTTGAGAATACTTGTGCAGCAGTCAAACCTTGGCCAAGACTGGTCCAGAATAGGGCACCCGCGATTACAAGAGTAGGCGCCATGGATAGTGTAAGCTGGCCTTCGTAGAGGTTAGGGCGTCGCCGTCTCTGCTTGTTTGAGTTGGGTGCGTACTTACCTGTCGTATACATTGCAATGAGCAACGTTCTGTATTTCTTGGAGTAGTTCATTTCAACGACCCTGCTGTGTTGAATGTGCTCAAAGAACCAAGGGCCGAGGCCCATCATTTTGATCCCCTTGAGTTGTGACAAAGCATGCGAGGTTTTTGATACTCGTTCTTCAACCTTCTGGTTCCAAGCGATCTTAGCTGGTGCTAACTTCCCTCCCAAGTACCCTGATCCAATAGTTGAAACTTTATGCAGTGACGTTAGTTTTTGAACAAAACACATAAGAGCTTTATTAGCAATTTGACTTACCTATAGTTGGTATGATGATCAAGACTGTTGCGCCACCAACATACCTCGTCAGCATGTACACACCAACCCCCAGCTCAACGATGCAAACCCAAGTATCATGAAGACTTTCTAGTCCTTGAGCTATACTGTCAACATCTGTACTCATGTGAGTTACTGCTGCAGAAGCCGCATCTGTTCCAGATTGTAATCGGAGCGACTTCTTCATAATCAAGGACACCAAGGAGCCTCGAAGCATCGTAATGAAGCGGAAAGTTAAATGCGTGTAGCATGCCCGCGAAAGCTTAGACAGTTGTTAGGCTAGTGTTCACGTCGAAAGTGTATGTACAACTAATCTTGTTGATCAACTTACTGCGATACCCAAGTAGATGAGGACTGTCGCGCCGATGAGACCTCCAGCAGTATTGTTGGAAAGGTCAGACACTCCGACAGCGTTGACAATTGTGTGAAGTAGAAAGGTTGGGCGAAAGTGAAGCCAACAAATAGGAGCCTAGGTGGGATAGCTACTAGTACTGGCACAGCATGAGCCGCTGCCGAGGCTTTCAAAAGACTATGGGCGGACTTCTTTTCAACTTCAGCTTCGATGTTAGCACCTTGAGGCTTACAGCAACTAACTCTTTACCACTTACTCTGTTCCCAATGTTTTTCCTGTTTGTGGAGGAGAATCTCAGAGTCAAAATCCGCACCGATGTGCTGTAGGTTATCCACGGTCAAGATGGAGCGGAAGCCACCCCAAAGCGTCGAGTTAATCCATAAAAAGAATCGACGATTCCAAAAGCCACTGGCAGCTTCCCTGCTCATTGCAACCTTGTCTGCCTTGTGAATGAACAGGTTACGTTTCGAGACCTCTTCTAATACCAGCAGGCATCCTTTCAGAACAGTAGCAGCTACCAGGATTCTCGCGTTGACTTGCAATCCCACTCGCATGAAGGTGGATCTGATTTGGGCGGCATCAAGTAGGATGGTAAGAGATAGATACGTGCTGAGAGCTGATGACAACCTGAGCGAGTGTCGGTGTTGCGCCCAAAGAATCATCAAAACGCATACTGCCACTGACAATGAGAGGGCCGCGGCTGCGATTGATGCTGCAGTACGATACTGTACTGACTCCTGGCTCCATAGTCCCAGATACGCAGCCTCTACGGCCACGAGCGTAACTCCTAGTATCTTCACGATACGGTGTTAGTATGGACCTGTACAGAGCATGGACCACCACGTACGAGTTTGGCCCATAAAAGCACGCCTGAGCGCACACGTGCAGGCTTGCGGAAGAGGCGAGTGACAATAAATGGCGATGCACTAAGGAGGATGGATGCAGGGAGGATGGTAAAGATAGACTGCTCGAACAGCAGCGTGAAATCGAAGGTGCCCTTCAGCTGGGGTCCAAAGGAGTTGTCCTCTGTCACGTTCGTAAGTACCGCCATGCTTCAAGAAGAGGGTGGCTGCGGATAACAGTGGTTTGTTTGCAAGGGTCTCTATGCAGAGGGAGCTGTGAAAACATTGAGGAGCCCGGGGACTGGGTATCTAATTGCAATGGTGTGCGGAAGTAATGATCGCCCTCACATGCTCAGCCTGACGTGCTGGGGGACCACAGCTACATAACGGGGCTGCGTCACCACGTCGTACAGCGATATCGCTTAAGTGCGACCAGAGGCTACTGCTGGGCTTTAAGCGATCCACTCATAGTATAAACCATCTTGCTTAGGGTAGCCTCATCATGTTACTTGGGTTACTGAGTTGATTTGCAAAGGGATGGGTAGTTGTGTTGTGCACGGATTGCCATTTGTCCGACACATCGCTCGCAATAGGACAGCCTACAGTTAACCAGTTCTCATCTCATGGCCAGTATATTATTCAAATGCTATAGTACGGTTCAAATCACATTCAGCTGCAAGACTACTGTAGTTATGAATTCTTTACTCTCCCTACGAGTATGGGGGTAAAAGCGTAAGGCAGGCTCATGGACAGTGTCTTCCCAGTCAGCCCTAGGCGATATTAGGCGCCAAACGAATGCAGATAGTAAGTCGACTGGCGTCACTGTGTGGGCTCCTCGCACCCCTGATACAACCAATTGATTGGCCAAGGTAAGCGTCAAATGAGACAAAGAAATTGAGGGGCTTGATCTAAGAGGGTGTCTTTTTGAAGCCGTCATATCCGTTTTGACTGAAGCTTGTAACACAGTGGTGGGTAATGGCTTTATGGGGATTGCTGTTGCTGAATTGTACTTATAGCTTACCGATAGTAAGAGCCACTCAGTTCCTTTTGGGTGATGAACCACTCCAATGCCGGACAAGTAATGATCCAGTACACCCGTACGGTGCAGTAACATTGGCCACAAGCTCCAGCCTAGCATGAAATGTAGTGACAAGTGGCTCGGTTAGATAGCAAGCTGGGAAACAGTTTGCTGACTTGGCCTGATGGACAATATTGGTTAGATAGTGTTTGGAACAAGAACACTCTACCAAAATGCTTGGCTTGAGATGACGCCGAAACAACAAATCACATTTCAGCCCCAGTCCTTATTAGATTGATTATGCGCTCTCTAGAATAGGCCCACCCTTAACCTGCGTACCATGTTGCCTGCTGTTACCATGAGGCAACTGAGATTGGCGAGCACGGCCTTTGGACCACTGGCTCGTTCTGTAGCCCTCCACAGGCCAATCCATCGTCGAGCCTTTGCAGTGGTGACAGAGCAGACTGTGCCTCGTCATGATGCCCTTGGCACCCACTTTCCTGTTGCCGTTTCATCTTTAGATCTTCAAATTCGAAATCAAGAGCCATACTGGCAGAAGATTCCCAAATGGCAAAATGTTTCGACAGACCAGTTCCTTAGCCACAAATGGCAAATGTCGAACACGGTGCAGTCAGAGAAGGCACTCTATGCATTTCTCACCACTGTGCTACCGGCCAAGATCCCGCCTCAGGCGGACATGGCCCCGCATCTTCGCATCACGGGTGTAGAAACTCCGGCAGACTTCATTGATCGCTTGAAAGAGGGCATCAAGAAGGCGCCAATGGCCGTCCGGCTATCTCCGCATATTCTCAGCAGCATCAACTGGAATGATCCCATCAATGACCCCATTCGACGCCAATTCATCCCTCTGGCTTCTCCGCTCAATGTTGACCACCCCAAAGCAGAACTGGATCCAATGAAGGAGGAAGTTTACTCTCCTGTACCGGGATTGATTCACAGATATCCTGACCGAGCTTTGTTCTTTTGTCAGTAGCAAGCCCTACATTTCCCTCAAAAGTTGCGTGCACTAACCAAGCCACACAGCTACCTCGATTTGCCCTGTCTACTGCCGTTTTTGCTTCCGATCTTACACAGTTGGCGCAGAGACTGAGTCTGTCAAGAAACAGCGCATCTTGCCAATCATCAAGAAGTGGGAGCCACGATTTGAGTACATTGAGAAAACACCAACCCTGAAGGACATTGTTATCTCTGGTGGTGATACCTATCTCCTCGAGCCGGAGCATATTAGGTATATCGGTGAAAGACTGCTAAGTATACCACACATACGCCGCTTCCGATTTGCTACCAAGGGACTCTCTGTGTCGCCGAGCCGACTCCTCGACCCGAACGATGAGTGGTTGAATACAGTCATTGAGCTGGAAAAGAAAGCACGGAAAATGGGCAAGCATATCTGTATCCATACCCACTTCAACTCAGTAAATGAGATCAGTTGGATTACACGACTTGGAGCACAACGCTTGTACGAAGCTGGTGTGACAGTACGAAACCAGAGCGTATTACTCAATGGCGTCAACAATACGGCTGAGAAGATGTGTGCTCTCGTCCATGCGCTTGGCGATATGAATATCCAACCGGTACGAATTCCTATCTCTTTCTACTCGCTCCGATACTTGAATGACTAAAGCTCGTGCAGTACTATGTTTATCAAGGTGATATTGTGCCCGGTGCAGAAGACCTTCGCACACCGATGCAAGACAGCTTGGATCTCGAGCGAGCTGTGCGTGGCCAAATCGCAGGTTTCCTTGTACCCAGTTTTATTCTTGACTTGCCAGCTGAGGGAGGCAAGCGCCTTACCCGTGGTGTAGAGAGCTATGACCATCGCATAGGTCTATCGAAACTGACGGCCCCTGGACTCAAGGGTGAGCCTGTGACTATGGAATACTGGGATCCTTTATGGTCCCTGCCCGAGGATGGACGAGCTGAGGTCCTCGCTAGGTTTGGCAACAAGAAGGCAGACGTAAAAGAGGCAAGCTAGTCTACACATAGAGAGTCATTGAATTATAGATGGACAGTTGTCTTGTCTTCAAACATCGCACAATTAACTGTGAAACAAAAATTGTTGATCCATTTTGTATTTACTATTTGCGGTAGGTAGGCCGTTACCTTCAATGAAGATTTACGTACATCCATAGAAGATAATTTACTGAGTGTTTTTTATGCAGACGGCGTACAATTGACACAGCTGCTTTCATGCTACAAAATAGCAACCCATTGCTTAAAACAACTCGTTAATTCTCGTTTGCCTTTCAATGAAGACTAAGCTGTACGGATATACAATATAGCAGTAGTATAAAGGTAATTTGCTTCATCTGCATTCCCTACTACAAAAGGGTCAGGCACATTTGTTTCCTCTGTGCGAGCCTGAGTTGCTCAACTCTAAGCTTTCAGATTCAGACGAACTACCCTACAGCTGTTCGCTCTTGCAAGTGATTTGATCTTTGGATTGGGAAGTGAACTCAACTCTTGGCTTTTTTGTTTCTTTTTGTTTCTTTTCTTTCTATTCCTTTTCCTTTCGTAAATAGAGCATTTATTATTGTTATCTGCGTTGATTATCTACTTGATTTTCAACCACCATCTTGCAATTGCCACTTTGCACGCGAGTAAAAGGAAGTTTACAGTCAAACAATTTGTAAATAGTCGTCTTCAAGCCCGGAAAGAAGCAATACAAAGTTACATTTACCGCATGTCATGTTGCCTGCAAACGGGTACGTTGAGTGGTACCCTCGCAAGAGCTTACTGCTGAAAGGTCCATACGCGAAGGCTGTTTTGTTTACTATTTGGTTGGAACGAGTTTGTTGTCTAGGGTAACTCAGTTGAAGAGAGTCAAGACCGGTGTTGGGTAATAGCTATTTATACAAGAGAAAATCCCTAAAAGAATGAAATTACTCTATTTTTACCGAGTTTTGTCGCTCTATCTACCTCTTACTCTTCGATCTCTGAGTGAGATTATCCATAAAGAAGCCCACCATGCCCGCGCAAGTCATTTTAACAGAGACTCAATGTGCCTGGGGGCCACGTCTGCATGATCCAGACATTCACAGAGCCAGGCCCGTTCTTAAAGACATAATGCATAGACTAGTAGAGGACTTGGGTCATCTGGCGCTGGTACTCAAGGGCTGTGATAGAGTCGTATGCCGCAGGCCTCTTCTCTGTCACAAACTGCGGCAAAGGCCCGACATTGGTGTCCTGATGAGCCTTTAGGAAAAATATACCGGAGTAACGATCCGCGCAGATGCCCTCTTGCGCATCTTTGAGGCCTAAAGGTACCGTGACTTGATGAAGACCGGCTCTGATTACATTGTTGGTCCAGCGTTGGAAGGTGTTGCTGATGTTGACAATCATTTCCCGCGGGGCATCTGCACGGCCGGGTAGAACAGGCACAAACGTACCTGGATTCTTACGGTCCTCAAGCTCTAAACCACCTACAGAGTCTTGGAAAAGTAGCGTGATAATACCGAAATCGGTATGAGGCCAAGCCCGCTTGACCTTGCCTTGCGTAATCCGCCGCAAGTCTGTACGCGGGTAATGGTTCAGTCGCATCTCGCTTGCAGCAGGAATACATCGCTGGACAAGAGTTCCATCAGGTAGATCCAGGCCAACCTCCATAGCTGACATTAGAATGAGACAAATGTTCTGAAACTTCTCGAAGCAGCTTTCCATTAACGGTTTGAAGGCTGGCAATTCTTGCTCTGGCCATTTGTTGGGGAACTCAACATCACCAGGTGGTCCGGCATCAAAATGTTCCTACATGTACATATTAGTTTAGAGAAAATAGACACACATATAAGGCGGTCGCCCGCTCATCACCCACTCGAGCATCTCTTAGTTCATCCCAAGAATCTTGTCCTTGGAGATTTTCTTTGCGCAGCTTTGACGTTTGTTCCTCACCAGTTCGGCTGAAGCCACGTTGTGGGACTGGACCTTTGATATTTGCAATCTTGACCTTGGCCTCTTCAGGAAGCGCGAAGAAGTCAACCGCCTGGAACCAAGTGGTTAGCCAAGATTCCAAATAAAGGATGCAATTTTCTAACCGCTTGCATGTACTCGCTCACGGTTGCCTCTGGAATGCCATGGTTTGTCAGTTTGGCAAATCCATGGGCGCGGAAGCTTTCAACCAGTGCTTTGGCCAGCTTCTTCCTCTCCAAATCTGGCCCATGAGTGAAAAGGCGAAGGTCAAGTGTTGGAAGATCCATCGCATAAGGTGCCGTTGCGAACCCTGTAAAGCCTATATGAAGCCTCTGACTTTATTGTCTACGCCCATATTATATGCAAAATCAAATAAAGCATTGTGAATATGCTAGGACACAATACCTGGTTAGCTACGTAACTGTGTGTCTAATGGAGCCATATCCCAGATAGGCAAAGACAGTAAGTTGCTTAGATACCATGTCAGCTCCTAGTGCTGACGTTATGGAACGGTTACAGCTCGAACCGCAACCCTATAGTCCGATTCAGCAGGAAATCTCAATGTAATTGGTTACTAAAAATTACGTTACGGTAGTTGGAACGGCGCTATTCGAAATAATCCCAAGGCTACGTATGTATGCAACTCTACATAGGTGAATCCAATTGACGGTTGGGAGTTGCTGTAAACTATCGCCTGACCGAAAAACACCTTGCACATTGTGATCAACCATCTTTGTGTAGGACTACAGACGTTAATTTCTTGCCAAAATCGACAACAATGGGGTCCATAACGAGATTTGAAACACCATTGTCTGCTGCTGAGATTCGACAATATCTCATCCAAGATGAGCGCGTCGACAGCGCCCACGTATTCGGCCTCTCGCAGCAGGGCATGGAAAGCCAGATGACAGTTGCGCTTGTGCTCACAAACCCTCGTGACTTGGAGGGAACGACACTCACCTTGTCGCAAGTGTGCGTACAACATTATTGGAGAAAGTGGAAACGACAAACTCTACTTTCGCCGCACCAAGGACATGGATCATTCTTCATGAACTTCCGTTTAATGAGAATGATGAAATAGATGAGAAAATTTTACACGGTTACGCACTGAGCGAGAAGAAAAGCCATAGTCGTTCCTCGCTGGAAAATAAGCTGAAACTCATTGTCTCGAATGCGCTTGGCTTATCTTCTGATCGCGTAGCTAGCTCTGCCTCATTCATCCAACTTGGAGGAGATATTGTCTCTGCTCAACAGGTCTGGAAGCGTTGCTTGGAGGAAAATATCATGCTTTCAACTTCAGAGATATTGAACTACAATTCATTGGCTGAGCTAGCCTACACGGCTGCAGTGGCTATTCGAAAGCCGCTCTTTTCATCTGTTGCCATGAATACCAAAGACTTTGATCTAGCCAGTGCTAGGCATTATTGGGACGAACAGCTGCGTGATGCCAAGCAGCCAAAGTTCCCACGCATGGGTTTGGAGATGGTCTCAAAGAACTTGACACAACAATCATCCTCTCAAATCACAGCACAAAAGCGTGGAAGAATTGCATTCCCAAAAACGTACGATAGTATTGCGGCTAAAGAGAGCATTTTGCAAGCTGCCTGGGCGCTCGTGCTCGCTCGTTACAGTGACAGCGATGATGTATGCTTCGGCACAGCCATTGCTAGCCCTCTTGCCGTCTCGGATGAAGTAGATCGACCGGCCACTAGCTTTCTACCATTGAGAGTTCGCATCGATCAGAGCTTGACAACCAAACAATTTATAGAATGCATCCATGTTCAAACTGCAGCTGAGGCTCAGTATGGGCGACTGGGTCTCAACAATATATCCGAGCTAAACTCAAATGCTAAAGCTGTATGTAACTTCTCCAGTTTACTGGTTATTCAGCCAGTGAGGGAGTTTCAAACTATCGACAGCATAAATGACGCAGCATTTGAGACCAACGGCGATTCGTCATTATCAGTGAACTACAACGAATACAAAAACTGTTCTTTGGTGTTCAAACTTCTTACATGTGGTAATCAGCTGGAGTTTATTGCTACATACGACTCGCATATTTTGACAGAAGTTCAAATAGATGCGTTGTCTTGTCATATCGAAAATGTTATCCAGCAGCTCCTCTCTGAAAATCCGACGCAGCTTGAGGCGATATCCTAGCTGGGCCAAGAGATCAACAACAAGCTATCGAGTGGAGTGGAGAGGAGCCACATGTGGTAAATGCTTGCGTGCATGAACTGGTTCACGCACAAGCGCAGCGTCAACCAAACGCGCCAGCCATAGAAGCGTGGGATGGGCACCTCTCGTACGGGGCGCTGGATGCTGCGGCGAACAGGCTGGCCCACCATTTAAGAGAACTTGGTATAGTAACGGAGGACCTGGTACATGTGTGTTTTGAGAAGTCTGTCTGGTTCTTTGTATCCATTCTAGCGATCAACAAGGCTGGCGCTGCATGGGTACCGTTGGATCCCTCACATCCACTACAACGGCAACAACAAGTTATTCGACAAACAAAATCGGAATGGGCTCTAGCATCTTCAGACAATTCCGAAATGTGTCGTGATCTTGGTCTCAATGTTGTGACGGCTACAGCGGATCTGGACAAGGCTCTGATGGACAACGGCTCAAGGACCGCTGGGCAGTCGATACCTACCTATGACGTGTCTCCACGAAATATCGCTTATGTATTATTCACATCTGGAAGCACTGGCACCCCGAAAGGTGTTGTCATAGAGCATCGTTCAGTGTGCACAAGTCAAACTGCTGTCAGTGAAAGGCTTGGAATGCATCCGAATATGCGAATGCTTCAGTTTTCATCCTACGTGTTCGATGCGTGTATCTATGAGGGAATCGCAACGCTGCTCTCAGGAGGATGTGTATGTATCCCATCTGATACTATTCGTATGAACGGTTTACCGGAATTCATTTGCAGCCAGAATATCACCTGGGCTGCACTTACCCTGGCTTTTGTAAGGACCCTAAAGCCCGAACAGATTCCAAGTATGGAGGTCCTAGTCTTAGGAGGCGAGGCCGTAGGACGAGATATTCTCGACACATGGTTTGGGAAGTTGCGGTTAATAAATGTTTGGGGTCCTGCTGAGACTTGTGTGATTAGCTCATTACATGAATGGAAATCAGCTAGCGAATCACCACTTACGATAGGGCGGCCGCTAGGAGGGTTCTTATGGATAGTTGATCCTGAAGATCCAGAGCGCCTCGCCCCGACTGGATGCGTTGGAGAGTTATTGATCCAAGGACCGACCCTATTACGAGAATATCTTTCCGACCATGAGAGAACAAATGCAGCTGTAGTGGCGCCTCTACCCAAGTGGGCGTCAAAGGCCATGCATTGGAATCGCATGTATAAATCAGGAGACCTGGCCTATCACAACCCTGATGGAACGATCGAGTTTGCTGCACGTAAAGATACGCAGGTGAAGATTCGTGGCCTGAGAGTCGAGCTTGGTGAGGTTGAACATAGTATCCGAACAACCTTGGAGGGTGTCCAGCAAGTGGCTGTTGACGTGCTGAAATCCGATGGAGGTGCTACAAACCTAGTGGCTTACCTGTGCTTCAGTCGGGAAACGAAGTTGACAGGGCACATAATCGACGACAAAGAGTCTCAGGATGTCTTCCTCCCCTATCTGGCAAGCTACATAGTCTGGTCGTTGATCTGATTGACAATCTGCGAGCCAAGCTCCCACGCTACATGGTTCCAACGATATTTATCCCCTGCTCCTATATGCCGGTTATTACGTCAACAAAATTGGATAGAAATATATTAAAGCGACTGACAGCCAGACTTTCGCAAGAGAAACTAGCAGAGTACTCTTTAATAGCCGTGGAGAAGCGGGCGCCAGAGACTGCAGCAGAGGTTGAGATGCAGAGACTATGGGCCTCCGTATTGAAGATACCAGCGCATACGATTGGACGAGACGACAACTTTCTGCAACTAGGTGGCGACTCGATTAGCTCTGTGCTCCTCGTTTCTTTAGCACGTCAGAATGGAATCGAATTAACGGTAGGAACAATCTTCGAAGATGCCCGCCTATGGCAAGTGGCAAGTAAAGCTACTTCAATAGACGATGATGACGACGAAGAAGACTTTCATAAAACTTCACCTTTTCAGCTGCTACCATCAGATGATCAAGAGAATCTTCTTGAACGTGCCAGCCTGCATTGTGGCCTTTCCGAGGGGCAGACCATTGAAGATGCCTATCCGTGTACATCTCTTCAAGAAGGGCTTATGGTACTGGCTGTGAAGCAGCCTGGGTCATACATAGCTTGGCAGACATACAAGATACCCGACAATATTAACATTAGTCGCTTTAAATATGCTTGGGATCGAACTATTGCTGTTTGTGCAAATCTACGCACCAGAATCGTCTTCATCGATGGGCGTTCAATTCAGCTCGTTATCAAAGAAGACACTTACTGGGAGCCAGTTGAAGACGAAAAATTCGATGCCGAGTCTGTGGAAATGACTTTGGGTTCAAGACTATGTCGTTTCAGTTTAACGCAAACTTCTGAGGGCCAAAATATCTTTACATTGGCACTGCACCATGCTATTATTGACGGTTGGAGTATGGGTCTGGTCAGGCAACAACTTCAAGGCTTTTATCATGGAACCACAGTCCCTGCGTTACAACCATATTCCCGATTTATCAGCTACATTGTTAATCAAGACCATGATTCTGGGCGAAAGTACTGGGAAGGACAACTCCATGGTGCGAAACGAGCGGTATTCCCCGACGACAACCTGCAAAATAATACGTCCGACAAGGTCTCTGCTAAAGTCAGCAAATCCATGATGAAGACTATTCATTTTGATAGCATGAAGACGTCGGAAATTACGATGGCGACCGTGTTAAGGGCAGCTTGGGCCATTCTACTTGCGCGGTATTGTGATTCTGACGATGTATGCTTTGGAACATCCATTTCTGGCCGTCATGCATCAGTCTCTGGCCTGGAGAATATGGCCGGACCACTCGTTGCCACTGTTCCTGTTCGTGTGCGGTTGGATGGCGACCAATCGGTTACAGATTTCCTACGAGGTGTGCAAAAGCAAGCATCGGACATGGTAGCCTATGAGCAATTCGGTTTGCAGAATATAGCGAAATTGGGAGCAGATGCTAAGAATGCGTGCAATTTCAGCAGTCTTCTTGTTGTGCAGCCAGCCAGACTGTTATCCGTTGCATTTGATACAGATTCGGTTATAGCTCCCAAAAATGAAGGCCAAGAAGCGGCCGCTGACTTACTCGAGGGATACTTCAGCTATCCACTGGTTATCCAGGGTCATGTATACGATGACCATGTGCAGTTTCATGCAATCTACAACTCCAATGTCCTCCCAGAGAGTCGTATTGAAGCACTGTCTCAGCATTTCGAGTGCGTTGCGCGGCAGCTAGTCGCCCAAGGCGATATTCCAGTTAACAAGGTCTCTGTGACTGGACTATGGGACCTTGAACGCGCAAAGAGTTGGGGCGGCGAGGAGCCTGAGATCTTTGAGTCTTGTGTGCATGATATGATCCATAGTCAAGCTCTGCGTCGACCAAATGCACCAGCTATTAGTGCATGGGACGGAAACCTCACATATGCCGAGCTGGATGCGGCTTCTAGCAGGTTGGCCGTGCATCTGATAAAGGACCAGGGTGTCAAGCAGAAAGAATTAGTACATGTCTGCTTCCAGAAATCAGTGTGGTTCTTTGTGGCTATTCTTGCAATCAATAAAGCCGGCGCGGCTTGGGTTCCCCTTGACCCTTCACATCCAGAGCAAAGGCAGCAGCAAGTTGTTGGGCAAACAAAAGCTACGCTGGCTTTGGTGTCATCAGAGAACACAGAGATGTGCAGCAATCTTGGTCTACACGTGGTCGCTATTACGGCAGAACTCGACCACGATTTGATCCAGGATATCTCAAATGAGCTCCTAATACTTCCAGCTGTATCTTCACGTAATGTGGCATACGTGCTATTCACGTCTGGTAGCACAGGCACTCCAAAAGGTGTAGTTATTGAACATGGCGCTGTATGCACTAGCATGATTGCAGTCGCACAGAGGCTGGGATTGACTCCAGATGCTCGCATGTTGCAATTTGCTTCGTTTGTATTTGACTTTTCTATAGGTGAGATTTTTAGTTCGCTACTTACCGGTGCGTCCCTATGTGTACCATCAGAGGATGCTCGAATGAACCGGATTACCGAAGTTTTCCAAGACATGAACGTTAGCTGGGCATGTCTAACGCCTGCTTTTGTACGCACGATAAAGCCCGAAGAAGTGCCTAATCTTAAGGTCCTTGTGCTTGGCGGAGAAGCTGTTGGCCGAGACATACTCGATACATGGTTCGGGAAAGTGAGATTGATTAATGCCTGGGGTCCAGCTGAGGCTGCCTGTATCAGCACGCTACATGAATGGAAGTCGGTAACTGAATCACCATTGAACATCGGCCGGCCAGTAGGAGGCTATCGATGGATCGTCGATCCGGAAGATCCCAAGCGTCTTGCTCCGATCGGCTGCGTGGGTGAAATAGTTATCCAAGGTCCAACGCTATTACGAGAGTATCTGTCTGACCGCGAAAGGACGGAGGCGTCCATCGTCTCAAAGTTACCAGCCTGGATGCCACACTGTGATCAGCCACATTGGAGTCGCTTCTATAAGTCTGGAGATCTAGCCTTCTACAATTCAGACGGTACGATCGAATTTGTCGGACGAAAGGATAGCCAAGTAAAGATCCGAGGCCTCCGAGTTGAATTAGGGAGGTCGAGCATCATATCAGAGCAGCACTCGACAGCGTGCAGCAGGTGGCAGTGGATGTGCTGAAGACCGAGGTTGGTGTGAACCTGGTAACATATCTATGCTTCAGTCGAGAAACAATTGTAGCTGGCAGCAATGATCCGGAAGACTTCTTCTTACCATTGATCGGTGAGCTAGAGAGCTTGGTCGTCGCTCTAGCCGGGAAGCTGAGTGTGAAGCTTCCTCGCTATATGGTTCCGACAATATTCATTCCATGCCAGCGTATGCCTTTTATCACTTCAACCAAACTAGATCGGAACAAACTTCGCCAGCTAACCGTAGCCCTGGAGAGAAAGAGCTTAGAA
Source organism: Albifimbria verrucaria (assembly GCA_020081605.1). Classification (NCBI taxonomy): domain Eukaryota; kingdom Fungi; phylum Ascomycota; class Sordariomycetes; order Hypocreales; family Stachybotryaceae; genus Albifimbria; species Albifimbria verrucaria. The sequence continues at coordinate 6,534,105 of JAHREC010000013.1, forward strand.
AGTTATTCACTTGTGGATATAGAAAAGAGAGCTCCAGAAACTGCCATGGAACGCCAGATGCAACAACTGTGGACTTTAGTATTAAAGATCCCAGCTAGCACTATCGGCCGCGACGACAGTTTCCTGCAACTTGGTGGTGATTCTATTAGTGCTATTCACTTAGTTTCACTGGCTCGTACGCAAGGCCTTGGTTTGACCGTGGCTGTGATCTTTGATGATCCTCGCCTCTTACATGTTGCTGCTAGCACGAATCAATTGAACGAAGACAAGACGACATTGGTCGCGCCATTCAGCCTCCTACCCGATTCTAATGTTGGTAATATGTTAGCCAAAGCCAGAGAGCAATGCGACCTGGGCAATAACCAGATAATCGAGGATGCTTATCCTTGTACGCCGCTTCAGGAGGGCCTTATAGCACTTAGCGTCAAGCAGCCAGGTTCTTATACGGCTTCATTAGCCTATAGGCTTCCTGATCACATCGATAAAGATCGCTTTATTCATGCATGGAATCGTACCGTCTTGTTTCACAGCATTCTTCGGACACGAGTGGTATTCATAGATGGTAATGCGATTCAAATCGTCGTTAAAGATGATATCTACTGGTCTTCAAAAGACATGGTCACTTTGAAATCAGCTACAGACTATGCTAAGAGTTTGAAAATGACCTCTGGCTCACGACTTTGCGAATACAGCCTTGCAAACGCAAATAACGAGACTTATTTTGTTTGGACAATGCATCACTCAATCTTTGACGGCTGGAGCATAGATATTCTCAGACAAACACTGTCCGGTTTTTACTACGGGGAACATAAACCTACGTCCCAGCCTTATTCGCACTTTATCAAGCACCTAGTCAACTTGGATGAATCAGCTACTGCTCAGTATTGGAAAGCACAGCTTGAAGGAGCCAAGCGAGCCGATTTCCCAGTCCGGAAGAACAAAGAAAGCAGCCCAGCGATAATAAATGGTGAATATATTAGTCGTTCTGTTAAGGCTTCGATTTCATTCACTCATGCAACGCATTCACGAATTACCAAAGCCACTGTGCTTCGAGCAACGTGGGCACTTGTTCTTGCACGTTATTGCGATTCAGATGATATTTGCTTCGGTACAGTTATCTCTGGCCGAAATGCTTCTGTGCTAGGGCTGGAGAGCATCGCAGGCCCTCTCGTCGCAACAGTGCCTGTTCGAGTGAGCCTCGATCGGAAGCAAAATGTTGCAGACTTCCTCAAGGGCATTCAAAAACAGTCCTCGGATATGACCAACCATGAGCAGTTCGGCTTGCAGAATATCGCAAAATTGAGTCCAGATGCGATGGATGCCTGTGACTTCTCCAGTTTGCTAGTTATACAACCTGCTCAACTCGTTGCCACCGACCCGACAAAATCACTAATTGATCCTACCCAGACCACAGAGACCTCAGTCGATGATCTGTTGGAAGGCTACTTTAATTATCCACTTGTCGCTCAAATTTATGTATTTGAAGATCATATAGATCTTCAGATAACCTACGATTCACGAATTCTAGACCAATTACAAATTGAGGGGCTTTCAAACCATTTCGAATATGTTACACAGCAATTATTCACCGGGAATGACGTACAGGTTGGTCAGATATCGCTCGCTGGACCCTGGGACTTGGAGAAAGCAACTTCATGGAGTGGTGCAAGTCCTGACGTTATCGAGACCTGTATCCATCAAATGCTTGAACAACAGGCACAGCGCAGTCCTAATGCACCAGCTATTAGGGCATGGGACGGGAACTTACGTATGGCGAGTTGGATGCAGCTGCAAATAGACTGGCCAACCACCTCCTTCAACAAGGCATCACCACAGAAGAGCTTGTGCATGTATGCTTTGAGAAATCTCTATGGTTCTTTGTGGCGATATTTGCAATCAACAAAGCAGGTGGTGCATGGGTTCCTCTCGACCCATCGCACCCAGTGCAGCGGCATCAGGAAGTTATCCTTCAGACAAAAGCCAGTCTAAGCCTGACATCGGCTACAAATGCTGAGATGTGTCGAAGCCTTGGACTCAATGTTGTTGAGGTCACGGCTGAGTTTGATAGATTCCTAATGGATGATATGTTGAAACTATCACTTCCGAAGGTCTCGCCATACCATGCAGCATACGTGCTATTTACCTCTGGCAGCACTGGCACTCCAAAAGGCGTTGTAATGGAACACTTCTCTGTGTGTACTAGCCAAACCGGCCTTACTGCCAGGGCTGGTTTGACTCCCGACGTACGCATGCTTCAGTTCTCCTCTTATGTGTTCGACGCATTTGTTTTCGAGTACATCGCCACCGTCATTGCTGGAGGATGCCTCTACGTCCCTTCAGATGATGTTCGTATGAATCGATTAACTGATTTTATAAACGAAAACAGTATAAGCTGCGCGTTTCTCACACCTGCGATCATGCGCACGATTAAGCCTGAGGAGATTCCAAGCATGAAGACTGTACTTTCGGGTGGTGAGATGAGCGGCCAAGACATCCTCGACGCATGGTTTGACCAGGTCCGCCTCATACATAGTTGGGGGCCAGTAGAAACATGCGTGATCGGCATAACTCATGAGTGGCGCTCAGTTTATGAGTCCCCAAAGACAATCGGTACTCCGGTGGGCGGTTTCTTATGCTGGATTGTGGATGCAGAAGATCCTTCCCGTCTTGCTCCCATTGGATGTATTGGTGAATTGATGGTTCAAGGCCCGACACTATTTCGGGAGTATCTCTCTGACTCCAAGAGAACTGCAGAGTCCATACTTACGCCCTTGCCTAAGTGGGTGCCCAGTCAGACCATCGCCAGATGGAATCGCTTCTATAAGACAGGAGATCTGGCCTCGTACAATGCAGATGGCACAGTTGAATTCATTGGTCGCAAGGATACCCAAGTCAAAATACGTGGCTTGAGAGTTGAACTGGGTGAAGTTGAGCATAATATCCGGTTGAACCTAGAAGGGGTCCAACAGGTAGCAGTAGATATGCTCAATATGGGTAGCAACGCAATCCTAGTGTCCTACCTTTGTTTCAGCCGAGACATTGAGATAACTAAAAAGGACCCCAAGTTCAACCAGAAGATATTTTTCTGCCCCTGGAAGGGACACTTAAAAGCCGGATTACTTCTATGGTAGCCCAACTAAACGCAAAACTCCCTGGGTATATGGTACCGACGATATTCATTCCATGTCGTTTTATGCTGTCTATTACATCAACCAAGTTAGACAGAAAAAGCCTAAATAAGCTGACTATATCGCTCAATCAGAGAGACATTGCTACATACTCACTACAAGACTTGGAGAAGCGACCTCCCAAGACTGCAGCTGAAGTCAAGATGCAGGATCTGTGGGCCACAGTACTGGCAATTCCAACGGAGGCTATTGGACGAGATGATAGTTTCTTGAAACTAGGCGGTGACTCAATTAAGGCTATTCATCTGGTTTCGCTAGCTCGTCAACATAATATTGGGCTGACAGTGGCATTGATTTTTAAAGATCCACGGCTTTCCCATGTGGCGGCCAATGCAACGGCATTTGAGGATGGCAGACAAGGACCAACAAGTCCGACATCTCCATTTGCTCTCCTTCCCTCAGACCAATTAAATGATCTCCTAATTCAAGCTCGACAGCAATGCCGCTTGGCTAGCAACCAGGCTATCGAAGATGCCTACCCATGCACCCCTCTCCAGGAAGGCCTTATGGCACTTGCCGTTAAGCAACCGCGTTCCTATATCGCTAGGCATGTATTCAAAATACCATTGAATATTGAAATTCCTCGCTTCAAGCATGCCTGGAACCAGACAGTTGCTGCCTGTAGTAATCTTCGCACACGAATTGTGTTCATCGATGGGCAGTCAGTCCAACTGGTCCTACAGGACAATGTACAATGGACCTCAAATAGTGAAGGCACCCTTCATTCTATTTCAGACTTAGTTCATAACGTGGATATGACATATGGCTCACCACTCTGTCGTTACGGGCTCGCTAACAATCTCGATGGTCACACTTACTTTGTATTCTCCATCCACCACTCAATATCAGACGGCTGGACAATGGGACTTATTTGGCAACAATTCTACTGCTTCTACCATGAAGCTGAAGCACCAATCTTGCAACCTTATTCAAAGTTCATTAAATATCTTTCTGAAAGTGACCGCGAAATAAGTAAGCAGTACTGGGTAGCTCAACTCAATAATGCCAGCAAAACAGCCTTTCCACGTCAGCAGCGTAACGTGTCAGATGGAATTCAGAACAACAAAATCAAGACTTCAACCATGACGCTTTCGTTTCAAACAGCAACTACCTCTATCACCAAAGCCACTATGTTACGGTCAGCATGGGCTATTGTGTTGGGACATTCTGCCGATACAAGTGATGTGTGTTTCGGTACTTCAGTATCTGGACGTCATGCGCCTGTCCCAGGCTTAGAAAGTATGGTCGGGCCGTTGGTGGCAACTGCCCCTGTGCGAATCTGTCTTGATCCCAGAAAGACGATCTCGGATTTTTGATAGATGTGCAGCGTCAAGCATCTGAAATGGTCCCTCATGAGCAGTTTGGCTTACAGAACATTGCGAAGCTTAGCACTAGCGCTCACGATGCTTGTGATTTCTCCAGTTTATTGGTGGTCCAGCCGGCACAACTTCTCGCTGCCGCTGAAGGGGCAGACTCAATCCTCATGTCCACCACATCCGAGCAAACATTGGATGAACTACTTGAAGGCTACTTCAACTATCCACTAGTTATCCAGGTCCAAGTGCATGATAATCACGTTGTTTTCAACGCAACCTACAACTCAAGTATCCTTACAGAGATTGAGGTAAATGCTTTGTCTCATCATTTCGAACGCGTTATCCAACAGCTATCCACGAACGATCAGATGACAATTGGAACGATATCGTTAACAGGCCAGTGGGATATTGAGCAAGCTATCAACAGAGCAGGCGAGGAGTTGGAGGTTACCAACTCTTGCTTACACCACCTAATTGAAAGTCAAGCATTGAAACAGCCAGATTCTCCAGCTATCCAGGCATGGGATGGGGATTTATCATATGCTGAACTAAATCAGGCAGCAGACAAATTAGCCTACCACCTAATTAGTAACCATCAGGTGGTTACAGAAGACTTAATTCATGTATGCTTTGAAAAATCAATCTGGTTTTTGTTGCTATTTTAGCAATTAATAAAGCAGGTTGTGCGTGGGTGCCACTGGACCCCTCGCATCCAATTCAACGGCAGCAGGAAATAGTTGGCCAAACAGGGGCCAAGGTCGCTCTGGTATCAACTAAAAACGCTGAAACATGTCGCAGCCTAGGTCTTGATATTGTGGAAGTTACAGCAGACCTTCATAAGACCCTGAAACAGTATACGCAGGAAGAATCACCGCTTCCTCATGGATCTCCACACAATGCAGCATACGTGCTTTTCACATCAGGAAGTACAGGTATTCCTAAAGGCCTAGTTATGGAACATGGATCGGTCTGTACTAGCCAGACGGCTATTTCCAAAAGATTAGGCCTTACACCGGAGGTCCGTATGCTACAGTTCGCCTCGTACGTTTTTGATCTCTGCATTGGAGAAATATTTGCTACGTTGGTATCGGGAGGCTGCCTTTGTGTCCCATCTGATGAGGTCCGTTTGGAAAGTCTGCCTCAATTTATCAATGAGAAGGACGTTAACTGGGCCTTCCTAACACCATCATTTGTGCGGACGATACAACCTAGGGAGGTACCGAAATTGAAGGCCTTACTTTTAGCTGGTGAAGCGGTTGGCCAAGATATCCTTGCTACATGGTTTGATAAGCTTCGATTATTCAACGGCTGGGGTCCTGCAGAGACATGTGTTTTTAGCACAATACACGAATGGAAATCGCTCCACGAGTCGCCTTTGACTATTGGAAAGCCTGTCGGAGGATTCTGTTGGGTCGTGGACCCAAAGCACCCAGCAGAACTGGCTCCAACCGGTTGCATAGGAGAGGTTATAATCCAAGGCCCAACTTTACTACGAGAATATCTATCAGATTCCAAGAGAACTGCCGAAGCTATAATAAAGCAGCTTCCACAATGGATACCTGACAATATCCGAACATGGGGCCGGCTTTATAAGTCAGGGATCTCGCCTTTCATAATCCCAATGGGACGATTGAGTTTGTTCACCGAAAGGATACTCAAGTTAAGATCCGAGGCCTTCGCATTGAGTTAGGCGAGATTGAGCATAATATCCGCTCATACCTAGCCGGTACTCGACAGGTTGTTGTAGACATACTGGAGGTTGATAGCAGTATGAAATTGGTGGCCTACCTCTGTTTCACCAAAGAAACCCGGCCGAGTAACAATATTGGCAGCGCAGAAGATTTCTTTCTGCCTCTGACAAGCCAATTCAAAGACCAACTCTTGGCCCTAATTGGAAGTCTAGGTGTCAAACTCCCTCGCTATATGATTCCTGCTATCTTCATTCCTTGTCGCTTTATGCCAACCATAACCTCGACAAAACTGGATCGAAATAAACTGAAACTATTAATTGGTCGCTTGAGTTCAGCTGCTCTGAGTGAATACTCACTGGTAAACACTGAAAAACGTGCGCCGATTACCATGGCGGAGAAAGACATGCAGCAGCTATGGTCTATGATCCTAAAAACTGCCCCAGAGAAAATTGGAAGAGACGACAGCTTCTTGCAGCTTGGCGGTGACTCCATTAGTGCTATCCAACTGGTATCATTGGCACGGCAGCGCGGGATGAAGTTAACCGTGTCTTCGATCTTTGACGATCCTCGCTTATCTCAGGTGGCGAGCAGCATTGTTCCTGTGGATGACGAAAGTCTCGCTACGACGCCTTTCAATTTGCTACCAGCTGACCGAACCGACAATATTCTGGAGTCAGCTCGAGACCAATGTCAGCTCACTGACCAGCAACGCATCGAAGACGCGTATCCCTGTACATCACTGCAAGAGGGTCTCATGGCACTTACGGTGAAACAGCCAGGATCATATATTGCCAAGTACTGCTATCAAATCCCTGATCACATTGATATCGAACGCTTTAAACATGCCTGGAACCTAACTGTCGGAGCATGTGGCAATTTGCGTACAAGGATCATTTTCATTGATGGATATTCCGTACAAGTGCTTATATCTGACGATGTTTCTTGGGACTCAGATGCGGCTCCAAGTTCAGATTCTGTTCCCATCACGATGAATGAGAAGAACATGACATATGGTTCCCGACTTTGCCGATATAGCATAGGTCATAGAGATGATGGCCAGACCTATTTTTCATTAGCTATACACCACTCTGTCTTCGACGGTTGGAGTATGGGTCTAGTCAGACAGCAATTGCACAGTTTCTACTACAACGTAGATGCGCCGAAGCTGCAGCCTTACTCCCAATTTATTAACTATATTCTACGCCAGAATCTGGAAACCAGCAAAGCTTACTGGGAAAATGAGCTGCATGGAGCAAGAAGAACAGTGTTTCCGCCAGATAGGTCTTCAACCAATAAACAGATGAAGTCTGCGAATCGTATCAGCCAATCGACTACGAAACCTATATATTTCCAACAGTCGGAAACCTCGACTTTTACGAAAGCTACCATAATGCGAGCTGCGTGGGCAATTATGCTTAGTCGTTACTGCGACTCAGATGATATATGTTTCGGTACATCTGTCTCCGGCCGCCAGGCCCCAGTCCCTGGCCTGGAGACCATGGCAGGCCCCTTAGTTGCAACTGTTCCTGTCCGAGTCCATATTGACTCTACTAAGACAGTAAGCGAGTTTCTCGAAGGTATCCAGCGACAAGCATCCAATATAGTGGCGCACGAACAGTTTGGTCTTCAAAATATCATGAAACTTAACGCCGACTTGCATGAGGCATGTGACTTCTCCAGCTTGCTCGTTATTCAGCCGTCCAAGCTGCTTGCCACTGCTGAGGGACCAGATAGTCTAATGGTTCCGGTTACAGCAGATCAGGCCGTAGCTGATGGCATGTTGGAAGGGTACTTCAGCTATCCATTGGTCGTTCATGGCCATATTTACGACGACCATGTGAAATTTCATGCAATTTATGACTCAACCATCCTTACCGAAACACAAATTCATGGTTTGTCTTGTCATTTCGACCAAATAATTCAGCAACTAGCCAGGCAGGACAAGACTCCCTTAGTCAGATATCCCTGGTCGGGCCATGGGACATTGAACTAGCTATTGCCAGAAGAGGAAATGAACTTGAAGCTATTGACTCCTGTATACATCATTTGTTCGAGGAGCAAGCGAACCGTCATCCCAATGCAGTAGCAATCGAAGCATGGGACGGGCAGCTTACATATGCACAGCTGGACAATGCGGCAAATATGTTAGCTCATCATCTTGTGGAATCTCATAGCATAGTGACAGAAGATTTAGTCCACGTATGCTTTGAGAAGTCAGTATGGTTCTTCGTAGCCATTTTGGCTATCAACAAGGCAGGGGTGCCTGGGTTCCCTTGATCCCTCTCACCCGTTACAAAGGCAACAGGAAGTGATAAGGCAGACAAGATCCAGGATTGCCATCACATCGGAGGCTAATGCAGACTTATGTCGCAGTTTAGGCTTAACTGTCGTTGAGGTCACATCGGCTGTCTACGAAGTACTAGCTCAAAAACATTCCCAGGCTCCTTCAGTACTCCCTGAAGTCTCTTCACGCCATGCAGCGTACGTGCTATTCACATCAGGCAGTACAGGTACTCCCAAGGGCCTCGTTATGGAGCACGGATCGGTTTGCACTAGTCAGAGTGCTATCGCGATGAGGCTGGGCCTCGATTCCCAAGTATCTGAAGTCCGCATGCTGCAATTTGCATCGTATGTGTTCGATCTATGCATAGGTGAAATTTTTGCTACACTCATTTCTGGAGGGTGCCTCTGCGTTCCATCGGATGAGACTCGATTAGACGGTCTGGCGAGGTTTATTGGGGAAAGGAATATTAATTGGGCATTCCTAACACCCTCATTTATTCATACAATGGTACCAGAAGAAGTCCCAACTTTGAAGTCCTTACTCTTGGCAGGCGAGGCGGTTGGCCAGGATACACTCAAAACATGGCTCCCCAGAGTGCGTCTGTTTAACGGCTGGGGTCCGGCTGAAACATGTGTTTTCAGTAGCATCCATGAATGGCAATCATCAGAAAATGAATCGCCCCTAACGATAGGAAGGCCAGTTGCAGGCCACTGCTGGATAGTTGACCCAGATGACTCGAGAAGCCTAGCGCCCATTGGATGTGTCGGGGAAGTTCTCATTCAAGGTCCAACATTGCTACGCGAATACCTTTCTGATCGTAAGAGAACCGATGATTCCATGGTCACACCATTACCACACTGGGTCCCTCAACAAGCGCAAGAGAAGCAACGATGGACTCGTCTGTACAAGTCCGGAGATTTAGCCTTCTATAACACTGATGGCACAATGGAATTCGTTGGACGAAAGGATAACCAGATCAAGATCCGAGGGCTTCGAGTGGAACTTGGTGAAGTCGAACACAGCATACGAACGGCCCTACATAATGTCCAGCAAGTAGCTGTGGATACTATGAGAACTGACCGCGGCGTGAGCTTAGTCTCGTATATATGCTTCAATCGAGATACCCAGACGGCAGAACGCAACATCAGTGTGGATACAGAAGGCATCTTCCTACCACTGACAAATGATTTGCAGACGCAGATCGTGGATCTGGTCGGTCAATTGAGAGTCAAGCTCCCTCGTTATATGATTCCATCAACATTCATACCATGCCGATATATGCCCTTTATTACGTCAACAAAGTTAGACAGGAACACATTGCAACGACTTACAACCGCCCTAAGCGGGGACGAAATAGCGAAATACTCCCTAGTAAATTCAGAAAAACGGGCTCCTGAAACCACAATTGAGAAACAATTGCAACAGCTGTGGGGTTCAGTCTTGAGAATCCCTGTCGAATCTATTGGAAAAGATGACAGCTTCCTACAACTTGGTGGTGATTCTATCAGTGCTATCCAGCTAGTTTCGTTGGCACGAAATCATGGAATAACGTTGACCGTTGCTTCCATCTTCAAGGATGCACGTCTCTCACATTTAGCAGACACTGCCGTGTTCCAGCATAATGATAACAGCTTATCGGCACCCTTGCCGTTCAGTCTTTTGCCAGTGCAAGATCTTACTGGACTGTTGAACCAGTGCCGTGTTCAGTGTCAACTCAGTAGTGACCAAGTCATCGAGGATGCGTACCCATGTACACCACTTCAGGAAGGTCTTTTAGCCCTTTCAATCAAACAGCCTGGATCGTACACAGCCACTTCTGTGTATAAGCTATCTAGGCGTGTTGATATCGAGCAGTTCAACCGTGCTTGGAAAGAGACTACAGCTGTTTGCACCGTATTACGCACAAGGATCGTTTTCATAGAGGAAAAACAATCCAAATTGTTATCAAAGAGGATCACAACACTGACGATATGCTAAATAACAATGCAACGCTAGAAGGTGCTCTACAGGAAGTCAAGAATCTTAACATGACGTATGGCTCGCCTCTCTGCCATTGTTCCCTTGTCAAGAGTGACGATGGTTATAGGTATCTCGTATGGGCCATGCATCACTCTATCTTTGACGGTTGGACTGCAGACCTCATCATGCGGAAACTACAAGCTTCTTATGATGGTACTGAAGGACCCGCATTGCAGCCCTACTCCCGCTTTATCAAGCACATTGTTGATCTCGATCCTACAGCCGCTGGGGAGTACTGGACGCAGCAGCTCGCTGAAGCCAAAAGAACGGACTTCCCACCTCGTCAACAACAGCTCAACTGTTTCAATGAGACTGAAAACAATGGCCATACCAGTCAATCCTTAACGAAACTCATTTCATTCTCGCCCTCGCAAGCCTCTTCCATAACCAAAGCCACAGTCTTGCGAGCAGCATGGGCTATTGTTTTGTCGCGATACTGCGATTCAGATGATGTATGTTTTGGTACTTCAATCTCAGGTCGCCACGCCCCAGTTCCGGGGCTTGATGCCATGGCCGGCCCACTTGTTACGACTGTACCTGTAAGAGTTCGTACTGAAGGTCGAACGAAAACGGTAGACTTCTTGCGACATGTGCAGGAGCAAGCATCTGGAATGGTGGACTATGAGCAATTCGGTTTGCAGAATATATCCAGGCTAAGTACAGATGCTCGTGAAGCATGCAACTTCTCGAGCCTGCTGGTTATTCAACCAGCTCGGTTCCTTGGTTCTGACAGCGAGGAAGATCCAATCATGATTTCCGCTGTCCAGGATCAGAGCATAAGCAATGAAGGCCTTGAAGGATATTTTAACTATCCTCTTGTCATACATGCCCGCTTAGACGACAAGCAAGTGCATTTTCACGCGATATATGACAAGCAGATCTTGGCCAAGGCACAAGTCACGGCCATATCGCATCACCTGGATTATGTTCTCCAACAGTTGCTCACGGACCAAGAAAAATCACTCAGCGAGCTGTCTCTGGATGGACCTTATGATATTCAACAAGCCATTACCCATAAAGGTGACGATCCCATGGTTGTGGACTCTTGCATCCACCATATTGTCGAGCGACAAGCTTTGAACCAGCCAAACGCACCAGCTATCCATGCCTGGGACGGCAAGCTGACATATGCAGAGTTAAATAGCGCTGCCAACCGCCTAGCACGGTATTTAGGGAGTTATGGAGTTGTGAAAGAAGACCTGGTCCATGTGTGCTTCGAGAAGTCAGTCTGGTTCTTCGTCTCTATCTTGGCAATCAACAAGGCTGGTGCCGCCTGGGCCCCTCTAGATCCATCGCACCCAATGCAACGTCAGAAGCAAGTCATTACCCAAACAAAGGCCAAGTTAGCTCTGACTTCCATGGAGAATGAAGATATATGCGTGGCTCTTGGTGTTCAGGTAATTACCGTCACGGAGAGTCTTGACGCAAAATTGCGATGCCAATCAGCGGCATCTACACAGCCTACACCAGCCGTCGACGTGTCACCTCGGAACGCAGCTTATGTGTTGTTCACATCCGGAAGCACAGGAACGCCAAAAGGTGTCGTAATAGAGCATGATTCCATATGCACAAGCATGACAATTGTGGCTGAGAGGATGCGCATGACACCACATCATCGAATGCTTCAGTTTTCATCTTATGTTTTCGACGCATTTGTTCTAGAAGCAATAGCTACATTCATCGCAGGTGCTTCGGTTTGGGTGCCATCCGACCATGTTCGTATGAATGGGCTGACGAACTACATCCATGAGAACAAGTTAGATTGTGCCCTACTTACACCTACCTATGTCCGAACCATCACCCCTGAAGATATTCCGAGCCTGAAAATATTGATCGTGGGTGGTGAGGCAGTTGGTCAAGATATCCTCGACTCTTGGTTTGGCAAAGTTCGGTTGATTAACTCCTGGGGCCCGTGGAGACTTGTGTTAGCAGCGCAACTCATGAGTGGACCTCTCGTGCTGAATCACCACTGACTATCGGTCGGCCAGTGGGAGGTTACTGCTGGATTGTGGATCCTAATGATGCTTATCGCCTTGCACCTGCTGGGTGTGTAGGAGAGATTATGATCCAAGGTCCGAGTTTGCTGCGTGAATACCTATCCAATCCCACTAGAACTGCTGAGTCTGTGATCAAACCGCTACCTGACTGGGTGCCAGAGTCTGCTCGGACGAAATGGGGCCGCTTTTACAAGACAGGAGATCTAGCTTTCCACAATCCAGAGGGAAGACTTATATATGTGGGTCGCAAAGATGCACAAGTCAAAATACGCGGTCTCAGGGTGGAGCTTGAAGAGGTTGAGCATAACATTCGTATCGCTCTAGATGGCGTTCAACAGGTGGCTGTGGATGTCTTGAAGACGGAGAGTGGTGCTGTGAACCTAGTATCGTATCTTTGTTTCAGCAAAGAAACCGTTATGGCAGGACGAGAAGACCCCAACTCTTCTAAGGCAGAAGACATCTTCCTGCCACTTTTGAAAGATCTACAGAGAAAGATCGTTGCTCTTGTCGGCGAGTTAAGTGCCAAGCTTCCGCATTACATGATCCCAACGATCTTCATCCCGTGCCGCCACATGCCATTTATTACATCCACTAAGTTGGATAGACTAAAACTCAGACGATTGACGACATTGCTCAACCGAGATGAGCTTGCAAAATACTCACTGGTGGATTCAGAAAAACGAGCTCCCGAGAACGCAAGAGAATTGGAACTTCGTGACTTGTGGTCCAAAGTACTCAAGATCCCTGCTGATACAATCGGGCGTGACGACAGCTTCCTACGCCTAGGCGGCGATTCTATTAGCGCCATACAGCTAGTCTCCCTCGCACGTCAGGCTGGCCTCGGACTGACGGTGGCGTCGATTTTCGATGACGCTCGCCTAGCACAAGTGGCAGCCAGGATCGAAACTGTGAGTGATGACAGCGCACAAGCTACGACAGAGCCTTTCAGCCTTTTGCCTGTAACTCAAATCGGTGATCTTCTCAAACAAGCCGAGGATCAGTGCGCCTTGGTCAGTCAAGATATGATTGAGGACATGTTTCCATGCACGCCACTTCAAGAGGGCCTCATGGCCCTGAGTGTGAAACAGCCGGGCTCATACATGTCTCGATTCACAATCGAACTACCTCAAACTTTGAATGCATCCAAGTTTAGAGCAGCAATGGAAACAACCATTCGCGCCTGTCCTAACTTGAGGACCCGCATTGTACAATCTTCTGCTGGACCTCTGCAGATTATTGTAGACGAGTCATTGACGTGGCAGCTACCTGAAGATGAAAATCACTTACTCTCAGACATTATCAGCCTTCCTCCTACATCTGTTGGCTATGGAACTCCTCTATCATTTTACACTTTGGCGAATTCAATGAACAGTCGCACGCTTGTGTGGGATCTCCATCATTCCGTCTATGATGCCTTTACGTTTGATCACATGGTGCGAATTCTGCAAATGGCCTGCATTGAGCAAAAGATACAGTTCTTAGTCCTGAACCTCGTTCTGTAAACTTCAGCAGCTATGTTAAATATCTGCTGTCCGTGCAAGAAGTTAAAGCCAAGGAATATTGGTTGGCGGAACTAGAAGGGGCTCGACCGATGCAATTTCCACAAGTTCCGGCAAAATTTGCTTCCAAGGTTCATTCAAACGGCGTACTAAATCGCCGTCTCCATATTCCATCCCACCTCGATACAGGCGTAACTGTTGCCAACTTACTGCGAGGTGCATGGGCCCTAGTCCTATCTCGATACCTTGAGAGTGAAGATGTCATATTTGGAAGCGTTGTTTCTGGGCGCAGTGCTCCAATTCCAGATATCCAGGGCATTCTTGGACCAACCATCGCTACTGTTCCCGTACGAGTTCGCATTGGGGCTATGGATACCGTGATGGAGTTCTTGGCAAAGGTCCAGGAAACTTCCAATTCTATGATTCCATTCGAACATACAGGCTTGCAAAACATCAGCAGATTGGGAGACGTTGCCCGAGAGGCATGTGATTTCAAGAACCAATTCATTGTTTATCCGGCTTCTATGCATTCTGCTGAAGAAGACAATTCACCATTGAACAATGCAATAGTAGTCAAATCCCTACCAGACAGCAGCCAGAATTTTGATGCCTATCCGCTCATCGTTCAATGCATTGTTGGAGAGAAGGGGCCGTCGAACTTCAAGTAACCCATGACACCAGAGTAATTGATAATCAACAAATCCAGAGGATCTGCAACCATTTCGAACACGCTCTTATACAGCTGGTGGAAAAGAGCTCAGCCAAAGTATCGGATATCAGTTTGTGTGGACCGGAAGATATTAAACAAGTTATGCAGTGGAACGCCAAACAAGCCCCGAAATCATATTCCACCTGCTTTCCCAGTCTACTCCACCAAAAGGTACATGAGCATCCTGATAAGCAAGCTATCCTAGCCTGCGACGGTGATTTCAGCTACCTTGAGCTTGATGAATTATCGACGCGACTAGCAAGTTATCTTTCACAGCGTGGCCTCTCCTCAGAGCCCGAAATTATGGTTCCTATTTGCTTTGAAAAGTCTAAATGGGCAGCTGTTGCTATGATTGCTGTGATGAAAGCTGGAGCGGCTTTCGTCCCCATAGACCCATCCCATCCTCTTGACCGACGTCGTGAGGTTCTGCAGACAGTTGATGCTACTATCATCATCACATCACCAGAAACAACTTTACTATGCGCCGGATTGGATCTTGAAATGATCGTACTTTCAGATGAGCTGATGAAGGAACTGCCTGATATATCTATTAGGACCTCATCATCTTCTGTACACCATTGTACTCCTAACAGCACTGCCTATGTTATGTTCACATCGGGTTCCACGGGAACCCCTAAGGGCATTGTTGTTGACCAAACTGCGCTATGCTCTAGTATGATGGGTCATGGTAACGCATATGGGCTTAATTCAACATCGCGGGTACTACAATTTTCAAATTTCACCTTTGATAGCAGCTTGAGCGAGTTACTCACGCCGTTGGTATTTGGAGGCACTGTCTGTATGCCTTCCGATACAGAGAGATTGCAAGATATCGCAGGATATATCAACAACTCTCAAGTGACAGTGGCCATCTTAACGCCATCCTTCGCAAATACCATTTCACCCGATGATGTGCCCTCGCTAGACACATTAATCCTTAGTGGTGAGGCGTTGGTCAACCACCTCAAGATATGGTGCGGTCGTGTCAAGCTTATTAACGCTTATGGGCCATCTGAAGTGTGTATCGATTGTACAACGCACCAATTTCAATCTATCGATGAATCACCCAATTCAATTGGCCTTACATACAACAGCAATAGTTGGATTGTTGAACCAGATAATCACAATCAATTAACCCCTATTGGCTGTGTAGGAGAGCTTCTCATACAAGGTCCAACCTTGGCGCGTGGATATCTTAAGAATAACGAGCAAACTCAAGCCTCATTCCTAGAAAGTGTTGAGTGGTTGCAGCCATCCTACTCCCAACATAGATTCTACAAGACTGGAGACTTGGTCAAGTACAACTCCGACGGCACATTGGAGTACATTGGCCGTAAGGATACTCAAGTGAAATTACGCGGTCAGCGACTGGAGCTTGGAGAAATTGAGCATAAGGTGAAGATCGCACAGCCATGCGTAGAGCATGCTATCATTGATGTTGTTCGAAGAGACGCACATGATATCCTAACCGCCTTCATATCATTCAGCCAAGGCTGTGATATAGTAGGCAATCAAGAAGTTAGCAGTTCTGATACCAATCTACTCTCATTGAACAGTGAGCTACGACATACTATATCTCAGCTTGTGGGTGGCCTTCGCGCTGTTCTGCCAGCTTATATGATTCCGACTCTCCTCTTACCGCTCCGAGAGATGCCGTTTAATTCCTCGATGAAAATTGACAGGCGTGGACTTAAACTGCTGGCAGCTGACCTCCCTGCAAGTGAAGTAGAAAGCTTCTCTCTAGCATCTAAAGATACGACTTTACCCACGACACCAGCGGAATTCAAGTTAAGGGAGCTTTGGGCTAAAATATTAGGCAAGAAGCCTGAAGATATCGGAAAGAATGACAGCTTCTTACAGATTGGTGGCGATTCCATAAGAGCCATCCAGCTCGTTTCACTGGCACGCAAAGATGGTCTAAGTCTGACTGTAGCGTCCATTTTCAAGGATTCTCGCTTATCCCACCTAGCAGCAACTGCCATATCAACAAATTCCGAGGTTATTTCCCAGGTAACACCGTCACCTTTCAGTCTGCTTGCAGTCGAACGCGTGGATAATCTACATAAGCAAGCTCGCGATCAATGTGGCCTCGCAAGCAATCAGATCATTGAAGATGCCTACCCCTGCACACCTTTGCAAGAAGGGCTAATGGCTCTATCCATTAAGCAACCAGGCTCGTATACGGCTGCATCCATACACAAGCTCTCTAAGAATATCGATATCAAACGCTTCAAAGATGCCTGGAATGAAACTGTTCAGCGTTGCGTTATGCTACGTACCCGGATCATCTTCCTAGATGGACAGACAATCCAAGTAGTTGTTGCAGAGGATGCTTGCTGGGACACCACAGACGGCATCACTACACTGGATTCCGCAATCGAAGCTACTTTAGGCCTCGAAATGACATATGGATCACGACTTTGCCGCTATGGGCTGGCTACCAAGGGCGATGACACGTATTTCATCTGGACTATGCATCACTCTATCTTTGATGGGTGGACTGCTGATTTGATCAGACAACAACTACATTGCTTATATTACCATCTTCATGCGCCTCTTCTTCAGCCATACTCCCGATTCATCAAGTACACTCTGGGGCTCGACCATACGGCCAGTGGGAAGTACTGGCTAGAACAACTCCATGATGTAAAGCGATTGTCTTTTCCGCCACAGCAACCGCAAGGTACCTTAAATGAAGAGTCTACTCGTTCCGATCGCTCATCGACGAAATCAATCTCATTATTACGGCCAGTTGACTCTCTCATTACTAAAGCCACGGTGATAAGGGCAGCATGGGCCATTGTACTGGGGAGATATTCCGACACAGATGATGTGTGCTTCGGTACCTCAATTTCAGGTCGCTATGCATCGGTTCCAGACTTGGAAACCATAGCTGGCCCGTTAGTAGCAACTTTCCCCGTGCGAATTCATCTACAGGGTCAGCAAAACGTCACAACTTTCCTTCATGACATACAAATGCAAGGGTCTAATATGGTTGCTCACGAGCAATTTGGCCTACACAACATAGCGAAGCTAAGCAAAGATGCCCGTGAAGCTTGCGACTTCTCTAGTTTACTGATTATTCAACCTTCTGAGCTCATTACTCAATCGGATGGTACAAATACAGCCGATCCTCTCATGGTTCCTACTGCGGTTGATCACGCATCAGCTGAAAACTTGCTTCAAGGGTATTTCAACTATCCGCTGGTTGCTCATGCTCATGTAGGCGATAAGAATATGGAGCTTGAAGTTCTATACAACTCTGAGATCTTGACGGATATCCAAGTTGTGGCCTTTTCCAACCACTTCGATCACGTTGTACAGCAACTGTTGCAGAACGAGACAGCTTCATTAGGCGATATATCTCTAGCTGGACCTTGGGATTTAAGCCAAGTGCTTGCTTGGAATGCTAATGTCACCTCAGAGGGCTCAAATCATTGCATTCATGATCTTATTTCAAGCCAGACTGTTAATAATCCTACAAATGAAGCTATCTCTGCATGGGATGGTAACCTCACATTCTTGGAGCTTGATCAACTATCAACTGAGTTAGCACATCACCTGAGAGATTGTGGCGTCTCTTTAGGAGTCAAAGTTCCGATCTGCTTTGAGAAGTCCAGGTGGGCGATTGTTGCCATGCTTGCAATTATGAAAGCGGGCGGCGCCTTCATCCCATTAGATCCTTTACACCCAACTAGTCGAAGGGAGGCATTAGTGAGAGATCTTGAAGCTGATTTGATCGTGGTCTCAAACTCAACAGCGCCGCTGTGCACGAATATGACTTCTCGCATCATTATTCTGTCAGAGGAGCTCATAGCACGACTTCGTATGGTCAAATCACCTACGCATCACCTTTTTATTCAGTACCTACTAGCATCGCTTACATCTTATTTACCTCCGGGTCCACCGGAACTCCTAAGGGTATCATGGTAGATCACGGCGCTGTCTGCTCAAACCTTCTAGCCCACGCAAGGGTATTCGGGCTCTGCAACACATCTCGCGTGTTGCAATTCTCTAACTATGCATTTGATGGGGCGATATCAGAAATATTTGCAACTCTTGTATTTGGAGGAACTGTTTGCATCCCGTCCGATAACGAGAGGCTTCAGCATATCTCACGCTACATTAACTCTGCCCGTGTTAATACTGCGATTTTAACACCGTCCTTTACCAGAACATTCAGCCCAGAAGAAGTACCAACACTGGAAATGCTTGTGTTTGCTGGTGAAGCTCCTATAAAAAGCGATCTACAAACATGGCACGGTCACCTCCGACTATACAACGGCTATGGGCCTACAGAGACTTGTATCTTCTCTACCATGTACGAATATCCAACTCGAAATGTCTCTTCAACTACAATCGGGCAGGGATTCAACCAAATTTGTTGGATTGTGGATCAAGAAAACCATGATAGGCTTGCACCTATCGGCTGCACTGGTGAGCTTGTAGTCCAAGGTCGCGCCCTGGCCAGTGGATACTTCAAAGACGAGGAGAAGTCAAAGAAATCATTCCTTGACAATGTTGCATGGCTACCAGCTAGCGTGTATACCGCTTCTATTCCACGTAGGTTCTACAAGACTGGAGATCTCGTAAAGTATAGACCAGACGGAATGATCGAGTATATCGGTCGCAAAGATACACAAGTCAAACTACGAGGTCAGCGATTGGAGCTTGGAGAGATTGAGCATGCTATTAAGATGACTTTGCCCAACATTGAACATGCTATTGTCGAGATCGTTGGCCATCATTCACAAGCCGCACTAGTTGCGTTCTTCACATTTTCTGGGTCTCAATACAATGGCGATCATGATGCTGGTCCGCTGCCAATGACCGTGGATATGAAAGGAATTATACATCAGCTTTCACTCAACCTCCGGGCATCACTACCACCATACATGGTTCCCACTCATTTCCTACCACTACAGAAAATGCCGTATATCTCCTCGATGAAAATTGATCGAAGGAGTCTACGAGAAATTGCAAATGGTCTCTCTACGACCCGCATGTCAGAATATTCCCTGTGCAGAAAGATACAGTTGCACCAACGAGTGAAGAAGAACTCAGGTTGCGGGAGCTTTGGGCGGAAGTATTAGACATCAGAGCTGAGGAAATTGGAAAATACGACAGTTTCTTGGAGATTGGTGGTGACTCAATTAGCGCCATTCAGCTAGTTTCACTGGCTCGCCATCACGGCATAGGACTAACTGTGGCCTCGATCTTTAAGGACTCTCGCCTCTCTCACATGGCAACGATTATGACTTCAGTTGATGACGATTGCTCTCCAGAGGCCACAGTACCTCCTTTCAGCCTCTTGCCAGCTGGTCAAAAGGAATCCTTGGTGAGACAAGGGCAAGACCAGTGTGGCCTGTCCAGTAGCTATATCATTGAGGATGCCTATCCATGCACTCCTTTGCAAGAGGGCCTCATGGCCTTGGCAGTTAAGCAGCCTGGCTCATACATCGCAAAGTATTTATACATGATCCCCGACCATATCGATATCCCCGTTTTAGACAGGCCTGGAACCGAACAATCTCTGTTTGTGGCATTCTTCGGACTAGAATTGTCTTTATCGAGGGGGTTTCGGTTCAACTGCTAATTCATGACGATACTCATTGGGCCTCAGATATCGAGCTTCCCTTAACTCTATTACGAAGCTAGTGCACAATGTCAATATGGGATATGGTTCACCACTTTGCCACTACGGTCTTGCAACATCTAAGAACAATGACCAAGTCTATTTTGCATTATCAATACATCACTCGATATCCGATGGCTGGACAATGGGCCTTATTTGGCAGCAGCTATACTCTTTTTACAACGAGACCGAGGCGTTTATACTTCCACCATACTCCCGGTTCATCAAGTATATCGCCGATTCTGATCACACAATAAGTCAACAATACTGGAAAAAGCAGCTTGATCAAGCCAAGCAGGCTGTTTTCCCTAGTTTGCAGCGGTATGATACACCAAGTGAAGCTACTGGCCGTACTAGCCGATCTTCGAAAGTGACCATTTCACTGCCAACGTCGGATATGTCTTCTATTACTAAGGCTACTATGCTGCGATCAACTTGGGCTATTATACTTGCCCGATATTGCGAGTCGGACGATATTTGCTTTGGAACCTCAGTCTCTGGGCGACATGCACCCGTCGCTGGCTTAGATAAAATAGCTGGTCCACTGGTTACCACAATCCCTGTCCGAATGCGCCTTGATCGCCAAGTTTCGATAGCTAAATTCCTACGCGACGTACAATTGCAGGCATCGAATATGATCCCTCATGAGCAGTTCGGCCTTCAGAACATCATGAAGCTAAGTTCTGAAGCTCATGATGCATGCAATTTCTCCAGCCTGTTGGTCATTCAACCGTCTCAACTTCTCGCTGCTGCAGATGGACTAGATTCCATCATAGTCCCCTCAACTCTGACAAGTACCAGGGGTCAATGGATGACCTCCTTGAAGCCTACTTCAACTACCCATTAGTTGTTCAAGCTGAGACGTACGAGAACCACGTGGAACTTGATATCACATATGACACGCGAGTCTTGACCGATATCCAAATAAACACATTGTCTAAACACTTTGAACATGTTCTTCAGCAACTGTCTGCGCATAGCGAAGCACCACTGAGCCAAGTATCCCTAGTTGGCCCATGGGACATTGAACAGGCTATCGCACGAAACACCATGGATATTGATGATACTGGTGCATGTGTTCACGATCTGATCCAGGAGCAATCACGTCTCCATCCGAGTGCACTTGCTTTACAAGCATGGGATGGAACACTGACTTATTCTGAACTCGATGCTTCAGCAACTCGCCTTGCCTTCTATTTGAAGGCTAAGGGTCTCGAGGTAGAAGACCTCGTACATGTATGCTTTGAGAAGTCTATTTGGTTCTTCATTGCTATTTTAGCTATCAATAAGGCAGGAGGTGCATGGGTGCCACTTGATCCCTCTCACCCAACGCAGCGACAACAAGAAGTTGTAAGCCAGACAAAAGCCAAGCTTGCTCTTACATCTGAGGCCAATGCAAAGTTATGCCGTGACATTGGCTTGACAGTTATTGAAGTTACAGCTGCTCTTGATAAGAAATTAGTGGAAGAATCAGGTCTTGTTCAAGGCTCTTTGCCTGTTTCTAATGTTTCACCGAAGAATGCCGCATATGTTCTTTTCACATCCGGCAGCACAGGCGCACCCAAAGGCCTAATCATGGAGCATAGGTCATTATGCATTAGCCAAAAGGATATCTCCAAGCGGCTGGGGCTCGATTCGAGTGTTCGTATGCTTCAATTTGCGTCATATGTATTCGATCTTTCTATTGGAGAGATATTTGCTACACTAATTTCTGGAGGGTGTCTCTGTATTCCTTCTGATGAAATTCGCCTCAATACCCTCGCCAGCTTTATTCAAGAGATGGATATCAACTGGGCATTTTTAACGCCATCCTTTGTCAAAACTCTGGCTCCAGACCAGCTACCTAGTCTTAGGGCACTGGTTTTAGCTGGAGAAGCAGTCAGTGAAGACATTGTCTATGCATGGTTAGGCAAAGTTCGTTTATTCAATGGTTGGGGCCCTGCCGAGACCTGTGTCTTCAGCGCTCTTCATGAGTGGAAGTCACTCAATGAATCGTCCCTCACAATAGGAAAACCCGTGGGAGGCTTCTGTTGGATCGTGGACTCAGAAAATCCACAACGCTTAGCACCGATCGGGTGTGTGGGGAAGTTATCATTCAGGGTCCAACGCTATTACGTCAATACCTCTCCGATAGTAGAAAGACGAACCGCTCTGTAATGGAACAACTGCCAGACTGGGTTCCCAGGGTTTACGGGAGCGAGCAGGATGGGGCCGTCTATACAAGTCAGGTGATCTAGCCTTCTACAACTCTGACGGAACAATCGAATTTGTTGGAAGAAAAGATACGCAGATTAAGATTCGAGGTCTTCGAGTTGAACTCGGCGAGATTGAGCACCATATCCAAGTATGTCTAGAAGGGTACAGCAAGTGGCTGTAGACGTTCTCAAGGCCGACACCGGCGTGAATTTGGTGGCCTACCTCTGCTTTAGTAGAGATATCAAGTCGATCAGACAATCGGGCAGTGGGTCCACAGATGTTTTCCTCCCGATGACTAGGGAGCTGCGAGATAGGGTTTTAGTCCTAGTCGGCCAACTAGGTGTCAAGCTCCCCGATATATGATTCCAACAACGTTTATCCCTTGTGGATATATGCCAACTATCACATCTACGAAGCTGGATAGAAACAGGCTTAAATCTCTGACGGCAGAGTTGAGCAAAGACAATCTAATGGCTTATTCGTTAGTAGGCATGGACAAGCGACCACCTAAGACAGCCATGGAGACAGAGATGCAGCGCTTATGGGCTTCAGTCCTGAACCTCCCCGTTGATTCTATTGGACGAGATGACAATTTCCTTCACCTCGGTGGTGACTCAATTACCGCTGTTGAGATGGTATTGTTGGCACGGAAGCGTGGCATCGATATCTGGGTTTCTTC
This sequence comes from Albifimbria verrucaria, assembly GCA_020081605.1. Classification (NCBI taxonomy): domain Eukaryota; kingdom Fungi; phylum Ascomycota; class Sordariomycetes; order Hypocreales; family Stachybotryaceae; genus Albifimbria; species Albifimbria verrucaria. Next base: position 6,557,318 of record JAHREC010000013.1, read on the forward strand.
AATCTTTGAAGATGCTCGTCTTTCAGAAGTCGCAGCTGCAGCAAACCTCCAAGACGATGATTCAGAAGATGAAGAGTGATAAGCTTGGGTATAATTGTTCCGTATTTCAATTCTTCAGCTCTTTTTCTCAAAATCTCAGTTAGATTAGGTTAGATAGTTCCTTAAATGAAGTTTCTTAAATCCAATTTGATACTCAGCCGATTTGTTGGATAAGCCAAATCTCAAGCCCTGCCAGATTTTACCGTTACGATTAAGAAAGTTTTGCATCGCCCGGATCAGATTGAATCCGCTTGTAGGCGTGCCTAAACTCTGTATAGCTTGTTAAGCACGCTTGTTGGCACAGCGTCTTAAGTCAGCTTCACAGGGTAACCTCTTTCCTAGACAATATAAGATTCATACATATTGTTTTCAATCTTTGTCGCGTGTCGAGCCCGGGGCTGAGTTGCGACCCAGTAACATGTTGTAATCTACCAGAACTAGTACTCGCCCGCTTAACCTCAACTTACGGTATCACCCACTCAGAGCCTGACTCTATCAATAATTCATTAGCTACCTAGTGGCAGAAGAAGATGGGTTTGCACACGGAGTGACAGCGAAGTCAACAGTGAATGCCCTCTAGTGCAATACAAGAATCTAGGTAGGTAAGGAGAACTCGACAACCAGATGACTAGATAATCTTGAACCTCCCTAATGCTCAAGCAAGGGCCTTCCATCCGTAGATGACTTCCTAGGCCTTTTCTGCTACTAAAAACGGCATGCAGCGTGATAGAAGGTTCGTTGGTTACAAGAACCTACCTGCAAGATTCACTGCAAGGTTCGTTATCGGGAGATATCCTGTGTGGTGTTGTGACTTGTGTGCATCAGTGTCTAGGTCGTCTGAGTTGCGGTAGCCTGCCTTGCATTTTAGGCTATATCCACGTTGCTCAGACCTCACTACATTAGGTCAGGTGGTAGCGCAACATACGAAGGGAAGACACCTAGAGTTTTCGAAAACAAAACCCTGGCATAAATCTATGAACAATGAAGACATTCTACTAGTGCCTTACCCGCATTGCCAGCCCATCATTGACGATCGCAAATATATCAGCCTTGCCGTTTCATGAATCGTGGGTTTTACACAAGTTTGGCTTCCTGTCTGGAATCAGGGAAGATATTTTCTGTGATTATTATCATTCCTGATAATTCATACCGTTACATGACTAAGAATGTTAAGATGATGTCACTCTTCCCATAGTTTTGTGGAGATAATATTGCTTGTCTATATCGGCTACCATGCGTGCTATAATGGCTCAATCCCACGCCTCCATATAAGGCTTGATGCACGCCCGATGAGGTCACCCAGTACAGCCGTCCGGATAATTTGAAGTTGGAAGGTTGTTTACTATTCAGACTTGGCTGTAGCATCAACAGCATCCGCCATGGCAGCCATGTTTTTGAATCTCCAGGTGTAGGATACAAGATCTTTGTATTCCTCAGGACCACCGCCCATAACACTCTCAATCTTCTCGCCGCGTTCAATCCAAGCGCTAACTAAGCCAATTTGGTGGGCTGGTACGTGGTCGTGGCGTAGGCTCTGGGCAGTGTGAATGATATCCTCCTTCTTCACGCCGAGATCCTGATCAATGTGGGAAATGAGGTAACGAAAGTTGTTAAGGTCGGGCTTATATGAGCCGATCTCTTGCGCCGTATAAATGGCATCAAATTTAATGCCCGTTAACTGATCCGATAAGGTCCGTCCGAAAGATTCTCGATCAACATTGGATAATATGACCAGTTTGAAATGCTTTTGCAGACGCTGGAGCGCCTCGATGGTATCTGGGAACACGGGCCAATCACCGACGCTATTACCAAAAGCAGTTTTTCCTTCTTCCGAGACCTGGATGCCGAGCTTGTCGGCGAACTTGGCATAGGTTTTGGCTAGGATGGACTTATAAAGGTCCTTGGGATGCGCCGTCTCTACCTCACCCTCATGGTCAATGAAGGCCCTAAGGGCAGCCAAGCGGTTGTTGTGCAGGGGTTGAGATTCAGGTAACTGTTTCACCAATGGTTCTAACCCCTTGTAGATGCCGCTCTCCCAGTCGACCAATGTGCCAAAACAGTCAAAGGTCAGGGCCTTGAAGGAGGTGATTTTACGGTTCGTTAACATGGTATACCTCCGGACTTTGAGTACTGGGTTATTGATTGAAGATCAGGTACACGTTACTCAACTGATGAGGAGACGGAGTTGGTCAGGTATTTGAATATGATGAATTTGCCTGCCGCGGTCGCAAGATATACTTAGCCAATCAAGATCCAACTCATTGTGGAAGACGGTTGTTGATCTGCGTATCCTTATTACCGCGTCTTCCCAATGAATTACTGGGATATGGTGAGCTAAGCTACTGTACGGTATTTACTAGGTTCAATGACAGCACTAGCGGAGCCGATCAGCCTGACTGCCCCTGTCTAAGATTGTCTGCGAGTCCTGACCTGCTAGGCACGTACGGCCAGCGATTAAAAGTCCGGCTTACCTAGCCTCATTAAAATGCTTTGTACAAGGATTTCTTGCGGTGTAAGAAATCATAGTTGTATTTTTAAACTAATAAAAAGGCCCCAAAGCCTGGCCGATGTAGAGTCTTTTCCTGCCGCGGATAGCAAAGACACATGACACCAAACTAACAACCTGGAAACAAGCAAACATCAGACTACCATGCATGGTCGGTGCATTCAGGTGTTTGATGGTTCGAGTAAAGCTGCAATACTAAGATGGCAATATAATATCGCTTCCGTCCGAAAATTCAGCACGATCCTTATCAAACCGCCATCTATTGCTCTAACCCCTGGATTTGCTCGTTACCGCATTGGCACCAAAGCAGGTTTATCTTCACCATGCCATGGTCGGAAGAACTTTACTCAAACAGCGTTGAGAGCGCACTTGACCGATCCAGAACTTGGCGAGGGTATGTTGAGGACATTCTCGTACACGAACGAACCTGTCCGCCGCTAACAATGTCTGCAGGCTTTCCGTCACGTTCATTGATAGGGAGGGTGAGAAACACAGGGTATCTGTAACGGAAGGAGAGAATCTGTTGGAAATTGCACAAGCTAGAGACCTCGAGGTGGAGGGAGCATGTGGAGGGTCCTGCGCGTGCTCAACATGTCACATGATTGTGATGAACAACGAATTCTACGGCAAGCTGCCTGATCCCATGGAGGATGAGAATGACATGTTAGATCAGGCCGAGGGACTAACAGAAACGAGTAGGCTGGGCTGCCAAGTGATAATGACGCAAAACTTGAATGGCTTAGTGGTTAAGTTGCCTGCCGTTATTGCAAACATGCAAGTCGGCTAGTAGAATTTGAATGGGAAATCTCAAGGAAACCAGTATTCACCATTGGAGCTTCGCATAGAGATTGATACAAAGATTTTCCAGTACCAGGCAATGTTACCTGATGCAAGATTATTGCCAGCTTTTTCCATTCAATCTTCCGTCAATCTATATCTCTTCTGTTCAAGAGCAATTCAGATACGACTTGATAACTTCTTTATGTATGATGCTGCTCAACCGTTTACAAAGCAGCCGAGATATACAATGCAAATACAGCTAGTCTCCTCTATTCTAACAAGTGATCCGTGTTTAATTTGAGGAGTCCTGATCCTATCCTATCACTATTACTCTTCTGTTTGTATTCATGCCTTTTCAAGAAGATATAGGAGGTCTACGACATATTCTTTTACACAGGGAGGACTTAAAAACTGACAAGTTGTGTGAAACCTGGTCGATAGTACACCTCACTCACTCCTGGTCATCCATTCGCTAAACCCCGTAAGCGAATTTCAGCTCTGAGGCATACAAAAAGTGGACAGTTGGTCCATTCCTAGAGTCTGCAGTGATGGAGAGTGGGAGTAGTGTCGTGAGCCTTCCGAAACGTGCATGACGACTGAATTACTGTCTTCCCCACTTTATCTAGTAAGCAGCCTGAACCAGGTCCAGCATCCCCTAATACAGGCCTATGGCATTTTTTACAAGGCTCATTTCATGAGTACTTTGTCAATGACTAGGTGCTGTAGCAAGTATACAGTTTATGAGAGGAGGGTACAACCTTTTTGTCTGCCATGCAGAGCAGCAACTTTGAAGACTCATGTAAATCGCACAACACATCTACACAACTGATAAAAATCTCCCTGCCAATTATGAAGAATTGTCCCACCCTCAAACAAGTAGTGACCCCAAGTACGTGTTAGTATCCCTACGACTAACTAATTGCCCACTGTCGGGAGCCACTAATCCGTGGTGTAGTAATATCCCTGCTCCCTGGGACACTAACGCAGTCAGATCTAGCTGCCTTAGGTCGCGAGAACCCTTCCTCACAAAAGTAGATGTCGGACACAGGCCAAGGAAAGGTGGATCCAACAAGCAGCGCGTTGTTGACTGTGGCACGGGGTTGGGTGGGTTACACGAGATTTAACAAAACAAGTGAGTGGTGCGATGCCGCAGGTTAGCCCGTAGGTAACTGATATTTCGATCTTGGCAAAGGCAGGAACCATTGAGACAGTTGAGGGAATGAATTTGATTACGGTGTTTCTGATTGTGATAGGATATGAGTGTTCTGATGGAAGCTCAAAGGTATTCGGCTCACGGTCCATACTCCTCCACAATGGCGGACAACTTCTTATGACCTTATGTCGCTCTGTATTACGATTTGCATAAACAAATAAATGACATACCGAGGAGCCGCTATGTTGCTTAGTTGATACGCCTCCAATAATCCAATTGAGTCTTCAAAGCAGAGCGAACGTAAGCCCAATCACTACTGGGTCATATTTAAATACACGAAAGGACTTGGACGGCTCCTGGCTTGTAGTATATTCAGCTTCTGGTCTGATTATGGAACTTGGCCCAGTGTCTTTCGAAACATCCGCGGTTTCTACGAATAAACTGTCAACTGATAGCCATTCGATCACAACTGTGTTCCAAGATGTAGTCTTTGGCTCGGTGAGAAAGCCACTGCCTCATACAGCCTTCAGCAATAAGATCTAACATGAGACTAGGTCTCTGGTATAGTAGGAAAATGCATCGAGTACCCGTTCGACACTATCAAGGTTCGCCTCCAAAGTCAGCCCGAACATATGCCCCTTCGATACAATGGTGCAGTAGATTGCTTTAGGCAGTCCGTAAAGGCGGACGGATTTAGGAGTCTCTATCGCGGCATCAGTGTCCCATTGGTTGGAGCATCGGCTGAGACCAGCAGCTTGTTCTTTTTCGAAAGCCTTGGTCGAGAAGCATTGTACGCAGCAGGTGTAGGTTCACGAGACTTAGATCTACCATTACCAGCATTGTGGTTCGCAGGTGCCTTCTCCGGTTTCTTCGCATCTTTTGTGATGACCCCTATTGAGCTTCTGAAATGCAAAATCCAAGCACCAGTACTCCGGAACGGCGTATCGATTTCTCCACTGAAACCGCTCCAGGTCTTAAGCCAGGTCTACCGCCAAGCAGGGTTTCTTGGGTTTTGGCAGGGGCAAACGGGCACTTTGATCCGAGAGACTGGCGGTACTGCGGCTTGGTTTGGAGCTAAAGAGACGGTCACCGCTCTATTCCGTAGCAGCAGAAACCGATCGACACAATTTGTTTCCGAAAAGCCAGAGCTGCTACAGCAACCCTTGCCGATCTGGCAACAAGCCGTCGCTGGAGCTTCAGCAGGGGTATCCTACAACTTTCTGTTCTTCCCTGCAGACACCATAAAGTCCAGAATGCAGACAACGGCTCTGAGAGGCAGTGTTAAGCGTTCCTTTTGGGAAGAGGGCCGCGCGCTCTGGAATCAGCATGGACTCCGTGGCATGTATCGTGGTTGCGGCATCACCTGTCTGCGTGCAGCTCCAGCGTCGGCGTTTATATTCATGGTTTACGACGGATTAAAGAATTTCTGGAGCACCCACTGACGGATATTAGTCGCTTTCTGTTTTATAATTAGGATCAAATCCACAAAATGTAGAAACCGTCTCTAGATCAAATTGAATGAAGGGGTTGGAACAGGTGCGGAGGAAATGCAGGAAAAGTCCACCATTACCCTGGGCAATCGTCGACTATAAGTACCTGGACGTTATCTATCTCCGAGATCAGCAAAATTTCCCAATATCCGACTCTATACGGAGAATTACGATTATGGAAACGGCCGAGCCCACCGAGCTGCATAAAGATAAAGGGGTAATTGGTAGCGACGCATATATCAACATGTACCTAGCCAGTTTGCAATCCAATCTAAAGAATACTGTTTTCATTGCCGTTTCTGGGCTGTTCAAAAGGGCGAATTTGGTGGATTTAGTGGCATAGGTGTGAACGTAAACTGGCTGATGATGGGTTACACAGACGGTCGGTAGTGGAGAGAAATATTACTCTCAGAAAGCAAGGTCGGTTTTCCTGCTTCTGTGATATTGTTTCAAACTGCTGCTTGCATCCAGATCAAATTCAGATTGAACAAACACAATTATTTGCAGTGACTCATGTGTATGTTGGCTTCGTCATCTAAAGGCTGGATAGATACGCCATAATAGAACCGTTGTGGCCATGAAACCACGCCTTTGGGTTCTGTTCTTCCTTTTACTTATGTTAAAGTACAGGAGATAAACGACCTTCAAATTGAGACCATCTCGCCTAAGGACTGGTTGAATGGCGATAATTCTCAAGGTGATGAAAGCCTCGTACTGATCACAAAGACTTGCAGGAGATAATGCATAGTATAATTTATCAATATATCTTGGAACAGTTGATCTAATGGCATTTAAGACAAACAAATGACTCCGAGGTGTACAAAGGGAACAAGGATAACACCTATCTGGCTGGCACATCACCCAGTGTTCGGTACTGAGAAGTCACCAAGATGTTGAGTCGATACCTCTTCAAGCCCATCGAACTCTCCAACTACCTCGCGGAATTAGTTTTCTGGACTCGTTCCGTTTTCATTAGAGGTATGCCAGTAATCTGACCAATACCAAGCTTTTATGCACCATAGTGAAGGATGCAATACGAGGAACGAACACTGATACCCCTGCTGTCAACACCAGAAGGGACCCTTCTACAGATGGGGTGTACCTTCAGCTGTGATTCCCAGCATGACCTCTGTCTCTGCCTACGGGTTACCTAGAGAAGCGAGCTTCAACGACTCTCACAACCCAGAGACTTGAAACTTCATTGCTCAGAAAACACCGAATCAGTTCACCAGCTATAGCATCGGAAGAACCTCACAATCAAGTATCTACGAATATGTTGGCATGATCCTGCGAGGCCAGTTGGCCCGTTGCATGACCAAAGGCCGTCGATACTTTGGGTACATACAAGATCTGGAAACAATCTCTTGGCGGCTCGCCAAGGATGCCCCTGATCTCGATCTCAACCCCGAGATCTTGGCTTGATTGCCTGTCAGCCCCAACGCCATGCTACAGCCCAGATGCATTCGCTTGAACACACAACTACCGAGAGAACGGAATGTAACCCATGAATTAAACTTAAGTTTCCTGCAAGCTCTTGAGCCGCAAAATGACCCGATGCTACCGTCTACTTTAAATACAACGTCACTTGTTACTTCCCACTCAAAGATCTCCAAAGCAGCGAATCGCCCCAGTCCAGCTCAACAACAAAGCTCGGAGTAAATGATATTTGTGTTTTAAAAAATGTTGATAGCATTCGCACTCGACACCATATGTTAACAAAGACACCGCAGGCTTCAATAGGTCATGGATAAGATATCACCAAGTTGAATGCTCATCGACCTCGACTGAACATTGGCCTTGGCCGCCCAGGTTGCCACAATGATGCTCCAAATGCAGCAAGGTTACTGAAGAAGGTTATCTTCAGGGATCCTAGGGTGGCCTAGCCCCTGCTTGTCTGGCCGTAGGCGCCCTGGGGTTAGCTGGCCAGATGACAGCCAAAAGGTGAAATAACGTACCATTGCCACTTTGAGGGCAGTGGAGAAATGGTATTTGGGTCCTGCAAGTAAACTCTTACCCCGGAATAAAAACAGGAAGGTCGCTACGTGGGCTGTCGTATCTGCCAGGAAGCCTGGGGCCGTAGCCAATATCTCCACAAGCCTGCCGCAGAACCTGATTTCCGAGCGTAATTACTGGCTGCAATGGACCGGCTTGCGGCAGCACCTGGAGTAGGTGCTTAGCGCCCTAGTGCGATAGTGTGTACGGATATACTACAGGCCACAGGACCCCTTGACTGGGGTCTAGATACACAAAGGGTCTTGGCCATTTTAGACCCGATTGTGGATGATGACAGGTGATCTTACCCAGAATAGTGAGATCAGGCTCTATAAAGGAATATGACTATCTTGAATAGTAATCAGACCTTTTCGTCTATAATCAAATATTCAGATAGTAGTTGGCGTCGCTATGATAGGCCTCTGTTCAATTGCAAAAGCCCGCATTTTTTATAACTAAGCACCACTCGGTTCTTTTCGATTAAAAATCCATTCTGCTCGCGTGCTACTCAATGCGGCTTACCCCATTGAGAGATGAAAATCGAACGGTCCTTTGCCGAGGCTAGCATTTGACATCCTTGCGGCCTGTACCACGCATTGCATCTGGACCTTTTGTGAGACTGCGCGTAGTGCTTGTGATGACTCTGAGCAGATTTAGAAGGCACAACGGCTGGCCCCCAATCATCTGTGCCGCCCTTGACTGCGCGTACCCTCCAGTGACTGGAGAGCACCCCTACATCCTCCCCACAGATTCGGTTGGCACAAGCGTTTAGGGTGCATGAGCTTACGGGTCAGATGCCCTCTTTGGAGAGTCACCGCCGGGTAACAAACCGACTGGGCGCCGCTCCGGCCACTTATCACTTGAATAGATCGTCTAAGAGCATTGCAGAGTCCTAGACACTACGGCCCCCATGTTTCCAACCTAGCAAAGTCTGGAAAGTCCTGGGGATTGCAAACCCAGCTAGGGTCTCTCCTTGGGAACCTCGCCATTCGGTAGGATTGGTCGTGCTCATCTTTGCTGTATTGCGTGGTTGTTTGGGCTAGTGGATGCAGGTCTGGTTCCTAAGCGGCATTAGAAAAGGGGACTTTTGACTGCCGCCATTTCAGCCCTAGCGAATGCTGATGTTGAGACAAACAAGGCACTGACCCATTCTTAGCCTCGCCGGCGTGGTCGGGAGTCGCCGATAGCATTCACGGCCAACCCACCCAGGCACCCAGGACACCCACCACATGTGTCCATATTTCCAAGCCCCGTGGAGCCTTCAACGGGAAACCATCAGTGCCGAACTCCGCCAAATCCACATAATTCTCCACTGAATCTTCCTTCTGCTCTGCTTGGTTTCTCTTCGTTTTATGTCTGTCTTTCGTATTTGCGGACCAAGGCCTTAAGTGGCATACTCGGCGAGGCCTTGGAACACGCCTTTGGACGAGCGGCTCGGCAGTCAAAGGACAAACAAAACCACAAAAATTTCCTCTTCTGGCAAACGGACCCTTGCTTAGACTAACTGCTGCGAGTATCGCCATTCGTTTGTCATGGGATGCCAGAGTAGCCGGGGACGACAGCAAGCCCAGCGCACCCACCGCATGTTTGAGTTGACCAGTCAAAACCAGGTCTCCACGTGGAAATCAGCATGGAGGTCCAGGTCAGTGAGGGGGTGCTGTTTTACTTGACACCAGTTCCACTATTATTCGTATTTTGCCCTATCTTCTTTCCCGCAGTAGCTGTTATGTCAACTTCGTGTCTACCAAGGATCGACCGGTTCCAGACATGCGTGCCGCAGCAACGCGTCCCACTGTGCCGATTATCCTGCATGAGGTAGTATTGCGCGAGCAAGGTGGCACGATGTAATTACATGATCGTAGCCACCGAGGTGGCCTTGGCTTGGCCCTCTCTAACGTAGTTGTAACCTGCAACACAATGCTCGGAAACTGTTCAAGCCCTTACCTAGGGTCACATCGGTGAGCAATAGTTGCTGGGTCTACCTCAGCATGCCTATAACACGCCTGTAAATATCATCATCACCCATAGTGTGAAGCTGTAGAGGTAAGCTGACCACTGGTGAGCCTATCGTTGCCATTTCTGTGAAAAAGCGTTCAAAATAACCAGCCACGTTACAAAGATGAAAGGCTTTTCAATGTTACACGATTGATGGCAGAGTGCACGCCCGTTTTTAAAACCTAGACGCGTAGACGCACATTCGTATAGGCTATTAACACGAGAACTTGCGGCGACTACACTTCAGACAGAATATATCATGGAGCACGGTCATGATTCACTATACCATTGTGGCGACTTTACACAGTCTGGTACCCACGCTAACATACGGCATCCCTGCAAACTTGCCCAGGCAACTTACTCCAAAACCAAGATGTCTCGGTGCAAAGGCACAAAAGCCAGCCCCCTGCAATAGGCAAGGCCACTGGTATCTTACGAAACTGGCTGCTAACTCAATGCAGGATCCTTTCCTCGCACATCAACGGGGCCGTCTGCACGCATATGTAAGAGCTTAACCCATCGCCATCTTTTGTGCATAAGTATTACTATCACCCTTTTATAGGATTTCAAGTGCTACAATTCCATGCTTGTGAGATCCCTCATCACTTCTACACCCCTTGCGCACCATGTCCTCAAGAACCGATACGAATGCTTCTGGTTCAGATGTTAGGCCCTCCTATGCTCTGCCTGATGTAACTGGGCTTGCCGCTCAGGATGACTGGACCAAAGCTGGTAACCCCAAGGAGAGGAAAAAGCTCCAGAATCGAGTTGCCCAGAGGATATACCGTAAAGACGTCTCCTCCTTCTTAACACCAAACTTATATACTGATAGTCACCAGGTCAACGAGTAAAGACACGCCTGCAAGAGCTGCAAGCAAAGATTGATGCACATGAACGGGCTAACAGTAATTATCCGGCAAATGACAATGAGAATAGAACAGATAACTTTCTCTTGCCTTCACCAGCCGCCAGTACGAGCCCAAAGACACCTGCAAATTCCAAGACTATCCCTCCAGCAGACTTGGATAAAGCACCTAAAGTAACACCGATAGCACAAAATGATCCTCCACAATCAGCCGATGAAATGTCGAGTGGCAGTCGGGACACTTTTGATTTCCAACTCAAACCGCTTGACACAGCTGGTTCAGCTTCGGAAGACTTAGCCCAAGCCGGCAGGGCTTCTTCTGAATGGTCACAGCGGACAACAATGGCATCCCATGAGCTAGTTCGAGACTTGCTGGCACTTCAAACGGAGCTCACAAATAAGTTAAACAGCCTTCAAGGCGACACCGACTTGATGTCTCATTTAGCTACATCAGGTACTGTCATGAAAGGTACTTTGTCTCAAACTATTTTCAGGCAAGCTGGATCTGACATACCATAGGGTTATCAGATATGAGCCAAGCCGAGATGGTAAATTGTCATTCCGTGGCGATGCCCGAAATGAGTGACACCATCGACTTCACCTCCTGGAAGCCTAGTACGGGCTCAGAGAGGATGTATCAGTCGATTACGGATACGTGTTCTCCTAATTATGTTTCACCGCCATCTGACTCACACATGGTGGATGATGATATGGACTTTAACTCTCACCTCAGCGACACTACAACTGTCCCTGGGAGGCATGACTCAATTAGCGAGCGGTTTGAGTCAATAATGGATCGTGTTGAGGCTGTCGGATATGAGAACTTCGATCGACTGGTAGCAGCATATTACAGCGAGACCTTTCCTAAATCTTCACCTCTATACAACGAGCAATGGCTGAGCCGTAATCGGCGCCTACCCCAAGTACTCTCTGAGATCTTTGGATCCTCCACGGAATGGACCTCCAAGGAGCGGCAAGGCCTCAACGAAGAAATATTAAAATTAACGGAGTCTGTACTCAAGAACGAAAGCAATAACGTCCATGGCACCCTGGAGGATAAATTAAGGTCTCTGTCACTGGACTTAAACAACAGTTCTGCAGCACCTGCAACGCAACACATACTAGATCTTAAGGGAATGGTGATCAGCGAGGTGAGTTTCAATGCTATTTCAAGTTTTTATTAGGTACCCATGCTAAGCAAGCTTTGTTTGTTGCAAATATAGTTGCCCAACCTGTGGTCATTGGGTGTGGGACTAGCCTCTGCAAATCCGACATTACGGCAGAAGGATCGTGCCAACATTGCTCTATCGGTGACATTGCTACTACACTTTGCAGGCCGCTTTCCCAAGGACCAGTTGATCAAAGTTCTAAATGCCTGTATATAGAGGCGCGGTATCAGATGCGGACCTGGTGCAAAACATATACGAGAACATGAATAAACAACTTGAAACAGAAAAGGCGGCTTATGGTTTATGATACTTTGAAAGGGTGGTTCTGTTTGCAAACACCAAAAACGATCGTTAAGAGCTTTAGATTTAGGTTACAAGAGGGACTGGTGGAACGGAATGATAGTTGTAACATGTCTTCTTAGTTCACACACAGGCTTAGTGAGTAAATGGAGAATCACATCTTGAGCCACATGGAATTTTATCTCCCACCGCGCCACAGGTTACAGTAGATATGCGGAATTTCTGCCTTCACGCTGTAGATTGTTGGAACAGGGTTATATCTACCACAATGACTATCCTGCCAAGTGTAGGTACCTTACTTTTTGCAACATAGATTTATACCAATAAAAGTATAGATAATCATAGAATACAACTACATAGACTCCTACTCACATTCTCCATTCTTTCTCGTCCCAATTGCTATTCTGACTCAGAGACGGTAAAAAGCCCATGTCATATTGGTATGGATCGATTAATGTGCCACAATATTTGGAAGGCAAGTGCCTACCACTACTTCCCAGTCGTGACCTGGACTAATGTATAAATATCTACCTGGTAAATCAAGGAGGAGTACAATATACACGAATCCAATGGGGTAATAGTTTACCGGACATTGGAGCCATATATCCAGTTGAGGCAATCTCATCGCAGGTCATCAAGGGGAAAACTTTTCTGGATCTTCACGTGCTTCAGAGTATATGAATATTGCTGCTTACCAAGCATCTTCTTGCTTAGTCTTGAAACTTATTTCTTTTTCTCAAGGCCGTTCGCTTGATCATGATTTACCGCTACGTCTCAAGCCTTCCTTTGCAAACCGGAACTACACAATGGCTAGTCAAAAGCTCTCTCGTACCCTCGGCACTTTCGATCCCTCCGCTATGCGCTGGGTACCTGTCCCTCGGCGTGTTTTATTGCAAAGACCTCTTCAGTCGAGTGCAGGAACCACGTTCAGCCTGGTTTCATGGAACATCGACGCCTTCTCTCCTCGGCCGGCCGCTCGCGCTCGCGCAATTTTAGACCATCTCCTAAGTAGTCCGTCTGCTAGGAGTGACATAATCTTTCTTCAAGAGGTCACATTAGCTGTTCGCGATAATTTGTTGCAAGATATGCGTATTCGTAATGGCTTTTTCACCACCGATACCGAGGATACCACATCGTTCAGTGACGTACCATTTGCGACCATGACGTTGCTGTCCAAGAGGTTGTTCACCTGCTGCAATACGACCAAAGACGACCACAGAGGATCAGTTGCTCGATTCCAACTTCCGAGCCGCTTTGGACGGGATGTATTATGCACCGATGTGTTCCTACCATTTGAAACAAGCTCGACAGATTCAAGGCCTTCCTGTCTCGTCTCCGAACACTCGGGTCTACAGCGATTGCGACTGCTAAATCTGCATCTTGACTCCTTTGGCCAAACTTTCATTATCGGAAAAGCCAGATGGCGATTGTGGCGAGTGTTATGCACGATACAAACGTCGAACAAGGGAGTCATACGAGACTATAGGGCTCGCAGCTGGTGATTTCAATGCCGTCAGATTGGAGGACCAAGGGCTTATTGAAGAGAATGGATTATCAGATCCATGGCTTCAGCTATATGGCAGCACTACGGAGTGCTCGGGAGCAAGCTCTGAGGCGGCTACGAGTATTTACCAGCCCACTTCAAGATCTGGAAGATTGGATAGAGTAGCTTTGACAAAGGGTTTCGAACCCTCGATATGCATCTTCTTCAACCAGGTAAAATTGAATTACCCAAGCCAGGTGAAGAGAAGAGTAGTGACATCCGTTGGAGTGACCATCCTGGACTCAAATGCAGCTTACGAGTGAGGTAGTTTAGATCCAATAGATGTTCTCGAGTGTCGAAAGCGGCTGAAGAACTTGCTTTATTTTATAGTGCCACCTCAACGACAAAGTGTTAAGGTGGCCGGGTATCAGCTGACGCTGTAGCTATATCTTGGAGGATGTTAGAACAGGGCTATGGAAGTCTCCCAGGCTGGACACCCAGGGAAGCAAATAGAAAATCAATCTCTATAACATGTATGCATTCATGCCACAGACAGTCACAACATTGGCGGCAACCACCCAGAGAATCTATTTCGACCTTTGATGCCGGTTTATTCCTACCTACTCGCCGCTCGGTGTTGTAAGATGACTGGATCCGGTGGATTTAAAGCTTCGTGAGAGCTTTTGCTAACCAGTAGCGGCCCACCTGGTCTAACCAACCATCTCAACAACTTCTTCATCAAAATCTGCTTATTCATGGGCTTGGCGATATAATCATCCATCCCTTTGTCCAGGCAAAGATCCATGTCACCTTTCAGAGCATAAGCTGTCATGGCGATAATAGGCAAGTGAATGCCGCTCTTGCGCATGCGAACTGTGGCTTCGTATCCATTCATAACGGGCATACTGACGTCCATCAATATCAGATCAAAGTCCTTGGGCGCCGCAGTCACGGCCTTGACTGCCTGGGCACCGTCTCCGACAATGGTAATGTTCTCGAAACCGAATCCATGTAGCATGCCGATGAGGACCTTTTGATTGATGATGTTGTCTTCAGCTGCAAGGATTCGTATTTTGGGCGCTAACTGCTTTATTTGTGCCAGTTGTGCAGCACCGTCTTCGGGTTTCGGTATTTGCTGCTGGGGAGTTCGGCGCTGCGTTCTGCTTTGACATGGATAGCTTGAATTTGCTTGAGAGGGTTGAGCTTTTGAACTTGGCCGAGAACCAGAAAATGCTCCCTTGCTCGTTCGGATTTGCACGAAACCCTATGTCTCCACCCATCAGCTCGACGAGAGACTTTGCAATGGAAAGTCCAAGGCCTGTTCCTTGCCGGCGCTTCTGGTACGTCGTGTCAAGCTGTGTAAATGGCTTGAAAAGCCTCTGCGCAGCTTCTTCCGAAACTCCATGCCCAGTATCCTTCACCTCCGTCAGGATGGTGCACGTCATCTCGTCTTCAACTAATACATTTACGCGCACCAAGATAGACCCGTGTTCAGTAAACTTGCCCGCATTGCCAATAATGTTTTCGGCAACTTGTCTGTACCTCAAAGGATCACCTTCTAAGAGTTTCGGGAGACCAGGTGCCAATACAAGCTCGAGGGAAACGCCAGGTTGTACAGTGGTTTGCACGCTCCGCACAACAGAAGAGAGGACGCTCGCAACATCTATTGTCTCATTTGTTAGGAGAATTCGCCCGCGGCAAGCTTTGAGTAGTCAAGGATATCGTTAATGACTTGCAACAAGACCCTGCCTGACTCCTCAATGATGTTCGCAGTTTCTCGCTGCTCCTCGGTCAAGCGTGAGTCAAGCAGCAAGGTACAGGCGGAGAGCATGCCATGCATCGGTGTCCGTATCTCATGGCTAATGTTAGCCAGAAAATCATTCTTCAGTTTGGTGCTCTCTTCGTATGCAGCTATAAGTCGCAACTCCGCTTCTTTCCTCTCTGTCAGGTTGCGCGTCACCTTGCCAAAACCAACATGCACATTGTCCTTGTACACAGCCGTGATGACCACGTTGGCCCAAAACCGGCTGCCGTCTTTCCTAAACCTCCAGCCTTCATCAGTCACGCGGCCTTCTCGCAAGCAAATCTCAAGTTCTTTTTCTGGCTTTCCAGCACGAAGATCTGCCTCGCCATAAAAGATGGAGAAGTGCTTTCCCACAATTTCCTCCCTTTTATAGCCTTTATTGAGTTCCGCACCGGTATTCCAGGTCATAATATTGCCACGCGTATCGAGCAGGAAAATCGCGTAGTCTTTGACTACTTGAATCAATATTCGTAAAGGATCCTCCAGCAGTGATGGGTTTTGGGCGAGGGCGGTGTCGGAAACGGTGCTGAGGGGCTCTGTCTTCTCCCACTCAAAGACAAAACACAAGAGGTCATCTTGTTTGTGCACCGGTATAATTCGGGCGGTCCAGGATAGCCCATCTGCGACGTAGGCAGCATGGCATAGTCGGAGGTCACGAGTGGCAAGGGCGGTCTCGAGAGCGAAGTTAAGAGGGATGCGGTCGAAACGCTCGGTCGGCGATCCCTTGTAGAGTGCGACAAAGAGATCCTGGTCCACCAAATCGTTGCGACTGCGATTCCAGGCCTTTAGCAAACTGGCCGAAGCCCTTTGTATTCGATAAGTCGGGAAACGACAAGTGTGGGGACGGGAAAGTAGTCCAGAATCTCCGTACTGGCGTCTGGCGCCCTGGTACTGGCCAAGGGCAGGGGTTCTGTGTGGCTCGTTGCCATCGGCAATGAACAGTCGGACTCGGTGGAAGTCTGATGAGGCCACAATGCCATGATCCTGCATGCATACGAGATGGAGTTGAGATCGAGCAGAATTGTCCATTCCAGCCCCTTATCCGCCACACAAATCCCAGCGCGCTTCAGCTGGTCCAGCCCCGTTGGCTAACCATGACGTCAAGATTCCGGAGCAAAGGCTCCTGCGACATTTTCTCACCAGAACATCCAACCAGGGGTGCTTCTTCGGTTCCTATTGAGCCCAAGAAGGGCTGCCAGAAACATCTCTTTTGTCCAACTTGGCCGTGATTCTTCAAAGGTATGTGAGATAAAGTCTAGGCCACGTTCCTCCCGTGTGGATCCCTCGGGACCCGACCAGACGGAACCTCCCGCAAGACCCTGTTTCGATCTGCTCTCCCTGAGAACAGGATCCGGGAGTCAACCGCCCTTTTGGTAAGATCGGAGATACAAGAGAAAAGTGACTATTGACAAGATCAGTAAAGTGAGGGAACGATAGCCGCAATAATTGCCAACATGTGAATGAGACACCAGTCGTAACTAAGGAATTTTGTTTCCAATGAAACCTAACTGTAGAGACAAGACCCAGCCTTTGATTGACAGATAGAGAGCCTACCAAGGCACTATAATCATATGAGGTAAATTACATTTAGGCAAACCCATGGGATTTTTTGTTTTCAGACATTCACGAATACAACTATGAAAGCAAAGTGGTAGTGTGTAGTCTTGTTAAACAAACGAAGGGCATCTAGGGTAAGTGGCTGCTTACCAGGTTAGAGAAGCGTTATTTAATTCATTCTCCACCTATTGACTGAATAATAGGTTGTGATCCCTGTTTATCCTATGAAATCTACGAAGATTAGAATTCTGATACCATCCCGTATAGCTATACAATGATACCAACAATCCTATCATTAATGGCAGTAAGAATCAAACTGATCGCTAATCAGAGTGCAATTTCCGAAACAAACGTCTTGCTCAGGCGTTTCGCTTGGCCTTGACCGATTTCCATTCATAAAAGAAGCTGGAAACAAATGCCAGCGCTGCAAGAGGAATCGTTGCGTAGAAAACCTTCTGCAATGCCGAGTTGTACACTTCTACAACTCCAGGAAGATCCTCAATATTGACGATTGTCCTGAAAGCAGTGGCTCCGGCCGATAGCAACTGGCGAACTTCAACGCCGCCGAGCCTCCCATCGACGGCTGCACCAAGCAGCTCGTTTTGATAAATGCTGTTACCGACAGAGACAAAGACGGCACCTCCCAGCGACTGGCAAGCTACCACAGCCGCTGTGCCGATAGAGATTTGCTCAGGCGGTAACACAGTTTGAACGGCAATGAAACCCTGCTGGATCGACATTCCAAAGCCAGCAGCTACCAAAATCTGGTATCCCGCCCATTCTGCTGTCGATGTGCTCGGTGATAGCATTGTCTGGAGGCCGCATCCGACTACGGCAATCGCATTGCCAATAAGGCAGAATGGGACATAATAACCAAGAATGGAAACCATGACTCCTGCCACTAGTGAGAAGAAGGCATTTACAATGAAGTAGGGAATCATATTCACTCCCGACTCCAGAGCAGTCGTGCCCAGGATGGCTTGGAACCAGATGGGTAGAAAGAATGTAAGCATCAATAATGCGCCATAAATCATGAATCCCATAACGCATGATGCAGCAACGGTCCGCTGACAAACGACAGCTGGGGGATTAGAGCTCCATCTTGCTTCCACCAAAGCCAGACAATGAAGACGATGACGGTGGCAGCACAGCCGCAAAGCAGGCCGATTATTCGTGCAGTTTTCCACGACTCGCCTTGGCTGGTGAATTCCAAGGCCAGGAAGAGCATGACTGTGGCTCCGATGATGATTATGTTTCCCAAAAGATCCAGCTCAAAAATCTTGGTCAATAGCTTGTGCTTGTGCCTTTCTTGTGTTTTTGGCTTGTAAAAGAATAGAAATGCAAGCATAGTGATAGCCCCAACTGGGAGATTGATGTAGAAACACCATCTCCAGGTCACCAAATCTGTAAAGACACCACCGAGCAAGGGACCAACTGAAGCGCCGATACCAAATCTGAGATTGTTAGCAAGGGAAGGCTACAACAAGAAGTGTTTGTTTCAACTCACAATATGCCGATAGCAGCAGTATAGATAGGGCGTAGGCGCAGAGGAATCGCCGAAGCAATCACCACAAAACTCCCCGTCAGGATTCCGGCGCAACCAAGTCCCGCAATCGCTCTTCCTATGATGAGCGTGACGGAGTTGTGTGATACGGCACAAATCAAGGACCCAATTTCAAAGAAGAACAGTGAGACCAGGTATGACCACCGAACATTGAAATGAAGGAAGATGCGCCCGAAGAGTGGCTGAAAGGCGCAGGATGTCAGCAAGTACGCAGATCCGTACCAGCCGATGTCTTCTGTGGATTTGAACTCCCTTGTGATGTAGGGAATTGCCTTGAAAGTTAGCTCTTCATGATGTTTTTACACAGTACTTCGAAACTTACAGTTGTGATGATTGTTCTATCCGTAGAGATCAGGAACATGGCAAGACAAATGCCAACAACAAGGAGCCTCAAAGGCCATCCCTTCAAGTACTCGTCGTCGATGTTTCCTGATCCGCCCTGTGAGGTTTCTCCCCGTGCGCAGCGTTCAATGCTTCGTTCTGCGCCCTTCGAATGCGATCAAGATAGTCGTCTTCATTTTCGACCTGCTCTGGCTCGAAGGGCCTGGTAAATCTGCTGATGTGGGCGCCAGCCTTACCGGGATGTCTCTGCTCATGGGCTGCAGGCAATTGACTGAGCCTGTCGCTTCTTGTATCCCGACACGATTCCGTATCATAATCGACCGCTAGATATCTTAGAGGAGGAGCAAGAAAGCCTGACAGGATACTGATAGTGTCACTTCGCGCGTCGTCGGATTGATCTTGAGTGTGGTGAGTGTATCTCGACCGATCGTCCGAAAAGATAGAATCCCCAGTCTTCTCAGCTTCCCTAACGGGGTTGAGAATGAGTCTTGAGTCCTTGAAGATGAGTCCGGACTGGAGAGCTCCAAGTGACGTTCGTCCTCTGACTTGGACATGATCAATGTTGCTGAAGACTCAGTATCGTTTAAAGCAGGTTCACTGTCTTTCGCGGATCGACGAGGTTCCTGGTCGTGTTTGGGCTCAAATTGCCTTTTTTAGAGAGGCATCACTCTCAGTATCCAAATTAAGCTGGAATCTTTAGCGTGACTCGAAGAAGGACGCGACGCCCTCACCATATTGATGTGATGTCAGGAATTCGAAATACACCTGATCGACGTGGCTTGGATTTAGCTCGTAAGAGCTAGCACTAGATTCTATGATTGAGCTTAGGCCCAATCATGCCAAGCAAGGATCAGGGAAGTATTCTGCCTCTACAGCATCGATAAACTCAAACTATCTCCGGAACGACGGGGTTCCATCCTAGCGCCAAAGCATATGGCCCTTGTGCTCCTAGAACCACTTAACGACCTCAGAAGTCTGGATCATCACATAAATGGCGTCTTACAAGAGGCACTTATCAGATGCATAGGCGTCATCTTAGGTGGAGTGTTGAGTCTGGAGACGAATCATCAGGCAGGTTAAACGGTGAATGACGCTGAAATTCCAGGCTTGCTATAATCTAACATCTACAATTTACAAGCATTGTGTTGTTCTCAGACCCGCAAGTTGCAGAAGAGTTAACACCACTCCCTTGGCACCAGTGCCGTCTGAATGACGACCTAGTATCTGTCCTTTACCACAGCCGAACTCTGCCTCCAACGCCCGCTGGTTCTCCATGGCGAGGGTACTAGCCACTCTCAAGCCATCCCGTCTTTGTCTCTCTACCATTTCTAGCTTGTCATCTTCAACGCTCTCGGGCCCCGAATGCGAGGGAGCAGCCCAGAGAGTCGGAGCATGGTTTCGGGCGATACCGTTTTACGCCCAGACTTGAAGACGCATCTGCTTAGCGCCGTAGCCATAATCTTGCCTTGAGAATTCAGGGTCTCAAAAGTTTCGGAGCCGAACATGTTGGACGAATCTTTAGAACGAGATTCGTGATGCTTCTTCTCACTGTTTGCATCTGGATAGAGGCTAGACGATTCCGTGTCTGTTTGATGATCGCAGACAAAATGGGTGACAATGTAGATCCACTTCTCGTCCCACGACAAGATTCTTGACCACATTTGGTAGTTCTGGTATGGTGCGATTTCCTTGACAAAATTGCACTGGACCGCTCCGAGTGCGAGGCCAAAGTGTGGTTGCTTTGAACCAGTGTAGGCACCGGTGCCTCCTCGCATTTCTTCAATTCCCTTGGCGAACAACGTGCACATAAGGTGCGTCCTTGAAATATCGAGGTCCGCAAAGTAAGAAGAATTGGTCTTGTGTAGATTGAAATCAATTTCTAGCAGTGGTGCGGTTGATTCAGTGACCATGGGCTGAAAGATGTGGCTTTGCGAGGGCGCCACAGGTGGGCGAAGCGACTTGATTGTGAAGCGGAAGCCATTAAGAACTCTCAACTGGTATTCAATTTAGTTTCCATCAAATGAGATACTCGCTTGGATATACTCACATGCCAAACGCCAGGCAGATGCTTGAGGTTGAAAATCAAAAAAATCAAAACGATTGTCAGAACGAGGGAGGAGACATCGAATGTAAAGTAGCCCCGTCCATTTGAGAACTTGAGCCATGAATGGATATTCTCATTGATAGAAAAATCTTCACTGTCTGGGTACAGACTCAAGTTCAGGCTTCCTAACAAGGGGCTTTTATCAAACATTATGAGAAGTTGTAGGATGAATGTGGATTTCGCTTGTCGAGTGTCTGACTTTCCTGGACAGGAACAAATTCAGCGGGCATCTTGTGGTCATAATATGTTCCGGGCTGACTGCCAATATCGTCAATCACTTCTTGATACGGCAACGACGTTATCCCCAGAAGCCTTGCATCATCAATCTCGGAGGTATTGAGGATCACTTTAGTCCGTGTTTCATTGCCTAGCATGTTGATGCCATCGACGCATTGATCTGCACAATGGATCCCTTGAGTGCACTTGCGTCTGCGGTGCGCTAAGATCATTACCATAGCACCATAACATCACACTATGAGTCTGGCTTAGGCCGGAGCGGACACATCCGGTTGGAGGCCCGTTGTGTAATCTTGTCACTATGACGCTCACCAGAAGCTCGTATAAGTCGTAGGGCGAGCAATGACAATGACCGTCTTATATGCGGCTGATGATCGTCGGCCTAATGCAAGCTCCACTGACGCATGCTAATCTGGGGTCCTCGGGAAAAAATGATTCGCATATGATGAAAATTCAACAAATCCCACCGGCGCTATACCGGCGCTACGGGTAGGCTAGCGCCTTGTCTCACGGATTCCGATGATCTGCTGCCAAGCGTTCACTCTCTAATGCAGCGCAGAGTTGGCCGGGTCGTTGATCGACAGACTGATATGGAGCATTTTCTACCTCCCTCAGGCTTATGCTTCTTAGATAGACCCCTGCATACCGACCGTAGATGGGTACTTGTAACTTATACGGAGTAGAATGTCCGTACGTTCGGCATCAAACGGCATCAAACGGCATTATGGGAGATTATGCATGAAACTATTCACAGATCGAAGCATGAAGCCTAGGTTATGACAGAAAGATGTCTTTCACCATGGAATCAGTGCTGTCTTCTTTGGATATCTACGTGCGGTCCGAGCTAATTAGCCGAACAATAAAAACCAAAGTTTGAAACAATATCTTTAATGGAAACTCTTGCCATACTTGGCTTCAGGAGCTACAAAGGTTCCAATGGTTTAAATGATCAACATTAATTAACTATATACTCTTAAGATCGACATGAATATATATCTTAAATATTTCTCCTGCTCCAATGAGATGCTCGAGCAAAACCCAACACTCCACGACGCCCTCATTAACAACTGATGATAACAAATAGCAAGACAGCGCTTGGCAGTATTTCATTGGCCTTATCGCGCGCTACCTCTTAGGAGTGTTCTTTGATGTATCCAGACTAGTGTCTGGGCAATCACACCATCAAATACAGCTGATGCACGGAGGCTTACTTCTCAGCCATCAATGGTGCCTTGCGATCCATGCCCTCATTGACAATCGCAGCGGCACTTCTCTTCGCAGCGTCAACATGCTTCTGAGGTACCGACTTGGACAGCTTCTTCTTGCTAGATCGCCTGTAGGTCTCAATGTAAAACATGATGAACAGGACAAGATAGGAGCTCAAGATGGTGCATCCAGCAGCAGCGGCATATTCTTCACCCTGACAGTTACCGACATGAGGGATCGACGGCCAGTGCTTGCTCACAAGTCCGTCCCAAGTAGCGAAGTACACAACAACTGTACAGTGTTAATATTGAGCTTGGAGTGTGAACGTAACTGTCTGAACTTACCAAGGTCGATCACAAACTGGGTGATCTGGAAGCGAGTGATCCACTCCTTCCACCACACCTTCACACCACGGGCACTTTGGAAGTAATACCAGTACATGACAACATGAACACCCAGGTTAAGTGTGATTGGGACCCAAGACACGGGTGTGGTTCCCATCAGCTGAGTGTAGCACAAGAGAGCAGTGGCGGGGTGATGGTAGCAGTGAAGGAACGTGAGAGGCTTCTTCTTGACCATCAAAAACACCGTGTCAATGAGCTCAATGTACTTTGTGATGTAGTTGAGCTGCAAGAGTCAGTACTGTCTGAGATGACCAAAGCTGAAAAATTGTGACTCACATAGTACAGTGTGACTAGTTGAGGAGTCCATCCATCATTGCCACAAATGTTCTCGTAGAATCCGTCTCGCCAGAGGGTAGGCAGAAGCTGTTCAAGGAAGAGGGCAAGCAATGTCCCGCTCAATGCAGTGAGGAAGAAGTTATGAATCTTGAACAAGCCGTTCAACTGAAGCGGCTTGCGATTTCTCATAATCTCTCGCCCCCAAAGATGACCACCAAGTAAAGGGCCAGTGAGATGGTCACCTCCGAAAAGCTAGAAAGAGTCGTCTTCCCAGGAACGAACTTGAACTCATCAGCATGGTAGCCCATGACAGGGGTCCATACAGCGTCCAGCACGCGCCAGAGGAGAGAGGCTCCGGCCTTGCCTTGGGAGGGAGAGTGAAGGTAGTATTGAAGGACATGTTGCATCAAAGAAGGAAGTGATAGGCTGATGTTCATGGGACTGGTCTGCTTGCTGATGGAAAAATTGCGTGGCTATGTTCGCTGTCGCGGCCTTATATCACAAACATACGACATCCTCGATCCCCTTTTGGATTACACATGACGAAGTTGTCTCCAGAGCGGAAACATATTTCAACTACGAGTGCAGATCCTTCATGATCGACGACGTTCTAAGGATTACTTCAGATTGAGCAAATCCATCAGCGGCGTTCTCCATGACATTAGAGGCTGCGGAGCCAACCAAACCACTCTTGAGGGTATTCAAGACGTCACAAGCCGCTCTGAGATTTGTTTACTGTGGGTTCTTCCCGTTGTACAATACAGAAGAATCAGTTAAGTGATCGTCAGCGCCGCCTTATCGCTGGCTGATGGACAGGCCACTAGTCTGAGCACTGATGTTTCCGTGACGATTAAGGTTGAATTTGTCGCCAGCGAATGGGACTGCATCCAACTAGCGTATTCAATGATGGTGTGAACACTTCCTAATCCATCACATGCATTTAGGGCTAGCAAAAGCCACCGTCGACGGGCTAAGGTTAGGTGGCATCGACCCCGACTCGGCGATCCAGGAACAGGACAAACAGTCCCGTAGCCTTAATTCTCCACTATCTTGCAGAATTAGCGGCCGTGGTGAAACCTCATTGACGTCTTCGGCTTCTCATCGATTGGCCCGGCCTCTCCACACTTCATCGGTGACGGCGCGGAACTTTAGACTTGCAGCAGAGTCAAAATCCGAGATAACCGGGAGAGCTCCAGTACTTTGGGTCCGTTGTTATTTCCACAACGCTCTCTGAAGGGTGAGAGATGAGATCAGCGGTTACACCAGTTGAGAGTGGATGATTTAACGGGCGACAAGCTCCAGGACGAAGCGGAATTCTGCCCGTTGTGGTCCTAGCCAAGCCACAATTACGTCGTTTCAAAAGCTCTTGAGCTTTTTGCCAAGTGCTGAATATTGCTAGATGGGATCTGCGTCACTGGCGGAGTGTGCGGTGCTCTGGGGGTAGGAGGACCATGGAGCGCGGTATGAGCAACGTCAATATATGTTGACAGCGAAGCTCGTCAGGAACAGTCGTTTTGACTCCAGCAATCTACAGCTTTCATTTGACGCTTCCTCGTTGCAGACATGGGTCAAGTTACATACTACCCCTTGATCGTCGCCACTACGGCGGTGGCCTACATGTATTCTCGTTACTCTGATCTACAACCACTGTTTTGCATTGGCACGGCCTCTGCCGTCGTCACTTTTTATACTTCTTCATATATTGCAGCTATATCTACCCCTTCTACATTTCAGAGCTCAGACACATCCCGACAGTAGAGGGCTCTCCTATATGGGGACAATTCTTCAATGTCATCCTGGAAGAGGTTGGTGTTCCTCACCGACGATGGCATGAGAAGTATGGACCTACCGTCAGATATTTCTTTCCTTTTGGGGCGGAAAGACTGACAATCGCGGACGATGATGCTCTCAAGCATGCAACTGTCCGAAACCCATACAATTACCCCAAGCCAGAGCGAGCTCGGCTATGGATGGTGCGCATTCTCGGATTGGGCGTCCTACTGGCCGAAGGTCAAGAGCATGTCCATCAGCGAAAGGCTTTAGCTCCTGGTTTCTCAATTCAGTCCATCAGGACCCTCACTCCTGTATTCTGGGAGAAGGCTCTTGTGATGTGTCAATGCTGGCGCGAGGACATGCGCAAGTCAAATGTATCAACTGCGACCGTCGAAGTGTTGGAGTGGCTCAACAGAGCTACTCTCGACATCATTGGCAAAGCTGGCTTTGGCTACGACATTGACTCACTTCGGCATCCAGAGACGCCTATCCGTGAGGCCTACCGACTCATGTTCGACTTCAGCCCCATGTCGCATATCCTTTTTGGCATTCAGGCCTACATCCCAATCACCATGAAGATTCCATCTAAGCAGACACAAGTTGTCGCCAAGGCCCGAGGAATCATTCAGTCCAAGGCAACTCAAATTATCCATGAGAAGGTCGAAGAGGCCGAAAGAAATGCTGGCGGCAAGGATATCTTGGCCCTCATTGCCAAGGACAACAAAAAGCTCCAGGCGGCTGGTGAAAAGGGCCTATCTTTTGAGACAATGCGTGACCAAATCATGACCTTTATGGGTGCTGGCCACGATACCACGGCTACTGGTATTGCCTGGACCCTTCACCTTCTATCCACGCACCCTGAGATCCAGTCACGGCTGCGTGAAGAAATCAAGGATTATCTTCCATTCCTTTTTAACGAAAATTCTCGCTTTGATCCCAAGGAGCTGGCTACTGCAGACCCTGATCAGCTGCCCTACCTGGATAAGGTGTGTCGCGAGTCTTTGCGCTTCATCCCCCATCCCCATGACAGTACGCCAAACCATTGAAGATGATACATTGGCCGGATACCACATCCCGGCAGGTACTGTCGTTTATGTGATGGCCAATGCTATCAACCGTCTGTCTATGTACTGGGGTGATGATGCCGACGTATTCGACCCTGATCGCTGGGACAACCTCCCCGACACCTGGACTCAGAACGCGTTTATGACCTTCCTCCAGGGTCCACGTGGCTGCATTGGCCGCAAGTTCGCCGAGACAGAAATGAAGATGATCCTTTGTGCTATGCTCAGCATGTATGAGTTTAAGCGTGATGAGACATTCCCTAACCCCGAGGAGTGGAAGATGTGGAGACTAGTTATGAGACCCAAGCATGGTGTGAGTTTGAATGTCACAGCCATTTAGTTCAGCTACATGATTGATTTTCTACCACTGCTTTGTATTCATTTTATTAATATGTATTTATGGTATACTTCGGGGTTTAATGGTTCAAAATTTGGTCTTGCTGTTCATCGAGTCAATCAAGCTGGAGCCATCAGGCCAAGATACCTCTAAATTGCAAGCCGAGAGGACCTGTCCTTAGACGAGAATTCAATTCATGCAGGGCTACTTAACTCTCAAGACACGGAATACATAGTTACATATTTGATAACAGGCCAAATTACCAATCCTTTCCTTACACCACTTCAATTCTCGTACTACCTCAGCGTCCCACACACTTTTCATGTCGCACACCCTCCAATACGCATTGTGGGTGTAGGATCTTCTTGTTCGACTGTCAAAGTGAAGTTATTCAGGCACACCGAGTGTGAACTAATTTCAAGACTCAAAGAGCAACAGGTGTTTGGCCTTCATCTTACATGCCAGAACATAGTGATATTTATGTGACACAAGGCTTGCATTGGAAGATGAAATTGTTGGAATCCAAAGTCTGAACTGTTCAGTTACTATTTACAAGAAAGATACCGCCTCCTTAACGCCAGAAAATCAAACATCAAATCACGCATATCCTTCGATGTAGTTGTTGCGCATTCGTTAGGCTCCAGTGTTTTGATTCCCTTCACATTGATCGGATCACAAGCCGAGATTCCAATGCCTGTGCAACCTCCTCCAATGCCAACGTTAGGTGACACATTAGGAGCAACATTGACCAAGTAATCTCCATTGGAGCTTTGGGGCTGTTGTTGCTTGGTAGGGAACCTCCACTTCCCGTGTTCTGGTTACCCTTGACATTGATTGGGTTGCAGACTGAGATGCCGATTCCCAGGCACCCTGGGGAAGCTGACAGACTAGGCGAGATGATAGGGCTCAGATTTAGGAGCCCGCGCCGGATATCTTCGGTGGTAATTGGGAATGCGGAGGCAATCATTGCCAAAGATGCGATGATCGCCGGAGTAGCATGCATTTTCTGGGTCTTTGCGGTGGAAACCTTAGGCGAAGTTTTGTGTGTGTGGGTGAGACAAACTGCTAAGGATCGTCTGTGATGAGCGTTAGGATCGTCTATGACTGCTATGATGTCTCAATGAAGTAGGAACATGATATATGTATAGGAATCCACTATACTAACCTGGATGTCGATCATCCGAAGTGGATCTCCTGTCTGTTCTCCCCTGTGAACTAAGCCAAGTGTCGTCGATCACGTCTTCTTCGGCCGAACGTTGTTTAGCGCAGGCACTAAGAGTGGGTGTGATATTCCCGAGCCCACGGGAAGCCACCTCTGGCCTCGTTTGGATTAATGGGAACTTTATCTCTCATCTAGTTGAAATAACAGCCGTCATAGCTGTTCCTCTTCGGGCGACACACTTCGGATGTCTAGCGCCTCATATAGTCTGACGCCACGCTGTCCCGAAAGCGTTGTGCTTAAGCTTCCGACGATTCCCATTGACAGGAACTGAGCTTTTACTAGATACTTGGCGCTGGAGAGGATCCGGAGACCAAGCTAACACGAGGATTCCCAAAGAGTATATGCATAGTTTACCCAATTTGATGATGAAGTCTGACTTCATGATGATCCATGCCACAGATAATAGCGGCGTTAGCAACAGACGGCGCAGGAAGCCGTCAATTACCAGGATACCATCGTGGGAAATTCAATTACACGTGAATATATCTTCAAAAACCCCATAGTATTCTGGAGTGATCTTCCCCTCATTGCGGATGCCCTTGTCATTCTCACCTCACACCTCCACACCTGCCAGGAACAGTCTTGCAATCATGGCGAGCATGAGTCGTTACTTTCTATTTGCAGCCTATTTGGCCGTTCTCTTACTGGGTGTTCGTATCGTCCATGGGAGATATCGTGCACGGCGTCAAAAGCGTAAAGCTGAATCCTGGGGCTGTGCCCCTTGCACCACTTTCAAATCTCAGGGCTGGTGGGACAGGAGCATCCTCAAGGAGTCACTGGAGGAGACCAAGGCCTACCGAGGTCCTCAGTTCATCATCAAAGCGATGAACAGAGTATCTCCAAACTGTCACACCGTCCGTGTCCCGATTCTAGATTATCAAATTTTTGTCACTCGTGATCCTGAGAACATCAAATCTCTCTACACTGGTAACGAATATGACATCAGTAGCACCAGGCAGATGAGCTGGCTTCCTCTTCTTGGAAAAGGCATCTTCACGAGTCGTGGCGAGCCCTGGAAGCACAGCCGTACCCTGCTACGGCCTCAATTTGCCAAGAGCCTTGTTAGTGACGTTGACATGCTGGAACAGCATTATCAAGTCCTTTTGGATCATCTTGAGCCTAGCAAGGAAACCGGTTGGACAGAATCGTTTGACATCCAACCTGTTTTCCTAAGATTCACTCTTGACACCATCACTGATTTCGTGCTTGGTCGCTCAACAAACATTCTGAGTCAAAACAGCAAGCATGAAGACGTCTTGGAGGCATTGGACGCAGCCAAGGTCTGGATTGACCGACGCGGTGCTCTGGCCAAATTCTACTGGTTACTCAACACCAAAGAATTCCGTGAGAACTGCAGCGTGATCCACAAATGGGTTGACGAGGTTGTGGAAGACTGCCTCGCACAGAATCATGGAAAAGAGCCTGACACAGAGAAGGCCCCACGCTTCAATCTGCTTCACGAGATTTCTCAAATATCCAGAAATCCTCAAGAGCTTAGAAATGAAGCCTTGAACGTATTGATGGCTGGTAGAGATACCTCTGCTTGTTTTCTCAGCTGGGCAGTGTACTTTCTTGCACGAAACCCCGTAGTTATGAGAAGCTACGAGAAGCCGTTCATGAGACATTTGGGCGTGGAAACCCTGATTTCAAGCTCCTGAAAGACTGCGAGTATCTGCAGTGGGTAATGATGGAGGTTCTCCGCATCATTGCCATTATCCCTATGAACGAGCGAGTCGCACTTACAGACACTGTTTTGCCTCGAGGAGGTGGTCCAGACGGAAGCCAGCCAATCTTCATCCCTGAAGGAACCCAAATTCTCATGCCCCTGTATGCTGTTCAGCATCGCTATGATTTGTGGGACATCGATCCGGAGCTTTTCTGCCCCGAGAGATGGGAAACCCACAAAGCAGGATGGGAGTATACTCCATTTGGTGGAGGCCGTCGAAAGTGTATAGGCCGTAAGTTACCCACCCCTTGTCGAGATATCTCAACAGAATCGCTTGCTAACTACACACCACCGCAACAGAGGAGTTTGCCCGCACACAGGGGGCTACATTCTAGCGCGCTTGTGCCAGAATTATGACAAGATTGAGAACATGGAGGAAGGCGATGGTGAAATCAAGTTGCACTACGCTATAGAGAACAGGAGTGGAGCGGGTGTCCATGTTAGATTGCATGCTGCGTCCAACTAGTAGTCAATCGTGTAGATACATCAATCCGTAGTACCATAATACCGCCTAATATCAGCAATTTTCACCTTGGTATAAGAATTGTATCTGTGATCATCTCAAACTAGAGATGCTTCAGTCTGTGCTCACCCGTGAGGTTAGCGAATGGCCATCTGTGACTCTATGCCGAGGTTCAGATATTAACTCTCGGTCTCACGAGCAAGCATACAAGCATACAAGAACTGTTGGAAATGGCTACTGATTACGTTGATCAATTGCCTTCGTTTATCCTTAGGCTGTAACATTTGCCAAATAGTCACAAAGCTATGACCCAAAGATCGACGACCCGGTCGAACCGAAGCCGGGATGGCCAAATATGGTAACACTTGAGATTCTCAACCCTACACGTCATGAATAATGGACCCTTCCGCTATGAACCGTTGCCCAATTAAGCATCCTATCGTTTCTAGCCGGAACTAAGTGACCCTCCGTTTCAGAGGCCAGGGTTTCGCAGGGTCAAAGGCAAGAAGCCACTTTCTTCATCACGCATTTCGACGTCGATCCACTCACAAGCGATCATCACAACATCACTCAACATACAGAAGATGTGGAGGGCATTTAAGCGCGTCGATCAGAGTGACAGCTTCTGTTGACGGTGTTGGGCTGTGCAACCGTCAAGGTCACGTCAATAGTAGGTTGGATTGGGTATAAAAGTGATTGGAACGACGGATGTTGTGGTTTGCCATATCTATTAG
Source organism: Albifimbria verrucaria (assembly GCA_020081605.1). NCBI lineage: Eukaryota > Fungi > Ascomycota > Sordariomycetes > Hypocreales > Stachybotryaceae > Albifimbria > Albifimbria verrucaria. The sequence continues at coordinate 6,587,903 of JAHREC010000013.1, forward strand.
ATTCACAGCGATTACACAGCCCTTGAGATTCTACAATAATATTACACAAGAACTTCACACTTCGTCATCTACACAATACCCATACGCTTGTGAACATCCCATGATACATCAGCCACCATGCATCTGCTTAAGACTTCAGTTCTTCTTTCAACCATGAGCCTCGGCGCTTCCGCCTCGGCAGCTCGAGAGCGTAGAGGCTGGGAAGAAGTCGGCAAGCAGTACGAGAAGATTGGCCAGAGCATCGCCGACAAGTACTCCGACGCAGGGGAGAAATACGCCGACATTGGCAACGCCATCGCTGACAAGGCAACTTCTCAAGCCGCAGAAATTGCCAAGGCAGCCCAAGACTACGGCAAGGACGCCGCTAAGGCTGGAGAGGCTGTCGCCGACGCAGCCCAGGATCAAGCAGCAAAGGTCGCCGAAGCGGCCCAGGATCAAGCTTCCAAGGCTGCCAGCGACGCTCAGGACAAAGCAAAGGAGGCCGCAAGGAAGTACCGCAAGCGGAACCCGGAAAGCGCAGGCGACTACTGGACAAAGGTCGGACAGAGCTACGCCGACAAGTACAAGAACGTAGGAGACAAGTACGCCAAGAAGGGCAAGGAGATTGCCGACCATTACACCGAGAAGTACGCAGACGCGGGCGACAAGTACGCCGAGAAGGGCAAAGAGATTGCAGACCACTACACCGACAAGTATGCAGACAAGGGGACAAGTATGCAGAAAAGGGCCAGGAGATTGCCGACCATTACACTGACAAGTATGCCGATGCAGGAGACAAGTACGCCGAAAAAGGCAAGGAGAAGGCCGACGAGGCTAAATCCAAGGCAGCCGATGCTGCAGACAAGGCGGCCGACGCAGGCAAGAAGGCAGCAGACGCGGCAAAGTCCAAGGCAGAGGACGCCGCTGACAAGAACTCCAAGAGGTCCTGGCAGGACATCGCCGCTCAATACCAGGCTCTCGGCCAAGACCTCGCCAGCAAGTACAGCAACGCTGGCGACCAGTACGCCAACCAGTACGGCGACTCGGGCAGCGTCTACGCCAGCCAGGGCGCAAACGCCGCCTCCGCCGCGCAGGCCAACGCCCAGTTCCAGGCCACCGCCGCCCCAGCCGCGGCCCCCAGCGTCGTGACTGGCAGGACGTGGCTTCATACTGGGAGGGCGTCGGTCAGAGCTACGCCGACAAGTACGCCAGCGACGGCGACCACTATGCCAGCGTTGGCCAGAGCTACGCCGACAAGTACGCGACTGAAGGCGACCACTACGCCAGCGTCGGAGCCTCCTACGCGTCAGCGGCTGAGGCCCAGGCCACCGACGCCGCCCAAAGCGCTGAGGACATCGCTTCCTCTGCAGGCAACCGTGCCGAAGAAACTGCCTCGTCTGCTGCACCGAGCGCTGGCAACGATGCCACCGCGTCTGCCCGGAGCGCCTTGTCCAACCTCGGCACCTCATTCACCATGGCGGTAGCTGCCGCCGGTATCTGTGCTTTCGCAGTCGTCTTGGCTTAAGCATTGCAAAAAAGATCCCACATGTAAGGTTATCAGAATGGAACGGGATCGGAGCATGTGATTTTCTGTTTGGGAAGAAGTGAACCGCCCTGGGGCCCTTTTGTTGATTCTAATCAGGTAGTCTAATAAGCAGCGTTAAGTCTAGGAGTAGTATCGCAGTGTACATTTTCAGATCGTGCACGTAAACACGAGTATGATAATACAATATAGTACAAATATGTCCAAGCAGACAGTGTGATCCGCTAGGGACGTGACAGTTGTGGCACTTGACATGCCTAGTATTTTGCCGATCGGAGCTGAAGCCCGTATGGCGCAAGTTGCTCGTTTCGCAGCTTACTGGGAGACTGGACGAAGGGTCTTCGCCCTTCATTGTCTTGGGGAACGCTATAACATCCCTGACAGTTGATGTGTCTGTCATGAGCGCCGCCAGCCTGTCAAAGCCTAGCGCAAAGCCGGCGTGTGGAGGGCATCCCGTGCGAAGCGCCTCAAAGAGGTGCGAGAAGTCCTTGATCCTCTCCTTAGTCATCTTAAGAACATCACGCATGATGAAGTCCTGTATTTCCGCAATATGGTTACGCTCGCTACCACCGCCGACTTCAATGCCATTGAGGACTAGATCATAAGCAGCACTCTTGGCCTGCAGAGGATCGGTGAATAGTAGTTCGAGGTCTGCTTCAGACAGAGGAGCGGTGAAAGGATGGTGAGCAGCAGAGATACCAGCCGCGCCACCCTGGCCAGGCTCGCCCTCTTCAACGGGCTTGAACATGGGGAACTCGGTCACCCAGACAAACTGGAGCGAGCCGGGGTCACCAAGTCGGGGTTTCTCCATGTAGCCAACATCAACAAGGGCTTTCCAAAGTAGATTTCGCAAGTCACCGATCTTTGTGGAGCCAGCACAGTATTGACCAGTGGGCTTTTCACGAGCTTGGAAAACAACCAGGTCACCGTTGTTGAGCTCCTTTCCTTGTGAGATCTGCTCAAGGATATTTTCAGCCTCGAAGCCGAGGGACGAGAGACCACAAAGGGGCTTGCTGGAGTCATAGATGAGAATCTGAGGCTTTCCGTCAGGGTTCTCGCCAATTGCAGGTGGAAGATCCTCCATGAACTGAACCACAAATTTGCGAGCCATCTCCGGAGAACAGTCGTTCAGTTGGAAAGTGAAAGCTTCGACAAGAGGGTTGGAGAGGTGGGTAATCATGCTGACAAAGTTCTGAATGGGCTGGGTATCCGAGATGGCATGTATCTATACAGTGTTAGAGGATGCAATCTATTTAAACATACCAAACTTACCCGTGAAGGAATACGCAGGTCCGGCTTGTCTGATCCATATGCAGCTATACACTCTGCAAATGTAAGTGTTGTAAACTTGTGAGCCTCGGGTCCGTTGGCCGTGGAAGAATCGTTGCCAAGGTCAGATACAACGGGAATACGTTCGCCGCGGATATCCTGATAGCTTTGTGCTGGTCGCAGTGCTGTGAGCGCCTTTAATATGATGTCGTTGATGTCTTGCCTGACAGTAGAGGCACCGGCAAAGGCCCACTCCATATCCAACTGGGAAAACTCGGGCTGTCTGTCGGTACGAAGATCCTCATCGCGATAGCAGCGAGCCCATTGCATGTAGCGCGTAATGCCACTAGCCATTAGGACCTGCTTATACTGCTGTGGGCTCTGGCTGAGAGCGTAGGCCATTCCTCGTTGACGAGTGGGGACAAGGAATTCCCTAGCACCTTCCGGGGTGGACTTGAAAAGCGTCGGCGTCTCGATATCGGTGAAGCCCTTGTCCATGAGGCCTTCGTTGAGAATTCCCTTGAGCCATGACCTGAACTTCAGGCGAGCTTGTAGTTCGGGGTGGAAACGAATCTGAAGGTGGCGCTTGGTGGGAGGGAACTGAACGTCAGATGTGACAATGAGGTCTTTCGGAACGCTGTTCAACGGTCTGATGTCTCTGAGATAGACTGTCGGCTTTGACGATGAGCTGTTGAGCTCCTCTCGCTGCTGTACAGCCGACTCAGGTTGGGTATCGATGACGACGGGGACGTGGGCGGGAAGCTGGCGGAATTTCTGGTGCGCTTCGCTGTCAATCTCGCCATTGGAGCAAACCTGGACAACTGCGCCCGAGGGTGTCGTCAGGTCGGCAAAGGAGAGGTGCTTGGAGACGTTGCGCCGCTTGCCCAGGAAGCCGATACACCGTCCATCCTCCTTGGTAACTTCGAAGGGGACATCGACGCCACGATCTGGTGAAAAATTAGGCGCCAATCCTCGTGAGTTAAACAGATCGATCATTACATTTTGTCCAGATATCCAGAAGCTCTGCGCGCTTGGCCTCCGGGATGGGAGCTTCGGCAGCAGAGCTCAAGCTCCTCACAAAGGTCCTAGGAAGGCATTGCCTGACGGAAGTGGCTGCCAAGGCAGTCGCATAGGCCCTGCGACGGAGGTCCAGACTGCAGCGACCGATACGAGGCAGCATGACCGGTCGAAAAAGCAAAAACCGCAGCGTCAATGGCACAAAAAGGTGAAAGGTTGAAGGTCGAGGTGGGCTGATGCAGAGGGAGCTTCAGATTGGCTTATCAGGGTCCAAACGGGAAAAGATGCTCGCAATCAGTTGAGCCGACGAATTGCCGGATTAGGTGGTGCTTAAAAAGTCTGAGGCGCGGCGGCCTTTGGAACTTTTTTTCCTTTCTTCTTCATGACCCTTCCAATTCAAATAAATATGATGAGAACCGCGTGCATAACATGATGCAGATGCCGCCGTGTCGGATCTCTCGAGCTCTCCTCTTTCGGGAGGCTTCAGTGGCTTGGGGGTGACGGCAGGGATGGTATTTTGAAATGGGCGTTCGACACCGACCTTGTTACTAGCATCGGACGCGATGGAAAACAGCTCTGACTTTATAACGAATGGAAGCGGCTGTTTGTGTTTGTTGGTTTCCTGCGGGCGTCAGAGGACTCGCACTGCCCGTGGGGAACTAACTGAGGGAGATGTTGCGTTGTTGGAGTGGATGAGCGAGCAACCAAGCGAGAGCGAGTGTTGATGGTGTTTCGGCTGCCCACGGCCAAGTGTTTCACAGGGCGGCGATACGATGTGATATCTCTACGTATTTGCACGGCTGGGTATTCCATATGGGTGAGCCTTGGTTGCACAACAGGCATTTCTTGGGTTCCGACTCACTTGGGCGCGACACTCGTGGCTGGTCTGCTACGCGTATTCACTTATTTTATTTCTCTTATTCTCTACTTTCCTTTTCCTTGAAGTTTTTTTTTTTTCCTCTTCTTTTTACTCTAGGATAGTACTACCTGCATACTGTAGACATGCCCACTCCATCGCTGTAAACCAACCACCATGGCCAATGATGATAGCCATGGATCGATGTTGTGAAACCTCATCCCACCCGTCGGGTGTCACTGCCGCTGCTGCTGCTCGACCAGAAACGGTTTCAGTCAGCCAGAGCCCAGGAAACACCAGCTAAACCAAGTTGGTCGTAACCTGGAAATTCAAGGGTCCCCATCCGTCCCCCTCTGTCTGCATGAATTAATTCACCATCGTCAGAGGGAGCAGCGCACGTCACCACCTCCCGTGACAGGCCAGTTAGCGGGGTACCGCGCCACGCACCGCGACAGCCACGGCGGCCAAGGTACCCCATATCGCGTCCCGTCCAGCCCAGCCCCAGCCAAGCCCAGCCCAGCCCAGCTCCGACCAAGTCCATCATTCATTCCACTGCTGCCCGATCAACCAAAACCAAGTCAATCAAGCCCGCAGACCCCTGTCCACGGTTCGCGGTCATTGTGTCAAGTCGAGCCCAAGCCCAATTAGGTTCTGCAGCACCAGATAACTGGACCGGGGGCGGACGTGGACGTAATACTGTGCTGTGCTGTGCTGTGCTGTGCTGTAGTAATTAACACCCAGGCTTGGCTCGCAACGAAACGACATACATCACTGTTGCTGTTGGAGACCGCAAACGACCCTCCTTCACCTTCGCATCGCTCGCCCACGAGTTGACCTCCGCCATCCCTCCCCAGCCTGGTCGCCCCTCCAGGCTTCAAGCTTGTCCATCATGTCTAGCTCTTTCGAAAAGTCCGTCAAGGGCGCGACCAAGATCAAGGTGCGCAACCCGTGCCTCCAACCCCAAAGTCCCTCCTGTCCTATCCATCCCTTCTTCCTCCTCGCCTGTCCTCCCTCCCTCCCACCCTCCGCTGACCCAGCCGTCTGGCGCTGCTTCAACAGAATGCTCCTCCCAAGACGAAATACATCGAGCATCTCCTCGTCGCGACCCATTCCGGCGAGGCTGGCATTGCCGAGGTCTTCCGCGCCCTGCAGCACCGCATGCGCGATTCCACTTGGACCGTCGTCTTCAAGAGCCTCATCACCGTCCACCTCATGATCCGCGAGGGCTCGCCCGACGTCACCCTCGCCTTCCTCGCCAAGAACAGGAACGTGCTGGCCATTAGCAACTTCACCGACGGTGCGCGATATTCTTTCTTTCTTCCTAGCTAGCTAGCTATCCACCCAGCTATCTATCCTTGCTCCCCAGCTCTGACGTGGTGCGCGCAGCTCAAACACAGGGACGCAACATCCGCCATTACGCAAACTACCTCGCCGAACGAGCCAAGTCCTATCGTGACACCCAAACCGACTGGGTGCGCGCTCCCGAGTCCCGTCTCGAGAAGATCACCGTCGAGAAGGGCCTGCTGCGAGAGACGGAGTCGGTCCAGCGCCAGCTCTCTGCCCTGCTCCAATGTGATGTATGCCTCTCCCTCCGCATGCCCCGGCCACCGACGCAATGCTAAACTCTTGCCTGCAGGTCCTCGATGCCGGAGAACCAGAAACCGAAATCACAATCACCGTCTTCCGCCTGCTCGTCCTCGACCTCTTGGCCCTGTTCCAGGTCCTCAACCAGGGCCTGATCAACATCCTCGGTTCGTCATCTCTCCCTCCTCTGTCTCACTCCGTCAGTCTAACCTCCCTCCCTCTCTCCTGCAGGCCACTTCTTCGAAATGTCAAAGCCGGACGCCGAGAGAGCTATGGACATCTACCGGACCTTCGCCAAGTTGACAGATTTCGTCGTGGCATACCTCAGTCACGCCCGCAAGCATGAGCATCACACCCGTGTCGAGGTCCCTAAGCTGAAGCACGCTCCCGTCAACCTCGGACGCCAGCTCGAAGAATACCTGAGGGACCCTGACTTTGAGATTCACAGGAGGCAGTACATCGCGGAACAGGAGGCCAAGAAGAAGGGTGGTGTCGTCTCAAAACCTTCGCTTCCCTCTGCCAAGAACGACGCGGCCCCGACGCCTGCTGCCAACAACCCCTTCCCAACTTCCGGAGGTGCATCTCAATCTGCTTCGAAACCGGTCGCGACGAAAGGACCCGACCAAGACCTCATAGACTTTTTCGACTCGATAGAACAGAATCAGACTCCCATGCAGGTCGTTCCTCAGCAGGCAGCCGTGAACGCCATGCCCTTCCAGCAACTACCTCAACAGCAGCCGACCGGTATGCTGCCTCAGCCTACGGGATTCGACATGAACAGTGCCTTCGCGCAGCAGCAAAACCCCGGTGCTTTCATGCAGCCTCAGGTCCAGCAACCCCAGCTTCAGCAACCCCAGCTTCAACAGCCACAGATTCAGCAACCGCAGATCCAGCAGCCTCAAATCCAACAGCAGCTTCAACCCTCCTTCACCGGTGCCGGCTTCGGTGGCTACACACCCCAACCGAGCGGCTTCCAACCTGGAGCACTCGGCTCCATCCCTCAGGACTCCATGGCCAGCTTCCAGCCACAAAATGCCATGCCCATGCAGCAACCTCTACAAACAGGCCAATCGGGTGGCCTCCAGGCTCCCAGACCATGAATCCTTTCCGACAGTCCATGCTCATGGCACAACAGACAGGCATGCAAAACACCAGCCCAACTCTCATGGCCCCAGCCGCCACCGGCGCCGCCAACCCCAACCGCCTCTCCACCAACCCTTTCGCCCGCTCGCTCAACCAGAGCCCCCTGCTGGCTTCGGCGCCTCTCCTTCCAGCCCCAGCAGCAACCACCCGCCGCGGCTCCGCTGCAGCCCTCGCCGACGGGCACCAACCCTTTCGCCCGCAGCACCGGCGTCTCCCCGACGCTGGAGCAGCAGCGGCCGCAGACGGCAGGCGCCGCGCTCGTCCCGCAGCCCACAGGCAGCACGAACCCCTTCCGTCAAGGCGCCTTCGTCAACCACAACACCGGCATGGGCTGGCAGCACAATCAGGCCCCCATCGGAGGCGGCATCGACCAGCTACCCACAGTCCCCGTGTTCCCCGTCCAGCGCAGCGAGACGCCATGGCAGCAATAGGAGTCTGGCTGCGTCTAGCCATCAGCAATCTCCCGTCTCACCTATTCCCCGGTGTTTCTTTCTTTTTCCTTTCTTTTCCCGTAATAACGAAATCTGTTTCATGTCTTTGTGGCGGGGCGGTCTGTTCTTGGTCAAAAACATCGCATTATTCCAGCGAGGCGTTTCTTGGGACATTTTGTCTGTGGGTTGGAAACAAGTCTACAAGAGTGGGAAAGGGGTGTGCTTTATCGTCGTCGCCACCGCCGTGATGGGTTGCCGGCGGAAACAACGAAACGTTTTACAACTTCGTCGCGTCATGCGGAGCGGTTGGTAATAGAGGAATAGTGGTAGACGACATCGTCAAGAAGTATCAACGACGCTGAATCATATAATATCCTTGTTGGGAATCACTCGGGAACACACAGGCTTGGCTGCCGCACGGAATGGGGGACACGTTATGAGCGAGGAGTGTGTGCGTGACCTTTTATGTATTGGTATCATATCCCCAGCCCAGGATTCATCGTAGCCCAAGATCTTTCCTAGTCCGTTCCTGTATTATATCCTAAACGCCAAAGCAATGCGTGCTCGTTTAAACCCATTTAAATCAGATGCCACAGCTCCACCTTAACCGAACAGATCGTCTACATCCATCTTGCCCACCGTCTGATTCGTCGCAGCAGCTTCGGCCGCCGCGGCGGTAGGGACCGCTCTATCGACCTTCTCGTCGGTGATGAAGACACCCAGTCCAGCAAATGCCTCGAAGAGCGTTCGCGAGAGATACTCGTCGGGGCTGTATCCACCAACGACATAGTCGTCCTTGCTCCGCACCACGTCGAGCCACTCGCTGTGGTATCCGGCCAGCTTCTCCGTAGAAACATCGACCCTGCTGGGCGCCATGTTGAGACCGCCATAGGGGTCGTACGGGCCCTGCTCCACCACTGCAGTCTTCTTGTCGCGCAGACCACGAATCTGCAGACCAGAATCGCCCGCTGCGCCAAAGGCCTGGTCGCGCCGCTGCTGACCGCGCTTCTTGAGCATGATCTTGTCCACCGCTTCGGCACCGTGGCCGAGCTCTGCATTTTGCAAAGAGTTGAGCATCTCCTCGCGGAAGCGCACCGCACTGGCTTTCTCGTCGGCCTCCTCTTGAAGCTCCTGCAGACGTCTTTGACGAGCAGCGTCGTGCTCGGCCGCAAGTCGCTTCTGCCGCGCGTCGTCGGACTCACGTGCCAGACGACGATTGCGCTCAATGTCTGCGCGGTGCTGGGCCTCCCATTCCGAGAGGCGGGCTTCGGCCTTACCACGGGCATCCGGGTTGCCGTTGACGAGGTCGTCGGTCAGGCACTCGACCATGTACAGGTAATCGTTGTAGTCATCCAGGGACTCGAAGTCGTCCTCGACCTTGTTGAACACGGTGGCAACGCGCCTCCTGATATCGACCTCTCGCTCAACGCCCAGGTCCGCGAAAAGGCCGACTTGAAGCCTCGCAAACGGAGCGTCTTGTGGCAGCCGGCGTAGGGGCATTGGTTGGGACCGTCCTTGAAGATTCGCTCGACGCACGTCTTGCACATGCGGTGGTAGCACTCGGGGTTTATGAGGAACTCCATGTCCCGGTTGAAGTAGCGCGTCGTCTTGCACACGGGGCACGTCTCGTCCTGGTCGCCGAGGTTGTCGCCGCCACCGCCGCCGCCGCCGCCAGTGGAGTGACGCACCGACACGGTGCTTGAGGCCTGCCGAGACATGGCGGCGCTGAGGATATCGATATCGCGGAGGAGTGGGTGAGGGAGTAGAAGGGAGGAGGGAGGTGGTGGTGGCCGTGACTAAATATTACGGTTGACAAAAGGTCAAAAGGTACACATTATCAATCCGAAGGCTGCAGGGCTGAGGTTGAGCTTGGACTGGTCAATGGTGTGAGCTTGCCATTGGCAGCGTGGCTGGCAGCTGGCTTATCTTATCGCAGCGCCACACTTTCATCACTCTGCCCCTCCAAGCTCAGCTCAGCTCAGCCTTCTGGTTCTAGACTTGGACTCGGACATTGTTCCACCACCTTCGACCAACACTCTACAAACAGGACATACACAACACATTGGCCATGGCTGACAAGAAGGGTAAGTTGCACATCATATCGTGTCTTTAGCTAGGAGCCCTCTTCATCTGGCTCTCTTCGTAAAGCTCTCCTAATAAACTCCCGCTCACACCATCCACAGAGCCCACCGCCGCCGAGGACGCTGCTGCCCGCGCAAAGGAGGCCGAGGAGCAGGCTGCCCTTCCCTACAAGTGGAACCAGACCATCGCCGAGCTGGACGTCACTTTCGGCGTCCCCGGTAACTTCAAGTCGCGAGATCTCGTCATCGACATCAAGAAGACCAAGCTCTCTGCGGGTGTCAAGGGCCAAGACCCGATCATCAAGGTACGTGCCCGCTACTTCCTCTCCCTCTCCCTCTCCCTCTCGGGCAACCACGGCTAACAACTCCCCAGGGCGACCTCCCCATGCCGTCAACGTCGACGACTCGACCTGGACCCTCTCCACCAACAGCGACGGCACCAAGACCGTCGAGATCCACCTCGACAAGGTCAACAAGATGGAGTGGTGGCCTCACGTCGTCACCGACGCTCCCAAGATCGACGTTACCAAGATCCAGCCCGCCAACTCCAAGCTCTCTGACCTCGACGGCGAGACTCGCGGCATGGTCGAGAAGATGATGTTCGACCAGCGCCAGAAGGAGCAGGGCCTGCCCACCTCTGACGAACAGAAGAAGCTCGATATCCTGGCAAAGTTCCAGAAGGAGCACCCCGAGATGGACTTTAGCAACGCCAAGATCAACTAGATACCGGCTTGTATGATAGGCGAAGGATGACAGCCGACGAGGGGATGTGTGGGCTGATATATAATGAACAAAAAGCAGGCATTGCACCTTTTTCTCAATTCACTTAGTTTCGAGCGCTACTGCCGCCCGCTCCAGGAACGCGTTGAAGTCCCTGACCTGGTTCAAGAGCCCGCCCGTGCTGCTCGCCGAGCTAGCTTCGTCCACAACACGCGACACCAGGAGCTCTAGATTGCCGAGATCCGCTAGTTTTTCTCCGTCCGTGACAACTCTGGGGCCTCGATGCCCTGAGCCACAGCGAGATCGATATCGTTCATCAAAGACGACGTGTTAAGACGGTGCTGTAGAAAAATCAGTTAGGGAACATGGACAGGCAAGAACATGCACATACCGTCGCCTCTTTAGAGTCAGCTTCGTGCTTGATTCTGATCTCGTCCATTTGTAGCGCAACTTGCTCCCTTTCCGCCTTGAGCCGCAGGATTTCTTCCCTCAGTGTAATTTTCTCCCTCTGAGCATGACGAACTCGTTTTCTCAATGAGTGCCAGTGATCCAGTTGTAGCGTCTAAGTGCTGTCAGTAAGCAATTCCCACACCTCAGAAATACAAAACCTACGTGTTCTAGTAATCTAGACCTCAATTCCTTTCTGTATGCTTCTACCGCTCGCGTCTTGACTCGATACTCCTTCTTCTTCGCCGCGTCTGGAGCATTCTCTGCGAGCTCCTGCAGCTGCGCCAGCACGCTCGCGGTGACTTCTTCACAGACCTGGGCGAAGACATCGACGACGCTTTCACCACCACGGTTAGCGTACGGAATTTCTGCTTGGCCCTCGACTGTCTCTTCCTCCTTGGACTTTTTATTGTTAATGAATCGTTGCACTGTGATTTCAATGGTTGCGCCGTCACCATCACCGTCCCCGCTCTGCCTACGTGGCTTCGAAGGCGCTTTTGGTTTCGGCTCCGACTTGGTGGGTTTGGAGGGTGCTTTCTTCGGTTTTATTGCCGGCTGTTTCTGAACAGCAGGGCTTTGGGGTTGCTGACGACGCCTGCGCTTTGGCTGGGGCTCCTCTTGGGCTTCTTCGACTTGGCTGGGTTCGGGTTCTTCAACTCGACTAGTTTCGAGCATACTCGACCCTAGCTCGGGAGATCTCATCCGCGGGCTTCTTCGTGGACTTCTTCGCGGACGCTTCCTGCCAAGCTTCTGGGCCGCTTCTTCAATACCAATCTCTTCGGCTTCTTCCTCTGACTCTTGAGGTTCCTCCTCTGATTCCTGTCGAGATCGTTCATCGCCTGGTGTCTTTGCTGGAGTAGGCTCCGGTTCTGGCTCGTCGGCAGTCACATTGTTACCTAGACTGCTCCTGGCTCTTGACTGGTTGGGCGACAACTCGTCGACTTCCTCGTCGGCAGATTCGTGAACGTAGCTCTCCCGCATACTCCTTCTCGAACGTATTGACGCTGCCGCATCACTACGCCTTGACTTCTTCACCAAGGGTGACGAGGACATGGGTGCGCCATCATCTGTATACAATGTATTGTGTAGTTGCGTGCTGGACTGGACAAGCTCGCGACTCGGCACACCCCGTCTAAGCTCTGATCCAGGGCTTCCGCCGGACTTTCTTCTATCTCTTCGACGATGGAGCGTGATATGCGCCGTCGCGCAGGAGATGGCAGACTGGGTGGTGGTTGTAGGGTCTCGAGAGCATCTATATGGGGCTCGGGCTCGGGCTCGGCGCCATTCCTAAGACTCGACCGTTGCGAGCGCCGTGATCTAGCAGACGAGCTAGGCTCGGGCTGTTGCTCTGGTTCCGGGGCATGTATGGACGGTTCGTTGTTCGACTGCGCAACCGAGTTCTTAGACGAGTCGGGCAGGTCGTAAGGATCCTTCGTCGCTGATCGAGTCACTCTCCTCTCGTCTGAAGCGAGTTCTGCGGCTGCAGCTACGTCTGCATCGTCGTTCAATCGCCTTCTCTTCGCGCTTGAGCTGGGCGCCTGCTCCTCCACTGGGGGCCGAGGAGTGGAAATGCTAAGGCCGGCAATGTCAAAACTAAACGACTCGTCACCGACATTTGTGCGCCTATATCACAGCAGGTCAGCGATGGGGTTTCTTCAGCGTAGGATAGTTGCACACGTACTGCGCTCCACGGAGGCGCTGGGCCATGCGCTCATCGCGGCCCTCTCGCCCTGTTCCTGGTCAGCTTCAGCATCCGTTCGGGGAGCTGCGGTTCGCACCTGTGGCCATGTTGAAGGGGTGTATGCCTCTGAATTTCTATCATTGGCTTGAGGGTGATTGCGGAATCATTGGTGGTGGGCGTTGTTATCGATTTGCCATATCGGTTGTTGAAGGCAGGGTTATGATAAAGCACAGTTAACGCGTCTCACCGGCGCGTGTTTTGGTTCAGGTTGCCAATTACGTCGCGGGGTCACGCTGCTGCACCTGCATGCGCCCGGCATTTCGATGCAGTTTACGACAAGGAATAATCCTTCATAAATATTCTTTCTTTAATGGGTAGATTCAATGGTATATTCTGGTTTTTAATACATATTTAGGCGTATTTCCTTGCTCCTCCTGCAGAGCTAAAGCTTTGTCCCATGTTGATAACTCCTACACTTAAGCTATGCGCCGTCCTGTCCCTTGAAATCATGAGCTACCACCTAATACTACAGCATCCTATAAACCACAGAACACTCTTAATTCAATATATATACAAGATACAGACAGAGGCTTGAATGAACAAACCCCATGAAATGTCCGTTCTTTTCTCTCTTTCAGCTGTCATCAGTTAAGATCCACTGCATCTTCTCATCATCAAACTCATGTCTAAAACCACGATGTTAGCCAATGTAAACACAACAGTCTTGAACACCTTACCCGTGATATTTCATGTTGACCAAAGCCTTCTCCCCGTATTCAGAGGCCAGCATTTCTCTATACTTGAACGGGATCTTGGCTGGAACTCCTTCAAACGTCGTGTCTAGCAAGGGATACAGATAGGTGTCCTGCTCAAGTCAGTGTCTTTGCGTTGGTCTTCGTCCGTTCAGTCACCGCAACTCACCCGATATTCGTGTTTGTTCTTATCATAGAGTATTCCCTCGCCTTGCTCATGGTTGAGTGCGTACCGCGCCGCAGTGATATCAATATACAGACCATTATCCGTGTCGATCCAACGGGCGTCTATAACATTGAGTTTGTCGTCCGTCTCACGATGCTCAAAGTGCGGGTTTATCTCGAGCAGAAACGAACGACCCTTTGGTATGTTGCTGTATCTGTAGTAATAGGTGGTCATGTTATGGTAGGCGGCCAGGTAGTACATGTCGGCCTCGGTAACCTGGACATCAGCGTCCATATCCCAAGGCATCACCTTGATTGCTATCAACAAGAGTATCTCATGCTCCATCATAAAGATCACATACCTTCTTGCCCCACCACCAGCCAAGAAGAGTGCCATGCATGAGCCACGTCTGGATACCAAGATCACGGAAGGTGGCAAGGTATGTCTGTATCAAGACGACGATGGCATCATGCTGCTCTTGTTCTTCTAGAGGCTTTTTTGTGTACCGTATGTCATAATGAATATTGTATCTGTACGAATTCAGAGTCAGATACGACCGCACAGGGGCCCTTGACTGTGATATGTGGTAATAGCACATACCTCGACTCGCCTATTGAAGATTAGCGATGGTCGTTTGGCAGATCAAGAAGGGCACCAGAGCAATCCCAATCTCTCTGATCTGGGCGACTTACCGAAATACTTGGGTTCGGGAAAGTGAGGCTCCGATTTTCCTAACCCCCATCTTCTCATCAGGCCTTCACTTGACGAAGCCTTCTGTGGGACGGAAGCGTCGGTGAGCGTCAACAGCGCCGCAAAGGGGCCTAGAATCCACCCAGACCTCATCTCGTCTCAATCATTATCACCTCGGCGATCCACGTTACAAATGAGAGGTGACAAGCCGTCAAGCTGGAGTTTTGTAGGCTTTTTCGCTGGCTATCATGGAGGAAGACTTGGACTATTTGTAGGTGGTGCTGAGTCTTAAAATAAACCTCGACTGACCGACCAACAAATGTGTTGGTTAGAAATGCGCTCGGCCCAACCAGATTTAACCGCCCGGTTCGTGAAGAACAGTGGAGAAGAGAGAAGCAGCAGGTCACGATGCTTGCCCGGTATTCACCACGTCGTGTTTCAAGAAAGGGGCATCACATCGGTATTGTCTTGTAATCCGCCGAAATGGAATGCGTTAGTGCTTCGACTCTTTTTAGGTGCTGACGTACTCCCTGCGAAGTTGCCTACCCTAGACCAAAGCCACCATGCAAAAAGAGCCGTTAAGCAGTCAGTTTTTGTGCCTAGAACTTGACACAGTTGATGATTTACTTAAAACAAAAAAGACTTGTACTTTTCAGTTGCCATTTTTATAGCTGCTGTTCGTTATTGGTCTAATTGCTCTATATCTGATCTTTCCTAGATGATCATGGTTGTTGGTAGGTCTTCTAGAACGCGCACACCTGCGAACCCTTTTGGGACAATAGGAGTATAATTAGGTAGACATAGATTAGATACTGACTCGATGATTTTATCTCTAGACTCAATCATTACATATCGTACTTTGATCACTTAATACACCCTTTTGCGATTTATCCCAGCATCATCAGATGCTACGCATTACGAAACCAAGTCGTTGTTTATCTTTATACCTGGGGTTGGCATGCCTAGAGTACAGTCGATGCTCGAACCAGTGAGTCCAGACAGCGGCTTTTGACAGATGAAATCTTGTGCGTGCATCTAATTCTGAACATTTGGAGTTTCACATTTTACCTAGACGACGCGCGTCAGTAGGGTGAACCATGTCCGTTCCAATCCTGGGGATGCTTACTGGTACATACTTGAAGGAGCCCAGCTGGCCCAGGAATTCAACAGTTGGGCGGTCTAGGAAGCCGTAATACTCCCTGACAAGTAAAACAGGATGATCTATAGTTCGTTCATATACGTAAGTAATTGAGTGTACAGGTCTTAATATTGGTGCTAGTCACGGAGTCGAGAAGTTATTTATGAGAGAGATAAGAGAGGATTGCCGGCCATCTAAAGAGAAGTTAAGCTTTGGGTTCCTGATTTGGGAAAATTGATCCATGCGTTTATGGTTTCTAGTAATTGGCCGAGAAATTGGTTTTGCCTAAGTTTGATTGACATAAACCTGGAAACTTTGCCATAATGTAAAGACGATATACAGATGAGAATTCGTTATTATCTCAAAGTGAATTCTGATCTCACTCAACACTATGTAGATTGGCTTTGTACTTATTATGTGGCACTGCCCACGCAAAGAAATAGTAAATAATAAGACTACAGTTATGCACGACAAGATACGGAAACATGGGTTCCGCAGTTGAGTCTATCAGGACCAGCTAGGTAATTGCTGGTGTACGCAACTCCTGTCTCAGTTTTTGTCGTCAGGCCCAAGGTACAAGGAACAGTTGTTCTTTAAGGCCAAGCTACAGACTTGCAACTGCATGCTTGGCTCGTTCAACCACGGCTCAACTAGATATTCTCCCTCAGTAACAGGCTTTGATCCCGTTTCACTGCTCACGTTAACACTACCGCTCGGTTGCATTGGGGGCAGTGGACCCAACGGGTAAAGTCCAGGGGTCCAAGGGTCCCACCTCTCTGCGGACTGCGGACCGCTCTGGGAGAAAAGGTGCCCCGTGGTAGCGACAAGATACGCAGGTACCTGGCTGGAACAGCGGCTTGCACCGCCGTCGGAGGTACCCACTATTCTGCCACTCTTACGCATCGCTCGTGACGCACGTCCAAAGCTGAAGCGTCCAGCCTGGCCAGCTGTACTGTACCTGTACCTGTGCCTATCCTCTCGCCTACCTTACCTACCCTTTCCCTCCATCCTCCATCCTCCACCCACCTCATCCATCGCCAGCTGGGCTTCGCCTCAACCCGTCTCCTTCATGTCTGGCGTCGCTATTTCTTTCTTACATTCATAGCCGTCTTTTCTTCGCAACAGGGTGACCGACCTCTTCGGTAGAATCCGCCACGATGGGTGCTTGGAACGTAAGTGATAGCCTTGCGAATCCCCTCTTGCGACGACGACGCGACAGCTGACCACCATCCCTCACAGATCTTCCGTATTCTGGGCGACCTGTCCCACTTGCTCTCCAAATGCATCCTCATCTACGCCATTCACCGCAATCGCAGCGCTGAGGGTGTCTCGCTCATCACCCAGATCCTCTACGCCGTCGTCTTCTGCTCGCGATACCTCGACCTGTTCGGCGAGGGTTCCAACTGGAATCTTTTCTTCAAGATCTTTTACATCCTATCTTCTTTCTACATCCTTGGAGTTATGCAATGGGTCTACCCGCGATCTCGTGAACGCGAGATTGCCTGGAAGATGGGCGCGGGCATCCTGACCCTCTCCCTTGCCCTCTCACCTTTCGTCATGATGATCTTTGAGAAGCACTGGGATTCATGGCCGTAAGTCCCAACACCCATAGCTTTTGCGGATCTGGAATGCACTTGCTGACCTCTTCATAGTGGCTTTGGGTCTTCTCCGAGATTCTCGAGTCCGTCTGTGTTCTGCCCCAGCTCTTGCTCCTGCGTCAGACAACAGTCCCCACCGTCATCGACTCGTTCTATCTCGTCGCTCTCGGCTCATACCGCGCTCTCTACTGCGTGAACTGGTTTCTGAGGGAGCTCGACGCAAACGACCGAAAGCCCGACGCCGTGTCGGTCATCTTCGGCCTCATCCAGACGGCCCTTTACGTTGACTTTGCCTGGGTTTACTACACCCGTCAACGAGTTAAGCTTCGTGGTGGCGGCGTTGTCGATGCCGATGACCTGAGCCGCGGATGGCTCCTGCGTCGTATTTTTGGCAAGAGATTCCAGGCTGCCGACCACGAGGATGACGAGGAGAGCGGCGGTCCGTCTCTAAGCGGCGACGGTCACACTGGCCACGGTGCTGGACGACCGAAGTGGGGTTCTCGCGGCATCTCTGTCAGCGCTGACGAGGGTGTTTTGGAGACGGACCGGCTAAACGGCGAGGCTGCCGATCTGGACGGCGCCGTTGACCCGGATGCAAAGATGCAGGACCCGGATGAGCTTGCGAGGGCATTGGACGACGACGACGACGATGCGGCTGGTCGATCATCCTCCAGCAAGCCTGCCCAGCAGACCCCTCATGGAATCCGCAACGGCGATGAGTGGGATGACTAACGGTGTGTTTGATTGCTGGTGTAGACAATATACATGCGACGAATGGCCATGGCGTTGTAGTGGGCTTTTTACTATTCTGTTATGTATCAAGCAACGTGTCAATCTAAGAATACAATTTTGGTTTAACCGCACGTCCCAAGGGTTTCACTTGCGAGGAGAGGCCAAAGTTGCCGAGCGTGGTTGTGTAATTGCACTGAACAGGCATCAGGCCTGGCTGAAATGAGTGCTAGGTCAGCGTTCCGGTGGGGAGCTCCCCATGAGCGTGGGGCGACAGGAGCCAAGAACTACAGAGTGGGTTTCACAGTTGCGACATACGATCAAGAGCAAGACTATGTGGAGCTTCAATTTGAAGCTTTGTTCAATTCTTCCGAGCTATCCAAAGAAGAGCAAGACGGGACAGCCCATGGCAAATTTGCAGCGTCAATCGCGGACAGTGCGTTTTGAAACCGGGTTTGATATCATCCTTGCGAAACCGTAGAACACCGAGCAGCTTCCTTGCTGCGTACAGGACCCTAAACCGAGATAGATTGTTTACATGTAAAAAGAAAATTGTTGGAAGTTGTTGAAATGAGGCGGGAAATAATTGTGTGGCCATACGCTGGCCCGTCATTATCTCACAAAGAGGCGCTCAAACTGGTCGTACAGCTTGGGGCTGATCTCATCGCTGCTCAAGCCCTCGACCTCGACCAGGACGCCCTTGCGGGCATAGTGCTCGAGAAGAGGCTCGCTGGTCTCCTGGAAGCGGCGGAAGCGCTGGCGGTAGACGGACTCGTCATCGTCGGAGCGCTGGACTAGGGGCTCGCCGGTGACGTCGTCGCGGCCGGGAACGCGGGGTGCGTTGAAGGTGGTGTTGTAGACGCGGCCCGAGGCCTCGTGGACCCAGCGGCCCGAGATACGCTCGAGAATGACGGAGAAGGGCGTCTTGATGGAGACGGCAAGGTTGATGGGAACGATGGAGTCGAGGGTGGTAGCCTGGGCGGCGTTGCGGGGTAGCCGTCGAGGATGAAGCTGGCAGAAGGATCCTCGGAGGCGCTGGTAGAGTCGAGGAATACGCCGTCCATGGACTGCTGGTGGTGATCGTGGTAGGAAGCGCCTCCGGTGGTTGCCTCGGAGTGCAGGGTCATGACGCTGGGGCGACGGCCGGGCCCGAGCAGCCAGCCTCGGGTGCGGAGCTCGTTGGAGATGAGGCGAAGCATGAGGTCGTCGGCGACGAGCCCTCCGGCCTGCATGATGCCCTCGACCTTGATGCCGAGCGGCGTGCGGTTCTTGACATTGCTGCGCAGCAGGTCGCCGGTGCTGATGGACTGCAGCTGAGGGAAGCGCTGGAGGAGGCGCTCCGTCTGGGTGCCTTTGCCGACGCCGGGAGCACCGACGAGGATAACGCGAGCGGCCTTGTTGAGGCGCATTTTCCGAGGCAGCGTGTTTCTATTTCTATTTCCTTGAAGAGTTGAGAATGTCCGAAGGTTCCGTCTAGAGCGCGATGCTGTGGAAAGTCGAGGAAGAGGAAGCACGAGACTGGTTACGCGACAGGGATTAGAGGGTGGAAGGCCGATGCTCGGCGCAGCAATAAAAAGAGGAAGAAAAAGCCCGGAGTGAAGATGGGCACAAGTTGACGCCGAGGCCCCTCTGAACTAAGGAGCGGAAGACACTGGGAGAGAGGGATCCTCAAGTGAGCCTCATGACGAACGCCAATACGCAAAAGACAAAGGGATGGTGGATTGGTGGTGTGGGTGGGTGGAAACAGCAAGCGAAGAGAGAGGAGAGGGAGAAGGGAGTCTTGTCGGTGGGATGGAGGAGATGTACATGAAGCGTACGGAAACGGATTGGCGAAACGTGGGGGAGGCACGGAGCCCGAATACCGAGCCCAGCGAGAGCGGTCCAGCAGCCTGGGTCCCTACGACGAGCGCTGCGAACTACCTGCCTTGCCCACGTCTTCGGCTACCGAAGCAGGCCTACAGGGGACCAGGTCGCGTGGGAAAGGGAGGGGTTAGGGATGAGGCCACTGAAGCTGCTGGATCTGGGCTGATCTGGCTCGGTGGAGAACTGGGTACTTGGCAGCGGACCTCCCTTCAACACAACAGATTCGGCTCGAGCCGTTGTATAAAAAATCAGAGCGCAGCCTTGTTGCGAGGAGAGTTGATTGGGATTTTTTCTGTAATTTTATCTCTTGTTTATCTCTTGTTCTTTTTCTCTCTCTTCCAGTCAATGCTCTTCCATGGCCTGAAGCCATAACCTTAACGGTTTTATAGTAGATACGGATACGATTAGAAATCGCCGTTGCTTGAATCATGTACCGATGTACCAACCACTAACACAATCTGCCACTCCAGACTGCGCGCGAGTCCCCTGTTCTCAGCAAACCATTTTGTTGAGAGCCACAGACGCATCCTCGAGCCAACGTCACCGAGTTACCTGGCCGGATAAACCGGATAGCCGTTGTTTGAGGCCAGCGATGCTGCAGAAACGTTGCGAATGCAAACACGACACCGGGTAAAGAGAGTCTGGGCCGCCGAGCAACAATGGCATCACATGCGTGCGGTTCCCCGGCTGCTGAGGTTACACTTTTCGGTGCGGCGTCGGCATCGGCACTGGGCATCCAAGAACGTCTCCCTGGAAGCTTGTGCTAGGTAGTGGCGCTTGGCTTTCTCTGGCTTAACCACGCTGAGACAAAGGTGTCTGCCTCGGAACTGAAAATCTCTCGGTTTGAGGTTAATTACTGTGATAGCTATTCGCAGCACGGTCGTGGGCACATTGTGAAGCAGTTATAAACGGCATATTTATTGAACATTTTATACAGGTACTGTATGTGTATGGACTGTTTGTTACTTGCAGCCTCGACCCTTCTTAGGCCTACCTAAGATACTTGCTGGGCCCAATAACTGACAGCCTGATAAGATAAGATTGGCGTCGTAATTTATCGCCGCTGTCCTGGCAGAGCTCACGTGATCGTGCTCCTCCCAGCTCAAGTACCTCTCCAGCAAGCAACAGCGGCCGGGTACATGCACGGAACGGAGACGAGCTCTTCCGCTTGGCCTGTCGCATTCGATTCGTGAGGCAACTTTGAATTGCTATTGGAGTAGCTGACCTGAACCAAACCATCCTGCAACTGGCAATCCCACCTTATTCTTTTCCATTGCCGTCTTACTCCCATCTTTTCCATTTCTTTCTCTCCTTTCCATCATACCCCCAACACTGTAATTTCATGTTGCATGCTCTCTTTTAAACCCTGCTGTCATTAATTCTACTCTTTCGTCTTCCATCCATCCCGGCCGCCATGAGCGCTTCTTCCACCGTCGCTCGCAGGGCTGTGGCTCGAGGCCCTTGCTGGGAAACGGTACGCTGCGCGCCATTTGCATCTGATCTCCCCTGCTGACATCGAAAACCACAGCCCGAGCCCTGTCCAGAGGCCTCACGCCGTCTCTTCTCGCTCGCCATGTTGGCCGCCAGGCCCAGATTCCCGCGCTCGCTCTGCTCGTCCCCGTAAGATACATCGGCACCGACCACCACCGCTCTGACACCCAATCCTCCGGCCCACCTCCTGGCTTCAACGTGGAGCAGGCTAAGAAGCCGCTTCACAAGACCAGCGACACCGCCACTGCACCCAAGACCGACGACGCCAATGCCAAGGGCAAGGACGAGGCTGCCACCCAACCCGCCGGCAAGAACGAGGAGGCCTCGATATCGGAGCTGGCCGCCAGCAAGGAGCAGCATGCGGAGCGCCACGAGGTGATGAAGAAGGAGAAGGAGGAGAAGAAGTTGACCCTCTGGCAGAAGGTCAAGAAGGAAGCCCAGCACTACTGGGACGGCACCAAGCTTTTGGCCCTCGAGACACGCATCAGCTGGCGCTTGGCCCTCAAGATGGCCGCCGGCTACGACCTGACCCGCAGAGAGCACAAGCAGCTCCAGAGAACCGTTCAGGATTTGGCCCGTCTGGTTCCCTTCTCCGTCTTCATCATCGTGCCTCTTGGTGAGGCGCTGCTCCCTCTGGCTCTCAAGCTGTTCCCCAACATGCTTCCCAGCACCTTTGAGGGGCAAAAGTCCAAGGAGGCCAAGGCCGCGCTCCTGCGCTCAACGCGCAAGGATGTCAGCGGCTTCCTGCGATCAACGCTGAAGGAATCTGGTCTGCCCCTCAGCCAGGCCACCGCCCAGAAGGAGGAGTTTGCCAATTTCTTCCGTAAGGTCCGATCTACCGGAGAGACCCCACCGCCCAGGACGTCATCAAGGTCTGCAAGATCTTCCGTGATGATCTGACCCTGGACAACCTCTCGCGACCTCAGCTGGTTTCCATGTGCCGATACATGAACCTCAACACCTTTGGCACAGACATGATGCTCCGATACCAGATTCGTCACCGCATGCGACAGATCAAGCGTGACGACAAGGCCATCGCCTTCGAGGGAGTTGACAGCCTGACGGTTGCGGAGCTGCAGCTGGCTTGCGCCGCTCGCGGTATCCGCACTCACAGCGTGTCCCTGCGCGCCTCCGCTCTGACCTGCAAGCTTGGCTCGACCTGCGTCTCAAGGAGGGCGTTCCTCGACCCTCTTGGTTCTCAGCAACGCCTACATGTACGGCCAGGGTTCTGGCGAGGGTTCCAGCCAGATTGATGCCTTGATTGGCGTGCTGTCCTCCATCCCTGAGGAGCTGTTCCACGAGATCGAGCTTGAGGTGCACAACGCCGAGGGCGCGGCCACCAACAAGCAGCGTCTGGAGGTGCTGAAGGAGCAGCAGGAGCTGATTGAGGAGGAGAACGAGCAGAACAACGAGAGCCAGGGCTACGCCACGCCGCGAGACGTTGATGACATTGACGAGAAGGAGGATCGCCAAGCCACGGCCGAGGCGGCGGGTGTGGAGAAAGCCCCGGCGGTCGAGATGGTGGACGCTGAGCGAGAGCAGATTAAGGTTGCCGAGGAGCAACAGAAGATCGAGAAGACTGAGCAGAAGTGAGGACGAGTGGAAATGGGCAAGACACGGCTGGCCCTGAAATTCAGGGGCTGAGAGCCGGCGCGAGGCCCAACACGTCGACCGCACTTACTACTTTTCTTATGTATGACTGAACGGCAACACGTGGCGGTGTGAGTGCCCGTGAGCAATACGAATGTATCAAAAAGCGCCATGGGCAACTTGGCTACGGGATTGGCCACGCGATAGACTTGGGCGGACACAAGACACAGGCACGACGGACGGAGCAGAGGAAGCAGACTTAACCTATAGACATGCACGGCCTTGGATAGGTGAGATGAGCAGACATCTTCTCTCCATCAGTCAGGCAGATTATCTGTACTACTAAGAACAATCGGTAAAAATATAGATGCCATTTTCAATGTACAAAAAAGCCAAAAAAAATTCTTGAATTTACAAAACACCAACCATACAGCATTGTGTGCGTAAAGAAGATATTGTCGGTATGGATATTGGCCTCCATGGATCCAACACTTGGTCCTTGCGTATGGAAGATGCCGCTCGCTTGTGAGCTGCCGGGGAACCGAGCTGCCGGCCGTGTCTTTAGCTCAAGCCTTTTGTGATGGGCTTCAGCCGTGTTTGTGATGGAAAGCTCGGCTATCCGGTAGGGAGGCGTTGGGGCACGGCTGAGTTGACCTCGTCTTGGCTTCACTTACAACCTTGACGCTGAAGCGCAACGTTGGGCCACATACAGTGTACGTTGCCGCGCAATCAACTGTACACGTAAGGACTCTCTCCTTGGATCTTGCGACGGCCTTTTTTTTAATTTTTATTTGCTCTTCCACCCATATCATGCCGAGAAGACGCATTGGCAACATGCACCTAAACACACTTGTCCATCCTCCCTGCATGGCCAATTGACACACCGCTATCCGAGCGCTGACAACCGCTAATGTGGGAAAAGAGAGAAAGCGGCCTGCTCGCGCAGGAATTGGCGAATGGGCGCTTGCGGCTCGTCGTCTCAGGCGCTCAGCCACCCGATGACCCGCGCTGACCGGTAGCTGGTCCCTGCGACGGGCGAGAAGGGTCCCTGATCCATCCAGCATTGGCCTGGGTTGAGACATGGCCGATGGGCGCTGGCGTGAGCGCAGGAAGGGAATAAGACATGAATGAGATTAGAATTGATGTGTCAGAATGCTGGACGCCATGGCAAATCTAAGATTTGGGTTGAGAGAGAGAGAGGCGACAACTAGCAAAAAGAAACGACGACGGCGAGAGGTTGTGGTATATAAAGGCTCGAGGTGTCGCGCTCATCAGTTAGTTTCCATCTCCAGCATCACAAACAACCTTCACTTCACTTCACAACCACATCTTTCAAACACTCAAGTCTTTGACTTAATCAACCCATCACTCAAAATGAAGGTCTCAGCTGTTCTCGTCGCCCTCTGCGCCAGCGGTAGCATGGCCACCACCTACAGCAAGGGAGGTGCCAAGCTCTGCCCTGATGGCCTCCTCTACAACTCCGTCAAGTGCTGCTCCGGAAACCTGCTCAACATCCTCGGTCTTGACTGCGTGAACCGTAAGTTGTAACCCCCTAGCTCTCTTACGAAGACATGCACGCCTGCGATCTTGGACGCTGACCACTCTCCACAACAGCCTCCAAGTATCCTACCAGCGCCAGCAACTTCAAGAGCGTCTGCGGCAGCCGCCAGGCTACCTGCTGCACCGCTGAGCTCCTGGAGCTTGGAGTTATCTGCAACAAGGCCATCGGTACAAACTAAGCTCTGAAGGCCTGAGAAGCATTCCCTTGGGGATTCTTTAAAAATTCAGTGATGGGGACATAGGAGGTTGTGCTTGGTATATACGACTTTGTCGAGGAAGAAAAAGGCGGGACTGTAAATGAGAAGGAGATAGAGCTTCAAGGCTTTAGCTCGCACTCCTGTAGGGAACATAGTGCATACGCAGTACAGGTAGTCAAAATACATTTTCCACCAAAATTTGTTTACTATGGTGATTGTAGCGGCTCCACGGCAGCAATATGATGAACGATAATGCGATTTTCACATCTAATTTATCAGAACGACGTTGAGATATGCGCAAGCCTCCAAATGAGACGTGCATAGATTGTGGAACGTGAAGGATGAGACATGTGATGAGACGTCTATTGTTTTCGCATTCATTGTTCTCCCAATATGGAAACTATGTGTAGTACGAAGAAGACGCCAGGAGGTCGTTGAAGAATTCTTTAAACAAGTAATAATCTTCAACCTCAGGGCTTACATGATGGGAGCAGGCCTAGCATCTTTGCTTTTAGTTGTTTTCTCGTCTACACTCTTTTCATGAAGACAGTTTGTTCATATTTTCCCCGTCTCTATAACTTTGAAATTTTTACCAAGATGTATGAATTCGCATTGTTACAGGTCTCGATGGATAGCATGTGTGTTATTAATCTAGGTGAGCCTACCTCCTCCGAACGACAGCGCATAGTAAAGCATAAAGCATCGAACAATTACTTATGGTGATGAAGAGTCATTTCTACCGTCAGGAAACCATAACTAATAAATGACCATAACTAATAAAATGTGATAAAGCGTCACGCCGCACTTGGGCAGTTGTTTGGTTTCCCATGCTACGTGACTTGCTGCGTGTAAGGAGTTAGTTGGGGTTGTGCCACTGTATAAACAAGTTGATGGGTAGGGTTGCGTTTCGTTTGGTTTTGGTTGGCAGCGTTTGGTAGGTACAGCAACTCCCTAACTATAATCCCCAGCTACAGTAAGGCAGGGACTTACGTTACTGGACAAGTCGAACCACTGAGGTCATAGTTGGTCCCCACCACTGAAAGCAGGGTGCAAGCAGCCGCAACCAGGTAAGCGCCCCACTTCTTCTCAACTCACCACCCAAGCATCCTCCATCATCCAGCACCGGCACGTCTAAGCCACAGCTTCGTCGTTTCCTCCTCATCCTCACCCGCACCAAGCTCTGGCACCCGCTCGCGCGCAAACAACGATATAGCGACAACAAGCTCGACCTCTTTCCGCAAACGTCCGCTCTGCTCCATTGCTTGCGGCCTCTGACCCGCTACCCGCTCATCACCGCTCCGTCCCCCAACCGCCCCTCCTTCTGTGCCGTCATGGCGGTGATGGACCAGGACAACTTCTCCAACGTCTCGTGGAGCGAGCACGGCCAGGACCAGATGGCGTCGCCTCCTCCCGCTCGGTCGACTTCAGAAGGCTCCTTGGGCCCTGCGACGGGCGGCAACAATTCCGACCCCGCCGGCCTGGGCAGCGAGAAGCTGGAGTGCATCGTTGGAACCCCATCAAGGAAAACGATGGGACCAAGGATGCCTTTGTGTCGTATCTGATTACCACCAATGTATGTTGTCTTCCATCACCAATTGCAAAGCTCGGCGACAGTCTTGCTTCGCTATTCCAAGCTGTCCCGCCTCAAGCTACGTCTCGCTAACCCTCTCGTCTTCCAGTCTACCTTCCCTTCCTTCCAACGAGACTCTTTCTCCGTCCGCCGCCGCTTCACAGACTTCGTCTTCCTCTACAAGCAGCTTACCCGAGACTTCCCTGCCGCCGCCGTCCCTCCGATCCCCGACAAGCAGCGCATGGAGTACGTCCGCGGCGACCGCTTCGGCTCCGACTTCACTCTGCGCCGCGCCCACTCCCTGCAGCGCTTCCTCAACCGTCTGTCCCTGCATCCTGTCCTGCGCCGCGCCCCCATCTTGCACAGCTTCCTCGAGAGCCCCGATTGGAATGCCACCATGCGCAGCCGTGGCACCCGCGGCTCCTCCGCCAGCGACCAGGGCACGGGCGGTGTCTTTGATAACTTTGCCGACACCTTCATCAATGCCTTTGCCAAGGTCCACAAGCCCGACCGCCGTTTCCTCGAGGTTAAGGAGAAGAGCGACCGTCTCGACGAGGATCTTGGCCACATCGAGAAGGTTGTGGCTCGTGTGGCCCGCCGCGAGGCAGACCTCGAGGTCGACATGCGCGATCTCGCCGACCAGTTCCTCAAGCTCATCACGCTCGAGCCCGGCGTTGAGCCTGCTGTCCACGCCTTCGCTGCCTCGATCGAAGACTCGGCCGCTAACCTTAAGCGTCTCCGCGATGTAACCGACCAGGATTACCTCGGATCCCTGCGCGACATGCAGGCCTACTCTCTTGCCCTCAAGAACCTCCTCAAGGCCCGTGAGCAGAAGCAGCTCGACTATGAGCAGCTGACTGAGTACCTCAACAAGTCGACCTTGGAGCGCGACACCCTACAGTCTGGCCATGGTGCCTCGTCCGGCCCAGGTGGTTTCCTGCGTGCAAAGATCGAGGACGTGCGGGAGTCGACCACGAACAGGCAAGGCGCGAACGGGCACGCAAGCTGGAGCTACGAGTGGAGGAGCTGACGCACGAGGTGGAGAACGCACGACACACGAGCGACATGTTCGACGACGAGGTGGTGCGCGAGGTGGCCGATTTTGAGCGCATCAAGCGTGTGGAGATGAAGTCGCAGCTGGGCGGTCTAGCGGACGCACACGTCGAATTTTACGGACAGGTTATTGACGTGTGGGAGCGTTACGTTCAGGAGATGGAGCGCGATGGTGTGACGCTTGCTGTTTAGTCCAGCATCTCGACTGCGTGTTGTATGGAGGTGCTGTGCTCACATGCATGATTGGGAGGGCTTGTGGCAAAGAAATGACGGAGAAACAGATACAGAATGGAGACGGCGTTGCCTTGTCGGGGTAAAGTAAACCACTTCTGCCAAGTTGAAGCATTTAGGGAAAATAGGATGGCGTTTTGGGGGTTCATAATGTTGGTTTTGTCCGTGCCTCTCTAGTGCTGAGGCAAGTTGGTAGTTGTCGTGTTAGAAGACAAGATGCCTCTGTTGGGAGGCGTGGGTGGAACGGTAGATTAATAGCACTAAATGATCGATCATGGGCAAAGTATGTGAGGAGGCCATTGTAACATGGCTACTGCTGAATGGCTAACGCTGTTGGCATTGGTTATGTTTTGTGTGGACGGATCGTGGTGTTTAATTGTGCCAATCCGGGCGAAAGTTGATGCTGTAAGGGAGAGAGGGGCGCCTTAGCGGAGATTACTATGTAATGCTTCTATGGTCAAGTTGAATACCTAGTGAAACGTAGGCCGCTCGTTGAAAAGATGTACATGCTTGTATAAGAGAATCATGATGTTCCGGCATGTTGGAATGTATTATTTGCTCCTCAGTTTGAGCCAGGCAGTACCCGTAACTTATTTTAGACAGTGTGTTGAGGCTACACCAGGCATCTTGCCCCACAAAGAATCATGAGCAGACTGTAGCTGCTCGAGGCCTGACTACCTACATAGGTGCCTTAGTAGTAGGTGGTAGAAACAAGGGATAGAATGTAGCTTTTTATAGCTCAAACAATCTACCGCAACTTCTTGTTTGACATATTTTTTTAGGCCTTCTCTGTTCTTTCGGTATATATTCCACTTTGTTCGATGGTAAGAATCCTGATCAGGGACCCATCTGCCATTGTATAACCTGGACTCGCTCTAGCAAGTCTCCACCTTTCCGGCGACCGGCCCGGCCCCGACCGTGTCCACATCGAGCATCTCCACGTCCTCCGGCTCAGATATCGCTGGCTGTGTGGCCGGAGCAGATACCAACTAAACACAAGAATACGTGTCAGCAAATACATGATGGCTGTTTGACTTGAAACTTACCCCGTGGTCGTTGACAACCAGTTGTGCCCCACCGGTAGTAAATGTGACACTGGAAGACAACGCGACGGCGTCTCGAGGGAAGTCTTGGAGAAGTGGATGTGGTATTCGGGTGTCTTGTGGTTTCCAGATGAACTGACCGGGAGGCTCCATTTGAGGATGACTTCAAAGCCTTGCGACATGGTGATTTGAGCTATGCGTTGAAGAGTGATTGCGAATGTGTTAAGATGAGAATGTAGGCAGGTTGATAGCTTTATGCACCTCAAATGTTCCCATTATAGGGACATGTAGTCCGAATTCCGTCTCGCTCTCCTCAGATTCCGGGGCCTTACCAACTTGATTGTCAATACCACACCACTCCAGATCAACGAACGCACCATGACCAATCAACTCTTCCACTACCCACAAAAGCCTCTGTGTGACTGACCGGACCACACTTCACCTCACATCCTCTCTGGCTGCCTAGCAAGCCCGTGATTGGTCAACTGCCGTCCCGTCCCCTATCCCCAATGGCAGTTCCAACCAGCTCGGGGCGGGGGTCGGGGGTCGGAGGCTGAGGCATTGACAATGGGAATCCATCGTTCTATCCATCCAACCCATCTTCGTTCGTTTCTCCCTCTTACCTCGGCGTTTAGCTTGATTTCCATTTCTAACCCCACCCCACCTGCTTACTTTATGCCAATGTAAAAAGCCAGCATAGTCCTGTCCTATGTTGCTTGTAACAACCAATACCTTATCTTTATTTCCTCAAATGCAGTTCCTTGCACCGTTAGATTGGGGTCGCCTCTCTTGCTCGATGGGGAAACAACCCACACGTTATGGCTCCGAGTCCCCACTTGTACCTGGTTTAGAGCCGGACTAGAAGCGTCCCAAGAGGTATTCGCAAAGGACTCTGCCGCGTGGGTTCACCTGGGACGGTGTAAGACGTATTTGCTCCTGTGTCTCCGCGAGAAACTGCCAGTTGTTGGTGGGTCCTCTACGCGCCAGGGTTATTGCTTCAAATTCCGGCTGTTGAAGCCAAATCTGACCTCAGGACTGAAACAACCGCCTGTCCCAAGGAGAGAAAGTATAATGTTAAATATGGCACTGGAGAAGTCTACGCAGTGTGGCTGTCTATGCAAGCCCCTCGCAAGAGAAACCACCATAGTAATTGCATAGATTTAAGCATGCCTCGAAGATTTCGTCCCTACTGAAGAGCTCTCTGTCAGTTGGTAATAGAGCCTTAACCAAGACCTGCCATGCTAAAATGGCCTCCACCTATTCTAATGTGCTGGCGAAATATCGCAAAACGATACTCACAATGCCTGAAACCTCGTCAAGGATTGTACCCTGAACTTCGTGGCGACCCGCCAAGCCTCAATAGTGAGATCATCTAGACTCTCTTTGATCACTGTCAAAAGCAATTCCCAAACGTGCATGTAGGTTGTAGGAAAAGGCCATCAACTGAGTCGGCATACCGAACCTCTTGAGATCTCGTCTTCTGGTTGCCCTTGCAAGCTTGGTGTACCCACGAACCGCCTTATGGCAAGAAAAAGGTATCTCCATGCTGTCTCAGTCATCATAACTATTATGGAGCCTTATAAGCAGCCACAATACAGTACTCGCTCGTCATAAAGCAGCTCAACGTGCTTACTGGTTCCCCTCACCGGCCTTTCCCTAACTACGGCCCAATCACCCTCCACCCACGTAGCCTTGATCTTTAAGTGCTTAAACTTCCATAGGCCGTCCACGTCCTTGGCCAGCTCACCGCGATACAGGCTGCCGGACATCAGGCTATTTTGCCCCGGCTCCATGCCCTTGTCCAAAGCGAAATGCTGCACGAGCACAGTGGATGTTAGGCTGGCATCGTTCTCTTGTTCAGGGTTTCCTGAAACAATGCCTCCCGTTCTCATGTGAATGCGCACGTTGGTAGTCAGGTGCGTCGTGTCAAGTCTGAAGATGAGGGCGAGCGTTGTGGCGTGGATTTCCGGCAACCCTATCACAGCATGCCCATTGACCTCGAGTACGCCGTCTGGCATGAAGCTCGAGTCAAACATGGCGGCGTCGTTGCTATCAAAGCCCCCGACGCAGCGGTACAGCCCGTCGGCCACGGCTTCACGACCAGTCAATGGGGGCTAAGAGCAGCTGGGAGCAAGAATGGAGCCGCCATGGTACATGGGGAGAGATTTTATTCTGAGTTTTAAAACGGTCTCCTGTATTTTGTTGGAAAATGGCAGAGATGGCTATATTCATCAAATCGCTGAAGGTGTTATGTGGTGTTAGTTCAGCGACTTGTTAATCTCATATATACTGTATGTCCGTGTAGCGTGGAGTTCCACGGAGTATGTCACTTAAACTCCGTTGCACGACGCGAGTTCTACGCAACTTAAGTGCACCTAAGAGGATAGGCTGCTGCGAAACTTGAATCCTTTGCAATTACAGGTCACAGACAATCTAAAAGGCTTTTAGAGACTGAACTGTTACCTCATCAAAAGCTTCGTGTCAGAGTAGAAACTTGCGCGAAGTCCTAGTAGCCGCGAGGACCCTGCTGTTGCAAACACGCCAGCCATGCAGTGAAGGCTTGAGATTACAGACCCTCATCATGTTCAAATCTGTGATTTCTCGGGCTCTGATTTTTCATTTTATTTCTCCACGCCAAGTATCTCTGCAATGCGTAAGAGCTCGAAAAGCCAGGCAAGGCTTCTCACACAAGATGGGGCTGAGCACATATTTGCACAGCCAGCAGCCGTGTCAATGGTGGAAGCACGTAGCTACATAGAGCTGATCATTAGATGAACTTTGTGACCGCTATTCCAATGCTTGCTTTTGCCAGTTAGCACACAGCCTCAATTAGTGACAGGTAGGATTCTCCACTCATCCCCAAGTATTTCCCCATTTCACAACAGTAGTTTAACAGTACAAATCTTCTTTTTCCAAGAATCACCCTCTTTTTCTCTGTGATTTGTACTCTGTACACACGTTACTAATCGTTGCACCTCGTTTTACAAAGCATGAGTCTTTATACTGTAGCTCTTTTGAAATGCCATCGGTCTACAACAGCCTCCTGCTCCAGGGCAAGCAGATTAGACTGCTACATGTGGAGGCCACCAGTCCTCAGATCATATGCAACTTACAAGTAGCATCTTTTGACGATTCTATGGCTTTCGACGCTCTCTCCTATCTATGGGGAGACCCTCTCTTGTCACGCCCGTCATAGTCAATGGCGACGAAGTCCACATCACCAACAACCTAGCGGAAGCGTTACGAGACATCATCCCACACTGGCAGCGAGAGCACCCTGGCCGATTGCTCAGTGCTTTCAGACTTTGGGTAGATGCCTTGTGCATCGATCAGAGTAGCACTGCAGAGAAGAATCACCAGGTTCCTCTGATGTGCGACATCTACACACGTGCTGAGCGGGTATACTGTTGGCTTGGCCCGCCAAGTAAAGAAATACATCTTGCTTTCGATGCGATGAATGTGATTCAATCCAAGGTATATTTGGAATACAGTCGAGTGTTTGGAGATGCAAAACTAGGGTCATTGTGGACGAATGCTCGACGTGATGTACTTGTGGACGACAGACAAAAATTGGCAAACACAACACTGGATCTCTCGTGGATGGAGAAACACCCTTTGCTCAATGAGCTAGAAACTGACGGAGGTCCAGAAGCACATGACAAGCTTAGTGCATGGGAGTGCTTGAACAGGATGACTATGTTGGCGTACTGGAAACGCGTGTGGATTTATCAAGAGCTCACCCTCGCTCAACACCCCGTCTTCATCTGTGGCGCGGCACATATCTCGTTTGAAGCCATTATTTCGACACGAATTTTTATTGAGGAGGTCCGCTGGAGTAGGCTCATCAATGCGGATGGATCACGCTTCTTAAGCAAGAACACTTGGCTCAGTATACTTCTCGGAACCGCCGAAACAAACTGGGCCACGATCGACGCCGTATTCCATGCGAGGGATAGCTTTCACACGCTCTCGTTATCCTCGCCTGATTTCAACGGTTGGGGTCTCTCACATTTCGGTAGGTTACTCGAAGCCACCGACCCTCGAGACCACTACTATGGGCTGGTGGCAGTCTCCAGGCTAGCGCTGGTCCCGGATTATGCCGCATCGCAGTCTGTTGCACAGGTCGCTTGCGATTATTTCAAGAACTACCTGAAGATATACCAACAGTTCCCGGACAATTTTACCCTCAATATTGCAGGTCCTCTGTTCTTATTGCAATGGTCAGGGATGGGCAACGGCTGGACTGCGTTTGCTGGCATGCCATCATGGGCCCCAAATTATCCAGGAATCGCACAATCAAGAGGAAAGACAGGAAAAATAATAATCGCTCCCTGGTGGTTTCATATCCCAGGATTGAATGTGGAAGTATTTGACAAGTATAGAGAGATCAAGATTGTAGGAGCCAGTCTCCATGTGCCAGCTATAAGGCTTGACGCCATCAAGACCCCTACACAGGCTCCTGGCCATGTCTGTGGTCTGTGTTTAAAGTTCCGGACGGTTGAAGCCAGTACCGATGAATTTGACAGAGCAGTGTGTCAGATCATATCTGTTATACACTCACGGCCAGGCGGCAACGTAGAAGGGACTGATACGCTTCTGATTATGGATCAGCTAGTGACCGAAATTAACAGAGTGTCGCCGCGTCGATCCACGGATTTTCTTCTCCTCCTTTTTAGTGTTTACAAGAGAATCCGTCTGAAGCGTCTCGATGCCGTGCACAACCTAGAATTTATCTACGAGTTTCTCTTCCTCCTACACCTGGGGATTTAGCTAAAACCCTGGCCTTCGCCAGCCAGGGGCTAACTCGCGAGGTGAACTTTTATGCGACCATGCCAAAGAAATTGGCAAATGACCATAGGTGGCCAATATTAGCAGCAGAGATTTTGGGGTGGCCCATAGATTTGACCCCGTTGGAGGAAGCATACAAGTCATTGCTCATGGAACCAAGCAGGCTTCTTGTGGAGACGCAATCCGGTTACATAGGTTACTTTCCAGAGCATATTCAGGAAGGTGACGAAGTCTTTCTGCTGCGAGGTTCCCATGTCCCGTCGGTGCTCAGGAAAAGGGGGTCACTATCTTCATGTAGGAGTATGTTTTGTGGCAGGCATGACAGCAGAACGGGTCGAGGAATTGGCCAATTCTGGGAAATCAAGCGTTGAAATGGTGGAAATTCGTTAACTTCTCCAGTCGATCTATAACAAGGAGTTTTCAGTGGTTGGAAGTAGGCAGCATGTCCTTGATTCCTAGGTTTGGCTTAGACAACACACATCACAATGCTCCATAGGGAAGAGCAGGACAATGGGACCTAACAGTCCCTTATGGCTGTTGCAATTGAGTCCGCTGTTACAATCACACTGCTTCACAGAAATATCCAGTTATCAATGAAAAGATCAATATTCTTTATGTAAAACACCGCATGTACAGAGTTGATCAAACCAAACACTTGCCTATCTCCCCACCAAAGAAGAAACGCCAAAGAGCCTATGCAAAGTAATAATACTGTATAAGACGAATTTCATCCAAGTCTTGGCAACTCTCCAATGCGGCAGCCTCCTCTATCGTCGTCTTCAAAACGTAAGAGGCTCGGTCTACTCGTCTTAGCGCCTGCTGCTGCTGCCACCACCTAGAGGCTTTGTCTCGCCCTTTTCGTTCACGTCGCTATCATCGTCGCTCTCCTCACCAACCACATACTCATCCCTATCACCCGCGTCAGGAGATTGCCCTGCCGGACGGTCCTTGTATCCATCAAAGTCCTCGTCGTCGCTGCCCCCAGCGAAGGCATCATACAGCTCTCCGCCACGGGTACGGCGGGACTTCTTGCCGCCGGCCGCCGTCTTCTCGACGCCGCCAGCTAGACCTTCGGTCTCCTGCTCGTCAACAAGCTCAAATTCATAGTTGTCACGGGGCTGTTACGCAGGCGGCGGCGACGGGCAACCCAGAACCAGATACCCAGGCCGGTGCAGAAGGCGACGATCAGACCAATGGCGCCGTAAATCCAGATCTGGACCTTCTTGGATGCACCGAACGTGGGAAGCCACGATACCCAGGATGATTCTGCAGAGGCGGCGCTTGGCTCGCTAGATTGAGGGGCCTCCTGAGCTACGTTGGTGCCAGACGCTGTGCTGTCGATTTCCGTAGAAGTAGGGTCGGCGGCAGGCTTAGTGGGCCTGTTGGGGTGGTCCGATGGAACGGACAGCTCGGCGGGGGTGCTGGTAGGCTTGGGAGGCAGGCTGGTGGTAGCGACAGCGCCGCTGGTGGTGGGCAGGATGACATCGTGGTCGGCGTCGTCATTCTCTTCAGGCATGGGGAGGAGGAATGCCTTCTGCGCGTCAATGGACTCGCCCCAGAGCTTCAGGTGCCAGTCGACAAAGGTTCCGTGGTTGCCATTCTCGTGAGTATCCCTCACGATAAGGGTCCAAGTTCCGACGCCCTTCTCTCCCCTAGTTGCAGCGTTAGTAATAGACCATCGATATGGGAGGGTGGAATTGCAGCATACCAATGGACAACGCTCATGAAGGTCCAGTCGTCGTAGCCACCATCGTGGTCGTCGCTCTGTCGATCCGTCGCAATATGGCTGATGATCTTCTCAGGGCTGATCAAGTCCACGCTAAGATCACCACGACGAGTGTGGTTAACATTCATGGTCACGGTGACATGCTCAACACGAGCCAGGTTGGCCTGCTTAAGCATATCCTCGGTAACCTCAAAAGTGACGAGCAGGCCGTCCTTTCCTTCAGGGATGGGTTTCTTAATGTGCAGCCATGGCGAGAAATACCAGGCCTGAGGCTTGACCTTGTTCCAAGTCTTGGCTCTTTCAACAATGGCGTACGAATCGATTTTGCCGTAACCAAATGTGTGGCTGAACTTCTTGCCAATGGCCGTCTCTTGCCATTCAGCTTCAGGATCATCGACGTGGGCAGCCGTCTCCATGGCAAGGTACTGGAAGTCTCTCCATGACAGGTCGGGACGCACTTCGATGACCAAGGCAAAGATACCAGCAGCGAGGGAGCAGCGGCTGATGTGCCTCCGTGGCTGTCGGAACAGCTGTTGGCACCGACATCGGTGGTGTGCTGATCGGTCAGTCAGTAAATGGTTGGACAGGAAAATTAATCAGACAAAGTCAATCGAGCGAAGTAAATGAAGAAATGCACATAACAAAAACGTACGATAAACAATTCAGGACTTACAATTGAATCACCACTGCCGCTACTGTACGTAACGACCAGCTGGGCAGAGCAGAGCTCCGAGTAATAGGGTGCTTTCCGGCGCGGTCGACAGCACCAACGGTAATACTGTAAATGGAGTTTGTGTATCCGTCAAAGTTGCAGTTATCACCGGCTGAGGCACCGTTACCGCTGGCAAAGACATAGATGGAGCCCAGGCCATCTCGGCCTTTCTGGATGCCTTGAAGCATGGCGCGTCTGATGAGAACGCCGGGAGCCTCCATGGACCTTCCGTCGTCTGGAGGGCCCCAAGAGCATGAATAGATGTTGTTCTTGTCGTACTTGTAGATCATGGCCTCGGCCTCGTCAGCGTCGCTAATAGCCTTGCTCAGAATTCGAATGCCAGCAATCTTGGAGTCGTAAGCGACACCAATGCCGCAAACATTGTTCTTGACGGCAGAAACCTCGCCGGCGCATCGTGTGCCGTGCCTATCCTCGGGAGCTCCGGCTTGGGTTCGTTGTCGTTGTCATTATAATCCCAGGAACCCTCGGCGAAGTAGTTATCCTTGAGGTCGTTGCTAAACATGTCGAGACCGTCGTCGACAATGGCAACAGTGGCGTTCTTACCGGTGACACCATTGAGCCAAACTTGGGTGACGTTGACGTCGTGGCCGAGCTGGACGGGGTTGAACAAGTGCCACTGCTCGTTGAAAATGGGGTCATAGATGTTCAAGGCCTTCATGACCTGGCTAAGGCGCTGCGTCCCGACCGGGTCAGCTTCGCGCGGGTATACGGGAGCAACGTAGCCCGGGGAGGCGGAGGAACGACACGCTTATGAAGATGCATGCGGGCCTCCTGCTTGCGCGCGAGCTTGACACCGTCGAGGACATCTTCATCGCCAAGCT
This sequence comes from Albifimbria verrucaria, assembly GCA_020081605.1. Taxonomy (NCBI): domain Eukaryota; kingdom Fungi; phylum Ascomycota; class Sordariomycetes; order Hypocreales; family Stachybotryaceae; genus Albifimbria; species Albifimbria verrucaria. The sequence goes on from JAHREC010000013.1 coordinate 6,624,393, forward strand.
GTCGCTTTCTCCGCCTGCGCTCCTTGAGTTCCACGGCGACGACATCGTGCTCGGCCTTTGAGGTGCGGAAGACGTGGTGATCAGCGAGCTCGCTAAGCTGGCCTTCGTGGGCCAAGCCAAGGCGGGCGGCGACTTGCTCGGGGAGGTGGAGGAATCGAGGTGGAGGACGTAGTAATCGTTCTTGGTGTAGTCTCTGGGTATGCGCGTGGCATGAGACAGGCCAGCAAAGCCCAGAAGGCCAAGCAGCGATGCGACCTTCATGGCGAAGGTGAGGAAGGACGCGGGATGGGAAAAGGAGTTTGTCGGAATTTAACACATGGGGGCGAGGGCGCTCTTCAGGACCGGCCGTGACAGCGGAAAGCAACGAATCGACTGTGAGGAGGAGGTTGAGGTTAGCACGATGAATTCGTAAGAAAGAGCAGCGGCAGAAGCAGCAAAAATTATGATGGCGAGCCAAGGCAAGTTCTGTGGCAACCAGGGGCCCGTATCGTGCGTGTCCTTGACAGAGACGGCCAATGCTGACAGATGACACGGGAGGAGTGGAAAGGATGGGCGCGCGCACTCACCTAAGATTAGGGAATACCAACAGCGCCTCTATCGCGTGTGCAAGGGAAAGCACAGAGAGTGAAGACGAAGCGTTGGGAAGTTGAACGGGGACAGAAGTCAGAAGTGCAAAACGCTAGAAGAGCTGGGAGGTTGTCGTGGCAGGTTCCAGGATGGATTAGTCGAGATCCAATCCAGGGATCGCCGCTAGTGGGGAGAGATGAGAAGCGCCTTCTTTCCTTGGCTCTTCCTTTTTTCGCTGCCTGTGACTGTGACTTCGCCATGTCCTTCTGGTAGCGGTAGTGGTAGCTCTGTGACCCTGCATCGACGGAGGTACCTGTGGTGAGATACATGTGCCTGTACGGCCGGTACCTTTTGCCTCTGCACTTATAATTAGTGCCACAAGGCAGGTACCTGGTGCTGCGCCTCGCAAATAGGCTACTGTGAAGGTATCCCTGAGGGGCTCTGCTTGTGAATCTGCCTCCGCCCGTACCGCGTGCCACACCTCGAGGTACCTCGCTGTCCTATGAGCCTACTACAGCACAGCGCAGCACAGCACCAAATAACACAGCACGCCTTTCCTCCGGTCAGCGGTACATGCTAGCAGGTAGCCCGGTATCCAGTTTTAAGGGACCGGCCACCTGTCAAGGTCCCTGCCTGAAAGTACCCCAAGTATCCTTCTGGCCCCATCGCCGCCCACGGATAATCAGGGGCCATTGCGCGTCCAAATTCCCCTTTGGACAGACCATCAATAGGGTCTCGTCCGTCGCCGTCTTAACCGTATGTAAACTGTGCCGTACCATGACAATATCTCGATACCTAAGGGTAAGCTGCCAAGAACTTCTGTGTGGCCTTCTAGATGTCCCCATTAATTGCGACTACAAAATCTCACTCGCTCCCCAATCGCCACGCGTCACAGCGCATCCACCGGAGAATGCGACATCTCTTGTTCCAGGTCGTCATGCAGCACGCGGTATCCATTCCAGTGTCTTGCGTCTTGACCAGAAAGATCCTCTTTTGGTTTTGGCTTTGGTTTTGGTTTTGCCCCGCTGGAGCCAGCGAGCTAGCTACTGTACTGTGTTGTGCTGTGCTTGTGCTGTATTCAGGCCCACTAATCTTGCGACTGGCAATAGAGTTGGCCAGGTCTGTGCACCTAGTCAGCAAACATATCGCCATTTACGTTCTTCTTATACGATGCTGTATTGTCAAGCTAGGGCTGTATTGTAAACGTCTGTAGAATTTTATTTTTATTTTGGTAATAACGTTGTCAATCACGTCTCTGTCGTATATTTTGCCCCCTCACCTAGGTGTACATCAATAGTCCAAGCGGTTCGGCTCGTCTCCTCCGCACGCCCATCACTAACAAGAATCATGTTTCTTAGTTGTTTCACTCTAAATATCCACTCCAAGCCAGCTACCCTGCATCTCAGTAAACCACAGCTAAGCCAACCCATCCCAGTTACAAGACAATCACTCAACCTTCAAATTGGCAAAAAATATATATGAATAAATATGCACATCTTTAGAACTTTTGAATTTCACTATCATGACTGCCCGCTAAAATCAATCCATAATCTGCTCTAAAAAAACTCCTTGACGCCGAGCCTCTACTACGCCCTTGCTCCGTCTATTCCGTAAAGACGTCATCACATATAGGTAGCTTTAGGTCAGAGCAGCCTCCTTGTGAATCTCAATGCTAGGTGGTGCACCCGTGAGCGTCTTGCACTGCGCGTAAATCACAAACTGCGCTCCCACCAATCCACACGTCATGACGATACGTGGTCCCAGGCCCGTTAGCAGCAGTCGCTTGGGACCAAATTCGCGTGCCAGCTGGAACATTCGGCTCGTGGCGCTCTGCTTGGAATCGCCAGCGCCCTTGTTGATGGCTGACAGCAGCGTGTCAGCCGGGTGCGACAGCACTGCAGCGGCGACACCAGCAATTACGCCCGACGTCAGCTCCACACCCGTCGACTCCAGCCGGCTCAGCTGGGCTTTGCGCTCGGGACCCATGGCTCGGTAGATGACTTCGTTGGCTGCCTCATGCACGGTGAACTGGCCGATCGCGAAAGGCACCTGCTTGAACAGCAGCGGCACGAATCCCGAGTAGAATCCGCGGAGGCCTTCCTCACGGGCCATGCGCATGAAGCCAGTCGTGAGCCCGTTGGCGTAGCCTCGTTGCGAAACAAGGCGGATACGAGTGGCCTCAAGGGGACAGAGCAGAATGTCCGCGAAGAACTCGGCAGAAGCGCTGGCGGAGAGGTAGACGGCGGTGCGATGAGGCACGGCTGCGTCAGGTCCGCCGAGGACTGAGATGTACTTCTTCTTGAAGAACTCGTAGCCGCTGAATTTGGCACCGCCCTGGACGAGGTAGCCAACGGCCGTGGGGCCGAATCCGGTGAGCAGAGCCGAGGCGCCCTCCTTGGCGACAATGGTGCGCCCGGCCTTGAGCATGTTGAGACCCTTCATGGCATCGTCGACCTGGATGCGCGTCTTGACGACGTCGATGGGTGTGACAGCCTAGAGTTCATTCGTGAGCACGATCGTCCAATCTCAGCACGAATTGACGTGACCTACGGCGTGGGTAGAGGTTGCGGCCAGACCGCCGGCCGCGAAGAACTTGACATAGTCACTGAACGTGAACTGAGGTAGCTCGTTTTTGGAAGACATGGTGATGACGCTGTGACTGGCTTGCTGTCTATGAAGGAACTCTTCCGATTTGGATGTGAAGATTGGTGATGCGAGGTGAACGGTTGGCAATAGATGAATTAAGAAGAGAAAAAGGAAATATACCCGGGTCAGTTTGTCACGATAAGAGAAGCTGTCACCAAAGTCAATTGCGCCAAAGGCCTGCGACATGTGCAGACAGCCTTTCCTGTTTATCTGCCAGACCCGGGCCTATGACGTCGTTACGTGCCGGAAGATCCGGGGCTTTCGGCGACTCCACCGAGCGACCCAAACACCAGCACAACCAAGCTTTCATCGTCATTATTATTCCTCGCTCTCCCGATGGTCCCCTTTTTTATTTTACTGTTAAACTAAATCCTGTAGCACGGAGTTCGGCTTTCGGGCGGTAGAGGTGATAGTGTCCCGTCATTTTGCGACCGTTGCTGTCTGTCGCGTGCCGGCTTCTCCGAGAGACTGCCGACCTCGGCAATTGATCTGAAGCTGATGACGATGCAGACTTGGATTGTCTTTCTGTTGCACAATTCTATGCACTTCAACAATACTGTCGTTCTTGCAACCATTTTTTCCCACCATGGCTGACACGCATGGCCCCAGACACAGTACAGCCTGGCCGACTCCGCATGCTAATTAGCACCATCATCGACCCCCTTGCTCAGGATAAATTGTCCCCAATCAGCCCTGCTGGGCGCTTCGAGCCGGCATTGTCAGCTTCCCGTCCGATCTGCTTGGGTTCTCTCTCCACGGACCCAAGCAACAGAGGGATCCTCTCGGTCTTTCTCCTCCCTCGTTTCCTCTTCCACGGCATCGGTTCCCAAAACATCACGACGCCCACAATGAGACGCTGACAAACAGCAACCCAACCGTCGTTGCCTAAAATCCCCGGCATGAAGAAGGTGTGTATGCACGTTTATGCGTGTTGGTTCGCGACCCAAGCGGTGAGATGAAGCTTCCATGCAGGCAGACGGCAACCCATCCCCATGGTCATGGTGCGCCGCCCAGCCAGAGTGTCGGATCCGACTGCCACACAGCACAGCTCGCCACCGCCAATTGACGCTCCCACCCTGGGGTTTCACTCCACACCTCCTGCATTGGAAAAGGAAACCCTTCGAGCATCTGCCATGTTTAGGGGCAGGGCGCCCTTCTGCTGGGACTCTTGACGGCGCCCTGCTCGCTTCTAGAAAAGGCCCGATGGTGTGATTCTCGACGGGTGCCTTGGCTGTGAGATGTTAATCTTGCCTGCCGCATCTGTTGACAACTTCGGTATACCGCCGTCTGTATCCTTGAGGATAATGTGATGAAGGATAATCACTTCGGGCTACGGTATTAATTCCGCTTCTTGAAGTGTTAGTAGCAGCCGGCCTGTGGTTCTGTCTGTTACCGCACCCGTAGTTCGGTGAGAGATAATTTGTGAGGCTCTAGATACGTAGGAAACACCGACAAAAGCCTTTCTAAGCCGTGCCCTCACAAGACACTCCGCTGCAGACTCAACCTTGCTCTTCGCGCGCAACGCCAACCCGCTCGTCCACTCGTTAACACCGGCGCCAAGTGCAGTCAGTTATCCAAATCCAGCATACCGGCCGGGCACATCAATTGCAAAAAACCCATGCCTGAATCCTGGCTCGAGAAAAATCCACAATCACAACTACCGTTTGACCTTTGGCTTCCTCTTTGCTCATCATCTGCAGCATGCCTCTCAAGCCGCGAAACGAAAGGGGACAAATAGGGTCCACCTCTGGTGGCACTCTTGCCAGGCAACGAATCAAACGTGCAGCAGAATATCTCAAAAGGAGAAGAGCGAAAAGCCGGGCCCTGTAACACAGGATCAATTTTTTTCTCTCACTGATCCTCCTGTGCCCGGGTGGGTGCATGGCGGGACAGTCGATTTTGAGGCTCTGCCCCGGACGTTGCTCTGGGTGAACCAGATATGAGCCCCCTAAAGCTGGGAACCCGTCCGTGCAGACCAGTTCCTTCTAACTCCTTTCAACACCGAGCCTCTCAATTCCATGTAAGTGTGATTCCGTTATCCAAGTCTTTCCTTGTTTGATCCGCATACCTCATGTTCCATTGCGTCTCAGCACCGAGAAATTGGAAACCTCCCTTTGGACCTGCATCATGCAGGTCTTATCATCACAACCCACCGTAAGCAGGCCAAGATGCCGTTGTCAATCTCTGGCAACCTTCTTTGAGTCGGTGTATGTTGTATCCGTTGTGGGATGGTGTGATGTTCATCTCCGGAAACCATGAAGATGCGTCAGTGTGCATGCTCGGGGTGTGCTGCTGTCATACTGCGTCTCTCCCCGGCAGCTATTGAACAAGGGTATTTGTTTTGACCCGGCGGTCTGGCATGCAACGTGGTAGGGCATCATTATCTGTCGCTCGGCCCCGGTCCATCTTGGTGGTGTTGTGTGCGTGTGTGCGTATAGCCTCCTTCTCCACGCACCCATCCACCAAGCCTGTCAAACCAAGACCGGGACCCAGCCGCGGCTTGCGCAGGTGCATTAGACTGACCCGACTCTCCCTCTCGCTACCAAAAGGTCCACCGACCCCATTCTTCTAGAACCTTGTCAAGGCGGTAGCTGGATTATTGGGATGGCCCTCCCCTTGCTCGCCGGATGCGAGGCCAGCAGTTCCGTCACACTTTCACACCGCAATAGTGCAGTTCCGGCAAATCATGGTATGGGACAACCCGCAATTACGTGCACAATCTGGGCCCAAGAACCAGACACTCGGTACCCGCTGTTCCTGGAATGGTTAGGGAGATAACTAGGGTGGAAGGATGTTGATGTTATGGTAGTCGGCGGGTGCCGCGTTTCCAGCCGCGTGACTATGTTTCCCAGCATAGAAAAGCCTAATAAATATGTTATCAATCACGTAACAAGCCCAAGGATGTTCCGTCTTCCCCTTCCGACTCTATTCTTAGGTATATAAGGAGACTGGCTTCAGCATTCCTCATATATCTCCAGCTGAAAGTTGGTTTCATAGCTGGCTATGATTAATTTTTCACGCATTTGATTTGCTTGGAAGTTTCTTGTTCTCTGGCAGCAATGCAAGATTTATTAGGTATTGGTGTCGGCGCCGACAGCGCTGTGCCGCCCTCAGACTCTGACTCAGGGGCAAGGCAACTCCGGCGTGACAGCAGCATTAGTCTCGAAGACCCATCCCAAACAGCACAGCGGTACGTTAGCAAAGCCTTATGCCTAACTATGGCATTTCTAACAGTTGTTTAATAAACAGACACCACGCTAATAACCGTTCGGACGTCGCGGCCGAGGATCACGTGGAAGGCTCTGATGAGACAAGGCAATCAGGCGGCCGTACGCCTCCTGCTAGGCTACAAATATTTGATAGACCCATCTCTTCTAGTCCTACACAGGCGGGCTCTCCTTTAGTCTCTGAATCGGACCAGTCTTTAACTCCTGTTACGCCAAATCCGTTGCGGGCATGGCTGCAACACACTGATGACCTACCGCTTGGTCGTAGAACCGATGGCCCCGGTTCAGTCGGTTCAGTCGGGGCAGCTCAAAGGGCTAGAGATCGTGCTGCTGCGAATGCGGATAACACGTTGCTAGGAAGCTCTCACCAGCCTGAAACTAGTCGCCCACGCGACGGCCTTCAGACGCCAAAAACTTGGACCCCAGGTTCAGTAACGCCTTGCGCTTCTGTTGACCAGCAGGCCAAGGGAAGTGCATCAGAGCCAAGTGATGGCGACAGAACTCCTATGGATGTGTCTCCCTAGCAAGCCACTCGGCCTCGCCTAGATCTGGCTCGCCGATGTCTGATATTCACGAAACCCCGAGACCTTCCACGGCAGAACGAGACAGTCCAATAGAGCCAAGGGCTGATGACGAAGACGCCGAGAAAGGGCCTCAAAGCCCGGTAAGATATCGTCGGTATGTTGCAGGAAATCCCTCTAACGCTGGGGTACAGAACTGATGTCGTAGCGCGGGCGATGCGTCACGACAAGCGATCCGAATTCGACGACGAGTAAGGATGAAGAAGCGCCGATTGGAGAAGGAGAAACACTACGAAGGGAGCGTAGATGAGCGATTTGGACTTTGTGAAGCACACGATGGGGAGAAACGAAATGGTGATGCCGACATATCATTGAAACATTACAACATCTGATTCTTGTCTTGTGTTTATCGAATATTTTATGCAACTTCACTTCTGATTAAGGAGTTTCATTAATGAATCTCAATATACTTATGCGTCGATATAAAACCTAAATCCTTAACAACGGTATCATCGGACCCATACAGTAAGGACAAGAGTTGCCCAATGGACAACAAGTGATAGAAAATATGGCCCTTGGGCCCAGTGAATTGCCGAGCTGATACAGGGATCTTGTAACATGTAGGTAAATGTTCCAAGCAATCTTCAAACGATTTATTTCTAACCATATCTCTGAACCAGGTCTCGCATCACATCGATAACCCTACACGCCTGTTTAGCTTCTACATGAGACACCGAAATGGATAGTCTTACTGTGTACGAAGAGTTTTGTCCTCGACAAAAAGTGCCGAAACATGCGTATCGAAGCGTCTATAATACATCAGCAGGAACATTTGGCAAGAAAAAATACATCTCTCACAATCTGTAGAGGTCCAATCGACCCTCGAAGTCTTCCTCAGGGGCTGAGACTTGGGCGAACGTAGTATAAGCGTTGATATATTCCGCTCCAAATCTATTACACGCTGGGCGCCACTGACCGAACTCGTCTTTCCAATGTTATTATAGAAGATAGTCGAGGGTGTTCCCAAACATACATTCGTTATGGGCAAAGAAGCAGCATGCATCAAATACGAGGGTTGGCCCGTGGCAACATCGATTCCGGAGTTTCCATACCAGAGGTCACCGTGAACAAGCGACGGCTTCACTTTGCGGCCCTCACTCTCAAGAGGATCGAGAAGTCGTGGAATAACCTTGTTAAAAAGAACAGGGATAAGAATGTCGAGCTCTTCGCTTGGGCCTTTTCTTTCAATCTCGAGGCTCAGCGCTCGTCTCAAGCTTTTGGTAAAGAATGTCTGCCAACTATCTTCCCATCCCACATATTGTGGCAAATTACCGGCATAAGTCGTGACATGGAAGCCGAATTTCCCAGTAGGCGATTGGCTTTTCTGGTGCACTCCTGCGAGAAGAGCAGCGAACTTGTTGGGCTCAGGCATGTCAGTTGTCATTTCCCGAAACTCGCATATGAGGAAATGAGTGTTGGGCTTCGCTTCGCATGTGCCCCAAGCTATAGGCTTGGGTACAAAACTTGGTAGGACGTTATGTATAGCATGCATTGATTCGTATTCCCCACAACCATGTCTTTGCTGTGGTCTATGGATAGCGTCTTGATGAACAACGATTGTCGCGTCCCGTCGATAAGCGAAATATCTATACGGCCTGTACTTGCCCAGAAACTGGTACCGTGGGTTTTTATCGAGATCACCCTACAATCTTTTGGTAATTCTTCATTGTTTGAGCATTCGCCGTCATTTCTGGGGAGGGAACTGGCGCTTACCCTCAAAACACCAGAGTCAACCTCTGCGTCATGTCTTCCATTCTCGTGATCCCCTTTGCCTTCTGCGCTCATTTGCATAATCGAGAGTAGTAAAGAATCACGAAACCGAAAGGGCTCTTACTTTTTGTAGCAAAGAAATACTAAACAATCTGTAGGTTCAAAATAAGCTGGTCGTCTAATTTAGCCAACTTGGCTGCAAGCGCTAGACGCGGACCGAACCGCCCTCTAAGTTAGGCCCCAGTCCTCAGTGACCCGCCAGAGACGTCTCGGTTATCTTGGCTCTCAAATGCTCCACCGGATAAATGACCTTGATCCCATGGGCCTCTAGTCTGGCTTGTCCATCATTATGTCCGATAAACTTTCCTGGTTCTTGAATTCCTACATAGACAGTCTTGATAGCACCACCGAGCCTGATAAGCCTTGTCGCACATGGCATGTTGCCACTGAGCCTTTTATTACACGGCTCCATGGTCGTGTACAGCACTGTGTTGGGTGGAAGGACGGCTCCAATGTCTTCTTCTGGTAAGCCGTGCCTGTCAGCGATCTTTATGAGGCAGCATTGTTCTGCATGTGTCGTCCCAGGGTCACCCTTGTAATCATTGGGATACTCGAGTGAGTATCCTGTAGACAGAACTTCACCCTTATCAGCGTCCACGAGCACTGCTCCGACGCAGAACTTGTCGGGTGCTGGAGGAGACTTTTGCGCTTGCTTTATGGCATATTCCATAAAACCCTCATGATCACCAATTTTAAATGACGGATGGATTTGCTGCAGAGACATGCCAGTGTCAGATTTGGTTCACCTGAATGTTGGTGGTGTGAAAGGCAAATGTTCCTGGCTAGCTTCCCATGGATTGGGCTTCATCGATACTGATCCAGGTGACAGGGGTATACCAAGTTTGTGTTGTTGGTTGGTTCCTGCATTTGTACACCGCCTGGCTCTGCGTGATGTACGCCCCTGTTGGTCTTACGACTACCTGGCTGACCACATTCTAGGTGTGCATGTAAGGTCTCACTGGCTCTTAGAAAAGTGCCTTTCCGGCTGATCTTCTGAAAACCGAAACTTCTATAGAGGATATGCTGAAGGGAGACGCTACCTTAGGCTCGTCAATGTAATAATATTGCGATGACGTTTTGTCATGGAGGCCTTGTCGGCAACGAGGAATACATTCGATGGATGCGTCAATTGCCGCCCTTTTGCTTGTCGTAGAGCTGCCGGAAAGCGGAGGACGACTGTGCCAACAGGTCGCTCGCTGCACCAACCTCAATCACGTTGCCTTCATCAAGCACTACTATGAGATCGTAGTCGACGATCATGTCTAAACGATGAGCTATGGAAATGACCGTGTGATCTGAGAAGCACCGCCGAATCACTTGACGCACAATCTCCTCAGTGTCAGGGTCCAATTGACTCGTCGCTTCGTCAAGCAGAAGAATGTTGCCCGTCGACCCGCGGCGCGCAATGGCCCGCCCAAGGGAGAGAAGCTGTCGTTGGCCGTGCGAGAGGAGGCTGTCACTAACGACCAGATCTAGCACAGCCTCGGTGCCACCGAGATGCTCCCATAACTGGACTTCCTTCAGAATACCTATTATTTCTCCATCCTCAACTTGGGAAAATGGGTCGATACAAGCCCTCACAGATGTGTTGGGGATGAAGTAAGGTTCCTGGGGAAGGGCATTGAGTCGAGCCCGTACTTTTGACCTCGGCACCTCAGCAGTATCTGTGCCATCTATAAGCACCGATCCACGTTGCAAGTCAAGCATTCGAAGGAGAACAGCGAAAAGCGACGATTTACCACTGTTTCGGGTCAGTGAAGGCTGATACACGAACTTGAATATTACCTACCTGCCACTCCGCCCACATACGCCAACTTTGCTTCCTCCTGGAATGGTAAGAGACACGTTTTTGAGGATGAGAGAGTCAAAATCGCTGCAGCCTATAGTCAGTATTAATATCCTTAGAATGTGTTGGCTAGCGTCTTACAGATATGATGCTGATGCCTGAATAATCTCCAGCCTTCCCTGACGCGGCCAATCTTGAGGCACTTCTTGTTCTTCTCCCGAACGAACCTCAGAAGGTGTGACTCTCTCGTATGCTCGTATCCTAGCCACAGCTGCGATAGACGTCTCAAGGTTAGTATATTGAACGACTAAAACTCTGATATTGCCGTTAAAAGTGATAATGTTGACCAGCGCGAGCCCCACAAGACCGGTGCTGAGAGAACCATGCAGTGCCACTGCAATGCCGGAGAAGATGATGGCTACCGCGGCGATAATCAGGTCAATGACGAGATTCAGCCATCTCTGGACGGAATAGAGCGCGTAGAAGGGCCTTTGCGACGTAGTAAGTAGATCTTGAAGGCGCTCCTCGTATGGTGTTTGCCACCCGAGCGCCCTTAAAGTAACAAGCCCATCCAATGTCTCTGCGAAATGGGAGAAGAGGGGCGCCTTGGCTGCGAGATCAAGAAGGCGGATTTGGCGAGAGGAGTGTAGGTAGGAGCGCTGCACGAAAAACATGACCCCTAGAAAGAATGGCAGGGTTGCAGCGATGTATCTGCTAGAAACGCAGATAATGACGAGTAGCAGAACAGAGTAACCGAGAGCCAAGGTTGTGTTGAACAGGGAAATTGGGAGCTCGGTATCTATCAACTGAAGATCTTGACTAAATCTAGACCAACGAGTTTAGCCACAACCAGTACGTTGGTGTCAGCCAAAAGGCTTACCTGTTTGTTGTAATTCCAACATCAACGCTCGTGAGGAAGCTAAGTGGTGCACTGGGAATGGTTAGAAGTCCGAAAGCACCAAGCAGGATATACCGACTTACTTCGTTGTGGCTCTCAGGAGAATATCATGAAAGTTTACTGAGGCACGAGGTAAGAGAACCAGGAGGAGATATCTAAAGGAATCAGCAAGAATGTGGAGCTCTATCAATCACTTAACCTACCCAGCAGCGATGCCAATGGATATAATTTGAGACGCAGCGATCATGTAGTAGATCCCAACGTACATGTTCAGTCTCGCACCCGAGGACTGGGCCCAGAGCTCAACCCAGACAGCTACTTGGCGTCAGTCTGGTCCTACGAGTATACACTAAGAAGGTAACACTTACGAGCAAAACCGTAAAAGAAGGTGAAAATTACCATCAAAAGGCCATAAAGAATCATTCCCTTTGTACCCATTCGGAGGACGTAATATTGAAGCACACGCCAATCTCCCTTGCGTTGCTGCAGAGCATGTTCTAGATGAGTTGACTGACGCTCCTCTGCAGTAGAATCGTTAGCTGCTGTTGGCTGCTGCTCTTCATTCTTGGCAGGATCAGGAAAACCCGAAGAGCTGGATGAAACCATCAAATCGACCACGGTCTCCTGGTTAGAAATGCGACCAGTCCGATCCAACCATATGACTTTGTCTGCAATACTCAGACAGTTTCCTGTGAAGTTAATTCTCGATATTCCTCAAGTAGCTGCTGAAGACTTACGAGAGGAGCTGGCAAACACTACTGTTCTTCTTTGACGATGCAACAAGCCGTCTGGGCCAAGTAAATGATGCAAAACATGTTGTGCGGTGATAGAGTCCAGGCCGCTCAGCACGTCATCAAGCAGGAGTATTTCCGCCGACGAATAAGCCGCCCGGGCAAGTGACTGAAATGAAGCAAAGTTAATCAGCGGCTGTAAAACCTAAGAACGCATACACACGAGAAACATACCACTCGCTGTTTCTGGCCGCCACTGATGGCTGATCCACCACTACCAAGCTTAGTTTGATCTCCATGCGCTAAGTTGGAGATATCCTGGACAAGGCCGCAACATCTTATAACCTCCTGGTAACGAGCTTCATTGTAAGGTGTGCAGCCAATAATGTTTTCCCGGAGTGTGGCGTTTGTGATCCATGGGGTCTGGCTGCAGTATGCGATTCTAGATGAGCCGATCACCATGTCCCCTGGACCAGGTAATTTTCGGAGAGCAAGCCATGCAGAAGCGTGGACTTACCGCATCCGACAGGCCCAACAATAACTGTTACTGTTGCTTTCTCTATCTTCAGAGTCAGCTTACTTAGACCGGAGTCGCTTTCTGTGCTCCACTTAAAGGTGGCATCTATGAGTGCTATTGTCGCGGTATCCTTCTCCGAGGTCACGTCCACATCCTCCTTTGGCTGGTTTTCGTGAAATCCAACCTTTTCTTTTCTTTGCGGACGGTCTTGCGACACGAGGAACTGGCGGATGCGCTCGATGCAAGCAATACCAGTGAAGAGACCACTTGCTGATTCAGACAACATATTGAGCGGAGCACCGAAGAGCGCAAATATGGTAAGCACAGTTATGGCCTTATCTAGAGTTAGCACCCCATTTGCGTCTGGAGAAGTCAAGACATAGGAGGTGAAAGAGATGACAGGAGCCAACGCGCTATTGTAGAATCCAACAGCTACCATCAGCACTGTCAGTCGCCGCCACCTTTTGGACGCTTTCACTTCGTCTAGACGGAACTTCTCTAGCACAGAAGTAATGATGTCCACCATCCCGGCTGATTTGATGTCCTTGAGGTGGGGAAGGGCACTTGAAGTGACAGCAATGCGCCTCTGCACAGCTTCGATCCAAGCCTGTTGGCGACGGCCGGTCAGTTTGCCTATCGCTAATGCGGTAACGACACACGTTAATGCGATGATCATGGTAGCAGCTGCATAAACAGGAAGCTCTCGCCAGAGGAGCCAAATTGCAATTGCAACTTCGACGACTGAGCCCCAAACATCGTGCATGAGGCCGAGTCCATGAGATATGCGCTCAACATCTGTACTCATAAGGGTTATTGGAGCTCGAGTTTCGCCTTGCAGGAGGTCCATAGTAAAAGTCTTCTGGTAAATAACCGAGATCATGCGAGTGCGAATCATCACAACTAAGCGATAAGATAGATGCTGATATCGAGAATTGCTGAGCTGTAGAAGCTTGTCAGCGATATACCGATCACCAGGATGGGGATTGGGTGTTACATACAGCCAACCCTATGAATACAAGGCCAAAGGCTGCAATGAGGCCATATCCCTCGTTCTGCGACTCTGCCGACAAGGGCTCCTCCAGCCAGCGAACCATTCGCCTGATTAAGAAGGGTTGGACATACTTGAACCCTATCACTCCAAGACGAGGTATTACTCCCGCTAGAATTGCCCATTTCAAGTCTTTGATGAGGACCAGGAGAAGCCTGTGACGGCTGGGTTTATGTGCATCTACATCACATCAGCAACGCATTCGGCACAATCCTGAGACCACTGTGGCAGAAGAAGGGTGACTTACCGTGTTTCCATGTTTCAGGGAATGTTTCAGCCCGTGAGAGGCCACTACCAACTCTGGGCAAGTCTTCTAAAGATAATGTGTGCCGATTGCCTTTCCAAAGGAGTGAATTAAGCCACAGGAACAGAATGCGGCTAAAGATATTGCCCGTATCCTCGGTTGTAGGACTTTCATTGTTCGCATAAAAAGCCCTGTTTTGGTCAAAGACTCCAATACAAGTATGACTATCTTCAATGCTAAACGAGTCGTAAAGATGCCTGGGATGGCATTATTCGCAACGGCAAGCCAGAGAGTGCGCGTCACTGCAATGTCTAAGATAATGGTAATGAAGAGATAGACCGAGAGAACGGCAGATGGTCTAATAGAAGAGCGGTGCTCTAAAGGAGACAATATGGTAGCGCCTAATAATAGAAGGAGGTCCAGCGCTGCAGCTGGTATGCTTGCTGAAGTTCGGGCGGAGGTGGGAAGTGCCCAGAGTATCAGCAAAGCAACTTGCAAGCCGCTAAGACATAACCAAGCGCACTAGAAATGATTAAAACACTGATTGATAACAGTATTGAAGGTAGGTAGCATACCGTTTTAATTGCTAGTATAGACCCGGCGTGCGCAAGTACTGGCTGTGATCGCAGTTGTTGAAATCGCAGAAGCAGGCAGAGAATGGCTATTGACGTAGGAGCAATTATCAACACGATCTCCTCAAAATAGATGGTGAAGTCGAAATTTCCACGGCAACCTAGAACCTGAGGGCCCAAAGTATTATCATTTTTGACCAACACCCAGCCGACATTTTGATGTCTTAACTAAGTGATATGCTGCCAGTATCTCAGATTGGGTTGACAGCAGAGCTTCGGTCAAGTGATTGAATTCGCAGCTCTTCCTCAAGAACTTTGCTGACGAAAGCCAGTAAGTACCCTCTGTCCGGACCTCAACAGGCGCTGTCAGTCAGCCAACAAATTCATTCATGGGTCGAAACAAGGTCGGTTGCGCTGATCCGTACACAATTTACAGAAGCTTGCTGCCCAGTAACCTCACCTAGCCAAGCCTTCAAAACCCGCTACACACGCAAGGGGTCAAGGAGGCGGGGCACAGGCTGCATGGTACAGGCCGTACGACACAGGAGGCAGGGCGCGGTAAGTTGCGTGCTCATAGATTGCACCATTTGCCTACTGTAAGTCGTGTTCAGAAAGGAGGTGTGACAGTTGACCAATCACCCCTGCAAATCGCTCGATTGGCTACATACCTGGGACTGTTTAGTAACTGAATTAACCAGATCCGCATGGGATTGAATATAATAGAGCTTCCTATTTGATGCTGGCCCCTGTCGGCCCGTATAATGGAATTGCAGATCAAGTTACCAACCAAGACATTGGATTTTGGTATTCAGAGCCGAACGTCACGCCATTTCTCAAAATGCCATGCAAAGGCGGTAGATGAAATCTCCACGCAAGATGGGATTTTGAATCCCATTTGCAGGAAGCTTCACGTGCACAATGCACTGGCGTTGGATAGAATGTCCAACTCCAGGCCGGTCACTTGAATCTGAAGACTTGCAAGGTCATAGTGACGTATCACGACATTAAGGAGATGCAGGGGCTTTCTCAACTATCACACAATGCCAACCGGAGATGGCCAGCGTATTCGCCATACGCATTGAGGTTGGAGTCTATATCTATAACTAGTCTCATCAGCTAAGCTGACTGCGTGCAGAAGAGCTACTTCACGGCATGGGAAAATCTAGCTTAAGCGTTGATCTGCGTGCTCGTAGGGAAGAGAAGTATCCGCAACAGTTAGTCCCACAAAGCTCCGGCTGGCCACTGCGTAGACGCGCGGCTTCCCTCGTTAAACCCAAGCACGGAGCTTGTGCCGGCATAGAGGTTGTCTGCATCATGCCCACACTGGTTCGCTAGTACGACTATTGTCTCCTCATCCTCGTGGATGGCCTGGCCGGGCTGGCTACCCGCACCAAGCGGCTCGAACCGCCGGATCCAGTAGTCTAAGGTGGCCTTGTCCGGGGTTGCAGCCCCTTGTGGAACTCCGTTGCATCCTGCACAGTCACCCATGCCAACGGCATTAAAACCAGTTTTGCCTTGTGACGCACCACATGGCGTGCGAATTCAAACTCGTCCCATGCGGCACGGAACTGGTAGGGATTCAGATCCATACCTTTTGAGCGAAGTTAGCTACTCATGCACAATTCTTAGTGTGGATCTCACTCACAGATGCCAATGGCAACTTGACCGAGTTTCTGCATATCTCCTGCAAAGAAACCGTCACCTTCTTCTGCCCATGTCTCATCCTGGAAGTAGAGGCTGCTTTTGCGGTAGTTGGCGACCACCTCGCCTGTCTCAGACACGACCACGCAGGAGCTATACCGTCTTACAGGACTTGTCATGGTCTTCTCAGGGTATCCAACAGTCACGAAACAGCGCAGCTGTTTGGCGACACGACGAGCCCAGAGTGTCGAAGGCCCGCTCGAAGTAGGCTCAAGGTAGGGCTCAATGTCCCGTGCCGAAGCAAAATAGTATCCTTTGATTGTGCAATATCAAGTCATAAGTCAACGCTTCATTCAACCAAAAAGTAATTGCGTATTTGTGGCAATGACGAACCAGAGAAGGCCATTTCAGGTAGTACTAGCATGTCTAACTGGCCCGTAGCTGACTCGCGAAGAATTCTGTCCACTTGCTTCATGTTCCGGACCATCTTCCCGGGGTGGGTGAGAATTGGATAATGCCAACGCGCATAGTGCCGGGGTTATGGAGCTTTGTGAGTGACGTCTTTGGCAACTCACAATTATGATAAACCCAAGCCAGTTCGTAAGATGACCCTAGCGTACTTATGCACGATGGCAAGTTCCATAACCCCAGCCTGACGGGATCCCTTAACTGTTCCTTATGGGTAATAGCACAATGCAGAAACCTCCTTCATTTGTTTTCGCCATATCATCCCTGCAATCGCGTAAATGACAGTTGTGACACGACATATCCATATGTCGTAGTGGGTTTTATAGAAAGTGGATAGCACATCTCGAGTTTAGGCTGCCGTTTGTTGACGGTCCTAACGGGGCTGCGGCGTTGCAGGGACGGCCCGAAGTACGGTCATTATTACGTTTATTGATCTTGGCTACCTTTGACTGCCTACAGGTGCACCTTCCTAATAAGTGACCGCTATTAAAGGACATTGAGCTTCAAGATTTAACAATCCTACACTAATAAGACATCTTCCCGACTTGCGAAGCCCAAACTTGAAGCTATTCGAAATACCTTTATCGACGAGTAGCTTAACTAGCTGATGCATAGTTAATTTTGATTTTATAAAGAGGAACAAATAGCTGGAATTCAGGAGTTAGACAAAGAAAAATTATCTTATATAAATGACATGAATGAAGCTGTATAAGGCGGCATAGGATGGCTGGATGAGGTAGCAACAAGAATCTTATGTACTTTAATTTACTCTCATTTCCCTTCATTTTCCTCATTAGTTCTAGTACTGTAAGTGATAGCCCAACCCTATAGACAAATGAATCTTCACTCCCTGTTATAGGGGCCCGCCTTGGGGTGTAGCTCATTCTTGGAGGGTGGGGACGATCAGAGTCTCTAGTAACCCCACGCTGTCTCCGTCGCTACCCCCGTATACGATTAATGGACACAGTAACTAGTAGGTCTATTCTACACTTCATGCATGGCAAGCCTCATAGCATTTCTCCAAGGCGTCTTACAAAGCAGCCTTTGCCGACAGATCCGTCCGCAACGTTGACCTATCGAGCATGGTCGGTTTGTTGGTGAGGATAGAAAACATGCTCGCACAGCCCAGATTGGGTTGTTACCATTGACGACTCGGCAGATACGCCGAGGATGCCTTAGTTGAACTCATGGCCATGCATATGTCGCAAAGGTAAAGAAGGCCACCCGACGACCAGAAAAGGTATGGAGCATATCTGTCTGAATAACGATGAAGCGTACATCTTAGTCGGAAATAGATGAACGAGCAGCTTAGAACGCCAACCCAGTAGGTACAAGTGTCCTAAAGAACCTTTGTAGCAATGGATACTGCACAGCTGTAAGCTACCTAGGAAGTGACTGCAAACCTCGAGCCAATTACTCGAGAAGTGCTACGGATGCTCAGTTTACACCAATCTAGCCCTCTAAAGATTGCTGCTTTCGCCTTATGGCAGGTTATAGCTAACACGACTAATGCCTTTGGATCTACTAATCTTCTTCACTGCCGTCTTGCCACACAACTTGGTGCTGTCAACATGCGTCCCGCCACATGGGTAAGTCTCTGCGCCAATAATCTTCACTACCCGGAATTTCTCATCATCAGCCATTCCCATTGCTTGGCGGTCTGGTATAAGCCTCTCCAGCCCATTGTTCTTGAAATCTTGCTCATCCCACCAGTCGATTTCCACCGGCATGTCTTTATCGATGTAGGTGTCGAGTTTCTCTTGAATGGCATCCTTCCACTTGCCTTCAATCAGGCCAAGGAATTCGCAGGAAGCAGAATCAGGGAAGTGTGATGCCTTGGTCTCGTCGAACCCATCAATCTTTGTCTCTAGAAGGTGGCGAACGGCTGCCCCCAGAACGTGTCCTGCCGTGTGGTAGCGAGAGTATAGAAGACGCTTCTCCACATCGATGGTCTGAGTCACTTTTTGCCCTGGCTTGAAGACGGCTGCGGGTGAATTTGTGAATCGTCCAAAGTGTAGAACCTCGCTTTGTTTGGTCGCCGCCGTGCGAACCATTTGGACGTCAAACTTCTCTCCAGATTCAGCCTCCATGGTACCCTGGTCAGAGGGCTGACCGCCACCTTGAGGGTGGAAGACGGTAGCATCAGTCACTACAACATGATCATCGTCACTGGCTTGCTTGAAAAGGCCTCTGTCCGCTTCCTCTAGAGATGCAACCGTTTTTACAGCCGTGACAGCAACCTGGAGCGTGGACAGGTGGCCGTTGCGTTGAAACGCCAAAACAGTACGCTGCATAATGACAGAATGTGTTCGCTAGTGTAATGTTTCAGCTGGCTTGTCGGCCTATGCAATTGGTAAGTCGGAGGATTGGATAAGCAGCAGAGACGGTAAAGAAAGCGGGAACACGGAATTGTCCCAAGTGGCAAAGTAAAACCGAGCAACAAGACTGCATTCTTATACTGCACCGTTGCCCCCACAATCTTGCATAAATGGGTCATCACCGCCCCACTCACTTCAACCCCTGCTTCTACTCTTCCTTGTAATCACCTGGCAATGATCGAATATGTCTTTACATGTGCTAAGACTACAATCTGCGTATATGCCCCATGTTTCCCTCGGCTCTTGGTGGAAACCACGTTCCTATTCGCTCAACCCTGGGTCGCGCAAGAATCGCCTGCCATACTTGCTCATGACCAGAGAACAAGTGTGTCGGCTCGGGATGAGTTGCCGGGTAAGTAACCTACAAAGGAGCTAACCGTGAAGCGAATATCCGGTTTTGGATGGTCGCGGGAGACGTCGCAAGCCTTGACTTCGTGGAAATTTCTATCTTGTGAGTCAGACAAGACGGAGTCAAGGCAAATTGAGGTACTATACCGTGGGTTGAAAAACGTCAAGTCACCGGGCAATGCTTCCATCGCTTTGAAAGGGTGCCCCTGAAGCATTTGAGGGTGATAGGAGTCTCTGGGAAACTCTTTTCGCCAAGCTATATCGTCATCCGGTGCCAACCACTGACGATCGTACACGATGGTGTCTCCGCCGGGGACTTTATTGAGGAGGATGTTCCAAGTCAACTGCGCCGCACACTCGCTAACGCCCCAGCCAGCCGCTTCCTAACAACGAACTTTACTCAGCCTTGAACTAGATTTGATGGACTGTGACGACTCCATCTGATTAACATTGAGGAAGTTAGGACTCACATAAACCGCACAATCTGCGTGGACTCCAATTCCGCGATCGACAGCACGAAGAATGCCGGCGAAGTACTCTCTGTCATCTTCAGTGGCGACTCGGACACTCATTCCACTGACGGATTGAAGGCGAGCGATGACACGCTCGATGACATCCACCCCAGCCTCTTTTTTCCAGCGTTCCTGCAAGGAGCGTGCCTCAGGAACACTGTCGAAGTAAAGGTTTTTATCTGGTAACCCGACAAGTAAACCGGTGTGTTCTTACATGGAGCCCCCTTGATTCATCGTTGACTTACCTTGAATGTGGTCATACTGTGTGATACCGGATATACCAACTCTGGGCCATGTATTCTCAGTATCATAGGCGCCCTACCAGTTGAGTTTTAGATAAGCTGAGGATTAGGGGCCATGATTTTTGTTATCAAACTGCTCACCAATTTATGTGTACGCACTACCTGCAACATACGCTCGCGCTCATCAGCCGTCAAGAACTCTTTCACTCGAATGACGGGAGCTCTATTGGCAAAGACGTCGATCAATGAACGTGCTGAAAGGTCCTGGTCTTCAAATGTCTTCCAGTTGGTTGGAACATTGCCCGCTGTGGAAGGACCAAAAGGGCATTCTTGTCAAAGGTTGACGCAGCTTTGACTGAAGACAGATTGAAAAATGTCTGTGGTACCGTAGAAGAAGCCATGACTTATTAAACAGTAATGAAGGAACGAGATAATCGTTCTTGTTTCTTAGTGTATAGCTAATGTACGAGTATGTGTGTTTGTGAGAATGTGTAAGAGAAGCTGTCTCGGAGCGATAGATATCTAGATAGTGCACATTCAGGTCAACCAGCACGGTTTTATACTGATGCAAGAAGCATATTTTCATGGTGCTGGCATCATTATGCTTGGGATTGGCATCATATCCTTGTGCTACGTCCTTCCTACCAGGAATTCCTACGAGGCATCTGTGTCGGCAATGAAAATGGAAGTCAAGTCGAGCTAACTGACAGGCTTGGATCTCTTCCTCCTCCCTCGCGCATGGATCTGTATACCGGAGTAGAGGTTACCGAGAGAGCCCCTCCGTTCAAACCCGGTGAGATTGTAGACTGGGCAGCTAGCGAACTTCTTGGCCAAGGTAGGTACGCATGACCAGATGACACTTTTCACAAGATACAACTGTGGAACCCAGTGAGAGCTCGCGGCACAGCAATGTGTCTGCATAAGCCTTGCCTTGTTTTAATGGAACTGCAGCGATTTCCAGCCTAACGTCCTGGCGAAAAACGGAAACGGTGCCGGTTCAGGCCTGATTTTGGCTTGAAAATCCACATTATTTCATGTCAACATGTTCCCCCAACTTTCGTCATGGCTCACTTTCCGAAACTGGACTAGTAATTGTAAGCTTCACATGTCTGCTCCTCGATTTGTGACGAAGATCATCTCATACATGTTTCGATCTTTCGTCAACTTGATCCTGAATCAGGGTGGAGTGAGCATACGGTCCGTTTGACCATTTCTATGCAGCCCGCAAGGGCTAGTTTCCACCCAAGATCTTCAGGTGTGTTGCCGGTTTAAGACTAACAAGATCAAGTTGCTATACTTAATCTGCACTATTGGATCAACCTCTTGCAGACAACCGAGGAGGCTCATAATCCTTGCAGTTCGGCAGATACACACTCGCCCAGCTGGAGCAATATGGGGCGACAACTAACCTTTTCAGGCTGCAGGCGGGAAGATCCGCGCGCCTTGGTGCTGCCTTGCTAGCGTTCACAGGTTTCCTGGACACGGGGAACTCGCAACGACCCACATACCTATTTCTCCGCTCTGCACATGCTGCTCGCCTCGGTTGCTCGTAACTTTGCCCAATGAGGACCCAAACATGGCCTTAGCTCGTCTGCATTAAGACTGTCTCCATTTCCATGGGACCTGCCACCCCTCCCCACGCCCGGGAGCAACAGCCGAGAGAACCTGCAAGGGCCCCTGTAGGCGGAACGAAGAAGATACATAATGGCATGCTTTCCGATGGATACATGTTGCATGTTGTTGAACTAGGGTCATGGCGTAATTATGCAAGCCGGAGTTTGAGCCGTTTGGCATTAAGCTCCAACGCTATTAGGGTGATCTTGTTTGTTTTAAGCATAGGCAGGCGAAATATGAGTGCTGCTGCGCCTGTAAGATGTAGTCTATACGCTATGATAGTTAGGATTGGATCAAACGTAGCCCGGCTATCCGCAGCAATAAACTGAAATTCGATAGAAACTGTTATACCGTGAATCTATTTATTGATATGGTGATTTTTCATGATTATCCGGTCCTGCCGGTCTTTTACTTCATTACCACTAGTATGTATTAAGTAACACATTATCTGTATATTCAAGTCTCGCTCCAACCATCTGAGTTTATTTTTCCTATTTGAGACTCTTTATCTTGAACATCTCTCATGATAAACAGCTCAGTTTCAAGCAATTATCCAAAGCTAATATGTAGTAAACAACACTCTCATATTAAAGAAAAAAAAGGCTTTATGCTCTAACAGGATGTCAGTTACATAACCTGCTGGTTTCTACAATGTGTCTTATTATGTGATAGCCATTAGATTGATGACTATCATTCCAGAAATAATATGAATATTTGATTAAAAATGCACCTGACAAAAGAGCGCAAAAGGCTGAATGACCAATCAAGCAACTCATCGTTCAACATATGCAAGCATGCTGTAATAGCCTGTCCTCATGATTGCACATGGTTGATTTGCAATCAACCTATTGTCAGGTGCTTGAAGAACGCTGTAGTTCCTCTCTTCACCGATAGTTTGAGTTTGCTGGTTGCTGGCCACGTGGAGGCCGAATGCAAGTCGCTCATTTACAGCACAAGCAACCATTTCCATGGCTGATCCCTGGTGGTCAGCTTACTTACGCCCTGATTAAGAAAGCAGAGCTTGATCTTTGGCTATTAAATTGGTATAAGTATAACTGTATATTGATTGGAGGCACTTGTTTCGGCAGGTGGTCCGGACATATTTGCATATGCTTGGCAGGGCTTCCTTGGCACTCATTTAATGGCTGCATTCTTGAGTATAGGGATGGGAGTGGCACGCGGGGCTTGCAGATGCTCTTCCGAGATGTCCAGATGTAAGATCTATCTTGTACGAGTAGCATGATGCGCCAAGTGTTTCGGATGCGGCCCAACCACACCGCAAGCATGGGCCTACTCTTGATGCCTCGCGATGCTGCCAATGATGGTTACAGCGCTGACAGGGTTGCTGGCTGACCCACGCCGCTTCAAGCGTCTTTCACATGCCGTGTCCCTTCTGAGGCTCGAAGTTTATTTGAACTACCGGATGATTGGAACAAATGCATTGCCAATACACTCCCTCACCCACACGCCCCCTGAACCCTGCACTGCACTCCACCAATACATTTTTCATCATCGAGCATGTTTTGTCGAAAAGGATCACGGAATCAAATACAGGGGTCTTTCGTCATCCTCTCCTTCACTTTCGCGACCAGGCTCCACGTTCCACCGCATACAATATCGGATTCTTTGCCAGCATCTGGCCCGCCTTCGATACACCACTGGCCTCTCACGTAATCTCTCCCAACGCACGGCTGGCTGGCCCCATGCCTTTGCATCGTACTCAACCCAGTCGAATCCTATCGAATCTGGCTCACAGTGCCGTACGTTTTGAGAATCACAATACGCAATGAAGAACTGTAGTAGGAAAGATCGTCGAGATCCATGGTTGGGTTTCCTGCTGACCTTCCGGAGCCGTGCGCCATTGTTGTAACAGATGGCGAGCTGCTGCAAAGCATCGAGGTGTTCGATAACCGGTGAGTCGCTGCGGTTCTGTATATATGGTATACCGGTTTGTGCCATACATTGATAGTAGGCAAATCAAAGTCTACGTAAGCACGTATCTGCAAAAATGTCCTACCAAACAGCCACCAACTATGCGGTTGATCCGTGCATTTTCCCAACGTTGACACGAGATGGTGCTCCTGGCTATCAGAAGACTCGTTTTGGACATGAGTTGATCTCAGAGCTGAGATCCTTCTGTCAACAAAAATCAGTGCCGCTTCATAATGTGGTGGCCACTGCGTGGACTCTGGTCCTCCGTGAGTATAGCGCGGCTGAAAGTATAGCCTTTGCGCTCCAGAATGCATCAACAACACAGTCATTACTTGTCCAAGTGACGACGGAAACAACTACGCCGCTTACTCGCCTTATCCAAAGTATTACAGACAGCAAGGGTCAGCCAGAAATAGATCTGCAGCCATTGTCCAAGTCACTCCAGTCTTGCATCAACACAGGCATATGGTATCGTGAAAGCGACCATGAGACCTCCAAAACTGCTATCGAAAATAGTGCAGAGCCGCAAAACAAATTTACAGAGAATTCTTTGGTAAGTTCTCCAGCAATGAAGATCGTGGCTAGAACTAAACTTTTGGTAGTATGCAATCCAACTTTACGTGCCTGAGTTGGAGGTGCGGTACAACACTGCTTGCCTGGGTGTGCTGGATGCAGCCAATGTAATGCAAGCCTTGGAGCAAGCACTTTCCAGCATCCTCCGAGATCAAGATACCATGACGATCGGGGATGTAACCCTCCTGGGCGATCAGGGGATGAAACAGCTGCAGCAGTGGAACGCCCACCAACCAGATCTGTGGCCAGTATCAGTTGATCAGATCGTCTATCAGCGAGTATTGGAGCAGCCTGACGCGCCTGCTATCCACGCCCTGGACGGCAACTACACATTTGCAGAGCTCAACAGCGCGGCGGATCTTTTGCACGCCACCTGATCTCGCTTGGCGTTCGTCCAGAGACCATTGTTCCGTTTTGTTTTAACAAGTCTGCATGGACCATCGTCGCTGTCTTAGCTATTCTGAAAGCCGGAGGCGCAGCAGCAGCCCTAGATCCATCCTACCTGCCTGAGCGGCTTCAACAAATATTGTCTCAAACGGAGGCAAAATTGGTTGTAAGCAGTAGTGCATTGAAAAAGTTACTGGAGGGAACGATATCCGAGTCTGTCATCGCAATTGATGACTGGTTCCAACATGTAGCAAAAGATGATCGGGGAGCTGCACAAAAGAGCCGGCCGATAGCCAAGCCATCCACCGCAGCGTTCGTGGTTTTCACCTCCGGAAGTACTGGAAAGTCGAAAGGAATCGTCCTTTCTCATCAGAGCATGTGCACAAGTGCATTTGCTCATGGAAAGTTCATGGGTCTGAACCCAAAGTCACGCGTATTGCAGTTCGCTGCTTATACATTCGACGTGAGCAACCAGGATATCTGGACAACGCTGATGCACGGTGGCTGTGTGTGCGTCCCATCAGACGAGGAGCGCCTCAATGACATTGTTGGCTCAATCAATCGCATGGCAGTGAATTGGACGTTCCTTACCCCAACGGTAGCAAGGCTACTGACCCTGACCAAGTACCAACTCTTCAAACTCTGGTCCTTGGTGGTGAGGCCATCACTCAGAGCAATGTAGACACATGGGCTTCTTCGGTCCGACTCCTCAACTCGTATGGCCCTGCGGAATGCTCTATTTGTTGTGCCGTCAGTGAGCTCAGTCCATTCCCAGGCTCATCTGCCAATGGCCCTCAGCAACAGAGTAAGATAGATCCTGCCAATATCGGCTATGCTCTTCCAAGCGCAATACTTTGGATTGCCAATCCACACAACCATGATTCTCTCAGCCCCATCGGAGCGGTCGGTGAGCTGCTGGTTGAAGGACCAATATTGGCACGGGGTTATCTTCGTGACACTGCACGCACTGATGCTGCGTTCATTGAGAATCCCGCATGGGCAACGACAAGTACCTCACCTTCAAGGCGCTTCTATAAGACTGGTGATCTAGTCCGGTATGCTAGCGACGGCACTATGCGATTCGTCGGTCGCAAAGACCACCAAGTGAAGATCCGTGGCCAACGTACGGAGCTCGGTGATATTGAGCACCATCTGTCTGCTGCGCCAGATGTGAAGCAAGGGGCAGTCTTCCTGCCAAAAACGGGACACTGGGCTGAGCGACTAGTCGCGGTAGTGTCTCTGACTCGGCTTGCCTCCGTGGCTACGAAAGACCATCGCCTTCTGTTGGTCGGCCAGGAACACCAAGAAACCGTTGCGGCTGCAGTGGAAACACTACACACCATTCTCAAAGAGAGTCTTCCTTCGTACATGATACCGGCCGCGTGGTTTATAGTGGAGTCTGTGCCGCTGACGCCGTCGGCCAAGGTGGATCGTAAGGAGATCACCAGATGGATTGAGGGCATGGACCACGACACCAGGCACATTACGCCTGATTTGAAGCCAGCCACTGAATCTCACAGTGCGATTGAGAATGGGCAACTGAGTCAGCGAGAGGCTACTCTACGGCAAATTTGGGCCCACGTTCTCAATGTGCCTGTCGATCGTGTCGGTCTGCACCAGTCATTCATTAGCGCTGGAGGCGATTCAATCTCAGCCATGCAAGTGATGGGAGAGGCCCGAGTACAAGGCATTGTGATATCAGTTCAGGATATTCTTCTGGCGGATTCAATTGCGGACTTGGCTGCCAACTCCCGTTCCGGGGCGCCGTAAAGCCGGTAACATCAGTGGCCAAGGACACACATATCCCTTTGTCCTCACGCCCATGCAAGAACAACACTTTCGGCTGGCTCCGGAAGGTGACTCATCCTTTAATCAGGGCTTTCTTCTTACTTTACCTCAAAAAATGAGTGTCGAGACGTTGACAGATGCTGTCGAAACTCTGATCCACCGGCACGAGATGCTGCGGGCTCGTTTCAGCCAAGAGCCTAATGGATCTTGGAAGCAACGCATTGTTAGTGAAGATGAAAATGACTTCGAGTTACGATCTCACCATACACGAAATCTGGAGCGGGTTGATACAGCTATCCAAAAGGCTCAAGCCGGACTAGATGTCGAAAATGGCCCTGTGTTTAGTGTAGACTTTTTCGATGTAAAAGGACATGGTCAATTCGTCTACCTTCTAGCACACCAGCTTGTGGTAGACTTAGTATCGTGGAGGGTACTGTTCCAAGAGCTGGAGGAATCGCTACGTCTAGGTCATATTGACCATCCGTCGCCTTATCCATTTTCTGAATGGTGTCGCCTACAGTATGAGAAAGCACAAACACTTGACCCTGCCGCGACCCTTCCCTGGACTCTAGACCCCCAGATACCTCATTCTGGGGCCTCTCTACGAAGGCTCACACATACGGCGATGCCATTGAGGGAACCTTCAGATTGAATCAACACATTAGTCAACTTCTCATCGGGCTAATCCTCGAGGCGTTGAGTGTCGAGCCGATTGATATTTTCATCGCGGCCTTGACGAAGTCACTTGCAGAAGTATTTCCTGATCATGTAATTCCAACCTTATTCCAGGAAGGCCACGGCCGCCAGCCGTGGAGCGATGATATAGATTTATCCCGTACTGTTGGATGGTTCACCACCATGGCGCCAATCCCCATCGGAAAGATTACGCGAGACCAAGATACGGGAACGGTGGCTCAGGCTATTCACAATTTTAGGAAAGATTTACCCGACAAGGGGTGGGCAGATTACACAGCCAAGATGCTATCGCCCAAAGCTGCGCAGCCGCCTACTCATGAGCTGTTGGAGATTGTCTTCAACTACGAGGGTATATACCAGATCCTCGAAAGAGATGACTCTTGGATACGACATGGCCCACTTCGACCACAGAGTAAATCGGCCCATACTCGAGCACTCAGCTTAGCAGCCAGTAAGACAAAATTCCGTAGCGACTTCGTCAACCTCCTAGCTGTGTTTGAGATTACAGCTGCCGTCGTCTCCTCGCAAGTCGAGTTTTCGATCCTTTACCCTCCTGATATTCAGCACCATGGCCGTGTTGGTGGCTGGTTACGTCGATTTGAAGAAACGCTTGCTGCTATTGCCAGAGATGTAGCTTCTTTGAAAGGCCGATCGCTCTCCGTTGATGTACCTTTCTCTGCCTACAACTACAGCTTGTCGCATCACGCTGCGGAAGAAGCAGACAGCCTGAAGGACTCGCTGATCCGATTTGGTGTGAGCGAACTTTCAGATATCGAGGATGTGTATCGCTGTTCTCCAATGCAAGAAGGGCTACTTCTGTCGCAGTCCACAGAACGAGGAGGGAAATACATCCTCAGCTACGTCTGGGAAGTCAAACTTTCCGACCCATCGGCACAATTGGACTTCGAGCGCCTTTCGAAGGCATGGCAGTCGGTTGTAAACCGCCACCCATCTTTGAAGACTTCATTCATTGCCGCGCCTAATGGACACATGGATCAAATCGTATTTCGCGAGAGGCAGGCTTTGATTGAAGAGGAGTCAATCTCCGATATTAATGATGAGGACCTTTTGTCAGTTGTGTCTTCATTGAAGAGCGTTGATCCTCGCGACCTGAATATCAATTAAAATTTGTTCGAGCGAGAAACGGAAAGCAATTCCTCAAGTTTACGATCAACCATACCATCTTTGATGGAGAATCAGCTCCCGTCTTAGCTCGGGAACTCAGCGCTGCTTATGATGGAGAGCTCAAGAACCCGCCTGTTCCTTACAGTGCGTTGATCAACTATCTTGCAAAGAGGGACTCATCTTTATCCGTCGCTTTCTGGAAAGACTATCTCTCACAAGCCGCTCCATGTCATTTCCCATCCCTTACTGGTGAAATTCTTGATAAAGATAGCACCACTAAGTCCAATCACGAGATATTCACAGTTGAGCTTGAGCATTCTCTCGTATCACTGCAGTCAGCATGTTCTCGTGCGGGAATTACTCTGTCAACACTGTTATTGACGATATGGACACTGGTTCTCCGCGTCTACACCGGCCAGGAGTCCGTGTCATTCGGTTTCCTAGCTTCTGGGCGTGATGCCCCAATTCCTGAAATTGAGAGCGTCATCGGCCCAGTGCTGAATATGCTCATCTGCCACGCACTAGTGACACAGGTCAAGACCCCGAAGGAGGTGGCAGTGGGAATCCAGAAGGCTTTTGCGCAAAGCTTGTCTCATCAATTCACGCCTTTGGCCGAGATTCACCACGCCTTAGGGCTGACAGGGAAGTCCTTGTTCAATACAGTCTTATCATATCAACGCATTCAACAGAACAAGACAGAATCTGATCGTACATTTCACTTGGAGCGCATTGGTGGGCAAAGTAAGACCGAGTATGATATAACACTGAACGTCAACGTCTCCGAGGCCGATATAAGTGTGATCTTCAAATACTGGACCTCAGCTCTCAGCCAACCCTTTGCTATTCGCGTCGCGAACACTTTTAGAGATATTCTATCATCCGTTGTTCAGAACTTTGAAACACCCTTGGAGCAATTGACTTTGCTAAGTGCACCTGACATCCAGGACGTCGCTACTTGGAACGATGGCGGACGAATAGAAGCCAACAAGTGCATACACATATTGGTCAAACAGCGTGCTGTCGAAAATCCCCTAGCCATAGCGATTGAAACCAGGGAGGGGTCTATATCTTATAGCGAGCTGGATTCTGCTGCGCTTGCATTATCCTACAGACTGCGTCAGAAAGGCGTGGGACCTGATGTGCGAGTGCTGGTACTAGCCAAAAGATCTACCTGGGCTATTATCGGACTTTTAGCCATTCTCAAGGCAGGAGGAGTGATACACGTACTTGATGACTCAAAGCCTACTTCTGAGTTGAAGGAAACTGTTACTATCTCGAAATCTCAAATCGCTATCGCCACTGAAGGCTTCTTCGGTTTAGCTAAATCGATCGTACCCGACGTCATTCCCTCAATGCACTATCCGTCTATGATATGGGTCATCCACAAGATCGATGGGATATAGCCACTCTTGAAAATTTGTGCTCCGTTGTTCTTACGTCCGGACCAAACGATGGCTCCAAGCCAGTTCTTCTAGACCACCGCAGCGTTGCCAGCCGTGTCATCACTTATAGTACAGACTTGAAGCTGACTAGGAAATCACATGTGTTGCACCACTCCCTTACTTCAGTCATGAGGGCATGATGGAGGTTTGGGCGACTCTAACAGTTGGGGCGCGGCTGTGCATTCTTGCACCATCGGCTGACTTGTCCATCGTTGCCGAAACCGCAAACGAGCTCGATGTGAACTGGGCCATTCTCACCCCAACTTTGGCGGATTCCTCGATCCTCAAAGCGTTCCTTCTCTTAACACCTTGGTTCTTACGGGGAGACCCGCATCAAACCAATTCTTTGATACGTGGAGCAAAAGAAATCCCATCCGTTCATTCTCTACACCTGAGACTGGAAACGTATCGTCCACGAGCGACTCACTGAATAGCCTTGACCCAAGAAATATTGGTACACCTTCAAAGAACGTGACCCTTTGGGTTGCTGACATCCAAACGCCTCATTTTCTTGCTCCGATTGGCGTAGTTGGCGAACTCTTAATTGAAGGCCCTACATTAGGTCTTGGGTATGAGCAACTGCCACATAGTTCATCAACTGCGTTTATCGAAAACCTAGCCTGGAGCAGGCAAACCCATCACGGCGTATCTGGTGTTCCACGACGTTTTTTCAAGACCGGAGATCTTGTTAGGTACACATTAGATGGGTCGATTCAGTATATTGACCGTACAGCTCATGCAAAGGCTGATTCCTTTGCGCAACGCCTTTCCGCTCTAGCAAAGATACAACAAGTGCTGGTCAAAACTGTCTCGACAGGTCAATTAAGCCAACAAACTGTGGCAGTCTACACCATTAAGCCGCCCAGCAACCTCCAGCGTCCAGACATCTCCCTTGACCGATCACTTGACGCTCGAACTATCTACACCGAATTCATCCGGACTCTAGATCAGTCGGAAAGCGCCGATATTCCGACTTTATTCGTACCCATCGAAGTGTTTCCTGTTCTAGAAACAGGCAAGATAGATACTGAACGTGTGAAAATCTGGTTGGAAACAATCGACAGAAACACATTTCATGAGATCCAGCATCTCAATCAAGTAGTTGAACCGCCAGCGGCAAAGCTTTCGAACCGCACGGAAGAAATACTGGCGCAGATCTGGAGCGAGGTTCTGCATATACCAGTAGAGAAGATTGGACGCGAGACGCCTTTTATAACCTGGGTGGAGATTCAATCTCTGCCATCCAGGCAGTCTCGCGCAGTCGCCGGGACAATATCGACTTGACTGCCCAGGACATTCTTCAATTTCGCACCATTGCCCGCATCGCCCTGATTGTCGCCCGCCGGGGAGTTCTACATGTTGAGACCGTCAGGCACGAGAGTTTAGCCAATGTCCTGTTTGGTCTTTCGCCAATCCAAGCGCTGTACTTTGATGCAGACCCCGACGGAGAAGAGCGCTACTATCAAAGCCAATACCTCGAGTTCAATCGAAAAGTAAGTGGCGAGCTCGTGACTGCTGCTCTGTATGCGGCTGTGAATCGGCACCCAATGCTTCGTGCACGATTCAATGATGATGATGGCGAATGGATGCAGCTGATAAGCGACGACGTAGCTGGGTCGATTGACCTCAGTGTCTTGGAGGATGTTCCCAAGGGTAACATTGACTCTTCTCTTAAGTCTGCCGTGGGCGCCATTGATATAAGAAACGGCCCACTGGCTGCTGCTCGCTTGTTCAAATCAAGGAACGGAGAGGACGTTCTGTTTCTGGCTGCCCACCATCTCGTGATTGACCACGTTTCTTGGCGAGTCATTCTGAAAGAGATCCAAGACCATATCTTGGGAATTGACAATGCCAATAGTCCCCTTTCCCTTTCTACCAGTGGTCACAGTCACTTGCAGATTACAGCATGGAGAATTTCCGTGAGACAAATAAAGTATTACCACACGTTCCACCAGAGGCTGATGTCGAATTCTGGGGTTGGCTGGACAGCAAAATTCACATGGCCAAGTGCAGCGCCTGACTGTCAGCCTGGACGAGGCCACGACATCCCGTTTACTCACAGAATCGCAGTCATGTCTCCATACAGAACCAGTTGATGTTATGCTTGGGGCTCTGCTCCATGCATTCGTCCGCATGTTTCCCGACCGCGATACACCGGCAATCTTCAACGAGGGCCATGGCCGAGACGCTCTAGCAGACGCAAATGACATTTCCCAAACCATAGGCTGGTTTAGTACCTTTGCACCATTGGTGACAGCGCCGGGTCAGAACGCTTTAGATACTATCCGCCGCATCAAGGATGCCCGACACTACCTACCCCAAGGCGGATGGCCATACTTCGCAAGCCGTTACTTAACTCCAGAAGGACAGGCTGACTTTGGCGGTCACTTTCCTATGGAAATAGTCTTTAATTACTTGGGTCGATATCAAGGACTTGAGAAAGATGACGGCTTGTTTCATCGTGCCTCAGCACCCGACATTGGCTGCCTCTACCCTAACCTACTTCGATTTTCGCTCTTTGAAGTGCTAGCATCTGTCAATTCAGGCGAGCTGCACATCCAGCTGTCTTACCCAAAAGCAACCAGACACCAGGAGCGTTTGGGAGAATGGATGGACCAGTATCGTACCATTCTTGAAGACACAATCACTAACGGCAGTGCTGTCCTGTCTCGTTCTGACTTTCCTCTACTCGAGGCAAGCTATACAGATCTTGATCGCATTGTAAATGAGGTCATTCCTTCTATCAAGGGGCCTGTCACCATATCAGATCTTGAGGGTCTCTACCCAAGCACCCCCATCCAGACTGGACTCTTGATCTCACAGGCTCGCAATTCAGCATTCTACGAGTATGCTACTATCGCTGAAGTCCTGCGCCCTGCATCAGGTGAACCTGTCAATGCAAAGAAGTTAGAACGCGCTTGGCAAGAGGTTGTTCAACGACAAGCTATTCTGCGAACGGTGTTTGTGGATAGTATTTTCCCATCAAGTATATATGACCAAGCCGTTCTAGGAAGTTTCCTGGTGAAGTGGTGCAACTTGAATCAAAAGACCGCGATCCTTCAACTGTTCTTCGCGAACTGCCAGGACTGGAGTTTTCGCCTGGCCAACCCTTGCACCGCTTGAGTATATGCACCACAAGCTCTGGAGCTGTCTTCGTGCGCCTAGATATGAATCATGCAATAAGCGACGGAGCATCCACGAGTATATTGCTTCGCGACCTTACTGCAGCATACCATGACCATCAGGTCTCCCTCCTCTGTCTCAATATCAAGACTTTGTCGCCTTCTTACTTCAACAGCCAAAGGAATTGCACCTAAAATATTGGACAACCCGCCTTGCTGAGATTGAACCTTGCTTGCTGCCAAATTCTTTGCTGTCAACCGCACCACAGAATAGCATTCACTTTACTCAAGTTGCTTTGCCAAAACCGGTCGCTCAGGTCCGGACATTCTGTATCCAGAGCGGAATCACCCTTTCGACGTTGCTTCAAACTGCATGGGCTTTGGTACTTCGAGTGTACTGCAACGCAGAGAAAGTCAGCTTCGGTTATATCGTGTCCGGAAGAGATGCCCCAATCGACGGAATCGAGGATGTCATTGGCCCATTCCTTAATCTTTTGATCTGTCAAGTCTCTGTTCGCTCCAATTCTTCCCCGCTGGCTATCCTACAAGATCTTCAAGACTATTTTGTGGAAAGTTTGCCACATCAGTTCAGCTCGTTGGCAGATATTCTCCACGAGCTAGGACTAGGCGATCAGGCTCGCTTCAACACAGTATTCTCCTTCCAAAGGCGGGCAATTGATACCAGCTCAGGCTCTGAAGGATTGATTCATTTCCGCCGCCAACGAGCAAGAGATCCTACCGAGGTAAGCAGTCCATTATCTGTACTATCAAAACTTAAACAGCCTAACATGCTCTAGTTTGACCTCGCTGTAGATGTGGAGGATCTTGGAGATAATGTGTCAATTGTCTTGGAGCATTGGCAGGACAGAATTTCCCGGGACTGGCCGGCAGTATTGCAGATACCTTCTCACAAGCAATTCTTTCCATAATCAACCACCCGCAGGAGGAATTGCGGCGCCTCGATCTGGCCGGACCAGGCAGTCTAGCCAAAATTCA
The DNA here is from genome assembly GCA_020081605.1 of Albifimbria verrucaria. Classification (NCBI taxonomy): domain Eukaryota; kingdom Fungi; phylum Ascomycota; class Sordariomycetes; order Hypocreales; family Stachybotryaceae; genus Albifimbria; species Albifimbria verrucaria. The sequence continues at coordinate 6,658,244 of JAHREC010000013.1, forward strand.
TCATTGGAACTCTTCTCCACCTCCAGCTCATGAAGTGTGCCTTCACCATGGATTCAAGGAGCAAGCCCTACGCCAACCAGGAGCTCCCGCTGTAAGCTCGTTTGATGGTGAATTAACCTACTCCGAGTTAGATACGGTTGCCACCAACTTGGCTGCTGAACTCCGAGATCGGGGAGTGACTCGTGGCATTATGGTCCCATTTATGTTCACGAAGTCGATATGGGCTATTGTCGGAATCCTCGCGATCCACAAGGCTGGTGGTGCCGCGGTACCTCTTGATCCCAAGGCACCGCGACAGAGACTAGAGACTATTGCCTCAGATACAGAAGCGACAATTTGCCTCGGTTTCCTGAATTTCAGTCCAACTTATCCGCCATCTTTTCTACCGTCATCGAGGTTGGCCCTTCTGCATTAGCAAGTACAAATGGGTCAGCCAGAATTGTGGATGACATATCCCAACCATCTGATCCGGCATTCGTCATCTTTACATCTGGCAGTACAGGTGTACCTAAAGGCTCGATCCTTGAACATGGATCGCTGAGTACAACTGCCGCCAAATCCATGGATCCAATTAATATGAACTCCGATTCGCGCGTCTTGCACTTTGCATCATACACCTTCGATGTAAGCATAGAGGAGGTCTGCTTTACTCTGATGCGTGGTGGTTGTGTCTGCGTTGTATCTGAGGATGAGCGCTTCGATGACTTGGCTGGAGCAATGGATCGGCTACAAGTCACCTGGGCTGATCTCACACCAACTGTAGCCGCAATGATAGCCCCGATGCAGTCCCATCTCTCAAAACACTAGTGACTGGAGGAGAATGGCTGACTCAAGCAGTTATCACGAAATGGGCTGACAAGGTAGAGCTCTTCAATTCGTATGGTCCATCAGAGTGCTCTATATTCTGCTCGGCAACTGCAGCACCTCTAACCTCAACCTCCCATAAAGAGCACATCGGTGTGCCGCTGGGCAGTCGTGCCTGGATAGTTAATCCAGGTGATCACAGTCGTCTAGTCCCAGTCGGTGCAGTTGGTGAACTAGTTATTGAAGGGCGTATTGTCGCCAGGGGCTACCTAAAGAACCCAGCTCAAACAAAAGCCCGGTTCTTTGGGTCTGCTCCATGGCTTCCCGAACCTCTTCCGGTCGGAAGTCAGCTGTATATGAGCGGTGATCTGGTAAGATACGAGGAAGATGGTTCATTGATCTTCGTTGGTCGTGAAGATGGACAGATAAAGCTTCATGGTCAACGCCTAGAGATAGGCGAAATCGAGCACCAGCTGTCTTTGAAACTGGACCCGAAAGAGAAATCCTCTGTTCAAGTACTCACAGTACCTGGATCAACATCGCGCAAGGCTCTGGTTGCTTTCTTTACTGTCTCCCAGGATGGTTTCGATGAGCAAGACGGTCCTGTAGCAATAACAGAAAGCCTGCGAGACTTCCTGTTTAATCTTAAACAGGAGCTCGCCCAGGCGCTGCCGCCATACATGATCCCCTCCGTATACATTCCTCTCTTGAGGCTTCCCTACAGTCCGGCAGGAAAGGTAGACCGGAAGGTGCTCGCATCCTTGACTGGTGCCATAACAGAGTCTCAGTGGCTCCAATATTCTTTAGCGGGATCTCAAAAGTCTCTTCCTGCCACGGAATCAGAAAGAAAACTCCAGCAGCTGTGGGCAGACGTGCTTGGTATTGATGCCTCTCTCATCGGTCGGGATGATCATTTCTTTCATCTTGGTGGAGACTCAGTTCTCACCATCCATCTGTCCGCAGCCATCCGCAAAATTGGTCTTTCTTTGTCTGCAAGCTTGATTTTCCAACACCCGACCCTCACGGATATGGCTTCAGCCCTTGAATTGAGGAATAAGAACTTGGAGAATAAGAAAGAAGTTGAATACTTACCGTTTAGCCTTTTGGCACCTTCCACATCCATTGATGTACTGCTCAATGACGTCCAACCCTTGAGCTCTCTCAAGGATCGAATAGAGGACATTTATCCCTGCACGCCTCTCCAGCAAGGATTGTTCGCCCTCACATTGCGAGATCCAGGCGCATACACTCTAAGACGAATATATCAGCTACCCAAAACGCTGGACTTGGCCAAGTTTCAGAACGCCTGGCAACAGGTTGTAAATGAGACGCAAATCTTACGATCCCGCATATTCTTCACTCCATCGCTCGAGGCCTACCAGGTGGTACTGAGAGAAGAAGAAATTGTGTGGGGCTCGTCTACAAGCCTACAGCAGTATCTCGCAGATGACAACTCCAATCCACTCAAGGAACTGCAACCCTTGGCACGATATGCTATTGTTCAAGAGGACGACCATGCCTACTTTGTTTGGACTCTACACCACTCACTCTATGACGGATGGTCAGATGGGCTTCTCTTAGACCGATTAAACTCGATATATCACCAGCGTCAAACACCACCTTCGGTCCCATTTCATCGCTTCATTCAGCACATAAATGAGCGCAATCCAGAGAAAGTACACAAATTTTGGACCCAATACCTTGAGGGAACATCTACGATTCCCTTTCCTTCACGACCATCCGTGAGAGAATCACCATTGCCTCCTGGTGTTATTTCTCTCAGCTTGCCGCTGGCTGCCCGAGAAAGCCAGAATGCGAACACTGCTACACTACTAAAAGCAGCTTGGGCTCTGGTTATATCGCAATACACTGATTCTCCCGATGTGATTTTCGGCCTGACATTGAGTGGACGCGACGTTGACATGCCAGATGTCGAAGCTGTCGCTGGGCCGACAATCGCAACAGTCCCCTGCGGGTGGTATTAGACAGCAAATCTCCAATCTCGAGTTTGCTGGAGCAGATATACGCCACTGGTGTAGAATTGATAGACAACCAGCATATTGGACTTCAGCAAATCCGCAACTTAAATGAAAATGCAAAGGCAGCTTGCAATTTCCAAAATCTTCTTATCATCCAGCCTGGTCAGTCGGAAAATCCTTTAAATGCCTCGCTTGGCCTTGTTGAAGTTCGCGAAGCACCGAGAGATTTTACAGGGTATCCATTGGTACTAGAATGCTCAATGTCTGCGAGTGAAGTACATCTTCAAGCTTCTTACAACCATGAGGCTTTGTCGACGGACCAGGCTCGTCGGCTACTTCATCAGCTGCGTGCGGTCTTTAAACAGCTTGAGACTGGGTCGTCAGAACAGGCTGTTGGCGACATTGAACTATTCAGCGACTACGATGCGGCATTAGTAGGTCAATGGAATCAGCAGCCTCCTCTTACTGTTGAGCGCCGTGTGCACGATCTTATTCGAGAGCACTTGGATCTTGACCCTAGCAGGCAAGCCATTAGCGCTTGGGACGCATCTTTAACCTATCAACAGTTGCACGAGCGTACAGGTGTGCTGGCCAGTAAACTCATCGAGCGTGGTGTCGTCCCGGGAACCCCGTAGGATTTTCCCTCCCTCGTTCATCATGGTCTGTAGTTACTCTCCTTGCTATCGTGCAAGTCGGTGGCGTGTCTGTCTTTGTGGACCCTAAGTACAGCCAAGAGCGAATCCAACAGATTATCGACATCACGGATCTTAAGTACATAATCACAGGAGATGAGTCTAATGACTTCATCGATGACCTTAGACTAGACAGAGTCGTCGTACCTCGTGAAGTGGGCACCACTACAGTCAAATCTCCGTTACAGCTTCCCCAGTTCCACGCGTCCGCAAGAGCTTACATCATCTTCACTTCTGGCAGTACAGGTGTGCCCAAAGGCGTCGCAGTTTCGCATGCCGCTCTTTCCACGAGTCTTACATCCCATGGAAAGGCAATGGGGATGGATCCGAGAAGTCGGATGCTGCATTATTCGTCTTATACATTCGATATATCTATCATGGAAATATTCACCACCCTTGGACTTGGCGGTTGCGTCTGTGTGCCCTCAGAAGAGGGCAGACTCACAAACCTTGCCATAGCCATTCAGACGTTGGGCGCTAACATGGCCATTCTAACACCGACAGTGGCGCGTCTGCTAAAGCCTCAAGATGTCCCCGGGTTAGAGACTCTCTACTTTATAGGTGAAGCGCCCCAGCAAGGTGATGTCAGTCAGTGGACCGGAAATCTCAGCTTAATAAACACTTACGGTCCAGCTGAAGCAACTTTGATTGCTTCTGTGCACCCATATGTAGCAGGTGATGATGCTCTCAATATTGGAGGCTCGTTGCCTGGAGGTACACTGTGGGTTGTTCGTGCTGACAATCACAACAAGTTAACTGCAGTCGGCGCAATTGGCGAGCTCCTAATTGAAGGTCCAATCCTCGCAGAGGGCTACATCAAGGAACCTCAGAAAACAGCCGACTCATTCATCAAGGACCCTACCTGGGCACAGCAGCTGAACCCCAATCACCTGGAGCATCGGCGGTTCTACAAGACAGGAGATCTAGTTCGCTACCAGGATAATGGAGAACTCGTCTACGTGGGCCGCAAAGACACACAGATAAAGATCAATGGCCAACGTGTGGAAATTGCAGAGATCGAGCATCATATCCGCAATGCTCTTACTGAGCCCCTTGACATAATTGTCGATACTCTCAAAAATCTAGAAAATGATCGGAATGAGCTTGTGGTATACTTCCAACCAACTCGCTCCAGATCCGATAAAGATACGCCATCTGCGACTCCTTTGCTGCTCTCGCCAACGGCACCGAGGACTTTGCTAGACGTTAGAGACAAGCTTCTCACCAGACTACAAGCGCACATGGTACCTTCGCTATATATACCACTCTCAGTTCTCCCAACGAATCAGAATGGTAAGATTGACCGCAAAGCACTGCGCCTAATAGGAACTGGTCTGAGTCCGAAGCAACGCGCCGATTACACTGTGCGACATCGTGGTGACCCACGTCCACCATCAACCGCGATTGAATATGCCCTTCAAAGCACTGGAGCCGGATCCTGGGTGTTCCGCGTGAGCAGATTGGCGCGGACGACAGTTTCATCCAGCTCGGAGGTGATTCCCTGACAGCAATTCGGTTGGTTGCAGCAGTCCGTGAAGAACAGCTCATCCTGTCTATCAAGGATGTTTTCCTTCATTCGAAGTTATCAAGCATGGCCCAGAGGGTTCAAGTGGAGGACATCAATATTAATACAGATACTGCTCAAGATACTTCCAGATCCAGTGTCGAGCCCTTCTCTTTACTGGCTCCAGGCGCGGAAGTAAATCGCCTACTGGTAGAGTTGGAGCAAACGTGGCAGTTGACCAAAGACATTGTGGAGGACATTTACCCGGCAACTCCGCTACAGGAAGGGCTTCTGGCGGTGACGATGAGCCAGAATAGCACTTATGTCAACAAAGAAGCGTACCAGATCCCCGATAATATCGACGCTGATCGATTTGCTTCTGCGGTTGAGTCGCTAATCCAGCGACACCCAATCTTGCGAACGCGCATCATTCCCACCACATCATGGGGCTCGTGCCAAGTCGTCGTAAAGGAGTTCCAACCTGTGTCACGCATCCATGCCCCAGACTTGGAAACTTATTTGCAGAAGTTGCCAGCCACGAAGGTGGGACAGTTCGGAGAGAAACTAGTCACCGCAACGATTGTAAACGATGATTCCGGTCGAGCGTACTTCTTATGGACCGCACATCACTCTGCTTACGATGCTTGGACAATCTCTCTTTTCTGGAAAGAGCTGAAAGAGCTATATCATGCAAGATCATTAACTTCTCGCCCTCCATTCAGTGCCTTTGTCGCACACCTGCGTCACACCAACACTCCAGCATTAGACGATTTCTGGCGCCAGTACCTAGCAGGGCGGCTCCTACTGTCTTCCCACAGCCCCCATCTACCTTGCCCTCATCCCATATAACACGCGCTTCAAAGAGCATTTCCCATACTGCCGACTTGGGTCACGAGCTGCCGTCTAGCTCTACGCTCCCAACGATTATTCGAGCTGCCTGGGCGTTGCTTCTATCGTCCTACGCCGATAGCCGTAACTCAGACGTTGTATTCAATATTACCCAGTCTGGGCGAAACGTCCCAATCCCTGGCATTGCCGAGATGTTCGGCCCTACTATAACAACTCTACCGTATCGCCTCCGCTGGGAGCCAGACACCACTATTGGCAGTTTCTTGTCAAGGATTCAATCCGAAGCCCTGGATCTCATTCCATACGAGCAGGTAGGCCTTCAACGAATCCGTGGTCTCAGCGCCGACTGTCAGGCATCATGCGACGCAACGAACTTGCTTGTGATACACCGTGCCGATTCTGCTCAGTCTGATCGTCTTGGCCTACGAAAGCTCAGTTTGACAGGCAGCACGGACTCGTTCCTCTCATATGCACTAGCCATGGAGTGTACCATAGATGGTGGTACTATCCACATTTATACGTCTTATGACCCTGATATCATACCATTGTACCAAACGAAGCGCGTTGTCCAGCAGTTTGATCATCTCATTCGGCAGCTGTGTGAAGCCTCGTCCAATAAACTTGTCCGCGAATTAAATGCGTTCAGTCCAGCGGACAGAGAAGAATTGACAAGCTTATACAATCATCCAATACCCGCAGTCGAGAAGTCTATCCCCATAGTGTTCGCAGAACAGGTTACCCTGGCGCCTAATGCACTGGCTATCGACTCTCAGCATGGCATACGGTTTACATACGCCGAGTTAGACCGCATCAGCGATGGTATTGCCCACCGCCTAGTATCCTTGGGTGTGCTTCCAGATGACAGGGTGGCATGGTGTTCCGAGAAATCTCCTTGGACGGTTGTCGGCCTCGTTGCCATCGCTAAAGCCGGCGGGACTGTGATATTCCTTGACCCATCTCATCCTCCCTCTCGCCGAGAAGAGCTCATTAAGGCGAGCCAGCCCCGCGTCATACTAGCTGTTCCCCACACGATCAATTATTCCACTCCTCAGATGATGCAATCCCACTCATCACTATTGATAGCAGTTCGGTCAGCAAACTTAATGACCGGTCGCTTGTTCCTCCAACAAGCTCAATAAGTCCTGATTTGGGCCTCTATGTACAATTTACTTCGGGAAGCACTGGAACTCCAAAGGGTGTATAGTAGAGCACCGAAATTTCCTGAGCTCCGCAGCCATTTACACCAAAATTTCACGACTCAGCCAAGGCACGCGTGTGTTCCAAATCTCGTCTTACAGTTTTGATATCGCGTTGTTGGAGACGTTGGCAGCTTTGACCGTCGGAGCGTGCGTGTGCGTGCCTAGGGATGAGGCTCGTCTTGGCAATCTCACTCAAGCCATCAATGATCTCCAGGTCAATTGGGCTATCTTGACTCCCTCTTTAGCGAGAACTCTCCCCGTCCAAGAAGTACCCACACTCCAGGATCTTGTGCTTGCAGGAGAAGCTCCTTCGGCCTCTGATGTACAGATGTGGCGCTCTTCGCCTTCCCTGTTCGTCTTTATAATGGCTATGGCCCTGCCGAGTGCGCCGTCTTGGTGACCGCCAAACTGATCACCCACCCAGACTCAGCAAGCGAGCTCGGAAAGTCCCTGGCATCTAGAAACTGGATCGTTGATCCCCAAGACTCGCAAAAATTAGCACCACTCGGTGCTATAGGCGAACTGCTCGTTGAAGGTCCGATTGTCGGGCGTGGATATCTCAATGATCCGGCCCGTACCGCCGCGGCTTTTATTCGCCCTCCACAGTGGCTCAAAGAGATTAGAACTACAATTGAAGACGACTCCAGTCACCGAGTTTACCTTACCGGCGACCTTGTTCGGTCCACAAGTGACGGCAGCATTAGCTACATAGGTCGCAAAGACACTCAGGTTAAGATCCGAGGCCAACGTGTGGAGCTTGGCGAGATCGAGCACCGCCTAGGAGCACATGATGGAATCGAAAACTCGGCTGTGGTTTATCCAAGTAACGGCCCATGCAAGAATCAACTTGTCGGTTTCGTTTCTCTGCCCGAGCAAAATTCGGCTGAGCAAAAACCAGGCTCTATTTCGCTACTTTCTGGCGTAGTCTTATCAAATGCTTTGACTGTAATACGTCATGCAGAGTCTTCACTTACAAGCCAGCTGCCATCCTACATGGTTCCATCACTCTGGATCCCCTTGTTGTCTATTCCACTTTCACCATCTGGTAAGGTCGACCGTCATGCTCTTGTTAGGTGGCTTGCTACTGTAGATGGAAATACCTTGAGCGAGCTCGCAAGTCTAGGGCAAGATCAGAGCAACAATGTCAGAGCATGGACCCCAGCGGAGGAAACCCTCAGATCAATATGGAGTAAAGTGGTTGGTGTCCCGTCCAGCCGAATAACGCTCAACAGCTCCTTCGTACGGCTAGGGGCAATTCGCTATCTGCCATGCAGGTAGCTGGCCTAGCCCGCAACGCACATCTTTATATACCTGTGCCTGCTGTCCTGCGAACCAAATCACTAGAAGAGCTTGCAGCCAGTGCAACACCTATCGCGGCTAAGACCGTAGCCTCCCCCGCAGTGTGGTTGGAAAACCATTTCCACTATCTCCTATGCAGCAATTCTACGAACATTTTGCGCTGGGCGATGATGAACTATCTCGAAGCACGAATCAGCAATTTCACTATGCTTTCTCTTTCCGACCTACAACACGGATCGGCTTGCCTGATATTGAAAGAGCTATCCAAAGGATTGTTACGTTGCATCCGTTGCTTCGCGCTCGATTCCGTCTTGAAGGCCAGGGGTCATCACGGCGACACGTGCAAGAGATTACAGACAATGTCACCGACTCTTATCGTGTGCAGAGCCATCATTATCCTCATATTGAAGAAGCTAGATCTGCACTGGACCATAGCCGCACTAGTCTTAACATCTACTCAGGACCATTGGTAGCTGCAGATCTTGTTGACACCACATCAGATCAAGTTCTTTTCCTCACGATACACCATTTGGTGACGGATATGATCTCGTGGAATATTATTCTAGATGACCTTGAAAATCTTCTAAGCGACAAAGAACTTCCTGACCAGGAGTCTTACCCCTTTCAATCTTGGTGCGAGGTGCAAACCGAAGCTGCCCAGACCTTAGATCCATCGACAGTCCTCCCCTTCAAAGTCCCTGAAGCCGATTTCAATTATTGGAAGGCTAGTGGTCAGCCAAATCTTCTGCAGGATTTAATTGGTGAACAGATCCAACTTAGTGCAGCTGCAACCGCAAGTCTCGTAGCACTCGGTGATCGCTTTGATGTGCAGGATCTCGTCACAGCTGCCCTTGTCTATTCATTTGGCCTAGTCTTTACCGACCGGTCACCACCGACGGTCTTTCGTTACGGCCACGGCCGAGATGTGCCACTGAGATCTGAGGTTGACCTGTCGCGGACAGTCGGCTGGCTTACAACAATCACTCCGTTGCATGTAAATATTAACAAAGGAGAGAACCTGTCAACAATTGTTGAACGTACCGGAGCGACTCGAGCATCAATTCCCGACAATGGGTTGCCGTACTTTATCTCCCGACATTGTACCACTGAAGGTGCAGCTGCGTTCCAAAGTCATTATCAGATCGAAGTGCTGCTGAACTACCTCGGCTCCGGCGTCCATGGGGAGCCAAAGGTTCTGATAGTGACTCTTCCCAAACAAGCAAAACCACCCTTCTTGAGCGCTTCCGTGCGTTTAGAGACTCTTCAGAAGGTGGCCTTGGTGCTCGCGGTAAGCCTGTGCGCCGCTTTGCTCTCTTTAGTATACAAGCTCAGGTCACTGATGGCCAATTGGTGCTCCAATTTGAATGGAATAAAAGATGTCTAACCAAGATAAGATCTTTGCATGGGTTAAAGAGTTACGAACTGTTTTAGAAGAAGGCTCTTTTGTGGATAATATTTAGATAGATTATACGACGTTTAGATAGCAATTATAAGAGTATTTTGCTAGAGACAAAACAATACCATTCACTGCATATGCATCAGGGAGACTCGGTGCGCTGGTGGGCATTAATTTACAAAACATGCTCAACTGGCTCGGTTTAATCATCGAAGAGCGACCATGTACTTGGGCTTCCAGAGTCGCCCTCTATCTTCTCACAATGTGTCTCCTGTGTGATCTCAATGGGGCCGCATTGTGTCCAATTGGACGCTTCTAACTCAGTTCAGTCTACATTTCCATCAAGAAAAATATCTAGCTCCTGTTCATCGTGCAGCCAACTTTGACGGTGCTGGATGCGCTGTCGGTGGTATTTATTAGTTGCAGTGATTCAGCTAAATTCTCCATTTCAAGAATCACTATGAGAAAACAGACACACGGGAATGCGGTGACAGTCCTCCATCATATCCACTCATGGCAGCAAAGTCTATCCATATATTTACGTGTAACCCAGTGCCGGAACTTCACCCGGTGTTGGGTTATTCTATGCTGGAGAAGATCTGAGTATATGTTGAACAACCTATGCGAGAGAGTAAAGATTCGGAGATTACATTGAGAGCGAATGTTTGCTACGTCCGCCAACTAAGCTGATTTTATAGTCATTTGGCCCATCCTAAGAAATGAGACAAACACAAAAACCTTGCTACAGTTCACTAAGCGCTATACCACCTACCTCGGAGAGGAAGCTTCGCTCGCTCTTTCATCTCCAAACGGTCTCCATCGTTGGCATCGTTGGCATACTTCTGGCGTAGTCTTCTTCAGAACCAACCGGTCGGGCTCGTTCACCCGGTTCTGCTCCTCAGGCGCTGACTTTTCCGTCGATTGGCTAGTCTCCAACGCCTCGTGTTGCTTGTCCTGTCTGCCGTTATTTGCGGCGCCTCTACCCTGTTCCGCAACCTCCCAATCATCGACGACCCGGACTGTGATGCCCGGTTGATTGTCGTAGAGAATATCAGTGTCATTGACTCAATGGAAGAGATCGCTGCCTGTGTTGAGATGCGCATCGAACCCGTGGAACTCGGTGGCATCACGTTGATGTCCATGGTACACGTGTCAAAGGGCAGATGCGCCTTGACCTTATCCCAAACACTGGTGATGGCAGGCACGAAACCATCGGAGTATCTCTCACGCCAACCCATCCTCTCCCACCACACGTCCTGGCTCACCGCAGTGATACGACGTCCACAGCAGAAGACACGAGTCTCACGCGCTAGCTCAATGTGGGAGCCCATCTCTGGATAATGATGGCTTCGCCCGGGTCGGCAGCCCAGATGTGCTCCGAGATCGGTAGCAGACGGCCGACGGAGGGGCGACTGGTAAGGAACTGGCGGAGAATCAACTCGGCATCCGGGGCGAGCGGATCAGGCTTGGTCGTCGGCACGTTCAACGCAAAGCTGCCCTTCGTAGAGGTGGCGCTAAGACGGACAAAGATTTTGTCGTTTGGTGCGAGCTTAGTTTCGTCCAGAATACATTGAATGGCCTCCAGCACGGCCTTCCCGTCGGGTGATTGCAACGCAGCATCCAGACCCGAATGCAAGAGAGTGTCAAGAACGACGGAGAGGCGGTCCAGAAGTTCGTGGCTTGTTAGGGTAATGCTCAGGACCTCGATTGCCATGTACGGCGCCAGCTTTGGGCTGTACCGGAGATGCGACATGTAGCGGTTGTTGGCTTCCGCATAGAGAGCGTCGAACTCGTTCGTGCCGGCGCTGACGGCTTCGCCCCAGGGTGGAGTCCATGGTGGTTATGAGAGTTGACCAAGGCGGAGTGGCGGAATAGGTCTTTGGCTGCCGGGAGAGTAGTGGTGCAGACGTGGGAGCTTCTGAACTCGACAACAATGGGGCCGTGGGATGCCATTGTGAGCTCGATTCTTGACCCCTGGAACTACTTGCACTGGCTTAGGTTTCCCCTGATTGCTCGGGACAAGACGACGGTATGCTTATCTTTTGCACTGGATGTGGATGATGGCGATGCGTGAGAGCTGCATGAAGCTAGCAAGATACGCTTCGTAGCGGAAGGCAATCCTCTATCCCCTTTTTATAATCGCCACATGGCAGATCAAAGCCTACTACGCGGGAAGATGCACATTTGCAAGAGTTATTTGATCTTCGTTAGAGTGCATGTTTCGTACAAGTACCGAAAGATACAGGAGAGCGAATATAGATTGTTACTAATAGACCTATCGGAATACCTAATACAGAGACCGGTCTCACTGCCAGAACTCCAAAGTCTTCCTACTTGACAGCCCGTGGGATCGGCAGACCAACCCTTTGAAGCTGACGGCTTGTTAATGAATACGGTCGAATCAAATCGGTCGCACCGCTTTGGCCAAGCCCGGGGTAGGCCCTTCGCAGGAGCCTGCCTGGAGATCCCATTCCAAGACAATTATGTTTTCTTTCCCATCGCCTACAAAGTATAGCAGCACCAAGGCTAGCTGCATATACAACTCCATTCCTTTGCGAGATGCGTCGTCCTCGAGCCGGGCAGCAAGGACCGGATATCGTAATGATAGTGGCGTAACTTTACCTTCTGCCTTTCTATGCCGTTGATGGTGAATCCGAGAGCTCCGGGTTCTTCCCACGCCCACGCTGTACCTCGGTAAGCTTCATCATACGCTGCAAAGGCCACCGTCCGATGATGTCGGGGTCTTCCGGAACAACGGGCTCATACTCGATATCGATATTAGCGGCCCTCCCTGTGACCCAATCTTCCACCAGTGATGGCTAAACTAAACTTGCAGTCTTGAATGCCCGGGCAGCATAATCTTCGAGACGCACGTGCGGCTGCATGTTAAATAACTCTTTATAAAGAGCCATGCAATCAGATCATAGAGATCTTATCGGGTAAGTATAAAGCTTACCATAACAATGATAGCGCTCCGTGTCTCTGGGAACGTATAGAAAGATGTTAGAAACCCCTGAACTACCTTCAGTAAGCGAGCATCAGCCTTGGCAGGCTCCTTTGCCCGATAATAGGCGGATCAGGAAGAAGGGCGAAGTTTGGCCCTATGGAAGAAAGCCACGAAGGGGGCAACATATGGCGAAACCATCCAAGCCTGTAGTTGTTCTCCCCTAGCCCGTTCTTGAGGACCATTGGGCAACGCGCGTATCTTATAGACTGTATTCCAAGAAACTTAGATGACGTCCTGCCCTCTTCTTCCTGCCGCTCCGCTACTATAATGCCTCCGACCCACTTGAGCATGTTGTTGACGCTGCGGCGAACAAACCCAGCTGCGCCCTGGATGTCATTATCTTCCAGCTTGTGATCACCGAGCAGAAGTGAGCCCCTCTGTCGAGGAGGAGTACGCCTTAGCCACGTTAGCGTCGGTATACTCAGCGGCGCTTACACAGATTCTATCCATGCCCAGGGGCTGAAATAGCTTGTCCTTGAAGGTTTTACCGGTGCTGGAGCCATAGATTGTGGCAATCAGTTCGCCGACAACACCGTGTATGCAATTACTGTATAGCCACCTTGATCAGAAGTCGTTTGCTACCGGAAGATGGGAGTAAATCGTAACCTGATCGCAGCCTCGGTTGTAGTACTCATCATAGAAGCCCATGACAACGTGGTCGACGGGGGCCAAGCCGGTGAGAGCGAGCAAGATCTTCGATGGTGACTCGCCTACTCACCTCCGGGACCTAAGCTGTCTGGAAATCCGGTAGATAGCGCAAGACAGGGGCATCCCAGGCTATCCGGCCCTCGCTCTCAAGCACACCCCAGGTAGCGGTCGTGAAAGCTTTAGTATACAAAGCAATGCAATAAAGAGCGTCATCATCGTGCCTCCAAATGTTCTTGATATGCACCCATCCTTCAGCATAGCGGAAGGTAACTTCACCGCGGTGCAGGATGCCGCAAGAAATCGATAGGGTGCTGAACTGCTCGCGAACCCGCGTGATCTGCTACTTGATGGACTCAAAGCTGGTAGAAGGCAAGAAAGGCGCCTTGTTGCCGTGCTCGCGTGGCCTCACTTACTCGGGAGCGAAGAGCGTGCCCTTTACAAGGTTCATTGTGTGCGTGGTTGCTGGTCTAATCTACACCTGAGTCTCAAGTTCTGATTTGGGAGACTGGGGATGCCGACATTTGGCGACCAGGAGCCGAGACATTTTGTTTGGGGTCGCTTCTGTCAGAGATAGGGACAGCCCGTCCGGCAAGGTAATGCAGATTTTGACCATGCCAATTGGGAGGCACGCCGGCCCGGACGTCGTCCCTTTGCCAAATCTCCTACCGTCCTGCCTACCGCGGTGCCCCGTGTCTGGGTGAGAGAGAAGGGTATTTCGAAAAGATCACAAGCTTCATCAAGCCACAAGCAGCTTTTAATAGCAAGACGCAAATAGCGTTACTGTACGCCCACGGCTACCTGGATGAATACGACGCCTGCTACTAGATCACCTGCGACACAAAGATCAGATGACAAAGGGCATTACCGGCATATAAATCCTGCGTGGGCTTGGTGAGCACGGTCAAGAAGATGGTTTTGCTGTGCAGAAATGGTTGACTAATAACTGGCTGCTGATCCTCAATAACGTCAGGTCCTCGCTCGATATCAAGGAGACCTGACCCTCGGCAAGAAGAGGCTCGATTCTTATTACTACTACGGATGCAAGCTGGCTCCATCGCGAAGACATCACCCAGGGTATCAAGTTCTCGTCCATGGAAGCGGATGAAGGAGTACCTATGGAGATGCAGGTGTTTTCCCGACAGCAGTGACAAATTACAGACCAGGCGGCAAAGCACATATTTGAGGAAAATGGTGGCTTTCCCTTGTTCATCCGACAGCTTTGCTCCTAAATCTGTACAAACAGACTGGGCACTAACGAGTTCCTGAGTAACTACAACAGAGATCACCAGCAGATTGACTTATCGGATGAAAGTCCGTCACCATTCTGCTCCCGGATATTGGGAAATTCCTGAAATTGACATACGCGAAGCTTTCGACAAAGGATATGTCGCTTATTGCCCTCTTCTGTTTCGTTGATCCCGACAATATCCCAACGAAACTTCTTGCAGATGCGCCCATGACGCATAGGTAAGGTCTTATTCTCCCCAGCCCTTGTAGGTTAGGACCAACCATTATGCCAAGTCTACCGTGGCGTTCAGTAACCTGCTTCGATACTTTCCCGGATCTACGGCAGGAGGAAGGACAAAGCGTTACAGTATTCATCGCACCGTGCAACGATACTAACTGCTCAATCTCACTGAAGATCAGCTTCGTGCGGGAACCCAGCCTCTCGTCTCGAGGCTGAGAAAGCTCTTGCCATGTCAAACTCCCTGAGAAGATGAAGCCAACGATCAAACAATTGGCACACTCTCGCTACATCTTGCATATAGTGGCACTGAACAGGGTATTTACAAAGCTATCCCTACTGACCAAGGACTCCGAAGTTCTGGCTCAGATCCTGCTCGATGGGTCGTTTGATCTTTAGATCAAAAACTTATCTGATGATACAAGGGCTTTGATAGAGTCGTCCAGGTGGCTCAGCTCTCGTCACGGGTTCAATACCATCCTGTGAGTAGAGACCAAGCCCTTTTAAGGGACACTCCTTGCTGGAGCCGGAGATCTCAATGATGCTCGCGTTTGTTTCGAGCAATAGAGCGAGTAACGAGGTGCAAAGCAACGGATATTAAACATGCACACACCCGCGACGTTCAAGTACGAAATCTACCTTGCCAACTCATCCAACAATCTAGCTAGAATTTACATTGCCACTGAACGGTACAAAGATGCAAGGGCAAACAACGACATATCTTTGTATCTGAAGAAGAAATGGAAAGAGAGCCCACAAAGTGGAGGGTGTTGTCCCATTGTTACGTCTATCGTACCGGAATCTTGGCAATGCCTAACTCTTACAGCATCGCTTTGATGAAGCGGCCTAGCACCTTGAATTGGCACTCGAGATAGGGAGTAAGGAGGTCTCGGCTAGCCGCCGAGGCTTGATATGCCACGAGTATGGATGCATGCGACTAGAGCAAGGTCTGCTCGAAGAGGCATGTTTATTGTTAAACTCTACCTTCCTTGAGAGAGACGAATAACTTGAGAGCCATCCATACACCGCCACATATTAACGTATGTACCTAATTCGCCGTAGATGCGGCTGCCGACAATGATACAGTGCCAGCCTTGCCGACACACACCATCTCTGAGCGTTTACAGAGCCTCAACACCCTGTACTGCATTTCTCCAACCGAGCATCACAGGTTTTTTTTTAAAAAAGGGCAAGGAGAGAAGAATAACAGTTTGCGTCCAAGAGGAACTGACACGTCTACTCAACTCGGACTGATGAACAGCCAAAGCTCGGCATTTGGAAATCACCTGCACCATTCCACTTGCACCTTTTCGTACGCCCGACCCGAGCAGCGAGAATGGAGGCCCGGATTAGAAGCCGCATTCCAGATATGGAGAAGATCTTGGCTGCCACTGGTCAGCCTGGTGTCTCCGTGGGTGTGCTTCACTGTGGTGAGATCGTGCTCAACCATAGCATCGGCCACCGCGACGTGGACGCTGGCATCAAGGCTGATGGAGATACCCTCTACTGCATCGCCTCTCTCACCAAAGCTTTTGTCGCTGCCGCTTTGAACCTTGTTATTCATGACAATGGCCTCAGCTGGTCAGACAAGGTGGCCGATCTCGTGCCTGGCCTCGGCATGCAAGACGACCAGACACTTACGAACCGCCTCACGCTCACTGACCTAGTCAGCCATAGAAGCGGCACCAGCAGCCTCGACCAGCTTGTGCAAGGCCTCGATGGCCGCGTCTTGGTTCCCAAGAAGGACGTCGTCCACCTGATGAATGAGCTCCCTGTCCGCTCCGATCTTCGAACCGAGTTCTGGTACTCAAACGTGCCCTTCTCCATTGCCGGTAAGATCATCGAAGACGTGGGAAAACGGAACCGATGGGATGAGTTTCTCCAAGACAAGGTGCTTGGGCCGCTGGCAATGGGCCGCACTACGGCAGATGCCGAAGTCGTGGCCTCGGACTCAAACGTTGCCACACCGTATGCCTGTCATCCAAGCGGCTCCGTGGAGCCATTAGCTCAACCCGAGCTCTCTGCTTCGACGCTTCACGGCTGTGCTGGGGGATCCGAAGCTCCATCACGGACATGCTCAAATGGTGCCGGGCCATTCTGTCGGCGACAAAGAGCGCCTCTCGCCAAGGGCCTGGACAGACCGAAGCAAACTCGCAATCTCCCTGCTGGGACTTGCTCGTCTCTTTGACGGCACAGTCATCATCTCCCCGAGAGACTTTCGAGCAGGCGAATATTGTCGAGGGTGGGTGCGGCAGACAATCCCTACAACTCTCGGGAGAATGTCTCCCAACCGCGCATTCTTTGCCCCCGTGATGGGCCGAGACTCGTCGTCCAGACTCGTCTACTCCCATAACGGCGAGACAAAGGGGTTCATGGCGTCTCTTTGTTTATTCCCTGAGGATGATGCAGCTATCGTGGCGCTGTCCAACGGGGCTGGCCTGAGCGATTGCACAGATTGGATTGTGCAGGATATCGCCCAGAGCATGCTTGACTTTCAGCCTGTGAATGACTACGTAAGCTTGGCTCAACGTGCCGCAAGTATGAGTGTTGGCCGATATCATGAAAAATTCGTCGTTCCCCTGGATGAACATCAGGTGAAGGGCACGCAACGACCTCGGCAAAGCGACTTTGTAGGCAAATACACTAGATCCAAATCTAATCCCGCCATTACGATCCGCGTCGCCTTAGATGGAGAAGAGGGCCTTAAAATCATCATAAATAGCCACGTTAATCAAAGCTACATCCTGAAGCACTATCACTACGACACATGGTCCTTGCTTCCAGGCAGTGAAGAAGAGGCTAGCAGGCGAGGCTATTTCGTTATTTTTAACAGCTGGGAGGAATACCTGGTCAGCTTTGAGCGTCGGCTGGACGGGGCTATTGGGTGGCTGACTTGGAAGCTGGATGGCGTGGTAGTCCGTTATGAGCGAACGATGTGACCTCGTTACACGAGACCTTTACATCCTGGAGAGTAAATGATGTGGCCACAGGCTGTAACAGCCGCTACGGCGTGATTGAATTGAAGACTCGTGTATACCTCCCTGTGATGAAGTTGTATCCTGCACAAACCATTCTTTGTTACATGTCCAAGTTAAAAACACTCGGCCTGCTCGTGCATACCAATATCGTCCCCTCGGCGCCGCGACCATGGAGCCGTCCCAGGGGCAGTCGACATGCCAAATGAATGGTAACAGCGACATTTACGGGCTTGGCGTCCGCCTGGGTATATACCTACAGTGGGCGACGTCGATCCTGGCTGAGAATGTAGATCCAGCCGAGGTCACAGGCACCCGAGCCTCTGGGTTCTATTACCAAATTGCCATGTTTTCAGGTCTGGTCCGCGTCAGTCAATATCCAGAAGACGAAGTGCTTGCTCTTGAAGGCTACATCGTATTACTCTTCTGCTTTGCCGGCGTTTGGGCTTCTTCTTTTGCCCTGCAGGGCTTCGGTCGAGCGATCGCGACACGACGGAGTCGGCACCACCACCCGACGTCGAAGCGACCAGGTTCGGCACGTTCGTCAGCGTACTCCTCAGCACTGCGATATTCGCATACGGTACTTGGTTCCTGTTCACTGGCATGGCGAACATGAAGCGTCGCGATGAGGCGTGCGAAGAGTTGGTCTTCTTCTTCGCCAGGGCCGCACTCTTCGGTTGGGCCCTGATCGTCGACCGCGTCTTTTTCGTCGTGAGCCTCGCCGCGTCGGCCGTGCTCCTCGCGTATCGTACATACACCTTTGTTCAAAACTTCGACCTCCTCCTCGGCGACTGGAAGAAGGCCCCGGATTTGCACCAGTCGAGCGGCCAACCGCGCCAGGTCCAAGACGCCCAGCTACGCCAACCGCACGTCAAGGTGCAGGTGCGGAAGCTGATAGGGAGTGTTGCAACAATGGCGGTGTTCGTCGTGGCGATAGAGCTTACGCTGAGGTGGAATCACATCATGGACGTGTACGAGTGCAATAACTTCAGCCAGGTGTTTCCGCTGGCCATAGGGGCGTCGGGATTCGTGACTACGGTGTTCAACGTGGGCAAGAAGGTGTCTAAGAAAGATTTGAAGCTTTCTCTCACGTGGTAGTCTAAGGAGCATGCCGTGTACGAGTTAATTATAGATAGACAACCCCGGCCATAGCATCGTGATTTTGCTGGATTATATTTCCGAGCCTAGGAAATATTCTATATTATTTGGCCATAATGCTATTAACGTCGCTTACTTCGTCGGACAATGCAACATCAGTGCTTTTTGCGTATCCTCAGTACGCTACGCCTCCCTTCTTCTTAATACTCAAAATCATCCCAACCCAATAATCTTATAAAATCCAGGACAATGCTTCGTTGAATATGTACCACGCTTGTCACCGCTGCCAAGGACTGGACCATGTGTCCTTCAGACGTTGTTCCATTCACGATACAGATCCTTAAACCTATAACTTTGGCAGCCTCCAGCAAGACTCGTATCAAGGCCTGATGTTCCGTGAAGCCTAGTTTGGCCACGTCCCTCACGGGCGAGCTGTCGAGCAGGTGCCTGTTCTCGGCCGCAGCAGCCCGAAAACTTGGTAAACGATGCCCTTGCGTAAGCAAAACCGCACCGCTTCAACATCAAACCTCGAGTCGCCAGGGATGAACCTGTTCTGGACGAACGACGGCTTGACATTCACGGCGTCCCAGACGTTTTGGAGATCCGAGGCGCCGACGTTGCAGATCCCTAGATAGCGGATTGCTCGGACGCCGACGATTTTCTCCAGGGATTTCCAGGCCGTGATGGTGTCGGCCAGGGAATCAAGCATGCGATGGAGGAGGTAGACATCGATAACGTCGACCTTGAGGTCGTCGGTGCTTCGCCCCACCGATCGGAGCACGCCTAAGCTAGGGCTGTCCTCGATACTGTAGGGCCAGGTTGTTTCATCGTCTGGGTGGCCACTTGGCGAAGTGTACTTGGTCTGGATGAGCAATGCCTCACGGTTGATGGGACCTTGTGCCATGGCGGCTCGAATTCTATCGCCATCCAAGGCCTCGTTGTGGAACTTCCTTGTTGAAGCGGTGTCAATCCCGCGATAGCCGTGGCGTACGGCGTCGACCAGGGACGGTTGACTATGAGGGAACTCGTTGATTGTCGTGCCATAGATAAGAGGCGGCAATGGTGAGCCATCTAGGAGCAATGGTGCAGGAATTTTCGACATGGTCTAGCGTTAAGTTAGTTCCCTGGCGTTGAGGCCAAGAGTAAAGTACGTGGTGGTCAGCGTAGGATAACTATCTGGAGCACTTTGAAGGTTTTGCACGGAACATCTTGTCTTCCTGAGCAGAATCACCACAGCTCCCTTATATTAATAAAGGCTCAGGTGATACGGGGGTACCTGAGGACCTCAAGCAGGCGGCTGAAGGGGGAACAAACGCCGACGGCCTTGAGGATGGTCATTGGATAGACAGTATGTGTGCTTCATTCGACTATACTCCAATGTAACAAGACAACTGTCCTGTGAAGAGCATGAAGACCCGACAGCTAACACCGTGTATATTGTAGGGCCTATGAGATCGTGCACCCTTCAGACATTTAACTGGGTATAAAACACTTTAGGCTCCGTATAATTGTATAAAAAGTGTTGGTAGCAGACGGATTGACCCTTGTAAATCTTGCTACCCTGTACTGAAGCATCCGAATGGTATGATGCATGAGGATAATACAAGGCACAAGCCACGCTGTAAACCATCTTCTTACCAGCGTTAACATACCATTATATACTGTTGATATCCAGCCCAACAGAGGAAGCGCTGCGTATGACCCTATACACCGCCGCTTTCGGCAAATGCCAAGGTTTAGTGGATCACTTAGTAAGGGTGAGGCTCAAACACAAAATGCGTATTGCGGCCAATCTTCAAGGCCCCTTGGCCCGATGCTACCTTGCCCACGATCCTTCATCAGCCTGAGTCATCAGTTTTAAGGCAATGCTACCCATAACTACAGTAACGAGTAGTCGCCGTGATGCAAAATAGCCGGTCTATGCTGCCAAGACATGCCATCATCCACTGCGCCTCTATTGTTTCAAAATGGATTTGGGGGCGAGGAACAACGCGACGAGCGAATCACAACGTTTCCGAGCTGCTTGCGAGCTGCCAACCAACCGAAGGATTACAATGCTGGTTTGGACGACATGAGCAGATCCTGATGCGCTTGGGGCAATTCATGCTGCTCACAAAGCAATTCCTGGTTGTGGTATCCATGTAAATTGACACTCGCCCCAACATGTATGTATAGCTAGCCGGTCCCTTTTCCTTGAGCCACCAACTTAGATCGTATATCTACAACGAAACACTGGCCAGTTTCTATTTACATCTGGTGGGAGCTTAGAGATACTTGCACGTCGGGTTTTCGAATAATTATTCATCATGCACGCCATGATTTTCCCCGATTTCTTCTCGCCGCAGGTATCTGCACGGCAACCGCCATCGTCCCCACCGGCACAGAGAAGCGCGACTTCATCGAATGCGTTGATGCTATTGGCAAAGTCGACCTAACCTCGATCCCTACGTTGAGCCCAGAGGTAGCCAAGATCATGGTCGACCAGGCCGACGCCATCACCGTTCTCGATCCCTGCGTCGTCCCGGCCTTCACTGGAACCCTCGCGCCGGCTTACACGTCTTATATGGTCGCAGCCGACAAGTGGCAGCAGGAGAATTATGAACCCCTGTCGTCCCTGGTCAGTGCCTGCTCGGACCTGCCTGGGAATGACAACATGCAGAAGTTGTTCGAGAGCCTGCCGACGCCGTGCCCTAAGCTCGAGTTCTTGGAGCCCGCAGAGCCGGACAAGGATTTTGAAGATGAGGTTGAGCTCCGCCGGTTCCCATTCCGGGCCTAGATATGCTCTCTGCGCGGCTGTTGCGGTGGACAGAGCCAGATGAATTGAATGAAACACCCAGACAGCGCGGCCCGAGCTCGAAGGAGGAAGAAGGACGGAAGTGTATTACGTGCCCATGCCCGGGGTACTTGCTCAGTGTAGCTGCACAGCAAGATCTGATTACGATGCGATAGATGGAAACGACATCTAGACGGATACTAGAGTCTATCCTGACACGGATGGGTTTCCTGATCCGACTTGGTATCTCCTTGAGTGCGCAAAGGGACAGATGATGTATTGGCCTCTATAACAATAGTTCTTACCGTCTTGAGCAATCATTACCTATAATCGTAGTCGCTGCATTGTGTGTCTATCACATGTGACGTGGTGCGGCTCCGGGCTGTATTGCGGAGTAGTTAGGTCATTTCGTAAGTGTAAGCTGCATATTAATTCGACAAGACAGTCCAATAGGTGAGAGGTATGGCTCTCTTTAGTTCTCTACGCTGCCTGGTACATGTAGGTACATCATACTCAGTTTACTGTGGATGAGCTGAACTGCCAAGTTTTGGCCATCATGCAGATCCGATCTAGGCCCTCATGGAGCCAGCCTTATATCCACTGTCAGATTTCGTCGGAACTAGGTCGGTCGACTACAGCATCTAGTTCAATGTGCATTGAAATGCATGCTGACGTCAAACTGAAGAAAATGTTGGCTTCGACGGGGACCAACAAAGATTCATCTCTATACCTGACCCTATTTTGGACATCACGACTTCACTTGGGGTGTAAGTAATCACACCACATTTTCATCTTCAAGACATGTGATGAGTGTCGGGCTTGGTTTAAGAGTATACCCCTTCTAATGAAACCGTATATTCTTGTCTGATTACGGAGATCTTATCCCTTAATTGCTGAACCAGACAGGGTCTCAAGTTTTGTTGGTCTCAGTGGCGATTATGATATTCTAACTTCATCCTGTTGGGGTTGGATTTTTGTTGGGCTGCAGGCTCTATGGCGATACGGTCAAAATCTCGATTCAGTGTTACAAATTAGGAAAACATCTCCGAGAAACAGGTTGGTCTTTATGATGTGAGGCTGAGTTTAGAACTAGAGCCGAGCCTCGGAATAACGATCGGGACATACGCGGTCGAAGTCGGCGTTCTCTTATCGCTTATAGCTCATGGCCTAAGTAGAGCTGTCTCGTCTATATTGTCATCTCTCGATGACATGTTAGGCTCATGAACATGAGCAAGGCCGACCTCTATCGCCCTACAGTATAAAGCCCGGCAGAAGCGTGGACTAGGATAGCATATGAGATATCTAAAGAGTAGTTTGCGTGCGACTCTCATCACCATCGTCAGTAAGAACCAGCGAATCTGACTTGTGAACGAAGCAGTCAAACACCAGCATGTCAATTTTGCATCTTTAACCCAGATTCCAGGAGTAAGCACGTCATGCACCACATCAGCGGCAGATGCCTCGTTATGTGCCTGGGTAGTGCTTATGTTTTCGCTGGCAGATTAACCGGGTCGAAGACTTGTAATGAACCCCAGAGATGTTGGGAAACCTCTGAGTCCCAGAGAGCTTCGGATTAATGTGCGTAAGCTGTTCCTTCAAAGGTGCAGTAATGTATCATTGCTAGTTCATGTGCCACACTCAATGCGCTTCTGTAAGCAATGACTCAATCTAGAGATAATTTCTACTTCTAGAGTTGTCTCAGTGCGATGTATGTGCTTCCAGAAGAGCTTGGCTGGATATAAAACGTAAACAGCAGCACTGTTAAGTTTCTGGGTACTCTGAACATCTTGCACATGATCGTCTGCTATCACACATTTAAACGGCTTCCAACCTAACCTGAAACGTGTCAAGTTAAAAAACTACGATGACTTCATTAAGCATCGCCATTATTGTCGAGCCCTTTGAGGCTGGTAAAGTCGGGTGCCTCTCTCTCAGAGCAAGGTCTTCGGGAGAAAGGACCGGAGGAAAGAATTGTTTTCGGCTCCCGCTGCATAACACTGGTACAATAGCCCTAAGTATGATGCGTATCAACTACATATTCCCCGGTTCTGGGCATCTCACTTCCACCGTGCAAGATGGTAACGTCGACGGCAGCCTCAACTTATCGGGCAGAACGGCAGCCGTCTGGGCCAACACCATCATCTTGGGCAACCGCAAAAACTCCGTCTACCTCAACTGGACCCGCATGCTCAAATATGTATCGAGGTCACAGCCTAAAATTTCGTCAATCGTGCTTCTATTACGCTTCCACTGGCATCTCACAAGAGCTCGTCAAGACCGCCAAATCGAAGGATGGTAAGAGGAAGGCGATAAGAAGGACTGCAATGTACTCAAAGACATAGGCGTGCTGGACCTGCTCAGGATTGAGTGCAACAAGTGGATAAGATACTACAGGTTTCCCATCATTGAGAAGTATTTGTAATCAATCCAAGTGCATAGTCAGAAATCTACACGCTTGTTCAAGCAAGACAACAGTTTTAATTTCTCTATTTTCTGGTTGGATACAACACTGGGATGGAAATGAGCCTTGGCACTACCTTCTCTGATACGATCCTTCTTTGGTAAGGCCGGTTATTACCAAGGGCGGAGTAGTGCACTCGATAATGCAGACGGCATTGGTTGGGGAGATAAGTTGTGGGCACACCCCAGGTTGTGAGGTTTCTGGGGCTAGTTGTTGCAGGCAATTAGCGTTCCATTCATGTCATCATACATGTCCAATCAGATCAGGCTTGCATCAAGTCGAATACAGAAAGTTCATTGGCCAGATGGTATACAGTTCTACAGCACAACACTAACGGTCCAGCCTAGTTCTGACTAGAAAGAGCTCACAAGGTGAGAATGGGTGGGCTCACAAAGTCTGCCTCTATTATCACGCGCTTGAAATTCCCATTAATGAAGCCTCGGATTTCAGATCCTCCTCGGGACGTAACCAGATTGCCGTACAAGTCAGTATGCTTGTTGGAGTGGGTTGAAGAGAGTCGGCGGGGAGCTCCATACGTGCACATCCGGATGTGCAACTAGAGCTTATATAATATCGCATATCCGGATATGCAATTAAAATCTCCTTAGATAATAGCTATATATATATTAATATTATTATTAGAAAATATTATATTAAATACCTAAGATAATCTTTTAGAGTATTATATAATATACTATACTCTCCTAAATCCTTAATAAACTTTATTAATACCCTTAGAGCCTTCTTAAATAATTACCTTCCTTCTAAAGCTATCTATAATTTTTTAATACCCTATAGACCTTAATTAATATTTAGGTAGCCCTATAAGAATATATTTTTATTAAAGGAAAATCTATAAAAAGCCTTTAAATAAATAGATTATTTATTTTATTTATAATTATAGATTAAGGTATATATTTAAGCCTTTAATAAAAAAAAAAATTATTATTATATATTATATAGGCTATTAGTTTTTATTATTATAAATAAAAATTTTTAAAATAATTAATAAAGTTTTTAATATTATATAAAAATAATTTTAGTTTTTATAATTATAAGCTAAATATAAAAAAATAGTTTATTTAATTTTTTATATAATATTTATTTTAAATAAAGTTATTATATATAATTTTATTATTATTAATATAATTTTAAAAAAATTAAATTATTCTTTTATTTATAATTAAATATAATTATTATATAAATAAATATTTATAATTATATTAATTATAAAAAAAAGCCTTTATTAAAGAATAAAATAATATATATATTTTTATTAATAAATTAAATAAAAAAGCTTTTAAAATTAAATTTAATTTAATAATAATAATAAAATTATTATAATCTTTTTATATATTTTAAATTATTATTTTATTTTTAATAATATCTTAATATATTTATATTAAATTATATAAATAAAATTAATAAATATAAAATATTTTTATTTAATATTATAAGGATTAATATTTATTAATACTTTTTTATATAATATTTATATTTTTAAATAAAAAAAAAAAAGATTATATTTAGGCTTTTAAAAGATTTTATTTTTTATATAAATTTAATAAAATAAAGCTTTTTTTATAATTTTTATAAATTATTATTTTATATATATAAATATTATATTTATATATTTTCTTAATATTATAATTATTTTATATATATAGTATATTAATAAAATAATTTTTAATAATTATAAACTTTTTTTTTAAATATATAATTAATAATAATATTAAAATAATAAAAATATATTAAAAAAGCTTTAAAATTATTAAAATTTTATTATAGTTTATATAATAAAAATAATTATTTTAATATTTTAAATAAGTTTAAAAAATAATTTTTATTTTTTTATATAAAAAGTTAATTATATTTTTAGAATTTAATTTAAGCTATTTAAAGAATAGCTTATTAAAGTATAAATAAATTAATAATTTTATTTTAATAATTAAATTATTTTTTAATATAAAAGTATTTATAATATTATTAAATTATAATTAAAATATTTAAATAAGGATTTTATTAATATAATAAAAATAATTAATTTTATTATTATTAATTAATTTATAAAGCTTTATATAAATTAAATATAATAATAAATATATATATTTATTAATATATTTTATATATTATTTATTAATATATATAGCTAGGTATTATATAAAGCTTTATATAAAATTAATAATTAAAGAAAATAGCTTAAAAATTATTATTTAATTATATAAGGTTATTTTTAAAATCCTTTAGCTTTTTTATATATATATACTTAAAAAATAATTAAAAAAAAATATTTTTATTATATTATTTTTATTTATATTAATGTTTTTAATATTTTAAAAAGCTTTAATTATTATTTAAATTTTTATAGTTATTTAATTAATTTATAAATATAAGTATTTTATTATTTTTAAATATAAAATATAAACTATTTATTTTTAAAATAATTAAGAAAATAATAAAGCTAAAAATAATATTAAAATATATAAAATATAGTATTAAGGGTTATAAAAAAATTTTAAAAGTATATATAATATAATATAATTATTTAATATTAATCCTTATTATAATTTTAATAAAGCTTTTATTTATAATAATCTTAATTATTAAAATAATAACTATAATAATTATATAAATAATTTTTTATTTAATATTATTATTATTAATTTTATTAATTATTTATATTTTTATATAAACTATAATATATATTATATTTAATATTATTTCCCTAAAGGCTATTAATATATAATTAAAAAGCTTATTTTATTTTATAATTATTTAATTATAATATAATAATAATATAAAGCTTTTTATAATAATTAATATATTTAATAACCTTAAAAATTATTTAAAATTAATTAATAATATTAAAAGGCTATAGGGTTATTAATATATTATAAAAGAATTAATTATAATTAATATCTTAATTATAAATAAATAAAAAAATAATATTATAATAAAAATAAATTTAAGGCTTAGAATAAAAAGAAAATAATAAATTATTTTAATTAAAATATAATTAAAGATTAATAAATTAAAAAGAATATAATTATAAAGATAATAAATTAGTTTTTTTTATATAATAAGGGATATAAAAGATTTAAGCTATAATTAAATAAAATATAAAAATTAAAAGTATTTATAATTAATTATTAAATAACCTAACTATTTATTATATAAAGCTATTAATCTTTATTTTTATTTATTATTATATTAACTTTAAATAATATATTTATTTAAAATAATATTAAATATTTAAATCCTAAAGTTCTTAATAGCCTAAATTCTATATAAATTTTATATAAAGTTAATATTTAATATTAATTATATAGCCTATAAAATAATAATCTTATTCTAAGGCTATTAATATATTTAATTATAGCTTTATAAAACTATATTAATTTAAATTAATATAAATTAATTAATCCTAGGATTTTATTATTATAAATACTTTTATTTAATTTAAATAATATTAAGCTATTTATAATATTAAATTCTTTAGATTATATATTTTTAAGCTTTTTATATAATTATAATAAGGTTTTTAATAAATAAATAAATTTTTATAAAAATATTATAATAAATATATATATTAATAATATTAAGCTTATTTTAATTATTTAATAAGCTTAAAAGTATATTTATTATAGCTTATTAATTAAAATAAAACCTTTAATAAAAAAAATAATAAAATAATATAAAAAATAATATAAAACTTTATTATTATTATTAATTATAATTAAATATACTTAAGAATATTCTTAAAGAATTATTATTATAAGAAGCTTTTAATAAAAAAATATATTAATTAATAAATAAAATAATTAATAAATAAAATAATTAATAAATAAAATAATTAATAAATAATTAAATTAAATAATAAGGGTTTTAATAATATTAAAAAAATAAGCTTAAATAATATATTTATACTTTAAGTTTTTTTATTATATAGTTTTTATATTATATTTTATTATTATATATTTTTTATTATATTTTTATTTTAAAATAAAATATTATAATAAGCTTTAAAAAGGCTTTATATTATAATTAATCTTTTATTAATTAGCTTATTAATTAATTAATTAATTAACTTATTATAAAATATTATAATTAACTTTATATAGCTTTTATATTATAATAATAATAAAAATAAATTAATAAATAATACTTAAATTAAAGATTATAAATAATATATTAAATAACTTTTAATAAATATTATTATTTTTTAAATTAAAAAGAATATATAGGAATAAATAGAAGCTTTTTATCTGCTTAATTAATTAAGAAAATATACCTTAAGGTAAGTTACGATATTATTATAAGTATTATCTAAGGAGATTTTAATTGTATATCCGGATATGCGATATTATATAAGCTCTAGTTGCACATCCGGATGTGCATGTATAGGCTCCCGAGTCGGCGCCATCTTTTACCTCATTCAAGCCAACGAAGGTACCATCAGCCCCGATGTTGTGAATTCCGACTGTTGCATTCACTTTGGAGTTACCCTTGGTTAGGCTTGCGTAATCAAAGCCAGACAGGGAACAAAGGCGCTCCGTGTTCGTTGTTCCGGCAGCCCTTTATACAGTAGTTCAACACATCTTGAAGCATCTCACAATCACCGCCAAAAACAATCATGGAGTCTTATTATATAGTTACAATTCATCCATGTGTTTGTGTTCTGAAGATAATTGCATTCTCACAAGCCCTAAACCAGGAGACGTCATCCCTTGAAATGAGCAAGGTACGCCGACAGTTCATCTTCAATGTTCACTGAGCTTGCGAGTCCCTGGAAGGCCAAGACGCACTAGGCATCCGTACAAGCGTGAAGGCTAACCAATAATCTTCTTGTGATTAGGAATGAAACCACTCATAGACGATGTTGAGCCAATAATATCAATGAAGCTCAAGCTACGGTAAGTAGCGACCGGAGGCGAACTAATCCACCGGGTGGTCCCAGTCGGTCCACTTGGGATTCACACACTTCGGCATGGCCAGCGGAATGTCGGCACATCTTCCTCAACAGCCCCATATACCAAGAGAACTGCATCTTTCTGCACTCGGATAGTGATGCCGTCTATATGTTCTAACGTCTTTTGTGGTCATTTTGCAAGTTCAAGCACCATCAAGGTTCTCAAATAGCCAGAAGTAGTTCTTATAAGAAGTTTCATGTAATCTGTAGAGTCTATTGATATGCAGTTCCAAGACTCATCCCTTATCATTTCCTTCTGTGTCTTTGTTCAAGAGTCAAGCTTAGCTCTTCCTAACAGGCTCCAGGCAATATGGCATCAGCAATTGGTCCTGTTGTTGACCTGACTAAGGTCGACAAGGCGGAAATCCTCTGCTATTATGCCACCGGCGACAACGACTATAATGGCCATCTGGGAGCACGAATCTCATCCATATTTGTGATCTTGTTCGTCTCGTCGGCTTTCACTGTGTTTCCCTTGTCACAACAAGGGTCAAGATCTGGAAGATTCCAAAGCCCTTCTACACCTTTGCCCGCTTCTTCGGCAGTGGTGTCATTCTCGCTACTGCCTTCATTCATCTTCTTGACCCAGCTTACAAACGAATTGGGCCCCGAACTTGTGTTGGCGAGTCTGGAAATTGGGGCAAGTACTCGTGGTGTGCGGCTATCGTCCTCGCCGCTGTACTTGGTATCTTCACTCTTGATTTCGTGGCTGAGATCTACGTTGAAAGGAGATTTGGTCATGTCAAGGACGTCAATGCAGCGGAGACAATGATTACTGCAGGGCAACATGATGACAGCCACCCTGCTGCGTTTCCGGGTCGCTCAGTTGAACCCAAGGACGCAATCGACTACGACTTGTCTTCTACTAAAAGCGCCATGGAATCTGAACAGCTGTTCTGGCAGCAGATTGCAGCCTTTCTCATCCTCGAGTTTGGCATCATAGTCCATTCGGTCATCATTGGACTTAACCTAGGAGTTACTGGCTCCGAGTTCGCCACTCTGTACCCTGTCCTCGTATTTCACCAGTCTTTCGAGGGATTAGGTATCGGCTCTCGCATGTCTACCATTCCTTTTGGCAAACGTACCTGGCTTCCCTGGATCCTCTGCGCAGCCTACGGTTTGACGACGCCGGTATCAACTGCTATAGGCCTCGGTCTGCGCCACACCTATCAACCGAAGTCGAAGACAGCGTTGATCGTGCAGGGTGTGCTTAACGCCATCTCAGCGGGTTTGCTGATCTACAGTGCTTTGGTAGAACTTCTGGCAAGGGACTTTATTTTCGACCCTAACCGTACTACTCGACGATCTAATCTCGCGTATATGTTCTCCTGCATGCTGCTTGGTGCTGGCATCATGGCACTTATTGGGTATTGGGCTTGATTTGGATTGCAGACTTTTATGGGAAAACTTATGTGCAGGCCGGCTAATGAAGCCATTATGAAATAGAGCTTCATGCAAGCATTCACACTCTCTAGTGTTGGTATTGATGCTCATTGGGAGTGGATTTATGTTATAATTAAAGAGAGTTAGTGAACTAAAGTTCCTATAAGCATAAATATCCATGAGTCGTTGACTCCCATAACGATAGTTGTGTACAGCTCACCCTATTCTCCCTTCAAACCATCCCATCTCCTGACCCTGATCACTCCTCCACAGCAACTTCATGGCCCGGAAACCCACCTCAGACGGCCTCTAATCCGTACCTGCCGTTAACAGAATCGTAGGCAGTATTCCAAGCACGGTAGACATGCCGACCCGTATTAAAGAAGTTGCCCCTCGCGGAGTTGTACGCACCCACCCAGTCAGGTGTTACGCCTGTGGCTATTCCTGTCCCTACCGTGAAGCGTTCCGTGACAAGCGCAGGGTCTCCAAGATCGACAGCGACATGAACCCCTGTGTTCAACCTCATATCGGTGCGTGGAATTGAGACGCCCAGGGGAACGCGCATAGATGCAGTCCCGAGGCCTGTGTCCAGCAGGACCTCGCCGGGGTAGCACGTTGCCCCGTCATTGAAGGAAATGCAGTGCGAGCGGAGAGACCTGTAGTCACGGGGATTGTGGGCGTGAATCCACCGCCACCAATGGGGTTACGCGCAGGGAGGTTCTGAAAGGACATGCCAGCAGTGTTGGTGTCGGTGAGGCCGACAGTGATGCCCATCTTGTCAATCTTGTAACCCTGTAGATAACGGGTCATGTCTTGGCCCGCGACTGATACGATATTGATAAAAGCGTTCTTGTCGGGCGTTCCCTGTGGCTGGCCATCTTCCTCACGGCCGAAACCAACACCCATTAGGCGGACACCCGTAGTATCGAGCTCTTCGGAGCAATCACCCGGGCACTGGTCTGTGTGGATGGTGACATTGTAGCAGGTGCAATTAGTTTTTGCGGTGACGGCCAAGACAGGAACGGTGGCTTTGATGACATGGGATGCGTCTCGTGGGTTAAAGTAGAGGTCACGCAGGACCCAATGTCCAGTGTAGAGCAATTTGCTGCTGGACACAAACTCCCAGCCAGCATTTTCGGGTACTGCCTCCGTGACCGGATCCCAATCAGGGAGCTCAGCGGCATTAAACAAGAACCCGCATGTGCCTGTGTCGACGACGGGCTGGAACTTGCGGGCCGTGCTAGCCACTGAGTTAACAGTGAGATCTACTTTGACGTTGGAAGACCAGTCGACGCCTGTAGTCCCAGCGGTGGTGAATGGGATGAAGCCAGACGCCGTAAAGGCTGCGTAGGGCCCCGCTTGGGAAAGGCCGGCCAAAGCGGCAATGCAGAGAATTTCACCAAGCTGTTTCATGTTGTCGAGGTGCTTGGATGAATTTGATAAGATATGGATGTATGAGCAGGTAATAGGAGGAGAAGAAGAGAAAGCGTTGCTGGTGCTACTAGAGCAAGACATATCTGAGACTTAATGGTGCGGCGGCCATGGCAGTTTTTATACTCCAGGTATTCACGAAGCGGCATCCCCTTCCAAAAGGCTGGCAAGTTCTTGAATGTCTCATTCCTACTCCGACAGAGTCAATCTCGAACATCAGTCATCGGGCCATGCCGAAAGTCGCCTCCACAAGCCATCAGATGACGGCTGCCTTGGTGAAAGAATCCCGGGTAAATTTCGTAAGGCGAGCCTTGTCACATTAACCATCAGCTAATGATGCAATGGTCAGTTCTCACAGGTCTGGGCTTGGTGTTTGTATCTAGGATTCCAAGGCGGAAACACGTGAACGTCTACATTGTCCCTCATGGCAAACATGGGACTACAATTAATTGGCTCCGTAGTCAGAGGCTCACACCCGTCTGACCACCCCGATTAACTAGCACCGAGAGTGTGTTCAGCCTCGGCTCAGAGGTCCGTATTCAGTAAATTGCCATCTCCTCCGGTATAAGATCTTCTTGGCTGCTTACTGCCGTATTACCTCCCAAATATCGAGCAGGTGCATATAGCAATATGCATATTCATCAGGTGCTGGGTGATTGAGTCATTGGAAAGCTCCCGAGGTCAGACCGTGGAGATGACCGCAGGCGGCTGAAAAGCGCCTCATCAGTTGGTAAATTGACAGACTCGAATTACGGCTTTTTCGTGTCTGTAAGTCAGTACTCACTCCCCTCGACGTATGTATTACTCATGAAAAGATATCGCGGCATTGTACATCATATACCACCAAGAAATATTATATTCTCCCTTGCCTTCTTACGTCATTTTTGAAATGGCAACCGTTCACAGCAGTGGATCAGTTGGCCGGTTGATTGCATCTCATCAGCGTGCCGATCGCGGAGTCAAGATGCACTCTATAACACAGGTGGGAGTTCTGCGATCTGCTATTGGTGCTGGGCTTATGTGCCGCATTGACTCGTTGGGGTGTTGGGGCGTTGGGCTGAGATATACCACGGATGGAACATAGATGTAGTTCTTGAGCCTTGATTTTAAACTCTTGACTTGACATGCAGTCATTCTCACCGTATCCTTACCAATGACCAGCCAATTTACGAGTTGGTTAATCTCACTGGTTCTTTCCTGGTTTTAATTGGATCCGATCCATGTCCGATACCTCAATATGGCCTTTGCACATGCAACGGGGTATGAGAGTATATTCATCATGTGGAACGAAGAGGGTTGGGGTAAATCAAAGAAACGCATCAATGAAAACCCCAGAAATGAAATTAATATGCTGAAATTGATGTCCATATGGAGAGCTCGATCAGGTTTGGTCATCCAGCGTTGTTCAAGACATCACAAGAATGCATCCCAGATCATTTATTCTCATTTCAAGTCCAAACCAGGGCATTTTACATTGGTACTTAACACAATTATTCTACAGAGATTACACCGCGGCATTAGCAAGTTCTTATGTAGTAATATGTGCTAGAATTTGACCAAAAGGTGGATATCAATCATGCTCGGTCTCGTGGCCTCTTTCAACCCTGTAGTTCAATGTACTCTTTAGGACAATGCAGCTCTTTGACCTCCCTTTCAGAATTTAGCTCTTTGTATTCTTTGGGACATGGGAGCTCCGTAGCCCCTCCTGGTTTGGTTGGCGGGTACCCAGATGCTCCAGCATACAGCTCAGGCACCATATCTTTATGTACCGTAGCTTGAGGTCTGTTTCGTCGACGCAATAAAAACCAGATCAGAAACCCGATTGCGGCAACTCCAGCAATGCATCCAATTACA
This sequence comes from Albifimbria verrucaria, assembly GCA_020081605.1. Classification (NCBI taxonomy): domain Eukaryota; kingdom Fungi; phylum Ascomycota; class Sordariomycetes; order Hypocreales; family Stachybotryaceae; genus Albifimbria; species Albifimbria verrucaria. The sequence goes on from JAHREC010000013.1 coordinate 6,692,030, forward strand.
GGACCGGCTATCCATGCCGTGTTCTGGTCAGACTTAGACTCGGATTCTGAGCCCGATGTGGGATCCGACTGCGTTGGGTTTGTTGACGTGGATCTCGTCTGTGTTGCACCTATCGGCTCTGTCTCTGAAGCAGTCGTTGGCTTGTTCGAGTTATTCGTCTCGGACTCGGTCGCCCGTGTAGAAGATGTATCCGAAGGGGCTGTGCTCGTTGGTTTATCTGTAGAGTCTATAGTTTTTGCATATACGCTGTAGTCGCCGGCCGTGGTGTGACAGAAGAGCATACTCGTCGGCGAGTTGTCGCTAAGATCGCTGTGAATTAAAATTGTCATGCATTTGTTCATGTCCCCTGGCTACACTTTGTTAGATGTCGTCGAGTAAGCGAGCATGTCGGCTTACCATGTAGCAGCAGCCCTCGGGTATTCAATGACAGAGCCATCTCGACAAGCAGTTGGAATATTATTTATCGAGGTGTTCTGCAATTCGTGTCAGAAATTCGCTGCATCTCGAGTTCGAACTCTGCGAGTATAGGTGTTCATACTGGTTGGCAGGCTGCATAGGAGCTGGACGTGACAAACACCAAACCCGAGCCGCACGTTTGGCTGACCCCTATAAAATGATAAGCAAAATAGTCCACAAGGCAGGCTGCGAGACATACATTGTCCTCCCTCTTCGGCATAGCCAAACAACTTGGAGCCTCGGCTGTCTTGTCGTCGGCTGATTTCCGATGCCGGAGATGAAGTGATTGTTGGCTGGGCGGGGCTTCCGGAAGCAAGGCCTGCATATATGGACCACAGGACTACCGAGAGTCGCTGTATCGGAAGTTGGCGCATTTTGAGGTTGTCCGCGATGTCATGGATGACCGCAGGAAAGTTAACACTAGCAACTACGATAGATGGCACGGACTACGCGGAAGAGAAGAGAAGATTAGGTTGAGATTATAGGAGCATTTAAAATTTCTATCGTCGGCTGCTGACCAGGATCAGGACATGGGTCTTGCTGACGAGACTCTGGTCAACACGCGAATGTTAGCCTACGCCAAACCAGTTCCACAGTAATCTGTACGGCTAAAGACCAAGCTGTTTTAGCTCAACCCATTCTAAGTCACCTAACTTACACAACGCTTATGTGTATAGTTACCGTCCACCGTGTAAGCGCTATCTTTTACATCTCGTATAGTCAGCCTATGTACAAGTAAAAACTGGCCTATTTCTCAACTTGAGAGTCTGTTTGTTTATATGGGTGGAATTCTCGCTTAATTGCTTTTACTCAAGCACAAGTGCAATTTCAAAAATAATCCTCCACCGGCGTCAATTTAAGCACGTGGTAGGGAAATAATTGCTGAAAAGCATATTATAGATTACCATTTATCTAATATTATCCCTTAGGCGGACATTCTTGCTGTTACGCTGCATGCCATTAATCGCATGATCGAGTTAAAGTGCGTTGCACGGTTTAGATATTTCAGTTTGGTTCATCAGATGAGCTTAGACTCATTTCGAGGAAGAGCACCAATTTGCCTCATCTCCTGCAGAATCACCCAAGCTCTAGGAGAACAATATAAGATAGCTCATCAAGCTAATCAACACTTTATAACTTTCTTATGAGCTCCCTGTGACATAAGCAAACTACGTGGGTCACGCGCGTGTAGGGTAGCATTATTCTAATTTCTCCCATACCTGATTTTCCCAAAGCCTGGCTAAGAAAGAGGGGTGTTTAACAGCAATGTACCCAATTAGATGTGTTGGTCCTGTCTGGCTCTTCTCAGGGGTTGGCGACTACTTCCTTACGCTCTAAGCCTTTCCTAACCCACCACGACGAACAGGTCTCGGCTTCCCCAACGGAAAAAGGAGGCTGGTTAAAAGATAGGCACCGCTGTGAAGCAGCTTGATCGAGTTTCTTAGTATTCTTTGCGGCAGGCATAGAGGGTAGCATGGCACACAAACGACTCAAACCTGAGGCCTATACTGTGGCATGGGTTTGTGCATTGCCAAAGGAACAGACAGCGGCGATTGCGATGCTCGACGAAATGCATGCCGACCTCCTGAAGCCGCCTAAAGATCCAAATACCTATACATTTGGCAGTATCTATGGCCATAATATTGCCATAGCATGTCTGCCCAAGGGGAAAGTGGGCCTCGTAGCAGCAGCAATGGTCGCAAGCCACATGGTCAATATGCTCCCTTCGCTGCGATTTACTTTGCTGGTTGGTATTGGCGGCGGAATCCCCCAAAGTTCGCCTCGGTGATGTGGTCGTCAGTGTGCCATTCAGGGGTCTCCTGGGGTTGTTCAGTGGGATATGGGCAAAGTAGAGCAAGACGAGGAAACGCGAACTGGAGCCCTAAACAACCCGCCTACACTGCTTCTGACTGCTCTGGCAAAGCTCGAATCGAAGCATGAATATGCAGGGTCCAGAATTCCAGAGCATTTAAATGCCCTTGCTAACAAATATCCTCAATTGGCTGCTAAGTACTTGCGTTCCGAATCGTTGCAGGACTTGCTATTTCGCACAAACTGCAGACACGAGAGTAAAGTCGGAACAGGCCGAGACGAAGTTGTGGAAAACAGCGGACATGAGAGCACAGCCAGGACAGTCCGGTGCGAAATTTCAGGGGATTACTCTGAGAAATTAAATGGGGACGAAGAAACATGGGAAGATGAAGAAGAGGACGAGGACTGTCGAAACTGTGATACAGCTCAGATTATACACAGAAAACCGCGCGAGATGAAAGTGCATTACGGAACCATAGCGTCTGGCAATACTTGCATCAAAAATGCTGCTTTTCGAAACAAACTCGTCCGGACTCTCGGCAATCGGGTGTTATGTGTCGAGATGGAGGCAGCTGGCTTGATGAATAGCTTCCCTGCCTCGTTATCCGAGGCATTTCTAACTATGCGGATGCGCATAGCAATAAGGCTTGGCAGGAGCATGCAGCAGCAGTGGCGGCTGCTTTCGCAAAGGAACTGCTAGAGTTTGTCGACCCAAGCAGTGTGAAAGAGGAATCAGTATCGAAGGATATGTGTGAAGAAAGCTTGCAATTCAAGTCCTGGCATTATCTTCTCAACTCTAATACGAACCTATCTTCTCATGCAATTCGTTCTATGCAAAGCGAAAGAGAAGAGGCATGAATACAAACTTGGAAACTCCTCGATTAGATTGCATCTGAGGATTATGGCAGTTGACAAAGTGACACTTTGAGGTAAATACTCATATGGACAAGGCTATGAGATTACCAACAAAAGGGTACTTGTAGCAGTTTATGAATGACCTTATCCAAAGTTTGGATGGCCTGTGTCATGAATATGAACTGGCAATGAAGAAAAATCTTCTGTCTGCTGTCGTTCTCGTAAAGCGTGGTTCTTTTATACACACAGGACAAAGCAGGGGAGGCTGTAGAGGTCTGGAGATAAATTTAAGTATATTCTTCAGAAGGAGAAACTCAGAATTATGCATTTTTCGCCAACAATTGCTGAAAGGGTTAACAGCAAAATCAGAGAAAGTCATGATGTGAAAAGAAAAGAAAAAAACTCGCAGCTTTAATTTTTTATTTTCTATCACAGTCCGGGTGTTAGGCTCTCAGCTTTATTTGGTTGTCAGTTAGACACACACGCGTAGGGACTTCACAAGGAGCTTGAGACAGGTACATATTACGTAGTGGAAAAGTTCCGCCCTTTACGTTGTAATAATAAGCTTGGTAATCCTCTTATTGCTTCTGATATTACAATTGACAGTGTCAAGTCTCTTTATATAATCTAATGTCTCCTATTCGGGGCCCATATCCGAAGATACAACCTCTAGTTTTTATCTCCTTGTCATTACGTGATCTGGTGGTGAAGTCTCGACATACATTACTCCAACGCCTCGAGAGTGCCATCATCATTCCGGCACAGGTGTTTATCGGTCATTTGTTTCAGAAAAGCGTGCCCAAGTATGGTCTGAGACCTTCAGCCGCTTTCCACATGCTGGTGGAGGAATGTTATCAAAGACTCGTCAGAAACACCCTCAAGCTATAAATCTTCTGTTTAAATACTGAACGGGTCATACTCACTTGTGAAATTCTCAATCAGGGGCAAATCTTACAACCTGATCCAGCTTTCTTCAGTATTTTCATCAGTCAACGACTATGCGATTCATATTCGTGCTTTTCGTCATCCCTGCTTTGGTGCACGCCATTACAGATGATGATAACTGCTACCCAATAGCATTTGGTTCTCGTAGAAATCAGTGTCATCAATGCCGAAGAGGTTGGAAGTTTGTTAACAGAGGGGTGCTTTATGCGATACTCGTTTGGCGTGTTGCAAGGGCATCTGCTGTCCAGACTATTAGCGAAACGGAACAGCACAGTGGCTGACTTATGCTTATCGTAAGTGGCTGCCTTTTGCATTCATGTGTAGCTCTAATAATGCATAGCGGACGAGTTCTTCTTGGTCAAAATAAGTGGAATGAAAGTCAGGACAGGGGCATGACCAAGACAGGTCCCCTGTTAGTTAATCAATAGACTCTCATAGTGAAAACTAAACACAAATGAAATCCATTATTTTGCAACTACCGGCGTTTTTGGCATAAAATGAGTAACCTCAATCAAATATTGAGAGGCTAGAAATTATTGAGCATGTGGGTTAGAATCATTTGAGCTCGATGACGAGGCCAAATACTCCACATGTCCTTCATCTCAAAAACGTAATTTTATAAACTTGAAACTAATTGAGTATGTCATTGAATCACACCATTGTAATGTCAGATAAAGCAAAACTATTTGTCCGCTTTTCTTTCTTGATATCTCTATTAGTAGCCAAGTGCCACGCTCCTACCGTAATGGCGGTCAATCCAACTGCAACTACAAGGAATATCCAGAAGTACTTGGATACAACAGCTTTACCATCCGGAGCTTTGAAGTCAAATAGGTCTGTCGAGAATACAGACTGAAAACGTGTATTGTCAGCATTTTGGAATTTGATTTGATATGTCACTAGCAAATTGGAACTTACTGCCACACAAGACAATGGTATGTATATCATGGTTAATAATGCTATTGACCTCATTTGCGCGTTATCACGCTTAGTCTCCAGCGCTATGGTGGTGTTGATTTGAGCGATTTGGGTATTTGTCTTTGAATCATGGCGTGCGATTTGGTTCCATAGCTTTGATCGAACTGTCAGTCTCGCCTAGCTTTTAGTGAAAGAGAGAGTCAAACCGTTTGCATAGTGAGCGCCAAATTCTCAGTCATCATGTTGCATTCATCAATCTTATCATCATATTCATCCACAATCTCCTCAATCCTTTTCTTGATTCGCTTCCCGGTCTCGTTGCAGCTTAGAGATTTCTCATAGTCGTAATTAACTTGACTTGTTGGGCTTTCCATCCATGTAGATACTTCATCTATGGCTTCCAAAAACTTTACTAACTGCCTTTTCACAGCACGAATGTGATCGACTAAGCTTCGGCTCTGGAGGCACAGAGCGAGGTACTCCTGCGTCTTTTGACTGTTCATGTCTTGTTGAGGGTTCCAGTAAATATTCTCTAGAATTTCTGAACGCAGGGTAAACTTGTCAATTAAGTCATCAGCAATACCAACAAGTCTCTCTCGCTCAAGTTCTGCAAGAATGCCTACAAGGAGGAGTGGATGATTTGCGGCATGGCCAGCTGCCTTTACTCTTTTTTCGAGGCTGAGTAGCTGACTGCTACTACAACCATAGACAATGGCAAACACAGATCTAATTTGTGGTATAAAAGTGACAGATAGTGCAATATCATTGGGCAAATATGCAGACATTCGTGCTGTGAAATCTATAACAGAGTCATGGTTGGTAATTCGATGTCTTATTGCGAATATGCTGTACTTACAAACTCTGCGAGGTGTCGCTCCAGGAACACCTGAAGCGATAGACGTAAAGCTGGCAACCTGCCTTGCCATGGTTCGTGTAATGCCCCGATGAACTTGCCAACGTTTAGCGATTCGCTGCCAGACTTCTCTTGTGAAAGGCAAGTATGAAACGGGTGAAGATTGTCCCTCAAATACATCAGGTGCTCTGCTACACAGTCTGTATTGATTAAATTAGCCTCACTGGTCCATAAATGGGATTATTGGAGTAGCCATTGATGGGATATCTGCTAACATTACCCGTAGACCTGGCCTTGGCAACGTATCCGCCGCCTATAAAATCATTTAGCTTTTTGTGGTGAAAGCAATAGGGAATTTTGTTTGCAATCACAACTCTTACATTCTTAAACCATTTGTCCCATGCAAATTCTCCGTACAGTACGTCGATGTGCAATGCCTGTCAGAGCTATTAGCAATGACTCGCAGTTTTCTGGGCCACTTCATATTGTTCATGACAGACCTCATCATCGTTCAACTTTTGGATTAATATTGATTTACCTTCATCATAATCGAAGGTGTTCAAATCATGTTCAGACAAATCAGGAATATGTTCTAACCAATCCATGGCTTGTTTGGTCACAACTCCCGATAATTCACGCCAACTGATTATTGTATTTGGTATAGGTTGGGATGCTTATGAGGCAATAGAGCCGCATTTCAGGCTTATAAAGATTAGCATGTGCTTCGGGCTGCTTAACTACGTTAGCTGTATGTGGCAGCATGCATCCTGCTGCAGTAGCGGGGAACCTGAACTTGCATACGAGGTTGACAAATGACCTCTTCACAGAGGGCTGTGCTAAACGTGGTCACTGGTTACTCGCCCGGAGAGGCCTCTCGCTGAACATCTCTCTTTCTCCAATAAGATGAGTTACGTCAAGCCCTGACGCACGAATAAGTCTCTCATAAGCCTGATTGCGGGTTCCAACAGCGTCGGGTCCACCCACAGTAGCTTCCTTTGCATGCGAGTAGCCGTGGCATGCCCATGCTGAGGCATTCCGCTCTTCCGTAAGAGAATAAAGACGATCTGGTTTCCAGGGTATGCGGGCATTGCTGAATTTCTCCCCGCCCCATGGCCGAGTACACTGATTGTGACACCACCACATTCTAGGGCACAAACACTTGCTCGCAAGGCTGAACCGGCGGTGCTGGGCATCATATGGAAGGAAAAATGCCGAGCTCCATGGCAATACCTGCGCCACAGGGCTGGCACGAGCAAGTAATGAGGCAGAAGTACAACGACCCGAGGCGGCTTAGGGACTACCTCGATCAGACTTATGGGCGAGGCAACTATTTGGTGAAGGTAACTTCCTTAGTATTTTGAGAATATTCTCATCGAGACACTAACAGCTTGACTATCAGACCCGGTCGAATCGATGGATCCTATATCTTCCTACACCATTAGATCAGGTATGTACCCTAGCATCTACCCAGAATTACCAGGGACGCAGCTCATGCTGTGGGTGAATCAGGGCGAAATGGAATTGATCGAGAAGCGGGTTAGCTTCCACTATACCCAATAATTAGAATCATAAGGCAACTACAGCAGTTATGGACGACCAAATGGGGAGCTATCTTATTTAATGAAAACTGGTCCAACCATCGGTAGCCGCTAAGAGTGTCAAGGCTCCTGGGTATCTTACAAAATTGACTCCAAACTCCAAAGTGCTTACCTCACTCATTCTCAAGTCTTTTCCAATCACCCCGCAAAGATTGCAAAGCACCCATGGCACAAAATTCGTGATTCCCGACCATACCCTGCCCAGGAACGATCTTGCTTCCACTGCCACAGGTTGAACTAATACCCAACTACCATATTAGTTCTTGCTTGGTGACTCGGGAGTTGTTTTGCAGATCACCCACTCGAATTACTGCGATCCAAATAAAAGCTCGGTGTCCGTTGGCAAGAGACCATAAGTGTCCTCAGTTCTTTGGTGAGGGTAAGGCCCGGATCCTGTCTTCGCGTCTCGGTTCCAGCATCTTGAACTCAATAAGATCGAGCATCTGTCGCAAGTACCAGGTACACTCGGCGTGGTCTCTGAGTCTTTGGATCCAGTCCTTCACCGCGGCTTTGAGCAGCGGTTCTGGTGGTTGATTCCGCTCGTTGCGCACACTGAAGAAAGTATCCGCCATGAAAGCATGAATGTCGAGTTCCTCTCTTAGCTCAGGGAACTCATTCATGACTGCATTAAATCCCAGGAGGTACCACGAGATATGCTCTAGAAAGACGCACCCGAGGCTGAAGATGTCAGACACGGGCGATACTAGTCCTTCTGGTAGATCAAATTCGGGAGCTCGATATGTCGCGGTCCTTTGCAACAAGTTCGGATCCTGTTTTGAACGCGAAACCTTAGTATGCAAACGTCCAAGACCAAAGTCTGCCAGCGCCAATTCACTCCTGAGAGATCCCAAGCCGCTGGACTCGAACCACAAGAGATTACTGGCTTTTATATCGCCATGTCTTCCATATAGATCCTGGTCAGATATGGCCTTGGGTAGGTGTTTTAGGTTCTCTATACGGTCATTGTGAACAACTTGGAGGGCTTCCGAAAGGCCATGGAACTGCTCAGCCATCCACAAACAATGATTTTTATCCAGGACAAGTTGAGGGTTTGATCTCCAAAACTCGACGAGATCCCCATAGGCCCAATCAAACAGTAAGAAAAAAGCCGAGGTCTTATTTACCGGGTTGTACTCCTCGAATGTTGCAAGAAGCTGTATGAGGTGTCGCTTGCTGCCGTCCTGATCAGCGCAAAGAGCAAGGAAGAAAGCTCAAGGTTAAAAGTCTCCCGATTAGGAGACGTGAGCTTCTTCAATGCATAGTAGCCATGGGGGTTTTGTAGCTAGAATCTTGAGTTCAGCAGCTTCCACGAGAGGGATTATTGGTGAACTACCCACCCGTTGAGACCCAAAGGCACTATGAGAGTCACATATCTTCACCTTATGTACCTCACTGAAACCACCATACGAGAATCCCTCCGGCTGGCCAGTAGCTTGTCCTCCGGTCCCACTCCCTCTCACTTCTCCCGAAGCTTGCTGCTTTCTTTCGTCAGCGTACATTGGAAGACAGTCGCCCTTCTCAATGATGTAATGTGAGTGTACATGACTTTGCCATTTTATGTACGGTGCTGTGAGACGACGGGCCCATTTGACAAAATCCTCTCGGTGCAAATCGCGACTGTAACTGTTTAGAATAGTGTGGTCATGGTTAGCGTGGCGGCAAATGAGGCGCTTCCGGGCCATAGATGACCCTCTGTTGTAATCAAATCGTAGAGGAAGGCAATCATCACGCAGTCCCTCCTTGATGTAGTTCATCATCTCCTCTTGTCGATCTATAGCGATAAGTACACCTAGGACCTTTAAGCATGGTGCGTGTTGGCCTTCCCGTTGTATATCTGATGGGCCAGTTTGCACTTGTCCTCCACGCCACGGAAGCACTTCAGCCCCCATACAAGCTGTGCCACTCTGTCTGGGGTGATGATGAGGTCAAATCTCGCCCGGGGTATGAATATGTTGTTGCAGTCCAAAAACATGTTTCAGTATTTTCGGACAGGTCGAATGCTTTCTGGATCTGATCAATTACAGCGTCAACGTCCACAGGCTTAGTCGGGGCTTTGATGGCACGGGGGCTGGGATGATGATCGGCTCGATAGAAGCTGTCTCCAAGGTCAGGGATCTTTTGAACGCGCCGTGGATTGCCCAACCCAAAATTCTCTTTCCTCGTCTGGGCCCCAGACGGCAGTGATTGAGAGGGCGTGGCTCCGTCATGTCTCACCGCGGACGGCGCCATGACTACTAAGACTGCAGACCAATGCAAGTTGCTGTCTCCGATATACAGAGGGTGACGCAGTGGCGATGATGGCTACCACGTATGGTTGGAGAAGTTTCAGAAAGTTTCGGCTATGGGTTCCGTTTGGTGTAAAACAGCTGCCGGTCGCACAGCAGAAGCAAGTTTTCGTGGGCCGTTCAGCAGGAGATAGCCGACGTGTCACCAAAGGCGACAGGTGAGCGACTGGCAATTGACTGATAGGTTGCTACCGAGTGACTAGGGAATGATTGGCAAGAAACTGCAGAAAGTCTGGATTATTCCACGTTGAGGCACGGCACCGAGTATGCGGGTTAAAGAAAGGAGTAAGAAGAGTATCCAGTGATGGGCAGGAGATGGTAAATGTGCAGGTTCGAGAGTGTCACACCAGGAGCAATCGAAGGCATTGCGAGTGGCAGCGCGCCCAAGTGTATAAATGTAATCTACGGAACCTATTACACGGCGATAGTAGCAATCATAGTACGTCACCTGTTTGTTCCCCGGGTTCAATCTTGTCAACTTGCAAGAAAGCCTCAGCGAAAAGAAGGCAACTGGTGGCCTCGTTATGCAAGTTAGATTGGGACGATCAAGCACGGTGAGTGCTTCATCTAGAGCATGACCTAAGGCGCGAACCACTTGTGTTTGCGACGGGAGGGCAGCCTTGAGAGGAACGGGTAGAGGCATGCGGCAGCGGCTTGTTCATGTACGAGCCACAGAGTCCCTGGTCTCATTGCATGGGCTGGAAGAGACATTCCGCGGCACATATTCCATGTCCCGTCTACATCCTGTGCGCAGCACGATGGTGTGGTGCAACCAAATGCATGTCAGGTTTTTGCTTGACCGCCTCGTGAGATGCCCTGCATTGCCGCCCACAACACCGTTGCCGAAACTGCACAAACGCCAATATTTGTAATTCAGTAGGGAATCATCATGCTGCAGGCTCGATATCTGGGGCTCTAGATATTTAAGGAGAACTGACGTGCAGAAACACGTGTTGCCTGAGGTTCTCTAACTTGCTGATGCTCAGATTTCAGGTCGACACATGTGGCGCAGATGCAGCACATGCAACAACTACGCCTCGGTTATATTCGCTTCGCCACATGCACATAGCCTCCTTTATTGCACTGTGGTGTGCTTCGAGGTCGCCGAGTGGTGTGTGCTTGTGCATCCGTCTCGGATTTGGCAAGCCACCATTCTATATGAGTAACAGGGATTATGAGCACTCCGTGTTCGGTCATACGCTCCCTGTTGAGGCTGAGAATCTTGACTTTCGTCAATAGTCTTGTATGTAACGCGCTTTGTCGGTCTCAATAGCCGCGCCCAGCCAGCGTAACCGCAGAGCATTGCTGTCTGCCTCGGTAGCATTGGCAGACATCCACAACGATTTGTTGGCTTCGTTCATCGTGTTTGGTGACCGAAAAAATTTACCGAATTTGGCAATGCAATGGTCATGCAGGCCGTTCTTGTCCTGTGGCGCGGCTACTCCGTTTACAGATTGCATCCTTGGGGCGTCTCACCGGGGCTCAAACATCGAACTCGGATTATACTGTTGCCAGCATGAATGGGGGCCACATTCGTCAAGAAATTGGATCTGAGGCAGATTGCAGGGAGGATTCAGATGGATACTCGGCGCCTGCAAGTCCCCGGGGCCGAGCAACGAGCTATCAAGATGTCGCGTACATTCACAACTATAGAAATGGTGGCCAAATCCTCGGGTTTACTAGAAAGGCGGTGGCGATATGATCGTATACAGCTGACCTCTCTATCTTACCTCAGACATCCCTGTCTTCACCGCTACAGTAGTTGCAGATGCTTTTCTTTCATGTCCCTCTAGTTTTCTCCCAATTCCTCAGCAAGAAAACATCAAAATGCAGTCCTACAGACGATCCCAGAATCCAGCCCTGGACCGCTTGTCGAACACGGGCAGTGGGAGACAAAGCACGTTGATATCAGCATCAAGGGTCTCTTCACGCGAACTGAAGACTTACCTTGACTCGAATTATCCTGGCCGATATTCTGTTCAGGTCTGTAGCTCGTTGCTCCAACTCGGATTGTAGGCCAATTGCTTAAGAGAAACAGCTCAAGCGAGACGAATTTAAAATCACGATAACCGATACACCTCCGAATTATTCATAGAAAGACTTCACAGGCTACGACATCGACCGATCGTGATCCCCTGGGGTTTGGTCTTATTGTATAAGCAATGCTGGATGTTGTCCCCTAGGTTGGTCGAAATGGGAGGTGGCCGATTTTACAACCCATCGTTCTCCGGATTTCCCGTAGGGGCTCGCGCCTCTACCTGGATACGAACATGTATACCTAGCATCTTCCTAAAAGCATCTTTGACAGACTTGAGGTCGAGGAACGGAAGGAATTTTGACGTGATTCACGGTGATTTGAACAAACGGACGCTGACATGTGACACACAGAGTCGATCGCCAATGCTTTACAGCAATGAACATACGCCATCAAAAGACTCAGTTATGTGATTTACTCTCTTTGAGATATGGCCATTTCTTCTCCATCCATTTCCAGTCAATCTATTCAAGTTCAGCACGGTAAACCCACGAGTCCACGAAGGTCAAGATGCATCACCGCTTCACCGTGGCCCCGGCTGAACACGACTCTGAACATTGTTCCAGGACTACCCTGGAACCACCCAAGGAACTTTTCTGATACCAGGGATACAGAAGAAACCGTCACCCGTTTCAGCCTTCAGCCTCTGCCACGCGCTGGGTTCCACTCTCTTCCATGCCAGGTTCAACTAGCGCGTCCTGCAGGCTCCATCCATCTCCACCATCCCGTTGAGTTGACATGCTCCATTCCCAATGAGAAGCCATCCCAACCGCCAAACTGGGTCTCCTTTGTCCACTTTGCAAACCCTAGCAAAATTTTTCTCATGCCTCACGCGAGCAGACCAAGGCTTATAAGCAAAATATCGAGCAGAGTCGTCAACAAGTTCCCCAGCGCAAGAGAACCCGCGCCGAAGCGAGCATTCCTCGCTCCGGCAGCCATTGAGAAAACCGGCCCGGTTAGCTCAATCGGTAGAGCGTGAGACTCTTAGTTCATCTGAGGGTAACGCAATCTCAAGGTTGCGGGTTCGACCCCGCATCGGGCTTTTCCTATACAGCAACTTCGGTTGCAACTCGATTCACGATTGAGAATGGTCGAGGTTCTCCCGCTGGTTCTTTTTTGTCCCTGGGACGGTCTGTCCTTGGCCGTGTCTTCTTTTTGTGTTTTGCGCCTGGCTGCTATTTACTGACTGACCATGGTGGGTGAACCGAGTTGTTAATTCTGGCAGAAGATGTTACATGGAAACAAGGCTGCTCTGGGCGATGATTGACTCAAGATGGTAGTGAATCATATATTGAGGAGGCACTGCGACTTGTGTTTCATGAGGACCCAGACGATGGAGAGTTCGGATTACTTTTGGGAGGCAGAGGCGCGCCTGATGATATGTGGTAGATTGACAGAAGGTGAACAGTTGTGGAGTAGAAAAAATTGTTCAACAGAGTTGATCATGCAAGGACGAATTTACCAACGGGTTGAGCCATTATTGTATTCCCTCCATCGTTCATGGCTGAACAGGCACGTCTGTTAGGCGATGTGCTTATCACTTCTGAACTCCCAGATGTTGCCAGGCTACAAGGAACTACCAACAATGAATAGTTGTTATTTAGAACATAAGTGGCGTCTTCGAAACCTGTGAACTGAGCCGTACCATCCATTACCCGTGAGGCAACAACATCATCACTTTTGACACAGCATTGAAAGACAAGGCAAGGCTCAGCTATAAACATAGAGAGAGCTGGTACCCCAAGACCCTACACTTCCACAACAAATCACCCAACAGTCAGTCCCCTCCCCTTAATACACCATAACCCAACACGTAAACAAACAACCCTCCCCATCATCAACATTCTTCTCCGACTCCGTAAACGTCAACTCCGTCCCCTGCGCCGAAAAAGTGGGACCCGGCCGGCCCCAGCGAATGTGCAGAAGCGGGGTGCGATAAACAATTGCGCTTCAGTCATCCACTCATTCTAGGCACAACATAATCTCACCAGCGCTCTCAGTTCCAGCCTCATATCCCTTTTCCGGATTCAAGGGATAGATCAAGAAACGTAATAATGGTGAGCGCGGCGTTTAAGCCGGCTCTGCTGGTGGTCGATTTCCAGGAAGATTTCTGTCCACCGGTCAGTCACCTAATACCCTCTCATGGTCACATCAACGCGCTCGTCTAACAATCCATACAGAACGGCTCCTCGCTGTCCCCAACGGACGTGATATCACACCTACCGTCAACTCCCTTCTTAACCTCCCTTCACCCTCCGCCTCGCCACACGCGACTGGCACCCCCAAACCACATCTCCTTCGCCGCCAACCACTCTCCCTCCACCGCCCTTTACATCCTCCACCACCATCCACCACCCTCCGGCTCCGGCTCATACTCCACCACCCTCTGGCCCACGCACTGCGTCCAGAACACGCCCGGCGCGGAGCTGGTCCCTACCCTGGATACCGCCCGTCTGCACGCCGTCATCGACAAGGGCATGGACCATCGCGTCGAGATGTATTCTGCCTTCTACGACCCTTTTCACGTGAGCGACAGCGGCCTGACTGGGAGACTTCGCGATCAGGGCATTACGGATGTCTACGTTGTGGGCTTGGCGGGGATTACTGTGTTAAGGCGACGGCGGAGCACGCGGTCGACGAAGGCTTCACCACTTTCATCGTCGAGGAAGGCACGCGACCAGTCATGCCAGACAAGTGGGATGAGTGCAAGAAGGAGATCCTGGCGAAAGGTGTCAAGATAGTGTCCATCGACGGACCGGAAGTGGCTCGCATCAAAGATTCTGCTTAACTAGAGGGCAACTACTATATTGGCACATTCACATTCTGTAGAGGACGGCGTTTTGGATTCATGAAAACAAAGGATGCATTGTATGTGTATCAATATTTATATACCGGCTTCTTCCTTTCCCGGTTTCAACCGTCTATTTGACTCGAGTGTGTGACCAAACATCCAAAAATGCGCAAACGCCATGCTACCATCCTCAGCATACGACCGGTCAACGCAATGCAATCAACAGAGCCCAGCCATACGTTTAACCAGCCCATGGGAGGAATAGCTAATGCACTAAGCATACTTATTAACGACAACCACTTCACCGACTACTGCCCGTCATCATATCCACTTCACCTCTTGCCTCGCTTCTTAGCAGCGGCACTCAGGGAGCCGGAAGAGGCCGATCTCTCCTGGGCGCTGGTCATGGCGAGCGTGACATTGGTCATAGAGGAGCAGGCGTGGTCGTGCGCGAGGAGCAGCACTACGGTTGTGCTGCATGTGGGCCTTGACCAGATGACCGGCGGCAAGCGCACTGCATAGCGAGAGCTCACCAGCCAACACCGCAGCGGCGATGATACGCGCGAGACGGCGGGCGTTCTCACCAGGTGTCGTGGGGTGCGAGCCCCTGACGCCAAGCATGTCAAGCATGGCGCTCTGAGGCTCAAGGATAGTACCACCTCCGAGAGTGCCGACTTCAAGCGAAGGCATCGAGACGGAGATCTGAAGAGAACCGTGGAGGCTAGAGCACAAAGGTTAGCGATTTACATAATAGACTGGCACTTGCAGAAACTCACTTCTTCATGATGGTGATACAGTTAGCACTCTCAACAACCTGGGCAGGGTCCTGTCCAGTAGCGATGAAGAGAGCAGCCACAATGTTGGCAGCGTGGGCGTTGAAACCACCCACGGAAGCAGCCATGGCGGATCCGATAAGGTTCTTGGAGATGTTGAGTTCCACCAGGAATCGACATCACTCTTGAGCACGTTCCTAACAACATCGGCAGGGATGATGGCCTCAGCCACGACGCCCTTGCCACGACCGTCGACCCAGTTGATGGCGGCAGCCTTCTTATCGATACAGTAGTTTCCGGAAAGAGAGACGATGGCCATGTCATCAAAGCCCTCCTCAGTAGCCATAACGTGAAGCGCGTGCTCGACACCCTTGGAAATCATGTTCATGCCCATGGCATCACCAGTGGTAGTCTTGAAACGAATGTAGAGGTTTGTACCGGCGAGAGCAGTCTTCATCTCCTGCAGACGGGCGAAGCGACTGGTAGAGTTGAAGGCCTTCTTCATGGCAGACTGACCGGCCTCGGAGTCGAGCCAGAGCTTGGCAGCACCGGCACGCTCCAGAGTCTCGAAGCTGACGCAAGGTCCACGGGTCATACCATCGGCCGTCAGAACTGTGATAGCACCGCCACCAGAGTTGATGGCCTTGCAACCTCGACTGGTACTGGCAACAAGCACACCCTCTGTGGTAGCCATGGGAAGGAAGTAGCTCTGACCATCGATAACCAGGGGTCCAGCAACACCAACAGGCAGGGGCATATAACCAATGACGTTTTCACAGCACGCACCGTGGACTCTCTCCCAGTTGTAGTTCTGGTAAGGCAGCTTCGAGCGGTCCAGCAGGTTGGTGAGTTCAGCGGTAGCCTTGGTGCGAGCGATGATGGTTCGCCTGACCTTGACGGCACGGGTAAAATCTCTGAGGCTCTTCTCCAAAGCGTAACCGGGAATCTTGCCACGAAGGGACATGGTGACGACCTCCTCGTCTGAGAGCTCGTGAGTTCGCTTCTCGGCCAGCAGCTTCTCCAGCTCCGGGATGCTACGGTGGGCAGCAGACTCTGTGGGCTTAACCTTTGCCAGGCTTAGGGTGTCAGACTCATCATCCGTGAGGGCAGGGGTGGCGGGTTCGGTTCGCTGTGGGGTGGGTGGCACATATTCACCCAGCGGCAGGGTAGCGGCACCGGTATCGTTGAACCTCTGGGCACGAGCAAGCTCCTTGCGGTCGATGTTGTGCTCAGGAACGTTGGGATCCTTGATACCCCATCTGGCGACATTGAAGAGGTAGCCGTTAAGGCCAATGCTCAGAGCCAGTGCGACAATGATCCACTTGGACAGAACGGGGTCCTCAAGACTCTTCAGGAGACTGCCAACCATGCGGCCGCCAACTCCGTAGCCCTCAAAGGAGTTGATGGCATCGGCAGCGGCATTACCAGCACCAGCGATGGGGCCGGTGAGGGCATAGTGAACGGATGGGAACTCAAGCTCGTACTTGATAGGGGTGAGGACGGTAACCAGGGTGGCCCTGCCGCTCTGGCGGGCAGCAGCCAGGATAGCGTTCAGACCATTGTAGGCGACCTTGTAAGGGTCAACGGGAGGGTAGAGACAATACCGCCTAGGCCACCAGCCCAAGAACGCAGAGTGGACAAAGAGGTTGCGCTGCGGAAGGGGATGGTGCAGATGTTGATGGCATTGATGAGAACGAAGCCAGTGACCATGAGGACCTTGAACTTGGGGACGCTGCTGCTCTTGACCTTACGGCCAAAGAGCGATACATCCTGGACTCCTGGCCGTCAACGCGGGGCCAGTCATCGCTGCTCTTGGCAACGTTCTCGGCAACTCGGCGGCTGACACCATCGTCTTCCAGAGCCATGCGCATCTCAACGTGACGCTTGATGCGGTTGATCTCAAGCTTGACGCAGAGAATGGCAGTGTAAAAGGTGAAGAGGAGGACGCAGTCGAAGAAGAGAATCCAAGCAGCGAGGAAGCAGAACTGCTGGAGACCGCCCTGAACACCGGAAGCGGCACCTAGAACGAGGATAACGATCTCAATGGTGTAGTCACGGATGATCTCGTAGCCCTTCTCCTTGATAGCAGCCTGGATGGCGTACTGAATGACGTTCTGAGTGACAGCATCATCAGACTTGCCCTCGTTGTCCTGGTTGCGGGCACGGCGATGCTCGATGGCGTGAGACAGGACAGCGCGGGTCAGGACAATGTTCTTCTCGAAGCCGACGGTGACGACGAGGAAAGGCAGACCCTCGGACAGCAGGATGATGCTAATGGGAACACCCAGGTGAGTGGTGACAGCCAGACCGAAGAGGAAGGCGAAAACGGAGGAGAACAGGGTGCTGGTAGCGAGCCAGAAGTTGGAGCCCATACGACGCATGGACAGGAAGAGCGAGACGAAGGTCAGGTGCATGGAGACGTAGCCGAGGAACATGATGATAATGTCGAGCGTCTCAGCGTTCTTGAGCAGGTCGAGGAACTCGGACCAGGCGTCGGAGGCCCATTGGATGATGGAGCTGCGGTTGGAGACCTTGGCAGCGCGCATGATCCACATCTTCTTCTCGCGGCCATGGCGAGTGAGCGTCTCCTCGGCATCCTCGTTAGGGATCTCCTGGGCGGCGGCGATGAACTCGGGGGCCTGCTTGTAGGGCAGGGCGTAGGCGAGGATGGTGTCCTGAGAATAGGCGGTCAGGGTGTTCTCGGTGGAGGGCAGCGGGGTGACGGAGAGGTTCTGGGGCGCGGGGATGACGTTGGGCGAGGGAGCCGAGCTGGGAGAGTCGTTGGAGAGGGTGTCGGGGAAGACGAGGGTGACGAGAGCGAGGTGGTCGGCATCGGGGAGGGATTGGCGTCGTGCTCAACGGCCTGCCACTTCCAGGCGGTGTCGGGAGCAGCGCGCAGGACCCTGCTGCCGTCGAGCAAGGAGGACCAGTCGGCCTTGCCCACGCGGGACGAGGCATCGAAGAGGCTGTCCTGGAGGAGGCCAATGTAGGAGGTGCTGGCGAGGACGGCCACGACGACGATGGTGTGGATGGGGTGGGAGCAGGCGAGCTTGGTGAAGACCTGCAGCATGGGCGTGATTCTCTTGGAGATCCACGAGGGAGCCGCGGGAGCAGCGCCCTGAGCGGGCTGGCCGCGGAAGCGATCGGGTAACCAGGCAGACATTGCGAACTATCGATTCGACGGGAGGCTGGACTAGCAGCTCACGACATTGGTCGACTCGTAGCAAGCAGGCGGGTGGTCGCGACGATGCGTGACTGTGTGTTGGTCGGTCTGTCTAGGAGGCGGGTGTAAGTAAATATCTGCAAAGGGGACCCCCAGCACAGCACAGCACGGCACAGCACAAGACGGTACGCCTCGAGCAAACGGCGGGCGAGGGATATAAAGCCGTGACGATGCGGACGAGGGTAGGCCGAATTGGCTAAGAAGAGTAGAAGGCCGAGAGGATGAGGGCGTTGGGAGGAGAGTGCACCTTACCAGCTGCTCTTGCACGAGTGATGCTGTGCGTGGCTCGTCTTCGTTCTCGTTTTCGCAGTGATAATGCAAGACAGGGCGAGGCAGGCCGGTTTTAGGGGAGTTTTTTCTCCTGTCCCAGGCCCAAGGTCAAGCCCGAACAGGGGCGGTATCTCGCTATCGCTGGGTACGCGCGGGGTGATAGGGCAGCACGTTCTCCGTATCGACAACCGAGAAGCTTAGGCCGCGACTGTAACCGTGAGGGCGAATGCAGGGATGCTGAGCAAGGACAATGGGAAGTGCGAGGCCTCGTTGACTAAAAAGAGGAAAGAAAGAGGGGACGGAAGGGGACTCGTCAGGATTTAGAAGAGCATTAAGAGAAATGAGCATCGACGCACTCCTTTCCTTGCCGTGCCTCACCCAAGCCTTGAAGCTGAACCAAGCTGCTGACTCTGGTAGCAGGCGGGAGGTACCTAACGCTGGGACGAACCAACACCGGTACTTGTTCCAATCCCCTGACCGTTTAATGATGCTGGAAATTTCCCAGCAAGCGCTATAGAAGCGCGGCAGAAAAAAACCAGGCAAATTGGCCCCTACATGGATGGCCCGACCCCGAAAGAAACAAGTACCTGTTGGCGCGGGACCTCGTAGAAAAGGTACTTGGCGAGGACCCCAAAGTCTTGAATGACACTTGGATTCTCGGCCTCACCGCTTTTGGCAACCTTTGGTTTTTCGGCCTGACCACTTTTGGCAATAAGGGGACCAGCAGCCACACCAACAGCCCAAGCTGGAACTGGAAGTGATAAGATGTAACGCAGGTACGTACCTTTTTTCCCTTCTTTTTTCCTCTCCTCTTCGGCCCAGTGTCGTCATTAGACAAGTTGTGGAGCCACCCTTCACCATCATTTCCTGCCGTACACTAGAACCTGCATCTTCGTCCGTACTAGACAGAAAACACCAGCCCTCTCAATGCGTGACCCGATCTCTCCCCCAATCGGCGATCTTTGGCCTAGTTTCGTCTTCGCTCAGGTATCCGTATCCGCCCGCCGAATGACCTCTGTCAGATGCAATGCAGCTTCTACAGTACAGATATCAACGCACGATGCTGAAGCCGTGGCTGCTTACAACCATCATCGTGACTCGTAGACGACGCATCGCTCTCGTGTTTCGTGCAGCGCCCGACGCGCAACGGCAGCAGGTCCACCTCCACACTTGGTCGCTGTCCAGATGTGCGCTAACGGTGCGGCGGTTGGCGATCCTTGCAAACCCACGCTGACTCCAGAGTACAATGGCAATTAAGATTCAAGGCCCGTTGTGTTAAGGCTTAAGGCTCGCACCTCCGACAGTCACAATCGCTAAACGGCCTTTCCCCAAGAACCGTAAGCTCAGATCAGCCGGTGCCACCGGCTAGTCTCAGATGCACTGCGCATCGATCTGACAGACACCTGCGTCACACCTCTCCCAGCGGCAGCGTCCCGGGAACCCTGGCCCTACAGGACGATGCAGGGTCTACGAAAACGAGGCCCCCATACAACGTGCGGCTCGTCCTTGCATATCGTGTCCGGATCCATGCCACGTCTCCATCGGTACGAAACGTAAGGCCGTCCATCCATCAGCAGCACCACTGCAGCGATACCAAGCCGGCAAGACTGACACCAAATGTCGGTACTCACTTGCACTACACCAAGTCCGTCAAACCATGTCAGGCCGTACCGTCACCTAAAAAAGGACCAAGTGATGTGCATCTATGGCCTTGCCCGAGAGTGCATGTTCGAGGTGCCCGCCTGCTGGCATGGCATTTCCTTGTCGACTTCAATGTCCCATCTCAATGTTGAGGCAGCCGCCTGCTACGGCAAGAAACAAAATCTCTTGATCCAGCACCATGCAAGATGATTCCAGTAATTGACAGACACACGATCAGCATTAGAATTCCGTTGAGCAAAGCCAATCCAATCGTGGTCTCTTGGGCGCCTTGCTTTCGCTAGGCTCAGTGATTGAGACAATGAGGCCAGCTCCCACGGTTTGCATCGTGGTGGAGTCAGCCACTCTCTTATCCGTGTTCAATGTTGGTGTGCTACCTGCCCCCAAACCTGCATGCCTATGTGCCTCTAGTGAGCTCGGCCAAGGGAGCATCTTCGTAACAGGTCCTAACACAGCTAAAGATGCCGCTAGAGAATGAAGATTCCCCATTGACCACCTTTGAACCTCATGACCAGAAGTGGCTTGCCGAAGAAAAAGCCACCAGGACTGTTCCAGAACTTGAGCTTCAATCATAATCGTGCCGATCATGTCACCATTCACGATGGCGGGAATGCCAACAAAGCCGCCGAGATGTAGTCATTGATGTTGGGATACATTGGGTGTTGACTCAAAGAATTTCACTGGCGGTGCAGCTGAGCTCAGCCATTGCCTGAATCTCACCATGCAGTAAACTCGACTGCATGGAGCTATATGTTCAGCGCTTATGAGGGGTTTCTACAGTCTGGGCTCAAACCTCTGAGCATGTGCCAATGCATGCCCGTGTATACGACCGTGGCGTCGTCAGCTCTCTCAGCTTGGATCTCCTGCTTACCCATGCAGGCTCCGATCGCAACATGATCCAGATCTACTCTCTTCCTTTCTTTTGCTTTTTTCATCTTAATTTTTGAGCTCCAAGCACATATCTCCCGGCAGAACATATCACATTCGAGCAGGCATTAATCCAAAAGCCTATTGGTACAACAAAAGTCATGGTGCTATATCGAGCGCTGAAGCCATCGCCAGTTCCTACACTGTCCCCTACGCAATGCAACTGAGAATCTAAACTAACCCATGTAACTCCCAACACCGATCCAAATGCCAACGTAATAACACATCACTGTTGTAAATTATTCAACCCGAATAGGTTGCGTGTAAATCCCGTAACGCCATCGCTTGCTGTTCTCTTCAAACCACCACCGTGTCCGGAAAGCAGCTTCCTCGACCCATTTCGCCCTTTCAATACCATACTTCTTCTCCACGTGCTTCAGAAACGAAGTGAAGCCAAACTCTTGAATCGAGTCCTTCTCGTGAGGATCGTCCTTGATGTTGGTCAGTTGCCACTCGACGTTCTGGATGACTGGGATGATCAAGTGCCAATCCGGCTCGCGGGCATCGCGGATGCAGAGCATGCATCGACCGGGGTTCACAACCGTGAACTGCCAGTTGGCCTCGCCTGTCTCGGGGTTGGAAGTAAATTGAGGCCGGATCATGGACTGTCCCTCATAGGTGTCGATAAGACTGGAGGCTACCTTCTTGCTGGCGCTGCTTAGCGAGTTCGTCTCAATCAGCATGTCGAGGATGGTTGGAACAATTTGGAGAGATGATACCGGGTCGTTGACATCGAAAGCTGGTAGCTTTGGGTGGGAAAGGACCAGCGGAACGTGGTTGTTCGCGCGACTTGGGTTGTAGTAAGTAGAGACAACGTCGTTATCCGGCATGGAAAGCCCATGGTCGCCCACAAAGACAACCAAGGTTTCGTTAGCAACTCCTTGCTCATCCAGCACATTTAGTATCTTTCCCAGCCACTTGTCGACATATCCTTCGGTATTGGTGTACTTGGAGATATCCTCAATTCCGTTTGCCAACGGGACCATTTCCTCGCTCTGGGGCATGACAAACTGGTGATGGGTAGTACTGGTAAGATGGGTGAGGAAGACTCTTTCGTTGTTCTCTTCCGCTGACACAAAAGCGTCGCGAATGTAAGCCTCGAGATGGTCCTCTTCGAAACCGAAATAGTTCGTGTCCGGAACCTTGACGGGTCCGTGCCTAGCTGAATCCGCTCGAAGATATTCTGTACCGATGGTGTGGTCTTCAGGGTAGCCAAATCGCATCATGAGATGATCAGAGTTGTCGTACTTATTTGTAGCGGTCATGAAGAAGTACGATTGCCATTGGGAAGTGTTGTAAGGACCCGCCGGCTCGTCAGTCCTCTCCATGACGTTCATTGCGTTGAAGATATTAGGAAGACAGGGTTGGTAAAAGTTGCTCATGTACTCGGAGTTGAAATCAGAGAGCAGCGGTGGAATGCCACACAACGTGCCGGTCAAACTCTTCAGTGTATATGTTGCACTAGTTTGCGCACTCGTGAAACGGAGACCACCACGCTTCTTCTTCGCTGATTCGTCGTGCTTAAAACCGTCGTCGTAGTCGCCGGTGATGTAGTTAGCATTTGGTGTCAGATTGGCGATTTTATCTTGCACATTCTGCGGCAACTGGTGATCTGGCCATGTCTCTGCAAGACGGTTCCAAATGGTACCGTTCTTCTTGATTGGGAATACGTCGTTCCTGGTGCTCTCTAGGAAGAGCAATACCACATGCTTAATCGGGGCATCCTTCAAAGTATCCTTCAACGGGTCAAGTACAGGCTGGCCCAGGTTCGAAATCTTCATCGGATCGGCTGCCGAGCTGTAATGAGTATGTTTAGGATGGTGCCAATCTTCAAAGCCCCAGAGAAGCATGTCGTCCTTGAGCCAGTCAAAATCGGCCGGTGCAGCCATCGCTGTCATGTTATCCCAAATGTTGTCAAGATCTTGTGAATACAGAGGTTTAA
The DNA here is from genome assembly GCA_020081605.1 of Albifimbria verrucaria. Classification (NCBI taxonomy): domain Eukaryota; kingdom Fungi; phylum Ascomycota; class Sordariomycetes; order Hypocreales; family Stachybotryaceae; genus Albifimbria; species Albifimbria verrucaria. Next base: position 6,715,372 of record JAHREC010000013.1, read on the forward strand.
TGCTCTTCAGTACTGGCGAAGATGAGGTCAAGTCAATGAAAGGGAGTGCAGCGGTAGTCCAGGAGATAAAGGTGAGAGTGACTTCATCCGGCCGAAGGGATGATTCGACGCATGATGCGACGAGAAGGGCGAGAGCAGCGCAATACATGACTGCTTTGATGAGGATGTCGACTTTTGGTAGAGCGTTCTTGACACGTAGTTTAATGAAGAGAGCCTGGAGCAATCGAACAAAGAATGGAGGCTTCGGTTTCTCATAAACAATGGGAGTCTCCATGTCTTCGAAATCCGCATCGTCATCCTCGCCTTTCTCGAGAGCGAATCCGGCCTCCTGTTGGGGAATCTCGGCATATTTGGAAGTGCTGGGAAAGAGTTTACGCAACACGCGCAAAACGAAGCCAATCGGCCAGACAATGAGATCCGAGGCATAGCCAAACACACCGTAAATTGGTGTTTGGAGCAGCCAACTGAACACTATGGTGGCAGAAACCACGAGAATGAAGTAGATAGAGGCGGACAGAATGAGACCTCGAGAATGGGAGTCGCCAGCCAGTACCAAGTCTTTCCAATGAATCTCGGAATGCACAGCTGCGTAGAAAGTGAGAGAGATGACGCAAAGGAAAATGTTATAAAAGACAAAGAGGCCCGAAATAATGTGCAACAGAATTCTTGACACCTTTGGGATATACGCCGTCCATGGATCGAGGAGTATGCGAATGAGCACAATGACTGCCAAGTCCTGAGTGTAAAATGAGAATGCCCATCGTTTCGCAACACGCCCCGAGATTGCACGCTCGTGAGCGTGAAAGTGAAGCGACTTTGAGCTCCAGACGGCCAGCGCGGCAGCAGTGAAGAGGACCCTTCGGTTGGCAAGGTGAGATCTAAAAAGTCCAGGAATCGTAGGAGCACACTTCTGTGTGGTCTTGTCATTAATTGAGACATCTGAATGGATTCAGAGTCGGGTACTAGAAGGGTTCCTGTCTCACGTATCAACCGACATAAAAGAAAAGAGTATAACAAAAGAGATTTGAAAGAGCGTACAAGGAAAAACTGTTGGCACACGGGAGAAAGCAAAAGGAAGGAGAAAAGCTTGAGTTGAAGCTCACGATGTGTCACACGGCATGGCGAGTAAGTGAAACGGGGCAGAAGTGCCGCTTTCCAGATCGCCAAGAATTCCCTGAGCTTAGTTAGAACCGACCCAGAAGAAAAGGCAGGCTAATGACCAAGCACCTCGAGACAGATGAGAGAGCGGATGAAGGGAAACTCACTAGAATGAAACCCGACTCAGGGGCGGAGGGTCCCGGCGACTTGATGGTTCGCTTGCGGGGATGGCGCGCACCGGTCTACTTTAGGCGGGAGACTCACGGGACCTGACTACTTCTACATATCAAGTCGAGACGTCTTACCTCTCTCCTCGGCGGTGCTGTTGGTCATCTGTTCGTGTTGGTAGTCCTACGTCTAGAACTCATCTTTGCCGAGCATCGGTCATCCCAACGCAGCACGCCAGCGTATCTGTGACACCCTGCTCCTTCTTCAAATGGAAAAACGGTCTTTCTCGATGTGGCATGTCAGTTCACATAAGATACAATCTGGCTCTACTTGGTAAAGCTGGTTCCTGAGGACCCGGTTCTCGTCTGTTGGTCACCTCGCCCAAACTAAAGCCACCGGACCAGCCCATCAACTATCCAATTTTTATGCATGGTAGGCTCGTGAGCAATTGCCGGATGAGAACTTACAGTGGAAATGAGAATCTCGCACGTGGACATTTGCGAAATTTGGTTTAGTCCAAATTACAAGAATGCCTCTTGGTTGCAGCCGTCTCGTCTCATACGGTTAGCTCCGCGAACACTTGCAACTATGGTCCGGAGATCGGGCCCCTAGAGGCACCATTGATCCATATTAACAGCTAAGGGGTGGAGTTGGTGCTACACACTACAGAAATACGGTATGCTCCGCAGAAACTAGTATGTAATGAAGCCCCGTATAAGTCCAGTTGTATTTAACTCTACTTCCACATCAAAAGAGCCGAGTCTTGATGCTAATTCTAAGACCACAAACTGTTTGGGCATTGATGTAGTCTTTCCAGTGATCAAAAGACCGGGATGTCATCACTCATTCTAGCACTATTTGTCTTTTAAAAGAGTATTTTATTCCTGTCTCCATATATCCGGAAACGAGGCACCGACCGGCTGGTGGTCAGATTACCTTGCAACTCCACATGGGACCGCTTGACCATTGTGGGAGACAGGTAAGACCATAAGGCCTAGTGCATTTCCCAGTCGCTCGGTCCTAGGTCTGCGTGACCAGTGCACGCTTCAGTGATGGGTCATGAACCAATACGAGTTGCTAGACGGTTTGCACAATGCTCAATATGTGACAGTGGCGATTGTTCAATTTTTCCTTTCTAGTGGCTGGTTGAGAGAGCACAAAGCTGAAAGCAACAAAGTCCTCAACACAATCACTTATCGACGATGCAAATGCTCAACCACTAGAGAAATACAGAACTGAAAAGGCAATTCTGAAAAGAATAACACTAACATTGTAGGCATGTCGTTGACAGCGATGTGCAAAATGATGCACATATCTCTTGGCGGTGCCACCTTAAGCTGATTGATCTGCAGTCTCGACTACGGGGCACTGAGGGTCGAATGACGAAATAAGCACCATTGCCTGCGTTTTGGGAGAGGCGACGAAACTAACCAATGGTTCATCCTCGATTGCATCCGGGGACTGCCAGGATTGTCCCATACGGTTAAGGTAGGCAGAATCCTTCACCAGTGTGGAAACATGCAGGGAATATGGCGATTACTCGCATCCATTGGTGACTTGGCTTTCTTGTATACTAATTGCATTACGACCCCTTGTTTGAGCACGCCTTTATGTAGTTACGGGAGTGAAAGTCCTGCATCTGTTTAGTTTGAGGCTCCTACTATGGAGGTTGCATGATATGGCAAGGATTGATGCTGAGACTCTAAAATTAGAGCACTGTCACAGGGATGAAATGGCATATGTTTCGTGCTGCCTTTGCTCCGGTAACTCATCTCAAAATTTGTGACATTACTAGCTGCAGATGTCTATATCAACAACAACTTTTGCTCTAATAAGGGCGATTGCCAATCCGTCTTCCATGCTTTGTGTGATTCGTGTGCTGCTTTATCAGGCTCTTCGAGTCAACACTAATGCACTCAAGGCCACCTACCACATACCTATCGCCCATCTCCAAGACGCTTCTTGCCACAAGGATTGGTTGAAGTTCTTGAGGCATGCAATTAAGGGGCTGTCGATGGTATACATAACTTTCGACGTGTCCTTTATTAATCACAGCGCCAATAACCAGAAGGAGGTTGCTGTACGATTGCTATACGATTTTTGATAGAGCTAGCTAGTACATCGAGTCTGAGAAGGCAAAGCTAAGCTCTCATCACAAAGATTTACCACTGGGCGTCTCAAAATTTATCTCGGGGATAACTCCGTAGCTGTCATTAAATAAAAAACACGCCCAAGTCCTAATCGGCTGGTTAAATGGTAGAGGGCACGATTATGGAGTTCTATTTTGGCTACCCTAGAGACTTTCTATGACTTACCTGGTAAAGGCATAAATCAACATCTGGCTGCAATAGCGCGACTATGGAATCGCGTGCCTAGTCTAGATTATATCATATTACTCCACTAAGACGTCTAGAATATATTATCATGTAGCATCACTAAGCTATCATGAGGTCCCCGCTTCAAGGCTTAACACAAAATGTCACTGCGAATCACCTTACCTGCACTACATCACACTTTGTCGACGCCAGAACACAGATTATTGAACCATCATGTGGTTAAGTTTTCCGTGGTGTGATGACCAAAGCCCTAACCTCGAGGCTCTCCCGGGGCACACTTCTTCTAACCCTGCACTGTTGATAAGGTCGCATGATGTATGGAAGCAAGCTAATACCAAATCTCAGTATTGAAACTCACATAAACTCGTTGTGAAAGGCGGAGGTGTCATACTTTCTGGGCCATTTTCTGGATGACTGTCATAACTTACAAACAGAAGAGCCTCGTTTACATCTTGGTCCTTGAACCAAAACCATCTGTGACCTTCGGAGTGAAATAGGAATAAAGATTCCCCGACATAGGTCCCTGACACGACATCACATGTGATGATGTCGCTTGGGTTGATAGAGAGCGGGTCGCAAAGCAGCAGCGGAGCACTTTGAATCCTACGGATAACTGGTTTCCAGAAACTGAGTTGGATCTGGCTCAGTTTTATGTCTCAGATATCGTTATCAGAAGAGAGCTTACTTTATTATTCTGATTCGCCAGTTGTCACATATGTAGTTCTCCTGCTCTTCTGCAGTCAGGTGAGTCGTAACACGCTTGTGTCCGCTTTCAGGTGATTGATCTTGACGTCAGTCAGCGCTGAAGTGTTTGACGTACTAGTGGATGGGGATGCTAACCAGCGTGTGGATTTCGAACGACGATTGCATGACCGGGCCGATTCGAGAAAGAATACTCTGCTTCTTTATCCTTACTCTCCTCCTTTCTGTACTTGAGTGTGTTAGAAGAATTAGAAAAGTTAAGGACAGGGTATATCTTACTGCGTGGTCGTACAAGTACACTCTGTCAGTGTTGAATCTTTGAGACAGCAAGGATCGAACACCCTCGGTCTCGTTTTTGGGGTCAAGGCCATGGAAATGAAGGGCCATAGTATCTGATGGGATGGTTATGAGTTCGAATCCACAAGTCTCAACCGACAAACCAGCCCGCACACTGCGAGCATCACTCGCGTTGAGTTGCCGTCGCTCATACTCCAAATTGGTACGACTCGATTCATCAGGGAGGGCTATATCTAAGCCAAGTATATATGGCTTCTCAGTTGTGTATTTTGCAAGTGGCTTGACATACTCAATATTGACTCCATAGCCTTTCAACAGATGCCGAGTTTTCTCTAGGGAAGTCATTGCTTAGTTTTCTTTCGAAGTTCCAAGTCCACAGGCAACAAATTGCGCCATAAGAGGACAGTGGCTCTGATAACAAGAGCCTCAAGCCCAAAGCGTACGTAACAGAGCCTCAATCAATTGCGTAATATGAATAATGGACAGAACAGCCCATATTGGCATGTTCAGACACTAAATTGGAAATCAATAGCGCAGTATGTAGTTGATACATGTGACGAACTTGTGCATCTGCTTCGGCCTCCCCTCCCCGCTTGCAACATTAAAACGGTGCAGCTGCATGTCACCCACTTGGGTTACTTGAGCAAATCACATCTAGAAGCCGTTATCATGCAGTCATCCAGCGGCCTAAAACTACTAAGATGACCGTGGATTTCTCCGATTAATTGGACTTCATCTAAGCTGAATATCTGCACTTCTGTTCCGCACTTGTTACTGCCGGCTGGTTTTCGTGGGGAAGAAGTACTGCAGAGCCTCAAATACATGAAACGGTATCTCCTCATGTACTGTCATTGAGTCTTGACTTATTTATAACCCCCGAGCACAGGAAAATCAACCCACAACCTCACCAACATAACATAACTACACCCAAGAGCAAAGACAAAGCCACGATGAAGACCCAAGTCAATGACGAGAACGAGGTGAAGGTTTGTCCTCCTATCTATCCTCTAACCAGCAAACACTAAGATGATACACACTTCAAGGCTCCGGCAAAGCCCAACGGTGTGCTGGACACGCGCAATGATTCCAGGGCCCAGCCTTGGAAGCAGTTCGTGCCGGTTCCCACCCAGACCAAGGTTGCTACCTTTGGACAGGATGAGACCATTCGCATGATTGAGGGTCGTGTTGATGGCAAGAACTTGGGCGGTTGATTCTGATGTGCTTGGTCTCCTAAGGGTTCTACTGACCGACTCGGTATATGCGCGTTGGATCACTCTTTGTCGCTGTAGTTGATTTTGTTCAAGTTTTGTCTTGTGTAGACAACACACGCTCTCTCAACGCATTCTCTCATGTTGAATAGCCATCTTATGATAGGAGACCATAGGTTAAACAATTCTCATTGTATTGAAGACTAGATATGATGTTGTGCTATTCGCATAGTAAAAGGCCCAAAAACCAACACTAAGTAAGAGCAGGGCTACCGTATCCCAAACGCTCACTCATCCGTCCACACAATCGAGCGAACCTCAATGCTGACCCTATGCTCTTCCCCAAGGTAGAATCATTGCTCAGGCTGATGGCTGCGTGCGGCGTGCTGGCTGTTCCGCGATAGTCAGTTTTGCAGCATGGAATATCTAACGAGTCCGTTAGTGGAACTCACCTTGATTCCCCTCTTTAAACTTTGCCGAGTCCCAGACCACAAATAATGTTAATTCGTTTGACCGTTGCTGGGAAGCCACCACCATTCGTGCCTTTGCTCGTGTTTCAGGTACATGGCCTCATCGACGCGATCGTTTAGGACTTGGTCGCACGTCTCCCAGTCCTCAGACTTGACTGAAGCCCAGTTACACAGCCCGAGCGGTTTCTCACGTACTACCGGTACCAAGGGTCGCCAGATACTATGGAAAGGACATGAGGTGAGTATTTGTCGACCCTCCAACACTTTTGACTAGAGGCGTCTACTTACTTGATGATTCGAAATCGTCCAATGCCCGCATCCAGAAGTTTTTGTTCTTTCTCGGTCAAATGCTCGCGAACGAGGTTTCGTCCACAGAGGCCGGACTCATCTGACGAAAAGCAGGATTGTCAGGAACGTTATAGACTGGAAATTCTAGCCAAGATGTCATACCTGCGTGAACCCACCGCGCCGGCCGCAAGGTCTGGAATCTATCAGGCGATCGCTGAACTGCCACACCAGGCTTAGAGCTTCGCATCTGTAGAGTTAGATTAGCCGAGGCCCAAAACATCTCGAAACGCGTAATGCTATACCCTCCAGTCGTAGAGAATAACGTGCTTGGCATTTAGTTCTTGTGTCACGAGTGGCTGAAGCTTTGCTAAATACGCTTGCAAAGCGCCATCCTTACTTGAACCCAGCAGAGCCGTGGCGTCCAGGTCGTCGCCAAAGTCATGGTTTAAGAACCGAAACCCGTGGCTGTCTAGAGAAAATCGGCTCATTCCATGATGGCGAGCATCACGGGTGAAGATATTTTCGACGGCTCCAAAGTCCACATTGGTCACGGGCTGGCCTGGCTCAGTGTCGACAAGGATTTCAAAGGGCTTCTCAGTACGATAAGACTCTTTCCGCTGGATGTGGCCTATTGTGGCATAAACGGATTGGTCCTTCTCATGAGCAAGTTCAGCATCAGCCATTGTAACCAGGCCTTGAGACTACTATGGAAGCATCAGTGTCAGTGCGCTACATTGCCCAGATGGTTATGGGAAGTCCGAACTACCCAATCTTGGTATATAGAGCGGTTGTGTAGGGACATGCAGCTTTGCGTGCGAGCTACGTACGGGAAAACTCCTAGCAAAAAACAATATGGTCGCTATCAAGCTTCAGTTCCATGCGGACCTTTCGCTCGGGGACCTATGGAGTGTGCGAGGAGCCATGGACCTAACCGTTGAGGCTCAAAGAATAGGTCTTTGCATGAGCCGCTTGATCTACTTCGTCTTGCCCGAAATAGCAGTGGTCAAATATCAGCCGCAATTCAGTCACATCACACACACCTGCAGGCCCCCTCCCTATGGTAGTATGTGAGACCCCAACCTCCACCCCCGATCTGTTTTCACCCCTTCGCGACGGCACGCAATATTGTACATTGTACAAGATAACAACGCGGATAATGAATACGGGACGACTCAACACAACCCTGAACAAAAGACCTTATGCACGTTCCAGGGTGATACAAGGCAATTGGCTAGGCGTTGGCGCCGAGACCATTCTGTTTCAAAAGCAAGGATCCAGGATGAACCTTCAAGGTACTTTGGTCGACATTGTGAGGAAGTAGATTTGAAGCAATGTTCAGCTCGGTCGACCAAAACGTCAATGTTCATCGGAAAAGGCCACACTAGTGTAGGATGGCTTCGTCGGGGCCTAGAGAGCCCACCATGAAGGGACAGCTGCAATAGTTGTAGATCATGTCCAACGCGTTCAAAACTTGATCAATCCAATCTTATCGACATCCGGCCTCATCATCGTCTCGTATGAGCTCTCAAGAACCTAGAGTTCCTGGCCTGGCTTTTCCATATCCTTGCTGCCACCAGTCTCAAGGCACACTTACAAGATCGAGAGTATAAGGATAATAGGTGCTGAAACTAGCAACGACACCATGAGATTACCTATTCGCACCGGGACAGATTCGTCGACGAGCCAGCAATCGACGTCTTCTCGTCCTTTGACACCTGACACCGAAGCTCCAGATCGCATTGAGCTTGATAAGTATGACTTTGAATATAGGCGGACAGGTGCCATGTTAAAGAAGGCATTACTGATAACAGGTTAGGAGACAACGGTGGGAAGATGCCCTCAAGCATTGTAAAAGGAGCTCCCCACGGAGGATTTCAAGTTCATTGTCAACTTCAAATCCCCGAGGAAGTCGTCAAGGCAGTAGATGAGTTAATCAACAGTACCACATACTCGAGCGTACCACGCACGCTGAGGAATCTCAAGTCGCACCTTTCTCAAGTGAAGACCTTTCTCTTGGTACTTGCGGCAACAACCCTTGATGTGGTCGAGACTGTTTGCATATGGGGTCTCATCACCCTTACGCTCCAGGTAAATTTTGCTATCAAGGAAAGCTTCACCTAACCCTCAACTAACTAGTGATGCAAGCAAGCTGAGAAATCAGAGGAAATCCTCAAGACCATTACCGAAATGTGGATAGATATTGGGAACAGTCTTCATATATTCGATTCGTACAAATCCTACATCGTGAAGGATGAGACGCTCAGCCTAGCCCTCTTCGAGACATACGAGGAGCTGTTGATGTTTGCCGTTGCAACCATTAAGACGCTCAGTTTTGTAACGAAAGGGCAGCATGGCCGGTGCAGTAAGTGCCTTTGCTAACAGCTTAGCCCCCATCAGAGACCTGGGCTCATATCCGTTCTAGAGGACGAAAACAAGCATATTGCAGACTGCAAGGCAAAGTTCGACAAGACCTCGACGTACATTTCGAACCGCATCCAAATGATCAAAGAGAATGTGGAAGCGCAGGTGTTGGTACAAGACCGTCAAACATCGCCGCGAGCCGAGATGCTGCAATATCTGACGAAGAACTCCGAAGTGCCAATCCCACCCGTCGCCGAAGAGAAACCCAAGGTCTCCTGCCACTACATTCATTTTCCTAGAAACACCAACTTCTACGGCAGAGAAGATATCATGATCCAGATAGACGCGTCTTTTTCCAAGCACCGAGAAAAGGGTAACCTCGCCTCGGTCGCCCTATGGGCCACCGCAGGTATTGGCAAGACGCAAATAGCCTTAGAGTACGCGTACCAGCAGAAAGACGCCGGGCTAGAAGCAATCTTCTGGATTGACATGGCCGAGGAAACCGGGTATTTCAAAGCCTTTAATGACATCGCTCGCTTGTTGAAGCTGCCGGGAGCATCTGGGAGCAGTGACTTTGAACAGAATCGACTTCTGGTTCTGCGATGGCTGCAGGAGACAAGTATGGAAACCTGAATATTTGCCTTTAGCCCGAACCCATCCCTTGAGTGAATCATTTATACTGACTCTAGGCCTTAGAAACGCCCTGGCTTATCATCTTCGACAATGTCGACGATGTCAAAATGCTCGATGGTAACACCCCAACTCATGGGTGCGGTACCATCCTCCTGACTTGTCGAAGCGAACTAAAAGCCGCCTCCATTGCCCTTACAAAAATTGCGGTACGCCCATTCGAAGAAGGTGAGGGCAGCAATCTTCTCCTGCAGAGCCTCAACCTCAGCGCCCCGACCGACGAAGAAAAAGCAGCCTCCTTGGAATTGTCAGACCTTCTGGGAGGGCATGCGCTCGCTATAGACGTCATGGCCCGTAGCATCTCGGCGAACAAGAAGAAGCTGCCCGACTTTGTCCGCAGGTACAAGAAGAAGCCCCGCGCGATGCACAAAAAGCCCCGTGAAAAGATTGACAACAAGTATTACCCGCGTGACGATCACATCGAGAGCCTGTGGGCAATTCCTTTGGGGGCTCAAATCGGATGAGGCTGACATCCTTGGGATTCTCTGCATGTGCGGACCAACCAAGTTTCCGTCTAGCGCCCTAGTCAGCGAAGAGATGGAAGAAGACGAGTAAGTTGCCCTCCCATCAGGGATGGCGAGATGATGTCTCTTTTGCGTGCTCATATGAGCTGACTTGACAATCTAGTGTAGACGAGATCTTACCGGTACTTGTGGGGCTCTCCTCGTCATTGTGGATGATTCAAGGGCGATTTCAACTCATCGATTGATCCAAGTCGAGTTTCGTAACCACCTCTCTCGGGAGCAGCGCGTGGAGCGGTGGTGTAAAGCCGTTGAACTCTTGCGAGCAGCTTTTCCACGACAGGAGAAAGGCTCAACTCTTTTCAACAAATGGAAAGTGTGCGAGAACCTGATCGAACACGTCATCGCGCTCACGCTACGGCATCACGAGCTCGAAGAGGGCGGCGAGCTGAAATACTTAGAGGACTTTGTATATCTCCTCTCCGACGCTGCGAGGCAAGTATTCAAACACAATAGATAGTAGAGAGAATATTGGCTGACTTTTCTGATCAGATATCTTTCTGAAGTCGGTCGCTACACCTCTTGTCAACAGGTTCTTGCCTACGGGCTTCAGTACTGCCGTGAAAAACCTCCATCGCATACTCCAACTTGTGCGTCAACATGGGCTCCTTTGTACTGTGAGAGAGGCCAGGACAAATCCGGTCTTAAACACAACGACGTCGTTCTCCAGATTCGCGAAGGCTGCCTTGACCCTATGGACACGGAGATTGCCAATGCCCTAAGTAACTCGGCCCTGAACATGGTTGCGTGTGGGCAGGACGTTGAGAAAGCTCTCGAGATGCTTCAGCGGGCTCTGAAGATTGACATGTCCCAACCGCACGAGGTTAACAAGGTGGTCATCCATCTTCGCTACTTCAACCTTGGATTCGCCTACCGGGCTCTGGGGAGGCTAGAGGAGGCTCGTGAATGTGTCGACAAGGCCAGCGCGTGCGCAAGAGCTGAGTTTGGCAAGAACTCGAGATATCTAACAATGTACATTAAACTTCACCCCTACGTAAACTGTGTGGCTAACTGACAAATACTAGATCATACCGCATGTATGCCGATTTCGCGATGCAAGCTCACAAATACGAAGAGGCATACGAGCACGCCGTACGCTCCCATGAGATTGCGAAGCTGTTCGGTCCCACGAAAGCGTGGGTAGCGTCCTCACTGTATTACATGGGCAACATAAGACTTTGCCAAGGAAAATCCACCGAAGCAGTGTACGTACCCAGGCGAGGCAGTGAATCATGTGGTTTTCAATTTGTTTCTAGTCAAGGCTCATTAGGCTAACCTTGGATCAATCTAGTGAGCACCTTGAGGAGGCTCGTATCATAACCCTTTTGAATGAACGGGAGAAAAGTGATGCTGGAGAGTCGGCTCGCGTGCTCCACAAACTTGCCCAGGCTTATGCCATGGCCGGAGACGCCGAAAAGGCCAATACATTGAATCACGAAGCCGACACCATCTATCAGCGGCTGATTGAGACTGGGGAGTACTCCAAATCGGATGACGAGAGGCAAAAGTGGGATTATCTCATTTGTATCAAGTTTCGCTGAGCACGTTTTCCTTTACGGCTGACTACTGTAGCGCTGGTGGCGGCTTTCGAGCCGGAAACGTAGCTTCCCAGGCACTCATGAGCTGAACGAGGAGAGCTTCTGGTGTCTTCCCGCCAGTGCGGCAAGCCCGAAGGGGCGACCATTGAAGTCAAGGTACGAAAGCGGCATCGCAGCCACGGGGTAGCCTAGAGAGGCATGATTGTTAGTGAATTTACTCCAGTTTCGCCGGTTTGACAGAATGTTGTGCACTCACCACTGCTCGCGGCCATGGTTGAGATAAACCCATCGGCTGGACCGATGATGACGTTGACTCCATGCGTCTGAAATACGCGATCCACTCCTGAATCTCTTGCAACGTTTCGCACGTGGGCGAACATGCGGTCATATTCCGACTCAGAAACGTTCTGGCTTTCACATTTGATGAATGTGTCTTGCCTCGGGTGATCTATGTAGCCCGTTAGCGGTGTAGTGGTGGAACTCCAAGCAAAATAATTTACGTACGCGGGGCAACTCCTTATCCGCGTTCTTTTGTTGAACTCGATGATGTCGGTAATCGTGCGCATCTCGCTCTCTTCAAGACCCTGGAGATAGGCAGTGAGGTCTCTTTTCATATCGGACACTGTACAGACGTTAGGTGAATTGCAGAGGAGCTACAATCGAGAGCCTGTGACATACTAGTGACGATGTCCATACTATTCTTGCCATCCAATTCGAATGAATCGACTGTAATAAGATCGACATTGTTGACAAATTTGTCTGCTTTGGACTTAATCAAATCGTACGCTTTACGAGACTCGTCCAACTATCTTAAAGTTAGTCGCAGTGATCAGAGGCTTTGGTTGCCGCCGGGGTTTTTACTATTTGAGCTTCGGCGCCGTCTGCCGGCTTGATGATACTGTCGGGGTATCTCCACTTGGAATAGTCGAGAACGGCTACCGATATACCAGACCATGAACCCGTCAAGTTTTTCGTATATGACTCTGATGGAGTGCGAGAGGCGAGAACATCAAGCGTCACCGCAAGGTCGTAGGGGTCTTGGTCATTGGCCCGGCCGAATCGAAGTTGAGTGACATGGGCACTATGCCGTGCTGGGGATGAGGCCAATGGTGGGCTTGATGGTGTACAAGGCGGCCCTCCCTGCCGGGCAGAGGAGCGAGCCGTCAGTTTCGGTGCCGATCGAGACAGGGGCGTAACCAGCAGACACGCCAACAGCAGAACCGGATGATGAGCCAGAAGGATTCTTGAGGCAGGCGATGGTTAGTAATAACTCTAAGGCTGAAATCTAAAGGCAGGTGAAAAAACGCGGCAAGGCTCACCGAGTGCCCATCCTTGAGTCATTGGGATCCAGGCCACCACGGACATAGGCAGACTGAACCTGGCCGCCAATTGCAGACCAACCGCTCGGCATCATAGACCCCTGACACAGATAGCATGTTAGATATCGCAACGACTGTTTGGATGGGGAGGAAGACGGAGGGGACGGAGGTTGGCTACCGAGAATTGGAAAATTCCTGCAACAACTACTCGTTAGCTTCTCAACGAGGTCTACACGGAATGGATGAGGAAATTGAGCATACGCTTAAGTTCGCCTTGCCCAAGATTATGGCACCGGATGCAATCAGCTAGGTAAATTGCTGTCAGCGACCAGTGTCACCCAAAAAATAGCGACAGGGGCTTATAGTACCAAATCCACGAGTTTGGCATTTTCTTTGGGCTTGGAGCTCCAGAGAGAATAACTGCCGGCCGTTGTTCGAAGCCCGGTGCTTGGGTGTGTCGCAATGTTATCCTAGGCAATGCTTATTGAGACGATATTCATATCCATGCTCATACCCGTACCCGCAGACACGTATACACACCTTGACGATGACAGGAATCCCGTGGAGCGTTCCGCGGACCTTGCCGGCACCTCTCTCGTCGTCCAGCGTCTTGGCGGCATCTTTGAGGATTTTCAATGGCGTAGTCTGTATCATGGCGTGAAGGTAGCCGTCATGTTTGTGGATCTGCGCGAGGTAGGCATCGACGAGGCTGGCGCTGGTGATTGTGCCGGCAGTCAGCATCTGCTGAAGGGTCTTGATGTCGGCCGTGAGCAGATTGAGCGGCGCCTTGTGCGAGCCAAACCCGAGGGCAGGGTAATGGCGACGCAGGAAGTCGCGGAAAGGGCCGAATAGCGTCATGGCGGTCAAGCTGGCCAGCAAACCCCAAACTGCGAGCTTGCGCAAACGGGAGGCCAAGGAGGAAGAGTGCGATGACGAGAAGACCATCCGGGAAGCGAAGGGTATCTGGTGACGGTGAATGCGACGGCGGTTTGTTGTTATATATGGGGCGCGTCGAAACCAAGGTGAATGAGCTTAGTTAAGTTGAGCCAAGTTCGATGGCAGCGAAAAAGCAGTTTCACGGAATGTGCCCGTTTGAAGCCCACGAGAAAGCCTCAGACAGGCACCCGCATAAGCGCATATGAGGATACTGGCTAGGCATATTCCTATAAGCCACACGTCATCTTAATGGCAGGTAACGTCAACAAGCAGTGCAATGCAGTGCAGGCCCAGGTGCAGCAGATACCAGATACAGATAGGTAGGTGGACGGGAAATAAGGGTCCTTCAGGTACCCGTTGAAGCCGCTATAGGGCGTCCCACCCGCTATAGCTGCCCCACACCGCTCCGTGCCGGCTCTTGTGCTGGTTGCGTCACGGCTAGTTAGCCTAGGCAGGTCGAGAGCAGTCTTTGGCCATGTCTGACCAAGCTTGATTGTTTACGTACCGAAAGTGTGTTTTTTACCGTATTCATTCTTATTCTTATTTTTATTTCTTTTATTCAACCCTCCCTTCCTTTCCCTTTGTGTGTGGCATGGTCAGGAACCTGCAACACAAAGCATACCTGTCCTCTGTGAATACGAGCACCGAGCAAGGAACGTGCCCTGCCGGAAGCCACCGGAAAGCTGAGGTACCTGGCCAAGTCCGAAATTTGTACTCTGTGGGTACCTCGATAGGTCCCCAAAGTACGTACCGCTATCGGGAAGGGCGGGGTTGCCACGAGGCGGCCGGGGTGGTGGTGGGGTTTGTTGGCGTCTGTCTATACGCCCTCCTCCTTCGTGCATAGCAAAGGGGGACTGGTGTTGTATAAGTCTCCGAGACTCATGGTTGCTTTTTCCTTCTTTGCTGTATTTTTATTTTTATTTATTTGTATCTATTCTTTTGTACTAAGTTTTCGATTTTTATTTATTATTTTTTTCTTTCTTTCTTTTTTTTCTTTCTCTTTTCCTTTTTCTTCTGGTTCTTTTGTTGATATATACAGTACAGTACAAGGGTTGCTTCTTCGTCAACATTCACCCTACGGAGCACATCACTTCATAGCTCACCCACAGCATGTATCACTTGCAACACCACCACATGTGACAGCCTCACATCCGGCAGACGAAAAGTGCATGTCCGACGTGGCATGCAACAGACGTGATAACACCAACAAGCCACAGAGCCTCGTCGGCCCTAGGTGGGGGTAAACGCCGATCCATACCAATCAGATAAATTGGGCACAGTCTAGACAACCTCCTCCGCTCTACCTCAAACCGCTTTCGGCTTTTATTGCTGACGCGGCTTGCAGCCTCTGCTTCACTTGCCGGCTCTTGGGAGCTGGCGGTACGATAAGAGTTGAATGGGTCGTCGGCATGCCAGCATCTCTTCCCATCACCTTACTTGGTGATTCCATCCCCGTTTTGGCCAGTTCAGCTGGCTTGTTCTCCCGCCGCCGAGTTGCAGTGCAGGCGCCTTACATGTCTGATGTACTCAGTACAACTTGCTCTGAAATGGCTGTTTGGAAAGTCGCTCGAGGAGCGGGTGATGAAACAACAAGTCTGAAGATGACTATGACTACCTGCAATCCACACCAAACAGATCTGTACCGTCAAGCCTCCCAATGCATCCATGGCTGCAACCATGTGAATAAGAAACGCATTTGATACCTGCTGTAAATGCCAGGTTTTCACAGTAGAGAATACCTATTATCACATCTTGTAATTGAATTCTTTACGAGGAATCATTGTTCTGGCCATGCTAATTTCCCCTCCTTATTTCCCGCTTGCCACACCAGCCTTGTTCTCAGGAATTGGATATGGCGGCGCCAAATGACGGCTGGGTACTTTTGGTAAAAAGAAAAAGGAGTATGGGGGCCAGCTAACAGGAGCTGATGCCAGTTCAGGCCGTTCTATGTAACTGGTATTAACCGATCCTCACATGTGCTACCAAGTGCCTCTAATATCCTGTCTCCCAAGAAAACCTTACATAGTTCTCCCAGTATTCTACTTGCAAGATATCATCCTATACTATGGACTACATCGAAAAAATACCGCCAGGTGTCGATAACAAGGATGATAAGTTTGGCGATTCAGAACCGAAACGTGCCTCCGTCACCGTTTCGCCAGTCGAACCACCTCCAGAGGCTACGTCAACTGGCACAACCGAGGTCAACCCCATTTGGCTCGACTTGACGCGAGCCATTGCTGGTTGTGCATTCGACCATCAAGCAGACTCGGCCGCCGTCCTCGAACAGCTCATTTCGAAAGCACTCACATCCCAAGTTCTCAAGCAATATTTGACCTACTTGCATCGGTTCTTTCACCCGGGCGAAGATGACCGTGTGCGCGTCGTGCGGTTATTAATAACCATTGTCGAGATTCTCAGGCAAGACACTGATGTGTCCATATCCTTCATCGACAGCGAACTTCTCGACCCCGATAATCCCGTGTTCGATAGTGGTAATGACGATGAAGAAGAAGATAGCGATTCAATCCACAGGTCTTGCCGTGAGACCTTGATATTCATGGCCATCGGATGGATCACAAATCTATTCATCCCAAGACTGATCTCTGGCCAGCCCTTCGCTGTTGATACGGAACATGCAACTGGGTATCAAACATCGCATGTTGCCGCGAACCTTGCCTCTCGCCCCATTCTCGAGACTATACGCGAGCTTGGAGATATCCTCCCCACGCGGAGGCGAACCGAGGAAGAAAATGACGACGAGTCCAGCCCCATGATTCATGCATCTGGGGCCGACTACCACATGCTCCGCATCGCAAGTATGAACATCTCGACCCTCCAAATAGTAGGCCGAGTCAAAATAGAATGGACCAGCTCGTTTGCCAGTCACCTCGACTTTGACCCAGCACATCTCGACGAGGTTACGGGGACCGTCACACCGATCCTCAAGCTTTTCGTTACCCAAGTCTCTGCTACCTGTTCGCACCTCAGCAATCCCTGTTAAATCAGTGAGTCTGAACTCTGACCTTTGCACCGTGCCAAGTTCAAGGCTAGTCTTGGGTAGTTGCTGACTACGGCTATAGACTGCTGGAGAACTGGTACCAAGATGACAAGAAGCCAGTGCGTTTTACGACAAAGGCCTTGATGCAGGAGATTTTGCTCTCCTATCAGCTACTCGTCCGCTTTGACCGGAAAGCCCGCGCGTCGTACCTTGGGCAGCTCCGAGCCGACCTCCTCAAAGGTTACTTCGATCGAGAACTCGACACGCTCTGTGTTTGGAGACAGAATTCGCTATTCCTCGAGCGCTTCCAGAGAGCACCATTTCAGATCCGCGAGACGTTCTACAGTTCTTCAGACTTTCCCATCTTCTCGGCTCGACTCGTCGACATTGATCGCTTCATCAACAGCATCCAACCCAACCGAATATCGTCCCTGTGGGAAGACAGAAGAGACATGCTACGGTGGTACACATTTTGGGCTGTCATCATCCTTGGAGTTCTCAGCCTGGTCATCGCCCTCGTCCAGACAGGGATTGGTGCTGCACAGGTAGAGTTAGCAATAGAGGGACTAAAGTCTTCTGATTAGCCAGCGAACTCATCACAACTGAGATAAGTGATATGCGGACGGGTGAAAGGAGAGGGTGAGATGGGCCAGATTTTGTATGAAAGTGTTAGAGTACAGCTTAATGGCGAAGGTGTGTGTGCGTGTGTTCGTATGGTTAACTACGCCCTAGGATACCTATATGTAGCTGGTTGGCCTGCTCAATGGCCGTAGTGGTTAGCAGTTGCCGCTCGAGCCCACCAGGACCAGCGCGTCGTATTGTAAGGATAAATACTAGGACGATTATCCTCAAGTCCACGGTAACATATAACAGGTTCTAGCTTGTATTCGTTGCTCCAAGAAAGTGTCAAATACATTGCTACGAACCATTATATATAGAGCAATACTTTTCCTATCGGCTATAGCGAAGGGCAAGGCTTCAAAAGGCATTTTTGTAAAGTCTGAGATTAGCCTCAACTTCTATGTATACTTACTCGAGATGTACATTGGCCTCACTGTAGAGATTATATTGTCCTCTGTTACCGTACCGGGCGCACTTAAAGATTATAGACATCTATCTTCGAACTTAAAGCAACACCTGTCTGAGAGACTCATTGCGTGAGGATTCTAAGCTACAAGTCTTTTGAATTTCACAGTCAAATCGAGACACGAGCACATGCCCTGTGCTTGTCACCATCCCCGCTCGCCACAAGGCTCGCCATTGCTACTCTCCAGGTCCTGATGCCTACCATAGTCTACCGATACGTGCCACACGTTCAGTCAAACCCCGCCTATGCTTTACATAGCAGCGCATATATAGGTAGCCAGGCATCTCACTCACGGTACATCCTCTGCACGTCTGTTTTACTTACACGCAGGGTCCCGAGCCCTGCACTCTACCATAGAGGACCATGGCTGCTACTCTGCTCCAGCGACCGGCCGTAGGGCTCGATCAAGGCCTAATGTCCGATGATGTCCTGGCAAATATCTCTTTCATACAAGATGATCCAGAGCTGTTTGAGAAGGAAAAACCTTACATGTCATTGCTCCCTGACGATGGCTCCTTTCCAATCACCAACTGCATCTTCGCGTCAGACAAGTTGACACCCATCCATGACATGCGCTCCAAAATTTCCGAACTGCAATTTAACGACCACGGTTTTATTATCGTCAAGAATCAGCTACGATTCCATGGTCTGATCGACGCCGTCGGTCAGCCAGACCCTCCAGCTCAGCTTATCGAGTACTTAGCAGATATCACGGACGTTGTCAAGAATGTCACTGGCGCCGAGAAAGCATATTGCATAGATTGGCGAGTATGACAAAGGCTTCCCTTCGTTCACTCTTGATATATCAGGCGCATTCTTACTGTTTCCGCCATAGTTCCGCAAAGCATCTCGCGAAGATATTATTGACGGTTTCGAGGACGAAGATCCCAAACGGCACTCTTATACCCACCCAGCGTACAAGGCCCATGCTGGTGCGGACTCATTCAGGGCCCTTTTGTTGTCTTTGCTGATGGTTTGTTAGATTTGTCCCTGGACGGTGGCTGGCTGACATTGAGAGCCTACCTCTCCGAGGCAGAGCGCGAAGAGGTTCATAACAACAAGTGGCGTGCAAGAGTGATCAAGTAAGTCCCCAAATATTCAATACAATTCAGAGACTAAATGAGGTCCTGCTCAGCTGTTGGCGACCATTAGTGCCGCAGGTCAACGACTGTCCGCTCGCCTTTTGTAGACGGACCACCGTCTTAGACGAAGACTGCATCCCTTACGACAGAATCGATGGCAGCATTGGTAGCGAAGGCACATTTCTCAAGCCGTCCGCGAGGCATGAGTGGAACTGGATCTCGGGCCAAACTTGCGACGAAGTCAGCATCTTCCAAAGCTGGGATTCCTCGGCAGCGGATTTTACATGTAAATCCCTCCTCTACTACTTAGCCTAGCTTGGTTTCCATCAATCTGACAGCTATCCAGCCCTCACATTCCATGCAGCGTTTTGGAACCCCAATTGGGATGGGAATGGGGTACAGCGCGAGAGCATTGAGGCTCGCATCATCGTGCTCGATCGGTTGTGAAATGGGGCCTCCGAAATATGAAGCCTCACAGAACTGGCAGTTGGGGCTCTACAATCAACGCCTTTTGGGTCGCCTGACCCCGTTTAAATAGTCTTACACATAACATCCGGTCCTTAGTGAATAAGCCATCAATGAATTTTTCGTTTGCACCTTATCCGTTGTTAATAAACGAGGTCGTAGCGTGCCAACGTAGCAGGATTGAGGGTTTCAGTTAATGTTACGGCGTAGCCTCACCCTTTGTGACAGACTTTCTAAAAGTATGAGACATACAAAACACTGCCAGACCTCGACATAAGGTCACGCCTACACCAGGTTATGCGCCTAGTGGGTAGCCTCATCCGGTCAATTATATGCAGTCTCCTAACAGATATAGCCTCTCTGGGGTCAATAAAGCAACATTCCGTTATTCTGCTGCATTGAATTTGTACTGTAAGCCTTCAGAAGCACCTTGAAGGTAACGTGGGGTGCGACGCGTTCCGTGCTGTACAAAAGTAGCACAGAGCTGACCACGTAGCCAGCCGGCTTTTGGTTCAACTTCGACTCTACCTCATCAGCAATGCAATCGCAATTACATCTTGAGCAGCCCACACAATTCGCTGATAACCCTCGCCATTTAGCTCACCAAAGGCACATCAGGCCAGTCATGGCCGATAATTCAAATATGGGCCCCTCGACAGCAGTCGCACGAGGCCATCCTCTCGCCACGGTCAAAGAAGCCATGACGCTGAGGGCAATAGCTTGTGCGATCCTCCTAGGTTCTGGGGTGTGTCTGACAAATATGTACTTCGGCTTGCAGGCCGGCATCGTGAACTCGATGCCTATGCAGAGTGCGCTGCTTGGGTTTGCTATATTCCGAAGTTTCCAATATCGCTTGGCCAGGCCTCTATCCCCATGGAGACAACGCTTATTGAAATCATTGCCGGGGCTATAGGGCTTGCACCATTCACATCAGGATGCACGTCCTTCATACCCGCGTTGGAATTCCTGGCCACCCCCGAAGAGAATGGACCAATACGTTTCAGTCTAGGTAGTCTGCTTCTCTGGGGGTTGCTACCTGTGGACTGGGTGTTGTCGTTGGCGCCCCTTCAGGAGCCTTTTCATCCTACGCGAGCAGCTTCGCTACCCATCTGGCACAGCTACCGGAACATTGATTGGTGTCTTGTTTCGAAGAGGAGAGATTATGGCTCGAGCACACCCGACAGACCTTGACATCTCTCAATCACCACAGTCGCACGAAGCTAGACCGGGTCCCGAGTTCAGACGGGTGGACACTGGCGACGACTTCCTCACTGCTGAACCCGAATTCGTCTCCGACACTTCAAATCAACGCTTTTCTCAAGAAGTCAATGGTTCTGGTATAAGCATTTTGCTCTACTCGCTTGCTGGGTCTGCATCATTTGTAAGTTACCCGAGCCCGCTTTGCCCCTCAGAAGAGATAATTGTACTAATAGTGTTGGCAGAGTGTTATATTGTACATCTTCCCAATACTAAAGCAACTGCCTATATTTGGTCTCTCGGCTTCTAAGGACTGGCTTTGGGCATTTGATATGTCCCCGGCGTACATTGGCTATGGCATCATCGTCGGACCTGTGGTCAACGCCTCCATTCTTCTCGGAGCTGTCATAGGCTGGGGCGTCCTATCTCCATTGGCCAGGTATAACGGGTGGGCTCCGGGGCCTGTGAGCGACTGGGATAACGGCTCACGCGGATGGATCCTTTGGGCTGGTATGGGGCTACTTCTGGAGACACCCTCATCGGACTGGGCTGGATTACCTTCAAGCCTCTACTTCGTCGCGTATGGCACGAACTGGGAGCACGCCATTACCAACGAAACCGCCATCCATCCCCGCAACAGTTGAACATGATCGCTTGCTAACTGACGATACGAATCCACCCCATCTTGAGGGTAACCGCAAGGTCGATTCTATTCAGGATGACAGCTGGCCACGCGCGTCGCTCGTCACAACTCCTCTCGTAATTCGCACGAGCATAGCTCTCCTTGTCTTATATTTGGCTTCTTTGTTAATAGCCTTCCGAGAACTGGTAACCACTCTGGCTACGATATTTTCTGTGCTGCTTGTTCCATTCGCCTGTTTCATCTCTATGCGTTCATTTGGAGAAACTGACTATGGTGCTTCACTCGCTATTGGTACGTCATTAGCCTGTCTTCTCTTGTTCGTAGATTTGATCGCAGAGCATTGATAGTTCGGCCCGAGCAGGGAGATTGGCACAGTTCGCTATCACATTAGTTGTTCCGGGATCCAGCCCACAATACACTTCAGCAAATCTTCTCCTCGGTGGTGCCATCGAATCGGGCGCCGCCCAGGCAGCACAACAAATGAGTGGCTTCAAAACAGCTTATATGACTAAAACGCCCCGAGGCCGGTATTTTATGGTGAGATGATTGGGTCATATATAGGATTGCTTATTGCTGTTATTCTTTATAAAATTTACACGTCTATTAAGGCGATACCGGGCGAAGAGTTCAGTGTTCCAGACGCACATCTATACATCGTTGCCTCCCGGTTCATCCGTCAGGAAGGGCTACCTCCAATGGCCATGAAATTTGCCTTGGTGGCCTTTTTGCTTGGCTCAGCTTTCGGCATTCTGAGAATCATCGCTAATAAACAGTGGTGGCGAAACCTCATCCCGTCTGGGGTGGCGATGGCCATGGGTACGCCGCAACAGCCTCCCCTCTTATCACCAACTGAACTAAGTAATCTGGACACAGGCATGTACATTGTACCGGCTATAACTCTCCCTCGAGTGCTTGGGGCCTGATTTTGGTTGTTGGACGCAGTCGGTATGGCATAAACAACTTCATCTTGGTCTGCTGTGCAACGGGGCTCATCCTTGGGCAAAGCCTGTTCAGTCTGATAGGCTTGTTCTTAGATGGATTGCATGTTCGAACGGGTTGAAAACCCTAATTATATTTCTGGCAGCGGAACAGTGCGGCGAAATCCTTCAAGTACGATCGATTTTCTTCGAGTCTCTTTGAGTCTCTTATAATCCCGGATTAAAGTCTACTATTGCCTAGATCATTCACATGTGTACATTGTCTCCTTCAATTTTCACGTTACGATTCAATTTGAGCGGTAGGAGCTCTGTGAACCTGCGGCTTCGTCACCTCAACTGCATAAATATGGCTTCCGACAAAAGGAGCATTGGGCTTGATCCTATCTTGAAAAGCTTGAAAACACCTATCGCGTCTACTCTCGAAACCAGCGATCTCACCACTTAACCGTGTATTAATCTAATTAATTAATAGCCAAAAGAATGCTCTCTGTATTATCAGTTGTATTTTCTCTAGTTCTCGCGATGTATTCGCCCACTGGTAGATTGACTACAAGTTCATTCCTAAGTGGTGACGTTGTACCAGCTCCTCTCACCGTCAACGCAAACAGGTTTTCAATTTAAATACAATAATGTACACCCCTATAAGAGTTTGAAGTACTTAGTTGGGGGTACATAGAGGTCGCCTAGTCAATGAACTTGAACAGTTAATTCCATGTTTCTCATGATGGCCAGATATACACTTTGAAGCTTTTCCCGATGCCTTTCGGTCACACCAGGCCAACAATCCTAGTGCTACGATGTCCTCCCGAACAAATACTTGACTATGGGGGCGATCGCATTTTATTACGAGCGAGGGCCCCATCCGATTGACTCTCGGTAGCTACAAAATTTGCGACGTTGCGAACGTTGTCAGCAAGCAAATACATGTATCGGCCCGTATCGATCGTAGTTGGCCATGAAGCAGATTCAAAGGCAGCTTTCGCTAGTTTGATAAGCATCAAGTCGCTTCCTGTTGGGTACTAAGTCAATGTCTAAATAAAAGTAGGTGAGGACTGACCTTTTGCTCCCATTATGCTACTAGCAATTGGTAGATGCTCCAATCTACCGGAGATTCTAGATTGGTATGGCATTTGGCCGACTGTGAAGAATGAGTTGAATGCCGTAGGCTGTAGAAATAGTAACGCACATGGAAGTACCAGCTGTGGCATTTGAAGGATAGGTGACATGAACTTTTCTCCGATTGTTTCTGAGCTAAAAGGCGCCCTTCTTGATAGTCAGCATTTGTGAACTTATACCAAAGAATAGATACCCACCTGTTGGGCGAATCTCGATATTTAGGCTCGGCGCTTCCATATGGCATGATCATAACTGCATCCGAAAGGCTGCTGTGGTGTGTGCAGAAAACATTATTGTCAAACCAGTCTCGGAAAACATGTAGCTCTTTCAAGTAAGCCGAGTACTCCTCATCATTCACATCCTTTCCTATTCCCTGACATGCTGTTAGTAGAGACAGAGGAGCTAACATGGCCATTAGCAATTATATACCATCGGTAGTGGGCTACAGGTCCTTCATAGGCATCTTTGTGAAATTTTTCCTGATACTTGGATCGGTATTCAGCGAATTCGAGGTAATAATCACGACAAAGTGACCAAAATGCACTCTTACAATCCATATTAGTCGGACATCGGGTATTTTAATGGTTATCACCTACTCTTTGAAGGTAATCTTTGAGGCTTTTTCCAGCTGCTTGCTCAGGTGGGCATTGCGCCCACCTGTCAGCAATACTGAACTCGATCCTTTTCGTGCCTAAGAATCTTTCGAAGATGGAAACAAATTCATCTACCATCTTCTGATGTTTCTCATTAGTGTAAGGGAAGAAATCGATGGGGTAAATAATCTTGGTTGGGAATTGATCGAAATTGAGAAGATCCAAAGTGCAATCCGCCAAGTGGTAGAGATCCTCGAGATCTCTGGTGAACAATCCCACGACATCACACCTTCTAAGCATACCTTAGTTCAAGTATAGATACTTAATACTTCTAATACTTACAGGGAGTTAACAAAAACACCTCGCATAGAGGTAGAGTTAAAAGATGGCCGTAGAGAGAAAAGTCCGTTGCAGGTTGCAGGAGCTCTCACACTGCCAGCAGCTATGCATCTGTTAAACAAGGTGTATATGACCTGACCGTTAAGAATACTCACAATCGCCAGCGATTGAGTAGTCAATCCAGTCATACCCTGCAAGGGCGGCAGCAGCACCTGATGAGCTTCCTAAAGGGCTCTGGTACATATCTCCCGGGGATTGAAAGGGCAGTGAAAGTCAATCCACTGGTCAGTAGGCTCATCGGAAGAAGCAAACTGTGTCATTTTGGTCTTGCCCAGTATAACAGCACCAAGATTCAAAAGCTTCTTCACATAGTCTGCACTATCTTCCTCTGGCCCGTAGAGCGATGAGAATGCCCGGCTCATCATGGTAGTCTTAACGCCCTTCAGACGGAAAATGTCTTTCAGACAAGTGCGGGTTCCCGCAAGAGGACGGTCGGGTGATGGATTAGCATATAAGCGGCTAGGTACTGCAATACTTTTCCAGATACCATCATCTTCCATCAAAGCCAATGTGTCGAACCTAGGTAGATGTTTAGTAAAATTACATAACCTGATATGTAGTGAGAGCTTGCCATACACATCCGGCTCTAAAACGTCTCGTGGTATGACCCCGTAGATGAAAGCGTCGAGAACATCGGGATAGAGGCGCCACGCTTGATGAATATTGGTGCCGTGGACAAAATATGGGCCGGCCGGCAGCAAAGGCCTTTCGCAGCTGGGAATGGTGCAAAAACAGACTTGAATATATCTGTCAAGGTTGAGTAAGGCATGTCACTTGTTTCGACGCCATCCGCGATCCCATTAACAATAAGCGCGTCGGAAAAGGCCTGAGTGTACACATCATCAAAGATCTCGAATTGCTTTAGCTGTGTAGTGATTTTCCCCACTCCTTGACGTACTAAATCGTCGTCGAGGAGGACAACGGGACGAATTTCTTCTGCTGAAAGATTCGTAGTGACTGTGCCCTACAAAGTCAAGCTTAGCTCCGAGGGGATGCTTCAATGACGAACTATAGCTTGCTTCCAAGCCACTTACCAAAACTTGAGGGTGGACAAGATAGTTGATTCCTCCAACTGAATGTTTCAGCAATCGATGTAGAGTCATGGCTTGGGGTGAATGGCAGGCAGAGCGGGGTGAGGAAAGTGATGACCAGCTTGGATTAAAGAGGCAACCGAATCCTTAAGGCCTAAATCATGCTCGGACAAAGCATTCAGCCTCAGCCTTAGGGTCAGTGCAGGGTCAATTTGCAGACACTCATTACTTCCATTGTTATTGAACAGCCAAGACAATCAACGCTTTATGATGGAGCGATAGTAAAAACGTTAGGTCTATTTGAAAGAGATAATTGCGTTCTTCTGGAACAACAGGGTGCTGGCATGATAATTGCTTGAGGCCCTAGACTTCTTAAGCAGTCTTCATCATGTACGAATATGGTCTTGGGGTAGCAGTGCTACCCGTGCCAGTATATGTGCATTAAAGTACAGGCAACCAAGTAAATCCTTCTAAAACCAGGAGTCCCATGTAAAGAAATTTAATCCCACTGATCTGCATTTGGGTCTGCAGCCAAGAAACTGTGCGCCGAACTATACGATTCCTTCCAATGATAACGCCCTCAGTTGACACGTGAAATTCTACCGGTATATATTTCTCGCCATTAAGAACAGTCCTCTTCCTTGATTGTCAGATGCTCTAACAGTCTCAGTTTGTTTGTCTTTCCGAATTATGGAGAATCAGTGTCCTCGTAGTGACGGAAACGGCTTTGTTCCTCAACTTCAACTGTCTGATATTTCTCTTGGCGGAAGGGATAGTAGTATGACCACTGCTTTTGACTCTCGAGGCAATTCCGAGACGTCTTCGGTACGGAGTCAAAGCACTGTTTCGCCTACTGCGAATAGTGAAGAGTGAAAATAGCATGAGAGAGGAGAGATAGAGGTGGACAAGAAGGCTAAAGAGCATGGGTGCCGTAGCGTACACAGCCAACAGAATCTGGCTCCTGTCTCGGTATTCCCAATGCGGCCCGAGTCCATTCCAGGTCAATATCAGTATAACTGATAGACCAATGACAGCGACGATATCATTAAACAATACGATAGCAAATCCGCTGTTATAAATGCTGCGGTTGCCTAGCTTGTCAAACCCGACAACTCGAGTTATACTCAAACAGAGAATGGCGAGGAGAGCTGAAATTGCAAGCGGCACAAGGCCGACTTGAGGGAAAGGTCCACTTATGGCCGTTGCGGCCACGGTGTTGGTGATAAGGCCTACCAGAAAGCTGGCGACGAGTGTCCATCGAAGTGGATGGGAGATTGCAGTAGCCATCTTGTTCCAGATGCTCTCACGTCTTTCCCGGAGTAGAAGCTCAGAGTTGGTGTAAACCCGCAGGGGAGCAAAAGGGAGAATGTTGCAGAATACACAAGACTATCCAGGCTGCTGGACGGACTATGGTCGTACTTTTGGGCCAACACTAGAGCATGTCAGTATTATGGCGCAATGTAGAACGATCTAGATCTCGGCTGTAATTATATCGTCTAAGCCATTTCGACACATATTTCCGTGTCTTCAGCTCACCTGGTCCACTTTCAAGCCATTTTCGTTGCAGGGCTAGGCTATTGTGGCCAAAACCAGCAATCGGACCCTTTTTGAACAGGGTGTGACTGTTGACTAAGAACCCTTGTTCGAGATCGTAGGGTCAGCAGGATGGGTGTATTGAGACCAACAAATGCTGGATATAACCTGATGGAGACTTTATCACGAGTAGCATGATCCCAATCGGAGACTGAAACCACGCCAAAAAATAATTTCCGCCCTGAATCGTTCCTATAAGCAGAAATCGAAAATGATATTTATGGGAGACTAATTATGAACAAAGCTCAGCTAAATTCCCAGCACTGAGATGAATGTGGTGTCAAGCATGGTTCAGATCTGTCATGATATGATGTGAGACACTTCAGGGACTCTTCACGGCACCTTCTGCACAAAATACAGTACTTCTTATTATGAAGCGTCATTTCATAGTCTGCTGACTGATGCTGGGACAGTTAATTGTAAATCATGTTTGAAGAGTCATGAAATAGAACTCATACAATAGGTAGGGGTGGACAAATCTAGTGTTTACTCTTCTTATTCAAACCATAACTCGGCAATTCCCTTTATTGCTTCCACTGGCTCACAGTACACAACTGTTATCTGCTTGGATTCGGTAACTTCTTTCCAACAAATGCCTCCATAGGCTCCCTCTTCTCGTCCACCTGAATGTACATCCCAGTCTTCCAGAGGTCATTCTGAGTAACGTTATTTGGGCGATCCCAAGAACTCTTCACTAAAAATATCCAATAAGCCATGTGAAAAGCTCAGCATTTTCTTGCAGCATAAGTGAGGAATCCACCAGTATCCCAACTTTGCTTTATGTAAGCCGGTAATATTGCAGGGAAGGGTCTTAGGATTACCATTTCTTGCTCGGAACATTTTATATCTAGTCTAAGATTCGATTTTCAAACGCTTTTCATAAATTTGTTACCAGTCTCTGGTCCCCTCAGACCATAGCTCGGCTATCTCAAAGTTATTACCATGGTGGATTGAGAATAGGTATATTGCCAGTCGATAAAGGTGGCAAAGCCTTCAGACGCAGTCAGAAGTATATTTCCTGGTCGCAGACCGTTACCTGTAACCTCAAAGATTGACATTTCGCTGCTCTTGGATTCTTCAGGGGCTGGACAGACCAATTAACCTCAATGAATCTGAGCTTTGATAACCACCCTTATTAAGCCAACCTACGGAAGATTTGGCGCAAGGCGTAGTTACTTCGGCAGTCATCTGCTAATTCCACGAGATAATTACGCTAAAAGATAAGCGTTGCAATTTTCATCTCTGCCAAAGCTGCCAAACACTCATGGGCTGTCGCGTATGTAGTGCCTGGCTGAGAAAGAACCGCACGAGGAGCATTGGCCAAGCACTTCATGACATTTATGGTATGGGCAATCGGCCGCCCCGATACTTCGAAAGTCCCTGTTTCTGTTATAACCAGGGCCTCGATACGAGGGAAGCTTAACCGAGCGAGCTGAGAATAGTAGCCTGCCACTTTAGTGCACAGGACTCCAAGTGTGGAATCATCAGTGTTGAGGTCAAGAGTATGCGCCTTTATCTGGATCCTCGTACCGAATAGTTATTTCAGCAGACGAGGTTTCACAATTTTCAATTCGTTCCGATAATGAAAGGACCAACAGGAGAGTCATGGTGGTAAAAAGTTGTCATGGAACAGGATCCTTGGTATTTGCAAGAATGCAAGCTGCTGTGGCAGCTTCCTAGACCGTCATGTCATCTGGAAATTGAACAAGACTGGGGTTGGTCGTCGGATCATCACAACAGGAATATTTCCTTTTTCAAAACGCACCCTGTATTGGTTGCCGGAGTGCCAAACCTTTCGGTGGCAAGCCTTCCCATTTCGCGACAAGTTGTCTCGAGCAGTGTCTGGTCTTGTGATGAAGGCTACCAGATGTTATCTATCGTTCAGCCAAAGGGGCTCTAACCAGAATCTTGACATAAAGGTCATGATAACCTTGCTCTCTCCCTGAAGCGATGATGGCATGAACTTTTCGGAGATATTCACTTTCTCACTGCTGAACTCTTTGGTTAAACGAGATGAAGCGAACCTAGATCTTTCACCAAATTTATGTCTTCCAGTTTCTTTGACCCAAAGCTGTTTCGTGCTCTTTCTTTCATTCCCGTTCGGATCATGATTTGTGGAAGCTATTGAAAGAAATATCCCATAAGAATCAATAGAGTAACCAAGTAAGAAAGTTCTATTTTATTTGATTTGGGGTTTCAATTTCTGTCACTTTTGCTCAAAAACCACGGCGTGTGAGTGTACGGCATCTTATACCCTTTTGAAACTGTTGGGGCGTATTCTACTGTAGTTGTTTGCATGCACAATTCTATGGGATCATAGCTCTGAGCGTTGATCAATGGTTGTCACATCCACAGCCTCGGGTATTAGCCTCGGCATCTGTTAACAACGTGCTCGTGATTGTTCATGTTTGTCAAAACTCCCCACTTGTGGTTTAAGAGTCATGCATGATCTTAAGGTTTACATAGCGAATTGACCCTTGTCTTGGTTGCGTGGCTTCCGCAGCTTTGGTCAATGCCAACGAATCGCCTACGCGTTCATTCCTAGTTGGCTTTCAAGTCGTACGAAATGTGCACTGGTTGAACATCACGGAATAGCATCCCTGCCGTTGGACTTTGGTTTTCCAAGTCTAGGCCCTGTGGTGACCAATGGGACTTTACATCGGGTCTGTTCTCAACCATCTACTGAATTTGGCCGCGTCACCGGGTGACGGTGCACTACTGGAGGTAACCCTTGTCAGGGCCTGAGCATGAGACCAAACGACGATGATCCAGAACACAAAAAGAACGAAAGAGGACTAAAAATACGAGAAGTGGGCAAACCAATTGGAGATGGCTTCTAGTCTGTGTTTGGAACTGTTCCTGAGAATAGCAATAGGAAGGGGAGCAAATGTACCCGATGCATTGTCATCGTCAAAAGACTCGAGCAGTTGGATGATTGCATGAGTCTAAGGTAAGGGGGTAGGTAACCTTGCTCGGCCGGCCACAAGGGAGCCCTCACCTGTGCCCCGGCCCCATACATAGCCTGCATGAATTGCTGACACGATTAAAAGGTCCTTTTTCAGGCTCTTAGCCGAGATCGAGAAGGGCCCAACAAGAGTAATCGTAGGCTTCTCTCTGGCCAGAGACACATAAGTTACCGAGCATCTGAGATCAGAACTCTGTGAACCCATGCTCCTCATGGCATTCAGACAGGACCCTTAACTCATTCATTGTTTCTCCAACCCGCCCCCTGAACAAGCCACCCCCAGTCCAAGCGTAGCGTGGCGTTGGTGCTAAGCTCACACACGGGCGGCCCCTGGTTCCCACAATCGAGAGGAGCGAGCGACCGGCCCGCACATCAAGGCTGAAAAGCGTCGACAATTTCTCCCTGAGAACGCAACAAGCAGCAGCTATCGGCTTGGCCCATTTGGAAGCTAATACTCGATCGGACCTCTAGCAATGACGTCTTGGGCGCCTGCGTGCATTTGAGCAAGGACACCTCGTTGATATTACACTAGTCCAGCTCCCCGTGGGCTTACTGGTTTGACCTGTCTTTGTCTGCTTCATTTCTCACTTTATTGCGGCTTCTTCCTTGGTTGTTCTCCAGTACAAATTTGTTATTCTCTTCATAAAACCTGAGTCGGTCTTATTGCATGGCAGCCGCTAGTCAGTCTTCTGTATTCTTAGCATATTCGTTGCTTAACTTATAAGGCCTGGACTCTCCCGCATCAACTAAAGGGCCGGTGATCCTGGCTGATCCAGACTTGGCGCTCTCACTCACGACGACGACCCTGGCTTGGCTGCCGTTGCTGCCTCGGTCTCTACACTCGTCTCAATAGAGGATTGCACAGATGCACTCTCCGCCGAGCCCCTTGGAGAGTCTCTTGTCATCCTCTAAAAGCTCCCACCTCTCGTGCAACGCGCCGTACCGTTGCTGTCGAGGCCAGGCTCGCCAAGGGGCTCCTCAGGCTGGTCGAGCGCTTACGGCCCCCTTTCTCGAACGATGCGATCGCCATGGCCGACAACGATCGGAGCGACAATTGTCGTTCTTGTTTTCATGACCATTGTCTTCCTCCAGCTGCATCCCGACCCGCTACCCGACTCGAACCCGATCAAGGCCATCATGGACGCGCAAGCGACCTGCTCTCCACTGCCAACCTCCGAGCTCAACCCCAAAGGCAGCACATACCTCATGGTGCTGCATTTCAAGGAACAAGCACCTCTCAGCAGTATTTATAAGGTTGGCTTCTCCTGGGCAAGTCTGGCGGACTGGGCCGTTTACTGACTGGTGCTAGACGGCAAATGCCACAATTGCGCTGAAAGACAACTGCATACATCCCATCACTCGAGATCCATACATTCGAAGCATACGAGGAGGAAAGGACAATTCCATGGAGCAGACAGATGTGAGTGGTACCGAGCCGTTGTTTCACAGCGTCGAGACAATGCCAGACACGGGCGCGTACATGTTGCCAACGCGAGGCTGACATTTCCTCCAGACTGGCGGCGGCACGACGCATGCGTTCATCATCGAATTCGACTCCGTGGACCACCGAAACTACTTTGTCGACTTCGACCCTGCGCACAAAACGTTTAATCTCGAGGTGCAACCTCTACTCATGCAATCCCCCATAATCATCGACTTTACGACCGGTCACTATTGAAGATACCCAACAGAGAAGACGAGGGGTTACCAGCAGAATTTTGTCCGGCATTAGCGACGCAGCGCCCCCATGCGAGAGCTGAATAAGGGTGCGGCGCAGCAGAAGACATCACGGGACCAGAGTGGATATCCACGCCCATGGCCCCAGACGGATAGTCACAACCGATAGATTATCGGACGCTGTCGCTGGCAGAAAGGCCGGGCAAGTGAGAATACTATGGAACCAGGCCAATGTGCGGGATGATGGTGCCTTGGCCTGCAGGTACAGGAGACGGCGCTATATGCGACATTATACCAGAGGAAGCCCTCATGATAGTGGTCAAGTTCGGAACAGCGGAGAGAACTGACTAGAGCTGCCGTACGGTAGCATAATGCAATACAATAATATTATTCTTCATGCCCTATCTTGCTTCCAGAAGTTCCTACCTTGTCTCGAATCTGCATAGCAACCCTCACTTTTCTGAGCACAGCCGTAGCCACACAAGCCACGGCGCATCTGGAGAGCTTATATACGTATGAATGAGACAATGGATGGCAAACTCCAACGTTACATCAATCCCAAGGCTACTACCCAACCAGGGACTCAGCCCTATAACAACCTGGGCAGGCTCCTGCCGAGATCCTTGACAACCTTGGATATGCAATGATCGGAGACATATTCTATAAGCCTTGACAACTGTGGGGAGATTTTTCCCACTCGGACATATAAATTTTGTACCTGCAAGCCACAGGCTGAGCAAAGCGTAAGGCAATACCGGAGACTCGGTACCCTGCATGAAATCCGGCGAACCAGAAGTTGTTGCCTGTTGGCGCATCTGCCTTGCTCTGCTTTCATTTTCCTCTCTGCCTATATGGCTAGGCTACCTAGTCAGAGCTTGGCTTGAGCTGTCACATCCGCCTCGCACTTTTTATTTCTGCTCTTTGCTGCTTAGCTCCTCATAGCTTACTTCAACTTGTACGCGATTATCCGCAGTTTGGAACCTGGAACCTGGAATCTGGATCGCAAGGCACGAAATCTTTCGAGCATCAACATGACCAGCCCATGATCTCGGAGCTTGGATCTTCTCTACAATGCACTTCTCACGCCTGCGCAACGTTGTTGCCAGCAAACAAGCCCCAGTGCAAAGCACCTCGGATCCTGGAGCCCAGGTTGCAGCGGAGCAACCCAGACGAACCAGCATCACAGACGACTGGGAGGAGCTCTCCCCTTCCAGCACACAACGCTCGAGATCGTCTAGCTTCGGCGACGATGTTTCTATAGTGTCATGGCACAGTTCGCTGACGCTGAGCATAGACCGCCAGCAGGCTC
The DNA here is from genome assembly GCA_020081605.1 of Albifimbria verrucaria. Taxonomy (NCBI): domain Eukaryota; kingdom Fungi; phylum Ascomycota; class Sordariomycetes; order Hypocreales; family Stachybotryaceae; genus Albifimbria; species Albifimbria verrucaria. Next base: position 6,748,400 of record JAHREC010000013.1, read on the forward strand.
CACCGCCCGCAAGGCCCAGTCGTGATGTCGCTGTCGCTGTCGCTGCCGCTGCCGCTGTCTCTGTTCCGTATGAAGACCCGCCGCCAGACTACGAACTTATTGCGCCGTCTACCCAAGGATATTCAACTTCGGCCCAGCCAAGGAGCGCAAGAGCTGCTACGAAAGAAACCGAAACCTCTCGTCAAGACCCTCCTCAGCGCGCCGTGCATCCTCCACTGAAGCCCGCAGAGAAACAGCTTCGTCGTGTTTCATCGGATGCTACACTTGTAGATCCCAAGTGTGCTCCTCCGCAACGCGTCGCGCCCGATGGCTCCAAAAAGGATGTTTCGCTTCTTGGAAGTCCTATACCATACCGATTCCCAGCTTTCACCAGGTCGAGCAAATCATCGCAGGGACTTGATCAGACATTCTTGTTGACTAGCAAGCTCCATGAGCTTGCTAAGAGCCGACTTGACTTGGCAGGCAACAATGGCCTGCCCAAGCCTCAGCACAACGCTACCACGTACCACACCACGTTGAGCGAGCTTATCAAGCTTCTTGACGCCGTCACCAAAGAGATTATTCAAGATGACAAAGAGACTGAAACCGCGACGTCGCTCCACAAGCTCGGGGTCTCCATCTTGGCCATCTCAGCGCAGGCGAAAGACCTGGAGCCTATCCTGCAAGCATACTCCAAGCATTTCATCTCTCATGGCTCCGGCCTAGCTGCCGGTCAGTATCCCTCAACTCATGTTTGTGGGATTGGATGGAGGAGGCCAAGTTGCAGCTTCTTTCCGTGAAAGAGGACCTGGAGTCTGCAGTGAAGAGGGCCACCTTCAAAGGGCACAGGCTTGTTGCTTTGGATATTCTTGCAGAATATTTGCGCCATTCCAAGAAGCTATGGAAGCTGCACGGTACTATGGCTGAGTTTCTACCCATCATTAAAGGGTAAGTTCTACAACACATTATGTGCGGTCGGCTTTCTGATGACTTGTCGCAGCGACTTTGATCTTTTCAACACGCACCTGATGACGTTTCCCACGCTGAATCTCCGCCCGGGTGAGGCTTCAAGCTCGGCGCGACGCCAGGCGCCTTACCCGGCTGTCGCTCGCATGCGACGTCAGCTATACGACCTCAAAGATCAGATCGATGCTCATCACACCATCCTCAAAGACCTTCGTAAAACTTGCCCGTTAGCTCATAAGCATGACATGAACCGGGCCTTGAAGTCGCTTACCACTGTCTCCGCTGCCATCACCACTATTTTAACGAACAACGCGTCTGAGTGGATGGAGTCGGATCTAGCTTCCGGTGGGACCAGCGATGGATATAAACTCCTCCCGTACGCGGACTTTGTGACCTTGGATGCAGATGTCATTCATGACGTAGCAGGGCATCTGAAGCAGATGCAAGAGGGCCTAGGTCTGTCCTCGGTGCCTCTCGAGGAAATTTGCTTCACAACGACGCCACTGCGGAATCATCAGCTACACGTGCTTTTGAGCGACGGCTCAATCAAAGAACTTCTCGCGATCCTGGATTTCACCCAGTCCTTACTCATGCCTAATACGGCGTAAGGGAAGCAGCGTCCGCAAAGACTTGCGGCCATGTCTGATGAATTGGGGTCGGATTAGACGGAGTGAATGAAACAGGCTACGAATTTACGATGAGACTTCACGAAATGGTGTTTGTTTTGTGGTATAGCCCAGGGGTAATGTCCAATGCCAAGACGCAATCATGGACACCTCACGGGCTTGCGATGGGTTTAGTGGTCCTTTTGGACGAGCACGACTCAATCGCCGTACAGAGTATCCAGCATGAAAATATGCTGAGAACTGGTTTTGCATTTAGTCATTTGTTTGAGAGTCAAAACTTTTTCAGTCAACAGGTCATGATACATGGCTATTGTGCTCTGTGTAGCCAAGTTCTTTACTTTGTTGTGCTTGTTGTGTGTTTCTGCTATGCTGATACAGTATGTACAGTACTGTCAACGTTATGTGCATGTCGATTGATTCTTGAATGGTGCACGCTCTGGCCATCGTCAAAGCCGTCGGCTCTGGAACATCAAGAAGAAAAACAAGCTTCGTGGTGTTCTATTTCTGTCACTAAACGAACGACGCAACGGCCAATGCATTGCCGAGACACAATTTGTTTGGCTTTGTCACAGCTGTCCAGCTAGGCTCTTAACACGCTGCCAGCAAGCCATTGCGGCCTCGACGTTAGTGCACGAGCCCCTTGGGAGAGGGTGGCGCGGGTTCGTTAGTGAAACAAACCACTGTTGGGGAGAAGCAACTAAACGCAACAGCCAGTGCTGTTTTCCCTCAGTGACAGTTCAGCTTCCCCAAGCTCTGTTTTTCCTAGTTACGAAACATGGACATCAAACTTGATCATCAGCACGACGTCTCGGAAACGTCAACCCCGGCAACGCCGCGAGTGTGAGAGAATGAGGTTCCTCTTCTAGGCCTGCCGACCGTGTGTTGCGTGCGACCGATGCTGCAGTGACCATGAATCTGTGCGAGCGGCTGAGAAACGAAGCAAGTGACAGATGCGGACACCCAAATCGTTGCTGCGTGGCATGGCATGGTGTTGATCGGCGGCCTTGACGCGTGGAGGCCAAGCTATGTGCTCCTGATTGTCGGGTTCTGGAAGATCATCGACAGTGTCCACCGACATATCTTGGCGTTTGAAGCTTATTCCCAGGCCCAGGTCCCATATATTCGACATCCCCATGGGCCAGTTGCGGAGCCCTTCTCTCATGCAAGAACGCTGTTTCGCAATGATTGCTGCTCGGGCCTCCGTAGTCGTAGACAGATATGTGTAACAGGCCCTTGTCGCCCGGACGGAAGCCTGAGGAATGGTCGGATGAGTATCAGATGGCGAGGCATCGAGGTACGGTATACGCCGTCACCACTCATTGTTACCGGCTCGATGCCGCTCTAGCCATTACGTGACGCGGCCAGCTCTCGCGCAATGAGACGAATCGAACACACGCTGACACATACTCAAGTCGTTATATAAAGTGTGGCTCCTCCCGTCTCCGTACTGTCCCTTCTTGGCATCAGGATTCCCTCAATCTCTGTCTCATACACAAGGTGCACTTGCACTTTTTCCTTTTCTTTTTCTTCTTCAGACAAGTCTACAGGCTAGACTCGTCTTTCTATTCACTCCCCAGGCTTGACGCCATTTTCTCCTGTGGTTTGTGTTGGGTGTTCCAGGTCCTTGACGGGCTGTTCTCTTCTCATATACAACATTTCTACATCTTTACTATTTTTCCAACATGACTGTCAGCTTCTCTGTCAAGCAGGCCGTCTTCGGCGCCCTGCTCATGGTCTCGGCAGCTTCGGCCCAGAATATCGATGTGCAAAAACACAACGCTGCCCACCGTAGAGCTGAAGAGGAAGACCACGGCGTGCATGCCCGACAGCTAGAGGGCCTTCTTGGAGGCGCTGGCGGCGCTGGCGGTGCCGGTGGCCTTGGTGGTCTTCTTGGAGGTGCTGGTGGCGCTGGTGGTGCCGGCGGCGCTGGCGGTCTCGGTGGTCTCCTAGGGGTGCTGGTGGTGCCGGAGGCGCTGGTGGTGCTGGTGGCCTTGGCGGACTTCTGGGAGGCGCTGGCGGTGCTGGCGCTGGTGGTGCTGGTGCCGGTGGCCTCGGTGATCTTCTTGGAGGTGCCGGTGCTGGAGGTGCTGCCGGTGGTGCTGCCGGCGGTGCTGCTGGTGGTGCCGGTGGCCTCGACGGCCTTCTAGGGAGCCGCCGGCGGAGGTGCCGGTGCTGGTAAGAAGGGTGCGGGTGCCGCTGCCGCTGGTGAGACCGCCGGTGATGAGGGTGGTGCTGCTGAAGAAGGCAACCGTGGCAAGAAGGGCGCTGCGGCTGGCGAAGAGGCCCCGGTAAGAAGAAGGGCGCCGCTGCTACTCCTGGAGCCGAAGCTGGAACCACTCCCACAGCTCGTCCCGGCCGTGGACGTCCCGCAGCTACACCAGCCCCGGACGTGGTAACGGTGCCAACCGCGGAAACGGCGCTGCTGCTGGTGATGACACCGAGACTGGTAACGATGCCAACGCTGGCAACGGCCGGGGCAATGGCCGTGGCAACAAAGGTGCTAAGGCTGGTGATGCCAATGCAGGTGAAACCGACAACGGTGCTGCTGCTGGCGGTAACGACGCCGAGACTGGTAACGATGCCAACGCCGGCAACGGCCGGGGCAATGGCCGTGGCAACAAAGGTGCTAAGGCTGGTGATGCCAATGCAGGTGAAACCGACAACGGTGCTGCTGCTGGCGGTAACGACGCCGAGACTGGTAATGGCCGTGGCAACAAAGGCGGTGCCAATGAGAACGCAGGTGAGGCTGATAATGAAGGCGCTGGTCGCGGTAACAAGGGCGGCGCCGGCCGTGTCCGTCCCACCCCTACTCCCACTGCCGGAGCCGCTGCCAATACTCCTGTCCGCCAGACCCCGGCGCGCCAGACTCCCGCTCAGACTCCCGCTCAAACTCCCGCTCAGACTCCCGCCGCCACCCCGGAGCGCCTGGTGCCACTCCTGCTCCTGGCAACACCGGTCCAACAAGGCCTTCCGACCCCGCCGACGATGCCAAGGTGCCCAACGCCCCACGCCCAGAGTTCGGTCCGGCCCCGGCGGCCAGAGCCCTGCTCAGGATCGTGCACAAGCTGCGTGCGCGCTCCATGGGTGGCCGAGATTAAATAAGGAGCTGAACTTGGCGTGGTGGTCATCTTGGTACCAGTAGTATAATTTGATGGAAGGGAAGGGGGTTGCTGTACATGGTATTAATATGACTGAAAGGCGTGAAGCTGTGCTCCGCCGGTCTAGGGATATGGCTATAGACTGGATGCTATGGTGTGGCCAATGGCCATAGAACCCGAGATTATAAATGTAAATATGCGGAAAAGCTATGTCCTTTGTGATTGCTTGGGGTTTGTCGCAGGGTAAGAATAATAGAAAGGTCAATACTTACAAAAAGAGCCTCTATGGAGAGTAATACAGGAGCTTTGCTCGCCAACACCAGGCTTAGCATACTTCGTCACTCTATCAACTCCGTTACAATACTCATACAGCCATCGGTCTCCGTTACAACCTCCCTCCTCGTGCTCTAATCCTGCCTCCTTCGCCTTGCGATCAGCCAATTCACACAACGCACGCCATTCACTCTCGCCGACACGGCTGACACTCAACCGTGACTGCTTCAGCATCTGCATGTTTTCAAGCGGACCGCCCTTAGCACCCAGCTCTCGCAGCTCCTTCAGCCCGATGGGCACGGCAAACTTCTTGCGGAACTCGACGTGCACGAGACTCCAGCGAGGCTTGTCTTTGGTGGACTGAGGATCGTAGTAAGGCGTGCCGGGACGCCGGGCGGTTGCTGTAATAGGGTGTGAGACGGATACTCGGATGGTCAAGTTGGAGTAGGAGGAAAGAAACGTACTATCTTCGGAAAACTCTTTGACAATTTCCATGATGCCAGCGATACCAGGCTCTTTGCAGTTGGAGTGGTAAAAGAAGGCTTTGTCTCCTGCATTCATATTCCTCATATGATTGCGCGCTACACCATCAAAGGCGGTTAGTCAAAGTCGTCACATCGTCAAAGGCTCAAAAATGTTCATGTCATCGTACCTGCATATGCGCGAATCCCTATCTCACTGTCAGTGTCTCAATTCTACCACGTAGCACGGGTACGGTTACGCACCATCCCAGCCCTCTGGCTTCTTCTTGGCTCTCAAGTCATCAATTGAGAACCGTACATCGATGCCGTTCTCGTAACGGGTCTCTGGCTCCGCCTTCATGAGCCAGTACCATTCGCCGTCATGTCGGGGCGCCTCAGGGTTTACGGTAGGGATGTCATCAACATCAGGGTCTTCTGACGCGGCTCGCTCCTTCTTGTCTGATTTCTCTGTGTCTTCATCCTTCGATTTAGTGTTTTTGGAGTTGGTTTGCTTCTTTTTGGTGTCCTTGACTGGTGCGCGAGCAGCAGGCTTTTGAGGAGGTGTAGGGAGAGGCTCTAGATCGACTTCCTTGGCCTCGTTCTTTACCTCTTTGGTTCCCTTCTTGGCCTTCTCGGTGCCTTTCTTTACCTCCTGAGCGGTTTTAGGTTTCGTCTGCGGTTTTTGCTTGGCTTTGGCTGCTCGGCCTCCTTTTTCGCAACCGTCGCCGCTGTCGCCGCTTGACGAGATGAGCGGCGTTTGGCGACAGGCTCAACTTCGGCGACGTTTTCAGCGGCCGAAGCTGTTCTCTTGCGGGGTGGCATATCTTCTGAGTTATAATGAGATGTCTGGGCGTGCTAAAGAGTGTGGCCTTAAACCGCTGAGCCGCCTGATGATAGTCGCTGATGGTAAAGTTGAAAGAATGCGCGTGGAGTTCGCGTCTGCAGGAGCTGCACTTTCTTGGCTACCCTGCATCGCCATCAAACACCAGTCTTTGCTCATTGCTGATACATGCCATCCCCTGCAGCCACACTATCGCCAAAGCAAAAATAATTGCAATATGGTTTTAACTAAGAAGTGATTGCCAAAGTTCTGAGGGCCCTGTTTTATTTATTCTTTTAGTGCTTCGTTGAGGATTGTATACCGTATTGCATGGCTAACAACCTTAAAGTCAAGCGTAACAATTATGGATCAAAACCGTTTTTGATGGCTGAACAGCCTAACCAATCGACACAATCAAACCGGGCGCAGCTCAGCACAGGCCAGAATATTACGAACGACTAGAACCCAAGGACTGTTCTTTCAGGCCCTTCTAGTACGCTTCTAGATCAATGCAGAGCCTTACTGCTTATCTATTGGAGAGGCAACGCCACGCTCTTACTTTACACATATCGGTAATAGGTCAAGACACATAGGACGACTTCATATATGCCGAGATGTGTTTGCCTTGATCAAAAGACCAAGCTAACGAAAAGGACATCCATGCATCGAGCTGCATGATTCTTAAATTCGGCATATTTGAGGTTGACCACATCCTGCATATTTGAAGTCGACCACAATCGGCATATTCGAAACAGGCCACAGTCCTACAGTTAGGAACCGTCACTTGCAGGCGGGGCGATGCAGGACGCCATATACGCAGAGACCAACACAGGTGCAGGGGTCTGGAGCTGCATGCTGCCAGTCCTAGATTCTCACTGGCGCCTTTCTTTTATTTCCTCTCCGACGAATCCCAAGGGATGTCAACACGCTACCATATCTGGTCTGATGCATTACTGCAGATTGCAAGATGGCGACCACAGACGTCCTTGCTTATCCATCCTACCGGGCAGGCCAGTCGCAGGGCTGCGGCTGAGGACTAACGGCAGTTCACGCATCTCGTCGTCCTTTTACGTCGCTCTTTTGCCTTGGGAGCAGCAATGCAGGCCATCATATCTGGATTAGAGCCATGTGACACCACCCACATCCACGAGCCTACAAGTCGATTCACTGGCCAAAGCAAACTGTCCGTGCGACAACCACCACAGGTTTTATTGGCGACTATGCCTTTTATCTGCTGACGCATAAGGCATCTGGTAGCGGTTAAAGCAATGCCTCAACTTCATCGGCCTGCACCTGGGACAGCACATCCTACCTTCTTTATTAAGTTACAGGAGACATCAAGCCCAACTGCCTTATAAACCCCTAGCGGCGAGTTCAATGGCAACGACAATGTAGCACAGTTATTGGTGTTGCAGCAAATCGAGGTGAAGTGGAGGTGGCGGCTGCATTCACCTAACATGGAGTAGAGCTGTGGCGGTGGGAGAGCTCCCCACAAACATCAGATCAATATGCGAAGGACATCAAAGGGTGCTAGTCATTGCCGGCGATGGAGTGCGACAGTCATGGCAAGGTGGATGAGCTGATCCGCCGAGTTGCCAACGCCGACATGATCATTGACGCCGGCATGGCCGCGACGGGCGTATATCACGACGAGACCATGTCTATGTGAAGTGTACTGCTTCAGTAAAACTTCGACGGTAGTGCAGCGCCAGCATGGTCCCAGGGGCGGCTTATAGAAAGCCCAACGATATAGACAAGAAAGAGAGTGATGATGGGTATGTAGTGCATGAGGAGGAGGATGACTGAGGCGAGGTGACGTTGGACATGGGGGCCGCTGATTGGCTGGGAGGAGGGGTGGCCTCCTCCCATAAAGCCCTGGTCCCCCTCGACTCTCCGTTCCTCGTCTCTCCCTCCTTCACATCTTTTCTCTCTTCTTCATTCAAGACGCCCATAAATCATCCCCTTTCTCCTCAGTCACTTGACTGAAGCCACTTGGAACCATCGGAGACCACTCAAACACTTGATGACCACTTACACTTACACCATCGCTCCTCTTGGTGTACTACACCTCGCTGTCGATCATCCACATCGCCATATAGGACAACCACGCAGAGCAACCACCCTGAAAGAGTCAAAAGACTCCATCATCGCCATGCACAGGGTAGAAATGGCCATGACGCCTTCGGTCCGATCACCTCGCCGGCCCCTGGCTGATGCTTCTCTCGTCGCCAAGTCCAACCAGGTCAGGACCATGGTGCAGCATGACTGGAGCATGCCTGAAGCGCCAGATCAATTCCAACAGCTCCCTGAAGCAAACGAATACCACTGGAAGCCTCGGAATGTCCATCAGGTGAAACGTCGTGACGTTGAGGTTGCCCGTCCTTCTGGTGTTGCTCGTCGCTCATCACGTGCTGAGCCTCACTCACGTGATCAGCTCGCTCCTTCAACTGACATGGAGCCAGCCTCATACGCACTGAGGCTCAGGTCAGCAGTCCCGTCACACAAGCCAAAACGGTCTCTCACTCGAGATGTCGATGGCCTGCCGCCACGGTCTGGCCGAAAGAGGCTGAGCAGCCCTCCCGCTGACCAGCAGCTCCGTGCCCTCGGCGCCTGGAGTGAGAGCAGCCTCGTCCGCCATAAAGGCATCCCGGCTGAGTTCCTGGGGACGATGAACGATACTTGACGGCGCCGTCGCCGCCGCTGAGATCTCCAGGATACGCAAGGCTGCCAACCCCTGACCTGGTGCCGATTTCGGGGACCACGAGTTCTGCTCTTGCTGCGTAGACACACCAGAGGAGGTAGACAAAGCGTGGTACAGAGCGGGGAGAGCCAAGATGGATGCTCAACGTAAGTTCATGCGAGACTCTAGCGACAAACGATTCGTGGCTGACCATCGATAGTGGAGAGTGCCATGGCACACATCGCTACCATGTCGTCGACTGGTAGGCGTCGGCTGGAATGATTAGCAGTGGGGAGGTATGATTAACCTGGAGCGAGGAATAGTCAACGTCGTGTAGATTTAACGAGGGCATGGTGTCTGGCGTCTTGGGATTTGGGAAGGCCTCTGGTCTGGGCCTCGTAAATGGGCCCGAAGGTCTGTGTTAAAGGATTTCTGTTGGTTTTCAATAATGTAGTCCAAATCGTGGTCTCGCACATCGAATAAAGTCTTGGATGTTTTCTCTTCGCTCACTGTGAGCCTGTCGTGAGATGCCTGTTTGTTCATAGATGCTCGCTTGTAAGTGATTGAGTGAGATGAAAGGTTGAGATTGTTGAATTGAGGAACATGTCAGCTGCATTGCGACTTGAAGGGGAGCCGTCAGGGGAGGGTGTTCCCACAGCTGTGTGTCTCGAAGTGATCACGACGATGTCATAATGCGGGTGGTTGCGATTGAGGTCAGAAAACAGGCTGGGTTGAAGGTGACATGCGAGTGAGAGGAGCGCCGGTCGCCCAGGCAGACACGGCGATGTTGGCCTGAGTTCATGCCTCAGGCCACATTTTAGGAACCGCCCCATCGACGGTCCGGAAATAGAAGCGACCAAAATAACAGTCACATCTCACATCTCACTATCTTAACCACGGTATCTTGTACTACAGTATCAAACAAAGCCGCGTGGGAATCGTCACACAAGGCTGCGTGGATTGCTTCGAGAATGTTCATTACGTGATTTCTATATACAGCCATTCGAAGCTTCTAAAGTCATTACGCTCCTTGCAGGCCTGTCGCAGTGCCTGCTTCAACATGGCCCGATAAAATGCATCATCAATTTATGTACGCCCAGCTTATTCACCGCTGAAGCTTTCCGGCTTCCGACGTCTCATCCCTCGACTGCTTCAGGAACGGAACCAGCATTGTGCCACCGGTACCCGTAAGCTGGGCCGGCAGCTCTTTCTTGGCCTCGCCCCTGCTGTTCGGCCTCCCGCAGCGGAGGATGAGCTCGCCAGGTTTTGTCGTCGACCGCCCGTCCAGGGCTGTTTCGACGGTAGCACGATGTACCGTGTGACGATCTGGATGTGCTTGTTGCGGAACTGGGCCAGGGCCTCGGCCGCCGCGGCGTAGGCCTCTCGCAGACGCTTTGCTGCATCACCCTGCTCATGCTCCGCCGACAATGCGAGCTCGCGGATGCTGCCCATGCGGGCTACATGCGTCAGGAATCGTCGGTGTGGGCCCGGCATGTACTCGCGCACTTCGCTGTGGAAGCTCTTCTGTCCGGGGCTGCCGTGCGTCGTGTGCTCAACGCCAAGCACCACGTCGAAGAACTGGATCAGGAGCTCTGGCCGTTGCTGCCACCACGCAAGTGTCGCCACTCACCGCGGCCATCGCCCTCGTCGTAGAAAACTCCACGCGGGAGGCCTGCTGCGGCCATGTTCATGCTCCCGGCAAGGAAAGGCCGGATGCGATGGTAAAGGTCATGGGATCGCACTTCTCGTACATGCGCTCGAGCATGGCGCCGACATCGTTGATGCATCGGCGCAGATCGTCCAATGCGGCTGTTACGGTCTGATAGTCACGCGTCTTAACTGCATCCAGTGCTTCCAGCATGCGGGGAATGATGCGAGCGGCCTTGGCCTCCATGGCTACGCTGATGAGCAGGAACCACGACTCTGACTCGGTGCCAGTAAAGGTGACCAGGGTCTTGAGCGTGTCAATGTCGGAGAAGTCATTGCCTGTTGAGGTAAAGTTCCAGAGGTTGGCAGCGGCGTAAGAGAGGACGGGAGGCAGTTCGAGATGCGTAGAAACGCGGAGAAAAGGTACTGATATTGAAGGTGGAAGAATCTGAACTTGGTTAGTAGAAGTTCAAATGTGACAGGAGGACTTGTTCAACTACACACCTCTGCTGGCTTCTCACCACCCCAGACGTAAGCGTGCGTAGCAAATGCAAGCATCATGTATGCTCTTCGCCACTCGGCCTCACCCTTCAAACGATCAGTCGACAGCACAGGCAGTCGATCAATGGCATCGCGGACGCCATCGCTCTCGATCAACTGCGGCAAGTGCTGTGCGACCATCTCCCAGGGCTCGTAGTAGGAGTCTGACAGCTGTGTTGAAGGGGATTCTGAGGGAAGAAAGGCATTCTTGGTGACGGCGAACTTCTTGAGGTCCGTACTCGGCCTCTCACCAGGAGCGTGTGCGATAACTGCGTGAGGCGACATGACTATTGTCGTAGAAGGAGGAAAGCCACGGGGATGGTTGGAAAGCTGTGCGAATGTGTGGGAGAGGAGAGGAGAGACAGAAGGTCCAGAGCAGGTGACTATATCTTAGCCCAGACCGAGTAACTTGTGCAATGGTAAGAGATGATGGCTGAATGGGATGGCTACACAAGGTCCAACTAGAATGTGGCGGATAGATGAAGCATTAGAAACATGGACCAAGGAGAGCAGCAGTCGGGCACTACAAGTACTACTAAATCACGATGCAATGGTCCGATTCTCTGGGCATTTCGTCTTCCCTTGCACCTTGCTTCCATCCGTAACACTACGAGTTGGCGGCATTACTCGTACGAAAAACCTCCCGTGTCATCCGCCCTTCCGAGGAGCGAAGATCCGTCCCGAGCACCAGGTCTTATCTTCCGCAAGGAAGGCCCTATGGAACCTGTGATCACGTCCGAACCGGGGCCCGAGTTTGCGTAAACTGGGGGCCTGGGGTTCGCCCAGACTTGGGCCGTTTTCTCGTTACGTGAGAAAATAACCAGGTAATCTGTGATGACGCTCACCAACCGATCACCCGGGTGCGCCATCACCCTCCCTTACTGGAATCCGTGGCTTCCCACCTCGTCGTCTGCGAATCGGGCGGTCGACGGGTGTCGAAAAGGGTAATTGAGATCACCCACCGAGGGAGGAGGGTGGGGAGGAGGCTGGAGTCTGTCCTATCACCGGTGCGCAAGCCCGGCTCGGTGGAGGTGAGGAAAAGATCGGCTGAACGCGGGCCACGGAAGTGCGGAACTTCGGATGCTGCATGCACGACGCCTCGCCCCAGTTGGTGGAGGAATGGGCACTTTAGCCTACTTTGAGAGAATCCACTGTGTTCATGAGGGCCTCAGAGCGGCGTGATGCGGGCACCAGTGGTCTCGAGCATAAGGTGTGCTCGAATTCCTCGCTCCCTCTCGACGCTCTCCCCTCTCATTGTCTTCCTCCTTGGAACCATACCGCTTCTCTTGTCCTTTCAATTCCGAGGACGTCTTCGTTCCTATATACCCTTTTTCGTTTACTCTTTGACTTCACACAATGTCTGATTTATCAGAATTCGTCGACCGGCTCCGTGGCGGTGCCCCGGCCAAGTTTCCCACGACGCCAACTCCTCGCCTTTGCGCAGAAGCTCGACTCCCAAGACGCTCTGAGGCATCTTCGCGATGAGTTCGTGCTGCCGACAAAGGCTTCACTTAAGAAGAAGGCCTTGGACGGCACAATCCCCGGTGCAACTTGTGAGTACATGTGAATGGTCTTGTGTGAAGGCCCGATGATGCTGATATCCTCGCCAGCTCAAAATGGCGCCAGTGTCAACGGCCATGCTTCCAATGGCCATGTTTCCAACGGCGTGTCGGACAAGGAGGATGACAAGTGCATCTACTTCGTCGGTAACTCGCTCGGTGCCCAGCCCAAGGCCGTGAGGCGCTACATCGACGCCCAACTTGAGACATGGGCGTCCATTGGCGTGAATGGCCATTTTGCATCTCTCGGCAACTCGCCCCTCACAGCCTGGCAGGACCTCGCCGAGGATTGCGCCGTCAAGTCGGCCGACCTTGTCGGTGCCTCTCCTTATGAGATTGTCGTGATGAACACGCTCACCGTGAACTTGCACCTCATGCTGGCCAGCTTCTACCGCCCCACAGAGAAGCGCCACAAGATCATCCTTGAGTGGCGGCCCTTCCCTAGCGATTACTTCGCCATTGAAAGCCAGATCACCTGGCACGGGCTTGACCTCGAGCGCAGCATGGTCAAGATCCAGCCCAACGACGACAACCTGATCCCCACGGAGCGCATCCTGGCCACCATTGACGAGCACGCCGACGAGACGGCGGTGCTGCTCCTGCCCGGCATCCAGTACTACTCCGGCCAGCTGTTCGACATCCCCGCATCACCGAGTACGCCCGTGCCCGTGGTATCGTGGTTGGATGGGATTTGGCGCACGCGGCGGGCAACGTCGAGCTCCGCCTGCACGACTGGGACGTTGACTTTGCCTGCTGGTGCACGTACAAGTACATCAACGCCGGACCCGGCGCCATTGCGGGTGCTTTCGTGCATGAGCGCCACGGTGGTGTCGAGCTGAGCCAGGACGAGAACGGCCGCGCGACATACCGTCCGCGCCTGACAGGCTGGTACGGCGACGACAAGAAGGTGCGCTTCAACATGGCCAACAAGTTCCAGCCCACCCCCGGCGCCGCGGGATACCAGGTCTCCAACCCGTCCGCCATTGACCTCGCCAGCTTGTCCGGCGCGCTCTCTGTCTTCAACCAGACCAGCATGTCCGCTCTGCGATCCAAGGCGCTCGTCCTCACCGCCTATGCCGAGCACCTCCTTGACGGCATCCTTGCCGACTCCAACGAGGAGACCCCTCTTCCACATCATCACCCCCGCGACCCTGCCCAGCGCGGCACCCAACTGAGCGTGCTGCTGCGCGACGGTCTGCTAGACCAAGTCAGCGAGGCCATCGAGGAGAACGGCGTCCTGTGCGACAAGCGCAAGCCCGGCGTAATCCGCGTGGCCCCCGTGCCGCTTTACAGCCGCTTCGAGGACGTCTGGCGGTTCATGCAGGTGCTGAGGCAGGCGTTGAAGGTGTAATGTTTTCACGACCAAGGGAGAAACAAAATAGGGTACGGGAGAAATAAAGGCGTATGCTGTATTATGATGGCATTTTAGATTTCTTGATGAGCGCAGCACTTGGTTATGTTTATTAAGTACATGAATAAATAGAAATATCTCATGATGAATATTGTGCGTGAGCACGTCGTGTGTCTATCAAGTTGAGAACCGGAACGCCATGCCAACTTTTTTTTGTTTTAAGAAACCAAAGCCGCGTTAATATAGCCATTGACAAACCGTTTCATGACAACTTGAGCTGTGCCTTGTCGGGGCCATGTTCTGCTGTAACAAGCCGTGGTGAACTGACCGAGTCGTGGATCGACCGAATCGTGGATCCGTAGATACGGATCCGGGAACTCGGGACCAGATCACCATCCGTGCCGTGTTCCGCCATCACATTGTCTTGGCCCTTGCCATCCGATTCCTCCGAATTGCCGCGACGCTTATGCGGAGTATTTTTGCATGATCAACATCCGTGCCAGCTCAACATCCGAGATGTGACCCCATCAATCATACAGAATTCATAAAAGGCGCATTTTCTAAGGATGACCGCTTGACCCTAAGTAATGCGCCAAGTCAATACCTCCTCCCGCATCCAACAGTGGAAATAAATTCAATGCCGATCCCATATCGCCCTCATTCCCAAAGTTACCGTTCCAATAATTTGCATCCGGTGTCTGTAGCAAAGACTCTGTGAGTCCCAGGAACGCCGTATCAATATCCCCTAGTCGAGGAGGACTCGCCGGGCCTTGTGCAGCGCCTAGTTGCTGGTTCTGCGTAAAAGACCTGTCTAGCATATCTCGTCCTCTTGGTGTAGAAGTCGCTGGGCTCGCAACTTGACTACCGCTTAAACCACTCCTATGTCGTCCGATGGGAGAGGATGTGCCAGTCGCCCGTGACTCGTGGGGAATCAGCCCGAAAAGTTGACTAGAGCTCTCTGTCCGACGCATCCGCTCCTGGAGCTCACGTCGTTCGAGGTACTCAAGCGCAGTGGTCAGCAAGGACTGCGCGATGAGTGAATATTGTGTTGCGTGAGTATCGTTCCTTGCAAAATGATCCAATCCTTGAATAGACAAGCGTGTGTATTTTTCCAGAATCCGACCAAAGCCGCCCAAGAGGCCAACACCGAGAACCAAGGATGCAGCAAATAACCAAGACCTAGTATGCTGTCAGTCATGTCTCACTACTTTTCACATGCCAACTTACACCAGCATGGGGACCCTGCCGTTCAACACGCCGCGCTCGATCAAGTCAACAATTGGATCAACCATCAGGCTCGCCGCATCAATACACGCATCCGCCAACTTTGATTTGCCCGTCGTCAGCCCAGCTCGCCCTCCCATTCCGGGACCCGCTGGCCCATCCGAGAGCCTTCGACATAGCTCGTACATAAGAAACGGCCGTGACACTAACATCACGGCATAGTAATACGACGAGAGCACCTGGCACGCTCCGCTGACGTGTGCTTCGCTTCGTCCACTATCCAGAGTATCTTTCAGCGGCGCAAGCCACCGCACTGACCAATCGCGCAGCTGTAGCGAGACACCCTCAGTCAGCTGCAGTGAAATCTTCTTGCGCGAGTAGATCTGCACGACGATGCCCTCAATGATGAGCAATATCTGCACTGATGCGTCCAAAAGGTCTAGAGCCCCAGGCTCTCTGCCACTGGTCTCGTCATCGCCGTAAGAGACTGTGCAGTCAACGTCTGATGTTGCCGGTGGCCGCCCCATGGACGTACTCAAGAACAGATCCACGATACGTAGACTCTTCCATAGCCTGTCTCGCTGACGGTGCAAGTCCGGTCCAAACCGCGCATTGACTTCGGTACGATGCAGACCAACCGAGTGTGCAGCCCGCACGGCAACACCGAAGAAGAGAAAGGCCCCATTGATCTGGCACGAGCAAAGCATATAAACAGTGATAAGAATGAAAGCTTGAACGGTGCCAACGCTCAAGTTACCGCTGAGATCAGCGTAAGCCCTGTCGCGCGCATACTCAAAGTACGCCTGCGAGAGCTCCTCGTCGTCCCTGTGGCGGCCAACCGCCAGAACAAGGTAATTAACCACCGACGTCGCATCGTCCGGTTTCCGAGCCAGGTTCGCCCACAGCAACAGGTCGTCCACCAATTTTGAGTTGTCGAATAAATCCACCATGCCCATCGTCGCGGTTAAATACGCCGTCACAGCGCCATGCACATCCGTCGGCCTCACCTCTGGTGCACCACCAGCGGCGTGAAAAGAGACACCTCTCCGAGGCACATGTCCACGCGAGGGCGCATTCTCCAGCACTGAATACCGACTTGTCTGCGGCGCAAAAGCGTCGTGCGCGACCTTGGTGGTGACGATTTGTCTTATGGACTGAAACAGCGACAGGGGCGCACAATCGCCAATAAAGATCAGCTTGCCTTGCGCATCGCACAGCAGGCGCGCTTCACGCGGTACTTCGGTTTCCTCCTCTGCCGAAGCATCCAGGGTCTGACGGAGCGGCTGAGGAGGAGTTTCAGCAGGGCCCGGCGTGAAATGCGTCGTCGCCGGCGTGTTTGTGCCATTCGTTGATCTACGTCCCGGTGTCGCAGTCCTCAACACGCTCCTCTCACTGCCTCCACCTCTGGCATTCTCATCGTCCTCCCTCGCCGATAGACTTGCCCTCCCTAACGTGTCTCTCTCCGACGGAGGCGACGACAGCCGTCCTTGGTCCCGATCCGCCCTCCGCCGCCGCTGGCGCTGCCTCTGCGGAGAGTAATGGCAAGACTCCGGCCTCTGACGCCGTACGCAGTAGGTACATGGCAATTTGCCGTCGCATTTCACCTTACGGGCCTTGCAGCCATCGCAAGCATTGGAGATACGGCTACGGATAAAATGCGTCTGTGGCTGCGGCGACGCCCTTGGATCCGCCGTCATTGTCCATTCGGATCCTGGATTGGTTGGTGATGTTTTTTGGGTGTAACTGACACGGAGGGAGCCGGAGGACGGAGATTCAAGACCTCGGTGCTTTTCGGAAGCGATTCATCCGAGCTTCCGTCCTTCCGCTTACACCCACCACGCTCATAGCCATACCCACACACACACACCAACACCCAAGTTCAAGCTCGAGCTCTACGTCAGCGGAACACACTCTTTCGCTCATCGACACATACGAGTTCATCCTCGTGATTTGCAGCCCTAGTTCGATATTACATACTCAATGACACCTCTGGTTACATGGCCAACGACCAATGGTGGGCGTAGATCATCGCCAATGGCAAATCCGCAAGTCACTAACAGCACAATCTGGTGAATGTATCATATCGTTCATATTCAGTCTCAATACAAGACCTCCGCATTATACATACTAGCCAAACAAGCATGCTATGCAATTCTGCCCTGTACACAAATGATGGCCCACCGTATCCCCTTTAACGCCAGTTGCCAAAGGTGGCACTCGTTCATCAGCAACAGAGAAATGCCTAGCTCGGGAGGAAACCAGGTGATGATAATATGAAAGAGGATTGACAAATCCTAAAAATAGACAGTTGAAGGGAAGAAAAGTTCGTTCTGGTTCTGCCAATGCGACAGCTTATCGCCATGCCAAGCTGCCTCTGCTGTCCTGCCTTCGGTGGCCGGCTCCAGCCATGGGTCCCGGTCCCATACCAATAGTAACTCGCCGGTTCTTTTCGGCACCTTCGCGGGGACTGCCGCCTGAGTTGTCGAGTCTCACGCTGCCCACCAGGTTCATCCGCCTCGCCTGGCCCGGGGTGAAAGCCCGCTCCGACTTCCACTCCGGCGGTGAGCATGTCAAAGGTGGTGACCGCCTCCGCTCGGCGCTTGCACGACGGTGACGAGAGATGCCGTTGGTGCTGCTAGCCAGCGACCCAGGCATGCTGGGTCGGGGACCATACCTGTCGCCGCCGATGGATCCGATGGATGACACGCGCTTGGCATTAGACGATGCGGTGCCGGTCAACAGACTCGCCCTACGAGCCTTTTCCTTCATCGCAGAGTGCATGGCGCTGCGGAGTTTACGGGCATCAATGCCGCTCGGCTCCGAGTCCGACCCTGACCCGGATCCGGATCCGGATCCACTGTTGCGTGGAGGAGCGTTCTCGTCTAGGATGGTGTGCAGTGACCGGCGTGTGTTTAGAGACAATGGTCGTGACAAGAATGCTGGAGGTGAAAGGTTGCCGGTCTTAGCGACATCGAGAGACCTGAGAGGCGGGGTGCTGTCGGAAGCTGGTGAGCTGGATAGGTTAAGCTGTAGTTGGGGTGCGACTGGCGATCCGTCTTGCTGGAGGGACTTTCTAGATCCTTTGGACAAGAACCCGGCCTGGAACCTGCTAGGCTTCGAACCCCCAGGCTGGTCACTTCTGGTAATTCCAAGGTCGGGCTGGATTCTTCGTTGGCCGTAGGCTCTTCTTCAATGGGGAATATCGGCTCCTCGACGTGAATGGGAACGGTAACCTCCTCGGCTGGTGGCTCCGGTGGTGAGCTGGCAAACTTCTTCGGCGTCTTTTCAAAATCGGCCAGCGTTCCCTCCTCCGTCTCGTCGTCGCGCCACCTCACACCGCGCGGCTTGGACTTCTTGACTGGTGTGAAGCTCACCCTTTCTTCGCCAACGCAAGGGCCTTACGTCTCCTCGGTGATGACTTCATTGGGCTGAGGTATGAATGCTCCTCCTGAACTGCTGCAACTGCTGGAACAACTGGCTTGACAAAAGTGCTGACTGCCTTCTTCTTCTTTGGCGTGCCTCTACGCATAGGTGGGAAAGCGTCCACCACCGGCAGGGACCCGTCTGGCTTGACCACCTGGGACGCAGCCTTGTATCCCGTGTTCAGAAGTCGGTTAATTATTTCCTTGGCGTGGGCAACGGCGGCATCTTCGTCCATGTTGAGGGTATCAGAGAGCGAGGAGAGTATGTCGAATTGCGCCGTCAGCAGCATCTGCATCATGGCCGCATCTCCAACCTTTTCTTGCTCCAAAACCTCGTGGTAAGCTTCACGGTTGAAGCTGGACTTGAGAAACTCCGCCTCGCGAGTAAGAGTGGCGACTTCTCCAGCATCTGCTCCGTCGGTGCCCTCGAGTAGTTTCAGGCTGTGGGAAAGTGCTGTCTCGATGGCTCTCTCCCAAGTTGCCTTCTCCAGTCTCTGATGCATGTGGTGCCTGCTGTTCTCCAGTTCCACGAGAATACCTTGCGCCGTTTTACGGATGGCGGTCAGATTTTGTGGCATGGAATCCTCATCTCCACGCTGATCACACACGGTATCAAACGCAGCGATCCATCCCGACAGGAGACTAATTCGGCGTTCAACTGCCCTCAACTTCTTCATGCAGTTGATACGCTCCTGGCGCTCCGCTGCTGCGTTGTCATAAGCCGCTCGAAGCCTGTGAACGCCCTCCCTGGCGGTCGCATCTCGCTTCTCCCACTGCTTCCGGAACTTGGCGAAGAACATGGCCTCGGCATCCTTTTGCTGCGCCTTGAGTTCGTTGATGAGGGCCATCTGCTCGTCGATCTTGACCAAGAAATCCTTGACGTGGCGGTTGACGTTGAAGACGTTGCGGGTCACCTTGGTCTGGATGTTCTTGGCTCGGTTGGCGTATCGCAAGGTGTTCTGAGATTCGTCGTAATGAGCGCTCGATGGCGACACACAAACAATCATGACTGTCTTGCAGTTGCCGCCGAGAGAGAACTTCAGAAGTCGGGTTAGTTTGCTGTTGCGGTAAGGCACGTGTGCACGTTGACGGCGATCACACAAGGCGTTGATGCAGCTGCCCAGCGCCAGCAATGATTTGTTGATGTTGGCGCCTTCGGTCAGACGCTCACCTCGGTTCTTGGTGACGGAGGCACGCTCGGAACCTGCCAAATCGATGATGCTGAGGGTAGCCATGGTGTGAGGCTCGTTGACGTCGGCGTTCCTGTCCTTCTGCGCAACATTGATCTGAAGCACGGCGTGTGATCGGGAAGAAGTAGCGTTTGCCTCGGTGGGCGATACGGTACGGTACTCATTGCCCTGCACAATCATATCCATGACCTCCTGGACGTCCTTGGGGTGGTGGCTGGTAAGTCCCGACACCGTCACGGCTTGGTTGCTATCCTCTCTGAGCATGAGCCCACCCTTGCCGTTGCTACCGCTGGGCACGAGCAAGTCACGAATAGTTTCGTTGTAAATCTCGAGGTAGCTCAAGCTCAGCTCCGTCACCTTGTCCTGGCTCCGCTCCTCAATCTTCTCAAACAGCTCCTGCATGGTTAAGAAGATGATGCCGGGCTGTTGCGAGGTGCCGGTGATTGTGTGCGTCTTGCCGCAACCGGTAGCACCGTAGGCGAAGACGGTAGCGTTGTAGCCATCGAGGACGCTGTCAAGGAGGCTGCGGGTGGTGCCCTCGTAGACTTCTGACTGCGTCGTGTTCTCGTCAAAGACTCGGTCGAAGGCAAAGACTTGATCCTTGACCTTTTTCGTCGTCGGCACCACAGATCGCGAGAATTTCTGAACAGGGTTGTCTTCGGGAGGGTCGAATACTCTGGTTTACGTTAGCTCGGTTGAACGGTAGATGAGGAGCGTTGTCGGGACGTACAGGCATCGATCATCGACGACTTTGATGACATTTCGAATGCCTCTCTGGTGGAGCTTTGGTGCAGGGGCGGCAGCGAGCGAGCCATCGCCCAGAAAAAGAGTTCCGTCATCGTTCTTTTGCCTATGGAGGTTCGTCAGCTTGAGGCACGTCGATAGCAGGTCCGGAGGTGCTCACAGTTGGGCAGCTTCTCTAATGGTAAAGGGCCGTACTCGGACTAAAGCACGTTAGCAAAGGAGTCGGTGGTGCAGCAAAGCACTTGACGAACCGGCGACCGTGATGGACGACTGTCCTGTTTCTCCCATGATGTCGTATCCAACTCTTTTGTCCGATGCCTAGTCTGTCGCTTGGTCGTCTAGTTCATCTGGCCCATCGATTGTCGGTATAGGCTAAGCGACGGCGCACTGAAACAGAAACCGTCAAGGTGGAAGAGGTCCGAGTTAGTTTGGTGAAACTTGTAGCGTGAATGAACTGGCGGAGAAAGGCACGAAGATCGCTTCACGAGAATGGTGATGGTGCCAAACAAACAAAGAAGAAACTCCCCGGTATTTCGTGAACAAATGCTAAACACAAAAAGGAGGCAGAGAGAGAGAGCGGATAGAAGAGATTCAAGCCTAGCGTGCTGTCTGTGATGGGATTGTTTAGAAAGCGACATGGGAGGTTCCACCAGTAAAGGTGTGACGTGCGCCTCCGTTTGTTGTTCGACCCTTGGAAGATGCCCGTTGCTGTGACAACTGTAACGCGTGGCGCACGGCTTTGTTTCGGCAGTTGGTTGTGGCTGGTGCAACACCAAACTGCCATACCAGTCTGGGTTACCCTGTACTCTGACACTTGGGCACAATGATCTCAATGTCTCTCTCTCTCTCTCTCTCTCAATCTGATACATTTCAGGTGCAGAATCATTATATACCCTTTATTTTCCTGAATCCGTCTTGTATAAAAATCCTGCCTCTTTAGAATAAGTAAGAGTACGCACTTGAGATTGTCGCCGATCGAGCTTTGCCAAGTAGAGCCCCATGCAATTATCACTTTGATGGATACGGTGCATACGTTGGTATGTATTAATAATATCCTCGAATTTCAACAATGCTTCCCTCACTTTGATATTCTGTTTAAGAAATATTGACGTCGATAACACTACATCGTTTCTATACTGGTGCATTCCATAAATGCGAGTTAAGCAACACAAGGTCATCTACCTACCCGACCCTCACATCCTTTCCCACCACCCAAAATTGCTTCGTCAATATTCTGATCTAATCCTGTGACTACTCAACCGCCAAAACCACACACCAGAATGCTATGCGCCCGAGCCTAAGGCGTCCAATTACTCAACTTCATGCTACTAGATGTCAAGCCTCCAGTCAAGAATGGAGGCTTTAGCAGACAACATTTATATTGGTCCTCGGCTAAGCAGCTTCCACGTGAACAGCGGCAACATCAATGCTGAGATGCAGGGCTAGAACTCAGGGAATCAGCCTTCATTGCCTTACAATGAGCCCTTGCTTGTGCATCAGAGCTAAGTCGTGACACAAGCAAGCCTTATAGCCATTAAGCCCTTGTTTCACCAAAGTCATGGAGCCTTGCGACTTGGCTGCTGACGTCCAAGCGTCTTTATACACTTCAAGGTGAAAGGCACTTCACTCTTATTACGTATCACCTAATTTAGGAAGGTATGAGTACAGTAATGTACTGCTTTGTTGTCGGACTTCCCTACGAAGCATGTAGTATGCCTTACCACTGACGTGGGGGCACCGAGATAGGCACATCAGTCCCTTGCCGAGAACACAATCATCTGTGAGGAACAAGCGCAATTGCGGCGCATTCAGACAAATGAAACTAAGCCCCAGGGTATGTACAGCCACTCAAACTGAAAGAGTATTGGGAAGTTTTATCCGTAAGGCACCCTCTAATCATACCAATAGTGTAGTCTGAGTTTAGCCCACGACGTCCTACCATCCTGGTTTGCGCAGCCTTCAACTCCATGTTTTTGGAAGCACTTATGGTTGTTAAAGGACAGGAACCATTGCTACATGCTCAAGATACTTACGCTTACTGACGAGAGTTAGGATGGTCAGTGCCATACTACGAAACTGGTCTTAACGCGCACATCATACACAGCCACACGTTGAAGATGTAGGCATCCAATCAGCCATTCTCTCAAATTGAATTCCTGCTGTATTCCAGTTTACTGGACAGCATGGGTTGACAGATAGTTAAGTAGCAGCCTAAGCATCCATCGAGTAATCGGGTCTGCTTTCCTGCATAACACTCCAGCTTTGCTCTCATCTCACGCCTAGACTGAGGAGCAGCACAATGCTGTTAATCTTTATGAATACCGACTTATTTCTACTTTTGTTCTTCTTTTTAGCCTTTTTGTTTCTTATACTGGCTTCCTTGGCTGGTTTATTGTTCACATTAGGTGTCTTTCGAGGAGCCCTTATACGATGGAGATTTTACAGAATGAAGGCCCAAGGCATTGTAAGTACGTTCATTTTGAATCAAAAGACAGCACTTACGAATATAGCCCATTATGGAACCGTACTCGCTATTCTTAGGGCACATTAAGTTGGTGCTTAAGATAAGAAAGGAGCTACCAGAAGATGCACATCCGTGTCATATCGGTATGAATATCATCCAGAACTGGCGAGAATACTTTCCAAGAAGTTCAGAATGCCCCCAATAATCTATTTAGACCAGTGGCCGTTTTTTGAACCCATTGCTGCTGTTGTATCGCCTGAACTATGTTCACAGTTCACTCAAGAGTACCCGCAACCACTACACCGCACCATTGCGTGGGGCAATAAGCCGTTGACGGATGGACGGGACTTCCGGTCTCTGGATCGGGATGGCTATGCGATTTGGTGGGAGAGACTTCATCCTGGGTTTTGGCTCAAAACCTGGCGTTACATATGGGTGTTCTGGTTGAAGAGACATGTATTTTTACAGATACGCTGCGACAGAAGTGTGTTACCGACAGTGGCTGGGGTGAGGTGTTTACACTCTACGACAAGGTCTTAGGTGTAACCTTTGACATTCTTACCAGAGTATTCGTGTAAGAAAACCATCTCACGTAAAGGCCATGAGAAAGATTGCTAATCCATAGCAGTGGCCTCCGTGTCCACGAGCAGAAACAGACCGACCGTTACGGACCGCTTCGCAAAGCCCTGCGAGACGTGATGGGTTCCGGATGGCCCGACTTTACCATCGTTCGGTTGTACCGTTTAACGCGCAAGTTCAAGAACTTCATTTCCACCCAACACGAGATAATGCGAAGTTTTCTCCAGCCTCCTGTACAATTGCGGTTAGAAGAATCTGTGGATCTCGACAATAGGAACACGGTGGTGGACCATGCCATTAAAACTCTGCGTGCGAACGGAGAGCACCCCGACGTGGGCTTCGTTGATGATGTCGTTGCTAACTTGAAGCTGTTATTACGAGCCGGGCTTACAAGAACATCTCTATCAATGTAAGGCGCCCCATACTCCCGTATTGAAAAGGTGCCGGCGTGTTCTAACGAATGGGTAATTTGTGGTCACAGTTGCTGGCTTTTCTACGAAATTAGCAAACGTCCAGAAGTTCTCAAAAACATCCGAGCAGAACATGCGAAGATCCTTGGTAAAAATTCTCAGCAAGTCAAAGAAACTCTGCTTCAACATCCAGAAATATTGAAAGAGCTACAGTATACATCGGCTGTCATACAAGAGACGCTCAGACTCCATGTGTCGGATGGTACCTATCGTCAAGCAGCCCGTGGCCACACTCTAAATCTGAGAGGTATGCGGTACCCCGTTGACAATATGATCATTCAGACAATGCCCAGAGCCATGAATTTTCACCCAGAACTTTGGCCACGCGTGACAGAGTTCATACCGGAGCGATTTATGGTCCCGGAGCGTGACCCACTTCATCCTATCAAGAATGCTCACAGGCCTTTTGAGTTGGGAACATACCGTTGCATTGGAGAAGAGCTAGCTATGATGAGTATGAAGGTGGTTTTGGTGTTCACACTTATGGAGTTAGATATTGAAGTCAACTACCCCTCTGGGATGAAGTAAAGGGACGTGGCGCAGACGCAGCGAAGAACGTGGTAAACGGCGAACGTGCGTACCTGTGCTTTGGTGGTTTAGGATCGCCGACAGATCTATTGCCTGTTAGAGTGAGGCTAAGGCAAGGACAGAGTCTTGAGTGAGTTATATATCATGACTAGCTGGTATTGTATGCCAGTGATACCAGAGAAAGGGTTTGCCATGATGGTAGAACTTTTTATGGAATTAATTATCTAACGAGAAAATGTTTTTAAGTCCATCTCGCTCTTCATCAACATCTATCTGCAACGCCACTTTACTCCATCCAGAGCCTCCTTATTTTCCAGGAGCACCAACAGTTCCTGGAGCCGTAGCAAAGTGCGTTCCATCATACTTGCCGACCTGGTCTCTGCCTACCAGGAAGCTCTCAGGAGGACCCAGGTACGACGCGCGAACGCCACCCAGGTCTACCACCACCTTCTGCACCACTACGCTGGGCATCAGGGCCCATACCTTGAGAGTGTATGCACCCTCAGCGCCTAGCTTGAAGCTGGATGTCGAGCTGTTCGTGTGGACACCCCATACAGCATCTGCTACTGCAGTGCCCCAGCCGTCAGGCATGCTGGCGCCACGCGTAGGACCGACGTACTTAACCCGCTGAGGCGTCGGAGCGGTCTGGCCCGTTGGGTACAGCGCTACGGCGTACTCAAGCGGGTCGCTCTCGGTCAAATAATTGTGGCTAGGGCTGAGATACAGCGTGACGTTGGCCGTAGAGAAGTTGGAGAACAGGTACACGTTGTACTCCAGCGCAGGTGCGTCCTCCAAGCTAAGCTTATCGAGGTCGGCGGGAACAAGACCTACACCACCGAGAGTACGGCCGTAGTTCTTGAATGTATGATACTTGGCATCGGAGTTGCCACCCTTCGTAGTGGTCTGGAAGTGGGGTGCCTCAATAGCCACATGCCCATCGGCCTCGACGAAACCCTTGGTGAAGTTGCCCGGAACGGCGCGTGAGATCACAGGGAGCTGGATAATGGGCTCGCGGTAAGCGAACCTCTCCAAGTCACGGCAAGGTGTCGTGACGTTGATGTTGACAGTCGTCGTGCTCGGCGCCTTAGGTGCCTTGCTCCAGTCAATAGAAACAAACACTCGCTCATCGGCGCCATCAGGTCCAACGGTTCCGCTGGACTTGCTCAGCTTAACCCAAGGCTGGCCGACAGCGGCCTTCCATTCACAGGTTTTGGTGCCGGCGTTGAAGACGTCGAAATAACGCGTGGCAGGGCCGTAGGGATCAAGGGGCGGCAGGACGAGGACGTTGCCAGAGTTGGCATGGAATTTGTCGTCGCCACCAACACTGGCGTTGGAGCCTTCAACACCAAAGCGGACGTGGCCAGCCAGAGAGACAACCTTTGACTGGACGTAAGACATGAGGGAAGAGTGTTACGCATGGGCTGCTGCCAGTAGTTGTCATATCCAATGTGAGTTTCTACCTCCTGTTAGTAACTGAGAACCGAATAGGATTCTGGACAAAGACTTACGATCCAGCATGTGCTCCCACTTGCCGTCGAGAAGTTCATCCCACTCCTGGGTCAGATCCGAATCCTCATCCAGCAATGCACGGGCCTGCTCAATCATGTTGTTGGCCGAGTTTCTCTTCTGCAGAGCGTACATGTTGTTCTTGGCTGCAGCAATGTAAATCTCGTTCACGATGCGTCCGCCAGTCACCGGGTGCAGGACCATCTCAAAGAACGCAGCCTTGTGCTCCTTGCCGAGCGCACCGTATACCTTTGCGCATCTGCTTCGAGAGCCTTCCATTGCGCCAGCACGGTCTCAGCCTCAAGGTAGTTGAGCACCGAGTAGGTGCTTGGGTCGACGAGCTCGTACTTGCGACGGGCGGCAAACATGCCGTAGCGGGTCAGCACCGAGGCAATGTCGTCGGCGTGCTCCTTACCGAACTCTCGCTGCACCC
Organism: Albifimbria verrucaria; assembly: GCA_020081605.1. Classification (NCBI taxonomy): domain Eukaryota; kingdom Fungi; phylum Ascomycota; class Sordariomycetes; order Hypocreales; family Stachybotryaceae; genus Albifimbria; species Albifimbria verrucaria. The sequence goes on from JAHREC010000013.1 coordinate 6,774,960, forward strand.
ACGCCTTCACCCATTCCTGGGTGGTATCGACGCCGCCCCAGCGGTCGTGGTCGTAAGCCAGGTCCAGAAGTGGCTGATGGGGATTTCCAGTGGCTTAAGGTCACCAACATTGACGATCCAGATGCGATCAGCCTTGCGGGCAAAGGCAATGTTAAGCTGCTCTGCCGTCTTCTCCAACTGGATCGTGTTGATCCACTTGTAGTCACGCGGGTCACCAACGTAGTCGAAGTGATAGTAGACACCAGCACCTCCTTTGCGGTTCTGCTCCTTCTTCAGCGGCATTCTCCTGATGTTGCCCCAGTTGTCATCAGACCACAGCAGGGTGATGTCTTCGGGAATCTCCAAACCACGCTCCTGGTAGCTTTGCACCTCCTTGTACAGGCACCAAGACTGCGGAACTTCCGAGAGGTCATCGACACCAAGACCGGAGGCGATAATTCTTTGTTGGTTGTGGACCAGCTGCTCGAGCATGGCAACAATCACATCAATACCAAGACCTTCAATGGCAGTGTCGCCAGTACCACGCATGGCCATGGTCCACAAGCTGTTGCGAGCGTAGGGCTTAGCACGCTGTACGCCATACTCAAAGTACTCATCAATCGTCTTGTTGTTAAGGTTGTACGCCCAGGGGCCCTTGTAATAGTTGCCAAACTCGTTCTGCGCACGCATGAGCGGCTCTGTGTGCGAGCTGCCGAGGACAATCTCGTAAGCGTAAACGAGCGGCTGGTTGAGCGGGTCATCCGTGTACAGCATACTTCCCCAGACTGTGGGCCAGAGGTAGTTGGCGCGCAGACGAAGGAGCAGCTCGCAGACCAGAGCATAGAATTCATGGTTGTAACCGGCAGAGTCGTTCCAGTTAGGTGGGAACTTCTTTGACACCCAACCTGTCAAGCCGGGCTGTTCGTCGTTCAAGAACAGACCTCTGAACTTGATTGATGGTGCGCCCTGGGTCTTCTGGTCACGCTTGACATAGATATCCTTGTTCTGTTTCACAGCTACGTCCGCCCAGAAGTACCATGGGCTGACACCAATCTGCTCACTGATGTCGTAGATACCGTAGATGGTACCTCGCGGCATGCTACCAGCGATGACAAGCGCCTCGGGGATGCCAGGAGCAGGGTTCTTGACGACCTTGCTCACGAACGACTCCCACTTGCCCTTGATCCTGGAGACGTCGATCTTGCCAGCCTTGACAAGGTCATCGATATACTTGGAATGACCAATGGTTCCGGCGATGACGACCGTCTTGGAGGGCTCTGGGTTGGAGTACTGCGGGCCCTCGAAGGACTGCTTCTTCGTTACCGCATACTACAATCACTTCGTTAGTCACCCATTGCCATCGCTGGGAAAAATTTGTCAAGGCTAGTGATATCTGGAAATCTCACCTTGGTGTTATCCTTCACATCCACAGGCTGGAACTCGAACTTGGCAGGCTTGGAGTTCTTCTTCCCGTTGCTCAGCGTATAGTTGGTTCCCGTAACTCGTCCAAAGTCGACAGCTAGATCACCGGCGGCACGGATGACACCCCAATAGTCGTCACCCGAAACCAGAATCTGACCTTTGCCGACGCCACGGCCAGCGAGCTGGAACGCATCTTTGGGCGCGGCGCCAAAGCCGACGATCTGCTTCTGGCCCAGGCCCGCAACAACAGAGGCCAGGCCCGCAAGGGCGGCTGCTAGACTGAGAGTTCGCATGGCAAACAAGACCAATTGCTCGGCTGTTTGGCTGGTTCAATGGCTTCTTTGGTGCCAATTGAGCTGCGAGCACAAGAGTGAAGCTCCAGTGTCGGTGAGACGGGGGTGGTTCGCGATGCTCCCACTTATACAAGAACTGACCGGTACAGACCTGGGCCAACGATCCAACCCAACCCGACCCAGTCCCTGCATCTCATCTACATTGCAGCCTCCATCATTTCGGTTCAAGTGGCCTCGGCTGCGGAGCGTCCTCTCATCCCACCAATCGTCCGTCGCAGAGGAACGGGTGCTTTTGCCGCATGTGCCAGCGTCGCATCGTCAAATCGCCCTGCCATAAGCGATCATGGCAACGACCGGATCTCCACCGGCTCCGCATTCTAGGCCCTTTTTCATGGGATCGCCCGCCGCTCCCCACTTGGAGCTTGTCTGTTCTCCGGTTAAATGGCGAACCTATAGCAGCTCGTCCTAGTCGACGACGACGGCGATGGGGCAATGCGAAGCAAAACAGCCGCCACGGGTGAAGCAGGAGATCGACTCAAATGAAAGAAACGAACATGCTTCCCCGCATACGGGTCATCCGATCTCGGTTTTCGATGACCCGGCTGTCAAAAGCCGTAAGCTTGGCTTTGTCTCCCGTAGGCTAGGCGAGCATGACGTTAAGGGCCAGGACAGCCCCCGTCCTGTCAAAAGAATGCCGGCGAAACCCCATGGGCGGCCCGAATTAGCCGGTATGGCGATGGGGTGCTGGTGGTCTGGGGTTGCATTGCAGCCCAGGTGGACCGCTCAGGTGAATGCAAAGAGCCCCGGTGGCATTCCGTGGGAGCGGAATTTGGTTGGAGCAGAAACTATCAGCGTGACAATTGCAACCCTGCTGGGAAATAAGAAATGCAAAGCAGAACCGTGGTTCAGATAAACATGGGACAGCCCTCGGAGCCTGCAATATCATGGCCATGCAAGACGGGCGTACGGAGGCATGGCAAACCACTTTGCCATGCAGCTTCATCATCCTTCGCACATTGCAACGGGCCGTCTGGCCCTGGCCTACTGTCTCAAAAAACCATGGATTCCCTTATACCTAATTGTACACGCGCCAAGACGCCTCCCATGCATACAAAGCCGAGACTGAATGTTGCCCATCCATCAAATTTGTTTACCCTCGTGTAGCAATCCCTTCTCCCTCCCGCCAAGATTGGTATCAGAAGCACGAAACACCCAATTCATCCACCGCTACCTGCTCTACGCCTCGACCTCGGGCCTCCAAGCGTAACGTGACATGGCCGCCATACGCTCTTCGGGGCTGATCTCGGCGTCGTCGTAGATCATCTTGCCCTTCTTCTCCTTGTCCTTCTTGGCCTTCTTGTCGCCGGCAGCGTCCTCGCCATCCTCGGCCTTCTTGGGCGGCTTGATGCCCGCCTCGGCCATGCGGATCAACTGGTCGATATCGTCGCCAGGAGCAGCACCCTCCTGGCCGTTCCAGGCGCCGCCTTGTGTAGGGCGTTGAGGGAGGGCCGAGGCGCCGGGTGGCGCGTTGCTGGACGGTCGAGAAGGTAGTGAGTCGGGGAGTAGCCGTAGGCGGGTTGCCCGGGAGCACCTGCTTGGTTGAAGCCTTGTTGGAACTGCTGGCCATTCTGTAGCCACATCACATTAGCATGGTTCTGTCCCATCATGCAGCCACAGTGAAACGTACATATGGTGCCGCCGGCTGGGCATTAGTAGAAGTCACACCCTCCATGGCGCCGGGAGCAATGCCCGCAGCCTTTTGAGCGCGGAACTCGGCCAGTCTCTGGAGAAGTTCCTCGGCCGTCTCAATCTTGATCTTCTTCCTCGAGTTCTTGGGCGCGTGGCCTGGCAGAGGGTTGCCAGTAGCGATACGCCGGTCCTCTTGAGCTTGGTAGAAGTTCTGAATGATGCGGTTGCGGTGCTGGTCAAGGATCTCCTGAGGAATACCTTCCATGCCGAAGATCTCGACCTCGAGGCCCTGGCGATTGGGCAGCGCATTCTCGACCTGGTTGAGCGTTTCCTTGTGGACCTGGTTCAGATGCACGGAGAGACCTGTGGTGGCGCACGGCATCATTAGCTTCGAGAACTTAGGCGCGCAACACTGGAGACAAGGCTCCGCTTGAATGGAGATGAGGGAATGATTGCATACCTCCGGCCGTGTTCAAACGTCTACCGCATCGGTCGCACTTGAAATGCTTCGCCTTCTGATGAAGAATCAGGAGCTTCAGATCCTCGAAATCACGCTCGCCTGGAGGAATCGCATTAGCAAAGGTCCCTTTCCGAAGCTCAAAAGCTCTCGCGAAGGAGCAGTTCCGTCATACAGTAGTAGCACCAGGGTCGAGCGAGGATCTCCTCAACGTCAGGGTGGCCGCGCCGCTTCTGCCCATGATGAGCTACTGGAGAAAGGAAGACAGAGCCGGCGTGGCCAAGATGTAGCTTCGGCTTTCGTCCGTCGAGACGTCGTCGGCGGGCGCGGGAAGGTGGTCGATGAATTGATGCAGATGCGTGGACGCGGCTCGAGAGCGTGAGAATGTGAAGCTGCCAACTTTGGAAAGCTTCGGTCGGCCAAAGCTCGGCTAAACCTACACCGAGACCAAATGCCCAAGTAGCAGATGCACTCAACACCATCGACGGACGCTTCTTCTTGAGATGTACTCATACAAAAATATATGAAGATGACTATTAAATTATTAATTATCATACCAGTAGCTACTTAAAGTCTCGAGGTTTATTTTTATTTTTTTATTTTTTTAATTGTTCACCATGCTCACGCAACTTGGTGGTTCCTCGACTGGCTTACATGGTCACCAAATGTTACCAGTGTCAGACCAACACAGCGCCTGAAATCAATACAGAGGTCAACATCCCTCGCCTCACACAATTTCTTCAGTACTTGCAATTCTCTCAATTATTAATCGTCCAAAGACGCCGTTAGACTTTATGCCATGTCTTCTCTACTGCCCCGTGTATATCCCGCTTTTCAATCGAGATCCCTAGAGCCGCTGCTCATACTCAGACAATTCCCTCGTGTAATCCATGATGCTCATGTCCATTTCGTGTACGTGCATTAATAAGCCCAACCACGCAAGCAAGCCTGATATATCTTCGTGTTTCGCTCCATAATGCAGTTGCTTCCTAAAAGAGCAAACCATGATACCCCGTTTCAAAACTCCTCGCTATGCTATTCCACCTCAATAAAGGTGCATGGGAACCAACCTGATCCATCCCAACGCCTCCGCCCATGGGTATTCCAAGTCAAGTTTAATAGGTGAACTCGTATTCTATGATTCGTAAACTCAAACTCCGTTCGGACCACCGTCGGGCCCTGGATCGAACAAATTCATGGGCCATTGAGAGTTGGGCATGAAGGCCATTTCCACTGGGCCTTGACCCACAGCGCCATCTGAAGAGAGATGGCCCCTGGAACCAGCACCAGTATTTAGAAGTGTGCTGTTGCTGTAACGCTCCTGGCTAGCTGCTGCCGCATGTTCCCAATCATTCCATGTTGGACCACGACTGTGCCACGCCATGTCTGGATGGCTTGGAGGTCCAAAGTTCTGGGCAGCCTGTGCCGTGAACGTGGCAAGGGATCTACTTGCATGGAAGGATTTTCTGGTGCTACCGTAACTACAGTGGCAGCGGCAGACTGCGCTGATGTGTTGTAGAACAGTGTCTGGTCTGATGCGTACGCCGGTGCTGAGACGCTCTGTGGTTCATCTCCGTATGAAACGGCCGGAAAGACTGTTTGACCTGCCAGGACATCTTTCCCGTAATAATTCTTCATCGAAGATGCGTCTGATGATGCAAGCGTCGCGGAGATAGTGTGTGAATGGCCGAACCCGGGGTGGCCGAGAGACTGGCTCTGGCTAAGCATCGCTGGTGGGCTATACTGTGACGCTTTGAAGTCTAGACCTCTCATATCGTGCTCAATCCAGGAGATGGTTCGATCCACAATCCGCGTAATGTCGACGAGAAGACTGGTTCCGCTACCTGAGAATTTGTTAGAAAATAAATCTTGCGAGCTTTTCAAGTACGTACCCATCAGTATGCTAAGATCCTTGATGGCCATGGTCCAGTGGCCCATTTCATCTTTCAAAGCAGCTAACTGTTCCGGTGACGACTTGAATCGTCGTTCCCAGTGAATCGCTAATGTAGAGAAGATACAGACGACAAATAATGAGATGTGATACCACGTAGTGTCGATTGCCCTGAATTTGATAACCTCCATGGCGAGGTTCAGCATTTCGCGTGACGTGGCTTCGGTGATGCGCGTGTTCTCCTCTCGCAGTTGTTTCTCTGTCGCTGGCGCCACAGACGGATGTCGCAAACACAGGCGGACCTCCAAAAGAACATCTTCGCATAGTAGGCCTGGACAAGTGTTTCGGGTTGCTGAGACTTTTCCGGCCTGAGACAGTCCGGTAGCGCAGCCTCCCACTCGTGTAGTTTCTCATCCAGAACCTCAAGGACTTGTGTGTACTGACTTAGATCGCGCCGAGCACTGTATAGGTGGGTATAAACTTCCATCATGATTTTCGTAAGCGTTTGAAGGGCGATTCCAATTTCAAACGGGCACGCTGTGGTTTGCTCCGCATCAACGCCATTCTCGTTCAAGTGCTCGTCTGCGATCGGTTCTGGTATTTCCGTATCGAACTCCTGGAGGGTGATGATCATCGGACGGCCGAGACGACCTAGCGTAAATACAGAGACGGACACGAGGGACCACCATGCTCTTTTACGAAGCTCCTTGGTCAAGTTGGTCCCCTGGTCTGTTGTTGTGTCCTTCCGGTGCAGGCCAAGATCTATAGCCTTTTGCAGAGCGAGGCTGACTATCACTGGAGCGCATCCTGGTTTCGGAAAACTTCGCATATAGATGGCAAGCAATATCAAAGCTTGAACGGCTGGTAGATCGCGAGCGCACAAGACCTCGTAGAACTTGCTCAAAGCAAAGTGGTAATGCTTGTCAGCCAATGCGGTGAAGTGTATACGCCCTTCCAACTGCCAGTTACGGGCCCCGTAGTTATGATAAATTATCGCGAATATGATGTGAAGCGTCATATGCTCCGAAGCAGATGGTTCAAAGCCCGGCTCGTCGTAAATTCTGGTTACCTGTAAATCATGGTTAGCCACGAAACCCAGCAAGTTCGAATTGGGTGCCAAACCAGTCGCATAAATGTCGGTTTATGCAGAAGAGGAAAATATGGTGAAAAGACAATAAAGTACCAGTCGCAAAATGTAAAGGCGTCGTGCCGCGAAGGCATGTTGAGTGGCACTACGGGGTTGATTTTGTATGTACTCTGGAGAAACGCCTGATATGACCGCTTATAGAGAGGCACGGTAGGATTAGAAGGATCCAATGGCTCATCCATGTCTGGCACTTCAAAATCAGCTGCATCGAATGTCATGTCGAGAAGTGTCAGGCGAGTTCCCTTGATCGATTTCAAAGCAGCCATTTCAGAGTCATTCGTCTGCGGCTGCTCCTCAACCTCCGATCCTGAGGCGCATAGTCTTGGGCGTAGACTGATAGAAGCCGTTGCAGATGAACTATTCGAGGATGGGCTCTTCGACTTCATCCAAACCGAGCCTGTTTGGGTCCAGTCGTTGGCTGCCGAGGAAGACGAGGATGGTGGATGGGTCTCCGGACTTTCCTCCAGGTTTTGCTGCATCGAGGCCGGGCCTTGCCAAGGCTTCACATCGACGCCGTTCTCGCCGAGCAACTTTTCGAGGTCACGTATGTACGATAGCATACCGGACTTCTCGCGCTCCAGTTGTTGCATATAGCCTCTGCGCTCGGTGCGCCCGGTGACACGGTCGGTCACATAGCATTCGAGGTTAAGGTTGGCGCAGTGGGAACAACCCTCGGGAGTGCATCGCAGCGGATCTTGCGAACCTATAAAGTAACATGGTACGTTAGTAAACTTTACCTATTAAACAGTAATCAAACAGACGCCATTTGCATATTATATGCAAGGCAAATCAATAGAACAAATGAGACGGTATTGGTTGTATGTCGTCTCAACGAACAGGGATATCGAGACGGCGATTTGTGGCGTTCGTACCTTGCATCGGTCACATGCCTGGCCAGTTCGTGTATACGACTGGAGGCGGTTCTTGACCACGTTGGAGAAGTCGTCGGGTCCGCGTTCCAGGCGAGGAGTTTCAGTTTGCTGGCAGCTTGCGAGGCAGGATCATCGGGAGTTGGGCCATCGGTGGATCTTTTGCCAGGCCGCGGTGCGACGTCTGACATGGTGCTCGCGGATGCGCCAGAGGCGGTGTTACTGGTGGCTATGGTAGCAACGGTGGTGTCGGTGTTGTTGTTCTTGGCGATATTATTCGCTGAGGAGGTCATGGGGGATGGGCAGCACCGGGGCTGGGGCTGAGGCTGCTGTTACTCCCACCACTACAGTGCAGCGGCGACGGAGGAGAAGCGGACACACTGGTTGGTTTATACATGTGCTGACCAGGTCGCTGGCGACTGTGGCGCGGCGACGACGACGCAAGACAACGACGTGACCTAGCTGCAGATCTTGCGCTTCGGCTCGCACCTTTATCAATCCCGGATCCCGAGCTTACACCTGTGGTTGTAACAGAACCAAGCTGTCGGTTCTGTTTTTGATCTGCGGGCCATTCGGCCCAGCTCGACAGGGAAGGCCGGTGGTGGTGGTGGTAGTGGTGCGGTTGTGGACGTGAAGGCGAATGAGTAAACGCTGCCGTGGCAGCACCAGCCAATGGGTGACTTGACAGGGTTGAATATTCGGAAGCAGCTGAAGGGGAAGAGGAAGAGGAGGCAGAAGAAGGAAGGGAAGAAGAAGAAAACGTAGAGGTCGAAAGAAAAGGGTGGCGTCCTAGCCGGTGATTATGTTGTTGTTGGTGGTTATAATAGAAAGAGTACTTGCCATGGTCTAGCTTCTGGCATGCAATCTAAAGACTGGCAATAATAAGCCAAGCCAAGGTAAGGCAATCCTCTTCCGGCCCGTCTTTTGCTTACCCTCAAATGGCTAACCCAGACAGAGCTTGCACTGCACTTACGAGTCTTGTGAGAGTCCTTTGCCCCCTTCAGAAGTAACCCCGAAGAGCACAGATAATTTCAGCAACCAACGCCGATCTTTTTCTTCCGAAACCTGGACCGGGTGATGCAGGCACGATCAAAAACTTGACCAAGGCCCTGGTGGTATTACCAAGGAACTCTATCCTTTCAGCAGCCCTGGTTTCTCTCGCGCGCGGGTGGCGGTGGTCGCCGTAGCGTCGGGCGGCGTAGGCGGCGCTGCCGGGGACCAAGACACGGCACACGGGGTGCGGCCTACGTGTGCGTGCGTAGCTTTAGGCAAAGCTGGAGGAAGGGATGCAACCCAACCCTCGTGAGGGAACTTCAGGAGCCTGTTGACTCGCTGGAGATCCCTGCAGGGCGAAGCCGAACACCTACGTCCCTTGTCCCCGGAAGTGGATCAACGGCAGCTGAGCCTTGCGGAGAGTGTGAAGCTAACGAGGAGGGAGGTGTCTGCTAGGCTCGATGCAGCCTGGGTCCCAGATGGTTGCTAGATCGATGCGTGTTAGTGAAGGGTCCGTCTGGACATGTGAAATTAAGCCTGGGATTAGACTCGTACCCAGGTCAAATGACAGCTCACTGTCTGCGGTTCGGAATGTGGTTTTGCGGACTGCAGATCCGATCTCTGGAAGAAGATGCACCTCGGAGGAATCTCCGTCCGTAATATCGTCTTACACGAATCAAAAGCTGAGACAAGTTGAACTATGGCGTTCTGAGTCAAACCTGGAGCAGAACCCGGTACCGATGCCAGATGTCCCCAGACGCTGCCGCTGGTCATTCCACAGTGGATATATATCCTCGACCCTTTTACTATAGTACGATGCCCATCGCATCGTCATCGCCGGGGTTGGCATGTGTTGCTGGGTCCGCAATCTGCCCGGACCTCGCGACCATGCCCATCCCGTTCCCCAAATCTGCTCACTACGCTTCAGTCAAACCTGTCAAACCCACGTACCAGGACGCCGGGCGCACCGACACCACCAGCTAGAGCGACCCTTAAGCAAGGTGGACCTGGCATGAGATGAACAGGCGCCTATGACACCTGCAACTAAGGCAGTAGGGCACGGCAACGTCTCCGACCACGCTACCAAGTTCACTTCACACGGCAGAAACAAACCAGCTTCTTCCCACGGGAGGAAACCTCGGGGTATCCTCGGTCGGCAAGGGCGTTTCCATGCAGTAGCTCCAATGCAAAGGATCCCCCATGCACGCCTAAGCCTTGTTGTCGGTCGGTCTAGCGGACGTGGCGTCGACTGGGCAGCAGGCAGCGCGGTGGTAGTAAAACTCTCGGAGCGACAATGTGTCCCATTCGCTCTCTAGCTCACGGATGAACAACTCGATTCGTGCTGGATCCTGGCTGAGCTGGGAAACCTTCAGGTGGCCTTGTCCTGCTAACAATCTCCTGACCATGGCCTGACGAGACAATGCGTGCCCAGTACACACGGAGCACGCACTTTGCCAAGGACGGAGCCGCTATGGATAACATAAGTTTCTTGTAATGCTTACGGAACTGACAAGACTCGGATCTCGCCAGCATCCGAGACCTGTTCCCTACTGACACACATGGCAATGGCATCGCTAAAGAGCTTAACATCCGCGCCCCTCCCCGGATCAGCAAACCGACCGCACCCTTGCAATTTCGGTTGTGTGCGCCGTCCGTCTCCTCTAAAGATCAGCCCTACCTTTGGACTGGGGTCGCCGAAGAATCTGCCACTAATTTGACTTTTTTCTTTTTGCTCGCCCATCGCGCATCACGGATCACGCATCGTGTATCATGTATCACACATCACGCATCACGAGACGCCGCATGTCCTGCGCTTCACAACTTTGTCTGCGTCCCCGACATGCGCCCAGAGATGGGATCTGAGCGTGCATGCAGTGGTGTGCGACACGCTGCAGCGGCAAACTTCCGCGAGGGCGATTCCGGGAGCAGTTTCGGGGTGCCGGCTTCTAGAATGCGTGTCGAAGTCTTGGCGTTTCCGGCTGGCTGTTGGCTGGCTGTTGGCTGGGCTGTACATAGTATGTCTGCCCGTAGATCACACATGTTGCATGACGCCCCATACATTTAGACTTCACAGGTAAGACGGCACATGACAAATATTGCCGACGAATATCATGGTTTTGCACATGTGTCGTGGCGTGAGACCGTTACACTCAATGTGGCTGTACCTCGTGGCAGCTGGACTTTGACATGGGGGTTGTGTGGTTTAATGAGCATCCACGAAAACTATCGGTACCCATGGACAGACTAGTAGGCGTAGATACCAATAGATTTGATAGTCTATTAAGTAGGTACTTAACGGAAGAGTAAATTTAGCACCAATCTTGAACATCATAAACTTAGGATTAACCCAGTTTCTTTCTATGGACCAGTTGCTGGTGGTATTGATAGTTGTTGGTGGGTGGTATTGGTGCTTTGACAAGGCCCAAGTCGAATATTACTATCTAATGGTCCTTGGTTATCAGAGACTCCTGGATTAAGACAGCAAAGTGAGACCTAGTGTCAGTTAATAACTTGATCAAGGAGGGATCGTAGCCCGAGAGATAACATGCACTCCTCACAAGGCTCGGTCCCGCTGATCATAATATTATGCCTACACCAATCTAGTCTCAAACTCCGCGCCTGCATTAACCATCCTATCTACGAAGTCCTGGCCTAGTATCGCGGGTGTCAAGATGCCTCCTTCATGACCCCCGAGCAAGGTTCTCTTGTAGAGCAGACTCGCCGCTCCTGCGCCAGAAACACTGCCGTGGTGCGATACGTACCTCCCGGATACTTGAATCTCGAGAGTGCCTTTGTCTTACCATCCTCGCCCACTGCCAGGGCTTGAAGACCCACGGTCTGTTTGTGTTGCGACTCCACATCTGGGCCGCTGCCAGGGCCGGGAACATGGGTCGCACCACATAACGGTGGAAGAAGGGGTTAGAGAGCAAGATGCCGATGATCGTACTCGAGAGTAATTTAATTGCTGCGCCGAATATCGATGTCGCAGTATCATACTCGCTGTAGCGAAAGTTGGGACCATAGCCATCTGCTCCACCAAGCAAACCCCAGGAGCGGTGCACAAATATGCGATCCTGTAGAGCACCGGGAGAGCTGGCAACAAGTAGACCAAGAGTCGGATCGCGACGAGTGCCAAGCGCATTCACGGGGTCTAAGACATCCGACGCGCCCTTGATGGGTGACAGGGACCAGGGTTCATGGGACTCTGATATTTCCTTGGGATCAAGAAGATGTTGGCTGCCAATGGAATCTATAGTGCCGCCACTGGGGCTTATGACGAGCGCCTCGGTGTAGGTGATGATGACTTCCTTGGTCTTGACGGAGGCTTTCTTGGCCACCTCGCTGACGGTGAGCCATGTAAGAAGATCGTGAGGCGCGGAGAAGATGCCAGCTGCAACAATGATCTTGCCAGAATATCAGAAATTGCAATTGGGATGGTACGTCGAGGAACTTACAGCGGCACCATTCGCCTTTGCAGTCTCATGATGGGCCTTTACCCATTGACCAACACGTGGGAAATCGCCCGTACTAGAAAAGAATCAGATCCTGCACCTCAATTCGCTTTTTAAGACGTACCAATCGATGTAGTCGACCCTGTTCTCTGCGCAGGCCTGCACCACAATGGCGCCGACTTCATGATACAGCACTGTGCTTATGCAGACCTTGGCTCTCTTGACCAGGGCGGCTACTTCGTCCAGCTGATTGATGGCGACAGTCTCGATTTCTAGGAGACACTTTAGTAAACTCCCTCGGCGTCGCTATCTTGGGACGGTGCTGCATACTTGGCTCAAGTCGATCTGGGAACGAATTCTTCAATTTCGCAGCGAGCTTCTCAAGCTTGGCTTGCGACCTGCCGGCAATGGCCCATTTCAGGTTCGTGGGCAGCTGCTCTGCAATCGCTAGGGCGGTCAATTCGCCGGTGTACCCAGTTGCACCAACGAGAACGATGTCGTATTCTCGGTCTTCTTGTTTAGGGCTCATGGCTGCAAAGCACAATACGGACGTTGTCTTGCTTGCTGGTAACTGCAAGTCGTTAAAGCTGGTTCAGCGCCTTGAACAGAATCAGGCTGCGAATGCAAAGTCCAAGAGGCTCCGTGCAAGCGCCTAAAGTATCAGCTCGGCTACCGCTTGATTTATAATGTTAGACATGCATGCGGAGGATGCGGACTTCAGGCACGGCAATGCAGTAGGGCACATCTGTTACGCCACTTTGGCCAAGAATGAGGATATTCAAGCCATGAGAAATAACGTCATGGGTGCTTTAAAAAGAAAGACAAGGAGCTTCTTTGGATACCCATGGTATACGGATGTTGATCACTTTCTTCATTGTTTGTGGCTTGGAAAAGCGCTGGCAACCTCTCCAATCAAGACAATCACTTAGGCGCTCGGAGTTACTCCCTACTACCTACTAATATACCTACCTTGTACGTGCCTTGGGCTAAACAGATACTTGGTCACATATAACGTTACCGTACAGTACAAAGTACATTCTACAGATATAATCCCTGTTTAATTAATGAAACAAACATATGCCAGCCGGGGTTCAACTCATTTCCTTCCATGCTTCATACATTTTACCCATATGAATCATTTGCATATTACAATTGTCTGGTTAAATCATGGACAACCAATAGAAAGGTTCTTAGTCTTTAATTTTGCTAGGTCTTTTCAAGCTTGCTTTCTTGAAAAGCCACGAGATTTATTGTTCAACAGGCACCATGTCAGCATGCAAATGTCTGACAATTCCACAAGGGCTAGGCTATGATAGGACCCGTCGGCCATGGAACAAGAACTTTGCCGGTTGGATCCTCAATCCTTTTCTCTCAAATAGCCTTGTTCTATTTGCTCCATGTTATCAACTAAATGGGGCGGAGTCCGACGGCGCTAGAGGATACGTGTGAGCTTCCTGTTGTGGTAGTAGGAGAATTTCTGACACAAACATCAACCCCCGTGGTGAGAATTGTCTGAGGCTCCAATTCCCCAGTTTCTGTCTTGGACACAAAAATAGCCATGGCCACGTATAAGCTACAGCCTCACTGCACGGTTGAAGACGCTGCCGGTGTGGCCAAGACCAACGTCTCGGCCTTTTGGACGCAGACATGGTGGCGCATCCTATTTGTAGCGACCGAGGAGACAGTCGTGGCCAAGGTGACGGCTCGGGCGCCGCATAACCTCTTGGCACAGCGCAATGTCCGGAGACATCAGGCTGTGGTGGATGTTGCGACGGGCGACATCGTGGGGTATGCGCGCTGGATCCTGCCGCAGTCGCATGCCGCCGAGTGGACAGAAGCCCAGACACCCAACGTGAGCGACGAGGAAAGGAAGCGGTTCAAGGACGCTTTCGACGACTGCCAGCTCCCATTTGGCGAGCATCAAGATGAGATGGATGCGTTGGACGATCCTATCCATGAGAACAAGGACGAAGTGGCCCCCAAAGGACCCTACATGCGTGCGTTTCCCCATTGTGTCCCAAACTCGTAAAAGATTGGCTTGAAAATGAGATTCTAACAATCGAGGTTTCATGAGAACAGAACTCGATTACATCGCCACTCATCGCGACCACCAAAGGAAAGGCATCTCAAGCATGCTCCTCAAGTCTGGTATCGAGCAGGCGGACAAGCTTGGTCTCGACCTTCTGGTGATTGCCATGGGAGAAGCGGCTACTAACCTGTACAAGAAGCATGGATTTGAATTGAAATGGGACTTGACGCAGAGCTTGAAGCCATGGGGGCACGACGACGTTTACTATACTGCTATCCTGACCAAGCCTCCATCACAGTGAGACGGATGGTGACGATTCATGTCTAAAACAAACCCAAGATTTGATTATCAGTACCAAAAAAAAAAAAAAAAAAAAAAAAAAAAAAAATTATAATGAGAGAGGTGAAGTAGCTGACTGAATTGTTGAACCGTTGAATTAGAAGTCTGTAACCAGTGCACGTCCAATGCTCGACGTACAATGAAGCTATACAGAACCAGCCGTACAGTGTCGGCTTGACTTTACACTGTCCTCCATGATGGAGCTTCCCCCACCATCTTTCTGTTCATCCCACTTTGCTTCTCTTCTGCCCCTCCATCTGCAAACAGCCATCCAGCCCTCGACATCACAGTCTCGCTACACCCTTCACAAGCGCCTACCCATGCCACCCTTTGACGAGAACGGTTCCCAAGCAAGAAGCCGCGACTTGAACAAACCACCGACAAAATGGCCCTAGAATCACTCGCCCTCGAACACCTCCCGACCTCCCATCAGGTCCATCTTGCCATGTTCAAAGATGTCAAGAACGCTGCCTTCCTGCACCAACAGCTGCTCGCGCGCAATGCCGAGTTCGAGTATGCCTTTATCGATGCTTCAGTGGTGAGCTGCCATTTTTCTATAGAGGCGGTGCTTCTGATAGCTCGTGCTGCGGTGGTCTACAGCGCACTCGTGTGACAGTAGTAGCAACGGCAAGAGGAAGAGAGGAGCATTGACTGACTAAAGACACCATGCAGGTCTTCTCGCGCCTTCAGATAACGTCGGCGGTATTTAAATCCACCTACCTCCTCGTAAACGATGCTCTCAAGACGCCCAATGTCCACTCCGAGATTGTGACATGCTTGAGTCCCTCCAACAACGTATGTAGAGGCCGCCCAGATATCTCCGTTTACCAACTTCGATGTTAATGAAAGTCTCCCAGATTGCCGACGCTTATCGTCGCTTCGGAATCTCTCCGAACACCAAGGACCTGATCGTCGTTAAAGTGACGTTTCCGACAGAGAGCCAACCGCAGGCTACCTCGGGGATCAAGTTTGGAAGCACCTTGAGGAATCCGTGGAGGGGACTGCTGTACCTGTCACTGATGAAAACCTTGCCTCAGCTGCCGACCTGCCCAAGATACGCAAGTACTATAAGCTCAACGGGTTGAGCTGGCTCGATGGTATCAAGGATGACGCAGTCAGGCAGAAAGAGATGGAAACACTCGTTGTCGGTGCTATGGCTCTTCGTGGGCTGTGAACAGTCGCGGCACAAACCTTCACGGGTGAGTAGCAGGGAATCGACCTTTTTCTGGTACATCGTTCATCATCAATTATTTGTCTACCCTCTATTGTCTAATGTGACAAGAAAACACTAACGCCTTGCTCCAAAGTCGCTTCCTGTGGTCAAAAGCAAATGCTGTCTAGGATCCGTTACGCCATCCCAACTGCCGTCTTGCATCGCCGAACTAGCTCGGCCCACATGGCATCGCGACCGCTTCGGGTCCGCTGCACAGCGTCCTTGTTCTCCTCTGCCCGGCGCAGCAGATACTTCATACACTCTCCCGTAGTACCCCATGCCAGGTACTTGTAGACCGGCAACAAAGATCCGTTGCCAGCCGTGCCGTTGCGCGACTGGCTCGCCTCAACCAGCTCGCAGCTGACCTCATCCGCCATACCCTGCAGCTGCGCGCAGGCAATGTCCGACTTGCTCTCACCCGCTTCGCAAATAGCTCGAGCCCGGCGCACCGAATCGGCGTTGTGGGTGGCCAAGAGCAGGTGTGCGGCGGGGTATTCACCGGTGCCCTTCACATTGGCGCTCCACTGTCGGGTCAAGACGCTGGCGGCCATGGTGTCGTAGCACTCGTCTGTGTCGGCCTTGGTGTCGTGAAGGCGATGGCGGGGTCGGTGTGCAAGTAAGCGCCGCGGACCAGCTTCACACCCAGGGTAAATCCTTCCTTCTGGGCCAAGGCCAGGTGGTTGGACAGAATCTCGGGGCGCACTTCTTGTACGCCTGGTAGGTGGCATAGACGGTGGCCATCTTGGGATCCGTGTTGTACTTGCGGGCACAAGCCATGCTCCAGTCGTCGATACCATCCTGCAAACTGTCCTGCTCAGCATCGATGCCGAGACGCACGCCGCGTTCTTGGGCCAACTGGCAGATGGCGTCAATAGACTTGGCCAGCACGGGCGAAGGAGGCAGGCGTTCAGCCAGGCGGTAGAGGGCTACACTTCCAGCACCGGTGAATCTAAGATGAAATATTAGCTAAGGTCCAAAATTAGTGAGGAAATGAACAACATACTTGACTCCAACGAAATCTCCCGGCTGGGCTAACCGCACAGTCTTAAGTACACCCTCAGTCCAAGGCATAATCTCAGACTCGATGCGCTCCGGAGTCTCGTCGACGGCATTTCCTGCGGCCAAAGACTTGACTTGCTGCTCGGTCAACACGACCTCCCTAGCATAGGTGAGGATAACGCCGTGGAAGCCGATGCTCTTGAGACGGGAGATGGTGGCCCGGACTTCAGTTGAGTTTTCGCCGGCGCAGAACTGTGCGTAGAAGGACTTCTTGAGCAGGTAGCGCAGGATAGGGTTTCTGTCGGGGTTGAAGATGGGGTTGGTGGAGTGAGCGAGAAGGCCCATGATGCGCAGCGAGGGCGGCAGAAGCACAGGCGACGAGGAGACAACGGTGGTGGCCAAGGAGCGGAGAATCATGCTCAGAGGCAGAACGGAGAGGGGCGCGCGAGTAACGGGCTCCATAACGGGCGGAGGCGGATCGGGGATGGGGAGGCCAGTGAGGGTGGTGGTTCTCTTCTCGGAGGAGTGGAGATGCCGCCGTTGTTGATGGGAGGATGTGATGGTGAAAGGGAGGAGGTGGAAGAGGATTGAGATGCCATTGCTGCGAGGAGCTGGCGGGCAGCCGGCCGGACCGTCACCTGTGAATCATGGTATCGAACAAGAGAGAGGGCAGCCGGTGACCGCGGCCTCGGATGGTGGCAGGAAGCATTTGCCTAGACAAGTTGTGTGATGCAGGACGATGTATCTAGGTGTGGGTGGGATGCGAGGCCACGCGTGTCTGTAGGTGAATGCTTGTCTCGGTGAGCGATGATATCAAAGACACGGAGGTGGTTGACGATGGATGGGACGGGAGGACGAAGGGGAGGGATGCTTTATTATATCAAGAGACTTACACGATGAGGAGCTAAATCGGATACTGGCGCCAGCACTGGCACCAGCACCAGTACCAGCACCAGGCGCCTAGGGTGTAAGTGCAGTAAAGGGGACTATTTTCGTGACGGCATCGGACCCCTCGTGACGTTGGACGCATACCTTAGCCCTAGCCTGCCATACCTTACTCTTACTGACCTTACCTTACCTTGTCTTGCGTTGACTGACCTTGCCTTACCCTGACGGAAACTGAGGTGACGCTTATCTATCTAGTGGCAAGGGGGCGTGTACGGAGGTTTATCTGGCAGGACTAACAAGGTAAACCAAGAGCCGCTCACTGTTTCTTATCTCCCATGGCTGTGATAGCTCTGCTGTTTTTGGGAGAGGAGGACTATCAAACAGATAGAGCACGCACTGCAGTTCTTCTCGTACAAGTCAAGCCGGTTTTCCTCATCACACAGTGGCTTTGTGTCTCCGAGGTCCGTATCACGGAGAGGAGGGAGTAGTGACCTTGTCCACCCACACCCCCGAGTTGTTCCAGTCACCGCTTCACCAGAAAATCACAGCACAGACAGGGCCCTCATTTTACTTCCCGTCGGTAAGCCGTGGGAAACGAGTGCAAGTGGAGGAAGATGGGGGAGAGGGGGTTGGTTTTCCTGAAATCCCCATTCCAATCTAGATCTAGGCCCGCCGAAGGGGCGGATGGGGAAGGGCGAAGGACAGACAGGAAACGAAAGGAGTGGGGGCGAAAGAGCGAGAAAGCAAAGCAAAGCAAATTGCATGACTTGCTTTCGCTGTCCCGATGCAGGCCGTTGCGGTGCAAGGCTTGTCTTGTTAGTGCCACTTTGGGCGGTTGGTTGCTGGATGAGGCGGGAACGGGGGAGGGACGGGACCGGGGGTGCGTGGGTTGGTGGACCGGGGAAGAGAAAGAGAATGAGATTGAGGAAAGAGTCGAAGAATTGGGGATCACGGCGTTAACGGAGAGGTGTTTACTGCGCTGACTGGGCTGTATGGATGGGGGTGGCGCTGGGTATACGGGAGGACGAGACAGGGCAAGGTGGGAGAGGAGATATCCAGACAGAGACAGAGACAGAGACCAGACAAGAGGATGATGCTTAGATGCGGCTTTCGTGCAGCATCCACCCCGCCGTGTCTGTTCGGTCCGGTCCAGCCCAGTCCAAGTCGAGCTCAGCCCAGAGCCCCCGTCCAGCTAAGCCCAGGTCCAGTCCAGTGCAAGCCTACCAGTACCGTGTAAGTCCGAGTGCAAAGGGCTGCTGCTGTACCGTACTGTATGAGAGGCTCCCAAGTCAGTCAGTCAAGCCAAGCCCGGGTTTCGGTCCCAGGTTCCACCCTTATCTCTCTCACCTCAACCTTCATTCTGGCAAGGGGCCCCATCACGTGGCTCCCCGCATAGTTTGCCGGCCAATGGCCCGTCGTTCTTTTGCTTCTTTTCTTTTCTTCTGGCTCGAAATGTCTGAATCGGCCGTGTCTCTTTTCTTTTTTCCAACCGCGAGTAGCCGAGGCTCCACCCACGCCGTGGCCAATCACGCGGCGCCAATTGCTACAAATGGAGACGCCAGACACGGCAATTCAAGGCTGAGTGAAGAATAACTAAAGACGGACGGACGGGGAGGGGCGTGGAGGGTTATTGGTGATGGCTTCTTTTGTTTCTCCATGGTCTTTGCTTGTGTTTACTCGTTTTAGGAATTCCTTGGTCTGCTCCGATCTTCGGCGGTCTGGCCTTTTTTTTCTCTTTTTTTCTTTGGTTCCTTTCACTTGGTAACAATTTTCACGCATGGAGCCGCAGGATATCGTCGGTATAGTCTAATGCTCCCTCATGGCCATGAGTTAGAGACAGATAAGTGGAGGTAAATGACCCTGCTGGCGTCAATGCAGTCCCCGTTCTGGGGGCCCGGGGTGTGTAGACGGTGAGTTTCGGTCGCATCCTTTTTGTTTGGATTATGGGGGTGACATGATCTTCTGGGGCTGGGCAATTGTTCCTGAAGCGGCTCTCACGATGGCTTCAATGACGGGGTGATGCTCATCTTTTACTCTCTGTGATAAAACTTTCCCTCGTCATTGAATTCCATATACTTCCATTGTCAGGGCTTTCTCGTAAACCAGTGCCTGATTCACCCTTTCACTGCCCCTCGTCCTTCCACCTCCCTGTTCAAGTCAAGCTGCCTCAATCTCCGACTTTGCCTGCCTGCCTGTCTGCCAGCAAGCCCCATGCCCTCAACCTGCCGCCGTTCAGCATATCCATTACGCACTCGCAACTCATATGACCACAAGCACGGGGAACACCTGCATTGACAGGTCCAGCTAGGGGAGGGGTGTGACCGTCCGAGCGGACCGGGGTAGGGCGCTCTGCAAGGGGCCACGCGAAAATCCGATGGCCGGAACGAGCCAGAGCTCCTCTCCACTGTCGATGGCTGCTTTCTTACACGCAATGCCGCAAATGGCACGCCGGGTCGAGCGGGTGCTTGACCGTCGTTAGTCCTGACCTGTCCAGGCCCTGGCAGGAAATGCGATGCATGTCTCACGTGTGCGCAATGGAGGGGTTGCTTTCAGCATCCCATCGCCCTGTGTATTACTGATGCGCCCCCTCCTCTCGATCATGACGAATAGCTGCGAGGATCAGGCCCGTCATCGCCAACCGCTGTTTATCATGACGTTTAAACCCAAGACAGCCAAGAACGTGGCAATGCCGTCCCATTACTATTGCTATTACTATTACTATGTAGACACGCTCGTTGACTCGGGCACACCCTTCCGATGGTTCTAAATCACTTCTATTTCGCGAGACCCAGTTAGTGAAATGAATGATTGATTCATTCCACCGTTGATATCCGAAGAGGTGATCTACGCTATTTTTCCTGTGGGGAAAGGTAGGCTGGGTCTGCCGGCGATGTCGGTCGACACCCGCCCGGGGCCTGCGGTAAACTGCATCGGTGCGGTAAACTGGACCGGAAGATGTGCTGCTCGGCTTTGGTCGGGCGGGCTCTGGTCACGGTGGGACTTGACTTAGGTCGGTGGGTGCGGCTCGATGGAGCAAGGAGGGTGCTTGCGCAAGCACAGCTGTTTCTTGTGTGTTCTGGGAGATGGCGCAAGCTTAACTGCTTCTTGTATGCTTCGGAGTTGCCGGTCCCTACTGATTCAAGTTAATGTGGGAGGAATCTCGTGCGATGCACAGACAGATGGATTGAGACCCCTTGTCCGCGTACTAGAATTGATATGTGCTGAACAACTCTTGCGATGGGGGAACATAACTCATATCCACGTAACATGAGTTCATTGGTCTGAATGCATCATGATTTGGTGACTACCACGAAAATCATGACGATACTCAAACTCTAGATCTACACCTCCCTCCCACCATCTCGGCCATTGGCGGTTTTGTTGCACCTCGACCTGATCACCGCGACGGACGATATCGGACAGCACTCAACTCGCAAGTCGATCTTACAAGACATATTAGCAACTGCCGATAAACATTTTTGTTGTAAACTCCGCGAAAGGGCACTTCCTTACCAGCCAAGTTCCTTGACGCTAAGGGCTACTATAACCCACTGACACTGTCTAGTTTGAGCACCGTTGCGTTGCGATCTTCATTTCCCGCCACGAAACAAGGTCTCTCCTCTGTGGTATGTATGTTTGTTTCAACTCCTCAACAATCCATCCATTATTAAGCTTAATTTCAATCCCATTTTTATCCTCGTCGTTGAATTCCACCGTCAACCTTTATTGTCGAACAAACCATCCCACGTGTACTGCCCAGCCTTGCAGCACCCACCTAGCTCAAATTGTTTGCAGTGGCGCCAAGGAAGAGCCAAGATAACCTCCACGGACACCTATTGGTGAGATTGTCTCTTGAACTGCTAATCCAGCTGCTTGTCCGTGAAACTCAGGTTAAATCGTCGCCATGTCTATTGTTATGTTGGCCTTGGCATGCACGACTGTGGGTTCGATAACGCAGGCACGCATCGACGCATGAAGCTCTCATTCGTCTTCTTCTCCTTGAGTTGAAGAACACCTTGATGGGCCATGCAATATGCGGTCAAATAGTCCTATGTAATGATACTACTCATATATCTGTAGGTAGAAGATGTAGGGTTAACAAAAGCATGGAGTCAAACCTTGGCAATTACTGTATAAAATGTGATCGCTGTGCCTCTGTTATAGAGATTGTTCTCTGCTCACTGCCACCGAACTCCCTCGCAGCCATCCAGGTTCTCGCTTCCAACCAGAAGATCCTCAGACAGGACAAAGCAGGTCCTCCACGATGCGTAGCTCTACTCTCCTAGCCGGTGCTGCGGCTCCTGTTGCCTTGGCCTCTATCGGCCCCAAGAACGTCATCTTCATCGTCCCTGACGGCTTGGGTCCCGCGGGCCAGACCATTGCCAGGACTTACAAGGCTGCGGTCGACGGCAGTACCACTCCTAATGCGCCTGGTGTTATTCCTGAGCTGCCTGTTGACCGAACTGTAAGTACTTCATCAACGACCATGGCAGCAGTGTGACAGCCTGCTGACTGTTGATACATAGTCCATTGGTAACACCCGCACACACTCGAGTAACCGTCTCATCACCGACTCCGCTGCTGCTAGCACGGCGCTTGCCACCGGCTACAAGACCGAGAATGGTGCCATTGGTGTTCTGCCAGACGGTCTGCCAGTGGGTTCCATCATGGAGGCGGCCAAACTAAATGGCTATCGTACTGCCCTTGTCGTTACTAGCACCATCAACCACGCGACGCCTGCTGGTAAGCCTGTCCTCCGTGTTGCAATGCCCATGAGTAGTACTGATGTACCTTAGCCTACTCTGCCCACGTCAACAATCGCAACGCTCTTGGTGCCATCGCCGAGCAGCAGGTTGGCTACAGCGGAGGTCTCGGCCAGTCGGTTGATATCCTTCTTGGTGGTGGCCGCTGCCACTTCCGACCCAAGGGCGCGCAAGGATCATGCCGAGACGATGACCTTGATCTCTTCAAGTATGCTGCCGAGCAGGGCTACTTTGTTGCCCAGAACCGTTCCACCTTTGATGACCTCGAGAATGGCGAGGAGCTGTTCGCCTCCCTATCCTGGGACTTTTCAACAACAACGATTTGAGCTACGAGATCGACCGTCAGCAGCAGCCCGAAGACGAGCGCGAGCCTTCGCTCGCTGA
Source organism: Albifimbria verrucaria (assembly GCA_020081605.1). Lineage (NCBI taxonomy): Eukaryota > Fungi > Ascomycota > Sordariomycetes > Hypocreales > Stachybotryaceae > Albifimbria > Albifimbria verrucaria. The sequence continues at coordinate 6,797,767 of JAHREC010000013.1, forward strand.
AATGACCGAGACGGCCCTTCATGCCTTGCATCGCGCCACACATTGCAAGGACAAGGGCTACTTCATGATGATCGAAGCTTCACGTATCGATCATGCGTCGCATGCTCACGACTCTGTCGCTCATTTGTGGGACGTTCTGGAGTACAACAATGTCGTGGACATTGTAACCAAGTGGATCGATGAGCACCCTGACACTGCCATGGTGTCAGTGGCTGACCACGAGACGGGCGGTCTGACCCTTACGGGCTACGATCCTCGTCCCCTGGAGGCTGGAAAGCATTCCGTTGAGTACCTTGCCGGCCTCTGGAGTGACTATGACGGCGATGACCGTCGTGGCTACTTGACCAACGACATCCTCCCTGCCTATGGCGTCGCCGATGCTACTGAGGCACAGATCAAGTCCCTTCTTGATAGTCAAGATTTTGCTCAGACCTTGGCTGATATCCTGAATGCGCGCATTGGTGTTGCATGGTCCACTGGGGGCCATTCAGGTGTTGACACGACTCTGTACGCGTATGGTGCAGGCGAGCTCGGCAACCAGCTGAAACTTGACCTTGCGGGATCATGGGACAACACTCAACTTCCTCGCTACCTAGCAGAGGCGCTTCAGGTCGACCTAGATGAGGTCACTGCGCTGTTGCGTGAAAATGGCACAGACTGGATCCCTTGATTAACTCACGAAGATTTACGAATGGAGAAATAGTGTAGAGAACGCGATACGACATAGCGTAGAAATAAATGTAATTTTATCAAAGACTTGGGTATCTGACTCGGATCTTCGGAACCATACGCTGATCCTTGACCGTAAAGTTTTCTATCAATACAACATGTACTAGGGTATTTGTCCAAGCAGCTTGTGCCTAGAAGTCCCTAGTTATATTTGTGATGCCCTCCTCAACCCCGGATAGAGCAATTGTTCATTATATAGTACATGTATCAGTCGATTGTGCCGCCATATGGTGCCACACATCGTGATAAACCACTCGTAATACCTCACCATCATGATGTTAGTTGGATAAGTAATCTTGTGGTTGTAAGAGCACTGCTCTGGCACATGTTGCGACATGTGTTGATTCGCCAAGATTGAGCGCCTGGTGAAGACGCACATGGCTGCACAGGTTTATCGCTAAACCCACATCCAACACCGTCATGGCAACGCGGGCGACTGGGCGAAAGGATAATGGCTAGGATTGATGTCCTGTGACTTGGTGATTGGCACGCCGCTAGCTGTTAACTAGCCATGCGCAGCGGCATTCTCGGTAGAATGGTTCTTGAAGCGACGTCGGAGAAACTCCACGTAGCCAATGGGCCGGTCACGGGCCAAGCCAACGACATCCTGGACGCCGCCATAAAGGATGCCGAAAAGAAGGCCGTACCTCGCAGTTCGGGCAGCAGTTGACAGAGACAAACGGTCTAGAAAGAATAGTCAGCGGAAGCTCTTGACTGCAGCAAGAATCATGTAAGCAAGCTTCAACTTACGCCATAGCGAGAATGCGCCAGCAACAGTCAACGTGGCCACGATAGTGGAAAACATGTCACTGCTTCCTCGATAGCGGTCCACGGTAGTCTCGAGTCCGAGAGCCATGAAACTCCAGAAGCCCGTCTTGGCGCTCATGCGGAAGCCCTCGCGGAGACCACCCTGCATGGCATGGTAGTTCTTGGACTTGTGGTAAAAGTACCAGCCGGTTGTGGTGTCTGGCATCTTATGGGCGTGCTCGGCGCGGAAGCGCAGCTGGGCCATTTGGCCACCCTGCATGGAACCGAGGGTAAATCCGACGAGGCATGAAGAAATGGTGCCGAGAAGTAAGCGCGTGGGTGTCATGACGGAGAGACGAGGGTGTGCTTCCAATGGATCGGATGGTGGGAGATGGACGGTTGCGACAGCCGGTTGCGCCGGGGCATCCTGGCTGGAGTTCATGGCGAACTTGGGCGCCCTTTGCCTCTCGGGTCGATGTGAGACCAGTGTATCGTATTAAGGTGCTGGCGCGCCCTAGTGGTCGTGCAATGGTACGATATATTGAAGTCGGGAGTCGTCGGTAGAATTTCAGAGGAGCTGGTAAGTTAATCTGGAGCTCGAGCAGCACTGTACACGGTGCCACGTGACTGCGCGCATCCACTGTCGCGTCGCTTGCATCATCTGCCCCTCCATTCCTCTGTCAATCCATCAAAGGCAATATCTCACTGCTGCAATATTTATTACGTGTCGCAGCAAAGCAGCGCAAGACGAGATGGTGAGAATGACTGGTTGAATTGATGATTCGAGCGGCCCCTTGGCTAACCAGACAAGTCTACCGTTGACGACGCCCACATCTCCGTGCGCTTCAAGCATGGCATCCACACCATCTACCTCTTCGTCGACGCCCTTGCGCCCTTCTCCGCCGTCACTGCGGAGCTGCTCGATCTGCTAAGGGACAGATATCCTGCCGGTCTGACTACAGCGATCGACCCTCCCAAGGAGACGTCGATACCGGCCGACGATGCCAAGATTGTGTACGGCGTGCTCAACTCACCCAGAGACCCGTCGCGGGGATGGAAGAAGCTCAACGTTGGCGACGATGAGTCATACACGCCGACAAAGTGCGGGATAGAGAACAACAGCATCGTGGCCTTTACGTTTGTGTCCGACGACGAGGATGAAGTGTTGTTCGAGGTGGAGTGGCCCAGAGACGAAGAGGAGATTTAAGATATTTATTTGGATCATGTCTGGGTATGATAATCGAACTGTGTTTTCGAAAACGGGCGCATGGTTTCTTATTCATCTGTTCGCAACTATCAAAGGGCAGCATGGATATCTCATGCGAATCTCAGTCATTTGCTGAGGTCGACGATGAACTTGCAACTACGCTAGCACGACAGGCGTTAAGGGAACCCTGATATAGAGGTATCAGCATGGTTTAATGAAAGAACTGACATTTGTACTCCGTACATAAATATCTACGACTTATTCTCTGCTTTAATGACTGATCCAAGACGCATCTCCCACCATTGGGTTGTTGAATGTGCACCGTTTCGTGTGGCTTAAGCTTGGTGGTCGGTCTAACCTGAAGATACAACCCCCACACCCTCAGGTCGTCTGTCAAACCCTGGCATGAAGAAGCAAAACCAATACCTTTTGCAATCAGTTAGATTTTCTATCATGACCGGTATGATATCAAACAAATTGAATACTTCTCGTCTCAGCATGTCCCTGAATTGGCAATTGCCAAGACATTGTGTTTAATACCAGCTGACTAAGCACTGCGAGCTTCGACCACACATGAAGTCTGCCTGTGACCCCTATCCATGCTATGCTCTGCTCTGCTCTGCTCCCCGTTCGTCTTCCAGCAACCAGGGCCAGGTTCCAGATACCGGCCTGATCTGCCTCGCGCCACCGTATCGCTTACGACCGCCGGCGACTGCGACTCGTGTATGCCTCCGATTACATGTCCCTCGTGGCCTTTCTCCGCCATGGCTTGCGCCTGCTGGTGCCCCTGGCAGTAGCCTGCACAATCTATCTCTACCTCTACCCCGTCTTTGGCGGATGCGCATTCCCCGTCCCTTCGCGCGACCCCAAGCAGGCCTTTGACGAGACCAAGAAGCTACACTGGCCGCACAGCGAGCCTGTGTCGGACAAGCTCGCCCTGTTCCGCCTGCTGGCCCTTGGCGACCCCCAGCTCGAGGGCGACACGTCTATCCCGATACACGTGTTTGGCACGTTTCCGCATCTGAAGAGCATTGCCAAGCATGTGACATTCAGGACGACGCACTCCTCCTTGTGGGAGCGCATCCGTGTCATACTTCACGACACCATCGATCTCTACTTCGAAGACATTCCCAACCTGCTCGAGTCTGGACGAAAGTACTTTGACCACTTCGGAAACGATTTCTACCTGGCGCACATCTACCGAACACTCCACTGGTGGACCAAGCCCACTCACGTCTCCGTGCTTGGTGACCTGCTGGGCAGCCAGTGGATTGATGACAAGGAATTTGACGAAAGGGGTGGCGGTTCTGGAATAGAGCTTTCAAGGGCGCCCAACGCTTGCCAGATGACCTTGCCGTGTGGCCTAAGGACGAGTATGAGGTGTCGGGCATGCTCAATGACCCGGAAGAAGCCGAGGTATGGTCGAGGCGGCTGCTCAATGTTGCCGGAAATCATGACATTGGATACGCCGGGGATCTGACAAAGGAGCTGGTGGAACGATTCGAACGGCAGTTTGGAAAGGTCAACTACGAGCTTCGATTCGAACTGCCCATTCTTGACTCCAAGGTCAATGCCACCATTATCGATGACGATGCCAATCCCGAATCCGTCAGACTGCCGCCCGAGATTCGCATCGTCGCTGTCAACGACATGAATCTCGATACTCCTGCCAAGGACTCGGACCTACAAGACGCAACATACAACTTCCTCAACGCCGTCATCAGCACGTCGGCCTCCGTCCAGTACAAGGGCATTTTTACCCTTATCATCACCCATATCCCACTTTACAAACCCGAAGGCGTCTGTGTCGACGCGCCCTTCTTCGACTTTCATCCCGACGGCGGTGGTGTCAAGGAACAAAACCTTCTCAGCTTAGATGCGAGCAAGGGCTTCTTGGAGGGTGTCTTTGGCGTCAGCCGTGACACTAACGCTGATGGTAATGGTCGGGGTCGCAGTGGACTCATCCTCAACGGGCACGACCACGAGGGCTGCGACACGTTCCACTATGTTAATCACAGCCATGGCGCGGTTCACACTGACCGTGAATGGCAGGTGCTCCGGTGGAATGATGCCGTGGCTCAGGGTCTGCCGACGCAGCAGGCGACACCGGGCAGGCGAGAGATTACGGTGCGCAGCATGATGGGTGGTTTCGGCGGCAATGCAGGCCTCCTGAGCATGTGGTTCGATCAAGAGGCGTGGGAGTGGCGGTTTGAGTACGTCGACTGCCCGCTCGGCACGCAACACTTCTGGTGGTTGGCGCACATTCTGGATTTCGCGGCGTTGGTCGGCATCGCGTTGTACGGGCTGGTCCTGGGCTTAACGGCTGCGGGTGTTGACGTAGATGGTGGGTTTCACAAGGGTCTATGCTGGGCTGGGCGTCGCCTCGGCACTGTAAAGCCAACGGCGAGCAAGGACGGCAAAAGCAAGTCATGATTGGACATGGGAGTGAGGCGCAACAATACCCTGCGATAATACTGTATATTTATCATGATCATAGACACGTTACCATTTATTTGTTTCTTCTTCATTAGTCGTTTACCTCGCTTGTATATTCCTGTTTGAGGCTGTTGACCGTGGCGAACACCGGAACGAACAGTCGGTAACGGGAGGCGCAACAGTCTAAGCCTCGTTCCTCGTATCGACAACTAACATGTGTCAGAGACAAGAGCTAGAAGAAGTCTCCTCAGACACTGGACGAGAATTCCCCGGATCTTGAAGTGTACGCGAAGTCAAGTTCAGCGCAGCCCTGTGTGTCGTAACAGTGTTCAACGACATTGAAGCTGATTGCGCAAGCACCGGCTTCTCTTAATGCCTGCCTGGGCTGCCGTGCCAATGCTCGTGATGGGATTACACTGCTTTGTACAATATTCGGAGAATTTGGCCGAATCATAAAAGCAAACGAACGGGATGGAGAGGTTGCACCAGACATATGACGTCTGGAAAGAGAAGGGAGAAATACCCGGTTCGATCGGTAGAGCGTGCGTGGGTGAGAAGAGAGCTGACGACGTGAGACGGGATGCCATGTGAATGAGAGATGGAACAAAGCAGCATGAGGTGACTGGCGGTTGCCGTGATCAACAGGATGGAAAAGATGGATTCACATCAGCTGGTAATGAGCAGTGATTGCGAGTCTGTGAAACGTTGGATGGGATATAAAAGAACCCACGATTCTTGGGAGCGTGTGTGGTACGGTCAAATCGATGTCATATATTGCAGTTTTGAAGCTATACCAAGCACTCTGAAAGCTGTTCCATCTCAGACAATTCCATCCATATTACGCAGTTAACACCCTTTTCTATAACATGATGAAGACCATAATACACTTTGCTCTTGGTTTCCTGCTGATACACCTCGCCATCGCAAGCCCAGCATCCGACGAAAGGGCACTTGGAAGAAGAGGATGTCTCCAGCTCAGACGACAAAGTGACCAGTATGTTCCCTATGCTGAATCCCTCCCCAGTCCATCTTAGGTCCAGAGAACGCTGACGACACAGATATGTACGCTGCATAGCAGCCCTCAAAGTCAGGCGCGAAGCTCATCTTGTCGCCAGTGCGACGCCGACTTCCTCGGCGCCATCTCCTCCAGATAACTGCGGCGTTGGTGGCGAGTGCGACTGCAGCCGTATAGTGGACAAGAATAGCGAAGAGTATGTCTCCCTTTCATCTCGTTTATACATGCTGTGACGGCTGGTATGTAGAACATACGAGGATGTTCTTCTTAGCAGTGTTTTATCATCGCGTCTAAGAGACAGGCTACGCACAATATTGAAACTGGTGTGTTAATGCGGAGGATAGGTACTTTCAGTGTGTGACAAACGCAAACTGCGAACATTGCTGGATATCAACCCTGACGACGTCGACTGTTCCGTCTACAACGGCTCCTCCAACCACAGATTACAAGACCATGCCGCCAGGGACATATACCGAGACGCTCTCCGACGGTTCAGTCAACGTCATCATCGTGATTGCCTCTCCGGTTACAACTTCTACACCACCTCCTCCTCCACCGCCGCCGCCAACTACTCCACCAGCACCACCTCCATCGTCTTCGCCAGAGCCGACACCCCAGCCGCAGCCAACTTCGCCGTCTCCGGAGCCACGTCCGGCGCCGGAGCCGACTACGCGAGTGACGCTGACAACGACGTCGACAAAGGTTGTTACTGTGCCGACGTCGACTGTGGCCGAGCAGCCGAGCGGAACGGTGGATACGTGTTTGCAGAAGTGCGATTGTGCAGGCATAGTGGACAAGCAAAGCGAAGAGTCAGTTCTGCCTTGAATTCAACTTTTGTAGCACACCTTGTCTTATTCCAATCTTCTCTAACTATTCGCTTACACTACCATTCGATACATCATATATATAATTGCAAAACAAGACACGCTGACAGCAAAGCTCAGGTACTTCCAATGCATAACAAACGTCAACTGCGAAGCATGTCGTCGAGAACGGCTGTCTCTGTCAAGCAGTGCCGTCCCAGTACTTTCAAGAATATAAGTAAAGGGGTTAAAGATGTAAAGCTGATGAGGGCAAAGGCATAAGCGGAACTACTTCAGCGCGGGAAACGCAGGATTATGGGAATCTTGGGCAATTGTGAGCAACGTCTTGCGGAGTCCTGACAATGGCGGTTTGCTTGTATCGCCTTCGATGGCATGTGGGCTTCATTCATATGCTTGATATTTGACATCATCAGTTCTATTTGCGTGCTTAGTCTTCTACTACATTCTACACAAATTGCAAGATCTATTACCGTGTCTGTGAGCCCAGTTTATCGAGAACCTCCTGAGCCACGCACAGTTTTGACCATCACGCAACATCACAAGCACGGCGACAAGACACACATTTCAGCATGAAGCATTCCGTCTCCGATTCAAAATATGGTCTCTCATACAGCCCCTTGCTTCCTCAGGGATATTATACACACAAGAATAAGTTCGTCCGGGCCCTCCCTCACTCACCATCTGCGCGGCCGTCGTCGCACAGGGTAGCATCCCATGACATGTTTTCTCTCGTTTTCCAGGTTCTCCCGCCAGCCCAAGTTGCAAATGCTCGGTTCTATATGCGCACGCGTTGTTTTTCCCGCCCAAATCGCTCCAGCCGACCTCGACGTCTTTGTATCGATGGAAGAGTCCATCTTTTGCTTCTTGAGAAACAATTCCCCTATAAGTACAAGTAAAGAAAAAAGTAAAAGCATTAGAATTGGTAGTGTGGAGTGGTGGGTCGACGTTTCATCTAAGACTTGCTGGCGCCATCCTCAGGCTTGGGGACGCCAAACTGGAACGAGCCAAACATGTTTTGCATGGCCTCCTTCTGCATCTTCTCCATGGCCTCCTTCTGCTGCTTCAGGTAGTCCTCGCCGGTCTCGCGGATCTGCTGCTCGAGCGCCTCGTACGTCTTCATGCCCTGCTCGCGCACGACATCCTGAAGCATCTTGCCCTGGGAGAAGTCGTGGCTGGTGCCGGGCTCCTCAGGCGACGCCATCACCGACATGTTGCCAGGCTTCAGGCCGAACATGCTGCCAATGGCACCCATGCCTGAAGGCTTGGAGTGCTTCTGCTTGGCGAGCTGGGCGTTAAACTCCTTGCGGGCGATGGCCTCGCGACGGGCAAACTCGGTAGGAATGTGCTTGCCCTCGAAGGACTTCAGAACCTTGCGCACATCGGGGTACTCCATGGCGGCAACGTATTCGAGGAAGGGAACGAGAGCGACGAGCTCCCTGTCCTTGGGGTCGCCCTTCCAAGGCTCAAGGATGATGGCGTTCTCGGGCTGCTTGCGAACGTGCGAAGGCTTGGTGTCGATCATGAAGACCTTGGAAAGGTCACGGTTCAGGTATGACAGGTCCTAAAGGTGTGTTAGCAGGGTGCATTGCGTTGGGATTAAACAGGTCGGCTTCAGAACAACTCACCTTGACGATCTCGCCATCCTCAAACTTGGTGGCCTCACGGAACAGCGGCCAGGTGATGAGGCCGTAAGGCTCCAGCTTCTGGACCAGAGCCTCGGCGTTGCCGAAAGGCACTGAGGTGAACAGCACAATCTCGTAGTACTGGCACAGGTAGCGGATGAAGTAGTCGAAGCCAGGGCGCTTGGCAATTCGCCAGCCGTGCTCTCGGGTCCACTCGCTGTGGATAAGCATGTCCTCCAAGCTGATGCACAGGGTGTAGGGACGCGAGAAGGACGGGTCGGGATCGGGCAGCAGCTTGTCAAAGGCAGGGGCCTGGTAGTAGGAGATGGAGTCGCCGAAACGAGCGCGGAAACGACGCCACCACAGGAGAGGCGACCAGCCGTTGGGGACGTCGGGGTGGGCGGCGGCCTCTTCCTCGTTCTCCCAGCCACGGCCAAGGTAGGCGATGCCGAAGATGCTTCCCAGACCAGAGCCGATGAGGAGGAAGCGAACCCACCACTTGCGGTTGCGCTCGCTGGTAGGGACGTAGGTATCCTCTCGTTCGCGACGGCGGCCGGGTTCGACAGCCTGCAGCGCGGAGCCGGAGCGGCTGGCGTGCTCGTCCATCTCAGCCTCGAGCGTTGACGGGATGCCCTGGGTCAGATCAGGTAGCTTGTCGAAGGGGATGAACTCGGGCTCCTTCTCCTCAGGGGCCTTGGGGTCCTTGGAGTCCTTGGAGGCGGCAGCGTCCCTGGAAGCATCCTCGCTGGGCTTGGAAGACTCGGGGCGGGTCGACGGTTTCGACGAAGGGTCGTCCTGCTGGGGACGGCTGGGCTTCTGAGCAAAGGTTCGGGCCCAAGGCGAAGCAGCGATGGCAGCTGGTCGCGCAGCCAGCAGGGGCCGCGCCAGGACGGCCGGTCGCGACCTCTGGATGGCCAGCGAGCCCAGCCGCGACAGCTGAGTAGCTCTCGACAACATGACGACGGATGGATGACGATGTGTTGTCGGATTGGGGAGGATGGAGGAAAAGAGCTGAAGTGTTAGTTGGAGGCGATGCTGTGGAGCTCAACCGCACATGATCAGTCCGGGTTCAAAATCTCTGCTCCAAGCCAAGTGCTGGCCTGACGTTACGTAGCTCGACTCGACCCAGCAAGGATTGATTATGATTAGCCTGGTTCGGTCCAGTCCCAGTCCAGTCCAGTCCCCTGTCTGCTTTTGCGCCTCGACTAGCAAAAAAACACCATGGAAATTTCTGGATCCAAAGCTTGAGCTTGGGGCTGTTTCTCCGAGGTTTAGGCGATCGTCAACGGATTATTGTCTGGCCCGAAAGTGGGTGCAGAGGAAGAGCCGGAACGGGGTCTTTTGTCGCCTGTGATTGGCCCGGAACGGCAGCTTGTCCCATTCCTAGTCGAAACAATTGCCATCACTCACAAGTCACAAAGCCGCTGTGAACTCACTGACTGCCCCTGTAACTACCACTGTAGCTGTACAGTAATGGAAATGCTGTCATGGTAATGGTGGGATGATGAGACTCTGCATGCCTCTCTCGTCCATCCGCAACCCTCCCATCTTCCATTCTTCCATCTTCCGTCTCCCTCCGGCTATTGCAAGTAAAAGACCACGAAGCACGCGACAGCCCTCGCCCCTCTTTTTCCCTTTCTCGAGGCCATCTGCCTTTGCCTCTCCGAAATACCTTCGCCTCTCCCACCACCGAAACACCCCGCGCCATGAGCCCTGCGTTCGCTGCCTTTTAGAGGGTGGTTGTCCGTCGACTTCTTTGGGCACAGCATCATGGAACCACCCTCTGTGACCACGCCTTAGCCTCAGTCTTGTGTTGTTTCCTGCTTTGTCACATAGACCGAGTCCCTGACCACTTGAACCGTTGCACGGAGCTCTTCGGACCTCCCGCCTTAAGCGTCTATACAATCGCCACCCGATTCGCCCCTCCGCCGTGCCGTCCTTTAGATAGACCTTTCCTTAGCTCCCGTCGTGTCGAATTCGAAACGCAGTTTTTCCTCACTCCTGCAGCCATGGCTCGCCAGGCTTCTCGTGGTTCTGCCCCATCGCGGCCTTTGGGGCACCGGGTCCTCGTCATCTCTGCTCCCGCCGCGAAGAAGGCCCCTGCCTCCGAAACTACGACCGACTCCTCGGCCGTTGAGACCCCGTCTTCCCCGGCTGATGCAGCTCCGCCGGCCGTCACCGATGCCGATATCGACAACATTCCCATCGCCTCCCTCACCCTCGATACGCCTCTGATCCCCTTCAATCCCAAGAAGCGTACCAAGGCCAACCCCTTCCTGTTCCTCACCCTACCGTCGGAGCTGCGGGTGCGCATATACCAGTACTACTTTGAAGACGCCGACAATGTCCTCGACCTCTCCCCGACAACTACAAGCGCATGCACAAGCGCCTCAGCATCGTCCGTGTCTGCCGCCAGCTTCACGACGAAGTCACCCACTACTTCTACAGCACTCGCGCCGTTCGCATCTTTCCTACCTACCCCGGTCGTTACTTCAAGTCCAAAAGCCTCTGCTCGCCCGCCTCAAGCCCAACCAGCGTAGCTGTCTCGGCACCCTCGAGCTGCGCCTGGGACCCGGCTGGAACGCCCCGCCGCGGGGTTGGGTTGTCAATGACGCCCTAGGCTTGGCCGACTGTATCAATGTCCAACACCTACGAGTCTTTGTCGAGTTCGATCCCAGCGACGGATACTTCAAGGGCTTCCGCCGCTCCGAGGGTTTCTACGAGGGCTTCAGCCGCGACCTGTTTGCCCAGGTCCTCGCCTCGCTGCCCGACGTGCGCGTCATCGAGTTCGACGCCTGGTCCAGCGTGAGGAAGTCGGGCCGCATGATGCAGGGCCTTCTTGAGGTCGCTACCGAGTCCAAGCGCACCATATGCTGGGGTCCTGAGCGTGGGTGGACCGACGATCCGAATGAGGACGACAAGGCTCAACCACTTACGGTGCGGTACGTGGATGGAAGGGTCATGATATATGACTATGCCTCGCAGAACGTCGTAGCTGTGGCTTAGGCCAGACTTTTGTGGGCGCCAGATAAACTTAGTACTTACGATGATTACGATTGGTAAAGGATTGGGATTGTACTTTTACTTAAGGCGTTGTGCTGTTATTACTACATGGAAGTGCACCAAATCGCACTTATTATAGCTGGCGAGAATACATATCAGATCAAGCTTGTTAAATTATCATGCTGTTGCCTAAAACATTATCGCATGGTATCTCTATATCCTCTCTTTCACTTATGAAACCGCTACCGTCTCCATGTACATGACCATAAAACCGTGCGCCTCCTGGCCTGCTCCACGATCTATGCAACTCATCTACTGAGCACCCAGCGCAGCAAGCGCATTGCGCAGCTCCTGATCGCAGTGGGCACGTCTTCGAAATTCAGCGCCGAGATGGCCCACTTGGCGTGCTTCTGTGCTTGAGCCATGTCCTTCATGCTCGCCGAGGTGCCTTCGTTGCCGGTCGGGAACGCAGGTGCAGCAGCAGGAGTTGGGATCGGTACGGTGACAGGCGCCGGGGCCGGGGTTGGAGGTGTGAAGACTTGAGGCGCTGAGGGTGCGGGCATGACGGGAGGAGGGTTGGATGAGGCGGGATGGGGGACGGTGGGTGTCGTTGTCCAAGATGGAGGCGCCGAGGGGTCAGCCGCAGGGGACTGGACGACTGGAAAGGCCGTGAAGGGCTGCTGCGAAGGGTCGGAGGGTGGTGGGATCTGCGAGCCGGGTTCGGGAGACAGCGACAGCGGTGGAGGCGGCGCACCGGGTCCCGTCACGGGACTGTGGCTCAGAGGTGATGGCGCAAAGGGCTCGGGAGGAACGCCGTCCGTAGGTGAAGGAAAGTAACCGTCATGGGATGGCGACGGGAGCGGAGGCTGCTCCGTGGACACTGTCGGTCGTTTGGGCTCCTCTCCGGCGTCTGATACGTCTTCGACCTGCGCGGGCCGCGGGCCGCTGGGGCTAGCAAGCTCGTCCTGGAATTCGAGGGCTTGTTGCTCATCGGTAGGCAGTTCCGGCTCCGGCTCGGGGAGCTTGGGGTTGGACTCGTTGGGGTCCTTGCCTTCGCGAATAGCACGGATGATACGAGCGGCATTCCACTTTGCGAACTTGATCTTCTGCGCGGTTTCGGCATCGAGGGCCCCAGGCGTTGAGAAGGTCGAAAAAGGTGGCGGCGGCATCAAACGTGTCGGCGGTCTGGCGCGTCACCTTGTCGGCGCGCAGGGTGCGCTCAGCGCGGTCAAAGGTCTCCTGGGCGAACTGCTCGACATAGGCCTGGCCAGCGGTATTGTCGACAATGGCGTCGTTGTCGGCATGCTCGGTCTTTGTGGTTTCGAGGCGCTCGATCAGGGTGCGAGTGAACTCGAAGGCGGCCTCGTCGGTGTTGTGCAGACCTTTGCTCACGATCTGGTTGACGGCATGGTACTCGCCTGGAGGAGTTATGTTAGTTGGTGAGCCCAATGGTATCTTCAAGACGAGATGCAACAAGCAGGGGACAGGAAGGGATCCGTACACCAGTAGGCAATGGCGGGCTTAAAGTTGCGGACTTGGTTGGCACGGTTGATGAAGCGGCTGATTTCCGGTTTCTTGAGCGGTTCTGGGATTATTTCCGTCATGGCTGCAAGTTTAAGAAGAGGAGAGGATCAGAAAAGCAGCTGGGTTGGCGTGGAGCGACCGACAGGGTGTGAGATGAAGGAGGCTGGTTGCCAAATGGTGAAGCTGAAGCAGATGCGCTGATGGACATGTGGTTGAGGAGCCCACTAGGATGCCCCACCCCTGCCTTGTGACGCAGCCACTGATTTCCAGTGAGCACGTACTTCCTTAGGCAGCTGAATTACAGAGAGAGAGAGACGGGTAGCGTAAATAAACGAGGCTTTGGTTTTAGGAGCGGGAGAATGAGAGCGTTTATAATTGAATAATGAATTATAAAAGAAATAATGAATTCGTGCGAAATTGTTCAATTGTTATTTAGGTAGTTTAAGCATCGCCGACCATTACCTCATGATGCTTCGAACATTGGCTACCTACCCATCGTCACTAACTGTATAGTGCAATAACGAACGTACAGGCGTGAACGAACAAGCTACCAGAATATCCTTACCTCATTCAGGTACCACTAACCAGGAAAAGCGCACCGCCACAGCTCTCTACCAACAGTTAAGCTCACGCCACTGTGGCTCAAGCTGTATAAATAAAAGAAAATAAACTAACAGCGAGCGCAATCGAAAGTAAACAGAAAGAAAGAAAAAGCCTTTGCACAAACACAAAATACAAAAAGATAAGAATAATAAAAATTCACTTATGGACTTCTCTTAACCATCCATTCCTCCCCTACATCTCATCAACACATCACCCCCAGCCAAGGCGTTACAACGGGCGGCACAGCCATCGGCACCTCGCCCAGAGCAACAAAGTGTGGGGTAATATATCTCCTCGCGCTAGTCCCCTTTGGCAATCCCTCGCAGCCATTTGTGTTCCATTGACGCCGATTTTGGGTAAAAGTGGCAGCGTGGCCTTTTATCCAGAACAGACCAGACCAGACATCTCATCTTGACACTTTGCACCCAGGCCATGACACGATATTAATACGGCCCCGTCCGTCTGACCCTCCCGCCGCTGCCTGCCATTGATCTCTCCCTTTTCTTTTTCTCTTCCCTTTCCTCCACCAGCGAAGCCTGCACCTCTTTTTCTTATATCAAGTTTTGTCTCGCCATGCATCACCCCACCATCGTCTCGACCCTCACGGCCGTCCTGGCTGCCATGCCGGCGGCTCAGGCGGCTGGCCTCTATGCTAAGAGCTCGCCCGTCCTGCAGCTCGACAGCCGCTCCTACAACAGGCTCATCACTCAGTCCAATTACACTTCGGTACCGTCTCCCAATCCTGGACAGCTCCCTCGTGACCAAGCTGCTGACCGTTGCCGCCTACAGATCGTCGAGTTCTACGCGCCCTGGTGCGGCCACTGCCAGAACCTCAAGCCCGCCTACGAAAAGGCCGCCAGGAACCTTGACGGCCTGGCCAAGGTCGCCGCTGTCAACTGCGACGACGACGACAACAAGCCCTTCTGTGGTGGCCTCGGCGTCACCGGCTTCCCTACCCTCAAGATCGTCCGCCCCAGTAAGAAGGCCGGCGGCAAGCTCGTCGTCGAGGACTACCAGGGCCAGCGCACCGCCAACTCCATTGTCGAGGCCGTCGTCTCCAAGATCAACAACCACGTCGCCCGCGTCTCCGACAAGGACGCCGACGACTTCTTGGCCAAGGACGGCCCCAAGGCCCTCCTCTTCACCGAGAAGGAACCACCAGCGCTCTCCTCAAGAGCATCGCCATCGACTTCCTTGACGTCATCTCCGTCGGTCAGGTTCGAAACAAGGACACCGCCGTCGTTGAAAAGTTTGGCATTGAGAAATTTCCTACCCTACTGCTCATCCCTACCGAGGGCGAGCCTATCGTCTACAATGGCGAGTTGAACAAGAAGGACATGGTCGCTTTCCTCAAGCAGGCTGGCGAGCCCAACCCGGATCCTGCCCCGCCAAGGCCAAGGCACCCAAGGCCGACAAGAAGAAGAAGACGACCGAGAAGGCCAAGAAGGCCGACAAGGCTGAAAAGGCTGAAAAGGCCGAGGAGAAGGTCGAGGAGAAGGTTGTCCTCGAGCCCGAGCCTGAGGAGTCCCCGCCGACTCTACCCCCGAGGCCACCCAAGAGGCAACCCCGGAGATTATCCCCATCCAGACCCTGGTTGCCCAGGACGATCTCATCCGCAACTGCCTCCATCCCAAGGCCCAGACCTGTGTCCTTGCCCTGGTCGCCGCTTGGGAGTCCGAGCTCACAGCCCAAGCCGTGTCCTCCCTATCGAAGCTCAGCACCAAGTACATTCAAGGCCACCGACACCTGTTCCCTTCTATGCCGTCCCCAACATTGTCGAGAACTCCGATGCTCTACGAAAGGCCCTCGAGATCGGCGAGAATGTCGAGATTGTTGCCATCAACGCCCGACGTGGCTGGTGGAGACACTACAAGGGTGACTTCAGCCTTGAGTCCGTTGAGGCTTGGCTCGACGCCATGCGAATGGGTGAGGGTAAGAAGAACAAGCTGCCCGAGGGCATTGTCCAGGAGTTGCCAGAGCCTCCAGCTGAGGAGGCTCCCGTCAGCGAGGGTGAGCCAGTAGCCGAGCCTTCTGTCGAGTCCGAGGCCACCCAGGCGACCGACCCCGAGCCTGAGGTTGAGACAGAGACACCGGTGGCTGAGAAGAAGGAGGAGCCCTGACATGAAGAGCTCTAGACGATGCTTGACTGCAGGGGAGTCAGTGTGTGTTGAGGGAAATGTAAAACAAAATGTAGTAAACTGCCAATTAGGGGTATCAAGGCCTTACCCTTCCACAAGACCAACAAAACTCTCCCAAGTGCCACCTCTAGTGATGTCTAATGAATAAATTTCGGGCACGGCTATTCGTCCAGATCCATGGCCATGGCGTCGCTCTTGGCAACAGCGCCCTCGCGAACCATCTTGGCGCCCTTCTCTCTGACGGCCTGGTCGAGGAGCTGCTTCACCTGCTTGCATCCGTCGACGGCGACGACCAACATGCCTTCGAGTCGGCTGACCTGAACACGGCTTTCACACGAAAGAACGGCGATACGATCCGAGTCACCAAGAGTGGCGACGGTAAGGAATGGCAGCTCCTGCTCCTCCTGGTTGTTAAGATCTAGCAAAGGGTCGGCGGAATCGTCACCAGCAGCGTACGAGGACGTAGAGCCGGCGGTGCAGGCGGCGATGTAGTCGGTCATTGGAATTCCTGCGTCGATCAGGGCGAGGGTAGTGGCGTTGAGGAGGGCGGCGAGGAGAGATCCATCTTGGGAAAGGACGTGGAGAGAGACGTTGATGGAGGAGTGGGGAACAGGTGGGTGTGGAGGTTTGATGCAAGCGTCTTCGCGATTGTGATTTCCATCTCTTGTATACGCCTGCAGAGAAAAGAGTTTAGATTTGACTCAACCAGCCGGGAGAGAGAGGGAGCGCAATGGGGAACTCACTTGTCACTACGGCCACGCTTCTTGCGATCAACGCTTGAGAAGCCAGCGATGACCAGGTTGACGTTGATAGCTGCGGAGTCGCGCTGAGAAGCCTGGGCAGCGGCGCCACGACGCTGCTGCTGCTGAGCGAGCTGGGAGTTCTGCTCGGTAGGACCGGTGACCACACACATGACCTTGGTGTGACCCATCTCGAGGTACGACGAGCCGTCGGCAGCATCTTGGGTACGGATGGAGGCATGCAGACGGCGCAGCTCGTTCCAGCGACGGCCGTCGACGCGAAGAAGGGCGAGGGAGTAGGTCGATGTGTCGAGAGGCATGGTGGCGGTGGGCGCGGGGCGGGGGTGAGAGGTAGAAAGAAGGATGACGGGTTTGTGGTTGAAGCTATGATTTGGGTAGGGAAGTTTTGGTGATGGAGTTTTACTGTACAGTACTGGAGTGACGGATTTGGATGGTGGGGTTCGTGGAATTTTCCTGCTCAGCCACATGGCGGGTGTGGCTGAAGCTACTGTAGAGCCCAGATCTGCTTGGAGGGGCAGCTCAGCCATTGTGATCCTGTCCTGACTTGACTTACAACAGGGTAGGTATGTGAAGGGCGAGGCATAACCAAGCAGATGAACATATTACAGTCATATAGGTCAAATAAACGCAGCTCCTGTTTCCCGTTGTATTCTTCATTAAAGATCTTCAATCTCAATTGATAAAGCCTTTCGCATCCTATTTTTGCCAATATACCAAATTATTTGTGTTGATTTATCACTCTGTTTCTGCTTAGTATCAAAACACTTGCACACAAAACACCTGTACAACGAGATTCATCAACATATGGCCCAACACAGGTGATCAACCCAGTATCTTTCTGCACCTGAACACTGTAACAAATGATTTCCTTGGAAAATTCATTCACACCACATCGTGGCAAAACGAAATCCCCAAGTTCCCGGTCTGGTTTTCACTATTAAACAACCTACAGACCCAAGTTTTTCGATCAAGCCAACACATTCCAGTATCCCAGGTACGCTCTTTAGTCTTCAATCTTTCATATAACATATACTTATAATGCATGAGTCCTCGCACCCAGCTTTGCATAGCTCGATCTTGCTACATTCAACTGAAAATTTAAGCCAACAACCACATAAGCTAGCTAAGATTATGACTGTACTGTCGAATGGATAACTCGGGCATATACTCATATACTTTAGGATTCTGTACGATCTTGCTTGAATTCTGATGGAGGCTGTGGCTTGAGATTAAAGGTTATGGCCACAGCAGCTAGCTTTGTCAAGCTTGTCAAGCGGCGAGCCAAAAAAGCATAATAACAGAACAAGGCACAAGCAGCGATAAATTAGAGGGAGAGACGAAGAATTCAAGGATCTCATAGAACAAAAAGTCAATATGACCAGGATAAACATTAAACTCATTATGATGTTAATCTATATTTTTCATGCCTGTCATTGCATGGTCTAAGAATGATATTCGTGTCAAACTTAGCCGTCCCTTTGTGCTCACCTTCAAATCTAGTGCCCATATTCTGGCATATGGACAGCCATGGCGTGAGACTTTAAAGCATAGTTTGCCTTTCCTAGGTAGTTGATAACGGATACACGGCAGGATACTCCGCGTACGAATAATTCATTAACACAGGTCCATGATTGCCATGTTTTCTAACTACTCAGGAAGAGGACAGAGCCAGCGAGAAAGATCCTGTGGTCACCGGAGGAGCTCTAAGGCGTTGTATGAGTTAGCGTAAGTTACCGATCAACCGGCCTGCGCCGCCATAACCGAGCACAGAGCGACGCCTCACTGTTTGACTTTCTCACTGGATGTGGTGTCTAAGATAGGGATAAGTAGTGCTAGTCTTTACGATTGTGTACTTGGTTTAACGAGAAGCCTAGAACCCAGTAAGAGGATGAGGCCTGGCCTGAAGAACAGTCTGTTCATTAGAGCATTGAAAGACTTGTGGCCTACGGAGGCCTTCCTAACTCATGAAAATGGAGGTTTGGCGAGCTACTCTCCATCTCCATCTTCATCTCTAAACTATTTACTTGACTGTAAGCTATATACTAGATGGCGTGACGCTATATCTGTTTCTCGCTAACATCACAGGATGATTGGCACAGCTCAGCCACCATCTCAAAATTGGTTTATGAGCTTCTACTATTATCATGTACTGGCGAGACTGCAGGCTCTTTCATCAAGGTCATTGACATTGAGTGGCATGTTGAATCAACTAGAGTTATTTGAAATCGACTATTGGAATCTGTTTGCTCCTTACCGCGATTGAGGCGTCTTTAAATGCATCTACATCTCTTTGGTGTACTTGCGTCTGATGCAAACCATGGCAATGCAAAAATCTTCAAAGAAACAACTCAATTTGTACATGTGATATTTGGGCACAAGCGCTGCTTATAATTCTTGTTAAACAAAGTGTGGCTTAGAAACGTAGCTGAAGGCAAAGACGTGGAGGAATACCATGGTTGAACCAAGCGACTTACCGCCCTATTCCATCATTCAGGCTGCAAACACATATCTTGGTCTATTATGCTGGTTCAAACTCGTCAATTTATTAATGGCTGATTGAAATATTTTACATTTGCATTTATTATCTCTGGATATGCCATCACCTTACATGAGACTAGTCTTGGGATGAGCTCGCTATCTTTCTGGCGAGTTGGACAATGAGACCATTCATATCAGATAGAACATACAAGCTGTCTACCTATTACCATCGATGCAGTATGACATAGGAACATTGACTATCCATGAGATTATGGAAAATACACGAGAAGTCCACCTTTATAGGGACAAACTTGCAAGTCGTCTAAATAATACGCTCAAATATAGTGGTAGTGAAGACTCCTATCCTCCCCACTGAGGTATTTATGTCCACCCAACCCCTGTGTCTGTTCATAGATGATTTGTCTAGTTAAGAAGAGTGAAGTATTTCGTGTTAATGATTAGTATTCAAGCTGTTACATTGCCCTCCGCCCCATCCGCAATTCCCTAATAGGCTGAATTGCGGCCTTTATGCTCCGGCCCCCACAGAATCTCTTTTGCAGAGAGACATGGGTGAATAATCAGCCGTTTCGATAGAAACACGAATAAGTAATCAATCATTTCGAGAAAGCACTATTGCTCAAACTTCACATCAACCTCCTCAGCGATCGTAGGGCTGTCATGGCTTGAGGTACGGTCAAGTGCCGTATTTCTAGAGCCAAGTGGAGCATCGTCACTCCACCGTAGAGATCTGCAGGGACACATTACATCATATGGACCTCAAAAGCCTAGAAGCCAGTTCTGGGCAAGGAGAGAAGAAAAAATTGAAGCAAAGAAAAGCTGGGATGGCATACAAATCTACTGAACTACCGCCACTGGCCTGCCCTACACAGAGAAACCCAGACCCTGGGACTGACACAAATCAGGATTGCAGCCTCGCCTTTCCATATCAGGATAAAGATCTCGTCTTACCATATTGGGATAGCATCTCCTCTCACATCCGGTATGGCTCCCTCTCATGCCATGTCATTTTGCTGCAGAGTAAGATCTTTATGCTCTCTTGGCTCTTTCTATAATTGTTCTTACTCTAGTGTAGCGTCTCACTGAGGAGCTAAGTACACCCTTCCTCTCGATCATGAGGGCCAGCCCACCGTTTAATAATCGCGACAACATCGCGTTGTGTATCGGTTCGTACGGATCCGTCACTCCTCGTGAGGCCTATTCCTTCGATAGTGTCGCATACGAAGGATCTAGGTGGTCCACTTCCCGCAAATGTCAATGCTGCCAGACAGAGGAGCGACTACTTCGTTCCCATGCCTAGTTCATTCTGATTAATACTCATGAATACGGACCTGCATCGGACTAGTTACTAACAATCCCTTGCTTGGTCGCTGACCAATTGTTTAGGCTTAAACATGTGCCAATTGCGGGCGCTTCTGCTTGCTGTCGGTTGTTGGTTTGTCGTTCCCCACCCAGCCGGGATTATTACTCACCTGTCGGATTTGAGAACAACATCAGCGATCGATCTCCGAATACAGAATGGAATGAACCTTCTCTGCTTGCTTACACCCGGAGGAAATGCGTCACTAGGATATAATTCCGACGAATAAGTAATCTCATGTGTTCTTGACGCCTCCGGATCCATCGTAAACGTGGCGGTTAAAATCCGAGCGCTCGATGGGATTTGTCCTTCTGATGTCATGGACCCCGGCCAGCCTCGTCTCCCCCACTTGGACTCATCACTCCTTGCGTAAATGCAAGAAAGTCGTCTAGAGATGTGTTGCGCGTAGCTAATTGGCTGTGGGAGAGATATCACGACGGCAAGACCGGAAACTGCGGCGAGAACCTCCGTCGATATGGGTTGGCTGGCACATCCTGCCTCCATGAAGACAAGTCCCCTGGGTTAGATCAAAGTATAAAGAAGGCGCTCTATTCATCGTTCATTGATACCATTCATCAAACCAGTCCTCTCTCATTATCCTTGACAAAGCTCCATTGATACCCCAGACAACACATTTATCATATCAAAAGCGTTCTACTCAGACCTCTCATAGCAACCATGGGCTCCATTCCTAAGACCTTCAAGGCCGCCGTCCTTACCGGCCCTAACAGTGGCTTCAACCTCCAGGATGTTGAGCTGAAGCGTCCCACTAAGGGCCAAGTTCTGGTCAAGGTTCTGGCATGCGGTGTCTGCTACACTGATGTCGACGTAAGCAAGGGCAACTTCGGAGATATCTTCCCTCGCATTCCTGGCCACGAAATCGTTGGTGATGTTGTTGAGATTGGTGAGGATGTCAAGGGTATTGAGGTCGGTCAGCGAGTTGGCGGAACCTGGCATGGTGGCCACGACTCTATTTGCCGTTCCTGCCAGCGTGGGTCCTTCCAGACCTGTGACAACAAGGACGTGAACGGTGTCTCCAAGGACGGTGGTTACGCCGAGTATGCGCTGCTGCGCTCCGAGGCTGTCGTCCGTGTGCCTCGGGATATTGACCCTGCTGACGCGGCTCCGCTGCTGTGCGCCGGTGTGACTGTCTTCAACGGTATCCGCAAGATGAACATTGAACAGGGCAACTTGGTCGCTATCCAGGGTCTTGGTGGTCTTGGCCACCTGGCTGTGCAGTATGC
This sequence comes from Albifimbria verrucaria, assembly GCA_020081605.1. NCBI lineage: Eukaryota > Fungi > Ascomycota > Sordariomycetes > Hypocreales > Stachybotryaceae > Albifimbria > Albifimbria verrucaria. The sequence continues at coordinate 6,819,476 of JAHREC010000013.1, forward strand.
TCACAACATGGGCTACGAGGTGGCAGTGCTTTCGACCGGTGACGACAAGGCTGAGTTTGCCAAGAAGTTGGGTGCTACTCACTACATCAACTCCAAGACCAAGGACGCAGCGGAGGAGCTGACAAAGCTGGGCGGTGCTGCCCTGATCGTGCAGACGGCGCCCAACCCCAAGGTTGTCGGCCCCTGGTTGGCGGCCTGCAGCCCCATGGCAAGCTCCTCAGCCTGGCACCTATCGGACCTGTTGAGATCGATACTGTAGCACTTGTCGTCAAGGGTGCCAGCGTCCACGGCTGGCCAGCAGGCAACGCGCTTGATTGCGAGGAGGCCATCCGCTTCAGCCAGACCCACGGCGTCAAGTGCATGATTGAGAAGTTCCTCTCTCCGACGTGCAGAAGGCTGTCGACAGCCTGGTTGCTGGCAAGCCTCGCTTCCGTAACGTCCTGGTCATGGAGTAGGAGTAGGAGCTGGTTGGTATTAGGGAAAACAAGAAAAAGCGGTTTGCAGTATTCGCGCGGAGCATATGGATGGTGTCTGGGAGTCTTGCAGCTGAAGGATGTATAACATGAACGGGTGGTAAGGTGAAAGGATGACGAGCCGTGGTTTTTTTGAGACATGTCAAACGTCTAGAATGATAATGAGGAAATGATATTGAGAATGATTAAGTCATTGAATAACATCTCTTTAACTCTCCACTACTCGAACATGTATGTGATAGGAACAGTCATCTCACCAGAGACAGAAACTAAACGGACATCGCCAAAACGATCAAATTGCTAAATACACATCTCATGGCTTCCAACCTCCTGTCCGGTCCCTGAACAAACCATTCGGGTCAACCTGGTCGGCAACCCTCTTTGCCAGTGCCCTACTGCTTGGGCGCAATCGCCCAAAGTAATCTTGGACATGATGACCGTAGTTCATGAAGATAGGTGTGTATGCTTTGGGCAAGGTACCATCATTTTGCCAGGCAAGCACCCTGTCCCGGATACCGCCATACGTCAGTTGCGTCGTCTGGTCCATTTTGTCGTAGTCGCTGGGAAGCGAAAACGCAAAGTTCATCTCAATAAGTAGGCGATCCACACTATCATCCAAGTCCATGAGGTCTTTACCTGCTTCGCGCGCTTTGCGGGCGATCACCTTAGGCAAAGGCTGGTATGCAATGGATGCGACGAGACCCGGGACAAGGAGTTGTTGATCAGTGATGTTGCGCCAATGTGCGTGGATGCCTTCTAACACCTCTTCGCTATGCTCAAGGGAGGGCAGAGGGATTAGTTCGGTGCCGATCGTATAAACAAGCCCCTTGAGCACGACCCAGTTGCTAGAGGTTACATACTCGGCATATGTACGCACTCTGGCATCGTTGGAAATCGGACCCGCGTCTGTGAAGTTCTTGAATGTGTTTGGAGGTACATCTGTACCATCATAAAAGAGAAACATGATCCAAGTATCAACCAAGTTGGCGGATGTTCGCTCAGCTGTCATGATAACTGCAGCCTTGGGATCTGTGTTGTATTCGGTAAAGTCCCGTACCGCCTTGAGCAGCTTCGAAGTTGTTGTGGGAGTGTTCAGGAAAGCAAGATTGCCGCCCCAGATCTTACCCTGAGGGAAAGCTCGCAATGTGTATGATGTAACAACACCGAAGTTGTTGCCGCCTCCCTTTAATGCCACGAAGAGGTCTGGGTTCTTGGTGGCTGAGGCTGTCGTTATAGTACCATTGGCGAGGACAATCTCGTACTCGGTCACAGTCGACACTGTCCAGCCATATTGAGCTGACATGTACGATAGACCGCCTCCAAGGATCAGGCCACCGGCACCAACATTGCCAATACGGCCACTAGCAACAGTCCAGCCAGTACCGTCGAGTGCCTGCGCAATATCATCATTGCGGTTGCCAGGCCCGAGCCTGACCACGCCTTCCTCCACATCAAGCAACACATGGTTCAAATCTTGCGTCGCAATAAGGGGACCATCTTCCACACTGGACCAGTAGTTGTTCGGGTTGTGGCCGCCTGACTTGATAGCGAAGTTCTCAGTATTGTTGCTCAGGAGCTTAATAACTGTGGCAACCTCCAACGCTGTTTTAGGGAAGATGATGCAAGATGGCTTGAGAGCAATACAGGCAGATGACCAATACTCTTGTTGTTCACTGGTGTAGGCCAAGTCTAGCCGGCGAGCGACCTTGATGGAGGTGAGGTCCTCAACATCGGAGCAGGTGTCGGCTTTAGCCAATGTCGCAAACAGCAAGGCCGAGAGGGCCATCAACTGCGAAAGACGAAACATGTTGACGAGCAGGCAAAGAGCCGGTAAGGAGCCGTTCCTGAGCTTGACCGGAGAGTTGCCCATGACTTGATAGACATGATGTCCACTGCCTTTTATAATCAAGGAGAAAGGCTTTCATTCTGTTCTCCATCGGTTCGCAGCTAGTTTCCTTGGAAATGTGGGCACAGCCTGGGTATAATGGAGCATGGGATCTCAATACTCATGAGTGCAAGTGTTGTTGACACAGGGGGCCATGACTCGACATCAAGGAAGTGGAGATTCCTATTGAATCAAGCTTGGTCACACAGCAATCACGTACACCCATCAGCCGGGCCCTGAGCATCCAAGCACAGGCTTAGGCATGCTGCAAGCTCGCCTCCAGCCAATTATGATCGTGGCTGTAGCCTGCAACTCACTCCTAGGGAGACTTCAAGCTGGATCCAGTGATGTCACTAAGCATTTAATACATTTGCATTTCAGGGGGATTCATGGCAAACATGGTAGTGGCATGACAGTAGCGTGACGAGGGATGCTACTGTTAAGTAGTTCTCACAGGGGTATTTGTGACAGCCTGCTAGATTGGCTGTCCATTGGATGTCCCACTTGACTACAAAAGCTGAGATGGAGGATCGGATATGCACGTCAAGCTTATATTGGAGCTATGACGAAAAGACTGCTCGGGAGTTAGTCTGGCATATAGGAGTGGGGAGTACAAAGGGGGTCGTCAGTAGTGATTGATGGAGTACGAGCAGACGACGATAGGCTTCTCGGTCGAGTTCCTTACTGATATAACCAGAATAAACATACAGTTGTGGCCGCATACCAATGTGTTATTGAGACGGTTTAAAATCGGATCCATGGAGAATAAAACGTCTCGTCTATGCAGTTTGCAGATCTTCTTTAGTTACCGCTCTTGTCAGGGATTGTACATGCACCTGTTGCCGAGTGTGGTTAAGGACTGGAGAAAGGATGGATATTTTGACGAACGGGATTTCGGCCACCCTCCGACATAAGATAAAGAGTATACACAGTAAACCTTGGCGCGTCAGTACTGGTAGTTCTGTGAAACACTGAGATAAGATGCCTTTCACCGAGTAATCTGTTCTACACAGGATCGTGCATACCATCTGGTCCAACTTCGAGCTTCGTACGATACCCTATGGACGTCACCAATCTAAGCCACCCAAGCTGAGGGGCATAATTATCCTTCCTGACAGACGAGGTTCGTTATCGAAACCGGATATTACACCAACCCCTTGACGATTTCTCGTGATGGTGTGTATGCTTTGGGAAACACAACACCAAGCTGAGCCATACGAACCTAGGGGATGTCCCCATCTGGCTGCCGACAGAGCTGACAGGCCAGGGTTACGATGGAATGGATGGAAGGGATCCGTACAGCCGCACCCAATCAGGCCAAGCCTAGGAAAAACGGTGACTAGAGGGAGGCCGGATGCCACCTTATGCGGAGTTGTAGGAAACTATTTGATGTCGTTTGGGAAATATCTTGGTCGATCTCACATTTCCAGGATTTGGTGCTATCAAACACAGCACCCCCGCAAAAAGTAGGAGGTATTGTGCAAGTCATGATGGTCAGTGACGAAACGCGAGATTGGCATGTCTTTAACCGAATGGACATATCACGATCGCACGTAGCATTTGGACTTTGGTCGATGTTACAAACATTAAGCTCTGCAAACGATGAAGAAGAGAGTTTAGAGCCACATCTGTTCAGGGTCTGTAAAATCCACCATATCCCTCCATAAGATTCTATAATATGTTCGGTTTACTCGGAGAGGTGGGTCTTCGGGATGATCAGAGCATGTGACGATACCCAACAGGGCAGTGACTGGCATCCGTACCTTGACTGCGGCTGAGGCAACCTTGAAAGAGGAGCCTTGTCGTGGATCGATATTAACCATATAGCCGAGGACTATACGGGGAATCGGGGCTCGTGCCAAAACAACTGCGAGATCCTATGGCTAACTCTGTAAACAATCGCAGGACTGCACTTCGTATAAGCAGATTCAGAAGAAATCTGACAACGTGTAATCTGAAAGTTCGTAGGGTCGTCAATGACATTAACTTGCTATCATAACTAGTGACATGCTTAATGCTTGGCTTAACTCAACGCTATTAAAAATTGCCAAGTGCCCATCCATGCAGATCGTCATTAGTCCTCTATTCTACAGTAACATGCATCTTTCTTCAAATGCTTCAATCCTCAAACAGGGCTGCTTCAACCTCGACCAGTACTCTGCCCTTTTCATCCAGTCGCGCTCCCACGTCCGATATCGGTATGCAAGATCTTGTATGTGCGACCTCCTGCCGGCTCACGCGAGCTTCATCGCGTGGAATCCACAAGGTCGGCTTGCGTAGCCATATCTCGGGCGGCATGTAATCGCACCGCCGTCGCTGTTCCGGGGCATCTGTATTGGGAAGGCTATCGGCGGGGATGAGCTTGCGCAAGGCGAGGAAGTCTTCGTAGACTTCAGGATGAAGCCATTTGGCGAGCCATGGTGGTGGGTTATTGTTGGCATCGTAGGGTCATTGCTGGCTAAGAGACCCAACTTTCTGAGAACCCGATTGAGACCGGATTCCTCGGCCTGCGCTTGGACTTTCGACTTGGCTACTAGGACGACAAAGTCGGAGATGATCGACCAAAGGCTCCTTGCTCCCTCGACACCTCGATCGCCAGTGACAACATGGTCATCGTTAAGCTCTTCGAAGTCCTCCTCTTCGTCATGCCCATCGTAATCTTCAACAACATCACCAAATGCCTGCTCAGTGTCGTAGTAGGCAGATGCGGCACCTCCTGGGTTTGAATCGCCTGTCTCATTAGAGCTCTCCGCTGCGGCTGCTAGAGCCTTTTCCTCTTCCCGAATTTCTTCTTCTAATGTGAGCGTCTGTGGCAGACTCTGCACCAAAGGGGTAATAGCTTCCCGAGCGATAGATGGATGATTCCTGTGAAGATGAGTAATAGTATAATTAGTACCATAGGTCCGAATGCCCCATTAAGTGCAAACAGGCCAATTAGGCAAACTTCCGCCATATAGAGGCCGGTAATCAGCTGGGTTAGGGCGCGTGGATAGAACAGGCCTTTGCTGTCCATGTCTGAGTCGAAGACATAGATGAGGTTATATCGCCAGACAAGATGCATAAATGCCATGCCCCTGCAGCAAATATGAGGATGAGAGGTGCAACACACGCATAGCTCAGAGCTAATATCCTGTCAGAGAACATCTACCAGCGATGAGCGATGAAACTTACCGATTACGCCCATGTTAGTGAAGACGGGGAACACGCCTCCCCAATGAACGCAACGTAACTGGCGCCAGAGTTTGTGCTGTGAGCGAGGAATGCTAATGACCTTGATGAAAAGGTGATGCCGAATAAGATCCAGGAGATGAATCAGATTTGATGCACCAGCGGCTAGACACTGGATGAGAATATACGAGATGTAGAAGTTGGATGCTCTGGGCAGGTTCTTGGCGAGAAGAGTTTGAGCTTTCATTGGGTCTTGCAAGACCTCAAAGAAGGCTCCAGAAGCTGCCGATGTCAAAGTCGTGATGAGAAAGACCTGCACGACTTGAAATGCGAAGTATGCCTGCTGACAAAAAAGCTCCGCCAGGATGGCTGATGGAACTCCTGCTTGGGCGGCACAAACTATCGCAGAGTCAGTTTCGGGCTTCATTATAAACAGCGCTGAGAAGACCTACACCGCAGCATCATCGGAACAAGAGACATAAATAAGGACAGGGCCATGGCGGGAACAAAACCACCGAGGAAACCGAGGATAGGTCCTGGTAGCTTCGGAATCCAGACCAGGAAGGGAATGCTGCTGAGAAATTCGACGTTCGATACAATTCCGACGAAAGCAGACGGAATCGACCAGAAGATAATGGCAGCGACAATAAGGGCAAAAACCAGGGTCCTTCGAACGATGCGTTCCCACCACGACATTCTCAACGAGTCCCAGATAACCTCATCTGGCCTTATGTCCAATAATCGAGTGGACATTTGTAGAGGCCGGTGGTGGATGACCGTCTGTTGCGCAGCTTGTGCGCTTTCCTGGGTGTCAAATTCAATAAAAGCGGCGGGCAACGCGTGGCCATCTCCTCGGCGTATGGACCGACGGAGCTTGTATATCTGCAAGTTCAACTCCTTCAACCGTTCGCGTGTCCACCTAATAGTATCTACTCGGCGACCATAGTTGGCGAGCGGACGGTGATGAGGACGAGATTCCACAGGGATCCAGAGTGCAGCAACGGAGCCACGAACATCGGGTAGAGAGGGATCGAGGCCGAAGGGTGCAGATACTCATCGTCCTGTGTCGTGCTTTCTTTCGATTGCAGTTCGATTGCTCCTGGCTGTCACGACTGTTCAGCCCATCTGTTGTTTGCGTGTTAGAGTGGCTCGATACAGGAACCACGGTAATCTCTGTGGAAGTCGAAGTATTATGACCTTCATCTTGGTTCTTCTCAGACTTGATCGACGTGTCAGCAAGATGCAACGGCGCTACGGGAGCGGAAGTGCAGACATCCGGGTTGGCACGCAAGTATTTGGTGCGGGCTGCATTTGCCTTTTTATCAGCTGTATCTCAGCCTTTTCTAGCCTCAATGCCGTTTGTTCTCTTTCTTTGACGAGACGAGCAAGGTCCTTGGTTGTGCGCGGGATCCAGATGCGCTTGGCTGAGTCGCCGTAGATTTTGCGTAAGCGACGCTCGTCAAGATACTGTAAGGGAACGCAGGTGATCATCATGGTACGAGAGGAGAGGCGTCCAGAGTAGTATGGCGAAGATAGATAGGCCTGGCGCAAGTTGACGTAGTAGATGCTTTCTCGAACAACGGTGAAAAGAACGAATCCTAAAGCAAGCAGGCCGATATAAATACGAGATCAGAATGTTCAGCAAAGAGTTACCCACCAAAGAAAACCCACGCAACAACAGCATGGGCAAACAGCTTCCGCTCGTCCTTGACATTGCCGATTGTGAGGAGGTCAAGTTGCTCTTGGCCATTGCCACCTGTAGCGTTTATGGGCAGAATAATCGGCCAAACAATGAGGCAACCGGCGACGCAGATATTGCGCAGCACTTTGAGGTAGCGAAGGAAAAAGAAGCCGTCTAGTGAACCATGATTCAAAACAAATGTATCTGGAGTTTTGAAGAAAGGAACAACCCAGTTTATCAAGCCCGATGGCAGGGGGACTGGCAGACCTGGATACTGGTCAATAAAGGTCATGCTCAGCAATGATGTCTCTGACTGAGTCGCGCATACCTTGGTGTTTGTAGGCTGTCAATTGTCCTAGGCGCATACACCCGCTTGCAGCGCGGACGAAGTAGGATGAAGGCAAGCAGACAGACGGCGAGATAAATGACCACGGGAATGAAGGTTGCCCTGAGCTTTGCCAATGACGATGTCTTGCTACCGGACGTGGTGCTGAGCGTCCCTCCATTTTCAGTATCATTCCGACTTGAGCCAACTCTTGGGTCGTCGGCTTGGTTCTGCGTTCTCTGGTGTTAGCAATTCGCATAGCGATTTAACGTTGTCGGATGCTGCCAACGCACCAAATCCAGAGCGCGGCTAAAGAGCCAATTCAGCCCATCCAGCCCTTGGTCGCGCGAAAGATGAAGCGGTGCAGGCATGGCAGAAAAGCGCAGCGCATGGCTTCCTTTGCACGATGTCCTCTCTTGAAGGCTTTCGAGCCGTTACAGGCGCAAAGGCAACTCCACACCTTAAAGCGCCCCGGGGAGGGTGGAAGACGGGCGGCTGAAGCGGCGGGTTCCACGTCAGGAGGGGTCATGGGCAAGTTTTACGCCTGGCTTGTCGTTTCTTTTTCCTGTCTCGCTACAATCTCCCGGACATCCAACCACGGTGAGAGGTGGCGTCGCATTGGCAGTCACACAGAAAGAGGAGGGCTGGATACGCCATATTGAGCAAGATGCAGCGACAGCCACGCTTATCGCAAATTATTGGATTGGCAAAAACTCGCCTAAGGGGACCAATGGCCCAGGAAAACCCCACGGGCACAGCGAGGGGGCAGTGCAGGCATCTCCAGTGGTCGAGATTTTCCCACGACAGGGATCTTCCCGCCTTTTCTGGGTCCGGCTAGAGAGTACACCGTCAATGCCGATTGGGCACCGGCGGTTGGTCATGGAGATCTGTCTCGGAGTTTAAGCAGTCGAAGGATAAGAGGCCCCTGTCTTCGTCTGATCAAGGTGGCAGGATGAGCATATCCCAGAGAGTCGTGACGGCATGTATGCATGCATGTCTTTGCCTGGGAGAAGTGGGTGGATGTTTGGGGGCGTTGGCGCCAAACTATTGAAGGAATCCTTACCGGTCACTCCACTGCTGGCCCTGGTCTGAGCTTCTCCACAGTAGGACCCTTGGGTGGGACTGCACCTTGAACGAATGCCGTGAAGCACAATCAGACTATCATGTTGGTCAAGTCGTGGAGACTTGGGATCACAGAGGATAGTGTACGACGTTGACTATGTGGCAGACGCCACAACATGACGTGGTACATGTCTATCATTCGAAGCGTGTCATTTGTTACCCAGACTTGGGAGGATCTCCTGACGAAAAGATGCATATGTTTCATCATACCAAGTGCTTCCTTTTGGGTCTGAGACGGCAAGATGTCTTCTCGTCCATGTCTTACGACATCCCCAAGTGGTAAACGAAAAAGGAGAACTAACAACCAGTCAGGATTTGGGTTAATGTACGAAATATTCCGTAAATTATTACAAGACTAATAGAAACTTAATAAAACTTTGACAGAAGATCAAGCGAAAATTTATTTGAAACTGTAAGAATATGCTTGCTGGCTTATTCTGGGTATTTCATAATTCAATTCGAAAATGATACTAATATTCATCGATTCGTATTCTTCGTCGCCACCTATTTGCCCTCTTCACAATCCAGAACGCGAATTGTAGGTGGGAGCATTCCCTTGGCAACCCAATCGACCTTGATATCGTCAGTGGTGATACATGACTGCAATGGTGAGCTTGTCAGAATGTAACATGACAAAAATACACGTTAATTAAAACAGCGTAAACTTGAACTCATCCAGCAGCCTTACCAAACAGCGTTGCAGGATCTTATTCAGGGGCATATTGCCGGTAGACATCAGATCGGATTGTCATAGTTACTTCACCCTGTGACATGGATGGCCATCGCTTCCTGATGCTCTGGCGGAGCTCTTGGTGTATATTTGCACGCTATTCCGCACTTTTTGTCTATAAGGTAGACGAGGTAGATGCGTCAATATTTACATCATTAAATGCTCCGGTCAGGGACTTTCGTTTTTCTTTAGAAGGTGAGGATATTTTGGTAAGCTCTGTCGGTTGCACGACACAAACAGACCAGGCCTTCTACATGGTTACCAATCTGTCGATCCTGGAGGACTTCTTTATCTACCAACACTCCTCATGAGCGCGGTTTAACAAGGGGCCATCTGGATGCGAACGAGGATTTGATAACAGACAAATGCTAAAGCATGTTCGACAATGAAAATGACGATGAGAAGAGACCCATCCTGTCTCTAGTCGTGGTACCCTCCAAACATTGACAATAACAAACCGTCTTTTCATGATAAGGTACAAGTTACCTTTACATGTGTTCAAGTTTCGCCAACAACCAAGTCGATAAAAACTATGATTTCCTACAAGACAAACAAATGGAGGATATGCATCGTGGGCATGGGATGTTCCCCTGACGCATGAGGTGATTAGGCTCAATCGTCGATGCATACCCTTAATGAACCACAGTGTTATAATGTTGTAAGCTGATTTATTGAGAATGAGGCAAATCATGCATCTCTAAACAGGCCAAGCATATCGGGATACTAACCAGGCTCAGAGTAGGCAAACACCCATGCAACATTGGAACACACAAATATAATGTTTATTTAGCAACGCAATACCTTAATGAAAAACAGAAAACATGTTAAACATCTATAAACAAGTAGCTAGAGACAGTAAGCCAAGGCTTGTGAAAAATATTTGGGGTGTTGAACCCCTCCATAGATGTTCTGCTGTGGTCATACCAGAGCGAACAATGGTAAAGAACCGTCATTGCATCTTACACAAGGGCAGGATTGTCATCCTACCCCTTCACCCCACTTTCTCCTCCCCTCCCTCCATCGATCATCATAACTCTGGCTGAACAACTATAATTCGTCAATCTGTGTCAATGAGGGTGTGGGTTGGCTTGCACCAACCGACCCCATGACATCAACCTCGATTAAAGAACGAGCGATATATCTTCGCTCGTTTATATTTCGCTTGTTCTTTCTTCAAGGTCGATGTCGCGGGGTCGGTTGGTGCAAGCCAACCCGCACCCTCATTGACACAGATTTGGCTCTAAAGGCCTTGTCTTCGACTTTTCATGATTGAAACCCCTATCGTAGCCCAGTTCAACACCTTGTTTTGGTCTGCCTCGTCTCTTGCCGCATTGACTCGGGTCATCCAGATGATCTAGATATTCCTTTTACAGAAAAACTCATGTCTCCTGTCGCATCGAAAAGGGACAGAAGCTATTTCTCTACATCCTCTGACGTGTCGCTTATGATTATCACGTCGCGGGGTTTTCTTTTGCAGGTGCATCGGAAAGTATTGTTTGATACCCTCAAGTCTCTACCATGAAGGTTAGGGTCATGCTTCTTGCTCTTGGTGTGTCTATCGAGGTCTTTTTGAGACCTAAACACCCTTTGCAACCTTGGCCAAACAAACGGCAATGGAAGTATGCTCCCGCGGCTGTGCGTTGGCTCATCTTACGGTTTATAGTAAGATCGTTGGCCGGTTGTGATATAGAAATGTCATTGTTGCTCTCATTATTATCCACATGATTGGAAGAAAGCTCTACTGATCCCATGTGACCAGTTGACAACTCTGGTAGATCGAGGCCCGACTCGGCGTTAATGGATGTATTTGTGGTGATGAGCGGTGATGAAGTTGACTCTGGTTTCATTACAGTAGTCTTGGCTTGAACCACTTCTGCTATATCCCTCTTTATCAATTGGTGAGGGTCTATTGTCTCTATATGGACAACCAGACTGTTTGGTGGGGCGATGTCAGACACAATTGCCTCCCAGCCAATCTGCAGGCAGAAGTGCTCCTTGTTGGTTTCGATACGGGTTAAACAAATGTCGCAAAAAGTCCAAGGCCCTGAGCCTGACGTAAGTTGTCCCGACCTTCGGTTAATTGATGATCATTTCTATCGCGTTGAATTGAGAATGCGAGGGCAGGACCTCGCAACCTCAAAAAGTTGGACCAGCAAATAGTGTCCCGAAGGTTGCTGCTAGCAGGTGGTATGTTAAGAGTGCAGATAATAATTCAGAACTGTTAGCAAGAAATAATATGTTGAAATACGTTGAAATTGCTGAGAGTCTCCAAAGGAGGAGACCCTCACGTCTTACTTGTTAGCCTACGTACTAGATTGGTTTGGTGGACGATGATGGTGCTTTTATATTCATCAATGACCTGGTCTTAACTCGTGTCTTATTCTCTGATCATTACTATCTACTCATTAACGTGAGGCCATTATTACCCCACCTCGTGAGGCGAATTATGCGAATATGCATACCATGCAGCGGCATCGCAAAGCGTTGCAGCCAATGCAACGTGGGCAGAAGCAGACAAGGACGGATCACAGACTTCGGGAATTAACATCAGAAATGAACCTGTGAACATGGGTTTAATTAATATCAGTAATTAATCCTGGAGAATTAGTTGTTGAAGGTATCCTAACGCTGATAGCCAGATGCTTCAATAATCATTCAACTTCGGATTTAAATTTTTGTAAATATACCAATGTTTAGATAGGTGATCTCCCTTGGCGCATGAGGTGATTAGGCTCAATCATGCATGACATTATTACCCTGTACTTGAGGCCATTAACGCTGAGGCGACGCTGGAGAGATTCGCAAAATGTGATCTCTCATTCGGATATCGGGACTCACCGCGCGCGCATCTGCATCCTACGTGAGGCCATAATTCATTATTGCTTCTCCGACGGAATTGAATAGTTACTTTCTCCACATCCCCAAAGAAAGGCAGTGATTTACCCCATGGGTGATAGTTACTCATGCGTGCTTTGCTCTATTTGACAATCCTTGGACGGCAAGTCTGCATCGCTCACTTGACATACATAAAGAAATGAACTTGAAAATGGCCTCACGATCTCTTAGCTATGACACTTTATCAGGATGACGCCATTCCTTTTTTTAGACTGTAGGGTGTGTGCTTTGAAGATCCATAAAAGAACTGTTATGGAAAATGGGCTGAAGGAGAAGCCTAGCCGCAAAAGCGACCTGATGGTTGTGCTATGAGGCTTGTATTAACAGATAGCGAGTCCTATGGAAACGAACATGCAAATCTACACAGAAGTGAGAGCATAAAGCGTTCATTGAATGCTGGCATGCGTGCGCTTTTATAAATCTAGTCGAAATATCGGTTCGAGACCTCTGTAATATTTCCAATGCACTTGTATTCATCGCCAGTAGTCCATGGGGTGGTTTAGCAGTTACAAATTTGTGATGAACCCTTTGTAAGTTTAGGGCACTTTGGGTGTTATTGGAACCGAAAGACTTATCATGTCCCCTGTATCCTCTATTCACCCATAGCTTACTTGCTATGCATGCATACCTGAATCACTAACATTACCACTCACAATGAACTGGCAAATGCTAACCGACGTCCGAGACAGATGAACAGTTTCTTAATGAACATGCCCTCATTTCCAGGGCTATGCACATCCTCTGTCCGTACATAGCATGGCTATGGCATGAGGTTTACCCTTGGCAGAATGGTATAGCCTTGACACGAACTCATTTTGGTAGCAAGTGGGAAGCAACGAAAGGGAAGCCTTCACATCACATCAGCCTTCTGTTTTATGCGAACATTAGTGTCTGAATACTCCCGAAACATCAGAAAATTAATATAAAATTTTAGGATACAGTAACGAACCTCTTCCAATTGTAGTAGTGTTAATTCGAATGGTATTCGTACATTGGTCGCCCTGTATCTCACCCATGCCTACTTGTATTTCTATCCCCGCTTCAGTGACCCTGCTTGGAGCATTTACTTTTACCCCAAGGCCAGACAGAGTAAGCAGGTGCTTAAGCCATCAGACGAATTCTTCTTAATGTAACCCAAGACTTGCTAGCCTTAGAACCAAGCCCTTGGCCTTGGTATGCTTGGCAAATGTTTTTCGGGCCAGAATGGCCGGGAGGGAGCATCAGTGTCGTATTATGACCTAGCAGCCAAAGAGACTGGTGCCCAAAAGTGTTGGAGAGGATCTGCCTGGCCACTCTGGTTTTGTTTAGCGTATAAAGTGAGATTTGGAGAACGACACGGGATCATCCAACGCCAAACAATTTGCTCCGGAGCAGAGCCGCAGTGAGATTCGGCCCCAGCCTGGAAGCAGTCGGGATCCCTCACTAGCAAAAGCATAGCTGACAAGTGAGATAAGCATCTCGCGGGGAACCATTACGTATCTTCCCTAGCTTCGGATGCCGCAACGCCATCTGCGGGGCTGGTGCAGTGCTTATCCGTGTCTAACTTCTGCTGAAGCCTGGCATCTGCATGGTTCTTGGAATCTCCTTGACAACTACCGCTTCGGGAAGACGCGATATGTAGCTCCCAGGAACTTCTGGCTAGCTCGAGTGATTGTCCAAACAAAACACACTGATGACAGGGTACAAAGAAGCTTGCCGAGCTCTGACGACGTCAATCACGACTCTTGGCCACTGCTCTAATCGGGCAGCTTGTGGAGACTTTGTGCTTCTATTCGCTGTCACACCGATGCCGTCCCTTATGTTGCTTGGGATGATTACAATATCCTCCTCCACATTTTCCCTCAACGGGCGCCGTCAGCTGTTGCCGTGGGGAATCATTGGCCGGGCAGTACGCAAATTGGGATAGCTCCGTCTCGATCAACATGATGATGCTGCCAATTGGTCAATTGCAGGCTCTAATGTCGTGATTGTTTTCCGCCATGGCTTATGCGAATACCGCACATATAATGAGGTGACGCCATCTTCCTCTCTGTTGGAGAAGCTTTGGAGATCACAGGGCAGTACAGCACATGTGCATATACTGCGGAGACCCCTCGCCTTGTCTCTTTTCCTTGACACCGTGATCCAACCTTCCTTTCTTGCAAGGTAGCATCCCGTTGATATTCATCTCCGTGCTTGGTTACAATGCGGTTTACCGTTATTGCCTTCGCGGTCGGGGCGTCGGCCTGTGCTCGAGACCTTCTGGTCGATAAGAGGCATACTCACCGCCAGCCAATTCGAAAGCGCAACGAGGAGTGGCCTCCAGTCCTCAGCGAGCAAGAGACAATCCTAGTCAACTCTTTCGATAACGTAACTCTAGATGAATGGTCAGACTACTACGGACACCAGGTCAAGCTGGCGGGATTGGGGCACGAGGCTGCACAATGGACCGCGGACCGTTGGAACGAATACGGGGTTGATGCGCACTTGAAAGAGTACCATGTGTACCTCAGTTACCCTGTTCATCAGTCACTCTCTGTAACTTATGCAGATGGGCGTACTGAGGAGGTAAACCTTGTTGAGCCTGTACTTGCCGAGGATGATGTGACAGGACGTCAAGATAACCAACCGACCTTCCATGGATATTCGGCTTCCGGTAACGTCACTGGCGAATATTTCTATGTCGGGTATGTCATCATGCTTGACCAGCCAACACAACATAGCACCTGCTAACGACTGACTAATAGGCGTGGTTCAATTGAGGACTTCGAGCGCCTCAAGGAACTTGGCGTTGAGATCGAGGGAAAGATTGCGCTCATCAGATATGGAGGCCTATTCCGAGGTCTCAAGGTCAAGAACGCACAGGACTTTGGTGCCATTGGTGTTATTATCTTTACTGACAGCGGCGACGATGGCGAATTCACTGTGGCCAATGGTTATGAGGCCTATCCTGGTCAGTTCTTCCAGCTTACAAAATGAGCCAACGGTTCTTGTACTAAATAGGTTTGCTTAGACGGTCCTGCTCGTCATCCCGAATCAGTCCAGAAGGGTTCAACCCTCTTCTTGTCAACTCGTCCTGGCGACCCTACCACGCCTGGCTATCCTTCGCACGAGGGAGCCCTCGAGCGGATATATCGGATGTCACACCGAAGATTCCATCAATTCCCATTTCTTATGCTGCTGCAGAGCCTCTGCTGAGGGCTCTCAACGGGCAGGGATTGATGCCGAGACTGTCAACCGCACCATCTGGGCTGGTGGCCTCGATGCCGAATACTCCACTGGACCTGCCCCGGGTGTGACTCTTTCCTTGAATAATCAGATGGAGGGAAGATTACACCGATATGGAATGTGATTGGAACTATTAATGGAACCAACTCCGACGAAACCATCGTCATTGGTAACCACCGCGATAGTGAGACAAACAACACCTTCATGATATCAATTTATGCTAATAAACTCCAGCCTGGATGATCGGAGGGACGGGAGATCCTAACTCCGGCTCATCAATCCTCGTAGAATTGACTAAAGCGTTCAAGAAACTCCAGGATGCGGGTTGGAAGCCAAAGCGCAACATGTAAGTGGCACATCACCAATCCCCGGCACGACAGCCTACCAGAGACTAACCGTGCGCCTTTCCGAACTTAGCGTTCTTGCCTCTTGGGACGCAGAAGAATACGGAATGATTGGTTCAATCGAATGGATTGAGGAGCATGTGAACTGGTTGACTGAGACAGCCGTCGCCTATCTCAACATCGATGTTGCAGTATCGGGGCCCCGCGTCGAAGTGAGCGCAAGCCCCGAGCTTCACAAGATTGGAACAGAAATCTTTAAGAAGATCGTTGCTCCAAACAAGGGTTTGTTCAACGAGTCTCTGTACGAGTCGTGGCAGCGAGACGCTGGCGGAGATGTGGGCGTGCTCGGTAGCGGAAGCGACTACACGGGTTTTGTGCACACTGGCATCAACTCTGTACGTGTGACCCATTCGAGCATGCACATATCAACGTGGGAACTAACATGATTGATTAGCTTGACATTGGATCTGGAGGAGGAGCCCAGGACCCGGTGTGGCACTACCACAGCAACTACGACACCTACCACTGGATGGCAACGTATGGAGACCCAGGTTTCCATCAGCACCGTGCCGTTGGGCAGTACCTCACTCTCCTCGCATACCACCTTACAGACGACGAAGTTCTGCCAATCGACGTGCAGAACTATGGCGTTGAGCTGCGGGCGTATTATGATGACCTGACCGAATTCCTGGCAGAGCACAATACTGAGCTCGATCTCGCTGGACTGTCAGATGCTATCGATGTCTTTGTTGGACGAGCGGACGAAGTAAAGAGGCTGGAGCAGCTTGCGATCACACTTGATGATAAGGATCTGATCCGCGTCGTCAACCACAAGTACCGCGACTTCCAGCGCGGCTTCATCTCCCAAGGCGGGTTGCCTGATCGTCAATACTACAGGCACGCCATATTCGCTCCAGGCCTAGATACCGGTATGAAGACCCTCACAATCGCCTCAAGACCTCGATGTATCGCAAGTGCTAATTGTCGCAATAGGATATGCCGCTGTAACCTTCCCCGGTGTCACCGAGGGAGTTCAGTACGACCGGGTAGCCGATGCGGAAGATTGGGTGACCAAGCTGCGGATGCAATTCTTCGTGCGGCGGATATCTTGAAGACATAAGGACGCATGGTTTGTGGACATTGGTTATGAATAATGACGCCGTGGATAGTATGGGGGTGATATGATAATGCACGTAGTTACGAATAATTTGAAAGACTTAGATGCATGATGTCTTTTTGATGTAATGATCAGCGCCTAGTTGCCACAACCCACCAATATCACTCACCCAGCAAATGGCCAATCTGAGGGTCAGCACGCGACCACTTTCTTGTTTGGGCTTGGCAGTTGTTGGTCTAGACTGGCCATTTCACGTAGCCACAATCGTGCTAGCATACTTTGTAGTATCATTGGAGCCAGGGAGATGGGAAATCTTGCACGAACCTGGTTTTCCATTGCCCTCTGATCATCTGCACGCAGCGAGAGTGGTGTATTCTATGGGAAGCTGACGTCAATAAACTGTCTTCAAGTGCACTTGATTGCTGAGCTCAACATGTGATGCCGTGTAAAAGACGAGCGCTTTTATATCAGGAGATCACTACTTTCTTAAACTTGTCTCACACCCCAACCATCAACTGGCCCAAGACATCGGACCTGCGAATAATTCCAGCGGCCATCACCAACCGAGACAATGCTCTGGTCCTATGTGCAGCGCAAACAAATCCGGCGGCATCTTGAGCAGCCCAGGGACCAAGAAGACCAGCCTGGTGCCGCCCAACTCACGGATGCCCACACGAAGGAGCCCACCGTTGTCCGTACTACTGGAGATGATGATCCTCTGAATCCCTCAACTGGCCTCTACTCTCACGATGCAGAAATATAGCGATTCTCTGCCTTCTCATTTTCGTGCAGGGCTGGGCCGGCGCTGCAGAGTCGATGGGTAACACAGCGGCCAGCCGAGAACTTGGCGTGAGCAAGGTAGCTGAGAACCTGTCAACATCTATGTATCTTTTGGTGTAGGCTCAGGCGCACTTCTAGCAGGTCCATTATCAGAGACAGTTGGAAGAAACCCGACGTATCTGGTCGCAACAGGATGTTACCTGTGTTTTGTACTGGGAACAGCCTTGACACCAACCTTTGGAGGACAAGTTGTATGCCGGTTCTTCGTTGGTTTCTTCTCCAGTGCAACTTTAGCAATCAATGGGTCTAGTGTAAGAGACCAGTTTCGACCTGTGAAACGAGCTCTCGTGTTCCCAGTTATTGCTTGGGCAAATGTTGCTGGTGAGTTCGTTTCTATTCTCAGCAAGCTTTTAAATTTTCAAGTCTAATCGTGAAATAGCTCCCATGTTGGCACCAGTCGCGGGAGGCTGGATTGTATCATCACCACACCTTGGCTGGCGCTGGACAGAATGGGTGACACTGATCATGTCAGGATTCGCCTTCCTCGTGGCGTTCATGTTTCTCCCAGAGACATATTTTCCACTTCTATTAGACTGGAAAGCAAAAGAGCTTCGTCGGATTACAGGAAATACTCGATACACCTCCGAACACGCCCAAAAAGAGTCCTTCTTTACCCGCTTGCGTCACACAATACTCATGCCCGCTACATTCTTTAAAACGGAACCAGTCATCATCTGCCTGGGCCTTTACTTGGTACTGCTTTATACCATACTGTTCACATTCTTGACTGGGTTTGAATACATCTTCAAACAGACCTATGGACTTTCGGAAGGCTTGACAGGGTCCTGCTTTGCTTCTGTGGCGGCTGGTGCGACATTTTTCACTTTCAGTGCGCCCTTGCTATATCGTTGGTCGCGTCGAATTACTGGACACGTTCACGGAGCGAATTTGAAACCAGAGTTCAGACTGTGGCCGGCTGTAGTGACGGCGCCTTTCCTACCGATTTCCCTGTTCTGGTTGGGATGGACTAACTATCGCAGCATCTCCATTTGGAGCGACCTGGCTGCGTGTTTTGCGTTTGGTATCGTCATATGTGCTACATATGTTAGCACGTATGAGTATATAATTGACAGCTATGGAGATCACTCTGCCATTGCACTTGCGAGCATAACAATGACACGGTACTTGATAGCTGGGGTATGGTGATGGCCGCACGGCCAATGTATGATGGCATCGGCGTGCATTGGACCATGACACTTCTCGGTTGCTTAGCACTACCGCTTACTGCAGCTCCATTTGTGTTTTGGAAGATTGGCCCCAAGTTAAGGGCAAGGAGTCAGTACGCAACAAGCCCAGAAGAGGATCGTGGGTATAATGGAAATTGAGAAACGAGCGAGGAAGCGGCTGGACCTGGTTTTAGCAGCATTGGTTTATGACGACTTAAGATTTATGACTATCAACGTACGCATGGAAGCCCTGAACCGTCTCATCGTATATTGTAAAACTGCACTGGTGGACCTCCCTTACCATGTCTGACACTTTTGGTCACCTTTCCGTACATGATGTTATCATCTCGGATATAACAATCTCCAATCAACACGTGGTGATCGTTTCGTCTTCGTAAAACATAAGGCATAGGTCCACGAAACAAAACAACCACTTCATCGCCTGGCCGCACAATGGTCGGGCCCATGCCAATTGACCCATTCCTTGTCACAAAGACTCTGCGTCCTCCTGCAAATACCGTAAAGGCCCTCCGGAAATATGCAGCAGCCATTCCTTCCTCACTCTGAAGCTCTGTTTGGAATGACTGCGTTTGGTCACCTGATAAAGAGAGTCGTGACAAAAAGCCGGCGACACACCGTTGTGTTAGCTTTTGTGCTTCTACTGGGCTCATGTTGCGAAGCTGCGGGCTCAGCCCTGTTTTCATGTTCAAGTGGGAATGGCCTAAATAACATCCATATGGGGCAATCGAGATTGCTTTGCAAAACGCTACATCTAGTGTTTCGCCTGTGTGGTATTGATGCCGAGGAGTAGGCTTGATGGGAAACGGGAAAAGTTGAGACCACACACGCAGGATAGCCGAAGTGACTTCTGTCGGATCATCTCTGAATCCTATAATGTCGCTCACACTCTGAACAATGTCGACCTGGAAGCCATCTAAACTGAGTTGGCCTGGATGCGTAAAAGCCCCGCCTATTCTTGGATTGAGAAGATCCGAGGCTGGAGGTATGCATATTCCTGCAGAGAAGCCTCCTCCACGAAACACTTCAAACGCTGATTCTTCGAACCATCGTGGCACCCAAGATGGAAATTCCGATGTTGATGGATCCACACGATGCTGTACGTAGCTCAGGACGTGAAGAAGCTTGGGGCTTTGTTAATGAAGAAGCGCGTGATATCCGTGTAAACAGTCGGAATGTCCTTCTCATAATCGGGCTTTAACGCCGGATCAACACCGATTTCAAGCTGAGGGCTAATGCTGTTGACGCGATTCTGAACCCCCGTTATGGCACGGAATATAGGGGATAAGATGCGATCCGTACTCCTACCAATATGCGTTTTAGCTATGATGGGATTCAACCCCTCGTCGCAAAGTCCCAAGATAGAGTAAATCTTGTCTCTGCTGTCCGTAGCCTTGAAGTTTCGCATATTTTCCAAAAGATCTAACATCGGACCGAACGAGCCTTCAATATCTGTCAGCCTCAGATTAGACTTTGGATTCCGTGTGGCATAAACTGTAAGCCAGAAGTTGAGGGGTCGCGCTTGGAAACTTCCTTTCAGCTTTTGCCATAGATAGATAATCGAAATTAAGTCGAGGAACGGTATCTCTAAGTTGTCACACATTGCCAGTGATCGGGGTGCAACGGCAACTTCCTGGAGAACCCAACACCGAGAGAAGTAGTCACGCTTGTAGAGATCGGCAAGATACTCCCATGCTTCTGAGGAAATGCTTGACATGCACTGATTTGTGATAGCAGAGACCTCATGGCTAGGGTTTCCGCTGTTCCCTGCTCTATGCTGAGCTTCTTCGATGTGTCTCCCAGCCTCAACGAGTCTTTTCGCAGCATCGAAAGCTAGGTCCACCCCTAGAGTTCGTGGCCCCAGCCAAACTACGGCCCCTACGCAGTGCTTGTATACAAGTCTCATATATTGGACTTGACGTGACCGTTCCTGTAGACTGCTTTGGTCGATGCAGAGAGCATCAATCCATAAACAGCGGGTTTGTGTCCCCAAACGTAACCTGTGCAAAGCGCTCTCTAGGTTGGGCTTGATGGGTAAGGGCTCATCTCCAATCCATATGTAGTTGCTCGGATCGCCTGTACCCCATGTGTATGAAAGTGCTTCATATTGAACGCCTGCCTCGATATTGACCACCTCCAGACGCCCATGAAGTGGTTCTTCTCCTTGGCCTGGAAAGAGGTGCAAGACACGCGTGTAAGGTGGCGTCCGCCCGAATTCTGCCACGGGCGGCAAGGGCTGATATCGATACATTGGGCCCGAACTTGAAGGGATAGTTTTGTCGGCTTATTATATGTTTTGTAGTTTGTATCTAGTTGCTGATTTCTTCCTAGAGTCTAGGAGGATGCGTTTGAAGCCCCGCGATGCGGCTGAGGCACGTTGGCCATTTTCAGCTAGATAAATTGTGTCACCATCAATCCTTAACCAGGGTATCTAGCCCCTAGTTGAATATGATACCCTGCTGGCATATATTAATTCAGTTCTTAGCCCTCTTGATAACGATTGGACGGGGATGTGTCTAGTGTTCATCATTATACTGTCGAGTCTATCATCCCTGTCGACAACCGCCTCATTTGGCACGTCTGAATACTGGTCACGACAGCCTTGAAGTTTATACCAATTAACTAGCTATGTTATTAAATTATGATTTTGAACTTATGAACAGATTTCACTCGATATGCATCTTCTCTCGATATGCTGTGTGGCACGTCTTTGGAACGTAGTGATCAGTTCCCTAATTACTAACTTGGTGTATAAAATGTGGGAATGACTGACGCTCTAAAGATCAAGTCGATTGGTTATGCTTAAACCCACATAATATGGAGTTCCGGGGCAATGGGTGCCGATGCACGGAGGCGGGGCTTGGTTATGTCGCGAGGCAATTCTCCCGTCGAATGACTCCGGCTGGTTATCCTCTTTATTCAACTCATATATCAAACTCAAGTTCGAAAGAAAAATGGCACCCAAAGTTCCGCCCAGTGGCATTTGGTGCCCCGCCGTCACCCTCTTCGATCGTGAGACAGACTCCTGATCCCTGATGACCAGGCCAAATACTACAGCTACTTAGCCAAGAGCGGTCTCGCGGGCCTGGTAATTCTTGGGACAAATGCCGAGACGTTTCTGTTGACACGAGAAGAACGCAAAGCGTTGATTGAGATCGCTCGCAAGGCAGTTGGCCCTGACTATCCTATCATGGCCGGTGTCGGCGGTCACTCCACAAAGCAAGTCCTCGAGTTCGTAGCTGATGCCGCCGAAGCGGGCGCGGACTATGTGCTCGTTCTGCCCCCGGCTTACTTTGGCAAGGCGACAACCCCGGCTGTGATTGAAGACTTCTACACTGACATCGCTACCAAGGGTGCTCTGCCAATTGTTCTCTACAACTTCCCCGCTGTTTGCAACGGGGTGGACCTTGACTCGCAAACCATTGGCGACCTAGCCCGGAAACACTCGAACATTGTTGGTGTCAAGCTTACCTGTGGCTCTGTTGCAAAGATCACTCGTCTGGCGGCCGAGTTCCCCCTGATCGGTTCGCCACGTATGGAGGTCAGTCCGATTTCCTGATCGGTGGACTCAGTGTCGGATCCGCGGGCACCATTGCCGCTTTCGCGAATATTTTCCCCAAAACCGTAACGCGGATCTATGATCTGTGGAAAAGCGGTTCGACAGACGAAGCGCTGCGATTGCACCAGAAGGCGGCATTGGCAGAGCAAGCGTGCAAAGCAGGTATCGGTTACGTCAAGTACGCCGCGGCTGTTAATACGGCGAAGAAGGCTGGAATAGACGGTGCAGTAGAGAAGTTGAAGCCAAGAAAGCCGTATCAAGAGCCACCACAAGCAGCCAAAGAAAAGGTGGATGCCGCACTTTCGGAGCTCGTAGCTATTGAGAACTCTCTCTAGGAGGTTGGTACGAGGCACAGCAACGCATTTGATGTTACGTCGATCAGAACATAAACATACAGGCAAGACGCTAGAAGTCAATCTTCATGAATTGTTAAACCGAAAGCAGTTGGATAACAACAAAAACAAGGATTTATTTCCTCTAAACTCCAAATTGTGCTCATTATTGCTTGCTCGCTCGAGAGCCGACAAACGTAAAGCGGCTAAACATGAGAAAAGAGTGAGGCCAGGCTCTAACCTGACAATCCCACGGATTAAAATTCCCGAGGCCCTTGACAAGATGCATCAAATGTATAGCTTGACCTGTTGATCTGTCCACTCCCAGAATTCTTGGGCTTTACCGCTACCCCTTCTTCCTTTGTCTTCGTAGAGTCCACCAAATCCTTGCGAATGCTCGCGATGCGACCCCAGGGAACAACTATAAGGTAAATGATCAGCTTTCGCTCCGAAATGATATGCGACGGATTGAAAGGGAAGCGACTTACCCCATGCACCGCTGTTTTCTAGGTTAATGTCTGGTGATAGCCCGGCAAATATCTCTGTGTAGGCGCCATAGATGGAGTCGTGCAGAACAAAGCTGTTCAGAATTGTCCTAGCGACAGATGCCTGGGTTCGCCACAGGTCAGACTTGAGATTTCCGGGGTTCAGCGCAACGCTGACAACGTTGTCTGACTTAT
Organism: Albifimbria verrucaria; assembly: GCA_020081605.1. Taxonomy (NCBI): domain Eukaryota; kingdom Fungi; phylum Ascomycota; class Sordariomycetes; order Hypocreales; family Stachybotryaceae; genus Albifimbria; species Albifimbria verrucaria. The sequence goes on from JAHREC010000013.1 coordinate 6,843,018, forward strand.
GTCGGCGAGCGAATTCGGCTGAGTGCAGGTAGTTTCCAGCTTTGCTGATGCCGTATTTGGTCAACCAGAACTTGTCATGGCGATAGTTGAGGTTGCTCATGTCGATGCCACCGGTGGGGACTACGGGCATCTCTGCTGCCGACGACGCGACCCAAACGACGCGTACACTGCCAACAGGCTCCGTCTTTGCGGTTTCCACGAGGGCAGGGGTCACGAGCTTGGTGAACATGTAAGTGCCAATGCAGTTGACACCGAGTTGGAGCTCGTATCCCTGCGCCGTCTTGGAGCCGGCAGGCGGGTCCATAACACCGGCATTGTTGAAGAGCACATGTAGCTTAGACTCGCGCTGCAGGAACTCATCTGCTGAGGCCTTAATGGTGGTCAGGTCGGCGAGGTCCAGGCGGAGAAAGTGCAGCTCGCCGGCAGAATCAGGGTGAGTCTCCTTGATGGCCTTGATGGCATCGGCAGCCTTCTCTTCCGAACGGGCGGCGACGTAGACCCTGGCGTTTTTGGCGTATAAGATCTGGGCAACCTCCTTACCGACACCAGTGTTGGCGCCGGTCACGATGTAGACCTGGTGGGAGACAGTTAGGATCGTCGGTGGAATCATCGCGGACCTACACTGAGGGCAGTGCGCCTCACCTTATCGTTCAACAAAGGCACATTTTTCTCCGTAAATGTTGGTTTGGAGGGATAAGATTGGCTGTAGAACTCCCAAAGATAGCCAATCATTTTCTATGCTCTTTGACGCACCGAAACGGGCGTGTGAAATGTGAGATGGATTTTGTGAAATATCTGTCACTTGGGGCCCCCGTGTCGAGGTATGAAAGAAACTCAATAGCTCTCAGTCGTTCAAGTCATAAACTGCAATGAACCAATTCTTGACCGTTGGTAGGAAAGTGCTCTTCTCTTAATCACACTCCAAAACCCAGGGACCGGTTTGAGGAAGAAGTTGGTTCATAAATTGGAACCCTCCCGTTTGACTCCACGTGGGCACTACTCGTGACAGGGATATGGCAGATTCGGGTGGGACGTCATGGCCTTGGGTGCCCGCTTAGCAACATTTGCCGCCTACAGCCAGTGTATCCAGCTAATGAGGTACTGGCGGCCATTTCGCTCGCTCTCCCAGCTACCCGGTGTTGAATCGTGTTTCAACCCAGGCCACGGTTTCACTGATGCGGCGAGCACAGGCAGCCTCGGCTTCTAGAAAAGTTTGTGCGCCATCATTGTCCTTTCCAGTTAGAGGTCGGCGCTTACAGGCCGATTTAAAACTGTGCACGAGTCATGGTCTGTCCTTTTTCCTTTTTCAGCAACAGAGGCGATGCCGTGGCAAGATCAACTCTGCGCCTGGTGAGCAATACATGGCCTACGATAACAGAACCAATCTCAGCATTGCATTCTTTTGCATCCGATCGGCCGAATGGTGCGCCATGGCAGGAAGCGGGGAGAACAGGATGCAGTGCTGAAGGGAGTGGACCTCTTTACATACCAACAATCCATTACAGTGCTCGGCAGAAAGGACAGCGAGTTCTAGACTCCAGAGCTGCTAATGCCACCACGTAGTGCTCCCTGCAGCCATTGCGAATAGCAAGTGACGACAGACGTGATCAAATGCAAACTGTTTCCACCATATTTCCACTCACTTGCAAAACGGAATTCCCTGGTTAAAGACGCATCTCGGCTGAAAAATGTCCGAGGTGCTTTGAACAGCATACTATCCGTTGCGCTGCAAGCGAGCACGATGAGGACAATTGAAGAACGTGTGCATATTGTATAAGAGGACAGGACGTGTACTCTTTGCCCCGCAGGTTCTTGGAGAGGGTACTCTGTATGTTTAGCCATACTATTTTGCCTCATATTTGTCCTTTGCAAAAATGCGACTGATCAACCCCTCCTCCTTCTCTCCGCCGCCATGGTCGAAGCACGGCCAGCTGCATGCAAGCCTCCGCCTTATTTTGTTCTCACAGGTGACTCTACCGTGGCAGTGGATGGAGGCTGGGGAGACGGCTTCTTGGCGTATCTGAAGAACTCTGCCGATGGCATAAACCCAGCCAAGAGTGGTGCCACGACTGTGTCATTCAGAAAGGACGGTCGATGGGACATAGCCATTCAGGCCGTCAAGGATCATGTAGACGATTACCAACCCATCGTTACCATTCAGTTTGGGCATAACGATCAGAAAGCGGAGTCTGGTATCAGCTTGGCTGAGTATAAACAGAACCTCATTGACCTTGCCAACGAGGTCAAAGCAGCTGGCGGCACCCCAGTCCGTAATGATCTTTTCTTTTTTCTATAAAATTATTGGATCAACTAACAGTCAGTTCTACGTGCAGATACTCGTGACTTCGTTAACTCGTCGCGGCTTTCAAGGAGGCAAGGTCGTTGAGAACCTGGCAGAGCAACGCACTCTCACAATTGAGGCGGCGGACGAGGTGGGCGCACAGTACCTGGATCTAAATCGTGCCAGCACCGACTATGTAAATGCCATCGGGGAGCAGTCTTGGAATTACAACTGGGGACCGACCGATAGAACGCATCTTAACCCTGCCGGGACGGTTGTCTTTGGTCGAATGTTGGCCGATCTTCTGATCCAGAAGCGACCAGACTTGGAAAAGTACATCCAACCCAACAAGGTGTTGAGCGACAAGATTTGGGCAGGCGAGTATGCAACAGGAGATGAATAAACTGTCCATGCGCGGTGTCGCTTTGTTAGACAACGGAACAGGTGTGTGGTATAGTGCTGTATGTACATAGACTATTCATCACGTTAGATACTGGCACGAGGCGGGCTAAAGGATAAACAAACAAAGAAGATGAGAATAAAGCAATAATTATAAGGCGTGGGTCTAAGAAGATCGAGCGCTGCCGTATCGAATGATTACAGGTTACCTCAGCTCAGGCTGCTGTGCTGGTATAATACCACATAACTCAACTCCCCAAATGAATGCCAACATCCCGAGTTCAAGACAAGTGAAATCCGAGTACGTATGAATATGCTTTCTGCCAAAACGTAAGCCACCGAGTCATTTACAACTACCGAGACCTTGGCACTCAGCAATGACTGGTAGTGGCGGATTCTGGCACAGACACAGCAGCATTGACGGGCGCATCAACTGATTGCACGATGCCAACACAGCCGCCATTACGAAAAGCAAAGCTGGAGTTACGAAAGATCAGATCACCAAAATAGCCTGTTCGTCATCGCTGTCCTCCACGATTGAGATCAACCCATCCATCAGTTGCCCCAAAGCCCCGCACCGGGTGAAGCTTTACCCTCCTCCAGATACCAACTGGATAATCGTCGATTCATCTTTTGCCAACCCGACCCAAGCCGCGAAATTGCGACGCATCTAGAGGCGCATTGGTTTGTATATATGAGCACCAGACCGGAATCAGGATGATTCCCAAGCCAGCCAACACACATTCTCACCACAACCATGTCTCGCCAAATCCTCCTCATCAACGGCCCAAATCTAAACCTCCTAGGCACTAGGGAGCCTGAAATCTACGGTGCAACTACACTCAAAATGGTCGAGTCGCAAGCCAAGGCTCAAGCAACTTCACTGTCCGCAAATCTGGAGGTTTTCCAGTCCAACCACGAGGGCGCGATTGTCGACCGTATCCAACAAGCACGGGGCAAGATTGACGGCATTGTGATTAACCCAGGAGCTTACACTCATACCAGCGTCGCAATTCGAGATGCTCTACTGGGTGTTGACATTCCATTTGTCGAGTTACATGTTTCCAATGTCCACGCTAGGGAGCAGTTTAGGCGACACAGCTATTTGAGCGACAAAGCAGAGGCGGTCATTTGTGGATTAGGAGTATTTGGGTATCAAGCTGCTATAGAATTCGCGGCAAAGCACATGAAGCTAAGAAAACAAACAAAACTATAAGATAGTTCCTTACAACATAGCCTGTACCCTTTGCGAATGTGGCTTGTCGAGTCCCAAATCCTTCGTGAGCCGTGACCAAGATCGTGCTGCCCTCTGTGCCATTTCCTCTGGTACATGGTGGTCCTTTTCCGTCAGCCGCCTGTTGAAAACCTCGAAGCTAAGCCATCCCTTGAATCCAAGATCATGAATGATAGAGTGCATGATAGCCTGGACAGGCAGGTAGCCTCCGTACTGTTCCTCTCCGTATAAGAGTCTTGCATTTCTGGACCAGCTCATTCTTGCAGGCTGCTCCACGTTGAAAAATGGATGAGTTTCATCCAAAGGACGCTTCAGGCGTTCTCCATCTGCGATCTGAACTAGGAATACCCGCGAGACATTCACGGTCGTCACAAGCCGTTTCAGTGACTCGTTGACCGCTGATGTGCAATTGGGGGTACATCCTGTTGCGCTTTTAGGATCGGCATATATCCTCCCTGCGATGTTGAACGTATCGAGGCACAAGCCGAAGTTGGGTCGGGCCACTCGTTGAACAACGTCCCAACTCTCTTCCCATGTGCTCACTCTAGTGCCCCAGCAGAGTGCTTCAAAGGCAAAGCGTACCACTGGAGTTCTCTGAAGGCCCATGTCTGCCACCTCTTGGAAATCGCTAATGATCAGATCCATGTCTTCTGTGATTTGGTCGGCAGGGAGATTGCTGCTTGGCAGTAGGATCAACTCGGTTTTGAGTTCATAAACGAGGTCCAGCCACAGCTCCATGTCCTGAATGCGTTTGTTGTGGAGAGACCTCGAGACGAGACCCTCATAATGCATAAACGGTTGGAGGCAGATGATGGAAAGTCCTAGAGACGAACACGTCTTGGAAATAATGGCAGCAGCAGCTCTTTGTTCTCTACCGCTAGGCGAGTCGCTCGACGAGATGGTCTTGGAAAAGTCATAGAGGTCTTCGTAAAACAATTCGATCCCTCGAAAGCCATGGCGTGCTGCCAACTCTAGCTTATGTGGTAGAGAATGGCCAGCGAACGAACGCCCCAACGACATGCTGCAAATACTGGGTTTGTAAGACATATTGACTGTGTAAGCTATACAAGAGATATCTCATCAGGTAATGGAAATGGAATGGTGATGAGATTTGCTAGTCTACAGACAGAACTGATTGATGCATTACCCAGCCTTTATATGATGACATAGATGATAATGCGTCAGAGAACACAACAGCGGAAAGGAGCGGTTCAGGAATATGGTCAGAAACGATGCTAATGGTATCATACACCCTCCACCATTTCAAAAGAGCGTCCTATCAGTGGCCATCTTCAACCATCTTGAGCTCCATCCAACATCCCGGTGCGACACCTCGCTCAATTCCGCGTCCCGTTCCGCCATGGCTAATGCCGGCTACCACTCTCACCTTGGCTGTTCCTGATAAACATACAAGCAGAGTATATCCAGTCTGGTCGTTGTGTTTAAGGATAATGGTTCAGGAACAGTGACGCAAGCTACAACGGCAGTTGAACGGTGGATAAAGACTTATCCGGTGGTGTGGGGCTTAGCATCCCTCATCTCCCCACACTTCTTGGCTCTGAAATGGGGGTTACGGGGTCTCGGATGTACTGAGCCTGGCGATTTCCACACGAACAAAGCTAATTAGAAACGAGAAAAGTGTTATAACTTCCACCGTATTGCTGGTGGAATGTCTGCCGCGGAGAATCTGAGAACTTGATTTGCCTTAACCCCGAGCTTCACTCCTCTCACCAACAATGGCTCTCTCTGTGCAAGACGACACTCTTGAGTCCCGCGTGCATGCTGAGGTATCCCATTTAGAGAAGCACGGTTACCTTTTGGGCAAAAGATCACGCATTCCTTGTCACCTCTGCTTCACGATGTCGTTTACCGGGACTTGGGCCTCCAATGGGGCCAGGTTCGATTGGACTCAGCGGACATCAACCTGTTTCTGCGGTTGACAAAGGACCCAAAATTCTATGGTAAGGAGTAACTCTTGATCGCACCCGAGACATATCAACTAAAAACAGTTCAAAGGTGCATCGGTGACCATGCCTAACAAAGTGGCCATTCTGCCGTACCTGGATGAGCTGACGCCTGAATGTCGGGCCGTGGGCGCTTGCAATACCGTTTTTTCAAGCCTTCTTCTACATCCCAAGCGCGCCGCTTGTGTGGCGCAAATACCGATGTCGTTGGAGTTCGTGACAGCTTTTACTACAATGTCAGTTCTCCAGCAACCACTTATCACAACCGACCAGCTATGGTAATCGGTGGCGGTGGTGCTGCGAGAAGTGCAATCTATGCGTTGCGGACATTCATGAAGGTCACAGACATATATTTGGTGTGTCGTGATGCAAGTGAGGTAGAAGCGATGGTGCAGCACTGCACGTCGAGGGGATACGGCGAAGGGCTCATCCACGTCACCACAACATCCCAAGCCGAGGCTCTGGAGGCACCTGGAGCAATTGTGGCTTGCATTCCTGATTTCAAGCCTACGACACCTGCCGAAATCCTTGCTGACTCTATAACCGACATATTCCTGTCAAAACCAAGTAAGGGCGCTATTCTGGAGATGTGCTATAACCCAACACCTTTCACAAGACTCGGAGGTTTAGCTGAGGCGAAAGGATGGCAAGTGATACTTGGAACGGAGGCAATGATCTGGCAAGGCTTAGAGCAAGACAGGTATTGGACAGGGAAGGCAACTGATGGCCTGCCAGTTGAGAAGGTGAAGCGTGCCATTACAGCGGCAGTGGAGGAAAGGATACCTCAGTCAAAGCTATAATGTAAATTACATAAAAACTCAAAAATAAAATTGGGTTAAACACATAAATACAGTGGCATTGTCCATCGCCGGAACCCCAACTGATGTTTAGCTTTCCCGCGTGTTTTGAAGCATTTAATGGCAAGAAGGGGGTATTGGAATGAGGCCGTTCGTGATAAGTAAATATTTGAATCAGTTTCACAGCACGCGGACTTAGGGTATCTTTGATGGACTTGATGGCAGTTGTCAAGAGTTCTTGGTTTGGGTAGCAGTATTAAATTCTTTATCCTCTCCCAGGGTATGTAAACAAGGTCCATGCTGCTGTTGAATTACCGCTAGTAGCAACGCGAATTCCTCATTTCCTATCTACACTGTTATACACAGAAGTAGGAGAGGCCAAAACAAACATCTCCATGTGTCCCTATATCCTCTCTCTCAAACAGCTTGCCCTTCTACTTGCTCTACACGAGACTTCTCCTCACGTATGTTGCCAATGGTGGCTCGAAACTCTTCATCTTGTAGTCGAAGCTCCTCCATAAGCTTTTTGTTCGCTTGCCATACAGGCTTGGTCTCGAACAGCTTGTCCATCATCTCAAGAGGGATAGACTTGGTCTCCGGGATACAGAAGAAAACGAAGACGACAGAAATGATCATCAGAGACGCAAAGAAGAAATAAACTCCATAGCCCCAAGCATTGAACATTTGCTCCGTGAAACGTGCAATGATAAAATTCCATAGCCAGTTATTGGCTGCGGCATTGGCTTGACCCAGTGAGCGAGTGTTCTGGTCAAAGATCTCAGAATTGAGCACCCAGGAGTTCCGTTCCATGAGGGCGTGTAGAAGGCCGTCCAGAGATAAAAGAAGAATATAGCAGCAATTCCACCAGATGATAAAGACGAGTCAGCAGAAGGCGTTTTGTTGGCAGTGTTTGCGATCTTGATATAGGCTCCAATGAACCACATGCAGAGGGAGCCTCCAAGAGCGCCAACCATCAACAGCATGCGACGTCCCATGTGATCAATGAGAACAAGGAGCCATACAAAAGTCAATGTGGTCTTGACCACACCAAAGATGCCGGTAGTCAGCAGCGCGGTGTTTGTTCCAGTGATTCCAATGCTACGGAACACCGTCGGGCTGTAATAATTGATAGCATTGATGCCAGAGCCTGTGCCACTGTTAGTTGCATTGTTTCATTTGTAGGAGAACAATTGATGCTTACCATTCTGGAATACAAAGAGAAGAGCACCAATGAGGAAGCGATACTGGATTTTGCGTTGCTTGAGTGCGCGGAAAGGCTTCCAGAAGCCAGCGCCAACATCGCGTCGATACCGCTCCAGCTCTTCATCGATATAGGATGCCTCTTCAATAATGTAAGTGTCGGTGGGCTCAAGGTTCCTGATCCAGCAAAGAATCTTCATAGCCTCCTCCCGCCTGCCCTTGAGGAACAGCCAGCGGGGAGATTCTGGGAAGAACAGTGCACCCAACAGTAGCAGGCCACCTGGAATAAGCTGAACACCAAAAGGGATCAGCCATTGTGTCCGTGTGGGCGGCAGTGTTGTGTTGACTCCATAGTTGATCCAGAATCCCACAAGACCTCCAATCTGCCAGCCTAACTCGTATATACCGACAAGTCGACCACGAATAGCAGGCGGCGACAACTCGGAGATGTAAATTGGGGTCATGTTGGAGAGACCGCCAACGCCAACGCCTGCCAGCACTCGTCCACCGATGATCAGTCCCAAGCCTCTGTCACCATTGGCACCGAGCATAATGCCAGCGCCAGCCATGAAGATGATACCAAACAGGAGGAGAGACTTCTTGCGACCGAGAAAGTAGCTCGAAACGAAGGCGCCAAGACTGCCGAAGAACGCGCCCGCCTGATAGACGGACACGATATTCTGCTTCAGAAGGGCGAGGGCGGAGGGAGAGTATTCGGCGAATCGAAACTCTTTCGTGAATGATGGCAAAGCCAAGGTCGTCCCGATAAAGGCGGAATCATAGCCGATTACACAGGCTGCAAAGGACGCAGTCGCCGCGCATATGTAGACACGCCAATTGTAAACAGCCTTCGGCGTAGGCCGATCTTCTTTCAACTGAAGGAGCGTCATTTTTACAACGAGCTGTCTTCGAAGGCAAAGCTCGTGATGTCAGCGTTGTGTAGACAATGCTTAAGTACTGGGGCGCTGAATGTCTTATACCCCGGAGATCAAGGTCCCTCAGCGAGCAGGGTGCAACTGGCAAACCGTTACTCCGTGATTGAAAAGCCCCGGCAAATACCTTGGAAAAAGCATGCCGGTGTTTGCGGGGAAACATGGGGAAGACTTGGGGCTTGCATTAGTGCTAGGCTTTTCACCACAAAACTGTGGAGAGGTCTGGTCCCTGGATAAGGCTTTATCCTCTGGATCAACAGGACCCTTGAACCAAGCAACCAGGGTCATGACTAGCCAACAATCTAAGCTTTACCAAGTCTAAGAATTGCTAATCCCGAGACGAAGATTGGATAAACGAGGGCTTATAGAGTGGCTGGATAAACTCATTGTAGCTAAATACTTTTGACCCCTATGTTTCATCAAAACCTGGGTCACTAAACCCACATCCCGGTGCAAAGCCCAGGTTGACCATGAATTGTGGATCGAGATCTATACTATCTGTACAGTCAATAGAACCGAGCTGATCCAATATCGAGTCGTAATCCATCAGCTGGGTTTGTCCATATCCGGACTGTGGCGTCGGGATTGCATACATCCTGTCGGTCCCAGGGGTGTCGTAGGATGTGCCGCCTGACTGCAGTGAAAGAAAGGCCTCCAAGTTGGTTGTGGAACTTATTGTGGGTGCTTGAAAGTCTGCATGTGGTGACAGATAAGTTGTTGGCAAGGAAGCTGGTGGTTTTGCGTGTGCTCCATTCCTGTCTTCTTCAATATTCGTGCTTCCAGTGTAACGGCGGAGACTAGAGGACTCTTGACTGAATACACTTTCATGCCCCATATTGGGCGATAGTTCCTGTGCCATATCCGCAGCTGTCGGAGTCCATACATTCATCAAGGTCTCCATGGTCGGCTTGAGAACATTTGTTTTTGTCTGCCGCTGCATGAAGTCCATTAGAGTATAAAATATTGGAGGAGATCCCGTGGGTCCAATAGTTGAGAGATTATTTTCGATTACCTCAGAGAAGGTAGAGAATACCGAAGGCCGGCAGGTAGATGATAATGCAACCGTACCAGCCAGGAAAACAGCTTGCAGAACAAATGCCGAGGGTATCGCTGGTGTCGTACCCATAAGTGAATTGCAATAACTGAATCTAGGATCGAGTGTTTTTGCAAGATCTTCTGGAACCATCCTATGTGTTCCAGCGCATCCATGAGACCGTCCGTTAAGACTCACGCAAATGGTCTCGCTGAATTTCAATAGTTGATACAGAGTCTGGAGAGGGCGCGACATGGTTTGCTCCACCGTCGATGCATCCTGTACATTATTTGTGAATCCAGACATAGCTGCCCAAGGTTCTTCTTCTTCGATGTCCAAAGAACTGAGGAGTTGTTCCGAGTACCACTTATCTTGGGATCCAGGGTGCATCTGCGGCTGCTGCCCCAAGCTCAAAGACAACCATACATCAAGAACAAAGCAAGCGCCAGTCGTAATAGCCTGCTGAAGTCTATGTCTCGACTGGTGCGTATTTAGCAGATCAGCGTCTGTGGAAGCTTCTCGCAAACACAAAGATGCTCGCGTTGCAGTACCGACTAGGCACCATGCTCCAGAAAGGTTTCCTGTCCCATCAAGATAAGGCTATGGAGCAGCATTGCTCGGACTTGTGGCCAATCTGGCATGTCCTCTCTGTTTTGAAGTTGAAGGAGTTTTCGTGAAATTGAGTAAATAGAACCAGGTTCAATCTCATTGTCGTCTGTTGGTCTTGCTTTCCGGTCTTGAAAGCTAGCCAAGGCGAACACAGCCCATAGCTCTGTATGGTTTGGTGATAATTCGTGAGGAGCTTCCCAGCCTCTTTGAAGGCCTTCGGGAGGGTATTCCGAGATGATGGCAAGTAAAGTTTGTTTATCGACTATGGGAAGCCAGCAGTGAGTATATGTGTAGTATATGTCTACTAGTCGTCGCCAATGCCGTGGTAATTTTAACACAGGTCGACATTCGGCAATATGCTGTGAAGCCTCACGGAAACTGCCATCATTTCCTTCCAAGTTATCGGACCGGATGGAGCTTGCTGTAGGTGTGTCTCCGTCCTCCTCCCCGGACTCCGAGCCTGCATCTTTGCGCGGAAGTTCACCATCTGCTAGAATACGGGCAATCTCTTTGTGAACTCGGCTCCTATTCCATTTCTTGTGCAGATGATGCCCATTGCTATTCTTTTTGTGAGTAGTTTGGCGCCTTCGCGGCCCCCATTGTCCGTGAGCAAGCGTTGGAGTGCACTCTCACTTTCCGGAACTTCGTCCAGGACCCAAGCGAGAGCCAACTCAATCGTTCGTAGGTATCCTGTTTGCACACCTCGCTTCTTGGATGAAATGGTGTAGGAACAGTTCCGATGTTGCGACGCGCAAGCACCACAATGTGGTTTTCTCCGTCGCATTTCTCGCGGGCGGCTCTGCAGGGTTGCAAGCGAGAGAAACTCGCCTTCTCTTTGCTGGAGCCCATGTTGATGTTGATGGGCTTTGGAGATTTTCTTCGTCCCTGCCACTGCCTCTTTTGGGCGGCATTATCACAAGACGGTTCTGTGAGGGTTTATTTGCCGAAAACCCACAACCCTCTTGGCACTGCAATGCACATCAGGGCAATTGAGTTGTGGTGGTTATCACCATCCCTCCTCTCCCGGGCGAAACTCAACTGAGAGTATCACAGAAACCTCAATCAGCCCCTGGATGGTGATACACGCGCACACCCGAACTGAGACGTCATGTGAAGAGGTTGCAGGGAGCTGTGGGGACAGACCTTGCGGGGTGGATAACTAGATCTAGATGCGGGGAGGATAAAGTCTTACCCGGACAAGAGACGGTCCTAGCAATATGCACGCTACCCTGTGGGACTAACTCAACTGTGCTGATCACAGTTGTGTGGATGTCGAATGCATTCACCTAAGAGAGCAGCCCTTCCAACCTGAAGCAGTCTTGCGGGATCACGTCGTGGTGGTCGCTTCACCTGGTCTTGAACGTCGTCAGGCAACATGGCTGGCGTCAAAGGTCATGGGATGCCATGCTTGGCATGGCAACCGGCCTGTTGGAGCCTCTGCCTCGCAGTCCTGGGAAGTTTGATGTTATCAACTCGATGACTGTCAAGGAGCTCACACCACCATGTCACACGCCAAGCCACGAGAGCCTCAATTTCCCAGCAGAGGCATCCATAGTGCTGGTAGGCATTCGAGGGTCTGGCAAGTCAACGCTAGCCGTGATGGCCTCGTCTGCTATGAAGAAGAAGATTATTGATGTTGAGACCGTGTTCCAACGCGAAAAGGGAATGACCAGTCAGCGATATCGCAAATTAAAAGGCACCGCTGAATGCTCCCACGAGCAGGCAAGTATACTTCAGAAGACGTTGGAGAAGAACCAGAAAAACTCCATCATCGTCTGCTCATGGATGGATCGAAACATTCAGGCGATTCTCGGAGAAGTGAGACGTCTTAATCCGGTCATTCATATAGTCAGAGACCCTGAGGCAATACGGAAGCACTTGAAGATTCAAGATGAGATGGCGCTCCACAGCCTTCTCAATGCAAGCAATGCCGCGTTCAGGTCATGCTCAAATTTTGAGTTCTTCAACGTCTCCGAGACACCTGTGTGTTTCTCAGAGGTACAAGTAGAAGGAGACACAACAAACAAGATTCATAGCCCACCGACTCCATATCTAACATTGAAGCAAGCGGAGAGGCATCTGCTCAGATTTTTGTCACGGGTCTTCGCCCCGAGGCGATACCATTCATTGACTCAGCATTCCCTCTTGCCGCCGCCCCTCTCAACGACAGGCTATTCACATATGCATTGGAGGTATCACTATCTTCTATTCTCGACGAAGAGTTTGATGTGGAGGAAGAAATCACGGGGGCAGACGCCATCAAACTTGTCATTCGAACTAGTGACACAGCGACGAATACAAGGCACAGTGACGACTGTTCTTCGTTGATGGACGCGATGACAAAGGGTATTGGTATTCTGAGAAGGTGTTCCGTTATTCCAATCATCGTCCATGTCGTTCATGCCTCAAAGGAGGCCCTATCGTCATACCTCGATTTGGTCACGCACGCTCTCAGGTTGGCGCCAGAAATGGTGACCGTTAGTCTCTTCTTGGAGGAATCACGCATACTTCGACTCAGAGAATCGAGGAGACGATCGAAACTGATTGGGATTTGCGAAGTTGAAATCGACCCCCAGCATGGAGCTCGCCATTCTGGTCCTCCATCTACGGCAAAGCCAGTGTGCTTGGCTGTGACATGGTCCAGCTCAGGCGGCCGGCACTAACATTCACCGATAATATGGATGTCAACCATTTTCGAGCTACAATAGCTTCACTTCCAGGAAGGCAGAAGCCACCGTTGATCGCATACAATACGGGCTTGCTTGGGCGGCATTCTGCATGCTTCAACCCCATACTCACAGACGTAGCACCTGCGAGTCAACCAGCGCTCAATCGCCGAGACTTTCAGCCTCATCTGACAGCTTTCGAGGCTACTCAGGCTCTTCAGGCTGCCTTTGTTCTTGATCCAATGAAGCTCTACGTCTTTGGCGCCAAGGTTGGCTACAGTGCATCTCCAGTGATGCACAATGCGGCGATACAGGCTTGTGGCTTACCGCATCAATACACTCCTTCTCAAGCAACACTCTTAGTGGAATCAGGCACCTGATTGAGGATCCGAACTTTGGTGGAGCCTCAGTCGGTCTCCCTTTCAAGGTTGAGATCATCAGTTTGACCCAATCTTTAAGCCGCCATGCTCGAGCTGTTGGAGCAGTAAATACGCTCATCCCGATCCGTCATCTCAATGCCGACGGCTCGATTCCGGAAGGTATCGCATTCTTTAACAACATGAACAAGGCTGGTCCAGTCAAGGCGCTGTATGGCGACAATACAGATTGGATTGGTATTCGGGCATGCATCCGCCGAGGGCTGTCTCCAGCAAATGCCGTTAGGTCATCCACTTGCGGACTGATCATCGGGGCTGGCGGTATGGCACGTGCTGCAGTATACGCTATGCTACAAGTTGGAGTAAGGAATATCGTGATTTACAATCGAACAGTAGCGAATGCGGAGAAGCTGGTGTCTCATTTCAGAAACTTGTTGCAACAAGACGACTGGCAATCACTTGGCGCGGGCACAGAGACTCGGTTCTTCATAGTCTCTTCGCTTGAGGATGCTTGGCCGTCAGATCTGCGCCCCGCAACCATATTCATTTCCTGCATCCCCACCCACCAGATTGGCGACGTCCCGGCACCGGACTTTACCCTCCCTGATGCTTGGCTTGCAAGTCAGACCGGCGGCGTAATCATCGAACTGGGTTACAAGACGTTGCACACACCACTACTCGGGCAAGCTCGATCCCTATCATCGAAAGGATGGGTGGCGCTTGATGGACTAGACTTGCTCCCGGAGCAGGGCTTTGCACAATTTGAACTGTTTACGGGACGAAGAGCGCCAAGGAGAGTTATGAGGAAGAGCTTGCTAAAAGGCTACCGAGATGAGCAGGGAGGTCAAACCTCAATGAGCTGCAGCATCGGTTGCAGCTCGTGAATGACTGAGCAAACCAAGAGGAGGATGGGCTTCCTACAGGGCTAGCTTGTAGTCTAGATACCAAATCCAAACAATTACACTCGTCCAAACATAAGTCAATCAATCCAGTTGCATAGCGGTGAAACTCGGCTGATGCGTCCAACATGGTGCATCTGCACAGCATACATATAGTAGAGCCGTTACACTAAGATATGCAAGCAAGCATTACGCCAGTCTCCCGATGGCAGCAACCGAGTGAGAAATTGCTAGAAACTACACTAGATCGGTCCGGACCACTGCACCAGCTGATTTGCTGTGGGGGCCGCTTGATGCAGACGGTCCACACCGATGGTCCGAAATCACCAGAATTGGAGAAGCACCAGCAATAGGCACAGGAAGATGGGACACTCGACAGGGGCGCCAGCATGTAGCCGCTACCCGGCTCTCAGTCGAGAACGGTTCTGCAATAGCTCCCGCAGCTATATGCCTGCAGGTCGAGCTTGATAGGTCCGTTCTCATGGGAGCTTGCTTTCCGACGACGCGAGATAAGGACAGCGTACCAGCCGCTTCATCTCCACTCCTACCCATACCCTGGTTATCTTGCAAGGTGGGGAACTGAAGTCACGATGTGCTCTTTTTACGTCAATGGAAACGTCTCGCACTTTTTTTTCGTCAGCTTGCCATTGCAAGTTCAATTGCTTCTGAACATCTGCCAAAGTCCTCCTCGACGTTGCTGTTCTGTCAGACACCGTGATTCAGCTCCGTAGGTTGTATTTATCCAGGCCAGATTGACTGGAAGCTGCGTCCAAGACCAAGACCACAGTCTCGACTGCTGCTGCATCCTTGCGATCGTCGTTTCTTTGCCTCCAAACGGTACTCCTTTCCACGCTCGGAAATGAGCTTAGTTCGTCCCGTTCATCAAGACGGTTTCGACTACGAAGGACCAGCCAACCCGGCCATCGCCAACAATCTCGACGACGAGATCCAAGAAGCGGCCGATACCGTCGACGCCCTACATCCATGGCCATCAGCTGCTGATACAAAGTCGGAATGGCGTCGCTTGAGCTTAGCACCAGCAGAGGTGCCTGTTGAGGAGCCCCGAATCGCGGCTTACAAGGTTTCCAATGCCAAAAGATATCGTAAGTGGCCCAGCGGTCGCTACACATGATGATCGCCTGGCTAACAACTTGAGCAGTCCAGGTAGCAACCGGCGTCCTCGCGTGCTGGCTGGCCTCCGGTATCGTTTTCGGTTTCGCCGCACTTAAGCCCGTTCTCATAGCTGAAGGAGTCTACCAAGAGCTGTGCCCAATCGACGATGCTTACGTCTCAAAGGGCAACAAGATCGGTAGCAGGGTCCCATGTGCCGAGCAGGATATGCGATTGAACCTCTTCTTCATTGTCGCTTCGATTACCACGAACATGTCTTCGTTACTGGCTGGCACTATTCTTGATCGGTTCGGGAGACGCGCGTGCTGGGTCTCTGCCTGCGTCTTCCTTATTATTGGTTCCGTCCTGCTCGGCTCATCCTTTGCCATTGTCGAGTTCGATGGATATCTCCTGGGCAACTTTTTATTGCTCTCGGTGGCACATTCATCTTCGTTCCAAGCTATCAGCTTACCAACGCGTTCCCCAAATACTCGGGCATCATCGTTGCCTTGATCACAGGCTCTTTTGATGCCTCCGCGGCGGTTTTTCTGCTCTACCGATTGACCTATGAGGCGACCGACGGTGCCTTCTCGCTAGAGAGGTTTTTCTTCGGATACACCATCGTGCCAGCCCTCATCCTTATTGCTGAGTTTGCCTATATGCCGGCCCACAGCTACCACACCATACCGGAGCTTGAGCAAAAATCGAAAAAGCCCATGACGTCACGCGCGACATCCACGAATCTGATGAAGACAGGGATGCTGCTGAGATAACCAGGGTACGAAGTATTCGCGCTCACCGCCGAGAAGTCAAGCTGGATCAACTCGAAGAATTGGCTGGAGATGATGAACAGCGAGAAGAGCGCGTCAAAGTCGAAGAGGAGCGCCAGGAGACCAGTGTTGTCTGGGGCGTGCTCCATGGTCTGCCTGCTCACAGGCAGATGATGACCCCATGGTTCATTCTGATCCTCTTGTTGACTGTACTGCAGATGCTGCGCATGAACTACTTCATTGCTACCATCAGATCTCAATACAGGTACATGCTTCAATCCGAGGAGCATGCGGAAGCCATCAATGCCTTCTTTGACATTGCTCTTCCGCTGGGCGGCGTCGGCTCGACACCTTTGATTGGTCTTTTGCTCAATAATATGAGCGTGCCTAGTGTCTTTGGCCTTCTCACGGTATTTATTGTGGCTATCGGTGTTCTGAACTGTCTGCCGTTCGTATGGGCAGGGTATGTAACTGTGATTGTGTTCGTCGTCTTTCGGCCACTCTACTACTCAGCCATCTCGTAAGTGACCTCATCCTATCCCCATACAATAACAGTGGTGTACTGACCAAATCTTTTTAGTGACTATGCAACGAAGGTGTTTGGCTTTTCCACGTTTGGCCGCATCTACGGAACACTGACCTGCATTTCCGGCATGGTCAATTTCGTCCAGTCCGCCCTGGATGAGCTCACCCATGGCCCCCTACACGAGGACCCTACTCCAATCAACATTGCCATGGGAGCTGGAGGAGCTATTATTGGAATCACGCTCACCATATTTGTCACTATCAAGGGTCGCGGTTTTGTTGAGGAAAGACAAGAAATGGAGGGAGATCATGAGAGGCAGCACCTGCTGGGGAAAATAATGAAACGTATGGAACCACTTAATGTATGATATAAAGCGATGACTCCTCTTTCTTGCTCATTCTTGGAAAATTAATGCTTCTGGTTGGGAACAAAAAAGCGAGGAGCAATGATATATTCATAGGCGCAGTTATGTAATGTAATTTATGGAGTTGGAATATCATCGAGAATCTTTTATCGTGCTGTACTTTCTATTCAAGTGACCATACTTTCTACCCTACGACGGCTTTTCACCAAAATATTGAGTAACCGATTGACAGTGCTGCTGTTGTCCTCCACGGAGCAGTTCTAGTAGCTCGACTCTTATTTCATATTACAAAAGCATTGCCAAAGTCTGTCGCAATTCATCCCAACTTATACAGAGGGAGTTCTACCTATAGCCCATTTAACTACCACGAACGATCTACAGCGAGTGGCGAGGACAAGGACAATCATTGCATGAGCGATAGCCTCTAAAATAGCTACTCTGCCAATCCAGTGGTTCATGAACATGTATGAACCACTTTCATATGAGATCTTTTATCCTAAACGATGATCAATAGACAAACTTGCTCTTAGATATTATACAAAATGAAGCTCTCTACCGTGAGCGTAGCAAAGTCTCTTATTGCTAGTCATGCCCTTTGTTGGAATCGCAAACATGGCCCAAGGTGGGCTTTACTAAGTTGCTAGCCACCATTACAACAACCAAGAACGCAGAGAACTATAATTGTCCTTTGGACCTGAGTTTCCAGTCTCCAGTTTCCTCCAATAATGAGTGAGAACAACCTGGTTGATAGCTCATGTCTGCAGCCCAAATGATGCAGGGCCCGTTACCTAAAATGGCAATAATAGCGATGGCATTCTTCAGTGGCCAACCAACGTGAAGCATTCGTCTTTTCAACGCTTCCTTTCACTTTATCCAGCCTTCCAATATGTATGTTCCTCACATTATAACCGAGTACCGAGGGATTTCATTTTGTTACATCATGCCGAGGTGACGTTATTGAACAATGGCTGAGATGATTGATGGAAACTTGAATGCGGGCAGTTTGCGTGCAAGTTAGTGTGCTTGAGCATCATGGCAGCCTCGGCAGTGTCCTTGAACAATATGTATAGTCATGAGGAGAGTGTACAGTTGATCATTGGGTATAAAATGGTGCCAAGGATCCTATTGATTCTCGCTTTTCAGAATGTAATAACACAATTACATTGTAAGCTTTAAGACACAACCATAGTCACCACCCTAACTTGAAAATGCTTTCTGGCGCAGTTCTCCAACTAGCCTATCTCTTCATCGGCATCGCCCTTGGTCAGCAATGTCCAGAGACGCCTGATGTGGATATTGGCGCTGGTGTCCCTCCTCGGCCACAGGATATTCCTGCGGGTTGCTCCGACTTCGAAATTCTCGTTGGTATGTCTATCTAGACTATGGAAGCCCTAGTCCATCATTAATACTAGCACAGCCCGCGGCACCGGCGAGCCCAATTTTGAGCCCGATGGAAAATTCGGTGTAGTTGTGGGAGACCCAGTTGTCAGCAATGTAACCAAGGTGCTCGCTGGTTCTCGAGGTTATCCTGTTCAGGTTTGTTTACACATTTTCAAGATATTTCAGATCAATACTGACTCACCCTCTCAGTATCCTGCCAGTTCCGCTATCATCAGTGGCACAATTCAAGGCGCCGTTGATGTCGTCCAAAGGGTCGTAAGCCAAAGTCTCAAATGCCCTCGCCAAACCTTTGCTCTTGTGGGTTATTCCCAGGGGCGGGTGTGATGCATAGGGCTGCTGACGACTTGCCACGTTCACTCTACCCAAAGATTAAAGCTTTGGTTATGTTTGGAGATCCCAGTGTGCGTACCGGAACAAGATTTCCGGCTGAATTGCAAGCAAAGCTGTTACAAAACTGTGCTAAAGGAGATCCCGTAAGTCGTATCTTGGACTTTAAACATGGCGAAATATTAACACCCGGCCAACTTGCAGGTTTGTGATTCTGGGACTTGCTTCTTCTATCATTTGGTTTACATCCGTCGCGAATGGGTGGACTTGAGCGTGAACTTCATCGTCAATGCGTTCAAAAATGTTAAGTAATGATAGGGATCAACTGGCAGCTCGCCGAGGCCCAACAGTTCGAGACCTGAGGGCACTTTTAAGAAGTCAAGCTATGTCTAGTTTAACACCTACAAGCAGGTTTCAATAACTATCTACATACCATTCTTTCATCCGTCTGGAGTTTAGAAAAGCACTTATTTCGGTACATATTGCAAGAAAATACGACAGAAGCTTCAGAAGACCCATCTCTACTACTTGATGGATAAGCCGTATGCTATGACAATGAACTCAGACTCGTGGTAAAAAATTGAAAATATGGGGTCGCTGCAATTGGTTATGATGGCTTTTGTCAATTTCTACGAGACCCAGCCAAGTAGTGGATTTCAACTTCGTTCATGTCTCCAGAACTGAGTCTTATGCTAAGCAAAAGCTGTAGTTTATTCTGGATATTTCCCAACCATATTACCTGCGATGGCTGATTCCACCTTCTAGCATTTTGACGCATATTACAGACTCCAAGCCGAGAGTTCATATGAAGGCTCAAGTTCTAGGGGCGAGTCTTCACCATGAGTTTATGCCTCTCAATTGTATCGTTAGTTCATTGTGGCTCCTGGTTTATGCGACACTTTTGCTACCCTATAGTCACTTATCACACAATCAAGTCAAATTTAGGTCAGACTTGCCCATGCTTAATAGCCATTATGAAAGCCAATTTCCAGTCAGCTCATATTGGACTACATCCGTCATTAGCAGATAAGATACTGAACATGAAAGTGAGCGTTGAAACTTCTCATACTGGCACAATTTCACCTTGGCGCTGCGCAGGATTAACAGGTGCATCTCATGCATGAGAGAAGGAAAGAATGGTATATTAAAGACTGCTGGACAATGCTTTAGTTCATCTCCTATTAAATAAGTATGCAATCCGGCTATACGATTGTAAAGATGCGATCTTTGATGGTAATGAATGTGTCCCTCAGCGCCGGCTTATCGCTCTCTGGAAGGTTTATTGCCTGGGTCAGCTGAGCCGTTCTTTGACAGTCACGTAAGCCAGCCAGGACCAAACCTTTGGCCAGCTAGGAGGCGACAACTAGGATGGATTTGGCCACAGCTAGGGCATGTCCCACAGCGGCTGACGGGGAGGGTCCGGTGGCTGCTGGTAAAAGGACTCTTCGTTCTTCTTTTCCCATTCTTTGTCTGCGATAAGCAGTTGCATAGGCAATAGACGGTTCGCAGCGACCGCACCTAGATTCTCTTCACAACGTAGGTGTGTCCTCAAATTCCCTGGGTTCCTCTACCTTAACCGATGATCAAGCAAATTATCGCCGTGCCGCAGCATAAATCTCACCTGGGTTAGCGGGATGCAATAGACAAGCCTTGCATGAGGAGGGTTGCAGAAGGATGAATCACACACGATTGCTAGACTCCCAACAGGGTCGCATTTTAGGATCAGGCTGGAGTTTGGGAGACTTTTAGAATGATGTACTCACAATTGGCAGTGCGTGCCAGCACGCAACTGCGCCGATCGATCGGCCCTCCCTCAACAGCTGGCTTGTGAGAGCATCCTTCTCACGCCTTCTTTCTTGGAAACAAAGTAGACTGAGCATCTTCATGAGTAAAACGAGACAGTTCAATTCTATCCTATCGTATATGACTTGGGTCTACCTGTCCTCGGTCCACTCTTAAACATGTCGGGCCAACCGAAATTTGCCCTCATTACTGGGTCTGCTACTGATTCATCCTGTACCTATAACCTGCTGACATAGCTCCTAGGTGTGGTCAAGGCGGCATAGGAGAAGCCCTCGTGCATGAATACATCCGAAAAGGCATCCATGCCATTGCAACCGTTCTCCCTAATGAAGATGCTGGTCATTTTGACGGGGTTGCTGGTATGACATGGTTTCGCCTCGATGTTACTCACGAAGATTCCATCGAGCAGCTCCTTGAGAATGTGTCCAAGCTTTGTGCTGGTAGCTTGGATATTCTAGTCAATAATGCGTATGCATTGATTCCACTGCTTAATCTAAACGCGGCTAATATCAAGACGCCTTTTCCAGGGGATATGTGAGTGCCCATACGTTTAGCTCATAACCAGACTAACTTTGTCAAAAAAGGTTACACAATGACTGCGATTGATACAGACGTTGCATCTGTGCAAAAGATGTTTGATGTCAATGTGTTTGGGCCTATGCGTATGGTTCGATCATTTCACCCCTTACTCATCAAAGCAGCTGGTACAATCGTAAACATTGGATCCATCGGAGGAATTTGCCCTTACATCTATGGATGTAAGAGCCAAGCCCCTTTCGAAAAACACTGACCATGCTGATGAGAATATAGCTTCTTATAATGCTACGAAGGCAGCGCTCCACCATTGGGGCAATACTTTGCGCATTGAGATGGCGCCTTTCGGGTAAATTTCTCACGCCCTTATTGTATTCTAACCTAGTGCTGACGCAAAAGATATCGAAAAGCGTCAGAGTGGTGACGGTAGGTTCTCCAGAATGGATTGATCACCCCTGTTTCTGAGCTGGATAAGCTAACCTTAGCAAAGGTGATTTCTGGCGAGATTGGAACCAATATTTTACGACATGACCGCGACAGGAGACTTCCTGAGGGTTCGTAAAACAGCTAGGGAGATCATGAATCGCACAAATGACAGATTTCTAGGGTCATACTTCACTCCTCTTGCCCAGGAATTTGAACAGCATGTGCAGCGTACGCCAGGTAAGGCACATAGCTTACCCCAGGCTTCGCGAGGCATCATGCTAACCACCATGGGCTCAGATACTACTGATCGATATGAATATGCTGTAAGAGTGGTTAGAGAAAGTCTCAAGTCGAAGCCCACCGCCTGGTTCTGGTACGGTAAAGCAACAACCATTGTATGGTTCATCAACACCTTCTGCAGTCTCACTCTCTGGGTATGTCTTCAGTCCTTTACCACTAGGTTAGGTACTGGATACTAATGATAATCCTCCCTCAAAGGATCGTCTATTCTGGTCAATTTTCGAGCTTGGGAAACTAAGATCGCAATAGTCAGAGTGCTCAGTTTGAAAGCTGCAGTGGAGTTGTCTGGTCTTTATGTTCCGGATCAAAGGACTTGTTAGGATCGTAGGGCAAGTTAGTATAACATTTAACTTACATGATATCATTAAATCTCAATTTTTTTTTAAACAAAAGGTCGACGTGGAAATAGCTAGGATGATTTAAAATGTTATGCTTAACAGCTACGCACGGATGGATGGAGACCACTCAAGATTTGCGAACCATCTGATAACTTCGTGAAGGAAGCTGGTCAAACTTGTGTTAGCCAGTATGATACCAGAGCCTACATGGGGAGGGATGCTCCCTCGCTTTCACCAAAGAGGGGGCGGCTGGAATCGTCGTCGCCGACATTAATCTCCAAGCCGCCGATGATACAAGCAAGGCATGCCTCGCAGTTGCCACGAACCAGAGTTTCCTGTCTCGATCCATTCAAGTTGATGTCACTCCGTTCCAGGGAGTCGAGCATGCGGTCCGTAAGGCATCACCGATCTTTGGTGGTCGTATCGATTACTGTGTGAAGTATGCAGGGGTGAGCATGCGACACTTTTGATTCATTCTTAAGGAGTATCTAATTCACTTCATGCTCTATTCAGGGGCTTCATTTTTCGAGGATAGAAACAGGTGATTCCATGGAGGTTTGCTAATGATGGCTTCACATTTAGATTGGTGCAAGCGAAGGAAGCGAAATTGTGGAGTCTGATCCCAAAGAGTTCAACCGCTTTTTGCAGGTCAACGTAACAGGGCCTTTCAATGTCACTCAGGTGATTTCCGCCTTGATGAAGCTACAGGAACCCAAGCCGGTAGATAAGTTTGCTGGAGAAGGTACAACACGAGGAGCTATCGTCATGATGGGGTCCGCTGCTTCGTATGTTGCTACTCCTGGAATTTCTCAGTACGACACCTCAAAGCATGCCGTCGCCGGTCTTGTTGAGAGTGCAGATGAGTCACCTGTTGAACATTTCTCTAGCTTAGTACCCGTAATACGGGCGGCAGTAATTTCACGAATACTTGCAATATAACCCTCATCCTAGACTTACACGCTGGCTGACATTTCGCCTGGAATGCCGGGTTGTGCTATAGTGATTGACAATGTTGCATTTGGAATTCGAGTCAACTGCGTATGTCCCACCTGGATTGATACACCGATGGCACGGAGCGCCATGGAAGGAATGCCTCAACTCGAACCAATGATCAAGGCCGTGCTGCCTATGAAGCGCTTGGCGTTGGTAGAGGAGGTAGCTAATACAGTTCTTTTCTTCTGCAGCCCCAGATCGAGGTAAGTTACCGGCTGTGGGTTGATCTTGGACGGGGTGCCCTAACAAGCAGCAGAGTTTAGTAGAGGAGGGTATACTAGTTGGATTCATACAACGAGGAATGTACAATGTAGTAGCATGGACCCATATCAATATCGTGAATCACACAACGTGATGTGGCTTCTTCAGGCTATATTTGTGAATACTTGAATCTATTCTATTTGTCAGGTGGACTTCAATGGCGTTCCACCAACGTCTAGCTGGCCCGTCGACGAAAAACCAGGTATGGCCCATCGTGTATGGCGCTGAAAGCATCCTCAAGCTGAAACTCGTTCACCTTATCCCTTCCATCCCTGCTTCCTTGAACACCACCCCCAATTCGACCAAGTTTGCCCGGGGCTTGTTCAAAGTCTAGGTACCACAAGGTCTTAGCCAACACGAGGCTTGCTTCCAAGTAAGCCATTGGCTTTCCAGCACAGCTACGGGGGCCACCTGAGAAGGGAAGAACGCCTCTTTCATACGCTTTTAGTCGCCCGAGTAGCCTCATCTGCGTTTTCTGGAGGCTCTAGCCATCTTTCCGGATCATATGTGAATGGAGAGGGAAGTAGTCTTCATTGTGATGCAGAGCATATATGCTGACCCCAACCTGTGTACCAGGTGGAATGACATGACCGTTGACTATAAAAGGCTCATTTCTGTATGCATCTGGATAAGGTTCTCTATAAAGGATACCTGTCACTGGAGGAGACATTCGTAGGCTTTCGTCAATACAGGCTCGAAGGTAGCGGCAGCCTGAGAGGGCAGGGCCCCTTTGATGTCATCGCCTGATGCAAAAGTGGAACGAATCTCGTCTGTGAGCTTCTTGTAGCAGTGTGGATACCGTGACAAGTAGAAAAATGTTGCACAAAGTGCGGTCACCGTGGTATCTCCTCCTGTTTCTCTTAAGTATTGGGCCGTTATTTTGACAGCGAATTATTGCTTACCTGCGCTCAAGAAGAAGAGGGCCTCGGACCATAGCTCGCTCTCACGTATTGTCTCAGACCCGCTCCCGATTGCGTCAGAAATGAAAGAATAAAGGTCATGCACAGCATTCTTCTCTTGCGAAAGACGATTTCGGATCATCTTTTCGAATAATCGGAATGTTCCGAGTCGAATTTTGAAGAAAAGAACATTAAGCATGTCTCTTACTCTCAGCTTGCCCAGGATCGGGTTCGCCAACTGAGCTGCTGCTTGATAGCCTCCTATCTTCATAGATTTGATCATGAAGCGATTCTGCTCACTGGTCTGCAGGTTAAACTTATAGCCAAAGCTGAGCAACCCAATAATATCTGTACCAAGGAATTTGATGCGTTCACTCATGTTGACAATACCCGGGCTAGATGATTCGCAAGATTTTAACAGCTCCTTCAAGTATATATCAACCTGCTCCATCATTGTAGGTTCGAATATGCGCATGGAGCGTTCGTTAATGACCGGGAGATGAGTCTTCTCGGAATTGGTGAACGTCTCGGTGTACAGCGTTAAAGATATTGTAGTCATTGGGCCTCATCTGAGAGAGAAGGTAAAGGTGTGACTTTGTAACACGTTCATTAAGATATATATCTGGGAAACTGATCAGAATTCGACGTTCCTAAAGCTACTTGAAGCCATCGGCTTACCTCGTACTGCTCCTACCGTGTTGAATACCAGTCTATCTGGCGCCATACGAACCACGGAGCCTTCGAACATATCAGCATTCACTGTATTTTGGGGGACATAAGTAGTCTTCCGGACCATATTTTTCATGACTCCTCAAGTTGATGAGGTGAAAGCGTCTTTGTAAGGTGTAAAACAAGCCATAGTTATGAGTCGCTCCGGCTAGAAATGGTCCTCGAAAGTCTTTCAGAGGATGGAGCCAAAGTCTATAGCAAACTTTTGTCGCATACTGTTACGTGGTAAGTCTATGGCTTGGGCAAGCAATGTTGTGGAAAACGGTTACATATGTTGCTAGTAGATAGATTGCGGATGTTGCCGCCTTGATCAAGATATTGAGTAGCATTTCTGCTGTATTCGAAGCTTCAGTAACTTGATAGTGAACCGTGTAGGGAACGGCAGCAGATGTCGAGACCAAATCGGACGCTTCAACTAGAGTGTATCACGACTGTTGCTTTGCGATAAAAACAATCATGTGCGTTTTACGGCTGTGTGTTGGTCCCGGCCCAGGCCAAGCCCCGCACGCATTCATCTTTCTACGTCTCTATATGACCAGTGCTGCTACGTGACTCCGAGCAGGCTTTGTGAAACGCTGGTCATTGTATTCGGATACTCGGGAAAAGATGCCTGCTTATTGCATACCAAATGGAAATGCTAAGGTGCCATTGAAGGAACACGAACCATAGTAAAAGTGTGGTTGCCATTACTTATGCCTTTGGGTAGTAATGTGCAGCGCCTCTTGCCAACAGGCTGAAACTTACGGCTACGCCATGGCTTTGACAAGGGTAAGATGACAACTGGCTCTCATTGGACTTGAACAGGGTGATCTAGATGCCATACTATCACTCGCAGATCCAGAAGGGCAGCTATGCACGAAGCAGCTCGGCAATCTTTCCCAAATCCGTTGGCTAGCCTGTGCACCTGGTGTGACAGCCAGATGAAAAATCAGACTTCGCTGACTACACTACTCAATTCATTGACATGCGATTCACGGATTATATTGGTCAAATGTGGAGTGTTGGGGCTCTTTATGTTTTCCGTCGAGGCATTTCTTACACTCAGGCCGCAGGGGCTTAAAGCGAACAAGTGACTATGTAATGATGGACCTATCACTCAAGTAGTATGAGTCTCTGTACAAGTTACGTGTCTAGTCAATACCGTTTGATACAGTGCAAAAATACGCATGCTGATTGTACTAATGGAGAAGCAAAGTGGTAAATAAGAAATAGCTCCGAAGAGGTTTTGGCGTTCCATTGTTATACAAGAGGATTCCTTCTATCATCACGAAGTTTAGCTTCTGCCCATGGATGCTGAGAGTCCATGATGTGACCCTGTGTACTTCCATTGGGAGAATAATTCTCTGCCGTGGTGAAGCGGGTGGTGCGCACGATGCCAGACTGTACGTCTGAATCTTTTTAGGAAACTGTTCGTCGAGCCCGTCGCTCCATTGGTCTGGTAAGCAGAGTCGACCTTTGTCAGAGGAATCTCGGGATCTTCTACTTGTCGGTAAACATTGGATCGTGATTTTTGAGACCAGGCTGTAGAGCCATCGAGCTCGTTGGAGGGTCTTCTCAATCGTCGAAGTGATCCGAGACTCCAAGACCTGACTGAGGAGACCAAAAGGAAGGATTAAGCTTGCGCAGAGCCTTGGGAAAGACTGGGACACAAAGGACGAGGTGTCCACAAGTCACCTCAGCGTAATTCCAGAGCCCGATCTTGGAGAAGTTGTAGGTAAGATCAACCGAACCTACGATACGTATTGTCGCATCAAGTCGAGCAATGGCAGCAATACAAGCTCTGAATATTAATCAGTAATAGACCCCATGGATAAGGTGAGGACTTCGGGGTACTGACACTATACCCATGGCAAAGACGACCGAGATACCAAGTTTCTTTGAGCGCTTCATGTGAAGCGACCATATCATCTTCTGGGGTAAGATTAGGATGGCAATGTCGAAGAGTAGGTTCAAAATGGCAGACGCAAGGTTGGATCTTTGCGTGTCAACGTAAACTGTGTGTGGGATCGACTTATCCCATATCGCAGCATGAGGTTTGATAGCCAAGTTTGTCATAATCTCCGCGATGCAGAGCCACAAGATGTTGATCCAGATGAGAACGTGACTAGCCCACCAAAACCCATTGCGGCTACCATTTCCGAAAATGTGAAGCCATTCCAGAATGATGGCGACCTTGATGAGTACAATACCTGGTGGGTAGGTAGAGCTCACGAGAAACACGCACTAGAGTCTATCAGCATCTAGCACTGGGAAATCTTGGGGAAGGAGGCGCACAAAGAAGAACTTGGACACATTTTTGAGTCGTATGTCCCACATGTGGACGAACAGGCCAGGGTCGGCCATGACGCGGAACATCACATACGTTTGCCCTATGAAGAATGCCTACTGCAGTCAGCAAACTTGAACACAGATATATTGACTGGTATCGTGGAAAAGGGCCGACGCACAAACGAAAGAAGACCGATCCCTATAGTTCTGTATTAGCAGGTGCTGCATAAAGTTTCAGTCATAGGTCTCACAGTCAGCGATGTGCAGCATTCTCCATCTCGCGACCAAGCGAAGTGTCATGGCCATGATAGATAAGAGAAGACACAAGCACACTATCCCATACCCAAGTTCGTTCCAGTTGGGTGGATTGTCTAACTGCGGGATAACGTTGGGAGGATACTTTGCTGCTGGACCATTCAATATTTCCTCCATGCTCGGAGGTGCCTGCGATGGTCCAGACATCTTGTGAACGTCTAGAAAAGCAATGTCCTAAAGTCCAACAAATGTGGGATGGTCAGAGGGATAATAGGAATGCAATCCAGTATGTGCCAGCAGGTATAGCGAAGAAAAACACCAAAGCTTCAGCCGCATGAGATAAAGGCAGTCCTTCCTTTGGGCCAGGAGATATGCGCCGAGAACAGCCACATGGTCCAGGAGCATGGCATGGCGCGTAAGCAGGTTAAATGGAACGTGGTCCCTCAGTTTTGGACGGATCCAGCCGCAAATACGATGCCAGTCATGGCCAGGTTGGGTGCCAACCCTGTGTTGCCATCATCGAGATGGTGTGCACATCTTACCTGCAGGGGCTTGCTACAAAGCCTTGTACAGCCAGCATCCTACGGCACACCGGCAGCCAGTTGATGAAACAAGCCGTTTCCGTTGCTAGCAGATGGTTTGGCTTAACAGACACAAGTTTTTCATTCAGTATCACAAAGTCACTACTATCACCTAT
This sequence comes from Albifimbria verrucaria, assembly GCA_020081605.1. NCBI lineage: Eukaryota > Fungi > Ascomycota > Sordariomycetes > Hypocreales > Stachybotryaceae > Albifimbria > Albifimbria verrucaria. The sequence continues at coordinate 6,871,410 of JAHREC010000013.1, forward strand.
TCTAAACCGCCCATCTGGCTCCTAACTCAACAAACCACTAAGGATCTGCTCCGGACCTATGAAGGAAAGTTCCTCCATTGTCTCTTCCCATAGTGTCTTGGCCATAGACCGCCCCTCCTCGCTGTAAACCAATGGTGCAGCTCTAAGCACACCGAGTCAAAATATGGCCTTCGCTGATGTCGTGGGAAGTTGAGAACTTACAGGGCAATTTTGTTATTTTCAATGTAGCAACCATGGGCTTCTTGACCATGCTGAACAGCGGCTCCCGTTAAAGAGACGGCACCAACCGCAGCCGAGTGACCCAACGCACTGCAAATCAAGTAAAATGCAAACCCCTCGGCCGTGGATCGCTGCCCTGATAATCCAGTCTTAGAACACAAGCCTGGGTTAGCTAGCACTATAGTTATAGTGTTTGATGGGATACGCTTAGTTAGTTCAGTAATGAATAATTGACCGAACAGCTTAGATGCATCATATTGGGTCGCACGGTCGAACTTCGTCGGTTTCTTGAACGAGGAAAGGATAGGGGCGGTTGATTTGGCCTTGGACCAGGCAGCAGTGTCTGATGAGACTACCACAAGTCGATTCGGCTTGCCAGTGACCTGTTTCTCTTTCAGTAGCGGCAATAGAAGGATCGTCAAGAGTACCATGGAGATGTAATTGACTTGTATTATCTCCTCAGATCCAGTTTCTGGTACTACTCTAAGCTTCTCGTTGGACACGCCGGCGTTGAGTATGACAATATCCAGACGCTGTTCAGTCTTGAGAGCTTCCACAAGTGCCCTTATAGAGTCATATGATGTCATGTCCAAGAGAAGAACCTCGATGGTGACTGATTCTTGCTTCCTGCCAGCCAACAAGCGGGATCGGGCATCCTCTCCCTTAGTTTTGTTGCGGACGGCCAGGATTAGCCTACTCAGTCCTAGGTTTAGAAGCTGTGAACAGCATTCAAAGCCAATACCCGAGTTCGAGCCCGTGACAACGGCGGTCTGCCCGTTCAGGTTGACATTTTGCGACAACACGGGTTCAGGGCGGCCCCGGATCTGCCGCTGGAGGAAGCTGGTGAACTTTGCGTGCTTCTCCGCCGCCTGTATCTGCTGCTGGCTCATTCTGGGATGCGTCGATTCTATGCTGATGGATGATTGTGGGCGACAAAGGATTGCCTGGGCGCAAAATGACGGTTTCGTGTGCTGATGGAGGAGCCCAGGTCCATCAAGTCATTGCCTGACATGGCAGTCACCTCCGGAGACAACAGCCGGCTTGGAATAATGACAGGTTATAAATTCCAGTCACATTTTCGTGATATGCTGTGCCACATGCAAGGTATTGATGGCCCCTGCATTCCCCGCATATCTCGCGAGGCTGCTTGGGTGTCAAGCCTGTTTTCCCTCTATCCTTGTCTGAACAGCTTCAACTGGGGCTTAGCTTGGTGGAGTTGCCTCCACCGATCGAATCCCAAGAGAAGCTTATTGTGACCTTGCCAGAGGGTACATTCATGGTTCCAAGGCGCCATTGCCACGACAAATACCACTTGCAGACGGATATGGCGGCATAGGTAGAGGGCTTAAAGGATGCATTCGGAACTAGATGAACATGGATCATAGGCTGCAGGCAGAATCCAGCTAACAGCCCCCAACTACTGGACGCTGCTAGGCAGGGATGGGTAAACTGACCTCTGGACGGTTCTGATGTAACCTTGAGGGAACCTAAGACTTCAAGGCGAGCATGTGTCGATTTGTACTCCTGCCATCGGTCTACTTCCTAAATTGCTTGCATACACCCACACACTGTGGAAGGGACAGGGGCGTCAGCAATATTCTACTGCATGCTTGACAGGGTCAAGGGGTAAGAGGGCCAACAATCAATCCGGCTTCTACGTATGGCGAACTGCGGGATTGCACTAATGCCTGCCGATCCCATCAATAGGGCTGCGCATACTTCGTCTACGCGGATCAGAGGGTGCCATGTGTCTGCGAGTTTGGGACTTTGTTCGCTGCAACGATGCAAAGCAACACTCATCAGACATTGAATTCACATGTGCGCAGGTGGTAGGAATGAGACACCCGAGTGGCGATTACGATTATTGTGCGCGAACGCCTCCGATAGACGGAAATCATCACTTGATTCGGATAATTAGTCCGGATCCTCTGCACATTCGGTGTGCTGAGGGCTGCCTGGACTTGATTCTGTTGTGCCTCCCCATGTCTAGCACATAGCATTGTTCTATTTTTGCTCAGCCAATTATCATTCGTTCTACGGCTCACTGGGTGATTCTTGTGATGGCAGTACTGTCTCATTTCGACACCTGCTGTATGCACGGAATACTATGAACCTGGTGCTCAAATCGTCTCTGAGATGAAAGCACCAGGACGGCTGGTGATGGAAAGGCCTATGGAGCTGAGATCTGAGCTATATACTATTCCAATCCTCTCTAATAAGATCTTAAGAAGGGTTAAGGGGCAATTTAATCCTATGAGCTTGCAATTATATGCCAACCCAACCATGCGGAGGATACTGAGATGAGCCAATATAGAGAATTTACAATCTCAAGCACAGACTCGCGACCACCGAGTTTCTTGGAACACCCTGCTATCCTATGGGTATACAGTCGGTAGAGGGTGGTGATACTTGAATACGTTATCAGGGTCCCAAGTCTTCTTCAATGAGGCAAGACGAGGAAGCTTGCGTTTTCCGTAAATCTGTTCCAATTTCTCGTCGCCGTGTGCATTATTGATGTACACTGCGAGATCCCCATATCCCGAGTTTGCTGCAAAATCGCTCCGTATACTGCGGCCGAGCTTATTTGCAGCATCTTCTGTTTGAGTATCACCAGGCTGCCAGCTGAACAAAGCAAACCTAATAATGGAAGATCAGTCTCACATTGCAGTCAAGAGTAATCAGATGAGGTTTCTCAAGGCTGGCCAGAAACTTACAGATAGCTCTCTGTGTCCCTCCACGGAAAGGCTGTGGTTGCATCAGGTATCTCGTTCATCTTCTTATTATTGAGGCTCTCGATGATAGCCACACTGCCCCGAGCCCCAGGGTATTGCTGGTAGAAAGTAGCCATGCTCTCAAAGAGCCGGGACATAACAGGTGCGGTAACATTACGCAGGTTCGCTGCATATGGATTGTGTATAGAATTAGGAACACAATTCTGTGCATCATTCCCGAAACTGGCTTTAGCATAGACCTCGGACCATGAGATGACATTAACCGCTGACAGAACAGGACCAAGATCGAATAGTGGCGCCAGTACTTTCATACCCTCATCTTCTGGTCCCAGGTAGATCCAAGTAGCAACAATTTGTGGCTTTTCGGTGTCAGTGATATGAAGGAAAGAAAGAGACTGGGCTGGCATGTTGGGACTTACGGAGTTAGACGCCGCATCGTATATGATCACGGAACTAAAAGACAGCAAAGGTGTCTTTGCCTGAGAGTATGACTCTACCAGCTTGTAATATGAGGCATTGGCTTCTGCTGGAAATGCAACGTCGACAAGCAATATCTGGTCGTTATTTGTCTGGGGTTGAAGCTTATACGTTGCGGAGGTAATAATACCAAAGTTCGCGCCTGCACCTCGAATTCCCCAGAACAAATCAGGGTTGGACTTCTCCGAGACTTCAATGAGTCGACCCTTGGCAGTGATGAGACGTACGGATACCAGAGCGTCTGACAAAGTGCCATGCAGTCCCTGCCAAAAGCTGAGGCCACCGCCTATCGTGACACCGACAATGCCGGGACATGAACAGCTTCCAATTTCTGACCATCACATTAATTTCATGATGTAGAGGGTGCTTTTTCAGTGTTGGAAGGCACTTACGGAGCTCGTACCCGGCCTCGTGGACTGGGCCCTGTATCTCTGCCATTCGGACACCACCCCCAACAGTGAGCGTTGCCGATGCTCTATCGACTTTGACTGTCTTCAAGTGGCTAAGATCGACCGCTAGGCCACCTTGGAGCCGTCCAACAGTGGTTCCGTAGGCATGACGACCTCCTGTAGCCAGAAACGGTATGCTGTAACGGCGTGCCAGTTTTACCTAAAGATATCGCGTAAGTACCCATTAATCGGTTATTGAACAATAAGATTCTACACTCACTGCCTTGACCACCTCCGCCTCATCAGCCGGACTGATTACAGCAGAGTAAGAAGGGGCCTTGTAAGTGTTCCATCTTTCAGTCGATGCAAAGAAAAGCTCCTCTCCTGGGAAGGCAATGGTGGTGTTGCTTGACCAATTGTTAGACTTGTCAAGCAGAATCTGCTTAATGTTATAAGCCTTGCTGGCGAAGCAGGTGCCGCTCAGAAGCCCGAGCACACATGCAGCACTGATCCGCATCGTTGGAAATAAACGAGAAAGTAGGTGGGCTCACTGTTCTCTGGTACCAAAACAGCAATGATAGAAATGCGGAAGACCCGAGCCATATTTCAACACTTACAGGGCAGCCATCTTCTCCACCTGGATCTCAAAACTGGACCCCAAACTGTCCCCGAAGCTGCCGTTAGGCTACGGCGGGGCAGATTTTCGAATCATCGAAAAATTCAACACTCAAAGGAGTGATCTTGTCAACGACAGCCCAAAAATGTGACATATATGTCAGCAGTTTGTCCTGGAGCTAACAGGGGACCTGCATGAACACGCTACAGCTGATGCTACACGGATTCTATACGATTGCCCTGACCATTGCAGGCTCGTGGATCCTACAGCGTTGAGCTGGAGCCGGATATCCGTTCTGCTGCCGTCAGGCTAGATTGAGGCTGATGCAGGTGGGGGCATGAACTGTACCGATTTCGGTCTGGTGGTTTCTTTTTATAAACAGTTTAGAGAAAGATACAGCTATGACTGTGAATGCAATTCTATTATGGCTCTATGGCCTTAGATCCAAGGCGCTCGGCTAGTTCAAGATGAACACATCGACCCGGCAGTACTGGTCTATATCCACCAAGAACACAGTACAGTCAGTTAATCATTCCGTACAATACTAGATTCTACAAACTCGGCCAAGCTGGATAGACTCTTTGATGAACTCAAAAGATCCAGGAATGGCACATCCACTTTGAAAGTCATCCAAAACCATGTCCTAAACTCTGCTGCAATCATGCTGTCCACTCCAAATTGGTCGAGAGGCTTCTTCTCATCAACCAGGTCTGCCTGGATGAGAATCAAACTCGCGAACCGTTTCTTGGTAATCTGCAGGATTGCGGAGTAAAGTGATAATGCGTCTTGCTCTAATTTGAAGACCTCACGAATGCCGAGCACCACAGGGTTAAGCCAAGGCATTGAAGGCTCTCCAATTTTGTCATTGTCACTTCCTTCCATACCACCCTCTGCTTGTTCCAGTATGTGCGACAGGATACTCGTGCGTGAATCTCGTAATGTACCACCGCCTATATCAAATCCTTGTGCTCTGAGTTTGCGAAGCGCAAAAGGTTCCAAACCAGTGAGAATGTGGGCATCCGCTAGGTGCTGAAGAGTGTACGCGGACTTGGTAGACTTGTTCTGCCGGGACAGAGCTAAGTCAATGACCTGAAGGAATTCATCCTCACTCAGAGGCTGGATACCCTTTCGAAGCAGCAGTGCCTCGACTTCTGGATTTTCGTGAAGATAGCCGGCATCGGATATCATGCCCAGCCCAACTGAAACTGCTGGTTTCCCTTTCATCCGTCGCCATCGGGCAAAATTATCTAGGAACCCGTTCGCGGCACAATAATTACTTTCTGTGGCCGTTCCAACGCTACCAGAGACGGAGGAAGTCAACAGAAAGAAGTCAAGGTTTTGATCTTGGCCTTCGAGCGCGTTGTGCAGATTCCACGTGCCCAGCCACTTTGGTCGAATGCCGGCTTGCCATGCTTGATTCTTCATACGGCAGAAGAGTGCTTCGTCGAGGCCCATGGATGCTTGCACAACACCGCCTATGGGCCCTAAAGATTGGCATCTTACCACGGCAAGTTTGACATCGGTTTGGTTGGATACGTCTCCTCGGACAACAGATACAGTACACCCCGTGCTCTCCAGCCGACTCACATGCTCCTTTGCGGTGACTTTGTCAGTACCTGACCTTCCCAAGAACACGAATTTACGAGCTCCTTGGGCCATCATCCATCGACTGAGGCTTCGGCCAAGTCCTCCAAGACAACCTACAAGTAGGTAAACTTTTTCAGAGTCAAATACTGTGGCGTATGCGGACGGTTGGACCTGAGACAATGATGTCAATCGAGAAATTTCCCAGAACTGTAGGTTCAACTCACTGGCACTTCACTCTCGGGGTTTTCAAGTGAAACAACAATCTTGCCAACCCGATCACCCAAGGTAAATTGGCGGTAGGCCTGGGAGATATCAGAGACATCATAGACCGCTATTGGTGGCAGTTTAATGACGCCAGAGCGGTACAGAGTCAAGATGTCATTGATTATCCTATCGAAGAATTAGTGGCATATTTGCTAGTTGGAATCAATGAAACAAACCTGGAACAAAGATAATGGTAGGCCGGATTTTCGTGCAGAAAGAACTCTGTGATATCAAGTGCTACAAAGGAAGCACCACGGAGAAATACATGCATGTCAAGTTTGCCAGCATCTTGCAATTCCTTCTTCTCAACCTCAACAAATCGACCAAACTGGGCCATGCAGTCCCAACTGGCATGCATCAGATCGCCAGTGAGAGAATTAAGCACAACATCAACTCCTCTTCCTCGTGTCATGTCTTTAATCCCAGAGGCAAAGGAAGTATCTCTGGAGTTGAAAATATGATCAGGGTCCAGGCCAAATTCTCTGACCAGAAACTCCTTCTTCTTGACCGTGCTAGTAGTGGTATAAACGATTGCTCCAACGCTTTGGGCAAAGGTGATAGCTGCCATACCAAGCGCACCAGCGCCAGCATGAATCAAAACGGATTCTCCAGTTTTTAACTGTGCCCGTTCTCTCAATCCATACAGTACCGTGAAGTACGTTGTGAGGAGCGTTGGGATTTCAGTCAACTTCTCATGAGGCAACAGTTTATGGGCAGACCACGCTGGAACCCTTTCAATCGTCCCAAAAGTATTTGGCATCTGTACAGCCACGCGATCGCCAGGTTGAAGATGTTCCACTCCTGGTCCAACTGCTGTGATAATGCCACCAAATTCGACAGAAGAGGTGCCTGTTTTTGTCTCTGCTCGCCCAGTCATTGTGTAGATATCCTTTGCATTCAAACTTACTGCCTTGACAGCTATATCAACGTAGCCTTATGGAATTTCTTCGAATGGTTTTGCAATTTGCTGGAAGTAGAGGGTATCTAAGAGTCCCACTTGTTCGATGGAAAGTCTTACTGGTGCTGCCCTGGAAAGCTTCATTTTTTAGGCCCCTTTGTTATTTTTAACCGCCGACAGAATTCCGAGTTGAGATCTTCGTTGGGGATGAAACGGCTGACATGGAGAAGCCCATTATGCAATGTGAACTCTTTGTCATTTTGTATGCTAGGTTGAGTGATCAATGTGTCGAGCCTGGCGCAGATCAGTGGTAGGTGGTCTCCAAAAGACCTGATCGGTCCGATATCAAAGATGTGAAATATCAATGATGGCTGCTCAAGCATTAAGGCACGAGACAGGCCGGAGCTCAGTGTGAGGTCTGGGTTATCATGTCCGAAAATGCCAGCGCTCGTCACCCAGATAATTTCAGATACAACGTCCGTAATCCGGCGCAGATAATCCATTTCATTCTGAGTCATTGTCGCTAGAAACTCGTGCTCTAACTCTAAAAATGATATGCAAATTGTTGATGGTGATATATCGGCCTCTGAGACTGACAGCAGTTGCTGGCGTTTTATTTTGTATAGTTCAAAGGACTTAACAAGCTGCTCCTCCAGTGCATCGATCAGAGGGCCGACTTCTGCTGAACATTCTGTCATCTGGAGAATAATATATTAATGGCATGTCGTACTCCAGGTAAAATTTCGTGGTCGGAAACTCACAAGCAGGAGAATATCTTTCTCTTTCGGCTCCACTCTCTTAACCTTGTGCACTGCGAGAAGCAGGTCATTCGAGATGGTAAAGACATTGAAGTCGTACTCCTCAAGCTTGGCCACCGTACCATTTACTCCGGCGACTAGCAGGATTCCTTGTTCTTTGATCAGACCTAGAATGCTTCTTAGCAGTTCATCAGTCATCTCAATGGTCTTTTGTCGTAGTGTTAGCGACAAACTAAACGAGCTGTAAGGTAACTAGAAAACACTTACGATTCGGTTAATGATGACATCAAAAGGACGAGTTTCGTTGACTTGAACATAAAGAACATTTCCTTCATCTATTCTAGCAGATTGCCACGACCCAGACCATGATAAGTTTGACTGGGAGTCAGACAATCTTGGCAACATATGCCCAATTTTGTTGTTTGTATCCTCAACTTCTAGCACCCGCATCCTTGGGTTGGTATGGCCCAGCAGCCCTAAAACCACCATAATCTTAGTCAAGGAGTCGCCAACATCACTTTCATGAGTAGGTTGAGCAACGGCGGTGATGTAATCCGTTAATGCTTGTTGGCATCCTGGAACCAGGCTGAAGATGTCCGGCTTCCACACGACTCGAAGGCATGGATGGCGTTGCAGATCTTGATCTTCATTCTTTGATCTCATTGTTCCCATGTACAGTGACATTCTGACATCTTTAAAGTCAATTAAGGTTGCATCACTGATAAGTGTTGATGAGATCTGCATTGTAGAAACCCCAGTCTTCTTTGTGTTGGTGTAGATTTCAGCATCCGGCTGAATACCAAGAGCTTGTCTAAGGTTGACTGTACATTCGCTGATAAATACTGGCAGATATGCGCGAACTTTGCTGAAATTACCAGCGGTACTCCCCATGATAGCTGCTTGCAGGCAGGCGTCGAGACTGATAGGGTGAACCGGATAATATGTATCCGGGAATTTTTCCAATGGTTGTTTGAGCGACGTCGTGCTTATAGCATTGGTTCTCAGTCGATTGCCATCAGTACTGAGAGTTTTTATTGACTGAAAACTAGTTCCAAATCTCAAGCCTGCGTCTGCAAATTTCTGATACCATTTCTCCATTGCCCACACATCACATCCGGCCAAAGGCTCGGGCTCTACGCTGAGTGTTTCTATAGCTGTGTAGTGAACACGGATGCTTCCGGAGCAATGCATTGCCGTCCTTCCAGAGTTCCATGTAGAGATTGAGAAGTCGAACCACTCTGAGGATGTAGTTGATGTCGAGATCTTCCTACTGCACAGAGTGGTATGAAGCTCTGTTTCGTTCTGCTGAACCAAATCATCGACTAGTACAAATGCCGTGTTGATTGCAGTATTCCGGAAGTTGAAAGAGGTTGCGGGGACAAGTTTTCCATTTTGAGTTGGTCTTTGATGCCCAATGCCTGTGAAACTGCTTCTATAGCTATCGCCAAATAACCCGCTGCCGGAAACACAATCTGACTGTCAACCATGTGGTCACGCAGCCAGGGTGCCTCCTCCAGCTTTACAATGTTACGCCAAGACCATTCGATTCCATTTCCCGCCAACTGTGCCGAGCCTAGCAACTCATGGCGTAAATATTTGCGATTTCTCAGTTCCACACTTGCTCGAGGCTCCGACCAGAGCAGAGGCCCAGAATGGTCCCAAGGGTAAGATGGGATATCATGTAGGCGTACCATATCACGCTCTGGAAGGCGATGAATAAAATCCCAGAGTATGTCGTGGCCATAAGAGAAGAGGATACCAACAGCACGAACTAGACATGTATTCGCATTTTCACCCCTGATAAGTGTTGGTGTGTAATAAGGAAGCATGGTGCTGCGTTCACCAAGACTGGCCCGGAACTGGTTGATCGGACCTTTAAGAGCGCTGTGAGGTCCTACCTCCAATAAGTGATATTTTCCATCATTTGCAAGATTCGAAAGTGCAGATGTGAATAAAACAGGGCTTTCTAGGTTGTCCCTCCAGTAGCGTGCCATGTTTGTATTTCTGCTGACTATCATGGTTTGTCTGTCATGCAATCCAACAGAGGAAAACATTTTGGTATCGGTAGTGCTCTTTCTTTCTGTACATTCTGTGAGATGAGGCTTGATGAGATCCTCATAGAGCTGAGAAATCTCCGTCATCATGTAGGAGTGATAGGCACGTCCTCCTGTTTTGAGGTTTCGTACAAAGATTTTGCGCTCTTGCAATATCGTAGAGAGCTTTTCCACCACTTCTTTTGGTCCACTCAATGTAACGCTCTGGGGCGAGTTTACACAAGCTATCACAACTTGTCCCTTAGTGCCAGTCTCCGCGATGACATCTTCAGCCTCCTCGATATCGAGGCCAACGGCTAACATAGCGCCTTCAGCTTGCAATTTGCCCATGGCATAGCCTCGCATATATGCAACAATGATGGCCTGCTTTGCAGTCAACAGCCCAGCAGCATAAGCAGCGGCAATTTCCCCAGAGGAATGCCCCACAACCGCTTGTGGGTAAACTCCATTCGCTCGAAACTCGTCCACAAGAGCTATTTGAACTGCTGTACATAGAGGTTGGCTGAGAACCGGGTCGTCTATCGACTGAACTGTCAAAAGACCAAGGAGGACATTTTCTAGAGTCCATGCCGGAACAATACTCGATGGCAAAACTGCAAAACTGCGTCCAATCGCTGTATGCTGGCAGCAAACCTGTCATTCAACATTAAAAGCTCTTTGGCCATGCCGGAATATTGTGCTCCCTGGCCTGTGAAGATAAAGGCAAGCGATAAAGGGTCTATCTGCATCGGCTCATCGGTAGAAGTTGGATTCTCTAGTCTGATCGATGGCGATCCTTCTGACTCGGTCTCAGCCAACAAGAAGCTTCTAAATTTGAAGTTTTCTTGTTGTCGAGCTAAAGTGAAAGCAAGCTTTCCAAGGTTGTTTTGCTCACAGGTTTTGACATGTTCCATAAGCTGCCTTCGACGCATCACCAGCGACTCTAGGGACGCAGCGCTATATGGTAGCACAAATAGCTGCTTAGTGTAAGCATCTACAACAGGCTCTTCCAAAATAGATAGACTGGGTCTTCCAAGATAACACTCCGGGGCCTCAACAATTAAATGTGCATTTGCGCCTCCGTATCCAAATGAGTTGATACTGGCTCGTCGAATGGACCGGGGCCAGGTCTGTGGTTTGGTAAGCACCTGTATGTGACGCGATTTTGTGTCGACTAGCAAACTACAGTCAGAAAGATTTTCAAGTAAGTGCATGATGTGAGGCCTTACGTAGTGGATTCAAGTTTTTCACACCATAAGTAGACGGTATGTAGTCTTTGTTGAGTGCCAGTGTGACTTTCAACAACGACGTGAGACCGCTTGCTGCTTCACTATGCCCGAAAGTTGGTTTGACCTTGGATTTATAGCATTAGATATCTGCAGAATTAAGTAAACTACTTATGCCTTGAGGTTCTTGCGTAAATTGAATTAATAACTCACCGATCCTATCATCAAAGGAGCTGCTTCTCTGTGTTGGAAACAGTTGCTGAGGGCCTCCACCTCCACAGGGTCTCCCACTCGAGTTCCGGTCCCATGGCATTCCACATAATCGGTCTCTGATGGATCGAGGCTTGCGCTTTTGTATGCTTTGAGAATCACTTCCTGTTGAAATTCCGCGCTTGGGAGCGCAATCCCAGAGGTTCGGCCATTCCTATGAATATTTCAGTTCCAGTAAAGCCTGTTTGATGGCAGTAAGACCCACGCGTTAGTAGCCGAGCCACGTATGATAGCCCAGATCTTATCGCCATTCTGTTTCGCAACTGACAGCCGCTTTAGGTAAACAGCATTAACTGCCTCAGCGCGGCCGTAACCATCAGCTGATTCATCAAACGTATGGCATGCTGAAGTTGGTGAGAGGACTCCAGCCTTCGCGGTTCCTATATGCTGCTCGATGCTTGTAATTAGATTTGCGCCTGCAACGACTGCACTATCGCACTCTCCGCAATTTAAGGCTTGTATTGCGGCGTGGAGGCAGTACAGAGAAGATGAGCAGGCAGTATCTAAGGTGAAACTGTTGATTGTCAACACAACTGATTCGCATACCGACAACGATTCCAGTAACTATTAAACTAACCTTGGTCCATGGAGGTTGAATACATGACTTATCCTGTTCGACAAAATAGCCGTTCCCGTGCCAGTGGCGTTGTATCGATGTGCACAGTCAGGATCCCTCGCTTGCGTCGTCTGGTAGTCAACGGTAAAATTCGCCACATACGCAGCAGTATTGGAACCAGAAATCTCTCGCATAGAAGATCCAGCATGTTGTAAGCATTCATAGACTACCTCTAGAAGATTTCTCTGCTGGGGTCCATGTACGTCGACTCAAGATTGCTGATGTTGAAGAAACTATTATCGAATTGACGAACATCGCCTTGAAGAAAGTAGCCGCCCTTCGAGTTGATGGATCCATCGCGTTTACCATTCGGATGGTAGAAGCCATCAATGTTGAAACACTCCGGTGGTATCGCGCCTTGAGCTGTTTTTCTTCCATTAGGAAGTTCCACAACTGGGACGGCGAGCGAACACCCCCAGGGAGGCGGCATGCTAAGCGAGATATTGATCAGCTATGTCTTCACACAAAGACGTGAACTTGATTGTAAGAAGAAGTGTCAGCGAGAAGTAGTTACCCATTCCCACAATGCATACAGGATCCATTGCAGCGGCATGGAGGGTGTTGCCACACCCTGTCCATTCTCGTCTACATCGTCTGAAAGGAATGATGAGTACGGAGTATGTTCCTTGGTATCGCCTAACATTTTGTCGCTCTTTCTAATGGCCAGAAACCTAGAGGTCTCTTGCGAAGACGTATTGTGGAACAGCGATTAAACAAAAGGGTTGGATACACTTATTGTTTGTGTCTCTTCAGGGTCACAATACATGCATATGAGGCAGAGACTCTGATCAACCCTAATATGGGTACGTATTCGTCGTGTCACACAGGATTCACCTAACCATCAAATTACATGCGAAGTGAGTTCAAAGCACAATGCCGGACCGTCTAAGATGTCGCCCATTCCTAGATAACCCCTACAAGAAAAGGCTAGACGGCGATGGCATGCTCCATTGTTAACCCTTGTCTTATCTCCGACTTTGCCACTTCTGTCACCCGGGAAGAGGCTGTCATTCTCTCGGCGGGCATGCTGAATGCATAAACAACAATGGCAGCTATGCCTACGTGCCGAAGTACCGTATGCGAGCGCATCGAAGACAAGCACCACCATGATCTCATCAGCACAAGGCAGTTTTCACTCTTACTATCTGGTTCCGGGTTTCCAGGGCTGCATACCGGGGAGGATGGTGTGGGCGCATACAGAGGGCTCCAATGACGCTACCAAGCTGCATTACTCCCTGTTATGTCAACAGTTCCTCCGCTGACTGCTACTGCAGCGGAGGAATTACTACTTTGAGCGGAGGTTCCAATCCTCTTGCAACCTAAAGACGTACCAGAAAGGGTTCATAGCTTCATGGGACGTCGGCTCTAAGTCTTTACACGAGTCGATTGCATCTATGGGATTGACCAGGCGCTGTGTCTTTTCCGCACAATCTGGTACAAAGAATATCGTTATGATTTCTCCAAGCGAGTCTCATATACAAGGACTGAATGGAGAAAGAACTGCATATACTACCCATCTTTGGTGTGCGAATTTTAAGAGCCAGAAGTGGCAACCTGTACCATAATCATTCATTGCTCAGCTGAGCGGCTGCTCAAAAGCTGTTCAATTTCACTTAATGACAGGTCGCGTGTTTCCCCATGGTGAGCGTAACGCATTGGTCATATTACTGAGACCTTGCCTAAAACCCTTACGATTGTGAGGTCCGATTTCCCCACTGCCCTCATATCAAGACAACTGCAATGTTGATCCTAATTCAAGCAGTAAACTTGAGGCGAGCGAGGAAACTCGCCGCAATGAGGTGAGGTTAGAAAAGATGCTAGACAGCGTTATGCTACGGCCCCATTCAACTCACATAATTCTCAGCTAAGACTTAATCCATATTCTGCTGTAGTGAGATTCTCAGAATAGCTAGTAGCCGCCGCGGCCTTCGTAGTACTGACCCAGCTGTGCAAGGGAAGGCCCAAGTTTCTCTCCCTTCACTATCACATCCTCACATCCAAGCTGAATATATAGCATCCGACCAGGAAGCGTGCCATTCCCTGTGATGTTACGCCAAATGTGATTAGTAGCCCTCTGCACGAGAAAGTCACTCTGTCGCATGACACGTTTCTCTCCCGAATCCAATTCGATCTCGAAGACCCCTTCAAGTACAACAGCGTAGCCCAGTGTGATAGATCGATGCAATGGCGATTCAACACCTGGTCCGAAGTCAATCATACGGACTACACTTCCATTCTGGTAATGAAGCGGTGGCTGAGATATCGGTGTCAAAGATGCGTAACACTGCTGGGGTCGTGGGCTAGGTACCTCATTCTCCTTGGCCTCTTTAATATCAGCGCCGCCCTCCAAGTTCACTGGCGTCGCTGATGTCGAATACAGAATATTAGCAATAGCGAATTGCTCTCCCATGACACGTTTGTGGTCTCCAGTGTCAACGTGCAGGAACACAGACTTGCCTTCTTCGTTGTGGCCAGTGATGTGTCTCAATGACTTGGGCAGACCAGGTCCAGGAAGCTGTCGTCAAAAACATAACCAATTCCGGACTTGTTCCAGTCCTTCGGGTAGTCATTAGGATTCTCGCTTGACATGATGGCACTAAGAAGACTGGTTGGTAAGACGGTGTATTTTGCCGATAGCTAAAGATGATAATGGTTGTTTGGGAGGATGGTTTCAGCTCACATGAGAACGCGATTTATGGGTCGGAGACAACTTCATCTAGACTCCACCCCCACTTACGGGTTCCTCTTAGAGCTCAGGGAATAATAAGCATTGCGTATGTCTTTTCGTCTTCGCACAGTTGTTTGTTTGCCTGATCTGGCTTCGTCCGGTAATCCGCCTGCTCGTCCCGTGTTATAACTCGCTAGCGTGGCATTCGGTGCTGAGAGTGAAGCCGTCACTATGAGATTACGGCTGAAGCGCCCTGATCCTGGGTTTGGTCTACAATGACTGTCAGCCAGTATTGGTGCCGTTTCCAAGAGTTATGAGATCGACGGTGGGGAAAGGGGCGAAAATGCATATGTCTTCCCCGTTGGTTTGGTGGGGTAGAGACGCAAGTCCTATCACACGGTGGGTGGTATGCATTGAGACCCCTCTTACAACAAGCCTTGTCCTTGATATTATATGCCTGGGGAGGAACATGTATGCAAACGCGTCTAGTGATCAAGGATTAGCGAGATGGGTGGCACACCCTGAAGAAATCAAGATGCACAGGCATACACCATATAGCCCCAATGTAGCTTGGGTCTTCAGGCTTCAGCCCTTGACGTCAGGTTCTACCTCGTGGCGTGGGGTATGGTCATTTTACTCAGTAGCTACGGTTCAATGCTTTTCATAATCAAAACCTGCAGGATCGGGCTCATAACAACTCATAGATCGGAACATCTCTAGTGTGCATGGAAGAAATCTCACCAGTATTTGACATCAGTGGTCTTAGTTCACGTTACTACCTATACATGCCAGGTTGTG
This sequence comes from Albifimbria verrucaria, assembly GCA_020081605.1. Lineage (NCBI taxonomy): Eukaryota > Fungi > Ascomycota > Sordariomycetes > Hypocreales > Stachybotryaceae > Albifimbria > Albifimbria verrucaria. The sequence continues at coordinate 6,886,961 of JAHREC010000013.1, forward strand.
CTTGTCATTTTTTGTAGAATGCTTGTCAAGGGGCCTCTAAACGTCTATGTTGCTATCTATAGGTCTAGTTCAGATAGCAAGTGTTACTGACTGGTCCCAAAGTGTCTCTCCCGAATTTTGGTAGAGTAGTACACTGTAACATATGCTCCTGATTCTTTCGAGTACGCGAAGGATACCCATGAATGAGTGCCTTTATCAGACAGAGTATGGTGTTCGGGGCTAAATTGAAACTCAGAAATTTGGACATAAAATAGGTCCATGAGGACAAGTACTTACAATGTGTTAGCCAATCGGCTCTTGTACGATCTTGCGAGCTCGTGATCACCGCTTTTGCTGAACCAACCCGAAAGAGCTTCGGAAAGCTGTGCATCTTTTTGCTGACTGTTAACTACGGGAATATAGATCTTGGGACTTGGGGCCGCAGAACCGCGTCTCATCTCGTAACCATACACACAATGAGGCAGCTGGTGCAGCACTTCTAAGTCATCGTATAATTCCCGGTCTTCGTCTTTGCTGCGTTCAACCCGAAAAGTGCGCCCCATAGCTCGCTAAGGGCTTGTAAACCAGCATCTATCACATCACCCTTGAGCCTCCCGTCAAGAGTGTAGACAGCCTTGGCGGCACGTAGACATCTCGCAGTGCTTTCAATATATACCTTGATGCGTGCGTCATCCGATGCCACACAATCAATAGCAACCATTGTGACAGCAGGACTATTATCCTTATACACTGGGAATAATAAGAATTCCTTCCCAGATGGGAAAGAGGTGAGAAAGTCATCAAGCACCTCAATGCATGCGTCGTATGCACCCCGACTACCAGGCCATGACTTAATGGTACTGAACGCAAGGTCTTTCGGTGAAATTCCCTGTCGTACTGACATGAGCGCAGGTATGAAGTATGCCTTTGCCATAACATCTCCGCCCTCCAGGTCAAAGGCAACCCAAGCTCTTGTCAATGGTGCGTTTGGTGGTATCAAAGAACTGAGTTCCTTGAACGTGTTGTTGGGGAGGAAGAGGAGTTTCACAATGTGCTCGAACAAGCTCAGGTCAATGTTCTGGATCTCATCAGCCATGCCTCTCAGCAGGGTCTTGGTCGCTTCTTGATTAAAGGGATCTTTTTCTGTTCCTGCATCGAAACCTGTGGCCTCAATGGTGAAGCGAACAGTCTGCTTTTTGAGAATTGTTTCCAATTGAGGCTGAATTCACATATAGAACCATCCCGGACAAGAATTGACTTGAAACGAGGTTCCTTGCCATGATGGAAACGAGGGCCGAGCGCAGGGATTATCCACCGTTGATACCAACGCAAATGCGCAAGTTGTTGCTCTTGACTGTACTTGCAATCCAATAACAAACGAAATAATGATGGTGCCGTGGTACCCCACCAGAATACTTGATCGAGATCATTGGAATCGATATTATTTGAGACACTTTCGAGCGGCGACGGGCTTTCAGGCGCCTGTTCTGAATCTGGTCGAGAGTTGTCCATTGTCATTGTGTCGATCATTGCCGCTTGGATGATTCTAAATCACTATCAACAAAATGGTCGAGTCTCACAGTAACTTTTGATGGTTCTTTCATAAGATGATACACGACAGCATAGAATGGGCTGTTATACACTAGAGTTGGCTGACCACTGACCAAGCCCGATGAACATCTCCCCGTCATTACGAAGCATCGACAAAGCGATGCAGCACTGCACACTACGTTTTCTCTTGGACCATTCCCATTGCGTTCTAGGTTGGCACAAGAGCAAGCATCAGCAACGGATTAGCGAAACCTGTTGGTGGTTACAGCGAAGGATGTGGGAACGGGCCGATGCAACCCTAAGATGTACTCCAGTGTGCACCATTTATGTTGGTGTGCGTCAAGTTGATCACCTTCGAAGGTACTTCCCATGAATTGCATCCCAGGTAGCGACAAGTATCCCTTGAAACGAGATACGAATGCCTTGTTGCACAAAGCGATGTAACGGGGAACAATCAGCCTAAAGCCACACTATGGGAACTTTAGTCCTTATTGGATCTTGACTGATTGTTTCAGTCTATGATCAATCAATCGAAATCGGGCGCCTGCCGTGTAGCTCTGATTATGCCATAAAGGTTAGGTGGTAATGAAAAAAGTGCCAGTCTTCACCGGATCCCGCTCATCGAGGGAGTGTGACACCACTGGCAGCAAGCCTTGGGGATGACACTTGACAAGGCAGATTCGCACACATTGATTCAGGGGTTTGCACACCATCACAGACCTCCAGTTTTGCACTATCAATGATATCCTGAAGCCAATAATTTATTGGCCCTTTCAGCGTCCCCACGGGCAGGTAGAATTGCAGAGTGAGTGAATGTGCAGATTGCAGTAAGATTTGTGGCGATTTGGTCCGCAGACCGAAGGCTGTACCTTGACAAGGGGTTTATTAGATGCAATTCAATTTCACACTTGTGCATCGGCAGGCTCTCGCAACAGGGTGCGCAATGGCACAGCCCTCGTTTCGGGTCATTATCGTTGGTGGAGGACCAACAGGCCTGTCGTTGGCAAACCTGCTCAAAGCTGCCAATATCGATTTCCTCTTGTTAGAAAAGCACAAGTCAGTATTATCAGATATAGGCGCATCGATTGGCCTTTGGCCGCATTCGAGCCGTATATTGGCGCAACTCGGCTTGGAGGAGATTGCAGAGGAAAGCAATGTGTTAACTCACTCGAGAGGCTTGCTTGAGCATGATGGGACCCTAGTTGGCCAATGGCCTAGTTTTGAATGGCTTATTCGCAAGTGAGTTAATTCATTGCTGCGACAATTTATGAGTGACAACAAGCGAATGCTGACGAGCCTGTTTAAGTCATGGTTACCCGGTCATGTTTTTCTTAAGATCACGCCTGACGGAGATGTTGTACAACGCGCTTGGATCTTGCAAGTCCAAAATCGTGACGTCTTGTTCAATCCAGGATATCCATATGACTGAGACTGGCGTACTTTTGCGTCTTGGGGATGGGACTTCAATAGATGGGTCAATAGTCGTAGGTGCCGATGGAGTCCATAGCCAAGTCCGCGACATAAGTAAATAATGAACCCTCACTCCTGCATCATTCATGCCGGCTAATATGGCTCACAGTGCAACGATACGCAAAGGCGGATGGGGCAGAAATAGAGAATAAGCCCCCTCTGAACGTGTATATGTGTTTGTTTGGTGTTGCCTCAGAGATCCCTAATGTGGAGAAAGGTACCTTCTGGGAAACACGGGGTAGAGAGATAACGTCTCAGTTCGGCAACTTCGATGGGAAGGCCATGTTCGCATTCTACAGGCGATTGGCAACACCTAATAGCGACCGTAAAAGCTTCAACGCGGATGAGAAAGCACAGTTCTTCAATGACTTGGGTCATATTTATGTCTCACCTGGTTTGAAGATCAAGGACGTTCAGCAACACTGTACATGGACGCAACTGGTCCAGCAGTCTGAGGGACTAATCAAGAAATGGCATCACCAACGTATTGTGCTGTGTGGGGAGTCAGTTGTTCAAATGACTTCCTTCGCTGGTATGGGCTTCAATACTGCGCTGCAGTCTGCTGTTTTTCTTGTAAACGGGCTCCAAGCAATTCTTCGGTCCAGTTCGACACCTTCGTCATCCGACTTAGCAAGCTTATTCACGGAGTATCAACGCACATGCTACAAAGAGACAAAAGAAGTGAGCACTCAGTCAGCTGCCTACATTAGGCTGAGATCTTGGAGCTCTTGGCCTATGGGTCTCGTGAATACTTATGTAGTTCCCTTATTTCTGGGGAAGAAAAGATGATAGAACAGATTGGGAAGAACATAGTTTCAAAGGGCCGTGTATTGAACTGCGTAACAACTGAGCTGAAACATGGTCAGATACCATGGGAACATGCCACAAGAGCCACTGGCTAAATGTCTGAGGGACAGCCGTAGGACAGTTTTTATACTATCAGCAGCCTTCAGTTCTATGCTTCTATATATAAAATTTTGATGCATCTCTCCTCCTCTTGATATAAATAGTATACATTCGGTCATACGCCAGCTAGGTGCTAATTTCCTAAGTGACGGGACTAGGACGGCCGCATTGTGGAGTCTTTGATTCTAGAAAAGCCACAAGCGTCTCTGCGATGATACTGAAGCTATATCAAGTAAGGAGAAAGGAACTTAAGAAGGGAAGTAAAACATGAAACTAGACCAAAGTGAAGAACGATTGAGCTTGGCAGAGAGGTAGGTCAGACAGTCATGGTCAGATGGAGGGACAACAAACAGGAAATTTAATATGGCATGCCGGCAGTTGATGGCAACTCTCCATAACAATAGCTTCAAGTATTAAATCATTCTGTGGCAGTCATATCTATAGATATAAACAAAAACACACCCATCACGCTATCATATATTTACCCCTTTACGCTAACATAGAGTACGTACGTTTGACACTGGCTAATCGCTGCAGCATGGCATGGCATATGTAGGATGCCGAGAACAAGTTCATCCCTGTCATTTTCATTCATGTATGGGTCCCAAAACAATAACATTCATAAGTAGCGTAGCCACTAGCTGCAATTGCTTCATGACAGAGATGTGGCGACATCATCAGCAATAACAACATAGTTATCGCTCATATGGCTCACGCACCCCAGTGAACCCTGCGTTCAAGGTTCTTGATCGCTTCATCAACCATTCCTCGCCATTCATGCTTAAAAATCCGTTCGTACCGCTCCTTCGTGTCTCTCACCAGCCACTCGATGTCGTTGCTAATCTGCGCATCCTCCCACTTCTGCAGGATGCCCTGCCGCCGACTGCTCCAGACGACAAACTGAGCCCTTTCGCGCCGCACCGCATTATACGCCTCGAACACATTCCTTAGAACTTCGGGCTTCGAGACCCTCTACATGTGCCGTCACTTCTCAGAATTTCGGCGCCTCGCTCCAGTAGCGTTGCCAGGACGAGCCCGTCCTCGATGCCCATCCCCGCGCCTTGTCCGTTGTGAGGGCACATGGCATGCGCAGCATCTCCTGCCAACGCGACGAGGCCGAATGCAAAGCTGCGGAGCGGGTTATCAAGCGTGTCGAACATGGCCCACTGGTTCACCTCGTCCGGGAACAAGTCCACCAGCCCTCGGATGAGCGGTCCGAACTGGGAGAAGGCCACAACAGCATCTTTCTTTGTTCCCTTAGCAGTATGGCTATCACCCCCAGCCCATTCCTTCGTCTGCACGAAGGCTGCTACGTTTAAGAACCGAAAGTTTGCCACTGGATACGTGACCATGCAGGCGCCAGGACCGTGCCACATGAACATCTTTCGTGCGTACTGTCCCATGACAGGCGATACCTGGTCCATGTCGAGCAAGCATCGCCACGCGACCTCGCCAGCAAAATGGGCCACTGCACTAGGTTCGTCCTCGCCAACAACCTCGCGGCGCACATATGATTTGACGCCGTCGCAGCCAATGACTTGTCATATTGTCATGTTAGCTTAGCATCTCATGCTAAACATCATCTTCGGGGATAAGCCACATACCAGCATCTACAACAGCCTTCTCCCCATCATGGAATTCCAGATAGACATTGTCTGCATTTGTCTGCTCTAGCTTCACGAGACGCTTTCCAAGCTTCAAACAGTGGTCTGGTATAAGCCCGGCCACGGCGTTCGCCACCTGAGCTCGTAAAAATGAGTTGGTCAGCAAATAGTCTTCTTGTATCTCTGAGTCGGCCAATTGGTCTACAGGTCGTTGACGAATATCCTCTCGCTGCGTGCCGTCCACCCAACGAACGCCTTGGCCCTGGATAGACATCCTCGCCAAGATATCGTATAGCTGAGCGTCCAAAGCTCTAAGACACTCCATGATGTTTCTTGCGAACCCGATCCCAGCCCCTATTTCATGGAACTCTGAGGCTTGCTCGTAGACTGTGACAGGGATATGGCGAGCGACAAGTCCTTTAGCAATACATAGACCAACGATGCCGCCACCCACAATGGCCACCTCAAAAGAGGGTCGTTTGGCATTGCTATTCGCTACGATATCCTGTTCAATGCTTGCGCGGCCGTTGGGAGCGCCGCCTAGTGCCATGGTCGATGCGTCTCGCTCAAAAGGTCTTCTAATCGAATTCAAAAGCAATGCAACACTGATCAACTTTGATGAGGGTTTGGTTAAGATGCAGGCGTCTTTCTTCTCATGATTATTCCATTTCATAGCCCACAGGTTGGATGTCTATTCTCATTTATACTTGCATATTTAACCCGTCCATTGAGCCTGAGTCGGTCATGATGCAATGACTGCCGGCCGATGGCAGGTCACGAGTTCAAAGATTTTGACCTGAGACGGCTGTCGGTTCGGAATAAACATCGGGCTCCGACTTAGCAAAATATCCTAGTTTCTGTTCACTGTTACTGAGTATGGGCCCTGGAAGAACCGGACCACGGAGTTCGATATGGCCGACTGCATCGGTCCCATGCGAACGCGAGATGCAGGTTGCAGAGGAAGTGGAGACATCGATTGAGTTCGGGCTTATACGACCCCGGTCTGCCTGAGATGCCGGCAGCAGATAGTGTATTGGGAAGAGTCTGTGACACACTTAGTAGGACTCAGTCACCCGGTTCGGCATGTCCAGGACCTGGCGTCTAGTTCCTGGCATGTTTTTCAATAGGAAAATCCAGTATGCATCTAATTGACGTAAGGTTCCAAGACCCTACATCAGTTTGCGCCGAAACGATGACTAGAGCTTCTGGAAGCAGGGCTGAGGTTGCCGGAGCATTGCGTCGCGTTGAACCCATAGGCATTCTCAGCTACATTCTTAGACCTACCACGGCTCCGGGGCTTACAGGGAGTTTGCAATGAGATTTGGTATGCTTCTTGTCTTGCATGGTTATTCAGCCAACAGGCCATGAACAATTGGAAATACCGATATAATGCCTTTAAGACCACCAGCCAAATCGAAGAGATGATGAGAAAACTTTCGGTGATTGGTGAAAATAGACATTAATGGTAATATGTAAATCTATCTCAATACTAGTTATGATTACCAGCTTCCAATCCACAATATAGTGTTGCTCTGGTTGGTATGCTAGGATAATCCCTGCCGTGTACAGCTGGAAGCTGAGCATGTATGAGACTTAACTAAGACAAAAACATCAATCTAAACTTTGATACAGCTCTGGCCTATTCTTCAGCTGTTTGAGTCTTGGCTATGCAAGAATAGGTTTCCGCTGGGAACAGAGAACGGCAGAAACAGGAATATGTGTTTTAGTAATAGACGCTATTCACCGGTTGAAATCTCAGTACTCAACAACTACACAAAATCTCCTTAACTAACAAGAGACATCAACTTCAAGTATGGTGAGTTTTCTTGCTTAGTACGTCAATTAGAATCAACCCTTGATTTTACCAGCCAATCCTTCCATGTAAGATGGTACTTGGCCCACGAGGACAGATGACGCTCGATACCTCACCAGGTTTCAGAACATCTACAGGAGACTCTTTCAAATACCTAATCTATGAAAGCTTAAAAATCGTTTCCCTATTTGTCCAAAGTGGCTTTTGACAACATAGCCCGGAGCCAGTGCTGAGTAGCTGGCTGAACGAAACTATCCACGTTGAGACCACTTGTCTTAGCAAGGAGCAGAGCCATTGAAAATCATTTCTTTGATCACGTATATAATTTTGATATGATTGATTTCTTCGAGGGGTAAGTTTGGTATCGTCCCCGGATATAGGGTGGTGGTCATCGTAGGAATCACGCGGTTGCTGAGCTTCGCCTTTACTAGGGCCAATGATTTGGAGCCGTCGCTAGCATTTCCAGCTGTAAATGTTTTACCCATGTTCTTCAGACATCTCTTTACCCCAGGTACCAAAGTCTCAGCGTACTCAAACATTGCGCTCTCGAGTAGAATCGATGGGTGCTACACTGGGTCGGACGCCGATCAAGATGTATGACACCCAGTGTCACAATCCTCAGCCGCAGACAAATCTTGTAGTCTCAATGCATCTTCAGATTTAGTGCTGACGACTGTGTGAGCTCACTCTTACCCTTTGGTCGCTTCTTGAGACAGCAGGTTGACCAGCAAATGCAACGCTTCCCGATCTCCTCTCAATCTTCATCCTAAAAGTGGGCATTGCTACGGAAGGAATGAATGAACGATCGGCTTTACGACAGTTCAGGAGCTCGGCTTCTCTCCCAGGTAGTTTATATGATTGTGGCTGCATTGGTCACTGGCGTCAAGGAATTGCAAGATTTGTAGGACGAGGAGTTCTCGAACGGGTGTTGCGCCGCCACCCGGATGCCTGACCTGTTCCTCTTTCCAACACTATTCGTCCTAGTAAACCCTGCTATCTTGGTCCGGTACTTGGTAAGAATCTTTGACTCTTCGTTTCGAGTCCTTGGAAGGTTACTCATTTAACCCCCAGAGGCTTTGGGGATTTGGATGAAACATACCAGCAGCTCACGGAGGGTTAGCCGTTAGGTCATCATGATACCATTGGGTCCTACGGAGTAAAAGGAACGTTCCCTGCTCCACATTCCAGGACTGTTATAGAGACTCCCACGCACTTGCCGATTCAGAGAACGATCGCGGCTACGATTAGCCGGAGGGGGTTTCAGGGATCCCCTCATATGAATCAGAGACCCGGCACCGTGTGCTGAATATGAGCTCGCAGGCACAACCAGGAAGAGCCCAACGCCGATCTCGAGGAATGTAATTGTTCCAAGGGCTGACGCAAATGCAGCCATGCCAACTACATCCGATGATGTGGTCCACGTGGTGGATGAGGCAATGCTCGCTTGGAGCGGCTGAGTTGCTGCACCGACCTCCCGTGGAGCAGCTCTATCCACAGGCTGCCGTGGCCACGGGAGAAGAGCGCAAGGTCAAGGAAGGAGTAGCGATCATGGTGGAATTATATGCTCCTGGAGAACAGACAGCAAAAGTATATAAAGATGAGTAGGGTCGCCTCCCGAAAGCAGAGGACTACCAGTATTACATCCTACCACCAGCCCACAGTCTTTGCAATAGTCTCTATAAACTAGCCAACATGAAGTTTTCTAACGCCCTCTTCTTTGCTTTTGGCTCCTTCGTCCTTGCGACCCCTCTGCGTCGGATTCCGAAGACATTAGTGCTCTCGTACAGGATCGTCAAGTTCTTGTCGATAAACAACTGGCCCTCGTTGAAACCCAAGAGGCTTCGAAACCAACACTCATCGATTCCGTAGTCGGTATCCTGGGGAGATTGTCAACAGTGTCGATGATGCGCTTCCAATTCTGAGTAAGACTTGACCCCATGCAGAAATCTCGAAATTTTGAGAGCAGATTTTACTAAGACTACTATTTCTCGCCCTCCATAGCCGATACTGTCGAGCAGATTTTGGATACTGTTGGAGAGATTCCCGAGGAGCTGATCAGGCAACTATCCCAGTCACTTAACAGCATTCTTGGAGATATCAACAATGGTACAAACGGGCTACTTGTCGTCGCCGGAGGCGGCGTCCTCAACATTCTAAGCCTCCTGGCTACCCTGACCAACTCCCAGCTCAGCACTCTGTCCTCGACAATCGGACAGCTCAACCAAGTCCTGACCCAACTGACGCAGGTCCTGCAAGTCACCACTAACTTGACCCCTGAAGTCCGCAACCTCATTCAGGGCATCATTACCGGCCTCCAGACCGCCATCCCTGCTTTACTCGGCCCTCTTGTCAATTTCGTTTCCGTCGTGCGTTCCATTGCCCTCTTTGTCGGCCTTAATGTTAGCGCTTTGACCAATGCCGTCAGTGGGCTGGTCAATGTCGTTGATACCCTTACAACCTCCTTGGGCCTGGGTCCCCTACTGGGCAACGTCCTCAAACTTTTGAACCTGATTCTATCCTAAGAAAAGGGTACCCATATAGTGGCTCACATGGCAGGCATAGATTAGCAAGGATAGGGATGGAGAGAATGTCTCATGCCACGTAGAAAGGGATATGATCGCTTGGAACGCGAATAGGGACTCTTTTCCCCAAGGATAGTTTGCCAGGCAGAATTTTACGCTTACTGGGGATACGTTTTTAACCACGATAATGAGGCAAATTGAGTTCAATGTTAGTAATATGTTTATCTTAAATCCGAAACTCTGGGAAGATTATCCTGGCTAGAGCAAATCCTCCTTCACGTAAGCTTCTTTGAATGGCGATGTTTATGTCGGATCGTGGTACAAGTGACACAGAATTCCGAAGCCCAGACATTTCCCTTGTGATGATCCCATGTCTCAGCGATGGCATCCCATATTGCTAGTAAGAACTCCACAGGGCCCGGTGACCGTATGGTTTAATCCAAAACCAGGAAAATTAGTAAAAACGGGCAGTCGTTGTGTCCTTGATTCTGCTCCACTTGATCCTTCGTATGCTTGACAACATTTGCATCACGCCAACCAAGACGTTTTTCTCGACAATGGCAGGTGCTAATCAAATATGGGTGCGGCCATTCTGGTATAGATGGAAAGAAGAGGAATGGAAGAAATAAGGGAGATAACACTCGATGTGGTAAAGGTTTATTATGGTGAATCTTGAGAACTTCCATAACAATACCAGTGGACTTCGATAAGCAGAATACTGATAATACCGATTCTCTACCACTACCATAGGCTTATTTCTAAATAACCCATTTCTGGAACGTAAACGAGACAATAAATCTAAGCATAATACTAAAAGCTATCTATCTGCTACAGTATAATTTAGATGATGTGTATCGCTTTGGCGGTATGCTCAGCGGTGTATATAGGCGTATGCTCAATTTGGCACCAACAGCAGCACTGAGAACGAGATGCACGCAGAGGAGAGAGACTCAGTTATAGGCAGCATCTTGCTAACAAGCAGTGATATGGGGTGAGTAAGCATGAGAAGGCAATGTTCCGCATCTGCCTCATGTCTTAATAGGAGGTGCGTCGAGCCAGCTGACGCGGCTGCAGCATATGGAGGAACCATCAACAAAACCCTGTTTCACTTGGTCCGCATGTCCAAGGTTCGTTGCTTGAGAATGCCTGGTGCCCTATAGCGAGTTATATGCGTGGGCATCGAATCCGCGCCAGTTGTGGTGGCCTACCCTGCAGGGTAGTGTTGCTCAAGCTGCACAGCGAACAGACTCATGCCATCCTTACCCTGGATGTTGGCTAACCAGCATAAAAAGCTGCCAGGAGACAGTCTCTAGAAATATGGCCTCCAGCGAGAAGTTTCCTCATATCGAAGGATTCTTTCGGGACTGTAAAGGCCTTAGAAGGTTGATAGGGAAAATCGAGGAGTAAAGAAACACACTGGGGGCGGGCGGGAAGGGGTATCAAAAGGAGGTTGCGAGCCATCTAGAGCATCAATCTGGGGATGCGGGTAAAAGGCCACATATTAGTAAACACTACAGGCTCTCTAAACCGGACACGTTCATGGTTCAGAACAGATCAAGGGGCTAAGGACGAAATCTTGTGGCTCTGGTACCGTGGCCTCGTGGCCGTCCTGGCGGGTGTCCAGGAAGATGTCACGAGCTTGCTATTCGTCAGCTACCATGAAGGTTGTGGCAGAAGAGGGCTTTAGATGCTCTTAGTCTGTCGTACGACCTAAGTCCCCTTTACAGGTATTAGTCTACCTGGGGCTGCCTTTCTCCATCGAAGCGTCTTGTTGCGCATCAACCTGGTTAAGATTATGGAACCTTTGTCATTTGTGCGCATACATTCAAGCGTAAATAAGATGAGGGACTCCGCAATCATTCGGGTCCACAGAAGTTCTTCTAAGTTCTAACCCGATTAACTCTGTAGTTCCCAAGCCTCGATTCGCGGGGTCCTCAATCTAAATATGGCGCCCCAGTTGAAGCAAATTAGCCCTCCCGCTTTCATACGACATCAATCTATCTTTATGAGCTTATCAAGGATGGAATTACGAATGAGAGGCCCGTGTACACCAGATCCACAAAGAGGCTGAACTATGCGTGGGACTTCTCAACGTGGTTCACTGGCACGTAATAGCGGCATGCCCCATGGTGCTTCCGAGTGCGCTGATCTTGCCTATGGAGCCACCGCAAGGCGAGCCTCAAGAAGCTTGTGACATGACAGGTTCGGACTTGCAGCGTGAGGTGTTAGACTGGCAGTACACGAAGCCTGACGAGTCTGGCGTCAACGGCATGGTAGGCGACCCACGCGGGCTACCGTCGCCCCAATATGGGCGTCGTAGGCAACACGGCCGAGGGACACAAAAAGTGATACCGGGGCCAAAGACAGACGCAACTAGAAGATCTCAGAAGGGGGCTGTTAGGATGACAGTTTCTCGGACGAACAAAATAATGTTATCCCTTACTTACCTTGCTGTCATGTGTTAGCAATTGGAATTGGACGTTGGCTTACCCTACATTCACTGGCTTCTAACAAGAGATATTTCGATCACCAGATATGATTATTTGGTCTCTCTTCTTCACATCAAGAAGCAGGGAAGTGCTTTATGCTTTACTAGCGAGCCTAAAATACATTCGTACTGCCAGCATTGGATCCAGTTCATGTTATCACCAGCTCCTCACGAATGGTAATCAAAGACTTATTTCGGGTTCTCTACACATGGCTGGTGAACACCACACAGTCCACTCGTTTATTCGTGCCATTGCTTCCCTATTACTGGATTATAAAATGTCGGTACAGTAACGGCTACGGATGAGTAGAAATGGGAAATAGCCAATACATGCAGCTAATTGCTCCCGCAGGAAATCATTCCTACGTCCTTACTTCGATGCTGATGGTGGAGGGAGATGGAAAGACCAAAGCCTACACGAAGCGCATCAAGTGCGTCCCCAGTCTTGTTCGTTTCGATGTCTTTCTCCTACCAGAGACTACAGACCTCTCCTTTTGTGCAGACCTCCTGGCCGCTCGTCCTTTGTCGTGCCTCCTATCTCTCTACTACAAACTAGAGCAATGTCACCCTCGTCCATTTCCGCCGCGGGTCAGCACCTCACCCTCTTCATCTCACTTCTCGGGCAGTCCAACCGCTGAGCGCTTATCCTCCGTTCCTTGTACGTACGTGTGCAACGCGAACGTCAGGATGACCAGGCCAAAGGGAACACGCAGCAAGGTCAATCCTACGGCCATCAGCATGTTGGCTGCAGTATCCTGAGGCATGACATATCACGAGCTTGGACCAGCAAAAGTCCCCTGCTTGGCACAACTTGGCACACAAATGCACAGTTACCAGAAGGTAAGGCTAGCCAAGCCTCGTCCCGACCAAGCTTCTGGAAATATTCCGCGTCGGCTGCAACCGGCTTGGTACTGTGATGTGACAATCCATCTGCGACCAACGCAGTGTGGCAAACACATGCCACCTCAAAGATAACGAAGCATCTAGGCTCTTTGCATGAGGCCCGATTGTACGGTTTGGTGCCTTCTGCGCCCTGCACACTGGTGTTATCTGGGTGGGCTCACCATCAAATGATGGATGAGCGCGCATCACCATCCTTGTGGTGGGATGGTTGCCACAGGTGGCCAGGGTAGGTACTTTGTAATGATCCCCGGTTCATTGGTGGTGAACCGATTGCAGAAGTTCTGGACTAAGCAAAAATAGGCGACCTTGGCAGGGTGTTCGGCATCGATCGTCAGCTTGGCGGCATCTCCCTTGAATTGGACACAAGATGCATGTGTCGAGCTGTTGGTACCGAGGACTCCCACAATGGAATTGGCCGTGCTTTGGATAGCGGCGATATTCCCGCGTTCGTATTCAGGTCTTGCGGGGTCTAAACTTCAAAATCTGGGGTCGAGAAAGTTTTACGTACAAGCAAGTAATTATTGGAAGGTCTACAACGGTTGTCTCTGGGGTTGCCGGGCCCCTCACGTGTCGCTGTCCCTGGTGGCGATGGGAGGCGACGGAACGGAGCAGATTGCAAGCAGGGTGCTGTGCCATGGTTCCATCCATCCGGCTCCTTTGAGATGGTGTAACGTGCTGGAAAAAGCACAGGATGCAGCAGGTTCGCCACAAGATGAGGAGGGCTGTTGATATAATTATGCTTCATCCGAGTAATCAACCATCGGCCTCTCCACCCTGCGCCCCGGGACCGGAATACATGTGACTGGAGCTCACGCAACATGCTGCTTCCTCCGTTCAACGGAGCAGCAGTCACTCGGGAATTGTGGGCTGCCCAGCATATTCCCTGTTAATCTAGCGGTTGGTTCTGAAGACTCCATCGACAAATGTCTAACTTAGGGCGCTGGTCAATAGTAAGTGTCAGATTCGCCTGGGCGTATACGATTACAGATTGTGTTTAGTGAGATGGGCCAGACTTCCATTTCCGGGATCACGGCTCGTGTCATGTAAAGTTACGGGGCTAGTTGGCGGACCACGACCGTAAGCTTGATAAGTGCATTAAGCATTGCATCATGCACCACTGGAATTGACTAGCCACCTCGTTAGTTTGGCGGCTACAGTGATGAACAGAAGCGAATGATGCTTAAATGTCTAACCTGCGAGGCGTTGGCTTATCTCGAGATCCATCATCCGGGTAAAGCGCTCAGCAACGAACGCGTTGGCTCGAGCTCTCTGGAGGTGGCCGGATCTCTAGCCAGTCAACGACAAGATTCACTATCATGACTAGTGACACTGTTGCCCGAAGGGTGGGGGTAGGAAGCAGAACAGGCCATCCCGGAGTTGGCGCCCAATTTGGTTGAGCAGATTCCCAAGATGGCTATTTATCCAATAGCGAGCGGTTGGTCAGAGGAGAACGGATCCGAAGCGCACCGTTAACCGGAGCGTACCAGCAAAGGTTCCCAGCAAGACCCCGCAACGGGAATCAAAGGTTCCCGCATGGCATATGGCGGCGCCCCTTGGCGCTGGAAGTGGTGGCGCCAAGCCGGCACTGCAGAGGTGGGTTCTTGGTGCTGTACGATGATACCAGGCGTGACGATTGGGCTTGGGAGTGCCGCGCTCCTGTGATCCTATCGTATGCTTGCGTTGGGGTCTCCGGTCGCTTCGTACAGCAGCGCTTGTTCAGGGCATCATTGTGGATTTGGTCTCCGTGTCATCGGCGACGATGAGCAGCAAAAGTGCATGCTGGTGGGGATGCAGCTGAAGCATGGGACAAACAACGACCTGACCATCTATCGGTCGCGTTGCCACATCTCTTGCACCCCCATCCCCAGTCTAACAGAAGGTCCCCGGGGCCCTGCCCACTCACTGGGGAAGGCAAGGTCGAGGCTCGGGTGGTTGCATGAGCGTCGGGTGTCTACGATGCATCGCTGGCTGTCGGCTAACCAACAGAGATGAAGCCCTACCATGCATGTTACGGGAAACGGCCACAGTGAGCTGGACCGGGGTGGGCGAGATGCGACCAGGGGTTTGTTATCTAAGCTAGGAAGATGAGCCTGTCATCTCAACTCCCCGAACCCCCTGAAATGACCGTCATGATGCATTTGTAGTAGGATGGCACGAGATAAGGAAACAGAGTCGACAAGAAATTAATCGTAGGCGATGTTGGTCGAGACGCTGGTGCATAGGTACAGTGCCATAGTGCCCCCTTTGATGCGACGGACAGAGTTCTCCCAGGGCGGCATTTGCAATCTCCGTTGTCCTCATGCTGTGTGTGCTCTGCCGATCAACAGCCCACGAAACAAGCCGAGCCAAGACAAAGGGCGCACACGCAACGCGGTTGGTCGATAAACGCCATGGCTGGTCACGAACCGCTCATCTTGGCCTCCGTGCACCTAACCTCCCTCCTCGGTCAACACACACACACACATGCTTCGTTGAACCTGATTCCTTTCAGGATCTAATCTGGCTTCTAAAACAACCGGCCTCGGGATGGGCGCTGTGGGTGGCTTGACCTCGGCCCCTCCGCCCTTTCATCCCTGTGTCTAGTCGCAGGCTTGCCCACCACTCAGAGCCCGCGCAACAGCCTATCATGGCGCGGGCGTTGCTCCTTTGGGAAGCTGTCTTGCAGCGGGCGGTCACGCTAGGCGCTGCTCCCAGTCGAAGCTTTGATGCTCTAGATCACTGCTCATATCACGGCCGCCCATCATATCACGGGTGGCCAACGGGTCAAGGACCCTGATCTGGCACACACCCACGTGAGAGAGTGGCACCCGTACTCCACAACTTCCCTTGTCTGGAGGACAAAAGGTCGTCCTAATTCGGGTGGGCTGGTCGAGCCAAATGTGGCAGCTTGAAAAAGTTCCTCTGGCGACCTGTTGGTGGCTCGCTTGTTGGAGACGAGGCCGATGCATATCGCCCATTACCGTACCATTACAGCAGCGGAAAGTGGAGGGAAGGTGGAGGAGGAGACGCAAGGCGCAACGAGTGGGCGTTCCCGCCGATTGTCGCGTTGAATCGGCCTCGACCGACAGGGAACAAGCTTAATACAGGCAATCTAGCTAGTGGTTGCTGCACCATATTACTCTACAGTACCTTAATTGAGTCGCACCATCTGTGACTCCTTGGGGATAAATATCAAGTCGTCTCGCTGCTCCGGTCGAGCCTCCCTTCTCCCCTTCCTCTCTCAAGCATAACCCATATTCTCCCACGGGTTGCTCGTCTGAGTTCTTGTTCGCTAGCTGTCGAAGCCGTCCAAGTCAACTCCTTCGCCTCTACACAACCATGGAGCCCGAGAAGGTTGTCGTGGCTTCGGCCACCGACGTCCATGGCGACATCAACGAGAAGCAGCCCTCCGTCGAGATCGACCTCAAGTCCGAGGCCGACAGCTCCAGCGAGGCCATCACCGATCTCTTCGTCAGCTTCCCCCGTCAAGGGTGTTCCTGAGGAGCCGAACCCTCTCACCGTCCGTGCCGTCGTGGTCGGTATCATCCTGGGCTCTCTTGTGAACGCCTCCAACGTCTACCTGGGTAAGTGACTGACTAGGCCGTTGCTGATTGGAATATCAAGTTCGCCCACTAACAGTGTATGTCTGCAGGTCTCAAGACTGGTTTCACTTTCCCGCGACCCTCTTCGGTGCCATTTTCGGATATGGTATTATTTCCATGCTGTCCAAGTTCCTGCCTCACGTCCCAATCCTGGGTGGTGTGTTCGGACCCCAGGAGAACTCCATCATTCAGGCCGCTGCCAGTGGTGCTGGTGGTCTTTCCGGCATGTTCGTTGCTGGTCTCCCCGCCATGTACAGACTCGGCCTCCTCTCCGATGACCCTAAGAGCGATTTCGGCCGTATTCTCACCATCACCGTCGTCTGCGCCTTCTTCGGTCTGTTCGCCGCTGTTCCTCTGCGCAAGTTCTTCATCCTCAACGTCGCCCGTGAGCTGAAGCTTGTCTTCCCTACTCCTGTTGCCACCGCTATGGCTATCCGATCCATGCACGCCGTCGGCTCCGGCGCCGCCGATGCTGTCAAGAAGATCAAGGCTATGGGTTACTCCTTCCTCGGAGCCCTGGTCCACATCGTTGTCTCGCAGTACGCCGATGGCATTCTGCACAACTGGCACCCTTTCAGCTGGATCTATATCTGGAGTGGCTACAAGAACAAGGCCCAGCTTGTTGACAACTGGGGCTGGTACATTCAGCTGACCCCCGCCTTCTTCGGTTCCGGTATGCTCGTCGGTCTCAACTCCGCTATCTCTTGGTGGCTCGGAACCGTCGTCGCCTGGGGTCTGGCTGGACCTCTTCTGGTCAAGTACGGCGAGTGCGTTGGCAAGCCGAGGTACCCTGAGACCAAGTGGGATTCTGTCGTCAACTACAACGACATGAAGGGAATCACCGTCAAGGGTTTCGTTCCCTCTCCTCGCTACTGGTTCCTCTGGCCTGGTGTTATGGTTCTCATTGTCTACAGCATGGTTGAGTTCTTGCTGCACGCCAAGGTCATCTACGACGGTGCCAAGTATGCCGTCCGCTCATCTGCTGTCAGCATCAACAACTACATGCAGTCCAAGGGCAAGAGCAACTCTTTCCTCGAGAAGCAGGCTGCCAAGGCCGAGCTTGAGGGTGACATGGTTGAGGACTTCGCCACCAAGGACCAGCAGGTGCCCACATGGCTTTGGGTTGTCGGCACTATTGCCTCTGTTGTCCTTGCTTGCATTGTCTGTGAAGTCCAGTACGATATCAACGCTGGCCTGGCCATCCTTGCCTGCGTCCTCGGTCTCGTCTTTGCTTTCCTTAGCATCTACGGCGGTGCCGTCACTGACTGCACCCCTTGACCGCTTCGGCCAAGGCTTCCCAGCTCGTTTACGGCGGTGTTACCAGGGGACAGGAGGTTAAGCACGCCCAGCGTATCAACTTGATTGCTGGAAACATCGCCTCGGGAACTGCCGATGTTGCTACCACCCTTGTCAGCGATTTCCGAGTCGGTTTCCTCCTGAGAACCCCTCCCAAGCTGCAGTTCTATGCTCAGGCCATTGGATCCGTCGTCGCTATTTTCCTGGCTCCTGGTGTGTTCGTCCTCTTCATGTCCGCCTACCCTTGTGTGTGGAACACCAACCTTCCTGAGGACGTCCTCGCCGCGTGCCCCTTCGCTGCTCCCTCTGTCAGCGCCTGGAAGGCTGTTGCTGAGGCTGTGACCATGCCTGAGCTGCCTGTCCCTCGCTCGTCGGGTATCTTCGCCATTGTCATGGGTGTTTTCTGTGCGCTGCAGGCTCTTTTCAAGAACTTCTACCTGGTTGGCTCC
The DNA here is from genome assembly GCA_020081605.1 of Albifimbria verrucaria. NCBI lineage: Eukaryota > Fungi > Ascomycota > Sordariomycetes > Hypocreales > Stachybotryaceae > Albifimbria > Albifimbria verrucaria. The sequence continues at coordinate 6,905,523 of JAHREC010000013.1, forward strand.
GCGAGAAGTACCGCGAGTACCTCCCCAACTGGATGTCCATCGGTGTTGCCTGGGTTCTGGGTGCCGATTCTGGTAAGAAATGTCCATTCTCTAACCTTCAACGAATTGCAAACTAACGCTTCGCTATAGGATATGCCAACGCTATTCTGGCTGGTGCGCTCACCTCTTGGTTCTGGCGCAAGAAGGCTGAGCAGAACTTCGACATGTACGGTTTCTCCATCGCCGCTGGTTTGATTGCCGGTGAGGGTCTGGGTGGTGTTGTCAACGCTGCCCTGGAGCTGGGTGAAGTTAGTGGAAGCTACTACGGCACCACGCTTGGTCTTCCCGGCCACGGTGTTTAAGCAAGGAAACGAAGAAGAGTCGGTAATAATACGGTTGTTGGGTTACCCAACACCGGCAATTTTAAGCATTTGAGTAGCACAAATATACCCTTTCTATCATCAACCTCTGTCGACTGCTTCGGCGCTGTCAGTTGGTACTAGTTCTGTTCCGTGAAGAAGTGTTGGAGATGTGTCGCAGTCCCTCACCGAGTGCCATTGACACACATGCACCGCATGGGAGATCTTGGCAGTATCTAAATATCGGTGTGGTATTCGGACGATATCCGCCTCATAGCCACAGCATTTACCATGCCTTCCGACGTAGGGCGCATGCGAGAACAAGGCACGCCTAACTCGATTTCGATCCCGATCAAGGAATTTACTGCGACGAACCAAGGTCTTCGATGCCCGGCCATTCCGCAACTGGCAGCGCCCTCAATTATGGAGTCGGTTGGAGGCTCTAGTGCGGCGCTCCGCTTTGAAAGCCGTGCCCTCTCCTTCGGCGACCCGGCGAGGATAACGATATGAGAGGTAAGCTGCATTTCTTGGCCCTTCCTTTCTGTATGGCAATGCCAGGTCATGGAACGGTTTTTATGCGGTACGCGCAGAAGCTGTGCAGAAGCCACCAGCGTGACCTTGGCTGTCAAGAGATGCAGCTGAATGGTTAACGCCGCGTTCCGACGTCGCCGAGCCATGAAGGGAGGACAGTAGCTCGGCGAGGATAGCCTATCCCCACCGTGGAGAAGGCGCCTGTGGTAATGACATCAGCGTCTGCTGTTCCCATCAAGGTGTCTTGACGCGCATTGTAGGACAGTGCCGGTTCAGAGCCGTGGAGAATAAATATTGGCCAAGTCTCTTAAGAATCGATAGCGCAGACACTCCTGAACCTTGTTCTCTACATCTCCTCCTAAACAACCCTCCTCTGACTTTCCCTCACTCATCATTCATCCCCGACAGTATTCAATTCCGAGCACAATGCCTCAGCAAATCCCCAAGCCAAGCCGTCTCCTGGACCTCTTCAGCCTCAAGGGCAAGGTTGTCGTCGTCACCGGCGCCTCCGGCCCTCGCGGCATGGGCATTGAAGCCGCCCGTGGATGCGCCGAGATGGGTGCGGATGTTGCCATCACCTACTCTTCTCGCAAGGAGGGTGCCGTCAAGAACGTCGAGGAGATCACAAAGGAGTACGGCGTCAAGGCCAAGGCGTACAAGTGCAATGTCAGCGACTATGCTGATGTCGAGCGATTTGTGAACGAGGTCATTTCTGATTTCGGCAAGATTGATGCCTTCATTGCCAAGTACGTGACTGCCCTTGGCCTCCTCATTCCCGCATGATGCCATGCTTTCAGCTTGCTAACCTGGATCTAGTGCGGGCGCGACGGCCAACAGCGGCGTCGTCGACGGTACTTCCGAGGAGTGGGACCATGTCATTCAAGTCGACCTCAACGGCACGGCCTACTGCGCAAAGGCCGTCGGCGCACACTTCAAGAAGCAGGGCCACGGCTCATTCGTCATTACCGCCTCCATGTCCGGCCACATCGCCAACTTCCTCAAGAACAGACCTCATACAACGTAGCCAAGGCTGGCTGCATCCACATGGCCCGATCGCTGGCCAACGAATGGCGCGACTTCGCCCGTGTCAACAGTATCTCTCCTGGTTACATCGACACCGGCCTGTCCGACTTCATCGATGAGGATACTCAGAACCTGTGGAGGAGCATGATCCCCATGGGTCGCAACGGTGACGCCAAGGAATTGAAGGGTGCCTACGTCTACCTGGTCTCCGACGCCAGCTCATACACCACGGGCACTGACATTGTCATTGACTGGTGGATACACTTGCCGATAAATGGCAAGCGTTGTAAAATAAAATGATTTAATGTGAAGCGTGAAAAAAATAAGCTCTTGTTACTTGCATTTTACGATATATTTGAACTGTTTGTGAACACGAAACCATTCAACACGCCGCAGCGATACCCACCTTGGGATTGAGACCAGACGTAGCCTCTTTTACAGCGTGGATGTGCTGAAAACGGACCAAAACAGCAGGGTTGATACTGGATGGTTCATGCGACCGGAGGTTTAGGCGGAATTCCGCCCAAGCTACAAGTGTTAAATATCTGTCGAATGCCATTCATGTATTTCCTTGATAACATTGTATGGCCAAATATTGTTGGATGAAAAGCTATACTAATTCTCAGAGCAATCTCCTACCGCTATCTATCATATTTTCCCGCTTTGAATGCCTTCCATGGCTGTCATTCAGATTGACGTTATCTCGGACTTTGTTTGTGTGGTAGGTTGTGCCAGAGGCTCCGCGTAGCGACGCAATTATACAGGCAGGATTTATGGATTTGACTGACCCATGACCTCCAGTGGTGCTATATAGGGAAGAAACAGCTCGAAGCAGCCATTGCACTTTATCAGAAAGTATACCCTGGTGGCAAGGACGACGTATTTTCCATTACATACCGGCCGTATTTTCTTGACTACAATGCGTCACCTCGAAGCATAGACAAATCCATTCTTATGGCCAAAAAGTTTGCTGAGACGAGCGAAGAAAAGAAGGCAGCGTTGCATCGGCGCATCAGCCAAATTGGTCAGTCCCTAGGCATCAACTTCAAATGGGGAGGCAAGATTGGGTGGACGAGAGAGGCACATCGTCTTGTTTACTTGAGCCGGTCGCAACCCGCCGAGGTTCAAGACAAACTCTTGGAAGGAATCTTTTCGGCGTATCACGAACATGAGAAGGATATTGCGTCAGTCGGTACTCTTCGTCAGATTGCTGTTGATGCCGGCATAGACGATGAGGAGGTGGATGGGTGGTTGACATCTAACGAGGGCCTGGACGAGATGCTGGCAGAGGTACAGGAATTTCGAACAATTCGCGAGAAGACTGGTGTTCCTGCTTACCGTATCCAGAATGCGTACATGCTGGAAGGCTCCCAAGACCTGCAAGATTGGATGGAGATATTTATAAAAATTAGAGAGAACGAGCTGGGTCAATCGTGAAAAGGAAACGCAACACCTCGCCATTGATTTCATCACAATTGAACTCATAAAGAACATTTCCCTTTGATTGCCAATTATATGATTGCTCAATACATTTCTAATCCTCCGCTCGCCGAAAATGCTTGTCCACTCACCCATCGGCTTCCCTCGCTTGCTAGCCACGCTACTATTTGGGCCACATCATCTACCGTGCCCAAGCGATGCTCTACAGGAGTCTGCTCCTTTTGAATTTCCACAAGACGTTTTGGAATATTGTCAAGCATGTCGCTCTGGACCGGCCCCGGATTCACGGTATTGACTGTGTGGCCCTCATCACCCAGCTCGGCTGCCAAACATCGTGTTATGCCCTCGAGAGCGGCCTTTGAAGAGCAGTAAAGGGACAAGTCTTTGAAGCCGCGCCTACCACCGACTGAGCCGATGTTAATGATGCGACCAGGGGCTCGCAGATGCGGCTTGACTGCCTGCACCATGAGAAGCGGTGCCCGCACGTTGAGATGGTAGATGGAGTCAAAGTCGCTGAGTGTGATTTCGTGGAAGGGTTTCACCAATTCGGCTGCCGCATTGTTGACGAGTATATCAATCTTCGGTCCAAATGCAGCGACTGTCTGTCGCACAATCTTCTCAGGGCTTGAGGGGTCACGTAGATCTGCCCTGATGCCAATACATTGTGAAGGTGGTACTAGGTTGGCCACCTTCTCGGATAACTCTTGCACGAATTTCTCGCTGCTTGGAGATGTATAAGTCGCGGCGATCTAGCATGATTTGTTAGTAAACAAGGAAAGAAAATTTGTAAAAGGCCTTTTGCTTTGGTCATACCTTTGCGCCACGCCGAGCCAGCTCTATGGCGAAGCCAAACCCTAGACCTCGCGAAGCGCCAGTGACGATGGCTACCTTGCCATTAAGCGTGCCTTCAACATTTTTCAAGTCTGATGTCGAAGCCATGGTGCTGAGACAGAGAACACTGGGAATTGTCCACAAAAGAGGATTTCCGTTGTTGCACCATTGTGCAAGCTTCGACGGACAAATAAATAATCTTGAAGCTGCATGGCGACGTCACAGGGTCAATCGATGAGTAGTAAACTTCCTGGCTTCGGCGTTAAGCCTCCCAGAATTCAGATTTCGGTGATACCATGACTCCTCTTATGGAGACAAGTTCTACGACTATGGGAATGCTGCTACTTGGTCCTATCCGTTAACGTTATTTGCCTAAGCTATTGACGGCTGATTGACCCACGAGGCTCGTCTTGGCGCGGAGTTGGAGTTTGGTTCTCTATTGGCGAAGGAACGACAGTGGCTGGAGTTGATTCGTGTTACGCGCTACGCTAGGTACCTACGGTAGGTAGTTATCATGTCTAAAGTAATTCTAGCCAGCTATGTGCTTGTCAAGGCACATCGTTAAAGCCCGGGCGCGTCATCTCTGCCTAATGCCCCCTGTGGGAAATGGAGCCACGAATTTTCTTGTGCGTTAGTCAATAAGTACATGTGTTCTACGTATCTATGCCAATTATAATATAATGAATTCACTCATCGTTTAGCAAGTGAATCCAGCCCTGCTCTAGTCGTATGGTCCTTATCCATCATCCCTGTCCAACCTAGCCAGGTAGTGATCCACCCAATGAATGCGAACGATCCTCGCCAGAGCAAGGGCGGAGGATTTGCCTGGAGGATATCGGATACAACTTGCTGTGCATAATCCCGTGGATCTGTCGCTCTCATAGATCGCCCTTGGGCATTAGTCTCAATCGAGGTAGCCAGCGGCTTATAGAAGCTCCCTCGGGCAAAGCTTGCCCTTGCCTGCTGCTCGCACGGATTCCTGCAGTGTCTACTCCTCCAGACATAATTGTAACCACCCTTATCCCCAGAGGGGCAAGCTCAACCCTCATGATATTGCCCATAGCTAGTAAAGCTGCCTTACTCGAAGCATACATGCCCTGCCAAACAGGGTGCATGATGGCTGAAATGCTGCTTACATTTGCCACAATAGCCGTGCCGTTGGCAGCTTTAAGCGGTGGCAAAAACGACTGTATGACTCTCAGGGCCCCAAAGAAGTTGACATCAAATAGCCTCTGGCCGTCGCTGATGTCAACATCTGCCAATGGCATGAGGTTGAAGATGGCAGCATTGTTCACAAGAATATGGACCTGCCCTTCAGTAGCCTGTTGAATGGTTGCTACGGCCCGATCGATTGACTGCTGATCAGTCACATCCATTGCCAGAGTAATTATTCCCATTGACTCCAAGTGATTCATTCTAGTGCCATCTGTTGAGGTTGCAAAGACACGGTGTCCATGGCGGCTGAATTCTTCTGCTAATGCGTCTCCAGCGCTACCTTGGCTGCAGCCTGTAACGACTACAGTTTTCGCCGCTGCCTTGGCCATATTGTGATGGCACACGTTTCTGAGGGAGAAAAAAAAAGATAGAGAAAAAAAGCAAACCAATCTTGAGAAACTTCTATGTCAACATTCGCAGATATCGTATGTGATCATGGAGCACAAAAGCTCAATATGAGTATCCATTTTCTTATTCGATGGCGATACAGTTGACTTTTTATAGCGGACGGCAATCGGCTAAGCCGCCTACACGATTTCATTCTTTTAATTGCCTAATCTCATCACTGACCTTCCATCTAACTGACAACTCAAGACTTGTTGCAATACGGATTCAAGAAAGCAGTCCGGTGGCGTAATTACCCGTTTTCGCCGTCCTGCGTGTTATTGTTGGCCATCCGAGCGTTGACGGTATTCACGTCGGGGCGAAAGCACAGACTCGGAGCCGAGCCGTGGGTTGGTTCGGCAAGTCTCGGGCATCTGGATCTCTAGTGCGGCGCACTCAGTCTAATTTCTCCATAAACCACTACTTCAATCCATCTTCAGTGCGTAACCAAAATGATATACAGATCATATCGCCTGAATGATTATCATAGTCATCAGATTGTCAGCGCAAGTTGATTCGCTGGTAGATTAACAGGAGTTGCTGAAGCTCCTACGCATCAGTGGAAATAAGCTTACAACAGACAATGATGTTTTGTGTGATCATCATTTACAAGAATCATCTCGAGACCCTTGAGACTCATAAACTGTCATTTTTATTGTCCGATAAACTGGGTCCTCGTTTTTGGCCCACAGGGAGTGAGGACTCAAGTTGTAGTCATGATAATTCTGATTTGCCTACATCTTCTGTGGATTACTTAGACTAATGAACTGTTAATAATCTTCAGGTTCCAGATACTAACTAGCCGCCAGCTTGAAACTAGGTCTATCCGGTCGTATCATAATTATTTGTGCTGAGTCTTCTGCATTCGATGCGAACGATTTGACAGCCCTGACGTAACATGACTGTCTAGCCTACTCCATTCAGTCCTGGTGCGCAAATGCAGCGTAAACACTATTCATCTTGGCTCATCGTGCGATTTGTGCATGCAGACAAGTCTGAGCATTTGCGACATTTTCACATGACTTGGCGTGGTCTGCTTCATGACACTGCCAAGGGTCTTATCTGCTTTGTGGTGATTGCTATCTGTCTTGGCTTCTTGCTAAAGACGTGCTTATTACTGGCGGAGGGCTGGTGGCTCAATCAATACCTAATTTCTTGCTCTAGGTTCTGATGACGCATTCAAATCTTGGCATCTCGGCGTCAAACTCCCACCCGGCTTTTTAAAAGAGAGACAGGTATGAATATGCGGCGTTCGTTATTCTGTCTGTTTGGCTCAGCCATGTTTGGCTTCCTAGCTATTTCTGTCAAGTCAGAGTCGCTGGAGATATTGTCTCACTCTCATTATGGAAAAGAGCCATAACTCGCAGGCCGATCTTCTCAGTCACACAGCACGATGCACCGAAAACGTTAGATTCCTCGACGACGACGAGATCAAGCAATTCATTGATGATCTCGACCATAACCAGGACGGCCATGTGGATTATAGCGAGGTAGAACAGAAGCTGGATGAGACTCATGATGAGCTCGTCTCCAAGCCTAGGAAACACCATGTCATCAAGAGAAATCACGACAGCCATGATGACCAAGCTCGCCACTCCTTTCTTCGTCGCATGATGGGCAACACGGATGCGCGACGAATTCCCGAGATGAATTTGCTGAGCTCGTGCGCAGCTGGAAAATCCCTTCCCTCAAGCAGGCCAAGAAGGAAGAGGATGAAGAGAAACAATACTTTAAGCGCCTGCCCGGGTGGCGGAGGATCCGTGCCTATTTCGCTGTTCACGGGCCAGAGATTGGGTGCATCGGGCTGATAGTCGCCATGCAGCTCGCCTTTGGCATATGGCAGCTTGTCAAGTACCAGACGACGCCGCAATATCGAGCTGCTTTTGGTTGGGGAGTCGTCATGGCCAAGACTTGTGCTGGTGCTTTGTATCCGACCTTCTTTTTCTCATCCTCAGCATGTCAAGATATTTCTCGACCTGGCTTCGGCGATCGTATCACATTTCCCGATTCTTTAACTGGGACTTATCACAAAGCTTTCACATCCGTATTTCCTGTGTGGCGATTCTGCTTGCTACACTGCATGCGATAGGACATCTGACAGGATCTTTCGTTCATGGCAGTGATACTAAGTATGAGGCTGCAGTTGCGCGGGTACTGGGTCCGGACGCTGTTCCTCGTCCATATATCGAGTACGTTCGTTCGATCCCAGGATTCACTGGAATTACAGCGCTTGGCCTATTCTACCTCATATCTCTCCTCAGCATACCCCAAGTTCGCAAATGGAACTACGAAGTCTTCCAACTTGGACATCTTCTCATGTTCCCTATAATTGGCTTACTCATGGCACACGGTTCTGCGGGCTTACTTCAATGGCCCATGTTCGGTTACTTTTTGGCTTTCCTGACGCTATTGGTACTTGTAGAGCGGCTTGTTCGCGTATTTCTTGGACTACATCAGATTTCGGCCACCCTGAAAGTCCTGGACGACGAGACTGTCGAGATAACAGCCGTTATACCAAGTGAAAGGCTATGGAAATACAAAGCAGGACAATACATCTTCCTACAGGTGCCCCGTATCAGCTTTTTTCAATGGCACCCCTTTACTGTCTCGTTATGTCGAGGCAATGAGTTGACGGTGCATATCAAAACAGACGGAGATTGGACTAATAAGCTTCGCAAACTCGGTGGCGAGTCAAAAGAGTCCCAGATTGAAGTTGGTATCAATGGGCCCTTCGGTGCACCTGCGCAACGGTTCTATGACTTTAACCATTCGGTCATGATTGGAGCCGGCATTGGTGTTACACCGTTCTCTGGAATACTTGCAGATCTCCAGTACAAGGACGACCAGGATCATGGGAGTGCCATTCGAGAAAAGATAGATTCTCCAATGGATGCCACACCCTCTGAGAATGGAAATGCAATGGAAACAGATTCAGCAAAAACTAAAGATGCGATCAAACCCGACAACGCCGCCGAACAGCATAAGCACCGGACAGACAGCTCACGGATGTTTGCCGATGACTATCGCCGTGTAGATTTTCATTGGATGGTTCGAGATCGAAACTATCTTTTATGGCTTTCTGATCTCCTTAACGACGTCTTTCGCTCGCAGGAATGGCATCGTCGGAACTCTAATGCTCCCCATCTGGACATTCGTATCCATACCCATGTAACAGCAAAGCGCAAGAACATAGTTACACACGTCTACCGCTGGCTTTTAGAAATGCACCGAACCGAAGCCCACCCTGCCTCCCCTCTCACCGGCCTGTTGAATCCTACGCATTTTGGGCGTCCAGACTTCGATAAGATCTTGGATGATCATTATGCAGAAATGTTGGACTTTCGAGTTAGTCAGAGGCGGCGGGCGGAAGGAAGACTGAGCAATCAGTCTCAATCGGGCGCCGATGATTATAGTAGTGTGTCGTCGATATACGACGAAGAGCTCAAAGTTGGGGTATTCTACTGCGGCACACCAGTCGTTGGTGAAATTTTAGCCGATAAATGCCGGGAGCTGACCACTAGGGGCCGTCATGATGGATCAAAGATTGAGTATCACTTCATGATTGAGGTTTTTGGCTAGTAGGTAGATTTATGAACTGTTGTTTCCTGAGAAACTTGCCACATAATTGCAAAAGAACAGGTGAAGACTTCGGTGGAATCTATCATAGTCAAATCTGAGGCCGGCATGTTCGTTTGGTATTTATCAATAAAGCAAGCCATAATGAACTATTTTGGTCCAATATTCTTACTCCTTCTCCCACCACTCAGACACATGTGCCAGCACCATTTTTAATGGCCATTGTCTCTGTCTGAGATAAGTCCCTGGCGGATATGGTCGATCTTCTTTACAAGCTTTGTGAAATCCCGGCTGCCTGCGAGAGCAAAGAACGATTTGGGTAAAACTACCTGAAAGGTTTTGCCTTTTATAATTACTCCGGTCCGTGACAAGGGCAAGGGTTTCCCAATTCTTTTGATGGCACGGCTCATGGAAACCCTCCACCGGGCATTTCTTGCCGATATCTCCGGGCTCGGTGGACAACCGAATCAGCCACCAGTTGGACCAGCAGTTTGAATAAGCAGCGTAGCATCGGCTTTCCGTAAAAGGCTGGAAAAACAAGCATGTCATCCTTAGCAATCTTTCTCCATGGGGAAATGCCGACATTGATTGGTCATGGCATTTACCCTCGCCCTTCCGCTGAGCCAGTCTATCCCTGTACAGGAAGAGTCCGCCAATAGCAACGAAAGTGCTATAGTGGCGGAATCTAGTATTTAATGACATAACGCCGGCAGATTGCGTGCACCTTCTCCCTTCTTCCACCCCGCCAATTCAATTAACTGGGCTATTCTCAACTTCGATAACGAGTCACAATGTTCAAACTCGTCCGTCTCGTAGCTCTGCTGAGCATTGGATCGTCTCTAGTGACAGCCACTTCTTCAAGCTCACACGGACCTGTTGCTATCCACACAGGAAAGCCTGCAGGCAAGGAAGTCAAGTATAACGACCGTACGTGTGTTCTGATACTCAATTGTTGCACTACGTGATCTGATCATGAATGCTAGTTACCTTGTATGTTACCGGGAGGAAGTCGGACACGGCGGTTCTGTACCTGACCGACGTGTTCGGAATCCAATTGCCCGAGAATAAATTGTTAGTACGACCAAGCTCGGAGCTCTGATGACGATGTCAACTAACAATTGCGAAGGCTTGCGGACAGCTTTGCCAAAGCCGGTTACCTTACGGTGGCACCGGATCTCTTCGATGGGAAGCCTGCTCCGGAAGACATCGATGGCACTCCTGGCTTCAATGTCACCGAATTTCTGAACAATCATCGCCCTGAGATTACAGACCCACTGATTTCAGTTGCCGTTGACTACATCCATTCTAAACTCAAGGTCAAGAAGATTGCAGTAACTGGTTATTGCTTCGGAGGCCGCTACACCTTCCGTTTCCTCGCAAAGGGCAAAGGTGGAAACGCGGGCTTCGCGGCTCACCCTAGTCTCCTACAGGATGATGAGATTCTTGCAATCACCGCGCCCGCATCCGTCGCTGCAGCAGGTAAGTGATCTTCCAAAATCGGCAGAATTCTAGATTGCTGATCTTTTGTAGAGACTGACAATCTGATGCCACCTGCGCGCCGCCACGAGATCGAGAGCCTGCTCGGAACCACCAAACAACCCTACTCGCTTGCACTATACAGCGGCACTCCTCACGGTTTTGCAGTCCGCGCAAACATTTCGGACGCGCAGCAGAAGTTTGGAAAGGAAGAAGCTTTCGTCCAGGCAGTCAGGTGGTTCGACAGCTGGGCCAAGGCTTCAAAATAGATGTGGAACGGCAGCTGTGCATACTGCAAGAGGCCTGCGGAAAGATTCGTAGAAGGCCCTGGATATTCACTTAAGAATTTGTACATATTATTGTAGTTACTGGGCTTCTAGGCGACAGTAGTTCAACTCAAACGTCTAGTATCGTCGAATCACTTCGTCATTGGACCTACACGTCAATTTCAGACCCATATAAATGCCATTCCAGTACAACAGGATTGGATATACGGCGCGGCGAGACCCCATCTGGAGTCCGATCAAATCAATTCATGTTCTAAGCAGGACCTTGGCTACACATTTAATCCTCCAAATAATGTTGCGTCTTCAGCCAACCCTCCACGTCCGATCGGCCTCGTTGGAGCCAATTTAGCTTCACATTGATTGCATCTAAACCCTGGGCCAAGTCCATATCGATACCGCTCGTGCTCTTCCCTTCGAAGAATTTCTCCACGTCTCTTTTCTGCTCTTCCTTCGTGAAAGCTGCCACAGCCAATTGCAGAATCCTTCCAATCATGCCGATGGAGGATGGGAACTTCTCTCGCAACAACTCCCAGTTTTCCTTTTCCCACGCCCAAAGTGCACGAATGCCATCGGGATGAGATCTCAAACCACCTAGGACCAAGTAAATGTCCTGGCTTTTGACCTGCTCGTTGAAGGCATATTTCAATGTTCTTTGAATCAACTCAGCCGAACGAGCTGATCCGAGACAAGCAAGTGCGGCGATTCGCTCACTGCTAGTTGTGGCAGTTTCATACTCCTTCAAGACAGCCTCGTACTCGGCTTCACCACCCATACGGATTGCTGTTGAGAACACTGCTCTTCGAAGATTTGGGTGCAGTGCAGTGCGGTCACCACCTTTGAATTTCTTGAACATCTGTAAAGCATCAGAGGTGGCTTTCTCGTCATTTGCATCGCAGGCAACACCAAACATGAGGGTCTTGAATTGTTGTTCGATGTGTCCGTCATCTTCCTTGAATGCCCATCCAATCTCGTGAGCTTTCTTTTTCACTATAGCCCGTTGGAAATCTCTCAAACCATTTCGAGTCTTTTCATCTTCAAACAGCCACGCTGCTTTGAGTGCTCCTATAGAAGCGGAAATTTCGTCCCAGACTTGATACTCGGGTTCTGTATCAAAAGATGTGAGAAGTGTGAGAAGCTCTGACGTCTTCTGGTATCCCGCTTCAGCCAAGGCCGCGACGTCAGCAATCATACCAGTGCGGTCAGGCACAGGAAGCATGCCCTTTCTGGCTGCTTCTCCGAGGCGTTGCAACCTTTCGCCTGAGTAGAGTGTCCGGTATAAGCTTGAATGCTCTGCATTGAGCTTGAAAAATGCCATATCTGGGACTTGAAAAGCGCCTTCTCGATCCAGGAGCGTGAGATCGGTATTGATACCGTCGGCAGTGCGAAGACCCAGAACAATCGGGTAGATGGTCTTGTCATCCTCGGGTTGTACATCCCCAGTACGTAGGAACCGACTCTGCCTCAGTCGAATAGTGTTGTTTTCACTATCCTCGGTCACCGTAACAACTGGATAGCCAACTTCCTTGGTCCATATGGCACCAATCTTCTCAACGTCCTTGCCACTTGCCTCGCTCAATGCAGCCCACAGATCCTCAGTCACTGTGTTGCCATACGAGTGCTTCTTCAGATATCTGCGTATGCCTTCCATGAACACATCTTCTCCCAGGTATTTGGAAATCATTCGAATAACCGATGAGCCTTTGGCGTAAGAAATATCATCGAAGATCTGGTTTATTTCGTCTGCAACCTTGACCTGAATTTCGATGGGGTGAGAGCTTCGCAAGGAATCCAAGCTCAGCGCATCTCTCAAATTGTCTGTCACGTAGCCGTCCCAAACTTTCCATCCAGGATAGAACACGTTGCACGAGTACCATGACATCCAGGTTGCGAATCCCTCGTTCAGCCATAGACCTTCCCAGAAGTCCATTGTAACCAGGTTTCCAAACCATTGATGAGCGAGTTCATGCTGAACAATCTCGGTGAGCCGATACTTGGTCGATGCACTGCTTTTCTCTTCGTCATACAGCAATGCCACAACTCTGTATGTAACCAATCCCCAGTTCTCCATTGCTCCGGCAGCAAAGTCTGGCACGGCAACCATGTCCATTTTGGGAAGAGGATACTCGATGCCGAACTCCTTTTCATAGAACTCGAGGGTTTTGGCGCCAAGCTCGGCAGAGTAAACGCCATGTTCAATTTTTTGATCGGGTGTGCAATAAACCCGAACCGGGAGCCTGAAGATATTTGTCTCATACACATTCAGTTCGCCAACAATGAATGCCACTAGGTATGTCGACATGAGTGGGGAGTTGTTAAAAACAATTCTTTTGCGTTTGCCTCCAGTCTTTTCACTGGTTTCTTCCTTTTCGCTAGCAACGTCCATATTACTGAGGCAAGTCATGTTAAGATCTGCAATCAATGTGACACCAAATGTCGCCTTCAAGGCTGGTTCATCGAAACAAGGAAAAGCACGGCGGGCATCTGTAGCTGCTAGCTGCGTCACGGCGAGCCAATGCGTGTTTCCTTCTTGGTCCTTCCAGGATGAACGATAGAATCCGGCCATCACATCATTCAACTGGCCTGTAAACCGTTGGGAAACTGTTGCCTTTGGCCTGCTTTAAGCGTCCGACCCAGGTCGATCCGCAACACGTCGCTATCTGCATCGTGATGGAGGCCGGTGGGTAGGAATTTATCTGCCCCATCGACTATAACTTCAGTTGAGTGAACCTCTATGTCCTTGGTGTTCAACGAGATGGCATTAGAATCCTCATGGACGTCAAGATGGATCTGAACGTGGCCATCGAACGTAAAGTTGGCAAAATCAGGCTCCAAGACGATGTCATAGTGGAACGGCTTGACATTCTTGGGTAGAACCTGGCGGCCTTGTGGATCGCTCATGTTGACGACTCTACGGTTCTGGTCTGCTTGGTTATGAATGACGATAGATGGCAATGTAGCAGTTGAAATGACAAAGCGGGGCTGCTACGTGCAGAGAGCCAAGTCTCCCCGCCGCTTGTACGACTCATGCCTCATTGACCCACCATCGCTGTCTTACCCTACAGGCATGAACCCGTGGTCCTGAAGGAAGGCCTTGGCTGTGGCAGCAAGCGGTTGAAACAGTCATCTTGTAGTAACAAAGTGATGGCGGTTGACAGCCAAATAGTTAATACTATTATGGCAATAAGAAGTGACGGCCATCACATGCGATACAAAATGATATTCAAGCAGGTCCCTCAGCCAGCTTACTATTCAACTCTAGGCTTATTGAGCCTCGGCGCTGCAACAGCTCCACGGCAATGCCATTCTACTTTTTGCACGTTGCCCTCCATGCTGTCTGTGATATACAAAGTCTTGTGATCCGGTCCTCCGAAGCAGCAATTCGTTAAGTTGATACCCTCCGTGCCGCTCACAATCCTAGCCTTGGGCACTCCGTTGGAATCGACAACAAACACTGATCCAAGACTTGGGTGGCAAATGAAGACATTTCCTCCTCATCCACAGCCAAGCCATCCGGCCCAGCATTTCCGAAGGACTGGAAAAGACTCCCACCTTCGTGGTGGTGCCATTTGCGTGAAGAGGTAACCGCCAGACTTGATTCGAGCGTGTCATTGCGACGAACAGAAATTTCTCATCGACAGAAAGAGCCAAGCCGTTGGGAGATACGCCATTTTCGACAAGTGTATCCAGTCTGCCATCTGGTGCAAGGCGATAAACTTTGCCTGTTTGGTCGGTCATGCCTGTTTGTCCTTGGTCGGTAAAGAAAACATTTCCTTGAGAATCTATAATCAAGTCGTTTGGGCCCTTAAATCTTTCGAGGTTCCTCCGCGTGAGATATGGCTTCACCTCTCCGGTGCTAGGGTCAAAGGAGAGGATACCCTTGGGTGATGATTAGTTGACATGATGATACAGGGAGTTGATACTTCTCACGAACCTGTTTATAATCTGCCACTAGAAGTTTGCCTTCTTTAGTGCCCACGAGCCCGTTTGGCTCACCATCCCAGGTGCAACTCACACTAACGTTCTTGTCGCTATCAATCCTCAAGATGCGGCCATAGGGAATATCAACGACGTAAAGGTTCCCTCTTGATCTGCGACGGGGCCTTCGAGGAAGATGTGCTGAAACTGCTGAGCAGAGCCCCCTCCACTCAGAATCTTTGCCAATACATCGTACCTCATCAGGTATGCGGACATGGAGCTCCGCCTTGATCGTCGGTGGTATCGGGTAGAAATTCATCTTTTGGATAGCTGACCAGACCACTTACGAGAGCAACTTGGTTCTAAAGATTCATAGGCTTGAGCTGCGCTTTCTGTGCAGCAGGTGCTCCCAGTGAGAGGGCTTGAATCTGGCCGTTGTCGGGCCTTCAGACCGCAAGCCCCGGATTGTCGTCTCCGCAGCGGGAGGGTCCGAAAGCTGCAACCCCGCACCACATCCGTCAATGTCTGTAGTCGATTGAACATGCATGGAGACTATAGCCTCATGGAGAAGTAAGACAACCTAAGTCATCTGTTATGGCTGGCCACATAGGGGCCTAGCCAAACAGCTCAATGGGGCAATGAACCCACGGCTTTAGACTGTATTGTAGCTCCATCGTGTTGGACCCGACGGGAAAAAGCGTCAACCTGAATACTTTGTTGAAAAACGGGATGCATGATTGATATTCCTTGCACCACATCGCTTGTGTAGTTCTATCTGTTATGCTTGATACTCTACTCGTCAAAATCTGCTGCCCGCGTAGAACCATACAAGTATATTTGCATATTCACACCCAAAATATGGGCTAGGCAAGGTGTATCTAAGCTGGACTGAGTTAAGCAGCGGTACGCATACTTTACTTCTCATTCATGTAACGGACTCCATCGCATTTGGTGGCTCGTAAGAGGCAGCGGCCGTCTTAGCCGAGAATTCAGGGATTTCAAGCTGAATGGCCGTGGTTACGGTTAGGTACGAAAGGAAACTTCGGCTCACCACCGGCCTCTGTCCGTCGGACCCTGTCCGTGCCTGTGCACAGGTTGTCCAGTCTGGGGAGCCCTGAAGGAAACCCCAGATTGCATACCCCATACGCTTGTGGAGCCCCAGAAAGATGCTTGCTACTTGATTTAGCGCCAGCAGTGTCGCCTTGGCGGGGAAGTGCCGTAGGTTTGCTTAGTCTCCATGCCCGAGAAGATATTTATTTCAACGAGCAGCCTAATGAATCCGAACAATGATCACCCTGATTCAACCATACGGATTCTTGTCGCCGCTGTTATCGTTTCAGACGTGTTTAGAGGACCCTCACTTGTCTTCTGGACTATTTCTTTGCTCTGATGGTTCGATAATCACTCGCCTTGGCAGCATTGACGGATATTCTTCACCATGGGCCAAACAAATATGATTGCTGCTACCAGGGCAGCCATTAAAGAATGTCCACGGGAGATTTTCAATGTCTACCTCTTCGCATGCACGTGCATCTGGAGCTTTTCTGGTGTTGCTAAAGGTTTCGATGAAGGTATGAGTGGCCTTACCATGTGTCCCCAGACTCTGGCTCTGTTTGTATTTCAGCGTCATCTAACGTTTAGCTTAGGAAATATCGCATCGGTAGTCGTTATGCCAGTTTTTAAGAAGAAATTTGGCCTTGATGGATTATCCGAAACAGCATACGCCAGCACTAAGGGCTGGATCGTCGCAATTGCCACTGCTGGAGCTGTGGCCGGATGTCTTCTCTGTATCAAAATGACACAGCTTTTCGGTCGCAAACTCACTTTTCAAATTCTCACCTTGGTGTACATTGGCGGCGTTCTTGGTCAAACCTTCAGCAATGGCAACCTAGCCGCTTTATACGCTAGTCGAGTCATTGCTGGAATTGGAATCGGTGCAACAACCGTAATTCCCTCCGTTTACATTGCAGAGGTAAGTACATATAGACCTTCTAAATGGCGAGTGAATTTACTGACTGGTTGTCTCAAGATAGCTCCCCAGTCTATTCGTGGTCTCCTCACCGTACAGTATGCCTGCTGTCAGCAACTCGGTGTGGTGTTCGGCTTCTTCATCAATTATGGTGTTACAAAACACTATGCTGGCACCCAAAAACAGTGGATGCTTCCGACTGCCCTCCAGTTACTTCCAGCTGCTATCTGGTTGGTTGGATGCACATTGACGCCCGAAACACCTCGTTTCCTTTTGGCTCAGAACAAGCGATCCGAAGCTTTCGCTACACTGGTGAAATTTCGTGGCTTACCCGAAGACCACCCATATGTTCAGGCAGAGTTCAGTGGGATTGAGTACCAATTGAACGCAGAAATCGAGGCTACCGCAGGCGCCGGCTTCTTTGATCTCATGAGGGAGACATTTGGTAATGTCACAAACCGTCGCCGGTTCTTCCTCATGTTCATGTGCCATATTTTTGGTCAATGGTCAGGAGCCAACGGCATCACACAATACAGCCCTACAATTCTAGGCTATTTGGGAAATGCAAACACCGAGAAGAGTTTCTTGGCAACAGGCATCTATGCCATAGTCAAGTTTGTCTCAGTCCTCATATTCTCTCTTTTCATGATCGACTTCATCGGCCGCAGACGATCACTCATGTCAGGCATTACCCTCCAAATTATCACCTTGGCTTATATAGGTGCTTATCTGGGGGCTACTAATGGTTGGAGCACTGAGAGAATCGAGAACACACCATCGGCTATGGCCGCCAGTCGCACTGCTATTGTAGCAATCTACTTCCACGCAGTGGCCTGGTCCATTGGTTGGTTCTCTATTCCCTATCTCGTATCTGCTGAGATTTTCCCATTACGAATCCGCTCTGTCAATGTGGCAATTGGCATGGCTGTTCATTGGGCTAATTATTTTGGCTGCTCACGGGCTATGCCTTCGTTGCTGGTGGGCACAAACCGGTATGGTGCATTTATATTCTTCTGCTGCATCTGCCTAATATCTCTGATTTATGTTTTCTTCGCCATGCCTGAAACAGCTGGTCGATCCCTCGAGAGCATGGACACACTTTTTGAGCAACCTTGGTATACCGTGCATAAAATCTCGTATCCAAAGCTCGAGGACCTGAAAGCAGAAGTTCGGAACCGGAAATCAATTGAGATGGAGGAGGAGGCGGTAAAAGATGACAAGAGATCTAAACATATGGAATAAGTGCTTATTCTGCGGTTTTTATGGTATCGTTATCGAAGGAACTACAAATTGTGAAAATTTAACGTTATATCATGGGCTAACTACCGTTTCCCATGGGAGTATTTATTTAAGATCCTAGAGGCTAGAAGATCATACAAGAAACGGGTATTATGGATTTTCTGGAAAGCTGAGATCTCATACATACAATCCCTTGCGTCCTCCTTGTAGTCTAAGTGAGGTATCGTGCTCCAATTGCATTAGTCCCCTACAATGCGTTACTAGATGATTTGAACAGTTCATGTCAGCCTACGGTGTGAAATGTTGGACGGTACATAACGGTAATTCACTGCAACAATCCATGGATCATAGTTGTATTTCTGAATAGGTCAGAATTAATCGACAACGGTTAGCATGTCAAGCTTTCCTTACATGACTTGGCGAAGTATCAATACCAAATACAGATCGACGAGCAGCTTGGAATTTAACCTCTACCATTTATCGTAAATGAGATAGAAATTGGGAAGGAGCAGCATGGGTGGCTCAACGGAGTGGGGGATGAGGTCTAATACGGACCAGGTCCGACGGTGCATACCTGTTGGTCGATGTGGAGGCTGGAGGCTATTCTACACTCTAGTCTACTTATTCATGTTATCAGCCGTATCTATCCATCAATGCATGTTGTGAAGCTAAAAGCGGTCATCAAGCTGATTGTGATCAGGAGTAGATATTCCACATGCTCAAATATCAAATAGCCTGGTTGAGTTCTCCACCATCATGCCATTCCATTGACTGTTGGTAAGCCAACTTCTCAGCAAATCTAACTCACTAATTGTGTCAACTTCCAATGGAGGTGCTGGACTCAGACCATGCTTTGTTGTATCGACATGAGGCCAGTCACTCCCCAGATAATTCCTTTAGGAGCCCTTTCCGCAAATAGCTTGACCACAGGCATCATCAACCGCACGTCCTCTGGTGAGCGACGATGTAAAGCGCCTATCTTCACAGAGAGCCTTCCTGTGCTTAAAATATTGGTAAAAGTGTTTAGTTCCATACCACCAACATCTTGCGGGGTAGCGCTTCCATTGTGGTCGGCAATGATTCGAACATCTGCCAACTCCTCATCATGCAAAAGTGCGTCCGCCAGCTCTGCCCATGTACCAAGTGGAAGCTGGGCAGAGAGGCTCCACCCATATTGTTTAACAGGATAGAGGCGCGCGGCCATCCGAAGTTGTTCATGAATCCATGTCAAGTTGTTCCCGTTTCCTCCATAAGAGCCATGAATGCGGATTGACCTCACACCAACATTATGAAAATGGTCAAACTGACACGATGATAGCTTCCAAAGTTCATTTCCTGGCTCTGGGTCTGCAAGTATTGTACCTCGAAATACGTTTCCAGGATATTTCTCTTGGGCCTCGACCAGATTGTCAATCAGACCCGCAGGGCCATCTTCGATTGTAGCTTGCACTATCATAATATTGTCCGTAAGAGCATTGTTGTAGAGGAGCTTAATGGTGCTGCCTGCGGTGTATATGCCCTCGTAGATTTGAATGGGTGTTTCTCCGGGTCAAAACAATGAACATGGGAGTTCCAAGCCCTAGGCGGAACAATGGTAGCAGACGTAGTTCCCTCAACCACAGGCAGCAGATTGCTATAGTGGGCGAGGACAATAAGAAACTTGATCATGGCCAGCTTCATCCTGACCATGGAAACTTTTGTACTATCTTATGGCTAGATTTGGATTCTACTCCAACAATCGAGAGTGCTCACAGTATATAACCTCCAGCTCGTGAGAGTAAGCATATATATCCTTGAGAATAGCAGCTGAGCACGGCAGTTGTGGAACTACCCAGACTAAATTAGTGCACGGATGACCTCCGATGACACCTCCGCTAGCCTCACGTCTGACAATCCCCGAGAGCAGAAGCCGTTGATCATCACGCGGATCAGCTCCATGTTACGCATCTTACTAATTTGAAGTGATCATTTGATATCCCAAAGCAGGATGTCGCCCTAGCAAAGCGAACTAGACACTAAGCTACTGATGGCTTGTTGGTATTGTCTTCTAACCGAACGCACGAAAAACTGGCCTGGCGAGATGGCATTATCACCAATTCATAACAGCAAGTGTTTAATATTATTTGTTAAGTATCTGTTAGATTTGCAATACGATTATTCAGCTTTGAGCTTCTACTCTAACAAAAATGTTGCCTGATCCCTTGGTTAGGTCCAACACAGCCAACCACTAACTCATTCGAATCTCCCACTTTAATGTAACCGTTATTTCTCTTGAATGAGAACCCTTTGTCATCTGATAGTCCTGGGACTTGGACAAAACTCGCGTCGCTCTTGAAAGAATCTGATCCATCGTTGGCAGAGAGGATCAGGCTTTGCTCAGACTGACGAAGGAAATATCCGGGACGGCTGCTTGATTCTAGACTGACACTTCCAGCTCCATTGAATCCGGGGCTTACAATTCGGAATAGAGTTTCCACAACACTGTAAGGGTCTTTCTGAACCACTGCACGTTCTTCACCCTGATGTTGGATGTAGAGCGTCTCATCTGCCGCAACCCTCAACCTGACAGGTGTCACACCATCTGGCACAGGAACTCCGAAATCAGGTGTTCCGTCGGCTCTCCAGTAAACTTTCTGCACTCGCGTCCGCCTGTTCGGGTCATATAGTGGTTCACCATTGACGTCACGGTAGCTGCGATCATGGTAAACAAACAAATCGCTTAGGCCATCTTCTGACACCGTAAAGGAGTTGTGTCCGGGGCCCCATTGACTCGTTTCCGAATTGCTGACGAAGACCGGCTCTTGTGATTTTTTCCAGGAAAGCGGATCCATCAAGTCGGATGTTTCAGCGGCAGTCAACAGACCAACACAGTAGTTATGGTCTGTTGCACTCGCCGAATATGTAAGGAAGATTGTACCATTGCGCTTAATCACATAAGCGCCTTCATTGACATTATGTCCAATGCGCTCCCAAGGTAGGTCTGGGTAAGTGATAGCAACCGCAGGAGCTTCAATGTCCAAGGATTGATCAATGGAGCGATGAGTAGGGCGGTGTTGGTGTCTCCCCAGTTGGGGTCATTCTGGGCCCATACCAGATAACGTACTCCGTTGGCTGTGAATGTGGTGGCATCGAGTGAAAACGTGTCCCAATTAGTTTCGATCAGGCCCTTTTCCACCCATTCCGCCTCAAGAGGATTCTCGCCAGTGCCTTCGAGCACAAGAGGCCGAATACGCCATTTATCATCCGCGCCCACGGCTACATAGACATACCATTTCCCGTCTATCCAGTGTAGCTCAGGGGCCCAAATGAATCCACTACCAACACCAGAATCCTTTTGCTGAAAGATGACAACTTCCTCTGCATCTTGGAGCCCCTGAATTGTTTGAGCCCTGCGGAGAATGACCTGGTCGTATGCGGGGACGCTGGCTGTGAAATAATACCAGCCGTCGGTATGTTTGACAATATGGGGTCGGCCCGCTGTAGTATAAGAGAGTTGTTATATGTGACAGGAGGAGATCGAACTGTTCCAACCGATTCATAGTTGTTTGCCGGAGTGGAAGTATCCTTAGATAGCGCAATTGCAGAATGAGGGGCGGCGGCCGCCATGCCGATGATGGCGCCTGCGACGATGAGATTCCACACACGGCCCATATTCAGTTCGCAAACCGTTGAATTACAGGTGTCTGAGTTAGACTACCAATAACAAGCCAATCTATCGCTCTTATACATAGTTCCTCGGCGAAAAATACAGTGCCTGCCATGTGTGCCTCGGCTTACAACTCCAACCGCTCCAACCATGTATTCCTTGGCTAAATCTGCATGACGGAATACATTTATTATTCCTAGTGGGCCATTCGGTGGATTAAAGAACGACGTAATAGTCTGGGGAACGAACATGTCTTCTCTTGACTGTACACCTGCCAAGAACGGAGACATGCTTAACCTGGAAGTGGAGCAGAGTCGATCAGGATCAGCATGCGCGCCAGTCATATCACGGCCACACACACAATTAGGCTGGAGGTTGAAAAGGAATGTGACGTGACCGCATTTAGAGGCATCAACTAAGAACGTGAGTAGCGGAGTTTCCTGCATGCCAAGTCAAGTTGAAATTGATGTCAGGCGAACGGGGTTGCTCTGTAAATCACTCAAAAGAAAGAAAGCGAGAAAAACACAAAGACGAGGAGAGATCCTCGAATGGAGTACTGTAACCGCGTTAAATCTGAGAGAGCAGTTCAGCATCTTTATCCCTGTAACACACTGGACGCGTCCTGCAATACGGCCAATCATGATAAGTAAGTGGGAGGTGGAATTTAAGCATACGAACCTTGCACCATAGGGCTGCATTTGCCAGCCAGAGCAGTAGTACAAGGGTACGAATCTAAGTAGGATCTTCGAATTCAGAACCTACCTACCGTATCTTCCAGAGTGGATATGGAATCTAATAAGCGACATAAGTCGAGGTGGCGTGTGTACTCTTTTGAGCACCTACAGTTGATTACTGAGCGGCTTGATGGTGTCACTACCGCTTGTGGTCAGTCAAGCGGCCAAGCAATTAGCATGCCAAGTCCTAAAGTTGATGAGCTTGCCGTATCGGTGTTGCTAGCTTATCCATTGCCATGCGACATAATTCTTGTATTTAGAGTGGTCACCGAGTGAAAGCTTAAGCCTAATGGCATGTGTTGAGCTTGGGAGCCTCTGGAGACAGTTGAAGATTCCGCACATTCCAATCCAAAAGCCTCAAAACAATCGATAGCAACACTCATTGTACTTTATACTGCTACATTGACAGGGGATCGGCTAAATCTATGGTGGATGATATCCACTGTGATTCAGTGAAGACATCCAATTAGGCCTACATCTTTTCACCAAGTGAAGAGTTTTCCTTAGACATGAGTTAACCAGCTCTAGATATATCCTGATAAAGGCCCAACTCAGTAGTATAATCGCTTGAGGATCTTTGGTATGTCTCAAGTTTATTGCTACAACTCCAGTGGAGTCACTTCATTCACCTGAGACGAATTCCATAGGGTCTTTATGTCAAGATTTAGAGATTCTTATCTTTCTTCCACACGGTGGATGAACTAGTGCCTATTTATTAATACGTCAACTTACAATGGTTGCTCAAGGTCGTATTAAATTTGCGATACTTATAGAGAACAAGCATATAATATCACAAAATATGGCTTATTGAAAAACCGTAAGCAGGAATACTTGCGAAAGTGCCCATGATACAGACGGTACCTCGTCAAGTTGAAATGCGAAAAGTGCAAAGCACAGGGCAACACGCCACAATCAAAGCAACCATTTGACACACCTGGAAAAAAATGTATTAAGACTTTAATAATATAATCTAGTTTCAAGCTTGAATAAGACCCGCTATGTTATGCTAATGATGGACGTTTCACATATCTCAACCCTTGCCCCACCCCACGACTTCATGTGTTCTTCATTCTCTGACTCGACTGTGCTGTAACAAGACCCCTAATTGCTAAAACGGCTCTGAAACGGGCTATCCGCCTTCTCATTCTCCGGCTCTGGTGGGTTGACTGAGTAGACAGTCTTGCCATTCTCTTGTCGGGCCATCCTTCGCTGTTCTAGCCAGAATCGCAAACTGACAACGGCGAAGGCACTGGTCAAGGCGAACATGAGGAACGCAGCTAGACCCATAGAAATTTGGGTAGACAAAAGAGCTTCGGTTGCACAGAAGCTAACGTTAGCGAGATCGGACCAACCAGAGAAGAAGGCAAAATTAGCCAACTGAAGCAAAAGACCAAGGAGGAGCCCGTTAATGACCGGCAAAGTCAGCTTGGGTGGAGACTTGAGAAGCTGCTTCACAGGCAGGAATACCTCTGGCTCAACCGGTTTGGGGTTCCTAGAGCGCAAAAGTAGACAGCACCGCCCACAAGGGTGAAAACCAAGGCTATGGTGCCAACAATTCCATGGGTGCTGCGAAGATGACGTGTGTTGCCTTGAGCGACAATACCCATGACAATACCTGCAACCGCGGTAGGGAAGTACATGAAAAAGAAAATCCGTTTTTGCCAAGTGAAAGATGACTGGCGGACTGGCTTTCCAAATAGAACTCCGATACGTTGCAGGAGTTCATCGTCATGAAGAGTGGCAGGAGGATGAAGAAGGCGAGAATAACAAGTAAGATATGTAAGACCAAAATGATGGCAAACGGAATGAGAGGAAGGCCGTTAATTTTGATATCCATCTCTTTAGCTTTGATCTCGTATGTGTTGCCTGCCAATCTGAGGTTGATAGGATCATCGGGCAGAAGAGCGAGGATTTGAGGATCAAGGCTTGTTGGGAGCTTGTTGAGCTTGATCGTGCCGGTTTCAACCAAACCCAGGCCTATTGAGATGAATCCACCAACGCCTGAGCAGCCGATAACATCAATACCAAGCTGGCCAGCCTTGCCAATCAGCTCACCGCTGGCTACGGGAGTCACATCTGAGGAACCTCCGGTCGCCTGGCGCACCACAAGTCCTCGCTCATCCGTTGACAATGAGAGGCTCAAGCTGCGTTTAGCTGGTGTAGTTGTTGGGGCCTTGGGGTGCTGGGCGGCAATATTCCGCCATTAGAAACGAGGCCTGCAACGAGTATGACACCTTCGCTTCCAAAGCCTCTACCCAGAGCCGTTGCCGCTCCTCCAATGGTATCGTTGAACTTTGCGGGACCCATATCAGGAGGAGGCGCTTGCATCATATCACTCATACTGACATTGCCGCTGATCAGGTTTTGGATGCCTCCAACTGACGAAATACCAACCATTGCTCCGTCGACAAGACCTCGGGCGAAGCCTTCAGCAACCGCAGGTACGCTAACACCCGGGGCAATGAATTGGCCAAGCCACCACTTTGTGTCTGCAAAGTTGTGAGAAGCTTATCGGCGGTTCCATTCGCCAGGAATTGCTGGGTCAGCCCTTTCCAAAGGAACGGGTCACCTGCTCTATATCGAGGCCACCGTTGCTGGAATTGGTTGGTACAGGAACTCCAGAGTCGGCCTTCAGTCCGAGGCCAACAGCCGCACCCTCTCCCAGGCCACTAGATAACCCAAAGGCAGCTGGGGCTAACATGGCGGTGATTGTTGCAGTGTCTGGTAGCGGCAGTCCGCCACCGGACATTCCAAACTGCCCTGCCAGGCTTGAGAGGTTGGCATTGCCCAGAAGTTCTCTACTAGACTGCTTGTGAAGCCCTCTGCGAGTGCACCAGGGTCTACGGTACTAGGATCTGCAGGCGCCTGTCGCTTTGCTGGTGCTGCAGGTGGTGCTGCGGGTGGTTGACCCGACAAACCAAGACCCTTCGCGGCGCCCGCACCGATACCCTTTCCTGCACCTTGGACAATGGCAGGCAAGGAAGCTGCTAGCTGGCTGGTTCCCTGGTTACCAAGGCTAGAGGTGACAGCGCTGATATTTGCTGAACCCAGGAAGTTGGACGTCAACGAGGTAGTAAAGTCCTCTGCAATGCCTGGGACGTCGAATGTTGCGCCTGGCTGGAACGTAGGTTGCCCAACCTCCTTGCCAGCGTTCAGAATACCAAGACCCTGAGCAGCACCTTGGCCCAAACCCTTGGCTGCTCGGACTGCTGCTTGGGAAGCTGTGACATAAGCATTTGCTGAAGCTTTGCCTGGTCTAGTCCAGCCATTTGAGCAGCCTTGGTAATATCCGTTGACCCAAGGAAAGAGGAAGCAAGTCCACCAGTGAATCCTTCGACAGCACCAGGGATGTCGATGCTAGTAGTTGGCGGAGTTTGAGCCTGACGAGAGTTTATGCCCTTACTGGATGCTGGCTTTGCAGGAGCTGGTGCTGGTGCCGCCGCTGGTAGTTTCGAGATTCCCAATCCGGCCGTCGCTCCATTACCAAGACCTCGGCCAGCCGCAGCGAGCGTAGCACCAATGTCAATGGTAGGCGCCTGGGCCATAGCTTGCTTGAGCAGCGCTTGGATATTGATGTTGCTGGCAATAGGCTGCGTAATTCCAAGGCCGAGGTTGCCCGCAATCTCAGCAATGGATCCATTCTGGGAGGATGAAGGTGCGAATTGCTGCATTGTCAAGTTCAGGCCG
This sequence comes from Albifimbria verrucaria, assembly GCA_020081605.1. NCBI lineage: Eukaryota > Fungi > Ascomycota > Sordariomycetes > Hypocreales > Stachybotryaceae > Albifimbria > Albifimbria verrucaria. The sequence goes on from JAHREC010000013.1 coordinate 6,931,814, forward strand.
CTTGCCGTTCCGTTTCCGATACCTTGAGCAAGGGAAAAGGCAGCGCCGCTTATAGATGGGCCAATTACCGATTGGATGTCAAGGGATGGAAGGGCTGAAGTGATGAGTGGTGTGACTACAGACATAATACCACTGCCCAAGTTTTGAGCAATGCTGTTGATGCCTCCGCTGTCGAGTTTGGCCTGTTTGGCTGCTTTGTCTGTCTGCAGATTGGCTGTCTGGGGCGTGGCTATTCCAAGTCCTGTTGCAACACCTCCTCCCAACCCAGATCCGAGGAAGAATGCTGGAGCAGACAGAGCCCCGACAACGCCATTGAGAACATTGTCAAACAGACCAGTAATGGTGGAAGAGGAGCCATCACTGGCTCCCATTGCAGTTCCCCAGGTATTCAAGACACCGCCAATTGCCAAGTCTCCTCCACTGGCCGCTTCGGAGCCAGCTCTTGAGAAAAGCGCGCCTATATCCTTCAGAATTCCTCTCTTCTGCTTTCTAGTCTTCGGCGGGTCAAGACTTCTCAGCCGTACAAGCTCTTGGTTGATATCATTGCTAATCTTGTGCAGGTTCTCGGACTGAGTGTGCTCTGCAACCTTCTTTGTGGATTCGGCGGCCACTTGTACGATAGACTGAACTGATGTGTGAAAGTTGGGGTCGTTATACAGTTCGTTGAGCGACTCTTGCGATACCAAATCGGAAATTGTAGCCGCTCGAGCCGTAGCTGAATTGAGGGGCCATACTTGGTTTCCCGCCAGGAGATTGATGACCACAATAAATCCCAGGACCAGCGCTGTCAGTTGGACAACGATGTGTGTTTTCGGTTGGGAAGTCGGTGACATTGTGATTATGGAGCAACTGTATGCATAAGGGACCAGCCACTTTATGCGATTATACAAGACAGTCTCCAGGAAACCCCATAAGATGACGTGGGAGTGAGGGAGACGAAGCAAAGGTCCGGATCTCGTCATCTTGGCCGCGAGCTGTTCGAGTATATAATAGTTTACTGAACATGGTTCGAGCTCCCGAAGAGGGTCGAGGCTATGGGCTCAGCAGATCGATGAAACTGTTATGGAACCGTTCCCGACAACCCATTGGCCACTAAAGAGTCCCAGTAGAAGGACTTTGGCCTTGCTGATGGATAGCGAATGGCACTGTGTTCGACATCTACTGTAGGGGACTGGTGTTTCATGCGATTTGGCCTATGTGGCTGGAGAAGCCGGCTACGCCGTTCTAAATGTAGCGTCTCTACAGGTCATTGGGTCCTGTTTCAATAACTGAAACAGCATCCAAAACCACCCACACAAACAAGCCAGCACATCCTTCTGTGATGGGATTACGGAAACAAAAACATGGAGAAATACCGGCAAGCATTGTAAAAAGCGATGGAGTCCAAATATCGGGTGGTAAATATCTGAACGCGCCTTGTTCCTGGAGACAACGTTGTCAAGGTCAAAATTTCTCCTTGACACGGGCATCCTGCACTCACAAAGTCGCACATTCTGCACAGGCTTGTCCCGCGAGTCACGTTCTGGCCTATACCGTGTTTCATAAAGAGTTGAACACCAAATCATCCATTACAGAAGAAGCCGTGTGTGTGCTGGGCAGCGGGTATGCGGCTCTATTCCAGACATTTCTTGGGAAGAATGAAGAAGAAAGAACCAAATCTGAATGACGCAGGTCTCAAACCTAGGGACTGCTTGGTTGCGAATGGCTTTCTGCTTTGACTCTAGTTTTTAGGCACAGACACCTCTATGGTCTTTGGGCGTCTCCATTCACTCTAGCCTTTGCTCACGATCGCCTCAAGCTAGTGACCTGCCAATCATACGGCTTGGAAAATCGTGCGGTCAGGCTTAGTGCTACATCGGCTTCATAGGTTTTCAGATGAATTCAATACGACTTGAGATTCAAAGGCTTGCGCCGACGTGTCCAACCCGGCTCTCATCTTTTCCGATGTGCCAGGTGGGAAGTCATTTGGTGTGAGCCATCAACCAGCCTGACAAGTGGAGTAGCCTAACTTGTCAACGTCAATCGAGGCATGGCTATTAATTCTAGTTCGACAGAGCCTGGGGTTCTAGTGGCCGCGCAGCCCAGGCTGGTACAAGTGTAAATAGGGCGGTTTGATCCCACATTTTGTGTTTCTGCCTGCTGGGACGATCAAACTCAGTACCACCCATCGCCTACATTAAAAACAAACCCTCATGTTCATGCCTGTTATACGCATTCAGAGGTACCGTTGTATTTAAAATTTGCGGTACGCCACCAACTCAAAATAGATGACTTCTAGAATCAGCGTCAGTTGTATGTCAAAGACAAGGTATCAAATTGTGTTGCCAAGCAACAGTGATGGACCGAAGCATAGAGAACAGAGACGATCATGATGAGTTGCTTTGGACTTGAATATAAACGGTTGAATAGGTCTTATAGCCCTTCTTGCAGATTTAATAAAGTTATACATGGCCATCAGGACAGTAGATACATTGAACAACCCTGACACCACTGTTCAGCTCATAGGAGCAGAGCTATAGATATAACACCCAGCCCTGGCACGGCACCTCATGAGGGTAATTCATTGTACAAATATGAAAACTATCTTCTTATTTCTTTGTTCTAAGGTTATCGGCATGATATGCGGACAGAGACGATGCTATTATCTAGGATCTTCCACCCCTATCCTTACATATTTTGCTGGGAGAATCTCAGGGTCTCAGTCTTCATTATCTTTCCACGCGCTTGTCCACTGGTTTGACAGCATTTGGCCGTGTGCAATTGTATCTGTCGGATGGTTCCTTCAAGCATATGCATCCGACTAAAGTGTAGTATTTCGCTGCCAACCCACATACACAGGGAAGACAGGGAAAACAGGATTGCCAGCTGCTAAGACATTGTGAAAATCTATAGAGTACATTGTTGCATTCTTGTACGTGTATCTGATGCTGATATTGCATGGTTCATTTTCAACCACGAAAGGACGATCAAACTTCCCCAGCAATATTCTAACGTTATTGTATTATCCGCTATTCACACTACGACACCACTTCCCTTAGCAAGTAAACAATACGTTGATTATACAGTTAATGGTGACTGGCCCCGGCAACTTCTTCTTTAGACACGTGTATGACTTGGGGTCTTTGCTTGTGGGAAGGTTGGTTCTTCATGTCCTTGTCCAACTAGATCACAGTTGTGGCTGAACGAAGGAGGACGATCAGGCATAACTAAGTCCGTCATTTACGCGATAGTACATCCCCTCACGTAAGGCTCATTTATAATATTGTAAAGAAATTTATAATGTGACACTCCCCCTTTTTCTTTTCTTTTTTCTTTTCTTTTTTTCTTTTTCTTCTTTTTTTCTCTGACTCGTTTTGCAATTCGAAATATTCCTTGCATACTCTTTTTCAGCTGCACAACCGAGTCAGTCAAGATTTGAAATCTACAGGGTAGGGATTCGTGCAGTCACCTCCACCCAGGAAGGATTCAAATCCTGGTGCATGAGTGGGTAGCACCGATCGATAGATTATTAGGATCGGAATACTTATGTCACTCAGATCGATTGAGGTCCCTATTTCTTTAAACGAAAAATCCTTGCAATTTTGGCATCTTGAACGCTATCATTCGTGTCATTCTACAGATATTCTTAGTGAAACAAATCAGGCTTGTGTCTAGCTATTCTATATTCAACTCGGCCATCTTTTTTACGCAAGGAGCTTAGTGATAAGCTTGCCCTGATTTCCGCCGCTAAACAAGCGCATCCAAATCTCAGGCTGGTCTTCAATTCGGCCTTCCACTAGTGTTTCGGCGTTTTGAAGCTTGATCCTTCCATCTGCCACAGCGCCGATGAGCTCACCGAGAATCGCCGGCACCTTGTCCATGTAGTCCAGCATGATAAAGCCCCTGATAGTGATTCTCATAGAGATGAGCTCAAACCAGTTCTTCAAGGCCATCGGCTCATCCGAGTTGTAGCCACTCACAGCACCGCACACGGCAATGGTACCGTGCTTCTTCATGCGCGTGAGCATGGCATCGAGAACGGAGCCTCCCACGTTGTCGAAATACACATCGACCTCATCAGGAGTAGCAGCCTTGAGATCCTCGAGGAAAGTTGGGCTCTTGTAGTTGATGCATTCGTGAGCACCAAGCTCATCCCGAACCCAAGCACACTTCTCGTCCGAGCCGGCAATACCAATGACACGCTTAGCACCCAGAATCTTGACAGCAATCTGAATAGCCATGTTACCAGTAGCACCTGCAGCTGCTGAGATCACAATGGTGTGTTCGGGCTTAGCCTCACCGGCATAGTACAAGCCGGTGTAGGCCGCAAGGCCAGAGGCACCGAAAGCACCCAGATAGTGAGTGGCAGGGAGACCACCAGGTAGAGGGGCGAGGGGCTGAGAAGTTGCCGCTTCAAGAATGACAAGCTCGCTCCAGGTACCCAAATGGAAGTCCATAACAAGGTCGCCAGCCTTGTACTGAGGAGATGCCGATTCGACAACCTCAGCAATGATGCCTGATCGCATCGGCGAGCCGAGAGGAACGGTAGGAACATAGAAGCGCTCTGGTGCAACGGTACTCTGGATGAAGTTTCGGAGACCTGTGTCGTTGGAGAAGTATCGCACCTTGCAGAGCAGCTGGCCTTCCTTCAATGGCGGCAAAGTTACGGTTTCCAGTTTGAAGGTTGCCTCTGGGCCAGACAGAATAGGCTCCGCCAGGGGCTTGTTGGCAAGAATCCATTGCTTGGTGGTATGAGATGTGCTGGCCATGATTCCGATTTTAATTATTTCGCTGTTTAAATGATTCAAAAATAGTTACCGAAAGATGATGGTTTCACACAATATGAGTTGATCAACTTAGAAATACTACCTCATTGACTGCAGACACATAGTACTTTATACATGATCACGGCCATTTAAAGCTGTGGAGTCATGTGGGAAACACAGACGCCGTCGAACAAACAGATAACAATGCAGCAATGCACATGCTAAGAACTGCCGGTGATGAGTCCATAAATGTTGCCCAAGCCCGAAACTAACGCCGCATAGCAGTCTTTCCCTAAATGCCCTCTGTTGGTGGCGTTACAGATGGGGCGGATGGGCCTTGCAGGGGTTTGCGACATGTGGGTTCCTACGCAACCTGCCAAGCCCAGTGTGCAGAGGACTAGCAAGGAAGCCCCAACGAATGAAATACGAGATCCATAACTGCGGAGGCAAAGATTTGTGTGGACGGAGGGCTTTGTCACGAGGCCACAGCGACAAAGTGGAAGTCAGGACATGATGGGAGAGCCAAGTGAGACCAAAAGCGAGGTGTGAGGAAATACCACATCTAGAGCATTGGCAAATGCTCGAGGTAAAGCTGGAGACTTGCGATTCAGGGGCTAAAAGCATTCTCCATCAGTCCAATGCAGCCGTCCGCCACATTTAGCTGTTAGCGTTGGCTGATGGGAAGGTCGCCAAGGGTTGCTGACAAGCTGGCGTATGGATGCCTCACGGCTGCTTTTCCGTTCACATCCGCCTCATTCTCAGAAGCACTAATGCGGGAGAGGCGTTGTAGCAGAGTGAGTTGGTGCCGTTGCTAGCTTTTCTTAACTCCACATCGACATGCCGGGCCCAGCTGCTAATTAGATGACGGGTTCCACACAACGAATTCCCGAAGGTGAAGCCGCGTGCTAATGTTCTCCAGTGCATCCGGGCCATGAAATGTGAGATTGCCCCAGCTTTGCTTTTTCCAGCACTTAGGCCCGAAGTCTGCAACTTGTACTGCCACAAGCAGTCGTCTGCAGCAAATTAGATGCATGCAAACCGGTAACCTGACCCTGACGATCGCCATACGCTGAACTGTACCTTGCAGTGGTCTACCAGAATTTTAAACCTCGTTGCCACTCTTTTGCCGGGTCTGCGGCAATTATCAGTCTCCATCAGTTGTCGTACCCACCAGTATCGATGAAGACCCTCAACGCCACAAGAGAGGAAATGGGTGCTCAACTGGCTTTCAAAATGAGAGATTGGAGGTTGTCCTATTGTGAACTCTGAGAACACAACCGGGTGATGACTCGTTAGATTAACTAGTGGGTGACATCGCTTGAACAACCTCGTGCACGGAGTATCAAAGAAGCAATCATGGACTTAAAACTCAGTTCTAGAAGAATGCCTAGTCCTGCACTGAGAAAACCAGCTGTTTGGACCAGACAATCTCAGGCCAATCATCATCCTTGACAGCACGCCTTGGCGGCAGTGGCATCACAACGACAAGGGGCCCCGGTTCTTTCGGGGACAAGGTGCTGGGTTCCACGTTGGTGGTGCGCGGCCTGGCAGCATGGAAGAACCCGGTTCGCACTCCGTGCCAAAACATCCAACGGTCTTCCAAGCCTAAGTTTCCCACAGCTGACAGACTTGTCTGGTGTACCGTTGGCGTGCTGGAGAAATGGAGATTGAAAAACCACATGCCACCCTCGACTTCGCGTTGTGGACGTAAAGCCGAACTATTCATCGACTCACAACGCCCTCCTCGATGAAGGTGTCGATAAGATGTACTCCGATTTGGTCCTGAAGCCGACATTAAATTATGTCAAGGCCGAGCTCATTGTGAATTGCTTCGTTGTCCTCTTCACCCTCGCCGTCGTCACTTTGAGAGTTTTTGGCCGCTGCACAGGGCCGGGTCTGTGGTGGGATGACTATCTCGTGCTGCTAGCCATGGTTGGTTTTGGAAAGAATGCGACACCTCGAATCTACCTCGCTGACAAGATATGATAGCCCCTTGGGGTTGGCATGTTGGTATGCCAAGGACTCTGTGAGTTTTCTTTTGACTGGACAAATTGTACGTCTGGTTGAATGCTAATACAAAACCTCATAGTTGCTCCTTTGGGAAATGGATACAACCTTCACGATAATATGGATTGTAGGTTTCACTTCATAAAGAACACAAAACCCAAGCCCATTGGGACTTGTTATTACATTCACACTGCGTGGCGTCGGACCCTGCCACGCGACATTATGACACGGCATACTGATTGTTCTATCAATAGTGATCGTCAATGTTCCTCGTATTCTTGAGGTATGATGCATCCTACGAGATCATTACTGCATAGCTGCTGACGTCGAAGCAGTTAACCTTTGGCATGCAAATCATGTATGTGATTCTGCTCGCATCCGTCAAAGCTAGCATGTTGGCTTTGTACCTCCGAGTGTTCGTCACGTCATTCGTCCAGCGCACTTCGAAAATTCTGCTCTGCTTTGTGGTAGGCTGGCTTATCTCGTACCTTGGAGCCTGCATCTTTCTGTGCCAACCTGTCTCAGCGCAGTGGATGGGTGGTGGTCACTGCGGCGCATACATGCCGATGATTCAATCCTCATCATCACCAACGCCGTGGGTGATTTGGTTATCATGACTGTGCCTATGCACAGTGTCTGGAAGCTGCAGATGCGTTCGACTGAGAAGGCGGGTATAATGGCTTGTTTTGCCTTAGGTCTTGCGTAAGATTTTGTTCCATTCGCCCCAACTTTTGAGTTTTGGCTAACGTTGTTGCTTTTACCGTTGTTAAAGTTGCGTTGTCTGTGCGATTTTCAGGTTGATATACATATCGAGTGTTGATCTTAACGGCAACATCACCGGCACGATGCCAACGACCGCATTCCTCTTTATCCTCGAGCCCAACCTGGCTATATTATGCGTCAGCATCCCTATGCTCCGGCCGTTTTATGCCAAGTACCGCAAGCGAATGGGTGGCTCGAAACTCAACGAAACGGACGAACAGTCAGGCGCCTTCCAGGAGCAAAGCCGAACGGGCGTTCTGGGAGCCAATCGAAGACAACCTCACGCACGGGTGAGGCTCCTATGTGGGAGATGGACGAGTATTACCCATCAAACAAAGCTACGAAGAACGAGGCCATGGTCGCAGCGTATGGAGACGAATCTGGGTCAGAAAAGAATCTGACAATCCCTCGACTGGCACCACTCCGCGAGACGAAATCAGAGTCCAAACCGAATGGACTGTAACCCATAATTAATTATAGAATAGAAAACCAATTTTTTGCTTTGTTCCGTCGGAGTAATGCTTGGACAAAGGCCTCGATGCCTTGCTTCGTTATTTTATTGTCAATCACTTCTGTGCAACCAGACCCATCTCCGTCATCGGAGTCCAACCCTGAAGCTACAGTACTGACTGAGAATGATTAACCTGGTATACATGGCTCCAAGAACATCGCATTATTCATGTGCATGGCTTGTGTTAATAATGCCAATGGTGTAGGTGCTCCTGAACGAGGATTCCTGTATGCCGACAAAGTTATGAACATAGCCCATTTCACTCGCAAACTACGCGTTTTACAGGAAATGGACTTACAGAGTATCACCGCATAAATCCCATGGTAGTATAGTCCACGTCGGAAATATGAGTGCCGCTTGGTGGCTGATTGCATATTTCACTAATTCACATCTTTCTCAAGTATTGCAGGCTGATCCATGATCACAATCCCTTGCTTTCTAGGCTTGGGAAGGTATTGCGCGTCAACCTCGCGCGCTATCTGTCAATATTTCTCGGGCCATGAACAATAGAAGCCTCGATAATACTTGAGTCTTCTGCTGTTATCTTTTCCTTAAATTTATCTTGCTTAGGCAATTTTCGATATCTGCGAACGACCTCCAAAACTCGCTGGGCCGTGATAAGCTCCTCCCCAGCCTGAAAATGGGTTGCTGGCTATACAAATGATAATCTACTTAGCACTTGACCTCTTTTATAGGATTCGTACACTTATGTTCATCTCCTTTCAGTGACACGTTAATGCCACAAGTCAAGGCGCTCTCCGAGTAATTGATTAATAGGTTTTGTTATTGTAGTTATCACTGATGAGCTCTCAGTGTATAACACTAGCATCTATGATGAATTTTGTGTATATGGAACTAAAACACGCGCACACCTACGACCAAACCATCGGAGTGGTGAGAGGTTATATTGTACACCAGATGGATATCAGTGGTAGTGAGACTGGGTAACGCTGTGTGATTGGTAGTGAATTAACCGTAATCAATTGCCCTTATTTCTCATGACTCCTTGAAAAAAATGAAGCTTGAGTTAAGGCTTCAGAAGGATAGGTGCTGCAATAATGCTCATGTTCGCGGCAAAGGAACCTACCCTACATCGCATGGTAGCTAATTTAGTGGAAATTGACGGCGATGTATGAGAGAGTGTTGCTCCCTCGCTGCCAAGACTCTTCACAGATTAATCTAACTGCTATTGCACCCCAAGGTATCTCTAATGGGCTATAGCAAGCTTCCCGCACTGATAAATGAACATCTCAAAGGCTTCTTCTGACCATGGCGCATCGTTTTGAAATAGTCGACGAAAAAGTGTTACGGAGCCAATATTCTCCTGCACAAATTCTTTTTCCTTATTTAATATTCTGCTATTCTAAGGTGATCCGTGTTTCTAGCCTCACTTAAGGAAGGATACTTCTACTCTTAGCAGGCATTTGAGACGCTGCGCTGTGCTGGGTTTGAATGCTGCTTACACTGGTATTCAAGACTTGTCAGTAGAGTCCGACGTTGCAAGCTTTACAATTAGACGACAGTATAGTGATTCATAATAAAACAATGGGTATCCATGCTTCTGTTCGACTTTCACTCATCTGGAAACGCTGCAATACAATTTCCTTGAATACAGAAGTCAAATGTTACACCTATGGTGTAAAAGAGCTCATTGTAGTTAATATTAATCTTCATTCCATCGATAGGCTTGTATTGTGATTAGAAACTTGGATTTTGGATGCCAAATATTTCCTCCTTATTTGATAATTGTCTTCTGTATCAAGGATTTGTAGAAAGGGCAAGTGTCCAAAAAGTAATATGTGTATTTCTCCTGGATTCCCCTAACAGTGACCCAAATGAAATCCGAAACCTTTCGATTGATATACTACTCGTAAGAAGTAGACTAGTCAACTTAAGAGCTTATGTTGAAGATATCAAAAATGCAGAAAATGCGAGGCACGCATTTTCCAGCCTGGTACGACATCAGTGACCTGGTTTAACATTAAAATATCATTCGGTATAAAACTCACAGAGTTCAAAACATATCCAGGAGCGCATTGGCAGCCAATAACACATTGCAAGGTGCAAATCTGGTTAGCTGGTGCAAAACATCGTGGTGGGCATGCCGAACCGCACTCGTTGTAAACTTGATTAGCCTAAGGGACCGTGAAGGTCAGTATCAGTCAACAGGAATCGTTCAAAACGGAGTCAATTACCGGGCATTGCTTCGTCGGGAGCGCAGGTGGTGTTGTGAGGACGGGAGGCGAGCTGGAGATGGGTGTCGATTGGTTTCCTGGGAATGGAAGGACAATGGATTGAACTCCAGAGATCATAAGAATGGACGTGAGAAGTTGGAGCTTCATTTTGACGAGGCTGGTATATTTTATGAGAAGTATTGAATGTATCTGGCTTTAAGAAAAAAAAGGAGGGAGTCCCTTGAATGATTGGCAAAGTTGGTTGTCTGGTTGTCTCGTGGATTTGATGAATGAGTTTGTTGGTGTTCTTATACATGTATATTAGCATGGATGGGTCCGAATATCCCTTCTTCTCTTACTCAGCCGCACTCATGCGTCGACGGTGCATTCCAACACCCTAATGGCACCACATTCCAGCTTTTCCCAATGTCAGATCTGCGTAGGGAACATGCTTGTTCTAAGACAATGCGCTTGTAATCTTATGTTTTCTATCTTACTGGAACTGATATTCGCGTCTGTTCAAGTGAATGCAATCCACCTATGCACCCCTATAGTCCGAAGCATCAAACTGCTACTATTCGCGATATTCGCATGGCATACCTAGTGATGGGACGAATGATTGTAGAATCAGCTAATTTAAGGGAGTTTATATGAAATATATCCCTATATGCCGAGGACAACCTCGGCACTGTCGTGTCTATGTCTCATTTAATTATGGAAAGGAGCATTGTTATCTTCACAATGCCCCACGTGTTTTATGAATTGATCACAAACACAAGCTGAAGGCAGGAATGCTATCGGATGATCGGCTTGAACCTCCACCAGTGAAAAACGGATGGACACCCTGCCCAGAAAACTTCAGGAGAAGTGATAATCGTATCTCGGACAAAACACTGCTGCAGGCATGCATAACATCGAAGAAAAAACGGGGCGTGATTTACTCTAAATCATACATCATCGTCATCCCTCGGCCGAATTCTTACTTATTGCCCATTCCCAGATATGGACCCTTAAATTCCGGCCACACCTATCTCCTGTCGATCATTTGACAGCAAGGCTTGTCACGAAATGGCCCTCCCCTAATGTAAAAAAGCTCCGCCATAGCTTTTTCTTGTTTGCATTCCTAAACATTCACGTATTTGATCAAGCCGGTTTGAGTCGGTTATGAACGGGGCTTCTTGGCATGAAATAGTCGCTGATTGTGATCGTTCGTAATAGTTCCCATGTAATTATATTGAGATCAGCCCAGGCTATCTCAGGAGACATCTTCCGGCGAAACTTATCAAAGGCTTGGCTATGCTATTGTTTAGGGTTTCATAGGAAGTCGTAATTTGAATATTACTACTGTATGTAGTCTGGCTTCATTCGATGATGTGCTTGCCATTGCTATATAAGATGTAGAAGGCGTTCAATCTGATGTTTTAAATGGTTGCTACATAGAAGGATGAAAGAGAAAACTTTAACCTCGAATAAATTCCACAGGAACTGGGTAATGAGATTAGGTGGAAATATCAATAGTCGAACCACTAGAAGTATTATCCTACCGACTACAATTATTGACCAGTTTACTAGTCTTATTCTTGATAAACCCCTAAATGCTATAATACTGTAAGTGGGCGGGATAACGGTAGGTGCGTCAAACAGTTGTATATGACTTCTCACGAAATTAATGCATGGCAGGTAAATTGCGTGTTACTCATTCACATACCTATGCTCACTTCCATGATTCTCATAGGATGTTTACAAACCATCTGTTAGGGGAGTATGCAAAGTTTGATCCTTGGAGTAAGCAGAATATGGGAGAAACGACGCAGCCTGGAGATAATCGGACTGTGTGTTCTAGCACGTCAAGTTGTTGATGTTGAAAGCAAGAGACAATAAATTCTCAATCGATGTCGACTCTAAAATAGACAATTTACTGTACAGGCGAGCGAAGCTCCTCTTCACTTTCATTACCTCTCAGGGTCCGCTGTGCCCTCGAGCCTGATATGTCGCTGTCGAAAGGAGAAGCAAAACCGAAAGACCGTGAACTGGCATTGCGGGCTTCGTATGTTACCTCCACCATGTCTTCACGCTTGATAGGGGATAGCCCATAAGCTTGGCGGCTAGTTGTAACATCTTTCGAGTTTGATTCCACAAGTTCTGCTTGGGCTCGCGCATATGGTCCCATTCCGGTGTTTGAAGGTTTGCCTGTTGAATTGAATCGGAGTCCAATAGCCTTCAACAGTGGTCTCAAGGTTGCAAGGCTACCAGCTGTAATGGCAAGTCCCTGTTCTATGGTCGACCAAATTGCAATATCTGTGGTAATCCCTTTTTGGTGTTAGCAGGTCGAATGATGAAACCATGTCACTTGGAGGGTAATATGTCGATTGACTCACAGAGAAAATCAGGCTCCCGAAGTTTAGGTAAGTAAGGGAAGCGGGCAATGACTGCCGAGCTTGCCCTAATTCTCATATTAGTGTTTTGACCAGCATATATGAGAAAAGACACTTACACGCATCCCATAGCTAACAACGGTAGCAATAGCAGCTTAGCATTCTTGCCGATCTGGAGCCTCCACACAATGACGCTTGGGAGGACAGCAAATATAAAGTCTGAAATGACACTGAATGAGCTGTATAAAAGCCCAGTCCAATAACAACATTGATGTTGACGCATTTCCCTCCAGGAAGGTACTTATCCCAGAAATATGGTATAGGGCTACATTGGAACATCGTGACAAGGAAGAAAACAAGACCGGACATGGCAGAAGCTACCATGGCAATATAGATGGTCCACTTCAATGGTTTGCTGGTGGTTATACGAAGCAATAGCCATCCAATTGACATTTTAGACGCCACCATGGCAATTGAGTACCACAAGTAGCAAAACCACCAGCACTGCGTTCCAATCAGCTGTCCATGTCCCCATGAAACAAAGGAGAAGGTGCCGGCGACATACCATCAATGCTTTCTTGATTTGTTCAGGCGTCAGATCGGCGTGGTGGCGACCGGTACCAAAAGTTGCTCCGGCAGTTGAAAACGATGCATAGAGGGTGAAGAATAGCTTCATTGAACGTTAGTTGACGCAAAGATTGCATGGCAGTCAGTGTACATACTGCAGCTACCGACATGAGCCAATCATCCAGGCCGAACGACCGGACCATGTGAATTCGAACGAAACATCTCAAGATAATTGAAATGACTGCAGCGACCAGAAAGATGATGTTGATAGAGATGAGCTCAGGCGCTCTGCTCTCGTGTGCGTGAGACATCTTATGCAGAAAGCCGTCAAAGGAGATGTTTCCGAAGCCACGACATCTCTAGAGATGGTCTCCCTTTGAGAAACGGAGGAGAACCCCTCAACTTTGTCAGGAGTCAAATGGATCTTTCTTCGCATGCGCTATACCTCCATCTTTGCCGGAGATTATAACTACGTTAGGGGTTAGTAGAGTGCTTTGGCTGCGGCCAAGCCGTGGTCAAAATGTTGGCAGTTCAGAGCGGCAAACAGAATGGAGGCCACTTGAGAGCCATGTGGGAGCTAGTGAGCGATCCGGGGACAACCTCCGGGACTAGCTCGTAGTTGCCGTCGCTTCGCTCGACGCTCGGGCGCTCAACAAGCCAACGCACGAGGAACGTGACTAAGACAGCAGACATTCTTGAGAGTGAACTACCGCATAATTATGGAGCACCTGCTGATCCGAGCGATCGAGGTTGGCATTAGTGTCTGAGTGTCACGGCAGGCTAGAAAGCTTTCGGATGGTTGTACCGATAAGCTGGTCCAGCTCGCATGTCGACTGTCACAGAGCCTGGATAGCTTCTAGATTCTACGCCACTTGAAAAGATTGTGGACTGACAAATTCTCCAATGCCACTACTCGTGCTCCGTTGATGGACATTCATGTAGGGCGGTGCCTGTCTCTTTAACGTTTCTTAGCTGCGCCTCGTCAACAGCCACCAAGACAAGCATGCATTCCTGTCTAACAAAGTAAAGTTTGTTTTCACGGGCTTCGGGCTGCCTGTTAATGGCAGTTTGCGGTACAAGCATCTTAATATCGGGTCTGCCTTCTCATACAAGCCGCTGTCATCCATTTATCCGTTCATTCTTCCCATTATCCCTGCACACATCCCAGCATCATTTTTCACCATTGTGCCGCTGATAAATTCTCCGGGTTCAGCCCCACGTTGTCTGTCCAAGCGCAACGATACCCAGCACCGATATTCCGAAATCCAGTAGTCTCCTAGTAGGTGCACACCGCTTGTTAGATGGAAGATGGATACATCCATCTCGGACAACCAGAAAAAGAAAAATTTCTTCCATCTATGTGTTAAAACGACCACTTAGCAATGCATTGCGTCGTATCTGTGTCAAACATACTGCACTTTGAGCACCATCATGATACCAAAATGATTCAAGAAATAGCCAAAGAAAGAACAGGCAAGGCTCGAATCCGCTGTCCGGAATCAAGGCATACACAAACACTTACAAGCCTTGACTTGGAAGGAAACAATACAGAGGTTGTTTTTAGACATACTTGTATTTCATATCACAATCATGGATGTAATATTCCACGCTTGAAACAGAAATATAGAGGTATGTCAAAGATAATGCCATATGGAGTATGAACATTTCAAGTGGATGTGGATCAGTTTGCCTAGACCGATGAAGGCGATGCTACCAAGGCGCCCCTATCGACAAACCCTCGGGATTTCCTTGATTGTATGGGGTGATTGATCTAATGCTAGATAGTATCGATAGTCACGCCCCTAAAATCTTATCTAGGTGACTATGGCTTCCTAAGACTTCTTCATAAATGCTACGGCTAGGGTACATTATTTTTATGCATCTAGTGTAACAACTACTAACCAGTAGAAGCACCGAAACGGCAAGAGATGTGGAGATCGACGTATCGTAGTGGATGATAGTTTCATAGCTAGCTGCAAATTAAGATAGTCCCCGGAACCAGCTGCCGTCGGTGGAAGTTGGTCCTATCAATACGATTTGGGGAGCTGAACGTTTTCTCTCCTTATGATAACGATATCGGACCCCTTATCTATTATTTATTCCGAGGACTTTCAAATGCTTAAGCGTTTGCACAACGGTTACGCCCGTTGATGTTTTCTGTTGTATTTATACAAAACTAACTTTAGTCCTTGCGAGAGAAAAGAGCCACAGCTGAGAGCATTGCAATCAATGGCCAGTAGGATTATTATTGCTATTAAAATGACTTAGATTCTCTAGCATTTTGCAACCCTACGAGATTTCGGTGGAATAGTAGGTGCCCCTATCTACTCAAGACTACTTTACAGCTACAACCATAAAAGCCGGAAGATGAACAGAGGGGTTTTCAGAGCTTTGAGGTTAACGCTAACAACTTGAGGGTTTAATGACCTTATGTGTGATCATAGGACGTAATTGTACATATTTCTTCCCATGTGGACTTTCATAGTTAAACATGGGACTAGGTACAGTGAGAACTACTGATCTGGGCTTGAATACAAAGTCGGGATCATGCGAAGTCAGAGCTCGGATATTGAGAGGAAATCTGTTAGAGAATAAGAAAAACGCAAGTTGTGTTGGCGGAAACGACCGGCATAGCTTGGAACGCATGGGTCGTACTTGATCATCGTTGCATGAACTCGCCAAAGCAAAGCCATAATTGGGTTGCGGTAATGTGAGGCCATGACCACGGTAGAAGACAAGGAGCGCGTTTGCGATTAATATCTCAATAACAAATTGGAGCACAAAATTATCTTCCGGCCATGAGAATAAATTCCAAGACTCGTCCCTATCCCTATCATGTTGTGCCACAATGCAGCCGATCTGATTTGTACATATTCGTGATGCTTACGTATTGGGATTGATGTCACCGAAAATGACGTATTATTCTGATGCAGGTTTTCACTGTCACAGTGACTGATGAAAAAGTGGTGCTTCCTGTAAGTCTGGTGAGTCCTTCCGAGCGACAATATTACCTCACTGACGAAGTATATATGAGAGACTGAAAAGTTTGTATAGGCGATGCTAATCTATTTGAGCGAATGACATGCCTAATGTGCTGCCGCCAAGTCTTGACAGTTCGGCCAATTTCTTTGACCTTCAGTCAAATCTTCAACTAATCTTACCAATACACAGCATAAGGATTGAAGTCTATGCGATGAAGATACAGCATTGGAAGCTATGTTTGTTAACCTCATTTAGGCTCTTATGATCCCTGTTACGGTTCAAGGCTCCGTGCTAGAACCGGCACTGATCGACAGCCTCTCCTTCTACGAGTCGTTCCGCAGCTACTGTAAAAGACGCTATGTTTCACGGTTGTTAGGGTCCGTGGACCGATTCCGCTGGGTTAACAAAACTGGTTATGGGTGCGCGTGCCTTCAATCAGGGCCGCTTCTTATCTTTTCGGCAGGATCAGCATGTAGATCAGGCGAATGAAGGTAAGTATTAGAGTGCCCAGATTTAGACGCCTTGGATAGGCTTGTTGCAATTGCCCCACCAGTGTATCGTGTGCGTTGTTTAAGGATGACGGGACGAATTTCCGTCGAGGAGGACTCACAATGGCTGAATGACGATATGGATTGAGAGATCGACAGACATCTTGATTTTTTCGGAGGGTCTAGGACACGGAAGCAAGCAATTGCCCATATGGGTAGCATTTTCGAGGTATATAAAGCTTCGATGCTCATCGTGTATGCGCCATCTTCGTACTGACCAGCACCACTCACAACACCATACACAAGGGAATAGATTGGATTGACTTTCGCCACTTCAAATGAAGTCCACTATTGCATTGCTGGCTTCGGCCAGCTTGGCGATGGGCCATGCCACCTTCCAGCAACTCTGGGTTGACGGAGTCGACCAGGCGGACAGCTGCGTTCGTCGGCCTCCCAGTAACAGCCCGGTCACAAGTGTATCAGGCAACGATATTCGCTGCAATGCAAATGGCGCTACTGGTGTCCCTGGTATATGTGACGTACCAGGTGAGTTAACTCTTGCAACCAAGAAGAGCAACAACTAAAACTCTGCCAGCTGGATCCACTGTTGAAGTCGAGATGCACGAACAACCTGACAATCGAGCGTGTAGCAACCCAGCAATTGGTGGCAACCACAACGGTCCTGTCATAATTTACATGGCTTCTGTCGCAGATGCAACCACTGCCGATGGTTCGGACCCTTGGTTCAAAGTTGCTGAGTATGGTTACGATAGTGATGCCGGTTGGGGCACCGACTACCTCAATGACAATTGCGGTCGCTTCCCGTTTACTGGTATGCTTTCCATCAACAGTCTTCGTGACAAAATCATGGTAACTGACAGCTATAGTCCCCTCGAGTCTTCCTTCGGGCGACTATTTGATTCGTGCTGAGGTTATTGCCCTCCACACAGCCAGCAGCGCCGGCGGTGCTCAGTTCTACATGAGTTGCTTCGTATGTAAATATGGCCCGTCAAAATGCACAAAGCTAATCTTGGTAGCAAATTTCTGTCTCCGGTGGATCAGGTTCCGTTCCAAGCGGCGTTAGATTTCCAGGAGCATATTCCGCCAGCGATCCTGGCATCCTATACAACATCTACACCGGTGACAACTCTGGCTACATCATTCCAGGGCCTGATGTATCTGCCTAGTGTTTCCGATTGAGTGACTTTTGTTGTTGGCATGCGCTCGCATGAGCAGGGACATATCAAATCCACAACAACTTCTTGGTTTTATATAAGATGATGTGTATATAGCATTCAAGTACAAATTAAATCACGGATCATTAGAGCCTCGTACCTAAACGAGGATCTGTCTCGCTTTATATATAATAACCCTCTTATTGCCAACAGTTTGCAAGATGTCAAGGAGTCTTCTTTCGATAGCCTTCACTAATCGAAGGTACATCTCCCATAGGGATCATATCCTTCGAGGGCTCAGGCCATACCTGTAGGCTCGCTTGTAGGCAGACAGGCACGCGCGCAAAAAACCCATTTCGGTTTATTGATCGAACTATAAAAGATAACATGGCTACGAGCCCACTGTAGCCTGCCTTGGTAGAAAATTATAGAGACATCCATGATTCATTTCTTTCATAGCTGCCCCTCCCTCCAAACTGAGGTGGTCTGTCTCTTTCGAATTCGTATGGAGCCAATTTGTCCAGCTCAAAAGCGGCGATGGGGCTAAAGTTCAGAAGAGATTATCATGATATTCAACGATGCTGTAAATGGAAAGATTTGGGCGCGAGTTTAAAATCGAGTTTGAGTCGTTTTCATAAGTGATAAACACAGCACTGTTTCCCAACCTAGACTCGTGGCGCATCAACACAGGAGCGCTACTGGAAAACCGACGAACGCAGCTATCCTGCCTAGCCAGCATCGTACAATTAGTAACTTCATATTTCAGGACTTCGTACCAAGGGTACTTGCACTGGGCAAGTATACTGGATTATAAGCGTTTTTTGGAACAAAACCTGTACCAGAATTCATACTACTTGCTTAGGCTATCCGCACCAAGATATCGGCATTTGAAACTTCGAGTGCTAAGATCTAACTCATACGTCGGCAACATCAGGTTCATGTAGGGTGACGACGATCTTTCAGCAGATACACCCTTTTGAACAAGATCCACAGCCATTTGCACTGACTCGAGGCCATTGCCAACAATGCGAGCCTTGGGGCACATATATACTTGCCCTGCGCCAGGGCCTTGGGTAAGAAGTCCTGGAATATGACACTACTAATTATACTGTCTTTGATATTCGAGGCGAGGACAAATTTTGTTTTTACCCCTCTGGGAGCTCTCCTTGGTGCTGAATTGCCAAAGAAATGAATTTGGTGCCTTTGCTCTTGTGCACAATTTCACTGCAAGCTTCAACAGAGCCTGGTAGAATTGCAAAAGCCCCAGCACAATCTTTTCCGATGAACGCCTTCACCAAGTCCTCAGTGACTGTAGGGCTGGAGTAATCAAAAACCTTTGTTGCTCCTAGACTCTTACATAGCTCAAAATTTCTGGGTGAGCAAGTCGTAAATACTTCATAGCCTGAAGCTTTCGCCAGTTGTATAGCATTTATTCCAACGCTGGAGGAGCCTGCCCAGATAAGAATCGTCTTGCCTGTGCTTCGAGGATTAAGTGAGGGGTGTTCGAGCTCAAGGTAACCCTGTTCATATAATGCGACAGCAGCCGTAGAGATTCCCATAGGTAGTACCGCAGCATCCTGTGTAGAAAGGCTGGCTGGGATTGGTGAAATCATATTTTGCTTCAAAATGGCGTACTTTTGGAATGCACCATTTCGTGGATCATTTGTTGCAAGTGGTGTACACATGCCTAAGACACGATCTCCCACGTTGACTCCATTGACTCTCTCGCCTCTTTCAACAACAGTCCCGGCGACGTCGCTGCCTCCGATATATGGATACTTGATAAAGTTGAAGAGGTCATCTCCCACAGACTGTAGAATCCATTCCAATGGATTTATGGCAATGGCATCGACTCTTAAGAGAATCTCATCCACGTCAGGTTTTGGTAGTGCAGCTTCCTTGACCTGCAGAGGCCTCGCCTTAGAGGCTGTTAGCCAAGCTGCAGTGTTCTGAATCATGACAATGTCTTGAAGATTTTTTGAAAAAGAAAAAAAAGAAATTATTTGTTTCAGAGATCAGAATGATGTTCCTTGTAGAGGATGGTTGCGAGAGGTGACATTAGTACGAACTAAACGAGCCCTTCTTATACCTCCGAGCTCAGGTATGGTCCGGTCTTACCGTCATGCATCCGATATTTCCTTCCAGCCTTTTTTGTGAGATACGTCTAGGACTATACTTTAGGCGCAATCTACTCCGTACATGTATTATCCATGGGGTAGGTAGCAGGACTCAGACAGCGGAGTCCAGTTCTGCTATGCCTGTCTAATTCAGCCAATCTCGGGCTTAGCCATAACTCCGGTAACTCCAAGCTCCAAGCACTCCGCTAGGACTTCACATCCATATCATGAGCTTCCAATGGATCTCCGCCGCAACTTCCATAGCGCAAACTTGCTTTATGCTTCAATCTTCTGGCCGTATAGGCTATTGTTCTGAAGATTGCTTAGGCTTAATTTCCGGTGACAATTCATCTGGAGATCTCTTCAAATCCCATGACTTGGTAGATGCTTACCCCAGGGCGCCATGGTGACAGTCAACACCTTTCATTTACATTCAGAAAGGAATCATACCGACTTTCTCGGTTCCGTTTGAAACGCTACATAGGGTTCAACTTCAAACATCCAAGCCTTGACAATCCATTGCTGAGCATAATGACGGAAGACACTAAAGTCCGTTCGAAGCGCAATATAATCTACATAAATGTAACTGCGGGTTCATGAGGCATCACATAGAGAACGACAACTACGGAGTAAGTGAGAGCCACGAGATAAGGTAAGAAATATGCCAAGTATTGCTCCTCGCTGTGCTCTCAACTTAAAAGTACTTTTTCAAGTCATAGAATGGAAGCGACTTACGTCGGAAATGATCTTGTAGATGGTAATTCACCAACAGAAGAAAGTCCGCATGTCCGCATATTGCGCACATTGCGAGGCATTGCACAGGATCACCTATGTCGGAACAAGTCTTGTGCGGCCATTGACGAGACCAATTCCGTGAAAGTACAAAAGGCGATGGTTTTCACACGACAGTGTGTACAAGCCAGCCTCAAATCAGACGGATGTTCACGAATTGGCTAGACAGAATCGCAAATATGCTTCCCTCGAACTGCACACCAGCTACATTTTCGCCATCTCTATTTGGTGCCGATATTCTCGCTGTCAACGCGTATTTGGTCGCCAATCATAGCGCTTTCATCCCAAGCATTCAACGGTTTGGTGCACCATCAGTCAATTTGACAGATGCATCATTCTGTAACGTCACCGTCACATACACCCATCCTGGACAAAACGATGAGATCAATGTTGAAGCTTGGCTTCCAATTGATGGTTGGAATAACCGTCTACAGGCCGTTGGTGGTGGCGGATTTATCGCCGGACGGTCAGATTCGGCCTACGTAGCCATGAACGGAGCGATTGCGGATGGTTTTGCTGCAGTCACCACTGACGCCGGCCTAAGCACAACCGGCAATGTTAGTCTATGGGCCCTCAAAAGTCCGGGAAATATAGATTGGAACAACATTCAGAACTTGGCCCATATCTCATTGAACGATCAGGTACCGACAGCCCTGGTATACCTCAGACCTGTTTTGTACAACTAATGGTAACTTTTTGTCACAGGCAATAATTGGTAAATCGTTAGTCAAGGACTTCTACGGCAAGAGACCGACCTACTCGTACTGGACGGGCTGCTCCCAGGGTGGTAGACAAGGGCTCATGCTCGCGCAGCGCTACCCTACAGCATACGATGGTATAATTGCTGTAGCCCCAGCTATCTACTGGAATCAAAATGCAATGGGTATCCAGTGGCCGCAGCAGGTTATGAACGAACTGGGCGAGTACCCAGCTGCGTGCGAATTTGAGGCCATTGCAGAAGCTGCAGTCAATGTGTGTGATGCACTTGACGGAGTTGTGGATGGCATTATCTCTAATATTGAGGAATGCTTGATATCATTCGACCCCTTTTCTGTCGTAGGGAAAAAGTCAAGTGCTTACAAAGGAACGGAACTCAAATTCAAGTCAGCAATGCTGCAGCTACGGTTGCTAACGCTTCGTGGAATGGCGTCACGGACGCAGCAGGTCATCGACTTTGGCACGGTCCAAGCCCTGGAACGGATATCAGTGGTTTGGATCCAAGATCTGCGGGTATACCAGCTAGCGCCCAGACTCGTTGCAATGAAACCAGGTGTATCGGCGACCCAGTACTTGGGAACGACTGGGTTCAGTTGTTCTTGATCAGGAACGACCCAGCAGTGGATCTGAAGACCTTATCTCGCTCCGAGTATATAGACTTGTTCCACGCAAGCCTGCAGCAGTACAGCTCTATCATTGGTACAACCGACCCTGACCTGAGCAGATTCCGACAGGCGGGTGGGAAAATGATCAGTTATCACGGGACTGTAAGTTGAGCAGGAGGCCTGCGTCTGCCTCGGCCGTATTTCCTAAGGAAGGAATTTTACTAACTATACGAGCATATAGATTGACCAATTGCTCCCAGTAAAAGCTACTGAGCAGTTCTACGACGAAGTAACCAAAATTGATCCAAACGTTCACGACTTCTTTCGCTTCTACAAGGTACCCGGGCTGGGTCATTGCTGGGGCGGTCGCAGTGGACAACCTGAACAATTGTTCCGGCAATTGCGAGATTGGGTAGAAGATGACAAGGCCCCATATGAGACACCGATCAAGGTCCAAGCGCTAAATGACGAGGAGCACAACCGCATCCTGTGCCCATACCCTCAAGTAGCGCGATTTGACGACGGCTGTGGGAACCCTGCGGATTCAACGTGCTGGCATTGCGAAAAGACCTGCGGCAAAGTTCAAGACTCCAAGGAGAGAATGGTTCATCTATAACGCAGATACAGGTGTTCGGGATACCGCATGCAATCTGCAAAGTTCGACTAGGTGCCTTAGTTCGATGACAAAGAATAGGCAGATCCCAGAAATTGAACATGCTGTCACGTTAAGCACGAACATTGATTTATTTTCAGTCTTTCGTAAATACCGTGAAAATAAGAGGCTGTTGCACCTATATTAAGAAGGTAACGTTAATGCAACGGCGGCGATCATAACAAGGCATGCCTAATGCAGATGATCAGCAACAATGTGCCCTTGGTAGTAGGAACTTCTCCATCATGGCTTGAGATTCTAGCCCTAGGGTAGGAAAATGCAAATGGGATGCATGATTGACTAGTGGTGACAAAATTTGCTGGGCCACTCATTTGTTCCAGGTAACCCATGCTTGTAGGTAGGTATTTGTTCGCGCCAGAACAATGTGTCTTACGACCCAGCTCTCTAAGTGGCCACTTAGTCTGATTTGCACGCATATTCTCTTGCCGCTTGCTACTGTAAGCACGAGTCTCTTTCCTACTGGGAGCCCCTGCTAAAACTTGTCGTCACTGAGGCGTTTTGCTCTTGGGTGAACGGCATCCCTGGCTAATCATGGAGTGGACCACGATGCTAATACCTACCCATTTAACCCCACTCC
Source organism: Albifimbria verrucaria (assembly GCA_020081605.1). Lineage (NCBI taxonomy): Eukaryota > Fungi > Ascomycota > Sordariomycetes > Hypocreales > Stachybotryaceae > Albifimbria > Albifimbria verrucaria. The sequence continues at coordinate 6,955,081 of JAHREC010000013.1, forward strand.
TCTCTCAAGATCCACAGACAAAGCGGGCCAAGGCGCACTGCGATTTGACCGTCAGGGCCTGCGAACTAACCCCGGACGAACCCCTTACGGTGCGGCATTGACGCAGTGTCAGGTAGGCCAAGCCACCGATGAGGACAGTGACCTGGAGATGGTGAACACGAAAGGCCAAGTGGAGCCTTAACTGACTGAATCCTAGGCACTTCTTTTGCTTAATACCTCTTTATTAATGCACTGCCTCGCGGTAGGGCGCATACTGCTTCCCGAAAACCTGGCCCCTCCTTTTTGGGTCCGTAGCGCTGGGATCAGACCAGTCGGATACTGAGAAAAGGTGGTGATCACACAATAACATACCTACCCTTGGACCTGTTTAAAGACCCTTCTGATAGTGACTGTTGCGTGGATTCTCTTTGCGTTGGTGGATCTAGCACGCTGTCTAACTCTCCCCACCCGGATACCGTCCGAACTGTAACCCTGACAAGGGCTTCCAAAGTGTCCGAAGTTATAAGTAGGAACACCTCCAACATGTGGTGAAGTATTGCGACTCAGCACGCTGTGGTCTCCAGAGGCTGCTACGCGACCTGATAATTTTCACCCAGTCATTCGTTCTAACCAGATCTCTCTTTATTGTTTTTGCACTCCCTCTCTTTTATTCACTTCCGCTGTCTTTTCTTCAGTGAAATAGCTGGACTTTCCAACCTTCCTTGACGAGTCGATCCTCACTACATTCGACGTTCGATTCTATACTTCAAGTACAATATGTTAAGCACAGGCTGGCTTATAGGGCTTGCAGCCTCCTCTATCTTCTGCCCGCAAGCATTGGGGGCAATCACAGCGTGTCCCACGAAAGAAACGCAATGGACAGCCCAAAACAGGTTCACCTATTCGATATGTTCCAACACTGATTACCAAGGAGGAGGAAGAAGCTTGCAAATGGTCCGACAGGTAAACACCGTTGAAGCCTGCGCTACCATTTGTAGCAAGGACCCGCGCTGTGTCAAAGCTGTTTACGACAAACCGGGGAAAATCTGTCATGTGAAGGACAATGCCAACAACATGAATTGGGAAAAGGACGCCAATTTTGTCACGATAAGAATCGAAGACGAAACCCAGGGCCTGTTCATTTCTCGCTGTCCTTCAAACTCTGGAAGCTACCGCGTTAAAGGTGGTGCCACATACAACATTTGCAGCAAAACTGATTACGTTGGCGAGAGTGCCAGGATGTTTAAGGGCTGTACTACCATCCAAGCCTGTGCAGACATCTGTTCTAATACGAAAGGCTGCAAAAGGCCGTATTTGACCACGCAAACAACGTTTGCCATGTCAAGGCTGAGGAACCCAAGGCATCATTATTCTGGGTGACCAACAGCCAGTTTAGCAGCATCGAATTGTCGTCGGCAAACCTCAACAAAGCAGTCAAGGGCAGGTGGTCCGACATTCTTCGTCTGCCTGTCATCCCAGTTGCAGCTTACGTGGCTCCGGAGTTCCTCGCCCCTCGCGACTTCTGTTCTTCTCTTCCTGGGGAGCCGATGCCTTTGGAGGAGCTTCTGGTCGGACCCAGTATGGTGGCATTGATCTCAATACTGGCATGATTTATGCTCGCGAGGTTGCTGATACTCACCATGACATGTTTTGCCCTGGCATAAGCCAGCTGGAAGACGGTCGAATCATCATCACTGGAGGGTCGGATGCGGAGGCTGTGACCTTTATGATCCTGTTTCTAACACTTTCAAGCGCGGGCCTAACATGAAGGTACCCCGTGGATACCAGACATCTGCAACCTTGTCTAACGGCAATGTCTTCACTATCGGCGGAGCTTATTCTGGCCCTCGCCAGGGCAAAAACGGCGAAGTCTACAACCCCAAGACAAACCAGTGGACTATGCTACCTGGCGCTGATGTCAAGCCTATGCTCACAACAGACCACGAAGGTATCTGGCGTGAGGATAACCACGCCTGGCTCTTCGGTTGGAAGGACGGTAGCGTTTTCCAAGCGGGACCAAGCATTGATCAACACTGGTACAATACAAAGAACACCGGATCAGTTGTCAAGGCTGGCACAAGAGATACGGCTGCTGCTATGTGCGGAGTATTCGTCATGTACGATGCTGTGGACGGCAAGATCCTCTCAGCCGGTGGTGCCCCTGACTACACCAACAGCCAGGCCACCAACCGCGCCCATATTACCACCATAGGTGACCCTTACAAACCATCCAAGGTGGAACGTGTATCTGATATGGCATTCCCTCGTGGTTTCTCTAATGCTGTCGTTCTGCCTGACGGAACCGTCCTTGTTACTGGCGGACAACGCAGAGCTCAGGTCTTCACAAACACAGATGGCATCCTAGTACCCGAGCTATTCAACCCTCAAACAAAGAAGTGGACCCAGCTTGCACCTCACGCAGTACCCAGAAATTATCACTCCGTCTCGATCCTTCTTCCAGATGCCACCGTACTTATCGGAGGTGGTGGTCTTTGCTACGTCGCCACCATTGGTGGATCTAGTGCCAAATGCGACAAGACAGTTGATCATGCTGATGCTGAGATACTCGAGCCACCTTATTTGTTCAATGCCGATGGCAGTCTTGCGAAGCGACCAGTGGTCTCTGAGTTGACCCAGAAGCCTGTTAAGGCTGGCGATGAGCTCAAGTTCCGAGTCAGCGGTGCCTCGGGTGACATCAAGTTGTCCCTCGTTCGAATGGGAACTGTTACACACTCCGTCAACAGTGACCAACGCCGAATCCCTTTAAAGGAATTCAAGCAAAATGGAGGCCTGTACTCGGTCAAGTTGCCAAAGGAAAACGGCATCTTGCTGCCAGGATTCTACTATCTCTTTGCTTTGTCACCACAAGGCACGCCAAGTATTGGCCAAACAGTGCATGTGAAGCTATAAGATGGGCACTCAGCTATTACAAAACCCTTCGGGTTAAATATTTAATGCTTAATATTAATAAATATCTCGACTTTTATTCACTATAGTGATCGCGAAAATGATTGATATGTATATTATCGTGCATGTTCACCGAATTCTTGGATAGCAAGGAGGATTAAGTAGCATTACTCTCCTCTGTTCTATTTCCTTTGAAACTTTCTGCCGTTCTTCGTTGGCTTACCACTCTGGGGTTCGCGGGTTGCAGACATGTTCAATGATATGGCTCAGAACTCTGCCATCCCCCTAACTGGCAAAGGTTTGCGTTGTGCCATATTATGTATCGATTAGTATCCGTAAAGCATTGCTAGGTCTGATAAGCTTTTCTCCAAGCTTGCCCACAACCTCTTGGCTTCGCTGGCAGCAAACAGAGCATTTATCAAGTTTGTTCTAACACCAGTTGTGTACGGTTGTGATACTCAGTTACCACCAGGAGGTCTTAGACGAATAAACGCGCCCACCCTAAATTGTCCGTGTAGCAATTCGAGTCATTGGTGGAGATACAAAGTCTAAGAGCTGTAGTTGCCAACAAAATGAGTTCTTCTGGTGTCCCACCGCGTGCGACTTTTATTTTGCGTCGCACCAATTTCATTGTCTTCAGGCTTTCAAGCATGATAAACCCATTCTATATACCGTCTGGTTCTGTATCTTGAGCCCTTACCAAAAGAAGTGCGCCCAATGCATTATGATGTGGGTGGGGAGCTCCTCTTCTGGCCACGACTCATCAAAAAGACTTGAGAAGATTTGAAGTTGAGTCTATATCTAAATTTTAGAGACTTGATTTGACTCCAGGAATCGATCAATCAGTTTATCACCTTTTAAAAGTTGGCAAAAGGTAAAACCAAGAAGCCTGCATCTTCCAATGTTTCAACCTATTTGCTTGCATGTCAGAAATCGACCCTGTGTATACATCCCAGATGCACTGCAAGAAGAAGTGGAGAAATTGGCATCATCTATGCATAGGAGTGTTTTGCATCAGCCAGTCCACTTTCAGCTGGCCAAGTTTATCTTCTGAAAGTGGGTTGAGATATCCGCTTGTAGCCTAACTGAGCATGCCGCCACCTCAGGCCTGCGTAGTCTGTCAAACTTCTTCGTCTCAATTTCTGTAACCTGAACCTTGTAGGCAAATAGACACATTAAGCTGAAAAAGAGTTTGGATGCTTCTTGTATTCTACACTGGAGTTGCTGACGATGTATAACATGTGAGTTGAGGAGTTTCTCGCAACCTGGAAACTCAATTTCATTGATTTCACCTTGCCATTTCAACGCTATTTCTGAAGCGCAGCTTGGAAAATGATACTGCACTCAACTTTGAAAAGATAAGTCTCAGGGTTATGGTGTGAACTCTTCATTGGCTCAGAGACATAACATGCTATACAACACTTACAATACTGCTGCATATTACGATGTAGCAATATACAACTAACACTAATACATGTTATCTTATGTTGTATAGCATCTTAGAGAAATAACATTGTGTATAGCTATAACATCTAGACATGTTCTAGGTTAGTTTGATCGTCGGCGACATAGCCAGTATATAGAGATTTCCTCCGGGGTAGTCTCAGAGCCGTTACCTTCCTTTCAAACCAACCCTCAACCGTTGTTTCGATCTATATCTATTATTATATGGAATGAATAGAGAGTATATTTGAAGAAACTGACCTTGCAGTATTTGAAAGTTAGCCATCCTATTATCGTAAGAACTAAACTGCCTGCTCCAAATAGGATATACCATTTCCAATCTGGACTATCCTTCAAAATATTTACATTCATACCAAAAGACTCTTTAAAGAAAAGCCCGTCAATGATGCTGCTAGCTGAGACATGCGTTTATACGCTATATGACGGGGAACTTACGGATGCGAACATGGCCGGTAGGAAAACAAACTAAGAGATGTTAGATAGGTATGGATATATCATCAAGGCGTGTTACGGTTATCCAGCTCAGGCGCTTCATACTCGCAGCTGTACTCGTTGACTTTCGAGCCTCGTAGATGGAGACAAGGTTGAACTCCTGTCTAAAACTTAGCAAATCGTGAAAATCTATCCAAAAGAAAAACGAAAAAGAAAGAAAGCAAATAAAATAAAAATAAGAAAAACAGGCTTTGTACAGACCATCTCAATGATCTCTTTTGACATTTTATCTAAGCCGTCAATTTTCTTTGAGACATTCTTGTCTAGGTCATCGATTGCAGCCTTCAAATCTTCTAGCGGACGGTTTCTCTCATAGTAATAGCTATAATGGTTGCCGAACGTTCTTGCGGTCTCTACATGGGTTTGTAAATACCCGCGAAATTCAGTCCATGATTTGGCATCTTCCAAAAGACAATTGAGTAGTCTAGGGAATTTCCATCGAGTGATAGAACGCGATAACGCTGCATACGTAAGGAAGTCAGTATTGGGCAGCGCATGCGATTGCCTATTTATAACAAACTAAGCCAACTCACAGCGTAAACCATATGTTGCTCTGCTGACCGACAGAGATGCAACCATAGAGTCTTCAAATCACGTATGAAGCTGATAAAAAGGCAATGCCAGTGGTTGGAAACGAACTATCATCAAGCATGCTGTAGAATTCCAAGCACTCCCAAGCGCGTCCCTGGAGTTGAAGAACGGTCCAGCTTATTCTTCTCCTCGTCCAGTTCCCTTACTGATAAAGGGGCTAAATTTATCGAGGTTTTCTCATCATACCCAGAAGGGATTGCTACTGCGACAGATAATCTTAGTAATTGGGCTGAATGCTGGCTGAAATCCTCAGCAGGCTTGACAATATGCGAAGCCTTGAGCCATTTATTGTTGGACCATTCTTGGAAGCTTATTTGTAATGTGTTCTTGCCATCTATCGCTTCTACTCTGTTGAGACTCAGTGGTCCGGATTGCCATGGATCCTCATAAGCAATCAAGCTGGTGAAACTTAACTATCTTGAGCTGGACTCTTGGGGATAATGCACTCACTATAAGCGTTTCTGTCGCCCGTGAGAGATGTCAATTCGCTGATTCGGTAGCTCATCGACCATATCCACGGATTTTGTATTCCCTTCTCCTGACAACATAACGATACATTGGCTCTCCTCTAAGCCACGTGCAGTACGCCATGTAGCTGGGCTGATGCCTTCTGTGCTGGCGCCATTCTTGAGCAGCAGCGTAATATAGTTCCAACTACACTCCTTTCGGCTGTCCCTACAGAATCAGAGGCTTGTCAGTAGCGATCCTAACAGTCAAGGGTACTGCCCGACCGTTTATAAGAGTGAATAATTAACCGCAGTGCCAACTGTAACGGAGTCTGCCCTGGCTATCCTTTGCGTTGACATCAGATCCCGAGCTAATAAGAGACTTCAAGATTTCCTTATTTTCCCCAGTGACGGCAACATGCAGCGGGGTTCTACCCCATAAGTCCCTAACACCGACATCGGGTTTTGCGTTGAGCAGTCGCTGTACCAGGTCTTCATTCCCTTCCTCGACCAACGCAAGTAACGTAACATTATCTTCCTTAGCAAGAAGACCCACCAAAGGGAACCGCATTTCCTCGAGTGCTATACGCAGCGCTGTTCGCCCCGGTAGTGTTGCTGGCGCATAATCAACACCAACATTAAATCTGTTTTTGAGTAGCTGCTTAACGACTCTCTCATGGCCATTCTTGACTGCAATCCAAAGTGGTGGCTGATCATCAGCATTCCTGGAATTAGGATCAGCCTGTTTCTCCAGCAAGAGCCTCACCAGGGCTTCATGCCCGTTCTCCGCGGCAATCCACAGCGCTGATCGACCAGTTACATCTTTAGACTCAATATCAGCGCCTTGATCAAGAAATAGATTCACCAATGCCTTGCGGCCGTTCTTCGCGGCAATCCACAGCGCTGATTGACCAGTATTGTTTTTCGACTCAATATTAGCGCCTTTATTAAGAAGAACCTTTGCCAGGGCTTCATGCCCGTTCTCCGTGGCGATCCACAGCGCCGTTCGACCAGTCTTGTCTTTGGACTCAAGGATAGGGCATTCAGGACCTTCATCGCGTAGCAGCTTGATGGCTTTCACAGCTTTCTCTCGCCATTTCCTTGCAGTCTCGAGCAGTTCTATTGATGTAACTCTGTTCTCTGTGGTTCTCTCGGCCCTCTCGCTGAGTAACAACTGAAGTATTGCCTCCAGTCCGTTCTTGGCTACCCAATGTAGAGCAGTCTGATGCTGTTCAATAGAATCTTGAAGGCTTTTGTAAATGGTAGTAAAACTGAGTTTCTCAGAGTCTTTGGACTGTAGACTGCAATTACAGCGTCCTGGTGGCATAGCCAAGAGCAACTGATGTGCCCACCACCAGCGCAGGTCAGCGGCACGTGGTCGCTGATCTCGGTCTGCTCGCAGCATCCCCGGCAAAGAATGAGGACTGTCAAGTGCCAAGATTCGTTATGAGGTGAATTGTCGAGATAATTCATCCACTGAATCACCTTGGGCATACTTAGGGCGTATGAGTGACAGCCTTTGGACTCCAGGCTAGTTCTGAGCTCTTTAAGGCCTCCAGGCTTCATATTAACAGTGAGAAGTTCCAGGAAAACTGCTCCTAAGGAGAAAACATCCGCAGACCGGGATCGAGTATGTCCTTGTTCTACCTCGGGAGCGCAGTACACTGGTGTCAGGCCGCGAGGACGCTCAGTTATCGTGGTTGGTACCGTTTTTTACGCCAAAATCGGCGAATAAGATATTCCCGTCCTTCACTAAGATATTTTGTGGCTGTATGTCCTGATGTATAACGCCCTGTTCGTGAATATAGGCTAATGCGCTTATTAAACATCGGAACCACTGAGGATTTGGTCTTTGGGATCGTAGCTTGAGCCATGTTCATCTACTTTTTGGAGGTGGACATCAAGACTTCTGTCTGCGATTGGGTCCAGGATGAGTGCGTAATTGATTCGGAATGAATATGAGGTAACAAGTCGCACAATATGCTCATGCTGGATTTTCTTCAGAATGTTAACCTCATTTTGAAATATGCGTAGCTCCTCTTGCTGTGATTGAGGATCAGTGGGGACAAGGAAACTTTTCCGAGCGTAGACCCTGCCTTGAAGTGGACCAATAGTTGCTTCCACTTCATCTACAAGACCGCGCGAACCTTTTCCAAGAAATCTCAGATGGAGGAAAGGGATTTCTTCACTCTTGGTATACTCCTCATGCTGTGAGAATTTGCCAGAGCAGTTTGCTTCCATTGTCATTGTCGCATTTGGAAGTCCTAAAAGAATGTTTCAGGTAATAGCAACTGCTTCAACGCCCTGAAGAGACTCCTTTTGAAGAGCAGTATATCCCTGCACGAGAATGAGATAAAGACAACAGGGAGGGCTGCACGCTCACGAAGGCACAACGATGCAAGTAGTTATGATGACGTGGCATATCCCAATGGCTTGCAGTTCTACTCCGTAATGATTGGGCCCACGTTGCAATGTTGCATCTATACAGGAGTCTTCAGCTCAGCTTCGACCAGTTATAGAGTGTATAAAAGAATAAAGGAGTATATTTCTAGTAGGGTCCTGATTGGGTAGGTTATATAGAATATTAACACTAGGATAATAATAATAAATACTCAATATTTTCCTAGGTATAATAAATTAGAATATTTTTAGTAAGAAAGGTGAAAGGGTATTTTATTGGGATAGAATAACACCATACCCTAAGTTATAAGCCGGTTATTTTAAAGAGTAGATTAATAACATTATAAAAGATGGTTAGCACAATTGGGTATTGTGTTTGGCGTGGAATGACGAAATACAGTTTTATTTTACCTACCCTAGACTAACTTACCTCTCTTACCCTTCTTGTGGGTATAAAGACTGCGGAATGCCTGACCTGATAGAAAGGGACAAGCAAGTATCTTTTATCCTTTTTCATAATTACAACTCTTTGCTTCCTACCTTACGCTTACGCTTCTATAAAGCATCAATTGATCAGATGATATGTGATTGTGATGCCCAATTTCACTTATCATCATCTGTGATGCTGTTGATCTACTCTCCAAGGTAACCGACTCATAACTTGGGGTGTAGTGATACTTTGTCCCAACAAATTACTTTGCATATCGAGATAATAATTAAGTTACTATAGGGTTGATACATTTCCGGCACCTTAAGGCGCTCGAGGTAATACCAAATGAGCCAGTCATACTGCCTGGCTTGAAAACTGTCTCGACCGTTGCACTGGGTCTTCTGAAGCACAGTTAGTACGATGATGACCGTGCCCTGGTTATATCAAACGCAAGTCATTGTTTGTTCATGCAAGTTTATTATTTAGGTACATGAACTGCGCAATAGTACAGGGTTAACCAATCAGCCTGCGTCAGGAGATCACTGCCTACTACGCTCACTGATCCCATGCTCTAACAGCATCCTCGACGATTGGACGAAGAACTTTCCTTCCGGCATCTTCTGACTCATGTGTCCAAACCATTTGGCGCTTTCCAAGCTCATCAGCCCGGTGCCATGGCTTCACGTTCAACTCCTTGTTACTTTCAATGGCCTGGTATACCGTTTGAAAAAGACTGTCTGCCTGCGTTGCGTTGATGCGAACATCATTTCGTACAACCAAGACAATCTCTCTGATCTTGCGCTTCTTCCCGCTCTTATTCCGGACCTTGTACTTATTCAATGCAACACTGATGTCTGCACCGACCTCAGCAGTCCATGCGGCCTCAATAGCGAACCAATCGAAAAGCTCGCCGAACTCGGTTTTTGTATCTGCTCCTCGAATGAATACGGAATTGAGGAGAATCCCAAGCTCACGGTGGGAGTACGGGGCGATGGTGTATCAACCAGGTCTCCTTTCCAATCTCGTCTCAGGAGATCGCGGAGGCCAAGGTGGCCAAGATCTTTCTTGGCAGTCTTAAGCTCATCGTCTAGCTTTTCCATTCTCTTGTCAAAGTCTGATCCACGCCAATTGCTCCGCTTGAAGACCCTTTCGGCCGTCTTACGATCTTCCTTCGTCGCATCGCTGAGGCCACCGGAGTCGATAGCAATCGCGCCTAATATGAGCTCAAGCAGCTCGTGGGGTAAATGGTACTCTTCAGGCAGAGCCTCCAGCTCATCCAGCATCTGACGAGCGACTAGAGTTGTACAGCTTGCGACCTTTTCAAAAATCCGAGGTTTGGCGTTAGGTCCTGCGCCCCTATCCACATGATGGTCAAGGATACCAAGGATTGGCGCCTTACTCCATTTCCTCAACGGCACAGCGTGGTCTACGATGACGATACCTTTGATATCGTCGGACAAGGTCTCTGGATCCTCGGGTAATTCGTCTATGGTTAGCAAGTCGGAGTGACCAGAGCTCATCTGGGAATTGTCCAGGGCGAGCTTGTTCTCGGGCCGCAAATCCAAAGCATCGGTTTGGGTTTGAAGAAGCGCTATGGCTTTGACTGGGTGCGTGTCGTTCTGCGTAGCGTGTTGCAAATGGTATGCCCAGGTGAGCGCTGCGGTCATGGAATCAAGATCACCACCCTCGTTGCCCTGAACGATGATCCATTCAGACGCCTTGCCTCTCTGCCAGTCGATTAAAAACCTCCGCTTAGTTTCCCGAGACCATTCACTGAAGTGTCCCACTCCAGTTTCCTTGGGGGTTTGCGCGGTCGCTGTGGAGTCGGGATTGAGCATGACATGCTGTAGAACCTGCTGTGGGGAGCTTGCACTAGCGGGTGCGCAGGTGACCAGCAGCGCAGCAAGATGGAGCGCCAGTGAAGCAAACATGGCTATATTCGTTGGCTTCTTGCTTGTTCCAATTGCAATGAAGCTGCCGATTGCGCAAATTGGAGATGCCCAGGACTGCTGTTGTTGAGGTGCAAGGCTGCCAAACCAAAAAAACAGACGGCTGGTTTGAGAAATGATGTCTGTTGCTCGGGTGACGTAAGCCGACGTTCAATCCAGCACGCACTAACCAGCATGACGTAGAGGAAGCCGTGGGCAGGCCAGAAGTGAAGACTGGCCCAGATCTACTGATATGGCTGCAACCAATTGCCGAAGCATGGATAGCATTCGGTCAGTTGCGTAGATATGCCAGAGAAAGAAGAAAATGGAGTTAGTTGTCATGTTCATAGCATCAGTGGTGCAATTGAACACTGTGGCTTACATCGGCCTCGGCTACCTCAAGCGACGACACAGAAGAAGGTGTGTTTGTGATTTTCCAAGAACAAAGTATTCCAAGGGAAAAACTGGTTTACCCTAATGATTGATAAGAACCATGTTTCTATGCTTAGGATCGCCAGCCAACTCTCCAACAAGCCGTCCTGAGTCTCTAGGGTAGCATGTCTGGCGATGGGCTGGGCACTCGCCATCTCCCAGTGGCTCTGACGCCTTGTCGAATCCATGGCAAAGCCATATTCGTAATCTCTTATGATAGTGACTCGCCATTTGTCCCAACCGTCTTGTCTTGGCTTACTTTAGCCCAATGCCTGCTGATGCTTGATGCTGCTCGCTAAACGTGGGCACAAAGCTTTGCCGCATGGCTCGTGGCACCCATGTTGCTCAGCTCAAAATCCATGCTTGGGATCATGCGGCCCTTCGTTCCGCGCAACGCCCGCCCGTTCCAACGACCCTAGCCGAATGTAACGAAACTTGTCAACGGTACTCTGTACAAGTAAGGCTGACCGAATCACGGACCCACTGGGGCTCAATCAACCGGTGAATCCGGCACCAGCATGATAGACCAAGGTTGCAATCCGCTGGGCCAATTGGGAGTCTCCCGGTGCAAGCTGCAGTTGCCAAGGAAAACGGCACAGCAGGGGCCACAGATGGGCAAGCGACAGCTCCAACGTTTTTGGTCTTAATCAGTTACCTGCATTTGGCCCGCGCCCTGCATGTACAGTGCTTTCAAAGTTGCATGCCGGTCCGGCCATCCTGGTACCACCTGCGGATACAGTGTTAGCAAGAGAAGACAAAGCTGCCAGGAAGTGCCAGGAAGTGAGCAGGTGATGGGATCCTTCACTGCTAGGGGCTTGTGTAGCCAATGTCAGGACATCTGGTGAGACTAGTCCATGCTCGCTTATTTGGCTATTGCCAAAGCTACCGCCTCATGTGGCAGCAGGGTATCGTAACTTGGTAGAGTAAGCTGTGAGGATCCGCAGCCCTGGCACCGGATACGCTGTTCTATACACGTTCACGTTCACGCTCACACAACCAAAATAGGCACCTGCCAAGATGCAAGAGCGTGACATGGGACCACCTTCATTGCCAAATAGAACAGATACATGAGATTTTCTAGTGATTTGACACCATGGTGTATAACCTACCGTTACAACATGCAAGATTATCCACATGTAGTAACATCGCTAAGCTGTTTGGCCCCGGCAATGATGAGGTGGTCTGCATCCTATACACTACAGCAAGCCAACATGCCGGAATTCTCCGAAGTGGAGATATGCAGGGTATCTGAACAATGTTCTTACCTTCTGATGGCTCGCTACATACACCGCATGGATGTAAGCAACGACGTCAATGGCTCGTTGCGCCAAGTATCGAGTCTGGTTGGTGTTAGTTCTAGGCTTTGCTCTTTGCACATGCCCTCGTCTGAGCTGGAGCATATGCACTTATGGCCAATCGGAACAGAGCTTGCTGACCATTTAGCACGCTTGGCATTCTGGTGTATGGCTGCAAGCACGGCACACCCCAGCCTGCCATGGGTATAGTTACCAGCCGAGAGCTGCTGCTGTAATCATCCAGCTGAACTATTAAAAAGGCGAATCCTACCGTTGAATGAAATCCAGTCTTCCAGCTCCATTAGACCATCCTTTTTGTATAACCACAAATTTGACCAGTCCAAACATGTTGTCCCCGGTCGAAGCCTCCCGGTCTCTGGCCTTTGGACTATTGTGTTTCCTGCCTTTGTCACTGTTGGATAGAGTGGCGTCTGCATCCATTCCATCTAGTAACGATGCAGTCACTCTTAAGTCCGCCATTGCTCTCAAAATAAACACAGAAACCCTCCGTAGCTCTCTAACCGGAGCTGAGATTGTTGAAGGTCTCGTCAGCAAGGCTCAAGCGGGCAACAAACCCGCGAAGAGGGATGTCAACTTTAACGTTCTGCCACTCATCAATAGTCTCACCTCCGAGAGACTTGCTGAGATGGTTCAACGGGCCACTGAGCTTGATCCTACTTACGAACCAACAGACTTTAGCGCTTGGTATCAGGTACAATTCGATTCTGAGGCAAACGAACGCGATCCAGAGATCACTCAACTTCTTGTAAACCTCGCCGAGAACGACGAGGTTGTGAGCTGCCAGCGTCTTGCTGGAGCATCAGCTCCTAATGTTCAATACCAAGATGATCCACGGTTCCCTGAGCAGGGTTATTTGGGACCCTCTGATGCGGGAATCAACGCCCAATATGCTTGGGGATTCCCTGGTGGTGATGGTGCTGGAACAACCATTATTGATATCGAGCGTGGATGGCAACTGGATCACGAAGACCTGGTATGCATCGCGGACGCGAGCATTGTGAATAAAAGCTAACATAGTCCACTCTAGGTTGGCGCAGGTATTACTTTATTAGCTGGAATGAACGTCAAGGATAGATATGGCGGTAATTATCCTCATGGCACTTCTGTCCTTGGTGAGATGCTTATGGTCGACAACGCAATCGGAGGTGTTGGAATTATCCCTCGGCCCAAGGACATGTTGTAGGTATTCAGCGGACAGTTGGCGGAGGCCCCGTTGAAAACCAACCCGAAGCCATTCTTGATGCAGCCTCCTTCCTAGACTTTGGCGATGCCATGCTTTTGGAAATGCAAGTGGGCGACGCCAACTTTGACCTGTGGCCGGTTGAGATTCTCGATGCCGAGTATGACGCGATCAGACTTGCTACAGCTTTGGGAATCACTGTTATTGAGCCTGCCGCCAATGGTGGAATGAACTTGGATGAGCCAGTTATTCGTCAAGGCGAGACAACTCCCCATTCGTTCCTCAACAAAGACAGTCCGGATTTCCGCGACTCAGGCGCAATCATGGTTGGAGCAGGTTCCTCAACAGTTCCTCGTACACGGTTATCTTTCTCGAACTACGGTAGCCGAGTGAACGTCCATTCTTGGGGCGAGAATATTCTCACATCCAGTGTTGATGGCGCTTACGATGACATCTACGACAACTTCAGTGGCACTTCTGGAGCTGCACCTATCATTGCAGGAGCTGCACTCAGTATACAAGGCATGGTGGCCGTCAACAGAGGTTCTAAGCTGTCACCAGTCGCGCTGCGAAATTTGATAACTGTGGGAGGCACACCAACTTCAAATCCCTCCAATGATAAGATTGGTGTTCAGCCTGATCTCAAAGCTCTTATTGATGGAGGTCACCTGCAGTAATTCTAGATGGGACTTCTACCGTTGGGCTGTATCATGAGTCGAAGTATATGTAATGGTATGGTAGAGGAATGAAACCCCATGCATCAACAAACATGTAGAACAGGGTTGCAATCACCTTTAAAGTACTTTCCCAGATGAATAGGCCGATGTATGTGAAGCTTGATTGTCCAAAAGATTCCTGATAGATGACACACGCAAATTGCACACAGTAAAGGGGACAGACCATGACGAGTCAATGGCTCTGCAAACCTACTTTATGAAAACATAAAATTAACCAGAAAATGAGTTAGCATAGTGATGAAGATTAAATGCTCATCACAAATAACGACTTATTCTAAAAAGTAAGATAATAGAACCCAGTGATATTGTATTAAGTGGTATTGACCATTGAGAAATCTTGATATCTTAATTTAATGAATTTTGGCCTACTACGTATTCACCTAATGCCCTTTCCATATGTTACAATTAAGAGACAGCAATGCTAAGTCTGGTACTGGGTTACCATTTCCGAAAACAAGGTTCTACCCAAGCCAGGAGCTCCCATAATCTTGTGCTTTTGGAGTGTCTCACAGATGCCAGGCCAAACTTGAGGCCATCCGTTACTATGTTTCACACGTAGTCCTTGATAAATCAGGATTAGAGCTTGCAGTGTACGCCATCTTGATGCACGATGTCACAGAGCGAATCACACAGGACTTAGTCATGATGATCGACAGGTTGCAGTCCAATCGCGGGGCTCTGGACTCTTCCGGACCATTTCAGCCGAGTTGACCACCAATTAAGAGCCTATCACAGCGCACGTTGGATGCAATTGCAGGGTCTCATTCCCTGTATTCCAACCGATCATCTCCTGTTGCTCAATCTCATTCTGCCTTACCAAAACGTGGTGGTACCCTGCACGTTACACTCCGCGCTAGGTGACGAGGACGAAATGTTGAGCGACTTTGCAACCGATAGGAGGGGCACGCGGTTGCGACTTAGTATATAAGGAAATCAGAAACTCCTCTGTGTTAAGGAGCAACTGCTCTTCCACCTACCATCCCATCGATATTTCTCACAATCAGGATGCTGTCTTCATATTGCTTTACTGCAGCATCGTTGTTTGCATTGGTAGCTCAAGCGTCGCTTGACGGGAATTTAAACTATGCCAGTCCTTCTTGGCGTCATTCCAGCCTAGGAATTGATGTGTCCAAGGTCGAGCGTCGTTCATGGAAACGTGGAAACGTGGCCTACTTACCATCAGAGCTGAGCTTTACGCATGGAATTGCATCAGGTGATCCGTGGCCAAACAGTGTCATCATTTGGACTCGAATTGCACCTTCAAACGAATCTGATGCAAGTGAGGTAACGGTAAAAGGCAACTCGCCGTTATATAACCATGAAACTGAGCCATATATTGCTGCGGACCCTCATCCGATCTGTGTTGAATGGAAAATTTTGCGAAGCAAGTGTTCGAATAGCACGGAGAACATTGTTACAAGTGGCAAAACATACACAACATCGGATATTGACTATACTGTCAAGGTATGTAAATCTTTGTTGAGAAAAACGTTACCTGATACCAGTATTATTATAGGTTGAAGCGGAAGGTCTCCAGCCTTTTACAAATTATTTTTACCAGTTTACTGTGTGTGACTCGAACAATAGCAGCCCCATTGGAAAAACAAAGACGGCGCCATTGCCCGATGACGATGTCTCCAAGATTGATTTGGCAGTGTTCTCGTGCAGCAATTTCCGTAAGTTGGATTTGGGAAAACGAGCAATTGAGAAATCATCGACTAAGCGGCACCTCTAGCTAATGGGTATTTTAATGCTTATGGCAATGCTGCCCGTAAAGACCAACACGACTACGTGATACACCTTGGCGACTATATCTATGAATACGCTGCCAACCGAGAGGGAGAACGTTCGAGTCTTCCGCGCAACGAGATTTTCACCTTGCATGATTATCGAACACGCCATGGACAGGTATGCTTAAACTTCATTTCACCGTAGGGATGTCAGATTGACGAAATGATAGTATCGTACTGATCCGGATCTACAACTTCTTGCCAAGAATTATCCTTGGATTACTACATGGGATGACCATGGTAGGTTGAACCAACCAATGATTTGAGCACTCAATTCACCACCATAAATTTTTACCGAAAAATAAAGATTCTAACATGGATTTAGAGTTTGCCAACAATGGATATAGAGACGGGTTCAGCGGTCTTAATAATACGGAAGAATCTTTCCTTAATGATGGGCCGAAGATATCTGTAGACACTCGCAAGGTCAATGCTGTGAGAGCTTATTTCGAGTGGATGCCCATACGGTGTGTAACAAAATTTCTCATCGACGGCTTCTTAGGGCTCTGCTAACCCTGAGTAAAGACAAACTGACCTCGACGATGGGCTGCGCGTATGGCGTTCCTTCCAGCTTGGCAAGCTATTGGACCTCGTCATCTTGGATACTCGTAATTATGATCGCAGTATTACTGGCTTAGGTATGTGAAGCGTGCCAATAATACTTGTTGAAGTCTAACAACGGCCAGGTTGGAATGACAAATACATCGACCGTATTCGAGATGATCCTTCTCGTACACTCATGGGATCTCGACAGGAGAACTGGTTTTACCGAACTTTGAGCGAATCCAAAACCCGTGGTGCCACTTGGCGGGTTGTTGGTAGCCAAATCATCATTTCTCGGATTTTCGAGAATGATGCTGGCCAGCTGAGCCCTGATAACTGGAATGTAAGTGTATAGGTTTATCTCATACGCATCGCTAATGCAAGCAGGGATATATCGCCAACCGTAACAGAACTCTTAAACACATTTACGATAATGGAGTAGACAACAATATTTTCCTTGCTGGTGACAGCCACCAAAACTGGGTAAGGACCTTGCTCATACTCTGAATCCCTTATCTCTTACTCGTCTTGCAGGTATCCGATCTAGCCTGGCTTGGAACTAAAGAATACGACAATGTGTCAGGAAATGGAGCTGTTGGCGTTGAATTTGCTGGTACTGCAGTCAGCTCCACTGGACAACGGGGACCAATTGAGCCCAATGCCGGGAATTATGCTCGGAATATGCTTAGGCGTAACGAAGAAATGATGTGGCAGGAGGGATACTATAGGGGATACTTTATCCTTGGTCTCACTCCTGAGAGGGTGACTGCCCAGTTCTTCGGTAAGAACGCGTGAAACCTTCTTCCATGCTACTGCTAATTATGATAAGGTTCCCCATCAGTCGCTACCCGCAACGCTTGGGATCTACCTCTAGCTAATTTCACAGTCTTGGCGGGTGCCAATCATCTTCAAAGGCCCATCGGTGGGGAACTGCTGAGTCGGGTGCCTTGAGAGGTGGGGAGATCAAGCATTCAAATCTCACTTATAACACCGAGACAAAGAAGTGGGAAGTCATTGGATTTGACCGCATGTTCATCTAGTGAATAAGGCCACTCAATTTACCACTGTGGACTTCTGGCTACAACAGGTAGTATACGCTATTTTGGTTTCTATTAACACGTGCCGTTACCGCAGAGATATTCTCAATGCCTTTTCTACGAGGCCGAGGTGCAGGCTCTTTGGATCGGGTTCTCACTTTCCTAGACTTCGCCCCATCCGACCCAACGAGCATGGAACAAGGATCTCTACCTAGCACTGAAAATAATTAGTACAAGTAAAGCAATTAATGGGAAATAGCGCTTCAAGAAGGATATTATATCCACTTGACACGCTTGATCCAGATTAACTAGTCCCGCTCGGATGTTGGCCACGTTGCCCCGCCTGTGCTTGGACTGCTGCCGTGTTGACCTACGATTCGATATTCAGCATGCACCCAACAGCTTACGGGAGCTGACTGGGCTATGCCCGGTTTTGCTGTTGCGCTCGCTTATAACGGCAGGCAAAAATGATTCGTTATCAATCTGTTTTGGGTTCCGATGTTATTGTTATGACAGTACCTAACTGGCTCAAAATATCATCCGCGCCCAACCTGACCAGGGTACTGAACCATGGTGACAACGGAGGCAGGGTTGGGCCTGTTTGATTGGGCTGCTAGTGACGTCTAGGGCTTGTTTTCCAACGCCCAGTCAGCCATACATGAAGGTACCAAGCACACCAGCAACAGTAATGAACACGAAAAGCAAGCAAAATATTCATCAAACAGAGCTCGAATCACCTTTTTGAACTCTTGATAATTTTCTTTGAAAGAGACCGAACAATATGCAAATCCATAGCTTCTACTCTTCTGTACAAATTTTTCTTGCAAGTTTCCAACGACCACCACGCAAATCGTTACGAAAAGGATCTTGTGTTTCTTGATGTTCCTCTCTTTCAACACCTGAACAGATAAATCTCCGAAACAAGAAATAGAATCCACACGTTTATACTATACTTTGAGGCCTCAATATCATCAGTCTGGTGTATTCCGTGAGACATCATGTCCCTCAACATCCGGACCTCTGCCCCTGTGGCAAGTCAACCTCGCAACCTCTCGACCGAAAGACGCAACCCACCCACAACGACAACAACGACTATTCATTCAACAACTAAAAGAAGCTCTTCCGAATATGTACGACCTGGACTCAAAGTCTGTAGCGAGAATCGAGACCCAAGTCTTCCGCGTACAGAAACTTCTATTTTCTCTTCCGAGCAGGAGCAAGGAGGGGCCCCAGAGCCGCCAGTCAAGCTTCTTCGGTTCGATCTTCCCACTCCTCAGTTAAGGATTCGTCAAGAAAAACAACCAGCAAGGAGGAAATCCCCGAAAAGTCTACGTCACGCGGTCCTTATGCATCTGAATCCGATAACGAGTCTTTGTGGAACTCTTCGGATACCTCCACTAGTACACAGGCTACCAGTGTGGTTTCCAACGATGACTCTACCGAAGAGCCACTTGCCAGTAACAATGTTCACCCACACTCAATTTCCCAACGACGAAACAGCAATGCCGGACCTTCTCGACGTCAAACAGAGTATAGTGATGATTGCCTCCGAGATCAAGGACGAGTAGTACATGTTCACATTAGATCGAAGCAGCAACAGCAACAGCCCATCTCATCTGTCAGCTCTAAAGCAGCGATTACTACTCGTCAGCCACCCATGATCACGCAGGCACCTGCATCTACCCAGGGCTCTGATTTCGCTACCAACAACCGAGACCTTACTCCATACAACCGTGAACCATCCACGCACGATTCCAACATTTCAATTATGCTAGCAGAGCTTCAAAGCATGAGGAGTGAAGTCACACTGCTGCGTGACAAGGAATCAAAAGCTACTCGCGAGCTCAACGATGTACAGCAAAGGCTCGAAAAACTTCAGAAAGAGAAAGACGATCTGAAGTTGGAAGAGACTATGTTACAACAAGAGAAGGACAAGCTCGAAGTTGGTCATGACAAGAAAGCAAGGCAACTAGATAAGACAAAGGATAAAGTTGACTTGCTGGCAAAGGCGATGGAGAAGATGGAGAAGGAGTGGAATACGAAGCTGGAGAGGGCAAAAAAGAACGTGCCTTGGCTATCCAGAAGATCCATAAAGACCGCGATCAGACGCAAGAAAGACTCGAAAGAGAACATGGAGAAGCTATGCAGAAGCTTAGCAACGAGCGCCAGAAGCTTTCAGAAGAGAACTCGAGCCTAGAGAAGAAACTGAAAGAAACAGAAAGCCATTTGAGTCGACACAAGGAGCTTAGCGACAAGTTGGAGATGAGGTGTAGAAGTTTGGAAAAGGAAACCCAGCAGCACACAGACTATAAGGGCCAGTACGAAGCAAAATCTATCAATCTGGAGCGTGAACTCAACGACAATGCTGCAATACAGAAAGCTCAAGACGCATCCTATGTGGCGCGCATTGCAACACTTGAGATTTCATTAGAAGCCCGAGAACTCAGGGTGAAGAATTTAGAAGACGACCTTGTGAAGAGTACAGCTGAGTCCGCCGGGCTCGCTTCCGAGAGAGATAAACTTAAGATCAACTTGCAAGAGCAGGTGGACAAAGTTGAAACATTGCAAGGCACCATTTCCAATCTTGAGAAGGCCAAGGCTGAAATTCTAGTTCAAATGGAAACTATGGAAGAGAGCAGAAAGATAGAGCTGAGTAGCAAAGAGGCCTGTATCTCTACTCTCGAGTTGGAGAATAGTAGCTTAAAAGTCAACTCGAAGCCGCCAAGCAAGAGCAGGAATCGACTGTGAAGAAAATAGAAGAGCTGGATGAGAAGAATGAGGCAACTCAAAAACAAGCTGATTCATTAAATGAACAACTTGAGCAGCTGCGCGCAGAACAGGGTGGTCACTCGTCCAAACTTCAACAGGTGGAAGAGGAGCGAGACAGCTTAAGGAACGAGAATGAATCTCTTCGTGAATCATCCGACCTCAGCAATCAAGAAGCCTCGAAGAATGCCTCCTTGGCTCAGGAGCTAGAGGAACAGAAGACAAAACTCGAAACACGCAACACTGAACTTCAAGACAAAGCCACGGAACTTGAGACACAACTCCAGTCGCTCAGAAAGACCTTTGCTGCCGCAGAAAATGAAGTCCGCATACTCACTCAACGACTCATTGACTTTAATCGAAGAGGACGACCCAAGCCTAAACGTGATCCGAAGAAAGCAGAGAAAATCCTTGCTGTGCGCTGCCCGCGAGATGCCACTGCAGATATGTAAGTATCCCGTTGTACTTTACCCGCACACTACGTATATACTGACTAATATTTGCAAAGCTCAATTGTACGACGCAAGAATATTCACCAGGTACAATCATCGTCGGGGTCGGACACACCTAGCGGAGAATGAAGGGGACTTGATAGAATTTTGTCTGGATTAGATGTGAAACTATATGTAGACTCACTGTAGATTTTCTTTGTCTCCAACTTTTTACAGTAGAAATAGCCATACACTTTCTTTTGTAATGGAATTATCTTAGCACAACGCTATGAAAGGTCATATTTGTCTGGGAAGAACATTTCGGGGACGTATCAAGTCTCATCACATTTCAGAACCACAAATTAAAGATTATATCAACATATCAATGAAGGTGACACAAAGCGAATGACAATGCTGTAGGAAGGAGAAGTCACTTAAATAAATTGCCACATCAATTCCGTGAAATCGTGCACGATGACTATTCTGACCAGACGGCAATACCAACCGGTGATCCATGAGAATTTTGACACTACCCTGGGAGTACTTAAAATGAGAATTTACCAAGGTTTGAGATTTCCCTCATCTCTATAACCTTGCGCGAGCAGTCTTCCTCCTCCCTAATGACCATGAAGGCTGCATCGGTAGTGTTCAGTGGCCTATTCTTGTCTCCACCCATGAAACCTCCCTCCCAGCCAGTCATGGTTACAAAGCCACCTCGATCGCCAGCATTTGGCACAGCGACAACGCTCAAGAATCCATGCTTAAAGGTACCAGCAAACCCATCACTTAATAGAGGATAAACTCTTTTGTAGATCCCTTTGAAGGTTTCAAAGTTACAGACCGTGCCATTAAAGGTTGCGTACAGGTCCTTCGAGTAAGTGACATCATAGCCAGTCTCCCAGTTTGCCTGGTAAGGAAAGAACTCGTAGACTCGGTCCTTGGCCCATTGCGCCAACTCATCACCAGCGGCGATACCGTCAGGGTTACGAGGTGGGCAGGATGTGTTTGCAGGAAGAGCAGCGGCCAGGCCAGCAATGGCAAGGAAACCTTGACGCTCTGTCAATTGCCATGTTGGTCTTCGTGAGATGCAAGGATTGCTTACCGAATGTAAAAAACTGCATCGTGATCTTTTATAAACTGTCAAGCAGATTTAGAAGGGTATGTATGAGAGGAGGGTAGATGCACACGAGGCAGTCAGATTCTCGAAGGGTTCTATATACTCCTGATATTTGACTCCGTTGGACGACTGTGGATACTCTGCCGTGAGATGCCACAGGGACTCAGATACCCAAGCAATCCTTCCCAGGGGTCTTCGTACCCTTTCCCATTTCAGGAATGGGCTACTTCCACTAACATCGACCATTCCACATATCTGTATGGTGCTACGGCAGTTTCTGCGTTTCACGGTGATAGGGGTTTAATTAGCTTTTGCATGCATACGAAAATAGCATATAGATGATAGCATAGGGCGTGAATGAAATAACGATGGCATTAAAGATATTATTCTTGGCAGCATGCGAATCAGTACAAACAAGGGAAGCACAATTGTAGGTCATTTCTCGAGAGTCGGCAGTGGCTTTTTTCATAGACAAAATGGCTATTTCAAAAGAATATGAACAACGGAGATACAAAAGAATCAAGATTTGTAGATATACGGCGCGAGGTGGTACCGTAGGATAATGAACTCTGGTCGGAATCGTTCCAGAAAGCATTAACAAGAATAGGTCAGGTACGAGACCAATGCAATAGCCACTTCAGGATAAGCAGAATACCATCTGTTATCCCCTTTGACACGTAGGTATCTGTATCTCAATCAAATAGAACTTGAGCTTTTGCCTATCCTCCACATGGTGGACCAGTGCTGCAAGAATAGTCTACCTTGTAAATTAGCTCCTGGGGCACTGCAAGGGCAATGCAGGATTTAAAAAAGATTCGCGGCGGCTCCGTCTAGTTAAGACTGCCAAGCGCAATTTGTCGGTACCGCTTGAGGGCTGGGTCAGCAGGTTAGTGCTGATTGGGACAGGGAATTGGTTTACGGTGCACAATGGACAATGCGTCAACGTATTCGGCATCATATCATATCTATGTAAGATATTGGAATCAAAATGAATGAACAACATAGAGTTAATAAAGGTCTGGAGGTCGCGCAGCGAAATTGCAAATAGATTGCGAACACTCATCCCACAGCAATGGACAGTTTAGTGTCTGCGGTAAGAAGCAACAAACAAGGGGAACAAACGTGGCACCGTTAATTTATCGATAAGAGCTGGCCAACGAAGTGATTTGAAAGGTCTCAATGTAGAAAAATGCTGATTCTACGGATTGATATGTCGCAAATCACACAGGGACGTTCTACAGGCTTAGAGCCTGCCCATGATAGCCGTCGGCAAAAGAGCAAAGAATTTGGCGACTTTTAATTCGTGCGGTCATACCTCACCAGAGGCTACCTGTACTTTGTGGGTTTGGTGCAAAAAGCCATCAACGACAATAGGTGCGCATAATCGGAGCACGACCACAGTCCCACCATAGGCCCAACTCGCGCCGAATTAACGGTGCGGGGGCCACTTGGTTTGTCGGCTTCGTGTTATCTCACGAACTAGACGCCAATGGGGTTTGTTGGCTAAAAGGAAAGCTGTGCCATGAGTTGAATTGTGCTCTTCCACGGCGTGGTTCTCACAAGTAGATTCCAACTCCAGCTCACAAACACCGCACAATGTCGCGCACACTGACAGGGAAGATTGCCATCGTGACGGGCGCGTCAAGAGGTACAAAACTGCGATATTTCCATCTCGGTAGCGCCACGTATTGACATGTTCCAGGCATCGGTGCCGCTATCGCGGAGAACCTTGCAGCCAAGGGATGCAACCTCGTCCTGAATTACACATCCAACTCCTCTGCAGAGATTACCGCCTCATTAAAATCAAAGCTTGAATCCGAGTATGGAATCAAGGCTGTACCAGCCCAGGCCGAGATGGGCTCGAAATCCGGAGCCGTGGCATTAGTTGATGCTGCCAAGGATGCCTTCAGCTCTCCCTCCGGAAAGTTGCAGATTGACATTATTGTCAACAACGCGGGAGTTGCCGCAAACGCCTACATTCCCGACGTCACCGAGGACAAGTTCAACGATACCTATCGTGTGAATGTATTGGGCCCGCTCCTCCTGCTCCAGGCTGCCCAGCCATTCCTGCCAAGCGACCGGACAGGACGAGTTATCAATGTTTCTTCCGTGTCCTCGTCCACCGGATTTGTCGGTCAATCCATCTATGGAGGAACCAAGGCTGCGCTAGAAGCCATGACTCGAACCTGGGCCAGAGAACTCGCGGAGAATGCTACGGTGAACGCCATCAACCCTGGTCCCGTCGAGGGCCCCATGTATGCTTCGAACTCGCCAGAAATTCTGGAGCAAATCGGCTCCTTCATCAAGCACACGCCGGGTATGACACCCAGACCTGGGGTCGACAGCCAAGAGGCTGTTGAAGATGCGAAGAAGTTTGGAGGGCGGTTGGCTCATACTTCTGAGATTGCCGGGATTGTGGGCATGCTTTGCACTCCTGATGCGCAATGGTGCACTGGGCAGGTTGTTTGTGCGAATGGCGGAATGTTGATGTTGCATTAGATTTAAATTGAGGTATCAACTTGCCTGCCGGTTCCTTTAAAATGCTGGGTGAATTATATTTTGTCAGTAACAACGCGGCCTTTTATGCCTTGCTCGGTTGTTTGGCGTAATCACGAAGGTTGTCGATGGTAGTTGCTGGGCTTTTTTGCTTTCGAATGCTTGAATACTTGTTGGTTTGGCTTTTTATGTCGACTCCTTCCGCGTGTCATGTCTGGCCGTTGAATCCATCCATCTCCTACGGAGCAACCCAGGAGCTTTAGACCATGCAGTTCACTAAAGGTTTTTCCATGAAGAGAGCATATCGCAGGTCTTGGGGTTCCTGTTTCCAGTTGACCCCGTCCTTTAGCGTGTTCAGCGCTTCCATGTTTTCAAAAAGCCATGCCTGGTAAGGGAAAATGCCCCACTGGGTCCCCAGCCATATTGCTACAGTGGCTCTAGCCGCTATAACAGCGGCTGCAGCAGTCTTAGCAACCTCCACCCTACTGCAGTAGCCATGGATGCTGCAACACCTACAATAGTCACGGCAGGCACGGTAGCTTCATGAGGTAGATGGTTAATCTATACATGACATCCTAGAACAAGTAACTGCAATTATTTTAACTACCATTAATTACCATAGCCAAGGCACTCCAGTTTCCTGTACCACCTACTGGCGCTTACATAAGGAATCTCGCATTCTATGGATTTCCGCACAATCCACAATCTTATTACATAACATACGGTTATTCGGAAAATCTCAATGCCGACCCAAAGGTTCCGAAGTATCCTGTTTACCATCATCAGTTCTTATCTGCAACCTCGTCTCCTATAGAGCATTCGTCCGCAACCATGGCAGGGGCACAGCTAGGCCTGAAGGTGGCTTTCTATGCCTACCCTTGCTCACTGTTTGTCATATTGTTAGGTGTTCAATCTCTTCAGTACTATCTCAATCGCCATGGAACTGCGGATCGTAACATTTTGGATACGGACCAGAAGAAGAGGACCGAAAAGATTCAACGGATATGCTCAAAGCTGATATGGGTTCTTCAGCTTTTACTATCGCTTCTTCTGCTGGCCAGTATCATCATCACCGTACGAGAAGCAGTTGGAGGAAACTATGAGGGGATAGGCAGGACCGACTTCCCAGTGAGCCCCTACGTGGTATGTGTTGCCATTGTGGTAGAAAACCCCTCGCATTGCATGATTCTTGTTAACTCAGGTTTGTTAGGCGTCATATGTTGGCGTGCTACTCTACTTTGTAGCAGGTTTGCTGCCTGATCCAGAAGGGCCATGGTCACCAGGCCTGGCGCATTGCTTTGCTTGGGTCGCCGCTGCACTTTCTGAGACTGTCATCCTAGCCATCTTTCTTACTAGGCCTCTCTCCTTGCGGGTCTCTGGAGAGTTTTTGACAGTTTTGAACGGTTTTAGTTTGTCCAGGGTGGCTATTCTCGTACTCATGATTAGCGTGCTCGCTGTAAGAGACTACAAATTGAGCCGCTTCACCCACAAGTCAACTCCAGATGAACGACAGTCTCTTTTGCAAAATGGCAACGGCTCAACGGCAAACTATGGCGGAACTCATGATTCCACGTCAACCCCAACCCCGGCAAGAAGAACTCAGGTCTCTGGCACAGGCTGGCTTGATTACTTCGCTGGATTTCGTGTTCTGTTCCCTTATCTCTGGTACGATAACGGCTCTTAGTCTCGAGACAGCCCAATGCTAATTTGCGGTAGGCCCAAGGATTCTATTCTATTCCAAGGCATTGTGGTATTATGCATGGTAATCCTAGTTTGCCAACGTACCGTAAACGTTTTGGCCCCATACCAGCTTGGAAAGCTTGTCGATGCACTTGGTGAGGGCAAGCTACCTTACCGGGAAATCATCCTCTATGTGTTATATCGCGCTCTTCAAGGCAACCAAGGGGCTCTGGGAGCGGCAAGATCTGTCATATGGATTCCAGTCTCGCAGTCACTCTTCCGAAGGCTATCTTCTGCGGCTTTTGAACATGTCCTGGGACTGTCCTTGGAATTTCATCTCAACAAGAAAATCGGCGAGGTTACAAGTGCCTTGAGCCGAGGTGCAGCGATCAACACATTCCTGGAAAGCTTTTGCTTCCAGGTCTTCCCAATGGTCTTTGACATATTCGTGGCGGGTGTGTTCTTCTTCGTGAACTATGATGCCTTCTACACCATTATTGTCTTCTTCATCATGTGGTCCTACATCTTCCTGACCATATACGTGGCCAAGTACCGCGGTAAACAGAGAAGAGATATGGCCGTTAAAGGGCGGGAGATGGAAGCCATCAAGACAGATGCCATCGTTGCATACGAGACGGTGCAGCATAACTGTGCAATCCCTCGCGAATCCCAACGTTTCAAAGACCATGTTGTGGTTTACCAACGAGCCGAGCGCTTGGTACAATGGTCGCTCAACGGCCTCAACCTCACGCAAAGCTCAATATTCACCCTTGGAACTGCTCTCCTTGTCGTCGTCTCTGCTTACAAGATATCTCGAGGAGAGCAAACTGTTGGTGAATTTGTGAGCCTCATCAACTACTTTGTCCAGCTTCAGGGCCCGCTCAATTTCTTTGGAACCTATTATACTATGCTACAGAATAATCTTATTGAAGCTGAAAGACTTCTTGATTTAGTAAGTATTTCCTTCTGGTCGACCCACCAAAGCAGATGACTGATGAAACTAGTTCAAAGAAACCCCGGGGTTGTCGAGAAGCCGGACGCCATCAAGTTACCTTCGCCGAGGAGAGGTTGCCTTCAATGACGTCAAATTCTCCTACCAGTCTAAGAATGGTGATCCTGTTATCAAAGGCATCAGTTTTACCGTTGCGCCAGGCACGAAGACTGCCCTTGTAGGAGAATCTGGCAGCGGAAAGTCGACTTGCTTGAAACTAATCTACCGTTTCTACGATGTTACCGAGGGTTCCATTACAGTTGATGGTTATGACCTCAAGGATCTCAAACTCAATAGCCTTCGTGAGAACATTGGCGTTGTGCCACAAGATACGGTACTCTTCAATGCGACCATCATGTATAACTTACTTTATGCCAATCCTGAGGCCACAGATGCTCAGGTTCATGAGGCATGCAGGGCAGCTAATATTCACGATCGAATTCTCACGTTCCCGGATGGATATGACACCAAGGTTGGAGAGCGAGGATTAAAGCTATCTGGTGGTGAACGCCAGCGTGTAAGTTGATTGCCCGTTCATAATCTGCCGTTGTTATGTCAGAACAATTGCTGACTCATGTTGGGCGGGTTTCAGATTGCTATAGCACGAGCCATCCTCAAGGATGCCCGCATCTTACTGTTGGATGAGGCCACTGCTTCGCTAGATTCCCACACGGAGAAACAGATTCAGGATGCTCTTCACCGTGTCACGTCGGGACGAACCACAATCACCATCGCGTAAGTAACTTGCTTCTAGTATCATTTTTGGAACTTGCAATAGTACTACTTACTAACTTATTAATCTGTAGGCATCGTCTTTCTACTATAACTACGTCTGATCAAATTCTCGTGCTTCATAATGGCGAAATTGTCGAGCGTGGCTCCCATGACGAATTATTGGCCCTTAAAGGGCGTTATCACGCCATGTGGGAAAAACAAACGACTACCGATAAGAAAATGTTGGAGAAAGCAGAACTTGAGACTGAGTCTTCGGACGTATCGCCCTAATTCATGTTCTCAGAAGCAGCCCTGCCAGGCTCTACTTTGATCCAGGTGCACAGTATAAAGACAAATGTACGAATAAGACAAAAAGTCATGGCGCATTCCAATTGGTAGAGCAGGTAGCATCATACACAGCAATATTTTAGCGAGTCGTACTGTCAAGATTTCCAATGATACTTTAGCGGCCTTTCTCATGATATCAAGTCGATTCGCTTAGACTTACATGATTCTATGCCTATAAAACATTTTGCGCAGCAATTGCATACCTACCGATGCCGAAAGCTGGGGCTACAGTGCGAACATGTAACCAAAATCGTGTGTGAGAATTAGGCATAAAAGCATCCTAGAACAGTTGCGTAAGCACGTCAAACTTGCTAAATTCACCTAGTCAACCATGAGTGAGCGACTACCGAAACGACTGCGCCGTGATGTTCGGCGTTGCCACGAATGTAAGGACCATCTTGAGAAGCGTTAGTCAACGTCTCAACTTATTTTCTTGACAGGTCGAAGACGCAAAGTCAAATGTCAACTGGCATCCGAAGCGGTTGACGTGTGTGCTGAATGTGTGAGAACAGGAGCTACATGCTCGAGAGATCCCCCAGATGAAGTGCATGCTCCAGCCAAAGACCAAACTGAAGACAAGGAACTAACCATGACTTGTCTCAACCGGCTCGAGCGTATTGAACAAATACTCCAGGAAGTCCTCCAGGTCCCACCAGCCGGTTCAAACGCCTGTTCACTGCCATCCAACTTTTCACTCCCACCGGACAGTCACCATCATTGGAGCTATTCAAACACAATTCTCCACCAGGAGCTATCGACTCCTCGTAATTGCAAATCTCCGAAGCCGAATACTGCTGAGATTGGCGGCTTGACAGAATTCAGAGGTCACCATAGCATAGAGCAAAATCTTATCAGTCTTTTACCAACCACCGAAGACGCCCAAATGATTTGTTCGGTTACATTGGCTTGGATGTTGGAGCTTCCCCAGTATGTTTGCATAACTCACCCTAATCTACAGAATATACTAAATCAGCTCAGGCCTCCTGCCCAGATTTGGCGTTCAGCTGAACATCTAGACGTGCGGAGCCCTACGTCAGCAATTGGCTCTGACCAATTGGAGATTTCCAAGATACTACTTTACTTTTCCTTGTGCTTGCAACAGCTACCTCCTGATTTCGAGACCAGCCAGCTCTCAATTCAAAGTGTGGAGGGGACAGTGAGAGAAAATGTACGAACCATCACATCATTGGTGCTTTCCAATGACCAAGCCGTAAGCTCTATAAGTGGCATAGAGTGCTTGCTGCTGCTCGGCATGATTTACATCAATAAGTTCGATTTGAAACAGGCGTGGTTTGTGTTCAGACGTGCACTGGACACATGCCGTATTCTGGGCTTCCACGAGAGTTTTAGATTACCCCAACAGCAAACTGATGCACATCATCGTCAGCTATGGCTGTCCTCGGCAATGGGAGAGTGTTACTGCAGTGTTTTACTAGGGTATGGGTCAAGCTGTGGCTCGTATCCATTTGGAGATGTTGAATGGGTAAAAGCATGTACAGACAGCGATGTCAGTGTCCGCCTATGTCTTATTGCGATACAGTGGTCACAGCATATTGAGTCTGGACGCAAGGAAGTGTTGGAAGTAGCAAACGAGCTCAACCAGCTCCTTGACGGTCTTCAAGATTTATTGCCGCCTCGTTGGTGGCAAATACCTTCCTTACGTCAAGATCGATCAATGCCCGCGGCTGAAGAGTACGAGCGGCTATCCAGGCAGTCTTGGTTTCTTCAAATCAGATTACTGGTAAATTTGTATGCACTAGCGCAGAGCCGCGTAGGGGCTGGCTCGGAGAAGTTCCGAGACCATGCTCTGGAGGCATCAAGAATGACGCTTCACCTCTATCAGAGTATGCGCCAAGTCCGAAACAGCCAGTTGCATTGCAGAGTTCTTGATATAGCTGCATATATAGCTGCCACGGCTATATTGTTGATCAAGCTATTTAACAATGAGCACGAAAAACTTTGCTCGGATATGAGGTTGGCTGAGCAGGCCATCCAGTCTCTCAATGTTCTTGGTCAGTCATCGCCAATGGAAAAGGTCGCCAAACAAGCGGCAGAAGTTTTGGTAAGCCTGAATGCTGCATTGTCAGGAATAAAGATTGCGAGGCTATGCTTCATGAAACGTTGTTTCCTTCGGGCTTGACTCAACTACTGAGATCCCACACTGCACGACACCTAGTTCAAATAGCAACGGAGCTCATTTTGTCCTACATCAAGTATTTCGCAAAGCTTTTGTCAATGATGATAAAGTTGCCGAAATAATTAATCAGGCGTTAGTATCACCTCGATTTCCTTCAATAGAAGGGCCAATGCAGCAAGAAGACGTCTCAGTGCTCTTAGATTTGTTGAATGAGAACGCGTTTGGCTAGTTTTTTCTTGTATCTGCGGCTTTCAGTGACTTCTTCTCTGTCTCTTGGGTAAATATCCACGAGCTTTACGCTTTTTCTCCCAGCCCTTGCATAGCAATTTACACAGTTTCAACAGTTCCCTAAGGAACGAAAGATCCATTATGGATAAATATTCTATACTTACTTTGCGGTAATTCTGCAAAATAAGTTTGTGAAAGTAACACTGTATAGAGTTTCCATACATGTGTAAAGTCTCTTAAAGCACCTACCCAGTCCTTTACCTACTATTGAGTTTTTCGAGTGTTTTCCGCAAGTAGTTCCCTACCTTTCTCAACGATTCGTGTATTTAGCACAATCATTTGATCTTCCACTCCGCCAAGTGCAAGGTATACCATGTAAGTACTTAGTTCTTTCCCTTGTACAAACCAGGCGGTACCCAAAGTAAGCTCTTGAATTGCAGCCATACAGCCTCTACTTTGGAGAACGCCTCCTGGGCGCACAATCTTCAAACACCACCATGATTTGTGTTTCTCGGCAAGTTTTATAGCCGCAATTTCATGGAGCCCCTAATAGCTTTTTCTTAGCCACATAGTCAGTTTTTAAAGCACGGGCCTATCAACCTTGAGCTTGCGAATATCTTCAAGAAACCATAGCGATTTTGACTGATTTTGCTCTGTCAGCTTCCCGCTGAGATGAACATATGTAAACGGTCCGGTTGAGTCGATGGTACTAGAGCGCATAGCAATGAAAGCATTCTGAAACGCTAATGGGAAGTCTATGACGACTTCACGGCGGCCTTCCCAGTCCCCAAGCACCTGCTACTCTGTAAGTCTTTCAATTTGTCTGATATTTTTTTCTTTCAAATACCATATCATTGCTCTCGCGTCCTTATGTTCTCTCAACAGATTCTCTGGCCAGCTACCAAAATCTGATAAAAGCACTACATGGACCTTTGTGATTGATGCCACATCTGCTCCTAAGGGTCGTCTCACGAAGGCGACAACACTTGTGACTCTCGGGTCGGAGATGCACTGGTTTAGGACGTAGCTCCCTATTGCCCCTGTAGCACCAGTCAGGAGAAGCTTCATATTAGTTATGCCTTTTGATAATTCTTAGAAAAAGGATACAGTCCGCGGAAATACAATGAATTATTTTTTACGGAGCAAAATAAATTAGTGGCAAGGTAGGACTTTTATATTTTCCAGATTGGAAAATGCTCTTTGGGGTGGAGTTGACGCCATCTGAGCATCATTCGGCCGAGTCGGCCGACAAGCATAAGTAATATAACATCAGCGTTGTCATCGTTCAATTCAAGTTCATGTATCAATTCAAGGTATTGGAATACTCATAAACCAAATCCTTTCTTTTTCACCAACATTTACAAATATCATGGGTTCGGCTCTCAGTCAGGCGTGGCCACCAGCCCCTCAATTCACAGAGCGAGACGTACAGGATCAGAGTGGCAAGGTAGCTTTGTGTCACACTCTCCTTTCCAAAACTAACGTTTTACTTATTCTCAGGTGTTCATCGTCACAGGTGCATCTTCGGGTGTCGGTAAAGCATTGACGCAGATATTATTCGGTCTTAACGCCAAGATTTATCTTGCAAGTCGAACGAAGGCAAAGGTTGAGTCAGCCATCGCCGAAATCCAAGCTGCGTTGCCTGGTTCTGCAGGTGAAATGATATATCTCCCATTGGATCTAGAGGACTTGGAAAGTGTCAGATCTGCAGCAGAAACATTTTTGAAAGGCGAGAGGCGACTCGATATGCTATGGAATAATGCTGGTGTGATGCTCCCGCCAGTTGGTTCGAAGAGCAGACAAGGATATGAGCTCCAATTGGGAGTGAACTGTCTAGCAGCGCTATTATTTACGCGTCTTTTAACCCCTATAATGGCAGATACGGCTAGGAAAGGAGCACCAGGTGCGGTTAGGGTACTTTGGGTTTCTTCATCAGCGGCTGAATTGTTTTCACCTCCAAATGGTGGTGTTGATATGAGCAATCTTGATTTTCACCAAGGAGTTTCTAGTGAAATTGTCAAGTATGCTGTGAGCAAAGCGGGGATGGTACTGCTGTCGCAAGAGTATGCGAAAAGACATATGAAAGATGGCATCGTCAGTGTTGTGAGTGGCAGTTGTATTTCATCCGCGGGTCGAAGCTAACGGAATAACCAGGCTATGAATCCAGGAAATCTCAAGTCAGATTTGGGACGCTACCTACCAAGTCTATGGACTGTGTTCTTTCAACAAATCAGTTGGAAACCTGAGTATGGTGCATACACAGAACTTTATTCGGCGTTTTCTTCTGAGATTTCACTAGAAAACTCTGGATGTTGGGGTAAGTAGCCAGCAAACTCATCATCCTGATCGAATTACTTACGGCCTCGCTCAGTTATTCCATGGGGAAGAGTTGCCCGTGTGCGGTCAGATATTGAGATGGCAGGACATAGTCAAGTGGAGGGTGAGCCTGCATTGGGTGAGAAATTTTGGAGCTGGTGTACAAAGGAGCTGGAAGCGTACGAAAAGTAATCCTTAACGTTTTTAAGTTGCCCAAACTATTCAAATTGGCAAGCTATGTGGGAGTTTTACAGTCTACGGTGGTTCTCTTAAAGATGTTGATAACAAGGGAATCCACTGCTGGTTGTATTCATAAAAAGCTATCAGAATCCAGACAGAAATTGTTATTGGCACCAGTTGTTCGACTAGTAAATACATACTATGCGCGTACACCACCTCACAACTATTAAGCCTGTTAATAATGCCCTTAAGCGACAACCGACACTTTGGGACCATCCGACTAAACCTAGGGAGAGTATGCAGGCAGCATAATATTCCACCAGTAGGGCGCAAGATGGAGGTTCCCCTCCCCGCCTCGGCCGGCCCACATCATCTCCTCAAGCATCTGGAGGTACGGAACATGTCGCTGTTCCACAGCGCCTTGGTCCATAATATCAGTATATAATTCAGCTTCATGTTTCTGGTATAGCTAGAGCTATTTGAAGCGTCTATATGTAACAAGAGTTAATGCTGGCATATCGACCATTGGCCGATCTACTATTGCTTCGATGCAAACAATTTCTCCTGCTTTGATTGATTACGTGCTCAATTAGTTTCTGTACAATTTCTGCGCCTCTGACCGCTCAGGGGGCATGAAAACGAATTGCATTGGCTAATTGGCAAAATCATTCGTCCATTCTGAGAATGTAAATGCCTATTGGGATAACTGGAATAAGCGGAGCTGCATGGCTTTGTCGTTGATTCCTCATTCGCTCCCACTATATTGGCGCCTCATCTGCCATGATTGTACAAGTTGTAGGCAAGTTTATTTTTGCCAGCCTTATAGCAAAGCCCTGAGTTTTGATGTAATGAGTTACTGTCTCAGTAGGATGTAAGCTTCAGCCGGATGACATGCCATGAGAACCAACTGGGGCTCTCTAGTACTTCTGAATAACATCTTCTATTTAGAAAGGATAATAGACGTCCTAGGAATACGTCTCGAGTGTTGGGGAGCATACCAGTAGTGCTGGCTCAGGGAACATACGAATTTCATCACTTTGAGATCATAGAACGATTTGGACTATGAATTCCTCTCATTCACACAGGTTGAAAATTTCGCGGTACATTTGTCTCATGAAGGTTATTTGATTCTACCCACTATCTCTTTTGTGGAGTGTGGTGGTGACTCAATAACAATGCAGCTACAATGTTTTTCGGCATGTGGGGTTTGGAGAAGTGCATTACATGCTTAGTCTATATAAGCTATTGCATTTTGAAAGCAGTTATAATTTGTCCCAATACAGAAGGTAGTATTCCTCAAGAGATGGCCCTCGGCGCATCTCAGCTTTCAGATCCGTCAGGTGCAGAGCTCTTGGCATTTTTAGGATTGAACCCTTCTTATATGTCATGTCTCAATTGGCTAAATGATTGCCCGGACACATTTGACACCGAGTTCAGGGAAGCACCATCATAGTGACCGCTTCTCCATATTCCGCTGGCATATTTGGACATGGGCTACAAGCTACTGTTCAGAAATCTCTCATACATTCAACATAGGTAATGGTGTTGTCATAGACCATTCGGATTGTCCAAAGAACAGCAGCGCTAATTCTTCATAGCTCGCTGCTTTTCCCGGCCTGAATTTGTAATGATTGGCTCATATATCCACCCCATCAGTGCACTTATGTATTTCTAGGCCATTGTCGTCTTTTTCCTTCCTTCTCTCCTTTCATCAACGTGTAGCATTTTCAATTGACTGAGTAGATCCTCTTCCCAAGGCTTCGTAGCCTGAGATAAACCACGATTATGATCGTGACCCCGCATCAAATTGGGCGCCAGTCTTCTCCGAGTGGGCTTCGTGTAATGCAGCTGTTCCGTCGGTTCCTTTCCTGGAAGCAAGCGAGCCTCTTAACCATGCGAGCTGTGGGTTCTTCATGCAATGCTACTCTATGCATGCATACTCCTCATCTCCAGGTGGGAGTTCGCGGGGTAGCTTTTCGAGTCGTTCAACCGAATGCTACATAAGTTGGGAAATACCTTCTTGTTATATGTGCTCTTTTTTGTTCTTCAGGAAGTTGGTGTATTAGGGCGTGCGAGAGATGATAATCCCACAATCGATTGGGCTTGTCGCCCTGTGTCTCATCGAGGCGGTTAATGCAAAGTCCTTTTGGTCGTCTAAGCCTGCTACATTTGGTACAGACAAGGATGCCGAATACATCTTGAAAACAGCCTACCCTGTAGGGAATGGCAAACTAGGAGGTAAACAAGCATCTCCAATTTGAAGGGCATGACATATTGATTAGAAAAACTATGTAGCTATGCACTTCGGGCCACCAGGAGCAGAGAAAATCAATCTAAACGTTGACTCTCTTTGGTCAGGAGGACCATTTGAAAATATAGTGAGTGCAAGCATACAAATCACAATGGGTGGACACTCATCGAGCACCAGAGCTACACTGGGGTAATCCAGAGGAGTCAAAGAGCGACGCCTTACCAGCTATCCGGGACTGGATTTTCCAGAACGGCACCGGAAGTAAGTATGCGGAAATATACATATCTCAAATACTAACATTTGATTAGATATTTCTGCTCTCCTTGGTTCGGGCAATAACTACGGATCCTTCCGCACCCTGGGTAACTTCACGGTTCGCATCAACCATGACTCATCGTTCCAGAATTATAAAAGAAGTCTTGATTTGGATACAGGTGTACACGAAACGTCTTACCAAGTTAATGGAACAAGTTTCAAGACTACCCTATTTTGTTCTTACCCGGCCGAAGTTTGCGTATATCATCTTTCGTCAAGCTTGCCACTGCCTAGTGTCAGTGTTGCATTCGAAAACCAGCTTGTCGACACGAGCCTCATCAATGCTAGCTGTGGAGAAGGGTATGTCAATTTCAAAGGACTTACCCAGACTGGACCACCAGAGGGCCTAAAGTATGAAGCTTCCGCACACCTTCAGCTGGGCCCGGAGTTTGAGTGTTTGGATGATGGTACATTGGCAATATCCCAAAAAGACGGTCACTCACCATAGTCATTGGTGCCGGTACAGATTATGATCAGAAACACGGAACGGCTGAATTTGGCTACAGCTTCAAAGGGTCGATCCTGCTGAGTATGTAGAGGATGTCACAACAAAGGCGTCCTCAAAGTGTTACTCTGATTTGCTTACTGAGCATATTTCAGACCACGCTGAGCTCTTTGGTGCATTTGAGTTATCCTTGCCGGATAAATACCATTCGGCTTCGAAGGAGACAGCCACATTGATCTCCGAATACAAAGCCTCTGGTGAAGGAGACCCATATCTTGAGTCATTACTTTTTGACTACTCTCGTTATCTTCTGATTGCTTCATCAAGAGATAACTCCCTCCCTGCTAATCTTCAAGGTCGATGGGCTGAACAGCTCTGGTCTGCTTGGAGTGGTGACTATCATGCAAATATTAACCTGCAAATGAACTATTGGGTTGCGGACCAAACAGGCCTCGCCCGTACACAGATGGCGTTATGGAATTACATGGCTGACACATGGTCACCACGGGGCTCCGAGACAGCAGAGCTTTTATATAATGCCACGGGATGGGTCGTTCACAACGAGATTAATATTTTTGGCCACACAGGTATGAAAGAGGGCGAGAGTTGGGCTAATTGTACGTATAACAATCCTCTATGACTCGCTCTGGCTAACTCTCCCTTAGATCCTGCCGCTGCAGCCTGGATGATGCAGCATGTCTGGGATAATTTCGAGTATACCCAAGATGTTGACTGGCTTCGCAAGCAGGGATACCAGCTACTCAAAGGAGTAACAAGCTTTTGGCTATCCCAGCTGCAGCCCGATGAGTTCTTCAACGACGGAACTCTGGTCGTAAACCCATGCAGCAGCCCAGAGCACGGCCCTACAACTTTCGGTTGCACGCATTATCAGCAAGTCATTTATCAAGTTTTTGAAGCTACATTGAGTGCTGCCACTATATTGAACGATGATGACACGTCCTTCTTAAAAATCTACAGCAGCAGCTGAAAATCCTTGACAAAGGTCTTCATATCAGTGACTGGGGTGGCATCAAAGAATGGAAGCTGCCTGACTCGTATGGATATGAAACTCAGAACCGACACCGGCATTTGTCTCATCTTGTGGGCTGGTATCCCGGTTATTCTATCTCATCGTTTCAGCAAGGTTATACGAACTCAAGCATTCAGTCTGCCGTGGAGGCCACACTTCGCGCCCGTGGTGAGGGTAATGCTGACGATGCGAATGCCGGATGGGCTAAGGTATGGCGGTCTGCTTGTTGGGCACGTCTCAACAATACTGAGCGAGCCCATTTTGAGCTTCGCTATGCCATTGACGAAAACTTTGCAGACAATGGCTTCAGCATGTATTGGGCGCTCAACTCACCGTTCCAGATCGATGCAAACTTTGGACTTGGAGGAGCTGTCTTAAGCATGCTGGTGGTTGATCTCCCTTACCAGGAATTGTCGAGGAACCTCGAACTGTTGTCCTAGGTCCGGCTATACCGACGGCTTGGGGAGGCGGAAGTGTTAGAGGGTTGAGGCTAAGGGGTGGACGAACAGTGGACTTCTCATGGGATGATGAAGGACTAGTCACGAAGGCAACGCTTCGAGGGCAAGGCCAGGCCATCGTACTGGTCAATGTAAATGGCAAAGTGCTCGTGGGATCCTGAGCCATACCTGCGTGTGGGAGAAGGTACATGATTTGGAACCACAGATCTAATCCCAGATAAATAGTCCAACTCAACATTCTGTAGTCAAACTCAGATGAATTTGGCATGAAATTATGATTACCTAAGATTGGAAATATTCGCTAGAACATAATATCAGAATTTTGTTACAATGGTGGGCCTACTGTTAGGCCACTTCCACCTTATACTGAACAGTCTTGACAATGGTGCCTTCTCCAACCCCTGACCCTGAGTTTGCGCCATACCCTTCGCTATTATAAATTCTTCGCTACCAGTAGACGAATCACGACCAGTTACTGAGACGATACCTCCGTAAGTAGAGCGTACGCCAGGTGTAGATTCCCTCGACCGGCAGTCTTTCGCGATGAATGAAGATAAATATCGTTTCCCATACTTCGTGATCGGCTGGTACCAAGAAGCCTGGGCATGAGTTTCTTGACGAGAGGTTTAATTGTGGGGATAGAGCCGCCTATGATGCTGAGGTTCAGTTCTAGTACGCACCACATGAGAGCGATTACGGTATTGTCTATTGCATGTTAATGTATGAACAAAATGAGGTCTTTGGAGGTGGTTCATACGAGTCAAGTCCTTGTCGGTGAGCAAGGTATTCAAAGATTGTAATCGAACGCCACTGACCACGCATACACTACCATTTATTAGCTGTGTGTAGATGTTCGTTGAAATCGTTGAAACTCACAATGCGCCCATCATCAACATGATCGCGACACCCATCTTTTGCCTCGTTGGTAGCCTCAGCGTTCGTAACCATGGAATAGGTATGCCAACCGTGATGACATCAGTTGCAATGCCGAGACCTGCTTGTGCAAAGTAGAATACCGGTCGGTCTATGCACGTTGCTGTTGCAGAAGCTGCCAGATCCCAGGAGGCTTTGACAGGGCTGCAAGCAAAGATATTTACAAGCACGCTGCTTAACGAGTATGCGATCGTGAAGGCGAAGGCGAGCCAAACCGTTATTTGGGCGGCTTTGGCGGGAAAGATTCGGAGGTAGAAGAGGAGAATGCTGCCTTTCGCTAAACCGGTAGCAGCGCAGAAGAATATCGCGGCTATCATGTTATTCAGGTTGAAATGAGGAAACAGCTCCGGCGTGAGAAGCACATTCCAAAGGTGCTTGCCCATTCCATAATTCAACACTGGTGGGCTGTTAGCGGTGGCAGACGACGGGGCAACGTCCTCGAGGAGATACTGACTGTCCAGTGTAAACGCAACCATGATGGCATCGCATGCCTAAAGGTCAATGTTAGCATACTCCTACGTAGTGTGTCCAGTAACGTGTACCCAGGCAATGGTCATCAGATCTATCAAATGTTAATATGGAAGAAATTTGCTGTGCTCGGAGAAGCTCACAGTCATCCAAGCGTAGTTTACCAACGATGCCTTGACGCGCATAGAGTCGGAGGACCATAGAAATCGTCGCTAGAGTGAAGGACAAGATGGTAACAATCGTCAATGGAGCGGCGTCGTTTGGCTGGTTGGGATCTCGAGTCACGCCTGGAGGCGGATCCATCGCGTAGATAGGCTCGCCGTTCTGCGCCATGTTGATTCAGTGATGCCACAGTAGATCGAGAGTCGGGCCGTGACGGGAGAAAACTGGGAGCTGGGAGGTATTGCCGGGTGTCATGATGGTTTATCTGGGCTCAATTGTCACGTTCCCGCCCTAGTCGACCACATCCGACCTCTCAGTCAAAACCCCCAGCAATCTGCATTCTCGGCACCACAAATTCAGCTGATTGGAAACCAGATATGCAGGCTTCAGACCTAGGAGGCGGCGACCGAGCTGCCGGTGATGGATGCACCCCAGTAATCTGCATAATCGGCAACCAAAGAATGCTTACCGCTGGATGAAGTTCCCCAAGACACAGGGATGAGAGCTGGAACTACGGCTTAGACGGGTTGTATCCTGTAATGGCTACGATTCATGTGAGCACAGTACGTGAGCCATTAGATTGTGGAGTGAGTATACCCTGACCGTTGAACCCCAGCTGTTGCTCCACTAGGCGCGGCTTGTTCTGGATTGATTAGCGTTGATCGGCTTCATCTCGTAAGAGCAGAAAACCCGGCGGCAATGACAGGGAGACAGGGATGCTAATGACGCACGTCTAGCCATCAAACAGTATAGCTCAGGGGACCCTACGAGGGTTCAGGATCCATTAAATTCGTGTCTCCCCAGAACAGGTATATACGCCGGCATTTGTCAACGGATCCGAAGGCCGATGATATCGCCTGTACTAGGTATAGTTCTAGGCCCTAGCAAGGATGCTTTCAGAAGCTAGAGCTGTACCAAGGATCTTCTAGTTGCGCTGAAGCTAGACTTTACCACTTCAGCTAAGTGCTGGGGTCTCAGCTGTCACGTTCTCTTGGCAGAGAAAGACGCAAGGGTTCCCGCCTAATGCACAAGACAAGCAGCTAACTTACTCGCAGCTTCAAGAGGGAAAATGAAAGGGAAAAGGGGACGATTGTGGCTCCTCCAATCTCCACCGCATATTTCACTTATGCTCCTGAGTGTCATAACGGGCAATTGCTGAACGAGGAGTCAAACCCTCGACGTGGCTGGCGCTTTGCTTCAAGATGTCATGGCATTAGTATTGTCCAACTAAAATCGTAGGCTAGAAGCTTCCAATTGTTACAGGCATGACGGGTAGAGGCTTAGCCGTCAGACTATTGATGTGAATCATTTTAAACTGCATTGGAGGGTCCCAGTTCAGTTGAAGAACCTTGAACTTGACGACTAACTTGCTTGATACAGACTGCCCATGGTCTACGACCCATAAGGTTTGCTTTAAGGAGAACGACCCACATCATTACCGCGGCTTGTTCGGCAAGCACCTTGTGACAGGTGGAATATAAATTTTTGTTGTTATAAGATCTCAGAGCCTGCTAGTGTCTGTCGCTCTGGCCAGGCTCGTCTCGTCTGGTTTGTTACGCGAAGTATTTCGCATCCCAGCTTCACCAAAAACCAATCACAGCAAAGGCCCAAGATGTTCAGCTACCGTGCTTACCTGACTGCGCTGCTGTCGCTGGGTGGTCACTTCGCTCAAGCCAACGCTAGCTGGGGTGGCTGCGACGCTCTCAACCTCGTACGACCCGACAAGACGTTCGTCCCTGGAGAGGCTGTCTACGAGTACGAAGTGCGGAACTTCTGGTCAAACTTTCAGATCCTCAAGCCGGAATGTGTTCTCCGTCCAACCAGCGCTGAAGATGTGGCTGCGGCGCTCCTAATCAATGAGGTGACCTCAACCAAATTTGCTGTGAGGGCGGGGGCCACATGGGCATCAAAGGAGCCAACAGCATCGATGGGGCCCACTGATCGTCATGTCCAACCTGACCACTCTGGAGCTGTCCGCCGATCGCAAATCCGTCTGGGTTGGTCCTGGACTGGATTGGGGAGAGGTTTACACCTTTCTCGACAAATATGGTCTAGCAACTACTGGGGGCGTCTTGCTCCCGTTGGTGTTCCCGGCTTGCTTCTCGGCGGAGGCATCAGCTTTCACGGCAACCAGTATGGATGGTCGGCCGACAATGTGGTGGAGTACGAAATTGTCCTCTACACCGGCAAGATTGTCTCCGTCACTGCCAAGTCGAACTCCGATCTTTTCTGGGCCCTCAAGGGAGGAAGCAACAACTTTGGTATCGTCACGAAGTTTAGGCTGAACACTTTCTCTTCTGGTACTGTCTATGCCGGCGTCTATAGTGTTACCGACATTCCCGGCCTGCTCAAGGTAAGCCTCCCATCTATTTCTATCAACACGGGCTCAAAATTAACCATTTATAGGCTATTGCGAATTACTCAGCTTTTAACACCGATCCTCTCTCACACATGGTTCCTCAGGTAGTGGCTGCTGACGAACAAACCACTGTTGGCGCTGTCATTCTCTACTATGATAGTGATAGCAACCCTGAGCCTGATTGTTTCCGGCCATTCTTTGACCTCCCCGCTGTTTCCAGCACCTTCTCCAAGAAGACGCTAGCTTCTTTTGCTGAAGAAACTGGCCAGCTTGTCACACCCGGTATCAACAATATGTTCATTGCAGGTACCACGGTTGGTAAGACCTATGAACAGCTTCTCAAGGGAATCCAGGTCTCTTGGGATACATTCTCTGCTGCTCTCCCAACGCTTTTTGAAATTCTCCCCGTAGAGGATAGAGTGCTTATCTCGATCGATTGGCAACCCTTGGGTGATCTTTGGTTGAAAGGTTCCCGTAAAGTTAATCCCGGCGGCAACGCTTTGGGATTCGATCCTACATCCAAGGGAACTTATCTTGCATGGGCCGAAGTAGTTGAGTGGAAGGGTGAGCAACACAACGACGCGGTGTACAGCTGGGTTAAGAACACAACCTGGGCTATCGGCAATGCCACCAAGGTTGCGGGTGTATACGACTCCTTCAACTATATGGGCGATGCCTCCGGCTTCCAAAACATTTATGATGGATACGGCGCCTCAAACAAGAAGAAGTTGCTCGACATCTCGCGTAAGTATGATCCATTTAGACTGCTTCAAAGCCTGTGGCCTGGTGGCTTCAAGTTGGGAGTGTAATGTGTTAAACAAATAGTATAATATTCAAATAATGTATTCACTATTTTTTTCGTCGCGTGTACACCGAAATCCTCAGCTACAACCTAGATGGAGGTTTGATTTGCAAACGAATTATGTTAATTTATTGCATCTAATAGGGGAAGAGTATATAGCATCAAGTGACAGGTAAATGGATATAAAAATTGCCTTGGTGAGCAAGTACTGCTTGTGCGTATCTTCGTCTCTTAGTAACCAAAAATACCAAGCAAGAATGAAATTACAAGCAGTTGTCAGTAACTGGGGTCAATAATACCTCAAACTCAGAGTACCCTTGTCAAGCTCTACCGGGGGCCTCAATTTCGCAGTACGCATGGGTATAATCTAGACGAACGGAAAGGAACTAGTGATGTTAAGGAACTGACAAACCAACTGATGATAAGAATCCTGGTAGCGATATTATTCGTAAAGTGTCATCTGATATACCGGTCCACTAGCAACCATGTAACCATTCTAGACCGATGCATGTGCACTGACGAAGACGCAGTTGGACTGATACCTTTGCAACGCCCTCAGACGCTCAAAAATACAACAACAGCCACGCAACGGCAAAGTGTACATTTGAGTTAATCGTGCCGTAGAACACGCTGTTGACGAAGTAGCAGGCTTTAGCAATTAGGCATACTCTTCTTCATTGGCTAGTTTAACAACTGCGACTTTCGACATGGCTTGAATTGAGGCTCGGCCAGTGCTTATTTCACGTGGACACCACGCCGAGATGAAGTGATTTAGAGAGGTTGGAGGTGCTGACATAGACGTATCAGCCCTGGCGCAGATAAGCCTGGTGTATCTGCTGTCTTGAGGTGAACA
The DNA here is from genome assembly GCA_020081605.1 of Albifimbria verrucaria. Lineage (NCBI taxonomy): Eukaryota > Fungi > Ascomycota > Sordariomycetes > Hypocreales > Stachybotryaceae > Albifimbria > Albifimbria verrucaria. The sequence continues at coordinate 6,998,233 of JAHREC010000013.1, forward strand.
GAACTTCTTCATGTAAGTCACCCCAGCAACCACCTTTCCCATAGAGTCCATACGTCAGGTGCTGATTTAACATTGGTTACATCAGCATATCCGGCAGCCTTTATACTGGCCGTAGCTGCTCCATCTACAACGACTGTTTCCTTCCAGTAGTTGTTTTGGGTTTCTCATTTGCATCCAGTCATTGCCTACAAGCGTTATGGACTAGGGTCGGTGCACCTTTCGGTTTTTGTAATCAATATAGGGTATGACACAGTCAAACGCTGAGGTGCATAACCCAGGATGTTCAATGAAACGTGCCCTGGTAGAGAAAAGAATTCAATGCAGCGAGAAATCCGTTAATTATTGCCCCTGCATTTCTGAATCAAAAGATTCTTGGGTCTTAGTTGCCGAAACACACACCCCGGATTGCTTCACCTCGTCCCTTGAATACTTTTTTCTTCACAACTTTGCCAAGTCCAAAGCACTTCAGAAATCGGTTATACACATTACTTATGTGTTGTCTTAGGGTTTGAAGTGGAGGGTGGTTTAACTTGGGCCATTGCCCAGCCATATGTCAAATCTCCTGTTGTACCGAGGCATGGGAGCCGATTATTCTGGAAATTCACACTCTCGAAGGAATTAGTTCCGTGGTTGAGAGCATACTGCCTGGGCTGGAACGATTTTGCGAGCCAAGCACCACTTTTCTACTCCTCCAAGCTATACCAATTCTGGCTAACACCTGTCATCTCACCCCTCACAGCGCGTTAACTCACAAACAGTCAAGTGCTGTTAGCTCCTATGGGCATTGTGACAGAACCTGAGGTCAAGTCCTCTTAACAGCTCTCCAATGGAATGACCTGGCATACTCGAAAAGAGTTACATCTCATTCATTCTCAGTTGGTAGATATCATTACTTTTAGCAATGGTTTGACCTACATCGGCAAGTTCTATCCGATGCCAGACCGCCTGGCGCCGACGTACGAAGCTTCTAGCATGCGCCAAGGCGGAGTAAATGCAAGTGAGTAACCACCTATGTCTTGAAAGCCTCGAGGGTGAAGAGGGGATGGTAAGTATGAACTCGTGGCAGCACGGGAGACGGGCCAAGCCGTCTCTATTGGCTTGGCATCATGTGCAGCGCAGGTAAGCATGCGGATAATCGGCTCAGGCTACAAGAACCCCTTGATTAGGGTTATTGTAAACGTTGCAATAAGTGCTGTTGTATGGTAGATGAATTTGAAGATATAAGCTGGGGATCTCGCCTACCTTCAATCTCTACGCTTCTTCCACCGCGCGCTATTACTCATCTTCTTTCTGTGCCTATTCTTTAAAGCATTCCAAAGTAAAGCTAGCCACCATGGTTAACTTCCACCTGAGCTCACAGGACATCGAGCTCCAAGATGGGCATATCTTGGTTGCTAAGTGCGCAAATTCCGATGGTGAATATGTGGACGCCCAACTTGACCTTAACTACTACATCGGAAACAATGATGGTAGTTTTGAGTGGGGTGGAGAGAGTATGTGACTGGACCTTGGCAGACTATGATTCTTATTCTAAGCCCTTTGTTTCAATGCAGACTACGCCGGCTCCGGAGAAGACTTTTCTTTCGAACTCGAAGGCGATGACTCTGTTCCCGTCCTCCGTGCTGTTCTTACCAACATCGATGGCGAGGGCGTTCCCGCCGACTTGAACCTTGCGGAGGCCATTGGCAATGACAATGGTGTCCTTGTATTTGGTAGGTCCTCGAGGCTATCTTTATGAGTGATTGATCTAATAACGTGTTGTTTAGTCCATCCATAGTGAAATAACTACAAAACACACAATATAATGCAAATCATCTTATCAAGGCACTGTGACATGGCTATAGGTGAAATGCATCGCCCTATAATATTAACCACTGAAGTTCAATCCAATCTTTTGTCTCAAGAGCCAAACGAAATTGCTTCTCAATGGTGGACCATATGATCGAGAATTTGGTATCAGTAGAAGCTTCTATTGAGTGTTTAACGGCTTCTTTGTTTCTCCTTCCCTTTTTCGTTGTCAAAGCATTTGATAAGACAACCTGGTAACAAGTTTCAGCAAATCAACATGAAGAGATACTGTGCTATTCCAGTTATCATGGTTGTGATGGATCGATATATACCTCGAGCAAGTTTACTGCTACAGTCTCGCTTTCTGGAACAATTCCTTTCCTCCATCTGACAAGGATCTTATTAATAGGGCTCATCCCCACGTCGTTTCGGAGCAGAGTAACTGGGGGCTTTTCTGTGTAGGATGTATAACATTGCTGAGGTGAAGTTGGAGTAGTAGCTATGAGCAACATGAACAGCCAAAATGCATCAACAGATAAAGATTAACGGGCTTGAGCATCTACAGACTTTATATACATCGACAGATAAGCTGCAATGCAAATATATGTAGTCCCATCTGCGTGGATTTCTGAGGGTCCCAGGAAAATTGATTGGAAGTGACACTAAATCCAATGTGTGATGGCTGTGACAACACAAGGACTTTTATCATGTCATGTATCGTCCATATGCTTAAAGGCGCGGGCATCTAGTTTTTATTCTTTTCTTATGGTCTTAGTAATCTATGAATTGGAAAGATATTTATTGCATTAATCAATGGCAGGAGTTATTGTGTAATTTGAAAGTTCGCTCCTCAAGACTATATTTCACCAACAAGATCAGACTTGAATGTTGTCTCATAGTGTACAAATGCACCCTGCTGGCTGAAGCAAGCGGCCTCAATCAGAGTTTCTAGATTTTAAGACGGAAGCACTCTTAATGAATCACCTTTAATAGAATTTTGGCAGGGTTTCGGGCTAATAGGACGCAATCATATCTGCAAGTGCTAGTATTTAACATATAGAACCTATGAAATAGTAATGCCTAGAAAAAATGAGCCGCATTAACATGTTGAGGCAAAACGCCATGCATGGCAGACATCAACCCACGATCTGCCAATTAACTCCTGTGATAAAACAAAAGGTTTCATGATTTGAAAGTTTTATGTTTCGTCACCCTACAATGGTGCCTCTATGCAAAGGTGACATTTGTTTGCTATGATTCAAGTTCTTGAAGGATAACCCCAATGGCTTTAGCTTTGTGAATTGCCGACCAAATTGCTATTGAATGTATTTCGGAATACAACTTTCTTTAAACAGATACATTAGTTGTTTAATTGAACAACTAGATGTTATCAGATGGCCAGCTCAAATTCACGCTTCAGACTTCACCAGGTAATATTGTGAATGGGCATGCGAAGCATTGAGATAAAAATTACTTGCATGTGACTTCGTAGTCTCTGTAGATCATAAAGCTATTCACTGGTTAATACTCCATATACAGGCAATAATTAATGAAAATAGCCATGCAACAATTCAATCCATCCTGAGTGGAGTGTTATTTATAAATTCGAACTCGGCATCGGATGGTGGTAGACCGATTCTGGAATGTTTCCCGTTTTTCCGCGAATGAGCTTTGCATGGAACCATACGAATAATTTCTTCAACATGTGCCGCGAAACATATAACTCCGCCTCGGGATATCTGGTGAACTACGCGCTTAATTATGCAGGACGTCTATATAAGTGAGTCAAATTCCGCCTTTAGGCTTGTATCTGTTTCCGGTGCTGTTTACCGATTTTCAGCAATCCACAAGATGGGTATCAAATTTACTCAAGTTATAGCGATTCTGCTAGCTGTTGTTCCAGGCCTTTTTGCGCAATGGGACGCCTCTCGCTTCGCCTGGTACAGCGGTGATGCTGGTAGTGATTTCGCTTCTGCACTACCTATTGGAAATGGAAGGCTTGGTGCGGCCATATTTGGAACAGGGGACGAAAGAATCACCCTTAACGAAAACTCAATCTGGAGTGGCCCCTGGCAAGATCGCGCAAATCGCAATTCTAAGAATGCTTTGAATGGAATCCGCTCATCGCTTATGAATGGTGATATATCAAGTGCTGGACAGTCCGTTCTTCAGAACAGTAAGTATTTGGAAGAACATGTTTGCTGGGACAAGATCTGAATTCGGCTCAGTGGCTGGCAACCCTACGTCTCCTCGCCAATATAATCCATTGGGCGATATGACAATATCACTTGGCCACGGTAGCGGACGAAACAATTATCTTCGTTATCTTGATACATATCAAGGGACAGCGTTTGTCACGTACAACTACAACAATGTCAACTATACGTAAGCTTAAACAAATAACCTATTAATAGTAAAGCCACACAAGCTAATTCACGTAGGCGTGAGTATATCGGAAGCTACCCGTATGGTGTCATTGCCATACGGCTGAGTGCCACCGAGGCTGGAAAACTCAACTTGAAAGTATCACTCTCTCGAGGTCAATATGTGACTTCTCAAACAGCGTCAACTTCCAATGGCGTCAATTCCGTGAAATTGAACGCAAATAGTGGGCAATCGTCGGGCGCCATTACTTTTTCGTCTGAGGCACGTGTCGTCAACACAGGAGGTAAGCTAACTTATCTATCATCGACCAGGAGCCTTCTGTTTACTTTTTTAGGCAGTGTAAGCTCTGATGGCAAGTCAATCTCGGTTAGCGGTGCCACCACCGTTGATATTTTCTTCGATGCCCAGACATCGTACCGCTACTCCAACCAGGCCGCTTGGGAATCAGCGATGGCAAGTAGCTTGAACAAGGCCGTTAGTGCTGGCTATCCAGTTGTCCGTGCTGCTTCTATACAGGACAACACAAAACTCATCGGCAGAGTGAATTTGAATCTTGGCTCTTCAGGCTCCGCGGGAAATACCGACACGAAAAGTCGACTATCAAACTACAAGAGCAATCCTAACGCCGATCCTCAGCTAGCAACGCTAATGTTCAATTTCGGAAGACATTCTTTAGTGGCGTCTTCAAGAGACACAGGATCGCTTTCATTACCCGCTAATCTTCAAGGGATCTGGAACAAGGATTTCAGTCCAGCATGGGGCAGGTATGTAATAACCCCAACAATAATGTCAACAGTTTATAACCTTTGTGTAGTAAATACACTGTACGTCAAGTTTCAAAGACAGGAGTCAAGTTCTCATTGAAGATTATAGATTAATATCAACACCGAAATGAATTACTGGCCCGCAGAGGTTACAAATCTAGGAGAAACTCACAAGCCATTATTTGACTTGATCAAGACAGCAAAATCTCGCGGTCAGACGGTAGCAAACATTATGTATGGGTGCAACAACGGTGGGTTTGTTCTGCATCACAACATCGACTTGTGGGGGATGCTGCACCAGTTGACTGTAAGCATCCACATTCTCACTCTTTGCAAGTGAAAGAACTTGGCGTATTTCAGAGATATACTTGGTGATTGGGCGATTGTTAACAGAATGAAATTTAGATGGTACGCCATATACCATGTGGCCCATGGGCGGCGTTTGGCTCTCATTGCATATGATGGAGCATTATCGTTATTCTGGCGACAAGACATTCCTACAGAACGACGCATGGCCAATATTGCAGAGTGCCGCTCAGTTTTACTTTTGCTATATGTTTAACTGGAACAACTACATGACCACCGGACCTAGCTCGTCACCAGAGAATCCCTTCATCGTTCCTGGGGATATGAGAACCGCCGGAAGGAGTGAAGGAATTGATATCAGTCCACAAATGGATAACTCCATGCTGACAGAACTGTTCATTGCAGTCATTCAAACTTGCCAAATACTAGGAATAACCGGCTCTGATTGTACTAATGCCCAAAGCTATCTATCAAAAATTAGGCCACCTGCCATTGGCTCGAACGGCCAGATGTTAGAGTGGAGAAGAGAGTATGGTGAAGGAGAACCAGGACACAGACACATGTCTGGTATTTGGGGCCTATTTCCCGGCTCCCACTTTGCACCGCTTAACTCATCGACATGGTCGGCTGCAGCTAAAAAGTTGTTGATCGGCGGATGCAAAATGGGTCCGGCAGTACCGGCTGGAGTCGCACTTGGGTCATGAACATTTACGCTCGTTTGTTTGATGGAAACAGTGTGTGGAATAGTGCGGTTGCATTTCTACAGAAGTATCCGTCGCCAAACTTATGGAACACTGACAATGGTCCTGGATCCGCATTCCAGATTGATGGCAATTTTGGTTTTACCTCGGCTATTGCCGAAATGCTATTGCAAAGTCATAACGTGGTGCATTTGCTTCCAGCTCTACCCTCTGCTGTCGGCACAGGCTCAGTGACAGGGTTGGTCGCAAGAGGTGGATTCGTGGTTGACATGAACTGGTCGAAAGGTTCGTTAACAGATGCTACCATTACTTCTAAAAATGGAGGAACCCTGTCACTTCGGGTTTCCGGCGGAACCAAGTTCTTGATTAATGGCATTAACTATGATGGGCCGGTTTCGACAAGTGCTGGTGGAGTTTATAAGATCACGCTTGGGAGTACTGCTACCAACACTGGGGTCAGTTGTCGACGACGTTGAGATCCACCACATCGCAAAGCTCATCTGCACCAGCTTCTACAACAACATCTGGAAGCTGTCGAGCTGCTCACTATGCACAATGTGGAGGATCAGGGTACACAGGCTGCACTACTTGCGAATCAGGGTTTACTTGCAAGTACTCAAACGAGTGGTACTCACAATGCCTTTGATAATGCCGTTGGACTTTCTGGCCCAAGTCATCTTTTATTTTCTCCCACTCTCTCTAATTCTCTGGGTCTTTGTTTTGTCTTTTCGTTTCTCGATTATTTCTTTTTAAAAAAGAAATGGGAGGAAGAAAGCTGTGTTACGGATGATACTCCAGTTTAAGTTGCCAATCTTCGCCTAATAGCACACGATAGGGTGCCATTTGGAAACAAAACACAAGTAAACAAAGCCTTTGGCAATATAATTCTACCCAATTTCAGAATTCCACGATGCATTAAATCAAGTGTCAACACTCGAACTGTGGGGAAATATCGTATCGATTTCAACACAGCAAGTGATTTACGGATTATTCCAAACAGCTATCTCTGAGCATAATAGGGCTAGTACGTGGTAAAATAATTCTCCATCGCATTTGAACGAGTTGCCTTTAGCCGCTGGAACGACTGCGCGATGTCTCCGGAACAATTTCAACAATGTTTTAGTGGAAACAGCCCTGGTTAAATTTCTCACAAGTGCCCATCCGGAGGATTACCGTCCGAAAACTCTTGCCGAATACCCGTAAAATGAACTACATTAAATATCTACTCTGCTATGTCGACATTTCTTAGTTACACAATCTAGCTAGTGACTATTAACCGTCTCACAACTACCACAAGTTGCACATTAAACCGATATGAGATTGGCGAACCTAATAGCAGGCCTAACGGCCTTTGTCGGATTCCACCCGGCAGTGGCCGAAAATGCGGAACTCATCAAACGAGCCTCTCTAACACAGGTCCAGAATTTTGGAAATAACCCATCAGGCATTAAGATGTTCATATATGTTCCTGCAAAATTGCAACCTAAACCACCAGTTGTTCTTGTGCTACACGCTTGCGCTTGGACAGCAGGTGCTTTCTTCGGAACGACCAAATATGGTCAATTAGCAGATCAGTATGGCTATGTACTGATTTATGGGCAGACACCAACCGACGGCGCGTGTTGGGATGTTTCGTCGAGCCAGACATTAACTCATGACGGTGGCAGCGACAGCACAGGGCTTGCCAATATGGTGCGGTATGCTCTGCGACAATACAACGGTGATCCCAGCAGGGTGTATGTCACCGGGGAGTCTTCTGGGGCTATGATGACGGTTAGTCTTATCCTCTTTTCGTTGCAACTTAAAGCTTAATTTGTCATATTAGCAAGTAATGGCCGCCGCGTATCCAGACATCTTCGCAGCCGCATCAGAATTCAGCGGAGAACCGGCCGGATGTTTCTATACAGGTACCGTTCGAGGTTGGAATGGTCAATGTGCAGGCGGCCAAGTTCACCATACGCCTGCTGAATGGGCGACTATTGTTCGCAACATGTATCCAGGTTATACGGGCCAATATCCTAGAATGCAAATCTATCATGGCGATGTCGATACTACTCTCAACATCAACAGCTTCAACGAATCCATCAAGGAGTGGTCTGGCATATTCGGCTACTCAGGGTACCAACCCGAGCTATTGGCAACAACCCAGGTCCCAGATTGACAAAGTATGTCTACGGCGACCGCCTTGAGGGTATTTGGGGACATGGAATCGGTCATGTAGTCCCAACAAACGAAACAGAAGCCTTGAAATGGTTCGGAATTATTGGAGGGGCTCCTCCAACAACATCCACCCTGTCGAGTACAACGCAGGCATCCTCGACTCAGCAGCCAAGCTCAACCTCTCAACCTGGCAATGGGAACTGTGCTGCCAAGTGGGGACAGTGTGGTGGCTCAGGGTGGTCAGGTCCAACTTGTTGCCAGTCTGGGAGTTCCTGTCAGGCCCAAAATACCTGGTACTCGCAATGCTTATAGAGTGCTCCATACCAGCATGCTTGCAGCAACCTATCTGAAGCTTTGGTATGCTGTGCTAAATGTCATGTTGATATCTTCTTCAGAAGCTTAGTTCTCCAATTCCTCAAGAAAGAGAAACAATTATGGTTCGATGATATCAGCACAGTGATAGTGAATATTGAGACTTTCTACCTTAGGAATATTTGGTGACCAGTCATCTTGAATGGGAGTTAAGTGCTTCACCAGCCAAGGCACCATTCCCGCACGCATAAAATACAATTGGTGTAAGAAGATCCGAAGATACAGTATGTCCTCCTCCAATGAAGCCACTTAAAGCTTATCGCAAAAGTCTCATTGATAAGCGGGCGTTTTCTTGTGTAGAAATTACGTGGAAGATGAGAAGAAGATTCTGATTGAAGGTGAAATGAAGGTATTTGGACTCAGTGTATTATTACATGCCAAGCGTACTCAGAATTAACAATACTTGCATGGCTCTAAATGCGGCCTTTTCTCTATATATCTATACCTTGATTATTTCTCTTATATTCTGTTATCTCAGTACTAAGAATATAGGTCTTGTTCTCTTAATGTTTTCCACCATATGGTCTTCATTGGAGGATCAAGTTGCAGAATTTTGTTTGAAAAGAATCCTTTGGATGATAATGGATGATCCTACTCAAGGCATTCGGTTCCATTTACCGTTGCCAAGCCAGCCACTAAGGGGAAACATCATGCCTTGATTGTGGATTGAAGACTACTTTACCAGGGCATCACGCCCAATTATGAGGAATTGCCAGGGTACCTGACTCCACTGCACGCTCTTACCAGCCTATTTGAGCATAGCTGCAGTCTAAGTCACAGAGGAATACGAGATAATGCAGCCTTGGTAAGGAATTGTGGGAGCATTACCTGCGAGATGTATAAAAGCTTCCAATACTCGCGACAAGTCTAGGAGGCGGTGGCCCGGTATTGAACCTGCATGCGCGCGTTTTTATCTACTCTGTAGTTCAAGATGAGAATAAGACATTCAATCATCGGCTTGCTTGCCGTAGGATGTTTTGCCAGCGCAGGGTCCTTCCGCCGCGATCTTGATGGTAAAGCAGCTTCTGACAACGACGTTCTTATTGCTCCCAAGAAGTTTATCATCGAAATTGACGAGGTATATAATAGAACACAATGCATTCGAGTTTGTTTGGTTCTATTTTGGAATATTACATCTAACCTGACGATAGGACACGAACAAAAATGACCTGATCAAGAATATTGAGTCTAGGCCGGGCAGTCGTGTCATCAAGATCTTTGACTCCGATGTCTTCAAAGGAATCTCCATAGAATCGGATAGCCTCAATACGGATACCTTGAAATCCCTGCAATTTGTTGTCAGAGCCTGGCACTCGACGCGAGTCAGTCTACCTCCGGTCGTTCAGGGCAAAAGCTTCAGTGATGATGCTGCTGCACCCCAGTATCACATCCATGACATGACTGGCGTTGATCGTCTTCATAATGAAGGCATTATGGGGAAAATGTCAAGATCGGCATTGTTGACACAGGCTTGGACTATAATCACCCTGCTGTAAGTTGAGTATCAATATTATCTTTGAGGTTTTGCAGGTGTCACGGCTAATACGTAAGTGGATCTAAAGCTCGGTGGCTGCTTTGGACAAGGTTGCAAAGTTTCTGGCGGGTACGATTTTGTCGGCGATGGCAGTAAATCTCCTAAACCTCCAACTATTGATAACTGGTTGACTGAATTACAATAGATGGTTGGCCGTATCCTGGTGAACAGAAAAGTCCTGATGACGATCCCATGGATGAGCAAGGACATGGTACCCATGTTGCTGGCATCATAGCGGGCAAAGGCGATCAGTACGAAATTTTGAACGTTTTGGAGATCTGAACCGATACTGACTTTTTATGAAGATTCGTCGGTGTTGCTCCTGATGCAACGTTATATTCCTACAAGATCTTCGGTTCTGTTAGTAAACTAGCCAAGATTATCAGGAGTACTAGACTGACCATGTTCAGGGTGGAACCGACGAAGAGACCATTATAGAAGCTTTCCTCAAGGCCCATGAAGACGGAGTGAGTCGAATCACTGGAATACCAGAACAATGAATTCGGTTCTAACTTGATTAAACTTAGGTCGATATCATCTCTGCGAGTGTTGGCAGCACAGGCGGTTGGGCAGAGACAGCGTGGGGGAAGTGACACGCCGGCTCGTGGACGAAGGAATTGTTGTCGTCATCGCTGCCGGAAACGATGGCTACCTCGGCCCATGGGCTATGAGTTCAGGTGCTGCTTCAGCCGACGCTCTGGCAGTCGCGTCGGTTGATGCAACCATCGCCAGTGGCCGTCGTTGGGCTGCTACATTTAACCTTGATGGACACTCGAACAGGACTATCTTGGCCTATCGTCCAGACTTTGAACTTTTCCCCTGAGGTTGTCGGTCTCCCTATTATGCCGCTCACCCTCGACCCCAACGTTGTTAATGACACCTGCTCGCCTCTGCCAGCGGACCTTGACTTATCGGGAGTCATTCCCTTATAAAACTCGGCGGTTGCACAGACATGAAAAAGGAGGAGTTTGTTAACAGGCGTGGGGCCAAATACGTACTGATGTACATGCAAGATGGTAGGATTGATTCATTTTCTGGATCTGGCTGGGCAAACAGTTCAAAGGCCATGATCCCCAATGCGGCTGGAAAGGCCATTATAGAAACCGTCCTTGCAGGTGGCAATGTCACTGCTGACTTCTCACTCGACCCTAACACCAACTACGTCGGCATATATAACTCTCTGGGTGGGAAACCATCTGAGTTCACTTCATGGGGTCCTACATTTGATTTGGCCCTGAAACCGGACATTGCCGCACCAGGAGGACGTATTTTGTCCACCTTTCCAGGCGGAGCGTACCGCGAATACAGTGGAACAAGCATGGCCACCCCTTATATCTCCGGTGTTGCAGCCCTTTATATTGGCAAATATGGGGGAGAAGTGTTCATGGCCGTGATTTTGCTCGCAAGCTTCAAGCGCGTATCATGAATACCGGCAAGGCAGTCGAATTTACCGATAATACCGGAAAGGACTTTGGCTTCTGGGCACCCCTGTTCAAGTTGGGACAGGATTGGTGGATGCCGTGGCAGTCTTGAACTATACAACGACTCTATCCTTCGCAAAGTTCCACCTGAACGATACGAACCACTTCTCCCGATATCATTCGGTTGAAATCAGTAATAATGATCAAAAGAACGTTGAATATCGATTTGCCGTCCAGGATGCTGCCGGTTTCGAAACACAGTTTACTGATGCTTCGGAGGCTCCATTTGCTCCTCGTCTCAAGGACTTGGACGAGCTTGTGCCGTTCAAAATCACCCCAGAAGTCACATTACCAAGTGGCAGAATGATACTTAAAGCAGGAGAGACACGCAAAGTGCAGTAAGTGGACATTCAACTGGGATGAATGTTTAGTGTTTTGAGGAAGCTAATCGGCGTAGGTTCAATTTCAAGGAGCCTAGGGGTCTTAATAGCTCAAGACTTCCCATCTACAGTGGCAAGATTCTCATCAGTGGAACAAATGGGGACGAGCTATCCGTGCCCTACTTTGGAGTTGCAGCGAATCTCAAGCGTGATATTCCAGATATCTGGTACTCCCAAGAAGATTACCCTAGAATTGTCTCTGGCCGGAACAATACCCCTATTGCCGAGAAGTCGAGGTGAGTTGGAGCAGGAAATTCTATGAAAACGTCTAGATTACTCATGATCACAGATTTTCTTTCAATCTCTCGTCTGAGGTACAAGATTTCCCAAAACTACAGACGATCTTCCGTTACGGAACCAGAGAGTACCGTTGGGACGTGAGTTTTCTATATCATCCAGCAGAACAGTAAACTTGAGATGGCTGACGCTCACTTGATAAGATTTTTGAAGCAACTTACCGTGAGCGTGACTGGGTATACCCACCCATAGCTGGAAAGAATAAGTTTATTGGCTCTGCCACAAGTTTCGATTATCAGCAGAGCCTTAACTACCCAATTGTTGATCCAGAGACCGATGATATCAACAATACCTGGTCATTTCCAGCTTATAACCTACCTCGCGATGTGCCAATGCAGGCATGGTGGCTTGGCAAGCTAGCTGATGGTACACAGATAAAGCCAGGGAAATACGTGTTCAGGGTCGCAGCTCTGGCTCCATACGGCAATCCACATGCGGCAGATAATTGGCATGTATGGCTGACGAAAGAAATTGAGGTTTTTGCAGAATAGAACTCGTCATCGGACTGAACGAATCAAAGTCAAAGCAATTTAACAAGGGCTAATTGAAGGATACTAAGCTAAGCAATCGCACTAATATTGAGCGGTGTTGAAGTTATAGAGCTTCAGATGTCATGTTAAAATTGCATTAAGAAGAATTACGAGGAACCAAATGCTGAGCTGTGCTTCAGTCTACATCCAGTGGACTTACTGTCACAATGAATCTCAGGTTCGTGAGATTCTAGCTTCAAGCGGACATTAGTGTACTTGAAGTCCTTGAGACATCACATGGATATATGCATTGCTCATATCTTTGTTGATATATGAAATATTTCTCATGGCTCGTTTAGTGAATTTCTTTGATAGCCAAGGCCTTACACCTGGATTAAGTGTCTGGCTACTTCCTACTGTGGAATATAGTTTAGGGAATTCTCTACTCATAACTTAGCTCCGTATGTCGATGTTCGGGGCCAGAGCTGTGTATCTCAGAGAATTTATCAGCTGATTTGGCTGGTCTTGGCTTCCATTATGATGCTTTCAAATATGCCTTGACGGATTCTAAGGTTAGATTGAAATTTGTCCAAGGGCGTTGCCTGGATGGTCCTTAGAACACACCATCAAGCAAGACATTATCTATAATAAACTTGATAGCATCAGCTCGATCGACATCATCTTCTACCCAAGAGCCATAACCACTTAGCACCATATTGCTTGCTTTGGTATCATATTTGGGCCATTTTGGTAATGCAACTCCTAGTAATACTTAGCTTTTCACATTTGTATTTGACAAAGCAGGATATTTGCTTACCAACGCTACCAGTATTGGGATCCAAATCATGCACGAAGCTGATCCACGCCGTCGACATGAGATTCGCCAAATTTTGATCCCAAGCATGAGTAGGAATGTTGTTAGAGAACACGTAAGCCTGTTCCGTTCCAGTTGATATTCCTTTCCAATGTTCAGAATTATTAGAAGAAAGATGGTTGAATCTGTACTTGTAAACAGGGACGCCATCATTAGCCAACACCTGTGCGATCATTCGCGCCGGCGCAATCTGTACTATATCTCCAAAGATGGAGCAAGCCATTTTGTCCAAGCTTCCCGAGGTGAAACGGGCTTTCCCCGTATTGTAAGGGCAACCTAGACTCGGATCATTGGAATACATATTTATCAAGGCCGATACAGTACTATTGGGCAGTAACTGAGGCCGGAAGTATCCCTTGGCTTATCTGTATCAACACGAGAGAAAACTCTAACAAGCTTGACTGGAACCATGTACCTACCTACATGATCGGATAGTTGATCTTCATTATTTATTCCTGTTGGAGCTGAGGTTGTCCCTTCGTCTGTATTTGCTATTCGACTGTTAGCATCCCACTATGGTATTTGTGCTATTGTTATCTGTGGTTTTATCTTACTTCCTATCATTGTAGCCAGTTTGACATACTTGCCTTCAAGTATTGCCCGCTGGATAGAAGTGTGAGAAAAGTGCCGTCGACTGACTGTCCAGTCGCTGATCCCACATTTTTGCGAAGATTGTCAACCGGTAGTTTTCGGATGCAGTCCAATTTCTCCCTAGCACTTGCGTTTGCTAGCGAGGGCACGATGAATTAACTAGCTTGTCAAAGGTTTCCTGAAAGGAAGCTGTGTCTGGGCGTGTAAGAGGAAAAGCACCACCACTTTGTAAAATCACGCCCCGGAAAAGGCGGTCGTTTCTGCCCCCATAGGCCATCATGTGAGAGTAAGTGGAAACTGCCCCAGCTCTTGTGAAAAATCAGCACTCCCTGTTGTCATTTTGGGACATTACTCACGATTCTCCAGCTAATGTAACTTTGTCCGCATCACCTCCAAATGCAGAGATATTTTCTTTTATCCAACGCAATGCAAGGCGTTGATCAAGCATGCCTATGTTAAGCAAACCAAGATCCGCCATCTCTCTTCCATTAAGGAAACCAAAAGGACCTAGTCTATAGTTCTTTTCATATCCGTTAGACTGCTTTCGAGTTCTCGGAATGATGGGCAAAACTCACAAGGGTCACGAGAATAATAGGTTTGTTTAGCTCATTCGAAATTCGGACCATCGAAGTTCCTTCAAATATTGGATCGGCCTATCCAAGTATTTCACAAGGATCAGAGAGGATTGTCATGTTGTAAAGAAGACGAGGACAAACCGTATAACCGCTGGTCAAGCCCCTCCATACAACCACACTAAAACCGGTAACTTTCTATCAACCTTAACCCTCCCAGCCGGTCTCCAAATGTTCAAAGTAAGACAATCCTCGCTAAAGTTTCCCTGTAATGCTCTTGAATAACAAGATGCTCCGAACTTGTCGGCTTGGAGAATCCCGAATGACTTTCTCAAAGGCACAGCTTGGCGCAGACGCATGTCGCCCACCGGTGGCTCAGCAAAAGGAACACCTAGAAACTTCTGTACCTGGGCATTTACATCACAAATACCTTGTAAAGTTCCATTCAATGTTCTCACCACTGAACCTGGGCAGGTACATAGTACTGCAATGGGGTAAACCATGAGTAGGAGTAATGATGTAAACATCATTGTGACTATGTTCCTAATAAGGTGAACAATCTTGACTGTATAGTGAATGTGAGCCTCTGGTATCTAATCCTGTAGTCTAAATTATTTTCTGGTCAAAAAATTGCGCGACCAGGGCCAACTGGGAGAAGAACCGGTGTATTAGCCGGATTTTCATGATTCGACCATAATGCAAATGATGTCAAGGCATAATATACTTCCATCTTACGCTAAAGAAAATCCCACCAATATGCAAATGAGACTGTTTTCGCAACTTCCACCAAGATTGGAACGGAACTACAAAGTAGGACTTCCATATTCTTTAGGAAATAAGCAATATCTAGCTTTGAATGAGGTGGAAAATCAGGTCCATGTCGGGCAGAGCGCTATAATTGCAATTGTGCCTACTCACAACACAGAGCCGAACAAAACAATTTTTGCTCAGCCCCGAAATTTTCCAGGGGCCACTATAACTCTAGAGTAGATGAAATAGTAGGTTCCTCATCAATGGACAGACACAGCATCATTGTCGAGCCTATTCCGAGATTGCTAACAACATACTCGCGCGTTACCATATGAGCTTGGGGAAATTAATCAATAGTCTTTCATTCAGAGTTCTTCCGCTTTGAGAATGCTTTTAAAAATATAAAAATGTACACAGAGGTCATGATGTGATTAAATTTCACACAACCTCGGACACAGAATGCCACCACAACTCCAATAACCCAGTATTCTGTATATGTGAAAGCTTCAAGTATATCGCAGACCTAGATTCATTCTACCTTCCGGTATGACGCCTCTTTGTTGCAATGAGTGAATATTCATTCACTATCTGTATCTGCTGTCGAAAACTTCATCGGACAGCCAATAATTCCCAACTCCGGCATCCTTGCATACTCGAGTTCCCCATCTATTTCAAAGTCTTTTGTACTACGTAGTATCACGCGAATGGCGATATCGAGAGCCCTGTTAGAGTTCAGCCAAGGGTAATAACCTGCATCTATCAGGAGACTTACAATCTTGCAAGTGGCATTCCGGCACACTGGTGCCTGCCTCTACCAAATGCGATATGTGCCGAGATGTTCTCTCTATGAAGGATAAACTCGTCAGGTCTCTCAAAGACTGCACTATCTCGGTTTGCAGCCGCATAGCACAAAGTGACTGGCTCCGTCGGGTAAATTGTTTTGCCATGAAGATGCACTTCCTTGGAGGTCGTCCTTGCAAACCCCCTGTAGGGGCTATACAAACGAAGGAATTCTTCTATTGCTTTAGGTAGGAGAGACTCATCTTCGCGTAATTTATTCTGTAACTCTTTATCTTTTGAGAGATGGTAACATATAGACCCAATTAAAATGGGAGGCGCAACTACCCCACGACCAGGGATTGTCGGAGACAACCACTGGAGACTAGTTAGCATAATTACTAGCAACGCTACCACTTAACTGACATCAAATGTTCCTCACTCAGGGGCTGCCCATTTGAGTCACGCTCCAGCAGCAGGGATGATGCAGGATCGTCATCTGGACACCTGGGCTGGATTCGACGGTTGGCTAATAGTTCTTTTGCAATTTGATACATTTTGTTTGAATTAGTAGTCACAGTGTCTTTGTCCAACCTCCTCCATGCACTGAGCCAGGCGGAAGCTGTAGCAGCAAGCGTCGGTGCCACGTCAGGTTCGAGGTTAAGCCATTCCGACTCTATCCTGGCTACAAAGTTGGCTGCGAACTCTGCACTGATGTCACCTCGACCGCGAGCTAACAATGGCGCAAGTTCTGCTTCTGCATGCTTTTTCAAAGGCTCAGTGAGGCGGGTGAGTCGGGCTGGTTTCACGGTGCGTTCTAGTGCAGTTCGAAAAGGTGTGTGTGCTGGTGCATCGAAGTTGAGAGGAGGTCGACGAAGACCTCTGGGGTCGCTTGGAACAACAGCCTTAACACTAGATATATATGTTTTGGAGTCTAAGGCGGCTTGTTTGATATCTTCATAGCGTGTAAGAAGCCAGTATCCTCCATATTCCTTTACGTGAATCAGAGGACATTGCTTGCGAAGATAATTGTATTCTTCATGTATCTTCTCCGGACTGTCATTCGAAACCGCATCGAGCTTGCTCATTTCTTGATGAGAAATGTTTGGTATAGATTTGTCATCATATGCTGTAGTGTTCATTATATTAGTGACAGCTGTGTTTCATAACCGGTGTGTTAATATCCTTCCTCATGCAAAAGCGCCAAGGACTTT
This sequence comes from Albifimbria verrucaria, assembly GCA_020081605.1. Lineage (NCBI taxonomy): Eukaryota > Fungi > Ascomycota > Sordariomycetes > Hypocreales > Stachybotryaceae > Albifimbria > Albifimbria verrucaria. Next base: position 7,015,649 of record JAHREC010000013.1, read on the forward strand.
AGATGAGTACTGATATACGAACAAGTATTAGGAACTAGCCTGGAGATCAGAGCACTCGTGTACTGCTGTATCCCGGTGCCCACTGCCGAGGCCTTCTCGGCAGTTTGTCCTCTAAGCGGGGTAGGGTGTGAGACGATATTGCCAAAATTACCACGACGATCAGCTCAACATTACTGGTGCGGTTGATTTGAGCACAAGGAGGGGATTGTTTTGGTTCACACTAGAAGGAGGTATTATGGTGAATCTAGATCTACGGCTATCATTTGTCTAGATCTGGCATAAAATCTGGCTCTCAAGTGGTTGATTTTTCCCTCTCTTTTCGCCAAGGACCAATTTATGTTCTGTCTCCTACATCTCATCCACTTACAGAGAGTGTAAAGCTTTGGTATTGCACCAAACTATCACTTCAAAATGAACTATGAGCCTCTGAAACATAAGACTATCGCTGGAACCGAGCATAGAGAAATTGGACAGAACGATCTCTTTCGACCACCTCACGCGTACTACCGACCCCAGAACGAAAATGAGGCCAAACTCGACAAGAGAATTAATCGCAAATTTGACTTCATTGTTGTTTCTCTCCTAGCTATTGAGTTCATTGTAAGTTTGTCTATTGAGACTTATACGGGCTCAGGGCCAACTGATTCGGCAAAGTTTTGCGGTATAGATAAAACAAATGTGGGTTTCGTTGCGACCAGCTCATTCATAAAAGATGCCAATCTAGCCCCTGACGATATTCCCAATTCCCTTTCCCTCTTCTCGGTGACCTATGTAACGCTACAGCCAGTCATGGTAATATTGGCTCGACGAGTGGGCGTGAAATATTTCTTGGGGATCCAGCTTATTACGTGGGGTAGCCTCTGCATGTGTCACGCCGCCATCCAAGGCAGTAGGACTCTAGTTGCTCTACGACTTTTGATTGGCGCGGCTGAGTCGGGTTTCACTCAGATTGCGATGTACTACATGTCTGCATTATACCCGAAATATGATGTTGGCTTCAGATTTGGCATATTCACTGGGATGTATTCAGTAGCAGGAGCCTTTGCTGGTGTTCTTGCGTACGGACTTCTCAGGATACAAACACAAACTTTGCATGGCTGGCAGATCGTATTTCTCTTTGAAGGAGCTTTTACTGTTTTCCTCGGCATCATCACATTCTTTTCTCTTCCTAAGAGCCTTTCCACCGCATGGTTTCTTACTGAAACGGAACGTGAGCATGCCTTGAGAAGAATGGAAATAGATTTGGCTGGCTCGCAGGAGGAAGGCGATATCAGCAACACCAGTTTGACCAAGCGGGATTTCATTGACGTCGCTAAAGACTGGAAGAAATTACTGATCATTGTATGCAACATTACTACAGTTCTCCCAGTTACTGCCTTTACGACGTTTCTACCCTTGATTGTGCAAGGGATGGGATACAAAGGCATCGAAGCTACTCTGATGAGCATTTCACCTTTCGTTGTGTAAGCATTCTGGTTGAACTTTGCTAGAATCAAATTACTGATCATCCCCTACAATCAACAGCGGCGTTGTCGGTCTTCTCCTCATTGTTTGGTCCAGTGATCATTTCAAAGAACGAATGCTGCATGTTGTTGGTGGCCTGTGCCTCGGAATCATTGGTTGTGTTGTCATGGCTACGTCTACTAATATAAACCTTCGATATGGTTTTGCCCATGTATGCATGGCCGGCGTTTTCGTCGGCGGGCCGCTGCTTGCTGTTTTGCTAGCCAATAATACACCATGGAAGAGCACAAGGAGTGTTGTCATGGGAGTAAATGGATGGTCCAACATTGCTGGAGTTATCGCTGGGCAAATATTCAAACACAAATATGCCCCTAGATGTAAGTTTCTTGAAGAGTGTCATGGCCTGGTTGCTTTTCTCTAACATGTTGATAGATAAAGTTCCTTTGACGGTGACCATGGTTATTATGGGCTGTGGAATATGTGGTCTTGTATTCCTCAAGTACATGTACACCCGGGAAAACAACAAAAGAGCCAGTGCTATTGTAGGGTGGGATGAGTCTGACTTTGCTGCCGAAGCTACGTCTGAAGATAGGCGAGGAGATCAAAGGCGGACATTTATTTATGCCTCATGAAGCGCAATTCTAGGTCCCTTCATAGTCTTCAGTCTAATGTGAGACGAGCGAGCCATAATTTATGAGATCTCTTAACTGATGGTCTGTTATCTTCAACACCAACTTGCTATGATGTCGTGGTCTACCCTGTAGCTTGACATGAGTTTGCTTATCATGGCAATTTGCTTACGATTTCTTGCACCAACGCATCGTAGAATACCTTGTACATATCTAAGACGCCTTAACACTACGGCACACACCCGCAGCTCCCCAGAATATTTTTCTGTTGGGGCAAACCGCAGGTAGAATGAGGTCAGCTAGGAACCTTTCCCGCGTGTGTTTGATTATCTCTCGTTAGCTCTTGAATGGGTTATAACTTACACCGCTCTTGCTTTGACGCATGGGCGACTAGACGGTTTTTCGGCCCGGTCATTTCGGTTCCGGCTCAAATCAGCGAAATCACCATGGCGGGCAAGACTAAGCAGCCTCCTGTGGCACAGCCAGCCAGGGGTTTGGTACAGTATGAAATAGCTACCAAAGCACAGTCTGGCTGCCAATCTCGCTATCTACGAGCTGAAATCTAGCGATTAGTGTATCTGAGCCGATTTACGAGGGTCATTGTAGATCACTTCTCAAAGCATCAAGACATGCTTCAGCCCCGTAGCTATTCATGCAACCAGCATCACACACCCGTCAAGGACCACGCGGAACATCGAGTCAGACGAGGATGCATTCATTCAAATGGAGAATGGCTACACAAAACATGGACAAGTAAGACAGGGCATGGTGTATCAGCCCATAAGAATTATGATTTCTTTAAGCAAAGTTCTTTAACATCACATGAAGGATGTTTGGAACGGTTGGCATGGTCATATGCAAACGTGTGGCTGTGCAGCAAGCAATATTGTATTTTCTGCGGAAGCGTAACACTTGCCGCCAATCAGTTTGTCAAGCAAGAGCCTGAAACACCAGCTCTGGGAGATTGACCTTGGCTCAAATTCCCAAGCTACAGGACCAGCGGTGTGATAATGCCAACATACTCAATATCGTGCCAGGTCAGTCATTGATATGATGTAGCTGAAAATACACGATTTGATCCACGACTTAGTTAGCTATCATGAAATATCTTTGGTGACCCGTGGAGCAGCCAGAGGGCACAACGACTCGCGTATCACATTGACGCATGCTTTTCTTATGCCACTATGACTTAATCTATGGTGCTCAATGAAGATGCAGACAAGGTCCCGCGATACCGGGCGGAGAATTGGAGGTGTGATTCCCTCTAACTGCTGCTTCTTGGCAATGATATACGAGGTTCCTCATGACAGAAGGGAGACCCAGTTCGGACGTTGGCAAGCATACCCGCGGTGCCAAGACTTCGGTGGGTTGCATTGTGACTCAAGGTCAGTGGTAGGAGAATGGAGGAAACTGCCCGTAGATGGGAACCTTCAGTTGGAGTGGGCTGCAGTCATCAACTCTTTGGGCGTGGTGCATTGTGGGAATTGGATCCCCGAGGCAAGGCAACGCTAGGTGCAGGACGGGAGCTTCCACCCTGGTGCTACCCAGCCTTCATGGAAAAGCTAGGGCCAGTGGAGTCTGCAAGACAATTTACGTACAGCCTCAAGGCTCTCCGTCGGTATTTTCCCATGGTTGGATGCAGCGTACAAGGGAGCGCCGCCACACTCGTGGAGCGCTGCACACGTGGTCCGAAATTAGTTAGGGACAAGGTCAGGGTTGACCCTTGCCCGCGGAATACGGCAAGCATCGGTTTCGTGCAAGGGCCGAATTTCTGATGGTCAGATCGGATGAAGTATGGACTGCATACTAAATCAGACAAGGGACAAAAGTTTTGACCAGGTGTTGGATGCCTGGCGCTATAATGCTGTCGAAAGATTCTCTGATGCAGCCAAGGTAAACGATTGTGGGTTCTAGCAAATGTAGACATCACGATTGAACCATCCCTCCCACATTGCCATATGTAAAGCTGAAGATCAAGTCATCATTAGACCTACAAGGGAGGCCAATCGTTCAACGGAGCCTGATCAGGACAGTATTCGTCCAAGGCTTACGTGGTCCGTATTCAATCCTGTCGAACCTTTCGCTTAAGCATGTCTTGGCAACATTCAGCAGGTAGGGGTATGTCGTTTACCGCACAGTGGCCGAAGAATCCGATTTTTCTCAAAACCTCGTCTATGCCTGTGGCCGGACTTGCACATCCCCGTCATCAAATACGAGTAGGTGAGTCTGGTGACCTGAATGGCTTGGCATGTTGAAGCAGCCATTTTCAAAGGTACGTGCAGGAAGATGTTCATGTAGTCCCAACAAATCAAGCAAGGCCAGTCTATCAAACCTGCACAGTGTTGCACTTGGCCGAGACCCTTCCCATCAGTCAAACAATGGGACCTGTCAAATGCGGGTTCTTCCCTTGCAGCCGATGCACCCGGATCGACAGGCCCACAATGAGCCGCAAAACCCCGATAGTTATCAGCCCAACGTTGATTAAACGAGTTGGCTGCAGCGTTCGAAGAGTGTGCTGCTTGATTCAAGTTCACGTAGTAACAAACATGGGATTTGATGCTGGGAAAGCAAAGACAGGAACTTTTGGCGTTTGACCCTAAGCGCCACCCGCTATTCATTTTCAGCACCAATAGCCAAGCTGCAAGATGACGATGGAGGCTTTCAGCAAAAGGAAACATGGAGTAAGGCTGACTTGTACGGCAATACATTCGCCCAGTGCTGATGCGATGCTTCCTTATCATCCTGGCTAGTCTATCAACATTCGGCGAATCAGCATCAGTATCGTAGCCTACCTCTTGTTCACAGCCTACAATATTGCTTTGAACATGGTGCAACGTAGTGACGGGTCCTCGGTTCAGCCCCTTGGCACATAAGTAACAGGAACAGCTTTGATAAGCCTGAAACGATAGTGGCGCTCCCATTTGGGATACCTGCAGAATCTATCGCCGGGCTGCAGATTGCTGGGGGCGTGGTTGAAGGAGCCTTCGAGACATAAGGCTTCTAGTTCGACAAGACGTTCCTTGAAGGATTTAGAGGCTAAGTCGGTCCGAAGCACAGCCTTTGTCAAGGTGTTTTCACATTTTATGCTTGATAATTGAGCCAGAAAGGGACCTCGTAGTCTATAACCTATTTTGTTACCTATTTCGCGAGGTCTCTCGGGCCGTACTGCCTCGCGTTTCCAAGGTGTATGGTTTGGACATGGCGTTCCGATTGGGTCATGCCCTTGCATGCAAGGAGTAAGCTTGTCAGCATAAGACCAAGCATGGGATGACTTTTCTTTTTGGGTTTCCACGTGGCATATTTTCCTCGGGGATCCTGCAGCAAGCCTCCCTTGTACCAAGAACGGTTCGCTCAGCCGCTGCATGGAAGCGATGGCCTAGTGACAATGATTTCGCGCCTAGGATCATCCCTCGGCAAACTATAAAGTCCCAAAAAGTGGCATTATAGGTGCACTCCTGCTCCACAAGAGTTACAACATCGGTTGACTGCATTGCAGAATAGAAGCAGTTTACATTACCATTTGATCTGAAGGAGGAACCTGATAAATGAGTCTCAAGTTTCGAGACTGAAGCCATGAAATTCGACGAGAAGAAGTAAAAGATGTGTGAACAGAACACGTCACGGAGCGAGGAGTTAACGAAGGAACCTCGCGTGAGGAATTGACCCTAGAAAATTTGATGGTCAGCCAGGATCCTTTAGCCATACCCTTGGTTTCAAGCTTCATATATAGCTTTACTTGTAGTCAGATTAGTAGATAATCATTTTCTGGGCTTTGATCGTGAATGCCTGGACACAGCACTGCTAGATGGTGGGACAGTAGTCAACTACTAGGCATGTTAAGATATGCCGTTGAAGTAACTTTGATGGGGGCATCAGCCCCTCACCTTTGCGATGCCTTCATAGTTCATAGACACCAAGGCTCACCACAGCTGCCTAATAGGCAGGGGATTGTCAATGTGCGGGAATGGCTGACCGCAATCTTACACTTCCGGATGCAATGAACCCATGCGTTGGCCCTGTCTCCAATTAAAACGATTTCGCGGTCCTGTGGCTTGATACCCGATTCTTCTTCAGCTGCATCGACTAGGTCGTATCGCAGGCAAGCCATGGACATGGATCGCTTGGGCCTTTTGAAAGCTTGCCCGGGCGTCCCGGAGCAAGTTGGGCAGACCCTCAAGGAAGTCACCCTCCTGAACTTCATTCTCAATGAGGATTCTTTATTCCGGTTGCCTCATTGTTGAGTAAGAGCCAACGGTGGGGTTGGGCTTGGCACTCATGGTGAAAAAAAGATAAAAGGGAGAGTTTTCCATCTTGTAGCAGTCAGTAACTCGGAAGCACCTCTCTCGGGCATACTACCAGACAAACTTGAGCTTGCTTGACTCGGAGTCCTTCAGTTTTGCCTTTCATTTACAGTCCAAGATGTTCAAACACACACTTGGAGCTGCTGCCCTCAGCTTGCTTTTCAACAGCAATGCTGTCCAGGCAAGCCCTGTCCCCGAGACCTCACCGGCAACTGGACATCTCTTCAAGCGAGTTGCCCAGATCAGCCCACAGTATCCCATGTTCACAGTACCACTGCCAATTCCTCCTGTTAAGCAGCCCCGCTTGTGAGTGACAGATTTCAAAGTGCAGTCTCTTGGAAAGAATATGCTGACTCTATGGATGAAGGACTGTAACCAATCCTGTGAATGGACAAGAGATCTGGTACTATGAGATCGAGATCAAGCCCTTCACTCATCAGGTTTACCCTGACCTTGGATCCGCTGATCTGGTCGGGTACGATGGAATGTCTCCTGGCCCTACTTTCCAGGTTCCTCGTGGTAAGACTTCGAGACCATATAAAAAGCGATTTGAAAAAAAAAAAAAATGAGCGCTAATTAGAGAAACAGGAGTTGAAACAGTTGTCCGCTTCATTAACAATGCTGAGGCTCCTAACTCTGTTCACTTGCACGGATCATTCTCTCGTGCCGCCTTTGACGGATGGGCAGAGGACATCACCGAGCCTGGCAGCTTCAAAGACTATTACTACCCAAACAGACAGTCTGCCCGTACCCTATGGTACCACGATCATGCTATGCATATCACTGCTGAGAACGCCTACCGTGGCCAGGCTGGTCTCTACATGCTCACTGACCCAGCCGAAGACGCTCTTAACTTGCCAAGTGGATATGGCGAGTTCGATATTCCAATGATCCTCACGTCCAAGCAATACACCGCAAACGGCAACTTGGTCACCACTAATGGAGAGCTGAACTCATTCTGGGGTGATGTAATTCACGTGGTACGTATAAGCAATCTTTTCTATGCCCTGTTATACACTACAACCCCCATCAAACAGTACGACATACTGACAACTGTAGAATGGTCAACCCTGGCCTTTCAAGAACGTTGAGCCTCGCAAATATCGATTCCGCTTCCTCGATGCTGCAGTTTCTCGCTCTTTCGGCCTTTACTTTGCTGATACTGATGCTATCGACACTCGCTTGCCCTTCAAGGTTATTGCCTCTGATTCTGGTCTTCTTGAACACCCTGCCGATACCAGCTTGCTGTACATTTCCATGGCCGAGCGTTACGAAGTTGTGTTTGACTTCTCCGACTATGCTGGCAAGACTATCGAACTCCGCAACCTGGGTGGTAGCATCGGCGGCATCGGAACAGATACCGACTATGATAACACCGACAAGGTCATGCGTTTCGTGGTCGCAGACGACACAACTCAGCCAGATACCTCAGTCGTTCCTGCCAACCTCCGTGATGTTCCTTTCCCTCTCCCACCACAAACACCCCCGACAGTTCCGCTTTGGCCGCACCGGTCCTACTTGGACTATTAATGGTGTTGCTTTTGCCGATGTTCAAAATCGTCTGCTTGCAAACGTACCTGTTGGTACTGTCGAGCGTTGGGAGCTCATCAACGCCGGTAACGGCTGGACGGTATGTTTCCTTCCGAATATGACTAGCTTTGCTAGAAGTTGAGAAGAATTTCCACTAACACGTCTCAGCACCCTATTCACATCCATCTTGTCGACTTCAAGGTCATTTCTCGTACTTCCGGCAACAACGCGCGCACAGTCATGCCATACGAGTCCGGTCTCAAAGATGTTGTCTGGCTTGGTCGCCGCGAAACTGTGGTTGTTGAGGCTCATTACGCGGTAAGTACTGTTCTCCATGCCAATTTAAAGCTGATTGCTAATATCGGGTAGCCTTTCCTGGTGTCTACATGTTCCATTGCCACAATTTGATTCACGAGGATCACGATATGATGGCTGCCTTTAACGCCACCGTCCTGCCAGATTACGGTTATAATGCCACTGTTTTCGTTGACCCTATGGAAGAGCTTTGGCAGGCTCGTCCCTATGAACTCGGCGAGTTCCAGGCTCAGAGTGGCCAGTTCAGCGTTCAGGCTGTTACTGAGCGTATCCAGACTATGGCTGAATACAGACCTTACGCCGCAGCTGACGAGTAGAAACATACCAGATGTTGTATTGATGAAGGAAGCCAGGAAATCTCATGAATAACTTGTATCTATTCCATTCGTGCTACACCATATAGGCCATGACCGGCAGCTAGACTGTTAGGCTGAGCATCACTTTTACCGCTGATATGGAGACTACATTTGAAGGATAGCACGTGTTGCAAATGCTATACGCTCAAAAAATGAATATTCTACTGGTTCTTACTGAATTTTCAAAACCTTGTGAAATGCTTCCATCACATGAAACTCAGCCACTTGCGACAGACTTTATGAATTGCTCTCATCCGGAACATCACTTGCAATTCGCCAGTTTATTGATGAAGCCTAATTTAGTAATCCAGTTGGTACTTCGAGCCTCACTGTCTTTCCTCAACCACCAGGATCTTGTGACTACTCTGGGCAGGTACTGAATTTTCATTCATGATTCTAATTGGAGTGAAGACTGCTATTTTACCCTTACTATGTATGTATGTACAAACCAAGTGGTCCTCTCTGGCCCACATCATGCAAATGGCTTAACTAGTTCATGACCCGTTACCAAACAATGCTTAATTGACCCTGCGCCATATGCTGAACGCATCAAGACTTGTTTATCGATGCAATTATTCGTAAAATCTCTCGTTCCATTCAAGCTCTAGATGTTCTAGAGGGATGGGCCACAGACTCATAAGTGGACCCTGGATTTGAGACACGCACTGGGCATGCTCAGAAGGCGGTTTTATCTCCTCAAGACATCCACCTGAAGCGTTCTTCACATTCCGGCAGACTCCCCGTTTGCGTTGCGAGTATGTTATGGAATTCTGTTCGGTAGGACCCGTAATGTTGCATCCCTGCATTGGGTGCACCCGGTCTTCTTGTCCATGGCACCAGTCTCGTCTCCCGAGATAGCGCACTCGTCCGAGGAGTCTTCCGGCAAGTCGATGCAATAGTCATCGAATACAGAAGCAATTGCTTGGAGAGAGCAAGCCTTTTCTGTAGAGTTCTTTGCAGACGAGGAGGTGGTGCAGCAGGTCTTGTTCAAACGGCCGTCTACGCGGAGACGGGGATCTCCTTGGACAAGGTTGGTTGCTGATGGCATGTTTGCGAAGTGTATGGAATTATCCCTTGTGAAGAAAAGATCTAAGTGAGGTACCAATAGGGAATGGTTTTAATGTAAGGCGATTACAAGAGTGAAGGCTTGTAAACATTGACGGAGTGAACCTGGAGTTTATATACTGCATGGATCAAGATGGAACCCGAGGGCGGGAAAAAGATAAAAAAGAAAACAGAAAAAAAAAAAAACGTATGAGCAATCGCTGTGTGACATCCGATATACATGACATCAAGAGTCATGGTAAACTGAAATTTTCACTGACACGGTTCCTGGCCTGAATCGATTGTGGTGAGACGAGCGGGAGTATCCGGAACTCCGTCGGTGGCGCCACCTAAACCCGAGATGATCCGACGCGTTAACAGGCCACTCGAGCCGGCGAGTCTTGGCTTGGCTACATCACGAAACTCGTCATTTCGGTGGATTTTTTTTTTTTTTTGACTAGTCTTGCTGGCTCCACATATAAACCGTTGAATCGCCGAATAATGGGCTGTAACCATGGTTCTGGGTCATCACTAACTATAATTCGATACACACCGGCGAGCCGGCCTGATTCTTTCCACTCGATGGTTAAGAACGTTTGATGTCTACTAGATTTGGTTCAGGTCCAGGACAAGTACTAATCCATTTCTGACCAGCTTGAGTCAGGCAAAACTCATGTATGGCGTATGGGAGGCCAAGCACGTCCCTAGTAAGTAGACCAGTGAGTAGATTTGCCAGCTTGCGTCTTGCATCTACCACGTTGTAACGATCATTAGACAGCATTTTGATCTGGTCAGGTGGCGGAGGTTTAGACGTTAATTCAACCACCGATCCTAGAACCAAGATGCTACAGGTTGTCAATTTTTCCTCTAACATGCATCATAAGACGCATATGGATGTGTATTATATCAATAGCTTTTACACAACAAGCAAAACACCAGAGCAATCTTAGATTCAAATGTGCAATAACATGTTCATGTCTGAGCGACTGAGCCAAATGAAAAATACAGGAGAGAATCTGCGTAGCAGAACTTCCACCCCTGGCTTTCCTCGAGTCAATATCCACTCCAAGGTAGCATATGATTTATCTCGCGGCAAAAATACACCACATGTTTGCTGAAGCCTGACATACATGACCGACCATCGCTTTCGCGCCTACCACCTTGAATCATGCCCTGCTTAATCTTGGCATGCTCTAGCCTGCTCGGGCACATGCAACCCTGACGGTGACCCCACACCGAGTAGAACATAGCCAAGCTCGTTAGACATCAAATGAAGAAACGGAGAAATTAAACCCGATCCTGAATGAGATACCCCGTGAAGACACATGATATGTGCAATAATTTATAACTCTTCTCTCCTCATTCCGTCTGACCCAAGAACTGGTGACCAAACTTCCATGCCCGAAGAGCGATGTAACGTCTCCTCTACCGTGACTGGGTCCCGTGGTAAACTTTATAAAGATGAAACGTGAAATTATATCCTTAATTCAGTGTTCGGATATCAACGAAGGGTTAGGACATTTCGGCCGCAAAACGTGATGAAGCTTAATGACTCTTAATTGACCAAACCTGGCACTTGACTGATATTAACACCCGTGGATTAGTCTCATGCGGAAAATACCCTGGCAAGGATCGTAGGAGAACTCCCCGGTCGATAGAATGTAGTCGTTTCCAGGAAAGCCTTGGCAATTATATGGCAAAGGTGCTGATCCGTTTAAAAGCCTCTCAAGGTCATGCATTCTCTACTGTTTAATTTTCTTGCTTGGTTGCTTCGACCTCATCAAAGCATAAATTCAATCGCTAGCTAGTCCTTTGACGTAAAGGAAAACTCGGCATAGCTTTCGCGATCAAGCATATACGAATTTCCTGTTGAAAGTTCTCAGAGTACACTTACACTCTCTTTCTGATATTCACATCATCACTGTCAAGCTCTTGACGGAACACCTGTTATTCGATACTCCTTAAACACTCCAAATCTCATTCATCCTCTTAAAATGGGCTTTAAAAGATTGGTCCCCGTCGTAACGATGGGTGTTGCTGTTATTCAGGCCGCCGTGCCAACTATTCCGGGGTTCAGCCTCACTTGGAGTGACGATTTTATTGGATCTGTCAACTCCCTTCCAAGTACTTCAAACTGGATTATCGATAGTGGCACATCATATCCAGGTGGACCTGCGAATTGGGGTACTGGAGAGATACAAGTATATACTAGCAATTCTCGGAATCTCCGACTTAACGGCAACGGCATTCTTCAAATTACTGCGCTAAAAGATTCCAATGGTGGCTGGACATCTGCCCGCATAGAGACACAAAGATCCGACTTCCTTTGCCGTCCTGGTGGTCGTATGCGCATTCAGGCTAGTTTAAGCTTGCCCGCTCTTGGTGGTAATGCTATTGGCTACTGGCCTGCCTTTTGACTCTTGGAAGTAGTTATCGGGGTAACTACTGGAATTGGCCGGCTGTGGGCGAGTTTGACATGATGGAGAATGTCAATGGTATAAATCGTGTCTGGGGTGTCTTGCACTGCGGCGTCAACCCAGGTGGACCTTGCCGTGAGACGGATGGGTTGGTCAACTGAGCGTGATGGTGGAAACCCCTCTTCAGGGCAATTTCCACACCTACACTTTTGAAGTTGACCGCACCCAGTCACTGGAGGCTATACGCTGGTACCTCGATGGTACACTATACTGGCAGATCGTTTCTACTGACGTTCCATCTGATGTTTGGGCCCAGGCCATTCATAACCCTCATTTCATTTTGCTCAACTTGGCCATTGGAGGAGCTTTCCTAATAACAATTACGGTAGTGCCACACCTCTACCAACTACGGCATCTGGTGGTCAACTTCAAGCTGAATACATCGCTGTATATAACTCTTGAATGAATCTAGATCTGGTCACATCCTGAACGGTTGGGAAGATTCACGGTATCTTGAGTATATACTCCAAGTAGAACTTTCATAATTCCATTCCTATTGATCTAATTTTGAGATTGAGCTGCCTTTGATTCGCAGAGCCGTGTGTCTTGATTCAAAAATAAAAAGACAAAGACTCAATAAAAAGATTGAGATGATCCTAAAGAGTAAAACAGAACCAGGGGTTTGGGACTCCGTAACACATATGTAAGATAAATCAAGACTTAGCATATCACTCTGACAACCCAACCCAACTATGGTGCCATTAGACTATATCACAAAACCTTGCCACTAATGTAGGCTGAAGTCGAATCTGAAATGAACTTTCTTGCTGGCCAGTTGGTGACGTAGCCTATATTCAGCATGAAAACTCATATAAATCTCTCAAGTTTATGTCTTGGCCCCTCAAGGAGTGAAAGATCATCGTTTCCTGCATAAGGAAGGTTTCCGGCAACAGAAGGTCCGACATCGTTCAAACCAGATCCCCGCAAAATACGGCAAATACCAGGTTCCCGCCTGGACCTTCAACATAAAAGGCATGCTTGGAGGGTATCGAATTATTTTTTATGATCCAGCAAAGCTTTGGTACCCATAAATTAAATCCAAACAATTCTGTGAATTTTAGAGCATTGAATTCCTGACCTTAATCATGCGTTGGTCTATAAACCAATCAGGCCTGCTCAAGCTTCTATGTTTGGTCTCTCAATGCTCTGCCTCGTCTAGAACCGCTGGCCCTTGGTGGTCAGAGCCATTCGGCATGTACCAAACGAATCTTCGTGAGATCGATGCTGATATGGATGTAGGAGTGGTGGCGGATGTTATTAAAAGCCATGGTTCAACAGCTTGGCTCACCAGTGTCGGTGGCATTCTCGCCAATTATCCTTCAAAGCTTGAGTTTCACACAGTCAATCCATTATTGCATCAGCGCGCAAGCGGTGACCTTATTCAAGACACACTTGACGCTGCTCGTTCACGCGGCCTCCGCCTCCTTGCTCGCATGGATTTCTCCAAAGTTCATCGCCCCATTGCGGAACTACATCCAGAATGGCTCTATATTTCTCCAAATGGGACCTGGCAAACCCACACAGCTGGGCTTGTCTCTGTCTGTCCTTCCGGCCAGTGGTATCAGGAACGCATATTCGATATCCTTGATGAAGTTATGACGAATTATCCCATGGACGGCTTCTTCATCAACTGGGCTGGGTTTAACGAACGAGACTACTTTCGAGTGTATCATGGTGTCTGCCATTGTAAAACTGCCAGGATCGCTGGTTAGAGTATGCCGGCGACATCAAGTTGCCAGATGGACCATGGAGTGAAGGCTATGCAGATTGGAAAATCTTCAGTGACAAGATTATCGACGAATGGACGGCCCGTGTTAGAGATTTTATTGCAGAACGGTTGCCGGAAGCAGGCCTGATTCTTGGATCAGCAGCCGACATAATGTTCCATGAGGCCAACAATGCCATCGATCGTGAGATATGGCATCACGCAACATTGGAAACGGTCAGTAGATTCAAGTCTTATCGACCTGAGGTTCCTGTCCTTGTCAATGCGGCCTCTTTTCTCGACCACGCATACCGGATCACGGCGGAAGATGCTCATCAGTTCGCACAATATCACTTACAAGCTATTGCTAGGGGCGCAAATCCATCAACATATATTATCGGAGTTCCAGGAAAATCCCTTGGCCAGGCATGAAAATGGCATCTGAATTGATGAACTTCCATGCGAAGTGGAAAAACATCTACGCTGGGCTGAAGCCTGTAGCCAAAACTGCCCTTGTTCTTCCACATTCTTCACAAAGAAATGCCTCAAGCTTTGCATCGTCTCTATCTGAGTACCAGGGACTTTACAAGTCACTACAAGAGCTACATATTCCATTTGACGTAATTGGACAACAAGACATCTCAAAAATTGCCAACAATAGTGGCCTTGAGAGATATAATATCATAATCCTTCCGGACCTTGGCTTGCTGAAGTCAGGGATGCTACGGTTTTGGATGATTGGGTAGGATCCGGAGGCTCATTAATTGCCACCGGAGAAGTTGGAACGAATGAAGACCAAGCGTTGCAGCTAAAGTCTCTCCCAGCTTCTCGCCGTCTTGAGTTAATTACTGACAGCGAGGAGCTCTGGTCAACGTATTTCGCTCCAGAACAAAACAGGACAAGTGAACACTACTACGAAGGCCCCCTAATCCCCATTCTAGGTACATACAGCATGTATGAGTGGAGAAATAATTCTTTCGGCCGATACAAAAGCTGGGTTATGCCCCGTTTGCTCCCCAGAGTATATCTATGGGAATCAGCAGGTAGACGAGCGCGGAATCGGCATTGGTACTTTCAAACATGGAACGGGTTTACTAGTTCCTTTTCCACTAGGTCGTGGTTACCGCGAATTGGGCCTTGGTATTTTCCGCGACTTTTTCGATTTGGTTATCAGCGAAATTGACATCAAAATGAAGGAAAGGATAACTTTTGACATCGCGCCACAGGTCGAGATTACGTTGATGTCGAATAACCAATACTTGGTGATACATCTAATCAATTTGTCAGGCATCCGTCGACAAAACTTTGGACAGCACTTGCCAGTTCCAGGAGGGAGTGTAAAGATACGAGGAGAGAGTCGTGACATTAAGGCGCGTAGCTTGCGCGGAAACATTACTTTGGAAGTGATAGACGGAGAAATCAAGTTGCCAGGCCTGGATTTATATGATGTAGTGGTTCTAGAGGGGCTGAAATGAATAACATAGGCGAGGATTCTATGATCATGCTATTATAGTCAGTCTATCCCATCCGGATTAAAGGATGAAAAAGCGGGCGAGAACACGAGCGCCCCCATAATTTATGTACAAAAGACCCACTGAACATGAGGACGTTGAGTGTTGGTATGGGTATTGCTCGTATATGCCCCATTAAACCTAGGTTGTGGGCCTAGAACGAAATGAAGATAATGCAATACCATCCTTATAAGAAGAGAACCGTTCTCGGCACATACCGTCATGTTCTTGGCAGATATTCTTAACACAATATTTCGTCAATATCTCATCATGAAATCTTTAACGACAGCCCTTTGGGTGGCGATAGGTGTTGCCGCAGCCAAAAATGATGATTCCCAGAATTCATTGAGAGTCGAATGGAGGGATCTGCCGGAGGCAACGCAGATTCGCTACGTGGAAGCGGTTAAGTGCTTGGACACTCTTCCATCGAAACTTGGTCTTGAGACATCGCGCTACAACGACTTCTCATATGTGCACTCTGCATTGAATCTACAAAGTATTTACTTGATCGACATTGGATTAGGTCACTTGCTGATCAAACGATAGTTCATTTCGTTGCACAATTTTTACCTTGGCATCGCTATTTTCTCCACGTCTACGAAACCGCACTGAGAGAGGAATGCAGTTATGAGGGCCCAATGACCTATTGGGACTGGACAATTGATTCTGATGACTTGTCTCAAAGTCCGGTGCTTTCACCAGATACGACTAAAGGGTTTGGCGGAAACGGCCTTAATGGTGGATTTGTTTCACCTTCAAGACCCAACCCATTGACCATGTGTGTTATGGACGGAGCATTTGCAAACTTCACTGTAGCATACTATGGCGGTTCACTGCGCCCGCACTGCTTGAATCGAGGCTTCAATGACGGCGCGAACACTTTATTTGGCAAATATCAGCAGCAGGAATATAATGCGAGCAAAATATCTCAAATTCTGAAAGACAACAAGAACTTTTCGACCTTTGCTACCCAGCTAGAGAATGAACCCCATGGTGCTATACACCAAACCATCGGTGGGGATATGATTCCATCAACATCACCAAATGGCAAGTTGGCTATTGTTTCCATAACCCTTAACAAAGCGCTAATGTTTCGCCAAGATCCCTTTTCTTCCTGCACCATGGTCAAATTGACCGACTGTGGTGGATGTGGCAGCAGGAGGACTTGAGTGTCCGGAGCCAGGATTTTTCAGGCATCCGTATCCTGCCCACAGGAGAGGTCGCATCCGAAAGCGCATCCCTCCTTGATATACTTCCAATGCTTGGCCTCGCAGAAGACGTCGCTGTTCAGGACGTCATGTCTACAAATACAACACTGCTGAGATATAGATATTGATCTATGCAATCATATGTACATTGACCAAAATCCTCGGTATCGAAACTCGGAGACATTCTATGCTCTGATTGAACTCCCGTCACATGCCCTGCTGGTCCCAAATGTCACATCGAATAAACAATCTTATTGCAGTTGTAGGAGCAAGTAACTCGTGCCTGGGACATCCAGGGATTTAGTGGACAAATCCACGACGCCTTCCCACCTAAAAAGTCGTGGTGATAATTTTTGCGCAGCACCTACAAGTGGCCTGGCGACTAGCACCGTTTCACTGCAAAGAGGTACCTATCGAGTGCCTGAACTCCACTAGTCCATATCACTATCTGTTGGCTCACAATTACGCTAAAGCAGACTTTTCGGGTCCTCTCAGGCTCGCAGATGGAGTCTAGGCGCAGGCTGGGGCTGAGTGCAGGTCATCAAGGCCCAACCGAAAGGAGAGTGGTGGGTACATGCGCTAAAACTCAACTTCAATTTTCATTCGAGTCTCATCATGACGCTCGAGGCTTCGTCGCCGGCCGGTATATCGGACCTGCTTACAGTGGTCATTACGACATCTCCTACTCCTTCCGCACCTTCTACAGAGCTAATATCCGCTGTTCTAAAGTCCTTTACCGGTCATTGCATTGCCCTGGTCGAGTGCCGGATAGTGGTGGTGTTTGACCACTATGATCAAGTCGTCGCAGTGCCAAGGCTCAAACGTGGCCAAGTCTCCATCGAACAAGCAGAAGCGTATACAGAGTATAAAAAAATGTGAAAGAATTGGTGAACAGAACTTACCTGCCGGTGAACAGCGAACAGCCGGCATCTTGGATGAGTAGTCAAGTTGAGGCTGAATCTGGGTCACCGATGGGTAATTCTGGCGGGAACTTTGTCACCGTGGATATCATGGCAACTGCAGATCACCAAGTTACCTTCGTTGAGCCACATCGGCGGTTGGGATTTGGCCTCGCGGTTCGCACAGCGTTGCGAACTGCAGCCACGCCATACGTCTGGATCCACCAGCACGATTGGACCCTGGAACTCCCTGTTCCAATCCTACCCATGCTCGAAGTTATGGAGAGGTCCAAAGATGACTCCTTTGCACCAGTTCGATATATCTGTCTTCCTTCTTGTCGTACGCTCGACTACGCCACTTCCAATCATGTTACGAGGTATCCAAAGCTAAACGAACTTACGCAACGTTTAAAGAGAGAATTTGACACGAGCTCCGGAGAAGTTGTGTCCCTCACACCCATGTTCTTTTGGCATGACAAACCGCACATTGCCAACCGGAGCCATTATCTCGCTACCGTATTTCCCTCCCGACTATCAATGGTCCGGGGTGCGTTCATCGAGGACTCCATTGGCCAAAGGGCAAGGAACCAGATGAAAGATGGTCAGTGGGCAAAGTGGGCTTGTTGGCTACTGCACCCTCCTGGATTACAAAGGCCATTCATAAGGCATATTAATGGACGGACATGGAGAGGTGAACAGGCAACGAAGTTGCTGATTGAACGACAAATACAAGAATCTCGGCAACACGCTGGGCGGGGAAAGAGTGGCAATGCTAATGTACCGAATAGATTAGAAATAGACCAAGAGCCATAAAATAAAGCATTTAATACAAGCTCATACTGCTGGAGAGACCTTAGACACTATGATACCGGCCTGCTTTACTCAACCTAGCAACCAGCGAGGCTTGTGATTGAACCACCCTTCAGAATAAAAGGCGATTGCAATGGCTTCGAAAAGTAAGAAACCCCTCAGCGGCTTTTAGAAAACCACACACCAATTTTCATATTTGATGACCCGGTGATTATGGCTTCTCCCAGCAGGTTGGGTACATGTATCCGTCGGCAGTCGTCTTCTATCATCTGCCCAGTTGAATTGTTTGCAGGAAGGGGTGGCTACACCCTCATCAGCTCTTATGCAAGTCGACCAGAACAATATAAAGATGGACCAATCTTGTGCATGGAGTACTCCGCCAAAATAAGCCACTGCAGCAGTACCAAAAATTACGCAATCCTCGTTTATTTGCACCAATCTGCCAGTTTCAACGACTCGAGTGATATGTTGTCGGGACA
Source organism: Albifimbria verrucaria (assembly GCA_020081605.1). Lineage (NCBI taxonomy): Eukaryota > Fungi > Ascomycota > Sordariomycetes > Hypocreales > Stachybotryaceae > Albifimbria > Albifimbria verrucaria. Next base: position 7,034,377 of record JAHREC010000013.1, read on the forward strand.
AACAGCGTTTGGCTGTCTGAAACGTTTCCAAGAACATAATGCCTATAGCAGAACGAGACATGTGCGACCTAACTCAGCATAATGAACCAACCTCCCTCATGCTAAAGCCATTTTAAGCATACCTTCCTAACAAACTTTATATGGCTTCAAGCCAAGACTTGTAATTCCAGTTGCCTGAATTGACTGCCAGGAGAACAAGGTCCTATCCTATAGAGTGGCTGTTTTGACGCCATACTCCACCCGATAAGCGCAGCCATGATCATATGAGCCTGCCCTGTTAGGAAGGTGATGATACTGTCCTGTGGTTTCGCTGAAATGGTGGACACCATGGCTGAAAGGGAACATGTATTAAATACCTAGATGATAGACCAATACTAATAAGTGCTTTGACAAGATTGTTAGATCTCCCTTGAAAACAGCACAACGATAAAATGCTTTTCACCGGGTTTTTAGGTCTCGTACCGTTTGCAACTCTTGGGCTTGCCGCTCTAGCACCGCTGTATACACCAGAACAAGTTGATTCAATCATTGCGGACAAATATATTATCAAGCTGAAAAATGATTCGAATTTTCTTACACTAGCTAGGTCAGGACGGAATGATCGACTGAATAAGGCCTTTGAGAAAGCGGACCATATTTATGATGGAGTATTCAAAGGCTTTGCTGCCAAGCTGGATGCTGTCACTCTGAAGCTGTTCCGCGAACATCCGGATGTAAGACCATGCTACAGCTTGGTATGATCATATGTTTCGCTAAACAAGTACAAGGTCGAGTACGTTGAACGAGATACCCTTATATCCATAGCAGGGTATGTCACTCAAGCGAATGCTCCATGGAACCTGGCTAGGATCTCTCACCGATCTCTGGGGTTTACAACCTATGTTTATGACGATTCCGCCGGCCTAGGCACTTGCGTCTATATTCTTGACACAGGCATTGCCGCCACCCATCCTGTCTGTCCTTCCAAACATTTGATGGTGTTCCTTGGGCTAATCAAGATGATAGCAATTCGGCGGACGTGCAATTCAAGGTGCCAATTTTGCAGGTGGCTCTGCAACTGATGGAAACGGTCATGGTACCGCCGTTGCTGGCGTCATAGGCAGCATCATTTACGGCGTAGCAAAGAAAACCACCATTATTGGTGTGAAAGTGGTAGGAGATAATGGTTCCGGGGCCGTCAGCAATATTATTGCTGGTTTCAACTATGTTTCTCAAGACTCAGCTACACGAAACTGCCCCAAGGGCGTCATCATAAACATCTCACTGGGAGGCGGGTATTCGGCAGCTCTAAATAACGCTGCTGCGGCTTCGGTCAGAAGCGGCAAACTTGTTGCGGCTGCAGCAGGCAGTAGTGGTACGAACTTGGCCAATTTCTCCCCAGCGTCGGAGCCACTGGTCTGCACGGTTGGTGCCACTACAGCTAGTGACAGTGTTGCGATTTCGTCCAATTATGGACCAGGACTGGATGTTTGGGCTCCTGGCCAAAACATCATCACAACGTGGCTCAATGGTGGTACAGTAAGTAAAGTTTTCCTACCTCTAGAAACTCCTGGCGCTTACTTTATATCTTAGCAAACTCTTTCAGGAACATCGCTTGCAGCACCGCATGTTGCCGGGCTAGGAGCTTACCTTGCAGCTCTTGAAGGTGTGGAACCCAGGGGCACTCTGCGCCCGTATTCAACAATTGGCAACACCAAACATCTTGACTGGTGTACCTGCTGGGACGAACAATCTACTCATTTTTAACGGCAATCCTACTGGATAAACGTTGCGCTACAAATTAAACGCAGCAAAACCCACGTCTATGGCTAGTAGTTATGGTTGGTGTTGTTAGTAGTGGCATGGCTGGTTTTGGGAGTGAGACACATAACTAGGGAAGACACCTTCAGCTACCAAATTCAACGATTAAGTCAATTGGCCTCTCAAGTTCTGTGAAGTGCAGCTCAGCCAGTTTGCTGAGTATCATGTATCTTGCTTGATCTCCACGTATGATGCTTTTTTTTTCTTATTCAACCTGCACTTACTTCCCATGGGAGACTAGAGACATGACAATATGAAAGTGTAACCAGTGGGTGGGACGCGATGCTTTAGACTGGGACGACTATGAACAATCTACTTGAGCGCCCGCCCGAGGCTGCAGAAAATGTTACTGATCGAAGACATGACCAATTAGGATCGGGTAAACTGCAGACACATTAAGGGTCTAGAGAGCTAGCCGAGAGTAGATGTACCAGCATTGTTCCCCATTACATTAGTACTCGTAGCCACATCAAGCAGCTCCATCTATCGCAGGAATATCAAGTCACTTCATGTATCAGCATGATAATCAGCACATTAAGGGTCAGTTACATTCCCTGCAGCTTTGGGCGCTAAAGCTGATATTCCAATGGTGTAAAAGCGCGAATGGGATTCCGTCAGATTTCCTGTGGTCAGTGCCTGGCTGAGACAAGATTAACGGGCCTAGCACAGGCCGAGCGACAAAGGAAGGCTGTAGCTGCAGAGGCTTGCCCCTAGAATATCGAATCTGCCGGCAAACTGCATTGCCGAAAGTACCAGTGTCGGGATATGCAGCCCCCGGTGATAGCTGACGAGCAATAGCACAATCTTAGTGTAATCATCAGTTCATGATTGTCATGATAGACATGGCTTGTATCCCTAGCATATGGCTTACTTTTGGCAAGTGGGAAGGGCTCCGTCGCAACGAATTCTTCGGTATAACTGATCACTAGAGTAGAGTAGCTTGGTGCCATCTGCTTGCCCGTGCATGTCCATCCTCTTCGGATCGTCGTTGTTCAATAACGGGAGCAAACCTGTTGGCAATTGCCGGTTGGGTATCCCGCACAGAACATCTAGGAGAAAAAGTGGCCCTAATTACGCATGCAGTCAACCTGGAGGTCGGTTTCAAGCTTCTGGTATGAAGCCCATGTACTCCTCTCACAAACAGTAGGGCTGTTCTCGTCCATCCCAGACCCACAGCAACGTTCCCGAAAAGCCACTGCATTAGTTGGGTAACCACTAACTAACGCTATTAGGCAACGGCCCGTGTCTCGGCAATTATTCTAAGAACTCCCTTGTTGAACATCTCCTGGATGTAGCTCAGCCATCAAAATACTCGTTAGTGAGCCTGACTGGTGAAGGTATATATGCATTTGAAGCTATATCAATATACCTCATACGAGTTATTAGCCAACTTACCGACAATTTTTCTCTGTTGACCTACGATATGGGGTTGCTTGCGAAGCGGTCCCTCATTTATGACACTCACAAGAAGGGATCAAAGAAAGGTGGCGCCCCACAGCTTTCACCGTAGCTACAAAGGCTTTATGTGATGAAGAAGAGCCATATGAGTTAGTGTATCTCACAGGATCATTCCTAAATATCTTTCTAAAAGTCTCTTCGCGATGGTAGCTTCATGGTGCCCTCTATACCTTGTCATCATTAACTCAGGCCAACTGCATATCGTCAGGTGTATGAGGGATTTTGTTGCCCCCTCCCCGTCCAAATGACCATGCGAGGCCTGCGGCGATTCTGATGAGATACCCTACACTGGATACACACGATACCAGAAGGTTCGCTGTGCTAGTTCTCGAAGAATCAGCCCAGGTCAAGGCCAACAAGATCAGTTTGCAGGATCAATGAAGAGAGACGCTTGGCATATTTAGTGAGCTTACAGGCAAGGGCATCCATGTGATACGGTGAACCATTCACGAGATCAATAGGCTAAGCATGACGGATTTTGGCACGGTTGTCCGATTTTGTTCCAACTTGAAACCGCCGTGGCTCATCGAACAAACCGTAGGGAGGTCTAGACTAAACATAGAATGCCATCCACTTCATTTCCAACAGTACTGGACCGAGACACCGTCCAAATCCTGGTGTGTGTCTCGGCAATGAGAACGAACGGGCGTTTCTTGGTTGCTGATGATGATCCGAGGGTGGGGCGTCAGTTCCGCTCTTCACTTCTACAACAGCCCGTCAGGGTTCGTAATTGACTGCGACACTCGAGACGGTTTGCTGTCGGAATGAAGCGCCCGAGTCCCCGTCGTATATGCAGGGTAGCGCTCTTGAAGACGACGGCCAATTCAGCTTGGAGGAAGCCATGCATGGGTCGGCAATCACAAATGATCAACATATGAAATGAGACAACGGGATAACCGGTGACGGCGGTAGTGCAATGTCTATCAACCGGTCGGGGTCTCTTGCAGAAAGGGCTAGTATCGGCAAGTTATTACTGGTTCCCGATGGCGCTGAGCTGGAGTGGCGTCTCAATGGCAAGCTGTTGAAGCCTAATCCGTCAACTCAGCTGCACCATGCAGTTTCGTGGCTTATTACCGTTACTCTGGTTGCCCAATTCGTCAACGCCCAGAGTCGAGTCCTCCACACAAAGGACACTGTCGATTCCTCTAGGCCTCCAATGCTTGGTGGCTGTGAGACATGATTTCCGAATCCCTAGCAATGGCTATGCTACTGATCGCCTAACAATTTCAAGCATCCGTATTATGCAGCCTATAAACAGCCCCTCATCCCTCGTTTCTCACCGTCGTCGTTCCTCTCCTGCATTGTGCATTTGCTGTCGCTCTTGACGTCTTACATATGTCTGCTGTTGCCGTTGCCGATCTAGTATGTTAGGCCTACGCAAGAGCTTCAACGGTAAATCATCTCTCTCGCATCCACTCATCATTGGCTGACAAGGAATACTCACATAGCAAGAAGAAAACGCAAGGACTCGAATTCTTCTTCTCTGGTGTCGGAACAAGGCGAAGAGGAATCCTCCGCTCGAGCAGCCATGGACACAATCCGCAATGGGCTTTCTGACACCTTGTCAGGCTTGAAGAACAAAGGCCAGAAGACCGAGAACCACCCCGCTGTTTCCGTCACCGAGCTTAAGACGCATGCCGACGATGAGTTACAGGTTGAGGAGTCTGTCTCCTCCCACAACTCCAAAACTCCAGTCAATGGGTCTAAACATGAGACCAAAAGTATTGCGACGGACAAAGAGGACTCTGACATAACTCTCTGGAACTTTGGACGCGTTAAGGATGTCTTCAAAGTGTCGCAGGTCTCATAAGCCGTAGCGCGGACTACAATGAGACTGCTGTCAAAGAAACAGACCTGCGTTCCTATTTACGATTCATTTCAGATGAGCGACTGATCCATATGCCTCGCCGAGGTAGTGATTGGGACCGTGTTCTAAGCAATGCACAGTTCTTTGGACTGCAAGTATGGCTTTTCGGTAAGAAGATTGAATTGTATGTTCCAGGAGGAACAGACTCGGCTGCCGCCGCATTGGCTAGTTGCCAAGTACTTTTGGAGGTTTGTTCATCCCCACGATCACTGCGTATGGTTTCTCGCAAGTTCTGACATTGCATCTTGTAGGTCGGCCACACACAAGCACCAGCTCTCCTGCCTACCTTTGTAGCGCTTTATGAGCTTGCAATGTTGCTGTCTGCCGTCGGCCAGCTCCGGGGATTGGAGCGAATGCCATCCACAATCAAGGAGAATGCTGCCCATATCTTTTGTGATTTGGTCAGTCTGAGTGGAAATATTGCGGTGCACTACCGGCAAAAATCACTGCGCTGCGGGCGGGCCTTAGCGCAGTGATAGATTTTGATCAAACGTTTGGTCAACAGATCAGTGATATCTGGCGCGCCAAGCAAGACCTTTATGATCAGATATGGGCCTTCAAGCTTGGAAGGAAGCACTTGTCAATCAGCATGCAGTCACTTCGCCAAAAACTGCAATCTTCTGGGGAGATCTCCATCCGCAGCACACTTTATGACGAGGTTGCCGATAGTCTGGAGCGTTCCGAAGACACATGCAATTGGATAAAGCACCAACTTACCTCCTTCCTCCAGAGCAAAGACCAAGTTCTTAGCATCACAGGTCCCCTGGGTTCAGGAAAGACCATGCTTGCTGAGTGGGTGCAGGAAAGGCTATCTCGTCCGCTCGATCATCAAAACTATGTGACACTTGATTACACCTTTCGTGAGTATGCGAAATCTTTTGACACATCTTTGTACTAATTGTGGATTTCTAGCTTCTGACTCACCTGCGGAAAACACCGCCCTTGCCTGCGTTCAAAGTCTCCTCAGCCAACTTTTTAGAACGCAGTGTCGGTGATGTCGCCTTGTACGAACAGCTAGTCATTGCTTATGAGGGCTTTAGTAGTCATCGCAATGTCGAGAAGCTCGAGGCTTCTTTGTGGGATGTTCTGAGAACAGGTCTACAAACGTCCCAGAAAGACGGGGCCTCCGTTGTAATCATCACGGACGGTTGTGATGGAATTGTTGGTGGCGATAAAAATGCCATCGCATTCCATACGGCTTTGCGCAAGAGTGTAGCGAAACTGACCGAGGCTCGAGTCATTACCTTTTCTCGCCCAGTTTCGCACTTGAGCGATGGGTGCCGGCATATTGTCATCACGCCGCAGGATTCTCACGAAGATATCAGGGTTCATCTGGGCCAAACCCTTCTCAAGTCTCCTCACTTTCAACATCTTAACCCGTCCGCGCGTGACCAGCTTATCGATGAGCTTACTGCCAAGTCTAAAGGTAACTTCCTGTGGGCCTATTATGCAGGTCATCTTTTCCGCCTCGCTTCACAGGATAATTATGCGAAGCTCAAACAATCCATCACTTCCGACATCTCAAACATTCTCCAGCATACCGTCATTGAGTCAAGGTTCAAAAACAATGCAACTCTGCGTGAACTTCTGTCTTTCATGTTGGTCGCACAGAGGCCACTGCTAGTTGATGAGGTTGCTGATCTGCTGGCTGTCGATATCGCCAACCTAACCATTCAATCGAAAACAGTCGACCTCCTGAAGTATGTTCCAGATAATTGCGGCGACGTCGTGATCATTCGTGGAGGCCGCCTACATTTCCGCAGTTCAGCAGTTCGGTCATATCTCCTCCAGCAAATGGGTGGCTTACTACTCTCGCTGACCGACGCGCATTTGCAGCTCACACAAAGAGCTCTTTTGTATGCTCGGTGCAGCATCAAGGTCGACAGAGAGCTTACTATTGATGGATTGAGCGAGGCAACAGTTGATGAGCTTTTCGAGTCGAACAGGTTTTTGCTTTACGTCGTACAAACTTGGACTGTACACTTCAAGCAAGCTGGTCTCTTGAGCCAAACTGGACAAATCAGTCTCCCTAAGGGATTCTCTGAGATTTTCCCAGACAGCGTGACTTTTGCTTTGGTTGAACAAAGCTATTGGCGACGAACTTACAGTTTGGAAACACTGATAACCCTTCATGAGTTATCGCTCCAAGTGCGCGACGCAAGCTTTGGTTCTAAACACGTTACCCGCATACAGACATTAATTTCTTTGAGTCACGCGCATTATTTAATCTCTTCTACTTCTACCCAGAGTACAAGCTACCTTGTCCAGGCCATAAGACTTGGGGTCAGCATCTTCTCGGAGTCAAGCGTTTTTGTGAGCGCCTGCGTTAGTCTGTTCCTGACGTGGACTGAAAATCTTGTTATCAAAGAGCGCACAGAGACCGTGACATACCGAGAGGAGGTTATCCGCATCATGATTAGGATCTGCCAGCACAAGCATGGTCATTCAAGTGATCAAGTCATTCAATGGTACGAGAAATTAGCCCAACTATACACCGATATAGGAGAAAAACAACATGCAACGGTTGTTTATCGAGAGCTATACCAAATCATCACGGTGCGACATGGAAAGAAGTCAGAAAAGGCCAGAGAGATCGGAATGGCTTTTGGCACGCTTGATGTAGTTCTCAACGGTGAAGATGCGGTGAAGGATATTGCAGGCCTCGAGGTTCTCATATTCGAAACGAATGATGATCTAGAAGCATCTGATAAGATGAGCATTGCTATGACGATTCGACTGGCTCAGTCATATTTGGTCTCGGGCAAGTTCTTCTTAGCTGAGCGACTTTATCTCACCCTGTGGAAGAGACTTACAGTCCTTTGCACGGCTGATAGCCGCTTTGACATCCACATTGCAAAAATCCAGATTGCACTGGAGTATGTCAAATTCCTGCACAAGGTCAAGCGGTCAGAAGAGGCTGCCAACATACTTATTTGCTTGTGGGCCGAATACAAGCATTACGTCTCTGAGTATGAGGCACTGACAGTCTGGATTCGTGAGATTGGAATTTCATGCAGGTCTTTCGGGCTTCTAAGTATTGCCGCTTCCATCCTTACTAAGGTATGGGGTTGGTTCAAGAGCAAAGGGAAGCTGGACAACGAGGAGGCTAAGAAGACCACTATACTTGTCACGGAAGTTGTTGAGGAAATCACGGAGACAACAGTCACCAAGAAGACCACTAAAATCACAACGACAGAAGTCACTGAGACTGTCGTGAAAGAGATCTTTGAATTGCATTATCAAAGATGTCAAAAGACTAAGGCAGATCATGCCTTCTTCTCATCATGCATGGCACTATTCGGGGTTTACACGGCAACTGACCGATGGGCGGATGCTGCAGTTGCGATGAAGAGAGCGCTCGAGCTGACTTGGACAGCTGTTCTGAGTGCCGACCTAAAAATCAGCTTGTCTTCACATTCCACAAAGGAAACCATCGTTGTCGCCCGCCAACTCGCACTCTGTTACCAGCGCCAAGGTTTCTTTGAGCAAGCAGAGTCAATCCATTTGCGAATCTACTATGCTTGCCTACACTCCACAACTTTTGTTGAAGAGCTTCTTCACGCATCAATCTCTCATCTGATCGAGTTCTATGAACATCATCATCGGCATGAGAAGGTTATTGAAGTCTACACAGAGATTCTTGAGAAATATCGCAAGCAATACGGATTGACCCATCGCCTTACCATTGAAACCCTTTATCTCTTGGCGGCTCAGTATGAGCTTCTTGGTCGTGCAGATGCCTTCAAGTACTATCTCGAGATTGTGACCAATCTCAACAAAGGCATTAAACACTGCCATGCCGATGCGGTCAAAGCAGCTTTGTTCCTCTGCCGCTATTATCGTGCTAGGAATATGTGGGTTGAGCTTCGCACCATCTGTGAAGGCGTGTGGGGACCATCACACACGACAACAAGCATGGTGGTCTAAAAATTGAGGTCATCACTGAGGTCTACAATAACTACGTCTACGTTTTGGAAGTTCATGCCAAGGTCGAATTCTCGGTTATTTACAAGTTGCGCGTACAGTACAAAGACGTTGCAATCGCTGTTTCCGGCGCAATTTCCTCAGCCGCGCTCCTCGCGATGATTGAGTTGGCCGGGTATTGCGAGAAGTACGAAAGCCATCGTCACGAATCAGTCAAGATCTATGAAGAGGTTTTGAAAATAACCAGAACCACCAAGACAACGGAGACTATTATCACGGAGACAACGGTGCAGACGGTGAAGAAGCGCCTGTCCACATTGTACGTGACCATAGTCACAACGGGCAAGTCAGATGCAACAACCAAACAGACCGTCGATCGTGCCATTGAGGTCGCTTTAGAATCATACGCACATCTGAAGGTAGAATACGGATGCTGGCACGAAACAACTCTCTTGAAACTCAAGGAAGTCGTGCTGTTGTACCGTCAGTCGGCCACTCAAGAAGCAAATCTGAAGATCGTTCAACTTCTGCAGGTATCAGTCATTGAGATCATTAGTACGTTGACTGTGACTGCCTCTCTATTTTCATCTGCCAAGTTACTGGCCTCTATCTACATCAGTGCAGGGCAGGTGGCCAAGGGTCAAGAGCTTCTCCATCAACTTCGACACCTGATCATCTTTCGTGAAGGTTGGAAGACCAGCGAAATCACTCTTAGCATTGAAGCTCAGGTGACCAGGTCTGCTTTTGCTTTCCTGATTGCTTTCGAGCTTGGTCTCTCTGGTAAAACTAATCAAGCCCTGTACTCTGAGCTGATGGCAGACATCGTGTTCGAATCAGTTTTATTCGAAGAGTATTCCAGAGTTATCGAGAAAGAAACCAAGCTGGACATAATCCTAGACTGTGGTGCTAAGCTTCGAAGCTTCTGGGAAGAACACAAACGTGTGCATCTCTTGGCTATTCTTGATAAGAAGTTGCTACAGCTTTTCGTGTCACAGTACTCGGAGTCATTCAAGGGAATCGCCGAAAATGATGTTCGCATCTTCTATCTCACCATCCTTGCCGAACTGGCCAAGAACCAGACGGGAACAAAGATTGACTTGGCCAGCTTGGCTTGCAGAGCTGGTAATGTGAAGGTCAGAACGTTGATTGAAAACAAGGAGCTTCACCAAGCCCACCTCCTCGGACGCTGCGTTTTCCAATTTGCCAGTAAGCAGAAGCTTTATCAACAGATCAACTTTGTACAGTACGGTTACAAGCTTGCAGAGCTTCTAGCAGGGACTGAGATCACTCTGCCCACGGATTCCAAATACGACGATGATAAGAAGGCTATGCTCCAGACATCTAGAAGCATCATTGCTGAGGTGCTGGCTACTTCTCGCGCGGCAAATATTGACTTTGCCAGATTGCAATTTGAAGACCTCTCCGGTTTGCTTCATTTGCTTGGTGCCCAAGGCAACTATAGCGAGTTGGTGCTCATACTTACGCGTCTCTGGGCATGCCGTGAGGAGTTACAAAAGGCCAATGGATGGTCGCCTTCGATGGTTCTTCGTATCGGCAACATGCTCATTCATGCTCAGCAAAATAACAAAGACACCTCAGGGGCCATCGCAACAGCAGAGTTGTTGTACTATAACGTAAGGCGTGGCCGTGGCCGCCTGGACCCCGAGACCTTGGCCCTCTCTCGCCTACTTGCAAGCCTTTACCTTTCTGCAGGACGGTCTACAACCGCGATAAGCGTGCATGGAAGCGTTCTACGGAAATTGCATCCACCTGCCAAGAGCATGAAAACAGTCGCCCTAAACTGACTCCCGAGGCTACACAGCAGCTTGAGCTTCTCAGGAGTGCTTACCACCAAGCCAAAACGGAAGGCAAGCCAGTTTCTGAATTCGGAAATCTATACGAGCAAGTAAAGCTTAGCTTGAAGCTCGAGCTCCCCGCGTTTGATCAGTGGCTGCAGAATAACAAGACAGCGCACAACAGCAAGTACACAACCAACATTAGGTGGAAGTTGGAGCGGGATGTCCAATATTACGAAATGTGGAAGAGGTCTGTCAGAGAGCGCCCGAAATAACGGCGATGCGACTCTATGAATGCTTATAGTTTCATTTGTTTTACTTGTTCTCCATTGCTGTAATACTTATTAGTCTGGAATTATTCTATTACAATAACATTTTGCTTCTCCCGGATCGTTGCCAAGATGGTAATTCTGCTGACTGAATGACTACCTCGAGTGCTAAATGGCAATCATGAGCAGTGGCTATAACACCTCAAACTGATACGAGCAGGACCTTTCGTTGTCCCTCGTTTCTTAACCAACGTGTTATACATGCTACATCCCACATGCTCTAAGCGTTACTCCAGTGGTAACGTTGTGATGATATGGCCAAGAGCCAAGACTCGTCTAGGCCCAAGGTCGTACATGAGAGTACCATAACATCACAGACCTAACGCGAGTTCCCCGCCTGTTTCCAGCCAATGATTGGTACGGCATGATGCACATTCCTATATAAGCTTAACCTATGCTGTCTCCTCCTTTTATTTACCGGTTGCTACTTACGCCATTTTAAACTTGGTCGCGCATGTGAGCGGTCGCTCTTCTTATCGGGTATGTCGTGTAAACCATAGTTTCAAGGTGAAATCGCCTTGTATTCATTCAATCAAGTGAGTGAAGTAAATACGATATTAGTCTATATCTAAAGGCTTTATTACCATCAGCTGGATCGCAGCACCAGGAGGTAAATTGGTAAAATTCGTTTCTAGTAGGCAAATTACTGCATGAAATCGCGTGAGGGGCAGGGGGTACTTATTAGGAATGTCGGCTCTCTTATCAGGTATGAAGATCTTGGCGATTAGATCCAATGTTGTGTTGCGGCCTCGGGGGCTGGGGCTGAATGGTACTTATCACTCCAACCTATCCAAATCGGCAGGTAAAAACAAAGCAGGCAGCTCGGAAGCCACTTACGAGGCGTTACAGATAACGAAGGTGGTAGTTGGTCTAATTGCCGGTATAGAATGTGCTCACAAATTGACTGACCACACGGTCGCTAGTTTGGCTCTCGATGCACGTAACAAGATGGTTTCTCAATCAATGGGAGAGTTGTTGGACATAAATATTTGGTCTCCTCGCAGCCATGAAATCCTCTTTAGCTCCTCATCCTCGAAATCCATCCCTCTTTCATTGGCAACTACCCTGAGGATTAGAGTCCCGGTCCATACACGATGAAGGTGTTTGCTGCTGTCGCAGCATTCGTAGCTGCTACTTCTGCAGCAGCAGTCCCTGCTACACCCGTGTCCTATGATGGGTACAAAGTTTTTCGTGTGCCTGTAGGCAAGAGCACGGCTCCCATAGATGCCATCATCAAGAAACTCGAGCTTGAGACATGGGAGTACAGCCGCCAGCCTGGTAGCTTTGCAGACCTTGTCGTTTCCCCAAACAAGCTGGAGCTCTTTGAGAAGCAGGCTGCCAAACTCGGCGCTGTCGTCATGCATGAAGATCTCGGAGCCTCTATTGCTGAGGAGTCCGCATTCACAGCTTTTGGCGATGACTGTAAGCCGATTCCTAGTATCCACCATATCGCGACTATGTTGACCAGGTGCTAACATATGAATCTATCAGTCAGTATCATGGCCAATGTTTCGTGGTTCAATAACTACCATCCATATGCGGAGCACCTGACGTTCCTCAGTGAGCTGCAGACTCAATTCCCCTCCAACGCCCGTGTTGTTACATCGGGAACTTCACTCCAAGGAAGGGCCATCACCGGTATCCAGCTATACGGTAGTTCCGGTGGTGGTGCCCGACCAGGCATCATTTTCCATGGAACAGTCCACGCTCGTGAATGGATTACCACCATGGTGAGTCGAATTGAGTATCTAATCACTATCGAATTGCGGTGTGTGCTAATGTGGCTATTTAGACGGTTGAATATTTCGCCTGGACTTTACTTTCAGGCTATGCGTCAAACACAGAGATCAAGAGCTTCCTTGACAAGTACGATTTCTACTTGTTTCCCGTCGTTAATCCTGATGGTAAGTCATAAGATGGAACACGGTGTATCAGACCTCATCAATGACACGATGTGATTGCAGGATTTGTCTACAGTCAGACCACCGACCGCATGTGGCGCAAGAATCGCCAGACTGCCTCCGGCAGCAGCTGTTTGGGAACTGACATCAACCGCAACTGGAACTACCAGTGGGCTTTGGCCGGCGGTGCGTCTACCAGTCCTTGCGCTCAGGACTACAAGGAGTCTCAGCTGCTTCGGCACCTGAAACACGTGCATTGGCTGCTTTTGCCCAAAACATCAAGAACACTCAAGGGTTGAAGCTATACATCGACTGGCATTCGTACTCCCAGCTGTTCATGACCCGTATGTTGCCCTTAAACCACCCAACATCGCGTAGCAAAAATGCAAGTACTGACATAAAGAACAGCATACGGCTATTCGTGTACCGCCCTACCCTCTAACAATGCTGAGCTCCAGTCATTGGCTAGTGGAGCCGCTTCTGCCCTCAGAGCTGTCTACGGCACATCATACGATACTGGTCCTATTTGTAGCACCATCTATCGCGTTACTGGTGGCGGTGTCGATTATGCTCAGGATGTGATCCGTGCAGATTACGTCTTCACTGCTGAACTTCGTGACACCGGTCGTTATGGTTTCGTCCTCCCTGCGGCTCAGATTCTACCTACCGGACAAGAGTCGTGGGCAGCCGTGCGTTACCTGTTGCTGAATATGCGATAGTAATGCTGAGATGGTCAATAATCTTGCAGATTTGTTGTTGAAGGTCTGTGTCAGGCGGTTATAGCATAAGTAGGGTGGGATTAGACCGCCGCTATCAATATCCACGTGAACCACTCGATGTATTATGTTTGAATACGGCCAGTCTATATTTTAATGTGTTGAGGTTCCAGTCTTTGCATCCTGTATCTGTTGCCTTGGCCATTGCATTGAAGCTGAGGCATCCAGTAAAGAATTAAAGAACTAACATTAGATTTAGATCAGGTTGCCACGATGCTATTGTAATGAAAAATTTTGCCCTACCAGCGAAGCTTAGAATGATCTACTCCCGGTTACCAAAATTACTTGCCGGAATGAAATGCTGCAATTTATAGCTATTCACCTTTTTGCGACGGCCTTTACTGGCAATATCCTCAGGGCTATTGCAACTCTAAACATCACCACTCTGGATAACTGCCACAATAAAATGTATTTCATTCGCGCCGCTTCGGCTTCGCTATAATCGCCTTAGCAAATGTACTTGAAACTTGATGTTTTCTAAGCTAACTGGGAACCGCAGGCTCTTCGATAACTTAACGGTGTTCTCCTCATCCACCAGCTTCTCCCACGCTGCCTCCCTCTCTTCAGTGTTCTTCTCTTCCCTTTTCCCCTGCGGCATCAGTGTCTTATACAATAACCAGTGCAAAGGATACTTCCTGTCCTCCGTTTCGTGTTGATCCTCGTTTGTGCTCTCTACATCAACGCCAGGGCTGTCTACAACAAGCAGCAAGCTTCCTTTCGGTGCCGCAGCAGTAAGCCGCAACAGAAAGACAGAGACTTTTGATATCGAAATTGAATAAAGCTCACTCAGAGTAAAAAAAACGTGAGCAGCGATGGGTTTGGTCCGATCATAGAACGCAAGTCTTCAAGTCCGCAATCCAGGATGTCCAGTTGGGTACAGCTCCAACTGAGTGATTGAGGGAAAGCGGAGAATGGTTAGAGGCACGTGCTTTGGCGCTGGCATACTGAGAAAGAACAGGTGGTGTTGTAAGCGTCTGATGTAGCCTGGAGACGATTCCTGACCAGTCGACCCTGTCCACAAGGCAAACGCGGAGCAGGACGTTGCTAGAAGTGGATCCATGTTCTGAAATGGCCAACGAGTCGAAGCCACTCACCACATCCTCCTTTGGCAAAGATAACGGGCTTTGCTGACCTTCAGCGGTTGGATGGAGATGCTTCAGTAGTGCTACTAATGCCATGAAGTCAGCTGCACCTCGGCCGAAGCTCACGACATTCGCTGGAGTTTCGCCACGGTCGTCATTGAAAGTCTTGATCCATTCTTGGTGTTGCCATTCTCTGCAGACCCAAGCCAGAATATTCGAACACGCCAATGCTTTACTGGGAGTCCAGCGAATTGTGTACTTTTCTAGGAGCTCGTCTGTCCCCACGGCGAGTTCAAAGCTCTTCTGGGCAATAGCATCTTTGATCTCACGCAAAACTGGCTTCAATGCATCGAAATCGTTTGACTCGGGAAACGTATCCCGGAATGTGTCAAGAACGAGCTGCTGAATTTCTTCAGGGATGACTTGCTCTTGGACCCGCGGAATCTTCTCCAGGGCTGGTGGTGGCGGAGGCTTGACGACTTTCTTAATGTAACCAGGTCCTTTCCACCCTGGCCGCTGTACGGGCAGTACAAAGGAGCCTTTGATGCACCACTGATTGAGGCCGGCCCGTGTTTAGGTTGGGATTTTGCTTTGCGATCGAATCTTGCCATGGTTTGGACCTTGCCGGTGAACGTGAACAGGGCTTGACAGAGGAGCTATTCCAGATTCTTCCCCATGCTAAAGGTGGTTGGTCGTATCAGACCAGTTACAAAATTTTCTAGTGTCAATGTGGGTCGCTATTTGCAGGACAAGCAACTGTGAACAATGGGCTAAGAGCGAACCCACACAACAATGTTGGGCAATTAGTTGATCGACTACAACAATCTTGAGCCTATTAGTCGTTTCCTAAAATATAAGAGGTTCAACCAGATGCGAGTTATCATTCTTTCATTCATCCATTTATTTATTTAAATTTTTTTGGGAAGGGGGTATCTTAGGGACATACTTTATGGGCATAAAGAGTGTCTTCAATATTGAAAAGTGAGTCGGTGATTTTCTATACTATAGGGTAGTTGGAAAATATATTCATGACAAGCACAATTCGTCCCAAATGATGATAGATGTAGCGTAGCTGAATGTTAGAATGCTTGCTAGCATGATTGATGATATCACGTACCCTATGTACACCATACTCTCCGATTTTTATAATTATTTCTGTGAGCTTGCTTGCCCATTTCGGAAAATGAAGAATCACCGCCCATTGTTTGTATTCCACGATCACATGAATGTGAAACATTCTTTTCTTGTACCCATCAGAAACGGTCAACCATTATTCGTACCTAGTTTTCATCCCCAGAAGATAGGTCCTCTCCCGATGATGTATCTGTAAGGTGCCTTTCTGTACATTTGGGGTTTTCTGAAGCGGGATCGACAGAGTTGCTGGCTTGTTGTCGAAGCCCTGCCAGAATTTCGATGAGTCCACGTTTGAGCTGCGGATTTTGAGTGAGTTCTATGCGTGACTCAAGCTCTTGGATCTTTTCATTCAGCTCATTGTCCGATGTCTCGGCATCGTCCTCAGAACCCTCCACCCATGTGCTGGCAGCGTGCTCTCTGGTCAGCCCCTCACCAAAAGCTCGTTCAAATCCGTCGGCGAGTCCCTGATCAGTGATGGCAAACACGACTCTTTCGATCCCTTCCCAAGTTTCCTTCTTGTTTTTCCCAGGTATTAATACCTTTTGCCAGGCCTTGGCGATCTCAGCAACGGGATTCCCATAAGCCCCGCACCCCAAGCACCTAAAACGACCTGCTTAGCTCCCTTCGATTGAAGGATTCTCAACAAAATCCTCATCTTCTGCAGGACAAGAGCTCGATCTCCATCGTTTGAGTATTTCCAGTGTCCAGTATCGTCGTCAGCTTCGGTTTCTGGCATCCTAAGCATGGCAGCGCTCACGCAGTCGACAAACCAACGCTGTGCTTTGTCGAGGTCTTCATCATTTGTGTCGCGGAACACAAGAACGTCGGGTGTGTAGATTGCACCTACTTCTGGCAGCCGATAAAACTCGTCTTTGAGCGACAACAACAATGTGCTACGCATACACAGCGTCTCTTCCTGGCTGCTCGCGCCATTGACGAATCCTCCACCTGGTGAAAGCGGTGATGCCATGTTCAAGATGGCGACTCTGGCTTCTTTGTTGCTAAGATCCAATTTTCCTGTCTCTTCGTTGCGTAATAATGAATGCGCAGCTGCCAGCGTATCGCAAACTTGAAGGGTTACCTTCGGGCCTTGACCGACTTGCGAACCTGAGGATCCATTTCCATCAACTGTGGCTCCTGATTTCGCAGGTTTGCGCACCGGAGGATCAACAATCAGCTCCGAGGAGTCTGCGCCCCGTTTAGCCCGAGGATGTGCAGATATGATTGCCGGTATGACCTTATTTATAGTGGCTTTTGCTCTCTTTGCACGCGCATCACGGCGGAAGCTTGGCGGGGCCAAACCCTGTGACGGCTCCGTTCGACCCATGATTTCCCGTTGGTGAAAGGGTAGGTAGAGCGCACTTGAGATCTGTGGCTATATAATATGCGCCCTGTCGGCGATCAAGGTACTCATTCAATCTGAGCTGTCCATCCAGGTTGCCTTGAGTTCATGTGGGGTAGAGCGATTGACTTGAAAGGTTTGACCAGTGATATGATCCACTGTTTCGATGACGAAGCTGAAGTTGAGAAGCACCAGATGACTAAAAATTGACCCCTCGGAACAACATAGGGATTAATCAAATCGATCCGTGTCAGACTTGAGTGTTCTGTGTCTGGCAGGACCTTTTATCTAAACCGTGAAATGACTAGAGTATAAGAATTCGTAGCTGATAACCTACACCAGCGCTGATCTAATAAGATTTGCCACTCAACATCATAACCAGGCAGGCTGCCTGTAGGTGCATATTGTTGGGGCTTGTGGACATGCCTGCATCATCGTTAACAATCAGTATGTGCGTTTTTAGGTAGGATACTGTCAACACGATTGCATCTGGACGATATCAGCGGTGCGCAAAACAAGAAAAACCCTATTGTAAATGATGACTCGAAGATCCTTTAAAATTCCCATTCATATTATTGAAAATGTCTATCTGTTCATAAGAGTTGGTTCTTGATAGGAAACCAAAACGACGCATTTCGGAGTCGGCTGCACATGCATCTTGTGTCACAGATTGCTTACCGGTAGACAGCCACCGAGAAGAAAGATATTCGCATTGAATTTTGGATGTAGCAAGAACTCGAAATGCATCCGTTACAGCGTACGTCTGCACCATTTTCGGCGACGTAGCCCCGCGGTCCCAGTTTGGAAAATGGTATTAAAATAGAACTTATGCCGAAATCCATGGTTTACGTCTTAAATAGCCTAATCGCAGTTTCAGCCCCATGTAGATTGCTTTGGTTTCTCTGTCGGTTACTTTCTAATTGGGTTTTCAACAACACCTCCGCTTTTTTAAGTTGGCTTGTGCAACGATCAAATCCTTACTCGGACGGAGGAAACACCACAGCCTCAATGCACGCCCCATTGCCAAGAGCTCTAACAAGGCACAAGATCCATAGGTAATATGTATAAGACTGAAGGTGCCCTTCTTAGCTGCAGCTGCAGATCGTCGCATAATGCATTTTGCTCAAGTCCAAGGACTTAGTATTGTCGTAGCTCTCATACAGAATCGAGTATACGCGCTTTAAAATGCACGTGAGGCTTGTTGCTCTTCTGGCAATGGGCTCTTTGAACAGGGCCCATATTCTCTCCCGCAATCGCGACAACATTGAGCACACAGAAATTCCTTCCTGCGGGCAACCTGACCCGTCCGAACTTGAACTGACAGAGTCTTTTGAGTTATTGAACTTCGAGAATACACTGATAACGAAACGTTCCACTGCACTAAGTTCAAGGATCGATGTGAATGTTTTTGTTCATGTCGTTACGTCTGACATATTGAGTTCTATATCAGTAAGAATTTTGGCAAACTGAACCTGAAAGTAGTTGAAGTGGGCCAAGGCTGATTTGTCTGTAGTATGAGCAAATTCGAGACCAAATCGATTTCTTAAATATTGCTTATAATCCTCATAAAGTTCACTTCAACCATCTGGAGACCGATTATGTTGTGAACGCAAACTGGTCAGCTGGCCATAGCGATTTTGCCATGAAGAAATATCTTCGGCGGGGGACTATCAGGATCTTAATCTATATTATCTCGACCGACCGCTGCATGGCGATGAGGAAGTAGGAGGCTACTGTCACTTTCCTAAACCTGGAGTAACAAAAACATCGGAGACTTTTATCAAAGACGGATGCATTATGCAGGCAGCAAGTGTCCCCGCCGAACAAGCAAGTCACCCTTGAAAGGCTCAACAACTGTGCATGAGGTGAACCCTGACATGGTCAATCCCATTTTAAGTGTGTATTGTACTGACATCTACCCAGGTTGGCCACTGGTTTAACTTGTATCATACATTCCGAGGGGTTGCGATGGAGGTGACTTCGTTTCAGACACTCCTGCCCAAGCACTGCCCTCAAAAGGCTGTCCCGTCTTGAGTGATAGCTGCCCAGATAAACCAGGAGTTGACCTGGTCCACAACTTCATGGATTATTCTAATGAGTGAGTCATGAGAGCATGCTGGCTGATTTGAGTCTCACCACTGACAGAAACTTTCTAGCGATTGCCGGGAAAGCTTCACAAAGGGTCAAGGGACACGCATGCATAGTTCATGGCAGAAGTATCGCGTAGCTTCGCCAATATAATCTTCCACTATCTCACATAGGCATGAGTTCTGATTTTGTTAGCGTTGATCAATAGATATGGCAGCGGAGTGGTATAGACTAGGATAAATTACAACAATCCAACAAATGCTAGATGATTGTCAAGGGATCATTGCATCTAGTAAAAAACAATCACATTCACTTTCAATGTCTACGCTCAATTATTCACACGCGCTTGAAGATACTGAGGAGTTTTTTCATGTTAGTATGTATGTCCAAGGAAGCTTTCTTCGTGTTAACCCCATATGCTATGGGGGTTGCGTATTGTTTGGTTGCTAGACTTTCGATACGAAAGATCGAATGAACTCATGTATTTCTCTTGCACCACAAGACGGGATCCGTTGTAGGTACCGGGAGCAACTAGCTTCGGAGCTAATGGAAACCTCAATGATCCTCCTTGATAAGTATTCAATATCAGGGACATTTTTTGTTACCCCGAGCCACTTGCGATGGGCATCTGGGATCTTCTCCATGGATTTCTCCCATAAGATTCGCCAAGTACCAAGCCTTCGTAACAACTTTTCCGCTTGTTCAGAAAGAACCATGGTAATGTGAAGATTGAAAATGACTTGTTGGAAGGCTGAGACATTGAATTAGCGACTCATAAGTGTCTTACAAACCGGACATGAAAGAAAGGTTGCCATGAACTTACCACAAAGCATTACATGTAGGTGAAAGAGAGGTATATCCCCGGAACATTCATCTAGTTGTCTCTCATCCACAAGTAGCTTGTGCATAAGCTCTTTCAGACTTGGCGAGATGCCCATCCGAGACATTCTCGATAACTCGTAAGCTGGCGCTGAATCGGCATCCCAAAGCGTGGAATCACATGGAAGGTCTCCAGACATTTCAAGAAAAGGGATAATTGACGGGCTATTGCACGACAAAGTAGCCAAGCAATCAGCGCAAAATGTCCACGCGGCAAGTCGGATGATTGTCTCGTGATGGATGAACATTTCCCAGTCTTCAGTGATGCTGTGTTGGTGATTAAAAATGAAGTCGTCTCATGGTAGAGACTAAGGACGGCAACCGTTCCGC
The DNA here is from genome assembly GCA_020081605.1 of Albifimbria verrucaria. Taxonomy (NCBI): domain Eukaryota; kingdom Fungi; phylum Ascomycota; class Sordariomycetes; order Hypocreales; family Stachybotryaceae; genus Albifimbria; species Albifimbria verrucaria. Next base: position 7,055,083 of record JAHREC010000013.1, read on the forward strand.
AATTGCCGTATTTTGCATAGCTGCGTTGCCTGCTAAAAGTGTATCCAGAGCATACATGAGCAGAGCAGCCTGGCAAAGCTGAAGCGCTTCGTCGTCGACATCCATTTCTGATTGGCAATGGCCAAGATATGTCTTGAATTGGTGAAAGGTATAAGAATCTGCAAGATGATAAAGTTGCCGGGCGTCTGTAACCTGATCAGATTCATGTCCTGGACGATAAGAGTATGTGGCTCCGGTAAGAGAGACAACCATGAGCAGTGGAAGCGAGGCTGTTTCAAGCCTGAAGGTGGGCCAGTGGATGACGGGGTACTGATAGTGACGCTTGTGGCAAAATGACATGGCAAATGTATATACGTTGGAAACAGTGAAGAGGCGCTGAAAAGTGTTCTGGTCGAAAGTGATCCCGACTCCATCGAGAGAGGCTGCATAGGCAGCAACGGAGGATTCTAAAAGGTACAATCGCTCCTTGAGTTGGTCCTCCTGTGCTCGAGGGGATAAGAAAGAGCCAAGAAGATTCTGTTCTTCAGCATTGTGCAGGCCGTCTAACTCAAGCAACGCAATGCAGTCTTGCATTTCAGAAGGAATTAGGAGGGCAGGATTGATAAAATCAGCTACCTCCTCCTGTAGCGTTTGAGCTTGGAGCGGTGGCACACAGGTGGGCCCTAAGAGAGCACCATCTGGCTCTTCAGCTACCGCCTTCTCGGTCACGAAATCCAGCCGGTCATCGGTAACATTGAGAAGAAATGACAAGGGAATGCGGGTATGGCTACAGGCTCGCAAGCCATGAGACTCTTTGTTCGTAGTTCGTCGATGAGTGGGATTGGTGCAGCACCGACTGAAAGTGCAACGCAGTTTGCGCGAAATGCAACGCCCGCAGGGCTTTGCAATTGAGCATTGCAATGCACTTTAATGCGCCAGCACTCATCGCAAGAGTTGATCTTACGGCCTCGCTTTCCAGCATGCAATGCACGATCCCTCTCTGTGGACAGACTTTGCCATGTCGTCTAGCGCCATCAACTCGAGAGAAGACAGCCAAGCAGAATGGGCACTGACGACTGTTGGAGGATGGTCCATGGAGATTGGCACTGTTAGCTATCGGTAGCTGACATACCTCACACGAGGGCATCCTGATTGGTACGTGTATGTTCGTTTGCTGGAGTGCAGACAAAATGTATCAAAGCCTCCCCAAGTACGTAGGAGTATCGCAGATCGACCACAAGCCATGCTGAAGCGGGTCCGTTGGAATGAGGAGTGTTTTTCCCGAGGGCAGATTTTGGGCGCTAATCTGGCTTTGGCAAGGATTTTACCGCACATCTATAGTGCACACTGTGAGCTACCACGCTTTACATGCTCCTTTTACAGTGCTTATGTTGTTCCATACTTGGGGATGCTGGTGGTACCAACTGGGGTCGCGGTGGGCCAACGAGGTGTGAATTTCCCGATAGCAGCTTGCCATTTAAAGTCACGCATGCTGGCCATGGCAATGACTCTGGAGTTCTGGGTGAGGACAAGGCAGTCTTTCAATTTATTCAGCATACTGTCACGCCTGAAAACAATCTACAAAATGCGATTAATTCGGAATTCAAGGGGTAGGTTCTGTCAGCATGAACGAGGTCTACCAGATAACTCATGCAACCACTGTGCAGTTCAACTTTTACACAGCGTGTGCCCGCTAGCATGCCGACGACCATCGAAGCTACAGCTGAGGAGCATCGCACACACCGCACAACTTCACCAACTCGATAATAAGAACACGGCAACTAGTGCTCCATATCCTAGTGTCGCTCTTTCGACAGATTCGAAACCAACAAATGTAGTCGATTACGCCCTGTAAGACGATACAAATACTAGTTGGGAGAAATGCCTGCATACTGACTATACAATTAAGCACAACCTTGGATCAAATAGTAGCCTGGGCGCGTAACGGTTCTTTGTGGCCTTTGACCTTTGCACTCGCCTGTTGTGGCATTGAGATGATGCACGTGTCTATGCCACGGTATGATCAAGACCGCTTGGGAATTATATTCCGCGCTTCTCCACGTCAAGCAGATGTCATGATTGTAGCCGGAACTGTCACCAATAAGATGGCGCCAGCAGTTCGACAGTGCTATGATCAGATGCCCGACCCCAAATGGGTTATCAGTATGGGTACTTGTGCGAATGGTGGCGGTTACTACCACTACAGTTACAGTGTCGTTCGAGGTGTCGATCGGATTTTGCCTGTGGATATTTATGTGCCAGGTTGCCCCCAACATCTGAAGCACTTTTGTACGGTGTCTTTCAGTTGCAAAGAAAAATCCAAAGCACAAAGGTCACAAGGATGTGGTATCGCAAATAAACGCAAGTTTGGTGTAAAAACAATCCCACTCTATTCGCGCTGTACGCTTTTCAGTGTTGGATTAGAAAAGAAAGTAGACAATTTGGCGAAACTTTGATGATTCAATGAAGTCAAAGGTGTTCTCGGTGTGTTAACAATATGAGTGCATGGAATCCAGGCGAGCTTGTACCCAACAGGATATAACTTGCAACGTAAAATTGAGGTTTAGAGCAACACCAGCTAGGGGACCTCACCTCAATAATTTCCAAAGGTGTGCACTGTACCAATGCTGATTTCCTGAATGGCGAATACACCCTCAGAGTTGAAGTCTCCATGCATTGATCCTACGATAATTATTTAAAAAGAATCAGTTTTATCGCCAGCTAGAGATTTGCTAAATGTGAACCAAGGAATGCTGATACGCTTCTCACAGAGACGACTTCAACGTCACTTGTTGCAAATAAATCATGTTGGCTCGCTGAGTTTCTATTATTAGAACACTCGGGCTCACCGTGACCAAGTGGAACATGTCTAGATATACCCTCATCTGGCAGCAAATCCCAAACAGGCAGGTGGTAGAGCGCAGGCTTTGGCGCCTCACCGACCGCCCAGAACTATTAGTGCATTGAGTAGGTTCAGCTTGGCTCATCCTTGTGGAACAGGCGTCTCCAGTACCATCTGAATACAGTCAAGTTTACCAGTTACGGAAGGTGGAGTAGGCATCGTGGACATTTGCCGATCTTACACGTTTCTTTGAAAATATTTTTATTGGGTTTCATGCTATTTAGTTCTGGGCAACAGTTACAAGGATCAGGAGTACAGGAAGACATATAAGATGTCTTTAGACACCACGTCTGATATTTCGAGATGCTCAAATCAATTTCCTTTCTTCATTTCCTTTACGTCATTTTTCCAATTTACATTCTTGCCTCTTTTTTTTCTTCTTCTCAAAACCACTCTTCCATTTTTCCATTCTCCTAGTTTTGCGTCGCTTTTAGTCATTGCATTTATTTTATCCAAATCGCAATGCATTCCTTCATTACAACTACCGTCATTCTTGGCGCTCTGTCAACTATCAACGCTGCTCCTACAGCCCCGGTGAAGCGTGATATTATATCGGCTTTGCCTGGCAGCGCCAGCGATATCGAGAACACAGTCCAGCCGCTTCTCGACTTCGACAGCGACGGCTGCTACAACACGGCTGCTATCGATGCCAATGGAAATACCAATCCTGGCAAAGGCGCTACAGGCACCCCTCAGGGCCAGTGTCGTGATGCTGTCCAGCTAGAGAACAGCAACGTCTATTCTCGTGCCCGGTGCAACAACGGCTACTGTGCTGTCATGTATGAGTATTACTTTGAGAAGGATCAGGCTGTTATGGGCAGCTTTCTCGGGGTCACCGCCACGACTGGGAGAATATCGTTGTCTTTACCCAAGGAACAAGCGTTATTCGCGTTGCACCATCCTGCCATGGTGGGTATGAAAGGGCCAGCAACCAGTTTCCTTTGACTGGCCTGCGGCCCAACATGGTCTACCACAAGGACGGCGTTGGCACTCACTGCTTCCGTTTCGCCAACGACGATGACCTCGCTTCCCCGGAGAATCCGTTCGGTCAGTTCTATAGCAGCCCGCTGATCGGATGGAACAACTGGCCCGATGTGAGCCTGCGTGATAAGATGCTCGCAACCTGGAATGGAGGCATTGGCCCCAAGCTCGATGACGAATTTGGCGACAAGCTAAGAGAAGCTGCTGGTGATGCTCTTCCTGGCTTCGATCCTTATCTGGATGCTTAAGATGGGACTGACACGACACATCAGTCATTGAAGGCGAGGAGTCCGTTGGCTTGGTCATGAGTTGAGAGGCAATGGGGAAACAGTATAGGAGTTGACACAAAACTAGCAATACTTTGCTCTGTATGTACCAATATATTGAGCTAAAGCTTATATTTAAACCAGATCAAGGCACATATTCCTGGTGATTTACCCGTGTGTCCAATAGTTGCCATGTTCACCATAAACGAGGATGTTCTAATTCACTTGAAGCTCTTTCTCAAATCTAGAACTTTCTTCGAAATGGCGCATCTCCCTTTTCAGTTGCATTTAGCCATGTAACTATACAGCTGAATATGACTGGTTGAGACATCCCGAAACGGTGAACACAATGACTAACAATACGCATGGGAAACGGCCGAGAACTGATTGTTAGAAGGCAGGTGAGTAATGCATAGGGTAAAGCATAAAGGCGCAGCCCGCAAAGCTCCTTGAGACAAACAATATTCAATGTACCTGTTTACGCACTTTTGACTTCAAACTCCGAGACTCATATTTATATTCGCCATCTGAACATAGAGGGTATTGAATCAGTCTTTGTGAAGAGGTACTACAGTACAACCTGGGGCTGGTGAACCAGGATCGATATTTATGGATCGACTGATATGAAAACAGCTTTATTCTTTAGCAAGACGTCGCTTCATGTCGTAAAATCCATTTCATCTTGTCCATCGTTTCGCTTTGCCTGAAATTTTAAGGAATGGTTCTCCAACAAAGACCACTATTCGTACAGGCCCTATCTACGTACGCGATTCACTACCGTGCAAGGAGCGACGAAATGGCCTGTGACTCAGGTTTATTATGAATATCAACGAGTTGATCTCGTTATGAAATGCATCCCCTTCTTTTGTTTCATAAAAACGTGCCTATCAACATCCCAAACCGTTTGTGACCTCCTTGGACCTCTCTTGGTTACGGCTGATGCCAGACTACTGATAATTTTTGCCGTAATTGGCTTTCGGCAGAAGACATCTACAGCCTCTGTTAGCAATGCTCCAGGTTACCCCGAGCATCTCACATCGACTAGATAGAGGTTGGATTAGTTGCTATATGTTCCACAACGTGAAGTGGGCAGACATTAAATGATTGGACAAATATTGCTCCACTATAGGGGCTAGAGATTCCTTTCCCATAATCGCCATGGTACGAACAGGCTTTTTCACCTGCATGCACATTTTATTTATTCTGCATGGGGAGGACAAGATCTCATCATATACCGGATTTCGTCTCATATCCTTGGCACCATAATCGGAGACTGCTATCTTGGGCGCTGTACCCTACAATTCCTGAAGCCTGTCTGCATTGGGTCAACGATGCCAAACTACTACAAGCCTTTGCACGGATTCCTGGGTTTCAGTTGCTTGGGCCTATTTTTGCTAGGATTTCCCAGTCAATACAGAGTAGTGACTAGGAAATCTTACAGCATGGGTGACTCTGATGTCACCCCACGTCGACGAGCCTTCCGTTCCAGAAGCACAACAGGTATGTATGTCAACTCGTCTATTGTATGACGGTGCACAGGCCCAGCCTAGGCTGTTGCATCTTCCTACCCTTGTACAACGCTTAGGGACGGGCTCTGAATCTCCGAGCTTTGCTTGCCAACACTAGAGATAGGCTGTTCACCTTGCAAGGACGCAAGAGTTAAATGCCAGGAGGAAAAGCCGCATTGCCAAAGATGTCGACGCCTCCATCTCGTCTGCGTTTACGTTCCTACCGTGGCCAGAAAGAAGACGGCACCAATCGTGTTACGTGGCAAACGCGCATTGTTGCCAGCGGCTCCAAGACCTGCGGCAAGTGATCCCATCTTAGTCCCATCTCCGAGTACAGCTCCTCGGTTGTCGCCACGGCAGGCTCTGTATTACAGTTTTTCCGTACCCACGTCGTGTCCCAACTTTGTAGCCAGGTGCCGGCAGGTTTCTGGCTACGCACGATTCTCCGTGAGTGTACCTTGGACAAAAGTGTCATTGATAGTGCTATCGGGATAGGAGCCCTTGCTTATCTTGAGCACTCTCAAAATCGCTGGAATCTCCCACTGCTGAACAAAGGCCATCGGCTGGTCGCCAACTCTAATGACGATAACCGTGGTCAGCACTATGAAGTGGCTTTGGCCCACTATACCCGAGCCCTAGCCAATTTTCGTCGGAGAATGTCGTCGCATGATCAGACATCATTGGCTGCCCGATCTGTTCTGGTATGCTCTCTTCTTTTCATTATTTTTGAATTGTTACAAGGCAACTTGACAGCGGTTGATGTCTTAAGTGCCGGTTGCTTCAAGGCCCTCGGAAGCAACTTGTTACGCCGAGACTCGCAATGCAGGTCTGCCATTGCAGCAAATCTTGACGATGACGGCGTTCAAGATGCCGAGTTTCTCCTGATACGCTTGACGGTTTTACGTGGCTTGGTCTCTCCCTATATCCAGCGGCCAATGCTATAGCACAGGGTTTCCACTTGCCTGTTGATTTCGACTTGCAGATCCCAGATAGCAGTGAACCCAGCATTGAGAGGTTCATCATCGTCTGGAAGCATATATGGACTGTGGTCAGTCTGTGGTGTCTCCGAGCTTTACGGAATGAGACAAGACAAGCACGATCACTGCCCCTGTCATCTGGCGACTCCCTCAATGTAGCCCCCAAGGACTGCAAAAGAGAGGCAAGTACTCCTTGATATGACGGAACGGTGTCGGATCGCCACGCAGGAGCGATTAGATATCGAGACCAGCTCGGTAGCCCAGCGGCTGTTGGAGTACGCCCTTGCACTGGGTAACCTTCATTATGTCATACTTTCACCCTCAGCAGATGCGTTGGAGAACCTCTGGGATTGCAACCTCGACGCTTGCCTCGAGGTCGTGGACCTAGGGAGCGCTTTGTTAAGGAAGCAGCCGCTAGCGGGCTCAGCCAGAGTCTGATCTTCGACGGGCCTGTCCCTACATTACTGCAAATGGTTCAAGGCTGCCGTGACCGTATGTTACGCCGCAGGGCAACTGGGTTGCTTACTCAATTAGTTACGCCCCGTTCCAGTTGGGAGAACAAGAGCCTTTTTAGGGTCCTGTGGCCTCGTTGATTTGGAAGAGCGCGAGAGAGCACCTGATGGTAGCATTGGCCTAGCTGCGAGGTACGATTGGACACACGCAGTATGGAATAATGATCACACATATTTTTGTTGCACATACACAGCAAAGGAGACAGTGCCAGGTGCTCCACGGCGTGAGGTACATCTATTGCTTAAGCTCGAAGATTACGGTCTCGCTTCAGCCTCCCACTCGCCTCTTAAACAAAGGTCACAAACTCCAGCTGACTCCGGGTCGCTGCCTTGACCATCAGTTCCCATTCTTTGCTTTTTCGTTGTCCTTGAGGGAGTAGGGTACGGAGGATAGATTAAGGCGTTATAGTTTCAAGTGACGACATCACGACGGGCAAGTAGGATTTGCAGACTCATTACTTTATTTAATGGGGTCGATTTATACTTAGGTCGCTCAATATATACCATGTGCAAAATCCACAACAATCGCCTTTTCTACAATATCGCCAATGCTCTTGATGAAAGCCTGATGAGCTGGATCCTCCGAAACATAGTAATTCCTGTCATCCAGCGAGGCAAACTCAACCACGAAGCCATGTGTTATTCCATGCTGAGGATGAATTTTAGACATGATCAGATTTGTTGGAGGATTGGAAGAAGTGTGATTACCTGAAGGCCCTCTTGAGAATTATCCTTTCCACCCTTTAGGGATGAAATATAGGGGTCTGGGTGTTGGGGCGGATGCAATCATCCTTCAAACAGAGGAACCGCGCGCAGGCCTATTATCTCAGCACAGAACTTTGCGCACCGACGAATGACATGAATCGATGAATACCTTTTGCACATCTTCGGATTTTGCTTCAGATTTGAATTGGAAGAGGACGGTATGAGTGATACTCTCACTATTCTCCATCTGATGGTGGATGAAATGCTGCGATGGGAGAAGGCCAGGGATATTGGTCAAAAACAAGACAAAAACAATCAATAGTAGCACAAGATGCCAACTTTTCATCATGGCTTTGCCCATCGTTGAAGCTGTCAGGACAGTTGACACCAGAAAGAGAGATCTGTCAATGCCCAGAGAATTTTATGGCAGCCGAGGTTTTCCCAACTACAAGTAAACAAAATAAGCCTCTGCTTGGATCGCGTCGCTATCTGTAGTCTAGTAAAGCACGTGATGAGACGGGAGGAGCATGCTAGCCCCAATTCGGGCCCAGGCCAGAGGCGAGATGCCATCGCGCGCGCTTGATCAAGCTGATGAGAAGAGGGTGACTAACATGCGGTGGCCCATGTTCAAATTACTCTTCAGCAGCGGGTAATAATTGCCGAGCCATCGTCCTCTCTGGGTGGCTAAGTGCGACCGCCAATGAATAGTTTGTGATCGGGATGTTCCCATGCCCAGTCTATGGGAGCTAATGAATGGACACGACGATGATAACTTTCCACATCTCAAACTCAAATATCGTCCAGATTCTCGGGCGCGCAGATTTAGATGTGGCGCAAAAGCCTGCCGCCTTGAGATGCTTGCCAAAGTAACGAGGGCGGCTATTGGTATGTCGATGGGCTTATCAAATCCCCAATCACGTCGCAGCAACCACCCTTAGCGGTTAAAGATCTCATTTTCAAACCAGTGGCGCGAGGTTAATATCGTCCACTGAAACCAGTGTCAAGTCCATACAAGGTTGCAGCCGGAAGGTTCATTCCAGAATTATGATTGACGCTAGAGATGGTCAGCAGATTCTTGCCAGCAAACCAAGAGCCTCGATGTGATCTATATGAAAGGAAACATCCTGATTCCAAGCTCCAGTGATTTCTTTCTCATTATCCAGAAGATATTCTCAACTGTCCTGGCACGTGAAATTGCCTGAACTCCAATATTAATTGTTGAGCACGCCACTTGTCAAGCTGCAAGATGGGGCGACCCTCGATATATACGACCGGATCGCGGTTGCCACCATCATAGTCTATAGCTTCTTCTTCTGTGGCGGAATTTATCTCACATTTAAGCATGGCTTCGCCAAGTCAAGCGGTTGGCGCTTCCTCGTCATTCTCGCCCTCGCCCGCCTGATCGGTTCTTCCCTGCGTCTGGCTACGATTTCGGATCCCACCAACGAGAACCTATATGTCGGGTGGATGGTCCTCAATGGGCTCGGACTTGGACCTCTAATCACTATGCTTCTTGGCCTTCTCGCGCGTTTATTCATGACCATCTCATTTAATCGAAATGGTAACTTCTTCTATTCACCACGATTTCAACATCTTTGGGAGCTTGCCATGCTGGTTGGCCTCATCCTCGTCATCGTCGGTGGCACAGAATCAGACTTCACAATCGTGAACAACGAGCCCAAAGTCCATTACTCTGGATTGAGCGAGGCAGGCATCTCAATTTTCGTCGCTATCACAGGCATCTTGTGCTTTGGAATATTTGTCGCCAGTTACAACTATGCCTCTATCGACCAAGGCGAGCGACGGATCTTGGTGGCTCTTATTATTTGCATGCCATTCGTCATTGTCCGTCTCGTCTTTGCCTGTCTCGAGATATGGGGCGGTATCACAGCTAGTCGATGGTTATATCTGGGTATGTTTGTTATTATGGAGATGATTGTTGTTTTTATCTGTCAAGTGTTGGGTTTCCTACTTGATAAGGTTAAGATACGGCCTGCTCCAGGGGGCCTGACGTTGGGGCGTCACAAGGACAACATTGGAGTTTCATGAATATTCGCAATATTCGTGGGCCGTGGAGAGACAATGTCAGCCCACGGAAAGCTTAATAAGGTGGACAATAGTGATGAAAACACAAAGTCACAATGTTATCTTATTTAATGAGAGCAGTTATTGATGAACTACCGTCTCAAAATGAAATAAGTTTACATGAGCCCCTTGTTGAAATTACATATCCACTGTCAAAGACATACCTTTGGAACAACTTAAGCGGTTTCGATAATGTAATGAGTCGATCAAGGACACAATTGGCAGGTTCTACTTCATACGAAACTAATTCAAAATTGGACATGGCATCCAACAGGTGCAGATGAAACGATAAATGTAAATTATATTCAGGAGCCTGGTCTCTCATTGGTTTTTAATGAAATTTCCAGCCACGCTATCAAGTTTGTATGGTGAGCTCAATCATATTGTCCCACTAAGATTCTCGTGTTGCGCTCATCCAGAATAGTAACTTTGGTCGAAATATGCTTGACTAGCATAGCTGCTACCAAGAACTTCACTGATAGAAATGGCTGAGCTGAGCTTCTTAATAGTGCCAGGGCGTGAGGCAGGTACAGATCCCGCTCCACTATTAGCGAATTCTCCATAGAATACAGTAGATGGAGGGGCACCACTAGTGCTCCAATCTCGCCATCCCGCCTTGTTGATGACGGCAGACATCTTTGTGTTCTGGAATACAACCCTAGAGTATGGTCTCCACGGGCGGCCGAGATAGTAGGCCCCTGCGGTGACTATTTTGGCCAGAAACACCGGCGACATCGCAGTTATTGAAGACATAGTATGAGCCAGAATTGTCATTGGTATCTCGGCCGTTGGCTAAATAACGATTAGCTAGGATCAGAGAGCAAGGTCCAGCTAGTAAAGTATTGTGCTCAGATATGGTAAAATGCCTGAAAATACACTTACCTGTAATATATCCAAGGGACTTAGCCACGACGCGAATGTCGTTACGCTCGAACCAGCTTCTGGCTTTCTGGCCAAAAATGAAATCCGTAGCACCGATGATCTGATTCTTTACGTAGATCTGATTTCCCTCATTGCTGAGAACCGTATCCTGGAACCCTTCGAATTTGTTTCCGTAGTAGCCGCTGTCAGCATATGCGCTCAATGCAACAGCTTGGCTGCCCTCGCCATAGTCATTCACAACATTCACGTTGTAAAGACGGAAGCCTTTGGCCTTGACGCGTAGCGTGGCTGTGCCATCATTGTTGAGTCCATCCTTCTGGGACTTGTTGCTCACTACTGTGACAGCATTGGCAGCGTAGGATGTATCATCAGTGGTGTATCCATAAATGGTCAACTGCGCTGTTCTGGCGCTGACAAGTACTTGTTCCCGGTAGTTGCCAGGTTGGATGAAGACACACTGCTTGCCTGAAGCGCTGGTGGACAAGGAATTCACTGCTGCTTGGATGGTGGTGAATTGCCCGCCCGATTTGGCAACGGTAATACAACCAGCAGGAGGCGTTGTTCGAGAGGCGCCATAGGCCGACGCAATCAGGCCGAAAATGACAACAAATGGCTTCATGATGTTACTGTATGGGTGTTCCTAATCATCTGCCAAGGCAAGTCAAGTGGATAGGATACGTTTGCCAGTTTGGACCCAGAATCATTTTAAGTCTTCTTTCGATTTGTCGTCACGTTGCAACTACCGATGGTCTAGTGTACACAATATCCCTATTGTGTATGGGGTAGATGGTGGGAGATTGCATCGCTATTTTTCCGGCAATCAGGTGGTTCTTCGGCACACACCTTATTGGTGGATCTAACATGACTGGGGAGATTTTCCATAGACGGAGGTTTGAAATTGACGTCCTTTAAAAACTGTGACGGCATCTTTGCCTGGTGTGTTAGGTAGCCTTTGCATACGACAGTGCACCGCGGTGTAATTGAGAGCGAGTAGGCAGCTATTGGTTTTTCTATTCTGATGGGCTCGCGATATCACTTGCAGAAGTGTAGACCTGGCACCACAACACGATTTGAATGGAGCCAACCTAAAGCCCCTACCATTCTGCTTTGTACACCATGATTTAGCTTGCCATACGCAGATTAAGTCTGCATCTCGCTTGATATGTGAAGAATAAAACCCCACGGCCGCCTCACAATGTTTTCTGCAGCGCAGCAACACGAAAATAAATGAAAAAATGCCGAGGGATCTCTGGCATGCAATGAAAGGGCTGATAATAATTCTTCACGTTTCGTAATTGAGTACTATCTCGGCTAATGAACGTCATGGATCCTTCACCAGTTGCAATTCGGTTTGATCGATGCATAACTGGCACTCGAGTGCTCCGCAAGTCGCACACACGAGTTTATAGTAGAATCAATAGCGAACTAATAGAATATTAGGCTCTTATTACTCAAACAACGTAGTTTCCTTTCACACGAAACCCATTGTATAAGACAAATATATAAACATTGTGCTAATTCTTTTCCAAATAGGAATCAACATAGAGACTACTTGGGCTGGCACTTTGCTCTAGTAGGATTTAGGGACGGTAAGAGCAGAATGCTCAGATATGTCGATTTAAATACGCACTACATTGTTCAGTGGGAAGAAAAGACCCAAACAGTTTGACATTCATGATAATCAGAAGACAATGATGTAGGTGTAAACAACCTGGATAGTTGCTAAACTATCTACATAGAAATATATTTATTAGGTGCATTATCTAGCTTACAATCAGGTACATGCCCACGATTAGCTCTGCCTTCAGACCTCACTCTCTCGTTAGTCGTAAGAATCACTTGAGCATAGGTATGAGCTATTTAGTAAGGGTCTGTAGAATTCAACGAGACACATACATCATTAGGCCTTTATCAAGGTTACTGAATGGAATGCTAGGACAATCCAAGGTTCCTCACAATTTCTCAAATTGAAGAGTTCACTATACTTGCCTTTGATATACTGCCTCCTATAACTTGTGTCCATTTTGAAATATCAGAGTAGCTAGGCTCGTTGCTTGATGGAAAGGGTTACAGACAATTCCAACATCACCTTGCATTTAAAACTCGTTAGCGGTGTAAATAAACAAAGGGGTACACATATTGGACAGTGATTTGTTGTTAGCCAGCACGTTGTCCTCACTCCAAATTTGGAAAGGGACATTGAGGGGTTCATTTCTCTTTTGACTCTCATGGCGCAACTGAACATTCACATGATTGATTCGGCCACTTAGTGTTGCCCACATGGTGAAAAGGCGTTGTAGGGTAAGTGAAAAGTGGACATGATGTCCAAGCGCCATCACGTCATCGAGGCCCTGATGATCACGCAAGCAAATCCATCGGAATACTTGTTTCTGTATCCTTGAAGAAATAGCATGCTGCAATCGCAGTCCAGTGGCAAAGTGGTAGGATAGCTCCACAAGGCCAGGTCCATCAATAAACTTCATTTCTTTGGGCTCCCTCCCGCAAGGGAAGGGAATTTAACTGGTGAATGATCCTGGAAGATGCCTCGGAAACACAGCCGAGGATTGGTTATTGATTGGTAAGATTTTTAGCGCCCGCGTGAAAATAGGAAGGCGGCATCAGTGTCACAAATGTGATGGTGAGATAAGAACACGGCAGGCTATCAAGGAAACCCCGGTCCTCGTATGTCTGACATTATTTTATTATGATTCCTTAACATATGGCTCTTCCATTACCTCTTTAGGCATATGTTCTCAGAGTGGAAACTACAAGAACACCTGCTGAAACGGAAACTATCACGATATCGAATTACGCTAGTCCATGCAATCGTAATCTGTCTGTGACAAATAGCATCAGAGTTGCGCTCAAAACAATATGGAGCTTACATTTGGGATGCTTTTGATCCGTACTTTGGAGAGGGCTAGTTTCTGTTCAACTTGGATGACGCTTTGATGACGCTTTCGTTGGGCTATTTCAGGAGGTCTCTCAACCGAGTGCGTCAATGGCCTCTCATGTGTTTTGCTTCTCACATTAAAAAGGAGGCCAGCATGAATAGTGCTTCGATATCTGGAATGGAAGAGGGAATGAGTATATGGGAAAACGGATTGAACTACATGAAAACTGCCAGGACGGTCGGTTGTGTCCTTGGTGGAATCCCTCTGTCAACTTAACATCTTAGACCATGAACAAGTTATAGTATTATGTTAATCAAATGGGTTCAACCCAGCATCTGGATTTCGGCCTATAACGTAGAATATGAAAAGAGTACTTGGCAACAGCCTCAAGCTGATCAGTATAGGTTTTAAAGGGTGCGATAACGATCGTTCTCACTAAATGTATCAACTATACTGAACTCTTTGTCCATCGGTTCCTTAATTGGCCTGCAAAGGATGCATTGTATCCAGGAAGGGTGTTTTTTCCATATGAGCAGCTGACATATATCCCACTGTTATGGGAATTAATACCGTTGTTACCACATTGTTTTATGACCAGATAACTATTCCCTTGTTCGGAGGTGAAAGGTGAGCATGTGCAGTATTCTCTGGTCTTGTCAGCATTGTTGCTAATTATGGAACCTACTTATGAATCGAGTTACATTACCACTTGTGATCTATGGTTGGCAGTGCTGGGTGGACAATTTTGGAAGCTTCGGTCAGCGTAATCCAACCAATGTTCCGATACACAGTTTCAAACTTTGGCTCAGTACTGAATTCCTTTACCACCGAGGACGCTTCGTGAAATACACCCGCGGGCGAAAGATCATGGGAAAAATATCTGATCCAACAATGAATATTTCTGAACTAAGAACAGCCCAGTATTACTTTTCTCTTTTGAACGTGGTAGGTCATAATTGAGGTGCCCAGCTCATGGTATCAACTTGAATAATAATAAAGCTACCTGAATAGTCTCCTGGATTTCTCAAAGCATGTTGCAACTTTTTAAATGCCCTAAACTCTAACCCTTTTCTCCAGGTGCAGTGTCACTGCTTTGTCCTTAGCTTCGGCTTGTCAGATGCGTTCGAGAACATCGAACGAAGACAAGCATTAACAAACGAAGTCTGCAATTAGAAGGTCATATATCCAAACCTTATATTTAATTAGCCTAAGTGACGTTTTCCCACAATTCATTAAATAAAGTTTCCCAAACTTCGTGTCTTTTTAATTACGCACTGACCAACTAGAAACTCTTCCTCGTGTGGGAGGTGGAGGTTGGCGTTGTGGGTTAGTCCCAATTAACTGCTACATAACATAGTACGAGTGAAGGGGAAAACTTTGGCCCGAGGCAATCTGCCGGAGCAACTTATCTATCCGCAACTTAGAAAAGAGGGTCTCGCTTCTTCGAAAAGATCTCGTCTGATGCCATCCATGCATGCCAAAAAGGTCCTTTGCCGTGTCTGCCGATCCCCATGCCCGCCGGGTCTCGGAGGCCCACCTAAACGGCGGCCAGCACAATCCTACAGGGGACAATCATGCAACCATAGCCACTGTGCTTCTTGTCTTTGCAATGCACTCATTCCTGGCGCTAAATTCGCATTGTCCGTCTGCATGGGCTGATGTCAATTGGTCATCAGCGCACAAACCCTGGTTGCTGGTTGGTCGGTTCAGGATCTTCGATGTCGAGATATGTTACGCGTTCATCTAGATCTATGATTGAGTTTCTGAAGCTACAGGATCCATAACGACGTGTATTATACGCATTAGATCGCTTGAAACAGCCTATTATGTCTAGCCCGAGTTTTGTTTCTAACCCCATTGTTGCCAAACCTTTCTCATCGAATATCCAGCCATGACTAATGCTCGGGTGTAGTGCCTGCCTTGAGTGGCCTACACACTTGTCATAGCGTTTTACAGTGCGTACAATATATCCACTTGAGATGTGGAACACCACTAAACCAGCGAATAACGCAATGCACAAACGGCTGTGTCTTTTCAGGTGGCAACGTCAAAATGATCTTCAACCTTTGCATGAGGAAAAATGTCAGACGATGTAGCGGCTTGGTTCATAATCGATGTTTCCTAATTTGGTTGTACCACCTTGATGCAACAGGCATGTCAAGTCCTACTCTCATGCATCTAGGGTACACCCTTGCTAAGGTCTTACTGATAAGCATAGTGTGCGTTGTTGGTTAGCAATGAACCCAGTTTAACGGCAGTTGCCCGCAGACAGCGGCATGCCCACCCCTGCCGATCACCATAACGATTTCTCAATCCATGGCTCACGAATCTGACCGACTACAAATGAAAGGAGAGCCCCCAAACGATTTAATTCACTTTGTTCTCCGTCTCCAGGTCTACTGCGAACAACTCTTGCCCTTACTGTCGATTTGGGCAATACCTGATCAGTCATGCACAGCATATCTTCTACATGGGTGCTCTTGGCTTCTGGGCTGGTGCCACTCATCTCTGGCGAAGGGTGCCCCTTTGCTAAAAGGCAGAGCGAAACTGGTCTGGTCCCACCCAGAGAAGAGGCAGAGCACTTTGGTAGATGCCGGGTTGCTAGCAATGCCGCTGGTGGCGGTACTCGGAGCAGTGACTTTTGGCCTTGCTCGCTTAAGCTTGATGTTTTACGGCAATTTTCACCTCAGTACAACCCACTGGGCCCTGACTTCGATTATGTGAAAGCGTTCAAGTCACTAGATTGTAAGTGTCCATCTGCTGACCGTGACGCACTGCTCATACTGACCACGCTATGCAGACGACGCTCTGAAGAAGGACCTACATAAACTCCTCACCGACTCTCAAGATTGGTGGCCCGCTGACTTTGGCCACTATGGTGGATTGTTTATTCGCATGGCTTGGCATAGTGCCGGAACATACCGTGCTATCGACGGTCGTGGTGGTAGTGGGATGGTATGTATCGAGAAAGGAGACGACCCCGGATAGATTTGGTCTAACAATCATTTTCTAGGGTCAACAACGTTTTGCACCTCTAAACAGCTGGCCCGATAACCAAAACCTTGACAAGGCCCGCCGGCTTCTCTGTAAGTAACACCATGATGTGAACAACGGAAAACCCGGTAAGAAATCATGAGACACTGATAAAGACCACAGGGCCTATAAAGCAAAAGTATGGAAACAAGATTTCGTGGGCTGATTTGATAGTCCTCGCCGGTAACGTCGCCCTTGAAGGAATGGACTTCCAGCCATTCGGTTTCGCTGCTGGACGCGTCGACACTTGGCAAGCTGACGAGGGCGTCTATTGGGGTGCTGAGACCACCTTCGTTCCCAAGGGAAACGATGTTCGCTATAACGGTAGCACTGATATCTATGACCGAGCTGATAAGCTAGAGAAGCCTCTAGGAGCTACCCGTATGTCTGAAGCACCCATACCTGATGATTCATGAATACTTACACTTGTATGATCAGATTTGGGCCTTATCTATGTGAACCCTGAGGGCCCTGACGGAAGCTTGGACCCTAAGGCTGCTGCCGGAGACATCCGTGTTGCCTTTGACCGCATGGGTATGAATGATGAGGAAACAGCAGCTTTGATCATTGGTGGTCACACCTTCGGCAAGACCCACGGTGCTGTCAAAGCCTGTAAGCATACCCCTTGGATACCTTCTGGGATCTGTGATGACTCACATGAACAGCAAATATCGGCCCAGAGCCTGAGGCTGCTGATCTGGGCGAAATGGGCCTGGGTTGGCACAACAAGGTTGGCGAAGGAAATGGTCCTAATCAAATGACGAGTGGTCTTGAAGTCATCTGGACCAAGACTCCCACCAAGTAAGTCGTATTTTCAATAGTCTTTCAAAAGGCTGCCATGAATTTATCTAGCCAAAGATACTGAACCAAGAATAGGTGGAGCAATGACTTCCTCGAGAGCCTCCTGGGCAATACGTGGTCCTTAGTCGAGTCCCCGCCGGCCATAAACAATGGGAAGCACTAAACGGCACAGTCGATTATCCCGATCCATTCGATAAGACGAAGTTCCGCAGGGCAACTATGCTTACCACCGATCTCGCCCTTATTAATGACCCTGCCTACCGTAAAATATGCGAGCGCTGGCTAAAAACCCAGAACAGCTACGAGATTCTTTCGCCAAGGCGTGGTTCAAACTGCTTCATCGTGACCTAGGACCAGGTTCTCGCTACCTTGGTCCTGAGGTTCCCAAAGAGCAGTTCATCTGGCAAGATCCTCTTCCTAAACGGTCGAGCGAGACCATAGATGAGACCGATATCACTGCTCTGAAGGACCAGTTACTCAACGCCGAAGGCCTCGATATTTCTAAGCTGGTATCAACTGCGTGGAATGCGGCTTCTACTTTCCGTAACTCTGACAAGCGTGGTGGGGCCAACGGTGCACGTATAGCTCTTGAGCCCCAGAGAAGCTGGAAGAGCAACAACCCTGAACAACTTAACCAAGTCTTGGGAGCATTGAAGAAGATCCAGAAAACCTTCAATGCTGGTGGCAAGAGGGTCTCGTTATCTGATCTGATCGTTCTTGGTGGTGTCGCCGCTGTGGAGAAAGCTGCTCATGATGCTGGATTTGCAGAGATCAAGGTTCCTTTCACTCCGGGCCGTGTCGACGCCACCCAGAATCAGACCGACATTCGAGGATTTGGCTACTTGGAGCCCGCTGCTGATGGTTTCCGCAACTACGGTCAAGGAAACACCCGCGCTCGCACTGAAGAGCTATTAGTTGACAAGGCCGCGTTGTTAACTCTTACGCCACCTGAGTTAACTGTTCTTGTCGGTGGTCTCCGGGTTTTGAACGCTAATTACGATGGTTCTTCCCTGGGTGTATTCACAGAAAAGAAAGGGCAACTGACCAATGATTTCTTCATTAACTTGCTCTCTCCGACATTCTCTTGGGCCAAAAAGGATTCGGCTGGTGAATTATGGATTGGGACTGATCGCAAGACCAAGACGGAGAAATGGACTGCCACGCGTGCTGATCTGGTTTTTGGTTCTCATGCTGAGCTTCGCGCCATCTCCGAGGTCTATGGCAGCGAGGATGCGAAAGAGAAGTTTGTGAAGGATTTCGTTCATGCTTGGGACAAGGTTATGAATCTAGACCGTTTCGACATCACTGTTTAAATCTGTATCTATCAACATATTAGATTATAAGGCAGATAAAAAGGGTAATTGCCTTCTATTTTCTATAGCTACGGACGTGGTGCTTATGTCTTCACCCGAATCAACTATAAGTCGAAATTATTTCGTCTTGCATCACTTCACGACAGTGGTGACCTGCCATACCTATGACGACCGAACTATCTTACTCGGACATAGTAATCAGTAAGAGGCATTCGGAACATTCAATTAAACGGACGATTTCCATTAACTCCAATGGAGCAACAGCAATCTGTTTCACTCTTTGAAATAAACCGAGCCAAGTATCGTAGTGTGATCTGTAGCTAGTGAAGACCATAGCGCCGCAACGGCGGTCATCATGGAAGACCGAAGCCCGCGCTAGCTCGGCATTAGCAGTGTCCGAAGACCGATATTTTCGACGCACAACATACCCAAAGCAGCAAATCTGTGGATCACTCATAGGCGCTTGATGCCAGGTACATGTGTTCCATCGTGATGTCAAACTAGTTACCCGATTTGCATATGTAGCAGGGGTCGATCTCATCGGATAAGATCGGTCTCCATGCATGGTGAGATCAGAGCAAGTTTAATTCATCGATACGAACTACCAGACGAGATTCCATGGAACCTAGAGTCGTACTACAGGGTAGTGCACCAATCTGAAGAAGCAGATCGCACTTTTTCTGCGCTTGATTCACCCTTTTACTAGGCACAATTCAATTGAATGTTTTGAATGTTCGGCTCTTGGTCAAACTACAGTGTAAGAACTGGAGCACTTGGACGACAAATGGATAATATTTCTCTCTCTAGTGACTACTTGTCTCTCTATACATGGATATTATTGAAATTTCTCACAACAAATTGAATGAAGCCATCAAGCATTAATTAGACGCTCTATGAGATGCTTTGAGCTTGAATCCTTCAAGAGCTACCAATTGGTTCACCTTGTTGAGCCTTGTTTCGTGTCTTGAGGTGAAAATCAGCTTCAGCCCAGCGTCTCTGGAAGGCCAAGCCCGGGTGACAAATGGTAAGACAGATGCATGCTATGAGAATCAGAACGGCCTCGAGGGCAAAGAAAAGAGCTTCGTTTCGTGCAAGGCTACTGCGAATACCTTGGCTGAGCTCAGCTACTCGGTAAGCAGTGCGAATAAAGATGCAGAATGTGGCAACGGCAAGAGCTAAATGCACTTGATTAGTAGCTGTTCCCTACCTGATAAGAGTTAAAACCTACCGGCTAGAAATATGCGGAATTTACGCGAATGCTGCAGAGAGCGGAAGGACTCATTCCAGTTTGACTTGTTCCTATACACAGAATAGGCAAAATGGCAGGACAAGCAGACGTAAATAGCGATGGCTGCCAGATGGATCGACAAGCCAGCCTGTAGGATGCTGAGGGCCCTATCAAACTCGGCCGGAGTAAGATCGTCCCCACCAACCATAGCGCCTCCAGCCGATTGTAAAATCAAGGCGAAAAAGTCCAGAATCATAAACGTGACGGTGATGGTTCGTGGGCGGAAGTAAGAGAGGTGTTCACCAAACACAATGATGATGCGAGCGAGACATAGGTAAACAGCAGCACTTAGGAATGCTGGGCCGACCGTGATGGGCAAAATATACCTGCAAAAATGAGCCCAAAGCGAACGATGAGAAACTAGGCAAACAAACATACGTTACAAAGCTGCCCTTGCCAAAGTGTAGTTGGACCCGGCCCACAAATGCAATGACTTCGAGTATGAGGCCAGCGAACATGCCGAAGAGAAACCCCAATTCTTGTACTTGATACCGAGGAAAATTTGAGGTGGAAGGAGCAGGCCGTAAGCTGCTGCAAAAAGGCATTGCCTCCCAAGCTGTACGTCGCCGACGACATTGTTGCTGTTTTGTCGTGGTCTCGACCCTGAATTATTCGAAAGGTTGCTGAGAAGAAGTAGAGAGCATGAATTTCTAGAAACGCAAATCGAAGAAAAAGTAGTTTTTCTTATACAAGACAACTCTTGCACTTAGATCTTTACAGAGCTGGCGAATCAAGCTTAAATGGACCTCGAAGCTTTTAAATCAAGGCATCATCAGACTGCTGTCATCTTTAAGGTAGATGCCAAGACGCAAATGTCCGACAAGGTTACTACAGCCCCTGCAAAAGCCGAGAGCTGGAACATCGATTGGATAATTAGACGAACGAACCAATCAGATTCAAGAATGCCTTTCCCGTCGAGCTCCACCTGGAAGTCCTCGGATGTCCGAGCTATTCGTAGCGCGAGCTGTCAATTGAATGGCGGTGCACTTGTGCAGTTTTCACACCTACCTAGCACCAACAGCATTTATCATTTTTTAATCCTTGGCCAGTTTCATATTTTGCGGGACAGTCTTCCATATTTCATTTCATTGACGGACCCGAGCGGCTATTTCCGTCGCGCGGGCCTTAATCCTGCTCCTTGCACCAGGTTTCCCAAAAGAGTTTCGAGCTACGGTGCCACGTTTGGAGTACACAGACCTTGGCAATGAAGCCAGCTCCTGGAAACAGACGCGCAAAACACACCCGGTCCAAGTCTGGGTGTGGTGTATGCCGGTTAGCACCATTTTGGCCCCTTCTTGATAATAGGAGGGATTTTATACAAGATCTATGCTGACGACTTCCGAGAGTGCGCCGTGTACGATGCGATCAAGCACGTCCAACATGCCTCAAGTGCTCAAGCACCGGGCGCACTTGTGATGGATATCCTTCACCGCGTTTGGAACCAGCCCAAGGCAGCACAGTGGTTTCAACCTCGGCCAGGATACGGAGCAAGGACGTCCTGTCTTCGTGGACAGCCCTTTATGAGCCGGCTGGGATAGCGGAGATTGAACAGCGACTTCTTATATTCTATGAGAACAGCACTTCACTTGAATTAGGTGGGGACTTTCAAGACGACTTCTGGGGAAAAATGGTTCTTCAGATAAGTCATCGTGTACCCTTCATACGCTACGCTATTTTAGCTTTGACTCATCTCCATGTTATGCATTGCACCAAGGAGTCACCCCACATCCACCAAACCAGGCAGTCGATCTCGCCAACTTTGAACATCATGCCACATATTATTATTCGAAAACTATAGAGCTCCTAAATAATCACATCAATTCGAACAAGTGGGCTTCTCTTGAAGAAACCTTACTCTGTTGCGTGTTGTGTATTAGATTCGAATGGATATCTGGGAATCTAACGGCAGCGCTCGTACACTTGCGAAGTAGCCTCAACATTTTGCGGCAATGGCACGCAGCAAGTTCATCAAACTCACCCACGGCGACATCATTCAGATCACCTGGAGGCTACTTGATCAGAACCACGATATCTCCTATTTATATGCAACTTGCTTTGGAGGCATCTATGCTTGCTGCTGAAGCGGGTTCTGTGCCTCTGCCTCCTCCACCGATGGAACCAGTAACTCCACACGGTTTCAGAACACTTAAAGATGCCTGAGATAGTCTCTATGATATTCTTGGAGACGAGCATCTGACTATACGCCGTCTGGGCAAGCAAGCAAGAGGATCAAGCCAGTCGAACCAAAAGAATCCCACAATGGAGCGATTTAACCAATGGTCAGTTTCTTTGACATCTCTTCTAGGCAAGGTTGATGCCGACAACTGTGATCCAACTCCTGCAATTCTAGTTTTACGTATCTGGCATAAAATAGTGAGAATTATGCTGGAAAACACGCGTAAAAACGACGAATGTGTTTTTGACTGCTACGGTCGAGAATTTTCCGAAGCTATAGAGCTTGCAACTACTCTGCATGCTCTGAAGACAGGGACATTCTCTGTTGATACTTCCCTTAATCCTGCCTTATTCTATGCCGCCATAAAATGTCGAGAACCTACCATACGACGTAGAGCGATTGGGTTATTGATCGGTTTGCCGCGACAAGATAGGCTACAAGATAGCCCATTGGCGGTACGGCTTGCGTCTCATATAGTTGAACAGGAGGAGATTGCAGCTGGATGTATTGTGCGTAGTGAGAGTGACGTGAGTCGAGCTGCAAGGATGAATGTAAAACTGTCTACTTGGGAAGAGTCGCAGGACAAGGAATAAAGTCCCACTAAATCCATTATAAAAACGACATGCACGTCCATGTCCAGCTCCAACAAGTCTGTTTTACAATGTGGGAGTTTAATCAGAAGTCGACAGAAATTAGCTCTTGAATGTCGGAGTAAAAGCACAGCGCCCTTCCGAGAGCAAACTTCGCTCATTCAATTTATCACTAACTGAATTGAACCATGTTATGATGATTTCTAAATGCCCCATCCATATTTGAATCTGACCATGTGTATACCTAGCCAAGCTCCACAGTTTTGCACCATGCCATATATCCCCATGATAACTGAAAAGTCTAGCAGCTACTGGCCATCTCCGTCCCATTTGACTCTTATTTATCATCTTATCAGATTAAGTGTAGTCCGCACCCACTTACTTCATCACTTACGCGTATCTTACTCTTATGAAGTTGTACTAACTCAACGCGGTGCTTATAAGTACAGTCCTCCATGACCTTCCTTGGATACAGACATTACGCCAGCTTTCCTCTCTTATTGCCACCCTACCCCAAAATTTGTAGGGGAGAAATTGAGGTTGACCCCTATCTATTCTTAGGGTTAGGGGTTAATGCGAAGACATTCATTTACTGAATGGCGACTACTCAGCACACTTACAGCCACAAAAGTTGGCTGTCTGGAGAAAATGTATTTGGTTGATATAATGGCATATGTATTACATTGTTCTTTTTCTCATGTGTTTCTGTAATTTCCACTTGTGATAGCTAGTTAGCAAGTTAGCAAATACAAGTTAGGTCAAGTTTGATACTATTCGCATACAGATAGTGTAATGGTTATACCTAAGAACTCATCCTAAATACATTGAGAGTACCATTGATTGGAAGCCGTACATTTGCCCGCCGTGCAACAAGTTGGCCCAGTCCATCCCTGACCGCCACATTGTGCCCATTGTGCCGCACAGGTTCCACCTCCTCCGCCGCCGCCGTTTCCTCCATCCCCACCAGTTGCAGAAAGGGAGACACTGTAGCCAAGTGTGCTGAATTTGGCGTTGCTGCCAGTGAAAGGCTCGGTGCCGGCACCGATAGAATACACACACTGTGAGTTGGGGTATCCTTGTGAGGAGACGAGATATTTTACGAAATTGTTGAGGTCGCCGCTGAAGTTCTTCTGTTGGGAAGATGCAACGAAACTAAACACAGTCATTTGACCATTCGGGCCCTTGTAGAGTTTCCAGGAGACGCCGCCAATGTTCGGAGTCGCGATAGGTGAGCCAGAAGAACTAATAGGGCCAGCACCACCTAGCGCGCCCAGCCAGATCATTATTTCGTACTGTGCGGTAGTTCCGCAATCGCTGTTACTGAACAAGTCGTACGCCACATTTGCGATTACGTTCGACCCGGTGTAGCTGCCTATGTTAGACATATGGTTTGGCATAAATGACTGATTCGAATGATACTTACTCCCACTGCCACTTTGATGGGATAGAAGAAATTGCAGAGGCTCTAGCAGCCGGAGCCTGCAACACAGCATTGGGGTATGACTTGACATTGTATGGCCCACCGCTCCACGACCAGGTTGCAGACCACTTTAGGAGACCGCTAGAAATGCCGTCCACAGTAAGACATTGAGATCCCGTGCCGCTGTCCTTGCCCCAAAGATTGTTATAGACTGTAAACCCCCTGTCTGTACAGAGTCCCATTGCCCACAGAGAGTTGTTGCTCGCTTGTCCAAGGGCTGTGTCCTCGTTGGCTTGTCGTCATGCACAGCATGTGGTGCTGCAGCTGCCAGGCCACCGAAAATACTGAAAATTGTTACAAGCTTCATCTTGCTCATATATCCCTCTTAACAATTGTCGACAAGATAAGCTCTCCATCATTGCTCCGGGGAGCGTAATTTATAAGAGTTTCGAACCACACCTTAACGTCAGTTGGTAATGTGCAACACGTGACAAATCTGGAGTGCCGGCATGATTTTGCCCCAGTTCAGAACACCCAACTTTCTATTGGTGGATTTGTGTAATATGGCACCCCTAGCCCTTTGATGTCGCGGAGTAGTCCTGTCCGTTTGTCAACGTCAGTAAGTCCCTAGATCAGTAACAAGGACCTCGAGGGTAGGTAATCCCCTGCAGTATGTCAAGTATTAGCCAGAGATGACGGGCCCCGGATTAAAAGAAGGAGGTCGTTCGACACTCGTCCGGGATGCGAAGTGGTCATTAATCAAGACTGTCCAAATCTTATTCATAATCAGCAATTTTAATGCGAGGAGACTTTGTTCGCGCACAGGATGAGGAAAGAGAATGGATTTAGCAGGTCATACCCTTTTTTATCTTAATCCTATGTTGTTGTTGTAATACAAGTTTCTTAACCAAATTTCCATTCGTTTGTGGATAAACATATGTGTATGAAATTCTTCCGGATATCACAGATGTTCAACAGTGCTGTTGCAGCGCAATGCACCACGACAGAATGGGTAAGTTTGATAATGTATGAAAAGTCTTCCTGCTGGGTTCAACGGCAACACTCGACGATTCCGACCATACATGTTGCTGGCGATAACTCAAATCCGTCAATAAAATCACTAGCAAACTTGCAACAAAAATGTGAACCTACTTGTTTTTGGCGCATATTCCATACAGAATGTTGACACGACCAGGGCAATTATTCTTCTCCCATCGAACTACTTAGTCAATGCTCCAGAGGCAAGAAACTAGGCCCCATGAGTATTAATCATTGAGCATCAATTAGATTTTCGGTAATCCATCAATTGAAATGCATATTAGTATTGCTCCTACTATTGCCAGTTCTCTGCTACACGAAGGGAATGGTGTACTCACTAAATCTACAAACCTGTACAGGGTTTAAATGATGGGATTTGGTGCACGTATAAGGCCTGAATTCCTAGCAGCTTCTTTGGCTAGCATGGGTGATCGTTGTGATGTATTTTTGTAATTCAAGGAAGTATTAGCAAATTTCGTGGGAATAAATAGTCTAGAGAACTAAGAAATCTAGCTCATGTCATGTTGGCCCCAATTGGGTGAACCTCTCCTACACTTGTCATGATCTAGAACAAGGGAAAGATAATGACACAGATAGGTTTCAGGACTCCCCAAAAGTTGTGTTCAAGTTGGAAATAGGCGTTGTCGTGCATAGGCAAATTTAATAGGCCTCTGTCTTAAGCAGCCTCTATTCTCCATTCCTCACCAACTCCATGTCTTTAATGGCTCCCAACAACGCATAAACAGCATCGTTGACAGGGACGTCAATGCGGCCAAAAAGGCTCTCTGCTCGCTTCGCTATGGGAGCACTGATAACTAGTTTGGACATACCAAGTCCGACGATTCTTTCACCGTGTGATTTTATTATCTAACAAGATTAGCCGACCTACGTGGCTGTCACACACAGACGCAACGAGTTGGTGGCTTACGGCCAGGTCATAGATGATGCATGATATCCGAAGCTGGAACAACCTCTCATGATGGATTAGATAAGATGAGCTATTGTCAGCAACAGAGAAGCTGTGGGTTTTAAACCTAGATTGAATTGCAAAAAGCTCAAAGAGGATGTTTTAGGGTGATTGGTAGACTACACATGTCTCTATTATTCGTCAAAATTTGTAGAAACTTTACTAAGAGCATGCTACTTGGAAATAAATGTGAGCTCTGCGTGTTATTGGGTGAGAACCCGAGAAAATGGTTTCCGTTTGAACGGTTATAGTCTAGGGCTAAGGTGCAATGATCAACATCACTTGCTTTACTTGCATTGTGATTGGTTTTGTGATGAGTATAGAACTCCAATCATCAGCATTGGCGATTGAGCACTTTCAGGCTAAGACAGCATACGAAAACTTGATGGCATACGTTGTTGGGACCTACGGAGGAAAACGAAAGTGGATAAGATCTTCAATCAGCAAAAACCAAGACAGTGTAGCTAGTCTGTTAAAGCAAAACTAGACAATTGTGCCAAGACTCATAGCCGCTTCATGTGCGTTTAGAATTTCGCTCCCATACCATTCCCTCGAGGATAAATTCTCTCTATTCCTCGCTGCATTATTGCAACGACAGCAGCGAGACTTACATTAATGCCGTTTCTCATCCACTTCGTTAGTGACGTTGCATCCAATAGATATGAAGGCAATGAGGAGAAGTAGGAACGGTTAAGTGGGGATGTGTTAATGGAGTTATAATCGCACCAGTCGGCCGACAGGAAAATCCTCACCAGACCCCTCATGGTCAAAGAATACGAGATCCCACATGCATTCTTCTCCGCAAATTTCCAATGATGGCCGAGTGCGCATATGTAATGGTTTTCTCAGGTTCGTCAAAACCCTGCTATCTGGCATAAAGAAGGTCAATGGTTAAAACCCATCTCTCTGGGCTGCTGGTATGCGTTGGCGCTTGTTATTACTTCATAGCCAATTTAGACTGGCGTGTAGTTTAGGCATTTACAAACAGGCCAAACGAGCCCTTAATAACCTAGGAAGAAACTATCAAATACGAGGTACAGGAATTTTGCCATGACAACCGCACAAAGATGTGACTTGTGATGTTGACACTCTCAGGCCCTAGCTTCCGATATGGCTTTCAGCCTACTTTGGCTCGTACAAACCTTGACATTTCATGTCATTTTCGTGATTTGCCATAATGCCGATCACATCAGCACATCTGAGGACGTTGCTGGTTTGGCAGAAGATCTAGGTCCAAGGGCCTCTACCCCGTTACAACCATTTCGTCTTGATCAAGTGAGGCTTGGCAGTGGCTTGCTACAGGAAAAGCGCGACCGAGTCAAACAGTTTTTACGTAGTTACGATGAACGAAGATATCTAGTATTATTCAACAACCAAGCCGGCCGTCCGAACCCAGATGGCATTGCTGTACCGGGAGGGTGGGAAGACGGTGGGCTCCTCAGTGGACACTGGGCGGGTCACTTCATGACTGCACTCTCGCAAGCTTATGCCGACCAAAATGAAACAGTCTACAAGGACAAACTCGATTGGATAGTCAACGAGCTTGGTGCTTGTCAAGATGCAATCACCGCACGAATGAAGAACGGAAGCGGCGGAGGAGGACAAGAACCGACAGACTCAGTGGTCGGTCGCATCAAAGGAGATTTGGGAACGCCTTGCGATTGAATGGGACCAGCCAGGCTCGATATGTGACTTTACCTCAGGAGACAATTAACCAGTTGGGAGATTTCACCATTGCGAGCTGGGTTAACCTAGACTCTACCCAGACTTGGGGCCGTCTCTTCGACTTTGGTCAAGATGCGACCCTCAATATGTTCCTCACCCCACGCTCTGGTGCCGTTGGCAATGTGCCACGGTTTGCCATCACCACAGGGGCTCAAGCCAAGAACAGCAAATCAACGGTAAAGAGGCTCTTCCTATCGGTCAATGGGTTCACATAGCGGTTACTCTAGCGGGAGGCACCGGTATAATGTATGTGAATGGCCAGGTGTCTGGCACGAATAACGCGATGACTTTGAACCCTACCAACCTCAATAACCCGGGAAATCGTTGGATTGGCCGCTCTCAGTATGGCGACCCAACCCTGAATGCGGGCATTGACGAGTTCCATGTCTTCAACCGTGCGCTGACTGCTGCAGAAGTGCAGTCCTTACAAACCAGTGCGGCGGGATCAGCTACTACTGGTCATATCGCCTGGTATCAGTTTGATGAGAAAGATGGGGCCGGCATCAAAGATTCTTCCCCAAATGGTCGTGATGCTGGAGTTGTTGGCTCCGATGAAGGCTCTGGTGGTGATAGTAACTGGATACCAACGCATCCTGGCTATCTCGGAGCGCTTCCCGAGGACACGGTCCTGCGTCTAGGACCTCCGCGCTGGGCGGTGTACGGCGGCAATGCCAACACCAATACTTGGGCGCCATGGTACACTCAACATAAGATCATGCGAGGGCTTTTGGACGCTTATTATAACACAAAGAACGTGAAAGCACTTGAAGTTGTCAAGAAGATGGCCAATTGGGCGCACCTCGCGCTCACTATCGGTGACAAGAACCAACCGGGCTACAAGGGCAACCTAACCAGAGACGACCTGAACTATATGTGGGATCTTTATATCGCCGGAGAGTTTGGGGGTGCCAATGAGGTCTTCCCGAGATTTATAAGTTGACCGGCGATACTCGCCACTTGCAAACTGCAAAAGCGTTTGACAACCGAGAGTCACTTTTTGGGTCGGCGGTAGCGAACCGTGATATTCTTGTTGTAACACCGCAGAACAAACCAGGTCGGCGCCGCGCTGAGAGGCTACATGCCAACACGCATGTGCCTCAGTTTGTTGGCTATATGAGGATATACGAACACAGTGGAGACGATGAATACTTCACAGCCGCCAAGAACTTTTATGGCTGGGTAGTGCCGCATCGCGAATTTGCCAGTGGCGGTACCGGCGGTAACTACCCTGGTTCTAATGACAACACTGAATTGTTTCAAAATCGTGGCAACATCGCCAATGCTATTGCCAAAGGCGGTGCTGAGACATGCACTTCATATAACATGCTGAAGCTAGGTCGTGATCTGTTTCGGTACGAGAATAATGCGGCATACATGGACAGCTATGAACGTGGCCTCTTCAATATGATCGCGGGATCTCGTAAGGATGCGGCTAGCGACAGTGACCCGCTCCTTACGTATTTCCAACCTCTCACTCCTGGCTCTGGTCGTAGCTATGGTAATACCGGCACCTGTTGTGGCGGGACAGGATTGGAAAGTCATACCAAGTATCAGGAGACGGTGTATTTTCGATCTGCAGATGGATCACAGCTTTGGGTGAATCTGTATATTCCTTCTACGCTGACATGGGCTGAGAAGGGCTTGATCATCAAACAGGACACAAATTTCCCACGGGGAGACGTGTCCAAATTCACGATTACTGGACAAGGTCAGCTTGACATCAAACTTCGTGTGCCTGCCTGGGTTCGCAAGGGTTTTCAAGTGACCATAAACGGCATTGCTCACCCCACGGTGGGACAGCCTGGCACATATCTGACTTTGACTCGAGCCTGGAAGACTGGTGATGTGATAGAAGTACGAATGCCGTTTACTGTTCGCACAGAGCGCGCTCTGGATCGCCCTGACACGCAAGCGCTTATGTGGGGCCCGGTTCTGCTCCAGATCTTGGGGAGCCCAAGTGGCGGGATGGGCAGCTTCTGGCAGCTATCCCTCTATCGTTACCTGAAGCTGGATGGAGACTACTCACGAGCAGCCATCCTGCGGTCCTCAAAAACAGAATCTGGCGACCAATTATTCACAACCGCGAATAGTTCTCTAAACCTGCGCCCATATTACATTAGTGATACACAGCCCGTTTCATCATACTTCCGCCGCGTGGAGCCGAATGTTGTCTTCGGTACAATCGACACTGGGGTTCCTAATCGCAAGCGCAACGATGGCCTTCCCAACTACGATGTGCCAGTGACGAATATTCCGTCTCCAGGTACTGATGGGCCGACTTTCCTCGACTTGGTATGGGATCAGGCACCATTTGCCACACATGAAGCGTTCGTAACAGCCGTTTCCTCAGTTGCAAGCACTTTCGTTACCGCCAAGACGTTCACCACGCAGGAGCGCGATGTGATAGTTCAGAGAGCAAGGCAGGCAGAAAGCCAGCTCAAGGTATAAAATCATTGAGAGCAAATGATTTCTTGTGTCTACATTTAGCACCGCTTTGGCTTCATCCCTCATTCATTTCACCCTTCCTGTGTTCCACAGTCTTCTAATGTAGTAGCTTAGTAGGAAATTTCTGGTTTTGCTGAACTAGTACAAATTGTGTTGCATTCTTAATAAGGTCCAACGTCAGGCACTCAAGATAAGCCCAGGTAAGATGGTACATGAGAGCCATAGAAGTTCCCATGCCAAACTGCAAGCGGCATTGGGTCTGCTCCAGCAACAATAGTATGCCATTAAATGAGCTTCCCTCATGAAGTATGAGCCATACAGGCAATTATAGTGGTTGTAATCAAAATGCGAGCATCTGATGTCGTAACATTCTTGCTGCGGGTGCTCCGAGGGGCTGGGGAGTTTACTTTCAATGGCATGAAATTTCACTAATGCTGTGAAATAAGCTGTTTCCATGTTCGCTACATAAATCGTAAAGCTTATTAAAACAATATCACATTGTACTGAAGCCTCCCTGTAGTGTGTTAGTACACAATATAAAGCAGGTTTGGAGGTGCGAACCATACCGAGTAGCTCACCAGCACACAGCCTACCATCATGATCCCCAAGCTCGTTGCGAATTTCCCAAATATCCTCTAGAGCCATCTGCACAACACGAACATGCAGTGATCCAATACATGCCTCAAGCTTTTGTATTTTATCCCGGACGAAATTCTGCTGCTCATTGTTGAACGCTTCGCACCCAATGGTAAACAGAGGCATTGACATGGCGACCCAAGTGTGGCATGCTTGACCCTGTGTCATTTTGTTTATCATCATATTGATGGCGTTGACGGCTGAAAGAACATGCTTTGACCCAGAAGGCGCGTGATAGAGACGATACAGATGGATCAAAGTTGCCTGTTGAAAAGCTTGATGACACAGAAGAAAATCACGCTTTGCTTCGGGGAACATGGTGCTGAGATGGATATTTTGGGGATGACGCTCATCTCTAAGAATCATTCCTTTTAGTCGACCAAGAAGACAGTCCAGATTCTGTGAGTTTGTGAAACCAGCACACTGTGAACTAATAAGATTAACTTCTTGTAATATATCAAGAAGCTTCTCATCATAACCTAGAAATCCATCAATGTTTGATTCTGCCCTCAAAAGCGCATCGTTGCTCAGCATTGGTGCGGCATGTACCGTCTGAGATATTCCGAAAGCAGGCAGGTATGGTAAAGTTTGAAGTGAAAGGTATAAGAGATATAGATGTCTCAAGGCCGATTGAGTTAGCCCCGGAGTCGCGACAAAGTGCAGCAATGCTTCTCTTTCATCTATCATGGCTGTGACACCTTGCAGGTGGATTTTCCATGATGACATACCCCGGCGAGCAGCAAAAACATCAGCTAAACACCAGATAAGGCAAGTGACGAGGAGCACTTCTCGTGTATCGTTAGTTTGCTCGCACTTAAGTGCCTTGCGTAGCAACGAAAGACCGGATGACTGCAAATGACCGATGACTTTTGAAATATCAGCCCCATCAACCTTGGTAATACCTCTGGAAAAAGCCCCGCAGCTGACAATGCAAGGCTCGCGGATAAGAGATGAGGGCAGCCCAAGACTATCGGGAGTAAGCCCCTTCTAAGATCTTGGTGTATAGATGGATGAGTAGATAGGGAAGCAAGAATATCTTCCGTGAAGTAAGTCAATAGCTTTTGATATCGAGGTGGCATGTCCATGCCATTGTGTAGTCGGATCGGCACAAGAGACTGGTTCTTCTCTAATTTTGAGTGAAGTTCACTTGAGGCAGTGCCCATACTATAAACAAAGCCACCATTGTAACCTATCATCCGTAGTTAATAAAGCTATCTCATAATAATTCGATGCAGTTTGCTTTCTCTTACTCATCTTCTCAGATGCTCTACCTCCTTGGGCACGCAAACAACGTCCAAAAGAGGACTTTTTGAAGCTCCGTCCGCCCCAAACAATCTTGATTGAATATGTGCAAGGTCGTTCAAAGGTGATGCATTGCCCACATGTGGGCTTGCTTTCGTCGCACTTTCTGCGCCTCCTTCGACACTCCCCGCATCCTTGCCGAGACCTCTGGCCAGGCATTGCGTTGCGAAAGTGAGTCTTCTAATGTGTAGTGCAGATGCGGATAGAAGCACAGTATCAAATATATACCAAATGTAATTACCAATCTCTACGATATGAAGTGTCAGATCGTTTCCGGCTCGGTACTTGTCTTGAGGATAAAACGACTCTTAGCTCTCGACGTCACCTCAAGATCTCAGTCAATGCAATTGATAATACACCAAATTCAATTCATGGCGATAAGAGATATGGAATGATAAGGACAGGATGCATGACGATG
Organism: Albifimbria verrucaria; assembly: GCA_020081605.1. NCBI lineage: Eukaryota > Fungi > Ascomycota > Sordariomycetes > Hypocreales > Stachybotryaceae > Albifimbria > Albifimbria verrucaria. The sequence goes on from JAHREC010000013.1 coordinate 7,087,926, forward strand.
GATTCACTGATAAGGCAATTCACTGATGCTATTGGTTTCGACCTCGAAGCTCCTATACTTCCCTTTTGGGAATAGCTAGCTTCTGCTCGTATCTTACCGAGTGTCTCTAATTGCACATTCCGAAATGTTTATGACCTTATTGTGGTAAGACATAGAGAATAAGAGTTTTTTAGGCGAGGCTTTCATAGTATTTTGGCAACAACAACAAAGCTAGTCTACGTAGCATATCAGCAATCCTTGTGGGAGGCGGGCCAATTACGAATCGCTAGTGGTGTTACAAAACCGGTCTTCAAATACCTCCTAGTACAAAGATGGTCTCAGACATGATCTTGGACAATAAGGGACAGCTTTTTGCGTCTTAAAGCTCCTCATTCTTAATGGTCTCGTCAACCATTTTGTTCAGTGGGCCCTTCTTGACCATAATGCTCATCACCTCATAAAGGACGTCCGCTGCGGCCATTGTGGTAAGTTCTGCGTTGGTATCGTATGCCGGCTAGATGTATTGGATTAGAACATATCAATTTTTTACGAGGGAATGACTTACAGCAACCTCCACGATGTCCGCAGCGATCAGATTTAGGCTTTCAAGGCCCCGTAGGATAGTCCTCAGCTCTCTTGTGGACCATCCACCGGTCTCTGGTGTTCCCGTCGCAGGAGCAAAAGCGGGGTCCAGTGTATCAATGTCAATTGACAGATAAACAGGCCTCTGGGTGCCCACACGCTTGACAATTTTCTCAATAATACCCTTAGTACCAATGGTGTCGATCTCTCGAGCCTCGACAATTTCAAAACCACAGTAACCGTCATTATCGTAGTCACTGGGACCACTGAGGGTAGTTCGGATGCCAGCATGGATGTTGGTATCATTGGCAAGAAGGCCCTCTAGGGAAGCATGATAAAAATACGTGCCATGATTGATACTCGCAACTTCAGATGGCGATCCGCCAAATACTTTAGGCCTCCCTATCATATGTGTAAGTAAATATTTCGCAGCCATAGTATACTCGACTTACAAGTATCCAAATGACTGTCGAAGTGAATCACCGTGACAGGCCCATACGCGCGATTTACGGAACGCAGCAGAGGGAGCGTGATGGTATGATCTCCCCAAGTGTGATGACCCTAGGCAAAGTCTTCCCCGCTTTAGCTGGCCCAGGTTCATGGGCATTTGTCACCGGTGTACGAGACAAAATGTTATAATGCCCTTCTTCGATTTGCTTTAGAGCGAAGGTGTTGTCATATCTTTCGATTATCAACATGCTGTCGCTGCTCCCTGGAATCAAAGACTTACGAGGTTACTGGAATATCACCACAGTCAAGTACCGTCGCCCAGCTGTTGAAAGGATTGACATCAAGGGGACATTATAGCCTCCACTGGAAACCTTGGTTATTAATGAACATTTCAATCGTTGAAAAGATAACTTACTAAAGGTTTAGTCTCCTCGAACCTTGACGAATGCCTGAGGGTCCAAATCGAGCACCCGGACGGTATGAAGTACCCGTATCAAATGGGGCCCCTACAAGTGTTAGGTCTAGACATAACGGGGAATATGATTAAGCAAGAGGATACCAATAAAAGCAATGTCATATTTAATACTGCTGTGTCCAAGGCATTGCTGGTATGGTAAACGTCCAAAGGTGGTGATGCCCGAAAAGACGGAGTCTGCCTGTCTAGCTGTCAATACCAGATGATGAGATTAGCAATACCCAGTAACAATACCTGAGTGCCTCCATCCCCAGGCAAAGTATTGTACCAGAGCGACTGATGGGGACCAGATAGAGGTTCCTGAGAATGATCATTGTGTGCCGTGACAACGGCTACAGAATGTAGAGCAAAAAGCAATAGTGAAAGCATAATGGTAGGAAGTACAGTGTCGATAAAGTGGTGTAGATGAGAATGGTTTGAAACAGAAAGATCACTTGGAAGGAAATGCTTCAGTATTTATGTCTTCAAGATTAGCATAGAATTGTTGCCAATTATTGTATTCCGCTTGTTGAGTAACTTTGTCCACCGTGATCTCTCTTTGCAACATTTCCCCATGACTACACATTCGGTATAGCATCACTCCTTCAGGGCGCCTACTTGTCCATCTTGAGTCATGCATCCACTTTACCCCACATGGAGACGCTGCCATGAACTTGATCCCGCAGTCTCACACACGATTGCATCGTAGTGGCTACATTGCCTGATTAGGATATCCTGCTTATCCTTCGAATCATATTGTTCAAACTTCGCGAGGCAACCATTCAAATGAACATATATGGATTGCTTTATGGGATAACACGTAACTTTGCATTTATTGAATGCCAATCAGATGATGACAAATGTCGCCTCTACGGCTAAGCCAAGCTTTATCTTGAATTGAGTATGCCTACGCGCATATTTGCGGTGATCCCACACCGTAGCGGGTTTCATGCATTGTCTTATCTAGCCACCCGGGAAACCTCTTACCTAGAAAGCTCGGTCATAATATCTGAAGCATTTGTGGTTTCTCTGAGTAGCAGATAAGGTAGATCACCAGCTTAAAGCTATTAGTAACATCCATATATATAGTCTGACAAACAGGGAAAACCAGAAATGACAAATATAACATTTTGCAATACGCTTCTTATTCCAATCAATAATAGACGCAAAAAAAACCTTTGGGCCATAGGCTCTCCATCTTACAACAAAATGAGTACCCCAAAGGACCAGTTCAGTCGACAATCCCAAGCTACAAGTTCAACTTTCGACGAGAGGTCATCACTTCTCCACCCAAATACGCAAAAGGACTCTGTCACAGAGAATGATGTTTCATCATGGCTCGCGGAGATATGGCTCCTTATCAAGGCCTCTGTTCCTGTCATTCTGGCATATATGTTACAGAACAGTCTGCAGACATTGTCGATTCTTATTGTTGGACAACTATCTCCCGAGGCATTGGCGACTGCTGCCTTCTCTTACATGTTCGCTATGGCATCCGCATGGCTGATTGCCCTTGGAGGCACCACCGCGCTCGATACCTTGGCTTCTAGCAGCTACACTAGCTCAGCCGACAAGAGGAGTCTGGGTATTTTCCTACAACGAGGCATATTTGTCTTGACTTGCTTTTACAGCGTCGTGGCAATTATTTGGTGTTTCTCTGAGCATATATTTCGTGCCCTTGGACAGGAAAATTTCATATGCGTTCAAAGTTCCCAGTTCTTGCAGCTGCTTATCCCTGGTGGCTTGGGGTATATCTGGTTTGAATGCATGAAGAAGTTCCTTCAGGCACAGGGAATTTTTCAGCCAGGCACTTATACATTATTGATCGTCTCTCCGGTAAATGCCTTGCTGAATTACGTCTTTGTATATCCTTTGGGTTTCGGATTGTACGGAGCACCAGTCGCCACGGGCATCTCCTACTGGCTGTCGTTCCTACTCCTCGTGGCCTACTCTGCATTCATTCGTGGAAACGAATGCTGGAGTGGCTTTGCCTTAAGACAGGCACTTACAAATGTATGGCCTTTCGCAAAACTTGCCTTCATGGGCGTGATTCATGTAGGAACAGAGTGGTGGGCCTTTGAAATTGTGGCACTTGCCGCCGGTCGCCTAGGGACAATTTCACTTGCCGCCCAGTCCGTCCTAATGACCATGGACCAAATAATCAACACAATACCTTTTGGACTTGGAGTAGCAGCGTCTGCAAGAATAGGAAATCTTTTAGGCGCTGGTGACTCCCAAGGAGCAAAACGCGCATCTCACTCTGCATCTATCCTTTCTGTTTTTATAGGAGGTCTGGTCATGACAATGCTCATAGCAACGAGAAATGACATAGGCAAGTTGTTTAACGATGACCAAAATGTCATTTCAGCTGTCTCCCAAGTTATGCCATACGTGGCGTTGTTCCAAATTGCCGACGGCCTCAATGGGGCTTGTGGAGGAGCATTGAGGGAATGGGCAGACAATGGGTTGGGGCTTTGGTCAATTGCATCAGTTACTACGGCGGTGCTTTGCCTCTAGGAATCTATTTGGCTTTCAATGGTTGGGACTTGTCCGGTTTGTGGTTTGGACAGCTTGTTGCTTTATCCCTTGTTGGTGCTATAGAGTGGATTATTGTAGGCATGAGTAACTGGTCCGCGGAGGTGCAAAAGGCGTCCAAAAGATTGGAAGAGGGAGGCGTGGGGCTGATTCTAGCGATGCAGTTGCCCAAGTCTAGCTAAGTGAGGTAGTGCCTTGTAGATCGGATGATGCATGATATACAGCACTAGAAAGTGGAAATTTTCTCCCATAATGGGTGATTGATACAGATTCGTCGGAGCAAGATAGCCTACATTGCCGTTCATGGTAGTCCGTTGACTCCGCTTTCTCGTGGCGATAAGGTATCTTGGCAAATGCAGCCCACTAGCAATCTGTTATACGCTCCCATCCTATTGCATACTGATAAGACTTCTACGGGTTTAATATTTGCACCTAGCATGAACGTGGAGGTGACCAATGGGGATGTAGAAGTTGCTTATCTTTGGGGCATGATTGTGTTCAACACTGCCTCTAATCAACCACATGAAACGAGATATATGTTCTATGCTCTGGCCTAGTGTTGAAGATGGAATCATGCTCAGTGACCTGAGTTGATTTTCTTCCTTCCTGGTTGAGAATAATCTGTATTTATTCTTACGTACCTGTCTAGATCCCATAATTCCGGGATCTTGCGACGTCATGGCTACAGACGGGATGACGAAGAAGTCTTTCGAAAATTACCCTGTTGAGGAAGAAATGAACATAGCTCTACCTGGAATTACACACGAAACCAATGCTTCAGGATACTCTGACCAACTTAGTCGACAATATGGTCTTGTTGGGCTCACTGGAACCGCGATCACGGTCAACAATGCTTGGGTAGTTCTGGGCTCTTCAATTTCCGTTTCGCTACGTAAGTAATTGATCAATTAGGAGAAGTCAATTCCGTACCTTTTGTTTTTGCTTCCACCAATAAATGGTTAGCTGACGAGGTCGTGCCAGTCAATGGTGGTCCTCCTGGTTTGATCTATGGGCTCATAACAGCGGTTTTCTACTATTCATTCATTGGTCTTAGTCTATCAGAGGTATGTAACTCACTAAATGAAAAAAGACATTGATTCACAAATATTCCAGCTTGCCTCTTCATTCCCTACTTCCGGAGGAGTCTATCATTGGGCTAGCTTGGCCGCCGGGCCCAAGTTGGGACGAGTATTCGGCTTTTTGCCGGATGGATCAACTTTTATGGTTGGATGTTTGGACTCGCCTCCCTAGTGCAGGTATGTGCTAATGCCGCTGTACAACTATATGCCATCTATAGGCCTGGTTACTCTCCGGCGGCCTGGCATACGTACTTGGCGTATCTCGCAATATTGTGGGTGAGCACGACAATAGTGATACTATCAAACCGATTGATTCCATTCACACAAAAGCTTGGCATGGTTCTTGTGCTTGTTGGTGGATTGATCACCATCGGGATTGTTGCTGGTATGCCTTCAACACGCGCATCGAACAGCTTCGTCTGGGGCTCACTGGAACAGAACAATCTGACTGGATGGAACGGGGAGTGGCGTTCATGATTGGTGTCTTGAATGGTGCCTTTACCATTGGCACACCAGATGCAATCACGCATATGGCGGAGGAAGCCAAGGTTCCTGAGCGCGATCTGCCCAGAGCAATTATGCTTCAGATTGGCTTGGGTGGAATCTATGGGCTCGCAATGGCGATCGCCCTGGGCTATGCGATAGTTGATCTTTCATTGCTACAGAGCGGTGGAGTTAATGCTTTCCCTTAGCTGGCATCTACCAGCAAGCCACTGGAAGCCGTGGGGCAACATTTGGACTCCTCTTCATCATCTTCCTCTCCTCTTTCTGCTGTGTCATTGGTACAGTACTGACAAACTCGCGTACCTATTGGGCCCTCGCCCGGGACAATGCGGTGCCACTATCCATATACTTTCGCAGAGTCAATAAGTTCTTGAGCTGCCCTGTTGAGTCAACCTTTTTGTGGCTCTCGCAGCTTCTGGGCTCGGCGCTATACCCATTGGGAGCCCGGTAGGATTCACGAACCTTACAGGCTCGTTTATCATCATAAGCACAATTTCTTATGCGATCCCTGTGGCCTGTAATCTTTGCACTGGTCGCAAGCATATCGCTCCCGGGTTCTTCTATCTGGGCAAATACGGCTTTATAGTCAACAGCCTTACTGTGTTTTTCATAATCACGTTTAACATATTCTTTTGTTTCCGTGAGTTACACTTTTAATATTCCACCAGTGGTGGTACATACTGATTGTTATTACAGCTTTGACTCTTCCCTTCGATTCCGTGACGATGAATTACAACTGCGTGATATTGGCAGGAGTCCTGTTAATTACTACGGTTTGGTGGTTGATTCACGCCAGGAAACATTATCCTGGTCCTATTCTTTGTGACCTCAACAAACAAGGAGAGAGGGGCCTTGTGATTCCACAGGATTGATCTATCGCTTGTCCTTGAGCATTCACAAGAAAGAACGGCGTATGTATCTCATAATAGATATATATAGCATCTGTTGCAAAGATTTGGGAGCCTTGTTTGACTCAGATATGCAGCTGAATACCTCTTCTTATTTGACTTTTTACTTGTTCTGCCGATACATAGATCTCTGTCCCTGTGTTAACTGCAGTTTATGTGGGACAACATATTAACGTGAGTGTGACGTGTGTTTCAATTGTCTTACATTCTTTGTGCCATGATTACGGGATATAACCACTGTGATACACAGCGCGAATACACGTACTAATATTTCAGCTAATCTCCTGCAACTATGGGAATAAATACTGTTTGAAGTATAAGAGCTTTTCCTGATAATCAGATCATTCTGAAGACTCAAGTAGAGCTTAGCACGTTATGTGCTTGAAAACACTTCGCTCTGTTTTACATAAATATTCGAGGCCCAATTTAGAAGTGTTCCAACTGGCTCAATGGTTGGTCGGGAGCCTAGAATTACCAGGAAATGTACAAACCCTTAGATGGTGTAACATCAGACGCAACAGCTTGGCAGTATTCCATTTCAAGGATACCTCGCCGGTTCAATCAGTAATTGACAACATTTACAGCACTAGCGTTCCCTGGGATTATTTATTATGTTTATTCAAGGTAGAGTTTACGTATCATTTTACGTAGTATTACACTTCTGTTGCCACCGGCAACAAGCATGCCCTGTAGCACGGAGCCATATGTAACATGCGGCTCCGATTATACCGTTGCCTTTTGATCAGGACGAGTCTCAACTTCAGCAGCCTCGACTTCCGCATGCTTCTCCGTTTCGTGGTAATCCACATGCGCAACCTCGGCGTTGTCGCCATCGAAGATCCTTGCAATTTCCTCTAGGGTGGGACCCTTGGTCTCAACGTAGAAGAAGTACACAAATACAAGCTCCACAGCGATCCAAACCTGTAATTCACACGGATTAGTCCCTTAATCTGCATCATATGCGTCTCATCGAATGTCACAGGGGCCACATACCGTGTAGAAGCACCAGAAGTTCCAGTTGTGGGGCAAGTTCTTCAAAGCAATAGGGTTAGTCTGGTTGCCGATGGTAAGAGCAACTTGAACAAAGAAGTTCATGATCATGAGACCACGAGCACGGAGTCGGAAAGGCAAGATTTCCAAGGCGTAAGCGACGAGCAAACCAGACCAGGCAATTGAGTAAGACACATCAAAGAGCCAGATGAAAACGATCTGAGGGTAACCGAGTCGGGCAATTTGAGTCTTTCCAGTAGCCTCGAAACGGGCAGCGATGATGGTCCATGCCAAGAACATGAGCAACATGCCTACACAAACTGGTCAGAATATCTGTTGAATGCCTCATATGACGTAGTGGTGCACTTACCCACGGTGGCAGTCAAGAAAAGCGGGCGACGTCCGAACTTGTCAATTCCACAAGAGCAACCAATAGCAACGAACAGCTTAAGCATGTTTTCTCCTGCGTTCAGACCCGTCTTTGCGGCCTGGTCCGTAATGCCAGCGCCCTCGTAAATGATGTTGGAATAGTTGCTGATCAGGGCGTTGCCAGAGTACTGAGAGATGATACCGAGAGAAATAAGGAGCAAGAGACGATGACGGTTGCCCGGGGTCTTGAGGAAGTCGAGGTAGCTACCGTTCTTCTGGTGTTGATATTCCAGGGCAATTGTGTCCTTGATCTCCTTGTATTCAAATTGAACTGTAGCATTGTTGACGTCGCCGTTGGCATGATACTTGGCGAGAATTGCAAGAGCCTCGTCGTGACGCTCTCGGGACATCAACCAACGAGGCGATTCGGGAATCCACCAGATGAAGGTGATCTGAATGAGAGAGGGCACGGACTGGATGAGGGTGATGCTTCGCCACGACCAAGTGTTGTTAATGTTGATGGTACCAAGGCCGATGAACGCGCAGACTGGATGGCATAGTGTCAGTCTCGGAGTGTGTTTACACCCTGTCTACGGAAATGGCAAGACCTACTCGTAGCTCCCAGGTTCCACAGGCAGTTGTAAATAGCGGTAACAATGCCTCGGTGTTGGGGATGGCAAATTTCGGTGAGCAAGACAGGGCACGACAACTGAGCCAACGAGTTTCCGAAACCGACAAGGAAGCGACCGCCGATGTACACTGTCACACGTATCCGTCAGCCGTTGCAGCTTACTCTTCTAGGAACGCACTTACTGCCGTCGCCGTTGGTAAAGGCGGAGAGGAAAGCACCGAGGATCATGATCAGACATCCAACAACAATGGGAATCTTACGACCGAAATGATCAGCCATGTATGGGCTATCATTCCAAGCAAGGGTTAGCTAAATCGCTCCGGTGTACAGAACACCCCTGGTGAAAGATTTAAGCTTACGCGAATGGGAAACTAGCGATGCTGCCGATCTGGTAGATGGCGTTGAGAATGCCAAGCCTTGACCCAGTAGGATGGTCAAAGTAGTCTTGCCAGCTGTCCATGACTTGAGAAGAATTCAACATGGAGCTATGATCGTGGTCAGCCTCCTCGTGTTCCACAGAAACTGCTCCTCCGTCGTTTGTTCCTAGGTTTTGGCCTCGCCCTGTACGTACCCATCGTAACCCGTGGTGGCAGAGCAGACGCAGAGAATGGAGGCGTAGAAGTACAGCACTCGCATGCCAGGATCCTTCCACCACTTGACCTTGACCAGATGAGGTGCATCAGCCTGAGCGATGGCGAGGTCATCTCTCGTGCTCGCAATACCGACGGCGAGAGGCATGGTGCCGATTTGTTCGCGACTCGCGCTCACGAAGGAACTAGGCAGGTGGAAGGCAAAGAGGGCCGTGGCAACCAGTCAGCAGGCAACCCGCGATGAAGCAGACGATGATCCAAAAGAACTGGAGCCAGGGCCGCGGTGGAGGTGGGCGTTATATACCGGTTTCCTGGGGATAGGATGCCCGTGATTCCATCAAGAAATAATACAGTACCCTGGGCTCCTATGCACATGCACATGCACACCGGGTACCACGCCATTGACCATTAAGCCTTTTTGCCATGGCCGAGCCCCTGGTTGGGTCGGATACTTTCGCCGGCGCCACACCAAAACGGGGGCGGGTATCCCTAAGCAGTAGAGATCCACATGCAGCGACCTGTCACGGTGGTTTGGATAAAGAAGACGGCGAAAATATGGGCCACAATTCCCCATTCTCTCTCCACACTACACTGGATAAAGTCATCTCTTTACCCGGGGCAATTTACTGTCAGGATCTGGGGTGGGACCACACGTGCTGTGCCTCGACAATGCTTGGTCCACGCTGCTCCTGACCTCCTCCGAGCGCGAGACAGGGATACCCGAAGCCGAGGATGGGCCCATGTTCGCTTGTGCGGGTGTATGCGTCAGTGCGGCACGCCCAGCATGACTTCCCGCTGCAAAGCAGCCTGTTCTCGTGTAGGCCCGTCCTACTTTACCAGGGATACGGCCGTGTGGTTCATCGGATAAGACGGCCCCTCCTCGAGCGTCAGCTGCCACCATGACCATGCCCATGAGTATCCCGAATTGAGTAATTCGCATCAAAGAAGAAAGGGAAGAAAAGAAGAAAAGAAAAAGAAGAGAGAGAAAAAAGGAAAAAGGGAAAAGAAGAAGAAGAAGGAGAAGAAAAAGAAGGACAAAAAGGAAAGGAAAGGAAAAGAAAGGGAAAAAATCTCGACAAAGCTGTGGGATTGTTTCTTCTCTGAAAGACTAGCATTAACATTACCAGTCATTACTAATCCCATCTCCTTGAACGTGGTTAGCATCCATCAAAGATGACATTTTGCAGAGCGGCCCGTTTCCAACTCGTTACCCTACATCGGTACTCGGCCCGCTTTGCCTGAAAATGTTCAGTCCTCCTACCTCATGTTGGGCAATGATTTTCTTTACCTTCATCTATGCATATCGTTATTTATTAACTCAAAGCCTTCGGCGAGAAGTCTCAATCATTAAACAGGATGCGCTATTTACTTTAGGACAACGTTTCCTATCACGGATAGGTAGCTGAAGGCCAAAACAAGATGCAAGGTCTCCCGCTGACGGTTGGATTTGGCGCTGCGCAGGAAAAGCAACACTCGAATTTTCATAAAAATCCCAATTGATCTGATCGTACATAATCACCGGCTTATTCATCATCTTACCTTGAGTCATAAGGTAACTGGTCTAGCAATCTCATGGGTATTATGTAATTTAATCTCAATATGTAGTCAAGGTAAACTCACAGCTCCATACCAGCAACGTAGATATGAGCCTCACCAGAGTTGCTTCGTCAAATACTCTTCTGGACCCGTGCACCGAAGCTTAATGCTAGACTGAACTTCAGTGAATATCATGTTCGCTTTTGATATGCAGCTACCTCTCTGTACGAAATTCCTTGGGCGCGAAACCGCCATCAGTTCAGCCACCAGAAGTTTCATCACGGTCAGCCTGCGATGCATGACTGCACTTGGTCGTTTTCATTGGTAACGCTAGCTGAAGGAGAGAGATTCCGCATATCATGTAGAGTATTTGAGTGATAGCCGGCACAACATCACCCGGTAATATCGTATTCTCAACTGCCTGGGTAAGATGTGCCGTTCTCGAGACGCATGACCTCCTCAAGAATGCTGCTTAGGTAAGGCGGATACGTGGCGATGATCTTCTGACCTGTTGGTATGTGCTCCTTGAGTAAGAAGTTAGCGTATGCCCCGTGAAGTGACGCGGTAGGTTTGCGTTGTCTGCCTGGCGGCGGCAATACTAGACAGGGCACAACGCTGTGCATCGGACCTTGAATCAATATGTCGAGCATCAGACTTGAGTTGAGCACTGGAGCCCAGCCTTTTTCCTCTGCAGCCTCCAGCTCTCATGAGACAAAAAAATTGACAGCTGCGCAGTATGGAGGCGCTTGGATCACCTCGCGACTGGCTCTATTCATTGGCTTTTACTGACTCATCATACAAGGAAAAACACAAACTCATACCTAAGAATCACGGGGTCGGTTACTTTGGGGTTTGAGATAGCAACAGCAAAGTAATTACAAGCTGAGCCAAGAGTAATGTCTTATCGAATCTACCAAAATTCTATAGAAGTGCAAGGCAGAAAGAAAAGTATTGTATTCGTAAAGAAAACTAAGATGCTTGCCCATCCCTCCCTGATTTCAGGTAAACCGCGCCTCGCAATCGTTGAGTAGACAAAATGAAGCTAACTTAGGGTGGCTGAACATACAATGCGATTTATCCCCTTTTCTCCCTAGCTTAACAGCCCATGTTCATGCTCGGCTTAAACATACCGGCTCGGCGTTTCCGCCAAGCACATATCCGAACCAATCATGCTGTAAGACCTGGAGAACTACCAAAGATATTAAGGCTTGGTATTCAACCCAGGTACCGCAAATAATGCGTAAACTCCTTAAATTCATTCAGAAGGAGACTATATGCTGAACCACGCGATATAGACCCATTCGTTCTGTCGTTGATTCGTCCCATAGTCGGCTTCCCAGAGTGAATTGTTTTTTCTAGTTGGATGTCGTCAATGCCTAGGAAAATTTTTGAGGTATACCACTGAGTCACCCGAAAGTTTGTGTGCTTGATCAGTGAAACATCAAAGGCTCCATCCACGCCAAGAGAATTTATGCGCCCGATCGTGTCAAACACAAGTCAATCAGTATTCTCACCACCGAGCACACGCTAACATATTGAACTGAAATAGGCTTATGTAGATCGCCTATCGGGTGTTAGTCGAGCCCTAGCGGACGCTGACAGATATCTGAAGGTTTGGGTTTCAAGCTGATTGCTCTCCTAACCTACAAGAAGTACTGACACCAGTTCATTGGATGTCGCAGACCAGCGCCAACGGCATATCGTGTACCCCGTCGAGAGTCTCGTTAGAAGGTGAAGCGAGCAAATCGCTATCTATACTCGTTAATATCAATGGGAGTCTCTGTATCCGATCCGAGCTGGTATGAGCCGATACATGTGCTGCGCTAATACAGAAGGACAACTTATGTTTCGAAGTATGGCGTCTTTGGTGAAACGGGCAAATCCTTCTTATAATCCTGTGTATAGCACCCGCTAATTTTGAGAAGCAATATGAGTATCTGGGTATAGTGTTCTGGCAAATACCCAATACCTGAACCATTGTCATTTTATATTCGGGTGTTACTTTTTCAGTAGTTTCAAGAAGACTGGCTGATCTTGTGAGATTGCTATTCTACTCGAATTGTGCGTGGTCTTTTTGAGAGAGAGAGCTGCTGCATCTCTAAGGTTTATAGAGCCAACGGTGCTGTAGCACCCATAGGACTACTGCAGTACGGCTCAGCACTAGCATGACATTTATCACTTCTAACCACGCATTTGAAGGTTCACAAGCTCGTAATTACAGCTATTTAGAGGACAAACCCGAAGGCTCGAGGCTAGCATGGGTGGTTTTCTGATTGATCGCCAGTATCCGCTACTACATTCAAGTGTAATCAATGTAATTGGATAATGTAATATAATTGGTATTGCTAATATTTAGGAAAGAACTGACGGAAAACAAAACTCTATCAAATTTTCCAACAATGAATAGTCATGCCACTCTTGCTAAACCCCTCTACTCAAGACCAAGGAAGTTGTGCATAAGCTTACGTGAAACTAATAGGCTTTGTAATGCTAGCCGCTCAACTAGCATTTGCGTGGCAGAGCTTTGGCAGAGGTTGCCTTCTTAGAAAGAGCAATCTCAGCCTTGCGACGTCGACGAAGTCCTTCAAGAGGTCCATTGCTATCCCTGATCCACTTGATGAGTTCGACTGGAAGGACCTTGGAAGCTTTTTCGCCATTGTTTAGACGCCGAACTAGCGTAGACGACTTAGCATTGCCGCAACCGACGTTGAAAGCCCAGCTGACTAAAGCGCCATACTGATTTGCATTGAGAGTTGCTTTGCTATTCAGCAGACCGGTAATACATTTCTCTGCGCTCTGCGTTGCCATGTTTTGGTCAGCACTGGTTTCTCTGGAAATCTTCTAGGGATATAACTTTGGGATTTTACGTACCGCCATGTCGGAAGCCAGGAGCTTCTTGCCATTTGCCTTAGTCAATGGAATTTTGTAAGGAACTTCAGCGCATTTGGATTTCTTGCACAGATGGCCATATCCAACAGTTGGGTATCCGTTGGTGTCCTTATCTGAACTTGCTGTTACTATTTCACTCTTTCTCGGGCTCTTTGACAGCGCAGACACTTACATATATTGGCTCTGAATCCTTCGAAATTGGCGACAAGGTCCACAGTAGCGGCATTGGACTTCGGAGTTCCACAGCCTGCATTGCACTTCTTGGTGACATAACCGCTCTTTCCTGTCTTGACGTAATAATCAGACACGTAGCATCCGTCTTGTGTCTTATCCCAAATAGTGTAACCCTTAACGCTAGTTCCTTCAGTTTGACAACTGATGTTGACCTTCTTGCCCTTGGGGTAGGTCTTGATAATTTTGAAGCTAGTGCCAGGTCCCGAGCGACAGTTGACACTATCAGCAGTAATTGGAAATAAAGGTGCAGCGCTTGTAGTGCCGAGCACGATGAAAGACACGATGGCCGGTATAACAAACTTCATTGTAATGGTCTGCGTTGGAGGAAACAGTAGGGGCTTTTGTTGGTTATTAACTCAATGGAGTGAATGTATGAGTGGATGAGCTGCTGAAAAACAATCATTAGGGCAGTCGGCGAAGTATTTATTATTTTCGCACTGCTATGCTTTGCATCCTTTCCAGTCATTCCATATGCTTTAAAAACTGCGGTTCATGACTCCCAACTTCCTAATTAAGCCAAGGCATATTATCGTACATATTCGGATGGGACAAAGACTGTCCGAATTACCCAGAGCCTCAGTCCGGTCTGCCTTCCTAGTGGAATGTCATGGACAAGGTAAATTATCTCGTGTCTCGTATTCAGCTGCAATGTACAAACACAGTATATGTTGGTTCGCTAGTCTTCTAGAATTGCAAAGGCGTCTATGAAATACGCCTAGCGCGATATCAGCCGCAGGAGAATTTAAAATTTGACCCCAGAATCTTTAAGGCTGAGCCTCTCAGCTTACTATTCTTGGAGTGTTTTGATCTGTGCTGTCCACGTTAAGCCACTGTCGCCCCTTGCAGGAAGGGGCTGGCAAATTAACCAAATGTGATGGATCAGACGCAGGTGATAGGTGGGCTGTATGCCAAGGAGGGGCCAGCTGATCTCTGGGATAGGGGAACAAGCTAGGAATTCGGGGTAACCCAGTATCAGGACCATTGTTGGGAACTATCCAAGACATATCTTCCTCGTCTAACAGTACACTCAGTGCTACACAGAAAATCCTCATCGCAATCGCTTCGCAATGGGAGATTGAATGGCGAGCCAACTTATGATGGGGAATGCTCTGACGCGAGCACTAAGCAGATTTGCCGTGATGATTAATGAGACTCCGTGAGAATCAGGATGTCACTATGATTTTGAGCCGAAGTCGACAGCCCATAATTAAATAAATGATTAAGTTGCACGTAGAATCTGATATTAAAATAATAAGCATAACTGTAAGCAATTTATGTGATTCTTAAGTTTTTACATCCGAAAACCGACCTGCAATGACTGTGAAAGAAGGAGTTTCCCCATACAAATGTGGCACGACTAGCAGCATGACGGGTGACTGATTAGCACATGCGAGTTATTATGGACATGCCCACAGCTAGCTCCATCTTTTCGTCTTAATACAATGATGGGCTAAAATTGCCAGGTTTCCGGGGCGGACTGGAAATGTCTTACAACTCAGAAAACATATGGTAGCTTGTGTACCATCATAGGCACTCACACTAGACCCCAAGTGCAATCGACATCTAGGGTAGGTCGATACAGAGGCAAGCCACCTTGGCTGTGATACCTGCATCCAGTGTCTTCGAAACTGGATGCTCCCTAGCCATATATCTTACAGTGGCTTCGTAGCGACATGACGGCCAAATACGAAGTATATTAGCTGCTTACAGCAGGCACCGAAAGCCTATAAAGTAGGGATAATTTTTCTTAGAAAATAAAAGGCTAAGGTTTAACCTGGTTGTCTAGTCACCTGGTCACTTCTTCAGTTATCACTCGCACCAGTGTTGCTCTATTACCTTGCATAGCACCCGCTATTCAATAGCAGGCCTGCTGAGACTACCCTGTATATTGACTGGGCTGTCACTCTCTGTACTACGTCTGAAGCGTGAGCCAGAGGCCTTAAAATTCTGTCATGTACCCTCTTCTTCAGAACATTTAAAACCGGCCATAAACAACCATACGCCTAGCTGTGTTTTCCTCTTTACGCACTTTTTAAATTTCTTACGTTAGCTTTCTCCAATAATAGATAATACGTTACCATTATAGCTTGAAGTTTTGGGTGAGAGATTCAGACACTAGATGAATATTGGGATGGCGAAACAAAATCACCTGGGAATTACCTCGGCGAGTAGCGTATTGGTAGGGCATGGATATTACAAGAGGCATAACTCATATTATCTCCCAGTATATAGAATAATTCTAATTAATGACACCAATAAAAGACAGGTAAAGACCATGCTATGAGAATGTGATAGATTTCAGCATCGCGCCAACGACTTGTATGACAGGACAGGACAACGTATTATCGGAGATCATAGTTGAATTGAAAAAGGGATGCGGTCTGATCTACCCCCGACAAAAAATCGCACCTAGGAAGGAACACTCGACGGCAACCTTGCACATTGAAAGCCTCTTTACAGTCTTTGAGTGGTATCATCAGCTGGCATCCCGAACTTGATCTCATACAGCGGGATGGCGATAATATAGCTGTTTCAGCGGCGACTGAGATTCTTGCCATAATCTAGGTGAGTGAACTGGATTTGTACTGTAAATAGCCGACTAGGAGGGTGGAGGAATCTGGAGAAGGTGAGGTGAGGCCAGTGTGGAGATGGTAACAAGGAAGTGACTAAATTTCATCCCTAACATACAAATTCAAAAAACAACCAAACCTACATTCTGCTGTTTGGGCTCGGGTTTTGCACTCAATATCAATGGAGGATTGAGTTTATTGTTGGAATACACAATTTGAATGAATAGTGACATGTGTAGATGCCGTTCACACCTTCAAAACCAAATCTCTTTAGTTGTTTACGTTCTTCGCCTTATCACTGCTTTTCCTGGTGTCGCACCGACTTGAAAACTCAACTGATGCATCAACTAGGCGCAAAATTGCGAGACGAAAAAGGACCTCATTTCACATGGCATTTCCGGCAAAGCTTGAAAAGGAGGAACCCAGAAGGAGCGCCTTGCAGGTGACATCTGATGGTAGCTGTGTTATTCCCAGAACCCTCGTGTTTTTCGTATTCATAATTCGAACTGCCCATTTATGGCGAGGCGCTTTTGTGTGCGCTTATGCAAGTCAAGTGAGGCGCCTCGCATCTCAGTTCAGCTCTTGTCATTTGACCACAGGGATCATGCAGGCACGATCCCCAATGTAGAAGGATGAATACCATGGTGCTGCCGCCTAAGATTTGACTTAAGTTGAAGGACAACCCTTGCGACGCACGGTCAGCCTTTTGCGTGTGAAGACGCCCAAGCTCCCAGGGGTTAGAGGGGTAAGGCGGAATTATTCTCTGGCCGCCATCCCAAATGCTGACCCTAATAATGCTGCGCCTTAGTGTTTGAGTTATTACCTACGGCACATAGTTGATTTCCAAGAGCTTTCTTAATGTGCAATTCAGCTCTTGGACAGGGGATGGATGCAATGGTTGTGTTCCTGCAGAAGTAAGCACTATGGATGCAGGTACCACAGAAGATTCTTGAGTAGGTATTTAAAGGCATGCAAAGCCAGAAAGTTGGTCATAAAGCAGAGCACAACCCAAACACCAAACACAGAACCAACAGGTGCAAATATGAAGGTAAGACACTTCTGCTCTTCTACTTCTCGAGACACATTGGGACGATCATGGGCTAACCTATGGCAGATCTCTGCGTTGCTCACAGTATTCGTGGCCGCTTCCACCGTCACTGCAGTTGGACAGACGGCTGCCCAGAATCGTTTCAAAGCCGTAGGCATCAAATGGGACTCAAGCGGGCACTGCACAAGGCGTACGAATCCGAAATGCACCTCATTCGAGGGCTTGCGTGAGACAACAGTGCAAGGGGCCATCACGCTGAAGAAGGCGTGCAAGTGCTCGTTGACTATTACCGGCGGTACAGAGACAGGCCATGCTAAGGGCACATACTCGCATGGAAATGGATACAAGCTCGATTTTCGCAAAAATTCCGGCATCAACAATTACATCAAGAAGAACTTCAAGCGGATTTCCAACCTTGGCAGTTACCCACGCTATCAGGCCCCTTCGGGAAATATCTACATGGTAGGTACTCTAATAAGCTACACGTTTGCTTAAACTACTCTGGCTAACCTTAATGTCCATAGGATGAGGGGAACCACTGGGATGTTATTTTCCACAGCAATGGTAAGAGCTAAATGGGACGGAGCGGCAGCGGAGTTGTATGGAATCGCCATGTGAGATAAACAATATACACGCAAAAGATTATCCAGGTTGGAATGTTGCTTGGGATGGAATAGGGAACAACTAAAGATTTGCAAGCGAGGAAAATGTGGTTCAGCGAATTTTCTCTTTCTATCTATTTGGATTCCTTGCCTGCTACTGAGCTATTACCCATTTGCTCAAATTGAGTTCATTTACTGGTCTTGGTGGTTGCGTGGTATCGAATCTTCGTGCTGTTCCGATGTAAACAACCGAAAGAATTACTGGGTTTCTAAACCACATTCATGTGGTACTTGATACAGCGGAGACATTCTGTGTGGTTAAGATAAACGTACATGAATATATCAGGGACTGTAGCCCGTAAGAGGGCAGTAACCCATGATACACGTGGCAGAGAAACTAGGCTCTATGGCTTCTATGCCCAGCTTGTCAGTAAAATAAAGACCAACCCATTAAGACCCAATCAAAAGTCTGTAACACATTTTCATCATTCCGTATATGCAGCGCGTGAACCCATTAGCATCAATTCAGCAGGCTGATACATTGAGCAGCATTTTTGGAACTGTCTTCTCTGCCTTTACGTATTCGGCACCTAGGCATGTTATAGGATTGCGCAATTAGTTCTAGTGGTTGACAATATATTCTCATGGTTATCACGAGCCTGTTTCGGAGTTTTGTGTCCGCAGTCATATGTAATGTCACAGCTTTCTCCTAGCTCTTTTCAGTATCTACGCTGTCGAGGCTCATGATACGTTTAAGTTGTGGTATGAAGCTGCCTGTCAAAGCGGCTAATAGGAGAGATTCACCGCCTACAGTGTATTATGCGTAAATGCCCCCAAAGGTCAGCATGAACATGCAGCAGATCTGGTGCCGAGATACCAGTTTTCAACAATTATGCAATGGTAGCATTTCTCTGGCAAACTAACCTTAATTAGGCAGCCGTTGTATGCTTAGGCCAGTCTTTGTCAGAAACCAAAGCTACCTCATCTGGAGTTACACATACTTGATTTCTGCAGGGCCAGCAGCACTTCATTGGCTTGTTAGTTCCTGGCTGATATTACCGTGCAAGATTCTTAGCAAAACCCACAGAAAATCCTGGTATCAGCGCTTTTATGGAGGCCGGCACTCAAATTCAATCCGGGGATGGGGTATAATGCATATACGATGTGACATCAAAGGTCGCAAAGGAAACCCGGAATTGTAACTGAGGTCCATGCGTCCCATTTCAGCACAATCATTGACTAGGATTCGAAGTGCGCACCCTCAGTCACCAGAATCATGTATGTTGTGTCGAGCTAAGTCAGCCAAAGGCCAAGAGGCCCTCTGTGGGTATAAATTACATGAAGACGAACGGATTGCTAACCAAATCTCTTTATACGTTTCTCAACCGGAATTGCCGTCTAGACTGCTTCGCCATACCCTTCAGTTGAAAGGAACTATATCATGTATGTTTCTAAAGTCGTTTATTTTGTGGCCTGGGCCGCTACAGCTCTGGCAGCACCGTCTCTAGAGCGTGCGGCCGGATCATGTCCATCCTGGATGGTAGACAGCGGGCCTTCTTACGACAATTACTGTTGTGTATACGACAGCTCTCTGGTAAATTCATTTGCTCTTAGTTATCCATGAACTTGCATTGATGATAAGATAGCGAAACTGCTGCCGATTTGGCCCTGCCACTGGTGCAGTAGCGAAAATTCTTGACTGCTCCAGCCCTTGGGCTGCCAATGTCGAAAACTTCTTCAATTATGCAGCTTGCCAGGTGAACGAGATCCGCGAGCAGGGAGGTTGTGATGGGGTTCCCATTCTTGTCCCAGGTCCTAGACCTACTTGGCCAAAGATTTGAAAACACAATCGAGGAGTCAGGTTCCAAAGACCAAATGACTTACTTCATAATGGGGAGCGAGGATTGTAGTCAAGTGTGTGCAATAAATTTCTGGGTTAGGGGATCCCCTACTGCTGTAATTCCACCAGTGTCCAATGAAAGTTCGTTACCCGGTGATATCGCGAACATTCATTTGCATATTCTCTTGTGCTCATCAGCATATGGTTAATATGTGATTGAAGTTCTCCTCGGAGTCCTTGATGACAAAACGGTTTGTCAGGGGAATACCGGCGTATACCACAAATTCAACTATCTTAAGGTGAATCATTGGCATGAATTTCTACCGAGTGGTTCTTCTACGGGTTGAGTTTTGGATTGGCTATTTGCACAGGTATAGTCATCGGTTGCGCCTCTTTAGGCTGTTGAATAATCTCTTGGCATCTACCATGGAAACTACGATAAGGACCTGGCGCGAGGAAATCCGTCGCCTACCAAGGAGACATCTTACCATACAATTCGGCACACGGGCCTCAAATATGTGGTTTGGCCCCATTTTGGGATTATTATAGGAGGCCGATCCTTGACGGAACAACCCCAAACGTGTTCTGAGTCCGCCTTTTCAATTGCATTACGGAGCGTGCACAGTTGGGCGCAATAAACTAGAAACTGACGCACCATAACTTGCAGATCACATTCTAATTTCTATTTCTGCACATGCAATAATACTGCGGGTCTCGATTCAGTATCTACGGGGCAATTTTAGAACCCAGAATGTTGCGACCTCGTATGTGAGGATTGCATTATCGGCGGCACTGACACTCACTGAATAAGTATGCTAAAGATACTGAAGAAGAAACCGACGTATCTACAGGTTCCGTCATAAAAAGCCCACAATAATGGCTGAGTATACAAAGGAGTTGCCAATATGACGAGAATATCTATCACGAGTTCGAAAAATTCTTTGTGGCTTGAAAGGGCAGTATTTATTCGAAACTCTTGAATACTACCGTTAAGCTCACTCACAATTCCAATTTCTAGCCGCATTTACATCGCCGCCTGTATATCTAGCCTGAGCAGGATACATGCATACCGGCCTCTGCCTCTCAACTTCGCCGACCGTATCCTGCTTGTATTTTGTGGCAATAAGCTCCATAGGCTCGATCCCCTTCTCAACCCAGCTCATTATTTGTAGAGTTATATCATGCTCTGAGTTCTCGAACCCCGGAACCGAGTGAGTGGCTCCTTTCAAATCTTGAAAACCGGCGCCAAAATACCATGGAGCAACTGGGCCACCGAAGCAATGATCCATACCTGGAACTAGATAGAAGCGTAAGAAGTCCGAGATATTGATATTCTGAGCCGTAAGTGTTCTGTAAATGCCATTGTATAGATCAATACTTCCAGAAGCAGGAATAAGCATATCGTTGAGCCCATGGTACATAATCAGCTTTCCACCACGCTTGTAAAATGGCTCCAGGTTGAAGTTATCTGCTCTTGACTGGCCAGGATTGATCTCATCAGCCTTCAAAATATCCTCGTAGCTTAAAGATTTCTCATCCCAATTGCTGTTGTTATGAACAAAGTATCGGAAAGGGCTTGTTCCAAGGCCGGTAGGTTCCTTGGCGAGGACAGAAGCGTCAGCACCAAGACTAAGTCCTGAAAATACAAGACTTTGATTGGTACCCCAATAATCGCCATAAAGTAACTCAACCGTTCTGATCTGATCGGCTGTGAGACAAGGACTGCGCTTGCCTGACCCACATAAAAGCTGGTTGAAATCGAAATTACAGCCGAAAGGATCACTAATGATTCCATCGGCAACGCCGTCTTGAGGATCGCATTGTGCAATCATTTCCTCTACAGCGGTACCCAATAAATCGTTTTCAACTCTTGCAGAGCTAGCCCCTGAGTTAAGGAGGGCCTGGCGAGTAATCCATCCTGAAAGGTGAGTAGGGTGCCAGCCTGGTGCTCCAATTACAATACCATCGAAGGTGTCAGGATAGAGCTGGATTTCCTTCAACCCCTGTCGGCCACCATTTGAACACGACGAGTAGTACGAGAAAGAGATAGTATCCCTGTAATAGGCCTCGATAATCTTCTTCGCTGCGGCAACAGAGCCATGCATAGCTCGATGACCCCAGTTAATGATTTTTTCAGCTTGGTTCAGACCCCATGAGCAGTCATCAGGTCGTGATATATGTCCAGTATCTGTTGAAACCGACGCAAAGCCGTAGTGAGTATAGCGCCCCTAGTAAGAAATCCTTAGTCAAGAACGCTCAAGGATTCGAAGGTACACACCATCTCACCCCAGTTTACGCCTCCGCTATAGCCGCCATTTCCTGTTGCCATTATTCGCTGATTCCAGTGTTTGGGCAAAAAAGGCCGAAATTATAAGACGTATTACTAGGGGTTTGGATATTAACTGACAAACCGCACAATTCTGGAAGCGATGAAGCGTTGGCTACACCAATGCCAATAGGAGCATCGCCAAACGACTCATTCTGCGATACCCAGTGAACATAATTGAGAGATGCCCCGGAATTGTTTCAAGAAGTGGTTTGATCGCCTCCTGTGAACAAGCCAAACTGCAGAGCGACAGCAAAGCCAATGCCAAGGGAGCAAGAGCTAGTGAAAACCGATGCACCATTGCAACTATCAATGTCAGGTCAATGAAGTTACTCATAGAAGATTGATATTAACTGTACAACTCTTCTGATAAACCTCTATATATATTCATGCAATCTGTATAATAAGGCTATATTGGCCTGTTGTTTGTGGAATAACTTATGGAGACCGGGCAGGAGTCACTCGGTCACCAATGTCAGATTTTAGCACGTATTTTTTATTATTTCGATCCCGGTAAATTGTGGGCCCAAATTTACGTTAACGTTATGCTCACAAGTTTACAGCTATGACACGAGATGCGTTCTAGCAGTTTCAACAACTCAATGTGTAAAACTTAAGAAGGAGGCCATTCAACTACGTTTCAATCTAAGCTAACGAGTTGAGAGTTCGTCTTCAACAAGCCTGTTGAGGCTTCTGGCCTCCCCGCTAAAGTGGTAGGGAACAAGTTCCGCGTAATGAGGGCAAATATCTCAATTGACAATGAACAAAAATATTTCAGAATAAACGACTAAAAATATAAAAAATTATAATAATAGCATGGTAAATATTTTCTTCAATAAAAAAATATGCAGTTAATTTCTGAAGCTTCTTTCTAATAAACTTCCACGACCTGATAGAAATCGCAAGGTATGCGGAGCTTTCGTCCTTTCATTGTAGGTTACAGACTCGTCAGTGTGGACCAAAAGACGGCTTCCAATTTTGTTGTGCCAGAGTGCAATCTTTTCAACGCAGATAAGAAAATGTGATGGATATCAACTTTCGGCACGACACAGCACTTTAATCGTTAAAGCAACACTAGGACACGCGCTCTTTTGTTGCATTGGTGGAATGTGAACACATAGTACAAATGATTATATGTGGTGGGAAAAGGCTCATCCATCTCTACCCTGCCTTATAATATAGCGCCAGGGCTGGCCTCCACAGGTGGCAAATATAAAAGAAAACAGCAGATTCCAACATTGTCTATAGAATTTATTCTGTCTTCATACTGATTTGACGATAGTGATGATGGCTGGAGTCCTCGTGGACCCCGCTAAATAGACAGGTTGAATACAATGAAGCCTCTGCATCTCGGGTATTGTACATGGGGCACTTACGCTGTTAGTTCTGTGAAGCTGGTGACATGTG
This sequence comes from Albifimbria verrucaria, assembly GCA_020081605.1. NCBI lineage: Eukaryota > Fungi > Ascomycota > Sordariomycetes > Hypocreales > Stachybotryaceae > Albifimbria > Albifimbria verrucaria. Next base: position 7,111,449 of record JAHREC010000013.1, read on the forward strand.
AGATCTTTAATTAGGAGTTGTTCTAACACCTAAGCGCGCGCCTTTAACTGTTTACTTCCACACCTCTAGTGAAAGAAGTGTCACGTGTGCATGTCAGCTCATCTGTATCTGAGAGCACGCCATCAGCGCAAGCGATGCTCCTGCGCCTATGACTAGACGTTAGAACAAAACATCCTAGTAACTAGCGTCTAAAGCAATTGCGACATCGACCTGCTGATACAAATCGCAATGGCGCACTCGAATTTGTGCTATATAATTCTCGTCTCACGCCAACTTGTTCTTCTACTTCGACTATCGGCTATATTGATCCAGTAAACAAGCGTTCCAACCTAAATAAGCACGGCAAGGAGTATGAATATCCCGAAATAAACTTATATCCGTCCCTCAATATCAATCGAGGATACAAGATGTCATGCCGACCGCTCGTTCAAGATGGCAGGGATGGCAGGAAGACCAGTTACGGCTCAACATCCTCATCGTCTATTGATTACGAAGATAGTGTTATTTCTCTCCTTCGCGAAGAAGTCGCTAGCGATGGTTATGAGAAGCAAAGCAAAAACCCTTTGTGGAGGAAGAGGTAACGGAGTATTGGCGCAAAGTCTATGATGATGCTCAGTACGAATGCAGGCACGTCTTTGACCCCTCACTTACTTGGACCCAAGAGGAGGAAAGAAGAGTTGTCCGTAAGCTGGACAAGAGGGTCTGCCTATGGGCGGTATGCTTATCTATTCGCTCCTAAGGCTGGCATCTTGACAAGGTTGTGGGCTAACAGCTAGGGTGATAAAAGTGCATGATGTTTTTCGGGCTTCAAGTGGATCGGAACAACCTACAACAAGCTATCTCTGACAATTTACTCGACGATTTAGCTCTAAATACTGATGGTATGATGCCAGGTTACTATTTCTTGTCGTGAGGTGTGGATATGATATTAACCACACATAGATTTCAATTATGGGAATACAGTATTTCTAGTCTCGTTTCTCTTGGCAGAGCTGCCATCTCAGCTTATATCCAAACGTCTCGGCCCAGATCGTTGGGTGCCTATCCAGATGATAGTCTGGTCTTTCGTGGCAATATCACAATGCGCACTTCAAGGTCGAGCCACATTTCTGCTTACTCGTTGTCTTCTTGGTCTATTAGAAGTATTGTATACCAATCTATCTTTGTTCGACTCATACACTAATTGTAGCTGGCTAGGGTGGCTTTATTCCGGATTTGGTTCTCTGGCTATCTTATTTTTATACCTCCAAAGAACTTCCAATACGTTTGAGTTATTTTTGGACTACACTTTCTGTCACAGGTATCATTACGGCGCTGTTAGCCTATCCAATACTCCACTTACGCGGTGTCTGGGGAATGGAGGGTTGGCGCTGGCTCTTCTTGATTGAGGGCATGATCACTCTTCTCGTTGGTGCAGCATCATTCTTCATGATGCCGGCATCCGCTGTTCAAACAAAAACGTGGTTTCGCCCTAATGGTTGGTTCAGCGAACGTGAAGAGGCAATTGTCGTCAACCGTGTGCTCCGTGATGACCCGTCGAAAGGCGACATGCACAATCGCGAAGCATTAACACCACGAAGGCTATGGGAAGCTCTGAAAGACTACGACCTTTGGCCATTGTATATCATTGGTTTCATTGCATACGTACCGCAAGGCCCACCGCATACGTACATCACCCTTACGCTTCGTAGTTTGGGCTTCAGCGTATTTGAAACAAACCTTCTCACTATCCCATCTGTAGGTAATTCGTGCCTAGAAGCCTGAAAATCACTGACATTGGAAAGTACATTGCACATGGCATCCAATTGCTCGTCTTGACTTCGTTGTCGGAACGTCTGAATCAAAGAGCATTGACTGCTATTTTCCAACCTTTATGGACACTTCCTTGCGTTATCTTCTTGAGGTACTGGCCAGGCGTTTTCGTAGACAAGTGGGGTACCTATGGACTTGTGATGGTCCTGTTATCGTATCCTTATTGTCGTAAGACTTACTCTTACCGAGTCATGTTATTACCCTGTTCTAACTCTCATAGATGCCATACTTGTGGGGTGGTGCTCGACCAATTCCAATAATGTCGGCAATCGCACAGTATCAACCGCGCTTTATAATGTAAGTATTGTTGCCCCATTCTCACAAACTGTGTGGGCACAGCGCTCACTGGAATCCTTAGATGGCTGTTCAAGCGGGAGTGTATATTCAGCTTATATCTACCGAGAAGATGATAGGCCTCTATATCATCGAGGCAACTCAACATTATTATGGGTCAATGCACTTTCTATAGTGGCCTTCCTTGGATCCAAAGCTTACTACGTAATGAGAAATAAACAGAAAGCCCGTGCATGGAATGCTATGACGCGAGAACAGCAAGTGGAATACATGAAAACGACTAAGCAGCAGGAAGCCAGCGGCTTGACTTTAGATTCGTCCATTGATTGGAATTGAGTAGTGCGACGCGATGTAAGTTCAAGAAAGATATTGTACTTGAACAGATCAACATCCTTATATGGCGGACTCGAAAGGAGAGATTTATGGATACACTTGTATCGGTATGGACCGAAGTAACCGAAACAAAATAGAATTACATAGATATGCTGCAAGTTCTAGCACGATCGGGATCTTGATTCATAATTTCTTGAAGATGCATTTTTCAGTCTCCATCAGCCAAGTGAGTATGATGGTTCCGGGGAAGGTTAAGGCACTGCCAAGATCAGATCCGCCGGTTCTAGGCTTCTATTTTCATCGAATCAGCCTCTTTAACAAACTGTTATCATAGCGTTTGAATTGACACAGGGATATATCCCTATAGGGTGAATATGGAGAAATGCATGCTACCAGCGCAGGTTTTACATGGTAAATTCCTGCATCACATATCGCAGCCAGCATATAAGGGAGAAACATTTTGAAATCAACAGATAAGCTCGATAATGCGCTTTGACGTAGGCTAGAGAGTTCAATCAACAGATACATAACTATCCTGATAGATTAATAGCATCAAGAAATGCAACACGGGGATAAAAACACTCCTTGGTTTAGACACAGCAAGCTCGGCATCATACCAGGTAGCCCGGGCTAACGGCGCGTTTGACTGACGTCTCATGAGACGGAAGCATTGTTTCATAGGAGTGAGGGTGTTACGAGGACAGTTCACACATAACACGATACCCTATGAGCTTTCGTTGATAGTGGTTTATACGGGACCAGTCGCAATAAAAAGCGGAATTAGAACAGTAAGAAAAGGCGGCTCTCTCAATTACAAGCTATGACTTGCCTGCTCAGTCTGCAGCTACTGCTGGTCGTCAAACCTACCACCAAGAACTTCCCAATCACCCTCTGCCCACATTGACTTTATCTGAAGAACTTGAAATTTCCATAAACCCGTAGCTTCTTTGCACAACTCTCCGCGGTATAAATTGCCAGCCATCAGGCTTTTCTGGTTCGGCTCCATGCCCTTCCTTTTGGATAGTGCTGCGACAACACAGTGCATGTGACACTAGCCTCAGTTTCTGTTTTCATATGTACACGGACATTGGTCGCCATATGCGTGGTATCGACTCGTTTGACGAGGGTGAGCCCTGTATTATGGATCTCGGTTAACCCTTTCATGGGGCGCCCATTAATTTCAAAAATGCCATCCGGCATAAAACTTGAGTCGAAAAGGGTCTCATCGTCCAGATCAAATGCCGTGAGACACCGATAAAGGGCATCCGCCACTGCCTCTCGGCCAGTCGGTGGTGGACTTAGAACAATTGGTAGAGAGTATGATAGGGCCATTGTGAAGAGTTGAGGAATGAATGGTTGACTTAAAGATGATGGAATGAGACTGAATCACAGGTCAGTATGGTGGTAGACATGTGTTTATATAGTTGTCTTTGGAATGGCTACTCTTACAGTAAACGCCGATCGATCTTCACAGGCCCGCTCCTTTCGTAAGCACTGTCCAGGAGGACCGTGTGGGTTTCGAGACCAAGAACCAATCAGGAAGTCCTGTAGCCGAGTCGCAGCTAGCATGAGGGTCGATAGCCGAGAGAGAGTTAGCGTATAGGATTCGGAATGACGACCACCTCCACTCGACCCCTTGATACCTTCAGCCCCAACAACGTGATCACACAATTTTTGAGTAAGAAGCAAGCATGGACTTGATTGACGCGAAAGAGGTTCCGAAGCGTAGATCCACTAGAAGATCTCGACATGGCTGTCGAAACTGCAAGATAAGAAAGCTGAAGGTGAGTGATAAACCGTTCCGACCCACAGGCTGAACTGAGTGATCGCAAAAACCCAGTGCGATGAATCCAAGCCTCAGTGCAGGAGATGCAACTCATTTGGGGTGTTCTGCAATTTCGTGCCAAATATCCCTGATCTCCATCCACTCGCCGACGATGCAGTGAAGATGGCAAGCAGCCAAAGAATAGGGCTGCAAGCCCCTCCTGCCAGCGCAGTGTGGGCGTCTGACGCCTCGACATACTATGAACTAGATGCGCGCTGTCAAGATTTCGTGACACGGTACCTGGCAAAGAGCCTCATGGATCCAGATGACCCCAACATGGCACAAGTCAATCGCAGGCTTCTGAAACTAGCCTTCACCGTAAGTTTCAGCCGGGTAGGACCTTGAGGTCGTCCTTGACAATGCTGACTGGCAGTTGCAGCACCCTTACTTGATGCATGCGTCGCTGGCGGTGGCATTCGCATACGACCGTCACCTAAATAGCTCGACGAGTTGTCCTCGCTCTTTGGAAGAATGCTATCATTGGTCACAAGGTACAGCACTATTGAGAAGGCGGCTGGAAGAGCCAATCGAGACGAAGGATAAAGATCCAATATGGGGCACTGCAGCTGCTTTAACGCTGCTAGCATATTCCTCTCCTGATGCAAGTAGCCCGGAAGATTCTTGGCCCCTCAAGCCTTCCGGTTCATCTGATTTGGAATGGCTGCGCTTGAGCGAAGGTAAAATGTCACTATGGACCTTGACAAATCCATTGCGACCGAACAGTATCTTCCGTGTCATGGCGTCAACTTACGCTGACATGCACTCACCACTCCCGATGGAGGGCACAATTGGTATACCGGACACTTTGGCTTCTTTGTGTCAGCTCAACAACACGTCCACAGCAGATAACAATCCTTATTTCAATCCAGCACATGCCATATCGCAGCTTCGGAAGATTCCCGATAGCCAGGTTACCACAGGGCACACTCAACTTTTCGTACGCACCATAACTGGCCCATTTAAAAGTCTGTTGGAAGAAAAGGACCCAGTCGCATTGTTGCTACTATTTTTATGGTATCAAAAAACCAGTCGTAGCATATGGTTCATCCAACCTAGGGCTAAGTTGGAATGCCCTTCCATTTGCTTGTACCTGCAGCGATATTACGGTGACTGGGCTGCTGTACATATGTTTCTTCCAGGAGGTTGTCTTGCTGGTATTTTCGAATCATGATTTTGCTCCATGGCTTCCTCAGAACATTTGACAAGGGAAGGATGCTGTTAGTGGCAACATTTTTCAGCAAAAGGCAAGCAATATAACTACCACATATCTCGAGGCTCTGAGAGGAACACCGGTATATCAACATTATTAAACCTTGAGCATTTACCTCTGTTTCGTTTACCACGGCTCGCCTGCGTTCAAATTTTCCAAGGATTTAGATTCCACAGTCCATCCATCGGCTTGAGCGCCGCCATTTGTGAAGAAACCCGAAGCAGATGTATCACCACGGAGAGCCCAGCGAAAGTATTGTTGAGCAGCAGTGCCAAACTTTCCACCACGTGGATCACCATAGGTACCACCGTGACCGACGGGCAGGTTACCGACCCAGGTGGGTACGCCTTGTTTAACAGCGGCATAATCACGCATTCCCTGTGGGAATTAGTTCAGTTCAAGGAGTCGGCGTGATTGGAGACTTACGTTTCCATAGGCAATGTCAGAAGGCCCGCCAAGGAAAAAGAAGATAGGTACATTAATTTGCGGCATGATTGAGCTAGTTTGGCCAGGATCAAGATTGCCCGAATTAAAAATGCCATACGCAGTGACACGCGGGTCCGGAACTGAATTGAATGAATTCATTAGCTTCGTCAATTGGGAGTTTGGTCATCATACCCATAGCATAAGCCTCAGTGCCGCCGCACGACATTCCCGCCGCAGCAATTCGACTCGCATTCACGTTGACGTAGTTGCCGCTCCCAGCATTTGTCGAAATCCAATCGATTGCCTGCTTCATCATACCGGAGTTTGTACTGCCCTGCTGGCCAGGAGTGCCCTGAGAAATAAGAACGATGCCCCACGCGGCAACTTCCAAGTTAAAGTTCACATGTGAGAGACTATCTGAGGAGCAGGCACCATTACCCCAGACCACCACGGGCATCTGTTCGAAGGCACTCATGTCTTTGGGGCGAAAAATCGTGTGACTAGGAAGCGATGGGTCGACTTCATAAAGGGATTCGACAGGCTGCTGGGCGAGTACAGCCGCAGTTGTAGTCAATGAAACGAGAAGTTTGAACAACATGGTGATAGATGGCGAACGGGGATATCAGAGTGGAAACTCCAGCTATGTTTTCATGAAGCGATTGCTCGGCATAATATCAGTCAACAAGCAGGGCATGCATGCCTGTTTTATACTCTCAAAGACAACGCCATGATGGCGGCTAAACACGTAACTCCACTTGTTGTGAGATGAATATTGAACATACTGCAATATCTCCGTATTCCACCTATAGCAGATGCCGTTGGTTGTGGTCTGTTCACCAATGCAAAGATCGTATCTCTAATGCGTAAAACTTGGCCGTGTTTCAATTTTAATCCTTCCCCATATATCAACCTACCTGACACGCGCACTAATCATCAACGGCGTTTAATGGATGGAAGGCATCGTATTGGGAAATAATCTACAGCCTTCTCACTCCCGTGCTGATCCCCGCATCTCTAGTATTGCCGAGACGAGCATAATGTATCCGGGACGCTGATCGCTATTCTTTAACTTGTGAGAACAGTTTTCGGTAGTGGATTAATGAGGCTACCGTGAGATCTACAACCTGGTGGAGACAACTTTAGGCAGTTGAGGATAAAGATTGTTCCACCGATAAATGATCAATCGCGCCTAAAGTATCTGCAACGCAAAGGTGGAATTGTAGTCAGTGGACAGCTCTTCTCACTATGACGTAGATGAAGGCACAAGCAGGAAGAACAGTTTGCGGCTTGCAATCTACGCATCTGGAAAATTCTCATCTGTCAACTTTAACCGAGTCACAAATAACTAAGTCAACATCGAAGGGCTAAAAATCAATGCAAGGTGGTAGTATTGTAATTCGCTGTGATATGATTCATATATGCTTTTCCTTGCTGAGGATTTGAGAAGAGCCACTGAGGCCCGATGTATTCGCAACATCATGATTGGTTAATATAAGTTTTGGGGTGTTATTTATCAAAATTTTGCATTTCTAGAGCCTCACTTATGGTCGAGGGCTTATCGTGTTGAAAAATAGTGACATTAGCTAAATAACGAATTCGCTGATGATGGAAATCCCGGCACGTAGCTGAATTACAAAAAGCTGTGCCACTAGTCGAACAACCCATCTTGGCTGTATATCTTCGCAATATTAACGCTGGAATAGTGACCGAGGCCCTGGTGATACAACTATTGCTAGTTTTGTTACTAATATGGCCACCTTGTCCAAGGCCTTTGATGACATGATGTTTGTCTAATATAAACACCGAATAAACCGAACACTTGGTTAGCTAGCTGTGCTAGGTGTTTTTTCTGTTCCATTGTGTATCGACACTTTGGTCAGATACTTTAAGGTTCCTTACCTCCACGGTCAAAGATTTACAACCTGGGACATTTTTCTTCTCCCTCCTCTTTCAGATGGGGTAGAAACATGACGTCGTCCCAAGTCCAGGGGACTGTTGCAACAGATGGATTGGAGCACGAGAGGACATCTAGTTACGCACCTCGCTGTTCCATGCCACGCAACCTCAACAAAAGTCACATGGGAAACGTCTGCTTCGATTTGATACTGCCTGGCCAGAGCTCTTATTAAGTATGACGACCCGCCTGATGGCACGCTCCACAATACGACCAAGTTTAGCCTTTTTGTGCTCAAATCAGGTATAAAAGCGATATCGTGGGAACAGTGCCCGAGGGAATTTAAATTTCTGAAGACTACCTCACGATATCACCCTGTATAGTTTTCATTCTTTTTCTTCTTTCACCACAGTTTACTGAGAGTCAAATTAAAACGGACGCATAGTTAACTGCAACAGTCCAAGCTATTCTGAGTAGATAGAGATTGCATTTATTCCTGATGGCCATTGTGGGATAGAGCGAATTTGGCCTTTGATGAATCTTTTTGACCTAGCCAGGCACTTTTCAATGCTTGGAAGGCTATCAATTTTCAGGATGTATATTTGTGAATTTCCTTCTTTTTTTTCTTTTTGTGGCCGGCAGTACTTGCTATATTCGGTCCCGAAGGAATAGAGCTTATACCTTGGACTTTCTTGTTAGATTAACCTAGTGAATCCCAATTTCTTAAAAACCATGACCGAAATAGTTATAAGCCTTTAGTCAGCTATCGCCTGCAATATGTTCTCATGGAGAATCTGCTACTTGGCCAGCCATTGATGTTTTATAGACACCATCGCAAATTGCATTGAAATCTGCAAAAGATATCATGAATGATGGAGCTGATCAAAATAAATTGAAAAAGCTCGGCATATCGAGATTTTTTAAAAACCCACACTACAGCATTTTCCCTTCAAGTCCAGTTACTTGACTTAATCAATTTTCTTTCCTTCAATGTCAGAGATTTTACATATGACTGTATTGATTTCGATATCGTTAGGGAACTATATTGTCAATTACCTCTGGGCGCTTATCAGATCATAACTGTACCACTCTACTTAAATATGAACATCTGCCTCTTGTATACGAGTCTTTGCCTTTATATTTATGTGTACATGACCATTCATGATATCTTACAAAACTGCAATTGGCTGGGTTCACAGACACTTTCTCTACCAACAGTTATATAGCGGTTCAAGTTACCGGTATGGTTCATGTGATTAAGCGTAGCTTGCTCATTATCTAGGGGCCTGGAAGTTCATTCTGGCTTTTCCGCCGTAAAGAGATTTCAACCTTATTTGTGGTCCGCTGTAATTATTTTCTGGCTAGTGCAACCAACAAAATTCCTTAATACGTCTGGTTATGTCTGGAGCCTTTTATTATTCACGGTGTGACGATGGTTTATTGTGTTTCTGATAACGATACTTACCATGGCAGTATTCGAGCTCCTGCGTAACTCTATTTTTTAATGAAGTGCATCATACACGAATTATCATCATCAACCACCAACACATCAATGGATCTTCATCACGGGATATGAGAAGCAATAATAAGAACAATGAGGTCGCCTTTTAAGAGCCACTCCTAGCAAGACGTCTAGATTGTAGTTGTTGAGTACATCCAATTCCGAGTTGTTTAATCCAGCCTTCAAATCCAGTACAGTGTTGTAGGCCTAAATCTCATGCTAGTTCTTGGAGGGTTGGATAAAATTGGTTCCATACGAGCAATTATAGCTACTACCGGTATACCGGATGCGCTTCTTGAGTCTCAATTCTGGTTTGATCCTCAAGTTGCCCGTTTCCACTAGGTGAGTCTCGTCGTCTGTGAGTAGACTTTATGTTAAACCATATCCATACCACCAGTACCGCACGTTCGACTTACCTGGTAAACTTTTCCCAGTGTATCCCGTATTTGTGCCTTGTATCCTTGAGCCTGATGTAATTATGAAACACGTAAGCTCCCTAAGACAGCAGGTCAATGTCATGAGTCTTCCTACCAACGGACAAAACGTACAAGAATTCCGCTCAGAAGATGAGCAAACATGGCTATAAAGGAAAATGCCAAGACAGTTCTCCAAGAACCACACCCGGATCTCACGACCCGCACAGGGCGCACTGGTCCAAAACGCCAAGAGCGGGCCCAATAATAACCCCAATAATTCCTATACCAACTGGAAGAGCAGGTATGGGTACCGGTTTTCTGCGATGCTTCATTAGCAGTGTTGTTTATAAACACGATGAACATACCGTAATGAGTAAGCAAAATGCGACCAGCCACATAATAGCCAGGATAAAGTCAACAGGAAAGCCCATGAAGATAATATCAAACGGTACCCAAAGAATGATTGAGGCGATGATGCCGAGGCCCGCAACAACCATAGCATACACAATGCGTCCATCTGCATACACGCCCGGTATACTTATGAGATGGGAAAAGCGCCCGAGTATAGCCATAACTGTCACGGCAGAGGCAAATTGTATAAAACGAAGAACAATGGATGAGATCTTGTGCGTACCGCTACGCTCTGTCATATTGAAGGATTCGAAACACTCAAGTGTTTAATAACTAAAAGCAGGTCTTCATGAGAGTTTAGAAAGGTGTTTGTGTGATATTGAAAAGCTCAGGTTGTATCTTCTTCTTGAGAAGGAAGCATATATATCTCCTTGGTGGGGTAGTGTGCCTTAACGGAACCTTCGGGCATGAAATCCATCTAATGAAATCTGGTCAAAGACTAGCGATAAAGTTTTGCGGTATATCTATTTTCAATGCATGGAGCAATGTACAAGGACTCTTATAAACGGCTACCGCGAACAGGGCCAAGCGGCAGTGACTTTTCCAAGTCTCTCTCCTCAGCAGCGTACAACAGTTGCGAAATTGTGGGGAGCATCAAACAAGTGACTAGCCAAGGTAGTTGAGTCGCTTGTTACGTCATGATCAAGACGGATCGAACTCTATAACTTTTCAGAATCAAAAGTTGGATACTTTTGTGGCATAGATCTAGTCAGAACCAAGGAGGAATATTGTCATTTGTCTAGATCAAATGTAAAATGAACCTCGTCGAATCATCGTAGATAATACTTTTGATTACATATATATCCATACCTAGTAATCCGGTGTCCTATCGTACGAAGAAGCACTTGAATACGGAGAGATATGGATTGTGACGGACTCCGGTATTTCTGAGCAGTGTGCAGAAACTAGCGTCAAAATTGGCTACGTTCACAGTGTACCATTGGCCAATGAAGGCCACTTGGGATTCACATAGGGATTCAAGGTTCAGTTAGCAACTGACCTGACGGCAGCTTTGGAAGCACACTATGATCTCATTAGAGCCCTGGGCCAAACTCTAATATCTGCTCATATGGGCATGGTTGAACGATGATGAAAAAGCAATTCAAGTTTCCGATCTTCTCGAACGAAGAAAGGAGACGAATATATCACGGAGAAGGCACCACGACAAGCAAGGTAAAATGAGGTTTCTAAGCATTTGGATCCTTAATCCACTCAAGGAGATATTGCGCCGCAACTAGACCAAATGAAATTCATAGAAGTTCCTGTTTAGAACTGCGATCTTTCGCAGAGTTCCTCGTATCCCCTTGAGGCCGGTAAGGTGCAGACTAAGTACAAAATCGGTATAGTGGCCAATTAGAACCAGATGAAAACTAGATACACAGAAGGCCTAGTACATTGGCTGATGATAGAGGTACTGGCATTGCCCCGAGTTACATAAGCTACATCGCGATAATCATCATCAACGTGGTTTTGAAGTTGCTTCACGTACTGACGAATGACTAAGATATTATGGGCCTTCTATATAGTCTGCAGCTTACCGTCCCCAAGGAAATACATTACTCACAATCAAGAAGATCAAGCAGTTGAATCCACCATGAACTATTCAGTCTAATTTCATTTGATTCACTCGTTTGCACTATTTATTGTTTATATCTGCTAGGTTATTGTCGAAAAATGCTATATTACTTGACCGTCGATGCTAAATTTCGAAACCTTGATTCCTATCGAGTACTGCACGAATGGTTTGAATCTTGTCATCGTGATAGAGGCTCTTTAAACGGTATAAGAGAGAGGATATGTAATGACTTCGAAAGGACCAAGTGACGTCATCGACTCCAAAGTAATATATGAACACATGAGCAACAACCGTTGTTTTGACGGATTGGTATACCGCATTCTTGAGTTTTCGGAGGCGCAGAATATGGCTTAGGTAAAACATGTGACTCATGGTGCCCTTATCTTGGTCTCCTTACGTGCCCGAAGATACAGAAATTATAACTTCCAGACATTAATCATCATGTAGGACCATGAATTGACTTGGTAATTACGCCATAAATGGAAGTCTTTAGTTAGGCTTCATGCCATGAAGGACCTTGCTACTATATCTAATTTGACTAAACTGCTGGTCCTTCAGAGTGTTTGGTCTTTCTCCGATTATAATTGCTTACTTTTTGATTACTTTTATTTCCTGCAATACCGAGTACTGAAGAAGATTGGCCTCCATCGTATTCAATATCTGTATGGTCATAACCGTGCAAAATCTCAACTACTTATATTATGTGCACTTCCGCCTGCTCGAGTGGATACAGCGTGGCCCAGTACCGTAGTATATGCCCTCTTTCAGCTTATTTGCTCATACTACAAGCATTCATACTATCCAAGTGTCAAGATGAATACGCACTGCGTCATTTACCTACCTACATGCATATCTCCGCTACCCCGACCGAGTAAGTCCGAAAACAATGCGTGCATGAACTCGGGTTACTTATTAACCTCAATAATTCGCTCCACAGAATTATGATAACACACTCAAGTTCAGGAGTTGTCAACGTCAATATCACCAATATGGCTTCACAACTATCCATCGGGACAAGCGCTTACGCAACGCTCACAGTGGGCTCATCTGACCTCGCCAATGCCGTCGCTCTCGAACCCGACGACAACTTTCCCGCGGTTTTTGCAACGCCCAGACTTATCGCGCTCATGGAAATTGCCAGTGCCCGCATACTGAAGCCTCTTCTTGGGCCGGGACAACTCTCCGTAGGCGTAACTATTGACGCATCCCACACAGCGGCCACCCTCCCAGGCTGTCAAGTGGTTGCTGAGGCAACATATGTTCGAAGTGAGGGCAAACTTTTTGTATTTGAGGTTGTGGCAAGAGATGAAGGTGGAGAGATTGGCAAGGCATTGCATAAGAGGGCTATTGTTAGTGTTGAAAGGCTCGAAGAGGGTGCGAGAAAGAGAGCCGTCTCAGCAAATACAAAGGCGTAAGGCTGGATCTTAGGTCATTTCGTACGAATAATAATGATCTCTCTAGCAGAGTAGTGGAAATAAGCCAATTTCATAGACCAGACTGTCGTAACTTGGCACAAGGGGTTGGAAAATCCATTGTCTTCTTGGAGCCGTTCTGACACTATCCTTTTAAATGCAGGCCTAAGGATTCATGAGGTGCTATTGACTCCAGAGCAGTAGTTTCAATACCTAAATCACCTCTCCAATTGCCAACTTTCACTTTAACATGCCATGATTGTTTTTATGTCACGTTGCTTTGAGCTACAAACTACTGTTGTATTCTGAGAGTTTGTTTGGGGAATTGCAAGTTGCCACAGGTCTGCTTGAAGTCGCAATTCTTCCAACTTAATTTCTCCTGCATCTCTTTTGGAACATCCTTTAAGTGAATGTGTCTTTCATTGCTTACTTGCTATGTATTTACCGAATTTGAAGCTTGCAAGATGGGAACAGACACATTGTTGACATTTGTTTGAGTATGTCTACAGTTTTGACCGTAATAAAAATTGCTTATTTGAAATGTATGTTGTGCAAAAGAGGGAGTAGGAAAGCAAGTCCAAAGTTCTATCTTTGGTAGTGCAACCCTTCAGGACTATGTAAATTCTTAAGGAAGGTTATTCTATAGTAAGGGTGTATCATCATATCCAGCCAACTAACCCTGCAACCCTATAGGGAGTGCCCAATCAAAGACACTCTGAGCATTGAAGTTCTGTTCGATATGCGGCTCGTCTAAAATGACAACTCATAAGAGGAATACTGATCAAAATGACTAACTCACGTAGATAGGCATACGATCTGGATTACTATTGCATATCAGAACAGATCTTCGCCAACATCTGTTCGAAAGCTGAGTGAGGCGAGCAAAAGATACCGTCATTATGAAACCGACTCCTTGAGGACCAGGCCCCTTCTGACTGATTTGACAGCTACGATTACCCATGGTTCAAACTATGATATAAGCTATAATTCGCAATTTTATTTGTGGAAGTAACTTTCTTCTCCGGTGCAATGCAACATGATGGGGGTGGGGGCACATGTTGTGAGTAGGATAGAGCGACTGTTCTTCGTACATAGCAAAGGGCACTAATAGAGACCTCCGAGCCAAGCTCCCTTCTTACCTTTGATCTGCTAGAAAATACAGCCTAGATGTAACGAGCAAAATATTTCTAGACAATTCTCAAGCCATGGGTTTCTGCCGAAGCTTCTGTCAAGTCACACATACTACTGGTACTGTAGACTCAAAGTCTGATATGAGTTTTACGAAATACAATACCTTATTAAGCCTGTCATTGAGACTATATTCGTACACATTCGAGTATCACCAGCTTCATTAGAATCTGATAGGTGCAAGCTGTGTAGACGAGGAACAACGAACAAAGTGTAACTGCGTTCCATTAGGCGGTGCAAAGATTTTGGAAGTAGATGCACAGGACTACAGATGATGCGACTAAGCGTAGCTTACACTAGAATAACATGGGATAGTTACTCAACGAATAGTAAGTACTCAAAAGACATCCTGACATTTTATAGCCTCCTGACTCGAGTTATCGATGTTTTAGGGTAAGTGTGATGTTTTATCGGCGAATGTGTGACGTACCCTCGACCTAACCTGGGGAGACTGATGTCCCTTAAAATCCCTGTACGTCTTCTATATAGGAGCAGAAAGATAATAGGTTACATCTTACACCTTAATTCAACCTGAGATACAAATGGAAAATATCATGGAAGCTGCTTAAATTGCCGAAAGTGTTGCAGTCGTAAAAAGTATGTTTCACTAGTTGACGTAAACTACCCTGCGAACTTTGCGTCATGACCGCATGATGATTCACTTTGAAAAGGACTGAAGTGGGTCTGCAAGACGATATAATTAACTCCCGAAGAGCATCTGCGAGCCATGGGTGCCCTTGCTATCTCATCTTTTAGGATCGTGACAGCTATGGCTCTACCTGCATATATCAAAAGTTTATCATTTTCGCGGGCGAACACCATATTGGTGAGTTTGCTTGTTAGTGCATTATCCTGTATGCTTTGGTAAGTTACGCAAATGATAACTAACCGTGCTAGTTGGAAGAACTGACCTTATTGATAGGATAATTTGTGACTACCACTTGTGGGTGTCCAGAGGTACAGGTGGTACTCCTTCAACTTGGACGTAAGTTATGGGGACGCTATTACTCCTCTGCTTCCGAGCTACAGTGGAGAGAGTGATGATTGCTTTACCGTGAACTCAGCAAGACTTGACTGACTGAATCATGCATTCATAACAACAGCGGTTACTTTGAAATGACGACCATACAAATACAATATAAGTTCAGCGCGGAAAACCTTGTTGATCCTGGTTGTCTTAGCACCGATGGTCCATCATTTTTGCCCACAACTCTACCACATCGCGCCAGAGGTCGGCCGCAAATGATGCCGCACATTCTGCCGCAGCGACAACGCCGAGAGCCTATTGATCCCGCTTCAGAGAGGCGATTGCACAGTCTAGCTGCCAAACTAGCAGCTGAGCGACCGGAGCTCCTTCAAGCTAAACTCTCACGACGAGAGGGTTGTACAACCAGTGGACTCTATGCTAGGAAAAATCTCACGACCTTAAACCGGCTTGCACTTGATGAGCGCTTGGAAGGAGAAATCGCACATACACACCTAGAGGATAGCAGTCTGCATGTTTTCATGAGCGACCGGGACGCGAGGAAAGTGATTGAGGCCAACTGGGGCCAAAGATTCCCGCCGTTAAACTTTCCTAGCGGGTGGATTATGGTGTACGCGCCTATGAATAACACCGAAGTGGATATTGTGGAACAAATTGTACGGGCAGCAGCGACCTGGATTACTGGCATCGGTATCTTGGAAGGGAATTAATGGCCGTTTTACGGACACCAAAGTTCTTGTGAACAAACCTGCGAATGCTGTAATGTGTTTATGCAACAATAATCAGCGTGACCAGTCGATACTTGAGCCTGCTGATTTGATTAGCTGGAGACAAGTTGACGATAGATAGGTTGAGTGAAGATGGGAAATGGTAACAAAATTCTAGCCGCTGCTCAAATGATATCTCAAATTATCTTACCATTGTAGAGTATGAGAGAGAAAGATTGCGTAATTAAGGAAGAGAGATCCAAGAAGGTCTTAGGTAATTATATATAAATTGATGCCTTTCCTGGCTTTAATAAGGCGGTTTACCTGAATTCCAATACCTATTGCCATACTCTCAGTCATCCATAATTCTTATACTTAAGGAGCGTCTGGCGAGCTCGACTGCTCTTATGTTACAATGCAAATGAAGTTCAGAAGAAACTCATCACTATAACATTCCTGGCTGATGAGGAAGTGATTAAACCACACTCCCTTCCCTTTGACTAGCATATTGAGAAGATTATTTCCACCCCAGTTCCAATTTAACGGCAACTATAACCTAGTTATGCTCAAACCCCTCTTAGAACTCTGTGAGCGATCCCCATTCTGAGCCAGGTTGCAGGAGACATGCACATTCCTTACTACAAACTTACGTAGAAACATTGCCGAAGACTCCTATAAAGTAGTTGTAACTCACCGATAAAGGCTTTAGATATGATACCAGTGATGCTGCCGCCAATATGGGAAGCGGCAGAAGTAGGATGGAGAGTCGCGGAGTCAGGCTACCATAGATTCAGGAGCCCCGCTAGTCTATCACAACTATGGCGAAAAGAGGATGAAGTCCAGTGTTCATTAACACTGATTCAACAGGTGTGGTAGACGTCACGGATATGCGAACCGGCGCGTTTAACGAGAGCACGTCAAAACGCTCGGGATGGTGCTTTTTATGGGCCAAGACTCGCCCTGACAATACCCAGATGGTATCGTTGATTATCGCTGAAGATATGATGGTCATTCAGCCTAGTGCGTCTGTCTGGAATATTTGACAAAGTGCCAGCGGAGGACAGCGTAGCGTAAGTTTGTTACGCTATCTTGTTGGAATAGCCCTTGTGTTTTATTGCATTCCTTATAAGATCGAGTTACATGCATTACTATTTACCCATCTTGAATACTTAATGAGTCTGACCAGGTCACATGTTGAATATCTTGTCAAGGACCACATTTTTCAAAAATGAAAGTATAAATAATGGCTTTAACCACAACAGAAAACTGTAGGCATATATCTAACCGACTAATTTAGGATTGTAGAACTGGATCTCATTGAGTGCGTGAGGGGCACATCTACATAACGGATATGTTGCTTCAAGGACTAACACGATGATAAAGGTATTATGGCTACAACATCGTCTCCATCTCATTCTAATTCCAAGGACATCAAGGGTAATACTATCACTACTAGCTCGAGCCCTTCAGTTGATCTAGCCACTGGCTTCGGAAGTCCCAATGAGACGGTTTATGCCCCTGTCTTTTATTATTCTTGTCCGCGCTATTCGAACACAACTGCCGTAGACCAGATCACCGGCATATATTTTACACCTCGCCACTAACATTTTGCTCACACCTACATTCAAATCGACGCAAAATGCGCTAAGAGGTGGAAAAAGTAATCGGGTACAAGATGGTCTTCAAATGACGATGGAACGTCGACCGGATCCGACCAACCATCTCAGTAGAGCCCGGGTCTTCAAACACGGATATTCCAACCATACAGGCTAATACTCTATCCTAGGCCGGCCGCGAAGACAAATGCCGGTGAAGATCTTTACCGTATACGGGTTTCTGCCGATATGCGTGTGGCTGCATCTGTATTAGACAAGACCTCAAAGCCTCTCTGGATTTTCTCCTCCACGGCATATTATGACTTCCATGCTGCTCCTTGGCGGCAGAAAAATTCCCTGTCTACTTTTCCAAGGACAATCAAATGTCCACCGGCTTTCAGTTACAGACCATGAAAAGTTCACTCGAGATTTTACCTTTATCATGCCTCTCGCCTCTGATGTCCTTCTTTGGTTCCCTCTTTCCAATGCATTTTAACCACCGCTCCATTTTGTAGACCGTCACTGATATAATTGCAATGTTACTTCTTAAACCAGTGCTTGTTTGGCTTATCTGGGTTGTAGGCTTCGGAGCCGCGCTGAGTTCGGGATGTGGCAAGACCCCAACCATCACATCTGGCATTAAAACTATCTCCGTCAATGGCGCCCAACGTCAATTCACAATTCGTGTGCCGCAAAACTACCAAAACAATAGAGGCTATAGACTCATCTATGGTCTGCACTGGAATGGGGGAAGAATGGATCAGGTTGCCAATGGTGGTGACACCGGCTCCAAGGGGTGGAGGTACTACGGAATGGAAGTCCTAGCACAGGAGTCGACGATTTTTGTCGCGCCGCAAGGGCTCAATGGTGGCTGGGCTAACCAGGGTGGTTCCGACATACAGTTCATCGACGCTATGAACAAATACATCGACGAGGGCCTATGCGTTGACCAGACTCAGCGTTTCTCTATTGGTTTCTCATACGGTGGTTCAATGTCGTATGCGATTGCGTGTGAGCGTTCCAAAGACTTCCGCGGTGTTGCGGTGATAGCTGGTGGCGTGTTGTCCGGATGCAGTGGCGGTAACGACCCCATCGCATATTTCGGTATCCACGGGATTAGAGACGGTACACTCAACATTGCCAGCGGTCGTTCCATGCGAGACAAGTTTCTCAAGAACAACGGCTGCGCGTCCATGTCTGGGGCGAGAGAGCCCAGTTCCGGCAGCAGAACGCACATAACCACCGCAGCTACAGGCTGCAGAAGTGGGTACCCAGTGCAATGGGCTGCTCATGATGGCGGTCATATCCAAGCGGCAGCTGACGCACCTGCCCCCGAGGAGAATGGTGAGGCATCATGGGTTGGACCAGAAGTATGGGCATTCTGGAACCGCGTGGTAGCAGCACCGGGAACTCCTCCAGACTCCACCTCTACTAGACAACCACAACCTAGCTCAACCTCAACCAGCAGAGCACCTCCACTAAGCTCGACCAACAACCCCGGACCTTGCTCTGCATTATACGGCCAGTGTGGTGGTAGGGACTGGACAGGACCAAAGTGCTGTTCCCAAGGCTCCTGCAAGGCCAGCAACGAATGGTATTCGCAGTGTGTACCTTGATTGAGCCAAGTTATTTCGTGGTTGGTGGCTATCTTGGGCGAAATTAACATGTCTATGGGCCACGTATTCGCACATTTCTTTCCACAAATGCCAGATATCTTGTAGTTCCCGGGGTATCAGTAGTTACAATAATGACTTTTCATGGTTTGTGAGCCTAAAGAAGCATGACTAGCACAAGGCTTCGTGTACGATGTTTGTGACAATTTCAGTACTACCACTTTCATTCTTCCGCAATGTCATACAAACACCACTAAGGAAGCCTGGGAGCCAAAGTCGCTTATACCACCACGAAATTATGACAGTATGGTCGAGTTCTAAGTTGATCCATCGAAGCGATACCATTTCGTAGGCGTAAGACACCACAAATAGGATTGCTAGATTCGCGCGATTACTTAAGACAAACCGCAAAGAGGCTTGGCTATGAGCTACCAAGGCCGAGAAGACAGTCAATCGTGTTTGAATGGGAGTATTCTGCTACATGACACGGATTTATTCGGTCAGGGCTCAGATTCTGAGCACTTTCAGTGTTTTCTATTCTTCAGAGTCTATCATCTTGTCCTTGAAAAGCATCGCGAAAGTAGTGAGCGAAGCTCGGGTCTCCGGCAGGCAGAAGAACATTACCTAAAGGTCAATAAGCACAAGAGCAATGAATTGGCGCTGGTCACGACATAGCAACTGGCACCATTACTGAAAAAGCACTCACTATAGCCAAAATACAATGTATTTATGCAAAGGAAGCTATCGTGCAAAGACATGCTTACTACACTCGTTAAAACAAAAGAATTCGGGGACAATATAGTAATTGTCCAAGTTGAACAACTTAAACTCAGTCCCACGTGTATTGAAGTAAAATTTGGGTACTTGAGCTGATGCCTTCCAAATGTCAACACCTAGCCTTTACTGCTTGAGCCACAAGTTTGGGTCTCTTACACAGACACTAGCCTATGGCGTTTGACTTGGATTTGGTGAGATGAGTTAGGCATACGTTACTAACTTACCCTGGTGACCTCGATTAAGACTCAAATTTACTTTGTCTGTCATTAGTGGTTTTACAGAAACACGAATAAGAGACTCGAGAACTTTTGACTCTCAACAAGTCAAAAGCTAGACAGATACCCAATATGAATATTAAGAGATCCATATGCTCCTCTGAGGGGCTCTATCAGAAAGCGACGAAAAATGACAACTTTAAACTGAGTTACTATGCTTCATCATCATCGAGATATTGAAGTCGTACCAGCGACTTTTGGATCCACTCCAGCTTCAACCTAGCACGAGTCCTACTCGAACTCGAAACAACATGAGGCCTAGCCCACTAATTGAAATATGTTAAATGGTTCTTCACTTCATACAATGGGAGTAGTATCATCATACGGAGGAGAGCCAAGGTAAAAATGCTTGATGAGAGAAAAGTTGCCAATGATACATACTAATGTTGTGCTGGGAGATATCTTCAAACACTTAAAGGGATCTAAATCGAGAGGTCTCTCATCGGGGTTTCAATTTTCTTTAACTTGTAGTTATTAGCCACAAGCTTAGGATAACTCCTCACTCAGACTCCTGGAGTTTTTCCTGTTGTAGCCAAAGGGGCCTACGCTATGCTATAGGGTAAATATTTATGGAAGGTTGCTAGTGGCGTAGCAGGGAAGACGCTACTCCCTCTCTGAAACGCCTCTTCAGAGGTCGATCGATCGGCATAATAAGCCTATGGTCTTTCGTACTGCGGTAGTAACAGGCTAGTATTGACACTTATGCGCTCATCTACGCCATATTCTCATGTTAAGCCATCCAGCATACACAATTCGCAAATTTATGGAGGATCTTGCGGGGTGACATAAGATTGCAGCAGCTAAATGTGCAAACAATGGCTAGAATATAGATAATTGTTCTCCGAACTAGGCTATTTCCATTCCTTCTCCTTCCATGTTGAGCAATTCCGGAAAATTGAAGCCGCAGCATTTTGGATTCAGGAACTCATCCAAACTGTGCCCCAATTGTATTCCAGAACGGTAACTTCACAGCATTTTGCCACTGTTGCTGCACACATAATCACAAATACATGATGCCGAGTCGAGGCTGAAGACGTGTGATCAGTAACAGTTCCTACACAACTGTGGACGACAGAATCTTACCTATATTCGTATGAAGGCTCGACATGGCCAGTTTTTGTAATTTGTACTGGACTCCCGTAGAATTCATTGTTGCGTTCAGTTACAGAACCCTCGCTCTCGGGGTTGAGATCCGTGACAATGGCTCGATTTGCACCGCCGAAGCTGTTGTTCTCGACAAGAACTTTGGCACCATTGCTGGCGCTCAGGCCGAAGTCATGGATCAGGTCGAAACAGTTGGAGTAGACGTGACTCGTGGTGGCGCTGATGGCAGGGGCTCGGGATTGGAGGTCGAAAAAAAGTTGTGGTGGTATGTAACACGAGGCTGTTCGTACTCCTCGAGACTGTTGCCAGCATTACCACGGACAACAGAACCTTTCCACTATCAGAGCGATAATCAGTATCATGAGGTTTTGTGGTCACTGGAAGCAAGACTTAGACTGACAGTTTGCATAAGAAGGTTCCACGACACTGTTACAAGATCACTGCTGGAAATTTCAAGCTCGGCACCATAGTCATCCTCGTACTTGCCCATGCCCATGTTGAAGTCGTTGTGGTCGATCCACACCTGGGTGGCGCCGTCCAGCGCCAAGGATGCTTGACCTTCCAACGGCCAGGCGAAGCCCATGTTGCGAACAATGACATTCTTAGCGTCCTTGATTCGCACCACACCATTGGTAATGGCTATGAAAGTCAGTCGCTAGCTCTTCATTTCTATACGCCAACGCCTACTCACAAGCTTGATAGTCGCCTCCGATAAGTGTTGTGTCGTCCTTCAGGTCAATGACCCCGCAACCACGCAATTGACCAAACACTCGAATCACACTACCCTTGCTAGCAGTGGCAGCCTCTAGCTCTGCACAAGACCTCACATCGACAGGCGCTGCATTGCCACCCCGGTAGTACCTGAGCCGTAGCCTTCAAGCTTATGCACGCTTGCATTACATTCAGCAGAGGCTTGAGATACAAAAGCCCCAGCAAGTGCCAGGAGTGCAGGAATGGCGTTCAGTGACAACATGGTGAACGACCAAGATCGGCAATTGGATTGGATGGAGCTACTTGATGGGGCTGTGAGGGTGGGGTGAGAAGTGCACTAGCAACTGGACGACATCCGAGCCTTTATAATCGGTCGACGATCTTAAATACGAGAGCGTCGCAAGCAGGGCATCACATGTTCTCCTCTGGTTCGGTTCCAAGAATAACGGAGCCATCACCACTTGTTACTGTTTCCAGGATGCGACAAGCGGATAATGGACCAGGCCCAGTTAAAGCGCGCTCATGAAGGCACCCACCTGCCCAAGTCATCTTTCTCTTTGACTTGCAGATTTATGCAGCTATTGAGTAAACATAGTACATGGAAGCGAATGTCACGCGTAAGCATTACCAATCTTCGGCATGTGGACGTATTCTATTCTTCATTCAATTATATGGGCCGTCACGGAAGGCTCTGGTCGTCGTTTAAGAAAGGGTCTTGGTGGTTTACGAGGTGTTCTCAGGGTTGACGCGCTTGCTTTGTACCATGTCGTGTAATTATATTGAAAGTTTGCGCCTCATAACACGATCTCCTGGTCTACATTCAAGCAACTGGATCATAAGCCAAAGGGATAATGTCAAGGTTGATATGGCCAGCACGCAACCATGCCCGACCTCGGGGAATATTGGACGCCAAGGCGGTGCGTGTCCCACCGCGACAAAGTGGGCAGTAGTCCATGCTTGTACACATGATCAAATGCAGCCACAACCAATGACAGAAGTCCATATTTATGTTTTTTGTCTTTGCAATGTTTACACGTTCCGCTCTAATGCGCAATTCATGTCCTATGACGAAATGACAGGTGATTTATTGTCATCCGGGCGCCGTATTGGGAGGAGTTGATACTCCGGCCGATGGATGGTCCAGCAACACTGCTCTTGGTTCCCGCACCCACCCTCCGAATTTGGCTCCCAACCACACATTAATATCATAAATTTTGCATGATTGCATGCAAACTCATCTCCATGGTGTATAAATTCCTTCTATAATTGCTTTGGACGTCGATAAAGAGAACATCGGTAATAAAGTCTCGGCTTGGGCCACCACGAGTCTATCATTGACTGTGTAAAGTGCAAGAATTGCTTTCTAGCTGCAGCATTTTCTGCAATTCTGTTGACTTCCACAGTGTTTTGAGGAAGGATACCACAGATCGTGATACATTAGACTGCCCTTTTCCCAGCCGATTTGTCCGTGACTTACATCATCAATATGGCGCCTCTCTGAGGCCTCAGCAAAGACGATCGCCGCTGCAACGTCTCTGCGGCAGCTAGCTGACGATGCCCTCAAAGGTCGGGCCCGGCCACAGCATGGCTGAAGCCTCATGGGCCTCGAAAGGGTACAAAGCCAAGGTGAGGTTGTCAGACATGCAACATAGTCTTTTGAATGATAGCAAATGCCGAGAATTTTTCATAAGCCAGTTTATAGGAGAGTCGAAGCCACTAGATTTTAGTCTATTTTACATGGATCAGATCTATATCCTGTCGTACCTGGGGCCATTTGTCAAGGAGAGCACCTCTATTGTTGCCGGTATCCATGACTTTGCCGTCTTCAGAAGTTAACTAACGCTCTACAGACTTCTCACACACCTAAAAGAACCAGGGAATTTAGTAAGTTTGAAACCAATTAGTTTCCCAACAAACGCTCGCAACAATGGCTTAGCTCCCCAAATATGTCATGGAAATGAATGATAGCATTTTTGTCAGGGCCAATAACTACGATAAGGGTATATCTAATAGCAAGAAAAAGTCGATAAACAATCAATAATCCATCTACTAAGTCCTCTAGAATGAATAACTATAATGCAATGGCGTTTCAAAGATTAAATGCACCTTGAGGGTTTGCTGTTACATTGATTGCGAGAATTATCCGCAGATGTAAGCCAAGGAAATTTTCATTCAGTAAGATTTGAACCCCGATATACTTGGGTTTAATATTATCCGCATATTACAGCTATCGCAATCCTGAGGTGTGCAAGTTGGAAACAATTCATGTAAAATACAATGCTTAATAACCATGATAATTTAACTTCATCAACCTTGTTCTTGCTTCCTGAAAACATTGTCCCGGTCACTATTGTAACCAAGATATCCACTGTGTTTCTTTAAGTCACTAGCTCCTGTGAGAAAATCTCAGCTGCTTTTTCTCCTATTGCAAAGGCGGTGTTTGCTGTGTTTGCCCCTACGATACGCGGTACAACACTCAAGTCAGCAACTTTGAGACATTTCGTGCCGTGGACGCTCAATTGTGTGTCGACTACTCCATCATCGGCTCGTAATGCCATTTTGCAGGTACCTTGGGAATGCCAGAAGCTTGATATGTTCTCCCGTATCCATTGGTCTATGATCCTGTCATCTGCCTCGGAATACTTAATGTTCTCGATTTCTCCAGATAACGGGCCATTGGTGCTAATGCACTGAGCAGCAGAGCCAGGAGGGAAAGGCGGGTGAGTCTGGGCCAATTCACCACGATAATGGTTCATGCGGCGCATTATTTCTCTCTGTAATTTATAGTCCCACCGTGCTTTCTGGATGTCGAGCTGCTGAGCATCCGTCAAAAGTCCAGTCTCGAACTCAATGGAGTCATCTATATGAGGGCCTGTGATATGGCTATGTCCGCGAGATACTGGATAACTGCTGAAAGTTGTGACCGCCATGTACTGTCCGGTTGCAACGCTTGAAGGATTGCCAGGAAATCTATATATAATTGTTAGTTTTCAATATTATATCATTAAGGATGGAATTATATTACCCAGCAATAAGAGTCAAGATTGATACTGGTTTGTCTTCAAAAGCCTTATAGTTCTCCTCCCAATACTCCTGGAAGTCCAGACCTATGGCGCCAATTTCTTTTTCAGGAGGCCGTACTTTCGATGTAATATCCA
This sequence comes from Albifimbria verrucaria, assembly GCA_020081605.1. NCBI lineage: Eukaryota > Fungi > Ascomycota > Sordariomycetes > Hypocreales > Stachybotryaceae > Albifimbria > Albifimbria verrucaria. The sequence goes on from JAHREC010000013.1 coordinate 7,136,672, forward strand.
TGCCATTCCAAGCGAGGATTGGTTCCTTTTGCCGGATCAGCTCGGCTGGATTAGCCATAGTCCTTGCTACGGCGTCTAATGTTTCGGAAGGCGGCAATGATGAGTGGTAGGAATATATCATACCACCATGGTCCCCATAATTCTGACCAACGCCAGGGAGGTCAGAAATGATCGGTATCTTTGCTCTCTGCAAGATACTGGCACTGCCTATGCCCGACCTCTCAAGCACGGCGGGAGTCCCTAAAGCCCCGCAAGATACAATCACCATGCGCCGTGCGCCAATCTCATGGGTTTTGTTAGTCGAGTCAGTGGAGGTATTGTAAAACGCTGGATTAGGCCTGTACCGGACCCCACAGCCCTCTTCCCGTCGAATATGATGGACTCCACTTGAGACTCGACTAACACGTGAAGATTTGGATGTTTCCCGTCCTCCAACCGAGGATGCAAGTAGCAGTGCGCTGCGTCCTGCCGTTGTCCATCAGGTGAGATGTAGCGCATTGTCCGCTGAACCCCAAAATTAGTACTTAGTCCCTGTAGATCTACCTTCTCCTTTAAGCCAACTTGATCTGCAGCCGCGATGAAATCTTCTGTAATCACAGCCGACCTGAAGCCGCCTGTTGAAACTTGAACAGGGCCAGAATATCCATGAACTGTCTGTGAGTGGGTTTCACCGTGGTACGTCTCTAGCTAAGACCTAGTGAGTAGCTTGAAGCTGGCCATAAAGGACTCGCAATGTAACTTGGTTAGATATGGCAGCATGGCATCTGCTGACCAGCCTTCGGCATTCCAAGAGTTGAAATCAGATCTTTGTGCTCGGCTATAAGTCATCATATTAATAGACGACCCGCCACCAAGCACTCCACCGCTCTGTATTATGACTTCTCGGTTCGCGGTGTAAGGCGATCTTTTCCTCGGTGGCACAAAGCTGTTGTACTGCCAGGGTAAACATTTGCCACAAACAAGGCCGGATGAACGATGTTCGGTACATCACGGTTGTTGGAACCACTTTCAATGACCAAAATAGAAAGACTTGGATGGGCATCAGACAGTCTAGATGCTATCACGCAACTTGCCGTGCCCCTGTAAAATGTTAGAATGTAATTTATAATTCTCATTAAACCTTTACGGGCAATACGTCCCTCCTGCTATAATCACATCGACTTCATGGATGTGGCTATCGAGTTCCTTGTACAGCCCCATTTTGGATGACCAGACCGAAAGCTTGCGGACAAGGAATGAAAGAACCAGGAGGCTCAATGTTTTACTGAAGAAGATTCAATCTATTCGCAACCAATCTAGCAAATATTTGGCCTTATAAAGCATTCAAGGGTCAGCTGACCCATGAGCTGTTACACCAAAGAATAGTAAGGTCCATGTGTGGAGTCTTGATGCCAAGGATTGAGAAGCAGGGATCTACAAATGTTCTCATTGGTCCTATCATCAATTACCCAATCAAGAGCGTTCTTTGGTCCGTCAGCAAGAGAAACCGACATGACCTGTTAGCGGGGAAGCTGCCCTCATGTGAAGAACTTTGATCCCCTTTTTGCACCCAGGGACGTGGCTGGTCATCTCGCACTTGAAACCATTTGGTTACAGCTTCTTTCGTCTCAGTCAGATATAACCCAGCATCGACATGGCTCGAAAAAGCCAACCTAAGCTCCGCACAGGATGCAGCACATGCAGGTAAGCTCATAATCATTCCTTAGTATTTGTATTGTTGACACGTGCCACACTTGACTCATGTACGAGAACGGGTTCCCTTGACCACAACAGCAGGTCAGCAAGCTTGCCATTGTAAACGTTTGCCGCTAACTGTAATAAAGGAAACGTAGAGTCAAGGTAGTGTTGATCACGGATGGGTTTCATTTCTTTATCGGAACATCACTAAACTCCAGAATCAGTGCGATGAACGGAAGCCATCTTGCCAACAGTGTACAAACACAGGTCGCATATGTGACGGCTACAGGCCCATTCCACAAGCCCTTACACCACTGAGGCCACTATTGCCCTCACATTGCCAAATTGACGAGGCCAAAGCACTGCATTTCTTCCGCTCACAGGTCGCATCCATCCTTCCAGGGGCTTTCAACTCTACATTCTGGAACCGTCTCGTATTGCAACTTAGCGAATCAGAACCCATCGTTCGCCATGCGCTTGTGGCCATCGGTACGCTGTCTCAGAATATCCCATCAATCAATCCGGGAAGAGACCAAGAGCAACAGAATCTGTTTGCCCTTCAACATTATAATCGCGCAATACAGAAACTACGCCAGGTCCAATATGAGCCGATTATTCTGCTGGCTTGTCTCTTATTTGCCTGCATAGAAATTCTTCAGGGCAATAAAGAACAGGCTATACTTCATTGTCGGTATGGACTTGCCATCCTAGGGTCTGTCCATAACACAGCTCTATGGGCCCGTGAACACGTCCGCCCAACTTTGAAGAGACTCGGTGCTTTGCCACTGTTTTTTGGCACAATTGTTCCGGGTAGTTGCTCAATCACCTCGACGCCAATTCCTAAAGCCTTTACGTCTCTCGAAGAGGCTAATTGCGTTGCTGAAGACTTGCTTGCCCAATCGATGAGCCTTCTTTATTGTGGAGATGCCTACCGTAACGGTAGCCTCTTCGGCCAACCTGTTAGGCCTGATTTGTTCGCTTCACAGGCAGCGCTTATACAGTCAGCGAATCAGTTCAGATACAGCTTTAAAAAGCTAGAGAAAACCCATATCTTGCCCTTATTTGATGATTTAGGAGAGCGACAGACTACATATATGTGTCTCGACCTTCGTAATCACATCGGGTTGATATTGTTACAAACGGCTTTAGAACCTGACGAGATGGGCTATGATCGTTTTTCAGGCAACTTTCGACATGCGCTGAGACTGGCGAGGCGTCTCCACCATGCCATGGCCAAGCGTTTCCAGCCCTCTGTCTTTGAGATGCGTTTTGAACCTGTTTACCTTGTACTGATACAGGTCATTCTTCTGAGATGCCGCATATTGTCTGTTAGATTGGAGGCACTGAATCTACTCAAAACCTATGGTGCAGCTAAAGAGGGCTTCTGGGAGCGTGACAAGATGTATCAGCTGGGCCGCCGCATAATTGAGATTGAACATGACATCACACTTGATGAGACGGATAAGCCCATTGGTCGGGTCTTAGATACAGCTCTTCCTCCGGATAATAGGCGAATACGCAACACCATTTTTGACGAGCGAAAAACGATACAAGGTGAGGTTGATGGCAGCCCAGTAAGAGGATCACCTGTAGGGTTCATTATGCAGGACATAACCCACAATCTTCTCGTGCAATACGACTTCATACTAGTCACTCCTGTAAGTTCATTATCCCTATATCCAAGAGCTACGTCTTACCGTTGGCGTTATTTACGCAGACATGGCTGATTCTAGTAGTCTGGTTCATTCAGAAACCCGCAGTTGATGAAGTTGGACAACGGCCAGCGAAAAACTTATTTCTTCCGACCTGAACATGCACTGACTAAATGTCCACTAGTGTAGTTTACTATCTCAACGAGTGCTTAAACTGATGAGCGGTCCTGGGAATTTTTGCATAAGTCTCCACACTATCTAAAGCCAAAGTTTTGCTTCTGTGTAGGACAGATTATTCACATCTGGTGTACAAGAGTATCAAGATCAGTTGCACTGTGGGGTTTGAACAAGTGGGCGGCTTGTAATATAGATGTATCTGGTAGTTTAGTTCCAGCAGCAGAGCCCCTGTGTAGGATAATTAACATACTTTATAACCTCGAATATGACAGAACATTGTATGAAGATCCGTCCAAGGTCAATGATTCAGCCACGTCTCCTTCTTCAGTGTATTGTTATCTACTAAGGACGGTTGCTAATCTCTGAAGCCTTGAACCCCCAAATGATCTCCGCGTAATTGCCGACAATGGCCAAAGTGAGAGCTATGATCGTAAAGAATAGGGGTTTATACAGGTTATTCCAGCATAGTTCGAAGAATTTGGTATACAAGTTGATGCCAATGAAGGTCAGCCCAAACCCTTTGGTTGTCGAGATACCATAATATAAGCCATGCCAAGTACTGAAAATCGCAGCAGCGAGGAATGATATAGACCAGAAAGCCGAGCTTCTCAGCGCACCAGGCAGATACAGCCCGCCCTTGGATCTTTCCAAGCCGAAAATGGATAGTATCCATAGTGCAATAAATACATACAACAGTCCCCAAATCCTCGTAGTTCGCCAAAAGGGCGCGGTGACAATCCAACCTGGCATGACATATGCCATACTGAGTAAAGCGATGCCGGCTAGGATGAACTTGATTGGGTATTCAATGCCCAAGTAATAGCCGCCAAAGCTAGAGAACAAAATCAGAGAAGACTTCAAAGGGTAGAGTCCCCAGGGTTTTCATTACAACTCACAAATATCCCGTTTGAGCACCCAAAAAGGCAGCGAAAACCAATATCCCACATGACCAGAGGAAGTTGGATTTGGCGAGCAATCCGACTGTGCAATAAATCATGGCTAGTAGGAGCACGAGCAAGCTTATCATTTTGTCGCGGTGATGAGCAGAACTGCAGCTCCAGGAATGCTCCATCGCCCCAGCTACCTGCAAAGTAGCAAGAGCAAACAAAATAGCACCAGCACCATGTATCGCTTCATTGGAATAGATTTGTTGCGGAGTAACAAGTGATCTCTTGAAAGCCCAAAAATGTACCGCGATGGCTCCAGAAGCAGTCAACACCGAGCGTAATTTTGGGGAGGTTCACAACTTTCGAGATGAACTTCAAGAAGAGACTATCAAACACCAGACTAGCCACGGCGATTGCAAGGCAGAGGACTGCTAATCGGAACGAGTACTTGGTAAATTTTTCCCAGTCAAATCCGTGCTCCTGAATTTGGATTGTAGACAGCAGCTCTGTTGCTAGCGTAGAAGAAATGAGGTTGGCGCTCGACCATTGCTGCAAAGCCGACTCGATTACTATAGCCTGCTCAGGGTGCAACACGATTAGAGATTTCTGAATGCTTGATTCAGACTCCATATTGATAGAGAGTTCGCTCGATTGTAGTCAAAAAGACGTGCACAACAGATCGAAAGTGGTAGGAGAAGATGTTGTTCCTCATAGCTAAGGAATAATCATGTGGTGGCAGTGCACAGACCTAAGTTAATGGCGCTCGGTCTCAATTAGTAGATGACTTGTAAGTAACGGGGCGTAATCCTTTATTGGTTTAGGAGAAGGCGGAAGCGATCTCTCCATTACCCCTGTAGCGACTGCATAGCTGTTTGTTGATCACTGAAACTGCCAGCCAGCACTTCGTTCTTCACCAGATGGGACTTCCTCTACAACAATTTTACGAATTTTAGTTTTCGGTATTAAGAATAAATCTGATGCCATATTCTATTCTGCACCTAGAAAAGGATGCATAGTCAGGGGCTCGACCTTGCAATTATGGCTGGTAAGTTACAGAGCCACAAGTCCTCGTTTAGAGTTAATCGTGCTAGCTTTGCATGCTAAATCCCAGGTAGTGGCTGTGACAGAACACGGAACTGCAAGTAGATTGTCAGTTAATAAAATTAAGTAGAGGTTATTCGAGAGAAATGTAATATTTCTTTTACTAGCTCTAGCTCTTTTATTAATTGACTCTTATTGAATTTCAGATACACTATATAGCCCCTGGCCCTTGGCCCTGGTATTCCGCCTCCTATCCGCCCAAATCATTGCTGGTTCTTGCGGTCGATGCGCTCAAAACATTAAAGATAGCGCAGCTAATGTAAGCAATATCTTTAAGATTACCCCCAGACTAGCAGCAGAGCTTTCTTCCTGCGGCTTATCAATAGTAGAGACTGTGGAAATAGAGAGCTGATACGACATGGCGACAGGGCCGTTATTCCTTTCAGTATAAGCACCAACTGAAAGATCATTATTGCCCTCAAGCTCAAAGTTGTACATTCTTGAGCCAACTGGAGACCAATCCCTAAGCCAAGATTAATTGAAATGTCAATGCAGATAGAGCCGCATCTCACTTACTCTGCATATTCAATGCCATCACCGTCGGTGATTGTAACTTGATCGACTCTGCCACTGATATTTAGAAGAAGTTGGTAACTTCCATTCACGGCACCAGGCAGTTCGGCTAAGTAGAAACCACTGCCATTAGCAGCCTCCGGCCGCGGGTCTTGCAGGAAAGTTGGTGACGGAAATGACACGTTGAAATTACTTGTCGCAGAAGTTTCTTGCTCCACAAGATTGTTCTTGTTGTCAGGGATAATACCCCGTCGCGCTTGGTGATGCCTGCGCATCCCGGGACAACGCGGATGATGAATGGAGCGCCTGGCCGGAGACCGAAGCCAGAAGCTGCTCCAGCATAGCTCTGTAGAATCCTGCCACCTAACTGGTTCTGAAACCATACAATGCATTGTCTATGAGCCCCTCTTCCACCCTCCATGCTTGAAGCTATTTGTTATCATGTTAGTTTCTCTGACATATTTCAAAGAAGATTTAGAGTCTATAACGCACCAGGAGAGAACTCGTCGCACTCATTGCGGTCGCCATAGGTTGTACTACGACTTTGTCCAATACCTGTAGGTGTCGGAATGCAATCCGTGTCGTGAATAGGGGCATGAATACTTACTTTGACAATAACCACCGCAGCTTGCATTTGCTCTCCTTTGAGGAGACTTCCCGTCACCACCCCAATGAAGAAGTATCTGATCACCACCACCGATACCTGAGCTGGGGTTGTGACGTTAGCCCTTGTTGATTTACTTTAGACTATTGTGGGAAATTAACCTACCGTTGCACGTGGTACTAATGAGCTCCTCCGTCTCACCAGGCACCCAGGGGAAGATCATGACCGGGATGTCCCTGTTACACACATCACAATACTGCAAGTAATCGATGGCGTATCTCCCTCGATGCTTATGGGGTGATCTGCGGAGATTTTCCTTTTGAGGGTGCAGAGGTGGGTGCGCAACTGAAGCTTGTCTGTCCAGCCGTAAGTGTGCATGATGACTGTGTTTCCATTGCGGTACTAGAGGTAGTTGATGAGTGCTTTGGCGTCTTGATTTTGGTCTTTGTTATCGACTCCATTGTTGTGGAAGACGAAGAGCTACTCTCTGATGAGGTGGAGGTGGAGGTGGATGCAGAAGATCTACGGCTCATTGACAACCGACACATCGTATTTCCAACACAGCTTGTCCCTGATGGGCAACAATAGCCCTCATTGCAAGGGTTCCAGCCACTTGGACAGCAGACTTGGCGCCCATTCAGCGATTTCAGGCATGTGATTCCCTTCGCACAAATCTTATCGCCGCAGCAAGTCGAACCGGAGGGAGCACAGAACCGCCGACCTCAAGTTACAGCCTCATTAGGGCAGCACTTATTGCCTGGACGGCACTGTGAATCGACGGGACAGCAGTTGATGGGACACTACGTCTGTAGTCTTGGCATAAATATAGAACTGTCAGCTCCGTGAGGCGCTTACACATTTTGTACCAGGCAGGCAACAACGTATTTGGCGCCCAACAGCGTCACAAAATATAGGTGCTGACGGCGGACAAGTTGCCTGACGGGCGTGCAAAGTGTCTAGGTTTGCATCTTCTTCGAGGTGCGATGTGCTTTGCCAGGAAGAATCTACATTGAATGCGATATCTTCAGCATGATCTGGAATCAGCCCCGGCGATGTATCCCCTGTTCCAGTAGCCAGAGTTATAATGATGGCCCAGAGAAAGGCAGTGGCAGGTCTTAAAATGTGTTGCATTTTTTGTGATATAACATGCTAAGCTACAATCAACAATGTTGCATAAGACGTAGCCAAGGGTAAGGTAGATATATATGTCTATGAATTCAAACGGTGCAATTAGAACACGCGGATGCGGCTCTCGCCAAACAAACTATATCCAGGAATGATTCGTGGCCGCGGAGACCATCTCAAGAGGGTGTAGGTGCCCCTGTGAGGCTGAAATGAATGCTTCGAGTGGTTGGATGAACCGAGCGGGGTAGGTTTCATTGTTCAGGCAACATCGCCTACACAGCCTCGGGCATGAGATAAAGGCAGTTAGCCCTGGTCATGTGTATTTTCGTATGTTATCGTATCTGTAGCTGCACATGCCGATAGCCTGGGAGGTATCAAAATGTATTGGGTTCGGTGTAAGGGTGGTTTCATCGGGCATATTGTGTTTGGAACTCGACAGAAAAATTGAGTAGAGATAGTCTAACACATTATAATCTGTTTAAAGGCGTACACTTATTCTTTGACCCTTTGATAAAAGGGAGAGTCTAATTAAGCATTGAATTAAGTCTAACTTTATTCTTTGCTATGCAACATTAGTAATAGGAGGCCAGTCACTAAAGTAAATCAATAAGAATGCTTCAAGAACAATCCTTCGTAGAATACTCGGGCCTGGGATATGCTTGTGGATATCTACTATGCGTTGAATTTCTATTGGGGAAATATCGAAGAAACTGCTAAGTTAGGAAAGGTGAATAATAAAGGATAGATACTTTGTCTTTTAAAGTGTTGAACTGGCCCAAAAATGCACACGCGGTTCGAATGACCAAGACAACCCGTGTTGGACAAATTCAAATTGTCATGTTCATGTAGGATATGCTTTACATTAACCAACCCATGTAGATATCGTGAAAGGAGAGGTGAAAGTTAGATAATGAATCAAGCATCAATTCTTCTGTTCAACACAAAGTAACTATAGAATTAATATACTCTTAATATATACTCCCTGGACTTTTACTACCTTCAATAAGACATTATTATAAATAAATGTGAGTAAATAAAAATTTTATCATATACTAATATACCGGACCAGAGCGATATTCAGGATAGAGAAATGTCAGGACAGGTTGACCTTGTTAAACTGAACTAGAAAGCTCTGCTGCTTCCTGTAGCATACCTCAATTATCGGACTATCTCCGGGATCGTGGAGAAGGAGGAGTTACTCCTATTGGGTAGTAGCCATCACATTACTCATCTGCCCTGGCATTAAACTGGGGTTACGGAGCATAACAGTGGGCACAAGTCAAATCTGAAAAGTGCCTTCAGTTGTGATTGGTTGGTGGTATCCATCCTTTGTGGGCCTTTGGGATATGACAGAATGTAGAAGAGGCAAGATGGAGCCCGCTAGTTGCCCAAAGGAGTCGTCCGGGGCCGCTCATCTGGAAGCGGCGCTCTGTGTGAAAAATCGGCGCCGGCTCTCATGAAAATTTACATCAGAACCGGGCATTAGAAAAAGAAAGGATTTTAATGTGGATCATAGCGGCCTTGTCGCTGACAGAGCGCAGGATTTCGAATGACGCCACCAACGCCATCAGAAGATAAAGACTCCCAATCTTCCGTCCTTGTCCCACAGCTCTTCATTCTTCATATCTACGTCACAAATCGAGATACTCATATCATTGGACAAAAGTCATAGATCCTGTGTTTTCCTCACTCCTCGCAAGCAGTTTCGTGTCATTATTACTATGCCTGAGTTTACAGTATTCAAGGGTGCCAGTGACGGCATTCCCAAAAAGTCAACTACGACCAAGCCAGACGAGCTGATAGGCGACCAAGTCTTGCTGAAGGTTACGGCATCTGGAATCTGCGGAACTGGTATGTATTTATCAACCTTTGTTGGTAAATGACAAATTTCACGAAACTAACTTCCTCTCAGATCTACACTTTGTTAGAAAAGCACTTAAGCATTGCCTCCCATTCATGTACTAACTCATGCAATAGCTGAAGCAGGACATGGTCCTCGGCCACGAAGGAGTTGGGATTGTGGAAAAGACCGGACCCGACGTCAAATTTCTGAAAAGGGTGACCGCGTGGGCTGGGGCTATGAGACCGACAGCTGCGGCCTTTGCATTCAATGCCTTAGTGGTAATGAGACTTTCTGCGCTGAGCGCGCCATGTATGGTGAAGCCAGTCCCGACCAGGGCAGCTTTGCGTCCGGAGCCATCTGGCGAGAAGCCTTCCTGCATCCGATCCCCGACGCGATTTCAGATACCGACGCGGCTCCTTTGCAATGCGGCGGCGCCACTGTCTATACTGCGCTTCTAGGCGCCAAACCCAACGAGACGGTGGGTGTGCTGGGCGTGGGAGGACTGGGACACTTAGCTATTCAGTATGCAGCCAAGATGGGATGCCGTGTGGTAGTCCTCTCTGGGACGGAAAGCAAGAAGGAACAAGCCCTGCAGCTTGGCGCGCACAAGTTTATCGCCATGAAGGGTCTGGACACGAGCAAGCTGGAGGACATTTGGCCCATCAGCCGTCTACTGGTTACGACCTCTGCACAGCCCGCCTGGGAAACACTTCTGGCTCTTCTGGCCCCCAGGGCCAAGGTCTACCCTCTCTCAGTTTCTTCCGGCAACTTCGTTATCCCGTACATGCCACTAATCTCCAAGGGCATTAGGGTGCAAGGGTCTCTCGTAGCGACCCGAGCGGTACATCGCGAGATGCTCGCTTTTGCGGCGACGCACAATGTACGACCTGTAGTCCAGACCTTCCCCATGACGGACAAGGGCGTCAAGGATGCTTTGGATAGGTTGGAGCAAGGCAAGATTCATTATAGGGCAGTCTTGGTACCACAGTAAGGATAAGATAATACCTAGGCTTTTGAGAGGGATAGCGTCATAAGTGTATAGAGTTAGCTTATTAGATATTTAGATATAATAATTTAACTAAAATAAGAACCATTTCCTAATTATATCTACATTAGAGTTTGGTATTAGACTTAGGTTGGAGTGAGAGTAGGAAATTATGTTGGAATTTCTGTTATTTTTGAAATATTGAAATCTATTACATATAATAAATGACGTTAATTTAAATTCTAGAATCTACTTGTCTCTCGACTATTTGAGGCAGCTGAGGAATGCCTTAAAAAGCCCAGCTTCGTTCAAATCGCTGTAAAAAGACAGTTGTTTGCAAGTTGCTGAGGGTCCGGTGTATCACCGCATAACCCCACATTCTTGGTCTTCGCCTTTCAGGGGACGATCCTCGCTCGGGAGAGAGACTTGCGTGTTATCCTACCAATCGATGCGGCCATCCCGGCACTCAGATAACAAAGTTGCAGAGAAGCTGCAGTCCTAGACCCCAAATTGGGAGGCGTTTATCCTCCCTCCCCAATTCTTCCAAGGAAACTTTCCGGAAGCGGCATCTTCTCGCTCTAAATGTCTGCCAAAGCCGAGGAAACCCAGATCCCGGCCTCAATCTCTTGTTTTCTTGGAAATCGTGCCTTGCAAGAATACCCCGGGGTCCGCAAGTTCGTTGTCTCGTGTTTTGGCTTGCAGCCAACGGAAAGCATTCTGTGGTTATTGAAATGAGGCTATGGGAACCCACTTCAGTGTCACAAATAGCCAGTCAGAATAATAGATTACCGACGGCCATAGTCTGTACGCAACCGGGGATCTTCTGTGAGGCGTCAGCAGGGGCGGGGTCGAGTTTTCCAAGAAAACCTGACAGAGAGCATATAATACAAAAGCCGCGGTAAAGCTGTACCCCGAATGACAATTTTGAACGCATCACATTCCACATGACTTCAAGCAAGCACAAGATTCTCCCTCTGCAGCCCCTGAATCCTCACACACAGAGCCTTTGCCCCTTGAAAATGATTCCATTCCTAACCCTTCTTGCAGCATTGTCCTGTGTTCCGGCAGTGAATGCAGTCGGTGTGACGGTTGAGACCATCAACGGTCGTTCCACGTGCACTGTTACTGCCCTTGGTAACGAACAGAATGATGTGCCTAACATAAAGTCGGCATTCAGTCAGTGTGGAAATGGCGGCACTATCGTCTTTCCGATGGACCAGAACTACTGGATCGCTGAGAGGATAAATCCATTGCTCAAAGACGCCCGCATTGATTGGAAGGGACAATGGACTGTAAGGACCCATGCTATACTGACTTGTTCAAATATCCCTGGGCAGCTAATGCCTTCATTTTCTTGATCATAGATGTCTGACGACCTCAACTACTGGAGAAACAACTCGTACCCTGTTGCTTTCCAAAACCATGCAGCTGGAATTGTTTTTAGCGGTAAAAGAATTGTCATCAACGGCTACAGTACCGGAGGTATCAATGGAAACAGGGAGGCTTGGTATACAGCAGAGAAGGGCGTGACACAACCTGGCCGACCGATGGTAAGGGACATTTTTGATCTGCGGTTTCGAGTATATCTTTAGATGATGTGCTGCTGACATGATGAAAATAATCAGCCACTTGTCTTCTGGAATGTCACTGACGTCCGTGTCAATGACTTCTTCGTCAAACAGCCGCCTCTCTGGTCCGTCAACATAATGAACGGCAAGAATATGTTCTTCCGCAACATTTACGTTAACGCCACATCAATTAATGCTCCCAAGAACGCAAACTGGGTTCAGAATACGGATGGCTTTGGTATGTTGTTCCAAAACGCACTGCGTAGCATTCGCGTAGAGGTCAAATGTTTTTATCTCTTCCTAACCAAGTTTCATCATCCTTAGATACCATGGATGCCGATAACATATGGCTTACCAACTTCACTTACCAAGGCGGAGATGACTGCATCGCCATTAAACCTCGCTCCACGAACATTTTCCTTGAAAACATCAAATGCAACAAAGGCAACGGTATCGCCATTGGTAGCCTTGGCCAATATCTTGAGGATTCAAGCGTCACGAATGTGATAATGAAGAATCTCAAGGTAGTTATGGCTCTTGCCACCCGTAAATCCGGCCAAGTTGACAAGATCTAACCATCCATGTGTCATAGGTTCCTTTTACCAGATACGGTGTCTACATCAAGACCTGGATGGGCCACGAGGTTCCCCAAGAAGGATACGAGAGCGCGGGTGTTCCCCGCGGTGGAGGCTGGGGCGTAGTAAAAAACGTCACCTTTGAGAATGTTAACGTGACTTCGGCTACGAGGGGTTTGTCCATTAGCCAGAACAATGGTGACAACGGCACGTATGCAGGGACAAGTAAGATGGAGATATCTGATGTTCGTTTCAAGAACTTCCATGGTACTCTTAGCAACACGGCCAATGCGTTTGCCATTAGCTGCAGCAAAGTTTACCCCTGCTACGGTCTGATCTTCTCTGATATCAACCAAGTGAGCACGACTGGTGTCGCTGTTCAGGGAACTTGCAAATGGTATAAGTCTGGTGGGATCACAGGTCTGAGCGGCTGTTGAAATGTTGTCATATTCTCATATTGTTTCCCGCGATGTTGAATGCCGAAAACGGTCAGTAACAGACGCGTGATGATTAGAATCAACGTGCCGTTATAAAAAATGTATGGATTCTGAACTCTATATCATAATGCGCTTTTCTCCTGATTATTCTCAATTGCGACGATTTTAGTCATTTTGAGGAAAAGAAACAGGGGGAAATAGCCAAGATGGTGCGAGAAGTTCAGGGGATAGAAGCGAGGTCGGGCATCAAGGGTCTTCCTGACTTGTTTGGCACGGACATTTCCAGGCGCGCACATAACCCTCTGTCACGCCCATGCGTTGTCTGTCGATACAGTCTTGAAATGTACCGAGGCTACCTCTTTTACCTCCGGAGTTTCAAGTCTAGGTAAGTTAACACCACAAAGCGCGGCGCATTCGGCTACTATTCTCAAGTAGTATGCACAACTCCTCTCATTCTTATAGTATACTTAGTCCAAGATTCCATCTATGCACTGTGTTGCTGAGGAATTTTGTGGGTGACCAGTTTGCAAGAAGGTAGAGTTTGATGTCCTTCTAGATCTAGGCCCAAGATGTGACGACCATTTGTGGCTAAACCAGTCGAGTAGTGGTATACAATTCATCCCTCCATGGAGTGGCTCGGTGCCTATCCCGATCTATTTCTGCGCACGTCGAACAGCAGTCAAGGATCAAGCAGCAGCTCGTCATCATGATAGCCGAGGCACAAGAAACAAAACGCAACCCCATGATTTTCCTAGAGACTAATTATGCAATGACTACGAATCTCGCGGTATCAACGACCGGGATAAGGGTAAGCTAGAAACGGGAGCTTGAGCTTCTCCTTCTCCACAATGTGGGGAAGCCTCCAAGGTGGAGACAAACCCTCGGCCCAAAGATACTACCAGGAGTAGTCTTCTGCGATACTGGCGATCTGTTTCGCGTAGTTGCCATTGTGCACATTGTTACTGACGAAAATAAGCAAAAGGTCGGTCGCATTTCGCCGGACTCTCCATGCCCCTCCCTCGTGACCTCGAGCATCTTCAACTTTCGGGACGAGGCGCTGCGCTCCATCAGGGCAGCACCCGGCGGATCGACTGAGGTGGCTGATAGATTAGGAACGTCCTCCACGTTCAGGCTGTCATCCGTGCCACCTTATAGTGAATGTGGAGCCTTCAGTATCTATCGAATACATAGACAAAGTCTTGTATCAAGATCACAGCCATGTCGCCAGCGACAGCTGAGCATCTGTTTCAAGGAGTCCCTTGTATTATTGTCGCATAGCTAATATGTCTGTCTCATTAGCAGGTGTCATGTTCGAGCACCATTACCAAATTGCACTGGGCATTGGTAAGCCAAATCCGCGCATTTCATGGCGGTTCGAGGGCGACACACGTAACCGGGAATCTGGATACGATATAGAGGTGGCCTGAGCAGATGGCGTTCCTGAGATATTCAGCTTCAACTCTTCTTCAAGGTCTGTCCTTGTACCTTAGCCGACTGTCGAATTGACATCAGCTGAGTCGGCTTTGGTCCGCGTCCATGCAAAGAGTTCTGGCTCGTACACTAAATGGTCCAATACTGCTACAGCTGAAACCAGACTTCGACTGATAAACATTGGGGGCAGGCAGCACTGATCACAACAACAGCCACCTTCAGTACTACCCAGACTCGCAAGCCTTTTCTACCTCTCAAACAGTTTTCCGGCCCTAGCAAAGCCATTAAATCAGCTCGGGTTTACATCACTGCGTACGGCCTGTATGAAGCTACAATCAACGGCCGAAAGGTCAGTGACTCTGTTCTTGCACCTGGACAGCTTGGCGCTGCAATATCCATCTACCAAGCCGTAGCTCGATAAAGGCGTTGTGCGGGACTCCGTGACTGGGCTCTGGAAGCGTGGCGCTTTTCAGTATGGAGGCTGGCTCGACCCCTATCGCTAACAGATGACCCAGGCAAGGCCACAACCAACAGTACATATGTCGCCGATGCATATCTAGTGCATGTTACCCAGCTTGTTTCTCGGATGGCAGAGCTTCTGGGTTACACTGCGGATACTACGTACTACAAGGGTCAAGCTGCGACACCCAAAGGCTCCTTTAATGACGCGTGGATCGATGCAGAAAAGGGTACTGTATGGAACGCAACCTAGACAGGCCTACCTCTTCCTTTATACTTTGATTTATTTGCGAGGAAACACAGGCTCAAGCTGCAGCTGGGCGTCTAAAAAGAATTATTGAGAAGAATAACAATCTGGTTGGTACCGGATTCGCTGGTACCCATGTATTAGGTCTAGGTTTGGCCAATTTCAACCTAACAAACACATTCTAGAGCATGTTGACATAGATCACTGCCCCGTCATGGCTCTACCAAGTAGTTATGGGTGGAACGACTCCGTGGGAGCGTTGGGACTCAATGCTACCGGATGGATCTATCGATCCCGGCTTAATGACAAGCTTTAACCATTTTGCATTTGGATCTGTAGGTAATTGAATCTACAGAGTCATCGGTGGCTTAGCACCAAAGGAACCCGGCTGGAAGATCATCGAGGTCAAGCCAGAACCTGGGGTGGCATCACGAAGGGAACTGCCAGTTTTCTAAGTCCATACGGGCTTATCAGCTCACAATGGACAGTTTCCAGTCACAAGGGATTCAGCATCACCATTACAGTGCCACCTAACTCCAAAGCTGAAATCACGATGCCGAAAACTGGCAAGGTTTATAACGTTGGCAGCGGAACTTGGACATTCTGGGATCGCACTTTTACTTCTTGACGATGGTAAGTCAGTTGTGGAAGATCAAGTAGATTATTAAATAATAATACAAAAATACCAAATACCATGGCCAGAGCTGAGCTGTGTAAGCAAGAGGAAAGGCACAGCATAATAGATTGGAGACAGCAGACATGCAAAATGATACAATGTTAATTGAAGTCTACATTTATCTCCTTGGTGGCTCGTGTCACGTACTACTTGTCTCACAGCTTGGCAATTCATGGGCAGAGGGTGTGGGAGGCTTCACTGGTATGGTGCTCCACTTCTTCTGTAAGTGGTGGCTAGTACGCTCGAATTTCTCTAAGCATTCAAGTCGAAACTTGAGCTACAAACCATGGGCAAAATGGTTGAGGCACCGGGCATTTGTCTATACAGAAACTTCAAGCACCCGAAAGTAGGTAGTCGAAATGGAGACTACCAAACGGGTTCCTGTATCAAAGCCCACGGCAACTCGCCAATGTGTATGTCGATGATTGATCATCGATAGAGATGTTGAATAACTCGCCATGGTCTAGACCGAGTGTACATCAAAAGTCCCGCCCAGTCGGGAATTCTGGCCCAGCCTTCCATTAGCTCGGCCCAACGGCTCACCACAAAGAAGGAGTCGGCTATCAATTCAATCTGCCTCCCACTGGGATTAGCACTTTCGAGTCAAGATTGTTAGAGCATTTCCCCGCAAACCCAAAAGCTATTTCTCCGAGGGCATCACAGAGATGTACCGAACTGCGTTTGAATTAGGCCGCAAGCGCGGCCTACTGTCCGATACAGCAATCAAACACCTTGCAGGCTTCTTTAATGTGTTGCCTGGATGCTGGTTGAGATCCATATATGAATCAATGATCAGCTTCAGCATAGAATCTATCGAGCACAAGCTGAGGCAAGCCTTGATCGAAAGAAAACGTGAATCGTCGTTATGAGGTCTTTAATCCTACTCCTCGTTGCTACTGTGAGCCCAGGCACACTTGCCTTGGTTCAACGCGATGGTATAGGGCGTCTGCCAGCGCTCGGCTGGAGCACGTGGAATGCATATGGTTGCGATATAGACGAAGCAAAAGTCCTTAGCGCTGCTGAGTCAATGATCACCCATGGTTTCAAGGTAATTGCCCATCACATGATAGCATTGCGAAATTAATAAGAACAGCCCCGGCAGCTAAAGACAGAGTGTAGGATTCGGGGTACGAATACGTTAACATTGACGACTGCTGGTCTGTCAAGGAGGGTCGCGACAATGTTACACAGCAAATCATACCAGACCTGGCCAAATTCCCGAGCGGCATTGACGGTTTGGCAACCAAGGTCCATGCCATGGGTTTAAAGTTAGGAATCTACAGTAGCGCAGGCACAGTGACGTGCGAAGAATACCCTGCCAGCCTTGGCTATGAGGAAATCGATGCAACAACTTGGGCAGCTTGGGAATTGATTGTAGTAACTTGACGCGAGGCGCCATTTGAACCCTGACTGACATAATGACCTTAGATCTCAAGTACGATAACTGCGGCGTCCCAAAATCCTGGGCAGATCAGTGCAGTGATTGCACCTACAGAATCGCATCACCTCAATTGTTTGTCAACGGCACCTGCATCGACACGACAGGTTACTGTCCCGAGGGCTATGATTACACGCAGTCCAAAACTGTGCAGCGATTCCGCGCTATGCGCAATGCGCTATTGAGTCAGAATCGAACGATTGAATATTCTCTATGTGTATGGGGGTCAGCTGGCGTTCAGCAATGGGGCAACGATACAGGTAATTCGTGGAGGATGAGTACGGATATTAGAGGTGCATAAGCAATTCAGTCTCCTTTTTTCCTTCTACTATCATTTGTGCTAACAAATTCGGGAGCAGATCGTTGGGGCCACGTTGCGGCCATTATGAACATGAACTCGTTCATCCTCAACGATGTTGACTTCTGGGGTCATAATGATGCGGACATGCTCGAGGTGGGGAATGGAGGTCTCACCATTGAGGAATCACGGACGCACTTTGCCATGTGGGCAGCTATGAAAAGCCCGCTCATGATGGGCGCCCCGCTTGCCAACATGTCCCAGGAACACATCGACCTGCTGCGTAACAATTATATACTCAGGTTCAACCAGGATGCCAAGTATGGTGCCCCAGCCAAACCATACAAATGGGGTATCAACCCGAACTGGACATTTAATGCCACAAACCCAGCAGAATACTGGTCCGGCAAGAGTGAAGTGGGCACAATGGTATTCATGATGAACACTTTGACCACTCCCAGGAACATGACTGCCCTCTTTTCAGAAATTCCCGAGTTGAAGAGAGGTAATACATACATAGTCACCGATGTCTGGGCTGGTAAGTCTCTAGGAAGGTACGAGAATAGCGTCGAGTTAATGGTGGCGGGCCACGACACCGCCGTGCTACTACTTGAGTCTGTGAAGCATGACATTGGCTAGACGAAGGCTTGAGATGAACATACATGGTTAACTTCAGAGCGATATTAAAGCTAAGACATAAGACGGTCGAGATGTCTGGCTAGAAGGCTAGCTAAGTTATCAACTCCAAACTAAGACATGTCTACTATCTGGAGACGAAAATGGTAGGGTGTAAAGGGACTTTGAATTTTGAGAGCAGGACTTGTGCTTGCATTAACTCGGGAATAAATTTAGCTACTGATAATGATAATATGAATCCTATCAAGCTTCTATGTTAAATAAGATAATTATAAATACAATTAAAGATAACTTTCTTCTCAATATAGCTTTAGCTCTAAACTATATTGGAACGAAGAATTGAAGCTTCGTATTAACTGCTGCTATGCGCTATAGTAATGTATTATAACAAACTTAAAGATCACAGAGAAAATAGGGTAGCTTCCCTTAATATGCTTAATGCGTCAATCATATAATAATTCCGCTCCACGGAACCCCTTGTCCCATGCGCGGCGCCACAGGTTCAACAACTATATATTAATCAATAGACTACATAGTAAATCTAGGATTGAACTATATTATAAGCGCATTTACTTAAAACAAGGTTTTTATTTATTACATAGTTTTCCCTTACAGCTTAATTAGCTAATATACTATTAGAATGAGACCAATAGCGGATGAAACAGGCTATGAGGCAGGCATTGTACCTGTACATAAAGTGTCTTTGATGCTGGGTGCTCAGGGACGTATTTTAGATTAATTCAAGTATCTTAGAAATAATTCCATCTACACCATAGCCAATCTCTCCCTACCAACGGTAAGAAAGTTGTACCTGCAACGTAATATTCAGCAGTTCGTTTTTGGAGGAACGGTGGCGCCACCAACGTCACAGGTGATTGGGTCGCATGAGATATTTATGTAAACCCTTGAAACTGTTCCCATCCCTCAAAAGCCGAGTGACAGAATCTTTAACTCTTACATCCGTACATCTTCTTGTATATCCTATAGCCATGGTCAAAACACTCCCTTTGCCCACATTCAAGTACCAACCCCTGGCTTTGGTGCTATGGGCATCAGCCATAGCTTCGGCAACAATCTCAGCCTCGAGGAAGCTGAACCGGTCCTATTGAAGGCGATTGAGCTGGGGTGCACATTCTGGGACACTGCTGTACATTTGCATCGCCTCGAGGCATTTATGCATCACTGACACCGTATTCGAGGTTGTTTACCAAGCCGGTGTCAACGAAAAACTATTGGGCGATTTTATTAGAAAGCACAATGTGCGTGACAAAGTATTTGGTTAGTTTCATTCCGAAAATCAATTAAAAACCTCAACTCATTCACCAACAGTCGCCTCCAAGTGCGGTATAAATGTGTTTAATGGCTTGGGTGGTGCGAATAATTCGGCGTCACACATCAAGGAATATATCGAGGGCACGATTGAAAGACTTGGTTTTGCTCCTGACCTCTATTATCTACATCGCATAGATCCGAGTATGTCGTCCCAGCTCCATGATGGCGGAGACCTATGTTGACATTGGTCGGCCGTTAGAGACCCCGCTTGAAGAATCTATTGGGGCTCTAGACGAGATTCGACGCGCTGGAAAGACGAAGTTCATCGGTGTCTCTGAGTGCTCCGCCGCTACGCTACGTAAGGCGAATTCAAGTAAGGATTTAGATTCTCCAGAACTATGGCCTCAAACTTTTGGAACATCTCTTTCGAGAGCGTGGCTGACTTCCTCACAGTCGCTAAAATTGATGCCCTCCAAGCCGAGTACTCAGCCTTTGAGACAATCCATGAAACTGACGGCTTGATCGAGACCGCCAAGGAGCTTGGTGTGGCCTATGTAGCTTATAGTCCTCTTGGTCACGGATGGCTTGTCGATAACTTCGAATACCAGTCCCCAGATGACTTTAGACCTGGGGATTTTCGACGCACAGGTAAGTTGTACTGCATCTCAACTTCCACGAAGCAACCCTAACATACTCTAAAAGCGCCCAAATTTCAGGGCGAGAATTTTTACAAGAATCTAGCCATTGTTGAAGAGATCAAAAAGCTTGCAGCGAGGAAGGGTTGCACTACCCCTCAGATCGCTCTGGCCTGGGTCGCTGCGCAGGGCATGATCGCCATCCCTGGTACGACCAAAGCAACACGGCTCGAAGAGAATTGGGCGTCGAGGGACATAGAGCTTACAGAAGAGGAGAAGAAAGAAATGCGTAGAATCATTGACGCTGCTAAGCCCCATGGCAACCGATATGGTCCAGGGCATCAAGCTTTGATTGGTCACTAGAGCTATACGCAGTATTGGAAAACTCCTCATCTGGGTCCAATGTTGAGCTACATATATATACTAGGCATATTTAAGGCAAATTGACTGATTTTTGAAGGATGCATATAAGGCTGAGCTTGGGTATCGATTGAGCTTGGAAATTCCTGGCCTTCAGAACAGTAAACAAGTCTTTTAACAAACCACATTTCACCTAAAGCTCCAAGTCAACAATGACAAGCTCTAACATCCATGTGCAAAACTGTAGTGCCGTATATATAAAAGCTTTAAGATTATCCATGGACTCAAATAATCAGGTTTATTGCCAGTGTCACTAAATAACCAAAGGAATCCGCATACGCATACCACCTGTTGTCCTGTTCTCCTGCCGCTTCCTTGAGAGAAACAAGGTCTCCGTTCTTGAGCATTCCCTGCATGGCATTGGTCTGTAAGTAGTTTGTGTAGCCAACAGCCCAGTCGAGCTCGTTCTCAGCATCCCACAGAGCTCGAGGAGAAGGCGCAGGAGCGGAGGGATACTCGGGCATTTTCGTCTCGGGTTCCGATATACGAGTGTGGAGAATGCTGTCAATAATACGGAAAACAGTCGCGGATCTGCGGATTCTATTATTATAAATTTCAAATAGTAGTGATCGAAACGCACCGACGGCGAGACTCAAAGTAGATCCACTCTTCCCAAGAGAGCATCTCCCCAACCAGCTCACGAGAACTGATGAACGTGCCGAAATTTGTTGATATATGACGACAGAGCGCCTTCATTGCCCCATGCAATGAGCTTACGATCAATTAAGAAGCTATTGGGCGGTTAGAACTCACATTCACTGAGATTAATAGCCATGTATCAAAATTGGTATAGTCGCGACGTCCCTCATTAATCCTCATCAAGATATATAAAATGAGAGACTGAAGTGCCTCTAAAGATTCCCATTTATCGAATATCGCATGCTTTTAGTAACAACTCCAATCAGCCACTGGTAACCGACCGTAATGGTCAGAGTCTGGGAACATACATTACTCAAAAGTCGTTCTTGCTCCATGCGAATGAGCCTCCAAATCAGATTCCTGTTCGTTTTGCGGTCAAGAAATGACATCTTGGCTAATTTTATTGCTGCAGAGAGGGAACCCGGATGACTTAGATTGGGTTTTTTAAAACTTTCATATCTTGGATGAATGAACGGAGGTGCTGAGTCCCACTTAGTCATTGAATGGAGATACGACTGTAGAATATGCAGAGCTAGGTCACCAGTAAGCTCAAACTCTGGTTGAGCGAAATGGCGACGCTCGAGTATTGAAGGAGGGTCTTTATAAGGTATCGATGCCGGTATTGATCGTGATAATTGTCTAAGATGGCCAGATTCTGTCATGTGACCGGTGAAACTTAAGGTTTCGTCGCTTATATTATTCGTGCCTTCATCAGGGTGTAAATCTTGGTCTCCATTCCAAGGCGTTGGAAAGCCTAGTAAACTGGGCCAATCTGTCCATGGAACACCGTTCTCCCAGATAGACGCTATGTGGGGAGGCTGGTTGTTGCCCGATGTCCCGTCGCCGAGAGCAGGTAAATCAAGTACAGACTCATCCACATGAGGAGTTCGATGGTCCAGAGGAGGCAAAGGATCAGTTTCGGGCGATCGATTCTCGGAAGAGCTCTTCCCAGACGTAGGGGGTTAGATGACCATGGCTAGGGCTGCGACCACGACGGCCGCCTGAAGTGCAGGGGTCGCCTCTAGTCTTGCACCGAGAGCAGCCAGTAGGATCAAAGCTGCAACGGACCTTGGCCTTTACACATCCGTCGCAAGCTTTCCGTCGAGAAGCTGGTCCCCATCGGTTCTTCTTACGACAATAGGAAATATGTTTGCTTCTGGCTCGTCCTGTGTTGTGTCAGACAACTCCAGGCGGATGGTATCAATGGCTCACCCATACGGTTGCTCTTGGTGGTATAGAGTTTGTCACAGAATGGACAACGTAGATCGATTGGCTCGACGAAAGGCTCCTCCATTTTCCAACATCGTCGAACTTGTGAGTATTTTGTTGAGGAGACTTTACCCTCGAATACAGATCGTAGGGATAAGCCCAGGCCCACGGAACTCCGGAGGGACATTAATAATACACCAAAGCGCCATGAAAAATTCCCACATTTTTCATCATTGTGCAAGCAGTGTGCTGACTTGGTTCAAATATGCGGACGTATTTCTAAGACCGCAAGTCATGATTTGGTGCTAGCGTTAGTTCTAAATCTATCCTAACGCGCCGATGTAGTTAGTGGAAGGCAGTGTTATCAACGGCGATTGATATTCCTCTAGATTTGACGATAGCTGCGCTCAGTATGTGCCTGAAAACGAGAATCACATTTACGTATGCGTCACAAATGTCAACATCAGCACATTACGTAACTTAAAATGCCCCCACCCCCATTGTTAGATCGCTAAGTTTGTAATTCATGCGACAGTGATATCACCAATACCGTACACTCCAAGGCCCTGAAGAGGTAGCTACTATAGGGATAGAAATGAACAACATCCACACCTATATTTGTTGTATAAATATATCAATGTACCACTCAGAGAGAGAGACTAAAGTTTCCTCAGCCACACTTAATCACTTTTCCAGCCAGGCAAACTAGACTCTGGATGAGACTTGGAAGTAAAGATACATGAAACATGACCACATGAGATTCTCCCAGTGTCCATGCTTTTCGGTTAAAAGTCCGGCCCTCCCCAACCCACAAAGGACAGTCCACCAAGTTTAATGTCGAGCAGCTCAGTATCCAATATCTCTTGCTTTCTAGCCTTTAATTCGTCTACATCCCAATTTGCCCACACGAATTTGGCCCTGAGAAAACTGGCTTCAGGGCTGGCTAACCAGACGCAAAATTGACCTGGCAGCTCAACTGGAGCATATTTGGTTAGTCTCCTGCTGAAAATTTCTAATATCTGCACCCAAGTAGTCGTCCAGATATAGGTAAAAGAAGATATGAATGACTCACCATCGTCCAGGCCTCTGTGACCACTCTTGGTACTCAAAGCGCTGGTGACAACACCAGGTTGAATATTCACTACATGCAGGTCAGGATTCTCCGTAGCTATGAATTCAAATAGCCTATTCGCAGCTGCTTTGCTTGCGGCGTAAGCCGAGATACCGGGTTCCATAGGGGTATGTGGGAAATGCCGGTAGAGATGTGCAGAAGACAAGCCCCTCTGCCGCAAACCTGGCAAAACCCTGACGGAGTGCAGCACTCCGAGAACGTTGGTATTGAATGTAGTCCACCAGTCCTCTATGTTAAACTCGGGACTCAGCAAAGGTCTGGCCACCGGTAAAAACCCTGCATTGCTAATAAAGATGTGTATTTTGCCGAAAGCCTGGGAGATATTGTTAAACCCTTCATCGACCTGCGTCATGTTGCTGATGTCCGCGACCACAACAAGAACCCGAGTCTCCGGAAATTCTGTTTCGATTGCTTGCTTGGTAGCAATGAGATTCTTCTCGGTGCGGCTCATGATGGCTATCTTAGTACTTCCGGCGGCGGCAAAAGACTTCGCGATCCCAGCACCAATACTGGTACCGCCACCGGTGATGACAACAGTCCTTGCCTTTGCTGAAAGCTCGGGACGCAACGGTGAAATGGCAGGGTATGGCTGGTTGTGCCATACTTTAGTTAAAGAAGGGAAAGGAGTAGGTGCCATGACTGCTGGAGCACTGAAGATCGATGACGGCGTGAGTTGGCGGTGGTAGGGAATTGCAGTAAATGTGAGTTAGAGAATTCCAAGGCGAGATCAAGCCACTAAATATACAAATGGATGGCCATTTATAGCACTTGGTGGAGATGGACGATCCCTGCGAACTCCGTTGGACAAGTCCGAGAGCTAAGGAAATCCCGGAGACGTCTGACTCTCTGTTTTGATATTTTTAAGCAAGAGAGATATTTCGATCATCACGTGGAGATTACTTGCTTCTTTAGGTGTCGTTTTATTTACCATAATATATACATACTTTACACGGCCAGATGTCCTTTGAAGTGTCTAATATATACTTTCCAATCGTACGTCCAGGATTTAGATAATAACAAAAAATGCCAGAAATAGTATCATATTTTAGCCCCAGCTTGGTCTTCGAGTCAGTCTTGGTTTTTATTTATTTTTGTATTCGGTTTCTTATATTCACAATTGAGATCAGTACCTACCTGGAAGCTAGTCAACGGCGAAAACGTGCTAGAAACTGCCAGTTTGTTAGGGAACATAAAGAATGGCCTGACTTCTTCAGCTGAATGAGCCATTGAATTGACTCGTAAATCCAATCCGCAGCCAATGTCACAATTGATCCTAATTTTGAAAGCTAGATATTTTGACGTAACTACTGTCTAGTGCATCACCTTTCAACGTCTTCCATGAGTGGCAACCGCCACATGCAAAGAAAGTGTTCAATTGAAAATGGGTAAAGTCTAGAGGCATGTAAAACCTTGCATGTTGGCAAATGACGGTTGAAACCATATTTTCCATCTGTATAGAACTACGTCGTAACGGCAATAGACTTTAGGTTCAAGATACTACTTAACATACTGGTACTATGACTAAAGGGATATTGGCGGTAATATAACCCGAAGAAAAAAATCACAGTTCAATCATTCTGATCCTTTGAATTATGGGCCTCTTGTCGGGGGCTGGAGCAGATAGTTGAAAGAGTAATTCAAGGTCAAATTCATCTTGAGTAGGCCAATTGCATTCATTTTATGCTCTGCATTTCAATGTAAACTACCTATACTTTTTAAGCAATGATATATTCTTCTGCGAAGTTTGTCGAAGCTAACCGTACAGTAGTTTGTTGAAATTAGAGAATCATACGAATGTCGGCAAGACTCACACAGACTAGCTCCACGTAAAGAGTATTTGCTCCCACTTCCAATCAAAACCAATCATCAAAATCGGGCCGCAATGTCACCATAGTGGGTAAGCTACAAAGTCATCGGCATTCTGGGCTTCAGAGGGGGCAGAAAGTCAGCTCCAAGTTTTAATTTCGGCTGCTCACCACCATGAGGAATAGCAACTGCCGCAGCAAAGCGTCAATTAGCTGCACAAACAACAGGCTGAGCTACATTTCGGATGACTTCTCGAAGAATAGGTCAATCTAAAACTTGCTTGTAGAAATAAAATGGCCGGAAGCTTGGCTAATGCTAGTATTTGTTGCATCCTTCTTGCTTTGGGTGTTGTCCATTTTTATAAGTCGCGATGCCGTCGCCTGAAAAGTCCATCAACCCTCCTGACCCTGCGACTGGCCAACAAGTCTGCTCGCAGTCGCTGTGTATAGCTATATCTCTCGTTTGATCCCACTGCAGCGGCCACTGCTGTGAAAACACAGAGAAGCATTGCATGTAACATCACCCTCAAGCTTATGGACAACATTTTGGCAGTATTGTGCCACTCCTAAGAGCTACAACCTTGGTATATTTGGAGCTTCTTGAGAGTTTCGGTTTAGTTCCTAAAACCGTTGTTGGTCCGTCTTCGGGTGCAATCGCGGCGGCATGCATAGTAGGTGCATTGCCGTTCGATTTAATTTGCAGAATTGTGTTCTTTCGAGGAGCGGTGGTGGGAACTACAAGACAGCTTGAGCTTTATACTTTTGTGAGAAACAAGTGTTATGATGGCCATAGAAATATCCGAAGTGAAACGGTACCATATGCGCTTCGGTTGAATAGATTGAGCTTTGAAAGGCAACAGTCCGACTCAGTCGTAGATTGCTTCCTCCGACTACGGCGTATGCCTTTTCAGGATTGACTTTTACCAAGTCTCGTCCTGGAACAGTCACACAAGAGCACCGGTTTATTACTGCCTGCCTTCGAGCCGCTTTCTTCTTGAAGCTTGGGCAGTTTACATGCCAGCCTTATCCTGGTACCTGTCTATCCCTATCTGCTTTCCATAATACATCGAATCTCCGGAGTCTGTATAATGTCCGAACACTGATTGGCGTACATATCCATGCCGCTCATAAAATCGCCTAGCCTTGAGCATTTCAGTCCCCGTCGCTAATTTCACGACTGACCATGCGCTCATGAAAACTTCATTCTCTAATGCTCTCATCAATATATCTGAGGTGCCGTATATTCTGCCGCGTGCTTCAGAGACAACGTACATGCACGTTATTTCGCATGCTTGCTCATCATTCGTGACTGGACGCAGGCCTCCACAAGCGACAGGGATATCACCTCGGAGTGCCACCAGGAAAACGGGAATGTCAGATGCCGTGAGTGGGGGCCCAAGTTCTTTTTATCCACGCCTTGCGCAATGAGTTCTTCCATAAGGCGACTTCTCAGATATACGCCCACAGAATCCTCCCAAGGAACTCGGCGAATTTCAATGCCTTCTGGGACTTCTAGTGGTATAGTCATTGTCGGATGATCGGTTTTATTACAAACTTTCCACCAAACGTTTGTATGGAGATCGGTTCCCCTTATAGAAAGTGTCAGTGTCGGAAAAGTTGAACCAGATTTGAGTCTAGTTATAGCTATAATATCGGTTAATAAGACGTACGCTTTACGTGCTGTGCTTTTTACAATAGTCGAGGTAGAACGTGTTTGCCTATCTCAATATGGCCTCGTGCTGGAGCAAGGTGAATAGAGTTATGGGAGTAGAAAACATCTAGTTCAGCTTGCAATTCAACGTTCGCCGCTCTCGCACTACGTATTTATGCGTAAGTGGGAGGCCTTGGATGTAATCATATAAGCATTCCGCTTCCTAGTGTTAAAATGCCTTGCTGAATTGTGATAGTGCTAAATCACACTAGTTCCCAATACGCTAACCAAACGAAGTTGGAATACTCTTGAGTCAATGAGACCTTTGGAAGAGGGTAATATAGTAGCTGTAACCTACAATAACATTAACTTCTGTATTTTACTAATACTGAGTATGTCGCTAGTATGTAATATTTAATAAGATTCTGGACTAGCTTGTAAGTACTATACTAGCGTAACCTCGAAGACTGCAGTTAGACATGGATAGTTATTATTGTATTGGTGGTATTTATGCTATAGGATCCGCATGTTCAATATCTTTCTTTTATATCGAGTCAATTACTTCATGGAGATTCCACATTACTACTAAGGCAATTAAAAATTGAGTTGTTGACCCTTTCAGAGGTTAGTCCCTGTCCTTGCGGACAGTATGCGACCTGCTCGCAACTCTAGTCTGGACTGGTTCCGTGACACGGAGCCATTTTTATTTATGCGAATGGTCACGTGACTGATCTTAGGCCCGGTACAGCACTCACTGTCAGCAACTCCACTCCCTACCAAAGTCTACCCACAATCACAGGTCTGATAATTCTCAGCTGGTTCATTTCGAAACAATAAACCTTCAATGCTGCGGGAATACCCTAGTTGCAATCTAACCGTGTACTTGGTGCACTCTTGTCTACATGCCAATTGTCCCCGCCATTTGTCGACGGGACTACGACATCATCAGACAGAGACTAACTAACCAACCAAGCATGGTAGGACGTGGAATCTTCCATATATGGGTCTGGATCAACATTGTATTCGATGGATTCGTCTAAAGCGCCCCAGGGGCGGAAAAGTCATTGTCAGAACAGGAGCGAAAGTTTGTCAACCTGAGTCTCTTGTTTGGCCAAAGTGACTCAAAATGCACAGGAAACTTCGAAATCGTCTTTCCCAGAGAGCCTTTCGTCGCAGACAGGCTGAATGTATTCGTGACCTAAAGAGTCAAGTGGAGGCGGGCCAGAAACCAGACAGTGAGCGCATGGAGTCTCTGCGAAAGGAGAACAGACAGCTGAGGAAGCAACTCATCGACGTTCAAACAAAACTATCCAAGCTGCTGGCGACGATGCAGCTACTAAACAGCTCTGTATCTGAGACGCTAAGCAGTACATCGGATAACAAAGAGGAGACGTGGGAGAAGAGTCCAATTGCACTGGCTGGCCGCGAACAAGAAGACAGCCAGCAAGACGTCTCGCAAATACCGCCTCTTAACTCGGAGCCATTCGACATGTCCGTTCTTGGTTTTGGTTCCTCAATATCACAGCAAAGCATTCCAGGTAAGTCATATGTCTTAACCAGTTTTTTTTTTTTAAGTTTTTTGGTAACATCTGTAAAGCATCAGTTAAAACTGGTGGTTTCACGACACCTGAACTGCTCAACTCAACTGGTACCAATCCTATTTACCTTCAAATACCAAATATTTGGAGTTTCGAATATCAGATGGGCATGCAACCGTATATGAGTGCGATAAACGCAGCTGAGGAGTCGAGCCTGATACTAGGAAGAGACTGGACGTTTTCGAACTCGCCCTTTTCAGATCACATCTTACTTCTACAACGTCTCTTGAAGAACAAATTGGATATTCCAGTATTTCCAGAGGGAACCATTTCCTTGCAAAGGTTGGAGAAACGACGCACAATTGTGAATTAAAGATGTGTTAACTAAATGATGACAGATTATATCAGCCTGTCCTCATGGTCCTGTCCATGTTCAATAGCATCACTCGACCAGATGTGATGGCCTGGTATGCTAAAACACGCTTCTACCACATCATCGAGCTCACAGCCTGGCAATTATTTCCTCTCCAGCTACCTTTGAGAAGTTACATCCTCGCTATCGACCGACTGAGGCACAATTAAGTCACACCCACCCAAGAGTCATTGACTGGATCCCATTCCCCACGATCCGCGATCGTCTTATACATCTCCACGCTGCCAACCCTCAAATTGACCAAATATTCTGTGATGCTGTTACCGGATATGTGGTAGAGGCATCGATGTCCGATTTGATCCATGGAGCACCTCCAATAACTATCTATATCCGGGTCACAGATCTCATTACAGCCATGTCCTCCAAGTCACCCAAGGAAGACGAGACTGCACAGCTCACGCTTCCAGCACCAGATGTCGCGACACTTTTTCCTCTCCGGCGTACGCCCGTGCTGCGTTCAGCAAGCTCAACATGGACAAAGGAGCAAGTTACTATAAAATCGACCCAGCGTTCTATGCAAAATACCCAGAGCTTCATGATCAATCGAGCGACCTCACGGCGACAGGAATTCCTCTCAAGCCCAAGTTTCAAAAGATTTTAACATACCCCAAACCGCTTGATCTGAGAACAGTCGAAACGTATCGCAGCTTTATTGATTTCTCGCTTGACGCTGGCCGTGCGATTTTCATGTCGAATCCATCTTGAACTTCTAGTGGTATAGAAAGCTTCAGACTAATAGCTAGAACCGCATTGCCAGAGCAATTACTGAGTCTTGCCTCGTAACAGCCACCCATAGTGCGCTATTGTGCTGCGCATTCTGTTTAGCTCAAATGCCTCTTTTCGGATACGTAATGGATCGTTGAGTAATGACCCACCACCAATCGTGGCGGGTCGGCTTGACTAACGACTGAGTTACTAATAACTGGACGTTACTAACAAATAATTGACTAACGGCCGAGCTTCAATAATTCCATTACAGCAAAGATTCGTTACTTGGGGCGTGCAGTTGGGCATGAGTGGGGATGCATCCTCCTATATAGATTAGTTTGAGGAGCATGAGATTGTTCCTGTACAAAAACTTTCTTGTCACTAACCTTTCTCACGATGCCTCAGCAAGCACTGCCAACGCCCTGCTACAGTCTCGTTGATGACTACAGCGAAGGTGCGCACCCATCATTGCTCAAAGCCCTTATCGCGAGCAATACGTCTCAAGAGATAGGGTATGGCCGCGATGCCTTTTGCGACAGCGCGCGGCAGCACATCCGCCGACACCTCGGTCGCGACGATGTCGGCATCTATTTTGTACCCAGCGGGACATCTGCCAATGCAATCTCCATCGCCGCGTGCCTGCGCTCGCACGAAGCCGTAATAGCTGCTAGCTCAGGGCACATTGTGACGCGGGAGACGGGCGCAGTTGAGGCCGGTGGTCATAAAATTATCAACGTCGCACCCAACAATGGTAAATTGACGCCGGCCACGATTGAGCGGGCACTTGAAGACAACTGGCACTTTCCGCACATGGCGAAGCCGCGGCTGGTCTACATCTCGAATGCAACGGAAGTCGGTACGATTTATCGTAAGAATGAGCTGCGGGAGATCAAGAATGTATGCGAGAAGAATGATCTCATCCTATTCCTAGATGGCGCAAGGATTGGCACTGCGCTGACGAGCAGCGCAAACGACATGACGTTACGCGATATTCTAGAATTGACGGATATATTCTGGATTGGTGGAACTAAGAATGGCGCCTTGTTGGGAGAAGCCGTGGTTGTCAAGGACCATAGGCTCGCTTCGGAATTTGAGTTCTATATCAAGCAGCATGGCTCCTTCTTGCTAAAAGCAGAGTAATCGGCGCGCAATTTGCCGAGCTGTTCCGTGAGAACCTGTACTTTGACCTTGCGCGCAAAGCGAACCTCGCGGCTGAAGTATTGTCTAGCGGAATTGCAGGAGCGGGTTTCTCCGTATACGCGGCAACGGAAACAAATCAGGTGTTTGCAGTATTACCGCTTGACCTTATCAAGGTATTACAGGAAAGCTTTTCATTCTATGTATGGGAAAAATACAATGACGATGAGGCGGTCGTTCGGCTTCTCACGACATGGGCAACCAAGATGGAACAGATTGAAAGATTCATCAGCATAGTTCAAGAGTGGATGATTGGACAATAGAAAGATTATTTCAAGCACGGTTGAGACGAGATTGACTTCACTTTCTCCGTCATGCGCTGGTAGTGTAGACGATTGAAAGCCAGGCCAAGTTTGTGTATTGCAGCTTGAGTCGATTTCTTGGCTATTTCAACATCGGGTACGGAAATAAACCCTCGAAATGGGGTCTTTATTTCGTGTAATGCTGATTCCGATTTCACTTGAGCGTTTTAATGCGCCTTCTCTACTAGTAGCTGGAGAGATAAAATTCTATACGTTAATAGGATATTAGATACCAACTTTTGGCGTAACATTCAGTTACCGAGCAGTAGCACAACCTTCAGATATCTGATTACGAGGGAGTAATAATCTCAAGTGATCTTGGTTATGGTAAAGCTCACAACAACACCTACACATTGTTGACCTGGAGGATACTTCGACCAAGGCCGAATACAACACACTGTGGAAGGGTAGTGATTTCGATGCAGCGGTCGGGAATTGAAAGTTTTTGGATAGTTGAATACGTTGCCTTCCATGTCTGTGCCATAGTGAAAAGGAAAAATAAATGCACCTTTGAAGGTTCGATATCCTACGTACTTATCGTCACGCACAGCGCTGGGACAAATTTCCAATGAAGGCAGAATGGATCCGGCGGCTTTCCTGAATGAAAGCATGAAGAAGAATTAATATTGGGATGTTTTCGAATTTTGTGAGCCGGCTCTTTTCAACAACACTATCGACCTCTTCATTGACTTCGTGCATGGTATCGGTATGTCTAATTCCTATATTTATGATACTGTAATGGGTATTGACGAGGCAATAATGCGCTCACTGAAGAATGGTCCATGCAAAATCCCATGTGAAGAAATTAGCATGATACAAATGATTGGAGAGTGTGTGTAGGAGAAGATGGCTTTACAACGGAGATTGCTAATGTTGAGGTTATGAAACTTCTCATTAAGAAGTTCGGGGTCGATACAAACGAGCAAGGACTAGAAAAAGCCTGGGTCGACGGTGGATATAAGATGGTAGCAACGGAAAACGCTCTAAGCTACGCTGCCTATGGTAAGGAATGGTGGCAGTTTCATCAAGCGCTGCCCTATCTGATCATGAAGGGGCGGATTTAGACATTCGCGACGAGTCTGGAAGGACATCTCTTCACAAAGCGATCGCCTCCGACGGATCTTTTGGTAAAGACGCTGTCAGGGCTGTGGTCGCTGCTGGGGCAGAGGTTAACGCTGTTGACAAAAAGCGCCAAAGCTGCTTAGATTGTGCGGCACATGATCCAGATATTGTCGGATTGCTCATGAATAATGGTGCCAAAGTGACGGCCGCAGCCTTGTTCGCAGCCATATGTGCAATGAATGCCCAAATGGTCGAAACAATTCTGTGTAACGGTATTGATTCAGATACCTCTTTAGGATCTTTCGACGACATTGAAGAAAGAGAAGATACTGGAAGTCCTGACAATGACACCTGGAAGGTCCCTGAAGTCGATCCATGTACGCCCTTACATTATGCGGCAGTAAATATGGCTCAGTCACGGTGCCATGAAATCCATGTTCAAGCCGCTCACAGTGTCAATTCTCTGTCATCAATTGTCAATTCATTGCTCAACCATGGGGCAGATATCTTTCAGAAGTCCTCTAGGCGAAGATTTTCAAAAGACAAAGTAAGGGATTTAAGCTAAATAGCACAAAGTCTACAAATGACTACAAAGAATACACGGTACTTCACGACATATTCATCCAGGGAGTGCCTCCGGAGAATTTTCTATCTCTTCCAAAGCTAGACGTCAATTACCGTGACGCCAACGGACGTACCCTTCTTCACGCCGCTTGTCTCTCATGTCTTGGCCTTCATTATGTCCTTGGACCCCATAGGAACGAGGATGCTGAAGAAGACCCAGCTGTGTTCAAACGACTCCTAGCCTATGGAGCCGACCTGAGAGCCTAAGACAACGAAGGGAAAATGTATTGCATTATCTAGCCGGGCGAAGAATGAGTATGAGCGAAAGTCTCAACAGAATGATATTAAGCCAGGTGCTTGATTTAGCTCTAGACTCGGCAAACCAGAGAGACGTCCAAGGCAACACACCCTATTTTATTCGATACGCTCTCATCGGGATACTGAGGTGCAACTGCTTCTTGATGCCGGAGCAGATCCATTTTTTATGAACAACGATGGAAACAACTTGTTACATGTGCTTGCGTCTTCCTTAACTAACGATGAGCGTTGTTATCTTTTTGAGAGTTTTGTTCATCATGGCCTTAACATAAATGCCCGAAATTTACAAGGCGAAACACCTGTATTCGATTTCTACTACTTGCATAGAGGAAGCAACATGGCTTGAGGTCTCCTTTGGCGTCTGACGCAGAGAAGCCAGCGTCTCGAATGAATCTTATTCAAATGCTAAAAGAACTGGGAGTCGATTTCTTTGCCGAGGACAAGCAAAGCCAAAATTTGCTGTATGTTGCAGCCAAAGGGGATGTGAGGAGATTTAAGTTGATGACTCTAGGATTGGATCCCTCTATGAGGATAATGCTCAGCGGACGGCGATTGATGTTGCTGCTGCTCGTACCAATGTGCCTATTTTGGGGCTCTTTGAAAAAAAGGTACGAGTATCGAAATTTATTGCCTGGACTTTGGCTTCATATGCTTTTTAGACAATCGAGTGAACTACTAACATGTTAGAATTGATCGGGACTTCTTTGATGATGGCCTCCGCCGTAAATTTTGAGATAAACCGTGCTATCCGTACTCAAACTTGTCACTTTGACTGTAATACTCTGCCATAAAACAATCATTCTTTGATACTGAGTAGGCCTGGCACGCGTTCAAGCACGTTCAAGGTCCATTCGAAATCAATTCACGGGTGCTTAGGCTTGGTACAAAATCTGAACCAGCATATGTCAGGGTCTGAACATAGACGGTCCAGCCCATACTACACGCTACTAGTCAAATCACTCGACTCACACTATTAATTATGTTTATTCCGTCCAAGAAGTAACCTTCGATGGATTATACAGCAGTTTAGGGTCGACAAAATCCTAAAGTACGACAAACATGGAGGACGCCTACAGGTATCGTCAGCTATCTCCAAATATTCTGGCCTGAGGCATCATTGCTTGGAGTGAGGGGAATAATGGCACGTCTCCTTGCGTAGAACGAGATTGAGAAAAATAGAGCATACCAAATGAAGTCGTTAAGATGAAGCCTGTGTTCTTTTTGTTAGTCATACTAATCAAACCAGAGGCGCTCGCTGCGCTCTGTGGGACTCTATGCGATCTGTATACGCAGAATTGGGAGCATCTGTTCGTCTCATCCTCCGTCGATACCACCGTCTGGAACTACAGAACAGATAGAAAGGCCCTAAGTGCGCAATTAGCTGCCAACGTCGGACAAACGAATGGCAATTTGGTCATTTCACTAAAAAGCAGCAAGTTGGTGCCTATAGCTAGTGGGTCTATCAATCTGACTACACAAACCTGACTTAACTGGATGTGGGTAGCACCGGTGGAGGCATTATCTCCAAGCCAAGGTTTCATTACGGCTATTACGAGGCAAAGATTAAAGGCAATGTTGGAGGAGGCTGGCACAGTTCATTCTGGCTTATGGCTGGCAAGTTTAGTATTCTCATTTCCTGATACGGTCATGGCCATCCCTAACCAGCAATCGCAGCGGCTCTTCGACATTTAGTTCAGCAGATCATACACACAGCGAGATTGATGTGTTCGAGAGGGATTCTTTGACCAACACGACCCTCTCTTCCAATCTCAACTTCTGGAAAGCTGACGGGTCGAGAAGCGGAGGAAAAGGATCCGGGACATTATCTACAGCATACCAGTTTCCTCAGTGGCAAATCTTCGGCGCCCTGTGGACAGAAACATGGGTAGCCTTCTATATCAACGGCGCCAAGACAGCAAATCTGACCTTTGCCCCGTCGCTTTGGACTCATAACTACTTGAATATCTGGCTTACAGCTATTGCCTATGGTACCACACCTGTCGACTCGTACCTACCCTCTGCAGTAGAAGTCAATTATGTGCGCTATTATCAGAAAGACTACGTGAGTTTTCAAATAATAACCTCGTGCCTTTTATCTAATATCGCACAGTACCTCACGGCTGGCTCATTGTGTTTTGCGAACACTTTGCCAGGCGCCGCCTGTCCTTCGAACAAGGACTACGTAGAAGTCGGAACATGGGCAGACTCTACTTTGTTTGGTTACACACTGAATCTTGCTACACGATACTCGTGCGGCACATCTGGGGCGACCGCATCTTGGGGCCTTGCCAAAGTTCCTATGACCGGGACTTTCCAGCTCTGGGCTTGGATAGTTGTTTACCAAAATTCAGACCCAGCAGCCAGCTATACGCTTACCAAGAACACATTCGCTGTGGCCAATGCAGTTGTAAATCAGACCACTGGCAGTTCTCGCTGGGTGCTACTGGCCGATAACATTGTCGTATCAGCGGGAGATGGCCTACGTGTTAAACTCACTGCATCCGGATCCGGGTGTGCAAGAGCTGACACGGTCAAGTTTGTCCGTACAGCCTGAGACTAGCTTAATAGATACAATTAAGCAATTTTTAGTGCAAATAAACCGCATTTGGAGATTTGGCTGAAAGCCTGGCAGAAATGCACAACTAACTCTTTTGCCACGTTGACGAAGTGAGGCTTGGCAGTTGCCCCTTCGTGATGATGTAGGCTATACCTGATTAAGGGCATAGATAGAGTAGATCGATCGGTCTTAATAGCTATTATTCGTAGATAGGAAGACGGGACTTACGTAGGCTAAATTAATACTCACAAGGTCAATATTAACCAAGAAGATGCTCCTTCAGGGATTAGAAAATAAAGATAATTTAAGAATTATACTTGATGTTCCTTGCGGATGATTTCATATCTTAGGGTCCTGGTCCTTTGCCCTTTCAGAGATATAACCTTGTAGCTGATGTCTTATGAAAGTGTCCATAGATTACTTACTAGGATCCCTTCAACTACCGATAAAGCCAAAAGGCTGAATCATTTTTTTCATAACCCGTTCTTCGCAACGGGAATCCTAGTAAAAGGGCACGGCGTAGTCTAAGGATCCTTATGTTACATATAATAGTCTCCATGCCCAATCGCTTCTAAATCATAAAAGGAGAGTTTGATTTATCTTCTGTTCTAAGATGCCAATCATTGAAGAAATTTTTAACTTCGCAATAATGCTAACGGCTTGCTGA
Organism: Albifimbria verrucaria; assembly: GCA_020081605.1. Taxonomy (NCBI): domain Eukaryota; kingdom Fungi; phylum Ascomycota; class Sordariomycetes; order Hypocreales; family Stachybotryaceae; genus Albifimbria; species Albifimbria verrucaria. The sequence goes on from JAHREC010000013.1 coordinate 7,173,110, forward strand.
CGTTTTTCATCCAGCAAGAAATGGCAAATTCCCAATTAACTTGATAAAATTTATAAACTTATCTACAAGTTCACCACTGACACGGTCGGGGCATACAACATTACAGAGCATCCAGCTTTGCTCAAGTCGACTTTCCATTTTCGACCATTTTAAAAAGAGTGGTAGCACGATCAATTTTGTTTTCCATTGTCTAATGATACCTGCTCATACAGTGCGGCTGCTTTTGGGCATCAGACCATATCTGATATGACCCAAGATCATCAAGTAGCGTACCGAGAAGACGATGCAATGCAGGATCTCCTAAGTCGAGGAGCCACAAGCGAAGATATGATCATGGTACGTGTCACCTCCCTAAATGAATTAAATCAAGGGAATTGCGCAATTCGAGGTCCATGGGGAAGGATTGATTAAATGCATAGTTTCAACGAGCGCCCTGTGGCTAGCTGTTATTACAACAAGTTCTATGGAACTGAGCCTCATACCTATGTTGGATGGGGATTAGGCTACTTACCGTGCAGCCAGCCAGCCCAACATTCAACTGGAATATTAATGGGTACGTGGCAGCTTAAATATAGCAAGGATGGAGACTAGCATGGTTCTTCCAGCGAATTTTGATTCTGAGCTGTGTGATAAGAATGGGGGCGGCACTAATATACCTCGATTTCCGGATCGGGATGGGCACAAAATGACGAGGCCTAAACAGTCTTTTACGTACAGCTAGCATCAAAAGGCTGGTGGACGAACTGAGCCTTGGCGATGGTATTTTACGACAAAGAACATTTGGATTTTGGGGCCTCTTTGTTTGATGGATCAAGCCACCTGGGTTACACGAGGTTGCGTGCTGCCAACATGGCCGCCACCGAAATATCCATTAAGCCAACCGTGACGTCAAATATCTGTGTCCCATGATGTATGATAGTATAGCCTATGACTTACCCCTGCGACCTTACGAACGACTTTCACAAAATACAGTGAACGTATCCGGTGCAGCCCGATTTATGTCAGCCTTCTATCCCGTGGTTTCGCCAAATGATCTTCATTGCATACTACCCTACACCGATTTTAGTTTATACAATCGCATAGAATTTCTATGTTGAGCCTAGCTTTATGGCTAATTTGACTGAAGACTCGTCCTCTCAGTGTTCCAGCACCCACTGCAGCTGATGATAGGTCTGACGCTGACCCGCATTTCCGTATCTCTCCATACCAAATTGTCGTTTAGTCCAGCTCCAACTTGGAAATCTTCAGGCAAGGCCAGTGCATCGGGTCCAATCGGTAAAAACACGCATGCCTCAGCTTTCGTCCCTTGACCATGGTGACGAGATCCCGACGAGGCTGCGCAACGTGCAGGAGACGTAAGAAGAAGTGCGACGAAGGAAGGCCCGAGTGCGGCCAGTGTCTCTCCCGTGGTGCACGATGCGGCGGGTACGCCATGAGGCTCACGTGGAGCAACGCCATGGCTCCTAGAGGTCGTCTTGCAGGCAAGTTTATCGATACACACGCCGACACGCCTCTACAGATGCCCTCGCCTCCGGCTGTGTCTCCTGCAAATTTGACCAGACTTGATGCTGTCGCGCCTCAATTGACTACCACTTCGGATGCGGGCACCCCAAGCTCAGAATACTGGGACGTAGAGACTATATCATTTGGAAGGGAAGCTGAACAGGAGCCCATTATAAATAAGTGTAAGTTTCCATGGAACTCTGAATCCTAGCGCTGATACTCAAAATGCTGTCACCTAGTCTTGAATGAAGGAATTCACCGTCTATATGCCTCGACAGCGAGTGAAAGCATTGTAGAGGCCATAAGAGATCTTATACCCTCATCAGAGGTCCTACGACTTGTCTGTGTGGCATTACAAGAAGTAGTTTCTCACGGTTCTACAGTTTCTGCCCTGGAAAAGACTGGCAGAGCCCTCGGTATGTTCCGTCGCCAGATATCGCCAGATGTCAGACCAGATCGTGAGGAACTATTCATGACGGGCTCATGGATCTGCACACTCCATGCAAGTCTTCTTCTGTCCATGCATTGGATGGCCATTTGAGTGCTAACGCCTGAGTCTAGCTTATCCAAGGTCTGCCATGGACCTCGACCTTCTATCAGTTCCTAGAATTTTGCCACCTTGGGGATGACCTGTCACAGTTGCGGCCAAATCCTCGCTACCACCTTGGCATTCGACACCAAATGGAGACCATCAGCGTTCTCGACTTCCCAACTTTGTCCTGGGCCGTATGAGTCCTTCGAGGGGACTCTGGGTGCGTTTCAGAAAGCTACAGGCCACGTGGGACCATCGTTACGACGGTGGGGTAGAGCCCGTTACTGGTCTCCCTCGCACCTTACTGGATCTTCTTACGTCTGATCCCCTTGAAAACGATGACAACTCTCAGACGCGTGAAGAGCTCCTGTGGAACTGGTTTGGTGAAACAGGTGCTGAATTATGGCAATGCCAACTATGGGATTGTTACAAGTACGCCGGCATCCTCGCCATCCGTCACCAACGAGCCTTAGAACTACGCACCCTCGGAGCTGCCGGGGATTGCCCCAATACCAGTGTGGCAAGTTCATGGACTAGTCAAGTCCCCGGATCGGACGTCATTCTTTCCGTCTTTTGAGCTGCCTCAGTGCCATCCTTAATGAGAGGTATTACACGGGTAGACCTGGATCACTGCAACTTCAGCACCTCGCGCTGTTCCCCTAGTATATGGTAGTCTTCAGGTCTCTGTCCTGAAAGCAACAAAATATCCTTGGCGAGACGAACTGGATCGGATGCGTAGCCAAATCATTGCTCTCGATTCAGGTTCCAAAAAGCACACTGTCATTCTATTTGAAATCCTCGATGAAGCGTGGGATTTGGGGCTGGACGGGTTCAACGCAGATAACGCGGCAAAGCGTCACGAAGTAGAAATCACCATCATTTGAGCAACCTCTTGGCTGTCGAACTGCTTGTGCAGGCCTCAACATGCCTAACCAATTCATAGGCGAGCCTTGGGTGCACAGCATGACGCCTCTTGCTCACTTCCCGACCCGTTGGTTAGCTGAGAGGTGTTGTTCTTTCTTCCAGGCACGTCAAGGGCTGGATTGCCGGTGAAAAAGTCTACAGGCTTAATGTGGAGTTCAAGGATTTCAACCGGCCTACAGTTCACACAATGTTAGCATACTGGTGCGGCCGGTCCCTTAAATGTACCTACATTACAGGCCAGTCTTCCACCCTGGGATTATGAGTGAGACCGAAAACGCTCCACACCACTACATCCTTCTGCAACACATCGTCGTTTCTCTTGGCAGCGTCCGCCACACCCTCCATCTCGGATGTCGACTGGAGAGTGTACCTACCACCAGCATAGAACTCGTTGTCTCTATGCTTAGTGACCCAGAGATGATGCTGAGCGAACTTGGCTCGTTTAGCTTGCGTAGAATTGGGATCCGCGAGGAGTAACTGTGTCACGGGGAAAGGATCTTGTACCCAACTGGCTGGCCACTAATGGGGTTGAGCTTATCCAGATTCTGCACCTTGAAGACACGGTCCGTCATAGGATTGGCGTCGAAACCTCCTGAAGTTGTGATTGGTTTCGTAATCACTTGATAAGCATTCCCATTGGGGTTCGAGCGGGCATCTATACGCATGGGTAGAGACTCTGTTTGGACGACGGTATTGTTGTGGCCATCGATTGCAGGATCAATACGTACGCAAAAGATGTGCTGGTGGTTCTGGGCAAGGACACCAGGGCTTACGATATTACCCCAGGGTGCCTTTTTTCCGCCTTCAATGTTGACGGATGAGACTATGCCAGTAGCGCGAGCCTGTACACTGACAGCTCCTGCTTGGTCAAAGATGTACTAGAACAATGTTAGTTGAGCTTCTCTGGTCCATTCTTGTCTTATGTCCTTACGTTGAAAATGTACTCATAATTGGCTAGCGTGATGATGAACTGGACCACAAGCCTCGCCTGCGGGTGACAATAGCGCGGCCATTGCGCCAATTGGTGTGTTTCCAGTTGATACCGTTGTCTTGTTCATGGAGGCAGATGACATTTTTGGTCTGTCTTGCTGTGCCGGTATGGTCAACCAATACTCCATCAAAGTACTAGGCCATCATTGTTAATGTCCGTGATAAAGTTATGTCCGAATTTGCGGGACTTACTCACTTTGATAACCCCAAGACAGTCACAGCCGAGCTCCAAATTGTTGCAAGCGTCGCCGAGAGTTCCGTCACCAAAGTCAAATGCTTGCTTGCGATGAAAGGGCGGCCTCGGATCCGCATAAGGAACGGTCATATCGCTGATAGAAAGACGGTACAGGACACTGCGGCCATCGAAACGCACGTCGTGCAGTACAGCACCCTCGCGGGGTTGAAAGTTATTCTCATGCTCCACTTTTGCCAATTGATCATGTTACAGTCTTGGATGTTGAAGCTAGGCCCATTGGGCTGAACAACGTTGAGCTCCTTGAGATCCTGGCGGAGACCACCGGGTAGAAGCTCGGGGACATATTCTGACGGGGCCATGTGATCGATGGAGACGTCAACAAACTGTCCCTTAGGGACGGTATGAGGGTCGCCCCACCACCCGTCGATACCTCATGGATACGGATGACCTCTCGTGTCTGCGCGTCAATAACGGGAATAATAGGTACGGGGTAACCCCAGAAGTTGGAATCAAAATTTCCGGACTGGGCAGCGTAGATAAGGGCTTGCATATGTCGACGCTTGGGATCGTCAGCGTTGTCCAGGCCACCGTAGGGCCATGGCTCTACGACAATTTCAAAGCCTTTAGGAGATTGAACTTGGCGATGCGCTCCTTGAAGAGGGAGATTCTTTGCAAATGGTGCGGACATCGTCAAGCTCTTCACTAGGAGAGCGAGCATTAGCATACATGGCAGCCAGGATGAATGTCCATGGGCGTTTGTACGTACAGTGTGAATGCTGCTTGGGCATCAGCGCGGATGGACTCAATCTTGTCAATTTCTCTTGTGCTGACATTCACGATCGCCTCATGCGATTGCGGTGGTTGGCCTCCATGAGCCGTATCGAAATGCACTCGAGCTTGGCGAGGAGGCTTGGGCGTAAGCCTCGTCACCTTGCCAGCATGTTCCAGCTCTAGGAAAGCAGCGAGGTCCGTCTTTGCCGGCTCCTCGAGGTAAATGACGCGGAACTTGAGGATATTTTGAGGAAACGCCGCGCGGATTACGTCGCGTGCCAAGTTGGTCTCATTGACGCTGAGGGAATGAGGGGATGAGGATGCGACGCCATCATTATCCAGATCTAATTAGGGAATCTCGCGCTGATGGCAATGTCGTGGACGGCAAAGGGAAGAAACAGTGCCTAGTTGGTCACGATGTATTTGAAGCAACGATGCGCTGCCTGATATCTCAACTTTCTGTAGAAGTCCACGACGCAGACACGATGAGCCCAGTTCACCAGGGCGAAGTGGCCTGGCCTGCTTGGCTGCAAATAGTCCGGGATTAGAGTTGCTACAGCGGGTCGCGTCGGATGCCACATTGGGCAGTTGGACGCGACAGCTAATGGGCGGGTCCTCGGAGTGAAGCCGGAGCCGGAGTCAGAGCCGGAGCAATGTGTTCACTCAACTAGCGGTTGTGTGTTAATCCTCACATACTAAAATGGCAATCTTGTGCGACACGAGTTCTGGCCAACGGAGCCATTAAACTCCTAGGACCATTCTGGACAGGGGTGTTCATGGTTTCTCCATGACACTTCCACGGTGCCGGCCCGCAATTACACGCGCCCAGCCTGAACATGTATCTCAGATGCACATACGCAGCCCACCATTATGACAAGAGACGTTTGATATCCTTGGCTGTGGCAGTCGACAAGAAGCCAGTCACACATCATGTCACGAAGCCTCAACTTGGTGGGTGCATCCATCCAAGATATTGAGATTGCTCTCTCGGCTGGAGCCCTGACCAACGTCGAGCTTATCGCGCAGTATCTTCGTCGCATAGCCACGTACGACTGCCGATGCCTTGCGCTCAAACTAGCCCCGATCTTGAACCATGATCTCTTCATTGAGGCCGTAGCCTCGGATCATCACAGGATATCGGGTCAGCCCACTCGAGCGCTGAGACACTTTGGGATGCCTTCAATCACGGTGCCTATGGGTCTTATTGGCAGCAAAAGCGTTCCTATGGGACTCACCGTTGTCGGCCGCGCGTATGATGATGTAAAGCTTCTTCAAAGGGCCAACACATTTGAGAAACACACGCAGCATAGAACCAAGCCCCGTCATACACCTCCTCTTGAGTCAGACTTTTTTAATCTCGAGAATCCCATTAGCAAGCGCCCAAGGCCACCAACCCTCTGTATCGAAAGATGTGATGTTACACCACCTAGTTCTGGCTGTCTCCGTGTAACAATTGAAGGATACCTGGGTGTTGTTCTCGATGAGCGCAGTGGCGCTGACCCAGCACTCACAATCACCATCAATGGCCAAGGTGTTCCCAAGGAGCAGGCGATGATTCGATGACAGGAAGACAATAATGCTAAGTTTGTTTTTCTGGCTATTGCTGAGACCGAGCAGCCTGCAGAAATGCATGAAAGGGAGAAGACAATTGTGCCTGTGGCTCGGGACAAAACAATGGTTGTCGTCTTGGCCAGGTCTTCACTTGATAGGTACCCTCCAGGACATCTAGATGTAGTATGAGTTCAATAGTTACCAGACCATATAACACCCCATTTGCCGTTTGGCTCCAGGAAGTAATGTCATATATCTCTGTATTTGGCCAGATTGCTTCGACTTTCGTAGAATAAGTGAAGCTTATTTGCTAATAATCAATTGAGCAAAAACACTACATTGAATCGAATAAGCGATTTTTTTATATTTTATTTTTTAAAAATCCCCATCCCCTACTGATCGGAAGGGTATTCAATCAGTCCAGTTACCAATGCAACTTGGGTTCGTACTGAGCATTACGCAAAACCAAAGTCCCTCCGAGGTCTGGATGGAGAGTGGATTCGGCGGATAACTGGCAGCGATTCAGACTCCACTAGCCACTAGCAAGGCGGCTCCGAGATAGCTTTGCACCACCCCTGTGGGTATATCATTACGAAATAGAAGCGATATTCGTTTGCTGCCGCGGCAGGATGTACCGCCAGTCAGTGGATCGTGATTGTTCTGAAGAGGTACTGTTTCCTTTTACATGACTGTACACAGCTTCTGGCACTACATTTGCAAACCATCATAAATGATCGTTCAACAGGGGAATTGACTAGACCTTTTCTCCAAGTCACCTACGTAATTATCGTGAAACATGGCTGATAAGGCGGAGGAAGACCGTTCAGGGCCTGTTAGTGTCGCTAAAGTGGAGTAGGGTTGGTTTACCTTTTCCTTTATAGGCAAATGTATGCGACACCCATGGCCACTACCGAGTTGATTGGGAGCTAAGCACAAGGTGGGGAGCTGTTAACAAGTTCGCTGAGCTATGGAATGTGGAAGGAAGCGATGGGCTACCGCGAGGGTATCGAATGGGCTTAGCATTCGTGCACACAACCCCTTGCGCATGGCGTACATGTCATGAGAAGGAGTTGCAGTTTCTTTATTTCCTCATGGACCCATCTGCTCGTTCGAAGTCGCTCCCTCCTAGTTCTTCTACGCAAACAAGCAGCGGCTGGCCAGGAACCTGGATTAGGGGCCTGGAGATAATGTGGATTGCTAAATATTGGGGACAATACGGAGTACAGCATATGAAGTTCGTTCCCCATGGAGCTATAATATGATGAATGAACTAATGGAATATTTCAATTGTCTACTTACGCAGTTTCCACATGGAAATAAAAAAATAATCCTATTCTTCTTTTTACTGTCCCTTTTTTCTTTCGAGATTTCGACGAGCATCAGTAATCAGAGGAATGATACAAAGATCGTCAAGGAACATATCATGGACACTTGACACAAAAATTTAGGCTCGCTATGACGGTCCTTATCATAGGCCCCAACTAGTCTCCCGCCAAGGGCGACAACCTAGTCTAGCATTGATCCAGCCCCATCTACCCCAGATAAGCCGTGACCGTAGATCACTACATATGAGGGGCCCGTGAAACAGGAATGCATACTCCATGACCTTTCCTCAACTTGGGTCGTGCGCCTTGCGTATTACATACTTCTTCTTTCTCCTACCATTTCCTCAACGCCCTGAAAGACTGAAATATTGGATCTTCCTTCTCTGCTGGTAGGACTTCGATATGGCGGACGACGCATTAAAGTTGGGAAATCCTCACAGCGAGCACGCGCGTGACGCGGCTCAGCTCGCGGCCCTCGGACACGAGCAACAACTCGAGCGCAACTTCTCCTTCTTCTCCATGTTAGGCCTGGCCTTCTCCATCCTAAACTCGTGGACCGCTCTCGCCGCCAGTCTCTCGGTCGGCCTTCCGAGTGGTGGTCCGGCCACCATCATTTGGGGGCTGGTAGTTGCTGGGATGGGTGCCCTGACTCTCGCAGCCTCCAATGCTGAGTTTCTTTCGTCATATCCCTCCAGTGCTGGTCAATATCACTGGGCGGCTATCATCACGCCAAAGAGATGGGTGCCCATCGTATCCTGGGTCACAGGTTGGATCAATGTCAGTGGATGGGTGGCTTTATCGGCTTCCGGAGGCGTTCTCGGTGGTCAGTTACTTCTAGGCATCATCACCATGTACAATCCCGACTTTGCACCGACGCAATGGCAGTTCTTTATGGTATTCTTGTTATACACCGTCATTGGCTTCGTGATCAACTTGTTCTCAGGCTCTGGGTTGCCAATTATCACCAAGGCAGCTCTGATCTGGTCAATTGTGGGCATGCTCGCCACTGCCATAACAGTTTTGGTTTGCGGCGCGCCCGAATTTCAACCTGCGAGCTTTGTGTTCGGATCGCTCATAAATACCACGGGCTGGCCTGATGGCGTCGCCTGGCTCCTTGGCTTGTTGCAGGGTAGTCTTGCCCTTACGGGTTTTGACGCTGTAGCACACATGATCGAGGAGATTCCTAACCCCTGCGTCCGGGGGCCTCGAGTCATGCTAATTTGTGTTCTCATGGGCCTTGGGACTGGAATAATGTTCCAAATCTGCCTTCTCTTCATTATCAGGGACGTTGACTCTGTGGTGCATGCCTCTACTGGGCCCCTGATCGAAATTTACCTCCAGGCTTCCAGCAGTAAGGCTGGCACCGTCTGTCTTGTGCTTTTCCCTATGGTCTGTCTCTGTCTTCGGCACGGTAGGCATCATGGCAACTAGCACGCGGATGGTTTATGCCTTCGCTCGTGATCGAGGTCTACCGTTCTCTCAGACATTTGCGGAAGTCCACCCACGTTGGGGTATTCCAGTAAATGCTCTCCTACTCACAAACGCTGTGGTAGTGATGTTTGGCTTGATTTATTGGGGTTCGACTAGTGCTCTGAATGCAATTCTATCTGCTGCCGTCGTGGCCTTATCCGTCTCGTATGCGGTAGCTCCAGCAATTAATTGCATCCGAGGCCGCACAATGCTGCTCACCAACAGAGCTTTTGCTTTACCGCCACTCCTTGGTTGGTTTTGTAACCTGGTAAGTCTCGATTATAAAGTGCCCTAAGCGTGGTGGGTTGCTAACCATGTTACTATGTTCTCATCAGTTCGGGATTGCTTATACACTAGTAATAACGGTTTGCTTGGTGTTCCCCCAACCGCGAAGTTACTGCAAGCAATATGAACTACGCTGTGGTCGGCTTTGGCGTGATGATAATAATTTCGACTGTACAATGGTTTGTTGACGGAAGACATAATTATAAGGGCCCCACGTTTGACGAGTTTGCCTTCGCCACTATCGAGGGTAGGGACGAGGTAGAAAGGGGCCATCCCCAGATACCATCTAACAAGGAATAAAGACCTCCTATGTGGAGATGGACTGAAGAACGAGTCATTGGAGAGGCAGAGTGTAACTAGCGATTGCCCTCTTGCCCGTCCGCGGTCTCGAAAGCCATCGAATGTAGGCTATTGGTGAAAGCCCAAGAACGTTATGCCACATGAAGACAACAATCACTTATTCCTAATTCAACTTGAGGGGAGAGGGGTGACAATTAATTTGGCCCCAAGAGTATGGGAACTTTGGAAGTAAAGTCAAATCGTAGGATCAATTTTTCAACGTTGCTGTAGGGTCCTTGACTTAGCAGTAATACTAGCGTAGCTGGCATGGAATTGACATTTTGTAATAACACGCTATCATCTGATTTTCAAGCAACCTTATTCTGAAATTTCTCCAGGCCAGCCGAGATAGATTCGTCATTTCTCAAAGTGGAGAAGGGGTGTTGTTTATACTTTCCAACCTTACTACTATAGATATTGAATTATATACAAATTTTTAGTCACAACATGGCTATCTAACACGGGGCTATAAACTTCCAGTTATAGCCGTCAAGATCTCTTATGTAAAGGTAATTAGCTGCATTCTGCTGCTATCTATGTTAAGACCCAACCAGTGGAGGGAGATATAGCAAGGGATCATTTTCTTATATACGCAACCATGTAGGGTTCATACAAGATCATTATAGCCAGAGCTACACACTTGTTCCTAGTTCAATTACTTAAACATTATTTAATATGTTTGTTATGCTTCATTCTTAACATAGGCCAGTCACCATCTGATTGCTCTTTAACTTTAACATCATGAGTGTAACTTAGGAGAGATTCGCATTAGATTTAATCTCAATAAGTGCCACATCACCTAATAGCTTAGTTATGGCTCTATTTTCCGTCCGTCGATCATCGGTACCATTTGCTAACGGACAATCCAGAGTGCTGACCGGTAGAACCGCTTAGTACTCAGTTAAGAATGATCCCACCACTTGAACATAATGATCTCTTTCTTCCCAGTGTGCCATATGACTACTGTTCTCAAATACTCTCCACTTGACTTTTGGGATAAGTTTAAACCATGGATCCATACAAAGCTCAGACATCTCATCGAATTTTCCGCTCAGGAGCAGGGTATCGGCCGTGATCTTCTTAGCTATCTCGGTGGCATCCCAGTCTTTAAGAGTACCCGAGATGACCAATTCTGAAGGACCCTGACTGAAGAGAGAGTCAGAGGGGTATAAAAGAAAGACAAGAATTTTTGAACTCACATAGTGTTATACGTTGTGGGATCATCTGCAAGGTTAGCAAAAGCCTTCTGAACAGGCTCTGGCATTGGATCCAGCCGGCAAATATGTTGTGAGTAGAACAGACCAGCAGCTCTATCATATTCTGGGTCTTCATCTCCTCTCGCTAAGATATCTTGGACATCCTGTGGCATCTGCGCCTGCATCCGCTTAATGCCTGTTAAGAAAAGAGGCGTAGTGGCTGGTGTACTTGAAATAATAAACTTCTTTAACCCGCGAGGATTCCGAGAGGCATACACTGCACCAAGCTGACCACCCCAGCTTTGACCAAGAAGATAAAAACCCTTGTTTCTTAGCCCCAGGTAATCGATGAGGTTATCCAGCTCGTTGATAAATATGTCAACGCTCCAGAAGGCAGCATCGCCATTCTTCTCACGAAGGTGGGTGGAACGGCCGCATCCAATCTGATCATAAAAGACTAGAGGAATTCCATATTTCTCAGTGAGATCCTCAAGTGAACTCAGATAATCATGGCCTCCGCCGGGGCCTCCATGGAGCAGTACGAGCGGAAGCTCTGAAGAGGTCTTGATGTCGCCCGTAATCTTGTACCACTACTCGTATCACTTAATACCTGACTGTAGCGTATTTTGAAGAAACAAGGAAGATTGACTTACTGTTTTGCAAAGCTTCCCTGCCTCCGGTACGTGATAGTCAACCTCCCCTCGCTGGTCGTGTATTCAGGCATGCTCACAGTATTGTTTCGGCAGGGTTTGAGAAGTCATTCACAGAATTCTCGAGTAATTTTGGGCACAACATGTGGAAGGAGACAACGAGTTTCTTACAGAAGAGGGGTAATATAATCCTCGTACAGAACAACAGGGAGCCTTGGTCACAATATACAACAGCTCGACCGCAACCAACCGAATTTACCCCAACATTGCATTAGAGTGAAATAACGGAATAGACCGTTCTAGACTGGGTGCGGGTCACTGTTTCGCTACTACCGTCGTATTGAGCCCCATATGCAAGCTGACGTCTGGGTTCTTTTGTTCGCCATGTCAGTGAAGCAACAACTTGTTGGTTCAAGTTAAGGTGCACAAGCCAACAATCTAGGAGCTGCGCCACATATATTGCTTATCCGTTGGTGTTCGATGTTGGCTGCATATTTGAAGTAAAGTCTCAGAATTGTTCAAGAGAGTTATATGCCACCTCCTCTTGAATCCATGCATTTAACATCCAATGTCGTACAGTAAAGACCAGACATCGATTTGCGTCCGCCTGTGAAATATCAATTTCCCGCTTTATAGTAACCCAGCACATACCTGGTGCCATTCCGTGACGTTCAGGAAACGTAGAAATGCCCCATGTATTGTTCCAATACAACCCACGCCTGCTGGGATGAGCATCTAGCAGGAACAAGGCATTGGCTGCCTCGTCCTTTTGCCCACATTGGGGTTCCATTGTCTGATGCTAATGAGTCTGAATCACAACTATCATGAGGAGAGTTCTCTTTTTAGTATTATTTCCATGGGTCTTGTCCCGAAGCGTTCCGTTGTAGGCGATTAGTAAATATGTGTCCTGGCCAGGCACTAACGCCCTGTACAGTACCTACGAGTCCATACAATCCTGGTTTGTACGCTTCACAAGAACGGAAGAACAAGTTTCAGCCTATTGAAGAGTTCTGGGGGCGTACAACCAGATAGAAGAATACAATTCAGACTTAGCATGGCAAATCAGAGCTTCACGAATGCTGTGGATACAGTGGTCTGTGCAAAGCAGTGCCCGTCAGTTACCAAATTAATAGTCGAGTTAATAGTCAGCGAGTGCATTCAAATCACCTGAATCTCTTTTGTCAAAAGTTCTATCTTATTCTCCGATACTTGCTTTAGTGTTTCTTCCGTAGTAAGCCTTATATACTAGTTTGTGTAAGTTATTCATGCAGTGAAGATGATGATAACCCCTATATGCTAATACGTTCACTGTCATCCACTTGAATGCGGTTGGTGGTGTTCATTTTCAGCCGACCCATTTCATCTGGTGTGCCTTTGGTATATTATATCGTATTGGATCGATAAGAATTACTAATAATCATCACCATACAGAGTAGGTTACTCGATTTATGTTGTATGAATGCTCACGTTTAACATGACCGACTTCTCTCTATTCCTAACTGCTAATGTTGAATTTTGCAGACTGCAATGTCAAGAACGACGAGACGTGAAATAAGAATACAAGGTTTAATACGAGTGAGAGGTGTTCGACTTGGTACTCAAATGCGCTTATGGATGTCTCCGGGGTTATGATAGACCCCTAGTATGCATTCCTCACCCTCAAGAAGAGGGCGGCGGGAGCCGTCGAATCTGTCCATAGCTCAACATCGAAGCTTGAATCGTGCGAAAAGGTGGTCGAGGAGCGGAAATCCAAATTTTCTTTGGAGCCGGGACTTTGATCTAGGACCTTTGTCCAGGAACCTGCAAAGCTCAGATTCCAAACAAAGTCAGCGATTGACTAACAGAACAATACAGGCAATGTTCTTGGTTTGGTCAGAGACTTGTTTCGCATCAGATACGACCTAGCTGATGTGAAAGTATGATAGGATTATTTACTATTACTCTTAGTTTTATCCTAGTAAATAAGAATGATTTAATATATTATTCAAAAGTAGTTACTATTAATTCAAGTAATGATCTATTCTAAACCATAACTCTTATGTACCTAATTCAATTTTCAACCTACATCTTTTAAAAGCGTTACCTATGAAGGCTTTTTCCAGAGTGGCCGGCTGATTTAATTTCTTGGACTCTAATAATTGATCACTTACTGCGGCTGATATAACAGAGAAGCCATTTCCATTAACTATAATAGGCCCCTAGTTTTCAATCCTAATTACCGAAAGTGCTATATTTCGCCTACTATGTTCAAGTTGATGTTAATTAATGTGGGAATTATGGATCTTCAGTACGCTCGAGTCGTATTGACGTGTTGGAATCTCAGTACAGCACCTGTATCCACCCCGTTGAAAACCCGCATTACCAGAGGATTACCATACCGACCTCAACGCGTTGCCACCTAGCATCTTCTGACAAATAGTGCAATACAGATAGCTTCCTTAATCAGAGAATGGGAGAGATGTGTGCCAACAATTTCTATGCTCCCACCATACAGAGGCGACCAGTCAAGACAAGGTCACCATCTGTCTAAAAAGCCAGGATGGAGCCGCACCAGGGCGGCGTACACTCCGTATCTTATGGAAACTCATTATCAACAGTAATCGACACATGGACAGGCTCTGTTCTGCGCCCATAGATTCACCGAACCTGGCTCATCTCCAGCACTGCCAAGCCCCATAGCAATTGTTGTTATAGACCTTTTTTCCATGATGATTAACCACGTAACTTCCGAACGTGGTTTAAGACAAAACATGTCAAACAACAGCCAACTGGAAGCCGAGAGTTGGTTCCTTTATCTATTAGTCGATGAATCCCTCATCGAAAAGATAAAAAGGTTTGCATGAGTCTCACCTCGAAATAGAATCCTCCTCTTGGGTCATGCACAAGCGCCAAGCTCAGCGGCATCCGGGATGGATGAGACCCACGAAAGTTCTAGCGAGAAGCTACACGATAACACTGCCACCTACACGGGGCCACGGAGCTTCTGCTTCGATTTTAGTATCATTGGGTAAATTTGCAGCGCCCAGGTGAGTGCCTTTACCAGGTTACAGTTAACTCAAGAAGTTTCGTACTGATATCCGACGATTCTTTTTCTGATGCCAACCTATAATCTTACCCAAAGCTTGATCCAAGACTAGCTGCATTCAGACCCAGGTAAAGGCACTAGAGAAAGCCATGGAGCCGGAGCTCCGCCCAGGATCATTATACAAGCCATGCCTAGCGGAGCGAAGGCGATTGCCGCCAAGTACCCTGCTGGTAGGAATCGAGATCTGCAAATGTGCTACTTACCTGTCCACCTCGGTTTTTGCCTTTCAACGGGTATAATAAGCGATATTATGTATTATGGCCCGAATGAAAGAGATGGTGCTGTCTCTAGATACACAATGTTCGATTGTATCGAAAATCTTCATCAAACAGCAGAAGATGTATTCTACACTATCAAGTATGCTTAGAACTTCAAGCAATCCGTTCCTTACGGCCCAGACTGAGCCTCCTGAATATCTTAGACAAGACTGCTCACCTACCTCTCAAGAGGTCCAACAGCATGACATAATTAGAGCTGATTTGGACCCTCCCAAATGATGAACAAATGGAAGGCTAAACATAGAAACTCCGCCACCCCCAGGAAAAGAAGGATACATGCCACCCAAGAAAGATACTGGATAGATAGAAGCCAAGAGGTACGCCGAAAATATAGAGAGTAGAGGGGATGTAATTGCCATTGCTACAACTTTGCTTCTATCACTAACCTTTGTTGTAGCGCTTCATGGGGTGAATTTGACGACTTTAATTGAAGGCGACCTCGTCTCACATTAACAGTTTTGCTCTACGGCATTACCTTTCACCGCAGGCTTATTGATACTTACTTTGAGCTCTCTTTGAGCTTAAAGATATTTATGAGACAGAGTAGTTTAAGATAAAATATATCGCTCTTCAAATGTTTAAAAGAGATATGAATAGCACTAGATATCACTCAATATAAAAGATTACTCTTCTACTATTATATGTAGATAATTTAGGGCTATATTTAATTCGTTGATTAAGTGTAGTGGTATCAAGTATGTAACAAATTACGAATTAAGTATACAAGAATAAATTTAAGTATATTTAATAATTCAAAATAAATATAATTGTCGGACTGCATATTATATGTTTTATAATCCAAACTCTTTAGCCTCGCTTGAAATATCAGCTGAAGACTCGAAATCGCCTGTTATTAATTCATCGAATAGTATAAGCTCATCAAACCTTCTTGCGATGGTGACCATTTGCGCCTCTTGCAAGGATTTAGTGGCAAGGTCATAATCAAGTAGACCAGATATAACTGCCTCATCCGCCGCCTTGTGATGTTTTCCAGCCGAGGTTATGTCATCCATCATCGCATTTGCAGTGTCCCTATCGAGCACACCATGTTCGAGGGCAACTGTTAAGTTGGCCTGCGCGATGAGCCGGAAAGAGGGAAAGGAGATATAGGTATCCGTCCAGTATTTGAAGCATAGTCGAAAATAAACTAACCAATCTGGATGCTTGGCTGTTTTCTTCAAAACTTCGAGGCTTACTCGTAGGGCAGCGGTATTGAACCAGCATTTCGTGGGTAATTCCGACTTCCGAATGTGGTGAATATACACAAGACGCTTAAGTTGGCTCAATGACGCGGAATAGATGGCTGAAGCAGTGGCATCAGCCGAAGCAAACGAGCGGAGGCGAAGCTCTTCGGCTGAATCTTGGAACGGATGAAAGAGGAATAATACAGTGGAATGATACAATGCGCTATACAGCCATTAACAGAGCATCCCGATTAGATGGCTAAATCACTCACTGGAAGAATAACACATGGGAAGGGCTGTGTTCGCCGTGTATCATGCTGGGAAGCAGGGAATCTGCCCAGGCAAGTAGGCTTTGATACTTACTCTCCGCAAACGACAGGGATACTCGCTTGTCCAAAGGCGTGTCATCCGTTAAATTGTACATTGTATTGATCTCCTGTATCATGATCCAGAATCTGCTCAGGGTCTGGAACGTCTGTCCCATATATGAAGGAAACGGGTGGGGCGGCCATTTGAGCGAAGATGCGTTATCTGTGAACCCCTCAAACTCACCGGGGATGGGAATCATGGGTGGGTATGCTATTTCTTCCCCAGGGTAGTAAATACTCCGATACCTGTGATGGTCAACATTAGGTCTATTAGACAATGGTGACTTATACTGACGACAGCCAGGCATATGTGCCCCAGGCAGCAAAAGCCATGCTCTTCATCTCGTTTGGTGGAAGGCTGTTAAACGTCGAAATTAACTGATCAGTTGGCTGGACTCCCATTAGACCCATCTTTTCAGCTAGGCCACGACACTCCGCCGCCAGAAATTTACCAAACTCATCCCTTCCGCTGGCGCCAGCCGCAAGAGCCAAGTACGTCATAGCAGCAAGATAATTTGGCGTTTGCAAACGCTGTTGCGCTCGATAAAGCCTCTGGGCTTCATCTAGGAATGCAACGCTAAAAGCACACGATCTCTTATCGAATTGAGTGTATGATTGCTGTGGCTGCTGTTAGATCAACTCTTATCTAGCAGGGAGACGTACGCATGCGAAAGACATTAGAGCGCTGACAAGAAACGGCGAACAATGCGTGAGGGTCCGATCCACCAAGTCAGAAAGGAAAAGATCGACATCAACGCAAGCATATATAGGATGGTCAGATTCAAGATAATGTGATAATACACAGGCTGCAAATTCGTCGCTGATCGGCACGCATGTCCAGTAATTTATTTTCAAATAGTTGAGTCGCCGGTCACAATACTGACGATCGGGGATGGGTCCTGGAACTCGAGATGGTTGCCGGGAATATATTCCACGCAGTGGCGACAGAGGCAATGCAGTAAAATCAGTCATAACAGGCGACTTTCCCGCAACCTCATGGTTAGTGCTTGAAGGCGAGGCTGGAGACGATTTTCCCGAAGTCTTTCGAGAATGGCGAGCGAACAGACTCTCCATATCGATAGAGGCCAGATCTAACGGCAATAATACCGGATAGACAGAACCATGAAGCACACCCAACTCGAATTCAATCTCGGAGTCTGTAGGGGCCATGACTCCACGTGAGGTCTTAAGCTCAGATAGTCGAGTTGTGGTGTGAGCACCTCCTTGAAGTGATGACAGTACCATCGAGGCATTGGGGGTCGATTTTAGACGTCGTATCATTAAAATTGCTTCCGCTTCTGGCACGGACCGAAGCTGCTCGAGAATTTCAACATGCTCTGACAATTCCTGTTGGAGCTGGTCAACTTGGCGTTTAAGTACCCTGGTCATTGTTTCATCTGGATCGATGGACTCATAGTGGCAAGGGACTTTCAGCCTGCTGCAACGAATACAAACTGGGCGTCCGCCATTGCACTAGCGGCGGCGACGCCTAAGTCAGTACACAAATGGATCCACGGCATGATCAATAGTAGACCTACGGCCGTTCTTTTAACACGACAATTGTTGCAGGCAACGCGAATGTTACGCCTCTTTTTGGGAGACCCTGATCTACCGTCTCATCAACGGATCCAGGGGGCATTTGGTGGAGGCTCAAATTGCTCTGGAGACGGTAAAATAGTTCGATAGCGTTTTTTCATCTCGGGCGGGCAATGCTGAAAATGGTATTTGCTCCTATCGTCATGAGGTTGTATCGATTGAGAAAAACCACCCACCACAGTCTGGTCGGATATTACCCCGCTGTAAGTGCGTGCCGGAATATGGTCCGGATTAAAATGATTGGATGAGTATGTTATGTCCCTTTGACTCAGCAAAGCCCCAAATGATACGGCCGCCCCCCATAGTGTCCAGTGGATTTAGATCAGTCGATTTTGTCACATTCGCCGCTATACGAAAAAGTCATCTTGGTCCGCATACCTATTTGATCAGGTCTTATAACGGGCTCAACAGATCTGATTGAATATACGAAACGTCCAATTAAGTATTGGATAAGGGCGTTGTTGAACCGAAGAGTGAATAGTTAAATAAATGCCCAACTTGTGTCTCCATGTTCGAGAGATTTATATAAGCTGATCAATAGAAAACATATTTTATACAAATATACCTAATCAGATACCCTTCATACTTTATCTGTATCATTTTAACTAGATATATATTTGCTTCGATAATAATTTGCAGCATGTGTGCCTTGTTCTACCGGTTGAACAAAATTGATTGACGCCAAGATGATGCAAAGACGAAGTCGCCTTTGGGTTAGCTTGCTAGCGCAGGGTCCTTTGCGACCAATCATGAGGATGACTGCCGAACCATTGTCGCCCAACCGCCAAAATACGACCTTCAGCCGCGCTCTATCAGCTTCTCATTTCTTCCCGTCGCTCTAGGAGCGGATTAGGGTCGCTAGGACTAGAGTTACTAGCAGCCATTCACAACTGACCGTTGCCAAGTTCAAGGACTTAAAACTCTACTCAGGTCAAAGCTTTGGTGCTGGGTACCAGTGTCACCACCGTACGAAAGGTGCGATGCATCATACAAACCCCGATACTTCATGTAGGCGTTGACCGAAAAACCGAGAGAACACAGCATGCCGCCCCTCAGACCGATCCGCCCACGGCTCGTTCCAGACGCAACCGTGGTGCCAGCACCAGCACCAGCAGCCCCTCCGCCGCGCCCGTCGTTCCGCGAAGAATAGTCAGCCGACAAGCCTGCGGGCTCTGTCAACGCAAAAGACCAAAGTTGGAAAACTCAATCCTTTGCTGCTGCTGCATCCTTTGTTGACCGGTCCTCCCCATAACTAGTGTGATGGCCACCGCCCCACCTGCACTCGATGTGAGAAAATAGGCCAGAAGTGCGAATATGGCACTTGTCGATTTGATCTCTGGCGCTATAACCGAGAGCTACAGGAGCGCTTGGTGAGTCAGGAGAGATTACAAGAGTTGATCAGCACCAGGCCGCTCGACGAAGTACGGGTCATCCTTGGCAATTCAGTCTGGTAGTGACGTCCAGACGACGTTGCAAGATATTTAGGGTGGTGATCTTCTGGTTCAGATTGGAGCTCTTCCCGGTCAAGAGCCAAGGTCTGCTTTTCTAGGCAGATCACACGCTGGCAGTTTGCCTTTTGAAATCGCTCAACCTCGCCTTAGTCGACCACTCCTAGCATCAAGGTACTTGACCCAATTATGCCACTCGTGTCGCTTTTCTGACCATTAAGAAAAGACAAGAACATCCTGAGTTTATCTTGGAAGAGGCTTGGAAAGCAACTCGAGACATTGTCATGCAGCCAGATTTATTCATCCAAACCGTGCGTTTCAATCTGCAAATCTCTCGCTGGACAACAGTCCCACCTGACAATGAGGTTATGAACCATCTGTTGTTACTATTCTGGACCTGGGATATTATAGCCAACCGTAATAACGACCGAGCCATGTTCGAAGCCGATTTGACAAATTTGAATCCTTCCTCTAGCCAGGGGACGAGTTGCGCTTCTGCTCGCCCTTTTAATCAATCCAATCCCTGCTCAAAGTTGTGTAAGTTCTTTCGTGATGATTCGGAAAGTGTCTTGACGGTTTGGCCTAGTTTCACACCACCAACAGTACTACCTATGCAATTTCTGGCGACCTTAGATCCAGAGGATTAGCTTTTGCGCACGAGGCTAAACGACTTTTGCCTTTTGAAGACAACGGCCCTTCTCTACCGGTCGCACAAGGCCTAGCTCTCTTGTCTATTTACGAAGGCAAGTTTGGGAGTATATCCAAATTCATGGAATACATAAATGCCTACAGCGAGAGTTACAAGCAGCTAGCCCTAGGTGAGCTGGCGCGACAATCTGTTAGGGCCTCCGATGAGAGGGTCAAACACGCCATATCATGGATCGATTGGGGCTTCTACATTTTCGAGTGGTTGGTTTCCTCCTTTCCATTCCAAAAGGCACTATTGTACAGATGGGACCAAGTGCTAAGAGACTAAGTGTGACTAAGTGTGACTAAGTGTGACTAGGAAGTTTGCACTTCCTCTGAACCATCGTAAGTCAATAGGAAAGCCTAAGAGTCCAAGGTTGTGGCAGGCCAAATCGTCTTTACTGGCAAAAGAAGAGACGCCGGACTATTGGTAGTTTGCTTACCCTCTATCCCCGTACCTCAGCGATCCTACAAGCAAGAGATCTTCGTGGCAGAATGTGCGTTGGTTGAGATTATCGAAGATACTTTGGACTTTCTTGTGCCGTTAGACCAAGGGATTCGGCCGCATGAGAATGCTAGCCGCGCTTTGGTCTTGTACCTGAGACTCGTGGACTGGAAAGCTTCTCTACTTGATGAGCTTGGACTCGAAACAACTGTAATTCCATCGGCTATAATCTTACAGTAAATTTGGCCTGTTTCGCTCATTTTGGGCCATGCTAACCTGAAGAAAGTGCATACATGGACGACGTTGTCATCTCTCTGCTCCGTCCTTTTGACAAGCTCACCAAGCACGAGTTTGGCGGCATTGATCCCTTGTCACTTTTGCGCACGCGAGCAGCCTCATGAACACGGTCTGGATGTTCCGGGCCCTCTACACAGCGCGTCACAAATTCTGGTTCACGCATCTGCGCGCCGTCTGCGCGTTCCGCGTCATCTTCCACCTTGACTCAGGCCTCATCCAGGTCGATACCTTCAGCAAGGCCATTCAGGACTTTTATGAGCTCAGTGAGCGGTTCAAGATTGCCAAGGACGTGGTGTCTTCGCTGCAGAAGTTGGTGCAGGAGCAGAAGCTGGAGATACCACGCTATGCGAGCGGACTCTTCAAAAGCCATGCTATTGGGAGCACACCGAGCGTCATGCAGCATACGGCTATTCCGGGGCATGGGCGTTTTATTAGTATTGCAGAAATTGTAAGCGAGACGAATCAAGGAGCAATCGTGGATTAACTGAAGAGAATCATCCTGAGAACGCTACCCACCTCTCTTGACTGCAATTCCGTTGTGGTGATAGACACCGATGATTCATATAAATTCGTAAAGTAGTCTGGAACGTATCTAAAAGGTTATATAAACGCAATCTAGTATAAGTATTGATACTTCGGTCGTTTTATGTAGAGTAATCCTCAGTCGCCTTTGCAATGGCCGTGTTGACGATGATTTTGTTTAAGAGATGTGCAGTTAGCATGCGAGACAGCTAGTACGTACGTTAAGGGACCTGTCATCAGCACTACCACCCGATCAACGACGTCACCGATCTAGACAAAACCGGCCCAGCGCAACATACAGCACAACTCGTTTGCCAGCTTCAATCAGTAGTGAGAAAGCTTATACTCCTCAGGCATTGTGGCATACGCAGAGTGCGGCCCTAATCCATCTCTTAGAAAGTGTGCCTGGCTGCTGTCAGACAGCAGGGGCGGCCGCCCACTGGGCCCTCGACCGGCCACGCGTCTATGCGCTACTTCAGTGCACTGCCGATATCCCGCGCAGGGGTTTTTCCCCATCGGGAAAATCTGCTTACTTTCTCCGGCTCTCTCTTCCTCCCTGGGACATTTTGCTTATGAGTCGCGGAGCACCAGGCATTAGTGCGCACTTAGCCAAATCATCGTAGCCATAGACTCTCCATGCCAACCACAACCACAATCTTCTTTATTAGTGTACACTATATAGCGCGGCTCAGATATCCCGAGCTCGTACGTCATCACTAGGTTTTCTACCGTCGAAGCCGATAGTATAAACATGATTTAAAGCGAGCGCTTCAGTGCTCATTGCTATTTACGACGTGGAGTGTTAGGTCCAATATTCCTCTTATGGTTCACGCTTTAGAGCATAGTTCACTCTAGCACCCCATCCCCAGCAACTACCATTAAAATGTTCCAGTTCACCAAATCGATAAAGGTCGCGGCAGTTCTCCTCCTTCAGCTCAGTGCACAGCTATGCAGTGCCGCGCCCACAACAACGCACAGTCAGCCGCTCCCGACCATCTCCCCAATTTATTATGTGAATACATCCGTCCTATCAATCGGATACTACGACTCCGCTCCACGCGATAAAACTTCGCCCGTGGCAATTCTCATCCATGGTTTCCCTTATTCCATCGATGTCTATGTCGACACCATCCCTAAGCTTACGCGCAAGGGTTTCCGTGTTATTGTCCCATCCATGCGGGGATATAGCCCTACTTCATTCCTCTCTCCTACGACGCCCCGCAGTGCCGAGCAAGCG
Source organism: Albifimbria verrucaria (assembly GCA_020081605.1). Taxonomy (NCBI): domain Eukaryota; kingdom Fungi; phylum Ascomycota; class Sordariomycetes; order Hypocreales; family Stachybotryaceae; genus Albifimbria; species Albifimbria verrucaria. The sequence goes on from JAHREC010000013.1 coordinate 7,195,989, forward strand.
GCTCTGGGTAAAGACATTATCGATTTGATGGATGCCTTAGATATTAAGAAAGCCATCTTCGCTGGCTATGACTGGGGCACCGTCGCGGTCAATGTGGCCGCTGCGCTGTGGCCGGATCGCTGCTTGGGCATGGTCGCAGCCAACTCATACCTCATCCAGAATCGCCAGACTGCCTGGGCAATTGCACCCCCGATTCTCTCGCGGAACGATGGTATTTCTATGTCTTCCTGACACCGCAAGGATACAGCGCACTGGCCAGTGATACAAAGGGTTGGGCCAAAACCCTGTGGACCAAGAATAGCCCATACTGGAAATGGACTCAACCTCAACTCGATGCCGCGTCGCTTGCGTTCCAGAACCCTGACTACGTTGATATTGCAACTAATTTCTACCGAAACCGCCTGCTTTACGCACCGGGAGACCCCATTACGCTGAGCTTGCCGAGCAGCTGGATAAGCAGCCGCCCATCAGCGTCCCCTCTGTCACCCTTGATCCGGATCAAGCACCAGTTTTCCCGCCACAAATGGCAGCTCTACTGCATCACACTTCACCGGACCTCGAGTTCACCGTATTATAAAAGGCTGCGGCGAAGCTATTCCGCTGCAGAAACCTCAAATCTTCGCTGATGCTGTCTTAGAAGTGGCTAAGCTTTAAGAGTATACACTAGCTAATAGTTAGGGTTGATAGATAGGTGGTATGAGATTGAGGCTAGAGATATGGGTGGTAAGAGCCGGAACTAGAAAGTGAGCTAGAAGGGCTAGAGTTAATTATGAAGACTAAGATCCTATCTTTAGGGTATATGAGTATAATAGATAATTATAATACTTTTAAAAATATTTTAATAATGTATAATCTTTAAAAGAGAAGGAAAAAATATATTCTAATAAATAATTTTATAATATTATATATATTCAAATTGAACCTTAAATTGAATTTGTATAATTAATTTATTAATAATAATTTTAACTTTGAAAATCTCTTAAAATTTTTATAAAAATCGTTATTTGATTAAAAATACTATTCTTAAGTAAATAATAAAACTTAAAAAGTGAAGCTTGGTTCCTAAGATCCTATATTTATGGGCAAATATCTCATTATTAGATACACAGTACTTTCTATGAGTGGATATTCTCCTCTAACCTATCATCTCCTAGATCCCGTGATTTAATCTTCAAGTTCACCCGGGTCGCTTCCTTATACGCATGCCCTGTGGGTTCACTTAACAGGTACCTTCAGAACGCCGAATCAACCTCACCTGCTTGTTGATTTTGATAACTCGAGGTATCCGTGACAGTATTTATATGAGTGTTTTCCTCCAGGTGCCTAGGCGTAGTTCAACCCTTCTTCCCCCTCCCCCTCTTTTTCATTCTGCTCCCAACCGCTAGTAGTTGCTTCACCATCTCATCTAACAGAGAACTGTGGCATGCTGCTCGGAATCCTCCGATGACCCGAAGTACCTGGGGTGTTCATTCAAAGATAAGGCTGTTCTGGTTACTGGCGCCCACGGCCCAGGGCTAGTCGCTAACGAAGCCATCAAGTATGCTACTCTAAGGCGAACCCGCTTCTTCTTGCCACTCGAACGAAAGACAAAGGCGAGCATGCCAAAGCGGAACTTATCCGGCGAACTGGATGCTCTTCGGATATATCCATTATCGAACCTGTTGACCTGTCGAGCTTCAATTCAGTCAAGGATTTTGTCGAGCGACTCAGCAGGCGCATTACCTTGCTGCATGTTGTGCAACCCGCCGGTGGCATCGTGACTTTCTCATATTCCAAGACGGACAATGGACACCAGGTATCTCTTGAAGTAGATGTCTTGAGCCATACTCTTCTGGCTCTTCTGCTCCTGCCGCTACTACGTGAAGCTGCATCTATTGCCTCTGCCGACCGATCCCACCCACATACCTCCTTCGTAGGCAACATCGGTATCTTCAAAGTCCCAGATAAGGCTCTTTCTTCCATTAAACACGGGCTCATCGCGCGTTGCAACTATGAGAGTAGGTGGGAGCCAATTCAGCAATACTATCTGGTAGAGCTTGCCACCTGGTACGCGGCCCAAGGCATAGCCGACTTGTATACCAAGAATGGATCTGTAATAGTAGTAAACTCGACCTGCCCTGGTCTATGCAACGCAAATATGGTCAAGACTATCCCACTGTTGGGGAGGGCTTTTATGGCAATACGATGATTTGTCCTCGGACGCACAGCCGAAATGAGCGCGCGAAGTCTGGTTAGTGCCACTGGGCTTGGACCGGAAAGCCACGGCAAATTTTGGACCAACGATAAGTAACGTTAGTATATGACCTCCCTGTTTTTATCCTCATTCTTTTTAGCAGTGCTGATCAGATTGGATTTCAGAATGAATGAATTTCTCAAGAGTGAACGACCAAAGAAGCTTTATAATACAGCACTGGACGAGATCATATCTGTCTTGCGCAAGCATGTCCCGGATGGTTCGATTTGACGAAAATGTATTTCCAAATACCAATTCGGTCGACCACTTACTGTATCAGAGGCTGGAAGTAGCGTGTTATCGGTATGGTATTATGAGCTTAATTATGGTATTTGGTATAGCAACAAGAGGAGCAGCAATGAATTGGGTAGATTAAGCTTAGAGGTGTAATGAAGTTTGAGTGTTTTGTTGGCACTGGAGAGAACACTAGGCAGCTACTCAAACTACTCTGTCACCAACCAAGTCTGAGCTATGAAACTGAGCAGAGTAGTAAGTGAGTCAACACGCAGTTCAAATAATAGTGCACTCAGCCTTCAAAACTCAGCAGCTACATGACGTCGTCTGAGCAAAACCGCAATTCCTCAAAAGTATCCAGACACGATTCCTCTTACATCTAAATATCTGGGCCGTAACTAGGAAATATGGTATCAGGTCATCGAGATTCATTCATTTAGTAAGATTTTATCCTTGAACCTCTTTTTCAAGCTGATATCTAGGCCTTTCATCATACCCATTATCATGTCAGGGTGGGACGAGTTTTGTATTCCTCGGAATACTTGAAATCCCAGTTTGTCAGGAGGTGAATAATTATCAGTTTCAACACATCTTGACATATGTAACACCCAGGGCATACATGTGGCTCACTGCTCCAGGCCAGCGAGTCGGCCGTGGAGACAAAATGATACCTCGTTATATTCCCGTTTTCCTCTTTTCTACAGATTTAACGCTTTATACAGTGGAGGCTGCATACTCCGAATGTAAGTGGATATATAAAGCCATCTCTCTTACTCTGCGTATAATACTCTATTCACCTTGCACACACAATCATCATCCAAATCTTCAATCTGCATATTGCCTTTTAAAATAGTTGCTACATTCAACTGAACTGGTTGAACAAAAGCTCCATAATCTCTAGTAAATCGTACCTGTGCTTTCTTGTTTTTGTTTTTTACGAACTACAGAGAAGTACAACGAATTACTATCAGCCGTTCATAGACTTGAGACCCTGTTGTTACAGGCCTGCTCTCAGAAGCCCTTCCCTTCACATCCTTTTAACCACGGCTCAATACCCCTTAATGTTCTTCATTCTTTCTTTTAGGACCTGCAGTGAGTTCATCATTTTAGTAGTTATATCGGCTTCTCCCACAAAACTACTAGCATTCAGGATTTTCTTTATCTCGTTCTCGGATTTATTTAGTTTATGAAAGGCCAGATCCAATACTCGAAACCTGATGAAGAAAAATAGATTAGATAAATGTGATTGCTGCCAGAATCAGAGGGCTTCCTACACCAGAATACCACTCGAACTGACTTTCTTCCTCCCAGCTTATGCTAAAACTCCCCGAGACGTAAACACTAAACTTAGATTATCACAGTCCGCTACGATGATGTCACACGAGCCACGGATTTGTGCGAGATCTCTGGGCCTTTTGCGACTACCGTGTTCACTCCCAAGAATGGCCTCTGTTAGGGCCTCCAATAGAGGTCTAGTGATCCTGTTTATAACTCGATCGAAACCCCAACGACAACCTCAATTGATTGAATACTTTAATTTTCTAAGGGAAAAGCCGACCTAGCAGTGGCCGGTATTTCGAGTTGATACGGTATTTCAGCCTATACCGGCAAGCGGCATCAATCCATCCAAGGAAATTCAATGTATTAGCTGAGCCTACAGATCACTCGATGCAACGATTCCAGCATTTCTATGGGAAGACTGTATATGAACTCATATGGAAGAGCAGACTTTTACAAGAGGAACCCAGCCAAGTCACAGAGCTGGTTGTCTCAATGCGGCCTGCTTCTTCTATATAGCAGGATCCTAACCTGGCACTATAATATATCAACTTTGCGCCCTTTGAGAAACCCTCATGGTTTAATTAAAAGGGCCTCCTTTGAGCCGCTGTACCTGCATGCATTGGACAGCACCACGTGCAATGCAAGCCAGATCCGAGTTCCCATAAATTCAAATGATCGAGTGAGAGCGATCTCCCCACGAGGGTTTTTGTCACCCCCACAATTAGGAGTGCTAAACTCCTACCAGACTCTGCTGAACTAGCCCCACCGTTTGAATGTTTCCAGTCGTTACGTTACCATACCGACTTAATAAATTCAAGATTGGTAGGGCGTCATTTGTCCATCCCTGGGAATAGTCGCACTAAACTTTTTCAAGTAATTTCACCAGTCTTGAAGTTATCGAGTCGGTACGGCACATTGGTAGGACATCATTTTTCATCCCTGCGAATAGTAGCACTTAACTATTCCAAGTAATTTCACCAGTCTTGAATTCATCGAGTCGTCACGGCATGGCTTACCTTCGGCCTGAGTCCTGAGCCAGCCCATGGTGAGAGCCGTATCCCTGAATTTCGTAGCAAAAGAATCGATAGCGCGACATGTGGAGTGGCGTATGCAAAGCTATGGTAGAGTCAGCAGACTTTGCAGGGTTAATGGGGGTACCCTGTCCGGAAACTTTCTCAGCGGCCGATTCGAAAACCCCAATGTTCCATTCAGCCTTCGAAAAGTATCCGTGAAGTCAGGTAGCCATCTTAGGTCAACTCTCACCACCGTCTAGGCGTGACGGATTCATTAGCCGCAAGCTCGAATTTCTTGCGTATTACGGGTCACCTTGTTTCAGGTCAGGTATGGTGTTAGATATAAAAGTGCTACAGAGCGCCTCGATGTGACTGATCTGCCCTTTGCATCATCTTCGGTCGTTACAAGACATTCGGGCAGTCGAAGAAATGGCTCGTCACGCCTTCTCAAGCCTCTTCAGGGCTGTCACAGTCTCTTTAGCCCTCGTTGCTTCCTTAGCAACCCAAGCACACTCCTCACCAAGCCCTGTGGTCGAAGTTCAGAACATCGCAAGGGATAGCTCTGATCCTGTCTTCAGTGCTTTCAACATTTACGAGGAGACGTAAGACCAAACTCAAAACTACCAGTGGTGCTGCTGGCTAACATCCTTAAGCTATAAAAAGGTGAACTCTTCTCAAATCACTGCAGCTATTCTGGTGCCTAAAGGTTTGAAGCCTGGCAAGCACCCAATCATTCTCAACATCCACGCGGGCTGGCTCATTACGGCCGATGCTTTGTATGGCCCTTTCTTCCAGCCATGGGTACTTGAGGTTGCCACAGCGAAGTCCGCGATCATCGTTTCTGCCAACCACCGACTTCTTCCATCCGCAAATGGCCTGCCGGATCCGTTGAAGGATGCTGAGGATTTCTGGCAGTGGACTAAGAATCAGTTGCCAACGGTGCTGGCGCGCCGATGCCCAGGGCTGAAGATCGACTTCTCTAAGCTCATCTTGAACGGAGGATCGTCCGGTGGTTACCTCGCAGCACAGTTGGGACTTACACACCCTAAAGAAATCTCAGTTCTCACCCTTGCCTACCCTTGGTTAGATCTGAAGGACAACCTCTACACCACTGGTCCTCACGCAGGACAACCGAACATCATCCACTACCCAGATGATCAGATTCCTCCCAAGGATGCCGTTGTCTCGTGGATCGAAGAGACAAGGAAAACAACAACGAGCAAAGCCGGTCCTGAAAGAGTCCCTTATATTGTTGGTGCTTCCTACTATGGTATTTTCTACGACCTTATCCTCGACAACAAGAAATACAACAACCCAAGTTTTTCCCCTTGGACCGAATCAAGGCTGGAGGAAAACTTCCCGCCAAGGTGTAAGTGATGTAGTCTACATTCCTTTCTACTAGATTTGCCAACTAACTCGGCATAGCTGGCTTATGCATGGAGATCAGGATGTCACGGTCCCCATCAATGGATCCAATGACTTTGCGGCTTTGGTCGCACAGCGGTTGCCGAAGACTTCCCTACGATACGATATCGCCCGTGGTCAAGACCATTTGTTTGATACTGATGTGAACAACTGGTCGACGTTCAAGCAGCAAGCCTTGGATTTTGTTATCAGTGGCTGGTTGAACTAATACCACCAATCCGGGCTACACCTCGCATAAAACTCAACCTGCTTTCTAAAGTTTAGAAATAGTACAGTTAGGGAGCCCAGCAACTACTAGTGTTGAGAAATTCATAATCAAAAATCCAAATGCCATTCGCTTTTCAAATTTCTGTGTCTGTGTTTCTTTGAAGACTATCGCCAAATGCTGAGTCTCAAGTATGTTCGATACACATGGGGATAAGCAAATTAATACGGAGTCATTCAATGACCTGTTCGTAAACGGCAAAGTTTATGCTCATGACTTTATCCCCTTAGCTGCGCGGAGGCAGCAGAAATTTAGCAAACAGCGGAACTTTGTTAATCGAGCCAACATTCGCACAAATACTTAGGAAATATCAGTATAATTGACCTAGCTTTGAGGATCTACCTTTGAATAAGTTTGATCCAACTAATCACTTCTCCTTGTCGGATGTTCTGGTCTGTCTAGAAGGCCTCCTGTTACAAAGATTCTACCACCCCTACTACCTTCACACAGCCAAAGGGATAGAGACTCCCTAATGCCTTAAAATTTTGTGCTCAACCATTTGCACTATACAGCATAGTCTATATCCTGCTGTTTGACTGCAATATGTGCTGCATGATGCGTTTGCCTAGGAGCTATAGGGTAAGTTTGACCACTCATCACACGCCCTGCCTGTCCCTCGCTTGCAGCGGGGCTGGGGTAGCGGCAGGACCAGGGATGGTTGGGGGCCATAGATCCAGGGCAGGGATTCTGCTAGATCAACCCCTGCTGCAAGCCACTGGGCTAGACCATGTACGGTACCTTCACCTTTCTGTACCTAAGTGGAGAAAGCCAGCAGTGGGACTTGGCAGGCCCTTAATTACTTGACATGACCAGCATTTGGCCTGACATTGATGGGCCGCTGCGAGATATTATTAGTGATATCTCGAAGCTATTAACTGTCAAACTGTCCAAGTGACTGCTCTTCTAAGAGGCACGCATTTCTCTTCCAAATTCCGGCTATAGCCTCCATCATTTTATATACCATTTGAAGCAATGGATACCCCAGGTTTCGCCTTTGTCATTGGGGAGGTGAGCATATCGACGCGCATGTAAGAACCAATCGAGTCTGACATCTTCCAGGAAGTGGTATTTCTAAGGCAGTCTGTGTGGCTTTTGCGAAGGGCGGCGTGCAGGGGATTCTAGTGGCGGATATCAACATCAAGACGGCGGAGCAAACTGTCAAGGACTGCACAGCTGTTGCTACGAACAAGAACTTTCGCGCGGAAGCTTTTCACATCGACGTGACGGACGAAGCCTCAGTCAAGAGTGCGACCGCTCGCATGGTCTCTACGTTTGGCCGTATTGACTACTGCGTGAATGGAGCCGGCGTTGGTTTATTATCTCTGCCCAAATGATCATAAATCTGGTACTAATACAATCGTTCACAGGTGCTCGGAGAGGTCGCCTCCGTCGCAAATTCTCCTCTGGAGTCCTTCAGAAGGACCATGGACATCAATGTGCAAGGCACATTTCTCGTTTTAGGCAGTGTCACAGCTGCCATGACATCGCAAGAGCCTCAAGCTGTCGACCCAAATGTTCCTGCGCGCGGGTCCTCCCGCGGTGCCATTGTCAACCTGGGTTCTATCGCATCATTCATTGCGCTGCCACAATCGCCTCAGTATGTTGCGTCGAAGCACGCAGTCATTGGTCTAACAAAGAGTGCCGGTAAGTCTTCAGGTGGCCCTGCGTCAAAACAAACATTTGGACCCGCAGTACTGATGATTCTGTATCCAGCCTTGGACAATGTTGGCAATGGTATCCGGGTCAATTGCGTCTGTCCCTCTTTTGTCGAGACTCCAATGATGCGAACTCTGTTCGCAGCAGCCCCACCTATGGAACAAGCTATCTTGTCTCAACTGCCTATGGGCCGTCTAGCTCTTCCAGAAGAGATAGCGGATCTGATCGTTTTCCTCTGTAGCTCGAAATCGAGTTATGCGAATGGCGGCGTGTTCACATTGGATGGCGCGATGACTGTTGGGCCACACGTCAGTGTGTAGAAGCAAGGTAAATTTGGAGGCAGCATAAGTTTGATAGCTACCAGAAAGCGCACAACCAGTACACACTCTAATTCAGTCGCAATAACTTACCTGTAACAACCGATTTTTATTATCACGACTTCAGTCTTGATCGAAACTTATTGCTATTCATATTTCTACACGTAACATACAATCATTCTACCCAAAGGGTCCAAATGGACCATGATTAAGACACATTGAGATTTAACCAAAAAAAAAAAAAAAAAAAACCCTTAATAAAAATATAGCGGCACTATTTTACACTCGACGACCAGCTTGCTCAGACCAGTCTAGGTCGGACTTCACCACGATGGTTTGCATGGGAACATCCTCAATGGCGGTGCCGGCCTTATCATGACCCGTGATGTTCACCTTATACATGGGCTCATAGTCCGTCATGGTCGTGTCGTCACCATGCAATCTCTCAAACGAACCCTCAGTGTCTGAGTGGCCGAGTTTGCCCCTCTTAGGGGCCTTGTTTATTGGCCTGTTGCTGCCGCTGGCGTAGTAGGTCTTCGAATTGTAGCTCTTGGCGGAGCTGCCCTTGACATCGCCATAACGCAGCTTACGGTAGATGGTCACCATGGTGGGGAGACAGGCGCCGATAATGGCGACGTAAATCTCAATTACCGTTGTAACACCTGGCACAACGAATTGCTCTGGAAGAGTGTCAGTTGATAATCATCATTCGAGTGTACATATAATGACTCACTGGTGAAGTTGATGTTGCCTTGCCTATGCATGATGCCGGTGGTGATGGTTCGTACTAGGCTGGCGGCAAAGGCTCTATTCTTGATCAGAACCATGTTTCGTAACAGTGAGACTCATAGATGAAGACTTACATCCCACCAAGGAAGAAAATGCCAGCAATACCAATCTTCTTCTTGGTCGTTGTGTGGAGCTTCATGACATCGCGGATAGGAAGCATGATAGTCGCCAAATCGATGATGCAGTTGGCGATCGAGTTGCCCAGGAAATAAAGGATGGGGTCGATGCACTTCGTGGTTGGAAGCGCCTGCAACTCCAAATGCCAGAAGGCTGCAAGGGGCGGCACTGAAGGAAGTTGGCAATTTGAATGGCGACTGTCCACAGGATACACATGGTACCCAGGATGTAGCAGCCCCAACGCACGGTCTTTGTGGGGAAGATGCGCCAGTAGAAGGCGAGTACGGAGAGCTTCACAAGCGAAGAGCTGAAGCCGTAAGTGACTTCTGCGGCTAGCAGGGCCTGTGCCCTTTGTTAGCACTTGGGCAGATGGAGCTGATACTTACGTGACTTACCTTGAACAGAACAACGATGTTGTTAGGGTCCTCTGTAGCGACCAACCTGATGTCTCGTCCAAGTCCACCTATGTAGCAAGTGATAAAACTAGATGTCATGAGGCCATGGTGCACGATAAGAGCCGCCAAGCACAGCCAGTCATCAAGATGCCAGCCAGCGCCGCCTATGTGCTTGGAATAGAAACGCAGGACGACTGATATCGTGGCCAGGACCAGGAGTATAGAGCAGATGATGGTCATGCCAGTGGCATCGTTGGAGAAGTCAATCGGCGACGTGTCCACCACCGGGGAGGTGGAGGTGGAGATGCTTGTTTGGTCGACATAGTCTCTTGCTTCACAGCACAATGTAAACAAAGCAAAGAAAGGAAGATGACTTGAGAAGGTGCTTTGATACCGAGAAAGAGAATGAGGCGAGTCTTTTGGGGTCAAGATATCTGTCAGATTAATCCTCACAGGTCAGCGAGCGACCTATTGATGATCACCCCCACCTCATGTCAACGCATCTATTCTTGACGTGCATTAGTGAATCATGTCGATTTAGGGTTAGACACATTTGCAGGGAGTAACGGTACATCCAACGGTACAGGGGTCGATCTGAGAAAATCAGGGCAAGGATGTGACGGACAAGGTTCCCTGGATCTGTCGTGTTTGTGCATGGGTGGCAGGACTCAGAAGCGGCCGACCCCGACGAAGCATGTGGAGACGCACGTGCGATAATGCATATAGAAATGATGGAACCCGGCGCTGCTGCCGATTGCTGCAATGCTGATGCAACGTAGGCGTTCTGTCCGAGAAGCGTCCGCCACGCAGCGGAGTGGAGTGAAGGAGTTGCCCCTGACTCTTGATGTATTAACGACTTATCGTCATGCTCATGCACTAATCATGCCCATTGATGTTGATTATCGCAATTTGAGACTGCTTTGCATTCCGTCCAAACAGGTCCAAAGACTTCGTGACCTCGATTAAAATCTCTCCTTTCCATCGCTCCGCGAAGGCTTGCTAGACACGACCCGCGAAACAACCAGGGCAATATGGCAGCCCCGAAGGACATCCCGTGGTGTCCTACCAGCCCATCAAGCTTTTATTTCAGTTGGCGTACGCCAGCACAGTTGTTCTCCGCCTGCCCTTATGGGCGGTTGTATCCTTGGTGACTCCCTGAGGCCTCACCCGAAGTGGAATGCCAAACAAGCGCTGCTCAGCCGAGTAGCCTACGTCGCTACAGATATCAAGTCCAGAATAGGCGTCACCGAGAAGCTGTCGCTTGAGCCGGGAAAAGAAGGGAGCGTTTTCAGATCGTACAACCGTCGGAACTCAAGGTCTATAAAGGTCCGCTCGAATCAGACGTTGTCAAGCCAGCACCCGTGGGCGGAACGTGGTTCCCGCATGCCCCGAAGGAAAATATCGGCCCCAAGACGGTGATTCTTTACCTCCATGGAGGAGCCTTTATCCAGGGGATGGCAGAGATGCGTACTGCGAGTTTCCCGCCAAGACAATGTTAGAGCGGGGCGGAGCGGAGGCCGTCTTTTCCGTCCAATATCGCCTCTCTGGATGGGCGGGACTCTGCCCCTTTCCGGCAGCACTGCAGGATGCGCTTACAGCCTACGAGTTCCTCCTCCGCGACCTGCAGATACCGCCTCGGCACGTTGTCTTGTGTGGCGACAGCGCCGGAGCCAACCTTGCCATCGCTCTTTACGTTACATTAGCGAGTTCGGCGTCGAGTTGGGGATCCCGTTTCCTCGTTGTGCCACTCTGATGTCTCCTTGGGTGGCTCCCTTGGACTATGAGACGGAAGCCAGTACGCGCCGGAACTCGGACTTTCTGCCAACGTCGTTTCTACGCTGGGGAGCGCTTACATATACAGCGGGTCACCCGAATGCTACCAAACACGCTTACATCACACCACTCGGAAACCCATTTGCCCTTCCGATTCCCATCTTCGTCAACGTGGGCACAGCCGAGATCCTGCTCGACGCAATTAAGCGTTGGGTTGAGGAGATGAAGCAAGTCAAAGACAACCATATTGAGCTGCACCAGGAAGACGCTGCTTTGCATGACACCTTTCTCGTCGCGCAGTTGCTTGGTTTTGAGGAGAGTGCCCAGAAAGTCATCTCCGCAATGGGTGCTTTCATCCGCAGCCATTGAAGCACCCTGGTTCAGAATTCGCTGTGCTTAGTCTTGGACTGGACCCCTGGGCGGATGAACACAATGTACAATCAATGGTATGCTTTGGTGTAAACAAAATGATAAGCTCGAGGAAGTTCGCTTCACTCTTTGCGGGTCCAAATTAGACCGATTGACGTGCCTACTCTGTGACTTGTTCTGGAATCATACGATAGTTGCACGTACGTGGTGTTCCCACTAAAACTCAAGTCGCTTGAGCTTACAGAGTACAGACAGAGGTGGCCTGCCGAAAGAAATAGGGACTTTGGGAGAGTAGACCTTCTCCCGACATGGCGCAGAACATGCAGCGGCCGATTGCAGAGCGCGGTCAGTAATGTGATGGGCATGCAATGTCCAAGATGGGTAACTAGAATGCCCTGGCCACATGTTTGCCGTTATGACCTGATAAAATTCAAGATTAATAGAGTACCATTTTTCACCTCTATAACCAATAGGCTAGGTGGTTATTTTTTGTGTCAACCTGGGGACAATAGCACTAGACTGTTCCAAGTAACCCTGCCAGTCTTGAATTCACCACGGCACTTGTGCTTACATCAAGCCCAGCTCATTAGGGCATGTAGTTCTCTTGTCATCGCCTAATGGCACTAAACTAGGCAGTTATTCCCTTTGTCGTACTCTCTGTACATAGTCTAGTCGGCCAGCTAAAGGATGAACCTAAGCCCCATTATCGCACTTTGTGGCAGGCAGGCATTAACATACCGTAAGAACCAATTGATCACGACTCACTTCAAAGACACCCCTTATCAGGCGGAAACTAAATCGTCAATCATCCCGGAGTTCAGCTCGCAGCACAAGGCGGGCTGCAGCGGAAGTGGATCAGGTCCACCGTGTCTATGAGAGTGCGTGCAATGGATGTGTACCTTTCTAAAATTACCGCCAAACTACTGCTTAGTGTCAGGTCTTTTATTGCACCTGGGATGCCCAGTATGAGCTAAGGAAAGGAAGGTTAGAGAATCAAGTGGCGGTTAAGGGACTCTGACAGGACCAGGTTTCTGGGCGGCCCACCCTCATCAAGCGTCAATCGCGTGGGGCAGGAAGTGGATCGAGGTGTTTGCAGGTCTCGGCAAGCATGCAAGGCAAGTATTTAACAGCTTCCATTCAAAGAGGTCGATTTGGGTCTAGAAGTTCGTCTGATGTCTATTACAGGCGGCTGATGGGAAATACCGATCAGCAATTGATTACAGGGATTGCCCTTGTCCCTGTCCTCTTCCTCCGGAGTGATTGTCACGGTGTATGTGATGCTTGCTGATGGCTTAATTACCATCTTCTTGAGGTCGGTAAGCTCTAGACTAAGTAGCAAACTGAGGAGTTGGCCAATTAGAACCGTACAAGAACTAAATACATTAGAGGTCTAGTAAAGAGGTCGACTATAGATGTACCAGGATTTTACGTCGCTACATCACGCTACATCTTAGCTGGCAGGTTCACAGCGGCTCATGAAGTCGTTCCACGTAATGAGACGTTGTGGGGCTTTACTTACCTTAGTAGTCTGCAGCTTACCGACCTCAGAGATACGAGGACCATGTGAAAGTACCATACACAAGATGGAACTCACGTATACTACCCAAGCGGTGGATTAGGGATCACTGCTTAGCAAGTAACCAACGATATGTCTTGTCTGCGACATGTCTCCACGTCAGATTTAGAGCGAAGCAACGAACGTTTTGGCTCCTGGTCCCTTCAAATAAGTTGCATTCCCCAGCAATCGAGAGGCAAGGGGTTTCAGTGATACCACTGCTCGATGTTGTATTTTTGCGCGTTCCTTTATTTGAATCTTGACTTTGTCGGACACGTACACTCTTTAGCGCTGTATTTTCGTTCACTCACGGAAGCCCTCCAAGATGGACGGCCTTCCTTCGGGCGGCGCTGAGCCCGTCGCAGTTGTGGGAATCGGTATGCTCTTCCTGAGACGCCTTCGAAGACAATCATAGCTTACAACTTTCACTCAGGTTGCCGCATGCCCGGGGAGGTCAGGAGCGCATCTGATATGTGGAGGCTCCTCATGTCCAGGGAATTGGGAGATCAGAGAAGGTCCCCAAGTCGCGTTACAACATCGATGCCTATCTCCACCCCAACAATGAGCGCCCCGGCAGCTTTAACGTGCCGGGTGGTTTCTTCCTAGAGGATGACCTTGATGCGTTTGATGCAAGCATGTTCAACATATCACCAATTGAGGCGCTCTGGATGGATCCGCAACAGCGCAAGCTTCTAGAAGTTGTGTATGAAGCATTCGAAAACAGTGGAACAACACTAGACCAGGCAGCCAACCAAACAATAGGCTGTTTCATCGGCTGCTTCTCGTTGGATTTCCAGTTCATGACGATGAAGGAGTCGGACTTTCGTCATTCCTATGCTGCCATGGGAGTTGATACTGGAATATTGTCAAATCGTATCAGTCATGTCTTTGATCTCAAAGGACCTAGGTAAGCTATCATCAATTGGATAACCTCAATAAATACTAACATTATTCACAGTGTTATGGTCAACACAGCGTGCTCTTCATCTCTGTATGCACTAGACTTGGCTTGCAAGGCTATTGCCTCAGGGGAATGCGATGGTGCTATAGTTGGAGGTACCAACTTGATGTTGACTGTTGACCAACAAATGAACACGGCAAAAATGGGTGTTCTGTCGCCAAACAGCCAATCTCGGCCCTTCGATAACTCTGCTGATGGCTATGGACGAGCAGAAGGTATTGGAGCAATTTACCTGAAATCTTTGAGCGCGGCCCTTCGAGATGGTGATCCAATCCGCTCAGTTATCCGCTCAACAGCGACCAGCCAGTAGGTTCACATTTCAAACTTACAGACGAGATGCTGACAAAAATCTTTAGCAACGGCTACAACGGAGACAGTATCAGCCGCCCCAGCGTAAAGGGCCAAACAAATGTGATTTCGCTGGCCTACAAGCTGGCTCGGCTGGAGCAGGATACTACGGAATACATCGAGTGCCACGGTACGGGTACGCAAGTAGGTGACCCTATCGAAGTCAAAGCAATCCACGAAGCAATGGGTGCCGTCAGGCTACCCGGGAATCCAATATTGATTGGTAGTGTGAGGAACCCTTTCTGTCTATTTGAAACAACTACATCTGACATACAGCGTGTAGGTCAAAGCAAATGTCGGCCATGGTGAGGCCGTGAGCAGCATTGCCACGCTTATCAAAGCAACCCTAGCTCTTGAAAATGGTGTTATACCTCCAACAGCTGCATTTAAGAAGCCAAATGCAAAAAGTATGTTCAAAAGAAGACGATCTCTGGACAAAGAAGTCTGTTTAATAACATGGAGCTGACCTACCTGGCTGCATCTAGTACCCTGGGATCAGTATAATGTCAAAATTGTGACGGAACCAACACCTCTCCCTCCTTCTGCCCGAATTGGCGTTAATGCTTTTGGTTACGGTGGAACCAATGCTCACGCCATCTTAGAGAGTGTTTATAATCTCATACCGGGATACTCTGGTCATAAGTCCATGATCCAAGCCAAGGAGACCGCTACAAGCGTCATTACGGAAAATGAAACATTTGAGAGGCAGCACCTGCTTCTCTTCTCTGCACACAGTAGGCCAACTCTCGAGAATATTCTCGCCGACGTATCGAGTACTTGCAGTGAACTCAAATTGGTCGATCTTGCTTATACTTTGGGTGCACGTCGAACCAAGCATGAGCAACGAACATTTGCGGTTGTCAAAAACGACAGCTTCTCGTCGGAAATCACTGCAGCGGCTCGCACTATTACTTCCAACACAGCTGGGGAATGCGTGCCTGCTTTTGTGTTCACTGGTAAGAATCAACTTTTCATCTACGCAGGTACGAAATAAGTAACTGACCAATATTTGGTTAGGCCAAGGTGCACAATGGCCACGCATGGGCTCCGCTCTACTTCAAACTTATCCTTCTGTCCTTCAAACTATTCGCAAGCTCGATCATCACCTCTCGACCCTCACTGCTGCTCCATCATGGACTATTGAGGACATCCTAGTGAACCCTGAGCAAGCTGCTCTTGTCAACGAGCCTGAGTACTCCCAACCCTTATGCACTGCTGTGCAAATAGCGCTTGTGGATTTGATGGCAAGCTGGTCCCTACGACCTGTGGCTACCATTGGGCACTCGTCAGGTAAGTGTAGAAAGCCTAGAACGATACTTGGTTCTTGCTAATGCTGAGTAGGTGAGATTGCTGCAGCATACGCCGCCAAAATTATCTCTGCTGAAAATGCGATCACGGCCGCCTATTTCCGAGGCAAAGTAGTTGCATCTCTCACCACAGACGGAGCTATGCTTGCTTTAGGCAAAAGTGCTGAAGAAGCACTGAGGTTCATTGAAGAAGAAGCTTGCCGCGATCAGGTAGTGGTTGGCTGCCATAACTCTCCTAGCAGTGTCACACTGAGTGGTGACCGGGCAGCAATCGAAAAACTCAAAAAGCTGCTGATAGCAAGGAGGTCTTTGCTCGCGTCCTGAAGACGGGGGCAGGGCCTATCACTCACATCATATGACTGAAGCTGCTTCGAAATACCTGGAGTGTCTGCAAAACGAGTCAATCACTGGTGAAGCTGTTTTGGCGAAGATTCCAATGTTCTCTACGGTCCAGGCCAAGCCCATCGAGGAAACTCCTGACTCATACTGGGTCAGCAATTTGAACAGTCCAGTACTGTTCAACCAAGGTGTTCAATGCATGTTGAAGGAAATGCCTGAGATCAACTTGCTGATCGAGGTTGGCCCCACGCCGCCCTGAATGGGCCGCTGCGTCAGATATGCCGTGATGTTGGTAAACCAAGCATGAACTACCTACCGACATTGAAGCGGGGAGCAAATGATTCCGATCAGATTTTGCAACTTGCTGGTAACCTCTGGGTTCAAGACGCCAAGTTTGATATCGAGACAGTTTTGGGTGTGGAGAAGTTGGAAAAAGACGGACGCATTACCGTTAGCAAGGGTTCCCTCCTCGTGGACCTTCCCAAGTACCCTGGACATACTCGAAGCCCAACCTTGCTGAGGCTCGTGCAAGCAAGGAGCATCGAGGAATGAAAGAGCCACGTCACGATATTCTAGGTCGTCGAATTCTTGGAGGCTCGCCATTGGAGCCGGTGTGGCGGAACGTGTTGCGCCAAAGAGACTTGCCTTGGCTTACTCAGCATAAACTTGCCGGAGAAGTCATGCTTCCGGCTGCGGCTTATCTGGCACTCGCCATAGAAGCTATTGAACAAATTAACAGCCATTCACAAGTGCCTCTTGATATTCATAGCTACACCATGCGAGATGTGGTTATATCCACGGCAACCGTAGTTCCAGACGACGATGAAGGAACTGAGACCCTGTTCCGTCTTTGCCCCGTTGATGGCAAACTGGACATCTCTCAAGACGGAAAGACAAGTCAATGGTACGAGTTCTCTGCCTCTTGCTGCGTTTATGGGGCTTGGAAAGAGGCCGCAACTGGCCTCGTTGGACTCAATGCAAAGGGTCGAGCTGTTGAGCACAAGCCCCACATTCTACCGGCCACTCCTAACCGAGACAATCATCTTGACTGGTTGGATAAGGAGAGAGAGCTTGAGTCGACCTTGGCCCTGCCTTCCACCACATTAGTGATGTCTACACTGACGGCAAGTCGCACATTGTTCGGGGTGACATGAAGATTAGTCGAGAATGTGGGTTGATGGAAGCCGAGTCTTGTTACGTGCTTCATCCAACAGTCATCGACTCTTGCCTGCAGCCTTTTGTCGAGATGTTGCACAAGGGTCACTTGGATGAAATGCGATGTGGCATTATTCCAACCCACTTTGGAGAAGTCACAATTTTCCCTCCTACTAGCGAGCATATGGCAAATAAGTGTCTCGTTCAACTATGGACTGACGAGCTAGGCCAAAGATCGTACTCCTCAAACGTTCAGCTGGTGGGTCACGATGGCACCCTCTTGGTTGACATGACCGACTCTCGATGCCTTCTATACCGTGCTGCTCTCCCACAACATATGCAAGGCAATCTGCAGCGTGACCTCTACATGCAACAAACTTGGGACGTCGACCTTGACTATATAAGCTGGGCCAAGGAAGCAAACTATTTCTCAAACAAATCGTTCCGCGTATTCGTCAACACCTTGTTACACAAAGATGCTACCATTCAGATACTTTGTGTCGACCATAACCTGATTCCGACTGTCTTGGCTGAGCTACCGGCCATCCGCATGACGGTGGCGGTTTCCTCCGAGAAAGACGGTGAGCTTATTGCTTCGGCTTATGCAATGAACGAGAACCTGAAGTTTGTGGGCCGAGAAACAATCTTCCTAGATTCACAGAAGACAGAGGGCAAGTACAGTCTCGTCCTTGGCTCAGATCTCGCGGAAGAAGAATTGCAACAAGTGCATAAACTGATGCCTGTTGGAGGCCATTTGCTACTACATCTCATCAGACACGATTCTTCTCATTACAAGTCTATTCTCAATTCAACGAATTTTGCAGGTGTAGAGCAAATTCTAGAGGATAACATTATATTGACCCAAGCATTAGCGAGAGATCCTCCAACCAATGGCTACCATGCGCCCAATAACGAGATTACCCTTGTATACCGAGACTCGCCTACATCTCTGCATGTTATTGTCTCCAACAAACTGGAACAAGAGGGATGGAAGGTGGCCATACAAGCCCTCGGCTCCGTCAGCGAGGCTTCGGATCGGCCAGCAATTCTACTGGCTGACACTGAGAGTGCACTACTGGCGCAGCTTGAAGAGCAAGATTTGAAGGGCTTGATTGCTCTGACCGAGAACGCCCCTGCCATGGTTTGGGTGACCTCTGGCGGACTTCTCACCGCCGACAAGCCTGAATATGGCCTCACTGCTGGAGCCGCCCGGACAATTTGCAATGAAAAGGGATCGTTGGATCTTGTCACTGTGGACTTCAACCCCAAGAACACCACTGAGAATCGTGTAGCCGATCTTCTCATTGATATCGTGTATCGCCAGCGCAAGCACGGTCGCAACGGCGAGACTGAGTACTGCATGCAAAATGACATTGTCTACATTGGGCGTTTGGTTCCCAGCAAATCCCTCAACGCCAGATTCGTTCCTGATTCCGGAGAGACAACAAAAGTTCAAATGCATGACGGTCTTATGCTGACAGCTGAGACTAAAAACGGTGCTATTGTGTACCGCCAGGCCGCCGAGGACAAACCAAAGGAACTCAAGGCCGACGAAGTAGAGGTCAAGTTGCCGCTCTGGGTCTATCAGCGGCCGATGGTGCCGACGACTCCGCTTTCCTCAGCCACGAGCTTGTGGGAACTGTCGTCCGCATAGGTTCCGACGTGACTAATGTCGCTCCTGGTGTGCATGTAGCTGGATTCGCGCTCGAACAGCTATCTACGATACAACGGGCATCATGTCGTCTTGTGCAGCCGATCCCCGAGAATTGCTCCCTCACGGAAGCTGCAAGTCTACCTTCGGCATTTGTTACAGCCATGTACGGACTTGAGGAGCTAGCTCGAGTCATTCCTGGGGAAAATGTTGTCATTTTTGATGGCATGGGTGCAGTGGGACAGGCAGCTGTCCAGCTGTGTGGATTTCTACACGCGAATGCTATCGTTGTCACCTCGTCGCCAGCAACGGAGGCCTATTTCTCCGACTATGCCTCAACCTCGGACTCAGTCATTCTACTCAAGTGGGATAGCAGCTTATCTCAGAGTCTGAAAGCGTCAACGGCCGGACGCGGAGCTAACGTCGTTCTCTACCCGGCAACTGCCGACCGTGCAGTTATCATTGAATGTGGACGAGTATTGGCTCCATTTGGTAGAATAGTGAGTGTAGGCCACACCAATGACTATCGCTCCATTTCTACAGATATTCCAATCGGCTCGCTGGGATTGAGTTTCTTCCAATTCGACCTGCCCACCGTCATCAAGCACCGCCCTCAGATTGTTGCCACGTAAGTCGCCGGCAATCAGTATCATATGCTTAACTACTCACATATCGCAGGCTCCTCAAGCGTTGTATGGCACAATACAGGAATGGCAGCATTAAATCGTTGGAAAATATTCAAATCAAGACACCTAAAGAGGTCAGTCAGGCAATCTCATCGATCCCAAGTGAGATGTGCGCTGGGAAATACGTTATTGCCTATGATCAGGATGCCGTTTTCGAGGTTTGTAGCACTGTTCTATTCGATCTTGAAGTTGACTAATTCGGGTCAGGTTGCTCCTTCACCTCGACCTCTTAGGTTCAGAGATGATGCCACCTATCTTCTCGTCGGATGCCTTGGCGGACTGGGAAGACAGGTAGCACTCTGGATGGCGGAGCAAGGTGCTAAGCATTTGGCTTTTGTTTCCCGTTCAGGAACAGACAGCCAGGCCGCGGCGAGAACCGTTGAACTTCTCAAAGACCGTGGAGTTAATGCGTTAGTCCTGCGCGCCGATATCACAAGTCAAGATGATTTGAGCAACGCACTTTCCACAATAGACCCACGTGTGCCGATACGCGGAGTCATCAACGCAGCCAGTATTTTCCGTGACGCATCCTTCAGCAAAACAACAATAGACGCTTGGAAAGAGGTAGTCGAAACGAAGGTCAAGGGCTCGCTCAACTTGCATAAGCTGTTGAAGGATGAGTCGTTGGACTTCTTTGTTATGACTAGCTCCGTGGCGTCAATTCTTGGATCGAGTGGTCAGACCAACTATAGTGCAGGTATGTATTTTCTCACCTCTTGACACGAAGTCGCTAACATGTCCCTAGCCAACTCCTTCCTCGATTCTCTGGCCCGTCATCGTCACTCACTTGGCCTTCCTGCTGTCTCGCTCATACTCCCGGCCATCTTTGGAATTGGGCACATCGCCGAAAACCGTGAACTCGAAAACGCGATCCTGATCAAAGGAATGTATGGAATACGCGAGAAGGAAATGCTGCAAGCTTTCGAGGTTGCGATGACGCCACAACAGTCGTTGCCCCAAGGAACTGACCATATAATCGTTGGACTCCAGCCAAGGCGCTTTGGTCCTGCAGTCAGAGCCGCAGGGGCCCATGTGCTATCCAAGGAGAACCCTCGGCTCAGCTGGATCGCCGCATCTGTCGACGAGCAAGTTGGTGGTAGCGGCTCCAGCAACAGCTCTGGCGTTGGCAGCGTTGAGGATATCCTTGACATATTACGCCAGGGTAACAACCTAGAAGAGGCGGTGACACTTCTGACCACTGTTATATGCCGGCGGCTGGGCAGGCTGTTAATGATTGAAGAAGAGGCCATTTCAGCAACACAAAGATCCGTCGCAAGTCACGGACTCGACAGTATGATTGGCGCCGAGTTTCGCAACTGGATATTCCGCGAGTTCAAGATTAATGTTCCCTTCCAGCAGCTTTTGGCTGGGAGCTTGACTATTGCGCAGCTTGCGCGGATGATATGTGAGCAAGTTAGTGGGGCTGGACAGTAAATAATTTGGGATCTTGAGGCACGACTGTGAGTGAATAAGTACATAGAAACAGCAAAAACATTGCTCATGTTTTTTTCATTATCTCCTTGTTCTTGAAACCAACTCTATATATAAAAATGAATAAGGGATGAGAAGAACTTAACATTGCCAACTTTGATTCTCTTTGTACTGTATAGTTTGTGGCGCGTCTCATGACTCGGTATCAATACAGCTGGCCATTTGAGTGCCTCTCTTTTCTTCAAAAACGTATTCGGCTCGTGTTTAAAATCTTGGCTTCAAGTGTTATCCAGATGGAGATGACTTCTAGCAAAACAAGATTTATGCCGACATACCTTATTATTTACCCCTGTGTCGTTTGACAAGTGATGAATTATTTTTTACTAATAAATAAAAGAGCATTAGCAGAATATAGGGTGATCAATTGTCCTAGTCGAAATCTAAGAATAAACTCTAGTTTAGCAATTTCAGAGATTTGTATACACAATAAAAGGAATCTGCTGCAATGTAGCCTGCATGCAGAGTTGAAGAAGCCCGACGCAAGTTATGTAGCCTGATGCTTACATCGAGGTCCCGGTGTGACCGAGACCGCCCTCAACTGCTCATGGCTGGTTAAACGCACAGCGACAACCCGCCAAAAAGCCTAGCGACAGTCTTCGGCAGAGCCGAGGAACCGGAGACCTGAGTTTCTGCGAATTTTCCGAATTTTTTCCGGTGCTGCATAAGCAGTAACAGATGTTTGGATGATGACTGAATACGGAATCCACCCCGCGGGCTGGTCCGCGGGCCTAATCCCCTTTTCGCTGAGCTCTTCAATACACTCTTACACAGAATTGTGAGTCTCGAAATGGCGACGAAGCGACGTCTAGGAGGAGAACCAGTAGCAATGGTGCAGCAGTGGAGTCGGCCTCCTCCGTCATGCCGGCCATGCCGCGAGAAAAAGCGGCGATGCGACCGGAACCAGCCATGCTCAAACTGTTCTCAAAGAAGTATCATATGCAATTATTCTGAGCCGGGCCTCTACGGAGTAAACGATGCTGCATCGGTTGCTGCTGCTACGACGGGTGTCAGGGCGGTCAATACTGAAAGTCCAGCGCCGTCCGCTGCACACCCGCAATCCCCTGCGTTGTAAATTTACTCTACTCGCAAAAATCAAAACATTTTTTACTAACACGTTTATGAGGAATCCCGACGACGTCTTATCACGCCTTCGCAGACTTGAGAACGCCGTATTTCGCCAGGAGAACCCTTCATCCACACCAGCGTGGACCCCGCCTAGCGGACCAGGTATTGCCTCAGCCAAATGTATAAAGCCATACTAATTTCGTCGATGCGATATCAACGTTCAATTGACAACTAACTGATAGTTTGATCACAGCCACATCCTCTTCAGTAACGTTCACGCCAACCGAGACAGCTGACGCACGGGGCAGCAGCTAATAGCTAGCCTGGTGGCCCGTTTACCTCCCAAAGAACAAGGCACGATATTGCTTGAACATTTTGTAGATACATTACATGCGAATTTTGAAGTCTTGCATGTTCCTTCTATTCGGAACATGTTACAAAAGATCTACTGGAATCTTGGTCGAAAGCAACTGCCTAGCATGGTCGATATACTATTGCTGTATAGTATATTTGCAGGATCAATGCTAGCCACTACGTCAGAGATCCTGGAAAGGCTAGATTCCACGAAGGAAGATTCAACAAGAGACTTCTCTACATATTGTCGTCTGGCAATGTCTGTGCTGGATAATTTTGATCATCCCTTGCCCCTTTCCACCACGGCCCTGACAGGAGGTGCGACGTTGGCATTTGTGCTCAGCAACTCAGAAGGACCTTCGACCAGACTCATAGGACTGCGAAGTCGCTGTCTAGCTATGGCACGCGCGATGCAGATTCATCGTCTGGATACGGCCAGGAGCCGTGAAGAACGAAGGCAGAAAGGGTGCGATATGATTGAGATTGAGGTCCAGAGAAGATTGTGGTGGCATATGGTGGCGACCGACTGGTCAGTATTAATTTTCATGCATCATATTTACCTGCTGATAAGTCCCTTCAGGTTGAGCGCATTCTCTGGAGGCCCGCATGAAGCCGTGTATATGTTGCATCCCAAGCATATGAATGTCAATCTTCCAGCCAATGTGGACAATGAATCAATAACCTCTACAGCTATTAGCCAGGAACCTTCTCTTTCTACACCCACGGCAATGTCTGCCTTTATACAACGGGTCAAACTATCAGAAGTATGCCGCGAGATTGTCGATACTCTGCCCTCAACCTTACTTGATGAGCCCGACCCACCGTATGAGGCCATCCTTGCCATGGATGAGAAACTGCAAAGCTACCTAAGGCAGCTTCCTGTATTCTTCCGGCTGGATTCTACCAGCGTGCGTGAAAGTGAAGAGGTCATCAAGCAGCGACCACATATCATCTGGCAAAGACTCACTATACACTTCAGTCTATATTCCCGCCTTTGTCGGCTTCATCGTCCATATCACCTCGAAGGTTCAACAAACCCAAAGTACGCTCATTCCAGAACCACATGTATTCGTTCTGCTCAGAAAGTATTGGAAATAAGGAGCGCCTTGGACGACGCAGCGACTCCATTAAAGTTCACGTATTCCTGGATCATAATGCAGCATGTCTATATGGCGGCTCTCACCTTAGCTACGGATGTCTCATTCAACCCTGACGCACCAGATGCGGAGGCACGAAAATCCAAGGTCATGGGCGCTTACGATAGTTTGGAGAAATCGAAGGAGAATCCAAATACCTCGTGGAACGAATCCAGAAAAATATGCAGAACATCATTGAAACATTGCAAAAGTCGAGATTGGAGGTACAGAATTCTCAAATTGACGGTTACGAATCAAATGTGGGTAGGGGTCTCGATGAGCCGAACCCATCGATTTCAGCAGGTGAAAGTATCATGGAGGAAATGATTCGACCATAGCTTACAACAGTATGATGAAGATAAACGGGCTAGGCTCTGTAGAAGAAGCTACTAAGGCAACAGGCGCCATGAGCAAAGAAGATTTGGACCAGCTATGGTCGGACTTTCTTGCTGCTGCGCTGGGACTCAGCTCGAATCAGTGGACTTCTCTGCTTGACGATATGGACTTTGGATTTGACTCTGGACCTTTGTGAAATAAGATGGGCAGCGGTCGATGGGGGAATGTCAGAGGCTCTGTGTGGTGTAGAAGGCGCAACACGAATTCTATGATGCTGTTTAGGAAGGTGTATCCTGTTGAAGTTAAGTCAAACAGAGTCCCTCACAAGATTCATATGATGAGATCGAGTAGAGCCATAAATTGATTGCGATGAGGAGAGCACTATCAAACGGTTGAGTTGTGATCCGAGCTTCCATTTG
Organism: Albifimbria verrucaria; assembly: GCA_020081605.1. NCBI lineage: Eukaryota > Fungi > Ascomycota > Sordariomycetes > Hypocreales > Stachybotryaceae > Albifimbria > Albifimbria verrucaria. The sequence goes on from JAHREC010000013.1 coordinate 7,220,659, forward strand.
AAGACTAAAGACCATCTCCTTGAGCGCCTTAAGGAGCCGGAAATGTTACGAACAAGGAGAGTGGCCCATTACAATTGGGAACATCTAGGAACATTGAAAACCCAAGAAAATTAGCTATAGTAGATATATCAGTATTTCCTATGGCTACGTATAGCTACATCGTAACCGTAACAGTTCATAGCTTCCAAATGTTGTCTCATGTACTGTCACTGACTAAGACATTGTGGGGTTGCTATATAAGAAGATACGAACGAACAATCTTGTTACTACAGTGGAGACTACGTTTCCAAAAAATTCAGTAAACACCCACACATGTTGGAGAGTTCTTATTCGCATTGCGAAAAATATATTGCTTGTGTCTGGGAATCTTTAGGGAAACGATTTAGTAAAGGCCAGAAGGGCCTGTTGCAATGAGGTTGGTATGCCAACATGCCAATCACATCACACGCCATGCGGCCGTAATTAGATTGCCAAATCCAGTAATTGGCCCGCGGGTCTCCGCGGGTCTCCGCTGGCTCTTTTCATATACCACGGACTCTTCATGTGTATAAAAGAATCTAAAACGTCGACCAAACGATCCAACGCATCCAGTCCCCAAAAGAATTACTTATAACCCATACAAGACATCTTTTGATCTTATCTTTGAACTTATTCAACATGGTCGGTGCGAGGAAAGCCATTATTATTGGGAGCGGACCGGCTGGCTTAGCCACCGCCTTGCGCTTGCAGCAGAAAACCAACATCTTATGCACTGTATATGAGCTCCGTGCCGAACCAACAACTCTAGGTGGCGCCGTGGGTATTCCATCAAATGGATTACGACTGCTGCAGCGCCTGGGCGTGTATGACGGGATCATGTCCCGTGGCAGTAGCCATTCCAACCTACGTATCCATTCCATACGGGGAGGCATTGTGGGCGAGCAGGCTCTTCTCAGTAAAGCTGAGGAGGAGACTGGTTTCGGCTACGTGCGAGTCAAGCGCACGGACCTTGTTGATGTTTTGCTCAATGCAACCAAAGAGGCTAAGATTCCTGTTATATACAACAAACGGATCACTATCATCGATGACACGGAAGCAAAAGTCCAAGTCGCCTTCTCAGATGGCACGATAGACACTGCAGACCTTCTTATTGGCTGTGACGGAGTTCATTCCACAGTGCGGCGTCTCTACGTTGATCCGCTCCAGACACCCGAGTACTCGGGAACAGCCGGGCTTTGTACAATCATGCCTTCATCGGAACTACCCGACTCTGTTGCCTCCCAATTGCGAGGGATGAACATCACCATGACGCAGGAGGGAATGTTTCTTACAATGACTTGTACAGCGAATGATGATGAGATCTTCTGGGCGTTCTCGAGACGAATGCCAGTACCGGAGCTGGAGGATACACGAGATGGTTGGGAAGTGCGCCGCCAGCAGGAGGTGGAGGGATTCAAGTCATCCATGCGCAGTATACTGTCGGCTGCTAAAGGTGAATGGGGCAATAGCATGCGAATGATTGTCGACAAGACATCCGCTATACAGTTCCATCCTGTGTACAAGCTTCCACTCGGAGGGACCTGGTTCAAGGGCCGTGTAGTTCTTCTTGGTGACGCTGCTCATGCCATGCCACCACATGCCGGGCAAGGTGTTTCTATGGCTCTAGAGGATAGCTTTCTACTTGCTCGCTTGCTCGCAGATAGTGGGGCTTCTCTTGGAGATGTCTATCAGACATATGAACACATAAGAAGGCCACGAGTCAATGAGATTGCCAATCGCTCAGTGCGCAATGGAGAGGCGAGGGAAAAACTGGGCCATGGGGATTATGGTTCAAAGAGCTTGGGATATGGCTATATCTAAAGGGATACTGGACTTTAGGTCTGGACCGGTGGGGATCGCAACATAATCAAGTGGTCTATGATATCGAGGAAGAACCAATTGTATGCAAAATGCATACCGAAACTGTCGGATAGGTTTCAATACTTGGGATGCATTCCTCGAAAGAAGCCTATCTGCTGATGGTCGGACACGAGATTTCACACATGTAAGCATTAGATACAATCCTGAAGTTCCAAAAAAAAAAAAATCGCCAAGGCGAAGTTCAAAACGTTGCCATCTGACCCCGAAGCTATCAGCCTTACTAAACAGATTCGCCAAAGGACGTTTCGTATGAGGCAAGAGTATGTTTTCATCAAATCCACACCAAAGGTGGTTAGAGAAGATAATCAAGAACTACGGCGAGATCTCAAAAACACCGAAAAAGCTTTCCCTGTTGATGTGACAAAAATATACTAAGAACCATGTCCTCAGTGAATCCATAACGAGGAGCTATAAAAGCAACTGGATAGGACGTCAATAAATCTTAAACTTAGCAAAGATGCCAAAGTTAACCCTAGTGTGCAATACCAGCTAGAAGAGCGAGCACAGTTGCAAGTGATATTGAGCGTCTTCGGACAGGATTCAAGTACGAAGTACCTCACAGACCGCAAGATCTAAGCTATTGACCTCATGGTTCGCCTAGGTTCCCATCGTGAGGCCTCTCCTTCCCCCAGTCGCCATGCACACCACATCCTCTCAGCGGAAGTGGGATTCGCCTGGGTTCCCGGCCATCAAACTTGCGGTTCCCAAGACCAAAGCCCAGGAAAATACCCCTTATTCCTTGTAGGACACAACGAAAATTCTGTTTAGGTGAACAACAACTTCCATACAATTTGGGCATGCGCGTATTCAAACGTGTATTGGATATGACGGACCATGTGGAGAGTGTGTATCTGAGGCATGAGGGCAGCGAAGGAAGATTTGTTTGCCGCCATCCAAAATTTGCATTTTTAGGAGACTTCTTAGTTAATTTAGATGGCGTCAAGAAGCATCTGAAACCGGTACAGGGCGTTAATCTTCACAAATGACCTGTTTCACGAGACTATTCAGAGAATTGACTACTGTATCTGCAAGCGACATTGGAATTAGCATCAATAGCGAGGCACATTGGATCTTGTATCGAGGTTCAAGCTTGACAACACTCAGGGCGGATGACGCGCCCCAAACCTACAGCCTTTGTTCCAATCTCATCCCCTTACTTGTGTTGAGTGACTCTATGCAGGCGCAGCTGTTATGTGGCCTGTTGATAACAGTTCAACGTCCCAGCAAAGCACAGTGCCCACTTGCACTTCAGGCCATAGATCCACAGTAGTCCAAATAGTCCACGTTTCATTTAAATATGATTGAAATGCAACCGAATGATGGATCTTAATAATGATTATAATTAATTATTACATTAGTATCCTCCTGTGTGATGATCATTTCATTGACAACTCAGATGAAATGGCAAAAATGAAATGACAGGAGGGAGGCCCCACAACCATCCCTTGTGACGCCAATCTCGAAAAAGCAGATATATTGGAGATATCGCCGTTGCGGATTGGAAGAAATCTGTGTTCTCCCTTTTCAGCTCAAGGCAGTCGAAATCCTTAGGATAAACATGTCTGAACAACATATTTTCCTGGTGCCGCCAAAGAGGAATTATACTCCCCAGGCCAGCCCCCGAGCCCAGGATTTCTCTAGCTGCTCACCTCGCCTGGATCTCAAGGCTATCAGGACGCGACTTCAATTGCTGTAGATGGGATAATAAACAGTTATTGAATAAGTATCAAGGTAGCTCGCTGTGAAGAATGAAACACGAGGAATTGTAGTAAATATGATAGCAGATAGAACGGACAGACGTTAGCCGACAAGGACTGGTAAGCTGCATAAAGACAAAAGCTAAGGTTCGGAATATACACGTGCCATAGGTTCAAAGTTCCCTTTTGGATTTTCTACCGGATGATAATAGATGAATACCTTCTGCTAGTAATACTCGATTTATATAATACTATCATGACCCAGCATAAAACCTTACCCAGATCCTGAACTCGGGTAGCTAGTACCCTGCCTCGCTGCCAACACACTTGTAGCAACTGAATACACCATTCGGATCGACCGCTTTCTTAATCCTGAGCAGACGTGGATAATTGGAACCGAATTGCAAGTCTTGCCAGTTCTCTTCTACGCCGTATTGCTCATTATAGTATGCTACGTTACTGAATGTATCAGTCAAAGCTTCGTTTGTCTGATTAATGACAGTGAGTAAGTCATTCGTAAAACCGGTCCATGGACCAAAAATTCTGCAGATAGTTAGCCTAACTGCTTTCCTGATATAAAGTCTCCGGAACCTTACGGCGTGTCCATGAATGCAAAAGCGTCCCGGAAACCCGGGTGCACAGCAGTCTGCATGCGGTAGTCAGTACCACATAATTTACTGATTAGAGAGCTTCCAGAGACTTACAGCTTTCGGTGAGACACTTCGACTGGCTCCTCCCACCGCTATTTGGGGTTAGTTTTGCTACCATTGGGCTGTAAGAGCAGGTCGTGGCTATATACATACCATTTTGCCAGATAAATGGTACGGGGTGATCCGTGATAAACTTCTTGATGTTATCACGCTGTGACTGGTCTTGTACCATTTTGTAGGAAATAGTGCGGCTCATATCAGCCAAAGTCACGCCAACTCTTCCACCAGCCTGTGCAGGTCCAATAACAACATTTTTATATGTCTCGATCCATGCAGAGGGGCCAGAAATTTGTATTCCTTGCAGAGTTGAATTGCATCCGGTGACGGAACTGACTTGAGAAAAGGCCTTAAGTGTGTCATTGGCAGGCTTGATGACGCCACCCAAAAACATCTCGAATGAAAGCACAGCGATGGAGAGAGTTTCTGGATCGGTCTCCCAAATACCCTGTCTTTATGTTAGCTGAATATCGCAAAGAGCCGAGAATCCTGCGACATACCGACTGGTTCGCGTCGCGCAGGGGCAATTGCAAGTCAACCATAGCGCTGATCACGTTGCTGTATGAATCTTTGTTCTCGCAGACAATCCCTCCCCAACGGTGTTGATGGCATGATACGCTGGGTAGGCCTTGAGGTAGACGCGAGTAGTAACAGCGAAAGCGCCTGCAGATATCATGGTTAAGATATGGTACATGGACAAGGATGGCTGGGGGCGATGGATATCTTCACTTACCACCACCTCCACGGAGAGCCCAGAACAGGTCAGAATTAACAGCCTCATTCGCGATTTGAATCTTGCCATCAGCAGTGACCACCTCGAACTGTACCACATCTTCAGACCCAGTTAGAAATTTCCTTCTTCCATTGATCACCGGGGAACTCACTATCAACTCCGAGGCCGTACTGTGGCGCGAATGGACCTGGTACTTGTCAGAAAAGGTGCTGCATCATGTATAACTCGGGGATTCTCACCTGTGCCACCGCCGAGAACGTAGCCACCACAAGCACCAACGGTTGGCGAAAATCCACCAATGGTAACTACTCCATTAGCTGCGCCAGTAGAATAAAGCCCAAGGACGTCTACACCAGGGCCAGCGGAGATGACATCATGTGGCGATGCGCTTGAATGAGTAGGTGTAAAGTCTTTTACAAATTCAGCCTCATTCATATAATGCGTCCAGATAGAAAATGATCCTTCTCCTGAGGAGCGACCAGTGTAGTCATGACCTGTCTATATATCACACCTTGTTAGTAAAGCTGGTTGCAGCGCGTGATGCCACTAATTTCTTACATTCTTAATGCGAAGACGAAGGTTGTACTTGGCGGCAAACTTGACAGCTTTTGCAACATCATCAGCACACGTGGCGTTGACAACGTAGTGCGGCATTGCTCCCAAGGTGCATTCAGCATCGACTGGGTCAGGAGCTGAGCCATCAGATTTGAGGTCAGGAACAGGGCAACCAGCCAGATTGTCGGTTAGTTCGAAGTTGCTGTATTGGACAGCCGCTAGTTGAGAAAGTTATTAATCACCCTGTTATTCATCATCCTGTTATTAATTCTTGTCCGAGACTTACCTGGGAGTGTGACTCTGAACTCTGCCACGCTCTTTTCCTTGGCTATAGCCTGGCATTTTTCTGCATCATAAGTAGATTTGTAGCAGGCACTGCCATAGGGCGTGGCTTTGATTAACTTTCCGCCAATACTGGCATTGAATGTTCTAAGAAAGGAATCCGGGGAAAACACGGTGCTCCGGCGAGGCAGTACGGAGCCTTAGCCTCCACGCCGTGGCTGGCAACCAAAACAGAGGCCAAAACGACACACAACGAAATCATGCTTGCTAAACTCGTATCCGTACCCTACGATGTATGACTAGTGAGCACGGCACAGTTGGGATTTCAATCTCTTTATATATACACATAAATTAGTACCTGGGGCCTCTGCTAGATGCTAACAGTCGGTGCTCGTAATTTCCTTCGAGCCTTCCCAGTACCAATTGGATATGTCGGCATTCCTACGAGGCTAAAACGTATCCACATTATCGACGCCAGCAGGGTTACTCTGAGCGCTGCATTGACAGCATCCCAATACAGTAAAGAAAAGTCTACTATTAGCTCTTCGCTAGGATTTCTCCAAGTCTTCTTTGGTATGGGCGTTTGTTCAGGAGTATTAAGCGAACTCTCACGTCAGCTGTATGTGGCCCCACATTTACCCGACTCTATGGTCAAACTACCAAGTTCAGCTATCCTACCATATTGCGCACATGGTTTCTCAACATATTTCCCAAATCTGCTTGAACATGCGAGAAACCAGGTACATAACGGTCAAAATCTGATCAAAGTAAAATGGGGAAAAAGCTAGTGACGTCGGCTACCTAAGAAATTGCCCCATGATAAAAGTCCCAGCATTTTCCCACTTTGCAGAGAGCTACATTATATATCAGACAACCCCACCTAGTCCTTGTACTTTATGAGGCCATGCGGCTGTCGCCTTTACTGTATGACCCGTTCATTGAGGGCACCGTTAGCTACCTATTGTAAAGGTCGGGCGCTCACAGCAAGTCGCTGCATCGCAACCAAGCCCCAATTCGAACCTATTCCTCGGCTTCAACAGTGATAAAATATATGGTCAGTTAGCTGTTTAGTAGCCTGATGAAGTTACTGCGATTTACGACTCCTTCACCCACGAGTCATCTACTGTGAAGGATGCCGTGGACCTCAAGTACCTGCTTTACGCCCGCTTCCTCCCAATCTCTTATCGACAGGCTGTCCTGTTTCTATAGTTCTCGCCGGCAGCAGAGAAACTCTGTCTCAAGCATGTATAGGCGCAACCAGCATTAAAAATAAGGATGGAATTAGGTAGAAGGGGAACACTGTCCTAGGCCGGGGAAGCAGCTAGTATAGAAGTGTGCTTCTTATGGAGAATAAAAAACTAAGTAAAAGTAAATACTTAAAAATAAGTTATAATTAAGTATATTATAAAATTTAATATTAATTAATTTTTTATAATTCAACTATATATATCTTATATGAATAAAATAAACTTATTAAAAAAATTTAATTTTTTTTAATTTAGTAAATTATATATTAAATAGATAATTTAAAAAGAATTATATTGAGGACTATATAAAAAGACAAAGAATCGGCAGAATGTGGATTAGGAGATTGGATTAGGAGAATGTGGATTGCAGAACGGCTTCCACTTAGATAAACATTCCTATTCTCATATGTAGAGTACGCTACTATACTTCTGATACAGAGTATACCTCTCCCTACTACTCTATACCTTCGATAATATCTCAAAGTCACCCAATAAGTAGCCAAAGACCCGCTTCTCTCGACAATTATAACTTAGACAAAAGGCAGGTTCCATGCTTCGCAAGTAGATTCTCTCTAAATATATCGCGATAGTGATAAAAAGATTATCCTATCAGATATTTAATGACATTCATTACATCTAAAGCACTTTAAGGCAACTATAAATGTATCCGATCTCCACTTCTAACCTTAATCAATGATTAGAGCCACAGAAAGAGTTGCTACCATCAACCGGATTATATCCAATACTCCATTCGGCTCGCCTTCGGCCCTGGTCATCGACAGTAGCCCAGTTAGTCCAACCAGTCCTGTATGAGCCGCATTTTGGGGTGACTTCGTTGATGATGCTGTTCCAAACATTGTCATTAGTGCACCAAGCAGGAAGCCCTTGTTCGTAGTGCAGAAATAAGTCGCAACGCCACGGTAAATAGAGTAGTAATGGTGACCGCTCTGAACCCATACACCACCTCCACATTCAGTCATGAGATTCCGGAAGGTGACATCCGCACCCTCAGGATCGACGTAGCTGCCTGGGCATGAATATCCCCACATATCGTCCCAGTCTCGTTTCTCAAGGGCTTGCTCTACGTCTGCGGACACGTCGCGCCTGTCAGAGCCAGACTTAAGCTCAGTGTTGATATCGCTAAGCTTCGTGTGGTGCGCAACGCCGTGCTTGTCGACAAAGACAGAGTAGACGCCAGGTTCGGTGTCATTGGCGATAGTAAATCCCCGTCAGCTGAGCGGCCAGCAACCTTGACGGGGCCGCCGATGGCAAGTCCAAGAGCCTGCGCAGTTATGCCACTGAAAACTGTGAGAGTGGTATAACGCATATTGTTTAATTATTATTGTTGTTGAAATAGATTGAAGGGACAAGCGAGGAATGTGAAGAGGGCGTGCTGGCTTCGGTAGTTGTCTGATGTATTTGTCTCGTTGTTGTCCTCAATTAAAAACTTCTATCGCGGGAACCCCGACCCTTTTTATACTTGGGCTTTCCACAACCAGAGAAGCCACAGTGAATCCCAACAGCTTGCAGTATAAGAGATGTCAACCCCATCAAAGTACAGGACGTATTCGTGTTGGGTCTCTCGAACCAGTCGGAGGCAAAGAATGACAATGGTTCCACACCGTCACATGGCAATTAGTGGCGTTCTGCTACTTGTTGTTTTGTTTCTCATTACGTGAGAAAGTATTATTCTGAGCTGCTTGACATGTATGAGGTGGTCATAAGCCTCCCATGTTGATAGTAAAGCCCCACTATTATAAGTCCTTGTAAAAGTCCTGCCACTTAAATGCAGCTGCAAGCAGTTTCTGGCTATCACAAGCCAGATAGCATCCATATACAGGGTGCACAGAATAGGTCCAGCATCTTCCAACCTAGAAAAAGCTGCAATATAGCAGCCTAAGCGCTAACTAATCTCAAAATGGCGATATGTTGTCTTTGTGGCGCATTAATCAAAGACGTAAAAGTTTCCGGTTATTATTATCTAAGCAATGTGCATATACGAAGTGCATGAGATTCCTGTAGTATTTTTCAATAATGAACGATCCTTTGTAATTCCTGAATAGCACTGAAGCCCCGCCGAAATTCCTGTTCAAGCAGGTGCATAACACCCATGTTAGCTCTAGGCACATTTAGTATTTCCTCGACGAGCCCCTCCGAAGGATCAGGCTCTATATAATTATATGTAGGGGTTACGCCTAACTAGATATCACCAAAGCTAAAGGAGCTATTCTCGAGGATTTCTATGATATCCAATTCGAGCTCATTGGGAAATGTTTGTCTTATTAGTGTCGAAGCAGCTATAGTCAACCACGTTTTTGTTTTTTTTCCCGTGATGCTCAGCGTATTGCTCCAACAGGACCTCTGTCATGGTTTACGGGAGCATGTGCTTTATATTAAAACCTTTGCATTAGTCCTCATATCTGCGCTCACTGTCACTGAATGTTGGATCTTAGTGACGCGTTTTGTCCGTGTCCTCTCCAGATATGCTAGCTATCTCGACCTTTGATAGATGGACCATGCTCAAAGCCTTACTATCCTCTTGCTAGCCTTCTTAGTGCACTGAGAGGATGGATAGCTAGTATCTGTTACCTCTTCAACGCTTTTTAAAGATCAGCCGCAGTGAACTGTTTCAATGTTTATAACGTTCCTTCGGGCTTAAGCTTCGGGAAACACTTGGAGCGATGAGTGAATACTCTAGATGCTACATCAAGAACCCCTCTCACTTTGTCCGCCTCAATTCCCAGCAAGGTTATTCCGCCTGATGATTCTGCTTTAGCTGAAGCACTTCACCATACTATTAATCATGGGTCAATAGCCCAGTGGACATCAGTTGTAGAGCCGGTATTTAGGCACCGTTACAAGGAGTGCTACGCTCAATCGTGCAACTACGACAGGGGCTTCGTGATTTACGCAACGACACAACCCTTTGGAGTAGAGTTGAGGGTTGCCCCTGTGGAGAATAAGATACTTCGCCTTGAATATATAATAGCCTGTACTATTGAAACCGAGTATATATTGGTAAACAGTTTAAGAAAATTAAGACAAGCACGCTTCCCAGATCTAGCATAGCATAATAAAATTGTGGAACTACAGAGACACACTAGCTTTTCCTATCATCTCCTCTTAATATAAATCTATTAAGTCTTACGATGTGTGAATTTGGATATTTTTGCTAACCAAAGATGAGGTTGTCTAATACCACTATTATCGCATTTCATTCCCTAAGGTTTCACTTCTCATAATCACTTTTTACTAAACCAGCAATAAATGATTACTGCTACGCTGCAGGATATACTGCCTAACGTGGTTGACATTTTTAGTCTATTTTATGCGAAATCCCTGTATGGATGAAGACTCAGGTGTGTCTCGCTCGTTGTGTTATTATCGAATGCTGTCCTTATTAGGCAGGCGTGAATTTCGCTGTGGCTGAAAAAGCATAGAAGAGCACCTGTGCCATCAATGTACATTATCTAGTGTAGGCAAGCCGTGCCGCAGACAGGCATATAAGATGGACTTTGGTTTTTCAGCTATATGCGATGGAGGCCTAGAACTTGAGATAAGGTATCTGTGCCACCGAGATACATAAGAAGGGGAGGGTTATGCACTAGGGCTTATATACGAGTATACTAGTGGAAGTTAAATATGAGTAGGCAGGGTTAGTATAAAAATAGTATTTAATATATAAGAATAGATAATTAAATATTTATTTAATATATTTAATAAATATTAAAAATGTTCTTTAAATAATAAAGTAAATAATATAATAAATAAAAAATATATTATAAAATATATATTAAATAATTATATATTAAAATAAAATAATAAAATAAAGTATAAAATTAAAATTAAAAGTTTATTTATAATTTATAAATAAATAATATATTAAAATTTTTAAAAAAATATATATTTATATATTATATATATATTTTTAAATTTAAATAAAATTTTATATAAATTATATAAAAATAAATATTTTATAAAAAATATAATTTTTAATTTAATATAATATATATATATAATTAATATTATATATATTTTAATTTTAAAATAAAAATATTAATTAAAATATTATAAATTATTTAAGTAATTAAAATTAATTATTATATTTTTATTTAAAAATTTCTTTTTAATATATTTATATATTATATTTAAATTTATTATATATATTATAATATTTTTAAATAAATTATTTTAATTTCTTTAATTATTTTATTTTTTATTATTAAAATTAAATAATAATTTTTTAATTTATTAATTTTATTTATATTATATTATATTAGAGCTAAAGTATTTAGGGGAGAAGAACTAGGACTTATATATAATTTTCTTTTTATTTTTAGCTACCCTAGAGATAAAGCCTACCTAAAAGATTATTCAATCTTTATATAAGGTCTATCAGAACCTTACTTTAGAACAGAATTAATAACCTTTTTACTTTCAATCTTAACTCTTTATTTATATAAATAATTCGATCTTTATCTTCTACCTTGCTTATACTATATCTAGAGTGAGTAAGTTAAACATTTTCTACCTTAATAAAATATTAAATTTATAAATTAAATATTTTTTATTTTAATAAATTATATTTATTATAATATATTAATAAATAATTATATATTTTAATATATATTATAAATAAATTATAATTTAAAAAATACCTTTTATAATATAATATAGTTATACTTAATATATATTTATTATATTAAATTAATTTTAATTTATTTAATAATTTTTATAATTAAATTTTTTTAATATTTTAAAATAAACTTAATCTATTTAAATTTCTATTTAATTATTTAAACTTTATATTTATATTTTAAGCTTCTTAATTACTTACTATATTTAGTTTAATTAAATATATTATTATTTTAAATTCTACTAATTAATTACTATTAAAACTAATCTAAATTATAAAGTATATAAATAACTATAATATTATATATATTTAATAGCTAATAAATAATTTCTCTAGATTATTTATAAGAATAACTATTTCCCTAAGACCCAGTAGCAAGGCTATAATAGTTATAAAAGAGCAATAGAGAGTATAAGCGCTTTAAAGCCGCTAATTATTAAATATATTTATATTATATTCTCGAGTGTTTTAAAGCTATGCTTATAATAATATAGTAAGGAACCTTCAACCTATCCTAACTCTTTAAATAAATAAACAGGCTATCTAGGAATATAGCTATATATTTATCATACAGTTTCAAGGGCTCAATCAAACATTATATATTATATCCATTTATATAAATAGGGTTCATTATAGCCATTAGCTCAGCGCGTCCCAATCCATTCAGAAAATCTTGCACAATGCCAGCGGTTAAATACCCTTTCCCTCTTCTCTTCATAGCAAATAGTAATAAATCAAAGACCTCATAATTACTATTACTATCGAACCGAGACCTGCCAATAGTAATATCTTATACTTATTCATTACCAATTACAAGGAACCTCGCCAGTAGGGTAAATAACACTGCGGTACTTAATGAAGCCACACTCTCCTAACCATTCGTAATGCATAGAGTAACATGTTTTAACATAACCCTTCCAAATGCGGTGGGCGCGACGATTTCCTGGATCGACACAGATGACTTGATCCCGGCCACAAGACCTGAAGTCCCAGCAGCCACCAACCATGTGGTCAAGGCTGCTGCCAACTTTATTCTGAATACATTCGCCACAATCACCAATTCGCATGTTCGTATCCGACCAAAATGTCGTAAGGGGAGGATCTCCGGGGACAGGTATAGCGATGAAGGTATACACCAGATCAAACGCGGCAAAAAGTCGGGACAATCACCCTGGTCACAGGGACCGCCCAAAATGGTAATGACACCCTTGGCAGGGTTTGAAGAGGTAGTGTTAGGAATATCAAGATATGTTTCGTTACTCCAATTGGCTGGATCTTTAAAGGCATCCCTGTCTATGCCGTCCCAGTTAATATCATCCGTTGGGATAGGAAAAGGCGTCCAGTCCGTTGTTGTAGCTTCAGCCCCTGAGACTATAGGGGTGGCCTTGGTACAGGCAGCTAAGGCCAGGAAGATGACCTTAACAGAAATCATGTTGAGTGAGTCTTGGCTAAATGAGCAAGGATGAATGTCAGGGAAACTAGCGGCCCGTCTTCGAATTGATGGTTTGGGGCGTTATATTAAGGCGGAAACACTAGGGAACTCGAAGCTTTCTGTATAATGGTTTATATAGAGTATATCAACCAGATTTATAGTAATTTGCTTCTAACTTTAGGCAAGCATAGATAGCTCTCATGTTTAAAACAAAGCCCGCTGGATCTACCATCCCTGTACAGAGACGAGGATTGTTACAAAGTCCCTTCAATATGCAACCCATAGAAATTATTGACCGAAGGAAGAGATATTGCAACCCCGCCCTGAAGCCTGATTTGATAAGAGAATCGTGGCTGGGAATGAGGCTACCAATAGACAGTTGACTATTACGCATGTGCGACTTCCCTCTTTTGCAATACGAGGTATATATTTAAAGGAGATAATATATAGGAAGGCTAAGACATGCATTAAACCTCGATTAGTATATAGTATAGTAGTGTAATAAAGGTAGCACCTGCGAGTAACTATCTTAGCTTAATAATTTAAATTTATAAAGTTTAAGCTTTAATAATATAGACTAAGATATAGTTAGAATAGAACTATAAGTAGAATATTTATAATAAGAAGAAATATAAATAGATAATTATAATATTTTTTCTATAATATATATATATAATATATATTATAATATATATTATAATATAGTAATCTCTTATTTTATATTTTAATTAATTAATTAAATTTAATTAATTAAAAGAAAGATTATATTTTTTTATTTTTTAAAAGAATTTATTATTAAATTTATAATATATTATAAATATATATTAAATATTTTAATATATTTTTTATTATTAAAATAAATTAATTTTAAAATAATAATATTATTAATTTATAAAAATTATTTAATTTTAAAATTTAAATATAAATTTAATATATTTTAAATTTAAATATATAAAATATTTATTATTAATTTTATAATATTAAAAATATATTAAAATAAATATTTATAAAATTATTTTAAAAATTAAATTTTTTTTAATTTATATATATAATTAATAAAAAGTTAAATATAAAATTTTATTTATAATAAAAATATAATTTATATTTATAATAAATAAAAATAAAATATAATAAATATTATAATCTATATTAATATAATACCTAAAATATACTAGAATAAACTAACTTAAGACCTATAGAATAACTAAGGATTATATACTTTACCCTCTAGTTAATTATAGATAGTATAGAAGCCTATACTATAAGGAATTATATAGAAGGGAATTCTTTATATATAATAAATAATTTAATAAATATATATTATAGAATAATAAAATAAGAGTATAAAAAGAATCTATATATAATATTAAATTAATAGATAATAATAAAGGAATATTATATAAGAATAATTAATATAATTAATATAATAATATAATAAGGATTAATAGATTCTTTAAGTATAAATTAAAGGAAATAATTAATAAAGAGTAAGTTAAATAATATTAAATTAATATAGTTTAATTATAGGTTAAATTATATTAAATTAATTTTATTTAATCTATAGAATAAATATTAATATATAAATAAGATTTTTTTTTAGTTATTAATTAAAAAATTATTAATTATTAATAATATATAGTTATTAAGCTATTTTTTAATTAAGTTCCTTAAAGAATAATTTAATTTAATTAATAATTTAATATATATTATTTTAAGTTAAAATAAGCTTTATTTATTTATCTAAGGATAAATAATTTTAATTTTATTTACTCTATACCTACTTTATAATATAGAATAACCCTGATTATTATAATAAGAAATTAAAATAACTTTTATAAAAATAATTTTATAATAAATATTATTATAATAAAATAAATATTATAAAGTTAAAAATATATTAATTTTAAAATATAATATTAATAATATTTAAAAATAAAATAATAAAATATTTAATATAAATTTATATAATTTAATATTTAATAAATATAAATTCTATAATATAAAAATATTTATATATATTTTAATTATTTTATTTCTTTAATTTATAAATATATATATATATTTATATTTAATTTTTAATAATATTATTTTTTTATTTTTCTATAAAATATATATATTATATAATTTTCTTTAATATATTTCTTAAAAACTTTATTTTAAAAACTTTAAATATATTTAATATAATATTATTCTTAATAACCTTCTAAATCCCACTCTAAAAGTAATCTTAATATCCTAATTTAAGCTTTTAAATATATTTAAAATAAAAAGTCTAGCTACTTTATATTATACTTCGAGGCACTATAGTTATAGTCCTGTATTTTAAATGTATAGTATGCATGAAGGCACTCACCAAGTAGTGTCCGAGAAAGATACTGTAACATAAAAGGATTTATGGGCACATGCAGACGCGGACACTGGCGTCCATATCCTTGGCCTCTGTGTGGTGCTGTTTCCGATATTACACCCCACCCTTAAGGCACGTCTAGAGGATGCGGGAGATAAGTCAGAAGGAAGGATACGATCATCCGTCTGCCGGTTAAATACTAATTACTGGGCCTGACTCTGGCCTCGATGACTGCACATTGGAGGATATGACTATCTCCCTACGTCCTAGTGGAGGACTATACGTTATGGCTGTCTATGGTTCTCGGCCGCATCGATAGCCAGGAAACACGACCTGTCCCTCCTCAATACAGTATCAAGTTGTGTTTGGCCCTGCGGCTACCGGAGCTGAAATTAGAGGTACGCGATTTAATTATAGAGTGGATCACATAGAGGCACTTTGTATAAACAAACTGCATATAGCAATTATAACTAAGTGTTCTAACATAAGCATAGATACAGAACATGGGGAGATGTTACAATGCGTCATGGAAAGCTAAAACACGTGCCCAACGAGAGAGACAAAGGCTGGAGCGAGCCTTTTCATTTGTGAAGAAGAATATAGCATGTTTAGCCCTATGCAGGTTGTTTTGTATTCCTTTCAAAAGTGGTTAATTTATACGCATAGCTGAGCCTTATGTGATACCCTACTTGCTGCCAATTCCTAACTCCTTGATAAAAGATCTGCGGCTTTCTCCCCAATCATCAGGGCCGTGTTGTTCGTATTGGACGCCACATTCTTGGGTGCGACGCTGAGATCGGCAATCTTCAATCCCGCGATACCATGAACGCCCAAGGTCTGATCGACCACGCCACCTTGGTCCTTGGGCGCCATCCTACATGTGCCCAAGGAGTGCCAGGCAGAGCCGACGTTTTGACGCAGCCACTGGTCGATAATAGCATCATCCTCGGACGAGTATTCGATGTCCTGCACATCATCGCCGGGTGCGTCGTCGAGGTCTGTGCAGGCGGCCTTGGACCCGGTTGGGAAGGGGGATGCGTCATGGGCAGCTCCCCGCGGAACACATTCATGCGCCGGGCGACCTCACGTTGCTTCTTGTAGGCCCATCTATGCTTGAGGGTGTCGATGCCCTTCTCGTCTGAAAAGAAGCCAGTGTTAAAGTCAAGGGGTCCGCGATCTTAGGACCAGTGATGTGAACATGGCCCCTAGAGTAAGGATAAACAGTAAAGGTTGATGTGCCAAAGTATTGACCCGGTGGGACACCGACAGGCTCGCCTGGGAAGCTGGTGATTTTCTTTGTCAGATGTCTGGTGGGAGATTTATCAAGTGTGACCGCGAATTGTGCTTACCAGCAGACGAGGGCCATCATCATCAGCGGCTTGCTCGGGATATCCTGGTATTCTCCTTCCACACCTCTTCGAACTGAGGCCCCAACTCAGCGATATCCTTTTCGTTGGGTCGGATCTTGCAGGTAGCATCCTGGGCGTTCCAGCCTAAAATCTTGTGAGAGCTTTTAACGAGCTCCTCAGGGTTCAGCGCCCCGGTGAGGACGCCGTCCATGGTCTCCTCGGGCTCCAAGCAGGACTTATAAGCGTAGAGACATAGCTGGTGGTCATTATAACAGCTACCGACTCCAGGCAGATCTGCGACAATCGGGACGCTAGCATTACTGAGCACTTCAGAGCCGCCAATGCCCGAACGCTCGAGGATCGCCGGCGTTCCGAAGGCTCCCGCCGAGACAACGACCAGCTTGTTCACTTTGATCGCTCGGTCTGTGGCGTTCTGGGCTACGGATTTGTAGACCACCCCGGTGGCCTTGCCATTCTCCACGAGGACTCGGACGACTTTGGACTCAATGACAACATTGAGCTTCTGCTTCTCGTCAGCCTCAAGACGAGGCTGCAGGTATCTGCTGGCCGTATCTTGGCGCTTGCCAGTGGAGGAGATGTATCGCAAAGCCCGCTGGACACCGTTGCAGGCGTCCAGGTTGTTGATATCCTCAATCTCGGGCCAGCCCATCTTTCCCATGGCCGTAACAAAGGCGTCCTGCGCCCGGGGAGAGTGGAAGGTACCACGAGAAACTTGAATTGGCCCGTCGGAGCCATGGGTGTTCAGTGGTCCAGGTCCTCGTACGTCTCGAGCTACGTTGTATCACAGTCAGCTGACCCTATACAAGGCTGTAGCCCTAGGAGGGCACGGGGTTACCTTTTGACAAAGGGCAGGATCTCTTCAGCGGACCATCCGGGCGTCTGCCACGAATCCCAGTCCGGGCGCTGAGGTCGGCTGTACACCATCATGTTGACGGCCGAGCCGCCGCCAAGAACGTTGGCGGTGGGAACCAGGACCTCGCGGCCGCCAACGCTCTCAGAAGCATTGCTCTTGTGGAAGGCAGTGGTTTTGGAAGTCGGGCTCAGGTTGGCCAGGAAGAGCGCGGGGTAGTCGATGATTGGGTTGCCGGCGCCGTTGGGGCCAGACTCGATGACTAGGATCGAGAGGTCTGGATCTGCAGCGGCAAGTCTTACGGCGACAATGCAGCCAGCAGTACCACCTATTGGTCTAAGTGTCAGCAAATCGTTAACATATGCTGAGTTGTAGGTGTGGAAGAAGGGTTGAGTGCAGTAGTGAAGAAGAACAAACCTCCGGCGATGACAACGTCCACCGTCTCTATCTCGCTTGGCAGCTTGGTGTAGATGCCCATGTTGAACTCTTATGCCGGGAAAGTCCAATGCTAAGTTTTCCTCTCGCGGAGTTGTGATATCTTACGGTTGAATAAGATTGAAGCACTGATTTCTTAAAGGCTCGAGTCACAGCCCGAGAATTGGGACGCCAAGGCCTATGCGAACAAGGGGATGGCAGGAGAATTATGGAAGAGAAGCGCAGCGCAGCCTTTCATACTACGCAGCAAGGCTAAGGCGAGGATCACAGCTAGGCCACTCAATGGACGGCTACCATGACACCAACAGAGTAGAGCTGGGGATTTGGGTTATTGTAAGAATCTGTTGGTTTGTTAACATCACAATGTGCAACGTCGTTGGCAGTTTTATTGTTTGCGGTTCCAACAGGGGTGGGCCGACTCTTCTGCATTAGGCCACGGCACGCACAGATCAGGAACTAGGGGTGACGTGAGCAGGTGGCGTGGGTCCGACGTTAAATCCAGGATTAGAGTCCACGAATTACCAACATGTTGGTTGAGACAGAAATGGTGAGGGGTAAACGCGGGGATTATCATGATTGAGGCAATGGATATGGAGCTGTGAGAGGCTATTGTTGCTGAAGCCCTATCTTGGCACAGTACAAATGCAGTGTAAACTTCATAGCCCGAAAATCGAGAAGTAATAACATGATTGAGATTGAAGTGGAGAAAGGCCTCCTTCAATCTCTCGGTTATAGGAAATAATGGCCCCTTTGTGGATTATCATGGCCTGATAAAACCTAAGAATCTTAGCCGAATAACAAATTACAGCCCGTAATACTGGCCTATGTACATCTCAAGGAAACGTATTTCCGCAGGCAGCAACAGGACTTGGATTGTCCAGCCGTCCATGCAGCAGTCCGTTGGTAGTTTGTGCATATGTTTATTAGTAGCATCGCTATTTACATTCACGCAGGTTCCTATATTACCCCACATTATCATTATGCACTCGCAGAGTCTTGCAGTTGCTGAAGAAGGGAATAATTAGTCAGGGGTGGAGTCCTTGGAACAATGGTGCTCGTCAAAGCTATAACCTTATGCAAAGATAGCATATAAAATGGCTTGCAAAGAGGTAATGTAGTCTGGATTTAATCATGATAAGAAATTACATGCGCTTGTAGATTACTCTAAAAATATGCACCCTATTGAGCATGCTGCTCGTCCTACGGAAAGGTGAATGCGCGCACATGGATGATGTCTCTCCTCGCAGCCCCGACCACAGCTTGAACCTACGTGAGTATTATTATTTTTGGAATTATGTCTGATTAAAGGGTTGCATTACCCGTTGGGTTAAGAATGTTACCTGGCTTTGGGTTAATCGAGAACGAACTGAGAGTTTGAAAGTAAATGGATACCTAACCACTTCAATAGCTTTATTGTAATCCTCAAAAGGGGGTAACATGACCTAATGATACAACGAGCTAGACATCTATAGGCTCGCGGTGTATATTGGTAATACCAGAGTCTATCCTCTGTTAGTCCTCCCAGTCTCTATTAGCAAATCGAGAAGTAATTGCGCCAGTGTGCTTACAAGGAATCATGGCAATTCTTTCGGCTCAGCCGGCCTCGATATTGGAATTATAGTGAAGGTCCATATTCCCAAAAAGTGCCATGCTAAGCAAAGGGCTACCAGGGGATAAAATATGGTCTGGATTCCTGTTGGAAGATGTTGTAGGCCACGGACGAATGTGACGGAAAACATGACTATGCGGCAATTCGGTGCTGTCTACCGTTTGCAAGTACCCTGGCTACAAGACAGAACGAGCCCATATTCTTATTTTCTGGCCTGATTAGGGATTTTCATAAATGTGGATTTAAGGCCTCAGGGGCGCAACAGTTCTTATTACAATGAACTAGCCAGGAGCGGCTAAACAGATGAACAAACAACAATAACATAACAAGTTTCTGAGGAATGGACCAAGTCAATATGTAAGCACCCCAGGGACTCAATACTTCACAGAATTCAAGCACAATAGACTGGTCTGGAACCAAGTTTGTTGGTCCGACCCTGTGTGACTGGCACCCACTCCCCAACCGGGGATGAGTTGTATTCACAAATACAAGGACTACACAACTTGTTGCGGTACCTTTCCTCAATTCCTTGACCCAAACAGGATTTGAACCCTGCAAATTTCAAGCTGTGTTTTGCATGAAACATCCTTCTAAGTCACAACCAACCACTCGTGTGAAAAGCGCTTACTGCTGATCCATTATTGGGGGCAGCTTACTGTTGCAATCTTTACCGCTCTATGCAGCCCATCCTTAATACGTACGCACAAGAGCGAACAGGGCTGATTAGAAGGTTCAGCACAACATCAGCTGGCGGCTTGCTCATTTTAGCCAGAATAACAACAATGACCAGGGTGTGTTGGCGATAGGTCATGATGTTATGGGCATGTCGGGTACAATCCGATGCGTTGGTGATAACCAGAGTATCATGCATGTATGTCACACGGGCGCGCGCATGGGTAAGTATATGCAGCTTATGAGAAGTACAGCAGTCTCAATAATTTTTCAGTCCCATTACTTACATGCCATTCAGCTCCATGTCTCGTATATGCAAATGAGATGTTGGCCAACAGTGGCTCAAGCAGGGAATATTCAGGAGGTTGAGTTATTCTACGATGGCCAGCTATGGAGTCAATACCTGTTCGGAGCCTTGTCGGCAGTTTTATGGAGAGAATAGGGTGCCTGAGTTTGGTGATAGTCATCATCTGAGCAATGATGGATACTTCGACCAGGGCTAGGCATTGTAAAACCTCCCTGAGGATTGTATACCGCAAGTTACTAATGGAACACAGCAGTTCGGGAGCTGGGCGTATCCACCAAGTAGGCATTCACCTGCTGGATGGAGCTTCAAATAGGAAGTAGCCAAGAGTTTGGTTACAGAGACCGTACCAAAGCGCTGAGAAACTGAACAGGAAACTAAGTGACGGAATACCAGGACTATTGGGTGTCTCATGGCCACATTTATGATTTCTCATTGCTCAGAATAAAAGTAATAAACGCCTCTGATACATGATAGCATGGCCTCGTATGCCCCGCAAGTATTATAGTTTGAAGTTAGGATCGAAGATGCCATGAAGCATTTGTTAATAAAATTCGAGGTCAAGAACATTCATACAGGTCCAACTGAGACTAGGGACATGTCAAACTCTCGGATGAGCTCCCCATCATTCTCATTATTGGCAGTCTTGATGGGAGCTGTCAGAGTTAAGCTTATGAATACTTTTGCCCGACATCTCATTATCTCCGAACGTTTTTTCACAGTTCCTTTTACCCTCTGCTTTAGCATCAGAGTAGCCAGTTGATCCGTAACCCTGGCAACAGATGATATAATGGAACAAAAGTCGATTGTGAGAATAGGACTATCCCTAAGTTCGAGTCATGCCATGAAAAGTCGGAGTAGACAGCTGGGTCAGTGTGGGGATCGAAATGAGGAGGCAAAGATCAAAGTCGTTGGCAGTAACTGCAAGGGTAAATGAATTTGATATCGGCTCATTGAGTAATATCTGAAATTTAAAACCCTGCTTCACGCTACCAACCAACCTCGGTCAAGGCCTGCTCAGCTTGCAGGGCGTACCGGATCAACCACAGAACAAAAGCAAAAGGTCGCATGCTGACCAGGCTGCAGGTCTTCACCTACAGTCACACCAATACGACGTAGTACTGGTTGGTAGGCCGGGGTGTGTGTCTTATTAGGAGAGGTTAGTACGGTAATGTCCCTTCAGGGTATTGCAAAAAGTAGGTAATACGATTAGGAAACGTCCTCATCCGGAAATAGATAAGCAAGCTATCATGATTTAATTACACACCATGTCTCGGAAGAGTTGGGTTTATTATTCGACTGGTTAGTTGTCCGCTGATGCCGATATATGACGGAAATTATATAGAATTGCCTGCAGCCTTGACGCCATTTGATGAAGTTTCTCCGCAACCTCGAAAAAACAAACCTGCTTCTTGAACAGGTTTTAACTCTCTCCAAATAATGCCCAAAAGACCGTCTTGATCACAGGTTGCAGTGATGGTGGTATTGGATCTGCCCTGGCAATTATCCTCAGCAGCGTGGACTTTACGTGTTCGCCACTTCTCGTGATGTAAACAAAATGAGCGAGCTCAGTGGATTATCTAGCATTACAACATTGAGTCTCGACGTCATCAAGCCAATTGACATCCAAGCCGCTGTTGACAAGGTCTCCCAGGAAACAGGTGGTTCTCTGGATTACCTGATCAGCAACGCTGGGCGCAACCATTTCATGCCCATTCTTGATGAAGATCTAAACGCCATCAGAAACCTTTTTGAGATCAATTTCTTAGGCCCAATAGCACTAACTCAAGCTTTTGCTCCTCTCCTAATCAAGGCTCAGGGATTGGCGGTCTATATTACATCGACCGCTGGATATCTGAACATTCCCTACATGGGTAGATCTTTCTACACTCTTCCTGTTGACCAAAGGCATTTCAGCAAACTGATTTCGAGCATTGAAGGAACATAGTCGGCGTCCAAGAGAGCACTAGAATTCGCAGCCGAACCTTTGCGACTTGAAGTAGCACCATTCGGTGTTGGAGTTCTTGAAGTTGTCACCGGTGGCGTTAAATCAATGGGCCAGACGTATTTCAACGACTTGGAGCTCCCACAAGACTCCTCTACAAACAAGTTGAGCATACAGTCATCAGACGTGCACGGAGTAAGGATGGCATGGCCAAGACAGATACGACGGAGTATGCTACAACCGTCGTGTGCGAGATCATGAAGCGCACAATCGGTCGATTCTGGCTTGGTGAGCATGCCGATATCGTCAAACACAGCACTATGACCACAGTGCCTCAAATTGTAATGGTAAGCGGGCATCCCCTTCACTCCATACGCATCTACTAACCCAAATCAGGATGCTGAGGCTATTCTAGGAACGGGATTTGAGGAATTGTCAGGACTATAGCACGTATATTTCATTTACAGTTAGATACGAACGAGCGTGACACCTAGTTATGTCTCAAATGTGGACAAGATACTGTTCCGGAGTCACCATACCTACTTATGCATCTAGTTTAGGAATCTACAACTATTTTACACATCATAATAGCAATAGCAATTTTAGTAAATCTCTAGACGACCGTAAATCATAGACATATGAATCGCAATAGAAGGAACAAGACTATATTCAAGTTTTGGTGCAGAAGAAAGTCTATGACGATATTGTAGTCTTTAGGTACACGCAAAATATTGATATCCCAGGTCATCACTATTCAAAACTTGAGCTATAATTGAGTAGGCCTAAACCACCACCGCAAGTATGTGGTGATTTGTACCTTCCTCGGACTTTATTTCAGCCCCTACAGACTCTTTAGCCAGGCCGTTGAGTTCTACAGATACTCGGAGTGCCATAATACATCTATTCATTGACCCTTGCTCGCTCCTGCCTGTTAGTTACCTATGGTCAAGCTATGCCAGGAGAATACAATCAATTTGCACACATACAAGTATATACCCAGCATATAGTATCAAGGGAGGGCGAGGTTTTGGCTAAAATTTGCTTCACCTTGCAACCTGTCAGCAATACTACAACAAAAAAGTTGTTTAGTCGGAAAATAAGGCTCCAGATAGTTACCTGATCACATTGTGGAGTCAAATTTCGTGCCGCCCTCAATCGTGCGGCACTAACAGTATCCTAGACAGGCATATCCTGTGCAGCGTCGGGATATTAGTTCCAATTGGCCACAAGCTACATAAAATGCAGCCGTAAGCGACATCACAACGCAAAAGCTCTCTGCCCAGATGGTTCTCTGAGTAATTAATGACCACATCCACGGGGGCCAAATGTTAGCCAGCATGAATAGAACTGAACAGACATGTCATGGAAACTGCTTGGCACTGCAGTCGTAAACAATGAGCTATGGCTACATTGGGGCTACATTTCCACCCTCAAGGATGTGAGGTGGACGATCCTTGGAAGCGAGGTCTAACAATAGTAAGTCTACTTCCTCATAGATTTCAAGAAGTACATATACATGCCCAAGTCTGATGCAATGTTAGACTTCAGCTCCTTATTTGGGAAAGTGTGGCGCCTACTTTGCAGAAAAGTAGAGGAGTGCATGTCCTGCTGTGGCCAATTTACACGAGGAGCGAAAACTTGCTTTTATATAAGCAGCCAGAGTGCTTATCCGGAAGTTACTCCCGCGTCTGCCCTGAGAACTGCCATCACGAATTTGAACTTCATGAATAGTAAGATCATTCTAATATTTGCCTCTCTTCGACGTCCTATCATGGTTTTAATTAAACCTCAGGACGTGATGAAAGACAATGCGTTGCAGTTTTGGTTGCGTCTTGGTGTGGTTGCGTTGTCTCTTTACGTTGGATTGCGATTATGCAACGCGAGTTCACAAATTAATGTCATGAAATACAGCGCTTTAATGCTCCAAATCAGTATTCGACAAAATCAATCTTCATCAACATTCACTCCCTTCCGTCCAGGGCCTTATCGATCTTGAATAAATATATAAGAAGAGGCTATATTGTGTACTCTATTCAGCTCTATTAACTTATTGTTAGTGGAATGGAAAGTATCATAAGCTATGGAGACTCGCAAATCTGATCATTATCGTTTCTATAAAGAAATAAATCGCCGAGCTCATCGATCCTACCCAACTCTCTTAACGAGCCGTATAAGCCGACGTAAGCTGCTCTCGAATCTGATGTGAGGGTTTCTAGTCTGACTAGAAATTACTAGATGTTTGGTTTCAAGCACACATTGAATAAGTTTGACCACAATGCCAACGAGCAGAAAGTCATTAGGACACGAATCTATGGCCGTCTTTTGCAGGTTAGTTAACTGATTCATCTAGATTCACTCTACCCACATCTTCTTAGAGTGTTACGCCCAAGCATGCAATTATCTGTGTGTCTGCGTATAATCTCATGCATGACGCGAAGACCTACCTTCAGCTGGACTATGTCAACCCAGCAAGACATCTAAGATTTGAAGATCAGGAACAACAGAAATTTACGCGAGTCTCTAAGACGTTCCCTATTTGGGGTTATGGGTCGTTAGCTTGGTAAGTAGCATACTGTTCGTTCTGCCACTTTTCAATCAGACCAGTTATTTACTTATTCCTTCATACAGCCCCAGTCGCTTCCATGCATCATTGGTTATCAAGGTGGTAGTTATGGATTTACCTCTGAAATATGAACCAAAGCTAGAAGACTAAAAGGCCCATACCAGATGGTTCTGAGAGATATTTACCGTGCCATATGAGTCCACCAGAGTTTTGTCAAAGGAGCCTTAAACACAGTTCTCCTCAGAAGTCCAAGTAATGTATTCGGGCTGCGCCGTAAAATGGAACTGGGCAGCCCTTATCAATTACTTAGCTTACGACTAAACAAATACTTCACGGCCGCCTTTACGCAAAGGAAGAGCCACCAAGCATCTTTCTAGATTTGTTGTTACAATTGAGGTGACTGAGAAGTAGTTCATCCTTAATGAGTCGTATAGAGGTCTTCATGACGGTATCATGTATTACCTTGTCAACCCCTAGTGAATCACTTCAATGTAAGTGACGGGGTTTAACGATCAATGTTTCCAACATTGAAGACATCAAACATAACTAGAGTTTAGAATATCGATTTGGGAAAGGTTATCTCTCTTTATAGAGTGATGGCTCGCTCCTACCGCCTTATATGTCACATAACGAATCTGGTCGCAGACCCATGTTGGAGTATGCCCGACAGAATCCTGGGACGCAATTCAAAAGTCTTATGTAGCGTTAGGAGAAAACTTGAGGGATTAACTAGCCTGCATTTTATATATTCCGGAAGCCCGCACAGGACTGGATCATCAATAAGGTGCCGGGTTCTACATTTTGCTTACACTAACAAGACTATAATCTTCAACTGTTGACACCAGTCATAGCGCATTGTTACGATCCTGGCAAAGCCATGTGGGCAAACTTCGCGTCGTGTTGATTTATGCGCTGCGCCTGATATTTGACCTTCCTATTTTTATTTTATTTTTGTATAGAGACCCTGCATAAGACAATTAAGCTGGGATTGCTGTTTCGAATTTACTCTTTCTCCTGATTGCTCTTCCCCACTTGAAAAAGATCCATGGCAGCGGTAGCAGAGCCAAAGCAATGAATGCGAGTAGGGTACTCGCCCAATCTATACCGAGCGTCTGATACACTAAAAGCAAAAGGTCAGACATCGCAACAGCATAGAAAAATACAGCTAGGAGACTTACTCTGGACTGTGAATAGTGGGAAGGCGCCGGCAAGAATGTAGCGTGCAAGGCTGTTAGCACTCGATGCACTCGCGACATTCTGGGGAGTATAAGTGTCGACCAGGTACTGGATTACAGAGATGAAGAGACAAATATTGCCCCAGGCAAATGGCATGATGGCTACCGCAGTACTGGCCCAGCTAACATCGCTCCTTGCTGACCAGGCAAACCAAAAAGAGAGATTGGAAGCCCAAAGCTGCCGATTATGGCGGGATATAGTCTATATTCTGGCGGGGTTTGGTGAGGCGGGTGCTTCTTCGTCTGCGGTAGGTACAGGACTACTGTGCAGATAACGACGGTGACGGCGCCAAGCAGGCAGCCAACAATGATTGCGACAAACACAAGACCCGCCTGCTCCATCGTAAAACCATATACTGTAGTAAAGGTATAAGGCACCGCGGCGAAAAAGCTAAACAGAGTAGCGAACTCGCAAGCTGTGTATAGGCACAACAGTCCAATAATGGGTTCTGTAAACAGCATGCGAATAGGTCGAAGCAATGCTATTGTCAAGAACATGGCCACGACTTTTCTTGTTGGGGAGACGGGGCAACAGGTTGGCCCATTTTCTTAGCATAACGTCGCTTCAGCGTTGGGTGATGAGTTTCGCTACCCACGAGTGCAGTCAAGAACGCAAAGATGGCGAAGAAGATGAGGGTCCACTGAGTCCAACGCCACCCCTTTCGAACCGAAACAAATGCGCCAATGACAGGCCTAGTGCATTGTTAGTTCAGGAGAAGCCATACAGTATAGAGACATTCACAATTGAAATACTCACCCAAACCCAGGCCCAAGGAAAGGCATCAAGATAAATATAGTCGACGGCAGGCCTCTCTCAAATGGTAAATAAATGTCGGTCATTGTACCTGCTCCTATCGCCAGACTCGGTGCAAATGAGAAGCCTGCCATGAATCGTAGAAAGCAGAGCGCACCAAAGTTATGGGTTAAAGCGGCGCCAAGCGTGAAGAGCGCACCCA
Source organism: Albifimbria verrucaria (assembly GCA_020081605.1). Taxonomy (NCBI): domain Eukaryota; kingdom Fungi; phylum Ascomycota; class Sordariomycetes; order Hypocreales; family Stachybotryaceae; genus Albifimbria; species Albifimbria verrucaria. Next base: position 7,248,133 of record JAHREC010000013.1, read on the forward strand.
AAGGTACGGATCCGAGGTACACTGGGTACCTGCCAACTGTTTCTGATAAAGGACCGCCTACAACAGGTCCAAGTCCTAGAGCAAACACGTAGAGAGACAAGGGAAGTATCGACTGTGTGATGGTGACATCGAATTCTGTTTGAAACTGGTCACGGGCAGAGCTTGGTAGAGAAGTTCCGATAGATCTACACGACGTCGGCGCGTTCAGAATGGGTTCTCAAGATATCTGGCCATATTTTAACATACGCTGTGAAGGCAATAGCTGCTGACATGATGACTTGCAGCATCTTCTTCCGTGGTGTCCAGTTATACGGATTCTCCAGGGCTTCATCCCAGCTCAAGCTCGCATCGGTGTCTTCTCCAGTCTTCTGCTGATCATTGTATTCTTTCGATGAGGCTTCGGGGCGAGCGTTATCCGCCTTCTGAAGTGCGAATTGCTGTCCTTCAACATCGTCGTTGAGTTGTGCCATGGCGGTGACTTTGGAGGCTCAAGAATTGGAAGCGCAACCAGAAATTTGGCTATGCAATAAAAGACGAAAGGCGATACTCCCGTACCTGATTGCAATAGATGAACGACAAATAGGTATCTCAATTGGTGGGGCCTCACAATGAGATGAGGTCGTTGAAAGGGTGAATAGATATGGCATCTGAGAAAGAGTTAGAAAAGAAGTCGTCTCAATATCTGATAGAATGGCCTCCCAACAGATCGACTTCTTCTGAACAGGTCCGGAATTGATTACTGATCCTTTTCTCACGCCTTCGTAGCTGTCGTGAGAGATGGCACTCGACCACCGACGTAGTTGTACGGGTAGGACACCCTCATGTGCAACGGCCCGCTTTCGACCCACCGGATCACCTCGGCACGTCTCCACCAAAATAGCCATGTCCCCACTGGCGTGATGACCAAATCACTCCGACCGAGCCTTAGCGCCTTCGCCCTGCTCACACTTCTAAAACACGTAAAATATTCCGACGTCTCATCACACCTCCGAATCTGATGACAACCTTTCGTGGTATGAAGTGACAGCACTCTTATCCTGCGTACGTGCATCAAACCATGACAGACGGCGGATGATATGGAAGACGTTCCTGTTGATCTTGACACCGACGCAAGCTCCGCCCGGCTGGACCGGAGCAGAGGACGACCAAAGAAAGCCCTAGAAGGTGATTCGAAAAAGGTATGCTTATACCGAGATGCATATCACCGAGGTGCAATATGACACTAAATTGATTGACTCCTCTGCTTCTTCAGATTCGGCGAGAGAAAAATCGCATCGCACAGCGCGAGCTCCGACTGCGTCAGCAAGCTTCGAGGAGAGACCAGAAGAAGCGGGTCGAGGTCTTGGAGACCACATTGAGCACGGTTGTGTCTCTTTTTCTTGATGTTGCCGACAATGCTTTGAAATCACGATCAGCGCAGCGGATACTGCACTGATGGACTCACTTCGTCACTCGATTGGCAGCATGCTCCTTGCTATCGGAGATCTTAACGATGCCAAGATGGAGCAGCAGATCATAGATCATTCGGCCTCGAACTCTTTAGGAACAGGGGTTCAGAATGAAAAGGTCAACACGCTCGAGAAAATCGGCATGCTTCAATCTGATAGTGCTGTGCCAGATCGGGATTGCCTCGCCAACCTTCGCAGTCCCACGGATGTCGTTGTCACGCAATCAGCGTCGACCACCAAAGAGGCTGCGGCTAGCAGTAGTATCAACAATATCTTTGGCAACGGCTGGATGGGAGAGATGGCATCTTACGACTTTTTCTCTAATGTTTATGGTTCATGCAAGTCATTCCGTCAAAACCAACTGTCCTCGCAAATTACCTTTATGGCCCTGAGCCGTGGCTACTACGCGCTTCTCCATGCCAATCACGACGTCGAACCACTAGTCGCCCGTGCATTTGGCCATCTTCTAAGCGTGTATCCCCGTGATGCAGTCCTTCGCGACCTGCGTTGGCGTCTCAGTCAAGCCATATCCGAGCTCCAGCTTCTGGGGGTACTGTCCTCAGCCAAGCCACCGCCGCCTTATACAATATCCACGTACCCATGTCCAACAACACTCTCAAGTTCACTGGCGGCATCAAATACGCATCCGACAATGTACCGTCGACAGCTGTCTTGGATGATCTGTGTAACGCGGAAGAGCTCGCAGTGGCAATCAGTCAGCGGACTCGAGGTGATACTACTGGTGACATCCTCGAAATATCTACGACACTAGTATCTTTAACTCGCGAAGAGGGTGTATATTATAAAGACTCGACAACATTCCATACAATGCCGAAGACGGTCGATTGCTCAAATGATGACCTTCAATCTTCCGGACAGGCATGGATCAGTATTTCCAAGTCAGTCCTCCTGAATAATATTTCTACTTCGGGGATATGTCTTGGCGCTGGACCCATGTTCTTGCGGTCAAGACTGAATACGATCATTCTGGCGTCTGCGATGCCACCACCAACGGGCTCTAGAGCCTCGACATAGGCGTATGCCTTGCCTTCTCTTGGGCTGTTCTAATGCTTCTAATGAAAATACGTGAAACATCTACAGGTATGATACTGTTTCTATATGATCGTTTCGTTAGATATAAGTGATAGCTAAGATTGGCCGGAGTGGTGAAGGTTTTTGAATACTTATCGTCAAATGTCTGTCCCGCCTGCTTCCTGTCTATTCTAGGGAGTTATGCGATCCGTTTGGGGAGGCTAATCGAATATCGGTTGGGGCATACGAGATCTGGCATGAACTTCACATTGATCTAACGAATCCTTGGGTCTCTTCGAGCGGTCCTTCGGCATCCTTATTGCTATTTGTATCACCATCGCCAATTTCACAGGCATAGTATAAGCAGACCCAATATTCTTGGGCGGATGAAGATGCCAAGGGTGCAAGCAAAGAAAAAATATTCGGGCGTATAAATAATGCACCTTGTAATTCACCCGGCAAGCGTTGCGGCTGTAGGTTATAATAGCATTTATCAGCTACATGAGACGTGATTTTGTATGTGAAATGCTGTTTTGGGCTGTGATGGGCTTAATATAATTGCGAAGTGCTTTCTGAGCTAGAAGCTATAGGCGATGCGTGTCTTTGTCCTTCAACAAATTTGGCTCTTGCGGCCCCTCTAGAGGAATTTGTCCCAGTTGGAGATGTTTACGGCCGGGAAAGTTAATCCAAGACTCGAGGTTTGGTTCGTTAAGGGTCGTTGGAATCTCGAGGCTCTCTGGGCAATGTTGCGTAGCGATGTAGGAGTCATGGGCCTCTATCACAGCTTCTTAGACCGCATCAAACCACTGCTGCGTCTGCCCTATGTCCGTCTCGTACGACTAATTCAGAATGTAATAGTTTTCTAGACCACATACTCTGCATATTTTTCTCCGAACTACTTCTAAGCCCGCTTGCGACACAATTAGTGTCCCGATCAGAAGTTCGCACGATGGACTGAGTCGTAGAATCAATGAATTGGGGTTCGGCGCAGTTTCGGAAAACCCGAAACTGTTGCTTATCACTTTCCTCCCTTCTAACATTTGCCCTACTTCTCCAGCTTTTTCTCATCATATCCAGCTCTCTTACTTTTCCCGCTTCTTATCTCATCCTTGTTAATGCTATCTTTTTCTTCTCTCTCCCTTTGCTCTTCATCTGATCAGCCTTTGTCCAGTGACCCCAGAAGTGATGCTGCACTAATGCATTCTTCGGAATCGACCCATCATGCGTACTCCCGAATGTGACTGGCCCATACCGAAAGCGTCGACTGGTAGCAGTAGCAGGTCCCCAATCACTACGCTCTCTCTCATGGGAGACAGCACCGACAAGTTTACATATTTTTCGTCGTAAGCGTACATCTGTTCCAGTATTGCATCGCTGAAGGCAATTGGCCCAGTTGAGTTCACTACATCCATGTGGACCGATGGCTTATAGCTATTCAGCGGAACATTCTGCGCCGCCGCCACTTCCTCTACGCCCTTGATGGCACGGTTGATCATCGTTCGAAAGATAGGGTGTCCTGGGGCTCCGGCGAAAGCCCATTGCCCGAATTGCACATCATGCGCCATGCCCCCACATTGGCCCATTGAGACGCTCAAACTCGATGCCCGCGACGAAGCCGATGCGATCTCTCAAGGCGACAGGGACCCAGGTATCGAGGGGTCGGAGTGCAGTTGCGTCGATATCGGCGTATATGCCTCCCTCGATATTGAAGATGAGATATCGGAGGAGATCTGACTTCATACCCGTGTTGACCAGGCTCTCGTAAACTTCGATTACCTGAGGTTCGTCGGCGTAGTATTTCTTGACGAAGTCGTCACTCTTTCGCTTGCCCATCAATGTACTAACGTTCGATTATATTTAGTTAGTGAGTGTTTACTGAGGTATCATTTTCAACCATAAAATATTATGATAAGACAGCTCGGCTGAGGGTTTCATGGCGAGTCTCACTATTGGTAATACATGCCATTCGCTAACCAAGACTTGACCTCGCGCAAGTCCTCTGGATCGCAGTTGTCATCCTTGAATATGATCTGCCAGATCTTCTGTGGAATCGGGCTCTTCTCTAGGTCGACTGCAATAGCCTTGCTGCTAGGATTTGAGCCATGGCTTTTGATGCTGGAGAGTCTGAGCAGGGTCTCATGAAGAAGGCCATTATAAATCCACAACCATGACGCAAGGAGAAAGATTATAAAGATAATTACCGGCACCCGTAGCCACGGCTGCCGGAGAGGGTGTAAAAGCGCCATATGTAGGGCCTATTGTCGTGGAAATTCAAGCGAGTTCATGCCATGAAGTTGCATTCGAGTGTGCGCCAGGACAGGCTCTTGCAGAGATCAAGTTCGTGGGTCATATGGCAATCATACGCCATGTCAGGAGCTATCATAGACAGAAAGAAGAATCTAGCTCGCACACGGCACATAAAGCCAATTAATAAGGCCATTTCGAATGTATTCAACATCTTTCGCGGTGGTTTTTGCGTTCAGAGAGCTCTCCTGATTAGCCGGCATGGTCTAGCCACTCAGAAACTGGAAGATAACAGATTTCCAAAACCAGCTGCTAACCCAGGGAGCATTATGTCGGTACCGGATTCCTGACGTGAATCATCCGATTCGATAGATTGAGCATGCAGACAGTGGCTTCATTTCATTGTAAAGTAGCGTAACCGGAGTGCTGACGTGGACGGTCCGAATCTGTTAGAGGAAGCATACGGGATTGTTCTTCAAGGTAATTTTCCCTCCGCAACCTCATGCACTATCCCCAATACAGCGACACACCTAACAGCTTTTAGTTCCTTGTCAAGTATAACAGCTCCTCGTTTGGGTGCTGAGGCAATCAAGGGTATGTACCTCGTTCAGCCATTCAAGGCTCTTGCCTAGTTAACTTTCTAACCTCAAATTTTAACACTAGATGAGTACCAATACTTCATACTTCAAGGCACCATTTCTCGTGCTGGAATCAGGCCCGAAGATCTTGAAGAAGTCTACTTCGGCAACGTCCTCTCCGCCAACGTAGGGCAAGCGTCCCACCTGCCAGTGCGCTCTGGTGGCGCTGGCCTCTCCGACACCACTGTCTGTATTACGATCAACGAATTCTGCGCCTCATCTCTGAAGGCTGTTATACTCGGCGCGCAGCATATTATGCTAGGCGTCAATCACATCGTTGTCGCCGGCGGCACCGAGTCCATTTCCAATTCCCCACATTAGCGATGAGGTATGGGATGACTTTAGGCCAGTTCATGCATGGCTGTCACCGTAACCGCGCTCGTTATTTGTGGAATCTTGCTGTTACCCAGCGAGACGTACCTAGCCTGGGCGCACTAAGCCTGGCTAATCCAATTGCCATCCCGTGGAGGTGTGGGTAGCCTCGAACTGAAGCGTTCTGTGGTAGAGTCTAATTATTTACGTAACCCGCCTGTGTTATCTATAGCCTTATAGTATGGTTGCCAGCAGTGGCCCTTTCCTGCCCTTTAGTATGAGCAAATGTGATTTTTTCTTGATTCATTAATTCTTTCTCTCTTCTCTTATGAGTACGAAAAACTCAAAGGGTTATGCAAAAACAGATTTAGTATTAGTCTCAAACCCAGGACAGGTAGCGGAGATATATATTTGCTTGAGTGCGGCCGGAAAGGATAGCAATAAGTCAGAGGCTTTAGCATCAGGAATTAGTAGGTAAATCGGCGAGCTATAGCTTCGCGTTTACCTGCTGAAAGCTTGCTTGAAAGCATCTTGGCCCTTGAATATGTATTCCAGACCTTGAAAGTCTTCCGCGGGTGCCCAATGGGACTCAAGAGAGCCGATCTACCCGGAGACTAAACATATTAATGACCTTGGTGCAAGTAAAGCGAAGCATTTAATGATATGACTTCAGTATTCATGTAATGGCTATTTTACATTTATTTAATGTTTTATAACAATCTTCCCTCCGGCGCTATGCGAATCCAAAACCCGATGAGCAGATTGAATATCTTCGTAGTCAAATATATGTGTCGGTTTTGCGTTCCACACTCCGTTCTCAATCTTACGCACAATCTCTTGGAATGGAATTCCACTGAGTGGAAAGTCGACTGTTCCCAATACCTTACTATGAAATAGGCTGAAATGAACACCGGACTCCATCTGTACCATAGGGTTGAAATCTGTAAGTGGCTGCAGTCCACCAAGCCACCCTGCTTGTAGCATGCGGCCACCGGGCCGAGTCAGAGCAATGGATTCAAGAAGCACATTATTCCCAATGAGGTTCAGAACCTTGTCAAAACAGGGTGGGTGTTCAAACACCTTGCCGAGCTCCTTTTGCTCTTGCCTCACGTCAGTAGCGCCCATCTCCTTCAGCCAGTCGAATCGTGCAAGCTGTCTGGTAGTGGCTGTAACCTCTGCACCGGCATCTACTGCCAAATGAAGCGCAGCTTGGCCGACGGTAGATGTTGCACCTCGAATGAGGATTCTATCCCCGGGTTGTACATCCAGGGTAGTAAAGAGGCAAGAGTATGCTGTGGCATATACTTCCGGCAAGGCGGCGAGATCCTCCCATGGTAGACTTGTCTCAATTTGAACCGCATTATTAACCGGTATGTTAACGTATTGCCCATATCCTCCTGGGCGATTACGTCCCATTCCACCCATCATGCCTATGATCTTCGCGCCGAGAGGAAATTGCCCACCGGGGCAAGCGACGACAATGCCGACACATTCAAGGCCTGAAATGGGGTTCCATTCGTCCCATTCGCCCTTACGCATATGCATCTCGGCGTGGTTGACACCGAAAGCTCTGACTTCCACGAGGACATGACCTTGCTCGGGAATAGGCTGAGGAACTGTCTGGATTTCCAGCACTTCGGGACCGCCGAACTTTGTAATAACGACAGCTTTCATCATTGGAGGCATGGTAAGCATTGAAATTATATTTAATAAGGGACAGAATCTTTAAAGTTAGGTAATTATACTATTCGTATTATTATGGGTGGATAGAACTGTCGTTTTACAATGTTTGACGTGTGTAGATTTCCTTTTATATTGGTAAATGAAACCTGGTTGGATACATGCAGGTCTGGAATGATTCCATAAGAACAACCAACCTCGCATACTCAATGCATAGAATATTCTTGCCGCTTGATCCGAAGAGGGTTATTGCTGCAACCCTTCTTGACTCATCTAACATATGATTGGTAGATTAGATGTGGAAACACGGTCCAGATTTGTCAGCCTCAAGTGCATCTTATTAATTGGAAGAAGGATGTAATTTTTCGATAGATATAATAAAGAGTTAAGTTTATTAAACGCTACATTACTTATACCCATTGGCTAAGTCGTGTCTGTGGAGTAAACTCTGAGGCTAACTATAATACCGAGCCTTTATAGTTAGTACCTAAAATGCGGCCCAGTCTCTGATTATATAGAATTAGTAATTATAATATAAATTTAAAGTATTAAATATTAATACTATAAGTAGAAGTTAATATATAAAATATATAATATAAATTAAATATATATTTATAAAGTATTAATTTTATAATAATTTAAGATACTTATTTAAGTTTTATATAATAATTTAAAATAATAATTTAAGAAATATGTCTCTATTATAAGAGGTAGATTATATTCTAAGTCTGAATTATAATTTAAAGAATATTAATTTTAAAAGAATATAATTATATATATTATTATTATAATATATAATATTTAATTTAATTTAATTTAAAAAGAATTATTTAATTAATTAAAATTTTTTTAAAAGATTTCCAATTTTTAATTTATTTTTTATATAAAATTAATTATATTTTCTATAAATATTATTATATATAACTTTTACTTTATTATATATATATATATATATATATATATAATATATTATTATTATAATTATTTAAAATTTTATATATAATAAAGATCAAGAAATACTTCGTTGCATGGCAAGATATAGCAATCAGATAAAACCTCACACATCTTTCTTAGGATCTGTATATACCGGAAATGATCTTTTCTGGGTTCTTACATGTAATTGTGTTCGTCGTTGTCATGGCTGCAATATTAGGCTGCGAGGGATAAAAATAGTTACATTATAGTTCACATGGCCAAATCACGAATGGAAAGAACAAACACATTCCCAACTAGAACGTCTATTTCATCCCATGAAGATGAAGGTCTGGGCCGGCAACTTCCGGGTATTGATTGAACACATAAGAGTGCATACGGGCTGCTCACATAGGATATTGATTATTGCGGTCCTACGGTCCGCAAGACCGAACCTGGTTAATCGGGGAGCGAAGCAGGAATCTTCAGCAGGGTTTGGCGAGCCCTGTCATTCTTGGCATAATGGGTGGTCTGATTAGAACGTATCGAACGAAATCGGAGGACTGGATGCAAATATTAAATGTACGGGATATATTTTCATGCAATGATTTGAATTAAGTTGATTGAAAGGTTTATCGGAAGCCAGATAATTCTGGTTCGGTCTGATAAAGGATCGCTAAGATACCGCGGTCACTAGGACCCAGTCCACGAATCCCCAATAAACTAGTGTGATAATTCGGGGATTTGTAATAGGCTTTCATGGGTCAGAGCCGTGTATGTTGTATGTGCGAATATCGTGAATAAATCTCCTGGCAACTAGGATCAATACATGCTTACTTTCGATAGTTTCAGCTGACATGGGCTCCATTCATCATCCCTGTGATTATCCCCTGTATCTTCTGCGATACTTTACGTAGTACTCTCTAGTAGAAAGACATGAGCGTAAGCCTACAAATGTGGGTGCGTCTTTCGACGCATAGTTAGCTGGTCAGATTACTGGCTCTTCTACTAAGAGAAAGAAATTATTCCCCGCACAAGCTATTTTCGCCCAGTTAGTTGATTAGAGCGTTTACGAAAGAAAACAAAGCAAGGTTCCCCTGTATGATAACGCAACCTCACTCACTTGTGCCGGATGGTCGGGCCTATATACATGATCCGGTTAGTGGCGAGGCAGGGAAGAACTTCTGCACCCGAGTGTTTGTATTTCGCAGTATATAAAACCAAGAGGAAGTCCAGCTTTAACCGAACGAGCTCGACATTTTCCATCTCATCACAGTCCACGCAATGCTCGGCCTGACTGTAAAAGTCGCGGCACTGGTCTTGGGCAAGTAGCTATACTCAACAGCAATGTCCATTGCTAACAGCGACTACAGCATTTTGCCACACTAGCCATGCCCTATCAGCCAATATTCTTGCTGATACAAATCGAGATGGCATAGTTGATGTAGCAGGTAGCTCTGATGTCACCGGAAAGAAAAATTGGACGCCCGAGCGCGGAGCCCTTTTCCTGCCAAACGTTGTCGATACTGATCGTCGTTGCTCGTCACTTCCGGCAACAGAGCAAACCATGCATCTTTGTCATGATGCCGCGGATAACATTTTAAGACAGCCCAAATACCTTGCTCCTCTTCGCACCTTGCCTGCCAACGATATAGGCAACAACGCATTCGGTATCATAAATGTTACGACCGCCGCTGCTATAGATCGCGTACGGATCTTTTTCAAAGAAGATACTACCTGGACCTATGTTGAGGAAGACCGTCGTTTCACGGCGGCACAGCTCAAAGCTGGCTTGATACTTGGTATTGATGGTCGTGATGTTCGCAGGCCCAACGTCTGGGACGGTAAAGCTATAGTAGAGTTTTCAATCACTGATGGTTCTGCGGTGTCAACCGACTCGGTTGAGCTCCGCGTGGCACCATACCTAACGCACCACCCTGTCCAACTAGCCCAACAAGTGTTTGGATCAGCACCCGGCCCTGACTCGCTGGCAAAGTTCAATGAGGAGCTTACAAAACAAAGTAAAGTAGCCGGGATCAGCAAGTCACCAATCTTTCTGACCGGGCGCGATATTTGGACTCAAGATACTTTTGAGCCGGGGTACGCAAGCATTCCTGGACCTGATGGTCCTATCGTTATTAGAATTATGCTTTCAGCTTATGCACGACGTGGCGATACTCTATCGTTATTTCAAACGGTGAGGGATGACAAGGTTGGAGTGTTAAACTTCCCACAAAACTGGGAATGGCCTGCGGATCATGGCAGTGGAACCTGGGATTCGACTGGTAACTTAGAAACGATCCCGCCTTACACACACAATGGCAAGACTTACCCTGCTGGCCGTATTATCATCGGTGAGGGTGAGCAACGCCCGTCTATTCTGCCATTCTTGCAGCTTCAAGAAGTTCAAGAACCAATTGTACTGGATACATCCTGGCTTAGCGTTGGTCATGTTGATGAGTTTATCCAGTTTCTCCCAGCCAACAATACACGGGGTTGGGTGATTATGGCAGATGATCCACTTGCTGGCTTAGCCATTCTCAAGAAGGCGGCCGCCGATGGTTATGGCGGTGTTCAAGCTCTTAGCCGGCCAGTATTCAGCTATGACCCACTGGAGAACGGATGGAAGCCCGCTTGCACCCCAAAGTCCACTATCAACTACGAGCTCAGCCGGCCGAACCTCGAGGCAACCAGCAAACTGGCCGCAGAGCGTATAGAATACAACCTAAACATCATCAAGCGGGAAACTGGCATCACAGATGCTGAGATTTTCCGGGTGCCGGGAGTTGTGTTTGCTGGGGACAAGTGGACATGCGCCAACAGCCCAGCTAGCAAAGTCGCGTCTGCCAAAGTCAGTCAATCTTCAGTAATCGACGAAGACCAAGAGCCTTTCGATATTGTCGAGGCAGCCGGCGGCAGCAATTCTTCCACCGCCGTCAATCGGCGTATCGGGTGCATGCACACTACCCTGCCGCGATCAACGGCGTTATTCTCAGCGACTCTTACTACTTAGCACCAAAGCAGTGGGGTCCGATTATTAATAACATTGATATTCTGACTGAGGCTGTGATCGCTGCTTATGCTAAAGTTAATTTCACAGTAGGGTTCATTGATACCTGGTTTACTCACCATCTTGGCGGCGGGGAAGTTCACTGCGGTTCTAATGTGTGGAGGAACCTGATTCTAAATGGTGGTAAATAATGTCCGACGGGGCGAGCAGGATTGAATGGTGATATGGGTGAGAGCTGAAGTCAGATTTTAGAATATCTATATAGGCTCTATCTTGAATAACACAGCAAGTGGGAGACTTACTTGGTAGTTAGCTATGTTCGCTCTTGTATGCACAGAACTTCTTTGTAGCAACTCCCGTGTGAAGTTCATGTTCTAGAGCTTGAGTATCGTTCTTTTCGATTGCCCACCACTAGCTGCAAGAACCTACAGAATCTAAAGTATCATGTAATATTCTTTTAAGTTCCTCCTTGAACCCTTGTAGTCAGCTTCCACTCAGTTGTCGACACATGTAAGATTGCCTTTCTACGATGCACTAGCTGCCAGCTCATTTTCATTACTCAAACGAAATTTGCTGTTTTCAAAAGAACATTTCTCATCTCCATTTGTGAATTTATTCTATCACTCATCCTCAAATTCTCCATAACTTGCCAAGAAGCACGCATCGCCTTCCCAATTCTTATCAAGCCGACCAGTTTTTGGAGCTGCTATGTCCCTCGCCCTAGGGTCAATTGTGTTTGCGCCATATGCACTGATCACCTGAGATAATAGGGCCATAGAGAGAAGAGTCCTTAGGCATCCAAATGTCCACCGCATTGCGGTTGGCCATAGGGATAAAATTAGGCTGAAGGAGAAATGCTGCTTCGTCATCTCGAAAAAGTTGACGATGGCCAGTCTCGCCTCTCATTCGTTATTCTTTCTCGTCCTCCGTCAAAAAAACCGTGGCGTCCTCCTTGATCTGGGCAATAAGCCCGAAGGTTGTTGAAATTGTGGTGCACCACACGATCTGGACAAAGTATAATAACTGTGTCCGTCCTGCCCAGAGCCTGCAATGATCTAGGCGTGGTTCTGCGCCGCCGGACAGCAGAGGGCTCGATGAGACACGAATCGACCAGATACATCTTGTTTGAGAAGGCAGAGTAATCATAAAGGCCATGACAGTCTCGCCATGCGAGTACAAGGTTACACAGAGTTCGGGCATTGTTATCATTCGACAATTAACTGAAAATTGCGCAGGGAGGGTGCAAAATCAGTACAGCGGAGAAATACATAAGCATAGAGAGCTAGACATAGACATATATACATCAGCTGATTCATCGTTGACTAATGCCTATTAGATGTAATAAGAAGTTAGCCCCGGTTGGAGTTAACACTATTATGTCCTTGATGCTATGCTTACCCACGTTAATTTGTTCTTCCATCGTCTCTGCGGCCGACTCATCCTAAATCGACTACATGGCTCAAGTCTTAATACAGTATTTGGATTCTTGTTCTCAAGCAACACGTGTGTCCTCACCTGAAACACGCATTGAATCTCATTAGAATCGAGACCAGAGGCACCTTGCATTCATGATGAAGAACAAGGGAGACATTTCTCACCTTAGGTTGATTAAGCATAAGATGCCCCGGTCGAGTCAAAACAACGCGATCCCCCAAATTTCGATATATGCGATAAATTTAACAACTCCCAAAACTATGGCTGAAATAGCTTATAGAATTGACCAGCTTTGCCCCGCACTGTACTAACGTAAGGAAACGACAGAAGATACGGTTTGAGAAATCATACTGGATATAACTAGGTATCCTGATATGTCATTACGTGTGCAAGGTCGTCTGATTCTAGTTCTGCAAGAGTTGCAACAGCACGCGGAGGGAAACTCAATGTCTACAGGGCTCACAATCCATTTACCAAGGTTATTGGAACTTCCTGACCCATGAGCCTATAGCGTGTTATGTAGTTGCGGAGAAATTTGTCCAATCCTGGCGATTGTTCGAATACCCACTTTCGAGGTAAGTTGTCTTTAGAGAACTGATTTTGCTCTTTGTTCAAACGAATATCGTTACTAACACGGGGCTTGTGGATCCAGTCTTTGAAGATGAGGAGTTGATAACAGAAGGGTTAGTTATGGTTGAACATGAACTCATTTGAGGCTGGGTGTATGATTCTAGCATTAATCGGCCACTATGCTCAGGTTATGCGCATGCTTCAATATGCGCTTACAGAGCCTGAAAATTGAATGAATATTCCCAGATACAGGATCCAATATAGCGCTAGACCTCTGCTTGTCTAGTCTTGGGCTGTTCATGTGGCTGAACGATGATTGACTTAGAGGCTGCTAGCGTCCATGAAGAATTCTCCCAAGCGAATCAATGAAGAAGTCAGCTTTACCGCACAACAACGACTTTGGTTCACTAGATATCCGCTGAGTATATTTCCTCTATGTAATCCTAGATTGCGGTCGTCGCTTTGGCCTATGCCGCGGTCTCTGACTGACCTCTGTTCGTATTAACACAAAGCCATGCTTTTACTATTCGCTTTGATAGGATTTATGCTGAATTAGGCTTGTGACCAAACTCACATGTCATCCTCACTCCTGGCGAGCCCTAAATTCTCTTTTCTTTCAGCCCAGTCCATATTTTGGACAAACGTCACAACCGTCTTCTCCGGATACTTGACACGCACTTTCAGACTTGCCATGGGATAGTTCTCGCTATTTGGATCGTGAGAGACTAGGCCACAGCTCCGCAGGAAGTGGCCCCAAGATTCTTCCCCTTATAGTGTCCCTCTATTTCCTACTGAGGTAGCAAGCTGGAGCGCTAAGGTCCGTACAACTGCATACCTGCCTCTCTGAAACTATCCAGGTTCTTTTTCACTCTGGTCAGAAATAACCATAATACGTCTACCACATGATAGATTCCATGTCCACTTACTCTTGCGGATTCGATCCCTGGACACCTTACGCTTGAACGAGTTGCGGCCTGTAACTCCTACTGCAACGCAACCAGCAGCAAGAGCAGCAACCATTGGCCAACCAGTAAGAGCAAAGAAGCCCCAAACAGCCACACCGACTCCACCGACTCCACCGATAGTATAAGCAGTGGATTTGGTTACTGAGTGTCTCGCCGCCACAGCATCCAATAGCCCAATCTGGTTTAGATTGATCACTAAGTCTTCTCTATGTTGCCGTGTGGATCGACTCCTTCACTCTCTCGTCCGCCTCACTTCATCAGATCCCATTATTTATTATTTGATCATCTACTCATCCGCAATTATCTTAGAAGGGATAGTAGGGGTTGCTATAGGAGCTGCTAGAGTATCTATGAATAACTTATAAACATTTCCTATTATTAGAAGGTTTATTATAGATATTGAAAAAGTTAATAATATACCTCTGAGTGCGTTTTACAGTCGTTTGGGGGCAGTGTGAATAATAATGATTGGCTGGATTGAGATAAAATGTATCACTCCTAGAAATGAACAACACTCTTAGCATCGATAAGCATCGATTAGTGCAAAGCATAGCGATTGATGTTCAAGGGATATAAAGAAATGAATATGGCTGAACCGAGTATCCGCTGCTATATCATAGAGAAGATAATGGAAGGTAAGAAAAATTGTAATAAGATAAAGAGCTCTCCATAGAGAAGATCAAATAGTATAACAAGCAACTAGATCTTTAGGGTAGGCAGGGCCCCTGATTGTTGAAGGTTGAGCAAAGCCATTCAGTCCCACCACAGCAAAGCTTTAGTATATACCATAGTTACACTCCCACGACTCATCTATCCACGAAGAAATGTTTGGTAGTGATCGCTTCGCGGCAGAAGACGCGGCTCCCATGTCTCAGAAAACGGCCCATGGTCTGAAGCAGGGCAAGTTAACAGACGAAGGCAAGACTGATCTAGATGAATAGAGAACTCATCGCTGCTCCCATCAAAAGCAACTCGATTCCGTCCAAAAGCACCCATGCTGTATCTGAAAGTTTTTGAGAACCGTTCATGGAATCGTCCTGGCATCTCGTCCGACTTGCGGAGTAAAATAGCACCCCAACGACGTAATAATAACAGCCGTTGCCCGACTGTCTTAAAACGGCTGCCACATCGCTGTTGGCGAAATGGCAGATAATATCGCCATCCCTTGTGGTGCTAGGGCCCAGGCCTATCTGGCCCCTTGATCCAATTATCCATTTGGGTGGCGTGGGAATCCTTGATGTGCGCAGGCAGTCACATGCACCTGAGACAGCTTCGCCTTGACAATCACGATTTACTAGTTCCCGATAATTTAGGGGCAGGCCATCCGTAGCTTCCCTTGCCTACTGTTGCTGTGAGAGCTCACATGGTGATTGTCAGGCTCGTGATGAACAGCGGGCCGGACGTAAGGTGCTTGGATTTCTGCCTCCACGTACATGAAAGAATTGTTTTTGCAGCGCTCAGTCAAGTCGATCCAATCAGGCTTATCAATGATTCTCTGTTTTCCAGGGTAAGCGAATGAAAGACGGCAGTCGAGAGTGACAGCCCGCTTTGCGTCTTGCTCAACATAAGGCAGTGCATTCTCCAGGCTTTGAGGTAGCTTCATGTTACCGTCATGGCGCAGGATTTGATGATAGTAAAGCCGATGCCAACCTAGCAATAGGGCTCTGGCTCGAGCAATTGTTGTGAAGCTTTCGCCAACAATTGTTACGTTTCCAGAATGAATAGCTCTTGTGAAATGGGCACCGTGTTTCGTGACCCCAGGTAGGCCGTGAACAGTGTTTAGCATTTGGCGTTTTTGATAGACAACCCCTCCCAAGACAAGTAGTAATAGTTGACTAACCATGACAAGGTTATCGTCTGTGCGTAATCGCTTCACAGCCATGAGTTCCTCGTAGAGCTGCAGCGATGTCGTATCGTAGTTCGGCTGCACAGCCTGGCTATCACGAGAGATGCCCAAAAGTGCATAGATCTTATCTCTTGGATCTTTACAACGCGACCAGGAAAACGCGATGACCGAATCTATCAGGGAAAGTCCCAAGTCATACCGGCCCGTTGCCATGTCCATTGTATACGTGAGGACTTTTGCTGCAGGTGTGGAGGCCAGACGTTGGATGTGCAAGGGTTTATCAGATGCCTCCATATATCTTAGGCACGACAGAAGCTGGTATAGATATCGAGCGTTAATGAACCAATTCCCACACTGAACACGAAGCTCTTTGGCGGATGCAACCTCTTGAACAATCCATAACCTGGTCCAGTACCGCAAGGAAAAGAATGCAGCAACGTCACGCCACTCACGTCGGAGAGACGTCGTTTGTTTCACTATTCTTTCAAGTAATACCTGCCTGGTACGACAACGGGACAAAAAAGAGAGAATCTTGCTGAGTGGAATAGCAGTTGCTTCTTTGGCCGTTTGAGCTTTCTCCCGATCTCCATCCGACACCAAAAGTCCAAGCAAGAATAGCATGGAGGACTTCACCACGCTTTCCTTACTAGTTCCGACCCAGCTTATAACTCTTGTAGCTTGGCTGTATATCTTTTGCATCTGCTTGACCTGTTCTGTTCGTTCAGTAATGTCGCTTTGACAAATACATATTGCATCCACCCACAGTACCCTGTGTACGTGGCGCCGTCGCAGGTGTCTCAACGCCGTGCATAAATTTTGTGTTGCAACGAGAGAAACACTTTGGACCTTGATTCTCGAAGGGGTGGCTGGTTGCAAGGGTCGCCCCCATTCGTAGGAAAGGGCTTCATAAGGTGGGGAGAATTTATTGATTGCTCCGACAAGGTGCATTCGATATCATCGTGCCAGCATCCTGCTTGCAAAACTAGAACTCTGAAGCCACCGGTTGCTAACTTGTTATACGGACGTCCGCCACTCATGCCAACTGACAGGGGAGCTCTGGGCCAGCGGTCATTTTGAAAAGCATCTCAACTTGTTTCTTAACTGCCCTCCGTGCTGCATCCAGAGACTTTGCGAACTCCATTCGCTTTACGGATGAGTTGGGGTGCTTTGTTTGTTTACTTAAGGCCGTCCAGAGATTGCGCGTGCTGAGGCCCGACGAGGATGTCGGACAGTCTTTCTGTCGTTGCGTGACTAATTTCCAAGCTTCCTGAACCTCAATAATACTTTGCAGGAAGTTTGCCAAAAGCACTTTGTCCGGAAATACAAGCAACAAGTTCTTGAGATGGACTGTCTTGAGGCTTGGACTTCGGGCCCTGCAATGCATAGAGGTTAAATCCCAACATTCGAGCTTATCCACCGATAGTAATGGTGCGTCAAGTGGCGCAAAGAGGTCGGTTAAATACACTCTTGGTCCGGATACTCGAAGTATGAGATGCCTGGCTGCTTATGACTTAATTATGAACCTAAAGTTACAACAAGATCACGCACCATCAATTTTCATTATTGAATAGCTGCCATAGGATGCTGCAAAACACACCAAGACGGGGTGAACATGCGTGCTTCCATGCGGCTTCTGTGCGCCGCTGTTTGAAGACACAAGGCCTGTTGCTGGCCGCCAAATCTGGATCTCATATCTAACAGCTGGGAATGAATCTTTGTAGCGGGATAACTTCTCCGTCTCAGGATGCGGGATGAACCATCTTACATTGGACCACCGTCTTATCAAATGGTAACCTGTTTCAAATAGTTGGAAGCTCAGGAAACTGCACTCGCTCGAAGGACGATACAATGTCAGCCTTTTGTCGGTTTCTAGAGGGTCGCTCACTGCAAAATCTCGACCCTTGGGTAGTGGGTCCTGTGACTGAAGAATGTAAAGAGGGATCACGACACCAATTGATGAAACTGATCGCATCGCGTCTCTTTGGAGAAAATCCGTTGAAATGTGCCGACTAGTTGTCATCGGATGAATGAGTTCTTCCGCCATCTTCGAGGGCTGCCCCTAACTCTTGTGAGATGAAGCAAGCTTCGTCCGCGAGTGTGAGCACTGGAGTGTTGGGAAGCCAGGCCACCATCCTCCGCATGGGTTGCTCCGTTGGCAAGATCACTTCCTGGTACCAATATTGATACCATTTTAAGTCAAAACTTACTTCTCGTCTGAAGTTGGCAGTTTTTATAGTGTTCGAATTGCTGCCTGCTTCCGCTTTCTTCCAAAGAAAAGACCATTATCCTCACGAGGCTGAGGCTGATGGTGGCAGTGCTGGCTTTCACATCTGGTAGGCTGGGACTCAATTGAGCATGCAGGCGAGGAAACGCTGGCACGTGACGCGAAATGTTGCTCCCATACTAAGTATGTTGGGCTCAATCTCGAGTGGCGATAAGAATCTACGACGCTGGGATCGTCTAAAAATCCACCAGTTAGTCTGTCGCGATGGATCTACTTGGATAAGCCCCTACATCTGTCAATGCACAGCGGCATTCAATGACTTTGAAGCATTTGAGACACATCGTAAAATGGAGAGATTAAAGTCAGGACGACTATTAAAGAGCCGGGTGGCTGAAACTAGATAGGGAAGAATAAGAATATTATTATTAGTAGAATAAAACTATATTATAAGTATAGAGTTCAGGTTAGACTTAAGATAAGATATAAATATATAATATATTTATAATAATAAAAAGTAAGAGAGAAAGAGTATAAAAAGAGATATAAGATAATTATTTATTCTAGGAATATAAATAAAATAAATAATAATATTTTTATTTTTTAATTATTTATTTTATATAGCTTCTAAAGTTTATAAAATATTAATATTATATTTATATAAATAAAGATTATAAATTTATATATAATAATGAAAAAGTATTTTATATTATAAAATAAATATAAAATAAATAAATAAGATTTATTTTAAAATAAAATAATATATATTTTATTATTATTTAAAAAGATATATTTTTTAAAAAATATAATTAAAATATAATTTAATAATTATATATTATTAATAATTAATAATCTTTTAATTAATAATTAAAAAAACTTCTATTTATATATTAATATATTATTTTATAAAATAATTATTTATTTTTTTATTCTAAGAATAATATATTCTATTATTTCTCTAAGGAATAATATTTTAATTATTTATTTTTTCTTTTATTAATAGATTTCTTTAATATATATATTAATACTTTATTAATTTTTATTATATTATTATATTAATTATATTAATTATATTATATAATATTTCTTTATTATTATTTATTAATTTAATATTATATATAAATTCTTTTTATATTTTTATTTTATTATTTTATAAAATATAATTATTAAATCTTTTATTATATATAAAGAATTTCTTTTTATAAAATACTCTATAATATAAAATTTTATATTAATTATAATTTAATAAATAATAAAATATATAATTCTTAATTATTTTATAAATATTTAAATTAATTTATTTTAATATATTTTAAATATTATATTAATATAAATTATAATATTTTTAAGTTTAAATATAATATATTAATTATTATATATATTTTAATTTATTTTTTTATATTTTAATTATATTTATTAATTTTTATATTTATTTATATAATAAATAAATATTAAAACCCTTTAATAGTCTTTAATTATTTATTTAAAAATATTATAGCTTAATCTTATTTTAATTTTATTTTTTAATAATTACTTTTAGGTTTATAAATATTTAAAGTTATAATATATAATTATATAATATTATTCTTAAGCTATAGCTTTATTTATATAATATATTTAATAAAAAATAACTTTAAATTTTAGATTTTATTATATAAAGATAGATTAAAGTTCTTTTTAAATAATATTTAATTAAATTATTAACTCTAATTTACTTAACTCTATATATAAATATAACTTTTTTATATAAATATTTTTATTTTTAAATCTAATAATATTAAAGATTAATTATATATTAATAAATAAAACTATATATTTTAAATATTTTACTCTCTCTTATAAAATATTATTAAAATATAAAAATATTAAATATTTATTATTAATATAAAATTCTTAAATATTATAAGCTATATATCTTAAACTTTTAATATAATAATTAAAATTTAATATTTTATAAGTTTTAAAGAAATAATTTTTTTATTTATAATAATATTAATTTTATAATAATTAAAATATATAAAATTTTAAGTTTATTTAATAATAAAATTAATATAAATAATATAATATATAATATTAAAATAATATTTTTATATTTTTAATTATTAAATAATTAAAATTTATAATTAATATAATTTAATAATAATTTAAATATAAAAATAATTAAATTATTTTTTAAAAACTTATTTAATTAAAATATAAATATAAATATATAATTATAAATAAATATATAATTAATACTTAAAAATATAATATTTATTAAATTATTTAAAGAAAAAATTAATAATAAGAATTTATTTAAATATTAAAATTAAAACTCTATTTATTAATAAAATATTTATTATTTTATAGTTTTATTATTTTAATTAAATAATAATTTAAATTAAGCTTAAAGAAAATATTTTTATTTTAAATATAATCTTTTAATTTATAAAAAAATATTAATAATATATTAATATATATTAAAATTTAAAATAATTAATTTATAAAAATAAATATTAAAATATATAAATATATTAATCTATTAAAACTTAAATATAATTTCTTATATTTAAGAGTTTAATTAATATTTTATAAACTTTATTTATAAAATAATATTTTAAAATATTTATTTAATTAATTTAAGCTTTATAATTATTAAATTAAAATATAAAAATTAATATTTTTTAAATTATTTAATAATTTAATATTAAATATATAATTAAAGATAGAATTATTCCTATTATTAATTTATTAATTTTTATTTAATTTATTATTTAGAAATAATAAAGATTTAATAAAAGTAAATATATTAAAATAAGCGAATTTTAAAAAGAGATATATTAATAATTATTTAATTATACTATATAATTTTATTTATAAATTATATATCTCTAGCCTCTCTTTAATATCTAAAAGATTAAAATTAAAAGCTTTTTTATTATATTATTTTTATAATTAAGATTTAATAGCCTTAATTAAATTATTTTTTATATTTATTATTTAAATTAATATATTTATATTAATAATAAATTTATTAATTATATTTTAATTATATTTAACTCTCTTAAATATATTATTAATTAGTTTAATTAATATTTATTTAAGTTATATTAAAATTAAATAAAAATTAAAACTTAAAAAGTAAAATTACTATAATAAGAATTAAAATAATAAGATTACTTTAAATAATAATTATAATAGTTTATTATTAATTTAAATATTATTTTTATTATTTAAGATTAAACTAAGGGTTTAAATTAAATATAAAATATTCTAAAAATATAATATTATAAATAAAGAAGGTTAAATATATAAAATAAAAAGAGATTTTAATAAAAAGTATATAAAATTATTTTATATATTTAAAAGAATTCTCTTTAATTAATTTATATAATAAAAATATACTATTTTATTTTCTATTAAAGAATAGAAATAACTAGCTCTTAGAGAGAACCTTAAATATAATTTAATTAAAAAAAAAAAAAATATAATAAAGTTATTATCTCTTTTTAAGCCTAGCTATTTCTTTAATAATATTTAATAATTAAATTAAAAGTAAATATATAAATATAAATAATTAATCTTTAAACTTTTAATATTTATTTTTCTATTTATTATATATTTTATATAATTATATATTATTATAATAATAATATAAATAATCTTATTTACTTATTATATTTTTAATAATATAACTATATTATTTAATTATAAATCAGTTTTAATATAATATTTATTCCTTAAATTAATCACTCCTTAAAGCAAAACTACTTTTAATTAATACTATTTAATAATATTCTATTTCTCCTAACTTTTTAATTTATTATTATCTTTTAATCTCTATTAAATAAAGATTCTTATAAATAAATACTTAGTATATAGGTAATTTATTTTATTATTAATTATAGTTTAATTCTTAGGAGTAAGTAATATATTATAGTATAAATATTTATTATTTATCTTTAGGGAAGCCTAGGCTATACCTTTAATAAGGTTTAGATTACCTACCCTAGCAATAAACTGCCTATTTTTCTTCTTTTAGCTATAGGTATTATTATCTAATATTTCTCTAGAATCTATAAGATCTTTCTTTCTTAAGCTAGTTATACAGATAGTATAACAGGGTATATTAAGGGACTATAACGATCGATAGTGTAGATACAACCAAATAGATAAGAAAAATAACCTTTAAACTGTCCATTCTTATTATTATAGCCTGAGGATTGCTGGCGATTTTGAGACTGCGGTCGAGAAGGATACGGGAAGACTTGTAGGGACAACCCTGTGGAATATCAACACATCGAATCCTTTTGCAGATGGAGATCACGATCCTCCAGCCACTTGGTTCCCTGATGACGGCTCTCGCCAGTATGTCGATCAAGTGCTTGCGCAGATAAGTGCGCCTAGAGTCCAATACTGCCCACGACCTTATGTTTGTGAGTTGTTGCATGCCACCTTAAGAAGTGGAGTGAAAGGGAGTGGGGAAGCAACGAAGCCGTCACTAACTGCGTTAGTTATGTTCATTATTAGTGTATATCCTTCCTATCGACGCAGAGGCATAGCGCAAATGTTCATGGACTGGGGATTAGCACAGCAGATCAGATAGGCATCGAATTATTCTTGGATGCCACGCCAATTGGAAAACCGCTGTATGAAAAGAATGGTTCCTCCTGATCAAAGAAAACGCGATTTTGCCAAAGACGGATACACCAGACGAAGCTTGGAAGGAAATTCAAGCAAAGGTTGGCCCTTTAGCTTTTGGCCCATGTGGCGACCTTCTGGAGGATATGTCGAGGGCAAGACGGTGAGGCCGTGGTAGCAGATTGGGGTTCAAACGTCTGTCTGCATCCTTTCGTATCAGCCTTCCACTTCAAGTCATCTTTTCAACGTCGCTGTAAGACGAGTATTGGAAACTGCATTATTGTGATATGAACGGGCGCACTTTTATATCCTTTGATAATAAATTGACCACAATTCTTGCGTGCAAGCTTTCTAATGAGCGCAGGCTCGCTAACCTTAGTTGAGAATCATGGATGCAACATCGCACTTATCCTAGAACCCCAAGGTCATTGCAGTTACTTTTAAGATGCTTTTGGGCAACCTTTATTTTATAGCTAGAAAGAACTCTTTGCTTCAAAGATGCCTGTACACCGCCGAGACAATCTTTGATTGAAGAAAAGTGTGTAGTCTACTACATCGCTACAGGGAATACGTCACTAACTTTGACCTCCACATCCCCAATAGCAACAGGAAACACATCGCTGGTTTTACTATTACCGTCGGCAACGGCGACGGGGAAGACATCACTAGCCCCTAAGTCCCCACTCCCGATGGCGACTGGGAACACATCACTGGCTTTGATATCTTTACCGTCTAAGACTCGTAAGCAACAAGACCAGATTCCTGAACCATTTCGCAACTCACCTTGGAGGGTGGGTAGACAAAGACCCAGAGACGCCAACAAAGTCAGACTGAACACTTGGGAAAGCATCTTTGTCTTCGATGTGCCAATATAGAGATAATAGGCTGTTGATTGACAAATTTTTGTCTTGGTATGTAGGTTTCTTGCCCGCTGTAGAACACACCGATTCCAGCTAAGCTGGGGCACTCGGTCTTTATGTTGGTATTGGATGATTCGATATCTGTGCCAAAACTGATGGCATTGGTACGAGATTTCCCTCAGGTTGGTGGCATAGGTATGTCTCCTGATGTTGTAGGAATGGCGCCCCACCCACCCAACGACTTTGGGCGCTTGACCACCAACTGCCTGTTGGTGAATTATGTTGGAGGTGGGTATGATTCACGTTCACATCGTGACTTCTATTTGACAAGGGTAGCCTTGTCCTTGTATGAGGCCGCAGAACTGCGCCACCGCTTCCTGCATCCCTCTCCTGAGTTCGTCATGGTCTTCATACACACCACGTCGCAGTCATGCGTGTAACTACAGAGCCTTCTGCCGACTTTGCGGGCGTTGCATCCTTTCTTGGTTCATCATGCAGCAATGAAGACGCGGGACTGGACGCAGTTCAACACGCTTGTTTGTCTGGTTCGGTTGCTCTATACTACCTAACATCCAAGCCTCCTGTACTTTGATTGGGTAGGAAGGATCTCCTGAGCTTCTAGTATCACACTGATATCTACAGGGCTACCAGTCAAGACTAGGTTGATGTGGCTCCACGTCAATCTGCAGCGTTCCATAGGACATTTTGTGTAGTATTACAATGTCATCCTCTTCCTGGATTGGGAAAATCCTTGGGGAGAAATGACGAGCCAAGAAACAAAAGTTCCCACCGCCTGCGTCGTGCATGCATGAATAATCGTGAGCCGTCTCAGTTGTGGTGGCTCATTTAGAATTACATATCACATCTGCTGTGCGAGGCTTATTTAGAACAACGCATCTTTCTCAACATGGAACCATCCCCTAGACTATTAATCACCACGTTCTATATTTTTAGTATCTACTCCTCTTCTTAGTTTCTGCCGCTTTTCCCCTTGTTCTTCGCGAATCTGTATCAAAATGGATGAACATGTAGTCAATGATACCGAACGTTTTTAAGTGAGGATTCTGGGGTTTGTTGCGCATCCTGTAAGGGTTGCAAAGGTGATACGGCACTCCGCAAACCCTCATGGGTCCGCACAAATGGCTTGTTTCTGGTCGTTATTGTCCTTCTGGCTCTAAACGCGATGCTGCTGGCCACGAAGTTTATCTCTTCAATCAATTTCAATGGCAATCACAAGGGAGAATGCGATGAGAACAGCTCATCACACAAAGGACATGGACAATTGAGTAGGTATTCATCTCAACTCATGAAACGCTTAATTGATGACTTCATTTAGTATTTCCTGACGGTGTGCTTCAGTATGACAAGAGGCCACGGTACTTGCCGTATGTATTTCCGTATGTACTTGCAAGAGACTCAGGACTCCTTCCTGTATAATGGCCATATGAAGAGTTGTGAATGCTTACGACTGTATCCCAGCTGGAAGCAGGAGCCCTCTGATGAGCTCGACCGCATATGGGGCGATCTATTATGGGGTAAGTGTTTGGCACTAGGTCCAGTCCAGGAGAGTTTTTGAATAACCATGCAGCCCCAAATATTGAAATTACTCCTCAAGAACTCAAACATCTCGACCTGAACTCAACAAACAGGATTAAGGTGAACGGTGGTAGCCACTATTGGGCCCATCTCGGGATTTATCACAGCCTGCATTGCCTGGACAATCTTCGTCGTATCTTGCACAGTGATTACTATGAGAAGGAGATTTCTGGTTCTAGATTCCTTAAAGCATTCAAATTCGGTCATACCGGTATGCCCTCAAGCCACATCAATCAATTCTTTGCATTTTCTAACCACCAAGTTAAAGATCACTGCATCGACATGATTCGACAATCTCTTATGTGCCATCCAGACCTTGGTGTATATACGGCCGAATGGAGTGATGATTCGCACACTATCCCTAACTTGAAGATTAAAGTTGAAGCGCAAACTAGCTGTGTGAACTGGGAGAACTTGGACAATTGGGCTCGTGGGCGAGCTCTCCGCCCCGGTTGGGAGAAGGCTGCACTTTGACAGTGTTAGAAATTCACAGACTGACAGGAGAACACCTATATATGATGACGTCTTTGTACCTAATTCAGCATAACCCGATGATTTGAGTAAGGCTGAGGAGGCCGGGAGCGGTTGGCACGAATAACAGTCTGCTAAATTGTAGGACCTGTTACTGAATATCATGTGGAATGTTGATTGGAATATTGTGGTGACAATTTATTATCGATACTTCTGATCAGGCAAACAAACGTGACCAAAAATGCAATTCTAATAGTTCCTGGGAGTTTCCATGCGCACTAGCGAATTGCAAAGACAAACCAGCATTTCGAGATCGATAAGAGGAACATGGGAATGATTCCATAGCACCAAGAAATAAAAGTGAAAATGGAAATAAAAATAATGTTATTCGTGGTTGCGTGTCCGATGTGATCAGAGTGGCCTATTTGATGTGAGAGACCTTAAAATATATCAAGACTAACCAGACATATTTAGTAGGACAACGAGTTTCCAGGGTACTACGGAAGATGCGCTGCAATTGCTGCCGTAGCACAACTCACAGGGATCCGCAGAAGCAATGAGAGAAACGGACGAGACAACTTGATCCGCTTATCAGTGTAGGAGAAACATAGGTAACTAGATGGTGCAAACTTTCTATCAAAGTTGAAACTCTAGCAAACCACACTATGCAATTGACCATGGAAATTTATTATTCCATTTCTATGCTTATACACTAGCTAGAAACCACGGCGTTCGTTTGAGCCACGCTATAATGAATGGAGCGTTGTGATTCTCGATACCGGCTCTGATCACAACCACAGTCGTGATTCGTGCCTCAGCATAAGTCACCACCTTGAAGGTGTTTGATTGAGGAGCAGTTTTGGCGAACTCGCTACGCTACGCTACAAAGTGGCATACTTAGTCAATCATCAGTTTTAACCTCTTCATCGCCTGTAGTAGCATAAGAGAACACATTATCAGCTCCGAGATTGCCTTGTGTAATGGCGACAAAGAAAGCTAAATCGCTTATACAATAGACGTACCACCGCTCCTCGAAACTAAGATAAATGGCACTTGATCCAAGCAAGGTCAAACACGTTCTGATCTACCATCAAGGTCGGCTACAGCTGGTCTTGTTCAAAGCGTCTGCAATGAATTTCACACTGGGATCAATCCATTCAGGGAACATATATGTCAGATGATAGTAGAAACATGGACCTTCGGTGCAGATCTACATTCATCATGTCATTAGATGGCCACAATGCCCCACAAACATTGGAAACTTACTGGGTCTCCCGCTGCGCAGTTTTGCAGCAATTTCGGTCGGAGAGCTGTTGGGAAATCTCTACCAGCCTTCAAGTATGGGTCACCAAACATAACTAAGGCCTTGATCTTAGGATAAAGCGTTTCCGGAAGTTGCTCTGTTGCTAGGTGCATAACGTAGGCACCCTGAGAGTACCCCACAAGAGCAAATTTCTGACGAGGACACAGGATACTCTGGCTTCTTAATCGCTGAACCACGTCCGCAACACCCTTAAGCGAACTGTTGACGACATCTGAGCTGGCGGGATACTTGATGCCACGTCAGTGCAGTGGGACCCACGGCGAATCTGTACACAATCGCCTTACTTGGACAGGATAACCCTGAACACCCTCTAACACCTTTGTGAGATTGCTTATGACTGGATCACCAACGATGACACCGAATTTGCCATCCGGTTCGAAGTTGATCTCGCTTGTCCCGCGAGCTTGGTATTATCAATGTCAGCGTGCATGAAACCGGAAGAGAATTGACATGTAGCATACCGACAAGCACCTCATAGGCCGAACACCCTGTTGGTATATCGTCTGGATTCTGTGGAACTGCCGGCCCAATTTCATAAGGGGGTGGGGTGGACAGTCCTGCCCGGCAACTAGACTGACTGCTAAGTAGAGCAAACCGGGGACCCGTCTGCATAGCATGGCTGGTGAGTTCAAGTTATCACTTATATTTGAGGAGCCTCAATTGGTAATGAACAAGAAATATCGAGCTGCGACCCTGCTGACAAGAAATGGAAAGGGTGGCATTTTATACATGCATCCTATGATGGGCGGGCTATTGTACTTGTTACCGAAAGCTGAGAGGCCAGGCCTAATTAGTCTATCTACATGACATACATGTACTGCTCAATACAAAATATGCAGACATCTTCCCATCGGGAACATCAGCCGTGCAAGTGGGCGATAGCTTCCTGCTCGTATGCAACGGATGACGCTCCCGCATATTCTCGGTTGAAGCCTAGGGTTAGCCGCAGTCAGGGGTCCAGGTGTCTGAGAATCTCATCCCCTTGGGTGTGCCAAGGCAGCATCCATGTATATGACCCATATCACCCATGTAATGATGTCAGTACATCCAGGGACTTGGAAATCCCTCACTATATAATTAGCTATATAACTGATTATGACGAAACTTCCATAATAGATAATGCTGCTGCAGCTAGCTACCTGATTATGGAAGAAGATAACAAGGCTGTAGCGGCCACCGTGCCGGCCGATAAACTGTGACGATCAGGGTTGTCCTACACAGTGTGAAGGGTATAGGGTAGGTAAGATCGAGTAGTTATCCTTTGATAAATAAACAGGGCTTACTTTTAACTTAAAGTAATATTATATAATTATTATTAATTAAGTGAGTTACCTTTAGAACTTAAGTTAAAGGTAGCTTAATAACTATATATTATTAATAGCTAATAGTCTTTTAATTAATAACTAGGAAAAGATTCTTATTTATATATTAATATTTATATTATAGAATAATTATTTATTTTATTATTCTAATAATAATAACTTTTATTATTATTCCTAGCTATAATAAGATAGTGTGTTTTTAATAAAAAAGAAAAAAGTATATAGGATTAAGATTAATTAGAATATATAGAATAGGTTAGGAATATATAATATAGAGACTTAGGTTTAAATAAATAAATTATATACTTTAGATTTTAATTATTTAATAAAAAGAATTCCTATAAAGAAATTAAAACTAATTAATTAAAAAAAAAAAAAATTAAATTATAATAATAAATTATATTAAAAAAAAAAAAAAGAATAAAAAAAAGATAGAATAGAATAAATAAAATAAATAAAGAATAAAAAAGATTAAATTAAAGTTTTAATATTAAATATTTAATTATATATAATATATAAATTAAAATAAAAATATATATATATAAATAAATAAACTAGGATTAATAAATAGTAGTTTTATTAATTATAGATTATAAATAAATTAAATAAAATAAGAATTATTTAGAATAGAATAATTATTAAAAAGAAAAAAATAATAAAAATAAAGAAAATTAAAATAAATATATTTAAAAAAAAAAAAATTTATTTTTAATAATAATAAAAATATTTTAATAATAATATATATATTAAATATAAAAAAATAAAATAAAATAAAATTAAATTAAAATTAAAATATATTTAAATAGTTTTATATATAATATAAAGTATTATATTATTATATATTAATAATATATAATATATTTTATTTTTAATAATTTAAAATAAAATAAAGATTTAATTTAAAAATATTATTTATATATTAAACTATATTAATTAATAAATAAAAAACTAAAGATAATTATTTATTTATTATTATTATATAATTTACTAAGGATTAATAAGCTAAAATATAAAAAACTAAATAAAAAATAATTATATTAAAGAATTAAAAGTTTTATTATATATATTAAATATATATATATTAATAAATATAATAAAATAATTTATTAATTAAAATTAATAAAAATTATTTTTTTAAATAATATAATAAAAAAGCCTTAGAATATAGAATAATTAAAAGCCTAATTATAAATATATTATATAACTTAAATAAATTATATAAAAGTTTATATAGAAGTATATATAGATTAAACTAAAAATAAAGAGTAGATTATATAAAAAAATAAAAAAATAAATTATATTAAATATTTTTAAGCTTAAAATAAATAATAAATAAATTAATTAATAATTAATATTTAAGAATATTATATACTAAGAGAAAATAATATTATAAATAATTAAATATATATAATTTAATTATATAAGCTATAGTATTATTAAAGGTTAATATTAATAAAATATACTAAGGATAAAATAAGGTAAATTTAAAGAGATTTAGTATTTTTATATATTATTAAATTATTAAGAACCTAGAAGATTAATTAAAAAGAAAGAAAAAATAAAAAAAAAAAAATAGTAAAAATAATAATATAAAGTAGCTAAAGTCTATTAATAAATATTATTATTATAATAATAAATTTATTTATTTATATTTTAAAATAAAGAGTTTTTATTTATAAAAATATTAATATATATATATTATAGTTAATACTTTAGCTTATTTAAAAAATAAATATTTATTATTCCTTATTAAAATAAAAGCTTATATTCTAAAAGAGATTAAAAAACTATTTAATTTTATATAAAATAAGATTAAGCTAAAGGATTTTATATTCTTAAATTTATATTATATATTTATATATTAGTTTACTACCCTTATAGTAATAGGAAATATTAATAGGCTATTAATAATTCTTTTCTATAGAGTATTTAAACCTATATTAAAAGACTAGGGTAGTTAATAATTCTTTTTTAATCTACTGATAATTAAAGAAAAAACTATATAAATAAATAGAATAAATATTATAGAAAATATAATAAGATAAATTATATATTAATTTCTATTAAAAGTTTTTATTTTATATTTTTTTTTATTTATTTTAATTAATTATAAATATATATATATAAAATTCTTAATAAAATTAAATAAATTAATTTATATATAAATTAATAATTATATTTAATAATATTATATTTTTAATAATAAAACTTAATATTATTTTATTTTTAAACTCTATAAATATTAATTATAATATTATTATTTTATATTTATTAATTTATTATTTCTTTTATTAATATTTTTTTTTAAAAATATAATTATTAATATAAATTAAATATTTAATTCTAATTTTAATAATTTATATTATATATATATAAATTTAATAAAAACTATTAATTTAATTCTTTTTTAAAAAAAATATATATATATATATATTTAATAAATTAAACCTATAACTATTAAAAAATATAAATTATAATATATAATATAACTATTAAGTAATTACTAAGTATATTATATATATAATTTATAATTATACTCATAGATATTTTAATATATAAAATAATAGCTAGCTATATTACTATTACCTTATAGTACCTATTACCCTATAGCCTTATTACCCTATAGCTCTATTATATTAATACCCTATTACCCTATTACCCTATAGCCCTATTATACTATTACCCTATAGCCCTATTATACTAATACCCTATTGCTTTATTACCCTATAGCCCTATAACCCTATTATATTATTATACTATTACCCTATTACCCTATAGCCCTATTGCCCTATAGCCCTATAGCCCTGTGGCCTTATTATATTAATACCCTATTACCCTATTACCCTATAGCTTTATTACGCTATTACCCTATAGCCCTATTATACTATTGCCCTATTACTCTATAGCCCTATTGCCTTATTACCCTATTATATTATTACCCTATTACTCTACTACCCTATAGCTTTATATAATAACTAGCTATATTACTATTGCTTTATAGTGCTTATTACCCTCTTACTCTATTATACTATTACCCTATTACTCTCCTACCCTATAGCTCTATATAATAGCTAGCTATATTACTATTACCTCACGGTGCCTATAGCTCTATTATATTATTACCTTATTACTCTACTACCCTATAGCTCTATATAATAGCTAGTAATATTACTATTACCTTATAGTATTTATTACCCTATTATATTATTATACTATTACTCTATTACTCTACTACTCTATAACTCTATATAATAGCTAGTAATATTATTATTACCTTATAGTACCTATTACCCTATTATACTATTATACTATTATCCTATTACTCTATTATTCTATAGCTCTATATAATAGCTAGCTATATTACTATTACCTTATAGTGCCTATAGCCCTATTATCCTATTACCCTATTATACTATTACTCTATAGCCCTATAGCTCTATTATTCTATTACTCTATAGCCTTATAGCCTTATTATACTATTACCCTATTACTCTACTACTCTATAGCTTTATATAATAGCTAACTATATTACTATTACCTTATAATACCTATAGCTCTATTATATTATTATACTATTACTTTACTACCCTATAGCTTTATATAATAGCTAATAATATTATTATTACCTTATAATATCTATTACCCTATTATTTTATTATACTATTACCCTATTATTATACTACCTTATAGCTTTATATAATAGCTATATATATTTATTATTATTTTATTACTTTATTATATTATTATTGTAGAGGGGTATTCCGTGCTTGGGTATAGGGTTAAGTGCGTGTGTGTGTGTGTGTGTGTGTGTGTGTGTGTGTGTGTGTATGTGTATGTGTATGTGTATGTGCATACGTGAATGTGTCTGCCACTACTACTAAATTACGACAACTACTACTACTACTACTAATAATAATAATAATAATAATAATGGGGCGTAGGGGCGGGCCGTAATGCATCGGGTGAATTTTGACCCCGGGGCGAAAATAAGTGGGGTCTACTCTAATAGAACGACATGCAACAACTGAGTGCCACTGATGGTGGAACTAACTACCATATTTCACCCCCGGGGCGAAACTGACATACGGGCCCTTCTACCAAACTCCAACCAATTCCCTACAAACAGTCGTATGTGTTTCACCCTGCCAAACCGATTTATTTATTGCATGTCAGATGTCCTGGTTCGGAACCATAGTAAATGAATCAGTTTCGCCCCGGGGCGAAATATGGTAGTTAGTCTTTCCGATGGCAAGGTCCCGAACACACTATGAATAGCGACGAAATCGTACCCGCAGTTTCCATCAGTGCAAGTTTCCTGGATTCGCACTTAATATTAATATTAAAGCATTTGTCGAGGATCTCGCCTGGAGGAAGTCACTTGGTGGACTATTCTTGTGTGCCTAAAGATGAAATAAACAGAAGTGGAGTGAAGAGCAGCCTTCGCCTCTTTGTACTTAATGTCTTCTATTTATGACCGTGTTTGTTGTTTTCACTTTGCTTTTTCTTTTCTCCCCTTTTGTTTCGTATTTAAAACGCGCGTCAGCAGTACAGTCGCGCCTTTTTCAGCAGGGCTTGCAACGGGGAGAGACATTAGCTTGATGCCTATTCAGCCACATTCGCATGAACAAGGTATATGCTGGTGGCGCCCTCAGACACCCTGCGGCTTTGTAACCAGGGCCAAGGTCATGCAGAGTACTCTATTTTCCATTTTTTATGCATCCTGTCGCCGAAACTCTTCCCCGAGTTGTTACCCGACACCACCCTACCCTATACACTCATCATATAACTTCAGCATCATTGACACTGAGCCTGTGAGCGCAAAGGACATCAGAAATGACGAAGAGAAAAGCCAATTCGTCCGAAGTTCATGGGGAAAAGATAACAACAAAAGAAGGCGCGAGGGAGTAAGCGTGATAAAGGCGGTGGCGTACTCAGTCAAGCATTTCATGAAACCCAAACAATCCGACGTCAAGCGAAGCCTTACCAGCTCATGGTGGTTAAGATACCATTCGAGGCCCTCACGCCTGAATGGGAAAATGGAGAGAACTGTCAGGTTGATGACAAACATGTCATTGATCTCGATGAAGTGTTTGAGCAGAATTTAGCACGAACTAGCGAGGAGAACTACATCTTGGTGTCGTGTACGTCACAAGCCATGCAGAAGTACATAAAGGAGCAACAGCAAAAAGACTCAACTTCACAAGATGACGGACAAGAATTACGCGACCTTGATGGTTGGCTGGACATCAATCAGGAGCCACTCGAGATTATGGATGGTCAACACCGAGTGGCAGCTTTGCGAAGGCTAGTGAAACGCAAGAAGTTGCCAGACACGGAGCTCTGGTGGACCGGCATAATTTACGACAAAGGTAAGTCGACCTCCACGCCCCAAAATAACAGGGGCAAAACCAAGTCAGGTTCTCAAGAAGCAAGATGATTAAATCAGATACTAGACGCGCTTCCACCCAAGCTCAACCTTCAACTGCGAGTCAACCGCAGCGACCTGTTGCTCCCAGACAGCCATGGTCAGATCTGGATGCAGCTTGTCATGGCGTCCAAGCAAGACGAGAGTTTGTTTCATGGGAAGAAAAGCGAAGTTGAAGCCCAAATGCTTGACTTGTTGCGTCTCGGTGGAAACCCGAATTTTCCCACCGGCCGACTAGGCACTTTATGGAACAACAAGAGCTGGGCGTCTAAGATTACAAGCTACTGCAGTACCACGGTCGGAAAAGACACCTTTAATATATCTAAGTGGGAGCAATTAGCTAGCAGAAGATTTGATGCAGTAAGTTGTGTTTACATGAATACCCGCCCGATAACATCGGCAGGCTCGAAGTATGGACAAGGCTGAGAGACTCTAGTATTGCTTTACAATAACCGATGCCGTCGGGAAGAAGCTCAAGGAATTGCCAGGAGATGCTACCAAATACGTTCGCGGTTCGGACTGGAAAAAGATGGTGTACGTATTGGCGGCAGGCGAAAAGAATGTGACAGCGAGCGCGATACGAAAGTTATTCTACAACGACCCGAAGGAAGGGGATGGTGATCGAGTCGGGCCTGGTGCACGTCGGACGGCTCGGTTTCTCACTGCACTGGACGATGCGGCGTATCGGGAATTGTACGAGTTTCTCATCGAGAATCCGAGCTTCCGCCTCCCGGATGTTCACAGTCTGCTCGAGACGCCAAAAGACGTATGCCAGACCATGATGGAGGTAATGATCCATGTGGTTCTGTGGATCGATCGCGACTCGGAAGTCGTCGCGGACAAGCGCAAAGCAAACAAGCTCCCGCTGAGGAAGGGCTTCATCAAACGATTACAGAACGGCACGGATGAAAAGGCGATGAGGCTTGCAGATAAGCGGTCGATCATGCTCGAACGGGAGATTCTGGATTTTGTTCGTCGGCGGCAGCAATCATTGACTCACCCGGTGACAAAAGGCTATCTGAAGGCCATGCCGGACCCGAACGACCGCAACGGCGCCGTATACGCAGAGAGGTTTGTTGACAGATTCTGGCAAAACCTGCTTCATATTGTCGAAACTTCCCTTGGCCCCAAGTTTCGTCCATGGTGGGTTGCTTCAAAGGGCGGCGATGGCCTGGGTTTATCTCCCGCCAATAGCCTCAAGGGATGCTCAGCCGTAACGCGTGCTGTATGTGCCCTAGCTTCACGCGTGCCTGAGGTGGCTGAAAACCCTGCATTGAACAGCAAGGAAGCCTCTGGTCAACTTGCAGCGGCGATCGACGGATGCATCGTAAAATGGGTGGCTGATCGATGTCGCCAAGCTCTTCGTGACGATCAGAACGGGCCGTCGCAAAACAAGCTAGCAGATGCGGATCGCGTCATTATAGAATCGACCGGGAAAGAGTACAATCTCCTCATGCTCAAGCGGAGCCAAGAAACAAAGACGAATGAGCCGGGACCGACGATGGACGCCGCATCCCGGGAGTCAGCAGTGGATGATCCAACGGTGCGCACCATGAGTGTAGCTGCCAATGTGCCCTCTGAGCATGGGGCATCGGGGGATCAGGAGGTTCGCTCAGATGATGGTGGAGAAGAATCGCAAAATGGTCCAGACCAGGTATCCGTGGCTGAAACAGAAAAGCAAAGAGAGAGTCAGGCGAATGAAAAGGGGCAACCGCTTAGAGCGCGGGACGGCCCGGATGATGGCAAGGATGCGCGTCGACGGCAGCCAAAACCAACGCAAACGGATGTAGGCTCAAGCCAGAGCGAACCTAGTAGCTCCCGAAATCCGCTGCCGTTTAGTCCCATGCCGGCGAGGAAGTCAGGTTGAGAGGCCGATTAGCTGCGTCTTAATCCTCCTTTCATACATTTGACCCTTTACCCTATACAATGTGGTAGAACACGATTTCCATCTCGTCATTGAGGCTAATAGCTGGCTTGCATTGGGACGGGCAGCAGGAAACACGCCACGTCAAGTGCTGGTGGACGAATCGGATGTGTAGCTAGGTCAACATGGTTCAATTAAATTTTGCTTTGCCAAAAAGAAAAGGAAAGGAACTGCCAATGCTATTCATTCATTTATGGTCGCGTTCTTTACTAAGCCGATATGCTTGACACGTA
Organism: Albifimbria verrucaria; assembly: GCA_020081605.1. NCBI lineage: Eukaryota > Fungi > Ascomycota > Sordariomycetes > Hypocreales > Stachybotryaceae > Albifimbria > Albifimbria verrucaria. The sequence goes on from JAHREC010000013.1 coordinate 7,284,220, forward strand.
GGAGACACCTTTCGCCCCCGGGCGTAGCGAGATTTGCGTAGTCGTCAAGTCTTGGGTTAGGGTCAGTCTCTGTGAGTTACCTTAAAATAATACCACCATCAAGCAAATACCCACCCAACACCATGAGTACATCGGGAACTCGAAACCAACAGCGTCATACTCGATGGTTCTCTTGACCAGGAGGGAGCCAGTTTTGTGTCGGGTAGTGGCAATCCAGAGCTTGAGGATGATGACCACGAGCAGAGTGCATACCCATCGCACGACAGCGCGGATGATGACTATTTAAGGGAGTCCGCGGTGGGCTCTGAGGATGGATCTGCGACAGCGGAGCGTGAATCACGCACATGGAGGATTGATCGCTCAAGAGGTACCTACCACTACAAATGTAAGGAAAAGGAGCCGTCCACCAATTTAGAGGGACAACACTGACATGCCGCATATACTCAGGTGATGAATTCATAGCGAAAACCAGGGCGCCTGAATTCAAAGGTGCTGAAGCGATCTCGATACTTCAACGACCATTCACCATGGATTATGGTAGCCGAAAAGCCGGCTCGCGACCCGCCAGCGACAAAGACAACTACTATCCAATATTCTACCTCGACTTCATTTGCATCGAGGGAGCCCCATTGCAGCCGATCAGTCGGCGTAGCGATCGATTCTTCGATAACGTGACAATTTCCTTCCAGCATTGGCAAGCACCTTACAGCGTGAAACGAGGCAGTAATATATCGTTCGACCTGACAAACCGAACTTTTCGTGTTGCGGTGGCCGCGACGCGAGAGCAGTGGTTTATCGTTATGCACCCCACACGACCCGGGAACGGCAATCGCAAACGTCGTGACGCAGCCAAGCATGGGACCGGCATGGTCAAACACCATGCCGAAGCGCTCGCGTCCTATATCAAATCAGTCTTCACGAGTGGCGAACTGCTTGGCGAAGGAATTGAGGCAGCATGGAAGCTGGGCGGTAGATCGTCTCAACAGATAACGTACAATAAGTGGACCATGTTCCAGGAATTTTTCATGGACGGATGGGCCAGTTTCGTTGAAATGTATGCCCACGAAACGTTCTGGTCCGACAACCTTCCTGCTTTTCATGCATACGACTACGGCGCCAACATAGAGATGGAAGTGACCGAAGGAGTCCAAAATCTCCCGCGGGAAACTCGCATACGACCGGATGATGATGACGAAGACGACGACGACGAAGAAGAAGATGAGGATAGCGACGAGGAGCGAAGATACCAGGGCGATATGGAAGAAGAAAGCGAAGTTGATTCGGAGGAAGAGCAAGCAGTTGAGCCAAGCAGTCGTGATAACTCAAGTCTCTTCGTACAAGGCCCAAATGAGCAGATTGCAGGTGCCGCGAATGGCGCAACATCCAGGAGCCCGCTGGAATCGCAAGATGAACACTTCAGCCCCGGATTGCTCCAACTTCGTACGGAGTTAGAGCACAAATACAATTTAGATCACTTGACGAGTATATCCTATGCCGTTGCTACAAACTTGCACTGCACCACCGGCGGAGGTCAAGACCAGGACCAAGACCAGGTCTTTTGTCTTCTCGCAGACAGGAACTGTTTGGCTCGGGAATATGCTAGCTCTCGAGACTATACCTTTTATCCGCTGGGCTTCCACTCGGCATATGGCAATTTTTCATCACCAAAGCCGCCCGCCTTCCTCAAGAACAATCTCCTGGCCATTATAGAGGACAACATGAGTTTTTCGAACCAGGGTGCTGATGTTGTATCCTTCGGCGAGTTTCAAGGATACTGCGCGCTAAAGTCCGTGTACCGCCATCGCGCCGATGCCCTTCTCGCAAGTCAAGGCTCAGCAACGGCAGCACTGACGGTACCAGAAGTCGACACCAAAGCCGCGGCCAAGGTTAGAGCCAAGCAAGCAAGACTTCTAGATCGGATACGAGGGCGGTTGACACCGGAGAACCCCGGTGCGTCGAAGCCATTTGAGAGAGAAGCCTTGCTTATCGAGAAAGCCATCGAGGCGGAAGAGTTCTCATATCGCTTCGAACAAGTGGTTACCGTACACGTCCAACGGCTCATAAAGGGACAGAAGAGTTTCTCTACCGTGTTACAGCCCATTGTCCAGATGAAGCGATATTTCTTAAAGGAGAAGCAATCGTATTCGTGGATTCTGCGGCGGTTTCTCCCTCCGGTTTTCCCTGGTGTTCTTATCGCGTTCGCTCGAACATTTAAGCTAGCCATCGAGGAGATGGAGCGACGATTTACCATGGCTGGATCGCGAGGTCTGGGGCTCGCAGCGTCAGAAGCTGTAGCTGCCCTGGACAGGCTGGGAAACTTTTGTCTGACAGGCGATCCTCGTATACTTCCATCACGGGTATTTAGATCACTCGGAACAATGGAAAGTCTACAACACGGAGGATGGCCCTTTATCGACCCGGCGATGCTTGATTTTAGGGAAGGAGAAGGGGTCATACACATCGGCCAGTGGCCTCTCTTACAGGATGGCCGTCCGATGCTCATGCATGTAGCGTCGCTTGCATTTCACTATGGGACGTTCGTAGCGGCAAACCGCCACAGTCAGCTGTGGTTCTCCGAGCTTGGGGGTCAGTCCATCCAAGGGATATCGGGGGCCAGTCGGTTCTTAGAAAAGTGCTAGCAGAGCTATGGATCCCTCAGATGTCAAACTTTATGGCCATTCAGTTTCATAGAAAGTTGAACCGGGGTATACGAAGTGGTCGAGGTGAGCCTTCCATCAGAGCAGGTCAAGAACTGAAAGCTTGGGAAGATTGTCACGACCCGTTTCGATGGAGGTAAGGATGAAAATTCACTGTCATGCTAGATCATATTGGCGATATTCGTTTATTGACATGTGAACCCGCCCAGGGCACTAGAGAACCTCCCCAGGATTTGGTCATGCCGGATGGAGCTTCTGGCTCCTTGCGAGATATACCAACCAAAACCAGGCGAGACTTTGCACTGGAACTAGTCGAAGCATTACAGGGATCAGAGAGCATGGTTGCCGCCGCCTTCGCGCCAGCCCATTCCACCTGGTTTGCGACGATAAAGGCCGCCATTCAACACACACGCCCAGAAGTCGTCACAAAAGACCAATGGATAGATGGCCTCGCAGCTGCTATGCATTCGAGTGGCGTCGAATGGGTGCCAGGTCGACACCGACAAAGACTCACTCATCGGCGGATCGTGCGCTTAACGGGTTCGGTTCTTTCGACGGAAGTGCTCACGGCTCGGGCCGGCAGCTCAAAGCGATTAGCACTTGAGGCTGACTTTAAACACGAAAGTACCTTGCGGAAACGACCAAGGAAACAACGGATCAACTTTCAATGCGATATCCCGTTCCAGGATGTCCCGCCATTGATCCAGGCAGGCTTTGAGAGGCTACGGAAGCTTTTTGGAAAGAATGATGACGACCATAAAATTCTAGAACATTACCAGCAAGCTTACAATACCCTGCAAGGAATCCTTGGCACCAAAATGTGCGACCTGATGCTAATGCTGGTCTTAACACTGAGCTCATCTTCGGTCACACCCCAAGTAGCACCTAAAGAACGATGTTTTAGTGGGGCACCAAAAACCAAACAGAAAGAACAATCGCTGTTGGCAGCGAATATGGTGACGCGGATGCTTTGGTTCCTACAACCGAAAGACTTCCCATGGGGCGCTGAGGATCATGGCACGATCCTTCGTATTTCGGAAATGACTAAGAAAATTGGTAAGTCCAGGAATCATAGGACAGTGATGTGATACGACTAACAAAGACACGATGTTACAGAGCATAAGGGGTCAGTAACCGGGTACTTCGCGAGATTGGGTGGATTCAAGTGGAAAAGCAACGGGACAGCCCGCGGAATAGCGAGTCAAAGCTAGCTCCTGCTAAAGACTTAGATGCATTGCACAATGAGCTGTCGCGCCTTCTCAAAGACGCCGAATCGTTTATTGCATGTGTGTTCAAGAGCAATGACCAGATATGGGTAGAGCGGTGTGGATCGATTATCCAGGATTAATTGCACAATATAATCCAGAGCGTTCTTGGATACATTGCAAAACCCTCCGTTGCTTATTGCACGAGCATTGTCGATATCCCTTTAACTGTCATTTCCTCCACCCTCATCTTGGTTTTTGCTATTATCCTTGGTGTGTCAAAACCATTATCTTCCTAACAACCAGAGACACGGTATGAGAGACGGATTGCTTATTGGTTGAGTATCCAGAGGTAACTCCCAGCATTACCCTTGTTTGACCTTGTTGCCTGCCACGGCCGTGTGTTTCCCTCCAGTATCATCTTCACCCTCCACACAATTATCAGTATCGTTATGCTCGTCAAGGACAATGGGGTTATATCTCGTGCTTCCAGGCCTATCCAAGTCATTTGATGGCTTGTTTATGGGCGGCCTACTTGGGGCGGAGGGCCCCTAAAGCGGGGTCTAGACGATCCGTCGCTCATATCCCTTCGAAGGTGGTTTTCAGTACGAAATCGATAGTAAAAATAACAAGGTTACTTAATAGCATGATTCACCAAGTAAGACAGGACGAGGAACATGTCACCGGATAGTGAGCTAGGAAAGAATTAAAATTCGGGCGATTTGTCGGTGATGGATAGCCATGATAAAATTGACCAATCAGCATTGGTCATTCTCCGCCGCGTGCTACAGACATCCTTTTCCCTAAGTTATATACATAATATTTGTCAGTATACTTCACATCCATCTAAATGTTGGACAGGGGGATCTAGCCATTGCATTTCCTTCCCACAGCACCACCACGTGCTGAGTGGCTCAGGCTGAAGCGAGGATCCACCACCAGCCAGGATATTAAATTGCTTGGCTGTTGGTTCTGCCACAAATTTACATAACCAACAGCCATTAATGCCTCGGCCTCGCCGTTTCAATTGACACCTTAAGCCCCTTAACCTACTTTGGTAGGCAACTCTATTACTTGTATGCCCTGAATACCGACACCCTTCTTTACCCAACCGCATTTGCTTACTGTCCTACCTAGCTATGGTAGGGTGGATCGGCCGCCTAGAGGCCCCGCATAGTGTGTATTGGTCGGCGAAAGCCACGAGAGCCTGCACCCTAGCGAAGGCATTAATCCAGTCAACCTGGGGCATACGGAGCTCCTTCTCAAGAGCTCTCAAGCTTGTTGTGCTTATTGCCGTTCTTTTGATAGCATATTGGAACTTACCATCAACGAGACCGTATACCACAGACTTGCTTCTAAAAACATCTGATTTAAAAGATGTATCCGCTGTCAAGCCGAAACTTTCGGGCGGTGATCAAGCCAAACCCATCAACACCAGCGCACATGGCGCACGGCCGTCATCGAGCCACGTTATGAATTGCAATGTTGATACGGACAGGCTTCGTGAGATAAGTGACAGATACAAGCTGGACGATCAAGTCGAGTATTTGAGACGCTACATCAGCTTCACGCGCAAGCCCATCGAGCGTCAATCTTATACTTCGCTACCGCAGAACCTCCTGTCATCAGGTAATGACGCCGAAGGCTTCCGGGTGGTGGATCTGCTGAGTGGCCACGACCAGGAAGAGAAATGCAGCGAACCCTTGGAGGTTTCCGTCCCGGAGTCGCCTTTCCCGGCCGATGCTGATCTCTCCGACTTCATATTCGCCATTTCCACCACATACAAGCGCCTCAGCGACCCTTCGATGATCCAAGAGTGGGCCTACTGGCTAACCGACAGCAAAGGCAGGTCTAACGGAGGCAAGCTCCTCCTTCGCCTCCTTGACGTCACGGATGCGGAGCTTACGGAGGTCGCGCAACGACTTGCCGATGCCGGTATCGATTCCGAAGTGAGCGGGTGGGATAGCCGGATAGAGAAGGAGATGGCTGTCCGGTACCTCAACCTGGTGCCTATGCTTTACTCCCACAAAGACTCCCCGAACAGGAAGTGGCTGGTCTTGTGCGATGACGACACCTTCTTCACGGCGATGAATGGCCTCGTCGAGCGGTTCAAGCAGTATGATCATACAAGGCTGTTATATATCGGCACCTTATCCGAGGACGTTACGGCCGTGAAGGTGCACGGCTCCCAAGCTTTTGGAGGCGGTGGAGTCTTCCTCAGCCGTCCTTTGGCGGGTATCGTTTCCAGTCGCATTGACGCTTGCCGGACGAGGGCCAAGATCAAGCAGTCCAACACCGGCTGGGGTCCTCAGGGAGACATTCTCCTTCGTAAGTGCATATACGAGAACACCGACATACGTCTCACGCACCTGAAGGACCTCTGGCAGCTCGATCTTGTAGGAGACGCATCGGGTTTCTACGAAGGCGGATTTAAGCCGTACAGCATTCATCATTTCAAGAGAGGCGACAAGTGGCACTCGGCCAACCCGCTAAATACCACCAAGATATCCTATACGTGCGGCGAGGACTGCCCGTTTCAGCGCTTCGTTACTGCGGACAACTTCATCATCTCCAACGGTTATAGCATTGCGCACTACCCCGATGGGATCGACTTCGACCTGAGTCAGGTGGAGCGTACATTTCGCCCGCTGTTCGAGGAGCATGTGTGGAACTTCGACTACACGTATGGCCCTCAGCGCCCCTCGCTCCTCAAAACGGGTAAGAAGATTGCTTGGGAGCTTCGTGACTCGCAAGTCATGGAGGACGGGTCCGTGTTACAGGTATATGTTCGAAAGAAGGATGATGAGCGATGGATGGTAGAGAAGAAAAGGCCCATGAAGGCACTTGATGGTATTATTGAGCTTGTGTGGGTGCCGAGCTGAACGAAAGCTGCTGTTCTTAAAAATTGGGCTATGGATTTTCAACTTCACAGATTACTGTATTTAGTCACACACTGGAAGGGATATGGGACTTGTAGGGAATGAGGTAGCAGAGTTCTATAATGTTTAACTAAGTATGCAAGGCAACCTGTTACCCTCCGCAGTCAAGGTGATCGCAAGAGGAACGTCGGACCAGGCTGGCATATATTCCAAGCGCTCAAGCCACCATATCGAACCTTTACTCGATCCTGGATGTGTCGAATTTGGCGGGAACATCGTCGGAGGAACCGTTCGAAGCTGCGATTCGGAGACTGTAGACGAAGAATACGAACATTAGCAGGTAGACTCTTTGGAAGCGCGAGGGGGTCAAGCGAGGGGTTAAGCGAGGGAGGATGCCATGTTATGACTCGGAGGATGGTAGCGGAAAAGCTGGTACTAACTACCATGGTCATTAGCAAAAGCACTTATGGTTCAAGCCTATGGGACGTAAGAGGCACATACCATTTCATCATAGGAAGATTCAGTCAATTCGGAAAGATCATATTGAGCCCCGTCTCCAAAGACCAAGAGAGATGGCCTTACGGTCTCAACAACAGCATCGTCCGTGGAGCGCTTAGAGACGAAGCCATAGCCAGAGCCACCAAAGTCAGAGTTGAACAGGCTAACTGCGGTAGCGCCGTTGCTCTGCTTGACCTCGGCCAGCGAGCCACACTGGGGGCCTCTGTGGCCACGGCACTGGATGTTCCAGTTCCTGGGGATCTCTCTGAAGTCAAGGCTGTTGAAGGGCTCCCTCCTGCAGCAGTGGAGCAGCAGACGTTGGGGTTTATGTTACGGCAAGCAACGTAGTTGCTGCCGCCCCTCCAGCCGAGGTAGAGGTCGATTGCGTTGACACTGGCGGCAAGGCCAAGGATAAGGGGAAGGAAGAGCATGTTGGCAAAGGGTGCGGACGATTGGATGATTGGATGGTCGGATGGTCAGGTGAGGGCTAAGGAGATGAGTCGGGCTGGAGATTGGAAGGAGGGAAATCGGCCACCTCTTTATAGTTTTACGCGGAACAGTGTACTGTGCCTTTATCCCATTGAACCCCGGCCTGGAAGAGCGGAAAGAGCGGGAGGTGGCTGTCTCGACTAGCCCGAAAGCCCTCGCCTACGATGATCCTATATGCTGTTGGTATCCATATCCAGGAATCCTAACCGAGCCCATGCAAGAGCCGGGAGGTCCTAGGAATATTTGACAATTTACTGTTGGGTCGTTATCTCATCGTTTCGTTCTCTTATGCAGTTGGCTCCCCGCTACCCTGTAAATGTGCCTGGGTGAGTACCCGGACGATGCGGTCGCAACCAATAGGGTGCCCACGGGGTTCCATACCAAGAACGATTGTGTATGCGGTTGGCCCTGCAATAGGACGCCGACATCACACAAAGGTCCGACTGTGCCAGCTAGAATAAAAGGAACTCACGTAGTGACCCCTCGCCAGTCCGAATTCCCGGGTTTGCTTCCCACCAATGCTTTTAAATAAGGTTGGTTCACAGCCCATAGGCCACCACTCATTGGCTTGGTGGCCACGAACCCCTGCAAACCCCCACCCTCACGCAGCAGCTTCATTCGTCCAAACCGGGATTAAACGAGGGCTGTCTGACGCCGTTGGCGAACGATTGGGTTACTGCTTTATGAATGGTCAAACCATACCACGCCGCATATCCCTCCCCTCCTTTATGCAGCCTCTGGAAAACCAAACGATGGGACAAAGGTTAAAGTGGTGTTGAGGTCTCAGTCACTGAAGCTCAATATATAAATGCATGGTATAAGCAGCGTTTGAAATTGTGATGTGAAACCCTCACACAGATGGGAAATGCATCTAGATTGCATAGTCATTGCCGTCGATGGTGTGTGCCGGTACAATGGAACACCAACAGCCAGAATGGCTGCAGGTGTGTTTGTCAGGGAATACTCGAATACAATAAAAGCGTCATTATCGAGAGTGTTCGCACGACGAATCAGGTGGCAGAACTTCAGGCTGCCATTATTGCGCTTCAAGTGGCCCATGCGATATACAAAAAGAACGGTTTGGGGGTAAGAGGCTGGATCTAGTAGTGATCAAAGCAGATTCAGCATATGTGGTAGACGGGATCACGGACTGGGTTCCGAACCGGTGGGTATGAAAAGACGGGGTTTATTGGACAGCAAAGCAGAAAATAGTTCGTAACTCGGACCTTTTCAAGGAATTAGATAAGTGGATTGATACGCTTCGTAAAGTCGGTGTGGAGGTTTTGTTTTGGCATGTAGCGCGAGAGCACAATGAGCAAGCAGACGCGTTGACAAATAGCGCGTTAGAAGAGGCATCTTAGTTGTCTGCTGCATTGAGGAAGCGTATTCGAAGCTTGCACGACGGTCTGTCGTAGAGTCTGACTTCAAGGGCACTGTATGTTTGTGGTCCGGTGGTTTATATATATTCCGGACCGCGATTTCGCATGTCTCATATGCATCGACTTCTTCCTTCTCTCCCTTCTTTTCCTCTCCCTCGAGAAAGTAGCGAACATCATCCTCGCCACCAAGAACCGGATAGCGAACCATTACAGCAATGGCGAAGAAGAAGAGGACGGCAGCTCAGAAGGCGGCAGAAGCGGCAAGGACATTCGCAGAACAGGAGCAAACATGGAAATCGCATCTAATACGTCCTACGAAGAAACGCACGAGCGAGAAGAGCCCGTTTCGCCTCGCGAGGAGGGGGCTCAGCCTCCCCAAAGGACACGATGAAGGGTCACGGAGCAAGCGACGATAGAACTGCGAACGGCATCGATCAGAACGAAGACCGTATGGCGAGTATGGCTGCGTCGATGGCACGGGGTGAAGGTATGGGTCTGTATATGAGAGCTCGTCGTTTGAAGACCTAACCAAAGCCAGTGCCAGTGGGCCATGAAAGAAATTTCCTAGGTCGAGCCTTCCCTACCATTCCGCTTACAGTATGAGTTTTCCGGAACTGTGCGATGTATGATGGAAGAAGCATGCTTTTATACGCCAAAGCAGTGTTGGCAGATACGCTAAAGGAGCGCGGATGGGATTCGCAGCGTCGGCTAATCTTGAATCGTGGGCGGTTCTATGGAAAGAGCATCGATACCGTTTCCCCAGATGGATAAGCGACGAAGACTTCGAGGATCTAATACAGGCAATGAACACCATACAAAAAATATCAGCGGAGCGTGAGGAAGTCGACGCGGGTGAAATGAGGCGTCTGTTAAAACAGAGCCATCGACTTCTAACCCTACTCGGACAAAATGGTTATGTTCCTTCTCTAGTATCGCTGTATCAAAGTGGGGGAACGATGCCTGGTGAGGTTGCATGATGAGGTGGAAATTTGCTTCCTGCAGGGACTCTGGAAGACCTCAAGGGTATCGCAGCGCAGAAGATCAAGTTAGAAAAGGAGGAAGCGGTTATAAAGGCGGATATCGAAGAAAGCATTAAAATATCTACGGCAACAGCAGCCCAGGAGTTAGACAAGGCTATACATGGAATCCGTATGGATCGGCTTTACCAGAAAAAATAATATAATAGTACTGTCACCCACTAGATTATATACAGTGGGGCATGGGGCTTAGGTAATCCTGCCGTTTAATTGACAAGAGCTAAGCTCGCTTTTTATTGTATTAATGTTAAGTTTCTTCAGCACTTTCCATTCTTGGGAGGTAGCAAACACTTAAGCGGCTGGGGTTAAGGTTAGGTTGGGTTTATATACTCTAGGGCCGACTTAATGCTGCTTTCTTTTCACTAAACACAACCAATGTATATCAGGCTATCGTAGCTAATAGAAAATGTTGCTTAACAGGGAAATGTCTCCTGCAGCCGATGCCATCCACATACTCCCCCAATCATGGCACTCCAAGCCACTACCAAGAGGAGTATCTACTAAACGATAAGATATAGCACCTTCCGGTTGCATTTGATCGTCGACTGCGATTCTTATGCCACCTGGTAGATGGCCTTTGAGATTGACAATCTTCTCCTTTATGTCTGTATAATAAAGGGATGTGAGTTTGCATTTATGATCGAAAAGTGCAAACGTGCGATATTGTGTGAAGGTTGGATATGGTTTCCCCGTTGCCATATAGAGAGTACATTGCCCTTCCTCTGCAAAAGTGCAACGAGGCCAATTCCAGACTGGGGTGCGCTGGTTAAGATGACCATGGACTTCGCCAGTTTGAGTTATCGGTGTGGCAATAGCGCCTAGGAGACTCAACGGGATAAAGGCAAGAGAAAGTATATATTTTAAAGATAGATGCATGTTTGTGATTTTCAACTATTCACAAGAGATGAATATAGGTAGCCTAAAGAAAAGATTAAGATTTAAAGTTCATAGAAATATTCAGAATCGTAGAGCTTACATATTTAAATATATATTATAAAGTATGGCTGCTATTTATGAATTCTTAATACTGATGGGAGAATTGTTCGTTGGTTAGAAAACACCAGACTGTAAATCGCCGTTTTTGTTCGGTGGCTTGCTGCGCCCTGATTACTACAGGGGTGTTAGAGCGTATCTTGCGCTGTTTGGAATCCTGTAACATATGCTTACCAACAAACCCACGCTTCTCAGCCTCATGATCCAGACAAGCCCCAGGAATTGGGGGCATGTCGGAGCAATCATATCTCGTACACGGAGCTGCGTATCATAAAACCGATGCTTCTCGCACACGCTGACAGCGGACCTTATTCTAACCGCATATCCCACAAGCTTCTGGATACTATTTATATGTTCCAGACCCCATCATCATACGAATCATTCACCGCATGACTTGTATATGGGGTCTGCGGCCAACTCAAGACGGAGAAGCCACAAGCCACCAACAAAGATGCTAAAAAGGGGAAAAGAATAAGCTGATAAGCGTTTGGTTCTGGATGGAGTAAGGTTAGCAATAAACTAACAGATAATTAATAGCTTAAAAGGGGACTGTATTTCCGCCATTATAATATAATAATATAATATTCGACTCCACGATATAAGAACGCTAGAAATCCTGCAATATTAACCAGCCTTTCTTACTATTGCATTATGAGAGTATCGATTATTATCTTATGCTGGGCCCTTGTGCCAGATTATACTCTTGCTTCTATTCTTCAACCCCTGTCTAATGGCACTACATATAAGTCCATTTCCTCAGAGGAAATGTGGCGAAAATAGGTACAGTAAGGGTGCAGCTATTGGTATGTCTTGTTAAACTGGCATTCGTGAGGACCCTGTTAATATATAGTAATATAGATATATTGGAGTCAAATACCACTCTCTCCGTTCAGAATCGGCCACGAAGTCGATTCGATTTTGGAATGCATGGCCAATCAACATTGAAGTGGTGGCCGGAACCCCAGGCATGGGCTTTGGACTTTGGGAACTCGTTACATCTTGTCGGGCATACGCTAAGTCCGAAGATGTCGAGCAGAATAGGTACTCATGCATTAAGGGTGCAGTATTCACGGTTCTGGCAGCTCTAGCCCTAAGAAGGGGTTATGGCGAGATGTCGATCGCCCTTGCCAAAAGCCTTGATACAAAAGCTAGGGTAACGGCAGGCGAATTACTTGGCGAGCTCGTGGAGATGCATGATTGGAACCTTGGGCCCAATGTAAGGAACCCCAATGAATTCCCGCGATCCGTTAAACTCCATCGTCGAATGGAGGATATTTTAACGCAGCAACTTGGCCATGAAGTTCGGCATATTGGCATGTGGAACGAACCAAAGCTTAACCCACTCTCGAAGCGACAAGAGAAGCAACACCCAGTCTTTGCACTTCAACATGGCAGTCAAGACCTCCATATCGCAATCATGGATATCGATCCAATCACTATGGAAAGACGTGTTAAATTAGGCTACGGCCCTGGACCACGAACAAAACTTAACGAGAGACGCCTTCAGAGCCGTGACGGGGTTGAGAAGATATATAATCAGCAATACTTCGACAGTGGCGGCCTGGATGCCAAGGCGATGATGAACAGCGAGATTAACGATCTGCCGGAGTTTAGCTATAAGAACTTAAGGTGGTTGTACGATGAAGTAGCTTGTTCTATCGAGATCCCTAGCGAGAACAGCGACTACAAAGGGTTTCAGTGGAATATACTGGATTACTATAATCGTTTAATTATGGCCCAAGGAGCTATTGCTGCGTTCGGGCCCTCAAAGGAGCAGGAATCAATCATAGGGTGGATTACTTATGGGTTCAACCTGAAATATCACGAGCAATGTATGGTCGGCGATGAATGGGGGCACCAGGTTCCATCTCGATAAATATCTTCATAATCAATATAGCATAAGCCGAAGAGAGGATAACTATAGCTATTACCTTTGACATAGAAATATAATAGGCACAGCGACAAAGATACAAATCCCTAAGGCACCTAATAAAAGACGGCCTGCTTCAAAAGACTCAGGCCGCCCCAGCCCACGACCATATAATTTAGGTAGATAGGATAGGCCTTCCAGATATTCATCCCCTGCATGAATATAATTGAGCTCCAGCACCGAATAGCTTGAGCCCGGGTGGGAAGCCCCAAACACTCGTCAGATTGAGTTCGAGCGTCAAGGTCTAGGGTACTGATCAGCTACTTCCCAGGCGAATGGGACCAATTAGGGCACTAAGACTCACTTGTCTCTGTAGAGTGGGCATGTTTTGACGCCATTCTATGAATTGACGATGGATATATAAAAGAATATAATTTTAATGGTTTCTATAGTGAAGTGAACTCTTGAGCATTATGTTTAAGCTGATTAGGCCGAAGGTGCTATTCGGATGGGAGCCAACGGGCGGCATGATGAGAAAGTTGGTAAAGGGGCTGATGCATTAATTTATAGCGATCTATGGATTGACGTCCTGCGGCTTAGGTTACACAGCCTCAACAGGGGCTTTGGGGGTGATAACCAACAGGCTGTTGGTTCGTAGGAGGATACAGCAGGATAACCTGTGCTGGCGTTAGGCAGGAAAACGTGGGATGGATCAACTTAACGTCCGGTGGCCGATTTGCAGGATCAGGGTTATCGGCAGATTAGTCATGGTCCTATGGCCAGCGCTAACCGCTACGTTGTCGAACCGCTAACCGCCAACCTTAAAGCGTGAGGAAAGAGCAGCTATTAAGGTTACTCTGGTTAAAATGGCAGGTATACAAGGCATAGGGTGAAATAGTATTCTAACAGCTATCGGTAAGTGCTAGTTATGAGTGAAAAGGTTGATAGAAGCGAGCAGACCAAGCATATAGGGTAGGTAAATTTCTGACCCTGACCCTAACCCTAACCCTGACCTTGAGGATCTTTGGCCCTAGGGTCTGCAGAAGAAGTTTGGTTAAGGGTACAAAGAACAGGGTTGAAGGCCGAGGTGGGCCAGGGTTACTAGCTAAGGTTCTTGTTAGACTGAAAAGACGAAGAGTTTAAGAGAAGGTGGGTTAAGTTCTCTAATCACTGAGGAAGGAGGAGTTGTAGGAAGTTGTAGGAAGTTTTTCACAAGCTACTTTTTGCTGTCTGTTGTCTGTTGTCTGTTGTCTGCGGTTGAGTCTCCTAGTGTCACGCTGCCCTAGCTTGTCTAAGCGCTTCTCCCAGTTGCTTGTTGGTGCCTGTTTGTTCTCGCTATCTAGTCGCTGTTTTCTACTCTTTCTTGTCTATCTTCTGTTCTCTGCTCTGTTCTCTGCTCTGTTCTCTGCTCTGTTCTCTGCTCTGTTCTCTGCTCTGTTCTCTGCTCTGTTCTCTGCTCTGTTCTCTGCTCTGTTCTCTGCTCTGTTCTCTGCTCTTTGTTCTTTACCTCCCGCTTTAGCCTGTTAACCTTTTCCCACCAGTCCTTTCTGTTCTAGATCGGTTGTCTGTTGTCGTCGCCTGCAACCTGCTTAGCTTTCTTTTCCGTTTGCTCTTTCTAAGTTGCTACTGTCCGCCAGGTGTGGTTGGCCATCTGCCGTCTGCTTTTTGCTTCAGGGTCTTTACTAAGCACTCTCGGCCTCTGCTGGTTACTACTTTGCTAGTCACTGGTTTCCACTTGTTTGAAGCCTAGAACCTTAAGGCTACCTGATCTTTCCTACCTGGGTGGTCTCCACTACGCGCTTACAAGTAACCGACTGTTTGCGTCTTTGCTTTTCGGTCTCCACTCGTTACCCTCTGGCGGTCCCTTGTTGCTGGTCGTTTAAGAAGGCCGAAGCCTACGACTTCTTACAAGGGCGAGAAGCAAACAACAGACAGTTAAAGGCGGCTACTAAACGGCAAAAAGCGGAAAAGTAGCGTGAAGAGAGTAGAAAGGGTGAAACTGCAGGCCTAATCTTGGCCTTAACCCTACGCGTAACCCTACCCGTAGCCTTAGCCCTAACCCAACGGAAATTAGGGTTAGGGTTAGGGTTAGGGTTAGGGTTAGGGTTAGGAGTTAGGGTTAGGAGTTAGGGTTAGGGTTAGGGTTAGGGTTAGGGTTAGGGTTAGGGTTAG